>OX346276.1:4200972-6974890 GCA_947049275.1 Epinotia bilunana | reverse complement strand
TTTACACGCAGCGAGACGTTTGAGTGGCTTGTTCTGTTGCTATAAGTGTCTTAATGGTAATAAATCTACTTGTCAAACAATCTTTCTTTGTTCATATTTCTGACCATTGTAAAATAGGTATCCTGTTTAATCTCTTTTGCATTTAGGAGAAGGAATTATAAATGCATGGCGCCCTTCTAATATCAGCACACATCAATAGCCGTGTGCCCAAAGCGCACCCACCTCTGTGAAATTATCTACCTGTCTGACTAGCCCGGTGCAAGCAACCAAGTGTGGACGTCTCTCCGAGCGCGTCAAGTATCCTTCACACTAAGGTAAACGATAGCCGTCCTACAACATCATCAGAAGCGGCTTATCACCTTACAATATGGCCTTCGAACGGTAGGTAAGCCACATTCAGACGGCCCTGCATTGCAGTCCTGCAAGCTATAAAAAAAAAAAAAAAAAACTGCATGGGACTATATCAGACGCTACACGGGCCAATATCGGCAGGACTATCGGCCATTGTCGTTACGTGTCGGAAGCATGGCGACTAGCCAAATCAAGGTCACTCCATACTAGATTTTCTGTGACCTTGGCCTTGACCGGCTTGGTAGTCCTACCGAGTTAAATTTGCTAAGTTTAATTGGAACGAAAATGTTTTATTCCGGTTTTGTATTTCTTTTGGAACGCTACCTCTACCACAGATGATATAATACAACATCCATGACCAGGGTTGGGCAAAATACTGGCTTCATTGTATTTGAAATACAAATTACAAAATACATGTAAAAATGTATTTGGAATACAAACTACTTTGGTGACAGGTATTTGAAATACAAAATACAGTATTCAAAATAATGTATTTGAAATACAAAATACATTATTGAACTTCTTTGAAACTTACCTCACAACATTTTTTACACGTTTTTATAAAGAAAGGAATTTCCTTTCATAAAAACTAAATTCCTAAAAGTATTGTCAGATAAGTTCCGTCTACCCCGTAGGTGAATGAATGTATCCAGCCAATGAAATGGACTGGAAGAGCACAACAAGATATATATATATTAGGGGATAATCTTACACAAATCGACCTAGTCCCAAACTAAGCAAAGCTTGTACTATGGGTACTAGACGACGATAAACATACTTATATAGATAAATAAATACTTAAATACATAGAAAACATATGGATGTTTTCTATGTATTGAGTCATGGGACTCAGGAACAAATATTCGTGCTCATCACACAAATAAATGCCCTTACCAGGATTCGAACCCGGGACCTCTTGCTTCGTAGGCAGGGTCACTACCAACTAGGCTAAAGCGGTCGTCCAATCGGTAGATACTTCAACTTTTACTGGATCTTGGCTTCTACCACCGGGGACACTCGAGCCCGTCGTCACTTTGTAGTATTTGCCGGTTAGAATTAATGGATAAGTTGTTGAACTTTCACTGTAACCATCGCCATCATCATGACGTGAATTTAAATCCATTATCTTCAGATTCAGATCTATCCGATTCAAATCCTCCGAACTGAATTCCTCTCCTCCCCTCCTGAACTAAATTGACAGTTGGCACTTGACGTTTGACGTTGACACTTACAGTAAAGTGTTGCCACAGTGCCCTAAGCCCCTAACTATATTAAAAAACGTTCCATTATACGGGTATAGAATTAAATAAAATGTGTTTTAGTGCAAATGTATTTTAAAAAGTAAAGTATTTGAAATACAAAATACTAAATACATGTGAGTGCGGTATTTGAAATACCAATTACAAAATACTTCGCCAATTAGTATTTGAAATACAAATACAAAATACGTATTTGTATTTCAAATACATGTAATTGAAATACTGCCCAACCCTGTCCATGACGTTGACGGACGTGACATTGCTGTATTGGAAATAACTGAAGACATATTTATTGGACTAGAGACTTCTGATTTGAAACTACTGAAGACGTTATTACTGGATTCGTTCAAATGAAATTATACTTACTGAAGACTAGGCAGTATGGCCCATGGTCTTAGCCTGTCCGAAAAAAAAGTGACATTGCTGTCACTGTCAGACGTCAGTGAAGCCAGAAATGTTGTTTGCGCATTGATCGTTGTTTTCGTAATATTCGTATTATTTGTAATTATTTGTGCTACATGATTTATATTACGTTCATACCATACCACGTTCATCACGTACCATAATACGTCCTATTTACAAACAAGTACTACCAACCCATTCCAACTGCACACTCGGACCCTCATTACTAACTGCCTTATAACACGCAAAATCACCATAAAAAATGGGTGGAAAGGCTGAAAAAGGCACACCAAAGTACATAGCCAACAAAATTAAAGCTAAAGGGCTTCAGAAACTGCGCTGGTACTGCCAAATGTGTCAGAAACAGTGTCGAGATGAAAACGGGTTCAAATGTCACACCACGTCTGAATCCCATCAAAGGCAGCTTTTGTTGTTCGCCGACAACTCTTCGAAGTACATCGACGAGTTCTCCAAGGAGTTTGCTGATGGCTACGTGGAGTTGTTGAGGCGGCAGTTTGGTACGAAGCGGGTGAACGCCAATAAGGTGTATCAGGATTATATTTCAAACAGGTTTGTAGGATTAGTTCTTGGTAGTATTGGTATTTTTGCGAAAGGAAAGGTGACAGGGTTGCCATACATATATAGAGCTCGGGACAATTTGTTTAATGGCTGGAACACCAGACTTCAAACTGGAACATGTCTCGGCATACTGGGACGTATGGCAACCCTAAAGTAAGAAGGAGAGAGTGAAATGGATGGATGAATGTGTCAGGGAGAGGGGAGATATGTTATGTTGTTGATAGAGATGTGCCAACCCGAAAATATCTCAAACCGAATTGAACGGTTCGACTTTCTATGTAAACCGGTTTCAACCCGGGTTGATCAAACCGAGTTGCTATGACGGTCCTAAACGTATTAATATTAATGTGGTATTCGGTTTGACCTGTCCGAGTCGATCCGTGAATTTAAACACCTACTTGTTCGGGTTTTAAACCTAAACTAAACTGTTTATAGGTTATTGTTACATTTGTGAGCGTTACCTCGGTAGCGCCATAGAGTAATAAGTAATTATAAATTGCTCACTATATTTCATTCAAAATTAAATTGCAAAACAAAACTACAAACCTTGTTGCAACGAGATAAGGTCTACTAATGGTCGTCGTCGTCACCCGCCCACCTGTTCGGGAGAAATCGGGTTTATTCGGCTACTCATTCGGTTTGCCCGCTCCGGCCCAGCCCGCTCGCGCGAGTCGCGCGCGTCGGTTCGGTTTCGTTGGCTCGGGCCGCTGTCGGCGAGCGGGCTCGAATGTTGCGGTTCGCTGCTCGTTATAGAATCGAGTTAGTGGACTAACAAACCGGGTCGGTTCGACTTTAGCTTGACTCGGTTTGGACCGGGTTGGCAAACCGAGTTGACACATCTCTAGCTGTTGATGTAGTTTGGTAAAATGTGTGTTGCAAGAAATAAAAGTGTTTTGTTGTGAAAAAGGATGATTCTTCTTCTTTTAAAAAATGGCTTCCATCTAATAAGAATATTCTGCCAATGTCAAGTTTGCTTATAAAGCGACGTTGTTCGGTAGTTTGGTCAGTCGTCAATAATGCAATCAGCGTCAGAAGCTCCGCTTAAGAAGCAAGGCGTCCACCGCTTACCGCATCCCCCGACGAAAGACCAAGGACAATTCAATTCAAATTATTGAATGCATAAAAGGGCACATGTCAAACATAAACATACACAGAAAAACACACATTTTATTGAGTAACGTGAATCAACTTTTTTCTGTAGCTGCCAAGTTTATGTCACCTGAGTCACTTTAAACATTTAAATCCATTACGTAGAGTTCTATTGCCATTGTAATAGAAGTCCGTGCTGTACTGGTCACAGATATTAAATTAATTAATCTTTTAATTTTATTTAAATAAGTATTTTAAATATTTGGGGACATCTTACACAAATTAACCTAGTCCCAAACTAAGCAAAGCTATGGGTACTAGATGACCATATACATACTTATATATTATATGCTGCGATGTCAGTGTCATATATATAAACATACTGAAAAATATATATGAAAACACCACCAGCAGAGTTAGACTAGAGACAAGAGAAGAAATCCTGATCGGAAGAGGTACAAGGGGAACCGGTTGCGCCAAACTTGTTTATAGCGGTACTTTACCAAGTAATACGGAAGACAAACTGGAACAATGGAGGCATCAGAGTGGCAGGCCGTCACTACCAACTAGGCTACAAAGGTTGTCAAAGTTTTCATTTGTGTATATAAAAGCACTATTTCTCATCAGAGACCACCTCCACATGAATGCGACTCAATGGGAGACTCTCACCGAGTTCGTCAAATGGCTGGGCCGCGAGGGCAAGTGCGTGGTGGACGAGACCGAGAAGGGCTGGTTTGTGGCCTACATTGACCGGGATCCCGCTGCTGTTGCTGCGCTGGAGGCTAAGGCCAGGAAGGAGAAGATGGATAAAGACGATCAGGTATGTAGTTTTGTAAGTGTTTTAGGTTAACGTATCCCAAAAGGAAAACAAAAATCATAGGATCACTACTTTGTCTGTCAAGACCCTTTATCTCAGGAAAGTGACAGATGCTCGACATGTTTCGAACGCGAAGTCGAGCTATTTTAGATATAAAATACGCGAGTGACCCGTTTTCATTATATTTTAATGTGTCTGACTCTCACGAGAGTTTTTTATATAAAATGTATCAGTGTACTTATTGTTGAAGGTCCAAATAAGTAAATAATAAATCTCCGGTTACAGGAAAGGATGCTGGAGTTCATTCAGAAGCAAGTAGAGCGGGGGAGGAAGGAGGGAGACGAGGGAACTCCCTCGTACACCGAGTTCAAGCGGGAGAGCAGTCAGGAGAGGATCTCCCTCAGTCTCACCCTTAAGAGAAAAACAGAAGGTAATTAATTTATGGCACCCGGATAGATCCAGTTAAAATTAATGAGAGACTATGAATACTTACTCTTCATTCATGTGGGGCCAAAAATATTTAACAAACTACCCACGAATGTAAAATGCGCGGGTAGTAACTCAACTGTTGCAAGAAAATTAAAATCGTGTTTTTATGACATTGAAGATTTTTATGAGTTACTACAATAAGAGCCCCACAGAGTGCAGACTTTTAGTCGGACACCTGCGTTCCTTTTACAACCAGTTCAGGAGCCGTAGACAAGGTTACAATCGACAAGCGCTAACGCCAATAGAAAATAATAAAATGTAGGGGAATGACAGATGCCGACGAAACACTTCGTTATCATCTGTCATTCCCATACATTTTATTAGTTTTCTATTGGCGCTAGGGCTTGTCGATTGTAACCTTGTCTAGGCCCCCAGGACTGATGGACCCCGACTTGTACTTAAGTTTGCTGTATCGACGCGTGTCTGTGTGAGTGCATCGCATCGGATGTTTGTATTGTACCGATTTGATTCATACGCCGTTAAAACAAAAATCAAAGTACATTCGATCGTTAATTTTTTATCATCTAGCCATACACGGCGACCACTTAAAACGGCCAAACATAGTCATCCAAAACACACATGACTTTCGATTTGATAAAAACCCCATTCTAATTAGTTGATTACCAACATATGGTCTGTTATATACGAAATTGCAGATAAGAAAGCAGAGTTGCTCACATCAGCCTTACAATCCAGAAGTAAAGAAGAGCCATCAAGCAAGAAGACAAAAGAAGAACCTACCAGCAAAAAGACAAAAGAAGACAAAGATAGAAGCAAGAAGAATGCTTTCGTAGAAATTATGGAGATGGAGCAACGCGCTAAAGAAAAGAATAGCCGGTAATTTTAGTTTAATTCTGAACTAGGAAAACTGATAGGTATATTTCTTTGCTAAACGACGTTTTTGACTCCTATCATGGACCTATAATACTCAAGACAAGCTATGGCAATAATAATACCATGACCGAGCGAGATGGTGGTATACTATAAGTGTGACAGAAAGGGATATATTTGTTGTCCTTGTCGTAGTTGTACTTTTTTTGCCGCAACTGATATAGTATGATGTTGCGGCAAATAAACCAATTAAGGCGATGCCTTGATTTGAGTCGAACACGCCCCCTAGACAGAGACACGCTGATGCCTTCCGCGCACGAGGAGAAGAGATGTAACACTCTTCGGGAATGGCTTTTTTGGTCAAATTTCGATAAATACCTAACTTAGAGACGTTTTATTTAATTTTCATAAAGTGAGATTTTAGATGAGATAAAATACTATAGTATTAACTTGATTGTGTCGCAAAATAATGTATCGTTTGAGTAGGCTGAGTAAAAAAAGGAAACTACAGCCCCAACTTTGGAATTTTTTTTCTATCGAGGAAATTTTAAGAATAAGAATAAGAATTTTTTTATTTGCCATAAGGATAAAGAATAACAAAACACATGCAATACAAGGAATAGAAACAAAATTCGCTTTACAATTAACTACTTAGTACCTATGGCAAATGCGATCCAGTTTCAGCATGTGCTAGGCTTAGCAGCCTGGCGCTGGTTTTCAAACTGGTCCCGGAGAGAGCGGTCGCGACTCTATGATAAGTAGGAAGTTGTTTCCGTGCTGTGTGCGGGTGTGTGTAGGTGTGTATAGACTAGGCTTTGCAAGATCCGCCAATATTTCGGATCCGGATATTTCGGATATTTAAATCGAACGGATCCGGATATCCGGATCTTTCGGATAAAACGGATCCACAAGGTTTTTTTGGTATAAAGTAGGAATTGTAAGGCCAAACTAAGTAAAAACTAAAAACGGCTATACCACCGTATTTATATACCTGAAAGATTTTAAATAGATACGCATTCCCGAGGTCATAAGGGGTATAAAACTTTATTTTATTTCAACTTTTAACTTACGACTACAAACTAACTAGCAAAGTTAGTTTAGTCACTGAAAGCTGTCACAAGAATAACTACAACCAGGTCGCGTTAACTCCGTACCTGGTGCTCGTACATACATTTCAATGAGCTCTATGTATACAGTTAATTCGATAGGGTTGTAAACGAAATTGACATGATGACTCAGACGCCTTACTCAGTAATCGATTGGAAGAAGACCCAACACGCAAAATCGTGAAAATCAAGGGAAGAGGTGTTTGTTTAGGCATTTCATTAGGCTAATAAGACTAGGTATGTCTAGACATGGCAAAAACGGTGAACTATATATAGCGCACTATTCTTATTTTACACGATCATATTATAAGTCAAGACAGTACTAAAGAATTATTACAATTATAAAACGTAGGTATTGTTGCTGTTACTTTTTACTTCCTGTGTCAAATCAGACAATGTGTCAAATATACTTCATAAATATTTCTTTAGGTACATCTAAACTAAGCCTTTAGTAAGTAGGTAGGTACATATAGTCTAAGTTATATTGGATTTATATAATTACTTAGTGCCTACGGTGGATTATTGCATTTAAACGAACGCCAACTTTCGACATCAAATTCCGCAATGTTGTGACTAATAAATTAAAAACTAAAATAATCTGGTCTGGGATGAAGAAGTGGCGAATAAAACAGCGATTGAGAATGATCTACATTATATCATTCCGTCTTTAGCATGGACTCGGTACAAACTTCATTTTGTAGCGGTATTTTCGGTTTTCATGGTTGTATTTTAAGGATCCGTAATATCCGAAAAATCCGGATCCAGGATCCTGTCAGATTCGGATCTGGAATTTGGCGGATATCCGGATATTTCGGATATCCGGATATCCGGATTGCAAACCCTAGTATAGACGTTAGCGTTTGTGATATTTGTTTGTATTTTGTGTG
The DNA here is from genome assembly GCA_947049275.1 of Epinotia bilunana. Classification (NCBI taxonomy): domain Eukaryota; kingdom Metazoa; phylum Arthropoda; class Insecta; order Lepidoptera; family Tortricidae; genus Epinotia; species Epinotia bilunana. Next base: position 6,967,080 of record OX346276.1, on the reverse strand, counting down.
CAGGTGTGAGGTGATTTATTTAGTTACGAGGGGGTATTGTCTGTGTATCTAGGAGGTGTGCTCGAGTGAGCTGTTTAAATTTAAATAAAGACATAGGCTCTCTTAGTGGTGGTGGTAAATCATTTCAAATTTTGGCGGCAGCAAATTTGAAACGCCCTCTGAAAAAGGCAGTCTTGTGTTGTGGAATGCTAAGTTTTGTGGATATTCTCAACCGTTTTAAACGTGTGTCCTGGACCCATTTCAGTTTTTCAAATAAATAGTAGGGTTTATGGAATTCCAATAATTTTCTTACTGTGGAGGCTAAATGAAGCCGCCTTCGGTTGTCCATATTCAGCATATTCCTGTCATTGAGGTAGGGCGTGATGTGAGATCTTTTAGGGATGTCATAGCAAAAACGTATCGTGTATAAGCAATCATGTATCGGTAAAATCAGATAAACAATCATATAGTCAAGAATCATATATCTGAAAATCAGGCCTTATTGTTTCTTAATCTAGTCAGAACGGCGTTTCAAAGCACGCGATAATTTCCAATGCACAGCCTTAAGTAGGGTGTTTATGGTAAGCCGCCAGTCATGTTAGGACCAGTTCTTCATTTTGCTGCATTTCCTTCCCTTATTGTGGCAACGCGTACTTATAGTTCTTCTGCAGAAATTCATTCTAATTCTACTGAGATGTCGTTGATTTAAATCTACTCTTAATTTCTGAATTGTTTCGTTGCAGCAAAGACTACTGGCTTACCGAAGGAATACTCGTGAAAATCGTGACCAAATCTTTGGGCGACAAATACTACAAGAGGAAGGGAGTTGTTGAGAAGGTCATAGACAACTACGCGGCTCAAGTGAAGCTGGTCGATGAAGGCACGAGACTGAAGCTGGATCAGGTGGGTTGAGGAATAATGAATACCTAAAGGTATAGTATAGAAGGTCCACTGCCTAAGTGATAACGTTAGCTGTGTTTTGCGATAGACACTAATAGAGTAAGATAGGGTTGTCGACGGACCATATATCGTTTTAGTTTCTATGTTTGTTTTGTTGTCGAAATGACGATTTGGAAATAATAAAAGAAAATTGCAGGGAAGTATGTATGTATGTAAGCACTTTATTGTACACAATAACAGGTTAAAGAATATACATGTCACACAATAGATCAAAGAACGAAACGACGAGGAAGTCAGGATTAAGTAAAAAAATACATGAATAATGATATTTTTTTACAAAACAGTCGGTCGGATGATTTCTTCAAACTAGTGCCTACTCTAAATCTTGGGATTAGGAGCAAAGCGGACCTCGTACTGCATTATTATTACCACCATCCCCAATGAAGAGAACCTCGTGAAGGCCGGAAACGACAAAGCCAGGAAGTACCTTGACCTGGCTCACGAGATAACCGCCATGTGGGATGTTGAACGAACGGTCTAATAGCGAAGAACCTCGATCGATGGCTGGATCAAGGGTCAGATACAGAAGGCGGGACTCCTGGACGCTGCGCGGATAGTCAGGAGGTTTCTCTCTCTGCCGCCCCGACGTCCGGTAGCTTAGGCCCCGTCTCGCTGCCGGCGGCGCCCTAGGTTAGGTTTTTATAATCATTTTATGTTTTGTACATACATACATACATTCACACCTTTATTCCCAAAAGGGGTAGGCAGAGCACATGAAACGTATGTTCCAGCGCCACTTTTAGCACATGTATGCTGGGTATAAAAGTTCGACAAAATGTGATATTGCAGTGATAGGTTGCTAGCCCATCGCCCACAACACACTTCAACCCTGGTCCCTTAGTCGACTTTTACGAGACCCACGGGAAGAAAGGGGGTGGTGAAATTCTAACCCGACACCACACGGGTTTATATTTTGCATTAATATTTTAAAAACCTAGCCTAAGAAGAATGATAAATAAGGAGATAAAATTAGGTTCCGTGGAGTTTGGGACGGATGCTTGTGTGGGACGCTACCTGTGTAGACACACTGGCACCGTCTCACCTCCTTCTAAACCGGGTCTTACTTCTAAAGCGGGTGCAGCGGCGGAAAATGCCGAAAATCTGAAACGCATTAAATATAAAGGCCTCGGCAGAGAGTACAACTTTGTACCATTTGGCGTCGAGACCCTCGGTCCGTGGGGTCCCGGTGCGCAAAAGTTATTTGCGGAAATCGCGAAACGTCTGGTTGACGTAGCTGGTGACCGAAGAGCTGGCGGTTTTCTCGCGCAACGCATCAGCATTGCAATTCAGCGAGGAAATGCCGCCAGCATCCTCGGTACATGCCTCGGGGGCCTTTTTTAGATTTAACTTAGTTTTATTTTTATTTTATTTAGTTAATGTTAGTTATCGTCTTGTATATACTTTAGAAAATCAATGTGTGAGGACCAAATTCTTGGCCAGTAGTTGGCGATACAAACCCTGGTTAGTAAGTAGTTAGCGATACAAACTGAAGAAATGGACAAAGTTCCGCTGTGACACAAAAAAATGCCATAGAATTGTATGGTTAATTTTCGTGTCACAACGGAAAACTTTAATAGAAAATGTTATCAAGTGATTTAATCTGGCCAAGAATTTGGTCCTTACCCAAATGCATGTTCAAGAGATACTAAATAAAATATATTACCATATTTCTTCTACTCCTATTACATCACACTTCTAATCTCTGACTTGAATACTTACCTTTATTCGCAGAATCACCTAGAGACGGTGATACCGTCTCCCGGCCGCGCGGTGTTGTTCGTGAACGGACCACACTGCGGCGCACGCGGCGAGCTGAAGCGCATAGACACCGACCACTTCTGCTGTCTAGTGGAGGTAGAGCCTATTAGTCGACAGAGCCCCGCTCTGCGGGGCTCCTATTAAATTGAAGATGTTCTTTGATTGTAGCTATGGACCCTTATTGTTCCGTATTGCCTAATCCTGTGTATCTAATTGATGTAAGAAAGAAAGAAAGAAAGAAAGAAAGAAGACATTTATTCACTACACAAAAGACACACAGAGGCAAAGGGAGTAGAAATACAATACAATTGACACAAAATGTGTGTCTTCGCGGCAGTGAATCGGTCGCTGTCTCAGCATTATGCCGAGGTGTCAAACAGACACCTACAGCGCTGATTTTCAGACAGCACCGTACGTGACCCACGGAACGCAACACAACATACTGCCGATACAAACGTATACACATCCTACTAATATTATAAATGCGAAAGTTTAGATGTTTGGATGTTTGTTACTCAATCACGCTTAAACGGCTGAACCGATTTGAATGAAATTTTGCACGAATCTTCGTGCAAAAAGTCTTACTTAGACGGATAGTTTTTATCCCGAGTCCACGCAGACGAAGTCGCGGGCGGATGCTAGTAATAAATAAATAATTAATATAATAAATATATTAAATATGTAACACAAGCACAACGGGGAAAAACGCGAAACGGTTAAAATAAATAAATAAATAAAGTGCTGGATGGGTTAGGGTTGGGATTTTTGGAGCGTCAACAAATAGCCCTTAAGCTGGCGCCTAAAGGTATACCTGCTAGACGCTCCTTGGATAGGTGGGGGGAGATCATTCCAACACTTAGACGCCGCGAATCTGAAGCTACCTCGAAACGCCGCGGTCCGATGCTTTGGCACCAGAATCATCGCCTTACACCTTCGTGCACTCTTGGGCCATACCAGTCTACTCAGCAAATATGCTGGGGCCCCCAGATCGTACTATGCCAAAGAGAAGAGTGGCGAGGTAAGCCGTCTGCGTGCAGGCATGTTCAGCAGACCAGCGGTGTTCAAGTAGGGAGCGGAGCGGAGCGGAGGGAGAGGTTGATATGGGAGCGGAGTGGGACTCGGAAACAGAAACGAATGCATGCGTTTTGCACTCGTTGTATGAGCTTTTTTGTACGATAGGTACAGCGTACGACTTCGATTCAGTTCTCCGCAGCCACATATATGAACGTTTCGACGTTTCCTTAAAAAAATCCCAAATGGCTTCAAGTGTGCCTATATAATTTGAAGAGCTTCGTCGAATTCTCCGGGATTCCTTCAGCAGATCCTGGAGCCCGTGGGACAGGAAAGGAACACTCTCAAACAAAGAAATATTTTAGGGTGACAGATGCCGACGCCATATTTAACTTTTAAAGCCTGACCAGGAAAATAAAAAAAACCTGGTCTGGGGGCGCTAAATTAGCAATAGTTATGGCAACACTAACCACTTCCACTCTGTCATGTTGACAACAAGGTCAGTGATGTTATTTAGAGGAATAGAGTCTTATCCTTCAGACTTTCTCTCCGGCAAATACTTCGTCATATTGTAAATCACTGTTCTTAAGTCATATTTAATAATTTTCGGCATTTAAACGCAACACAACACGTACCAACGACAACTCACTTTGACGGCAATTGACAGTTGGCATTAATGACGTCTTCAAAGTTACTGTTGCCAGTTGAGGAAATTAGTTCCAATAGTTTTCCGCAATATGGCGAGGTTTTTTATTTTCCCGGTCGGGCTTTACCTGCCTGTACAGTAAAGTGTGGTTCACGACACGTCCTGGGTCGCCAGAGCTCCTGGTGTGTCTTGTTGCGAGTGAGGGACCCGCTGTCGTCTCTAGCTATCAACACAGCGAATCCACTAATCAATTAAGGGCCGGCAACGCGCTTGTGATTCTTCTGCAATCGCAAGCTTCCATCCATAGGCTACGTTGTCTGCTTACCATCAGGACCGTATGCTCGCTTGTGACCGTCGCAATATTAAAAAACCGCCTAATGCCTTCCGCGCACGAGAAAAATAGATGCATAATTCTTCGTGAATGGCTTTTTTGGACAAATTTCGATAAATACCCAACTTACTGATGTTTTATTTATATTTCATTAATTGAGATTTTAGATGAGATAAAATACTGAGATAAACCTGATTGTGTCGTAAAATAATGTATTGTTTGAGTAGGCTGAGTAAAAAAAGGAAAATTAAGACCCATCTTTAGATTTTTTTTCTTACGAGGAAATTTTAGGCAATCATGTATCGATTAGATCAGATAAACAATCATATAGTCAAGAATCATATATGTGAAAATCAGACCTTATCGTTTCTTAATCAAGTTAGAACGGCGTTTCAAAGCACGCGATGACTTCCAATTCACCCCCTTAACAACAAGAAAAAGTTAATCGATTATAATAGGGTTTATTCTTGTTTTAGATAACCAATGGACCGCAGGCAGGGCGACTGGTGAAGGATGTGCAATACGAAGACATCAGCAAAATGGCGTCCTGACCACGGATATCCGGAAATCGATAAAGAGCATAAACAGTTGTGTTATAGTCTGTCTTGCCATTCGTTTCACCAGAGGCTGAATCCCGCTACTGAATTAAAAAGAATTAATTCAGCTTCCTTGCTAAGCTACGGTAGCCTAGTGACTCAGGCATGCGGCGGTCGTGAGTTCGAATCCCGGCCCGCACCAACGAGTTTATCGGAACTTATGTACGGAATATTTGCCGTTAGCTATTCGGTGAAGGAAAACATCGTGAGGAAACCGGTCTAATCCCAGTAAGGTCTAGGTCTGATGGCAGTGGCTTTCGTAAAAACTAGTGCCTATGCCAAATCTTGGGATTAGGTGTCAAAGTGGACCCCGGGCTCCTTTAGGGCACAACCGGGAATAACGCTAGGAGGATGACGATGATTCGATCAGCTTCTCTGCTACTGACTCGATAAATGGCCAGACTGGATGAACCAGCGCGGCTAGCACAAGACGGCGTGCGAGTGTCGCGGCGAGATAGACTATGCGTCTCTTTCTAATTATAACGCCGCGAAAGAGACGGATAGTCTGTCGCCGCGACACAGCTCGCGCGCCGTCATGCGCTAGCCGCACTCTGTCAAGTCGATCAGAGTACATTAAAACCGTACCTATTATATAATTTACCTGTTAGTTATTGCTGAGGTTGTAAATAAACGATTTTTATAAATAGCCTTGTTTTATATTTACGCATAATTACATGAAAATACATACAGGGTGTTCGGAATAACGATAATGAAATAATATCATGAAGTCTTTCATTACTTATGCCTCACGACTTCAATTATTTTGTTCTAAATTCAATAACTTTAAAACACTGCCGATATGGAATAACGGCAGATATTAAATGGAGTCATCCTTTAAATTTATTGCTCCTATTACAGGCCACATCCTGTATATATAATCCTACTAATATTACAAATGCGAAAGTTTGGATGTTTAGATGTTTCACTCTTTGTTACTCAATAACGGATTTGGATGAAATTTGGCACGAAGATATTTTATAGCGTGGATTAAAATATACGATAGTTTTTTATCCCGGGTCGTAGTATATTATATAGGTATATATATATATTTACTATACGAGCGTTTCTCAAAAAAAATGCCACTACATTTTTTCGGAGATTTTCTGCAACTTTAATGTTATTTCTACTCAAAATCACGATGTCTTTCCATCCCAATAGGAGTTTCTTTTTATATATTGTGTTTTCTAATTAAGAACGAAATTATGATGTGGTGTTATTTTGGCTGGCAATAAATTCATTTCATTTCATTTTTCATTTCAAAAAAAGTGTCCCAAAATGTTCATACATTTTTGAACTTTCCTATTGTGTTACCACCATACAAAATGTATGGTAAATGGTAACACAATAGGAAAAATATCTTTGGGACAGTTTTTTGTCCTACCAGGGTCGAAAGAGCTCCTGATTCTGAGTGGAAATAGTTAAAATAAAATTCCTAGAAGTACAATTAATAATAGTGGCATTTTTTTTTTGAGAAACGCTCATACAGCGGTAAATTTCATTATATGCTGGGAACATTCTAATTCGAATGTGTTCCGTAACGAAACTACTAGCACAACTGACGCCGCAACATGAGGCGACACGAGAAATGTCCTCCTCTTTCTAATTAGTACAGTGCGACTGAGACAAGAGTCGCCGGGTCGTGCGCGTGCGCACCGCGACTAGGCAGCATGTTGCGCTAGTTCACCATGGCATATGGCCCGTTCCCCGAAGCTTCTTATTCTGTTTATTCAAGAGCTAAGCTCTTGTCGGTGTAGCTCAAAGTAGGCCCCCCATCTACTCCGATCCCAGACAACCTCTTTGACGTCTCGACACGACCTAACATCAACTCTTTTATTGAGCTGCTCTATGTAATACCTTTATAACGAAACAAATTATTAAATTCAATATTCGTGTTATTTTAACGACTATTTTGTCGGGGGCTACAGACGAAGGTTTGTTTTTCCATTATATACTTTCTCTCTGTATCATATCGTCTGCTCTATGTAGTTTATTCTAAGTCTTCCTCTTCCTCGCTTCCCCTCTATCTTTTCTTCAATTATATAGTATAGTTATAATACGGGTGTAGACACTAAATAAAATGATCAATAATGTCATGCTTTCTCGAAAAACGATTAAAAATGTAGTCAAATGGAGAAAAAATCAATGCAAAAGGTTAAATAATAACGAAGTTATAAGTGTCCAAAGTTTTAAGAAGGGGTATGTTCTGTCCCTTTTTCGCAAAACGCAACTCCATATGAAACGATTACGGTGGAAGATTGTGACGTCACACTAATAGACGGCAACGTGCCGCGCCCCGTCGTGTTCGACGCGGCCCCCCGGCAGCATCCTGTAATGTGACGTCACACACTGTTTGCGTTTTCTCTCTCTAACAAGCAATATTAAAACGGTTGTAGCTTCGTTATTCTTTGAGATATCTGAATGGGATTTTAGTCACAGCATTTTTTTTTACTTCTTTCATTTCAAGTAATAATAATTTTCGACTAAGTACACCCCTATTATAATATAACAAGTCTGGTCAGGCAACGCAGGTCAAAATGGCGCCGTTATTGTTCAAGCGCCCCAGAGTTACCAATTTAGACTTGAGGCTTCGTGAAACGGGCCAAAGCAAGGGAGAAACTTTGTATATAATTATTATATTTTGTGCTAAATAAAACAGTAAATTAATTAATTAACTGCGGTTTATTTGCAAAGGACGCGACATAGTTAACAAATGACGGTTGTGCAAGAGTGTTGCCATACTCAACACAGTTACAGGTTATCACACTCTCCAACCCCTTAACCTAAGTCGCTTGTACTACATATAATATTAATTATATGATGTAATATACTTTGGTCCTAAAAGTTTTCACTTATTTACTAAGTACATAAAAAATATACACATTTTTTTAAACGTTGTATGCACCAAGGTGTAATGTCCTTTCACCGCTGCGTAAGCCCGGCTCGATCTTGGCCAGTTTTATCCCTTATTTAATGACCGATGAAATTTCGCACGAAGATAGTTTACAGCCTGGATTAAAATATAGAATAGTTTTTATCCCGGGTCCACGCAGACGAAGTCGCGGGCGGAAGCTAGTATGTACCTATTTTTATTATATAATTTATAGGAACAGAACTAGTTTCGGACCAATAGGTATAAGGCGGATCCCATAGTGTATACAAAGTTTCATGACATACGCCGTTTTAAACGAGAACCAAACTACGTTTGTATGGAGAGTCGATTTGAGTCGACCGGAGGGAGATAAACGAATTACAAACATAGATATACCTCATGGCATTGTATATGCAAAGTTTCGTTACAATCCAACACGTCGTAGTTTCAAAATTAGAGCGTAACTACGTTTGTATGGGAAGGTGAAATTCGGCCGAGCTTACTGCGGACTTAACGATTCGCAAACAATTAAAACCGTGTTAATGCAACATTATTTTATTGTCTTTTCCAAAGGAATGTGTTTGAAGCCGCCTCTCCTGGTCTACGGCTCATCCTGAAAAGAAATGTATATTTTCAATGAATATGAATCTATAAGGTGGGCATTTCTAAAAATTCGTGTACCCAATTAGCGTAAGTTGTTAAATAAAAATTAACTCGGTGTCAGTTTTGTGACGACAATTAAGCATTCCAATTATGTGAAATTGAACTTGTCTCACATGTAAATAACGTGTATATGCATAGCATTTTTAAATTGAAAAGAAAAAGTTAATTTGTATACAAACTGTATACTTAATTATCGTCACAAAACTGACACTGAGTTAATTTTTATTTAACAACTCACGCTAATTGGGTACACGAATTTTTAAAAATGCCCAGGTACACTTTCTTTATTCATACAAATGGTTCCAGTTTTTTCTGTCCGTGTATTTTTGTGCTGCAGAAGTGTCATCATCATCATATCAGCCGAAAGACGTGCACTGCTGGACATAGGCCTCCCCCAAAGAGTTCCACAGTGACCGGTCCTGCGCCATCCGCATCCGGACTCCAGCAACCTTTACCAGGTCATAAGTCCACCTTGTGGGGGGCCTACCCACGCCGCGCCTTCCGGTACGTGGTCGCCACTTGAAAACCTTTCCGCCCCAACGGCCATCGGTTCTACGTGCTATGTGCAGAAGTGTAGTTGGATGGAATTCCGGATCTAAAGAGCTCATCTTTGCGTAGCTATCTCGTGTGCGATTTGTTGTATATTTCATTGTTTTCCTATACCTAGTCTAGCCATAAGTTCTGTTACTGGCAGTTAACAATGATTTTAAGAAAAATAATAATTCGAATTTCGAATGTTGTGTTTTGACGTAAGTACTTGGATGTTTTTGCCACCATTTATATACAATATAATATTAAAATAAGTAAATTAATAATGGAGTGGGGTGTCAAAGAAAATAGAATTGCTGTGATTGCTCTGCATAAGGTAGGAATGGAGCCGTCCCACATTTTTGAGACACTAAAAAAGTTAGAGATCAGTCGAATGTTTGTGTATCGTACCATTCAAAGATACACCAAAACGTCCTCTGTCGATGACAGTAAAAGATCTGGCCGACCACGTACTGTTAGAACAAAACAATCCGTTAATGCTGTAAGGGCCAGAATTCGCCGAAATCCCATAAGAAAACAGAAGATCCTTTCTAAGGAAATGAAAATACCACCTAGGACACTTTCGCGTATAATCAAAGATGACTTGAGTCTTGCAGCTTACCGACGATATACAGGACATATGTTAAATCAGTCACTAAAGGACAAGAGAGTTGAAAGATCAAAAAGCCTTTTATCTCGATACGCACATGGGAAATATAAAAATATTCTTTTCACGGATGAAAAAATTTTTACTATCGAGCAGCACTACAACAAACAAAATGATAAAGTGTACGCACACAACTCTCGAGAAGCTAAAGAGATAGTTGGAAGGATTCAGCGAGGTCATCATCCCGCTTACGTCATGGTTTGGTGGGGTGTGTCGTATCAAGGCGTCTCTGAGATCCATTTTTGCGAAAAAGGAGTGAAAATTTCAGCTAAAGTGTATCAGGACACGATTTTAGAAACAGTAGTTAAACCACTAAACGACACAATGTTCAAAAATGTACACTGGACCTTTCAGCAGGACTCAGCCCCGGGTCATAAAGCTCGCACCACCCAGATTTGGCTGCAAAGGAATGTTCCGGACTTCATCAAGGCAGATGATTGGCCCTCTTCCAGTCCCGACTTAAATCCCCTGGACTATAAATTGTGGTCAGTGTTAGAGGACATGGTCTGCTCTAAACGCCATGCCAATATCGATTCTCTAAAAAAATCTTTGAAGGTAGCAGTGGCAAATTTCCCAATGGATACAGTGCGTGAATCTATAGACGTGTGGCCGGATCGTTTGAGGGCGTGTATTAAAGCTAAAGGCGGGCATTTTGAATAAAAAATATATTGTTTAGAAACCTTATTAACTTACCTATAAATAAACATTTACTTATGGTAAATTAATTACATCCTTTTAAAAATATGTTTCATTTCATTTGTAACAGAACTTATGGCTAGACTAGGTAGTCTGTTCGTTTAGGTATTTAAAAGAATGTAAACAAACAAAACCACGTGACTTGGTCATTCAGCCAAAAAGATAATACCATAGATACAAAATGTTGCTATTCACAGCAATCTTATTGGCTGAATGACCAAGTCACGTGGTTTTGTTTGTTTACATTCTTTTAAATGCCTAAACGAACAGACTATAGCTGCGGTAGACATACATATCTACGTATAATCACGCCTACTTCTTGACGGGGGTAGGAAGCCACTATACTGACTGACTATGTTTACTTCTGATAGGACTACCGATACAACCACGGATACAACACTGGTACACATGACTTCAAAGAGATGATACGGCCAAAGGTCGTGTACACATATTTTTGTATCTTTGGCCGTATCAATATATTCGTAGTCGACTGCACCTATATAAAACTTAACTAACCTCTGTTAACTAAAATGTGTTTTGCCCCTTTCTCACAAACAAAAGGCAGACAAAGTCAAACGAATTTTAGCGGTATTTCAGCAAAAAATGTTTCATAAACGTTTATGTAACTTGTCGCTTCATTTTCGGCATCTTACGTCTGTTTTGCTGAATGTTTTCTTTAGAATTATTTAGTCAATTTATTTATTCAAAATTTTAAATAAATGAAACATCTATGTAATTATTTCCGATCAATCTTACATAGATTCTGGCGGTTGTATTTCATATTAATTTGTTGGTTTATTAATATACCTGGAACGGCAATACTGACATTGGCTGGTATCACTGTGGCAGTGAACATTTCTTCATAGATTTGATGGAACTTAAGTATGGTTCTGGGTTTGGAATGCGACAAATCGTTTGCCCTAAGGATCACACCTAAAGATAATGTCGAATAGAGAACTCCTTTTTAAAGTCAGTTCATTTCAGGTATCGCATGCAAATAAAAGCCCATATTCATTATTACAATTATATTATTTAAATGGTGGTATTACCTAGAATTATGACTAAGTTAATATATTACATAATACCTAATCCATGGCCTAAGTGACGGATTTAATGATATATTTACAGTTTTCAATTTTAACGCTATTGGAAAATATATAGACACATTTAAATATCCTAGTAATGGTAGGACGTAAAATAGTACTTTAACTTTATAGGTACTGAACATTTTATATTGTACTTACTTATGTAACGATATCGGAGGCAAGGAGTGCAGAAACATGCCCTATCTGCTCCATACATTTGATATTATTTAAAGCAATGACGCGCAGTTGCAGTATCCAAGAGATTTTTTTTCACTACCACTCCCTTTTTCCGCCCCAGGCCAAGTTGGCTCAGCTCGGGTTGCACAGGGCGGTTCCACAACACTTCGGGAGCTCAAATACCGCGAGCCAACCGGTTGCCTCTTGGACACTGCAACTACGCGGCATTGCTCTGAACATGTCGATATCGGATTCTACATCGCTCGATGAGTAGACGCTCGTAGGCTCGTGTCAATTTGTGGAGTTTTCGGTTCCATCTTAGAGCAACCTTCATGTAAAGGTGCTGATAGACTTGGCATTCACTTGTAACGTGCATTCTATCTAATGTTACAGGTACGGTCGCGTTTTTTAATGTAGGACTCTTTTCGCAAAAATATTCTTTGTATTCCTATACAATTTGACAGGATTATCAACCATAAGTGGGTCCCAAATTAAAGTTCGTGAATGTACAAGCTCACAAAATAAAAAGAGTGAGGACCAAGTTAGTCAGTAGTTAGCCATACAAACTGAAGAAGTGAACAAAGTTCCGTAGTGACACAAAAAATTACCATATAATTGTATGGTTAATTTTCGTGACACAACGGAAAACTTTCATAGAAAATTTAATTGAGTGAGTTAAGCTGGCCAAAAATTTGGTCCCCACCCAGGAGCGTTTTAGCGAGCATTCTAGCGAAACGACAGTAAATTTGCTTCGGGCTTATTGCCGAGCCGAGCAATTTTATTATTGTTCCGCTACCTTCCCTCTCCCTCCCGCCCACACCTCCCGCACGCCTGTCTCTGTCAGTGTAAAGTCATGAACATTTACTACAGAGCTCGCTAGAATGATCGTGAAAATGTTCAGAGCGATGTTAGGCTCTCTTCGTTGATCAGTTCGACAAATTTAAACGGGAATGCTCGATGTTATGTTACATGCCAATGTTCAAGTCAAGCAGCACCTTAATTGTGTTATCTTCAGGTAATTTCACAAATTTAAGGTCCGGACTAATTTAACTACATAACGGTTACACGATTACGTAAAGATCTCGATAGAAATGGGACCAAAAACTCACAACTTGCCCGGGCAAGAGTACACTACTAGTTATACCTATGTACTGTCGACTACAAAAATTAATATAAAGTCAAAGTTACATAAATATGTATCCACGACTTTATCGCCTTAACATTAAGATCGTGTATACATATTTTTTTAACTTTGGCCGTATCGATATCTTTGTAGTAGACTGAACAATTAGGATATTGTTTTCATCATTATAAAATGTCTATTGAAATTATTATTCTGAATAACAGACACAATATTTCTACATTTTAAAAATAGTCAAAAGTACATTGAAAAGTACCCTTACCTTTCTAGAATTCCCATTTTTTGTAAGCGCTTTTAGCCCTAAAATATGTATGTAGCAAATACACAGCTCATCCCATAATGCTCCCCATTTATGGAGCACAGAATATATAAATATATACGAAAGTATAAAGCGTGGCTAGCATTCCTAGCGAACCAAAAATATAATAATGATATCTTGATATTCAAGACTCCCATGAAATTTGACTCGTATTTGTAATCTGAACTTATGAAGTTTAACATCTTGATTCGAATTAGACGATCTTTAATAAACGGCCAATTTCTTACACGTTTGTTTATCCGTCCTAAGAAAAATGGGTGAGGACCAAATTCTTGGTTTGGAAGCTTAACTCACTCAATAATTTTTTCTATTAAAGTTTTCCATTGTGACACAAAAATGAACCATACTATTCATCATCATCATATCAGCCGAAAGACGTCCACTGCTGGACATAGGCCTCCCCCAAAGAGTGCCAAAGTGACCGGCTCTGCGCTACCCGCATCCAGCGGACTCCAGCAACCTTTACCAGGTCATCAGTTTAACCGATATAGCCTTACATACTATTGTATAGTTAATTTTCGTGTCACAACGGAGCTTTGTTCACTTCTTCATTTCGTATAGTAAACTACAGACTAACGATAACCAAGAATTAGGTCCTCACTGAAACATGACTGCGCTTTTTAAGTAATAAAAAAGTTGTTCTTGAATACAAAGGAAATTTTGTAGTATTATTTAAGTATAATAAAATTTCGTACAGATTTGACTTAGCCTTCTGCACTTTGCATACGTGATTTTAGGATCAGGTTCGACTGTAAAATCCATAACTGGAGCTTACAACCGTCTAAATATGCAAGTTTCAACCCAATATTTTAAAAGGAAAAATAATTATCCAACAAAGTTAGCTCAAAATCATTCTTGTATCCTGGTCACAGGCACCAAAACGTAAACAACCCCCAAAGTTCCTGATCTACACCAACAAAGTATTTCAAGAGAAACTTTAGAATAATAAATTTAAATGTACATATATTTTCATTATGTCCAGACCCCTATTTCACCAACTTGTAAATTTTCACCTGACAACGACAATTCTCCGTGCATTGATGGTTCCACAAAGTAACCTAGCGACCACCTTAATTTCTAGAACAAGCAATGGATGGTGAATTGGCATTGTCAGGTGACAATTGTCAAGTTGGTGAAATAAGGGCCTGGTCATTGGCATCAAAATGTAACGACCCCGATACCGTTCGCTCCAGTTTCCTTATGTACGGTCAGATCGCACCCACATTGCTATAATACAGCGTTCACTAGCAGTCTTTGGCAACACATTATCATACCATGTTACGCCCGTTGTCGCCCGCTATCCGATTGACGATCTGAAAATAAAGATACATTATAAAAAATAACAATACCCTTTTCTTTGTCTTGGAATCGTCCTGGTTGCATACAGAAGGAACGGGGTACCTAGGAAATACAAAATCAAGCTGTTTTGGACTGTAGCCCGTGAAATAGATTTAACTTACATACATACATACATACGCTGGAAAAACAACTTCTTGCAGAAGGACCCGCCTCAGGGCAGTCGGGTAAAGAGGTAGATTACTGCTGTGGACTGCCGCTGTCATTACTAGCTGTGCTGTTAGCAGGCACCGAAACGTGACGGCTGTCTTTACTTACCCCACTTATGATGGGCAGATTAAGCAGCAAGCCTATCCCGGGAACCAAGCGGAGGAAGTTCACAGCAGCTGGCAGGAAGCCTCTGGGAATAGACAAATTACCAAATAAATATATTTTTTTGAAGTGAAAACTTCTTTAGCAGCGTTGTGCACTTTTTGGGATGTGGAAAAATTGTTAAACTCGCCACAGGTCACGTGACCGTAAGATTGGAATGCGTAAGGTAAGATTCAGTTTTGCCAATTCGGATTTTTGAAAATCCGGAGGGCGTACTAAAAATTCCGTAGAATTCCGTATTTTGCCGCTGTAAAAATCCGTAGATCTACAGAAGGGGGGAGGGGGAGGGTTTTTTTTTTTTGCAAAATTAAAATTATTCTGGTTTTTACTTCTGCCGGCACTCTCGGAGTGCACTCCTGGTTGCAACCCGGTCTTTTTTTATGTTATAGGCGGCAAACGAGCAGACGGATCACCTGATGGTAAGCGATTACCGCCGCCCATGGACACCTGCAACACCGGGTGTTGTGAGTGCGTTGCCGGCCTTTAAGATGGGAGTAAGCTCTTTTCTTGAAGTCTCTTTTTAAGTCTCATACCTTAATTAGGCCACTCAGCAAGCTTCGTGGCCTAAACGTGGTACTCGACTGAAAAAGCATACATTATATAACGATTGCATAAAATACTTCGAGTGGCCTAATTAAGGTAAGACACTTAAAAAGCTAATTATATCACTATTGTATACAATACTTTTTCTACAAGTCAAATGAACTAATTAAACAAACTTGGTATCTATTGAAAACGAAATGCAACCAACGGCTTTTTCTTTTTTGCGCGTTGATGTCTATTACCTTTTGACTTTCCCATGACGGCGTCCTATAGGTCAAATACATTATAGTTCAGTAAAGGCGCCACGTAATTGGTCAATTTCATTTTAGTTGTCTCAATAGTTATGAAATGTTAAGGTGGGTTAGCTCCATAGTAAAAAGTAAATATGTGATTTAATTTTGGTGTACGAAGTCTTAATTCAAACATTAAGGCAGCTAACAACTTTCGTAGCAGCCTATGTATGTTTATCGTGGTGTATGGTGAATGTTTAGTGTAGTGCCCATAGTGCGAGCTTTGCTTAGTTTGGGACTAGGTCGATCTGTAACATTGTCCCCTAATATGAAAATGCAAATACAGCAGGCACTTCCTCCTGGCAGTCGAGCTGTGCCTTCATATATGTAATGACCCTAAGATTTAAATTCATATGTGAATTTACATTAGAGTACCTAGTAAATTAAAGTAATTTATTAATAATAATATTTTTTTTTTTTTTTTGGCCAAATACAGTGCATTGTTTACAGTGCATATCCAAACATACAATATTATTACCTACTCAAACATTCCTACGACACAATATCACACATATTCCGTCAAGTCAAACACACACACACACACTCATACAAATACGCACACACTCACACACACGCGCGCACACAAACTGAGACATTTCGTTCCCGACAAACAGCGAGCAATGTAAAATGGATTAATATAGTTACCAGGGTCTGCCTGAAAACCAACGTTGCAGTGGCCTTACTACTGTAACATTATGCTGAGGCAAGCCCCTTTTTAACATCACATAAGGATAACTGTAGGATTCATTTAAAATTTTATATGTTAAGTCTACTTTTAAGGTTCCCATGTTAACTAGAAATGTCATGTGATGTTGAATAAAGTTTTTCTATTCTATTCTATTCTATTCTTAATATTTATTTGCACTAACCTAAACAGCAGCAGGAACCCGTATATCTCCGCGACCATGCCCACCATGGGCCATCCGACCAGCACTATGGTGATGCCCCCGAAGAACGCCACGGACGCCTTGATCTTGTGCCGCTGGAAGAAGAAGAAGAACGTCCGCTGGAGGCCGATCACGCAGGCCAGGCCGCTGATGAACAGGATCTGGAATGAGCGGGTTTTATATTAGATATTGTAAATAACATTATTCGTCTCTCCTCTAACTCTGATTGTCTTATTATTATTTTTTGGCTGACTATTTATGTATTATATATTTGTATTTGTGATATTTGTACATATGTATGATTGTGTATGCATGTTTATCATGAAAGACGTCCACTGCTGGACATGGGCCTCCCCCAAAGAGTGCCAAAGTGACCGGTCCCGCGCCACCCATCCAGCGGACTCCAGCAACCTTTACCAGGTAATCAGCATGCATGTTTATATATGCTATAGTAGGAATAGTATGAAATGAAAAAGTATGTAATGGAAAATATTCAATTCATTTCATTTGTGCATAGATAGATTGGATTTTCTGGATGGCCATAGGCTATTTATTATCCCGCGGGTTTGCCTGCGTCGTTTACAATACGCGAGTGGTGCCGCGCGGGCAGTTATTAGATAAATAAATACTTAAATATACATATAGATAACATCCACAACTCGGGAATAGATTTGAACCTGGAACTGACAGCTTCATAAGCACTAATACTAAGAGTAAAATGGTCATTGTTTTATCTGTTGGTTAGATTTAACAGTTACTTACATTCCCTATAGCCAGCAAGCCCTTGTCGAAGAGCAGGAGCACCCCCAGGAACAGGAAGGTCATCCCGAACCCCGCCAGGCCCACTCCAATCTCTGGAAATTAAGAACAACACATTTGATGGCGATAATTATACAGGGTGTAATAAAAATGGGGTGTGAACCGATAAAGGTCATATTCGGTCGCGTATTTGGAATAGGGGTGTAGACACTAAATAAAATAATCAATATAGTCATATTAGTCCCCCGAAGACCTTTTAAAAGACACCCTTTCCTTCAATGGGATTAACATCATTCTAAATTGGGATAGGGTTGCATTTGTTTTATTAACTGTTTTATTTTCTATTATAACTACTTAGTTGATGCAAATTTCATTGTCAATTTTGTGTTGGGAGCGGCTACAGGTTTAAGCACTAAAAACTATGCAATTTATCACAACAACATGTCGTAGTTAAGGCGAGCCTCACACCGGCGAGCCGAACATCACACATGTTTTCCCAACAATATTTGTTCGCCGAGACTGACGGTTAACCTGTTCGATGTTAGACAAACGCGAAAACATTGGCGCAGCGGACCCGGCTTTAGAATAGAAGGTTTGTATTGCTGTCTCATTCCAAGTCGGTGCCGGATAAAGACCCCCCTATCAATAAGGATTTTTTGTGCTTTTTATGGTGCCCCCTATGACGTCATGCCCTAAGCAATAGGGGTGTAGACACTAAATAAAAAATCAATAATTTCTTATTTTCTCAAAAA
The DNA here is from genome assembly GCA_947049275.1 of Epinotia bilunana. Taxonomy (NCBI): domain Eukaryota; kingdom Metazoa; phylum Arthropoda; class Insecta; order Lepidoptera; family Tortricidae; genus Epinotia; species Epinotia bilunana. The sequence goes on along the minus strand of OX346276.1, from coordinate 6,948,755 downwards.
AGGATTAAAAATGTAGTCAAATGGAGAAAATATCAATGCAAAAGGTTAAATAATCACGAAGTTATAAGTGTCCAAAGTTTTAAGAAGGGGTATGTTCTATCCCTTTTTCGCAAAACGCAACTTCATATGAAACGATGGCGCTGGAAGATTGTGATGTCACACTAATAGACGGTAACGTGCCGCGCCCCATCGTGTTCGACGCGGCCCCCTAGCAGCATCCTGTAATGTGACGTCACACACTGTTTGCGTTTTCTCTTTCTAACAAGCAATATTTAAACGGTTGTAGCTTCATTATTCTTTGAGATATCTGAATGGGATTTTCGTCAGTAGGCATAATTTTTTGCCTTCTTTCATTTGGAGTAATAATCATTTTCGAGTCTACACCCCTATTCCGAAAATGTATACTTAGTTTTTTAATTAACACAGGTGTGTTAATTAAAAAACTACCCCCCCCCCCCCCCTCACCTGTGCTGCCAAGCAAAAACATTGTTTTCATACACAGTCAAATTCAACAGTCGGGTAACTTTTAGAACAGTGACAGTTGATATATCCTAAAGCTAGTTCGAAGAATAATACAACGACCCTGATGGTCAAAAGTTTCTATATTTCCATATATAACTGCTATTATTGCGCGATTGGTTACTGGTACGCTAAGTTGAAGTGTTTGGCTATAATTTCTTTGTTGTTAGTTTATTTCTATAAGTGAGAACCTGTAATTGGCTATATGGTTTTATTATTGTGTACATATAAATATGTTGCACTGTTGCTTTTCCATTTATTAATAAATAAATACAGTTATAAAAGTAGTTATAGTAGTAAAAATGTTACATTCATTGTTTGATTTAATTTTTGTGTTGTTTTTCATAAGTGCTTCTTTCCCAGAATTAGATGTTTTGTCTTCTATTAGCTTCTACAATGTAGAAGCATGATTTAACTGTACGTTTTATTTTTTCTCAGATATTTATTCCAATTATTTACCTCATACTACTTATAATATAACTTATGTTTATTCAATTGTTCATTCGACAAGGGCTCAAACACTAATTGCTTTACAGCATGATTTGCCTTACTTGGGTAAATATTAGGGGCAATCCTACACAAATCAAACTAACCCCATAGTAAACTTCAGATTATGTGTGTTGGCCAAACTGCATCAAACAGCGACCAGGCGCGGCGTGGGTAGGCCCAAGGTGGACTGATGACCTGCTAAAGGTTGCGGGGGTCTGCTGGATGTGGGTGGCGCAGGACCGGCCACTGTGGCACTCTTTGGGGGATGCCTATGTCCAGCAGTGGTTGTCTTTCGGCTGATATGATGACAATGAGTTGATTCAAAAAGCTACTCTACCGTCCAAGGTAAAAGATTCCAATTCCAATAACAGGTTTCTAAAAATTTGGCCACATTAAATAATCTCAACTGTGAGCTGAATGAGACTTGTATTGTGATATGGGTTTTAGACAACAATATATTCAATATGTAGGCACACAAAACTTCCAACACTCAGAAACAGATATTCATTACGCATATATTTGCCCAGACCACGGTTTTAACTCAGAATCATCAGCTTCACAGGCAGAGTCACTACCCATTAAGCTGGTTGTAAATATATATCAACACAATGACAACTGTTTTGCTGAACATATAGTAAACCCTACACTCCTTTCTGCTTAATAAGGAGCTCACATAGTCAAAAGATATGATAAATAAAGTAAATAAGATTAATTAACAATTTAAACAGAATAAGTTAATATAATGTTTTATAAAAACAGCAATTACTACTACAGCTTAACACCGAAAAGAGAAACAGATTTACAAAAAGGAAAGAATCTCTAGTCATCAATATTGAATATACATCGATGAATTACGGGACTATCTTTTAACTTAATCATTAAATAAACTTGATAATGCTTCACAGAAGATCACAGATAATTGATATTAAGATTACAATGGAACCGCATTAGTAATTATGCGATTTTATTGAAAACTGGGGCAAATTCATAGCGCTCTATTTTAGTAGATATTCGGGTGTTATTACTTACTTTGAACATCTGTTATCTCAATCATCGTGGTTAATACTTAATTGTAATTAATTAATTTATTAAAATGGGTTCCTAATGAACCAGTAAATTACTTAATTAATCGACAACAAACTCATAACCTATTACTCCACGTCATTTTTGCTATCGAATATTTGGGCTGTCAAAAGTGAATACGTTCAAATTATGTACTCAATTTGCTGATTATGATTAATGATTATCTTTAAAATTCTACGATCTTTTAAAATAACACAGGTATTAAGTGAGTATGACTGATTTACTTTCGTATTTAGAATTACTAGTGGTAACAGGTAAGATGGTTCTCGTATCATTTAAATCATTTAATTTATGAACGCTTTCGTAAATATTTTGCTAATGGCCACACACTGGCCACATTATTGTTTAGATGTGTTGCCAGATATAACATGATAGTACCCACTTTTAGGGTAAATATTGGTAAATGAACATCCAATGTAAGTTAGAATATTTTCTAATTTGTTTTCTATTACAGATAAATTGATGATTCTGCTTTAATGTCCATTTAAACAGGAATTAATTGGCTAGGAATTATCTTTTTTTAAAATAATGAAATACGAATTATGATATAAATCTTTTTTTTGAAGATGTGGGGTAATATCTGTTATTAACCAGCAACATCGCACCTAACCTTCATTCAATCAATGGAAGACCGCGTCTCTTCTTGCGATTAGCATTTTTTGACTTATTCTATAGTAATAGCTAATAATTGACGAAACATAGTGTGAATAAGTACTTGAGTACGAAAAAATACACGCGTATCATACTATAATTATTAGTATAATCGTTTACTAACAGAATTATCGTGTGATTTATCCAGCGGTCGTTCCTGGGCCGTTCTTTGCAAGTTGTCGTTTGTTTCCCGTGTATCAGTGAAGAATGGTGCGCGGTACGGGTAGAGGAGGCCGCGGCATGCCCGGGCGCGGTGGCATGGGGCGCCTGCCCTTCAACAGACCGAGGGTGCTGCTGTTACGCCCTCCTTTCGATCTGGTTATGGCTGATCCCGCTTTTCCTAGATGCAAACCCGCCCCGGATGACTCTGCCCTTACACAGGTATCATTACAATAAATTATTATATAACAATAACTAGAAATAACTATTATCCTTATTATTTTTACTCAAAATAACCATGTTTCGTCAAAAAAGGGTTCAGTTTTATTACCTATATTTTAGTGATTCACGTTCTTCATGTATGCAAGAATATTTGTTAATACGTTGACATTTTGTTATGCTAATATCGATATACGAAGTCAATGAATGCCACTATACAGAATGTGTTGATATACAAAACTTAAATAACATATTCACCATGTTAAAACCATTATACACAGCACGTTTCTAAAAACGAAAAGTACACCCTTCCGCCAGAAAGGTTTCAAAGTTTCTTCAATAGAAGCTAAAATTGTTGCTTGTTGATCACTTTTTTATATTTTTCTGGTGCATGGATCTGCAGTTTGCCATAAAACTTATGTATATATACTTTATTGAACACAAGATAAAGGTTAAATATACAGAACAGGTTATAAAGTAATGAAGGTGAATGTAGCCCTATAAATTATCTCTTCCAGTCAACCTTTTGGCGAGTGGAGAACAAGCAAAGCTGTAGACAAACTAACACATGTGGACCTATAAGCTTTTCTGTTAGACTACATTAAACCCACCTGTGTATTTTTTTGTGCAATAAAGTTTAAATAAATAAATATTTGCGGACAATCTTACACAAATCAACCGCCCCAAACTAAGCAATGCTTGTACTATGGGTACTAGACGACGATAGACATACTTATAAACACATCCAAGACTCAGAAACCAATATTCATGCTCATCACACAAATATTTGCCCTGATCGGGATTCAACGAAAAATAAAAAAATAAAGTAAAATGCATTTATTTCAGACCAATGTTGTCTATATCAATTCTCAGGAGATCTAGCTTTGTGGGTAGGTTCACTAAACAGTAAACAATTAGCACAATACATGTACAAGTGTACAAAAGGACATATTTAAATATCATTATATCTTGTTCCAGGCACTCTTGAAGAGACATACAGAGCTGTGCCCGACCCCAGCGGAGCAGTCAGCGGTGCTCAGTCTGGTCACCAAGCTGCAGACGGTGCTGGACAACCTGGTGGTGGCTCCGGGAGACTTTGCTGCTTGTGTTAGTGTTTACTCCCTTATTCATCAAAACTTAACACATTCAAGGCCAAGCATAGCTATGTATGCTACGCTGTAGCGCGTAGCACGATTTTTCCGCTTTGTATAGGAAATTGATTGTAGACACAAATACAAGACACAAATGTGAAACAGTGAAACCTTCAAGGCCTTAGCAAAACTGTTAACTAAAATGTGTTTTGTAACTTTCTCGCAATTGGCAAAAATCTCTATTTAGTAACCAAGGCAAGGTTATACCACGGGCACGTATGGCGGTCATTGTGGCACTCTTTGGGGGAGGCCTATGTCCAGCAGTGGACGTTTTTCGGCTGATGATGATGATGAAAGTTATAATCCTTGGCTCATGAGTGGAACTAAGATGACAGAGTTTATGCCGGTTCACTAGTGGGCATGCTCACATTCTTAAAACTAAAGGCACTTCTACATCGGGGGGTGTACTAGGTACTAGTTCTGGAGATTACCCCTACATAAAAACTCATATTTCACAGACATTACAGCCTGTTGGCTTGCGGGTCTATATTTCTGTCTCACCTGCTCTTATACATCCTTAGGCCAAAATAACTGATTTCATCTCAACCCGAATGCCATTATAAATGATTACAGGCTGTACCTTCCTTATATTTATTTATTTATCAGCCAGGCAGTTAAACAACTGATGGCCTGTAACCAATGAACATTAAGTATTATATAATAGTCGATCTTTCACATTAAAAGATCGTAAAAGAGCAGAAGAAATAAGATCAAAAACAAAAGTAGAAGACGTAATTAAGAAAGTAAGAAAGTTAAAATGGCAATGGACAGGACATATGACACGGGATAGTAAGGATAAATGGACCAAAATAATTACAGAATGGCAACCACGAGACGGTAACAGAAAAAGAGGTAGACCAATTAAAAGGGTGACATCAAGTCTATAGTGGGCGCCACCTGGACTATCAATGGCTTTCCGCCATTGATAGAAAGGAATGGAAACAGCTGGGAGAGGCCTATGTGTCACAAGACACGCTGACCACTAATCCGGACATTCCGATGTGTTCGTTTTTAAGTAAATTTGTTTATAAATATAATGTAATACCGTTTTAGTCTCAGCAATAATGGCTATAAAGCTAATATTTTATCTTTTGTACAAATAATAAATAAATATTTGGGGACAATCTCACACAAATCGACCAAGTAGTCCCAAACTAAGCAAAGCTTGTACTATGGGTACTAGACAACGATATACATACTTATATAGATAAATAAATACTTAAATACATAGAAAACATCCATGAGTCGGGAACAAATATGCATGCTCACCACACAAATAAATGCCCTTACCGGAATTCGAACCCGGGACCTCCGGTTTCGTAGGCAGGGTCACTACCAACTAGGCTACATAGGTCGTCAAGTGTGCTTGTTTAATTTGTTATTGAATTGGTTGATATTGAGAGGCCATTTATCCTACTATAATATTATAAATGCGAAAGTTTAGATGTTTGGATATTTGTTACTCAATCACGCTTAAACGGCTGAACTGATTTGAATGAAATTTTGCACGAAGATAGTTTATAGTTTATAGCCTGGATTAAAATATAGGATAGTTTTTATCCCGGGTCCACGCGGACGAAGTCGCGGGCGGAAGCTAGTTGTATATATGCTACCTGACACGTCACGGCACCGAGTAAAGGATAAAGTTGATGTTGAGTCTTATGAGAAAGTCAAGACGCTGGCAATGGCCAGAGAAGAGTGGCGGTTACTCCACCGACAAGGGGACGGACAGGGGATACATTGGAAATCATCGCGTGCTTTGAAACGCCGTTCTGACTAGATTAAGAAACAATAAGGTCTGAATTTCAGATATATGATTCTTGACTTTATGATTGTTTATCTGATTTAATGAAAGAATCATGAAAGATTGCCTAAAATTTCCTTGATGAAGAAAAGATCCAAAGTTGGGTCTGTATTTTCCTTTTTTTACTCAGCCTACTCAAACAATACATTATTATACGCAGATTCAAGTTAATACTATAGTATTTTATCTCATCTAAAATCTCACTTAATCCATACTAATATTATAAATGCGAAAGTGTGTCTGTCTGTCTGTCTGTCACCTCTTCACGCTTAAACCGCTGAACCGATTGAGATGAAATTTGGTATGGAGATAGTGTGAATCCCGGGGAAGGACATAGGATAGTTTTTACCCGGAAATCATACCCTGAGGGGGTGAAGTGGGGGATGAAAGTTTGTATCGAGCTACGATATAAACGAGTTCCACGCGGACGGAGTCGCGGGCAGAAGCTAGTTAAATATAAATAAAACTTCACTAAGTTAGGTATTCATCGAAATTTGACCAAAAAAGCCATTGCCGAAGAGTGTTGCATCTCTTTTTCTCGTGCGCGGAAGGCATAAGCGTGTCTCTGTAAAGGGGGCGCGGTTGACTCGAATCAAGGCATCCCCTTAAGCAATGACGAGGATGTTTTCCTGTTGCAGCAACTGGAGGAGGTGAGACAAGTCGGCTCTTACAAGAAGGGCACAATGATGGCCGGCAAGAACGTGGCCGACATCGTGGTCATCATGAAGACTCTGCCGACGAAGGAGGCGGTCGAGGGACTCTCCAACAAGGTATAGTTACTCATCTAATCAGCGGCTCAAAAACCAAACCGATACATGATGAAATTAGCCCAGGAGAGCACTTTTACACTTCATACAAAACTTGTTTTTGCTGTATTTTGTTTGTTTTATAAACTGGAACCATATAAACTAATTACAGACATAGATGTCTCATGTCATTTTATATAAGTTTCGTCACGATCCAAAACGTAGTTTTAAAATGAGAACGAAACTCCGTTTATGGGAAGGTGAAATTCGGCCAAGCTGCGGCCTCTTAATGTATGCCACACGATTAAATAAATGTTACCGTTCCAATAACCGTGTTTGTGTCAGGTGACGGAGGAGCTGAACAAGCTGCTGGCGGCCGAGGGCGCGGGCTCGGTGTCGTGCGCGTGCCACGAGCGCGGGTTCACCGCGCAGGCCGCCGCCGCCGCGGTGCGCGTGCTCGTCACCACCCTGCACCACAATCTGAGGAAGCTGGAGCCCGAGGTAAATATCGCGCCGGCTGCCTTTCCATTGAAACTTGTCAAACTTACCATACATTCAGAGTTTAGCCACGCAGATACGCACCGGAATGCTCCCCAGAAGCAGCGCTACCTAGGCTGCACCCTGGAAACTTAGAATTATACCTACACTTGGCGCGCCGCTAGCGGGGATTCAGCCAGTCGAGTCGGTTGGCACACCCGCTCACGGCCGGATAACCCACCCGCATTCTGTGCTGAAAAAAAAGAAACAAAATCAATTATTTATTCTGCATATAGGTCACAATGACACTTACATGTTAAATGGTAATTTATAATAAAATAAAAAATATCTTACACAATAATCATTTAAAATTTGCAGACTAAGGACCGATATATTCGGTTAACAAATCAAATGTCACTATATGAAAACAAAACAAAATTGCAAAATATGATCATTACATTCGATATAAGGTACAGATCAGAATTAACAAGGAGTTAATTATATTAATTTAGTATCCCGGAGAGGTATAAGGTCTCTGAGCGTCCAAATACAATTAAGAATTATTCCAATGTTCTTAAGAGATTAATGTAATATTTTCAGAGACATCAGATAGAGGGTCAATAACAATAAAACGTGTCAAGAACGGAATGATGTCTCGTGAATGATACAAAAATAATAATACCACTAGAGTATTTAGGTAGTTGGTATGCCCTTGCAAGCAGCAGTGGTTAACACCAGAAACTTGTCGCCAGGTGCACCTGGAGTACAAGGTGATCAGCAGCCACCTCGCCGCCATCCGCCACAGCCGCTGGTTCGAGGAGAACGCCCACCACTCGTCCATCAAGGTACGCGAGCACACTCAAACAATTTTGCTTTGAACCAGGGATGTTGCAGAGATTCCCATCCGCAACCGCGGAAGTCCCGCATCAATTTCGACATCTGCATCCGCATCCGCTAAAATCGTATGTATGGATGTAGTACAAGCCGGGACAATAATGGGTCAAAAGTCAAAAAAATCTGTAATCTTCTGTTTTTTTTTTCCTTAGTTTGTGGCTTTTTGCTACCTAGGCACTTTGCCAATGTCAAGTGGGGGGAGATTTGTATTTACGGAACTGTGGAGTGCACCTAAAAATTTTGCCCTGAGGACTAAACATACACATAAATAATCATACAGAAATACTATATATGAATAGCAATAATAATAGTGAATAAAAAGATACTTATTATTAATGAATAGTTATTATTTTATTTTAATTTTATCGATAAAATACGCCAAAGCCTTGGCTACTTTGGGCTCAAAACTGGCCAAGAGGGTTTTAACGTTGGTGGGGAGTTGAACTTTGAGTTTTGTTGAGTTTTATCTTCCGATTTGCTGCATTCACTCGTGACTAACGACGTTGAAGTACGTGACGTTTTTGATCTCTAAATCCGCATGTCAGCTTCGAAATATCTGCATTGTCTGAAAAATCGCATCCGCATGCTTTAAAATCCTAATAAAATTTAGCCTAAAATTAGTTTTTGCCGGCTTCATTCATTCAGTACTGATGATGGGGTGCCGAAAGTGAAATGTTCCTTTAAGAAGCAACGGAACCCCTCAAACAATGTCGGCCCTAATATAGCGACTTTGCTATTATCTGTAGTAACTACTAAGCCACTGCATTTGTAATTGGAATGCAGTTCATTTGGTGAATACAGAAAGGTGCAGGTGTGGCATGGCGATGCACAAAATTGAAGTCTGTTTTTTAGGCATTACTGAGTATATGTATTTTTTTATTTATTGCTCACATAAAATAAAAACTTAAAACCACTACAAAAATTTCGCCAAACTGCAGAGCAGTTTGTTGGCGAATGGGTTAAGCACACTCATTCTTTGCTTTATCTACTGTTAGTACATATTACTATTATGCTAAAACTAGGGGTAAACTATTTAATTAATGGATAATGGATATCGTTAAAAACTAAACATACATCATTTAAAAGTATCAGGTTTTTTACAATGGTTCTCAATCAACAATGCCATCAGTTTCTATCTTTGTCATGTATATCGTTTCATTTTCTTATATTTCTATCTCTTGCCAGGTGCTGATCCGTCTGCTCCGCGACATGTGCGCTCGCCACACGGGCTTGGAGCCCCTCACGCCGTGGATGATCGACCTGCTGGCGCACCACTGCATTATGAACAACCCGCAGCGGCAGGCGCTGCCCATCGCCCAGGCCTTCAGGTCAGTATACCATCCTCCCGGTTGTATCCTAAAGAAGACAGAGGTCCTCCGGCACCTGTTCCAGAATTTGGCGCATTTTTACGACAGCGACCGCCATCTGACCTACCAATCCAGAGGGAAAACAAGATTAGACCGGTTAGATCACGTGGTTTTCCTTCAACGAAAAGTGAGGGCTATTCCCATTCGTTCCCGCCTTTTTGTTACCCCTAGGAACAAATGGGAATAATAAATATTCCCATCTGTTACCACTGGGGGACGTTATTCCCATTTATTACCCAGTGGAAGTGGGGACAACTGGGAAATAATCATTCCCATTATGTATACATAAAATTGGCCTTCCAAAGTATGCTTGAAAGTTTAAATAATTCAAAAGTTTCTTTATGTTTGACCTTTTTCATACTCTAAATGCGCGACGGGCCGTAATACTTTTTGATGTCTATAAAAACGTCCCTTGTACATATTAGCGCATAATTTTCTAGTTATTTGGATAATCTTCAAAATACTCATTATTTTCTAATTCAGAATGGCATACGCATACGTGATGACTATTATCGAAATAATTGAACGCAATAAAAAAAAATGTTTGGTAACGCAGTGGATATTATTTTGGAGGGGTCATGGGGACTGGTAACGCAGTGGTAATTTGAGTGCCAAATGAGACGTTGCTTTGATACAAAACTTAGTATGGTGGGGAAATTCATAATAAACATTGAGACCCGGTTGAGAACTAGCGTAACACTAGTAGGAAAATATTTCGAGACATCTACAATTTTGTAAAAGTGTTTATAATTCATCTCTATTTTAGGCACTAAATAGTAGATTGTATAACAAGGGGCTAAAATGAGCCATACTACCACGAGATGGTTATTTTCCCGAGCGAAGTGAGGGAAAATTGTTCGAGGGGTAATATGGCTTTTAGACCAGAGTTATACACTCTACTTTTCACTTCGACAGCGAGAAAATAGTAAAAACGAAGATTTATCCATCCATAATCACTAATAAATTTCACGGCGAAAAGATGGTTCAAAACTGCTTTGACACAGATACAAAATATTGGCACCACGAATAAACGCCTCTCACCGTCTATAGCCTCGTCCAAACGTCAGAACGCGGCGGACAGCATACGGGATAAAGCGAGATAGAGAGCATCTATCCCGCTCAATCTCAAAGCTTATTCCAAGTATGTAGTTAATGACGCTTGAACGTTTGGACGCGGCTATTGACGTTCAGAGGCGTTTTATTATTTTAATGATTGTGATTTAGGGATTAAAAACACCTAATGTTTGACATGAATTCTGTTTTCTGATTGGTCGATTAGAATATGTAGCTGTATTCTGGTTAGTTGATAGCAAATACAAATATTCGTTTGAAAGAGTTGTGATTGGTGGATTTAATACGGTGTTGTTTTGATTGGTCAAATTAAATGTTTTAAAAATCATAAATATGTCTACATATTTTCCCTAGAGGCTAAATGTATTACTTTAGCCCCGCTTGCTAAGCCTAATATGACACACTTTTCGAGCATGAGATGTGAAAAAGTATTTTATCCCCGGTAACAACTAGGAATGTTCATTCCCATTTGCGACCGCTGGGGACAAATCTTTCCCACTTGTCCCCAGCGGTGACAGGTGGGAATATTTTTGCCCATCGGTTCCCAGGGGTAACAAAAAGGCGGGAACAAATGAGAATAGCCCGTATATGTGTGCGAGTGCCTCTATATGGCATCGTTTATAAAATCGTTTAATCGTTTATTTGGACAACTTAAAATAGGCATGGGACGACGAATGCCCTTGTCTGTCGATCTAGGATAGAATAGGTGTGTACAGTCGAAAGCACCAATATGTATACACCATAAAGTCTCAAAAATATGTAGACTGACCTTATTTCTGCAACAATAAGGTTGGTGTATACATATTTATAAAACTTTGAGTGAATACATATTGGTGCTCTTGACTGTACACTAATGTTAACATTTATAACGTAGCGTTGCTAAATGGATAATATTCCATCAAATTATTGTAATAAAGTATAAATTATAAAATCTACTTAAAATCATAAAAAGACCTTGAAAGTTTACCAAATATATGTTTTTTTTTATTGTCCAAGAGTAAATCATTACACTTTTATAGAAACAAAATTGTATGACAACACGGGTGTAGAAACAAAAATTATTATTGCTTCAACAGAAAAAAGGCAAAACATTGCCTAATGACGGAAATCCCATTAAAATATCTCAAAAAATTACGAAGATACAACCGTTTTAATGTTGCTTGTTAGAGAGAGAAAACGCTAGAAGATCGTGACGTCACGATCCTCGAGCGTCATAGTAAAAGGAAAAGGAACAGAACATACCCCCTCTTAAAATTTTGACACATAACTGTGATTATTTAACCTCTTGCGTTGTTTTTTTTCTCCATTAGACTACGTTTTTAATCCTTTTTCAAGAAAATACACCATTATTGATAATTTTATTTAATGTCTACACCCCTACTATGGACCTAAACGTAGTATTTCGCGACCGAAACAGCAATATACTTGATTTTTCACACAACAATTAGTACTTACTTTATGTCAATTATCATGAAGCGTTTCGGCTGCCGCCAGCGAGGTCGATCTTTGTCTCAAATTTTTGGGTGATGTTCTTTAATTGTAGTTGCTCCCATAGAAACACCTAATCCTAATGTTAGTCTATAGTATAATAATGTGTAAATTGGCACAGACGCGCGCTGTCCCTGCTGGCCGGCGGGCTGTTCCTGCCGGGCTGCGCGGGGCTGTCGGACCCGTGCGAGGCGGCGCATGCGCGCGCGCACACCGCGCTCGACCTGCAGGCGCAGGACAACGCGGCCGCCACCGCGCAGACGTGAGTACTGACCTGTACGACAGGTGGTCGGGCAGCTTGCTGCGAGGCGGCGCATGCGCGCGCGCACACCGCGCTCGACCTGCAGGCGCAGGACAACGCGGCCGCCACCGCGCAGACGTGAGTACTGACCTGTACGACAGGTGGTCGGGCAGCTTGCTGCGAGGCGGCGCATGCGCGCGCGCACACCGCGCTCGACCTGCAGGCGCAGGACAACGCGGCCGCCACCGCGCAGACGTGAGTACTGACCTGTACGACAGGTGGTCGGGCAGCTTGCTGCGAGGCGGCGCATGCGCGCGCGCACACCGCGCTCGACCTGCAGGCGCAGGACAACGCGGCCGCCACCGCGCAGACGTGAGTACTGACCTGTACGACAGGTGGTCGGGCAGCTTGCTGCGAGGCGGCGCATGCGCGCGCGCACACCGCGCTCGACCTGCAGGCGCAGGACAACGCGGCCGCCACCGCGCAGACGTGAGTACTGACCTGTACGACAGGTGGTCGGGCAGCTTGCTGCGAGGCGGCGCATGCGCGCGCGCACACCGCGCTCGACCTGCAGGCGCAGGACAACGCGGCCGCCACCGCGCAGACGTGAGTACTGACCTGTACGACAGGTGGTCGGGCAGCTTGCTGCGAGGCGGCGCATGCGCGCGCGCACACCGCGCTCGACCTGCAGGCGCAGGACAACGCGGCCGCCACCGCGCAGACGTGAGTACTGACCTGTACGACAGGTGGTCGGGCAGCTTGCTGCGAGGCGGCGCATGCGCGCGCGCACACCGCGCTCGACCTGCAGGCGCAGGACAACGCGGCCGCCACCGCGCAGACGTGAGTACTGACCTGTACGACAGGTGGTCGGGCAGCTTGCTGCGAGGCGGCGCATGCGCGCGCGCACACCGCGCTCGACCTGCAGGCGCAGGACAACGCGGCCGCCACCGCGCAGACGTGAGTACTGACCTGTACGACAGGTGGTCGGGCAGCTTGCTGCGAGGCGGCGCATGCGCGCGCGCACACCGCGCTCGACCTGCAGGCGCAGGACAACGCGGCCGCCACCGCGCAGACGTGAGTACTGACCTGTACGACAGGTGGTCGGGCAGCTTGCTGCGAGGCGGCGCATGCGCGCGCGCACACCGCGCTCGACCTGCAGGCGCAGGACAACGCGGCCGCCACCGCGCAGACGTGAGTACTGACCTGTACGACAGGTGGTCGGGCAGCTTGCTGCGAGGCGGCGCATGCGCGCGCGCACACCGCGCTCGACCTGCAGGCGCAGGACAACGCGGCCGCCACCGCGCAGACGTGAGTACTGACCTGTACGACAGGTGGTCGGGCAGCTTGCTGCGAGGCGGCGCATGCGCGCGCGCACACCGCGCTCGACCTGCAGGCGCAGGACAACGCGGCCGCCACCGCGCAGACGTGAGTACTGACCTGTACGACAGGTGGTCGGGCAGCTTGCTGCGAGGCGGCGCATGCGCGCGCGCACACCGCGCTCGACCTGCAGGCGCAGGACAACGCGGCCGCCACCGCGCAGACGTGAGTACTGACCTGTACGACAGGTGGTCGGGCAGCTTGCTGCGAGGCGGCGCATGCGCGCGCGCACACCGCGCTCGACCTGCAGGCGCAGGACAACGCGGCCGCCACCGCGCAGACGTGAGTACTGACCTGTACGACAGGTGGTCGGGCAGCTTGCTGCGAGGCGGCGCATGCGCGCGCGCACACCGCGCTCGACCTGCAGGCGCAGGACAACGCGGCCGCCACCGCGCAGACGTGAGTACTGACCTGTACGACAGGTGGTCGGGCAGCTTGCTGCGAGGCGGCGCATGCGCGCGCGCACACCGCGCTCGACCTGCAGGCGCAGGACAACGCGGCCGCCACCGCGCAGACGTGAGTACTGACCTGTACGACAGGTGGTCGGGCAGCTTGCTGCGAGGCGGCGCATGCGCGCGCGCACACCGCGCTCGACCTGCAGGCGCAGGACAACGCGGCCGCCACCGCGCAGACGTGAGTACTGACCTGTACGACAGGTGGTCGGGCAGCTTGCTGCGAGGCGGCGCATGCGCGCGCGCACACCGCGCTCGACCTGCAGGCGCAGGACAACGCGGCCGCCACCGCGCAGACGTGAGTACTGACCTGTACGACAGGTGGTCGGGCAGCTTGCTGCGAGGCGGCGCATGCGCGCGCGCACACCGCGCTCGACCTGCAGGCGCAGGACAACGCGGCCGCCACCGCGCAGACGTGAGTACTGACCTGTACGACAGGTGGTCGGGCAGCTTGCTGCGAGGCGGCGCATGCGCGCGCGCACACCGCGCTCGACCTGCAGGCGCAGGACAACGCGGCCGCCACCGCGCAGACGTGAGTACTGACCTGTACGACAGGTGGTCGGGCAGCTTGCTGCGAGGCGGCGCATGCGCGCGCGCACACCGCGCTCGACCTGCAGGCGCAGGACAACGCGGCCGCCACCGCGCAGACGTGAGTACTGACCTGTACGACAGGTGGTCGGGCAGCTTGCTGCGAGGCGGCGCATGCGCGCGCGCACACCGCGCTCGACCTGCAGGCGCAGGACAACGCGGCCGCCACCGCGCAGACGTGAGTACTGACCTGTACGACAGGTGGTCGGGCAGCTTGCTGCGAGGCGGCGCATGCGCGCGCGCACACCGCGCTCGACCTGCAGGCGCAGGACAACGCGGCCGCCACCGCGCAGACGTGAGTACTGACCTGTACGACAGGTGGTCGGGCAGCTTGCTGCGAGGCGGCGCATGCGCGCGCGCACACCGCGCTCGACCTGCAGGCGCAGGACAACGCGGCCGCCACCGCGCAGACGTGAGTACTGACCTGTACGACAGGTGGTCGGGCAGCTTGCTGCGAGGCGGCGCATGCGCGCGCGCACACCGCGCTCGACCTGCAGGCGCAGGACAACGCGGCCGCCACCGCGCAGACGTGAGTACTGACCTGTACGACAGGTGGTCGGGCAGCTTGCTGCGAGGCGGCGCATGCGCGCGCGCACACCGCGCTCGACCTGCAGGCGCAGGACAACGCGGCCGCCACCGCGCAGACGTGAGTACTGACCTGTACGACAGGTGGTCGGGCAGCTTGCTGCGAGGCGGCGCATGCGCGCGCGCACACCGCGCTCGACCTGCAGGCGCAGGACAACGCGGCCGCCACCGCGCAGACGTGAGTACTGACCTGTACGACAGGTGGTCGGGCAGCTTGCTGCGAGGCGGCGCATGCGCGCGCGCACACCGCGCTCGACCTGCAGGCGCAGGACAACGCGGCCGCCACCGCGCAGACGTGAGTACTGACCTGTACGACAGGTGGTCGGGCAGCTTGCTGCGAGGCGGCGCATGCGCGCGCGCACACCGCGCTCGACCTGCAGGCGCAGGACAACGCGGCCGCCACCGCGCAGACGTGAGTACTGACCTGTACGACAGGTGGTCGGGCAGCTTGCTGCGAGGCGGCGCATGCGCGCGCGCACACCGCGCTCGACCTGCAGGCGCAGGACAACGCGGCCGCCACCGCGCAGACGTGAGTACTGACCTGTACGACAGGTGGTCGGGCAGCTTGCTGCGAGGCGGCGCATGCGCGCGCGCACACCGCGCTCGACCTGCAGGCGCAGGACAACGCGGCCGCCACCGCGCAGACGTGAGTACTGACCTGTACGACAGGTGGTCGGGCAGCTTGCTGCGAGGCGGCGCATGCGCGCGCGCACACCGCGCTCGACCTGCAGGCGCAGGACAACGCGGCCGCCACCGCGCAGACGTGAGTACTGACCTGTACGACAGGTGGTCGGGCAGCTTGCTGCGAGGCGGCGCATGCGCGCGCGCACACCGCGCTCGACCTGCAGGCGCAGGACAACGCGGCCGCCACCGCGCAGACGTGAGTCACGGACGCGTACGACAGGTGGCGCTGTTCCCGTCGGGGAGGGTGCTGCATCGCGCTAACGATATGTCGACGTAGAATGTATAAGTGCTTAGTGAGAGTGATAGTCTCTATAATGTTTTAAAGGTTATAGGGACGACGCGGCCGCCACCCGCAGACGTGAGTAAACACGAAAGATGTCGCTGTACCGGCCGGCGAGAGAACGGTCTGTTGACGTAGTGTTTGGGAGCCTTCGCAAACTTGTAGTTGTGTCACATACAATACGGGAGACAAAAAATGAGAGGCGTACTAACGTATGCAAGCTGCATTCCTAGGATGTCTTTATGATGAAGGAGGGACAAGAGTGCATTGTAATTTAAAGGCTGCAGCTTAAAATCGCACTTAGGCGAATAATTTTACACTTGATTGGAAATTTGATTGGAATTCCCCAACTTTTTATCTCCTCTTTTCATATTTATTTCATGATTCCTAGGTTGCTGCGTGTGGTGGCCCGCGGCGGTCATCGCTACGTGCTCGGTCTGCAGCTCTTCGAGGGAGGCAAGGATATCTCCAACGAGATCACCGTGTGGGACGGCGTGGTGGTGTCTCCGCTCGCGCCGGCCTACAGCGACGCGCCCGAGCCCATGGACACCGATGATAAAGGTACGTATTAGACCAGGGACGTGGTGCACAGTGAACCGCTGACATGGTACACATTGAACCAAGCACATGGTACACGTTGAACCAGAGATCTATAGCTGCCGCTGGTACACTAGCTAAAAGCACTAGGTATGCCTAGTGAGGCATAGTACACAATGAACCACCGGCAAGGTACACAGTTGACGGGCAACATGGTACACAGTTAACCACCAAAATGGTGACTCGGGCCAACTCACAAAAGGAAATCAGGCGTATGTTACACAATGGACAATCATGTTTACTAATATCCCATATTGAAAAACCGCCATGAATGGGGTTAAATTGTATTCATACTTATGACACTACTAGCTTCTGCCCGCGACTCTGTCGACGTGGAACTCGTTTATATCGTAGCTCCATACAAATGTTCACAATTAAGGAATCCCTTAGAGGATGATTTCCGGGATAAAAACTATCTTATGTCCTTCCCCGGGACTCAACTCTTTATCAAATTTCATCCAAATCGGTTTAGCGCTTTAAGCGTGAATAGGTAACAGACAGACATACTGGACCCGATTCTACGTGCACATGGCTTAACTAGCCTAAAACTAAATTGTCTAATTTTAAGACATAATTTAGGCGGCAGATTAAAAACGACATATTTAGAATAGCATTTAGGCAGCTAAGTACACTTACTACCAGTATACCACTGTATAGACCGCCTGAAATAAGAAACGTCAGATTCAAATTAGCGCTGTCATTTCATTATGACAGCTGCTCATAGAATAGCAAAGTGTTTTAGCGACACCTAAATAAAATTACGAAGTTTAGAGGCCACTGTAGAATCGGGTCCACTTTCGCATTTATAATATTAGTATGGATTTGTACGCCCCTAAACCATTATTGCAAAGAACGTTTGTTTCAGAAGAAGAGCAAGATGGCGTGGCGGCTTGAACCAAATTTTAAGCAATACTTTACTCTAAGCACATCTATGAGATCTTTAATAAATTTCTAATTTAACATCCTTGTTTCACTTGTTCTTGTCCTTCCACCAATATAACTAGTAAAGTCTCTAGGCTTCAACCTGTGCGTTTCCTGTTATCGCTAAATTAAGAGTCCGCAGTAAGCTCGGCCGAATTTCACCTTCCCATACAAACGTAGTTACGCTGTCATTTTAAAACTACTTGTTGGATTGTAACGAAACTTTGCATATACAATGACATGAGGTATATCTATGTCTGTAATTAGTTTATATGGTTCCAGGTTATAAAACAAAAAAATACAGCAAAAACAAGTTTTGTATGAAAAACTTAAATTCGCTGTATTTTTTTACGATGGTATCTGAAGCTACATAAACTAATTAAACCCAGACATAGTTAAACCTCATGTCATTGTATATGCAAAGTTTCGTTACAATCCAACACGTAGTTTTAAAATCAGAGCGTAACTACGTTTGTATGGAGAATCGAGCTTACTGCGGACTCTTAAGGGTTTGTATTGAACCTTTGAACGCCAATAACACCTAAAGGTGTGTTGTGCCTACAGCGCCAAGAAATAAATAAATAAATTTGGGGACAATCTCACACAAATCGACCTAGTCCCAAACTAAGCAAGCTTGTACTATGGGTACTAGACGACGATATACATGCTTATATAGATAAATAAATACATAGAAAACATCCATGACTCAGGAACAAATATTAATGCTCATCACAGAAATAAATGCCCTTCCCGGGATTCGAACCCGGAACGTCCGGCTTCGTAGGCAGGTCCACTACCAACTAGGCAACAGAGGTCGTCAAGAACCACTATAGGTAGGTGTGGTGCGTAGAGTATTTAATAGATGGAGTCCAAGCGAATGCCCAAAAGGGATCGAGGTAAATGAACCTGACTAAATTGAGAAGGATCAAAAGACTAACATTCTCGACATCTCGGGTCTATATACTTTAGGGTGGTATTCCACTTGTCCAAGATCTGTGTCCAACGTGCATTGCGTCTCTCACTCTTTAAGCAAAATGTGAGACGCAAGTGGATACCACCCTTTAGTCTTATTATAGTTATTATATCCGTGATGTCAGTTTTAGTACAATATTGTGACAGCTGGTGACAAACAAAAACGCCTATACGCGCTGAGGGGCAGGAGATTTTACATTGTATCTAGTTCCCACTTGTGGTATTGTCTATGCGAGTGCGAGTCGCTCTATTCTATTCCATAGAGGAAGAATAGAATAGAATGACACACCCATGATTGAAACAGATGTAAGCATAGACATCTAAGCATAGGTGCCGTGTTTCGGCGGTTCCGGGGCAACCTACCGAACTCTACACCGGACGTGACGACGCAACGGAGCCACACTGTTTCGTCGCCTAAATAATAATTCGTTTTTAATTTTATAATTGTATGTGTCTAAGGTATTTGTAACTATGGGCCTTAGATGCCTGAAATAAATGTTTTATTATTATTATAGACAATACCACAAGTGGGAACTAGATACGATACCATAAAGCTGATCTGATGATGGAGACAAATAGCCATGGGAATACAATACTTAACCGACGAAACCCTGCTGTTTGGGCTCGTTAGAATCGTCTCAACGAGTAGTTGATAACGGTATACAGAAAAGCCAACTGTAATAAAAGCTTGTACCAAAACTGAACCTTTTGACAGACAGGCCGGCCCCACTTGAACTCCGGCGGAACTAGGTTCCTCTTTTGTTTTTTGACAAGGAAAGGGACGCAACACGAATGTCAGAAACGAGCGAAGTCTATGTTCGCTATATCTCCCTCTCAAATGGATATGATGACGATGTCTCCTGTATTCATAGTTATAAGAATAAGAATGATAATTATTTATTGCATAACTGTGTGTATGGATGACATGGATGTTTATGTATAAATAGTTTCAACAGGTGCCCTTAAGGGCGTGCAATATTGAAGTACATTCATAGTCATAGCTTATAAACTAACATTTCTAAATTATAAAAACACTAAATTCTAAAAACGTTCACTTCTATTTTCTGACCTAAAGAACTCATGGAGGCTATAAAATGATTTATTTATAAGCCAGTTTTTTAAATTAACTTTGAACAGATTACCTTCCAGAGCTTTTAAATCAGACGGCGGATGGTTTAATACACGAATTGCAGTTACAAAAGTGCTCTTCTGGAAAATAGAGGAGCCGATGTTCGGTGCCCTTATATCATACTTATATTGCACTAGCTTCCGCCCGCGACTTCGTCTGCGTGGACTCGGGATAAAAACTATCCTATATTTTAATCCAGGCTATAAACTATCTTCGTGCAAAATTTCATTCAAATCTGTTCAGCCGTTTAAGCGTGATTGAGTAACAAACATCCAAACATCTCAACTTTCGCATTTATAATATTAGTAGGATTCTAGTATTACATTTAGTACCAGACCAGGTTGTGAAATAGTTGGGTTGGCTTTTTACAAACAAATCTATTTGAAAAATGAAAATTCCTGTTAATGTTAGGAAACGCTTTTCTTTGAAGACTTCACGAAGGGAATCTCTTGCATTCATGCGGAAAATGTTTTATGCACATCCACTGAGTTACCCCAGAAAATGATACCATAGGTCAGCAAAAAATACACATTTCCATAGTACGCACTGACAACTTACATTTTCTGAACAAGTTACAGAGAGAATGGATAAAGCGTAGCAATCTCTGGAAATCTTTTTGTTTATTTGATCAACATGTGTTTTCCAATTAAGATGTGTATCTACGAGTACATGTAAGCTCCTAGGAATTTTACACTATTTACTACCTCTTGTACTTTTACCTACCAGTTGTTTGATAGTAGCCACTCAGTTTAGAAAAGAGAAGTTTGGAGCGCAGCGTGGTGGCGCATCCACTAATGGTTAGTTTGAAGAAGAGACTTCTTGAATCAATCGACCAGTAAACCAGTGTTACCTGAATTACATTTATGCGGTTCGTGCAGGAAAATAACGAACGAAAATTAATTATAATGATTACATGGTGCATGTCAGAAGTATATACTGTTATAGAATCGCCAGTGATATCTTTTCCTATAAGGATAAATCCCATTTAAGTCCCAGAACTGTGTAGTTAACGGATTGTCCTGATTTTGCGCAGACGTGACTATGCGTCTTTCTATGGCAACTGTTTCTGTTGTGATCCTAATTTCTATCATATCTGCCAGTTGCTATATAGAAGTATGTCTTAAAGACATAGACATAAGGTCTACTGGGAGTAAAGAGATTCCTTACGGCGAACCTGTGGAAGTGTCATGTTCCAGCCAAAACGCTACAAATCTGAGGCTGGCCGTAGATGGCGCTGAAGTCTTAACAAAGGAGGTGAACAGCAGTACAATCATATGGACGCCGGGGGCTCCGGAATCAATTAAGATGTACAGTTTTCTATGCTACGATGTAAAAACGAGGTGCGCAAACTTCGGTGATATAACCGTCGTACCCCTAGTGCAAATAACGTCGCCCCATACTCGTGGTGAAGTGAACATCGTTCGATACGGGGACCCGCTGGAAATACTATGCTCCGGACCCGAAACGGAAACTTTAACCATTGGTATTGGAGATATACGGCGAGACGAACTACCAGCAGAAACGATTAACACAACTACAATCAAGTATTTTATAAAAAAACCAGATATACAGGACTCTGATTACTATTGTCATTCTTCGAGATACACCCGGACAGACGTTCGTGTAGTGGTCGACTCCCCCCCAGAGGTCGTCGACTTCCGGTGCGTCTCACACAACCTCGAGCTACTAAACTGCACGTGGATGGTAAAGAGCGAAAGAACCAATTTCACTTTATATTACGTGGATGACGAGAAACATTTCCATGTCTGCACTAAACTGCCGTCTTCTAAGGAAGCTGCTTTCTGTACTTGGTATGTCACAGACTATCCGAGCTATCCCAATGATGTCGAGATACTATCAATCTTAGTACTAGCGTGTAATGACCTGGGCTGCGCGAATCAAACGTTTGACATCGACCACCGCTCCATAATCAAGCCATCCCCTCCGCAAAACCTACGAGTTGTCAGCAAAAGCTCAAGAAACGTTAAACTCGAATGGGACACGAACGAGATCTTTGAAACACATAACCAGATTCCTGATATCGATCACAAGCTGTTATATTGGTTTTCTGGTATACAGCCCACAGAAGCTGACAGTGGATACTGTTATGGCGGCTGCAGTACAGACTTAGAGCTGCCGTGCCCAAGCAAGGATTACCAAGTCTGGCTTTACGTGAAACCCACTGGAGCTGGAGAAGAATTCTGGTCTGATCCAGCATCTATTACATTCTCTACCTCCGAAGATGAAGGTGTGGTTGACCCTATATGTGAGTGGGAGGCGAAAAAGACGAAACAGGTGATGGTATATCTCATCAATGGGTTCAAGAAAGGTTTGCGCGACGACATGGCGCCGTTGCGAGCGAAAGTTGATGCGTTAAAAGAAAAACTTGCCAAAACACGCGAACTTCTAAAAGCGCTCAAATAAGTAAGTTTTCTTAAGCTGCATTTTTTCTATGTTAACTAATACATATTTTTTGTCAAAGATACCTAAAATCTACGGTTAGACAACTTGCAATTGGCACACAGCAAATGGCCAGTTAGAATAATATACCTACCACACCATTGTTATATGGAGTGAACCTTGTTCTATGTTGGTTGATTTGACACTAGTTTTGTATACGTACCTACTTGATGCTGTACTTGGCAGTGCCAGATTATCCCATAAGCAAATCAACCAATAGGGGTGTAGACAGTAAATAATATATATAATCAACTTTGTCGTATTTTCTCGAAAAAGGATTAAAAATGTAGTCAAATGGAGAAAAAAATCAACGCAAGAGGTTAAATAATCACGAAGTTATGTGTCAAAAGTTTTAAGAAGGGGTTCTGTCCCTTTTTCGCAGTTGGTGACGTCACTAATAGACGGCAACGTGCCGTGTCCCAGCGTGTTCGGCGCCGCGACACGGCTTGCCGCGCGTGCGACGCGCAAAGAGTAAAGTGATTATAAGGAGGCGACGCGCTTTGCGGCAGCCTCGCGGGTTGTGACGTCACAAATAGTTTGCGTTTTCTCTCTAACAAACAATTTTTGACTTTCTTTTGGAGTAATAGGCCCACAGGCGAGGATTGCTTACTTGCTTAGGGCATCAAGTAGTCTTAATCCAGCACTGGTTCAGTCAGCCTCATATAGTTAGTAGCAGCCAGAATGGCCAAATATTTCGTAACACACCTTTATTCTAACAGTAATAAAGACGTGTACCGAAATATTTGGCTACCTTGACTGCTACTAACTATATGACGCTGAATGTACTTGGTTACTGTCTTATGTCGCGTGCGCGCCAGCCCCAACACCATCCTAACTATCATTGACTGTCCGTACATTATGCCCTGTTGTGGACTTCACTGCAAATATAGGGAATTGTTACTAACATAGTTCCTAAGTCTTATTGTAACTAACACTATGAGCCACGAGCTTGAAAGAAACTTTTTTTTTTATCGCTTACGTACTGGATCATGCTTCCTTTGGTCATGCTAGTTTATCGTATACGGGAGTTCGCACACGGCGACAATTTTTGTGAACGCGCGGCTGCATCGCGTCGCGTCATGTGGCCACTTGTCGCATTTGCAACGCGCGACAGAAGCAATGCAGTAGCAATACAAACGCTGCATGCTGTTTTTAACCCCCGACGCAAAGAAGGGTGTTATAAGTTTTTAACGTGTATCTGTCTGTGGTATCGTAGCTCCCAAACGGATGGACCGATTTGAATGCGGTTTTTTTTATTCGAAAGCGGATGTGATCAAGAGTGTTCTTAGCCATGTTTTATGAAAGTCTGTTTAGCCGTTTTTGAGATATTGGACTTTAAAATGAAAATGTCGGGGTTTTTCAACTTTTCTAAGTTGTAGTTATATTATAACTAGCTTCCGCCCGCGACTTCGTCCGCGTGGACCCGGGATATAAACTATCCTATATTTTAATCCAGATCAGCCGTTTAAGTGTGATTGAGTAACAAACATCTAAACTTTCGCTTTATAATATTAGTAGGATTCAGCATTGATGCCAACGCGCGGTATTGATTCCGTATTGCTACTAACGCACGACCACGGGTATAGGAAGAATGATGGGGGGAGTATCGGTAACGGTATCGCGATAGTAGCGATCCGGAATCGTGTTTACGTGTGCGATCATATCGCGGTCTTTTTGCGACTGCATCGCTACTGAATCGGTGCAAAAAGTCGCGCTGTGCGACCTCCCTACGCCATTGTATCTCATAATGTATGATGTCTGTTAAGTGTGCCTAATAAAATAAAGAAATCCAACACCAAATTTTTTATTCACAACCAAACACTTTACACTTCACATCCTGGCACAACATTTGGCATCACAATCTTCCCAGTCTTCTTAGGCTGTTTCGACACCCTCTGTCCCGGGTAGAAGTTATTGGTTTTCGTAATGGTCGTCAAGTGAGGCAGTTTTGCGGTATTCATCATGGCGGTGACCGTGTTCGGAGAGGTGGAAATAACGACCGGGGTTTTTACGAGACAGTGCGTGAAGTAGGCGCGTTGTTTTCTGCAGATATCTGTAGTGGATAAGAGATTAATAATAATATAATACTAGAGGTTCTCTATGCGGTAGAGCTCGCGAGTCTGCCTTGTATTATTCTTATCTTATTTTATTTTTATTTTGGCCCGAGCTGGAACGGAGGACTTAGTTCGCTTCACTCGCTCGTTCCATAATAGACATAAGCGGCTCTTTGAGATTTAGAAATCGCATGTCCGTCTTTAAAAAAAAAGAAGTTCGAAAAATGGATCGACAAAAAAACTATATCATTTTTGTACCCGGTCACAAAATTTCACGAGAATCCGTTTAGAAATGCGACCTGTAGAGAACAGCCGGATAGCGAGCGGGACATCGGACAAACGATTTTCAGTTCAAGCTGAAGCATAGAACTTCGTTCGCCTCGCTCGACCGTTCGATAATAGGTACCTATGTATTGCATGTTATACGGTATTTAAAAATAGAAACGTTTAACTTAAAACACTGTATTACCTAGCAATGCTCATCGTATAGGTCGAACGCTTAACTCAGTACTCGCCTGGGGAGGGGTTTGACGATAACGGGGCGCGGGTGATGTACGGGAGGCAAGGCCCGGCTAGAAAGACTAGATATGCAGGTCCCACACTCTCAACTCAACACATCCCCGAAGATTTGGGGACCTCATTGCACCTCACCACCAGAGGCCCGAGCACGATAGGTTATACTTACTCGAAATTTGCAACCCATTTTTCAGCAACTTGACCTAAAATGTAGCATACGACAACGCAATTTTATGGCACCAGCGGGCTGATCTGATGATCGTGAACCTAGAATACTCTGTACAGGTTATGGTAATAATAATACCACGTGCGAGCGAGCTGATAGCATACAAATCTCAATAAGTGTGACAGAAAGGGAAGATATCATTCATTGTCCTTGTCATAGTTCCACTTTTTTTATTTGCCACAACTGATTTAGTATGAAGTTGTGGCAAATAAACCATTACCCGTCCAAATTAAGTAGGTTGTTTATGGCAAGTCATCCAGGAGCCAACAAGGAGATCCGCTTGGGCCCGCTATTTTTAGTTTGGCATTACATCCCATAATTTCTAACTTAATATCATCTTTCAATCTTTGGTACCTGGATGACGGCTCCCTTGTTGGAGACGCCGAAACAGTTCTACAGGACCTGCATCTAATAATAGACCGCTTTTCAGACATTGGCCTCTCTCTATATTTTACTAAATGCGAGATTTTTTTACCTAGTCATCAGCCATTATAAGATCAGTTCTTAATTTAGCTGCATAGGAGCCTTTCCGTCCCTCACTGTGGCATCACGTACAGCCGGTCCAGTGTATTCTAGGTTGATGTCTGATGTGATGATGGACTCCGAAGGTGAACATAGCAACTCCTAAACTACACAAGATAACCCCGTCATGTTTTGGTTCATTGGACCATTTTCTCTGATAATTTAAAAAAAAGGAGTCCGCAAAGGTCTTGTCCAAAACTGAAATTTCCGACACACTTATTACCTTTTAACTAGACGTAAAGGCGCGTTAATAACTAGGTAGGTAGTTATTAGGCTAGGACAAGAATAGGTCTACGGTCTCCCCCGCCTGTCGTAGAAGGCGACTAAAGGGGGTCATCGGGGTCGCAGTGTTCTGGCGGGGACTGGGGCACTCGCTTAAGAACCCCAGAGAAGGTGAAAGTGAAAGGTTCTTTGCCCTAGGACGGGCCAAATGTGGCGAGGCGCAAAGGGGGCTCCAGTGCGTTCAACATGAGATGGAGTCCCCTGCATAAGAGCGCAGATACAGGGCACCGTGGAGTTTTTAGCGGATAGAAACACCACATAACCCAGTCATCCCCCGGTGATTGGGTACCGGGTTCGCAGATTTCCTCCACGAAAAAAAAAGGTAAGTAGTTATGAATATATAAGTGCACCTATATGTTGGATGACGCTGATGCCGCAGTTGTACCGCTTGCACAGTCTCGGGGCTCCGCTGTCGCTGCTAAAGACAACTTCAGTCATCTACACAAGCAAGGTGCATGGTGTATAATATATTATTCAGAGAGCACCCAAAAATTCAATGTAATGTATCGGCAGCTTAGACATTAGCAAAGAAAGAACTAAAGGCCTATGCAGACTGCGTTCTTTTTACGCGCCGTCGACGCGCGTTCCCCTGCTAACCATCCGCTAGGTAGTAGAGGAACGCGCGTCGATGGCGCGTGAAAAGAACGCAGTCTGCATCGCCACTGCCACTTCGCATCGTCAGTTATGACGATTAAAGCTTGACCACACAGTGCGGGACGCCACCTCGACGCGGCCGCTGCGCACCGAAACGGTTACATCAGGTCAGGCGAGGAACACAGCACGGCTATCACGCGACGGCGCGCGAGTTCTCGATTTTTCTCGCACTATCCGTCTCTCTCTTATTAGAACAAGAGGTGTAGTGCGAGAAAAATCGAGAGTATGTCGCCGCCGTCTCATGATAGACGTGCAGGGAGTATTGAACTGCTATGTACTGGGAGCAATGCGGCGCATAGTAACTGCCGCGCGGAGGGACGATTACCTCGTGGTACAAAATTTCACCGCGCGCCGCCGCATCGCTCCGTATGTTGTTCGGCTTAGGGTGGTATTCAACTTGTCTAAGATCTTTGTCCAATGTGCATTGCGTCTCACTCACTTCCTAGCAAAATGGGCGTTTAGGCAAAGAAAAGAAACGTGCCTACTCTGTGTATCTCTGTCTATCGTATAACGTTTCTTATGCTTAAACGCCCATACTCTTTAAGCAAAATGTGAGACGCAAATACACATTGGACGCCCCCCCTACTCGTATTATGTAACTTGCTTTAAGCTCACCCACAAATATATCTTAGAGACCGCGATGCGTATATGGTAACTAAGCGTCGGTAGAGGTCTAGTTTCGTGACGGGTGACCGGCGGGGTGAGCCGCATTAGCGCGTAGCGAATAACAGCCTAGGGCTGGCGTCGCGCAGCTGTTTGGCCAAGTCCGTGTACTTACGTTGCTCGATCAACTCCACCTAGGGACTTGTGTTATTTAGGAATTCTGTTTGACACTTCAGAATAATTTTGTACCAAAACAACGATTGTTGGCGATGATAACCTTTTGGCATGTGGCGTTGTCAAATCTTTTTTTAATTTCTCCTTCCGGACACGCTAAAACCATAGGTAAGACTGCCTCTTGTCAAGATCACTAGTGATCTATCCATGAACCTAGAATACTCTGGACAAGCTGTACGTGATGCCACAGTGAAGGACGGAAAGGCTCCTATGCAGCTAAATTAAGAACTGGTCTTAAAATGGCTGATGACTTGCCATAAACAACCTACTTAATTTGGACGGGTAATGGTTTATGTGCCACAACTTCATACTAAATCAGTTGTGGCAAATAAAAAAAGTGGAACTATGACAAGGACAATGAATGATATTTCCCTTTCTGTCACACTTATCGAGATTTGTATGCTACCAGCTCGCTCGCACGTGGTATTATTATTACCATAACCTGTCCAGAGTATTATAGGTTCATGGATCTATCGAATCTATCGAGCGTATTTATCGAAAACAGCTGTTTTCGATAGATTAAGGTTAGGTAGTTAATTAAAAACTCATTATAATTACAAAAATATATACTTAGGTATACTTACAATAGTTTAAGAACTTAGTTATTAAACTAAATACAAAAGGTTTATTATTTTTTGCTTTTCAGTTTTTTTCGGCGGTTTAATTTTGTTGTTAAGAAGTTTTTATTTTTCAATTTTCTGTGGCTTACTTTAGTTAATTACTAGTTACATGCAAATAAGGTATTACACAAACCTCACGATGAACGAGCTTTAGCAGAAATGCAGAGACTGAGAGGTCTACAGACAAGACTGACAGGTCTAAAGCTCATTCATCGGGAGGTTTTTCACACGACAACTCGACAACTCTTTAACAGTAGTCACTATTCGAGTATTCATTTAATTTCGAAAAATTTGTGGCACGTGGCTAAACAATTCCTTTTCTTGGACCGATGGTCTTAAAATAAGTTCCGGCCTAGACATTGAATATAATGTGGGGTCCCATTGAAAGGATCTATGTAAGGACACCCAACGACGTTATTTACCTAATCTTGAGCGGTGTATTCCAAAACCTTGTAAAATATAATTGAATTATATCCTAGTAGTCCAACTTCTCGAAACATAAAGGTCACACGGGGCGCCAGGGATTGAGTGTAGAACCGATGGCCGTTGGGGCGGAAAGGTTCTCAAGCGGCGACCTCGTAGCTGAAGACGCAGCGTGAGTAGACCCCACAAGGTGGACTGGCACTCTTTGGAGGAGCGCGTGCCCTTTACCTACGTATGCTGACGGCCTCACCGATAGGTACAGCATGAGGTCTTCGCGCTTTTGGTTTAGTGTGCCAGATTGCGGCCACTTAGTTGGCAAACTGAAATGCTTGATAATTTCTTGTTTCTTTAGTAGATTCCTACCATACAGCTGTTATTTTAGGATTCGTCGTTATCTTTGTTATCATATATCCTATCGTACCTTTGTTTGTTTGTTCAGTCGCCGTAGCTCCCGAAAATGCGCTGTATTCAAATGTGGGACATGTATTTGTCTCTAGCTGTCCACACGAATCCTCAAATCAACAAAAGGTCGGCAACGCGCTTGTGACTCCCCCGGATTCGCAAGGATCGATAGGCCACATGCTTCCATCAGGTAAGCCGTATGCGTCTTTGCCACCGTTACATCGTAGTGGTATAAAAAACCGGCCAAGTGCGAGTCGGACTCGCGCACGAAAGGCGTTACTGTTATCTATAAAAACGGCAAAAAATCACGTTTGTTGTATGGGACCCGCCTTAAATATTCATTTTATTTTGTTTTTTAGTATTTATTGTTATAGCGGTAACAGAAATACATCATCTGTGAAAATTTCAACTGTCTAGCTGTCGTGGTTCTTGAGATACAGCCTGGTGACAGACAGACGGACGGACAGCGAAGTCTTATTAATAGGGTCCCGTTTTTACCCTTTGTTTACGGAAACTTAAAAAACGTAATCCTGTTTCGGGGGCAATAAGGAGAACATTTTCTAATAAAACGAACTAGTACAAAGTAAGTTCTTTATATCTTGGAAAGGTGTAACAATAATTTACTTTTTATTTCATACGGACAAAAATAATAAAATTAACATTAAAAATGGCTACCTCGAGTTATTACTACCAAATAACGTGTTCGACAATACTGTGGTAATCTCCGATAAAGTAAAACTTCCAAATGCGCTTAGTTAAAATATTTACAAATTAAAATAACAAGTACAGGTATAATGTATAGGTACATAATCTTATTTTATTACGTCAAAAACAATTTCGTTTTACTCCCTGGTTATACGTTAGCAACTCTGAACATATAGTTTTTTTTTTCTATATAAAAATAATCGTGTACAATTCCAAGCAATGCTTGATATTGCATGCATTTCATCTCAATATTATATCTACATAGATAGGTATGAGCAAAATCAGCGAATCTCTTATGGCTCACCCCACTCTCGCGCGAGTCGACGCGAGGCCGAGATACATTGACGTTATTACATTCACGTTCACAGTCCGTCTCGTATTTAAAGACGGCAGTGTATCTCGGCCTCGCGTCGACTCGCGCGAGAGTGGGGATGGGCCATTAAACTATTCGCAATTATAACAATTGAAGTTCTACCAAGAAGGGTGATTATCAAATCGCAAATATATTTTACGTCACACCTGGCCATAATGCGAGTTTTACTGCACGCTGCGCGTACGGTAAAACTCGCATTGTGGCCAGGTGAAGACGTAAAATTGTGTACTCACCACGGGCGGTAATTCGTAAAGCCCCAGATCGCACATTTATGGCCCTCACCTTCGGTTCGGGCCACAAACACCTGCGATCTGGGCCTTTCACGAATTCACCGCCCTTGGTACGTAATGTACTACTTTAACATTACCAACATAAGCGATCCTGTCTTTAGTGTTACTTCACTTATAAAAATCCTCCCATTTGTTTCCGTTCCTATTGCATTTAAAACGCGACTAATGACAAGTAAGAATCACTGTCAGCACCGTCATCACAAGACGGCGCGCGAGCTAAACTGTCATTTTATGGAATTTTTTAACTATGTAAACAAACAATGTATTGAAATTGACATTTAATGTCAATTTCAGTATGACCGTTTGTTTACATAGTTAGCAAATTTCATAAAATGACAGTTTACGTCTTGTGATAACCGTGCAGTAATGCCTCATCTGTAGCGCGGTCCGCTTGCGACGTTTTTTTAGCTACAGTGCGGCATGACGCATCGTGTACAGTGACCTTAACACAAGAACTGGAGCCGAAGACTAATGTTACCTATCTTACTTTAAGTAACAGAAAAAAATACTGACTATGAAACAATTATACTAGTCGAGTATTTCAAGATGTCACACGTTTAAAACAGGCTACACGGGTCAAATTGCCAGACTGGCCAGTCGTTAATAAACGTGTCTACACCGGACGCATACTCAGCCGCACGCCTCGCCCGAGGCATGCCTCGGGCGAGGCGTGATTGGCCGAGGCACGTCTACACTGAGCGCGCACGCAAAGGCCAGAGATGGCTCGCCGAGGCTCGTCTACACTGAGCGCGCACGCTAGGGCCAGGCGTGGCTCGCCGAGGCACGCTTACACTGAGCGCGCACGCTCGGGCGAGGCGTGCTCGGCCGAGGCGTGCGGCTGAGCATGCGTCCGGTGTAGACACGGCTATTGGTCAAGCGACTCCGTATTACCAATTAACACTTGTAAAATAACATGTAGCTTCGTGAAATGGGGTAATAGTTGCAATTTATAGCATTTGTGCTAATTAATTTGAACTGATTAATTCGGATCTTGAGAATGTTCCACCAGATATAATAAAACTGTTGCTGACAGTTAATAATTGTTGTAAACAAAACGGTTACAAATCCAAAAAAAGACTAGCTCTTTTTAAAAGGAAATAAACTGTTGTCTTTGGTTTCCAGTTCAGATAGAGTTTATGGCAGACGAAAAAAGAAAAATGAACCTCCATAAATTAAGTAGGCACATGTGCTTAAACAATACACAAATACTGTACATCTAAAAAATATTTTTCTTACATCTATAAGTCAGTCGAACTTAACTGACTAAAAGTTTTACTGTACACATTATATACATGAATGAAGATGAATCTTAAAAAACTTGACACTTGTCTGTGGTAATAGCCAACGCACATTTTGTTAAAGTATTGATTACGTATATTATCTTAATGAAACTTTAATCGAAACTTGTAGAAGAGGCTCGAAAAGTTGTGGCATGCGTCATCGCATACAGGTTGTGTAATCCAAGATATATTTCTTTATTTTCGCCTCATAAGGAGCCATTAGATAGCCATTACATGTGAGTTATTAATATACGCTCAATAAACACCGTCCACTTTATATTGAATTTCCATATCTAGTAATATGACTCGTATACTAACTAAATGAAGTGACGCAAGCTGTTTTTTTTAAGTATGCATCATCAAAATGGCGCCAATTTCTTAATCTTGTACAGTATAACAGACTTTAAAAACTTGACACTCACTGGCGCCATTTTGATTTTTTCCAGTTTTTACAACCATAATAATAGCTTTCACTAACACGAGAATGTTTAATCTCTGTTTGTGTGGAGTATTTTGTCAATCGTTTTTCTATTCTGCGCGGGCGGTAGCACAAGACGGCGCGCGAGCTCTCTCGAGCTCACTCGCACTATCTGTCTCTCTCTTATTAGAAAACTTAGAAAGAGACGGATAGTGAGAGAGAGCTCGAGAGCTCGCGCGTCGTATGGTGCCAACCGCGCAGTTTGCATTAATTTACAACATTTTATTCGGCCAAGTACATGACTGTTTTCTTTCTTTTCAGAAATAAATACTTGTTCGTCTAAATGCTACCTAGTAAGGTTTTACATAAAAAATATCTATCTATTTCTCTAACTTCAGACAAAACAATATATTCCCATGTTGTAATATATTCACAAGCATTAGTTTTAGCTAAAGCACGGCTTTGTAGAAGCGTTGCACGTTGAAGCAGACGAATACTAATAAAATAGAAACTGTTGCATGTAGACCAACTATGACAATCCTCATAATGCGACTCGACTTTTAAAAATAATATGTGGCATGCCACAACACACAGAGCATTGCGTCATGGCTGTGAGAATACAAAAAATGCAATATGTTTTGCTTAAGAACGCGATACCTCCGAATTACGTACTTTCCCAACTTTTTTTAAAAACCTATCTAATACCGTAAGGACACAAATCGTTTATTTAATACTTATACTATGGAATTGCTTTATACAGCTCACTTTAATTTAGGCCGCTTTAATTTGACTTTAATTTCCTAATATACTTTCAGAATCCTTGTAATGTTAGTATATTACAGTATGCATTTTATTCTTGATAAAACATGTTTACTTATGCCAGCTCATTTTTAGACAATGCGACAAATTGTAGCATAAAAGCATGCCACTTGAAATTGACTATCATTACAGGTTTCTGACATTTATTTACCAAGAATACCTACCACGATTTTGTTAAGCTTTTAATCTTAAATTGACCAGTCTTAAGCAGCATTCTTTAACATTACTGGGTTTTCCTCTAAATTCATCATCTCTGACTCAGTGTAGGCATCAGTCTCCTGCTAGCGCTGCATAAAAATAAAGCGAAGAATATTACTTCAGTGTAAAGACTATCCGGTCTAATCCCAATAAGGTCTAGTTTTCCCTGAGTTGGAAGGTCAGATAGCAGTCGCTTTCGTAAAACTAGAGCCTATGCTAAAGAGAGAGCAAATTTGGAGTAGACCCCAGCAATCGATTGTGATACATAAGCACACATAAACTGCTTTACATCCACAAAAGCACCTTTGATTAACACTCGATCAATTCCTTTCATTTATCGAATAATTTATTGCAAAATATACTATAAGCGTTATATTAGCGCCAATTTTTTCAATTACCACAACGCCAATCTTGCCCCAAGATCCATGTTTGCCCTTCTCAAAACCCCTAAATTTTAAAACCTCTCTTTATACCAATTAAGTAGTGAATCACCGGTTTTGTAAAATTCCAATTAATTTGGCACTTGTTTTCGAAAACTACAATAAGTAGAAACATTTACCTCAATTTCGACGGCAAATCTGACAAGTTTAACGAAACAACACAATAATACCATGCATTTCCAAGTTCAAGTGAAGTATTTTTTTAATAGTTACATTTAACTTTAAGCGTCAGACCAAACCGGCTGTGTTACATCATCATTTGATTTATTTTAAAAAGCCAA
Source organism: Epinotia bilunana (assembly GCA_947049275.1). NCBI lineage: Eukaryota > Metazoa > Arthropoda > Insecta > Lepidoptera > Tortricidae > Epinotia > Epinotia bilunana. The sequence goes on along the minus strand of OX346276.1, from coordinate 6,915,011 downwards.
TTTTGACTTCACGACACAAAAATGTCAATTGACTCAATTATAAACAACCTTGGTTAAGTACCGAATGAGATTACAAAAGTCATGAGATTATTTTTCAATTCTCCTGCATAACTTCATCGGTGTTCATTATTCAATCAGAGCTATAAGGTAATCCCAATGTCCGACACCTTAATGCCAAATAGTTTATAATTAGGTGTCATAATGTTCACCTATAATTGTTTTGACATAAGAATAAAAGTATCGTTAGGCTAGTGACGAACACTGGGACGTTTTTACCTATTGCTCGTTGACGCGACAACTTAGGGTCACTGTCTACCCTGCGACATTTGTAGCGCGATCCTTCGGTGTTCCAGCGGTGCGTCAAATGTCGCATCGTGAACAGTGTCCTTATCTGTGTCATTCTCAGGGAAAAGGGTCCTTACTGTCAATACAAATGCGAAGATTCAAAGCGTCAAAGCTCCTCCTCACAATGAGCCATCATGGCGTGGGGCAGGGACGCAGTTATGCGTTGGAATATGGAAGTATGTCTTTCTCCGTCTAATGCATAGTTGCGTCCTTTATGATCGCACGATGGCAGATTGTGTGGAGCTAGCATAATAATGACAAAAGCTCCAACTACAACAAGGTCCCTTTTACTGAGAACGACATAAATATTTGACATGTCTGCATCATACACGCTTCGACGATTTACCTTCCACTTTGTTAGTACCATTTTACGTTAGAGCGTGGCTTGTTTTTTGGACCATTCAGTCATTACTTTCCCAGCCACTTTTGGCGGCATTTCTTACACTTTCGTCAGTCGTAGTGGCTGGAGGCTAGACTGGTTCGGGAGGAGTGTAGCGCCGAGCTGTGTTGAGGCATGTTGCTTGGGGGAGGTGGAGGGAGACGGGCGTTTGCCGTCTGCCTCTCTTGCTCCTCCAGTTGGGTGGCGAACTCGTCCTCTAAAGCCTGTTGGGGGAAGGAAAACCACAGCGATAAAAATACAGCGCGTGGCATTGTATTCCACATACGATTGAACTTTAGAAAAAAACCATGATCAATAGAAACCTCAATATGTAATGTATTTTTAATTACCAGAGACTGAAATAACAGTTTGGAATGTCTCAAGAATGGTCAGTTTGTAGTCACAGTATTTTTTTGCCAAGAGAGTAAAAAAATTGTGTCGTTACTCGTCACAATAGTTAAAGAAATCATCTAAGAATAAGTGATTGAGACCAAACTATTAAGTACATTCCACCTGACGTTACATAACTGTAGTAGTATTTTCCTTCGCTATCAGCGGATCGATAAAATGTGGGACTATTCCCACATTGCACTGACATTAGCAGTCTCCGTTGGCGGTCTCTGTTACACTTACTATGACAGACAAGTGCGACAGAGATCGTAATAGGCGCTACAGCTCACCAGCTGTAGCGCCTATTCCCTAATATTATTATTGTTCCGCGCCTAACGAGTTTCTCTGGGAATTAAAAATACACTGCACGTCTAGCATGCGACGGCCGCGACATACTCTCGATTTTTATCGCACTATATCTTGTTCTAAGTGTTCTAATAAGAAAGAGACGGATAGTGCGAGAAAAATCGAAAGAGCTCGCGCGCCGTCGCATGCTAGCCGTGCTGATATTATAACTAACTTTCACTGGTTCAGTTTAGTGATGTAATCTAGTGCGATAGTATGTACATCAAGATATCAAATTTGAGCAAGGCTTTGTAATGCACACCAAATACCACGTGAGAAAATCGAAATACCACTCGAAATCATGCTAAATAATATAATTAGTAAATGAAATGAACATACCGTGCTGTCCCGCGGGTTTGTCCGGTTAGGTTGCAGGGTAAGCTTTCATGACGCATGCCACATACCGCACGTGTTAGAGCCAGCATTGGTAAATTACGATATCACAACAGGCAACAATGGATGCAGTTTTCATTCAATGTTGCTAGTTGAATAGTCATTTTAATCAAAATCGTAACATATAGACGGTCATTATCGTGAGGAGAGATGCATCGTTAGTGACGTCACCGAGTTTAAGTTAAGTGTTCCATTTTGTAACTTTTGTCATCCAAATTGTATGGTTAATTTTGGTTAAAAAATGGAACACTTTTAACTTATAATCGGTGACGTCACTCTCTTCACGCGAAAATGCCCCGTTGGTAGGTTCTGTTATGTTCCATATCATCGAAGCAGTATGTTAGGTATTTAATAATTTCAAGCATTTCATTTTCATCTATACATGTTTGAAATAGATTAAACTTCAAGAAGTCATTCCATGATTGCAACTTGTATTGCAAGAGGAAGCCATTTATAACCCACGACGAAAAAAGAGGGTTGTTATGAGTTTGACGTGTCTGTGTACGTGTGTCTGTCTGTGGCATCGTAGCTCTTAAACGAATGAACCGATTTTAATGAGGTATTTTTGTCTGGATGCTGACGTGATCGAGATGATTCCTAGCGAGACGTTTCAACAAAATCGGTTCAGCCGGTTTTGAGATATTGAACTTTGAAATGAAAATGTCGAGGGTTTTCAACTCTTTTAAGTTGTTAATTATTATCTTCTTTTTTAATAATAGACAAGACTCGCGATCTCGACTCGATTTGTATTATAAATTTATAAGTTGCAATTAAGTGGTAATGTCATCCGCCCCTGCCTATCTAGCATGATCGTGTTTATGGCGATTATAAAGCATTCGTCGCTCACAGGCAATTTAGAGTGAGAGAGACCAATTCTTTATCTCCGACATAACGCAATCATGGCAGGCGGGTGCTGTTAACATTTTTAAATATCATTTCGGTTCAGTATAAGAGAAAAACACATTGATCTACTCCTAACTCCTGGAATTGACTGAAAAACATGAAAAATACTATTTAATGAATTCTACTATACTTTAAACGATGAAAAGTACTCGAAACCAACCATGAAAACTATCACGTCGACCTTATCTGTGGTGAAAAAGTAATCTACGCAGTTTTTCTGTAGTTGATTAATGTCGGTATTCCACTGAGCATGTTTCTTAAGGCTCCTCTACACAATCGGCCACCAGGGACAATCATACAGGACTTAGACGGAGAAAGACATACTTCCATCACACTCCAACGCATAATGGCGTCCCTGTTCCGCGCCATGAGGGCACATTGTGTGGAGGAGCCTTAAAATGTTTTTTTTTTTTTTTGCATACTTGTTAAGTTAATGTTGAATTGTGCCCCGACATTGAGCGATTTAGTAGTGATACTAGTATTGATATAATTGTATTCAAACATGGCTGTCGCATCGATATGCCCGCCCTAAGTCTCCCAATGTGTTCCGAACTATTGATCCATAATAAATTATGCAAGTTATAGTATCTAATAGTATTTTCTTTACAAATAGCCGGATCTTTAACAATGCATTTCTTACTTTGCAAAGGATTGATAGGGCATATATACATTGCAATAGTAATAAATTTTGTAACACGAAGAGAGAGTGAGATATGTATTACGTAACGTTATTAAATAAATAAATAAATAAATGAAGAGATCGCAGTAAGCTCCGGCGAATTTCACCCTCCCATACAAACGTAGTTACGCTCTCATTTTAAAACTACGTGTTGTATTGTGACGAAATTTTGCATTTACAATGACATGAGGTATATCTATGTCTGTAATTAGTTTATATGGTTCCAGGTTATAAAACAAACGAAATACAGCAAAAACAAGTTTTGTATGAAAAATTTAAAATCGCTGGTTTTTTTTTACTATGGTATCTGAAGCTACATAAACTAATTACAGACATAGATACCTTATGTCATTGTATATGTATATGTTTCGTTACAATCTAACACGTAGTTTTAAAATGAGAGCATAACTACGTTTGTAAGGAGAATCGAGCTTACTGCGGACTCTTTAAGTCACATGAGTCGACTTCCCGTACAAACGTAGTTAGGCTCTCATTTTAAAACTGCGTTCTGGAATGTATGAAACTTTGTTTGCAACGCCCTTGGAAAATGAGAACCAAGCTACGTTTTTATGGAGTGGAGAGCGTCCTGTAGACTCTTAAAACTGAACAGGAGGGTAATATTTACAGATTCGGTTCTTCAACCACACATATTTTGTTCCTTTGAACAAAACTTCAAGTGTTAGATAAAACTTGAAAAAAAGCAGCCAATTCTCATTCCACCACCAACCAAAGCATAAACAGCAAATAATTAAGAAACTCCTTTATTTACACACAATACAATATTGTAAAACGTTAGAAACAAGGCAACTTATAATTAAAGTATTAAACTCTTATCTAATTTATTGTGAAATTACAACTGGCAATAAGTTAACTGTTCAAAATATCATCGGATAATACTTTAAGCTATACAACAAATATCTTCTAGAACTTAAAATAATCTAAATTAAAATTTCGTGACGTAAATACTGATGAGTGATGATTATTAAATCAGGCTCAACTAACAACTATAGGACTTCTGCACCTACGTGGAAGTTATTAAACATTTTAATATTTATTCCGCAAGATATCCTCTTTAGGCTGTACCATGTCAAAGTCTACAAAGGTTTGTACATTAGATTTTGCTTAAAATGATGAAAAGTACCATAATTATTAAATTCAAGTCCCCCTCCAAGCGTTTATTCCCGGTTGTGCCCTACAGGAACCCGGGGTCCGCTTTTCCAATACCAAGATTTGGCGTAGGCACTAGTTTTACGAAAGCGACTGCAAACTGACCTTCCAACCCAGAGGGAAAACTAGACCTTATTGGGATAAGACCGGTTTCCTCACGATGTTTTCTTTCACCGAAAAGCCTTCAAGTAGGTAGTGTAAATCAATTACGCACAAACAATAGCTACGCCACTACTTACACGTGCCACACTTCGGTCCCTTTTACAATAGGGCTTCTAAACGGGCCACATTATCCTGCAATTTCTGGCCGGCTACTATTGCTGTCTTACGCTGATTTTGTACGCGAGAGCAAGATGCACATACTTGCCGGCCAGACATTGCCGTAAAAATGTTGCCCATTTAGAAGCCCCATTAAGTATCTGTTATCTTTTCCTTTCATAATTAGCAACAATAGAAAATGTAAAAATGAAAATGTCTCACGTTAAGCCATTTTAAGTAAAACAAACTATAGTGTGAGTATCCACCAAAGCTATGCGAGGTGGCGGAGCGGTGTGCAAGGAAATCCACGAAATAGTGGATTTTTAGTTGGATTTCTTTTTATTTTGTCTATAAATATGTTGCGCTGTTGGTTTTCCATGTATCAATAAATAAATACATAATTTTCCCCTCACTCACCACTCAGCTTCCACGCACAGCTCTGGTACTCACCCTTAGGGTGAAAATCCACCAAAGGCATATACATACATTTGACACCTATCTTTTAAGCATTACATCAGCCTATGTATATTGGGCCCACTGCTAGGCACAGGCCTCTCATGAACGAGATGGGGACGGGCAGTAGTCCCCACGCTGGCCCAGTGCGGGTTGGGGACTACACACACATCTTTCGCTATCAAGCATCCGTCAAATATATGAAAGCAAGTTGGCCCCTATAAAACCCTCATTAATTTCACAGCTCAATTTTGCCTCTGTAACCGGTGTTACTTATAAAAACTATGATAATGTGACTTTTTCATAAAAAAGGGAAATAACAGAGGCGTTAGCCAAATCACAATATGACGGAGTTTCTTAGAAACATTGTTACAAGGTGGACTTTTAATATGCTTCGAAGAGCTTTAGTATTCAATTTAATTAAATTAGTACTTGAGTTATGTTAGTTAACTTTCTGTTGTTACCATCTTTTTAAACAGTAAACTATACTAGTGTGGTGATATATTTATATTATAATTATCCTATTCACAATGATCTAATTAATGATTATAATCATGGAATGTTTTTAGCGCCATTATGGAATAAAAAATACTTCTAACTCTAGCTATATAACATCTCAAATTAAATAATTTATTATAAACTAGTCTATTTAGTTTAAAATATTAACGTATTAAAACATGTATATAGCGATCAAGGCTTTGGATTCAGGCACATCGAATGTTTAATACTACGTAGTGACTTAGCCCCTTATTCATAAAACTTAACAAACCTCAGTTAGTCAAAATGCATTTTATCCCTTTCTCACATACACTAATGTCAAAATAATGTCTAAGCTACAATGTCGTTAATATTCGTTCGTCTTTATCGGTAACTTTGATTTTTAAGTTTTAGTTAAGAGTTTGTTAATCGTTTATGAATAAGAGTTAATAAATTTGTGAACTAAAGTATCACCTACAAGCCCCGGTATTCAGTAGGCGACAAATGGCCCGCGACAAGTGTCGCTAGCAAAGTTGCGCGACTTTGCCGGGCATCTCTACATGTCGCTCGAAATCTCATGACGCGCTGTCAGCCAACGTTGCGCCAATTCTCCCATATGCGTGCTCTTGTAACTATGAATACATAGTTACAAGAGCACGCACACATACTTGTCATTATTGAAGTTGGCCGAATTACATGAAAGAAGTCTATTCAAAAAGCAACTTTACCGTCCAAGGCTCAAGATTACAATTCCATTAGCCCGAGGCACGCGGCCGAGGCACGTCTACACTTAGCGCGCACGCTCGGGCGAGGCGTGGTTCGCCGAGGCACGTCTACACTGAGCGTGCACGCTCGGGCGAGGCGTGGCTCGCCGAGGCACGTCTACACTGAGTGCGCACGCTCGGGCGAGGCATGCGTCCGGTGTAGACACGGCTAATGACAGTTTTATATAAAGTCGGCCACATTAAATAATCTAAAGCCGCGCGCGGACGAGTCTATCTATATGGTGCTAAGGCCAAGATTTCTATACTTGTCTTCCGAGTATTACCAAACTTGTACATTTAAGAATGACTTTACTAGTATATAATTATAGCTACTGCACCTACAGGAATGTTGCATTACTATTAATAATTGTATACCTACTCATTAACTAACGGTTAATTGCATTATTAAGAATACTTAAAGGAAGCAAAGCATTTTTGATTTGGCAAGGCGCAGGAAGTATTATTACTAGATGGCATTCTATGACTATACTATAGTTTTTAGGCTTTATTAAATAACTTATTGATTCTTTAGCAGTGAGCATATTTGGAAAATTGACTCAAGTTTTATTATACGGTATAGATAATTGAAAAAATAAAAAACATAGAAAATGTGAGGTTAAAAATGTAGTCTATTTTTATACTCAATTAAAAGTTTTTTTTAAAAATCGTCTCACTTCCATGAAACAGAACAATTATGCTCGTTAAAACACTAATTCAGAACCTTAGTTAAAAATTATTGTCTTTTTTATTTGATACGAACATACTTCTGCATTTTATAAAATACATTTTATTTAAAAGGGATGTGCACGGATTTTTAGTCTTTAGTACACGAAATTTTGAGTGTTTTAACATCGTTTTCAGTACTAACATTGGCAAAAAATAACAATTAGATAGCAGTGCCAGTCACAGAACATTTTATTTTTCATGTTCTATGTTTCTAGATTTGTGTAAGAGTTATTTACTGATTTTTTTAATCTAGCATAAATTTTATTTTACCAATATTTTATAAAAAAAAACACTATCTACCTTCTTCATAAGAAGCCATCCCCTAATCACAATCGCTCCGTTTGTAATCGACATATCAAACACAAGGCACTCTTACGTCCTACACAGGCTTGGTAAGATTACACTAACTTGAACTAGTCTCTATTTTTAGAAATTAATTGAAGACATTTTGTCGATCTTTTATACCCACATGTATGCTAAAAGTGGCACTGGAATATATGTTTCATGTGCTCTGCCTACCCCTTTTGGGAATAAAGGCGTGAATGTATGTAATTGAAGACGACGTGGACACAACTCTTGTACAGTCTCAACATGTAGATTATGGTCTAAAGGAACCAAACATATCGTATACGAGTAGTGATGTGCCGGGGAATATTCCCGTATGGGAATTTCCCGGGAATATGCCCTTGTTCCCGGGAATATTCCCCAAATAGGGGAATATTGAAATACAAATTAGGAAAATTAAAGTTGTAATAAAAGTAAATAAAATGAATAGTGCCCCGACAAATAAAGTGCCATTCGCCAAAAACTGCATTATTGTACTAATTCTGACTTTTTATCTCAATTAGTATTATTTTATTCGTATAATATTTTATTGTGGTTTTTTTATTAACTTTGTATCGTTTTTGTTACTTTCAGAAGTACTTTTGTAAAATTTGTTTTTTTTCTGATGGGGGAATATTCCCAATAACTGGGAATATTCCCATTGTTCCCTTGTTCCGGGGAATATTCCTGGGAACATTGGGAATTTACTTTTGCGGGTAAATTACACTAGTTAATGTCTTGGTAAAAAAAACAAGGGCCCAAGTTATCATGGAATCCCTAATAGCAAGATATATAAACATACACAATTTCAATATTCCCGTATGTTCCCTTGTATGGGAATATTCCCACCTGGGGAATATTCCTGGGAACGGCACATCACTATATACGAGACGTGTCGTGTGACGTGTGTGTATATCGTGTCTGAGAGACATTAGAACCTATTTGTGACACCGGCAAATTGACGTCTGCAGTGATGAGGCGGAGACATATCGTTTGTCATATTTAGCGATTATTAACGAGTGGTGAATGACAAATCGAATCGATTTTAACCCATTCGTTGCCGAGGCGCAAATATTCCATATTGTTTGGACGAGATATCGCATCAACGGCAACCATGTGTTGATTTTAAAAACGCTGCGCGGTGAACGTGGGTTTCATTCAATTGTACAATTATAGGAATGTTTCAATATTTTATCATAACATGTCTTATTTCGGTTATAAATTCATCAATTTTATCGATTTATTTTCAACTTACGAAAGTATCATCTGCATCGAAACCAATGATATGGCCGCTAAACTAGAATTAAAAAAAGACATGGCACGTAACTGTTTTCATGGTGAACTTTTATCATAAAACACTCCAAAACAATGATAGAAAAAAAAAACAATATGCATATGGTTGCACCTCATCTTCAATCTTATTAATTGATTTAATCATTATTTCGATGGGTGGTGAGATTTGTCAAAAATTCTAATTTCTCTCAGACAATAAATAACACATCCTTCCTCGCAAAGTAATAAAGATATGTTGCGCTATAATTGGCTACTTTCGCTGCTATCTATAAGAAGCTAACTGTACGCAGACGATATTGTTTTGTAGACACCCAGGGTAATCCCCGGCACCTAAACATATATACGGTATTCGCGCGGGTTCACTTAACACTATGTTTGTCTGGTTTTCGCTTGCCGTGGAACTTTTGCATGGCGCAAAATATCAGTAGACATCTACGACAAATTTTCTATAGCCCTAACTCCGGCGCCGTAAAACAGTTTTATATACTTAAGAAATCGAGTGTGAATGTAGAGTTAAACAGAAATATACTCTTATGAGTTATGACCCTTATTGCAATGGGAAAGGCGTAAAATTGTATAAAAACTCCTTCCTTGTCATCATTATTATATCAGTTCTTCTGTGCTTTTCTCTTTCGCGCATTTTAATTTATCTATTAGTTTCTCTATCAAGCTCATTGGATATGTTTAAACTACACTTCATTTTACCAGTCCCAGGTTCCAATAGAAAGAACGAATGATGAAACGGTAAGGAAAATCTTAAAGGAACAGATATTTGATTTGTTTCTATTGGATATTGGAACCATTAAAAAAATCTATCGTAATTACAGGAAATAGTGTACATTATTAACTAAAATCTTGATCATATAATGAGGTCGCGAAAGTAACTAGTAGATGACACGGCTTTAGCTGGATCCTGCAACATTTCACGATTCAGTCTACGCTGTCGTGTCAGGCGGTCCCTCCTGCTTCAACGTCTGTAGATTGACAGTGGATAACTGACTGACAGGCACAGTGGCCGAGTCACTGTACGTGTTAGAGCCACGCACAGGCCCCCATCTGCTGAAATGCTTCGTCAATACTCCATCATAGTCCAACTCGCTGCCTTCTTGCGAAGATGCAGTGCTGGTGCTTTTGACCGTGTCGTATTTCCCGTCTATGGATGGCAGGTCTATCATGACTGCTTCTAACGCTCTGTCTTGCTTTAGACTCTGCTGGGAGATGCTGCGCATCATGCCAGTCTCCTCTGTCCGTCTGAAGAGCTGCTCTGACAGGCTCTGCCTGTTTAGCTTCTTGTTTGGATTCATTGGGCTCTTTGCTCTGATGACAGGTTTGTTAAGGACCTGTCTAGAACGTTCTATCTTCCGCGGTTCCTCTGCAATGCTGGTCTGCTTCGGTTGTTCAAAGAACTCTTTCCCATAGGCCATGATCGGGTCTCTTCGCTCGTCGCTCCCAGAGAACACTGAGAAGCCTGATATCTTTTCGGAGACTAGCTTCAAATTGGATGTGCTGCCGTATCTCTGTTCCTTGGTCAGTTTACCGCGTTGAGTGGTATTAGTTGCGCTGGTTGCGGCGGATTTAGTAGCTCTATGGTTGAGCGGACTTATGCTTCTCCGTCTCTCCGCGTTAGGCGTATTAGCGATCAGGTTGAGACTTGTTCTGGATCGACTGAGCGATCCCATGAAGGAGTTACGCTGGTGGTAAGCCGTCAGGACGTGTTGCAGCACGTTCTTAGGGAAGGGCGCGTCTAGATAGACGGCTCGGTCGGGGATAGGTCTGCCGTATTTGGCCTCGTGGTCGTCGAGGTGTTGCGAGAACTTCTGTATGAGCGTCTGGGAGACAAATGGCTGGTTTAGTGTGGGCGGCGGTGGACGGCACAGACATGGACCTACCTAGGGACGGTGGCTTGGAACGCGTATCTTGGAGCATTGACAGAATTAATCTGATGACATTGGGCTATTTTTTTTATGGCAGAGACTCAAATATACACCTGGCGTATGACTGGTCGCTTTGAAGCCACACAACAAATATGAATAAGAAATTTGGGAAATAATAAATGTCTGAAAGTTTCTTTGTTACTAACAGGTAATATTATCTTTTAATATTGCCCTTCCACGAAACACCAAGTGTGCACGAGTCCGTTTTTCTGTCAACCAGAGAAGTCATTTCCATAAATCTATATTATTTCCAAATATCTTACCCGACTACTGTTACATCCCAATACTGGACGCAGATTTATAATAGAAGACGGACTGGAATTGGCTCTATACGCGTTCCAAAACCACTTTGACATAATAAACATAACTTTTGACGTACACAGTCCTAACTTCCTTGACAAATACATGGCTTTCTCCTATCTCCACCTGGATACCGAAGCCTACATTTTGGACCCAACCACCAATTAGTGAAGCAACAGCATGCCACGACCGTGCTCCCGGGTTACATGCTCCAAATCATGCCACATATTTACAGGGAGTACAGTCAGCGTTCACAGCAACTGGTTATTTAATGGTTTGTCGATATAAGATAAGTGTTAATTTCATGCCAGGAATTAAGGTACACTAGTTCCCACTTATCGGGTGTCGAATCCGACAAAAAATCTGGTGTTCAGGGCCCTTTCTAAATGTACTCTTTTTAAATTACATATTCAACATTTTTGTTGACTTGTACGCGTCTAGAGTTTTGTGGGATAGAATGTAACATTACTGTTGTTCAAATGTGACAAACCAATAAAAGATCCATTAACTTCAGAGGCTGACTGTAGATGCATGCATACATCGCGCAATATTTACACAGACGTCAATAATGACCTTGATACAACGTTTTTAAACCATGGAAGTACATACGAAACAAATATATGCATATTATGTGATTCGATTCTTTAACAATTCAAAACTTAAAATTGAGGTAAAGTGAGGTTTACAACAGGTTTAAAACCCGTGTATCAAAGATCATCCTTCTATTGCTACATTTAGTGAGAGCAAACAATCGCTTATGTGGTGGCCGCAAAAACCGATGAATAATTTCACGGATTGTTAATTTCTATTACTCGTTCGAAATATTATAATTTATTAGCTGCCAGGAGGAAAGGATGTGGGAATTCCGTTCAGGGTATTTGTAACATGTTTGGGGATGCAGGACAAAATGTCGCGTGATTTTGTATGACACAGCCTTCATCGTGAAGTTATTCGGAATAAATTTTAGTTTTAACGCTACATTCGATTTGTTTCCCTACTTCACATGGCGACCCAGCCCAAATTAATTCGGAGGCTCTAGTATAAGTTTTACCGAAACAAAACGTTACGGCCGCGTTTGTGTTTAGCTGTCAAATCCCATACAAATTGAGGGTAAAACGCAAACGCGATCGTAACGTTTTGTTTCGGTAAAACTTATACTAGTGCCTCAGGTCTAAACACACCAATATCAACGTATGCGTAAGCGATCATCTGCTCCTACCATCGAAAACACTCTTATCGTGCGGCCCGAGTGCCCGTTTCGCTTTACAGCGGGGGGTGGCGTGTAGCATCCATGCGAGACCCGCGTCGCCGCGAGCGGGCACCCAGGCCTTAGCTGTACCTGTGAATCTTATTCCAACGCAACAAGGTCCACATTAAGCGTGTGACTCACCATTTTCCTGTCTCCGAGCGTGGCCCGCCACTCCTTGAGCTCGTGCGAGTACCGCTCCTCGACGGCCTTCATCTTGTTGCCCTCGTGGTTCATCAGCGCTTTGCGCTTCTCGTTTTGGTATTGTTCCAGCTCGCGGAGTAACGCCTGGGGAAACGTTGATTTATTTATTAATTGCATAAAAAAACTATTTTAATGAATCATACGTACGATTCACTAAAATCGACCCACACGTTTGATGTGTAGAGTGCACAAAGGAACAAACATATATACATATATAGACTGGTAAACACATTACCCTGCTTCGCGTCGCGTAGACGTGTAAAAAATAAACATATAAATGATTAATAATATTATGCAGCCTGTCTGCCATGGATGCCTAATCAAATCAAATCAAATCAAAATGTTTATTGCTGGTTATATTGTGCGTAATACAGGTGATCAATATTCCTAAAATCTAATATATTTGAAAAATTACATGCAATCCGAATAATTACTTAATTAATGCTTAAAATTACATACACATTAAAAATCATAACTATTACATAACCACATGAAAAATAAAAATTCAAAGTTGGATGTCAATATTAAAAAAATATTTCACGTCATAATAAGTCTTTCTGATTAACAGTTTTTGTAGTTTCCGTTTAAATGATGGTATTGGCAGTGACTTTAGGTTGTCCGGTAAGTGATTAAATATTTTTGGTCCCATAGCAAAAAAAGAATTGCGAAAGAAACTGGTTTTAGGGTCATTCATCCCTATGTCGTGAACAAATACGCAGGCTTCTAATATATACATCGAAGTAAGAGTCAGTATATCCAATTTACTAGTGGGGTCTACAGATTTCGGTCCGTTTTATGAACGCTTGAGACTCCAGAATGATACAGTAACTATCCTCGGGAGCATTGGCAACCTGGATCACAACATCGGATCCAAAGAGATCAGAGAGAGAGAGAGAGAGAGAGAGAGAGAGAGAGAGAACAGAGCAAGAACAGAGCAAGTAGTAATAGTGTTATTAAGGCCGCGATCTTCTATAAGTTGGAGTTACTTCCCCAGGTGGGCTGCTCCGAATATGAGCGAGGTGGCATTCCGCTGTACTCTCAATTAGATATAATTTCTTAGATACAGAGACAGAACCTACGGTGGCCGACGACACGGGATAGGTATTATTGATATCTCTTTCACGCTTGCTAAAATCACGCGAGTGTGAATAAGACAGTACAGGTAAAATAAAAGACTGATTAGAATAGCCGCTGGTTCGCGGAGTTTAAGCGGAAAACTGACAGGAATTGGGGCAGGTTCAGGATAAGTGGCGTGCTCTCGTTTCGGAGGTTAAATCAGTGAGCCAAAATAGTTAGTGTAAAATAGTTCGCTTATTTATTTATTTAAACTTTGTTGCACAAAAGAAAACTTATCGTACAAAAGGCGGACTTAATGCCAAATGGCATTCTCTACCAGTCAAACCTTAAGGCAAAGCGGAAAAGATTGTTAATGTAGTCGTATCAATAGAAAGAATAAGAATAGTATATTGCCACATAGCCATTAAATAGTTGTATACTAATATTATAAATGCGAAAGTAACTCTGTCTGTTACCTTTTCACGCTTAAAACGCTGCACGCTGGACCGATTCAAATGAAATTTGGAAAAGGACATAGGATAGTTTTTAGCCATAGAGTAGCCAAATATTTCGTAACACACCCTTATTCTCACAGTAATAAGGACGTGTACCGAAATATTTGGCTACCTTGGCTGCTGCTAACTATATGACGCTGAGTGTACACTATAATTTCCACTGACCTCTCCGGCGGCCTTGAGCTCCTCCCTGGCCTTAGTGTGCTTGGTGGCCAGCCGCTGCTGTTCAGCGCGATACCGCCGCTTCTCGTTTTCTTGGAACTGCAATTAAATCTATACATTAGTAGTTCTCGTTACGACCCGTCATATATGTATTGTAGGATCTAAGTTAGCATATTATGGTATAGGATAGGCGTGTATGTTTCATAAATCAGTCTCCGATTAAACTTCCGTCTGCCCAGCTAGCACGCCAGGTTTTATCGTCACATCTTACGGCGTAAATGTCCTGAACTTCACGTAAAACGTGACGATAAAACCTATCCTGCTAGGGCCTCTGATAGTATCTGCGTGTTACTTAGACTACCTACTTCCTAGACCTTCATATTCCAGGATTTTATACAATCATTATTATAAAATGCATCACCATGCTGAGTCGGGGCCTTTTCGTGGACCCTGCTACTTTTACTTTACTGTGTTTTGTTTTGTATACCCATTGTTTTGTCCACGAATAAATGTTTTCTTTCTTTCTTTCTTTCTTTGTTTCTAAAATCAATCATTAATATTAAATACAAATATTATTAAAAAATATTATTTTCCTCATAAGATATTTCACTTACATCAGAAACCTAAGCAACTAAACTAATATTGTTTACCATTAGCACTTAGGCATAGGTATACCAGTGAATACAGAATTGAGCAGGACAAAAACAAGTTTATAATATTATAATCTAAGTAACAAATGAGTTTACCAAACTGATGGTTAGGTTCGGTTATTGTAAGGGCGAATATGCATTAAAAGAAAAACCATTACAACCGTACAATGCTCTTACGGCCATCCTGAGCTAAGCTGGTCGGGCAGAAACCGTCTTGTAGGAAATTTAACTCTATTGGTAAGCCACAGAAGCTACCCCTACCTTCTTAATCCTTGTCATAGGCGCCAAAATGTAACAGAACCTCTGCTTCATATTTAGAGTGAGCCCGATGACGGCTCGGCTCTCGACGAGACGAGACGAGTTTGAACTCTATTTGTATCCCCCTAAAGTGCTCACCTTCTTGAGCCGCTCCCGCTCGTCGTCGTGGTGGGCCCCGATGCGCAGCGACTCCCGGAACATCATCTCGCGCGCGCGCATCTCGCCGCGTATGCGCTTCGGAAGCGATCGCTTCTCTATCGCTTGGGCTTTGGCTAACTCCTCCTCTTTCCGGGTGTTTTTCCTGATAGTAACAGCACATTGTTGAAGGGTTAACCGAGGTTTTCATCGATTTTTGACAAGTTTTGAATCGTATCTCCCACTACAGATAGAATTATAAGTCAAATGGCTAACGGTCTTTTATCTCCATTTTTGTCTACCGGATTTTGAAAGAAATGAATACTTAATTTTTCATGATTTTTTCAAACATTGTCTAAAAAAACACATATCGTATCTCTATTGACGTGAAAAAATCTAACATATACGAAATCTACATATTTGGGTTCGTCGTTTCGTATGACGTCTCTAAAAACGTGTCTAGGGTTTTCATTTTAAATTAATTAACAAAAAAGTTATGGCCGGAAAACTGGTTTTCTGGCCTAAAATTGCTCAACTTTGATGCCAAATATCTCGAAAACAATGAACTTTGAAGTAAATATGGGATACTATATTGCTTAAAGCCGTTGTTGTTAATATAATAAGCTACAAAAACATTAGAAAACCAAGGGATTCAGATCGAAGGTCATTGGCGTATGGGAGCCCCTTAAAACATATATTCTAATAATGACTAACCCCCACCCTTAGTAGTCAACAGAATTAATTTTAATTGAATTTCTGTTTTTTTTTATCCTTAATTTTTCTTTAAGTGAAATGTATATAAACCAATGATTATGTATGATTATTACTGAAAAAACGATATGATATGATATGATATGATATAGCTTGGGTTGCACTAAACCGTCTGTAATCGCAAGCGGGGTTCATTAAAATCGGAATGTATGGAAAGTTTGAGAAGTTTCTATGGAATGACAGCTGCCAGCGCCATATTTAACGTTGACAGGTCTATATTGGTAAGTTGGTGCAACCGGCCCCAAGCGTGCAAACACACATTGTAACGTGATATCTATGTCAATTAACCAGCGAAAACTCAACCGTAATAGCGAGAATGCCGGTTAGTTCTTTCGGTGTCAACTATTTTACAGAAGCTTTCATGGGCGCTTTCACTCAGCTGACTCGAGCATACCACCACAAAATATGTCAGTTGTGGCAATCAATCTGCAATATTAAGCGCGGGTTGCATCAACCACACTTTACGATAAACGTTAAATATGGCGCCGGTACATGTCATCTCACACCTGTCAAACCTGTCAAACCTCCCGTACAATCAGTTATTAACGGACACAGCTTACGGTTACACCGACGGTTTGAAACACCCGGAAATGAAATGAAATTATTTATTTGCATAGATACAGTACAGGGATGTTTAAATATATTACGATCATGTGTATCTAGCTTGCATGCAACCGTGCAAATATGTATGTATGAATTAAACTAACAAAGAGAAAACATAAATTAGAATAACTATACAATGTCAAATTGAATTAATACACATTATTTACATAATAGGCATAATCATAATAATCGTCAGAGGCAGAATAAAATTATATGACTAAATACGACAAATTCTAATAGTTTTCATGCTCGAGATACGCCTTAACGCTATAAAAACAACGCTCCAGAAGCCAGTTTGTTAGACTGCGTTTAGAGGCGTTTCCCGCTAACATCTTTATTTCCTCTGGTAGGTGGTTGTAAATAACAATGCACATATTGTACACGTTTTTCTTGTATATAAATTTGTGACTTCGAGGGTGATACAAAAGGTTCGTGATTTTATGCCGTGTTTGCCTTTCGAGAACTTCGGCCCTAAGGCACCTGTCCCACCACCGGCGAGGAAGCGATTAGGTAGCTATCGACTATTTTCTCGCTCAAGAGACGATCAAAAGATATAAATCCAGTGTCAGTAAACTGTTCACACTGCCGGCGAGAATACTCTCTTCACTAGTATGTCGCAGCGACGAGAGCTATCGAAGATAAAACTCGCTCAGCGATGCTCGCATGGCAGGACTGCATGCTCGGCCGCCCCGTTCGAGCGAGTATTCGCCCGTCACAACCCAACACTCGCCCATAGCCCAGCGACGAAACTATCGGAACTACACTCGCTTCTCGCTGCTCCCCGACTCGATCTAGTTTCCAGCTCCAATCGCCTCTCTCTCACCGTCGGCGGTGGGAAGAGTGCCTAAAGGAAGATACGTGTTTACCTCTTGATCTGCTCGAGCTCCTTGTCATGCCGCACCAGCATCTGGTGCCGCCGCAGAAGGAACTCCTCTTTAAGCTGCCTCTTGGCCAGCTGGTGCCGCTCGTGGATCTGCTTCTCTTCGAGCTCCCAGAGGGCGGCCTCGCGGGTGCGCATTATCTGGGGACCGTTACTTCAGTTAAAAAAAGACCGGGTTGCACTCCGGGAGTGCCGGCAGAAGTGAAAACTCAATGACATTGTAACAGTTTTTCGATCAGATCTCGAATTTCACGTCTGACGAATCTTACTGTTACGTGACATGTGGCGAGTTAATGTGGCGAATAATTTTTCCCCATCACAAAAAGTGCACAGCGCCGCTAAAGAAGTTTTCGCTTCGAAAAATATTTCATTGATTACTAATGGATGACATTTTAAAATATTTCTATTCGTCTTAGGCAGTGTTCACACTCGTACGGGTTACCTGATGCGAACGGGATAACGCTATCCATACTAATATTATAAATGCGAAAGTGCGTCAGTCTGTCCGTTACCTCTTAACGCTTAAGAGGGAAGAATAATACGTACTCGCCAATACAAAAACACAAAATGTTAGCATCAAAATCAGGTCTTTGTAAAGAAATAAGAGCTTATTTAGATGACTGTAGGCACCTCGGGCGCGTATCTACATTAGTTGTCTCGTGTCGTTGCGGGCCGTGTGGTCGTTAGTCACCTGGTGGCGCTGCTGCAGGTACTGCGTGTCGGTGAGCGCCTGCCGCTCGCGGTGGTGCTCGTGCATGCGCCGCAGGAGCGCGTCGCCGGCCTCGGCGAGCGACGCGACGAACGTTCGCTCGCGCTCGGCGTGCTCGGCGTCGAGCCGCGCTCGCCGCTGTCGGTACGCGTCCTTGCGTCGGTCCTTTGATACTAGCTCCACTTCCTGCAAACAAAGCATGGGATTCATTATCAATAACGTAAATAGCCGTGTCTATACCGGACGCACGCCTCGCCCGAGCGTGCGCGCTCAGCGTAGACGTGCCTCGCCGAGCCACGCCGTTAGGCAAGCAGGTCCGCATGCTCGGCAGCACGCCTCGCCCGAGCTAAGCGTTGTCGGCTTTTCGGCCGAAATCAAAGAGGCGCGGCCGCCATTTCGAATTCGCCATTTGGCTTCTCTAGGCACTTGTTCCACCGCCGGCGAGTGAGCGAGTGTTACTACGTGCTACTCGCTCTAGCGAGTAAGAATGACTATGAGAGTATTCGCTACTCGCCGGCGGTGGGACAAATACCCCGGACACTCGGCAGATGAAAAGTCCGCTGGATGAGGCCTGTCCCGGCGCGGCGCGCGAGGGCGTCTTCCAGCTGACACGATGACGACTGCACAAGTGACTGACCTGTTTGAGCAGCCGCAGCTCCTGCTTGAGCTGGTCCCTGAAGTGCCTCAGGTCGCGGTCCTGCTCGGCGCGGAGCCTCTTGGCGGCGTGCCGGAGCTCCGCCTCGAGCTGCTGCTCGGCGCGCTCGGCGGCGGCGCGCTGCGCCCGCGCCAGCGTCTCCAGGTCCGTCTCGTGCGCCCGGGACAGGGATGCTAGTGACTGACCTGTTTGAGCAGCCGCAGCTCCTGCTTGAGCTGGTCCCTGAAGTGCCTCAGGTCGCGGTCCTGCTCGGCGCGGAGCCTCTTGGCGGCGTGCCGGAGCTCCGCCTCGAGCTGCTGCTCGGCGCGCTCGGCGGCGGCGCGCTGCGCCCGCGCCAGCGTCTCCAGGTCCGTCTCGTGCGCCCGGGACAGGGATGCTAGTGACTGACCTGTTTGAGCAGCCGCAGCTCCTGCTTGAGCTGGTCCCTGAAGTGCCTCAGGTCGCGGTCCTGCTCGGCGCGGAGCCTCTTGGCGGCGTGCCGGAGCTCCGCCTCGAGCTGCTGCTCGGCGCGCTCGGCGGCGGCGCGCTGCGCCCGCGCCAGCGTCTCCAGGTCCGTCTCGTGCGCCCGGGACAGGGATGCTAGTGACTGACCTGTTTGAGCAGCCGCAGCTCCTGCTTGAGCTGGTCCCTGAAGTGCCTCAGGTCGCGGTCCTGCTCGGCGCGGAGCCTCTTGGCGGCGTGCCGGAGCTCCGCCTCGAGCTGCTGCTCGGCGCGCTCGGCGGCGGCGCGCTGCGCCCGCGCCAGCGTCTCCAGGTCCGTCTCGTGCGCCCGGGACAGGGATGCTAGTGACTGACCTGTTTGAGCAGCCGCAGCTCCTGCTTGAGCTGGTCCCTGAAGTGCCTCAGGTCGCGGTCCTGCTCGGCGCGGAGCCTCTTGGCGGCGTGCCGGAGCTCCGCCTCGAGCTGCTGCTCGGCGCGCTCGGCGGCGGCGCGCTGCGCCCGCGCCAGCGTCTCCAGGTCCGTCTCGTGCGCCCGGGACAGGGATGCTAGTGACTGACCTGTTTGAGCAGCCGCAGCTCCTGCTTGAGCTGGTCCCTGAAGTGCCTCAGGTCGCGGTCCTGCTCGGCGCGGAGCCTCTTGGCGGCGTGCCGGAGCTCCGCCTCGAGCTGCTGCTCGGCGCGCTCGGCGGCGGCGCGCTGCGCCCGCGCCAGCGTCTCCAGGTCCGTCTCGTGCGCCCGGGACAGGGATGCTAGTGACTGACCTGTTTGAGCAGCCGCAGCTCCTGCTTGAGCTGGTCCCTGAAGTGCCTCAGGTCGCGGTCCTGCTCGGCGCGGAGCCTCTTGGCGGCGTGCCGGAGCTCCGCCTCGAGCTGCTGCTCGGCGCGCTCGGCGGCGGCGCGCTGCGCCCGCGCCAGCGTCTCCAGGTCCGTCTCGTGCGCCCGGGACAGGGATGCTAGTGACTGACCTGTTTGAGCAGCCGCAGCTCCTGCTTGAGCTGGTCCCTGAAGTGCCTCAGGTCGCGGTCCTGCTCGGCGCGGAGCCTCTTGGCGGCGTGCCGGAGCTCCGCCTCGAGCTGCTGCTCGGCGCGCTCGGCGGCGGCGCGCTGCGCCCGCGCCAGCGTCTCCAGGTCCGTCTCGTGCGCCCGGGACAGGGATGCTAGTGACTGACCTGTTTGAGCAGCCGCAGCTCCTGCTTGAGCTGGTCCCTGAAGTGCCTCAGGTCGCGGTCCTGCTCGGCGCGGAGCCTCTTGGCGGCGTGCCGGAGCTCCGCCTCGAGCTGCTGCTCGGCGCGCTCGGCGGCGGCGCGCTGCGCCCGCGCCAGCGTCTCCAGGTCCGTCTCGTGCGCCCGGGACAGGGATGCTAGTGACTGACCTGTTTGAGCAGCCGCAGCTCCTGCTTGAGCTGGTCCCTGAAGTGCCTCAGGTCGCGGTCCTGCTCGGCGCGGAGCCTCTTGGCGGCGTGCCGGAGCTCCGCCTCGAGCTGCTGCTCGGCGCGCTCGGCGGCGGCGCGCTGCGCCCGCGCCAGCGTCTCCAGGTCCGTCTCGTGCGCCCGGGACAGGGATGCTAGTGACTGACCTGTTTGAGCAGCCGCAGCTCCTGCTTGAGCTGGTCCCTGAAGTGCCTCAGGTCGCGGTCCTGCTCGGCGCGGAGCCTCTTGGCGGCGTGCCGGAGCTCCGCCTCGAGCTGCTGCTCGGCGCGCTCGGCGGCGGCGCGCTGCGCCCGCGCCAGCGTCTCCAGGTCCGTCTCGTGCGCCCGGGACAGGGATGCTAGTGACTGACCTGTTTGAGCAGCCGCAGCTCCTGCTTGAGCTGGTCCCTGAAGTGCCTCAGGTCGCGGTCCTGCTCGGCGCGGAGCCTCTTGGCGGCGTGCCGGAGCTCCGCCTCGAGCTGCTGCTCGGCGCGCTCGGCGGCGGCGCGCTGCGCCCGCGCCAGCGTCTCCAGGTCCGTCTCGTGCGCCCGGGACAGGGATGCTAGTGACTGACCTGTTTGAGCAGCCGCAGCTCCTGCTTGAGCTGGTCCCTGAAGTGCCTCAGGTCGCGGTCCTGCTCGGCGCGGAGCCTCTTGGCGGCGTGCCGGAGCTCCGCCTCGAGCTGCTGCTCGGCGCGCTCGGCGGCGGCGCGCTGCGCCCGCGCCAGCGTCTCCAGGTCCGTCTCGTGCGCCCGGGACAGGGATGCTAGTGACTGACCTGTTTGAGCAGCCGCAGCTCCTGCTTGAGCTGGTCCCTGAAGTGCCTCAGGTCGCGGTCCTGCTCGGCGCGGAGCCTCTTGGCGGCGTGCCGGAGCTCCGCCTCGAGCTGCTGCTCGGCGCGCTCGGCGGCGGCGCGCTGCGCCCGCGCCAGCGTCTCCAGGTCCGTCTCGTGCGCCCGGGACAGGGATGCTAGTGACTGACCTGTTTGAGCAGCCGCAGCTCCTGCTTGAGCTGGTCCCTGAAGTGCCTCAGGTCGCGGTCCTGCTCGGCGCGGAGCCTCTTGGCGGCGTGCCGGAGCTCCGCCTCGAGCTGCTGCTCGGCGCGCTCGGCGGCGGCGCGCTGCGCCCGCGCCAGCGTCTCCAGGTCCGTCTCGTGCGCCCGGGACAGGGATGCTAGTGACTGACCTGTTTGAGCAGCCGCAGCTCCTGCTTGAGCTGGTCCCTGAAGTGCCTCAGGTCGCGGTCCTGCTCGGCGCGGAGCCTCTTGGCGGCGTGCCGGAGCTCCGCCTCGAGCTGCTGCTCGGCGCGCTCGGCGGCGGCGCGCTGCGCCCGCGCCAGCGTCTCCAGGTCCGTCTCGTGCGCCCGGGACAGGGATGCTAGTGACTGACCTGTTTGAGCAGCCGCAGCTCCTGCTTGAGCTGGTCCCTGAAGTGCCTCAGGTCGCGGTCCTGCTCGGCGCGGAGCCTCTTGGCGGCGTGCCGGAGCTCCGCCTCGAGCTGCTGCTCGGCGCGCTCGGCGGCGGCGCGCTGCGCCCGCGCCAGCGTCTCCAGGTCCGTCTCGTGCGCCCGGGACAGGGATGCTAGTGACTGACCTGTTTGAGCAGCCGCAGCTCCTGCTTGAGCTGGTCCCTGAAGTGCCTCAGGTCGCGGTCCTGCTCGGCGCGGAGCCTCTTGGCGGCGTGCCGGAGCTCCGCCTCGAGCTGCTGCTCGGCGCGCTCGGCGGCGGCGCGCTGCGCCCGCGCCAGCGTCTCCAGGTCCGTCTCGTGCGCCCGGGACAGGGATGCTAGTGACTGACCTGTTTGAGCAGCCGCAGCTCCTGCTTGAGCTGGTCCCTGAAGTGCCTCAGGTCGCGGTCCTGCTCGGCGCGGAGCCTCTTGGCGGCGTGCCGGAGCTCCGCCTCGAGCTGCTGCTCGGCGCGCTCGGCGGCGGCGCGCTGCGCCCGCGCCAGCGTCTCCAGGTCCGTCTCGTGCGCCCGGGACAGGGATGCTAGTGACTGACCTGTTTGAGCAGCCGCAGCTCCTGCTTGAGCTGGTCCCTGAAGTGCCTCAGGTCGCGGTCCTGCTCGGCGCGGAGCCTCTTGGCGGCGTGCCGGAGCTCCGCCTCGAGCTGCTGCTCGGCGCGCTCGGCGGCGGCGCGCTGCGCCCGCGCCAGCGTCTCCAGGTCCGTCTCGTGCGCCCGGGACAGGGATGCTAGTGACTGACCTGTTTGAGCAGCCGCAGCTCCTGCTTGAGCTGGTCCCTGAAGTGCCTCAGGTCGCGGTCCTGCTCGGCGCGGAGCCTCTTGGCGGCGTGCCGGAGCTCCGCCTCGAGCTGCTGCTCGGCGCGCTCGGCGGCGGCGCGCTGCGCCCGCGCCAGCGTCTCCAGGTCCGTCTCGTGCGCCCGGGACAGGGATGCTAGTGACTGACCTGTTTGAGCAGCCGCAGCTCCTGCTTGAGCTGGTCCCTGAAGTGCCTCAGGTCGCGGTCCTGCTCGGCGCGGAGCCTCTTGGCGGCGTGCCGGAGCTCCGCCTCGAGCTGCTGCTCGGCGCGCTCGGCGGCGGCGCGCTGCGCCCGCGCCAGCGTCTCCAGGTCCGTCTCGTGCGCCCGGGACAGGGATGCTAGTGACTGACCTGTTTGAGCAGCCGCAGCTCCTGCTTGAGCTGGTCCCTGAAGTGCCTCAGGTCGCGGTCCTGCTCGGCGCGGAGCCTCTTGGCGGCGTGCCGGAGCTCCGCCTCGAGCTGCTGCTCGGCGCGCTCGGCGGCGGCGCGCTGCGCCCGCGCCAGCGTCTCCAGGTCCGTCTCGTGCGCCCGGGACAGGGATGCTAGTGACTGACCTGTTTGAGCAGCCGCAGCTCCTGCTTGAGCTGGTCCCTGAAGTGCCTCAGGTCGCGGTCCTGCTCGGCGCGGAGCCTCTTGGCGGCGTGCCGGAGCTCCGCCTCGAGCTGCTGCTCGGCGCGCTCGGCGGCGGCGCGCTGCGCCCGCGCCAGCGTCTCCAGGTCCGTCTCGTGCGCCCGGGACAGGGATGCTAGTGACTGACCTGTTTGAGCAGCCGCAGCTCCTGCTTGAGCTGGTCCCTGAAGTGCCTCAGGTCGCGGTCCTGCTCGGCGCGGAGCCTCTTGGCGGCGTGCCGGAGCTCCGCCTCGAGCTGCTGCTCGGCGCGCTCGGCGGCGGCGCGCTGCGCCCGCGCCAGCGTCTCCAGGTCCGTCTCGTGCGCCCGGGACAGGGATGCTAGTGACTGACCTGTTTGAGCAGCCGCAGCTCCTGCTTGAGCTGGTCCCTGAAGTGCCTCAGGTCGCGGTCCTGCTCGGCGCGGAGCCTCTTGGCGGCGTGCCGGAGCTCCGCCTCGAGCTGCTGCTCGGCGCGCTCGGCGGCGGCGCGCTGCGCCCGCGCCAGCGTCTCCAGGTCCGTCTCGTGCGCCCGGGACAGGGATGCTAGTGACTGACCTGTTTGAGCAGCCGCAGCTCCTGCTTGAGCTGGTCCCTGAAGTGCCTCAGGTCGCGGTCCTGCTCGGCGCGGAGCCTCTTGGCGGCGTGCCGGAGCTCCGCCTCGAGCTGCTGCTCGGCGCGCTCGGCGGCGGCGCGCTGCGCCCGCGCCAGCGTCTCCAGGTCCGTCTCGTGCGCCCGGGACAGGGATGCTAGTTCCGCCTCGAACCTGGAACAAAACATCATCTTACAGCTTTCAATGCAAAGAAAGAAGACATTTATTCACTACACAAAAGACACACAGAGACAAAGGGTGTATGATAGGGGTGTGTGTCTTCGCGGCAGTGAATCGGTCTCTGTCTCAGCATTATGCCGAAGTGTCAGATACCTACAGAGCTGATTTTCAGACAGCACCGTACGTGACCCACGGAACGCAACACAACATACTGCCGATACAAACGTATACACATAATAAATAAATAATTAATATAATAAATTAGATTATTAGATTAGATTATTTAATAGATAATATTACTTTACAGAAACTGGTTAATGTCAAACCGGGAACAGAATGGAATTGGAATACCTGTTGTATACAATTTGAAGTACTGTGGCAAAACTGTCAAATTCAATCTCATTATAATTGCGGTTTTAATGATATGAGACTGTTGTTTGGCGGATTGGGTGGCATGTGCGACAGCATGACATCGATATTCTTAATCTCATGTATATGTATAATCAAGTTGTTGCAGAAGTACTTCTATTCTGTGGATGAGTTTTTGTCAGCTCAGAGTAAAATATAATATGAATTAATAGTTTTTTTTTTCTTTCCTTCTGATGTATATAATAGTAACGAATAATTAATTTAGATGAATACGGGTGTAGACTCGAAAATGATTATTACTACAAATGAAAGAAGGCAAAAAATATGCCTAGTGACGAAAATCCCATTCAGATGTCTCAAAGAATAACGATGTTACAACCGTTTTAATATTGCTTGTTAGAGAGAGAAAACGCAAATAGTGTGTGACGTCACGTTACGGCATGCTGTGGGGAGGCCGCGTCGAACACGACGGGGCGCGGCACGTTGCCGTCTATAGTGACGTCACAATCTTCCAGCGTCATCGTTTCATATGAAGTTGCGTTTTGCGAAAAAGGGACAGAACATACCCCTTCTTAAAACTTTGGATACTTATAATTTCGTGATTATTTAACCTTTTGCATTGATTTTTTCTCCATTTGATTACATTTGTAATCCTTTTTCGAGATAATATGACATTATTGATTATTTTATTTAGTGTCTACACCCCTATTGACATAGACTTAGGAATGATTATTATTTATTATAAGGCAACTATTAACTATTATTACAAATTTGTTATTATGTTAGATAGTTGTAATACTTTAAATTTTAATTGTTATTTATAAAATTGTAATGTATAATGTAAAATTCAAACGCAATGTATATTGTTCTATGAATAAATGACTATGACTATGACTATGACATATAACACCCGATACTATGTAAAACTATCTATCCCTATCAAATCCAATTAGCATTAAAACTAGATATAAACCTATGTCAGAGTGCTCACTCAGACAGACAAAGAGACTATAAATACCCATGTATTTCATAATAAAGCAATCATTCAATCCCGACTTTCGTCTTATTATTTACTCCGTAACGAACCACGTTTCATGGCGACCTGGCCACGATTGACAGGACACTTCAGTTTGGCACGACACTGCGATCGCCACATAAGTTTACTCAGTCGTATATGGCGAAGTACACCAGAGTAAAACCGGATTCATACTTCTGACGTGACGCTCTCTGATGCGTTCTGACGCCTGACACAACAGGAGCTGTCACGTCAGAGCGCGAATAGACGAGTGTGAATCTAGCCGTACTTAAGGGTGGGTTGCACAAAACCGTCTGGCATCGTAAGGGGCCATTCATAAATTACGTCATTTCAAAATAGTGGGAGGGTGGGGGGAGGGTCTGGGCATTGGATGACGATAGTCATTTTATTAGGCGGGGAGGGTCCTTTTTCAAGGAATAACAGGATGATGTAAGGGGGGTCCAAAATCGTCAAAAAACGATGACGTAATTTATGAATGGCCCCTAAGCGGTGTTTAATGAGTCGTGAGTCGAGAGCCATTTCTTTTACAAAAAAATGTATACGAAATATTTTTAAGCTTAGAAATATGGAATCCTTACGAGACATTTTCAAAGAGAATGCAATACTAACTCTGACGTGTATATTATATACTACAAATTCGTTTATCAGTAAAAGAACGAAATGACATTTTTATGAAAAAAAGTGACTTTAAGATTAATACCCGATCTCAGTATAAATACAACGTATGTACCGTTAGACCTTCTAGCTTTATACTTCGCAAGAGCTCATATGTCAATGGCATTAAAAAATGTAATCATTTACCTGAGTATATCAAGTCACAAGATGGGATTAAATTTAAAAGAAAGCTCAAGGAATGGCTATTAATTAAATGTTTTTTTTATAATTTGAATGAATATTTTGTATGTCTAGATTAAATAATGTTGCTGATGTAATGTAATAATTCACTATTGTACGCCCGAAGTGGGCAAACTGTTGGGACTTAATATTTATTACGTGATCTTTTGTACACAGTTCTGGACAGTAAATGAATCTTATCTTATCAATGAAATCTGAATGTATGGAAAGGTTGACAGGTTTGTATGGAATGACAGCTGCCGGCGCCATATTTAACGTTAATCGGTCTGTGATCGTAAGTTGGTGTAAGCCGCCCTAAATTCTGTCGCGACACGCAACTCGTCCGATAGGCATCAATTCGGCTCCAAAAGCACATCAAGGGTCCATGAATAATACTCCAGGCAAAATACGGTTTTGAAAAACATTAATTTATAATAGCGGTTTTTTTGTTGATATCATGCTTTATTGAAGAATCCGACAAACTTTCCACCCGGAAGTAATTATGTAGATTTAAATGAAGCATGCATTGTCTTTTTTTGTAAGATTTATCTTGAATATTATAGAGCAAATGTAAATGAACCAATATAAAGACAAAAATATTTATTAATATTTTTTCCGACTTTTCAGAAACTAGTTAATTTATAATTTTTTTGATGTCTGAAATTTTGTCGGATTTTGTCGCTGGGTAACTATTTAATTGATAATATATCCGTTACACATAAAAAAAAAGCTATTATAAATTATTTCCAAAATTGACATTTTTCCCATACAAGTTGTCAGTTCATTGACTGGACTATAAAGGGAGGTGGAGGACGCTTTACCGGGCCGAACCGCGCTCGAGGCCCTCACAACTTGTCATGCTGCAAGTATGCTTTGCCGGCCGCACGAGGCCCTCGCGGCTACTCCTGGAGGTTGCTTACCGTTTGTCCTGCTGCTCTCTCAGCTGCTGCTCCTTGGCGCTGAGGTCCTGGAACTGCTTCTGCTCCTGTTTCTGCAGCATCTTGATCTCGCGCAGCTCCTGCTTGCGGAGCGCGTGGTCGTCCCACGTGCGTCCGCTCTCCTCGTCGCCCCATATAACCTGTTCAATGTATATAATGAACAAGTTGGAAAAGTTGCACAACTCCCGACATTTTCATTTCAAAGTTCAATATCTCAAAAGCGGCTGAACCGATTTTGTTGAAACTTAGCTAAGAACCATCTCGATCACGTCAGCTTTCGGACAAAAAAAACCGCATTGAAATCGGTCCATTCGTTTAGGAGCTACAATGCCACAGACAGACACAGATGTAACTGAAATAAATTTTATATAGTCCCTACCTACACTAAAATCAGTTTGGGAGTTTTACCTCCTAAGGCCCACAGTGCAATACTGAAAGGCATTGTAAGTAGTGAAGGAAACAGTGTTGAATTTGTTTCGTTTCAACGACCAACACAAAACAAAAGCAACTCTGTTCCCATTAAACATGATTTAAATCTAAATTGAATATTTTTTAAATGTAATGCTCCCAGCCGGATTCGAACCGCCTCCCTAAGGCGTTGTAAGAAGAAACTGATTGAAAGATTTAGTGGCCGAGACAGATTGTTCCGATAGCTCAGCTGGTTAGTAGCGACGGGACATGAATGCCTGTGGCCGTCGGTTCGAATCCGGCTCGGAGCATTAAAATGTTCAATAAATAAATATTTTGGAACAATCTTACACAAATCGACCTAGACCCAAACTAAGCAAAGCTTGCACTATGGGTATACGATAGTAAACCCGTGTTACTTTGACCCTGGAGGGTAACTTTGGCTTTCGCGAATTACTCTGTCCACAGCTTTTTTATGAATTTGAACAGGGTCATATCATCTCATTTTAAGTTTCAGCTAACTGCTCATGTTGTTACTTTTTATGTGACATTGCTATGAGTGCCTATCATGCGGGTCAAAGTAACCCTCGATTGGGTCAATGTTACATAGAAAACGTCCATGACTCAGGAACACAGGCTATGGACCCGATTCTACAGTAGCCTCTAAACTTCCTAATTTTATTTAGGTGTCGCTAAAACACTTTGCTATTCTATGAGCAGCTGTCATAATCAAATGACAGCACTAATTTGAAACTGACGTTTCTTATTTTAGACGGTCTATACAAATTACTTAGCTGCCTAAATGCTATTCTAAATATGTCGTTTTTAATCTGCCGCCTAAATTATGTCAAAAAATTAGTCAATTTAGTTTTAGGCTAGTTAAGCCATGTGCACGTAGAATCGGGTCCTATATGTGGTTAAAATGTCATTGTCAGTTTATTTTATACGTTTTTACAAGCTTTTATTTAACTTGACCTGTTAGTTTGTTAGTGCGGGATAAGTCTTGTTTGAATTTTGAGGTTACTCAACCGATTGGCTGAAATTTTGGGTATAAGTATAGTTTGAATGGCAATTCAATATTATGGTACCATCGAGCTGATCTGATGATGGAGACAGGACATGGGAACTCAGTACTTAACCGACGTAACCCCGTTGAGTTTGGGCTCTTTGGAATCGTCTGAATGAGTAGTTGATCACGGTATACAGAAAAATACAGTTGGCAATAAAAGCTTGTACCAAAAATGTCATTTTTGACAGAAACTTGTTTTTAGGTGTAAGTCCTCCTTGCTTCGTGTTCCTCATTGCTGAGGGTCGCGAACTCCCCGATGTGAAGTTAGTCTTTTGCACACTATGTCTCTCCCATCTGTTCCCGTCCTTAGCATCGTGTAGGGTTTAAGTAATTGACTGTAAATACTAGCTTCTGCCCGCGACTCCGTCCGCATGGAACTCGTTTATATCGTAACTCCATACAAACTTTCACCCCCCACTTCATCCCCTTGGGGGGTGATGTCCTTCCCCAGGACTCAAACTATCTCTGTACCAAATTTCATCCAAATCGGTTCAGCGGTTTAAGCGGGAAGAGGTAACAGACAGACAGACACACTTTCTCATTTATAATCTTAGTAAGGATTTACCTTGGATGTGGTGGTAGTGACCATCACGCCGTCGATCTCGAACTTTCTCGTGCGTTTTCGAGTCTTTTTCTTGAGGTTAGCCATTTGGATGTCTTCTTTCGACCTGTGGATACAAAGCGCAATGTGAAACACACCTTATTACAAGAGGATACAGTTTAATTTCGGGCTTCATCTTGGTCGAATTAGGTGTTAGAACAACTCCCTTTAAGACAAGCCTCAAGCAAATTAGTTTTCAAGCGAATGCTTCGTAGGCATCTGCTGGAAGAATTTGCATTATTCACATCCATCGTCTAATATATTATGGTTGACTGGTAGAGAATGCCATTTGCCATTAAGTTCGCCATTTGTACATTATTTTGGTTTTGTGCAACAAAGTTTAAATGAATAAATAAATAAAAACCACGTTCAGAAAGATTTTGGCATGTCGCAGATATTTTCCATCGTTCAGTGTCTCAGCTCTTGTTTCCCAACAGTGGGACGTGTATAGGTGGTATGATGAATTGATCATGTTAAATGTTTTCTTACTATCGACAACACAGCTAACTGACCATCGGTGCACCTTAAGTGCATTGTAATAAGGTTCTATATAAACACAGGATGGTCAGTTGACAGTGTTGCCGTTTGTACAATGTGAGGACGTACAAGGAGGAATGACGGACGATTGTGCGATACTCATTAACCAATCAGAAATGTAATGATGTAACATATTTTTTTTGCATCAAACTGACATGTCTGACAGAACATTAAATAAGGTTTATTTAGAAGTATCGATTCGAGCAATAGCTCGTTCAGACATGTTAAAGGTGGAAACTAGATTTTCTTACAGGAAACGTATGTCATTAAATTAAGCATAATGAAAAAAAGAATGGTACATTAAAGTTAACTAGTTTTTGAGAATTCATATTTCATGTCAGATGTACAATTTGAGTAATTGATTCCATGGATTAAAACATACATACAACTCAACATACATACATACACGAATTCTGTTTTTAGGGTTCCGTACCCAAAGGGTAAAAACGGGACCCTATTACTAAGACTTCGCTGTATCTCAAGAACCGCGATAGCTAGACAGTTGAAATTTTCACTCATTATGTATTTCTGTTGCCGCTATAACAACAAATACTAAAACAAAATAAAATACATGTTAAATATCCAATGGTCCTATTTGCAGATGATAGCACAGTCTTGATCGAAATGAAGGACAGTAATACATATGAGACTGAAATTAATAAAGCACTAGCCTCCGTAGCATATTGGCTAAAAATAAACAAATTAAAAATCAATATCGAAAAAACAAAATTAATGCAGTTTCATCAGTCAAAATCGAACACCATAAGTCTTAACATTAATTATAATAATAAAAGCGTTGAAGATATAAGCGTAACCAAATTTTTAGGTTTAAACATAGATATACATACAAACTGGAAACCACACACTGAGTCATTATGTAAGCGCGTAAACAGTTTCGTATTTGTTCTCAATAAAATCTCGAAAATATCAGACCTTAAAACAGCTTTACTTGCATACCATGGTTACATCGATTCGATCTTAAGATACGGAATTATATTTTGGGGTAATTCCACCAATAAGTTGCAGGTGTTTAGGTCACAGAAAAAATGCATTCGAGCCATATGTGGCCTCAAACGAACAGAAAGCTGCAAACCTCATTTTAAAGAACTCAAGGTCCTCACACTAACCTGCCTATATATTTACGAGATCGCAGTCTTTGTCAAATCAAACTCCTCACTGTTTCCCTTAAGGCAAAACATGAATTCGAGAAGCGTCCGTTACAAACATGCTATACAAACCGTGAGTGGCAAAACAGCTTTGCTGAGAAGGAGTATACTAGGCATGGCTTCCAAAATATATAATTTCTTACCGGAAAGCCTAAAGAAATTAAATTTGTCAATTTTTAAAAACAAATTAAAATTAAAACTTTTAGAGAGAGCATATTACAATGTTGATGAGTTTTTTTTAGATAGAAGTTTTCTAAATATGTGAAATATGAACGAAACTTGGGACACTTGCACTACTAGATGTAAGTAATAATATTTAAGGGCATTTTTCCTTCCCCTATCTTGCCACGGCCTCTCTAAATCTTTAGAACCATCGAGCATGGCCCGAGCCCTAGACCTAAATATTTAGGGCTCAGTTGTTTCAAACCGTTGGTACTTGCTTACCTTTGTATCCTGTTGTTCGGCTGTCCGTCCTGGTTCTTCCGTCGGAGCACGACATGTTCCTCCTGGTTTCCGTTCTCCAGGACTTGGCTGTCTTGGTTCACTCTGTAATAAGTGACAACTGGGTTAGTTCATTTAATCCTAGCGTTATTCCCGGTTGTGCCCTAAAGGAGCCCGGGGTCCGCTTTGACACCTAATCCCAAAATTTGGCATAGGCACTAGTTTTTACGAAAGCAACTGCCATCTGACCTTCCAACCTAGACGGCAAATTAAATCTTATTGGGATTAGGCCGGTTTCCTCAAGATGTTTTCCTTCACCGAAAAACTAACGATAAATATTCCGTACATAAGTTCCGAAAAACTCAGTGGATCCGAACCCACGACCGCCGCTTGACAGCCGCATGCCTGAACCACTAGGCTACCGTAGCTGTGTCAGTTACAAAACGAATAATTATTAGTTTAGCTTCATTTCATTCATTCGTGCATTATTTATTGAATTATATTGGTATCGGTCGTTTACGCTCACCTCGAGGGCGTTATTTTCTCAGAGTTTGGAAGAGTTAGGATATTACTCCGCATCACGAGCTTATGATTTGTTTATCCACTACTGTGCGACGTTTTTTCATAGATATTACATTTACAGTCAAATACTTAAACCCTACACGATGCTAAGGACGGGATCAGATGGGAGAGACATAGTGTGCAAAAGACTAACTTCACATCGGGGAGTTCGCGACCCTCAGCAATGAGGAACACGAAGCAAGGAGGACTTACACCTAAAAACAAGTTTCTGTCAAAAATGTCATTTTTGGTACAAGCTTTTATTGCCAACTGTACTTTTCTGTATACCGTCATCAACTACTCATTGAGACGATTCTAACGAGCCCAAACTCAACGGGGCTACGTCGGTTAAGTACTGAATTCCCATGGCCACCTTCCGTCTTCATCATCAGATCAACTCGATGGTACCATAGTATTGAATTGTCATTAAAACTATACTCATACCCAAAATTTCAGCTCAATCGGTCACCGGGAAGTGGGTCAAATTTAACTTGCAAGATTTGATTACAAACAGACAGACAGACAACGGGACAGGTGAAAGTAAATAAAAGCTTGTAATTATATAAAATAGGGGACATTGTTTTCTCATGCTTATTCGAATCAATAGGAAACATGTTGTCAAGAATCTCTTGGCCAAGATGGGACTGTCCAGATAGTTTAGACTGTAGAATGTGTGGCGAGGAGGATGAGACCGTGGAACACTTATTGTGTGAATGTCATGCCCTTGCCAGACAAAGAATGAATTACTTTGGTAACGACTATCCGCAACCAAAGGAATTCAAGGTGCTACCGCTGGGCTGCATCATCCGCTTTGTGGAAATGATGGAGCGAGCTTGGGAGTAGGCATAAAGGGGAGGGCAAACGCACAAAAGATCCCACTGGGCCTAAGTGCATCCGAAAGGGCCCTTATCTAGATCTAGATAAGATAAACATCCAGACCAGTTAAAGGTGTCCTCATTACCGAGACGTTCAGTACCAAATTACGAATGCAGATGGGTTGGAACCATAGTATTCAAAGCTGGAAATTGGCTTCAAGTCTCAGTCTTTTCTAGAGATGCGCCGAATATTCGATTATTATTTGATATTAGGCATGTTTTTTCAATGTTCGGTATTCGGCCAAATTATTCGGTTCAGCTGCCGAATATTTACCGAACAATTTCAAGAGGTTTTTGTTATTAGAATGTAAAATAGTTACTGCTTCGTGAAATTGATACTCTTAGCCCATTGTTATTGTTATTTAAGAGTCCGCAGTAAGCTCAGCCGAATTTCACTTTCCCATACAAACGTAGTTACGCTCTCATTTAAAAACTGCGTGTTGGATTGTAACGAAACTTTGCATATACAAGGACATGAGGTATATCTATGTCTGTAATGAGTTTATATGGTTCCAGTTTATAAAACAAACGAAATACAGCAAAAACAAGTTTTGGATGAAAAACTTAGATTCACTGTATTTTTTTACTATGGTATCTGAAGCTACATAAACTAATAATAGACATAGATATACCTAATTTCATTGTATATGCAAAGTTTCGTTACAGTACAACACGTAGTTTTAAAATGAGAGCGTAACTACGTTTGTATGGAGAATCGAGCTTACTGCGAACTCTTAACCTGCTTTATTGTCAATTACTTAAGATTAGATTAGACACTTATGAAGAAAAAATAAATATTTATATAAAATATGCACTGTTGGAAACATGCATTTCGCAACAGTGCCTCGTGTAGGGACAATCTAGCCTGTCCGCTATGGACCGCAGGATGGGGCCGCGCCGGCCGCCTCGTTGTGTTCGACGCGGCGGCGGCGGCGGCGGCGGCGGCGGGCTCCGTGGTGTGGGCCCGTTACGTATAGTACCTACCTCCAAAAGCCGCACGTATACAATATGCTTTGAACACAGTTGTTTTAACCTCCCTCGTACACCGCGCGAACTTGCGGGAAATCATATTAGCCCTCACTCACAGAGCCCTCCGTTCCCTTTCTATATCCATGTTGTCTTTTAAGTCAGCTGTGACAATATGACCTAGGTATTTGAAGCTCGACACCCTCTCTAGGTAAATGGGAGGCACTTCATATATTTTATTATTGCCGGGCTCAAATACCATCAACTGACTGACCGGTCAGTGCAATACAGTCGTACTTTGCAGTCGACTGTGCATAGTGCAAGAAGGTTGTCCACCCCTGTCCAGCGAGAACAGCTACAGTATACTGATACTTACATAACACCGTTGTTGCCGTTGGAGTACCGACGCGAGTCGTGCGAGTGGGAGGTGGCTAACGAGTCCACGTCCGCGCCTCGCCGCGACCCTTCCGACGCCACTGAACCGCTGTCGGACTGCGATCTTCTGCTAGAATAGGAACATAGCTGTGAATACTGTGTTCTTTAGTATTTTATATAAAACGGAATGCTTGTGAAACTGTGGGCTATTTAACATAGCCGTGGCACAGTATAGGAACAGTAGATAAACTTCGAACAAAGGTACATCGCACGGCCGCACACATGCGCGCGTGTTCGGTACGAACACACACATAGCCTTCGGAAATGATGGAGAATGCTTTAATCGGGGCCGCGCCGTTGCGGTGTTCGCTCGTTCTCACTCGCCACGTCAAAGGAAGCCGCCTCGTAGGTATGAAGACAGCGAGCCGCCAGTGCCACGATATCACAAGGAGCCGAATAGGCTTGTAACTAAGCACCTACCAACCTAGTGCAGTTTAGCAACTATTATACTTACTAGGAAATATTTTGGGCATAGTATAGTGGTATTAAAATGTTCGATGAAGTGGGAAACTAAAAACACATACCCAACTATCTATAATATTATTACTTTGTGTATACAATATTGTCTATTAAACTGTAACAGAAATACTTTGCATACTTAAAAGCAAAATTAGTATTATAGGGTTTGCCAAGCCACAAACTTGACACAGCCCTGCGCATCGAGCGAAAGTAGTTAGATAGTAGATAGAAAGTAGTTAGATAGTAGATAGAAAGTAGTTATATACTAGAAATTTGTTTATTTTTTAAGGAACGACATGATATATTTAATAAAAAAGTGACTCAAAAACTATTCTAAGATCCCAATATAAATATGATGTGTGTACAATTAGGCCTTCTAGTTACTTAATTAGAAAGTGTAGCCATGCTACTGGAATCAAAATCTTTAATAACTTGCCTAAATCGATTAAGTCACTCGAGAGTGCTAAGTTCAAAAACGAACTGAAGGAATGGCTGGCAATTAAATGCTTTTACAATCTCAATGAATATTTCGTATAGGTCTACAAACGATTAAGTTTAATTTTAAGTTCAAATATTGTACGTCCGAAATGGGCAAACTGTTGATACCTTTTAATGTATGACATGAGATCTTATGTACACAGTTTTGACAATAAATGATATCTGAATCTGAGTAGGTAACGAACGCTCCTAAACGGCCTCAGATTACCTACTGTATTATTCTTCTATACTGTGGCCGTGGTCAAGATGTAACCAACCATTTCATAATATTAATCTACATTCAAGTAATGTTGCGGATTGAGGATCTTATTAACGATTAATATCCTTGATAATTACGTTAATATTATATTAAGTGGAAATATCCATCGTTTAAAATATTTTTTATGAAAGATGTATGTGTTACATAGTATTAATGTACAAACGTCAACACAGTTAACTGACCATTGGTGACCCTGATCACAATGTACAGAAGACAGCAAAAGTGCACGGTCAATTCAGAAACAGTTTCGCTTGTCCGCCGAATCCTACGCCATCTATGAGCATGACGTAATATCATTAT
Source organism: Epinotia bilunana (assembly GCA_947049275.1). Classification (NCBI taxonomy): domain Eukaryota; kingdom Metazoa; phylum Arthropoda; class Insecta; order Lepidoptera; family Tortricidae; genus Epinotia; species Epinotia bilunana. The sequence continues at coordinate 6,878,811 of OX346276.1, read as the reverse complement.
CGATGTTTATGTAAACCTCAGAGGATTAGTGAGATTTCACTAGATGGCGTTGTAAGGCAATTTTTATACATTATAAAAACCGGGTTATACTAGATAAATTAAAAAGTTAAATATTTTTTCAGTAGGTAGGTATTAATATGCCGTTTACATTCTTTTATAGATATTCCTTTAGTATTTAAAATGTGATATCGCACTTAAATACAGCTATTGTAAACTAGGATTTGCTAGCCTTGTTAATATATATAACAATAGGAGAATATTTCTGGTGATTACAGGTGTCAATTTATAGGTAATTTGCCTATAGTATTGTGCTTATGTCCGCCGCTGTATGTCCAAATAGATTCGTCAGCAACGCCATCTAGTTTATTTATTGCGTACGACGTGCAACTATGTGAGCTGCAGACCTCAAATGATTCAAGCGAAACTGGGCCGTAAGGTTTCCATGCGTTATTGCAGCGTGTACAGATAGTCAGTTAACAGTGTTGGCAACGGTAAATTTCAGCAAGCGTGTGTGACCCGTCCTAAGCCGGACTGATGACCTGGCGAAGGTCGCGCGAGTCCGCTGGACGCGATTGGGGCAGGAGCGGTCATTGTGCCACTCGTTGGGGGAGGCCTACGTCTAGCAGTGGACATCTTTCGGCTGATATGACGACGAAACCCGCGGAAGTTTTCCATATAAAATGGCCATGTGGGATTGTTTAATACCCCTGCCACACACTCGTCGCGTGACATGGGAAATAGCGAGGAAAGGAGACAGAGACATAGCGTGGCAAGGTTCCTCGCCATGCCGCTCAGCTTGCTGCTCGTCACGCCACCGCTCCCTGCTATGGTCAGGTTATTGGGCGCGAGTCGAGCGGCAGTAAAGGCAAGAGAGTGGTGTACCTCTCGAAGCTGTCCGGGCTGAGGCTGGGCGCGCGCGGGGCGGGCGCGGGCGCGGGCGCGGGCGCGGGCGCGGGCGCGGCCGAGTCGCGCACGCGCGGCTCCGCGCTGCCCACCGTCACCACCGACACGTGCGACGTGTCCTGCAACAATGCAAACATCTCATCATATTCTTTACGCTACATTAACTATAACTAACTATGCTCACCCAATAACCACTTCGGTAAAATATCAAGAAATAAACTGATGGTATTTTTGAACATAATTAACAATGATCGGATTTCCCGGTGCAACACGGAGTGAATGACCTCAAACATTATGTTAATATGGATATACCCCGGGACCCCGGGACTTACGTTCTCACTAGCATTCTTTTTAAACAAGCTGCCGGGATTTTGGTCACGTTCCATATTGATATTTCCCGCCGTGTTGCACCGTAAAATCCGGTCGCTGATAATTAATAAACAAACACCTAACTGTTATCTACATCATTGTCAACCTATCCTACTAATATTATAAATGCGAAAGTTTAGATGTTTGGATGTTTGTTACTCAATGACGCTTAAACGGCTGAACGGATTGAATGAAATTTTGCACGAAGATAGTTTATAGCCTGGATTAAAATATAGGATAGTTATTATCCCGGGTCCACGCGGACGAAGTCGCGGGCGGAAGCTAGTTCCTAATAAGTGCTGCGGGCTGCATAAATATCTGCCTAAAAATGCAAGGTACTCACGTTGATGTTGAGGTTGTTGACGCTGTCATCGAAGACCCCCGAGTCTCCAGCGGCGCCGGGACTCAAGATCAGAACTTCGCTGCTGTCTAACCGCCGACCGCGGGTCTTCTCTGCAATCACACGGTAAGCTTATGTCGAGTTTACGGTTGGATGCAGCTTTTCAGAGGTGGCAAGATATCGCTCAATGAAACTGAAAACTCCTCAGGCTTTCACCCTGTTTCAGGCAAACGCGATATACATACTGTCAAATATATGTATCTTAATTTGTATGACACTCGACTATCATTCTGCAACTAGTGGCCTGAATAAGTCGGTTCTGTCGTAATTGCAGGCTGCACTTTTTTGCAGTCATTAACTACTCGTTGAAAAGGTTCTAATAAGCCCAATTGGTCTGTTTTTCTGTTAATTTTATCTTACTCAAGATTTATGTATGACTGTTTGTTTCTTGATAAAAGAATAAAATTAAAAAAACTTCCGAACATTCAGAACAGCTTGGTGGTGTGATAAATATTAATTTATTTATGTCGTTAAAAAATAAGCCTTTTTTATTTCTATATTTGGTACATATGTAGATTTTACAAGATTTTAATATTAATTAATATGGATCCCTAATTGGGTATATGATTATTTATTATTAAGGGATAGTTACGGGCAGTCACAAAACGGAAAGTCATGTCAAAAATACGTTTAAATACCCCTTATACAAAAGGCGCGTGCGCGCACGAACCGGTCCCAATGCCGTCCTGGCGATGATCGCAGACCGTGTTGACTGTCCCTACATCACGCACTGTTGTGACATGCAAAAAAGGAGTGGGCAAACCCTGAGGGGGGGGTAAATAATTTTAATTTAATTTGTATTTGTGTGTTTTATTTTCTTCTTGCATGTTGTTTTCCTCTGTGATGGTTGAACTAAATGAATTTAATTTTAATAAATATTATTTTATATACAGTCGGTTCTGGCGCTTCGCCGGCCGCTACCGCGCTGCAGGGTCGCAGTACTCGCAGTTCATCCTAACACTTTTCATTACGTTCTTCCACGCATCTATACGTTAGACGGGGACAGACATAGTTCCAACCGCGTCCTTGTCTCGCGCCACCATCTGTGTGGAGCCTTTGCGGTGTCAGGCGGTAGAGTTACACTATAACAAATCGTTTACCCGAGGAGGTCGAGGCTCTGATGTCAAGTTACCTGTGTATGAATTGGTGCAGTCTAGCGAGTCGAGCGAGGAGGGCGCGAAGCAGTCGTCGTCGGAGGAGGAGCCGGCGCCCACGATCACCACCTCGTCGGCGATCGGCGGCGTCGTCGAGATCGTCACGGCGTTCGGCGGCAGCTGCGGGACATCGCACATCACTACATCACACGTCGCTCACACACGGTAAACTTACGGCCCAGCGCTACAGTAAACTTACGGCCCAGCGCTACAGTAAACTTACAGTCCAGCGTTATCAAATTCAAAATGGCTACGCAAATAGTATAAAAACTTGAAACAAGATATTGGATAAGTGGGCCTCCGTCTAAGAAATTTGATTAAATATTGGATACAAATTGGACGAGGATCTTGGAAAAGTGGAATACCACCCTTAACCGAAGTGGCGAGATGGCCAGGGCCGGTGGCAGTAGTGTACTGTCCTGTACTGGCGACACTCACCGGAGCGTTGGCGGCCAGCACGGGCGGGTGCGTGGTGGTGACGGTGACCAGGCCCGCGGGCGTGGCGGCCAGCGAGTTGGGCTCCGCCGGCTCCACCAGCAGCGAGACGCGCTCGCTGACGGCCACGAGCACGGGCGCGGCCACGGCCACCACCTGCTGCGCGGTGGCGGGTGGCGGCAGCGCTGACGCTGACGCTGACGGTGCGTGCGAGGCCTCTTTGGGTTGGGGCGGCTGGAAAAAGTTACGTTGGAATTTAAACATTTTATATAGTATTTAATTTATTACAGAACAGTTACTTTCTTAAGTTACTATATCAAGTATCAAGATTAGGAAATCATACAAATTTAAGATGTTTGACACATTTGACAATGATATAAAAATGCCTAAAAAAAAAGGTTTATCCTTCCTTGACCAAACTCTACTCATAACGAAACGTCAAATCAATTTGTTGCTACGGAAATGAGAAACAAATTATGACGTCATAACATGCAATCAAGTTGCCTCCTTTTAGTGAGCTTTTGCCGTTTACGTTCGAAAGTTTAGTTCCAAGAAACAACTAACTTGTGCAGTCTAATTATTAATTTAAAACTTCCAGGAGTATTATAATTACCTAATGTAAATGTTACTCTTCCGATCTATTTGTATTCTAACCGAAAAATGTCTACATTATTTTTTAGTTGCATGATTAGCCGTGTCCACACCGGACGAACGGCTCGCCCGAGCCATCAAAATCGCTCGCCCGAACTGTTCGGGCGAGCCGTCAAAAGGGTCGGCCGCAAGCGCTCGGTCGGTGTGGACGGGCGTTCGGGCAAACGCGCGAATTTACCTACCGATAGTTGAGCTCACGATCGCGATGAAACCGCACGTGCGCCAGCTGTCGTCGTAAATTATATGCAAAACATTTTTACTACGATGGTGGGAAACAAACCAACGACCAGCCTACAGCCCGCCATACCAACATCAACTTTTTTTTCCTGAAGCCAATTTACCTACATCCTATAACCTATTTTACTTACTTTCAAACGAGCAATAGGTACCTATTCGTATTAATACTTGTACCGGGCGAGCACGTTTGGGCGAACGGTGTTCGGGCGAGCCGTTCGTCCGGTGTGGACACGGCTATCAAGATTTTTTTTTTGTTAACACAATTATCATAATATTAATGAACCTCCAGGTCTTTAGCATTATGTCTGTTGGTACTCTATGTGCACCCCTTATATGTATATTTGTTTATGCGACTGTTTGTGTTTCTAAATAAATAAATAAAAAATAAAAAGCTCACCGTGATAGATCTGATCTCAACAACATTCGCTTCTATACTCCTACTCTCCTCTCTTTGCCGTTCTCTGCTCTTCTCTCTCCTCTCTTCCCTAGTCCTATTCTCAATCGCGACCACCGCTTTCTCTACTGAATTCGTCCTTGAAAACTTCTTGCCTTCATTAGAATCTGTCCTGATGTATTTCTTCCCTTCTGTGCTAGAATCACTGACTATCGAGCTGGGTCTGCTCTTAACTCTTACGCTAATGTCTTTTTCTATGGAATTCTCCGTTCTGGAAGGTTCTTTCTCCGGGCTCGGTGCGGGTTTTGGTTTGTCTTTTGTTTCCTTCTTTTCTGGTGTTTTCTGTTTCTCTTCGACCGCTTTCTCCGCTTCTCTGCACACCTGTAGAAATTACAATATTTTAGGTGTTAAATGGGCCACATGGCCTTACTGGTCAAAAAGCCAGTCTGTCAGATTTTATGGTATGATTACAGTTATTATTCGTCAAACGTTTCACTGATGCCCGTGTGGATTTGTAAAATTGATGATTATAGATTGTAGTTACATTATATGCGGGTCGAGATTTTGACATGCCCTTGCTGTTTTGTTACACAATTACCAGGATGACATGGCTCGCTAGGAGGTTATCTAATTGAGGATTGTAAGTTTGCCCAGCCCAGTTTAAGAACTTACAAACCCATTTGTAACTACTAGGGTCATTTCGCCGGTAAGCGACCACCTAATTTCATGTGCCGGTTGGCGACCACTTAGCTGAGTTGGTGAACTGAAAGGATATTTTCCCGGTTTATTAGTCGATTTCTATTCTAGAACAACAAAAAAGTGCATGTACAATTAATTGTCTCAATAGAGTCTGTAGACTTGATGTTATCTTCAACAGAAAAAACTTTCTCCTTCAGGTGGTCGCTAACCGAAGGTGGTCGCGTAACCTGCGTAATAACCTGCGTAAAAAATGTAATGTAATGTATTATTTGTTTGTGGTTAGTTACTATTTTATAAAAAAATAAGAAGACATTTGGTAAAATAAATGTTTCTTCTGAAGTAAAAATTTGTACGCCCAATAGGCAAAAACACGTTTTACTAATAAATATTTATATTCTATTCTATTCTAAACCTACCAGGAAGAGATCTACCTAAGAGCCCCCGCAGACTGCAGACTTATAGTCGGCCGATAGTTTGGTTGGGCTCTTAACCAGTATGGAGATGTATGGTAGTGCGCATACTGATCTCCATATTGATTAAGAGCCCGACCAAACTATCGGCCGACTAAAAGTCTGCAGTCTGCGGGGGCTCTAAAAGGTTACCTAATTGAGGATTATAGGCCCTCACAAATCCATGAGTACCTCGTAACAAGTACCAGGAAGACATCATTGGCTAGGAGGTTACCTGATCGACGAGCAGCTCGCCGGCGGCCTGTTGCGGGGGCGGCGGCGCGGGGGGCTTGCGCGGCGCGGCGGGCGCGGGGGCGGGGGCGGGGGCGGGCGCGGGCGCGGGCGCGGGGGATGCCGGGGGCGACGCGCCTGGCGGCAAAGGCGCGGGGCCTTTCTCTTTCTTTGGGGCCTGTCGGATTAATAAAATTTCGTGAGAATGTTGAAAAGACACATAACACCTGCTGAAGAACTTTAGGCAGAAATAGTAGGATATTTGAAGACAAAATCTTAGCGTGCTACACACTTTACAGATAATAGCTCTAAGTACGAGACGGTTTAACTACCCTCCCCAGTGATCGAAATTCTTAGAAGCAGATAAAATCTTACCGTATCGGCGAAGTGTGTAGCACGCTTAAGTTAGAATTTAGTAGGTAAGGCGAGAGAGAGCTCGTCCTCTCTCCTAAGCGTGGTGCACCGCCGGCGCCGACTCGGACGGCTAGTTCTCGAAACACAGTAGTACCAGCCTCGCATGTTGGTGCAGTAGTTGAGTTGGTACTCACGGGTTTCCTGTCAGCGGGCACGTGGTCGTCGGTGTGCGGGCGCTTGGCGGCCGCGGGGACGGCGGCGGCGGCGGCGGCGGGCGGCGCGGGCGCGGCGGCGCGCGGGGAGGGCGGCGCGCCGGCCGCCACCGCCGCCGCCACCGCCGCCGCCGCGGGCACGGGCGTCGCGCCCGCCGCCGGCTCCTGCTCGGACACTGGGGACACACGGGTATGTTATTGGCTTGTACACGCTGTTCAACATCTATACTCGGCCCGATAACAACATAATGTTAACAACTGCTTACACCCCTGCTACACACACGTCGTGTGGCGTGGAAAATAGCGAGGGAAGGAGACGGAGGGTAGTAGATCTAGATGCTCGTCATGCCCAACTGTTTTGTCGGTTTTTTGAGCGCGAGTCAAAGGAGCGGCGATAAAGGCAAGTAACCTAAGTGCAATTAATCGCGTGAGCCTGTGAGTGTAGCCAGACAGGACAACATACCGGCTAGTCTGGCTGAGGTATTAAACGAACTCGACGTCTCAGCAAATCATATATTAAATCATATCATACACGCGACCCGTAAACCCGGGCCTCACCTGAGCGCTCCACTCCAAAATGAATGCATCCAAATAGATGGACGTAATATTTATGTTACATTCACGTCCGTTCCATTTGGACGACACGTTAGTGCGTTGCGCTCCGTTCAGATTCCCAACAAGCCGAGCGAACGGGACCCAATAATGCAAGGCCCAATAATGTACTGCCACACTTTTTGTGGACTCGGATTATTGGGTCGTGCATTATCAGGACGGACAAAAATAGCGTGTCTGAAGTCGGTTAGGTTAGGGTTCACTTGTGTCCCTCAGACCAGAAATAGACACCCACTTGCTATACATTATCAGTCCGCACAGATAATGTATAGCCCGATAATCCGAAGCCACAGGGACTCAGATTATTGGGCCGTGCATTATCAGCTCGTACAAAATCGGCTTCCAATTATTGCCCCAGACCAAGTTTGCTCAGGGTTATATTGCACGGCCCAATAATGTACAGCCTGATAATCCATGTACAGTATGGACGCGGATTATTGGGCTGTACATTATTTCGGCCGTGCATTATCATGGCTGTACATTAACCGGCACCGCGCCAACTGTCTATAAGCGCTGTAGTTTTACAATCTACGGACCGATCTCAGCTCCGTTAAAACTTGTAAATGTGATGATATCTTGCTATACTCAAAAGAGACACTAACTTTTGACGTCCGGCGTGTCCGCCGACCGCACCGAGGTCGAATCATCTTCCATCTCCATATGCATCTGAGAGCTCCGATGTTCCTGGAACATAAACGAACGAACGTTATAATGTTATAAAGCCCGACCGGGAAAAAAAAAAAAAACGCCATATTGCGGAAAACTATTGCAACAAATTTTCTCAACAGTAACTTTGAAGACGTCATCCATGCCATCTGTCAATTGCTGTCAAAGTGAGTTGTGGTGGTTGTATTGCGTTAAAATACCGAACTATTAAATACGACTTAAGAAAAGCGATTTACAATATGACGAAGTATTTGCCGGAGAGACAGTCTGAAGGACTCCATTCATCTAAACAACATCACCGACCTTGTTGTCAACATGACAGAGTGGAAATTAATTAGTGTTGCCATAATTATTGCTAATTTAGCGCCCCCAGACCGGGTTTTTTTATTTTCCTGGTCGGGCTTTACACAAATACTAGAATCTCTACAACGAGATTATTCCCTTGGTATAAAACTAAAGCCGTATATTCGCTGTGACTTTCCGAGTTTGCAACAATGTGTCGAAGCATCTTCGAGCGGATGCGCCATTATGTGAGAGCGAGAAACTAGAGCGCGACCTCTCTCTCCGACGCGTGACGCGCCATTCCTACTAGCGCCGCTGCACTAAACCATACCCAGTTTCGCATACACGCTAGTGTATAGCTTCTACATTTAAACAAACTCATTACTGTTTTGGGCAATAGCGGGTAAGAAATAAATTAAGGCATTATTAACTACATTGCTGCAAAAAACCTCCTTATATGATTCCTTTTCTTAAATTCCCTTACAGGCGATTACTTACTTTATTGACTATCGGGTAAGGTTAGCTATTGATCAGGGTTTTACCCAACGCTATATAGACAAGGGAATATGTTTTTTTTGTACTAGACCATAAGATTCACAATCAGCTAGGGTTATACCTTCGACGCAGGCGGAGATTCTCGCGGCTGGGCGTCCGATTCGCATGCAACGTTGCCACACAAACATCACATTAACGTTATTATGATAGTTGCACACAATTAGTGATTAATATACAGTGAAGACATAAAATTAAGTGCGACGACACCGCTGCTCAAAATACGCTAACGCATCGTAAAACGCAGCAAAATTTATGAAGAATACGTGACGCATACGACACGTCAACGCGTATACGCAGCGTTAAGCACCGGTGTGGTCGCTCCCTTATGGTGTTAAGCGAGAGAAATAAATAAAAATACAATCATAACGATCAACAAATGAAACTGATGAATCAGTAGTAAAATTATCAAATCTGAATCACAAACGTATGAACCAATCTGATTATAAGACCATAAAGTAGCAATTACCGTCTACGCGTGTTGAAAATCCTACTTCCTGCACGGCTAGCAAGCGACGGCGCGCGAGCTCTCTCGATTTTTCTCGCACTATCCGTCTCTCTCTTATTAGAACACTTAGAAGAAGAGGTATAGTGCGATAAAAATCGAGAGTATGTCGCGGCCGTCGTGTGCTAGGCGTGCTGGTAAGGGAGAAACATAAAATTTTGTACTGACCACGGGCGCATATTTATCGCCCTTCCAATACCTGCCATCTCAGAGATTCTTTGTTTTACCGCCCTTGGTAAGTAATGTACTATTCATCCATATTTTTGAACGGTTCCACACGGCGACTTTTTGCAGCGATACAAACGCGCGACACTAGCCATTGATCACCTGTCAAAATCACCTCTATCGATACTGTAAAAAAGTCGCCCAGTGTAACCGATTTCAGGGGTTGGTATTTTTGGCTTTTGTATTTGGAATACTGCATTTGCGTTTGTTTGCGGTAAACGATGTAACTAGTACATCAGAGATAAGAGATTTTTATGCGAGTTGTGTTTAGATGACTTTCATATCAAGTACCTATTTATAATCAATCAATCTTTGTATATTATCACCCCATAGGTATTGTCCATGAGTTCGCTAACGTCAAGGAAAAGCAATAGGTGTGTAGACTAAATAAAATATGTTGTATTTTCTCGAAAGAGGATTTAAAATGTAGACAAATGGGAGGCAACGCAAAAGGTTAAATGATCACAAAGTTATAAGTCCAAAGTATTAAGAGAGCGTATGTTCTGTCCCTTTTCCGTTAAAGTTACCTCAGAACAGACTACAAAACAAACAGTTACATGTATTGTTATGGTGGCACTCCACTTGGCGGTATTCGCCCAAATATTCCTACGGCATATGAAAGAGAGGCAACGACACAACGCGAACACGCAACCATTAGCCACCATTAGCCAAAGTAATACCAGTGCTTTTAACATTTAAAGTGACATTGACATTTTCATATAAGGTGCAGTTTTTTTTAAAATTCTTTCCATAAATACTGGATGATGCATGCATATTCTGTTGTACAGCTTATCAAAATTAAATACTAACCAATTCTCTGGTATTGCTCCCTGTTCGGCTTTTGTTTGCCCTTCCTTGACTTGGTCTGTTGTGTTTCAAATTGCACACATTTCGGTCCAGTCAAGGAGGCAAACCGACGTTAGTAAGCGTGCGATAGAAGCAGAACACGGTGTTACATATGAATCTTATGATGTTAGTGGAACACATGTTTAAATACATACTTCAGTATAAACTTAATGTACAATGTTTGTATAAATATTATTGTAGTATGTAAAACAAATGTTACGCATAAATATGATCATTGATATGCAAACACCGGTTTGGCGGGGGCAAATCTGTACTGACGTTTAATAGTGCGAGGACACATTAAACTAATTTTATTATTTGATATCGATAAAAATGACGTACAACCGTTGGGTAATTTCAAGAATTTGAATGAAGAAGAAAACTACATACACAAAAATAAACTTTTTGCGTAATTAACTTTTTAATAGGTATTTAATATAATTTTCATAATATACAATCAAAATTTTCTCCACATTTTCAGACTTTAATCTTCGTCGCCTGGGTGACAATATCCATTTTAGCCAACTAAATGACCTTTCTAGGTCACCTGTAGTAATTGGAGCAAATTCAAATAATTTATAGTATTGATGAATTTCTGCTATATGACTCAAGTTCTATTTCTTTTCCGATAAGTATAAATGAAAGAGGTTTGCACATAGTTAAACGTATTCAAACTTAGCCATTAGTTTAGTTATGATAATGATGGTTAAAAATTTATTTTTATCGATGTCGATAAACTTAGTCGATTTTTAATTAATCACTAGCACTGGTACATTTTTGCCCCCGCCAAACCGGTGTATGTTGATAAGATTAATGTATTGTACTGATTTTACAAATGATGACGGACTTAAATTCACTGTAGTTTGATTTTACTAATTATACGAGTAGAAAAAACGATTGCAAATTTCAAAAAATAACTAAACTCAGTTTGTTCCGCAAAAAGCGACGAAATGTTTATTAGTGAAAACTTTTCTCACTTTTGGTTGTTTTTTTGCATTTCTATGGTTATTTTTTATTGACAGGTGCTAATCATTCTCAATGACTAAAAGAGCAATGAACATGGACCTATAATACTCACGACCAGCTATATGTGTTGCCACAATGAGGGACAGAAAGACTGCTCCCCCATTCAGCTAAATTAAGAACTGGTCTTAAAATGGCTGATGGAGTACCATAAACACCCTACGTCATTTGGGCAGGTAACGATTTATTTGCTGCCACCTCATAGTGGATATTTCCCTTTCTGTCACACTTATTGAGATTTGTATGCCACCATCTCGCTCGGACGTGGTATTATTATTACCATAGCTTGTCCTGAGTATATAGCATAAACGTCCATGGAAATTGATCATTTAGTGTGTTCATCAATCCATCTGATTTTGACATATTTACACTCTCCCTAAAGCGTTGTAAGAATGAACTGATTGAAAGATTTAGTGGCCGAGACAGATTGTTCCGATAGCTCAGTTGGTTAGTAGCGACGGGCCATGAATGCTTCTGGTCGTTGGCTCGGAACATTACATTTTTAATTTTTCCTTTACGTTTATAATTTCGTTAGCAACGTTACTGCTTAACACAAAATTAATATATTTACACTCAATATGTAAAGTCTAAAAGCCATAAGTTGGATGTCACACTGCGCCGCATCTCCGGACGGAGATGCGGAGCTCGTTGTATGCAAGTACCTCAGTTTGTATATAAATTCCGTGTGGTACGACACACCGCACCGCACCTCCGTCCGGCGAAATTTGCATGCAGCTCCGCACCTCCGTCCGGAGATGCGGCGCAGTGTGACATCCTAATAGATGACCAGTGATGTTTAGATTGACCATGTGAGTTAATCAAGATCCTTACCTCGGAATCATCATCAAGCAGCTCCTCCTCAACCACTTCAGCCCGGTACTCGAGCAGCAGGTCCCGGAGAGGTTTGGCGTCCAGGCTGCCGGAGACAAAATCGTGCTTCAGAAGTTCACTGGAGGTTGGCCTCTTCTCGGGGTCCTGTGGAGGAATAGTGTGTTTAGCTAAAATGCGATTAAAATTAGTTTGTCTTTTTAAGTTTTATGAATAAGGCGGTAAAGGTACAAGTTGGAACCCGATTGCAGACAGCAGCAGCAGACGACGTGTCGTGTCTATCGCGGACCTTCAGAATCATGGAACGCAGCATGCCCAGTATATATCTCCGCTAGAGACGAGGTCCGGGCGAATGGACTTGGGATGACGTGTTCACCTTGCTAAATGTGCCTGGACCAGGCTCGTACAGCAGAAACGCGTCCGGCAATAGAGGCCTCTCTCCATCAGGCCCCTATTTCACCAATTTGACAATTGTCACCTGACAATGACAATTCGCCATAGATTGCTTGTTCTAGAAGTTAAGGTGGTCGCTAGGTTACTTGTGGAACCAGCAATGTACGGAGAATTGTCTTTTTCAGGTGATAATTGTCAAGTTGGTGAAATAGGGGCCAGGCAGATTGGTATACCCGTGGCTAGGTGGTGCATTAGACCGATCGCGGTTGTGCGTAGGCGCGGATTATTATTCCCATCTTTTGTTGTCATTAGCGTATCAACGTTCGCTGGCTTCATATGTATTGGTACAGTGCATCAACACATCGCCAGGCAAGCTCTGTGGCAGCGAAGTGGCCAACCCAAACAGTTTTGGAGACACTCAATATTGGCAGAAGTGGCATTAGGAAGCCCTGGAGCGAAGCTCAGGACAGGGTTGCAATTTACTGTGGACGCTCTGTCCCACTTAGGGGTCTTCGGTCATGACAGCGACTATAAAGACTGTATAACTTGACTAGTGCTTTAGCGATGAAATCGTCGAAGGCGCGACTCCATTCCACTTTAAAGGCCGGACGGAAGATAATTGCGACAATGGGCATTAAAGATAACCTTGACTAGTGCTTTAGAGATGAAGTCGTTGAACGTGTGGCTCCATCTGCTGGGCTGCTCCAACGTGGGCGGGTCGCTCTTCTGTATCTTGAGCAGGACGCGCATAGGGGTCATCTCGTGGTTCGGCGGCTCCATCTGCGCGAACTCGATCAGCGTGATGCCCAGTGACCAGATGTCCACCTGAAATATAGAAATGGCAAGATTATAGAAATGAACAATCCTTACTAATATTATAAATGCGAAAGTGTGTGTGTGTGTGTGTGTGTGTGTTTGTTTGTCCTTCTTTCACGTCGCAACGGAGAGATAGTGTAGAGGCAGGAGAGTGACATAGGCTACTTTTTACAGCGGGAAAACATCTAATTCCCACGGGAAAATTTCAATAAGTTACATTTTCCTATAACCACGCGCGCGTAGCCGCGGGCATCAGCTAGTATAAACATAAATAGGGAAACCTGTTCACTAATAAGTTGACACAAAATTAAAAAGTGGAGTTTCTTGCGGTTAATCTCTCCACCGTTTAATTTTCATAATTTCTTGGGCGCTCCTTTCAGGGCTTGGGTACGACTTGGAGCGGTGGCGGTCGGGCCAGCGGTGCGCTATGCGTGGGAGCGAGAGGCCGCGCTCCAATCTCTCTTTTCCGCGCATGGCTCACCGCTGCCGCCACCGCTCCAAGTCGTAGCCGGCGCGACAAGTAACTAACTTGCGACAAGTGGAGTACAATTGTTAGTGGTGTACAAATTCGTGTATCTCCGTCTCTGTCGCACTTGCTAGTTCGAGCGACAGAGAGGGAGATACACGAACGAAGTTCGTTTTCGTTTCGCGGTAGCCCCTCAGAACATCATTTGAAGAGACTGAAGAGAATTCTTTTTGATGGGCAAATGGGTTCAAATTTTTCTGACTGCTTCATTTAGTACTGTTAGCCTGAATGTTTTTAATCATACCATCCGGAAAGGGAACCCAGTGTGCGAAGACCTTCACGGCGTATAGTTTATCTTAAACGAGGCAGTAAGCTAGTTTTGCTATTTTACACAATAAACAGAGATAGTGTACTATCGACAACACAGCTAACTGACCATCGGTGCACCTTAAGTGCATTGTAATAAGGTTCTATATAAGCACAGGATGGTCAGTTAACAGTGTTGTCGTTTGTACCGTCAGCATCGTACAGTTGGTAGCAGCCAAAGATATTATAACATGTCCTTACTCTTACAGTAATAAAGACGTGTACCGAACTATTTGGCTACTTTGGCTGCTACTAACTATATGATGCTGGCTGCACAGTCCATGATTTCTTAGAACAGTATTCGGGTTCGTATAAGATCATTTATAACATCATTCATAAGAACGTGTAAGAGCAAACGAAAGGGAAGTATAGACCAGAATACTATTCAAAATGGCCACAGGCACAGGTTTGGTATCCTACTCGGATGCATACCTTGAAATCATAGGGGTTATCCCTAAACGTCTCGCACAAGACGACCTCGGGCGCCATCCAGTAAGGCGTGCCGATGAACGTGTCGTGTTTCTGCAGCGTCGACTTGTTCTTCGCCGAGACGCCGAAGTCCGCTGTTGAATAATACTTGTCTTAGTATATTGTGATAGCAATAGAAAAATACAAAAGCGTTTCCTGACCTACTTGGGGTTTGTAACTAGCAATGGGCATAAAATTCGATCATATCAAAAACGCCTGAAGTTCTTCCGGATGACATCTCTAAGTGGTGGAAGAAAGGCACTTGATTTAATGTTTCTTTTCAAATTGGTCAATTATAAAGGAGTAGATTGTCCAGAATTGCTTGCTAAGATTAATATGGTCGTGCCCACACGATTGCCTCGCCCTGGCGTCTACAAACTGTTCTAAGATCGCTTTAGAAAGACAAATCTGGGGCGCAACTCTCCGCTTTCAAGAATGTTCCAGCTATACCTAGTCGGTCCCAAAGTTCTGTCACAAATGAAAATAATGATAAAAACAAAAGTAGCAATCAATTTTTAATAAATTATATACCGATTTAAAGTACATTTAATAAAGAATTAAAATTACTCAAAATTATTCAAAATTACCTCCTTTGTTTTTAATACAGGCCCTTAATCGGTGCGGCCAGGCGTCTATCGCAGCACGCACCATTTTCATATCTATCTCAGTGACTGCTTTTATTAAAGATGACTTTAGGCTCTCCAAATTTTTATGTGGTTTAGCACAGACCTTCCCCTCTAAGACCTGCCAAATTTTATAGTCCAAAGGATTAAGGTCCGGACTAGAGGAAGGCCAATCTTCATGTCTTATAAAGTCGATTTTTTGACGGTCAAACCAGGCTTGAGTGGTCTTGGCTTTGTGTGCTGGCGCAGAATCCTGCTGGAACACAAAATTATGTCCCGAAAATAGCGTGTTGGGCAGATCTTTGACAACCTTATCCAAAACTGTCTCTTGGTATACTTTCGCACTGATTTTGACACCTTTTTCGCAAAAATGAACCTCAGTTGGCCCGTAATAAGATACACCCAACCAGACCATCACTGATGATGGATGATGCCCATGTTGCACCCGCGGAACTCTTTTTCCTGCTTCTTCAGAGCTCCTAGCGCGTACACTCTATCATTCTGTTTATTGTACTTCTCTTCAATATCGAAAATCTTTTCGTCTGTAAAGAGGATATCACGGTGTCGATTTTTCGCGTACCGCTTTAACAACTTCCGGGATCTTTTAAGCCTTATTGTTTTTAGACGGGCATTAAGTAAGTGCCCACGCTTTTTTTTGTATGCTAGTAGACTAAGATCTTCGTTTAAAACCTTTTTGACGGTTTTTCTACTGACACCCATCTGCAAAGCCATCAATTTCTGTTTTCGGACAGGATTTCTTGCTATGCGCGCCTTGATCGCTTTGATCACTGCTGGTGTTCGTACGGAGCGAGGCCAGCCAATTATTTTCTTGTCCTCAACACTGGAGACTTCATTGTACCTATCAATAGTACGGTACACAAACCTAAGCGTTATTTTTAAATTTTTGAGCAACTTGAAAATCGTACTTGGCGAGTGCCCACAGCGGTGCAATGCTAAAACAGCTATTCGGTTTTCTTTCAATGTCCACTCCATCGTGAGAAATTGCAACGAATGACTGTTTTTTGTTTTAAAATAATTGTCAAACATTCAAAAATGGAATGCAATAAAATTTTCTTAAAATCATCTTCTAAATTTAAAAATAATATGCCAGTGACAGAACTTTGGGACCGACTACGTACGAGGGGTGATCCAAAAGTTTTGATAATCAGCATGATTTGGTCTCGTGATGATAATTTGTGATTGTCATTCCTACTGTGCCACTATTCAATAATAACCTTAAAATAAAAAAAAAAAGAATTCATTCATTTGTTTTTCTTTAATAGCTAAATAAATATGATGGTATAGAATATATTCTGACGTCTGTAAAATGGGAGGATATTTTGTTACTTGTTAGGGGCGGTGTTGGCAAAATTCTGGTGCAATAAAAAAAATAAAAAATAAAATTAGAAGTTTATTCATTTGGATGCCACGAAATTAATAAATCAAACTCATGTCATCATTTTTTTACGGCACGGCTCACGTAACAAAGTTCAAGGTAGGTTTTTCTGGCCATCAATACATATTTTTTAATTTATTTAAATAGGGTGGACGTAGGTGCCAAAAGTATTAATATAAATACGAAGGGAGAGTGATACATCATAATTCTATACCAATTAAGCGAGGCCGTCTCAGAAAAAAACCAATGAAATAAAAAACCAATTCTATGAGTTTTTTTTTTGGCTGAGCTTGCCGATTACCAGGGTTGTTTTTCAGACTTGTGAATTCTATAAATCTAGTTGCCTACATTGTAATCTAGACCAACGCTTTTACTATTACTTCTTATTCTTAGATATGGAAAACTCCTCAATAAAATCGGTGCAATTGCGTCGATGTAAAAACTAAGCTTCATTTCGTCTATACAAAGTGTTTTTTATATGTAGCAAAATTAAAACATTTTTAATATATTATATAGGTTAGTAAATTAATAAAGAGTGTATTCAATAATTAAAAATTATATGATACGGAGAACTTCTGTTTTTAATACCGATTATCAAAACTTTTGGATCACCCCTCGTATAACCATCCCCCGAACTCCTTGGGAGCGGACTTGTTTCATGACAGTCTAATAAGATTTAAAAGAAAGGTTTTAAAGCATTTCGGCTCCCAGGATTTTTCGAGAACGTAACTTGCTATGTGCCTGTTTCTCACGAACTGTTATTTTACTATTTTCTTGTCTTTTTGTGGATTTTTTCTGCATGTTTTTCTTCAATGTTTTAGTTTAATTTTGCTCCCATCCCATTGCAGAACTTTAAGTTTGCCCTTGTTTTGTATTTAATTTTTTCGCATGCTCTAATATACTAAAATAAGCTGTGGTTACCTATAATTAGATGAACATCAACCAAGAATGTTACCTAAGCTACATATTGAATTGTACGATGTATTGTCTGTTGGTTATCCTAAATAAATAAGCAGTTGTTCTTGTCGTTGTTGTGGTGTGTGATAGCAGGGAAGGGGAGCAGGGGTCGGATGCCTATGCGTTAGGCTAGAGCCACGCTACAGGCCAGCATGCGTCAAGCCGAGGACCGAGCAGCTTGGAGAGCGATGGCGAAGAGCACCCTCAGCCGTGAGGATACGACGAGGAAGAAGAATAGCAGATGTGAACTTCATCATAATGCGTGAAGATCTTGCAGGTATGCAGTCAATGGGCGGACTAACCGTAGGGCTTGTGGTAGCGTAGTGGTTCGTGACCGATATCTGTAGAAGAAAGCGCCTGCTGGCAGAGCGGCCGTCTCGCGGATTCACGGCACTTTCAATGTGTACTAGAATCAACTGGTCTGAAATCTACCAGCCCAAATAAAAAAAGGTGGACAGAGAGAGACGGGTCGAGAGATTTCCCACCGTTTCTTTAAAGGTTGCGTTGGTAGAACTTGGACAGGGCACATTTAACTACGTTACCTATTTAACTCCGTTTTGTATGCTAGGACCAGTGTCCTAGCATACAAAACGTATACGTTTCGATGTCTGGAGCATATTGCAGGTTTAATCAAATGTGATGCTTTGCTAAAGACGGCATGCACTACCTGACCGAGGTTACACTCGCTTTTAAGTCGTATAAAGCATCGTTACCCAGCTTAACTCCGCCTTGCATGGTGGCCAGCACGTTGCCCGCCTTCAGGTCGCGGTGGATGACCCGCTTCGAGTGCAGGAACTCCAGGCCGCGCGTCATCTCGCGACACACGTAGGCTATCTGCAGCTCGCTGAGACCCTTCTCAAGCTCGGCCATTACGGAGTCTAGGGCGCCGCCATCGCAGTATTCTAGTAGCATCTGGAATTTAAAATGTTCAGATTCAGATTCAGATCATTTATTCATAAATAGTATAAACATATTTATAGGTCACACTTTAAATAGGTACACACAGTTCATAAATATCAGGTGTTCAGTTTACATTAAATATTGTAATATGTATGTTTATGTTCTAATAGTACATTGTTTAAAAGGAGCGTAAGTGGAATATTGCGAACAAGAGGCTATCAGAAGCCCGACGCCGAAGGCGGAGGGCTTTTGATGACTCGAGTTTGCAATATTCTTACGCCCGTGTTATACACAATGTTTTTCATCACATTTGCAAGGAAACAAAAACATTTTAGATGAAATGAATACAAATCGTAATAAAAACTACGACATGTCAGTTGTCCATTTTGTTGAATTTGACATGAGGCGCGTATGGCAAAGACCCTTTCGGTATACAGCCACGATTTGAAAACACTTAAAACGTTTTACATAGACACTAAATAACTACATATTAAATCTGTAAATAATTCTGTTAAACATGTTTTAGTAGTGTTTTTAAGTTTAAATTTATTTATAAATACGTTTTCAGACATCGTATTTGATATAAAACCTCTTTGCTTTGTAACTGCCGCATGAGTGACAGATACAATTTAAGAAAAAAACCATTACGCCCATGGGCGTAACATAGGCTATTACAGCTCTGTATGTCTGCGCATTATGAAGCCCGTTTCGAGCAAGTGTGATGAAAAGATTTTTAATGGAGCATGCTTGTGGGACGATTGAAACAAAAATCAAAGCATAGTGAAAAATGTAGATATGTCCAACTCACGTATCTCACTGTCGGATTTAGACTATATTAATAAAGTGTGCAATTAGACCACTTAGAGAATATTCTCTAGAAAGGAAATCGTGCGGTTTGTTTATGTCGCGATTTTAAATCGTTCTTAGGTGAATGCAATCAACTAAAACGTTCAAAATAGCGGCCACCCATGAACCTAGAATACTCTGGACAGGCTGCACGTGATGCCACAGTGAGGGACAGAAAGGCTCCTATGCAGCTAAATTAAGAACTGGTCTTAAAATGGCTGATGACATGCCATAATCAATCTATTTAATTTGGACGGGTAATGGTTTATTACAACTTCATACTAAATCAGTTGTGGCAAATAAAAAAAAGTGGAACTATGACAAGGACAATGAATGATATTTCCCTTTCTAAATAATAAAAAAAAATATTAGGGGACAATCTTACATAAATCGACCTAGTCCCAAACTAAGCAAAGCTTGTACTATGGGTACTAAACGACGACAAACATACTTATATAGATAAATAAATACTTAAATACATAGAAAACATCCATGACTCAGAACCAAATATTCGTGCTCATCACACAAATAAATGCCCTTACCGGGATTCGAACCCAGGACCTCTTGCTTCGTAGGCAGGGTCACTACCAACTAGGCTAAAGCGGTCGTCAACTTTTCTGTCACGCTTATCGAGATTTGTATGCTACCAGCTCGCTCGCACGTGGTATTATTATTGCCATAGCCTGTCCAGAGTATTCTAGGTTCATGCGGCCACCTCATCATTGGCCTTGTACATCTATTAAAAGATGATTTAAGCAGGGGTCTATGTTATGGTGGTGGGGCACTTAGGTACAATCAGCGCAGCAAAAGTAGCTACGCCGGTCAAGTGCTCAAAATGACCGACACACGACTCTAATGTCAAGAGAATACGGACTTAGATCATTTCGAGCGTGTTATTTCGCGTAGCTACTTCTGCTGCAGACTGTACATGGCTCGTAAGGTCGTCGGGGAGCGACACAGCTACGACCGCATATTGGACACTAGCAGAGCCCGGATTTTTCACGGCAAAACAAAACACTATCGTAATCTAGCTCGTGATAGAAACATTATTTTATCGATATCGAGTATTATTAGGTATATAGATACAAAAATGACATGCCGATATATTTTTACATTATTGACAATTTACAGTGAGCAAAACAACCTTTTTATATTTTTTATAAAAAAACTAGAAGTGTATTTTTCTTCCGAAAACATCATAAGGTACTTGAGCCAACTAAAGTGTTTCTGATGTCTGCTCCTCATTGACCCATTTACACAGCCAATCACTATTACACAAATAAAATGCCATGTGCTGCTGTGTGTTCTGACGTGGATTACGAAGAAGAAATTGCATCTGTTTCCAATATATAATTTCATTCAAACTTCACGTAATTTTTTTATTATATATTTATTTTATTTGGTGACGTTTTTTCTTCTACATCGATTAAAATAATGTTTCTACCACTGGCTAGATTACGATAGTGTTTTGTTTTGCCGTGAAAAATCCGTGCTCTGGACACTAGTATTGATGTCCGCGCCTCGTGGCTTGCTAGGCGTCTAGTGTTACACTCACCCATAGCTTGTTATCGATGAAGTACGCCTCGTGCAGCTCGACCACGTTGGGGTGCCGGCACTCGCTGAGTATGTCGATCTCGACCGTGAAGTCGGCGAGGTCGTCCTCGTTGTCGAGCACGCACATCTTGGCGGCGGCGAGCTGGGCGGTAGTCTTGTGTTGCGCTTTGTACACCTGGAAAGACAGAAATATAATCAGATAGGATAGGTACTACACGGCACATGCTCAGTTTATTCCTTTTGTCACACAATTAATCTTGTTATTTGTATGTTTTTTCCATATCTCAGGACCATGGAGTCCCGGACTTTTGGGAGGCATGCGTGGGGCCGAAGCCAACAGCGCAGAGGCCCTTTAAAACAAATATAATATAAAGCGAGGGATACACATGGCGGATACCATCTCCGAGCGCACATGATACACCCGGTGATGGTCCTCGCCAGGTGCAATATTATTATTGTGAGCCTGTAGTGTTCCACTGCTGGGCAAAGGCCTCCCCCACATTTTCCAGTGCTCCCGATCCTGAGCACTCTGGCCATTCTTTTAAAAAGGAGTCTAGCTCGTCTCTCCATCGCCGACGGGGTCCGCCACGTCTCCCGTTTCGAGCTGTCGGGCTGCCATTCAGCGGCGATCTTGGCCCATTGTTCACTCGGCATGCGACAGATATGACCAGCCCAGTCCCACTTCAACATTATTTATTTCTTTACTATATGGAAACCTGGAACGAAGTATGGAGAAATAAACCCGGTTATCCAAAAAATAAAAAAAGTTGAACAAGAGGACTTTTTAATGATGATGAACGCGGCCTCCTAAACCTGACGTCATGAACAACATACATACGTGCATGCAATAATTACACTAGTTTCGCATATCATCAGATCCCTAGTTGCCTCGATTCAGACACACTTCTTCTCTAGGGTTAAGGATAACTCTTAACGTCTTTGATGTCTTTCTCTTCCGACTCTCTCATACTGTTTTGTTACTTTTTTTTTTTTTTTTTTTTTTATGATATAGGAGGCAAACGAGCAGTCGAATCACCTGATGGTAAGCGATAATCGACGCCCATGGACACTTACAACACCAGAAGAGTTGTAGGTGCGTTGCCGGCCTTTAAGATGGGAGTACGCTCTTTTCTTGAAGGCTTGAAGGTTATAACGGTCCGGAAATACCGCAGGCGACAGTTCATTCCAGAGTTTGGCTGTGCGAGGCAGAAAGTTTCGGGAGAAACGCACAGTTGAGGACTGCCAACCATCTACGTGGTGAGAATGGAAAAGCTGTCGCGTAGGGCGATGGCGGAAGGAAGCGGCGGGGATTAATCCGAACAATTCATCGGAACACTATACTACTCGGACTACTATATTCGAAGCTCTGAAACTCCGCGGGATCTTTTGTGCGCTTATCTGACACCAACTCAAAAACTTCTTCCGGCATTCCAGCATTCCGTTGTACTCGATAAGCGGAGCTCAATGGCAATCCTTTGGTCCTGGGTAGCCATAAGCAGTCTTTTATCCATTTTCCATTTAGAACACGTACCTTCCCGGAAGCGGCATCGCCGAGCTCACCCACCATGTCTCATGTCTCGTTGGGATCGCTGTTGTCGCGGATGTTGTTGGACACCTTCTTAACATTTCCATACAACACGGTGGACTGATGACCTGGAAGGTCGCGGAAGTCGGCTGGACCGGTAATTGTGGCCCTTTGTGGATCTATTTCCGGCAGTGGACCTTTCGGCTGATAAGATGATGATGACACAACACGTACCTTCCCGAACGCGCCATCGCCGAGCTCGCCGACCATGTCCCATATCTCGTTGGGGTCGAAGTTGTCGCGGATGTTGTTGAACACCTTCTTCTTTTTCGCGTCATTGCCGCCGCCGAGGTGCAGCACCTGGAAACACGTGATAATATGAACACAGGAATTCCTGAGCTTGATTAGCCTCAGATTATACATATCCTTTTCACGCCCCTGCTCGGAGATGTGGCAAAAGATGGTCAGAATTCAGGCTTCAAAGCTGGAGTTAGTTGGACGTCGCACGAACAGGCCATCTATGAGTTCAAACTGTCCAACAATGTTTTTGTAGTCCAGTTTGAACAGAGATTCGAACAATCACAGTTGCCCCCGCCCCCGCCCCGCTCGCGATCGGGCCCGGCCTGAGCTACATTGTTTCATATTGTGATCTTTAATTAGGTACTTCATTTTGACTTATAATTATAAATATTTGCAATTTCCTCGCAGTAGGCGTGAAAAGCACTATGTAATGTCTCTGCCAAAAGTGCATTAGATGGGCTCGTCTCCTTCGACCCCCCACCCACTCGTCCATCTATTCTATTGCCTACTTTCTAGCCTTTACAACAATGTACTATTTTCACGCCACTGCTCGGAGATGTGGCAAAAGATGGTCAGAATTCAGGCTTCAAAGCTGGGGTTAGTTGGACGTCGCACGAACAGGCCAACTATGAGTTCAAACTGTCCGACAATATTATTGTTGGACAGTTTGAACAGCGATTCGCTCAATCACCCCCGTCCCGTCCCGTCCCGGTTAATTAGGTACAGTCAAGTGCAAAAATGTTATCGATACATCCTCTCATAAATAAGTACCAAAACCTTAATCCGCTGACATAAGAGTTATGGGACATATTTATGAGTAAGTTGTATGCACCCATATTTTTACATTCATCATATCAGCCGAAAGACGTCCACTGCTGCGACGACCGCTTTAGCCTAGTTGGTAGTGACCCTGCCTACGAAGCAAGAGGTCCTGGGTTCGAATCCCGGTAAGGGCATTTATTTCTGTGATGAGCACGAATATTTGTTCCTGAGTCATGGATGTTTTCTATGTATTTAAGTATTTATTTATCTATATACGTATGTTTATCGTCGTCTAGTACCTATAGTACAAGCTTTGCTTAGTTTGGGACTAGGTCGATTTATGTAAGATTGTCCCCTAAAATGTATTTATTTATTTACTGCTGGACATAGGCCTCCCCCAAAGAGTGCAATAATTTTTACATTTGATTTCCTTGCAGTAGGCGTGAAAAGCACTATGTAATGACTCGGCTAAAATTGCAATAGATGGAATAGTGGGGGAGGGGGAGACGAATCCTTCTATTGCCTACTATCTAGCCTCTACAAACAGTATTCTATATAGAATGCTTAGGAGTTTCCCGATCCGGAGAAGCCTATGCCCAATTTTTCATGATAAATACAGCTTTAGAGGAAATAGTAGCGTTGCATTGAAGAAGAAAAAGCTACAAGTTTACCTGACAATTTTTTGTGTGTATGCTCATGCGATTCGGCTTCTACTGCAGTAAGGTTTGGCCATTGACCTAATACTTACTAGAAAAGTGAAAGAACTTACCTTCTTAAGGTTATTAAAGAACGACATGTCTGTAGTGGCGCGCGGCCGCTTCAACCGTCCGTACTCATCGTGTAGAAGCGCGCGCGCTCCTCTGTAACAAACACACAAACATGTTAGACAATCTTACAGATGTCGAGCAGTTATGTAATAAAAAAAGGGGTAGACATGTTGCCTAGACTCGAATGACTAGATGACTAATGAAAGCAGGACGGTATGCTAAATTCTGGGAGCGAAACAGAGACGGGATTAAATGTGACGTCAATGGTGAGGTTATTTAATTGACCAAGTTATATTGTGCGGCGTTGAGGCCGCGTATAACCTATCTACTCCTCTCCTTTTTTTTGTATTACGTCATTGTTCAAACAGCATTCTGAACGTGCTGGCGCAGCGCTGGGACTCGCCGCTGCTCGCGCGCTGGGTGCGGCTGCACGCGCCTGTAGTTGCCGCACCACGCCGCTATTAAGTTTATTTTTAGTAATTATTTTGATTGTCACTAACATAGCATATTAGGTTCATCATTATTACTAGAATAGAATAGAATAGAATGTTTATTTATAAAGTCATGTACATGAGGTGTTCAGATTATACAAAAAAGGTTCCATGACACCCTGTTAGGGCACACAAATGTTCTTATAAGTAACTTAATTCTATACTAATTATTACTAAATTACCTACTTTTATGATGCGACAAAGTTTCATCATTTAAGAACTCCTCCACTGAGTAATAACATTTATGAATGAGAAACGTTTTCAATTTTTTGTGGAACAGTTTATCATTTGGTTCCAATTTGATCTCGTCGGGTATTTTGTTTATTACTCGGTACATACAAAATGAGGCCCCTTTACTAACATTTTATATGGATAACTATCCGAAATAAAAACTTAGAATTGAATTGAATTAATGTCGAAAGAGTGAGGAACGCGTCGAGATTGTGTTTGAGAGGGTTGGGCGACTGTCGTAAAGCATTTCTCTCACCGCTCCGCTATCTCGCACTACTCGGCCTAGCGGATATGTTTGACGCCGCGCAACCATCATTCAGTTGAAACTGAACGTAATTGAATGTCTCGAGTAACTTTTACTAGACGACATTATAAATATTAACGAATGTAGTATATGTCTAACGTTAACTATAATCTCTTCCAGGAATTCTTACTCTGCAGCCGTGTGAAAATAGCCCTAAAATGGAAGTGCATTACCGGCAGGCGTGATATCGCGTCGGAAATGCATTAAACTTTGGAACGACAATGAATGTCTTGAGAGGCGTCAGCAAAGAGGAGCACCCCATTTACAAGACGTACATTAGTATGGGACATTGGATTCCTTGCTTTTCAACATTTAATTTTAAGAAATAGAGTTCATACGGAAAAAGCAGTCGCTGCCAGTGGTTTTACGTGACTGCGCGACGCGAAGGAGGTGTCTACCAGTCTATATGTATGTTTGTTCCTTTGAGGCGCTCTAGAGATCAAACGTGTGGGTCGATTTTAATGAATCATCAGCTCCTCACTTGGTGACAATGAGACCACCTCAAGAGTATATATACTTTCGAAGAAAAATAATAATAAAAATAACTAATCGGTCCACAATTGACAGACAAATTGGTGAACATACATTTTACAAGTGAAATTAAAAGATTTTTCAAAAAACCCAACTGCTATTTTCAAATTATAGCTTTGTCACTCCCACGATTAAGAGAAATGCAAAGACACAAACGGTTTAGGCTGCAGGGCGTGCCAAAGAATACGGTCACATACATACATACGCTCGATAAACATAACCCTCCTCTCCTTCGGCAGGCGGGTAAAAAGAAATATACATACAGTGGAACATAGAACCTCCTCCTTTCTTGAAGTCGGTTAAAAACACATATGTACAAACGACAACACTGTTAACTGACCATCCTGTGTTTATATAGGACCTTATTACAATGCACTTAAGGTGCACCGATGGTCAGTCAGCTGTGTTGTCGATAGTACCAATAATATCGAATAGTCATCCAAACTATTATTATATCCAAAATTTCAGCTCAATCGGCTGGTTTAAAATTTAGTTCCAAGATTTATCCCACACTGTGCAAACGAACAGGTCAAGTTAAAT
Source organism: Epinotia bilunana (assembly GCA_947049275.1). NCBI lineage: Eukaryota > Metazoa > Arthropoda > Insecta > Lepidoptera > Tortricidae > Epinotia > Epinotia bilunana. The sequence continues at coordinate 6,852,548 of OX346276.1, read as the reverse complement.
AAAAGCTTGAAGAAACATACTAGACTCAGAGCTAAGATATTTTTTTTTAACGTCCCTATTTTGTCACCGCGTCCTGGCCGGTAAGTACGTGCGTATCAAATGTCGGAGGGGAGCTTTAGCTTATAGGCCCCTCGAGATTTCCGCGCAAGAAACTCATTTCATGTTATTGGTGTCGATAAATTTCCTGGTTCATCTATTCCAACGGTGCGATGTACCCTTCTAATATTACCTATACATAGGGAAGTTGAGATGTTTTGCTATTTAAGTTTGGCTTAGCCAGCCGTATGATGATATCCGGGATAAAAACTACCTCTATACCAAGTTTCATCCAAATCGGTTTAATACGAGGGCTGTTTGATAAGTCCTTTTTAACTATTTATAAAACATTTTTTCTGGTAAATGGCATTAACACTGGCAGGCACAATCTTTTAAATGAAAACTGTCAAAAATTCAGCAAAAAAGACCAAGTTTTTGTCAGTTTCAAATTGGTTTGTTCGACAAAACGTATTTTTTGGAGGGGATCAAAAAATTGGAAACTCGCTGGAACAAGTGTTTGGCCCTCAATGGAGACTATGTTGAGAAATAAATGTAAATTGTTTAAAAACTATATATATATTTTACTTTTTAAAATGACTTATCTTATCAAACAGCCCTCGTATAAGCGTGAAGAATTTACAGCCGCAATTATAATATTAGCATAGGATACAATCGCTCAAAAACGGGTGAATGAATTTGGGAATAAGGGCTTATATAGGATTTTGTGTTTGTGCCATTTCCATAGGCTATGTTAAGTGGTTAAAGGCAACATTTGCCGTCCTAGATGAAATAAAAACCGGCCAAGTGCGAGTCGGACTCGCGCTCGAAGGGTTCCGTACCATTATCTATAAAAACGGCACAAAATCATGTCTGATGTATGGGAGCCCTGCTCCGACTCGCAATTGGACGGTTTTTTAACATTTGTTGTTATAGCAGCAACGGAAATACATCATCTGTGAAAATTTCAAATGTCTATCACGGTTCATGAGATACAGCCTGGTGACAGACGGACAGACAGACGGACAGCGGAGCCTTAGTAATAGGGTCCCGTTTTTACCCTTTGGGTAGGGAACCCTAAAAACGATTGCATTCTGATCGATTTACGGTTCTTTGAATTGATTGATAGAGTTGTCAAATGATTAACCGCTTATCATCAGGCGGGACGTATGTTTGTTCGCCACCGACGTGGTATAAAAGGAACTTGGGCTTTTGAAATAAAAAAAAATGATAACGACTATAATTACGGCACATGTGAAATTGACACAATGAGTCAAATTAGACATGTTTGACTTGTAAGTAAGTATAATGTTAATAGGATGATTCACGGGACTGATAAGAGTGATAAGAGACCGCCGCGTGTTTCCGTTGATAAAAGCATATGTAGCATTCATATGTACAATCAGGGACATATAGTTAGTGGTAGAGTAGCGAAATATTTCGTAACACAACCAGCCTTTGAAAACTCTCATAGAATGAAAAAATGTACGGGATAGTTCACGCATCTCAGCCAACCTAACAAAACACAGAACTTTTGCACCTTATTACAAGGCAATAAAGTGCACTCATTTTTTCTTTACGTTGGTAATAGACATGGGAGAATCCTAAAACAATGTATGAAGTTCCGCCTCTTAAAACGTAGTGGTTATATTCTCTTTGAACACACCCTTATTACAGATACAGGTAGATTTATTGATAAAATTGTACAATTTTTACACGTCAATTCAAACATTTGCCAATCGAGTATACAATGTCAACTATATCATCATCATCATATCAGCCGAAAGAGGTCCACTGCTGGACATAGGCCTCCCCCAAAGAGTGCGACAATGACCAGTCCTGCGCCGCCTGCATCCAGCGGACTCCCGCAACCTACGCACATCTCTCGTGGATAATCACACTAAATCAAGCTTTTCTTGTTGTAATAAGTATGTATAAAAATTATATACAGCGTGGAACGGAACGATGGACTTTCCCGCAAGAGGGGGATTATTGAGCGCTAGTACGTCACATTTTCCAGATAAACTATTTTTTTTGACACGATTTTTTTTTTTACATTTGTATGGAGCTCGTCGCTCCAGTCGGCCAACGCTCATACATACAAAGGTTAAAAAAAATCGCGTCAAAAAAAAAAGTTTATCTGGAAAATGTGACGTACTAGCGCTCAATAATCCCCCTCTTGTGGGAAAGTTCATTGTTCCGTTCCACCTTGTATATTAGCGGACAATCTTACACAAATCGAACCAGCCCCATAGTAAGCTCAATAAGGCTTGTGTTATGGGTACTAGACGACGATATATTTAATAGATATAAATACTTAAATACATACGAAACATCCAAGACACAGAAACAAATATTCATGCTAATCACCAGTGATCGGAATTAGGTGAGCCAAAATACCTATTATTCGCAACAGGACATAATGTAGAGTGGATACAACCGGGTAGAAAAATATTTTTTTTCTTTAATACCGGGTAATCGATAATTGTCCGGGTACTATAAGTAGTCGTAATGTTAAACATACATATTTTTACTTATAGTACGGGATTGTTTATGTTAGTTTGTAGTAAAAAGGGAAGGAAAAAGTATGAAATGGTTATAACTTTTAGATTAACATTAAACATCCCGTTCTATAAGTAAAAACATATATGTTGAACATTACGACTGGTACCCGGAAAAATAACGAATACCCGGTATTTAAGAGAAAATTCTGTTTTCCTACCCGGTTGCAACCACTTTATATTATGTCCTCTTGCGAAGAATAGGTATTTTGGCTCACCTAATTCCGATCACTGCTAATCACACATATATTTGCCCTTACCGGGATTCAAACCCAGGACCTTCAGCTTCATAGGCAGCGACACTACCCACTAGGCTGACCGGCTAAAGTGATGTAGGTACATATTGCCATTATTGCCACTTATTACATTGATGTTATGATTTATGACACAAGCGTCAGTAAACGATGACGCGCGAATGACGAATTAACATGGAACTAGTAAACAGATGCATTGTGATCGTGTTGTAAATAAATACTAATGCTAACCATTGATAGACTGCCTTTCTATAGAAATACTCTTTATTACACATCTCATACAGATAGAGCAGTTACATAATTTACTTTAAAAACAAAGTTCCCTCAATTCCTCATGGATCCCATCATCCAATTGAATTTTTGAAAAAAATGGGACCCACCTGTAACTACCTACGTACAAACAAAAAAAAGAATTTACGAATCGGCTCATCAATGACGGAGTTCTGAGGTAACAAACATTAAACATAAAAAAAAAAATGCAACCGAATTGAGAACCTCCTCCTTCTTTTTGAAGTCGGTTAAAAAGAAACAGAGATACAGGGAGACCGTAGAGGTAAAACAACAGGCGGTCTTATTTTTTTTTTTGTTAGATTTCCCCGTTTGGCCTGCAGTGCGGCCAGTAACGGAAATGTTTCGGAATGAACCTCTCCGGGGGCCTTAAGGGCCTCCCAGAGGGAAGGAATACAATATTAACACGGCATAATAACAAGAAGAATATAAAATAAAAATAAACAAAAGTTTTCACGTTGTAGACAAATTTGATATTATGGTGTGCACAGTTAGGGTATTAATTATTGTGGAAAAATGAAAAATAGCTATTTATTGTTTTATGAAAATTAGAAGTGTCCAGCCAAACTAGTCGGGTGGACATGTTGACTCAAAATTTGAGGGGAGACCAGGACGAGTTGGTCCGGGTTCCCTAAATCGGGAATCTCTGCTACCTGCCTGGCGTTCTTCCAATGGGGCCTTCCTGTGTTAGGCCTTCTAAGGCCAGGTCTATAATATATATTATAGAGTTAAAGTTAGTATAGAGTTAAAGTTTTAAGCAGGACGTAATCTTCGATCGAACAGTTGTTGTACTTCATAAGGCGCGTTCCTATTGTTATGACGATAAAGTCTAATTTCTTCGAGTCCATTCGCCTTCGTGAAATGCGAGAAATATATCTAATATGTCCTTTAAAATCTGCAACGAACTTTTCAACCATTTCCAGGTATCCGATTGAGCAGAAGTTTGGAACACTTTGGTTTATCTTGTGTAGTTTGGGTGACTGTGAATAAGTCCGTGTTTTATTTTCTCTATAAACTAAATCGACAAAAAAACCACATCATTGGTCTTGCGTACAAAGTACGCCTACTACGCATATTTCACGAGAATCGATTGAACAAAGCGACCTGTATAGGAGAACAGTTCGACTGAATCAATTTCTTTTGGCTATGCTGAAACGGACAACTTCGATCTCTTCGCTCGCTCCTTCAACTAACTAAACTTATTTATAAAGGTGTCTAGCTCGTCACGCCGTCGCCGACGAGGTCTGCCGCGTCTCCGTCTCGAGCTGTCGGGCTGCCCACTCAGTGGCGATCTTGGCCCGCACCTCATTCGGCATGCGGCAGATATGACCAGCCGAGTCCCACTTCAACCTGGCCGCCTTCCGAACAACGTCGAAAACTTGATTGAGTTAGTAAATTATACGAGATTATATCCATTTAGAAACAATAATTTTGAGCATTATCCGCTATTTCGGCGCTGACCGTATTTAAAGATTCTTGATGATGTTAGTGTTGCTATCTAAATATTCCACGAACGTCGTCAGAGGGTTGGTCGCAAATACCAATGACTCGAGACGTTAGTCACGGTGATGTCATGCCGTCCTCCGGCCGGCAGCGCGCGCGGCGCGGAGCGGGCGGCGATTTCACGGGCTAGTAGCGTTTGTAAGTGGATGCCGCAGAGATATTAGAGGTATTGTGGAATTGAGAAGAATATGGACGAAGTGATGGGAATGAATGCACTAAAAACGTCGTGAGTAAATAAGCATTTGGTGAATGGCCCATTTCGCTGAAGAAATGAAGTCACGTTAGAACGTAATTTAACTAATTTAAATTAAAAGTCGATTCAATGATTAGTGGAGATATAGTTTTGTTGTTGGAAAACTTCCACGTCTTTATACTTTTAGGTGACCAACTATTCATCTAGATTGACTAAAACATTCTTAATTAAGTTCACTGCACTATGTCCTAGCCAAAAATGACAACATAATTCATTTGTTATAGGTGTTAGTCGTGTTAAACCCGTATATGGGCGTGTTAATTAACGGCAAACAAAATGATATATGTATGTATGTATGTATGTATGTAAGCACTTCATTGTACACAGTGACAGGTTATGAAATACTATATATCTCACACAAGATCAAATTAAAAAGGCAAACGTATCATAAGGATTCGTTTCCAGGTAACCTTTGAGCAAATTGGTCTATAGAGCGTTCGACCTTGGAAATATCGCTACATCGTCAACACTCTATCCGAAGTCTAATCCAATTGAAAGCAAGAGGCTCAACTCTTAATTGGCTTATCTGGGAGACCGAGAATTAATTGTATTTATGCATGTGCGAAGTGGAAATTAAACATATGTTTATTTATTTGTATGTTTTTCATTGATGTGATTGTATATGTTGAGTTATGCAATACAGAGTATTTTAGCACCTACTCAAATATTTCTCTTCATATATAGGCATTATTGTACTTCGAAGACAGTTGGCTACATTTTACTCTGGGTTCACTGCCAAATAAGATACATGACCTAGTTACTTTTATTCGCTAAGGACAAGTGTACAGTCGACATAAAAAATATAATTTTCATTCCAAGTTTTCATTACTCTTGCACGTAAAGGGAATCATAACATTAGCATTACAGCTAACTACGAACCTTCTTAACAATAAAGTTGAAAATTACGTGTCCGCTACTCGGCATTAAGGTGACAAACATGGGGACGAGCGCCTTATATTTTGAAGTAAACTAAGTAAACCGAACCAAAACAGGCCCGAATGTGGGTCTCGGTTGGGTCGATTTCTAAATAAATATAGATGCACAAATTATTCTAATCATAGACACACGATTTTTATGGAACAGGTTTTCGGTGCTCTATGGTTCGTTGATACCGGTTCTATTGGGTTTGTAGTGAGAGTGAGGTTGGCACCTATACGTAGCTTTTGGGAAATAAGAATTGGAGTGAGTACGGCTACGTGTCCCAAGAGCTCAAAATCTACACACAGAGTATTGTAGTTAACTTACAAATTATATAATTTTAGTCAAAAACAAAACTATTTATTCAAAATTAATTCATGGCGAACACTTTTTGAATGTCAAGTTCTTATATACAATTTTCCTAGAGCCGCCCAGGCCGTCTCGGTTGTTGAAAATTCAAATACACTCCATTTAAAAGGAAATCAAATTTCACTGTTAGTTTTTGCGTTTGCTGGGCGGCTAGAAGATAAAAAAGGTTACTTAAGGCTGTGCATTGGAAATTATCGCGTGCTTTGAAACGCCGTTCTGACTAGATTAAGAAACAATAAGGTCTGATTTTCAGATATATGATTCTTGACTATATGATTGTTTATCTGATTTTATCGATACATGATTGCCTAAAATTTCCTCGATAAAAAAAAAACAAAGTTGGGTCTGTATTTACCTTTTTTTTACTCAGCCTACTCAAACGATACATTATTTTACGACACAATCAAGTTAATACTAAAGTATTTTATCAAATCTAAAATCTCGCTTTATGAAATTTAAATAAAATTTCTCTAAGTTAGGTATTTATCACAATTTGTTCAAAAAAGCCATTCCCGAAGAGTGTTACATCTCTTTTCCTCGTGCGAGGAAGGCATCAGCGTGTCTCTGTCTAGGGGGCGTGTGCGACTCAAATCAAGGCATCGCCTTAAGTAATGGCGTTGACATTTGTCCATATATCCTTATCTGTTAAATATTCGTCCAATCTGTAATAAGCGCTGGACCTTCAGCTTCTTAGGCAGCATCGCTACCCACTAGGCTAATTAGTCGTCAAAAATACCTACTATAAATACTACGTTAATTATTTATTCATAATTACAGATAATAATGATGTCAGTATTACAAATAATAATAATAATTCACGTCTCTGCAATGCACAGTCAGGTGAAGTTTAGTTAGTGCTTGGAATGACAGCTCCGTCGTCAAACCCCAACAGTTTCGCTGCAGGTTTGAATTTACATAAATATTCAATAAATAAATTGTCCTATCATGGTAAGATTCCCAATGTAATGTGTAGTAAACCCATGTTTACTAATATAACAAAAACACGAGTTTAGTGGATTTAAACCCCATAAAGTCAGTTTTAAAGACCCATACGTAACCAACGAGCAACACAGAATAGGTACTTGATTGGCCCAAAAGCTTGTAAAATAGATATACAGGGTGTAACAAAAATGGGGTATGAACCGATCAAGGGCTTAACAGGTATCGTGTTCTGATAAGCAGGGGTCGGCTTTTTCATCGCATGGTGAGATGAAAGAAAACTGTGGAGTCGATATTAAAGCTGATTTTTTATTCATATTCATACTCATTCATTTAATTAAGAACGAAATTAAATTATAAATAAAATAAGTCATATGAGTAGAAATAAATTATATCGTAAATAAAATAAAATAAAATATTACTTTTATAATATGCTCCTAGTTTCCAATATCCATAAAACTTGTAGATATAGGAATGAGTGACTCAAAATCTTGACAAGGTATGGCATGTGCATTGTCCATTTCAAAATCACAATTGTAAAACGAGTAAATAATGGCAACTTTTTCCATATTTTTTGGGCTAAAACTGGTTCTATATTGGTTGAAAATCCACTTGTGACTTGAAAAAGATCGTTCTACGTCAACGGAAGTTAGCGTAGCATATTCTAGAACTCGCTCAAATTGTTCAGTACTTGCCATGTGCTTAAGTGTATGAAGTCCGGATTTCTGTTGAGTATATTTTCCAATTTATTCTTGGCTGTTTCAGGGCCGAAAATAGTTAAAAATTGTGATAAGAATAGATAGATAAGAATAGATAAGAAATTTTTTTTGGACGCGATTTTCTTTTTACCTTAGTATGGAGCGATGGCCGACTGGGGCGACAAGCTCCATAGAAATGTAAAAAAAAAATCGCGTCAAAAATTTTTTTTTTCTGTTTTTTCTTATCAGAACACGATACCTGTTAAGCCCTTGATCGGTTCATACCCCATTTTTGTTACACCTTGTATGTAATCGATTTACAGATCTCGTGCAAATGAAACATTGTAAGCCCCGTTTAGCTATATAATAGCGAGATGAGCGTATTACGTATGGCAATTATCGCGCATTAACTTTCCACGTGCGCGTGCGCTGCACGCAGCCCGCGATGGCCGCCATGGACCTAGCGTGTACAGTCGGCCAGGCAAGTGGTGTACATCTAATACAGCTATCGTGAAATCAATGAAATGAAATTTTATTTACAGTTCAACTTTTATTTTTTATACTCATGGCCTTTAAAGTCTATTACAGACTATACAAGAAGGGGGAAAACGTCTTCTATAGCTGTGTAAGCCAATGCGGGAGCGGCATACACGACCGCAAGCCTGGCAGGTGTAACTCGCCGGCGGCGAACAGGTGGCACGTTGATGCCGCTTGGCTCGCTTATCTGCAAGTGTCTTGAACCACGCTTCATCGTGGACTTCACGAACATCGAACACCAGTTTGCGCCATTTGTCCCTGTCCACGGCAAGGTCCTCCCACTTGTGAACCGAGATATTGAATGCGTGCATATCTCGCTTGGCACAGTCCTTATGGCGCAGCGTCGGCCGGCCGACGCTTCGTTTGGCATCAGCTACGGCTCCAAGCAGAACACGCCGCGGCAAACGCGGTGGATGCATTCGATGCACATGCCCCAGCCAGCGTAAGCGTTCCTGCTTAAGGCTGTGCATTGGAAATTATCGCGTGCTTTGAAACGCCGTTCTGACTAAGTTAAGAAATAATAAGGTCTGATTTTCAGATATATGATTCTTGACTATATGATTGTTTATCTGATTTCATCGATACACGATTGCTTAAAATTTCCTCGATAGAAAAAAATTCCAAAGTTGGGTTTGTATTTTCCTTTTTTTACTCAGCCTACTCAAACGATACATTATTTTAAGACACAATCAAGTTAATACTATAGTATTTTATCTCATCTAAAATCTCACTTTATGAAATTGAAATAAAACGTCTCTAAGTTAGGTGTTTATCGAAATTTGACCAGAAAAGCCATTCCCGAAGAGTGTTACATCTCTTTTCCTCGTGCGCGGAAGGCGTGTCTCTGTCTAGGGGGCGTGTTCGACTCAAATCAAGGCATCGCAAAGAGACTGGACAGCTGTGCAACCTCGAGCACCCTTTGGATTGTGATCCTGCCCTTCCAGTGTTTTACTACGACGGTGGAAAGCAGCCATGCGGTCTGCCTGATGGTAAGCAGACACTGTAGCCTAAGGACGCTTGTGACTCCAGAAGTGGATGTATTTCCCCAGTTGGGCTGCTGCCGGGGGTACCTCTGGGTTTAAAGTCTGAGAAAATGTCATATTGCTATGGCAGGTTCCTAGCCTATCAAGCTATCGCCGGCACCGCAACTGAGTCCAACTCTATCCCGTAGTCGACTTTTATTACACAGGAAGAAAGAGGGTGCTGTAACTGGTAACAAAGCCTGTTTTGTTTATGTGGTATGGAGAAAGACGAACTTTAATCTGCGTACCAATAACACCTTCTAATATTATAAATGCGAAAGTTTGGATGTTTCTTACACAATCACGCTTAAGAGGAAACACAACGGCCGTTTTCCCATAGAAACGTAGCCCCCTGTTTTCTCCCTCGATAATGGCAGTAGAGCAATCATTTTTTTTCCATAATTCTATGGCTACTATTGACATGTTCCTATGTTTTCCTTTTTTTTTCACAAATGTATTCTTAAAAGAGATATTAACCTCCAAAAACCAAAAAAAATGAGAGATTTTCCGCTGTGTTCAAACATCCAGAAATCAATTTTGACTAGATTATTTAAAAAAGGAAAACATAGGAACACGGCCAATGCCTCTCTTTGATTTTTAATAAAAAAAATAGTTAAATAGGTCAAGTTTTGGGGAAGAAATCAGGGGACTACGAAACGTTGATTTTTTGTAATTTTAATAGGTATAGGTAGGTATAGGTAGGTAGGTAGGTCCAAGCTGCAGTTGTCTCTATCGCGCTCTGCGGCGGGAGGCTTGTGGTTGGCGCGACAGCCATACATTTTACAAATACCTATTTCTCAATTATCTTGACCTTAGTGTTTCACCTTAAACGGCTCAACCGAGTTGGATGAAATTTTGTACGAAGATAGTTTATAGCCTGGATTAAAATATGGAATAGGTTTAATCCCCGATCCACGCAGAGAAAGTCGCGGGCGAAACCTAGTTCCTCATATAACAAGGCCAACTGGGCCATGTCTAAACCATCAGCCACTGGACCACAGAACACCTGAGCGCATTATCACACTAAAGTGCATTTTCACGGCGACAGTACTCATACGAAACACCTGAGCGGGTGACACGCTTTCGACGACGTTCGCTTTTGACCATTCCGGCCAATCCCTAAGCGAAAAGGAATGCGCATTCCGCTAACTTCAGCTAGACCGAGCGCTGCTACACGCAGCGCAGCGCAGTTATCCACCTTTAAGACATCGGTTACACGACTTACACGATCACCATACAAAACGTCTTTTGACATTCGCAGGCTAACGGCGTGATATTTTAAGAGACTTGTGTAACAGTCTTTCATAAATTGAGTCCATTTGCGCGAAATTCCCCTTTTCTTAGAATAAACTTGTATAAACCAGAATAATTTGAGAATAATCGTTTTCGCAAAGTATTCCGTGACAAACTAGTTTCTCAAATTATTCTAGTTTATATAAGTTTATTCTAGGAAAGGGGGAATTTCACGCAAATGGGAAGCCTATTTATGATAGATTGTTACATAAGTTTCTTAAAATATCACGCAGTTAGCATGCAAATGTCAAAGGGCGTTTTGTATGGTGATCGAACCAATTAAGTCTTTGGCACTCAAAAGAAGGTTGGCCACTGTTAACTTTGTCTACCTGTAGCATGTTTATGGACACTCTTATACTTTAAACACATCTTTATCACTCACGAACGATCTATTACTCGGAAGCAGTTAATTATTTAACTTAACTGTCTTTTAAACATTCAATCATTACTATGTATGAACGATGTGCAAATCGTTTCCTTACGCTCCGTGATTCTATCACACATTTGTTAATTAGTATTATTGATTGCTAATAACTATATTAACATAAATTTAACACACCGATGGCCATTGCGTAACTGCTACTAATACCACAGAGTAATTAACAGTATTTACTTACTGTCTTTCTTTGGGGGAGGCCCACGTCTAGCAGTAGACATATTTCTTACAGATGATCCTCTATCTAACAAAATCGATGTTTGTCGGCTAGAAAACTTAAATCATGCCAACCCTCTCAAAGGGTTGTTACACCACTAATGGTGGTTTTGGTGAGGTAGGGCACAGCGAAATGTCATCCCGCTCGAATGTGGAGCAGCCCAACTGGGGAAGTACCTCCGCCTTGCAGGAGACCGCAGCCATAATAACACTACTACCTGCTCTGTAGTAGTGTTGTGTTCCTGGAGGTGAGCAAGGTCGCCAGAGCTCCCGAGGATGCGTTGTGTTGAGAGCGAGGGAATTTGTTCCTTTAGCTGTCAACAAGGCGAATCCTCAAACATATCAAGGGTCGGCAACGCCCATGTTACTCCTTTGGAGTTGCATGCGTCTATAGGCTGCGGTGTCCGCTTACCATCAGGCGGGCCGAACGCTTGTTTGCCACCGTCGTTGTATTAAAAAAAAACGATCGATTGGTGTGGTTAGGATTGGCTGATAGTAGAAACTGTCGATCGACGATGACCAATATCGATTGATAGCATATCTTTAGCCCCCATTTAGGGCACAGCCGCAATAAATCGGCCCGTACCCATTTCTCACTGGACCATAAAGCCAATCTGCAAAACAAATAGCAACGGTATCGGCCGATAAATATGTACTCCGTGTGAACGTGTTCGCGTCAAAGATATGGTTACGGTTTTACACTTTATTCGGTTATAATAAGGCGTGTTGGTTATGCGAAATATAAATCGAAGTTTCCAGTTAAAACGCTTAGAACGAGACGGATAGTCTATGTCGCCGCGACACAGCTCGCGGACCGTGATAGACATTGCAGGGCTGTTATTCACTACGCGCTAAGCGGCTCACCCGGCCTATCACCCGTCAAGAAACTAGACCTCTACCTACGCTTAGTTAGTACGCATTGAGGTGTCAAGATATATTTGTGGGTAAACGTTGAGGTGAGCTTAAATCTAGTTACAGAATAGGGGGGCAGGTGATATTGATAGGTGATCTATGGCGCTCGTACAAACGACAACACTGTTAACTGACCATTCTGTGTTTATTTAGAACCTTATTACAATGCACTTAAGGTGCACCGATGGTCAGTTAGCTGTGTTGTCGATAGTACGTGAGGTCGCGGATTGGACGCCAGCGCGGGCAGCGGGGCGACGAGCGGCAGTTCATACATTCGAGCGACTTCAATATATCTCGACGCCCCGCTGGCGTCCAGACCACGGCCTCAGTGTACGGCTTTGATTGCACGCTCCGCTACGAGCGGGGCGTGGAGCGTCCATATTAATTGCATTTGTTTTATATGCACGCTGCACGCCTCGCTCACAGCGGCACGGGCACTCAGGACATACACTTAGACGCGCGTTTGGATCGCTGCAAAAACTCGCCGTGTGTAACGGCTCTTATCTGACGTGATACGCTCTGATGCGTTCTGACGCCTGACACAACAGGAGCGCTCACGCCAAAACGCATCAGAAGAGTGTGAATATAACCGTAATAAATGTATGAAACCGATATCTTTCTGTCCCATCACGTCAGACTATGAATCAGGCTTTACGACACCCACAGGAAGCAAAGGGGTGATCCTATTCTAAAGTGCTGTTTGTACGTGGGGAATTTCGTTAGAGGTAAATTGGCAAACTTTACATGAGATCTCTAGTTGTTACGGCAGAAGGTTAGGGTTGCTTGGCTTTTTTATACTTTCATAGGCTACATTTTTTGCCTCAACGAAGGCGTGCCGTGTTAACCCTTACTACCCGCTGAGGTGCCCGCGCGGTAAGGTTTTCTGGGATAACTTTAAGCAGCAATTACTAAATATTTTAGTACTGAATTATATGAAGAAAAAAAACACGTACTTTATGTTTGCTGAAGAATCTTATACTTGTATTTGGACACTCATTAAAAATTCACCCTGTATATTATAAGCTATATTCAAACAGGATTCTTACGCTTTACGATTGACCTGACTAGAAGGTTGCAAAAATATTAGCAAAACCAACAAAAAAAAAACGATATATCTATATTTTATACAAGGCGAAGCGAAGGTCGCGCCTAAAAATGCAGATTAATTCAATATGATAATTAACGAGCGAAAAGTTAGCCAAATACCTTTCAGTCTCACGAGCTGATTACTCCCCGCTATCTCAAAGAGCGTTTTAGTTATTTGAATTCTGTTAGATCTTCTAACAATTTGCTATTAACTGTGCCTTTGTCATCTTCCAAATTTTACAGTAGTTCGTTCACCTTTAAGGCTATTCGACTGTGGAACTCTCTCCCTCTTCATATAAGACAAGCTAAATCTATCGGCAACTTCAAATCTCTTCTTAAAGAACATTATTTGTCTTTCCCCTAACCCTGATTGTCCTACTATTATTATTATTGGCTGACTGTTTATGTTTTATATATTTTTATTTGTGTTATTTGTATATAAGTATGATTGTGTATGTATGTTTATATATAGAGCTATTTATGTACGTGCATTAATATAATTATTTTGATTTTTGGCTTATTATAATCTCTGCACCACCTACTACATAATCTAGTTTTATCTCTTTCTCCGATACCCAAAGGTTGTCTGGAAGAGATCGCTCTTCAGCGATAAGACCGCCTGTTGTCTACCTGTACCTACATGTTATTGTATTGTTTTTCTTTTTAATTGCTTTGTTTGTGTGAGGTGTGCAATAAAGAGTATTTGTATTGTATTGTATTGTATTATTTTTGTCGAAACGAAACGTATAAGGAAAACATCATTCCCTTAGCGTTGTCCCGGCTATCCCGACGTCCGCTTTGACACCTAAAGGTACACATTGAAACCCGACCGCAAGACAGCAGCAGACGTGTCGCAGCGACAGATTACTATACGAATACGTATCGTAGCCAGTCGCCGGGTGTCGCCTTCATAGAAAAACATACAAACCAGCCCCGCTATTCTGTAACTCGTTTTAACCTCACCTCAACGGTCATCCACAAATATATATTGACTCCGCGATTCGTAGTAATTAAGCGTAACCAGCCAGCCCCTATTCTGTAACTTGTTGTTTAACTTGACACCGCAATGCGTAATAACTAAGCGTAGGCAGAGGTCTAGTTTTCTGACGGGTGACCGGCGGGGTGAGCCGCGTTAGCGCTAAGCGAATAACAGCCCAGAGGTCCAGTTTCGTGACGGGTGACCGGCGGGGTGAGCCGCATTAGCGCTAAGCGAATAACAGCCCAGAGGTCCAGTTTCGTGACGGGTGACCGGCGGGGTGACCCGCGTTAGCGCTAAGCGAATAACAGCCCAGAGGTCCAGTTTCGTGACGGGTGACCGGCGGGGTGAGCCGCATTAGCGCTAAGCGAATAACAGCCCAGAGGTCCAGTTTCGTGACGGGTGACCGGCGGGGTGAGCCGCATTAGCGCTAAGCGAATAACAGCCCAGGGCTCCAGTTTCGTTAGGCGTGACGGGTGGGGTGAGGCGCATAAGCGCGTAAAGAGTAACCTCCCAATCGTGTCGCCGCGATACGTCGTCTTCTGCTGTTTGGCTGCGGTCGAGTTCCAAATTGTACTTTAATCCGAAGATATGGTGCGGCTGCCCTCTGCCAACACTAAGTGAAATCTACGCTTTATTGGGATTAGACCGGTGTCCTCACGACATTTTCCTTCAGCGAAACGCTACTGAAAGAAACCGTCGAGCTATTGAAAAACCCAGTGGTATAGTCAACAGCAATGCTCATTTTGGTACCTTGTCACTTTTACTACTTTGACGCATCCCAAACTGTCCCAGTATTGTTACGTTAAGTGCGACAGAGTATTAACATGATGAATGAAGTACTTTTGCTGTTGACTGTACGGAGCCAGGGTTCGAACCTAAGACTCCAGATTGAAAGTCGCGTTTACCGCTCGGCTACAGTCTCTCTCAGTATTATAATTAGTTAACGAGTGAACAGTAAGCCAAATTGCTTTCAGTCTCATGAGGACGTATCGTGAGGATATTTGCGTCGAAACGTCTGAGAAAAACAGTGCTATAAAATGTGGTAGTTGACTATCTGGCTCGATCAAGTTTTTCTTCTTGTTATCCATACTAATATTATAAATGGGAAAGTGTATGTGTGTGTTTGTTTGTCCGTCTTTCACGGCAAAACGGAGCGACGAATTGACGTGTTTTTTTAAGTAGAGATAGTTGAAGGGTCGGGGAGTGACATAGGCTACTTTTTGTCTCTGTCTCGCCCCCCACTTTCCTAAAATGGGGGGGTGAAAGTTTGTATGGAGCTACAATATAAACGACTTCCACGCGGACGGAGTCGCGGGCAGAAGCTAGTGCTGTATAAGCGAACGAAGAGACAGGAGTGACAAGAGTTATTTATAAAAAGCATAAAAAAATTAAAAAACTGTAGTAGGTATCCTGACTACGGAGAACTAACTGAAAAAAAAAACTTTTTTTCCATACAGAAGGTAGCCTGCCTATAATTTTGAATCGATTAATACCTTATTCATCAAAATCGGTTCAGTGTCTTAAACGCTACGGTGGAACACACGTAAATACAAACAAATCATTTGACACCCAGAACATGCAGCGCGCGTCGGCGTCTTAAGAGCGTTTCTCAAAAAAAATGCCACTACATTTTTTCGGAGATTTTTTGCAACTTTTATGTTATTTCTACTCAAAATCACGATGTCTTTCCATCCCAATAGGAGAAAAAAAGTGTACCAAAATGTCCATACATTTTTGAACTTTCCTATTGTGTTACCACCATACAAAGTATAAGGTAAATGGTAACGCAATAGGAAAAAATTGTCACACACAGTTTTTTGTCCTACCGGGGTCGAAGGACCTCCTGATTCTTAGTGGAAATAGTTAATATAAAATTCCTAGAAGTACAATTAATAATAGTGGCATATTTTTGCTCTTAAACGTGTAATTGTGTTATATTCGTTAAAGTTTTTGAATGTATATGTATACATATAGTTAGTCTCTAAGGGATTTGTAAATATGGGCCTTGTTGCCTGAAACAAATAAACAAAAAACCGGCCAAGTGCGAGTCGGACTCGCGCACGAAGGGATCCGTACCAATATCTATAAAAGCCGAAAAAAACACGTTTGTTCTATGGGAGCCCCCTTAAATATTTATTTTATTATGTTTTTAGTAAGTATTTGTTGTTATAGCGGCAACAGAAATACATCATCTGTGAAAATTTCAACTGTCTACCTAGGGCTTGTCCATAAATTAGTCATCGTTTTTGGTCGATTTTTGTTATCCCAGGTCTGTTGGACCAATACGTCATGGGATAATACAAAACACCCTGGTTGCACCAACTTACAATTACAGACCACCAACGTTAAACACGACGCCAGCAGATGTCATTCCATATAAACTTGTCAAACGCATTAAAGTTAAACATAATAAAGCTACTAGATAGGTATATATAAACAAACATACAATTTCAACTTCGGGCAGCCTGTTACCTTTATTAATGGCTTTTTCGTCTACGACACCCCAGCGAGCTTTTTGGCTATCTATTTTAGGAATGCTCTAATCAGAATTACAGCATTTCTAAAATAGATAGCCAAAAGCAACGCGTCTATAAACAAGCGAAGCACTTTTATGACCTACAAACATAGAGAACATTGTAAGAACAGTGAATAGCGAGCTAGCTATATTTTGATGACGAGATGGATAATAATGGCGCCGAGTCGGTCGCTACGTGCCGATGTGTAAAAGTTTGAAAATAATCACGCATATGCGAGACAATTACGCAAGTTAAAGAAATTCTTGGAATACAAATCGGATACTTTCCTTCGATGAGTACGTACTTTATCACTTATCAGTGACTAGATGCCCGCGTGATGCAAAGAAAGCAGGCAAACCCGCGGGATAAAATATAGCCTGTGTCCATCCAAAAAGTCCAACCTAAACAAAAGTGAAAGAGTTTTTAGAATCCAACGACAACACTGTTAACTGACCATCCTGTGTTTATATAGAACCTTATTACAATGCACTTAAGGCGCACCGATGGTCAGTTAGCTGTGTTGTCGATAGTAGGTACAGGAGATTACCCATTAGATACAATCTTCTTAATGGCCGAGGGATGAGACATCTATGGGTGACCCTTTCAACTAATGGTCTATCTCGCAGCCTTTTTCTCTTTATAATATTAATATTGACTAGCTGCCCACGGGACTCTGGCCGCGTATTGCCAAGAAACCAAGTGAAGCCACGAGTTAATATTAGCTAGTGACAATGCTGAAGGTCTATTCTATACACTACTGAAAGATTTTTTTTAAATCGGATAAGTTGTCCCTGAATTATAGTATGATTACATACAAATTTACAAGGGTATATACAATCTCACGGACTTTTCCTCTTTATAATATAACTAGCTTCCGCCCGCGACTTCGTCTGCGTAGACATGGGATAAAAACTATCCTATATTTTAATCCAGGCTATAAACCATCTTCTTGCAAATTTCATCCAAATCGGTTGAGCCGTTTAAGCGTGATTCACAAACATCCAAACTTTCGCATTTATAGTACAAGTATAGACACACACACACACACACACACACACACACAGTGTGTTTCTCTATAGACGTGTTATTATACATGTTTTATCTAAACTATAGATTTAAATTTCCACATCTAAAAATTCTCAATCGATTAGATTATTTCTACTGAATCCAATTACTGCAAGTCTTTCTAATAAATACGCAATTTAAGAATTTATTGTCGGAAATTGGAATCAGTGATGAAAATTGGAAACTATTATTTAAGTAGAAGCATACATATCATCATGCCTGTTTCCAGGAGCGGTATAGGCAGAGATCGGTATAGGCAGACCTTCCAATTGCTATTATCTCGTCCATAAAAAGGTTAAATTCGTCGATAAAATATGATTGTGAATCATATCAATGATGTTACGCGTGTCAAACAGACAACATTATTTATTATTATTGTGCCAGCGACATGTGATAATGACTTCCGCTGTCCATAAATTGATTACCCGGTTTAATTTTAGTAACGGGTTAAAAGACGCATTTAAAGGGCATTCCTATGCCATTCGGCGTTTGTACTGCTGAAGTTAGTTTAATCTACGAAGATATCCCCCACTTCTATTCACGGCAGTATCCATACTAATATTATAAATGCGAAAATGTGTATGTCTGCGAGAGGCAACAGTTGCCTCTTCACTCTTAAATCGCTGAACCGATTTAGGTGTATTTAACTATGTTTGTTCGGGTGGAATATTGCAACTCGATTTTGAAGCAATATCTATCTTCAACCGATTGAGCTGAAATTTTGGGTTTAATTATAGTTTGTATGACAATTCAATATTATGGTACCATCGAGCTGATCTGATGATGGAGACAGAAGGTGGCCATGGAACTTCAGTACTTAACAGACGTAACCCCGTTGAGTTTAGGCTCGTTCGAATCGTCTCAGCGAGTAGTCGATGGCGGTATACAGGAACATATAGTTGGCAATAAAAGCTTGTACCAAAAATGATTTTATTGACATACTTATTTAATAAAAAAACAAGCCGATGGGAATGAAGTTCTCAACACGGATGGGCCGTTAATACCCAGTATAGAATGTTGAGAAATTGATCGTAAATAGGACATCAGTCGAGCTAGGAAACAGCAGCGGCTATCTGATAAGAGACTCTCGAGATAACGGTCTTATCGTGTCACGTGAGCCTAAACTCCGCCTCACAGCTTACAACAGTGAGGACACTAGAGCGAGAACGGCTGGGATGTCTCGTTCTAAGTGTTCACGCGGTTTTGTCATAGTAGAAAGAGTGGAAAGTAGGTTATCTTCGTTAACGTACGGCGCGCGGCTTGTATGTGTGCGCCACAGTATCTAGATGCGTCGCCGCACGCACACTCAAACAAAATCTCGACTGGCGTACTGAGAAACGGGTCGAGATTTTGTTCGAGTGTGCGTGCGGCGACGCATAGATACTATGGCGCACACATACAAACCGCACGCGGTGCGTATGTAGAAGATAACGTACTTTGCACTCTTTCTACTATGGTCTTGTGTCAGCGGTGCTGTATTACATCCAAGATTCAAGAGCACATGAGCCCAAAGTTACTGCTTTACTTCAGAGAAGACACTTTAAGATAAGATGGCTGAAATATGCGTCATACTCGTGATCGGGTGCTGTTTAGTCCAGACTGTTCATGCTTGCAAGGGCATAGTACCTAACTACTTAAATACTAGTGTTGTTATTATTGTATTGACGAGAGACATCATTCTGATCTTGACACGTTTTATTGTTATTGACCCTGTACGTCTCTGACAATATTACATTATTGTTCCTTTTTTTGACGCTTAGAGACCGTATACATCTCTACGAATAATTATTACTTGCTTTGCTTGTGAGGTGTGCAATAAAGAGTATTTGTATTGTATTGTATTGTACTTGTATTTGGACGCTCAGAGACCTTATACATCTCTGGAATACTGCATAAATATCATTAACTTCTTGTTACTGCTGATACAGACCTTATATCGAATTTAATGGTTTTGTTTTGTTTTCATTAACTTAGTGACAATTAGTTTGTTAACCGTTTACATCGGTCCTTAATCTGCAAATTTTTATTATTGTGAAGATTATTATTATTTTATTGTTAATTACCATTTGACATGTAAAAGTGCCCTTGTGGCCTATTTGCAGAATAAATAATTGATTGTGATTTTAGTGAAAACGGTTCGTCTCCCTAGGAATTCCGGTTCTCTCTCTAAATTTTACATATACTTATAGAAACATTAGGAACTGATAAACAATACTCAATTTGACACGTGCTCTTGTGTTAGACGTGCTGCCACACTTTCATTGTATAAAATGATGAATGTAGTCGTATATATTTGCACAAGCATATATATTGGCAGTGTCTCAAGACGAGAGTCTTTGACCAGTGTGTGTTGCCAGTGATGACATATGGCACGGAAACGTGGTCGCTTACTATGGGCCTCATAAGAAGGCTCAAAGTCACCCAAAGGGCAATGGAGAGGGCTATGTTGGGAGTTTCTCTGCGCGATCGCATCAGAAATGAGGCTATCCGCAGCAGAACCAAGGTAACCGATATAGCCCTCCGAATCGCTAAACTTAAGTGGCAGTGGGCGGGGCACATTGCACGTAGAACCGATGGCCGTTGGGGCGGAAAGGTTCTCGAGTGGCGACCACGTACCGGAAGGCGCAGCGTGGGTAGGCCCCCCACAAGGTGGACTGATGACCTGGTAAAGGTCGCGGGAGTCCGCTGGATGCGGGTGGCGCAGGACCGGTCATTGTGGCACTCTTTGGGGGAGGCCTATGTCCAGCAGTGGACGTCTTTCGGCTGATATGATGATGATGATGATGATATATATTGGCAGAAGGTTTATCTGTGTTTGTAGGTACTTTCCCCAATAGACCGTGCTCAGCCGGTATGGACTGTTAGATGGAGGGTGGCTTGCATGAATCACGTTTGACTAGCCGTTAAACTGTAGAGAACTTACGATTACCGACGGTTTGAAACAACCGGCTCTGAGTGTTACATTCCATCGCCAATCCCATTTTGTCATGTTTAGATTCTTTCATGTGACAGACTTTTTCATAAAACTGTCATTGGAATTTGATTTTTTATCCTTGGACGATAGTGTTGCTTTTTGTGGACTACTTTTAAGCAATTCCGTCAACTTAAATAAACTCAACTATACCTCGATAAGACTAGACTTCAGGATACAGCGCGAGGCTCAAGGGGGTGCATTGGAAATGATAGCGTGCTTTGAAACGCCGTTCTGACAAGATTAAGAAACAATAAGGTCTGATTTTCCGACACATGATTCTTGACTATATGATTGTTTGTCTGATTTCGATACATGATTGCATAAAGTTTCCTCGATAGAAAAAAATCCAAAGTTGGGTCTTTATTTTCCTTTTCTCACTCAGCCTACTCAAACAATACATTATTTTACGACACAATCAAGTTAATACTATAGTATTTTATCTCATCTAAAGTCTAATTTAATAAAATATAAATAAAACTTCACCAAGTTAGGTATTTATCGAAATTTGTCCAAAAAACCCATTCCCGAAGAGTGTTGCATCTCTTTTTCTCGTGCGCGAAAGGCATGAGCGTGCCTCTGTCAAGGGGGCGTGGTCGACTCGAATCAAGGCATCCCCTTAACCATCGGTTTTTGTAACTAGTGACCAAGCTGTCCTACGCTGTAACGTATCGCCTATCGTCAAAGCAAATAGCGCGGCACGGCTACACCTATGACATTATCAACTTACATGTGATGCTTGACCTAGCACTGACATACAACTTACAACCTAGCCATTCTACGGCGTAACACATTCAGTCAACCCGTATGTAGAGGAAAGCGCCTTCGAACAGAGTGCTCTATGCGGATTCTTGGCACTGAAAGTGTTAAATGTCGGCCGAGGCAACACTGTGGAACGTAGAAATGTGTCAAAGGGAGCACGATATTTATCCTTCTCATTCTGTCATATGACTGCGTCTCACAGGATGGCGGAAAGCAAAACTCTTACTATGGGTGCTACAATTATAATTATAGACGACGATATAGATTCTTAAATATATAGAAAACATCTAAGCCTCAGGAACTAATCGAACCCAGAGTCACTACCAACTACGCAAAAGTGGTCGTCATTTATTTTGCAAAACGTCAAATGCGATAGTATAGTAATGGAATCTAATCAGCAGTGACCTTGATTTAATCAGAATGAATGCCAAATCAAATAGATATATACATATTAATCATGATGTTTATATTTCTCACTAGGTACCCGCGCGGCTGGGCCCGCGTTTTGCAAAGAACGCAGACAATCCCGCGGGATAAAACATAGCCTTTATCAATTATACACAGGTTAAAGAATTGTTGATATCGGATAATTGGTTCCGGAGATTACTCCCTACATACGAACTCACAACCTTCCTTATTCTTTTTATGATATTTGCACAGAATTTGTCACCAGTTATTAGAGCATTGCTACCTATGACACATAAAATGGTGGCAACACATATTACCTAAGTGCGCATGCTAGGAGGAAAAACAGTGAATATTTATTCAACTTACATAAAGTCTGTAAAACTGTAAATCTGTATTAATAACAAAGTAGGTGGAGACTTACTCACCGCTACCTGTCATTAACAGCAGTTATAGTACCGTAGTATATCTTAAGAAAAAATATTGAATACACACATATAGAATATAATAAGTTAGTAGTATCAGGCCTTTAAATACCGCTATTTTCGCATAGTGTTATAAGATTATTTTTCCAACAAAGCGTTATACTCAAAGCGAACTAACTGGAACATGGAACTTGTGACTGAATTTTTAATTTCTTTTTTACGTTTGGATATTTATGACATTGTCATTTTAATTTATTATTCTCGTGATATTTTTTTTTCGACATTAGATCGTTTTTTCTAGAACCATTCTAGACTAGTATTTTTCATACAATTATTACTTCATATATTTTTTATTTTTTATGTTTAATAAATTGCTCTAATAAATTAGCTTAAGATTATCTTTCTAACTAACGATTTGAAAGTGCTTGTTACTAGGCCTACTTGAATAAAGATCATTTTGAGTTCGAGTTTGCGATGTTTTACGCGCTGTATAGCGGTATCCGTTATAACGTTATAAATCTAAACCAATAGTTTATATGACGATAGTTGCTTAAGCAAACTTAATAATAATAACGTTATAGGACTTATAGGGTCTCTTCTTCGCACTAAGTTTCGCCCATTCGACAGCGCGGCTCGTATTTTAAAACGATATTATACCGTTATTCCACCGTATTTTATAATGTTATGTTATGATATTTTTATCGTAATAGGGCATACTGATTTTGGCATAACGTAAAATTTCAACATTAATGAAATATAACATAACATTATGATATCGCTTTTATTGATAACGTTTTAAAGGTCTGAGTAGTATACATATATATAACTTCAATACAGGGTTACATTGGCCCTGGCGGGTAACTTTGCCTCTCGTCAATTACTCTGTCCACAGCTTTTTTTTTACGTATTTGAACAGAATGTTATTACTTTCTTTACGTGACATTGGTATATGTTATTTTCACGTGGGCCAAAATAACCGTCCATTGGGTCAATGTAACCCGCACTTACGGTATCTAAACTAATATGATAGGGGTACAGTTTGTGAGTGTCTAGCTTTGTATGTTTGTATGTAAGTGGTAATCTCTGGAACTACTCATCCAATTTTTATAAATCTTTCTCAGTAAATATAATGTATGTATAGAATGGACCTTTAGGATAGCTATACTTTATGCCGCAGCTTTGCTTGCGTTATGTAAAACATATGTCTGACAGGTCCGTCTAGCAATCTAATATATATTGTCAGTACGATACATAAGCTTCCTATTTGTTCATTTGTGTAGCAATGTTAATATTAGTTATGAACCAATAGTGACATGAGTGTTGTTTTTTGTGTGATTCATAAGTACATTTATTATACCAATAATGTAAATAAATTGGTCTAATGGGACACCTAATGATCTGAATCATAAACTAGGATGTCATATGTCACAGTAAAATGCCAAATAACATATAAAAATACAAATTTGCATTACCCGGTACTAAATATTGATTTTATAATCATACAAATTACGATCAATATAAGTTTTGTATATTAATAAATATACATATATAGGCCTTGAAAATACTGGTATTAAATTTCAGTATCCCACTGATTTCTTTTTCAGACAACATACAATATTTCAGTATCACTACCATAGTTTATCAATGAGATATTGCAAATTAAGGAAGACATTTTAATACATTTAATAGTTGCCAATATAAACCACTTCTTTCATAGCTCATCACTAGCAACAACTTCGAAAGAGCTTAAAGGACCATGGTTAGCTAAGTTGTTTTAATACAATTGTTTGACTTTGTATCAATAGTGTCACAAAATATTTTGATTTTGTTATACAGTTCCACATAGTAACACGGTAAGCTTGGTAGAACAAAACTAAAACTGAGTATCAAATACGCATAATCACGAGATTATCACTACCCTCCAGCCATCCTAAGGCCAATTAAAAGGCTTCCTTTTCAATGTTATTCTAAGGGCAAGTTGCATCAATTTACGACTACACACCTATCAAAGTTAGATATGGGGGCAGCAGCAGTCATTCTATACTTTCTATAGCAACTTGTCAAACTATCCATATTTCTAGAGCAACTTGTCAAACTATCCATACAGACGGTTTGGTGCAACCCACCCTAAATTGAATCTTTGTATTGTCTTCTTCCATTTTAAAACAAAAACTATACTCTTTACCTTTTACAGTTCATTTAAAATTAATTGCCTGGATTGCATTGGTGGCTTGAAGCTACAAACTAAAGTAACAACACATCCGACAGGTTTAATTTCAAAAAATATATGCAGCACGATGATACATGATAATGGTTTCATGTTTTATTGCATTCACAATTTTGTCCAGAAAAGGAAGCCATAATGTAATCTATTATCACCAGTTATTTAAGACACATAGGACCACCTACTAAGTATAGCTTCCTAAACATGTTATTTTATTACTTATACATGTTAAAAAGCAGAGAACATATTTGAATAATTACTTTAATGGGACTAGTTAGCCCTGTTGATTAACAGAAATAGAGATAATGTCAGGGTGAGGATAATTAACATAATTTAGAGCTAATTAGAGCAACAATGTACAGTTTTTTTAAAACTGTATTTCAATATAAGGCATTATTTACAAATGTAAAGTTATGTGAGTTACCTAATTTGAATGTGGATAAATTATAGGTCACTTATTAAAAATTGACAAAAATGTTTTTTTTTTCTATGGTTTTTAGAAAATTGTTACTGACCCAAGAATTTATTAGGAATATTAAATATGAAATTTATGAAGCTCATTTACATTAGTTTTATAGTAATGCAAGTAATTGATAACAGACTGATTATCCGAAATACGTCTAAAATAGTTTCTCTATGTCTTCAAGTTGAGAAACTGAGTCTACCATACATATACATGAAATTACCTTATACAGTGTGAAGGTAATCATCCAGAAAGCGAGTTTGTAGTCAAAGCACACACAACACTGCAATCCAGAGGTGAAATTGCACACAAACACTGCATATCCGTGGAGAAATCCGCAGAAGAGTCTACACAACTAATTGAATTAACTACACGTTTACCACCGATATTAGCACCGCAAATATACTCAAAGCAAACGAACGGAGGAGCGGGCGCGACCAGAATGAACCATTCATGTAAAACGACGAGCCGGCCTCGCCTAGCAAGCCTTGCGTCCTCGAGAGTGACAAAAACCTGTTCCACCGATTCACCTACTGAACTAAAGAACGCCGTTTCCGGCACGCACTAAATTTAATACCCGCTAACAGGCAATGATATAATTAACGTTATCTCAATGTTTTCTCTGCATAAATAACGATAATTTTATTGCAATGTACTAAATATGATAGGTGAAAGGAGACATACCTTTGCAAATAGTCGTCTGTAACGACGATATGAAACTTGAGTAATAATTTTGCAGGCACTTAAACAGTTTGGCACGATATAATTGTTCACTTGTAATCCTTTTCACTGATATTAGTCACACCCACGATAATTAAAACTATATCCAGTGTGCGGCGGATATGCGTTATCCCGTGAACGACGCCATTTTGATTTCGTCAACTAAGTTGTCACAGACAAGATAGATCTTATACGTTTCGTTATCAGCATAACACATGAACCTGGAATACTAGAGTATTCTAGGTTCATGGTATTACACGACAATATTGGTACACAAAACTGATTTCAAGTATTTTATCTATCGTTAACATAGTAGCATGGTATTTTTTGATAATAAAAAGAAATTTGATACTATAACCTCTTGATTTTGACACATATTTAATAAAAACGTCCAGTACAATTTCAATACTTCTTAATTAAATATGCATTTTTTATTTTAATTATAAGTAATATAGTTTATCAATTACAAATATGTTCTGTAACGTAAATGGCAGTATGTAGAAAATATATTCATGTTTTTAAAAAGTTGCAATATTGTCTATATGGTGTATGTGATACCGTAGGTAAAATTATCCGAATATGCAGCACGAATTATTTTTGTTGTGTAAGTTAACTAATTATCCTGAGGACGAATTCTTTTGTAAATGGTTTTCTACATTTTATTGATAAATTCATAGTTAAGGGCTTACTTATCCCAAAAACCATACCGTAAATCTTTAAAAATCCTCCCAAAATAGTATAATTACTATGGGATAATAATATACTGCATGGCAACACCTCTAAGTAGTTGTCAAAAAAAATAAGCAAAGAACTTGGCAGCTGTAGTGAAATACGTGTTTTTATTCGATAAATTTGCGAAAATGGCAGTGTAAAACGAATTTGAATGCATAGCTAAATGTGCAACGTGTAATCAAAATGTCGAGCCGTCGTTCGATACTCGGTTCGACGCTAGACGCTCTGCCAGCGCCCACGGACCCGCTTCGCGAATTGTTTGAAGCTTGCAAAACTGGTGATGCTGCGCGTGTAAAAAAGTTAATTACTCCTCAAACGGTGAATGCCAGGGACACAGCTGGTAGAAAATCTACACCGCTACACTTCGCTGCAGGTATTCACATAAATTAAACTGTGTTTGTTTGTGTTGTTGTCGTAAAATTTTGTATATTCACAAGTGAAAGGAGATGTAAGGAAGTCGTTAAATTTGGCCATTGCATAATTAGTTACGGTCATGATTGCACTGAATTCGGTGCTTTATGCGGTCCGAAACTATTGTTGGGATGTAATTTGTGGGTAACTGCTCGTTGTTATGAAATATTCGACACAAATCTGTAGTTAGAATATGGTTAACGAGTGTTAGAATGTGTTGATTGAATGACAGAAGTTTTGTTTATGTATATGTATGAATGTTTTGTGGTGAAGCAGTAACTTAACTGATGTTATATGTGAAACAAGAGCAGTGGCTTTGTTAATAGCTGTGTTGTATTGGTTGGTAAATTTACTATGCAATCTTTTATTTATATTCATATACTTACTTTAGTAAATAATGCATATATTTTGTCACTGTTGCAAATTATTTCATTGAAATATGAGTTTGTTTTCATAATATTTATAAAGACTTTTGTTTCTAATAGGAAATACTTTCTTCTCCACATCTTGTCTGTCTTGGTATAGTGAAAATGATAGATTATGTACACCTAATCTAAAACGCCAACCTGAGAGGGTTGACTTTGACACAGCTTGTTGCTGCTTATATTATTTGTATTCTACTAACGAAGCCTGTGGCTGATTGCTTGTGTGGGTTTTTTTGACGAAGCCTGCGTTGTGGATTTCTATTGTAATTTCAAATGCAGTGTTAATTATGTGATGGTGAATAAAGATTTTGCTTACCTATCTAAAATGTAATTTAAGTATTTTTAAGATAGTAAACATAATCATAGTCATCTTCTGGGTGCACTTGCTACTATAGTACATAGAAATGTAAACACTGTAGGAAGTTTTTGTTGAATAGTGTGTGGGTTTATAATATAATCCATACTAATATTATAAATGCGAAAGTGTGCCTGTCTGTCTGTTACGTCTTCACGCTTAAACCGCTGAATAAATTTAGATAAAAATTTGGTATAGTGATAGCGCGGATAGGACAGGATAGTTTTTATCCCCGAAATCATGGCTTAAGGGGGTGAAATGGGGGTTTTGTATGGAGCTGCGATATAAACGAATTACACTCTTCTCACTCATTGTCAAACTCTATTTTTTAACCTCTTATCTCTTTAAAATGAGGGGTTATAAGTTTGACATGTCTGTGTGTCTGTGGGTCTGTCTATGGCGTTGTAGCTCCTAAACAAATTATTATTAAGCCTTTTTTATTCCATATTACATTTGAAGTTTTTATAAAAAAAAAATAGTTATATACATACATACATACACGCCTTTATCCCTAAAAGGGGTAGGCAGAGCACATGAAACTTGTGTCTAGTGCCACTGTTAGCATAAATGTGAGTATAAAAGATTGACAAAATGTGATATCGCAGTGATAGGTTGCTAGCCCATCGCCCACAACACACTTCAACCCTGTTCCCTTAGTCGACTCTTACGACACCCACGGGAAGAAATGGAATGGTGCTATTCGAACCCGACACCACACGGGATAGTTTTATTTCTGTTGAATATGGACCCCTCTTTGGGTGATGGCCTCCTCCAATCTCTTCCAGTCTTCTCTTTGTCTTCCTATCTCTGTCCAATGTTTGCCAGCTGTCTGGATGATGTCATCAACCCATTGCTTGTAAGGTCTGCCAACATTTCGTTTACCATTTCATGCTCCTAAACAAATGAACCGATTTAATTAATTTTTATTAAGCTGACATGATCCTTCTTAGCTACGTTTTTATATATTGATCTTTTTAATGAAAATTTCGGAGGTCTGTCAACTTAGAACTAAGTTGGTAATTATTATGTGAGATCTTGATTCTAATCTTGGCTTGAGATTGTATTCCCTAGTTGTCTTGTTGATCACGCACCACCAAAACATTGTGAGAATTACCAGTAAATATAAAATAGCATCAATTAATAATATGAAACATGGAGGGAAAAACAGAAACATTCTCACTGTTATCTATAAATGAGTAGTTTCAGAGATTACCCCCTACACACAAACTTACATTTCACGAACATAACTGCTTTATTACTAGTTTAGATATGTAGCGGGTGCATTTTAATTTAATCATAATAAATAAATAATAATAATTAATAAATCTTTTTATTTCAGACGGAATCCATAGGTGTTAGTTATAGACTTATATTCTAGTGTTATTTGTTACTTAAAATACACGATTATTCAGGTATGGAGCTTAGTCCATCGATGTAGAAGGGGGGAGTCCCATCTATCCCCTAACGCTACCAGGATGCCGTTGGCGCTGCCTCGCCAGCGGTTTATAGTAGTGAGGCGCACCGTTTACGCATGATGGCCACATAGCCATCAACCTGTGCCTCCGCACAGGGCCAGGGCCTCCCTCCGGGCAGGGCAGGGCTGGGGCACTTGTCGAAAAATGCAGCGAGGCGCGAGGAGAGCTCCAGTGCCGTTCAGTATGAGATCCTGCAGTCGTCCGCAGGGATGTTGCAGACATTCGCATCCGCAACCGCGGATGTTCCGCATGATTTTCAACATCGGCATCCGCAAAAATCGATGCGGAGTTTTTGCGGATGCGGATGTAGTATAGTTCGCGACCAGATAGCGGCCAACACGGCGCGTGCCACGCGCGTGTTCAGTATTTTCGTGATTAGTCTATTCGTCGATTCGCCGTATTCGCCGGTAGATGATGCGTTAGGTTTGCAACGATTGTAGATCAGTCGCAACGTGTGCGAGTCCTGCGTGACCCTAAAGACGTTGCGTATTTATGTTTTTGAGTCTTTTCCTCAAGATCCGCATCCGCGGATGTGAGCCTAGAAATATCCGCTTCCGCATCCGCGGCATCCCTGGTCGTCCACACGAGAGCGCAGATGGTGGCCGCCAAGGAGGTTTTAGTTGATAGAAACACCACCTATGTGGTCACCCCCGGTCTTCTCCTCTGAAAAAAAGATGGCCGCCATTGAAATCGATCACAACTATACTTATAATAAAATGTTACAGGTTACGGTCGCCGAGAAGTAGTCGAGCTCCTAATCGGCTCGGGCGCCGCGCTCCAGGCCCGCGATGACGGCGGCCTCCAGCCCTTGCACAACGCGTGCTCGTTCGGGCACGCGGACGTGGTCAGGGCTCTGCTGACGGCCGGGGCGGCGCCCGCGGCTAGAGACAACTGGGGATATACGCCGCTCCATGAAGCTGCTGCTAAGGGGAAGGTGGATGTTTGTATAGGTGAGTGTCGATGGTTAGCTAACACAGGGGCAGCTGTCACAGTGTCACACGATGCTTCGACAATGTTGATGTTACTGACGGGCGGGGCGGCGCCCACTGCTAGAGACAACTGGGGATATACGCCGCTGCATGAAGCTGCTGCTAAGGGGAAGGTGGGCGTTTCTATTGATGAGCGTCGATGGTTAGTTGACACGGGCAGCTGTCACAGTGTCACATGGTGCTTTAGGCATGTTGTTGTAGTCAGGGCTCTCCTGACGGACGGCATATCAGGCGATTGAGGTGGCTGCTAAAGGGAAGGTGAACGTTTGCATTGGTGAGTGTCGACTGTTGTTGGTTAGTAGACACAGGGCTTCACAGGATGCTTCGTTCAGCCATGTCGATGGAGTCAGGGCTCTGCTGAAGGCCTGCTGCTAGGCACAACTGGGGCTACCTAACTTCTGCTGCTGGTAAAGGGAAGGATGTGTGTCTAGGTGAGTTGCTGTCAAGCAGTCAACTCCTATGGGTTGATGTTATAGAATTTCTGATGATGATGAATTCTAAAGACCATGTCAGTCAAGGGGCCTTTTTTTGCTTGCAGAGCGATAGTTGAGTCATACCATAAATGTGGTCTTCCCATATCATTCCTAAAGCTTACTCTGTTTTATTTCAGCATTGCTCCAGCATGGCGCGGATCCGAACATCAGGAACACAGAAGGGAAGACTCCCTTAGATCTAGCAGACTCCGCCACCAGGCCTGTTCTCACAGGTAATGGCATTTTCACTAAAAGCTCGTTTCCTCTTTCGAATCCCTACCTAAACTTAAATCTCTGACGTCTATTAATTAAATTTGGGTAATGTTTCTTACTTTTTTAACTGCTGTTTTACAGTTTTTATTAGAAGTCTGACTAGGCCCTGGCTAAGTTTATAAAAAACCGTTGAACCAGATCTAATTATAGTAATATTTTAGACATTACATGCTGAAGGATCTTATAAAACCGGGGGTGATCTGTATGCCAAATCCCCTCATCTGTAGAGAAGCTTCGTCTCAACTAATATTCTCGCTTGTCGAGATCAAGTCATTGTACCACACAACCCGCCTTCCTACCGTAATGTTTGTTGTACTTACAGGCGAATACTGCGCCGCGGAAGTCCTAGAAGCGGCGCGATCAGGCGCCGACGAGCGCCTAGCAGCGCTACTAACCCCTCTAAACGTGAACGTGCACGCCGGCGACGGTCGCCGCTCCACGCCGCTACACCTCGCCGCCGGCTACAACCGCGCGCGCGCCGTGAGGCTACTGCTGCAGCGCGGGGCTGATACACACGCTAAGGATAAGGGGTGAGTGAGAAGGGTAGCGAGACAAGGAAGGGAATAGACGCTCGCGCACTTGAATCACAGCGATCTCTTGCTAGTTGCTTACGAGGAGAGCGGGTAGCGGGACAAGGACGCTCAGGTATCTTAGCGGTCTCACGCTAACTTCTGGTTTTCTGGTACCAACGCGGTTGGTATAAGTGGTAACTGATAAAATGAGATACTTACTATACCCGTAAACCTAGAGAACTCGCCATGAAAACAGTTCATCATAAAATGATATCCACCTTCAATTTTAACCCTCTTCTTTCAGCGGCCTAGTCCCCCTCCACAACGCGTGCTCGTACGGACACTACGAGGTGACCGAGCTGTTGGTGCGCGCCGGAGCAGATGTCAACGCGACGGATCTGTGGGCGTTCACGCCGCTCCATGAGGCCGCGAGCAAAGCGAGGCTAGAGGTGCGTAGTGTAGTCAGAGATGAGCATTAATCGATTATTTTTTTAATCAACTAATTAATCGACTAAACAATCAATCGTCACAAAACTAATCGCGATTCATTTAATTAAGATTAACTTAATCGTCGCAGAATTCGATTAGCGATTAATCATTCGTCATTTTAATCGACTAAATTTCTCGATTACATTTTTAAACAGTGCATAACAAAAAAAAATGTATTATCATTCAATATGTTCTTTGAAATCATTCTAGAGCAGGGCAAAAAAATAGTTGGGCAGTATATGAGTTAGGTAAATTTAAACTTGAATAAGAAATCGATTTACATAATCCATCATTTCATCCCTAAATATCATATATACTCTGGCCAACCAGTTTGTCCTTAGTAAAGAGCGGCGAATTTGAAAAATACAAGCCGTTGGTTCGATCTCTAAAGCAAGTCTTGAAATGCGCAACTTTTTCTACTGATAAACTGGTTGGCCAGAATAATCTATTAAAATTACCGACAAAACATAAGCTGGGATATTTTTAATAGTGCATAACTAAATTCTTGCTAGAATTAGTTCATTATTCTTACCTGCTACCGGTACCGACTTGCTCATAATTCTCATAAGTAAGCTATTCCATTCACTCTTACGAAAAACAAAAGAGATGGTAAAGGGCCGTAGTTAAAAAACTAACTTGCCCTTATCGCTAGATTTGAAGACATTTACTGCCTAGACTGTATAGTGTTTTGAAACAACAATGTTAGTTGAATGTATAATAAAAAGTTTGATTTTCAGTTTTGAGTGTTTTATTGTTAAAACCTAAAATGATTTGCATAAGGGATATATCAATTTAACAGGTATCTCCTCGTCCATCAAAAGACGCGTAATGACCTAGGTATCGTTATACATGCCTTAAGGTATAGCAGTCTGTCAGCGTAACCCGAAACTTACTTACAATTTTTTTTCTGATATCAATCGAAATAAAATTAATCAATCGATTATAGATTTAATCGCTCGTATTTAATCGACGATTAACTTAATCGTGATTAAATTAGTCGAACATCTTACGACTAAGATTGATTAATCGTCACTTTTAATAGTTAATCGATTACTTTTAGGTTAATCTTAATTGTTAATCGTTAGTCGATTACATTTTGCCCATCACTGAGTGTAGTGTAGGAATCACTTATTATTATGCAATTGTTTAGGTGTACCTAACCGCAATAGTACATTATTCACCTTAAGATTTAATACGACTTGTTTAGGCACCATTTAAGTTTTGACTTTTGACAGGTGATAAATATAAAGATATGTTTATTTGCACAAATGTAGTGATGAACATAGGTGGACAGTAGTGTTGGATGCGTACATTTCGCTTGAAGAAGCATGAAAATTTTTCTTACTAGCTAAGTACTATAACTTACTTTAAAAACAAAGTTTTAACCGACTTCAATTTAGTACTCCGCCAAGCCATGAGAACATTTCCACATTTATTTTCCAATTTACCACATGAACTGATTTCCGAGAGCAAATGCGTTGATTATTAGAGAAAAAACCCAATCGCTGTATGTGACCCGATAATATTTGAGAACTTTCGTCGATTCCACAAGGATCACCTTTGGCACTTCATTAGTTGCTATTTCAACGGAATCTTATCAGAATCTGTGATATACTTTTGTACTTTTAAGTACATAATTGAGGAATTCCATAAGTCATCTGTGGTCTTCATCATCAATTCCACTCCACCAAATTTATGATTTCCGGGTGTACACGAGTTATAATAGAAAATACCAAAATCACTACACGCGTGCCTAATATAATTGAGGAGTTCCCTCAATTCCCCACATCATCCAATTGAATTTTTGAAAAAAATGGGACCCACCTGGAAGTATATACTTACAAACAAAAAAAAAATACGAATCGGCTCAATGACGGAGTTCTGAGGTAACAAACATTGAAAAAATAAATGAAAAAGAAAAAAAAATACAACCGAATTGAGAACCTCCTCCTTTTTTTCCTAAAATATATACAAGTTGAAGCTAAGGTAAGTTATACAATAATAACTTGATCGGAATACACATATGATTTCATTTCTACCTAAGATTTACAATATTACCATTACATAGAATTATTTATTCATTTACAAATGTCAATTTGTACCTAAGATTTACAATATTAATATTATATAAAATACGTAATAGATGGCTTATTTTTAAATATAGCTATATTGTATTTGACAAATAGACCTATCTCATATATATTTAATGATAATTTGTTTTTATTATTGTGAAATATATTATACATATAATTTTGAATTGTTAGTCTAAGTTGTATGACGTATTGGTTGGACTGTAATGTCATGTAAACGTTTTATTTATCAATAAATAAATAAATAATAATTAATATAATAATTAGGGATGGAACATTTCCATCTACACGAAACGGCACAAGCTTAACACAAATATGGTTTGGATTATTTAATCTGGCCGACTTCTTATGAAACTGTCTATGCAATTGGAATCTGTGACGTTTGACGGTAGAGTTGCTTTTTCAAAAAGCAACTCTACCGTCGGTACCGTCTCGGTCAGAGCCTTACGAAAGTAAAATCATTCGTATTCATTGATAATATTATATTATACTATATTATATTATAATAGTTTATTATGTATGTACAAATATTAATGTATCAGAGATCAGGTAAACAAATCTACTTCACAACATCCATAATCATTAAGGGGCTCCACGCGCTTTTTGGCTAGTTTTGACAAGTTTTGAGTGGATGTTCCTCCGTCAAAACTATAGATATATTTATGGAACAAACACCTATCGGTTCTTTAGTTCTTTATCTACACTTGCACGAGAGTTTTTTTGAAAATAATTAATATTTATTTTTGTATGATTTATTCAAACATGGTCCAAAAAAGCTCTGTTTTCGATATTAGTATGTCGTTCATGCACTTTTATATATGAAATCTACATATAACTGTTCCTTATTGACGTCTTTAACAACCCACGAGAGATTTTTATTTTAAACTCATTTTCACAAAAGTTACGTCCAAAAAACTGGTTTTTTGGCCTGAAATTGCCAAAGTTTGGTGCCATTTATCCCGAAAACTGTGAGGTTTGAAGTAAATATGGGATACTATTTCGGTAAACCTCGTTGTTGTTAATACGATAAGTCATAAAACACACAAATAAACCGACAGTTACAGATCGAAGGTCATAGGGAGATAGGAGCCCCTTAAATACAGGACTCAATATTAATAATACTTTGACCTATAAAATAAAAATAACAAAATATATTTTACCATCTTAGGCTTAGTGATTATTGACTGATTTACCGATATTACGATGGACTAAAATTATTCGTAAAGCTGTACTATTATTCAACAATTATTTCATATGTGTAGGAATCGAATTAAGGTACAAGTTGGAACCCGACCGCAGACAGCAGCAGCAGACGACGTGTCGCAACGACACTATCGGTTTCTATGAATTTCTATGACGGCGACGTGTCACTGTCTACGGAAGGTATTTCATAGAAATACATAGAAACCAGTAGTGTCGCTGCGACACGTCGTCTGCTGCTGCTGTCTGCGGTCGGGTTCCAACTTGTACCTTTATACTGATGAATGAAGATTGAACTGATGGTAGGTGCTCATAAGAATTTGTTTAGACTTATTTATACAGTCGAACACGCGTAGCTCCGATGTCGCACTTCACTACTTTGTGAGCCAAAAACAGCTGGCTTTTGAATACTGAACTATGTTATATTAATTTTTGTTGTGTTCCAGGTGTGCTCACTCCTGCTAAGTGAAGGCGCCGACCCTACCTTGTTGAACTGCCACGGGAAGTCCGCTTTGGACGTGGCACCGACAAGAGAACTACAGGAGAGGCTGGCCTGTATGTATACTTTTAAATGGCTTTTCTTTCTGATTTGTGATACAGGGTGTACCAAAAATGGGGTGTGAACCGATCAAGGGCATAACAGCTATCGTGCTCTGATAAGAAAAAACTATTTTTTTTTGACGCCAGTTTTTATCGCCCCAGTCCGCCAACGCTCCATTCAAACGTACAAAAAAATCGCGTAAAAAAAAAAAAAATCTTTTAGTTTTTTCCTATCAGAACACGATACCTGTTATGCCCTTGATCGGTTCACACCACATTTTTGGTACACTCTGTATAACATTTGCACTGTCAAAACGCCGTCTTTTCTTGCATTGCTCGTTACGCTTCAGGCGGGTTGCACGAGCTTACAAGGCGCTACGTTAAACGTGGCGCCGGCAGCTGTCATTCCATAGAAACCTGTCAAACTGGCCGTACATTCGGATTTGAACGAACACCGCTTGCGATTACAGTTGACAGGTTGCACCTTATCAATTAATCATTATTAATGTTCCTAATCAACCTTATCTGACGTAGGTATTGAATCATTATTTTAAAGGAAATATTCACTTTTATTTATCGCTGCTTTTAATAATGTTATACATGCGTGTAAATAATACATCCTACTAATATTATAAATGCGAAAGTTTAGATTTTTGGATGTTTGTTACTCAATCACGCCTAAACGGCTGAACCGATTTGAATGAAATTTTGCACGAAGATAGTTTATAGCCTGGAATAAAATATAGGATAGTTTTTATCCCGGGTCCACGCGGACGAAGTCGCGGGCGGAAGCTAGTCTATTTATAAAAAAGTATCATGGATTGAGCAAAATATCATCACCTCAAAGCATGAATCGAATAGACATAATAACTTGAAAATAGAGGTAAATAGCGGTTTAATATAGTGCCTAGATTTTGAAAACAATAATCAGAAAGTTACTAATCAGTAACTAGCAATTGTAAAATTGATTGGTAGCGAGTAAAGTTGTGAGCAAATTCAATCCTATTGTTATTTATATCGCATAGTATTTGTGCTCTGCCTACCCCTTCTGGGAATAAAGGCGTGAATGTATGTATGTAGTATTTGTGTGTTGTACCATGTGTGTGTGTTTTTCCAGTCGAATACAGAGGGCATTGCTTGCTAGAAGCGTGTCGTCTCGCCGAGCCGGCCAGAGTCAAGAAGCAGCTATCTTCGCTCAACAACCCACCCGTAAGTACCATTTTACATGTCGCTTCTCATGGACCAATAGGTCCATATTATACTTGGTTAGGTATCATAATACTCGGGACAAGCTACGGTTATAATAATACCACGAGCGAGCGTGATGGTGGTATAGAAATCTCAATAAGTGTGACAGAAAGGGATATATCATTTGTTATACAACTGGGTTAGTATGAGGTTGCGGCAAATAAACCATTACCCGCCCAAATTGAGTAGGTTGTTTATGGTAAGCCGACAGCCATTTTCAGACCAGTTCTTAATTTAGCTGCATGAGCCTTTCCGTCCGTTATTGAGGCAACGCGTATTGTCCCTCTGTATAAATCTATACTCTTCAAGTCGGTAACTGGCAAGAAGTTGCGCACGATCGGGACAGATGGCGTGCTCTCGTTACGGAGGCCAGGACCCTCTTTGGGTCCCTGAGCCAGATTAGTTAGTTAGTTAGTTTATAAATCTATACTCTAAGTCGCGTCTCAACTGGACAAATCTTAATAGCGCTCAGTAATCGACGCAGGCGGTGCAACGCCATCTAGCGGCCCATTGGACCAACTTATGTACATTCACCCTGTATAGGTTGCTTAGCTATGTTGAAAGCTGAGGGATGCTAGCTAAGGGATGGTAACTCCGGAGAGCTAATGACCGAACCCTTTGAGTGATAGTTGAACACTGCTTTATTGTTTCCACCGATACCTATAAAGGATTGCGACATGGCAATGCAAGCCATGCAAATATTAATGAGTAATTAGGTATTTTACTTGTGCGAGTTGAACGTACTTATATGTGCGTCAGCTCGTACATCTTGCCAACCCGAAAAGAAGGAAATGGCAGCTTTATAATTGCTAAATTAACAGTAAAGCTTAAGCTAAATTATAGTAGGTAAACATTTGTTATTTAGCAATTCATGTAGAAACAATATTAGCTGAAGAAATGAATGCTTATAAATTTCACTTAGCGGTCCATAGTCCATGTATAATTTTAGCGGTTACTCTAGTAAGATAAACGTTTTAAAATGTCAAAGGAAAACTAATTGTCCCCGATGGGCTCGATTATTTCACTAAAAGAATCACACGGTATGGGAATAGACACTGAACGAGCAGGCTTAGGAGGCGCCGCGCCTCTATTTGCACTTAAAATGCCCATGCTCACTGATTTACGTAATTCAATACACTCGCGTGGTACGTGATGCTGGTCGCGGTGCGTGCGCGCGTCGTTTGCAGCCGCGCAGGCGCGCGCTGAGCTCACCGTCACCGGGCCCTCCCGCCCGGGAGACGCTGCTAGCTGCATGCTCCGTCGTTTTCTGGCTCGAAGATAGGCTGCTATAAT
The DNA here is from genome assembly GCA_947049275.1 of Epinotia bilunana. NCBI lineage: Eukaryota > Metazoa > Arthropoda > Insecta > Lepidoptera > Tortricidae > Epinotia > Epinotia bilunana. The sequence continues at coordinate 6,814,195 of OX346276.1, read as the reverse complement.
TCCCATTACCACCATTACGGCAAGCATGCCGTAAATAATGGAAAACTGATGAACATCGTGTATGCTGAGGTCAGATGCTGATTGCTGTTTCAGGTTGTTGATCTCGTCCGTTACCTGACGATATGTTTGCTCGTGGTTTTCTATCATAAAGTCGTAGCTGGTTCCAAAAGTCTTTGTTACGCTATTCAAAATAGATACCTCTGGGGCTTCGACAGAAGGCTGAATATTTACTTTTCGTAAAAAGCTGTTGTGAGAGTGAATAGTGAATGTATCACCCTTATATGTACAACCCTGACCTATTTCCAGAAGGCCAGTGCCTGATAAGGTACTCATAGTTACATCAGCTGGGCAATAAGAGCGAATATTGCATTTATCGCAACACGAATAAAGCCAAGAGTTCGGTCGATGTAACTTGATCCATCTATTTACACAAGTTGAATGCTCATAAATACAAGTTGATGTAGATTTGCCTGTATTTATTAAAGTGATATTACACAATGTTTGCTGCAAGTTTAAGTCATAAGTAGGCTTATCTAGACTACATAGTAGTTTTTCTTCTGATACATGAAGACAAGCTTGCAAATCATAATCTGATAAGAATATAACTGCGTCTTTGCGTAAGTTAAATGCTAAGTAAGGGTAGGTAGGTATGGTAAGGTAGGAATCTCCATTTTTGTTCTGCGGAACGCTAATTATTTTGTCGAGCTCATAGATTTCATTGCTTACTAGTGGGACTCTGATTTCAATTATAAGATAATTTTTAAAGACTTTAGCGAATACTTTTAGTAGCTTGTATAAGTCCCGTATATTTCCGGTCTCAGATGGTGCTTTTAGATCGCCCTGTAGTTGGCCAGATATAAAGTTGATTTGTTCTTCAAGTTGCTCGCTAGTTATTAAGTGTGTGTCGATGCGACCGTGACTGATGTCGGTCACAGTGTCTATGAGTGACGTTTGCATACGTCTGAGATTCTCGAGAATGATATTAGCTGCTAATGCTGATGACGTAATGTAGAGCCCGTCGTTGACGTCAGACCGTAATTTATTTATGTCTGTTGTTATATTATGGAGATGCTCATTGATAAGTGAAAATTGTTTGTTCATTATTTGCTCATTGCGTTGTATGATGTTTAATTCTGCTTCAACCACTGTAGTTTGGTTTTTGATAAGAACTTTAAGATGATTTTCGTTGTAGGAAATTTTTTCAATGTCTTTAGCATATTGCTGGGCAAATTTGTCGTCTAATACGCCAAATAAGTAGTGAGCTACGTTTCCGATACCATTTACTAAACCTCGTTTTTGTCGCTTGTTATTAGAGCTTTGTAGCAATCGGTTGTAGTGCTCAATTTCCTTTAGCTCGTGTGTTAGCTGGTTAGTTATTTGCTGGAATTGAGTGCTAGATTTCATAGTCAAGCCTTTCAGATTTCTCACGTAAGTATCCATGTCAGTGATTGCTTGCCAGTAGCCAGTGAGATTGTAGTATACTACAAGCTTCCATTCGTCTCGAATATATTGTAAGTTCGATACCTTGTCAAAGTATAGTGATTTTGAATCATTGAGCGCTGTGGTACTGAAATGAGGTACCTTTTGCTGTGAAGTTGGAGATACCAACATTGAAAATAGTAAGAGAGCTAAGGTGAAAAAGTTTTTGAATGGTTTACGCTTATTTCCACGTGCTCGTACATCCGAGCTTGCAGGTGGTGGAGTTTGCTGATGAGCTGAGAGATCGTCTTCTTTTTTATCTGTTTCAATCGGTAACAGTATAAGCTTTGTTACTGGTCGCTTGAAAATGTTAGCTTCGGTTTTGACAGATACAACCCTAACGTATCCATCGCTTCCAGGATGCAGGTCTACCACTCTGCCGAGCGCCCACTTGCCTGGAGGTGAGTTGTCGTCTTTTATGAGTACAATGTCGTTCAGCTGAAGGTTTTTTGTAGGTGTTCTCCATTTGGAACGAGTTTGAAGATGCTGAAGATAATCTGACGACCATAGCTTCCAAAAGTGCTTGTTCATGCTTTGTACAAGTTGCCAACGTGCTCGTAAGTTGATGTCATCTGGGTCGGTCTGAGGTCGTGATAGTAAAGAGTCTCCAATCAAGAAATGTCCTGGGGTCAAGTAAGCATCCTCAGGATTCTCCGTCAGAGGAAACAAAGGACGAGAGTTTAGACACGCTTCGATCTGCTGCAGTAGTGTAGTAAACTCCTCGTAAGTAAGCTTTTGCTCACCTAAGACTCGTTTCAGATGTCGTTTGAAGCTTTTCACGGCGGCTTCCCATAAGCCACCCGCACTGGGCCACGCTGGAGCATTGAAAGACCACTCGATGTTCATTTCGCTTAGATGCTTAAAGTAGTCTTGATTGATTGTGCTTGAAATTTCTTTGTATTCACTGTCCAATGCTCGTTTAGCTCCGATAAAGTTAGTACCTTGGACGCTGTACATTCGGCGGGGCGTCCCTCTCCGCGCACAGAAACGGCGAAAAGCTGCTAAAAATGCTGGAGTGCTGAGGTCAGACACCAGTTCTAGGTGCACGGCCTTAGTCGCTAGACAGACGAACACAGCCACATAGCCTTTGTTTGTTTTGACTCCCCTGCCCTTGCTCGCTTTTAGGTCTACGTACCCGGTAAAATCTACGCCAGTGTGCGTGAATGGACGTGAAGGTGTCACTCTGGCTCGTGGTAAGTCGGCCATGAATTGATGCTGCTTTTCAGTACTGAAACGACGACATTTTACGCATTTACGAAGCTGTTTTTTAACTGTTCTCATGCCGCTTAAAATCCAATACTTTTCACGTAAATAAGATAGTGTTAGTCGCGGTCCGCCGTGCAAGGTTGTAATATGAGCTTGATCAATTAGCAATTGTGTAAAACGGCTGTGACTTGACAAGATCATTGGATGTTTAGCTGAGCTGCTAACTGTGGACTGACCGAGGCGGCCACCCACTCTCAAAATCCCGTTTTCATCAAAAAAGGGAGAGATATTCGCTAAAGGGCTGCTAAAACCAACATATCCCTTTTCTTTTAACTTTTCCAAGTCCTTTTCAAAATCATTCGCTTGCTCATTTTTGATAATAAACTCATAAGCTTTGTTTATTTCTGTAGTGGACAGGACTGTATCATGTTCCGTGTGTTTGTGACGTAACGCTGCTGCGAAACGTGATACCCATGCCACTATTTTTACTGTTCGAGTGATAGAGCTGTTGCTTGTTAATAATTCATTTATAAATGAATAGCTAGGTTGATGTAAAGCTGAGTTCACACAGACCTTTTTAGTTTCAATGGTCGGTGGATCATAAGTTTTGTTTTTAATGTTGCTTGGTTCAAAGGTAGCTAGCGATTCCGGTCCGTTCCACCAAAGTGTATTATTTAGAAGCTTTGTTATGGATAGTCCTCTGGTGGCACAGTCAGCTGCATTTTCTTCCGACCGGACGTGGTTCCAATTCGATGCTGGTATGATTTCGGTTATTTGCTGAACTCGATTCGCGACGAATTGCTTCCAACGAGATAAGTCGCCATGAAGCCAACCCAAAACTACTGTTGAGTCTGTCCATGCGTATATGTCATATTCAGTGGCTGTCAAAGAAGCTTTTATGATTTGTATAAGCTGAGTTAGAAGTAAAGCTCCACACAGTTCAAGTCGCGGTAGTGAAACTTTCTTCTTTAGTGGCGCTAGTTTCGTTTTAGCTGCGACGAGTCGCCTCGTGCACTCGCCCTTATCGTTGGTTGCTACTAAGTACACGGCGCAGGCATAAGACTTTTGCGATGCGTCGCTGTAGCCGTGTAACTCAAATTGTTTTTGTGTGTCACCTAAGTATCTAGGTATGTTGAATTTACTTACATTTTGAAGGTCATTTCGTAGCTGGACCCATTCCTTCTGGATTTCTTCCGGAATAGGGTCATCCCATCCTTCACAGGAAATCCATGTATTTTGGAACAGAAGCTTAGCTCGAACCGTCAGGGGTGAGAGCCATCCCAACGGATCAAATATCTTTGATATTTCTGATAGTAGCTGGCGTTTCGTATTACATAACTCGGCGTGCTCGATTTTGTTTGTAAATATAAATGAATCGGACGAGGGTGTCCATGTTAGACCGAGTGTTTTACGAGACTCTGAACATTTAAAGTCGAAAGGCTTATCAAGCTGATCTGTAGATAAATCTTGTAGTAGCTCTGGATGATTAGCTGACCATTTTCGTAAATTCATTCCTGCTCCTCTCATTATTTTGATTAGCTGTTGCTGCAGTTCTTTTGTAGCTTCGATAGTGTTTTCACCACTGAGTAAATCATCCATATAAAAATGATTTTCTAATGCTGCTGCTGCGAGAGGGTATTTCGAGGCATCGTCTTTAGCTAGCTGTCGCAGGGTTCTCATAGCCAAATACGCAGCTGGTTTTGTGCCATAACTTATTGTGGTAAGTAAGTATTCCTGCATTGGCTCTCGGGGGGAATCCCTCCAGAGAATACCCTGTAGATGTTGATCGCTTTCTCTGATTAATATCTGACGAAACATTTTTTCTATATCCGCAGTAACTACATATTTATATTGACGCCAGTTCAAAATCAAAGTAGGTAGGTCATGCTGCAAGTTCGGACCACATTCCATGACGTCATTGAGGCTGAGCCCTGAGCTGGTTTTAGCTGAAGCGTTGAATACTACCCGCAAGCTGGAAGTAGTAGATTCAGGCCGGACCACTCCGTGATGCGGCAGATGGTATGAAATGTGGTCACCCTGGTTAGCTGGACGCATATGACCTAGTTCTAGATATTCGTGAATGAATTGTTTATAGCTGTTAGAATAAGATTCGTTTTTTACCATTTTGGTCTCTAATTGTAAGAATTGTGCTGTCGCTTTTGCTTTGGAAGTTCCTAAACCTTTTTCATAGTTAGGCTTCATTGGTAGGGCTACCTCGTACCTACCGTTGTCAAGTCGTTTGGTAGTAGCTGTGTAATGCTCTTCACAGTACTGTTCTTCCGTAGTAAGGTCGCTCGATATGCTAGGTATTTCCTCCATCTCCCAATATTTAGCTATTTCGTCAAGATTATTAACGACAACGCTGCAGTTAAATGTTTTTACATTTCCCGACAAAATCCAGCCAAGCTTAGTTTGTTGAGCTATGGGCGTGTTAGGTGACCCTTTTACTAGACCACTCATAATCACGTCCGAGTAAACGCAAGCATCAAGCAAAATATCAACTGATTTAGATAAGTTGTATTCTGGATCAGCTAGGTTCATGTGCTGGATGTGAGGCCACGATTTCTTGGTGAATGAAACATTGGGAAGATCACCAATAACTCGAGGAATAATGCATGCTTCAGTGTTGAAACTGTAATCATCGTAGATAGATTTACATTCAAGTGATATAAGCTGTTTGCTGTGCTTAGGGACGACACCGACGCCGGATACCGATGCGCTAAATTTGCGGCGTGGCAACCCTAGTAGTTGTGCTGCGTTCTCCGATACTAAAGTTATCTGAGAGCCTTGATCGAGTAATGCCCGTAGTGTGACGTAATTACCGTCAATCGCTTTGATTTTTAATAAAACAGTCGCTAATAAAACTTCTTCATCGTCAGCCGCAACGTGACTTGCTGTGTAAGGCTTGTTGCTAGGTTGTTTATTTGATGGTAGCGCTTTGGTCATTAAAGGTGAGTTTTGCTCAGCTGTAGGCACTGTCGTAGTGTGGTGCAGTGACCCGTTACATGCGTCGTGCAAAATCGTATGATGTTCGCAATTGCATTCTTTGCACCTTTTTGTTGAATTGCATTTATTACTTGCATGTTTAAATAAACAGTTTTTACAAAGTTGAAGTTTCGCAACTGACCTCAATTTAGCATCCGCTGACATGTTGATGAACCTTTGGCATCGGTATAGCTCGTGATCAAAATTACACAGAGGGCACTTACACGTGGATGTAGAAGCGGCTTGATACCTCGATGTATGCTTGCTATTATAGTAGCTCGGCTTGTAGTTAGGCTTAGCTTGATAAATTGAAGGCTTTGCTGTAGCTGTAGATTCTCTCTCTCTCTTGTGAGTAGGCTCTAGTGCTATAAACTTACTCTCGAGAAAAGTCATTAGCTCAGATAAAAGAGGTAATTCTCTAGGAGACTTACGCGATTCTTTATAGGCGTTGTAGGTATCGCTGTCTAGCTTTTTGGTCAGTAAATGGACTAATATCGGATCCCAAGTGTTAGTATTCACACCGAGGTTGTGTATGGCGTGAATACACTCGGTGGTGGTATCGTAAAGACGTTTTATCTCGAAAGATGTTTGCTTGCTGATGCTGGGTTGGTTCAGGAAAGTCTCGATTTGAGTCGTAAAGAGTACTTGAGGATTATTATAACGATGCGTCAATATTTCCCAAGCAATATCATAATTTTCAGCTGAGATATTTAAATGTTGAATTAATCGCTCCGCTTCTCCCTTGACCTTACCCTTAGATGCTGCATTTTTTGAGCTTTTGATAAGAAGTTATTATTATGAATAGATTCAGAGAATAAATCATAGAACGTAGGCCAGTAGGTATACTTGCCTGAAAAAGTGGGTATCTCAAGTAAAGGAGTAGCTTGCTGGATGTGAGAAGTAGCAGATAGCTTTTGGTTTAGCGCTTTCTTAAGTTTCTTATATGACTCTTCCTGTTTCGTAAATTCATCTAGGTAAACTTCATCCTCACCTTCAAGAATGTTGTCTATTTCTAGATGCAGCTTGTCGATGGCGTTCCATCTAGATTGGATGCTGCGGAGCTCGTCTTCTAGCTCCCATTTCTCGGTGATCTCGCTTACTTTGATGCTAGATATTAGTCGCTTGAAAGCTCGAAAGTTAGTCCTCTGTAGGGACAAAAGTTCATCTACCTTGCTTGGACCAGTCCCGGTGTTAGTACCGTTACCAGCACCTGACCCTATTAAAGGTTTTTCTTGCTGATATGGCTCATAATCTGCTATTTTCGCTCGAGTGTCAGTATAATATTTGAGAGTACGAGTGTAAATATTTTCTTGAAAGTAACGCTGCGATTTAACAAGTACAGTAGTAAGTGTTTTATCGTTAAGTTCGAACTCTCCCCAGAGTTTATCTAAAGCGTCTAACCTTAACTTCAGATACTCCAAGGTTTTTCGATGAGCTGAGTCCTTGTCAAAATTAGTGCCGATGCGCTGAAGCTCGCTGACGATCGCTGCTTGACGGCCGAAGAGTTCTTCGTATTCCGCCATGGTAGTTAGTTAGTCAAGTAATATGAACGATCTTACTTGGATGCTGCTGCTTGCAAGTCTCTCGACTCACGGTGTTGCTGATGCTAAGAGTTGTTGCTGGTGCTGCTGTGTGAGTCCCTGACCCACTGCTATTCGTACGCTGATGCTCGAGTTGCTTCAAGTTTATCACTTATAAAAGTCAATTGAACTAAGTTTTGTAACTGAGTTCAAGCTGAAGTTAACACTTTATGTATGCTAGAGTTTGATAATGTTCGCTCGCTAATACCCGCTATATCGCTCGCTAGGTAGAGACACGTGTAACTATATAGTTTCAGTATAACTGGGTCAATGAACGTATGCCGAACCGACGGAATTCTTTTTTACACTCCCGAAAGGTCCCGCTTGTACGGTAGCTCGAAGGACCAATGTATAGGTTGCTTAGCTATGTTGAAAGCTGAGGGATGCTAGCTAAGGGATGGTAACTCCGGAGAGCTAATGACCGAACCCTTTGAGTGATAGTTGAACACTGCTTTATTGTTTCCACCGATACCTATAAAGGATTGCGACATGGCAATGCAAGCCATGCAAATATTAATGAGTAATTAGGTATTTTACTTGTGCGAGTTGAACGTACTTATATGTGCGTCAGCTCGTACACACCCTATGTGGCCGTTGGGACGGAAAGGTTCTTGAGTGGCGACCACGTACCTTCAGATTGTTTTGCGTCCCTTTTTCTTGTCAGATATTTATGCAGGTGAAAAGGTTGTACATTTACACTTACAATAACTCTGCTGAACATCTAGCGAATTTGCCATCTGAGTTATTATTTATAACTTTATTTATTACTACCGACCCGCCCCGGCTTCGAACGGGTACTATATTATACATATAAACCTTCCTCTTGAATCACTGTATCTATTAAAAAAAGGCATCAAAATCCGTTGCGTAGTTTTAAAGATCTAAGCATACATATGGACAGACAGAGGGAGGCGACTTTGTTTTATACTATGTTGTGAAGAAGTTGAGAAGTTGCCCGTGTGGTGTCGGGTTAGAATAGCACCACCCCCTTTCTTCCTGTGGGTGTCGTAAGAGTCGACTAAGGGAACAGGGTTGAATTGTGTTGTGGGCGATGGGCTAGCAACCTGTCACTGCGATATCACATTTTTGTCGATCTTTTATACCCACGTTTATGCTAAAAGTGGTACTGGAACACAAGTTTCATGTGCTCTGCCTACCCCCTTTAGGGATAAAGGCGTGAATGTATGTATGTAGTGAAGAAAAGGGGTTTTGTCACACAATGTAGTCATTGTCGTCATCCACCCCCATGGCCGACACACACACATAACATTACTATAAAGTTACCTTTTTATGCTTAAACCGCGAGATAGTTTGAGTCCCGGGGAAGGACATAGGATAGTTTTTATCTAAAGAGGTGAAATGGGGGTGAAAGTTTGTATGGATCTACGATATTTTATTTATTTATTTATTTAATCAATAACTTAAATCTATCATTACAGGCTTATTACCTAATACGATAGACAAGTGAAGTGAGTGATAACTAATACTAACGCATTTAAATAAAATAAATTACAAATATAATTACTTATACTGACTATTGCACAGTACAAACATAGTAGCCATTGCAAATATAAACGAGTTCCACGCGGATGGAGTCGCGGGCAGAAGCTAGTTATAATATAATTAATCTTAGACGTAGGTACATACTTATTCTACATTGGTAGGTTTATAAAAATACTTTACATCTCAGTATTCATTCCAAATTGTAACCTTATTATCTTTTTTTAGATATGAACGATTCGTTTATAATCACAGATAAACCCTGACACGTCCTCGAGCCCGGCGGCCGAGGGCTCCGCCCCCGAGAGCACGGTGGAGTCCCTCGCAAACTTCCAGCACCTCGCCTCCGGAGACCGGCCGCTGCACGGCGCCGCCGGCAGCGTCTACCCTAAGCGGAAGCAGGTACGGAAAAAACATTACATAGCCAGGGGGCCTCATGTCTCATGTGTGACCTAACATTTTTTTACGATGACATTTGAACCAGTTTTTTGAAAGGAACAAATGTTTGTATGGGAGCAACTACAATTAAAGAGAAATACCCAAAAAAAAATAGTCAAGCACGGACCTCGCTGGTGAAGCCGAAACGCTTCATACTATTTGATATAAAAGTATGACGTCACACTTTGCTATTTGTACTAATCGTATGGAAAATTTATTTGTTTATTTGTTTATTATTTGTTCCTTCAGCTGTCAACACGGCGAATCCTCAAACATATCAAGGGACGGCAACGCCCTTACTCCTTTGGAGTTGCATGCGTCTATAGGCTGCGGTGTCCGCTTACCATCAGGCGGGCCGTACGCTTGCTTGCCACCGTCGTTGTATAGAAAAAAAACAAGTAAATTACAATTTACGAGAATCGGTTTAGAAATGCGACCTGTAGAGGAGAATAGCGGGACAGCCGGACAGCGGACAAACGATTTTGTCCGCTGAAGCGTAGATCTTCGCAACGCTCGCTCGTTCGATTATAGCTAAGTCTGTGACGGGCTTTAAGACTCCGCAGTAAGCTCGGCCGAATTTCACCTTCCCATACAAACGTAGTTACGCTGTCATTTTAAAACTACGTGTTGGATTGTGACGAAACTGTGCATATACAATGACATGAGGTATATCTATGTCTGTAATTAGTTTATATGGTTCCAGTTTATATAACAAACGAAATACAGCAAAAACAAGTTTTGTATGAAAAACTTAAATTCGCTCTATTTTTTTACTATGATATCTGAAGCTACATAAACTAATTACAGACATAGATATACCTCATGTCATTGTATATGCAAAGTTTCGTTACAATCCAACACGTCGTTTTAAAATGAGAGCGTAACTACGTTTGTATGGAGAATCGAGCTTAATACGGACTCTTAAGGTCGCAAGCGGCGGCGCATTGGTTCAGCCTCAGCTCGAACTTGCCGCTCCCAAAAAAAGTCACTCCTTTCTCTTTTTTTACGCGAGATCTACTTTTACGCGTCCCGCCGGGCTGGGGAACCAGGTCGGGTATGAAACCCGACGGTGTCCTACACGCTGCCCTTTGAATCCAAAACTTCAGCTCAATCGGTTGTAGATATCTGCTTCAAAATTTAGTTGCAAGATTCCACCGGAACAAACATAGTTACATACATTGCAAGTTAAATAAAAGCTTGTAAAAAAGAAGCGGGTTGTGTCGGAGATACAACCGTTAATTAAGTTTAAGGGGATACTTCTTTGTTGGCTATGGAACCCTAATAAAAAAAAACCGGCCAAGTCTGCTATTATGGTGTACCCGTAAAATATATATCTGAATGAATTCACTAAAATCTGTATAAGTACAGATAAATCGGTATATATGGCAACATTCACTGACGTAGCTCATTTGACTCGCGGTACATTGAATATGGCGGTCATTTCAGCATTATTTTCATGTCCGCCACATAAACTAAATAACATTTTGTGATTAACAACTAATGGCAAAAAAAGAAGGATTAATAGTACATTACGTACCTAGGGCGGTGAATTCGTGAATGGCCCAGATCGCAGGTGTTTGTGCCATAAATATGCGATCTGGGGCTTTACGAATTACCGCCCGTGGTAAGTACACAATTTTACGTCTTCACCTGGCCACAATGCGAGTTTTACCGTATGCGCAGCGTGCAGTAAAACTCGCATTATGGCCAGGTGTGACGTAAAACATATAACAAACAATTATTTGAAATCAGATTAGGCTTCTCTACAAAAAGTTATTCCGGAAGTCACGTGATACATTTCGAACTGTACCGACGAGCTTCATACAAATGTAAAAAAAAATCGCGTCAAAAAAAATAGTTTATCTGGAAAATGTGACGTACTAGCGCTCAATAATCCCCCTCTTGCGGGAAAGTCCTATACAAGAACGCGAGCAAAGAAGTGTCCACTTCAAAAGGTGGTAGATCAACTGGTAACCAGGTAAAGGTGCGACCACACCGCTGCTCAAAATACGCTAACGCACCGTAAAACGCAGCAAAATGTATGAAGAATACGTGACGCATACGACACGTCAACGCGTATACGCAGCGTTAAGCACCGATGTGGTCGCTCCCTAATGCGGGCAATCGACAGGAAACCCTTGTCATCCGACCGTTGCGCCTTGCCTTCGAATAGAATACAGTAGTACCACAAATATAAGTTACATCGGAAATCTTCGTCCACGCCGACGAGTACTGACAAGTACCGAATGAAATCGAACGTATGAACATTTCAATAAAGACCTTGTTGTACTGTACGTAAGATACAATATGCAATGACAGATGAACTCGTGCTTTCCCGCTCGTGGCGCCAGACAAAATGGCGGGCGCCGGAGCTGCCGGCGTCGCGCGCAAAATTTCGGCCAATGGGCGTTGAAGATTTTACCCGCGCAAACGCGCTGCCTTATGATTACTATTTTCAAAAAATGCTTTCTGCGCAGGTACATCGTTTTGTAACTTATATTTGCGGTACTACTGTACCCAGATGAATGTTCTAGTTGAGATTTATAGGCCGTGCCGTGCAATGAAATAAACAATCTAAAATGGCGGATTTTACTATGAATGGCGTGTGTGAATATACAGTCGCGGGCAAAGAATACGGGTCACCCTAAATTAAATAACTGCAATAGGTTTTTTTAAAATATTTAATACTTGTTTTATTTACATAATATGCTATTCTTTACAATACCCAACTGTATTAACAATTTCCTGGATCCTATCATAAAAATATCGATATACAAAAATCACGATTTTTGCGATATCTCGCTCCGTTAAGGTTTTTTTTTTTCATGGGTTTTTACGAGTCCGATTTAAACCTGGTAACGTTATATTTTTTACTGTTATTAGCAGTTTATATGTAAAATTAAATAAAGATCATGACAGGATTAACTGTACAACCTCTTACGCACTATTTTAGGAAATATGACGGTATTTTACCGACCCGTATTCATTGCCCGCGAGTGTAGTTGCACTATTGTGTGAGTGAGATGGCGCTAGAGTCATCCTTCGAGCGTTATTCCCGGTTGTGCCCTAAAGGAGCGCGGGGTCCGCTTTGACACCTAACCAAGACTTGGCGTAGGCATTAGGTTTACCAAAGCGACTGCCATCTGACCTTGTTACCCGGGAAAACTAGACCTTAGTGGGATTAGACCGGTTTCCTCACGATGTTTCCCTTTACCAGTGTGGTGTCGGGTTAGAATTTCACCACCCCCTTCCTTCCCGTGGGTGTCGTAAAAGTCGACTAAGGGTTGAAGTGCGTTGTGGGCGATGGGCTAGCAACCTATCACTGCAATATCACATTTTGTCGATCTTTTATACCCACAGTTATGCTAAAAGTGGCGCTGGAACATAAGTTTCATGTGCTCTGCCTACCCCTTTTGGGAATAAAGGCGTGAATGTATGTATGTATGTATGTATGTTTCCCTTCACCGAAAAGCTAACGGTAAATATTATTCCGTACATAACTTCCGAAAAACTCATTGGTACGAGCCGGGATTCGAACCCACAACCGCCGTTATTCGCATAGTAATAAGGTTGACAGATGGGCAATCATGTGCGTCTTCGATGGTACAAGTTTTATTTTTGCAAAAATTTTCATAATTCGGATTCAAAATAACACAAAACGACTGTATAAATATTTTTATTATAGTATAGGTAAATATTTTGAACGATTTCCAGCATTCCAGAGATTCCTTTGTTTGACACGTGTGGTTAGAATAATAGACTATTTGACAACAGTGAAAATCCATACTAATATTATAAATGCGAAAGTGTGTCTGTCTGTCTGTCTGTATGTCTGTCCGTCTGTCTGTTACCTCTTCACGCTTAAACCGCTGAACCGATTGAGATGAAATTTGATATGGAGATAGTTTGGATCCCGGGGAAGGACATAGGATAGTTTTTATCCCGGAAGTCATCCCCTGTGGGGGTGAAATGGGGGATGAAAGTTTGTATCGAGCTACGATATAAACGAGTTCCACGCGGACGGAGTCGCGGGCAGAAGCTAGTGATTTATATTTTCGTTAGCAACAGATAAAAATGACGAAAAAACTCTCAATCTCTCATTTAATTTGTCAATTTTAAGATTTTTAAATTCATAAAAACTAACAATAAGGGCGTTGTTTGATTGTGACGTCACAAGCCTGTAATCCCTACAAAAAGAAGCGTTTTTGACGTTCCATAAAAAGAAGCTGATTTGACTTTTGTCTCAATATAGTCCCATTATGCAGCCCAACGTGAAGGTATTCTCCAACAATAGCTAGTCTGTTCATCCCTTCGCTAACCGTTCCGAAAACCTCGCAGTCACGTTCGCATTTTAATAAATCACCAGAGTATAATGACGCGTATATGTTTCTTCCACGCACTATTAGAGACGTGATGTCCGAGTCGGCTTTGTAGAACAGTTCACAGTGGTCCGGGTAATCGACGGGGCATTTCAGGATTTCCCCGGTGTGTTTGCCGACGAGTAGAATTGGTCTCAATCTCAAGGCAGTCTCCGGAGTGCTTGAGGATTTTGTAGCGTTGACAGCGACAGATGCAATAAATATTGACGACCGCTTTAGCCTAGTTGGTAGTGACCCTGCCTACGAAGCAAGAGGTCCTGGGTTCGAATCCCGGTAAGGGCATTTATTTGTGTGGTGAGCACGAATATTTGTTCCTGAGTAATGGATGTTTTCTATGTATTTAAGTATATATTTATCTATATAAGTATGTTTATCGTCGTCTAGCACCCATAGTACAAGCTTTGCTTAGTTTGGGACTAGGTCGATTTGTGTAAGATTGTCCCCTAATATTTATTTATTTATTTATATAAAGAAGTAGACATACATGGTTGTTAGTCGAGCCATGGTTACGAAATGAGCGCGCTTGGTATCATAGTGTCTGTAATACTTATTTTTTGTTTGATAAAAAGCGGAGAGGTTACGGGGTTAGCAAAGTATGATAAAAAATTGCAGCAATCATATTTCTTGCTGCCGCGTGACATTTTGTTATCAGCAAACTAAATTTCAACGCCACATGTTTTCAGAGCAACTAGTGGCCTTATCATGGTTGCGGATTTAGAGAGAGAGGTAGGAAGTAGAAGGAGACAGCGGAATGTGATCTCGTTCTTATGTGCAGCATCGAAACTGCATTGTAGTCATTTCAGCATGTAGTCGCCTATATACAAGCGGAATAAGGGTGTAGACGCTTATTAAAATAATCAATAATGTTGTATTTTCTCGAAAAAGGATTTAAAATGTAGTCAAATGGAGAAAAAAACAACGCAAGAGGTTATATAATCACAAAGTTATAAGTGTCCAAAGTTTTAAGAGCACCTTCATATGAAACGATAGTCAATTTACTATGTGGCTCGCATATTGTGACGTCACTAACTGCGAGCGTTTCTCTCTAACAAGCAATATTAAAACGGTTGTAGTTTCGTAATTCTTTGAGGTATATGAATGGGATTTTCGTCACTAGGCATTATGTTTTGCCTTCTGTCTTTTGGATTAATGATAAATTTTGACTCTACACCCCTATTTTGAAGTACCTTTTTCATACTTACGAGGGACGGCTGAAAAGAAATCTACCTAAGTATGAAACAAAAGACTGTCATCTATGATTTTTTTTTATTTTTCAATATAGTCCCCTGCTAGTGAAATACACTTATTACATTTGTCAAATATTGACATTAACCCATGAAAAAAAAAATCTTTCGGCTTCTCGTCAAAAAAGTCACTAACTGCAGCCTTCATTTCGTCATCGGTCAGAAATCGTCTTCCTCGGAGATCTTTTTTGAGGTGTCTAAATAAAAAATAGTCGCATGGGGCTAGGTCTGGACTGTAAGGTGGATGGTTAACGGCATCGAACCCTAATTCCTTCATGGTAAGCGTCGTTGTGCGGGCGGTATGCACAGGTGCATTATCGTGTAAAATCAGGATCCCTTTGCTAAGTTTACCCCTCCTCTTTTCTTTTATCGCGTCTCGTAACTGATGCAGTAAGCTGGAATAATATTCAGCATTCATTGTCCTTTTTTTTGGTAAATAATCTATTAGTAAAATTCCTTCTGTATCCCAAAATACGGTAGCCATAAGTTTGCCTGCCGACGGCCTGACCTTAAACTTCCGAGGAGGCTTCTCATCCTTGAATTTCCACTGCAAAGACTCTTGTTTGCTTTCGGGGTCCCACTGTCGAATCCAGGTCTCATCACACGTCACCATTTTAGAAACAATTTCTTGCTCATTACCTCGACTCATTTCCAAAAACTCCTCACAACATTTGACGCGTCGGTCCTTGTCAAACGCCGTTAACATTCTGGGGACCCAACGTGCACTCATCTTGGACATATTCAGATGCACATGAATTATCTCATTGGCTCTTTCTTTACTGATGCCCACATCTCTAGCAATCTCCCACTGCTTCACTCGTCGGTCTTCTAAAATTATTTTTTTAACTTTGGCTACATTTTCGTTCGTAACGGCAGAAACCGGCCTTCCACTACGAGCGTCATCTTCCAAGCTCTCACGACCGAGTTTAAATTGTTTAGACCAAAACTTTATAGTAAATTCGGAAGGGCACGAACTACCGAACACACACATCATACGTTCTCGGATCTGTGAGGGAGTATTTCTTTCTTTTGTTAGAAATTTAATCACTGCACGATGTTCAATTTTAGCAATATTCATTTTTTCAACCGATATGTCGCAAACATTCGAGAATTGTAGAAAAATGGAACAGAAAAAACAAATGAACGTCAAATAATTCAAAAAAAGAATAACCAAAGAACAAGAATGCATTTCAGCCAGTATCATTTTCGCATATTTTTTTAACCAAGGAGATTACTTTCCAGCCGCCCCTCGTACATCCATACAGTAGGATTACTGTTAGTTAGCCACTGACAGATGGATTGCCTTCATTTAATTTTCAACTTTAATTTCATACAGATAAAGCATTTTTCAGAATACTGGTACCCATATCTACCGATTTAGTAATAACTATTTTATTTGTATAAGATTAAAGTTGAACATTAAAAGTTTCTGTCAAAAATTTCATTTTTGGTACAAGCTTTTATTGCCGACTGTACTTTTCTTTATACCGTCACCAACTACTCATTGAGACGATTCTAACGAGCCCAAACTCGATGGGGTTATGTGGTTTTATTACGGAGTGCCTATGGCCACCTTCCAGCTCCATCATCAGATCAGCTCCACGTCATCGTAATATTGCATTGTCACGCGATTTGCATATTCGTGCAAAATTTCAGCTCAATCGGAAACCGGGAAGTGGATCAAATTTAACTTGCAAGATTTGATTACAGACAGACAGACAGACAACGGGACAGGTGAAAGTAAATAAAAGCTTGTAATGAAGGCAATCTGTCAGTGGATAACTAACAGTAAGTGTACTGTATTAATATTATAAATGGGAAAGTGTATGTGTGTGATTGTTTGTCCGTCTTTCACGGCAAAACGGAGCGACGAATTGACGTGTTTTTTTAAGTGGAGATAGTCGAAGGGATGGAGAGTGACATAGGCTACTTTTTGTCTCTTTCTAACCCCCCACTTCCCTAAAATGGGGGTGAACGTTTGTATGGAGCTACGATATAAACGACTCCCACGCGGACGGAGTAGCGGGCAGAAGTTAGTATTTACATAAAACTGTTTTGTCCATGTCCAGGTGATGGAGATGTTGATTAGAAAGGGCGCCCGAGTCAACGAGAAGAACAAGGAAGGACAGACGCCGTTGCACATCGCCACCGAGCACTCGCATTTAGACGCCATGGATCTCCTGTTGCGGCATGGTGAGTACTCTAAAGCGGCAAATAACACTACGTCGTTCACCTAATGCGGACGCCGAATTCATTTTAAAGTACTGAGGGCTTGTGCACAAATCACGCAAGGTTTTTTCGGCTACTTTAAGAAGGGTTATGTTCTGTCCCTTTTTCGCAAAACGCAACTTCAAATGAAACGATTTCGCTGGAAGAATGTGACGTCACAGAAGACGGCGACGTGCCGCGCCGCATCGTGGTCGGCGCCGCCGTCGACGCGGCCCCCCGGCAGCCTCGTGTAACGTGACGTCACACGCTGTTTGCGTTTTCTCTCTTTAACAAGCAATATTAAAACGGTTGTAGCTTCGTAATTCTTTGAGATATTTGAATGGGATTTTCGTCACTAGGCATATTTTTTTGTCTTCTTTCTTTTGAAGTAATAATAATTTCCGAGTCTACACCCGTACTGCCACTTAAGTTTAGCGATTATATCGATCAAGACTACATTTTCAGCAACGAAATAAGTTTTGTAATTTTTTTTTGTTACTATCTTTTGCCGAATGTACTTTTATTCGTCGCAGTCACCAAGTACTCAATGTGAGCGTTCCATTGAGCCCATACACGACAGATTACCTTGTCTTGTTTAAGAATGGCTATATATTCCTTGTGTTTTCATCGTCAAATCAGTCATTTTTTTTTGTACAGGTGCGAAAGTAAACGCTATGGACGGCCGCGGCTGTAGTGCGCTCTCGCTCGCGGCGCGCGCAGACGCGGCGGCAGCGTGCCGTCTCCTTCTAGCCTGCGGTGCGCGTGCGATGCAGGAGCCGACCTACCCGCAACCCATGGGTGAGTTGTGCTGACAACCCTTTACAGAATATGCGCGCCTGGTATAGTTTAAATTATTAGAACTGAGGCTCTAGTATAAGTTTTACCGAAACAAAACTTTACGATCGCGTTTGCGTTTTACCCTCAATTTGTATGGGATTTGACAGCTAAACGCGAACGCGGTCGTAACGTTTTGTTTCGGTAAAACTTATACTAGAGCCTCTGAGCACGTGAATGTTCATTGTAAGCTCAGTAAAATAGCCTTTGTTTGCCTTTTTTCTTTTGTAAAAAAATGTTACCGCCACGTAAAATGTTCATTGAATAATGAACTCTATCTTCTTATACAATAGATTCCAAATTAGCTACGAGATAAAATACCACACACAGCGCCTTGTACCTGGCTCGCTGTGAGCGGGTTGTTTTCTTTTAGCCCATTTTGAATCTATTGAATAAACCGATAGAGTTCATTATACAATGAACATTTTTCTTGCAAAAAAAGGCACGCGTCTGACCACACAGTCGTATTGTTAGACTTGACTGCTATTGTTCTGAAGATAAGAAGATCAGTCCAGTTCAATCTCAACTATATACTCAACGATCAACAAACGATCAGGCAGTTAAAATAACGAGGAACTATGTGGAAGGAGAATTACTATAGATGGAGTACCGCCATCAGAAATCCGCAAGCTATTTTCATCCGGTCCAATATAAAAATAAATGTCGAAACTTTCCAAGTGCGCTTGGGTCATAGAAAAAGGATAGAATAGAGGGACTCATACACTACACACATGTGTGACAAAGGTGTAAGCATAGACAATACCACAAGTGGGAACTAGATACAATGTCAAATATCCTGTCCGTCAGCGCGTATAGGTTTTTTTAGGGTTCCGTACCACAAAAGGAAAAAACGGAACCCTTATAGGATCACTTTTTTTGTCCGTCCGTCCGTCTGTCAAGACCCTTTTTCTCAGGAAAGCGTGGAGGTATCAAGCTAAAATGTATACCAAATACTCAGGTCTACTGTCCCTTGGAGCTGTGAAAAAAATCAAACTTCTAAGCGAATGCAATCAAAAGATACAGCCGTTTATGCCGCCAATTTCCGGGCATTGGCCGGGTTTTTTGTTTGTCACCTGTCAAAAGTGACACTAACGTCACGGATATAATACGACTAATAAGATGTATTAGTCTTCTGATCCTTTTCAATTTAGTCGGTTAATTTGCCTCGATCTCTTTTGGGTATTCGCTAGGACTCCATCTATTAAGAGTCCGCAGTAAGCACGATTCTCTATACAAACGTAGTTACGCTCTCATTTTAAAACTACGTGTTGGATTGTAACGAAACTGCATATACAATGATATGAGGTATATCTATGTCTGTAATTAGTTTATGTAGCTTCAGATACCATAGTAAAAAAATACATCGAATTTAAGTTTTTCATACAATACTTGTTTTTACTGTATTTTGTTTGTTTCATAAACTGGAACCATATAAACTAATTACAGACATAGATATACCTCAAGTCATTGTATATGCAAAGTTTCGTCACAATCCAACACGTAGTTTTAAAATGAGAGCGTAACTACGTTTGTATGGGAAGGTGAAATTCGGCCGAGCTTAAATTGTCTATCTAACGGCTTGGGTACTACAAAGCGAACGAAATGGACGGGCGCGTGCCGTCTCCTTCTAGCGTACGGGGCGCGCGCTATGCAGGAGCCGAGCTAACCCACGTGTGAGTTGTACTAACAACTCCTTACGGTATATATGCGCCTGGTACTCGACTATCAACGAAAGATCAGGCAGCTGAAGGATAAACCATCAAAAATCCGTTAAGGCTTGTCCAATTTCTGTATCTTATATTTGATCACGATTCTTTGATTCCGTTATTCCACAAACTTGCGCGATTTAGTTTAGTCGAAAGTGGCAAGGTCAGGCCTGCCTCACCTCCATCTATGAGAAGCTTTGCGTATTTATTGAGTAATAATTCGCAGACGCATGCGCGAACGCAGCAGCACTAAGGCTGCTGGAAGCGGCGCGCACGGGCGACGTGGAGGCGGCGCGCGCGGCGCTGGACGCGCGGCCGCGGCTCGTCAACTGCCGCGACGTGGACGGCCGCCACTCCACGCCGCTACACTTCGCCGCCGGGTACGAATATACATTAAGGCTGCTGGAAGCGGCGCGCACGGGCGACGTGGAGGCGGCGCGCGCGGCGCTGGACGCGCGGCCGCGGCTCGTCAACTGCCGCGACGTGGACGGCCGCCACTCCACGCCGCTACACTTCGCCGCCGGGTACGAATATACATTAAGGCTGCTGGAAGCGGCGCGCACGGGCGACGTGGAGGCGGCGCGCGCGGCGCTGGACGCGCGGCCGCGGCTCGTCAACTGCCGCGACGTGGACGGCCGCCACTCCACGCCGCTACACTTCGCCGCCGGGTACGAATATACATTAAGGCTGCTGGAAGCGGCGCGCACGGGCGACGTGGAGGCGGCGCGCGCGGCGCTGGACGCGCGGCCGCGGCTCGTCAACTGCCGCGACGTGGACGGCCGCCACTCCACGCCGCTACACTTCGCCGCCGGGTACGAATATACATTAAGGCTGCTGGAAGCGGCGCGCACGGGCGACGTGGAGGCGGCGCGCGCGGCGCTGGACGCGCGGCCGCGGCTCGTCAACTGCCGCGACGTGGACGGCCGCCACTCCACGCCGCTACACTTCGCCGCCGGGTACGAATATACATTAAGGCTGCTGGAAGCGGCGCGCACGGGCGACGTGGAGGCGGCGCGCGCGGCGCTGGACGCGCGGCCGCGGCTCGTCAACTGCCGCGACGTGGACGGCCGCCACTCCACGCCGCTACACTTCGCCGCCGGGTACGAATATACATTAAGGCTGCTGGAAGCGGCGCGCACGGGCGACGTGGAGGCGGCGCGCGCGGCGCTGGACGCGCGGCCGCGGCTCGTCAACTGCCGCGACGTGGACGGCCGCCACTCCACGCCGCTACACTTCGCCGCCGGGTACGAATATACATTAAGGCTGCTGGAAGCGGCGCGCACGGGCGACGTGGAGGCGGCGCGCGCGGCGCTGGACGCGCGGCCGCGGCTCGTCAACTGCCGCGACGTGGACGGCCGCCACTCCACGCCGCTACACTTCGCCGCCGGGTACGAATATACATTAAGGCTGCTGGAAGCGGCGCGCACGGGCGACGTGGAGGCGGCGCGCGCGGCGCTGGACGCGCGGCCGCGGCTCGTCAACTGCCGCGACGTGGACGGCCGCCACTCCACGCCGCTACACTTCGCCGCCGGGTACGAATATACATTAAGGCTGCTGGAAGCGGCGCGCACGGGCGACGTGGAGGCGGCGCGCGCGGCGCTGGACGCGCGGCCGCGGCTCGTCAACTGCCGCGACGTGGACGGCCGCCACTCCACGCCGCTACACTTCGCCGCCGGGTACGAATATACATTAAGGCTGCTGGAAGCGGCGCGCACGGGCGACGTGGAGGCGGCGCGCGCGGCGCTGGACGCGCGGCCGCGGCTCGTCAACTGCCGCGACGTGGACGGCCGCCACTCCACGCCGCTACACTTCGCCGCCGGGTACGAATATACATTAAGGCTGCTGGAAGCGGCGCGCACGGGCGACGTGGAGGCGGCGCGCGCGGCGCTGGACGCGCGGCCGCGGCTCGTCAACTGCCGCGACGTGGACGGCCGCCACTCCACGCCGCTACACTTCGCCGCCGGGTACGAATATACATTAAGGCTGCTGGAAGCGGCGCGCACGGGCGACGTGGAGGCGGCGCGCGCGGCGCTGGACGCGCGGCCGCGGCTCGTCAACTGCCGCGAACGTGGACGGCCGCCACTCCACGCCGCTACACTTCGCCGCCGGGTACGAATATACATTAAGGCTGCTGGAAGCGGCGCGCACGGGCGACGTGGAGGCGGCGCGCGCGGCGCTGGACGCGCGGCCGCGGCTCGTCAACTGCCGCGACGTGGACGGCCGCCACTCCACGCCGCTACACTTCGCCGCCGGGTACGAATATACATTAAGGCTGCTGGAAGCGGCGCGCACGGGCGACGTGGAGGCGGCGCGCGCGGCGCTGGACGCGCGGCCGCGGCTCGTCAACTGCCGCGACGTGGACGGCCGCCACTCCACGCCGCTACACTTCGCCGCCGGGTACGAATATACATTAAGGCTGCTGGAAGCGGCGCGCACGGGCGACGTGGAGGCGGCGCGCGCGGCGCTGGACGCGCGGCCGCGGCTCGTCAACTGCCGCGACGTGGACGGCCGCCACTCCACGCCGCTACACTTCGCCGCCGGGTACGAATATACATTAAGGCTGCTGGAAGCGGCGCGCACGGGCGACGTGGAGGCGGCGCGCGCGGCGCTGGACGCGCGGCCGCGGCTCGTCAACTGCCGCGACGTGGACGGCCGCCACTCCACGCCGCTACACTTCGCCGCCGGGTACGAATATACATTAAGGCTGCTGGAAGCGGCGCGCACGGGCGACGTGGAGGCGGCGCGCGCGGCGCTGGACGCGCGGCCGCGGCTCGTCAACTGCCGCGACGTGGACGGCCGCCACTCCACGCCGCTACACTTCGCCGCCGGGTACGAATATACATTAAGGCTGCTGGAAGCGGCGCGCACGGGCGACGTGGAGGCGGCGCGCGCGGCGCTGGACGCGCGGCCGCGGCTCGTCAACTGCCGCGACGTGGACGGCCGCCACTCCACGCCGCTACACTTCGCCGCCGGGTACGAATATACATTAAGGCTGCTGGAAGCGGCGCGCACGGGCGACGTGGAGGCGGCGCGCGCGGCGCTGGACGCGCGGCCGCGGCTCGTCAACTGCCGCGACGTGGACGGCCGCCACTCCACGCCGCTACACTTCGCCGCCGGGTACGAATATACATTAAGGCTGCTGGAAGCGGCGCGCACGGGCGACGTGGAGGCGGCGCGCGCGGCGCTGGACGCGCGGCCGCGGCTCGTCAACTGCCGCGACGTGGACGGCCGCCACTCCACGCCGCTACACTTCGCCGCCGGGTACGAATATACATTAAGGCTGCTGGAAGCGGCGCGCACGGGCGACGTGGAGGCGGCGCGCGCGGCGCTGGACGCGCGGCCGCGGCTCGTCAACTGCCGCGACGTGGACGGCCGCCACTCCACGCCGCTACACTTCGCCGCCGGGTACGAATATACATTAAGGCTGCTGGAAGCGGCGCGCACGGGCGACGTGGAGGCGGCGCGCGCGGCGCTGGACGCGCGGCCGCGGCTCGTCAACTGCCGCGACGTGGACGGCCGCCACTCCACGCCGCTACACTTCGCCGCCGGGTACGAATATACATTAAGGCTGCTGGAAGCGGCGCGCACGGGCGACGTGGAGGCGGCGCGCGCGGCGCTGGACGCGCGGCCGCGGCTCGTCAACTGCCGCGACGTGGACGGCCGCCACTCCACGCCGCTACACTTCGCCGCCGGGTACGAATATACATTAAGGCTGCTGGAAGCGGCGCGCACGGGCGACGTGGAGGCGGCGCGCGCGGCGCTGGACGCGCGGCCGCGGCTCGTCAACTGCCGCGACGTGGACGGCCGCCACTCCACGCCGCTACACTTCGCCGCCGGGTACGAATATACATTAAGGCTGCTGGAAGCGGCGCGCACGGGCGACGTGGAGGCGGCGCGCGCGGCGCGGGACGCGCGGCCGCGGCTCGTCAACTGCCGCGACGTGGACGGCCGCCACTCCACGCCGCTACACTTCGCCGCCGGGTACGAATATACATTAAGGCTGCTGGAAGCGGCGCGCACGGGCGACGTGGAGGCGGCGCGCGCGGCGCTGGACGCGCGGCCGCGGCTCGTCAACTGCCGCGACGTGGACGGCCGCCACTCCACGCCGCTACACTTCGCCGCCGGGTACGAATATACATTAAGGCTGCTGGAAGCGGCGCGCACGGGCGACGTGGAGGCGGCGCGCGCGGCGCTGGACGCGCGGCCGCGGCTCGTCAACTGCCGCGACGTGGACGGCCGCCACTCCACGCCGCTACACTTCGCCGCCGGGTACGAATATACATTAAGGCTGCTGGAAGCGGCGCGCACGGGCGACGTGGAGGCGGCGCGCGCGGCGCTGGACGCGCGGCCGCGGCTCGTCAACTGCCGCGACGTGGACGGCCGCCACTCCACGCCGCTACACTTCGCCGCCGGGTACGAATATACATTAAGGCTGCTGGAAGCGGCGCGCACGGGCGACGTGGAGGCGGCGCGCGCGGCGCTGGACGCGCGGCCGCGGCTCGTCAACTGCCGCGACGTGGACGGCCGCCACTCCACGCCGCTACACTTCGCCGCCGGGTACGAATATACATTAAGGCTGCTGGAAGCGGCGCGCACGGGCGACGTGGAGGCGGCGCGCGCGGCGCGGGACGCGCGGCCGCGGCTCGTCAACTGCCGCGACGTGGACGGCCGCCACTCCACGCCGCTACACTTCGCCGCCGGGTACGAATATACATTAAGGCTGCTGGAAGCGGCGCGCACGGGCGACGTGGAGGCGGCGCGCGCGGCGCTGGACGCGCGGCCGCGGCTCGTCAACTGCCGCGACGTGGACGGCCGCCACTCCACGCCGCTACACTTCGCCGCCGGGTACGAATATACATTAAGGCTGCTGGAAGCGGCGCGCACGGGCGACGTGGAGGCGGCGCGCGCGGCGCTGGACGCGCGGCCGCGGCTCGTCAACTGCCGCAACGTGGACGGCCGCCACTCCACGCCGCTACACTTCGCCGCCGGGTACGAATATACATTAAGGCTGCTGGAAGCGGCGCGCACGGGCGACGTGGAGGCGGCGCGCGCGGCGCTGGACGCGCGGCCGCGGCTCGTCAACTGCCGCGACGTGGACGGCCGCCACTCCACGCCGCTACACTTCGCCGCCGGGTACGAATATACATTAAGGCTGCTGGAAGCGGCGCGCACGGGCGACGTGGAGGCGGCGCGCGCGGCGCTGGACGCGCGGCCGCGGCTCGTCAACTGCCGCGACGTGGACGGCCGCCACTCCACGCCGCTACACTTCGCCGCCGGGTACGAATATACATTAAGGCTGCTGGAAGCGGCGCGCACGGGCGACGTGGAGGCGGCGCGCGCGGCGCTGGACGCGCGGCCGCGGCTCGTCAACTGCCGCGACGTGGACGGCCGCCACTCCACGCCGCTACACTTCGCCGCCGGGTACGAATATACATTAAGGCTGCTGGAAGCGGCGCGCACGGGCGACGTGGAGGCGGCGCGCGCGGCGCTGGACGCGCGGCCGCGGCTCGTCAACTGCCGCGACGTGGACGGCCGCCACTCCACGCCGCTACACTTCGCCGCCGGGTACGAATATACATTAAGGCTGCTGGAAGCGGCGCGCACGGGCGACGTGGAGGCGGCGCGCGCGGCGCTGGACGCGCGGCCGCGGCTCGTCAACTGCCGCGACGTGGACGGCCGCCACTCCACGCCGCTACACTTCGCCGCCGGGTACGAATATACATTAAGGCTGCTGGAAGCGGCGCGCACGGGCGACGTGGAGGCGGCGCGCGCGGCGCTGGACGCGCGGCCGCGGCTCGTCAACTGCCGCGACGTGGACGGCCGCCACTCCACGCCGCTACACTTCGCCGCCGGGTACGAATATACATTAAGGCTGCTGGAAGCGGCGCGCACGGGCGACGTGGAGGCGGCGCGCGCGGCGCTGGACGCGCGGCCGCGGCTCGTCAACTGCCGCGACGTGGACGGCCGCCACTCCACGCCGCTACACTTCGCCGCCGGGTACGAATATACATTAAGGCTGCTGGAAGCGGCGCGCACGGGCGACGTGGAGGCGGCGCGCGCGGCGCTGGACGCGCGGCCGCGGCTCGTCAACTGCCGCGACGTGGACGGCCGCCACTCCACGCCGCTACACTTCGCCGCCGGGTACGAATATACATTAAGGCTGCTGGAAGCGGCGCGCACGGGCGACGTGGAGGCGGCGCGCGCGGCGCTGGACGCGCGGCCGCGGCTCGTCAACTGCCGCGACGTGGACGGCCGCCACTCCACGCCGCTACACTTCGCCGCCGGGTACGAATATACATTAAGGCTGCTGGAAGCGGCGCGCACGGGCGACGTGGAGGCGGCGCGCGCGGCGCTGGACGCGCGGCCGCGGCTCGTCAACTGCCGCGACGTGGACGGCCGCCACTCCACGCCGCTACACTTCGCCGCCGGGTGCGTGCCAATGCCAACTGTCGCCCGCCCCGACCCGGCGCGGCGCGGCGCGGCGGAAAGGGAAACAGATGGACAAATAGACACAGGGAGAGAATGGAGATAGTTCCTTCACCTCACTCTGTTGTTGAACATTGTGTGATATCATTCTTGTTGGTCGTTAGGTCGTACGCGGCTATCACAGGACAACCCGCGAGCTGTCTCATAGCGACATAGACTACCCGTCTTTTTCTAAGCGTTCCAATTAGAAAGAGACGGATAGTCCATCTCGCCGCGAAACAGCTCGCGGGCTGTTGTGTGATAGCCGTGCTGGAATAATCTTTAAAATTGTGATTTTATGACAATGGTAAGCCCATTATGTGGTGAGGCGTCTGTTACGCATTTGAGATTAATGTTTTCACGCCACTGCTCAGAAATGTGGCCAAAGATGGTCAGAATTCAGGCTTGAAAGCTGAGGTTAGTCGGTCATCGCACGAACGGGCCAACTATAAGTTCAAACTGTCCAACAATGTTATTGTTGAACATCGATTCAATAGCCGTGTCTACACCGAACGAGCGGCTCGCCCGAACACCGTTCGCCCAAACGGTGTGGACGTGATTCGGGCAAACGATGGCTCGCGCCGCGAGCCCCCGAATGCTTGCCCGAACGGTTTGCCCGAGCCGCGAGCGGCTCAGCCTATGTGGACGGTGGTTTTGTTCGGCCGAACGACAGAAGGTGAGGGCGATTTTTGCCCTACGTATTATTATTCTAATTTGTACTTTATTGTTAACACAATAAGGTCGTAACACATTTTTCGTAAATGCAAATTCCATTTTGTTTTATCACACTTTTATATTTTGCTGTTAGCCGATTCGACATAATTCAAAACTTAACGCTATTCGTAAGAGTATAAAGCCGTTAAACACTTTTTGCAATTGCATATTCTGCAAATAAAGTAATTTTGTCCACGCGTCCTTTACCGTTTTGCTATTGAGCAAATTCGAATAGTTCGAATTTGGACGTTATTCCTAAAGAGATAAAGCTTTGAAAAATATTTGGCAATGGCAAAAACAAATTGGTATTTTATTTCTTCCTCTCCTTCATCAATTTGCTGAGTTAGGTTGAACTATAGCGTACTACTAATAAGGTTGTTATTAGATATATTGGCACGCAGGGGAAGAGGGGGAGGAAGGGTTTTTTTTTTGCAAAATTAAAATCATCAAGTTTTCACTTCTGCCGGCACTCCCGGAGTGCAACCCGGTCTTTTTTTTATCAAGGTAACTTATTAAAGTTCATTCGAAGTCGCTGCGTTGGAAAAGGTCAAAACTAGCTTGACCCCTGGATACCTACATTACATATTGATATTGGGAAATTAGGGATCAAGTTATACCTACTGGCGGTTGGCAACTTGGTAGTGAGACGAGTTGAGGCGGATTTGGGAATTGCGTAACTGAGTTCGACACGCATGGGTTTGTTTGTTTGTCAGCTGGAAGGATTGGTAGATTGAGTAGTACCTACCTAGTAGGAATTTCAATAGGTAGGCGTCTTCGCTCTGATCATAACACAATTGATCAAATAATTTTATCCCGGCCTCTTTTCGGTTCTCAAAAATTTTGCGCATCCACATTTTGCGGCTTTTTTTTTAATACATGTCTTCCGATTTCGAATTCGAACAAGCAAAAGCAAAATTAATGTTGTCGCAGCGACAGCTGTGCGCACGTGCGGCTTCATCGTGATCGTGAGCTCAACTATCGGTAGGTAAATGCGCCCGAGCCGATCTGGCTCGGGCGTGCCGCGCGCGTTTGCCCGAACGCCCGTCCACACCGACCGAGCGCTTGCGCCCGACCCTTTTGACGGGTCGCCCGAGCCTTCTGACGGCTCGCCCGAACCGTTCGGGCGAGCGTTTTTGATGGCTCGGGCGAGCCGCTCGGCCGGTGTGGACACGGCTAATCAATCACACCTCGCCTTCGGCTCGGACCTCGAACCCATTCGTCCATCTAATACCTAATTTCGAACCTCTACAACAATGTAACTATTCTAAGAAACTCTACCACTATTGTACAGAATAGCAACAAGAAAAATGACAGACATTACCCTGTTACACTTTTCTATTGGGTTTTTAGTGATTTTACAGAAAGAGAGATATACTACGGCAAAGTATGCCCGCCTACTACCTAGACACAGTAGTACCACAAATATAAGTTACATCGGAAATCTTCGTCCACGCCGACGAGTGCTGACACGTACCGAATGAAATTCAACGTATGACCATTTCAATAAAGACCTTGTTGCACTATACGTAAGGTACAATATGCAATGACAGGTGAAAGAAAGCACGACTCCCGGCGGGCAAAATGGCGGGCGCCGGAGCTGCCGGCGTCGCGCGCAAAATTTCGGCCAATGGGCGTTGAAGATTTTACCCGCGCAAACGCGCTGCCTTATGATTGGTTGAAATGTTTTCAAAAATTGCTTTCTGCGCAGGTACATCGTTGTCCTACTTATAATTGCGGTACTACTGTACATTTCTAGATGGTTCTCACTGTACTATTAAAACTGATTCTTTCCGATCTGTAATGCCATCCAAAAATGTGAATCTTTAAATATAACCTAAGATAAAGCGTTTGTCTTTCTAGGTATAATAGGTTACCACTTGCTCAACTCCTACTACAAAGAGGCGCCGATGTTCATGCAAAAGACAAAGGGTAAGTAATTAAAGGTCACAGCTCATTAGAGCCACCCGGCACCCGACCCGCACCGCTTCGCCTCGGAACTATACTAACTACGGACTTGATGTAGTGAGAGCACAACCATAGAAATCCATATAAAGAATACTAACCGCTCGAGGCAAGGCGGTGCGGGTCGGGTGCCGGGTTGCTCTAATGAGCTGTGACCTTAATTAAAGCCTTTCAAGTTCTATATAATTACTTACTAAATGCAATGGCGCAACGCCCTGAAGTGGATCTTGGGCTACGACATTAGAGACCAGACTTTCCTGTCCAATATCCGTTTCTGTTAAATAAGGTCAGGACATTTTGCTTGAAAAAAATTCAATGTGATCGTAGTGAACACAGCACGAAGCCGCGGGTGATAAAAGATCTATGAAAAAGGTGCCACACTACCGTTAGAACAGTAAAAACGTGTAAAAAAGTTGAATGTCCCCATCAACAGCATCATTCAATCTTACGACGTCTGTTAGTGTCATGTAATGACATATCTATCTGCATTTCAGCGGCCTCGTACCCCTCCACAACGCGTGTTCGTACGGACACTTCGAAGTGACCGAATTACTGGTGTCCTGCGGGGCCGGTGTCAACGCGGCGGACCTGTGGCGCTTCACACCCTTACACGAGGCCGCCGCCAAGGGCAAGGCGGACATAGTGCGGCTACTTCTCAAGGTACTGTCCATTCTGTCTCCTCCAACTACGTAGTGTCAGAAAGAGAATGAATCGCCGTAAAGTCAACCTTACTTGAAGACACATGCACTTGTGTGCGGCAGCGCCGGGGTCCATGCACCAGATTAAGGTGGGCATAGTGCTGCTACTTGTCAAGGTACTGTCACCAGCTTTAATGTCTCCATAGCGAGACTGTTGCTGAAGGTGTGCACCAACCTCAAGGGCCAAAGAAAGAAGACAGACCCATAGTACCGCTACTGTTCTAGGTACTGTCCATTCTCACTTCGAGTTATCCAACTCGACAGGACTAGGTACGTTTCGTTTTTTTCAAGAATGAAGTCAAATCAACAAATCTTTATTTTACATAAAAAGCTGGTATAAAATGATATGGTCACACACATTCCACCAGAAACTGGCATGAAAAATGAACATAAATGACACAATTTCAATTACATTGCTAAAATTTCATAATTACAATTATATTACTAATATCAGCAAACACCGGTTTGGCGGGGGCAAATCTGTACTGACGTTTAATAGTGCGAGGACACATTAAACTAATTTTATTAGTTGATATCGATAAAAATGACGTACAACCGTTGGGTAATTTCAAGAATTTGAATGAAGAAGAAAACTACATACACAAAAATAAACTTTTTGCGTAATTAACTTTTTTAATATTTAATATAATTTTCATAATATACAATCAAAATTTTCTCCACATTTTCAGACTTGAATCTTCGTCGCCTGGGTGTCAATATCCATTTTAGCCAACTAAATGACCTTTCTAGGTCAACTGTAGTAATTGGAGCAAATTCAAACAATTTATAGTATTGATGAATTTCTGCTATATGACTCAGTTCTATTTCTTTTCCGATAAGTATAAATGAAAGAGGTTTGCACATAGTTAAACGTATTCAAACTTAGCCATTAGTTTAGTTATGATAATGATGGTTAAAAATTTATTTTTATCGATGTCGATAAACTTAGTCGATTTTTAATTAATCACTAGCACGGGTACATTTTTGCCCCCGCCAAACCGGTGTATGCTAATATGTCATAATTACAATACAAGTCTAATTAATAATAAATAATAAATAAATAAATAAATATAAATAAATATAAATAAATATTAGGGGACAATCTTACACAAAACGACCTAGTCCCATAGTAAGCTCAATAAGGCTTGTGTTATGGGTACTATACGACGATATATATAATAGTTATAAATACTTAAATACATAGAACACTTCCATGACTCAGAAACAAATATTCATGCTCATCACACAAATATTTGCCCTTACCGGGATTCGAACCCAGGACATTCAGCTTCGCAGGCAGCGTCACTACCCACTAGGCTAAGCGGTCGTCAAGTAATTACAATAATAAATGTCTAGTTCAATGTTTAATACAATAATAAATGTCAAGTTCAATGTTTAAAATAATCAAAATATTATCCTACAGAGTAAAAACATTCTTAAGTACGAGCCAGTTCCAAAGTTTACGCTTAAATAATGTAATAGGCAAAATTTTGATGTCATCATGCAAATGATTAAAAATGTCAATGGACTTACAGTATGCGATGCGTTATTGCTATACAATTGTGTCTTACGAACCGGACCAATTAGACGGTTTGGATATCTTGTACGAAAGTTGCATGTATCTTTATAGGTTTTGAAAAGTTCCGGGTGAGCCTTGACAAATAAACAGACTTCATATATATAAATACTTGACACAGTCAACAAATTCAGATGTCTAAGTGTTACTTGATGTGATGAATATTCCTGTTCATCACGCAAATTGTCTGCAATTATCGAAATTCGAACCCGGTATCGCCAGCTTCGTGGGCAGGGTCACTACCAACTGGCGGCAACTACTAAGTTAGCGGTGTCGCGAAAGTGTGCGCAAGCGTTCTCGCGGCTCCGCCATAAGCAACGCGCAAGACTATGTGGGGTTAAATTCTGAATGTATGGACTGACAGCTACTGGCGTCATATTTAACGTTGACCGGTCCGTAATCAAGTCAATCTTTCGATACATTCCGATTTTAACGAACACCGCTTACTATTACCAACGGTTTGGTGCAACCCCCACTTAGACGGTAGTCCGGCCGGATGCCGGGAGTCCGTGATACCCGCACTGACGCCCACCGGACGGGATGAAAAATCGCATTTCACCACTGCAATAGGTGCGGTGAGGGAGTCTAAAGTAGTCGTCAAACAGAACTCCAAAAATCATAGATAGTCTGTTTCTTTAGGCATTAGGAATGTAAAAAACCACGTGACCCGGCCAATCAGCCAATGAAACTAAGAAAGAAGCGCGAAGACTATAGCTTTTTATTGCTGTAGATTATTTTTAATGCCTAAAGAAACACTATGTATAGCGACGAAGCTTATTAATTTCATAATAATGTCTCGTCTCCAGCACGGAGCGGACCCGGCCCGACGGAACAGAGACGGACTGACCCCACTGCAGCTAGTGCGCAGCGGAGACGCGGACACGGCCGACGCGCTGCGCGGCGACGCGGCGCTGCTCGACGCGGCCAAGCGCGGCGAGCTCGCCAGAGCCAGGTAGCTAGTTAGCCAATAAAAGATACGTAGTAAGACTCGCACATTACAGCCACTAGTCGCTACGAAGCTATCACTGCCGCACATTACGGTGAGTATCCACAGAGCGGTGCGAGGTTGCGAGGCGGTCAGCGAGGAATACCGGCCACAGCGAACCACACCCGCAGCTTGTGGCTCGGGCGCGGCCACTAAACTCTCGGTGTGCGCCGGTGCTATACAACATGTAAGAAAGAACTCGTCCGCACCATTGTGGCGGCCGCTCTTAAGGCCGGTTCACACGTATTAAGTAGTCAAGTAGTTAACTAAATATTAACTTAATTTTAAGCGACTTATTACTAAAATTGTTAGTTTACAAGCATCTAGTTACTTAATATTAAGTTGAAATTCAAATAGGAGATCCTTTATTTACGAAACAAGAATGATGAGGAAGGTACATAAAGATATCCGCAACGCAGGCGTCGTCAATTGCGTACAAACAAAAGTTGAAATTTAGTTAATTACTTAACAACTTAATACGTGTAAATCGAGCATTATGCAGCACGGATCGGAGCCTACACGGAATCGCTACGGACTGCCGCCACTACAGCTAGAGCGCACATAGACACGGCAATCGCTATGTATTGTAGCATCGGTCAAGGTTATGGTAAAAGGCGCCTAAAGAGGTCATCGGGTCCGCCAGGGACCACAGTGCTTGTAGTGTAACACCCCAGAGATGGTGGCGATGACAACCCAGAGCGAATCGATAAAATGGCGGTTGAACTTACAATATTACCTGCGACACCGGTCATCGGCCACCCGCAGCGAACGTAAAAACCGGTCTAAGTAGCGCCGCGAAATGGCCCCACAGAATGGGTGCCATTGCCATTATGCGGGGCTGGGGGCGCGGGGCGGGGTGTCGAAACGATGCCAGCCAGCCGTTTAGTTCGAACATGCGCATACCGGGTTTTAGGCACGGAAATTTGTAAGGAGCTCGCATTCTAATTCACCCGTTATTGGTCCTTCGCCTCAGGGTTGTCCGTTTAAACTTGTAAAATGGTAACTTGTGGAACGGGCCACGAATGTTTAGATCATATGATAAATTAATAATGTATCGTTAGATATATAAACGAGTTATTTTTTTTCAGGAAACTCATAACTCCGCAGAACGTGAACTGCAGAGACTCTCACGGGAGGAATTCCACGCCGCTACACCTCGCCGGTGAGTATAATTTAATACCAATCTTCTTCTACACAGTCAGCACCTTCAACATTTATACATTCTAGATAGTATCTATCACTACATTTCATGATGTATTGTTGCTGGGCAAACGGCTGGACCACGCGGTGTTTAAGAAATCCTCGGGCATTTGTTCTCTAGCCAGCGTGCGGAGATGCCGCAAAAATTGGGATGGTTTTCCTATCACCCAGTTCTTCGGGTCTCAATAATTGAAGGAACCGTTGCTCTTTTAACTAGCCTTGATATAAGTTACGACTTAATTTTGTCATTATTACGGTTATAGAGATAAACGAGATGGCAATCGCTTGATTGAAAATATAATGCTATATCATCCATATTTATAGCTAGCTTCCGCCCGCGACTTCGTCTGCGTGGGCCCGGGATAAAAACTATCCTATATTTTAATCCAGGCTATAAACTATCTTCGTGCAAAATTTCATCCAAATCG
Organism: Epinotia bilunana; assembly: GCA_947049275.1. NCBI lineage: Eukaryota > Metazoa > Arthropoda > Insecta > Lepidoptera > Tortricidae > Epinotia > Epinotia bilunana. The sequence continues at coordinate 6,780,608 of OX346276.1, read as the reverse complement.
GTTAAGCCGTTTAGGCGTGATTGAGTAACAAACATCCAAACTTTCGCATTCATAATGTTAGTAGGATGCGATGTCCGCATATATTCAGAGCAATGACGCGTCCAAGAGGCAACCGGATTGCTCGCGGTATTTGCGCTCCCGAAGTGCTGTGGAACCGCCCAGTGCAACCCGAACTGAGCCATCTTGGTCTGGAAAAAAATGTATGAGAAAGTTACTTTTTGTCGCGAGACAGCCGATTGGAACAGCGGTTGCCAGAAAGGATGTACGCTGTTTATATAATGAAATGCTGTTTCAATCGAATAGCGACCATTTTTTTTCCCCAGCTCAAGTTGGCTCAGTTTGGGTTGCACAGGGCGGTTCCACAACGCTTCGGGAGCTCAAATACCGCGAGCCATCCGGTTGCCTCTCCAGATATCCCGCGATCCGACTGTTCTCCTCTACGTTCGATTTTCGTCAAGTTTTGTGGGCAGGTGCAATAATAACATAGCCTATATTTTTGTCGATTTTTTTTTCGATTTCTACAGCTCACAGCCACTAGTTAAACAGACAAAACAACTGTTTCACAACTGACCTTAATTCCAGCCGGCTACAACAACTTGGAAGTCGCCGAGGCTCTCCTAGAAGCCGGGGCTGCGGTCTCGGCCCGCGACAAGGGAGGCCTGGTGCCGCTCCACAACGCGGCGTCCTACGGGCACTTGGAGTTGGCGGCGCTCCTGCTGAGGGCGGGGACTCCACCCAACGCGGCCGACCGCTGGGGCTTCACACCGCTCCACGAGGCGGCGCATAAGGCGAGGACGCAGCTGTGCGCGTTGCTGGTGAGTACCAGGCTAGCATGAGTTGACAGGTCGCATAGTCGTACCACGGCGTTCCTGTTTAGAGAGAACATAGCTATGTATGTTGCTGGTGAGTACCAGGCTAGCATGACTTGACAGGTATCATCTAGTCGTACCACCTAGGGTTGGCGCTTCTGCCGAGAGCGGGGACTCCACCAAATGCGGCTGATCGCTGGGTCTTCACACCGCTTCCTGAGGCGGCGCAGAAGGCGAGGACGCAGTTGTGTGCGTTGCTGGTGAGTACCAGGCTAGCAGGAGTCGGTGACAGCAACATAATCGTGCGGGAACCTAGAGTTGGCGCTCCTGTTTAGAGAGAACATAGCTATGTACGTTGCTGGTGAGTACCAGGCTGGCATGAGTTGACAGGTATCATAGTCGTACCACCTAGGGTTGGCGCTTCTGCTGAGAGCGGGGACTCCACCGAATGCGGCTGATTGCTGGGTCTTCACACCGCTTCCTGAGGCGGCGCAGAAGGCGAGGACGCAGTTTTGTGCGTTGCTGGTGAGTACTAGGAAATAGAAAATAGAAATAGAAATGAATTTATTGCCAGCCAAAATAACACCACATTACAATTTCGTTCTTAATTAGAAAACACAATATACACTCGCGGACAAAGAATACGGGTCGGTAAAATACCGTCATATTTCCTAAAATAGTGCAAGTTTGTACTTTTGTTTAATCCTGTCATGATCTTTATTTAATTTTACATCTAAACTGCTAAAATAACAGTAAAAAATATAACGTTACCAGGTTTAAATCGGACTCGTAAAAACCCATGAAAAAAAGCAACGTTAACGGAGCGAGATATCGCAAAAATCGTGATTTTTGGATATCGATATTTTTATGATAGGATCCAGGAAATTGTTAATACAGTTGGGTATTGTAAAGAATAGCATATTATGTAAATAAAACAAGTATTTTAAAAAACCTATTGCAGTTATTTAATTTAGGGTAACCCGTATTCATTGCCCGCGAGTGTATAAAAAGAAACTTAATAAATACCAGCTTAAACTAAAAATAACGTGTACGTAAGGAAGACTGGTGGTGCTGCTATAGTGGCCGCAAGTGGATTAGGACTAGGCGAGCATGAGTTGACAGATAACATCCTCATACACCGCCTGAAATTAGCGGGGACTCCCAACGAAGCCGGCTGATCGCTGAGCACATAAGGCTAGGACGCTGTTGTGTGCGTTGCTGTTGAAATACTAAATGTAAATATTTTCAAGATTTAAGAACATTTTTTTTTTCTCATACTAAAAAAAAAGATGTTAAATGATGTTATAACTCCTCTCCTTTTTTGTCTTTTTTCGTGCTACGGGTCAAATTGATTCGGTGATCACACGCGCATTTTCGCGCATGTCCCCTCGTCCGTCCGTCGTGGTGGTCGCATTGGTCCGCCATTATCGGCGGTAGAGGAGGTAATTTCTCCGTATTTATTCGGAATTCTTATTTGCGTGTCGGCCATATCTTCCATCAACTGGAAGTATTCTCTCGGCTAGTTTGAGGACCGTCTCGTCGATGGTGGTGCTTCTACCGTCCGTCGTGGTTTTGTCGCATTGGGCCGCGGCACCACGTGTTGCCGTGATGAAGCTATTAGTTCCATTCTAGTTCCTTGTTCCCGATTCTGTCCGGTATTTGACCTGGGCAGGGTTCTTAAAGGTAGCATTCCGATGTTGGCGACCGCGGCAAACGACGGCGACCGCGACCCACTGCTTCGTATGGATTACTATGAAACACTGACGTCGCGCGACCACCAGCGAGCGACACAAGCCGCGGGACGCGGTTGCTCCTGAGGCATTGTTGCGCGCCGCCTCAACGCCTTGCAGATATCGCACCCGTATGGTTCTGCAGCATGAATTGTGAGCTTGGGTCGTCGGTCGCCTCACCTTGGTCGCGTGTAATCGCTAGGTTGCAAGGTCGCGGTCGTACGTCGCGGTCGCCAAGATCGGAATGCTACTTAAAGGTAGGTGACTCATTCCATACATGCGGGGCGTGAGTCATCGGTCCTTCCATCCTTTTTAGGGTTCCGTAGTCAACAAGGAACCCTTATAGTTTCGCCATGTCCGTCTTCGGCTTAGCTCAGTAACCCTTACTACTAGAAAATTGTAATTCGGCATGTGTATATAAATCAATCGCGCCGACAAAACAGTAGAATAAAATCTTAAAAAAAAAAAAAAAATTAGTGTACCTACACCTGAAGTGCGGATGTAATATTTTCTCCTTTCACGGTGCGGGGTATCGTTAAATAGCTTGTTCAAAAATATTATGGGTTTCTTAAAACCATTTTTAACCTCAGTGATTCGTTTGCGAGATATTGAGCTTTGAAGCCCTAATTTTTGTTCGAGTCATGTGTCCCCCTACGATTCTTTCTCAGATTGCACCTGTTCAATTGTCTGTACCATTCAGCGAATTAAAAAACCATAGAAGTCTAAGTAGCGCTGCAAAATGGCCCCACAGAATAGGCGCCATTGCCATTATGCGGGGATGAGGGCGGGGTGTCAAAACGATGCCAGGCAGCCGTTTAGTTCGAACATGTGCATACGGGGTTAAAGGCACGTGTTTGGGTAGAAATTTGTAAGGAGCTCGCATTATATGGATGTTTCGTTCGCTAAACTATTGCACAGTCGAGTGGTGCTTTTAGTAATAAATTGACGGACCATTCCCATTCCAGTTGGCTCACGGCGCGGACCCCTACCTAAAGAACCAGGAGGGCCAAACAGCCCTCGACCTAGCGGGCGCGGAGGACGTTCGCTCCCTCCTCCAGGACGCCATGACGTCGGCGACACGAGCGCCGCCGCCCACGGTCGCCGCCGCGCCGCTGCCGCCGCCACAGCTACCTGTGTTACTGCCCAGTGGGGATACCGTCCCGCTACCGCTACCCGTGAGTATAATAAACCAGCATTGGTTGGTACCAGGAACACAGAAGTTTTTAAGAGCTGCCTGCGACTGTCCTGAAGCTCGGACTTGACGGATTGCCCAGTGTGGGGGATACCGTCCCGCAGCCGCTACCCGTGGTGAGTATACAAGCCAGCTTTGGTACCAGGGACGCAGACGCTTTTAGGAGCTGCCTGCGACTGTCCTGTAGCTCGGAATTGACGGATTGCTGCCCAGTGTGGAGATACCCACCCGCTGCGGCTGGCTACCCGTGAGTATACAAGCCATCTTTGCTACCACGAGCGCAGAAGTTTGCAAGAGGCTGATGCTACTACAGAAGGCTCTGTTAGATGTTGGTGAGAACAGGAGTACTAGAGGAACAGAGGTGTGTAGGAATGAAGCCAGCCAGGCCTGTAAGACGCGATGACGTCAGCGGCAAGAGCGCCACCATAGCTAGTAGCGTTGATACCAGGAGTGCACAAGTTAGCAGGAGCTCACTGCAACTGTTCTAAGGGTTGTGGTAGTGTTGTCTGCTTCGGAACGCGATGACATCGGCGACTCGCGCGGCCGCCCAAAGGAGCGACTTCTAACGCGGTCGGTGGCCTGTACTTTCAAATTACGAGTACCTTACACAAATTCCTACCCAGATATATAGTAATACTAGCTTCCGCCCGCGACTTAGTCTGCGTGGACCCGGGATGAATACTATCCTATATTTAAATTCAGGCCATTCATCAAAATCGGCCGAGTTGTTTAAGCGTGATTGAGTAACAAACATCCAAACATCCAAACTTTCGCATTTATAATATTTGTGCTACAGGTGGTGCCAAGCAACTACTGGGCGGAGGGCTCCCGAGGCAGCCTGGAGGATGCGGCCGGCCGCCCCGCCTCGGCCCTCTCCACGTCTGAATCATTACAGACTTTCCTCTCTAGGTAAGTATGGTGTCAAGAAAAAAGAGTAGGCCTTAGTCAGAAGGGGTTTACGGGTCAAAGATTCATCCTCCTAGTAAGTTCCCAGTTGTACTCTAAAGGGGCCCAGGGCATTGGCACCTAATCCCTAGATTTGGCGTAGTCATTTTTTAAGAAAGCGACTGCCTTATTTGACCTTGTTGGGATCAATTCAGTTTCCTCACGATCTTATCCTTAACCCATCGAAAACTACTGGGGCTAACCGTGGTTTTCATCGATTTTTGACAAGTTTCGAATCGTATCTCCTACTTTTGCACTGCAGATAGAATTATAAATCAAACGGCTATCGGTCCTTCAATCTGTTATATCCATTTTCGTCTACCGGATTTTGAAACAAATGAATACTTAATTTTGTATGATTTTTTTAAACATTGTCTAAAAAAGCACTTATTTCGTCTATTGGCGCGAAAGATCTATCATATACGAAATCTACATATTTGGGTTCGTCTGTGACGTCTCTAAAAACTGGTCTTAGGTTTTCATTTTAAACCGTTTTGGCCAGAAAACCAGTTTTTTCGCCTAAAATTGTTCAACTGTGATGCCAAATATCTCGAAAACAATTAAATTTGAAGTAAATATGGGATGCTAGATGACCGCTTTAGCCTAGTTGGTAGTGACCCTGCCTAAGAAGCAAGAGGTCCTGGGTTCGAATCCCGGTAAGGGCATTTGTTTGTGTGATAAGCACGAATATTTGTTCCTGAGTCATGGATGTTTTCTATGTATTTAAGTATTTATTTATCTATATAAGTATGTTTATCGTCGTCTAGTACCCATAGTACAAGCTTTGCTTAGTTTGGGACTAGGTCGATTTGTGTAAGATTGTCCCCTAATATTTATTTATTTATTTATATTTATATTGCTTAAAGCCGTTGTGTGTTGTTAATATAATATAATAAGCTAATATAATAAGCTACAAAAAACATTAGAAAACTAAGGGATTCAGATCGAAGGTCATCGGCGTATGAGAGCCCTTATATCATTAGAACTTGAACAGATGAAGCAGATTGACTTTTCTACTTATCAAACATTGATTTAGTGCGGTAGAGGATCATCTGTTCTGTGTTTTCAGTATCGGCTTGGAGCAGCTAACTCCCGTCCTGGAACGAGAACAGATCACAGTGGACATCCTCAGCGAGATGTGCCACGAGGACCTGCGGGCCGTCGGCGTGGCGGCCTACGGGCACCGGCACCGGCTGCTCAAGGCCGCGAGGCAGTCCGCGCAGGCGGCGTCGGGTGAGCACTAGTATATACACACACAGGACCCATAGGGTATCGACCTCTTCGACACCAGGAATCCATAGGAATCAGCCTTTGGTCTATTTCCTAAGATCAGAAGAGGGTAGGATATAGAACTAGCGCGCGTAGCTGGTACTAGGAGAGCATAGTATAATAGGATATCGGCAACCAAATGGTTACGCCACAGATGAGATAATTTGTCAGAAATCCTAAAGCAGAAATCAACCGGAATCATTCCTCTCTGTCACTCCACCTATGCCTCCCTTGCGACGGATAGATGGAGAAACCAAGAGAGACTCAGAGCCAGAGCGACAGAAAGATAAAGAGAGCGAGCGAGAGAGAGAGAAAGAGAGAGAGGGGGGGAGGTGGGAGAGGGAGAGAGAGAGAGAGAGAGAGAGAGAGAGACATAGGAGCGTTTAGCATCACAAATCACGACGCGAGGTTCTTAGGTACCAGGGATGCAGAAGCGTGTAAAATGTGATCACAGTGGACCTCAGCGAGATGTGCCACGAGGACCTGCGGGCCGGGGGCGTGGCGGCCTGCGGGCGCCGGCATCGGCTGAGCACTAGTATAGATTCTTACACCCTGGTCGTCTATCTCTATGGGATCTACGAGGTCTACAATGTAGGCCACCTTCCTCTTCTTAAAACATCAGGAAGCCGTAGGAAGCAGTCAGTAAGCCCTTGGTTTGTTTCCTAAGATACCAGATCCCGTAGCATGGAAGGCCTTATCACACGATAAGTGACAAAATAGAGCGTCCGTCACTGGCTGACAGCGTTCAATAGAACGAGACGGCCGCTCTATCTTGTCACTTATCGCGTGATAAGGCCGACCATGATACGGGGTCAGGACATCAGAAGACGGTAAGATTTAGAACTAGCGCGCGGTACTAGGAGTGCATAGCGTCGTAGGATATCGGCCAGCGAGATGTGCGCACAAATTATGCGCTCGCGTTCACTCTTCTATCCCACCCCACTCTCTATTTAGGTTAGTATCATTTCGGAGTTTATGCGCGAGCCACAGAAATATATAGAGAAAATAAGGAAATGTATCCTCCTAAGGCCCATGGGCCTACTCATAGGACTTATTCTGTCGAAGGAAATTAAAGAGAAAATTTACTCTATTTCCTATACAATACGATTCCAATTCCAATACCATTTTAGGAGGATAGAAACTACATACAACGCGAGGTTCTTCATCTATAAAAATTATACGATTGTGACATGAACATCTGTTGACAGAATGGTACGGCGGCACAACGCTGATCGACGTGACGCCGACGTCGAGCGACGAGTGCGGCGAGAGCGAGCACGCGATAGTGGAGAGGGAGATGCAGGCATCGGTGCGCGAGCATAGAGACCAACAGGCCGGCGGAAACTACACGCACTATAATGTAGTCAGGGTTAGTGCTTGCACTTGTTTAAACCCGTCGTTTTGACAGAAACTTGACCGCCACTTCACTTGAACTACTACGATTCTTTGTTTTTTAATGATTCGCTGTTTTGCCAGTTATGTGCAGAGACATATGCAGTTCTCTCACTCCCACAGTGCATGCTCCGGGGCTCTGGCAAGCTTACCCACTACCAACAGAACACTACTCTACAGAGCAAGTACCGGGGTTCTTTGCCACCTTACAGAAAACCTTTCCGTAAGGAGGCGCTCTCCCGGTTGGGCTGCTCCGAATGTAACCGAAATGACGTTCACGACACGCACAAGACAAACACAGAACAGGGTTTCTGAACTTCTGTCATCGAACCAACGAGCTGGTCTGGTCGTGCTACATTTAAGGCCTAACCTCGGTCACCACATTGCGATCGCCTTTGTCTATCTGCCTTCGTTTCTTGCCAAGTGTCCTGCTCACTTAAAGATAATCTAGTCTTTACTTACAAAATGTTTGTTTCCAGATACAAAAGATAGTGAACGGCCGTCTCTGGGAGCGCTACCAGCACCGGCGGCGCGAGGTGTCCGCGGAGGCCGGCGGCCCCAACGAGCGCATGCTGTTCCACGGCTCGCCCTTCATCAACGCCATCGTGCAGAAGGGCTTCGACGAGCGCCACGCGTATATCGGTCAGTGGGACTTCTTACAGACTTGTGCGATCCTGGTACCCCACGGCATTTCAGCAACGCCATCGTACAGAAGCGGTAAGTCGGAGACCTCCTACAGCCTCGTGAATTCTTAGCAGCCCTCATCAATGCAATTGTTCTGGTGCTTCGAAGATCTTCACGGTTATATAGCTGCCTGGGAGACCTCCTACAGCCTCCTGCACTCCTATTACCGCACTGCACTTCATCGATGACATCGTTCTAGGGCTTCGAAGAGCGTCATGCGTGTATAGGTGAGTGAGACCTCCTACAGCCTCCTGCACACCTATTACCGCACTGCACTTCATCGATGACATCGTTCTAGGGCTTCGAAGAGCGTCATGCGTGTGTAGGTGAGTGAGACCTCCTACAGCCTCCTGCACACCTATTACCGCACTGCACTTCATCGATGACATCGTTCTAGGGCTTCGAAGAGCGTCATGCGTGTATAGGTGAGTGAGACCTCCTACAGCCTCCTGCACACCTATTACCGCACTGCACTTCATCGATGACATCGTTCTAGGGCTTCGAAGAGCGTCATGCGTGTGTAGGTGAGTGAGACCTCCTACAGCCTCCTGCACACCTATTACCGCACTGCACTTCATCGATGACATCGTTCTAGGGCTTCGAAGAGCGTCATGCGTGTATAGGTGAGTGAGACCTCCTACAGCCTCCTGCACACCTATTACCGCACTGCACTTCATCGATGACATCGTTCTAGGGCTTCGAAGAGCGTCATGCGTGTGTAGGTGAGTGAGACCTCCTACAGCCTCCTGCACACCTATTACCGCACTGCACTTCATCGATGACATCGTTCTAGGGCTTCGAAGAGCGTCATGCGTGTATAGGTGAGTGGGAGACTCCTACAGCCTCCTGCACACCTATTACCGCACTGCACTTCATCGATGACATCGTTCTAGGGCTTCGAAGAGCGTCATGCGTGTATAGGTGAGTGGGAGACTCCTACAGCCTCCTGCACACCTATTACCGCACTGCACTTCATCGATGACATCGTTCTAGGGCTTCGAAGAGCGTCATGCGTGTATAGGTGAGTGAGACCTCCTACAGCCTCCTGCACACCTATTACCGCACTGCACTTCATCGATGACATCGTTCTAGGGCTTCGAAGAGCGTCATGCGTGTGTAGGTGAGTGAGACCTCCTACAGCCTCCTGCACACCTATTACCGCACTGCACTTCATCGATGACATCGTTCTAGGGCTTCGAAGAGCGTCATGCGTGTATAGGTGAGTGAGACCTCCTACAGCCTCCTGCACTCCTATTACCGCACTGCACTTCATCGATGACATCGTTCTAGGGCTTCGAAGAGCGTCATGCGTGTATAGGTGAGTGAGACCTCCTACAGCCTCCTGCACACCTATTACCGCACTGCACTTCATCGATGACATCGTTCTAGGGCTTCGAAGAGCGTCATGCGTGTGTAGGTGAGTGAGACCTCCTACAGCCTCCTGCACACCTATTACCGCACTGCACTTCATCGATGACATCGTTCTAGGGCTTCGAAGAGCGTCATGCGTGTATAGGTGAGTGGGAGACTCCTACAGCCTCCTGCACACCTATTACCGCACTGCACTTCATCGATGACATCGTTCTAGGGCTTCGAAGAGCGTCATGCGTGTATAGGTGAGTGGGAGACTCCTACAGCCTCCTGCACACCTATTACCGCACTGCACTTCATCGATGACATCGTTCTAGGGCTTCGAAAAGCGTCATGCGTGTATAGGTGAGTGGGAGACTCCTACAGCCTCCTGCACTCCTATTACCGCACTGCACTTCATCGATGACATCGTTCTAGGGCTTCGAAGAGCGTCATGCGTGTATAGGTGAGTGGGAGACTCCTACAGCCTCCTGCACTCCTATTACCGCACTGCACTTCATCGATGACATCGTTCTAGGGCTTCGAAGAGCGTCATGCGTGTATAGGTGAGTGAGACCTCCTACAGCCTCCTGCACACCTATTACCGCACTGAACTTTATCGATGACATCGTTCTAGGGCTTCGAAGAGCGCCACGCTTATATAGATGAGTGATGGGGAGACCTCCTACAGCCTCCTACACTATTAGTATCTCTCTATCTCTCTCTCTCTCTCGCTAGATTATGTTTGTTTAATTAAATGATCTCTTTCCAGGCGGCATGTTCGGCGCGGGTATATACTTCGCGGAGCACTCTTCTAAAAGCAACCAGTACGTTTACGGGTTCGGCGGCGGTTCCGGGTGTCCCGCGCATAAGGACCGCAGCTGTTACCTGTGTCACAGGTATAAATACCTAGTATTTTTACTTAGTATATAATGTAAATATGTTATATGAAAATGCCATTAGTGGTAAATTGAAACATACATATTACACACTGAATGGCTATGAAAAAATATATTTTTTGAAATGTATACTCTGCAGGGAGAGAACAAAACTGGCTGCTATGTATACCAGGCGCAGGCGGAGTCGCAGAATAAAATATAGCCGATATCCATGTCTATTCTATTCACGGGTGAAGGAATTTTTATGTAAGGGGTAATACCCGCAACAGGTCATCCGATTTATAAAAGTCTCGCCAGTATATAGAATTGAGCTTTCGGATGGACATAGGCCATATTTTATCGCGTGGCGTCGCTTACATTCTTTTATAAACCGGGCAGGACTACTAATATTATAAATTGGAAAGTTTGGATGTTTAGATGTTTGTATGTGTCACTCAATCACGCTTAAACGGGTCAACCGATTCGGATGAAATTTTCCACGTAGATAGTTTATATCCTGGTTTAAAATATCGGATAGTTTTTATCCCGGGTCCGCGCGGGCGGAAGCTACTACCAGTATAAATGATTCCGATTCTAGGTAAAAATCCCTGTTCCAGACAACTCCTCCTCTGCCGCGTGACGCTCGGGCGCGCGTTCCAGCTGTCGGCCGCGCTGAAGATGGCGCACGCGCCGCCCGGACACCACGCCGTGTCGGGCCGGCCCGCGCAGGGCGGCCTCTGCTACCCGGAGCACGTTGTGTACCGGGGGGAACAGGTAAATGTCATCGTCATACTAGCCGAAACACGTCCACTGCTGGACATGGGCCTCCCGAAAGAGCAGGTAATACCTGTTCCGAAATAACAGGGAAAAAGGTCGTCCAACATCTGTCTTGAAACGTGTCGCGGCGAGCATGTGGTTAATATACCGTTCGAAACTACTAAGTAGAAATACCCGTTTCACATCCTTCTTGAAAAATGTCGCGGCGAATAAGTAGTCAATCAATAATACCTGTTCCAAAATATTACTAAAATAAAAGGCGCGTCTTGAAATGTGACGATCACATCATCTACTGCGGCGAGAATGTACTGCCCCAACTTGATGGTCCTTGGTCCCTAGAACAAGTCGTGAGCAGATGATGTTTCAGTATAAATACCTGTTCCAAAATATTAGGTAATAGTACCCGTTCTCGTGTTCTTTTGAAAGTGTTTGGGAGCATATTGTCTACCGCGATGAGCTTCTGTACAAAATGTGGAGATCTTCTTTGGATAGGTATTTTTACTCATTATTTTCCAAATGTTTCTTGTAGGGTAAATCGCCAATAACTGTCCACCTCATACTAAAAATGAACTCTATTCACCTATAATAGAATTATTTTTTTGTATAAGATGTTAATTACTGGCCACCCTTCAATAACGGCCACGTTATATTTATTTGAATTCTATTTGAAGGGGAACAGAGTTAAAGAGGGGGGCAGTTATTAAAGGGTGGCCAATTCTTTGGTGATTTTGAAACTGTAATTTCTAGTTAATACTAATCAGTCATTTATTTATATTAAGTATGTCTACAAGCTTATAAAATATTTATTTTATTTTTCAGGCATACCCAGAATACCTAATAACGTATCAAATAGTCGGCGGCGAAGGCGGCACGGGCGCAGTATAAATACCAAGTATTTTTACCTGGTACCAAGTACCTATTGCGACCTAGTATGTACCTAAATGAAAATATTTTTGAATATTGTCTAGTTGAAACCACTTTGAATAATGTCTAAAAATTAATAAATAATCATATCTATGTTCTATTATAGAACAGATTGAAAACGAGACGATACGATGCCCTCACGCCAGCCCAGTGCGGGTTGGGGACTTAGTGCAACTTTGGACTTTCCTAACGATGTTTTTCTTTAGAAAAACTGTTCAATGCTTGTACTTGATTCGAAATAATCTTTAAAGCACAAAAGACTTATTCTTTGTCGTTAAAAGGTCGGTCAGACAGTAGTGACAGAGTTTCTTAGAAAATAATCATAATAAGAACTCCAGCATGCTAAGGAGAGGAAGTTAACCATTGCCACTAAAATATATGTATAGTTGATTTTTAAACCCTAAAACCATGGTTTCAAAGAGTCATGAGATGTAGCCATGGTAACACGAACCAAAAACTAGTCGACTGGTAAAAAAAAAGAAAAATTGCACTCTATTACTGCGCGCTAAGGTCGATTATTCTGCAAAAACATGTATTCTTAGCTGTTGCTGTCAAAAACTCGGCGTTTTTGTTACGAAATCAAATTAAAAATGGTTGTGTATATTGTTATTTAATTGTATATATTGAATCACGAAAATCAAGGCTAAGGTTACACGGAAGCGGTGTCAAGTGTGTAGTCAGTTTGTTGGCCGCGTGCGAGTAGGTCAGAGCGTGGCCTCCCCCTTCCACGTATAGCGCCTGCCGCTTGAAATCATTGTTAACCCCCGTGGGTTACAATTTTGTTTATCTGAGCGTCTGTCTGCGGCGCAGCTCCCAAACGGACCCCAGGCCCCATCCTTACAAATGTCTACCCAAACACGTGGCCAAAACCCGGTATGCGCATGTTCGAACTAAACGGCTGCCTGGCATCGTTTTGACTCCCCGCCCCCACCCCGCATAATGGCGATGGCACCCATTCTGTGGGGCCATTTTGCGGCGCTACTTACTCTTTTTCGTTCGCTGTTTGAGTGCGTATTTTTAATGTCGTTTCGGCCGACATGTTTCCTGGCTGTGTTGACGGGGGCGTTTTAAATTTTTTATTTATTGAGATACTAAGGCTCCTGCCCGCGACTCTGTCCGCGTGGAACTCGTTTATATCGTAGCTCCATAAACCCCCCCCCCCCTCAGGGGATTATTCCGGGATAAAAACTATCCCCGGAACTCAAACTATCTGTATACCAAATTTCATATATATCGGTTGAGCGGTTTAAGCGTGAAGAGGTAAGACAGACAGACAGACACAATTTCGCATTTATAATATTATTATATTGAGATATATGCTTTTATCGCGAAGGCAGCACGGCGCGTCAGTGTGGCTTTAGCCTAATAGAGTTTTAAAAAAACTGTCGAAATAGAATTAGCTCTAGTTTAGCTCATGTTCTATTTTGTCAACCAATAGCATAATATATCCGATATTCCATGCAGCGATATTCAATATTCAGACTGACATCTCTGTCTATCTGATTTTGAAAGACAGAGACAGGAAAGTTGCAAAATAGGGTTGACAACAGTGAAAATAAATAGCTTTTTCATTAGCAACAGAGAGATTAAGATTTTTAAATTCATAAAAACTAACAATAAGGGGGTTGCTTGATTGTGACGTCACAAGCAAGGCATCCCTTCAAATTCCATACTTTTTGACGTTTTAAGATAAATATGTAGATACTAGCTTCCGGCCGAGATTTTGTCTGCGTGGGCCCGGTATAAAAACCATCCTATATTTTAATACAGGCTATAAACTATCTTCCTGAAAATTAAAAAAAATCATTCAAATCGGTTGAGCCGTTTAAGCGTGATTGACGAATTAAATATCGAAACATCTAAACATCCAAACTTTCACAGTAGGTAGTTTGGTAGGATTTTTTGGTGACATAGTTTTAATACTAGTGTATTTAAAAATCTGTAAAATGGCAAAAATAAGCTGAAGCTTGAATATTTTCCGTGTATTCATGTATTTTTACTGTTGTCAAATGCCGTATTATGGTTAAACATGTAAATCTAACTGAATAATTATTCTAATACAACATGTCGCTAATATTGCATGGACAAAACAAATTGTTAGAAAAAAGTCGCCCAAAAATAAGGAGCGGTGCCTCGCATGCAACCAGAGCATGCGCACTACTGAACCTGCGTTGATAACGCCATATTGGTTCTAATTACGTGTCGGCGACTATGTATACACCGCCACGCCACGCGCGTAAGGGAAAACTTTTTAGGTTTCTAAATGTAGACAGATGTCATCAATTTACTCATCTCGCTCTGTTACATGAAATGAGAGTGAGATGGGTTGATGATATGTATAATCATCTGCAATCTTGTCTGTCGGGATCAAAAATATTTGCACGATTATGTAGTTTTATACTTAAAACTTTTGAAACCTCTGTTAACTAACGGCCGTATTTATTAACGTACAACAAACCTATCGGTTAAAATTCGTTTGTCTTTATCTGTCACTTTCACATTTGTGTTCGTAAGAAAGAGACAAAACACATTTTATTTTTCAGAGGCATTTTAAGTTTTATGTTATGGGGTATATTGGGGTTCAATTTTTCCCTTTCTTATAAACATAAACGTCAAAGTGACAGAGACAAACGAATTTTAACGCCATTTTAGCTAAAATAGGTCAATGACATACAATCTTCTCTTACTGTATGTATAGATATTTTTGAGCGCTTTGCCGTGTCACATAGTAATGCATGCTGTACATTCACCAGCATTAATATCTGCGGCAGCAAAGCGCGCATAAATATCTGTCACGACTTTACGCATAATTCGATATTTTAACAGCCGATATTTGACAGCCGTCATCCCGGTACAATAAACGTCAAACGTCAACTATTTTTTTAAATCTTTCTGTTTGTTATTTCTTTAATAAAACTCATATTCGTATTAACAAAAAAAAAACGTCAATGATGACATATGATGACATACATTTTACTGGGATAACAGCTGTCAAATCTTGGGTGTAAGATTTACAAGGGTCGTTGGGACGTGTCAGATATTTTTGCCCGCTTTATTACTGCAGACATTTGCAAGAGACTATAATAAACCTGATCGTTTTACTTTAATCCATTAGAGCCCTGTCTCACCGGGACGCCATGGCGACGTATTCCATAGAAACAGGGTGGGTGGTAGCCAAGCATCGCCAAGTCTGATAACCTCCATACATATGTATATGATTTGTTTGGATACGGTACCGGCGACGTCGCCATGGCGTCCCGGTGACAGCATTTACGGTAGTAATTTTGCGACTTGTACATTTGCAATGCATTTGTTTGTAAATAACATGTCTCGAACTTTGTTCAGGATGAAAATCGATAGCTCTTAAAAAACAAGGCATAAAAATTGTAGTAGACTGTAAAAAACAGTTGGAATCGAGCCCGGTACACGGGGTTGCCGTGTCAGCATTTTAAGAGTCCGCAGTAAGCTCGATTCTCCATACAAACGTAGTTACGCTCTCATTTTAAAACTACGTGTTGGATTGTAACGAAACTTTGCATGTACAATGACATGAGGTATATCTATGTCTGTAATTAGTTTATGTAGCTTCAGATACCATAGTAAAAAAACACAGCTAATATAAGTTTTTCATACAAAACTTGTTTTTGCTATATTTTGTTTCTTTTATAAACTGGAACCATATAAACTAATTACAGACATAGATATACCTCATGTCATTGTATATGCAAAGTTTCGTCACAATCCAACACGTAGTTTTAAAATGAGAACTAAACTCCGTTTGTATGGGAAGGTGAAATTCGGCCGAGCTTACTGCGGACTCTTAACCACTATAGATTACAAGTCTAATGGCCATACGTTACATATCGCGCCTCTATGTTGTTTGTGTACAATAAGGGTGTAGACGCCAAATAAAATAACCAGTAATGTTGAATTTTCCCGAAAAATTATTAAAAATATTGTCAAATGGAGCAAAAAGTAAAGCAGGGGATTAAATAATCACAAATTTAAGTGTCCAAAGTTTTAAGAGGAGGTATGTTTCTTTTGGGCAAAACGCACCTGCAACGGTCTGCTAGCGTTTTCTCTCTCTAACAAGCAAAATTAAAACGGTTCGTAAATAGCTTCGTAATTTTTTAAGATATTTGAATGGGATTTTTGTCATTAGGCATATTTTTTGCCTTCTTTCTTTTTAAGTAATAATACATTTTGAGTCTACACCCGTATTGTATTTTGTGACTATGTACCTATAATCTGTTCGTTTAGGTATTTAAAAGAATGTAAACAAACAAAACCACGTGACTTGGTCATTCAGCCAATAAGATTGCTATGAATTTGTATCTATGGTATTATCTTATTGGCTGAATGACCAAGTCACGTGGTTTTGTTTGTTTACATTCTTTTAAATACCTAAACGAACAGACTATAATGTTCCGGAAATTTGTAAGAATCCTATATATCATTGTTATTTTTATATTTACATCACTGATGTAAATGGAGGTGGAATGTTTTTCGAGTGTATGTATTGTTTGTGGTCTAAACGGGTTAATGGATTTTGCCCTATGTATTTGTTAAATTAGTTGTAAGCCGTTATTTTTGTAAAAATTCAGATTTTTCTCATAATGGTAAATAATTTGAGAGTTGTCGATTTCTCTCCTGAACGCATTTGGTTTAAACCCTTTACTCAGCGCAATATCTCGCATATAATCTTAATTTATTTGACGATTATGCGTCTATATTAAAAACCTTTCTTAATAGCACACTTAGAAAGAGCCAGTTAGCTTACCGCGGGCACGATCTTGTGTCAGCCGTGGCTAAGGCGTGTCGCGACAGTCGTGCGATTAAAACGCGCGTTTGCATCACTGCAAAAAGTCGCAGTGTGTAGTTCTTTAACCCACTATATGATTGAGATTAATGCATGTGGCCGACTCGAATGATCTCAAGTTATATTGCTTGCGATAAATTGCATAGAGTAAAGGGTTGTTTTATTAATCCATTTACTATTATTATGTGTATATACGCGTTTCTAGTGTAGCCGATAGGAGGTAAGGGTGGAGAAATAAATTTCGAATTTTTATTTTTCTTGTGGTTTTATTTTCAATGTTAGAGGTAACCCTTTTCCAGGCCGAGGCGTTACATCGACCAAATACGATCTGACAAACATGTATCCTAATGTCAATAAATATGACAGACATTCGATTGTCATTTTTTCAACTGCTCGCCTGGAAAAGGGTCAATACGACTATATGTAAATACATATATTTAGGTACTTTAACTTCTAAGGCGAAACATTGCTTTTCATACGAAATCAGTTATCTCAAAATTGTATCTTTGCATTGCCATTCCGTGCAAAGGTGCACAGCAAACAGCTCAATCCCTATCTATAGTTATGGTTTCAAGTTATAAGAAACCATATTTTACCAATTCCACAACAGCAAAATAAAACACAAACCTGATCAGCAGAGCTATCACAGGACGGCCCTCGAGCTGTCGCGGCGACAGACTATCCGTCTCTTTCTAAGCGTTCTAATTAGAAAGAGAAGAATAGTCTATCTCGCCGCGACACAGCTCGCGGGCCGTGCTGATTTGTGAGTATAGAAACTACAATGTCTATGAAACGTTCCAGTCGATCAATACATTTAAACATCAAAATTGTCAATTATTAGTTAGAATAAAATTCCTAACGATTGTCTGATTGCTGATGCCTACTTTATTATACTTATAACTAGAACTACAGTAACGTATACAATATCAAAGTAACAATTCACAAGCCCTGGCACCAAATTAGGCCCAAGATAGCGCCATTCGCTCAGGTGCAATAATGTGCACCTCTGATTACACCCGAACTACTGCGCGGAATTTGGCGCCAAATATAGTCTTACTACTTACCGATACATTCCCATAATTAGCCTCGAATCTAAATACACGGATTCAAATCCCCAGTCATATTGATATGCGAACACGTTACCGTCTGCCCGCTGGGCACCGCTATACGGAACAGCTTGCCTTGGGGCATACATACACATACCTTGAATTGCCCCGTGCTTTGCTCGGTACGGTTCAACGGCAAAGCTATAGGCAGATTCTTGACTGGCACATACACCCCCTCCTTTCCGCTAAGCACCACGGAACCGTTGATTGATTTCAAGTAGATGTCCTGGTCGGCTGACCAGAACAGCTCCTTGGATTCCATCCGGGTGCCCTCTGAGCCGCGGAGGTGGGCGGAGGAGTCGGAGCGAAGAGTCAAGTCTTGGTCGGTGGGCGAAGATATGCGTTTGGTTGAGATTTGCTGGAAATAATGTTTTTTTGAATAATACTAACTTGGAAAGTATGTATGTGCTACGTTGGTGATAAAGAAGCGTTAGGGAATTGTATGAAGATTTTATGAGATGTAACGATGTCAACAAGAAACACGCGAGAAGGAAAAAATTGCTCTATTACTGCGCGCTAAGGTGCAAAAACATGTATTCTTAGCTGTTGCTGTCATAAACTCAGCGTTTTGGTTACGAAATCATTTTAATTTTAATTTTTTTAATTAGGTCCGTAGGTGGCCGCAGCGCGCCGACCCCGCGCACAAACACGCCTGACGTGTTCTCCGCCACCTTTGTTGCGGTCGGCTTGCCTAACCCTTCCTAGTCTAACACAGTCACTGACCTTAGCGTGCAGGTTGTTGACCCCGTCCGGGACATTCATCTCCTGCGCCGCTGTACTGAACACGGTCTCCCCTGACACGGGGTCTAGAAGCCGCAGCGCGCCGACCCCGTGCACGAACACGCCTGACGTGTTCACCGCCATCTTTGTTTCCGTGCGGGAGAGCCTGGCGAATTTGACTGGCTTGTTGATACAGTTCGTCTGACACTAATAATAAACTGTAGAAAGCAATCGCAGGAACTAGTCATCCGATTTCAAAAATTCTTTCATCAGAGCTTGACTGCGTTGTTCTCTGGGAGTAGTTTCTACACTGTCTATGCACCTAAGGTATCATCCAAGTAAGTAGACAGAGGAAAGAAGACACTACCTAATGACCGAAGGTACCAAGAACTCATAACATCGTAGGAAGTTGTCGGCGGAATCTAGCATGCGAATGTACCAAACTTGCAAAAATGTGTAGCCGTCAGCAGGGTCAGCATAACAGACGCGGCGACGCGTGACGATGAAATCTTAAAAAATTCCACACTTAGTCGCACGCGACGCGACTTGGCAGCAGGTTATCCTGTACAAGGACTGCCAGTTTTACGATTTACGGTTCCTATGTACCAGGGTCTCATGAGTGTGGTAGCACTGACCTGGTCTGCAGTGCGATGTGCACGGCGCCTCCCTCGCTGGAGACCTCGACGGGCCGGTCCCGGAAGCCCTCAAGCAAGCCATCTCGTTTATACACGTGCTCGAACCCCGTGTTGCCCAGGAGTTTGATGGCGTTGTGCTCTGGTAGTAGCTCTATGCTCTCCATTCCTGGAATAAACGTGTTTCAGACCTTGAAATTCTAAAACACATTTCTTTACGGTATTTATTGTTTGTTCTCTCCGATTAGGCTTAAATTCTAAAACACATTTCTTTACGGTATTTATTGTTTGTTCTCTCCGATTAGGCTTAACATGAAAGTAAGTAAAGCTCTGATTATCTAGGATTGCTATGCCGGCGAGATAGACTGTCCGTCTCTTTGTAAGTGTTCTAATTAGAAAGAGGCGAATAGAATATCTAGTTCATTGGCTATAGGTAATATTATCTAGTACGATACACATTCAGTGACCATCAATTTAGTGTGAAACTTGTCGTACAATCGAGTTCTAAAATATGCGAGGACAAAGTGATCAAAAATATGTGAACACGACAACGTTGCTCAGATATTTCTGAACCTTGAGGATCGTACATATATGTAGGAACTCGACTGTGTAGGCACATTAACCCATTTGAAACCTATATCGTGGGATTGATTCGTTTTCAAGGATTTTACTAACATCATGAGACAATCAAAAACATCAATAACATAGCTAGTTTAAAGAACTTACCTTGTCCAAGCCTTAAAACAGCCAAAATGGTAAATGTGAGAATCAGGTTCCCAATAGCGAGTATGAAAAGCAAGCACACCAGCGTCCAAAACACAATAGTCTTCCGCCCTTTATGCACCGACTTAGTAACATCGTTGCCGTTTTTATCGGAGTAATTTTTCGTCCCACTAACATTCGTTTTATTCCCAAAGACCTGGCTCTGGGCGGGCGTTTTAGTAATAAGCGCCTTCTCAGCACGGTTCCTCTCCAAAGTGCTTTCGGACATAGCGTCGGATAAAGGCGAGACGCCGCGCAGACTGCTCAACATAGCGACTGTCTGTTTTATTGAAAATACACTTGAAACATTAAATTTATAAATAGACCAATGTTTCCCTAAAACTGACAATCAAATATCGAGCGAAGTCTCGGGCTTCCTATTGGCTAACTTTTTGCCCAATCACAAGTGAGAGCACTTGTTCGGATTCTAGGAGTCGGCAAAATATCTAAATAATCGAATAATGGTGGAAGAAAGATCGGTACAAATTAGTCTTATCTGTGGGCACCATGACTGACATTTATCAATCCTGCCAACATTACGCAGCGAATAAATTTGACAATCTGCCTTGTAATCATGGCGTCAGAACGTTATAGTTTTTCTCTTACTACTTTTAGGTAATTATTTGTTAAATTACGTATATTTGAACCGATATTGATGTGATCTTGTTCCGCAATATAGTTGCCGTAATACAGATGTATTGTAAACTATATCTACGTTTAATTTTCAAAGATATAACTTGTTCAACACATCGCGCAACTTTCTAACAAAATGTTTATAATTTTCATATTTCCCTTTTAGCCCTTCAGGAAAATTAGTGCAAATTGAATATGCTTTAGCCGCTGTAGCCGCCGGTGGTACCTCCGTCGGTATTAAAGGTAATATTTTTCTCTAAATTAGGTTATGTTAGCGTCCTCAATATTATTTTTCAATTTTCTATTTATTTAGTTAAAATTTAGCAAAACAGTTATTATTCTGTTCCCCCACCTACTAATTATTTAGCTTCTGCCTAATACTTAATCAAAATAATAAATTTACAATAGTATTTCCACTATTTTCATCAAAATCTGTCATGTCATCATCTGTACAAGAAAGTTTGATTTGGCTTCTGAAGTCATGTTAACCCTGATTGTTTCTATTCCAGCGTCCAATGGCGTCGTTATCGCGACAGAAAACAAGCACAAGAGCATTCTCTACGATGAACACAGTGTCAACAAAGTGGAAATGATTACTGGCCATATCGGTAAGTTATTGGAGACTATATGCATGTAGTCAATATAGATTTAGATTTAGATTTAGATTTATTTATTTCATAATATACAATTTACAATATAAATTAAAGCTAGCTTAATCTATATGAATTTATATTATGATCGTCAAAGAGAATTAAGAATTATAATAAAATGACAATAAAATTCAAATTATAACCACAGTAAATAAGTTACGAAGATATCACATAAAGATCGTCAGATAACAAGAGTATACATTAATAAACGAAAAATAAAAATACAAATAACGATATAATTTACGATGTCAAAAACAGTGATAATATTAATGTTTAATGCCCAATGCTATATACCCAGTAGATATATGCTGGCCCGTTTTTAACCAGTTTGTGACGGTAAAGCTTGTCTAACTTTAGTGTGCTATCTGGGTGAGGCGGAATAAATACTAATTGACCTTTGTTTCCGTTTCCATTAAGAGAAATCATTTAAACGTCTGTTGAGAAACATTCTCTTGGGTAAGTTAGAGCCCTCTGAGTGGGAGGAGAAGGCAGCACGGCGGCCCGAATTGCGACGTCTAATCCATCACCAAGTAAATGCCTTCAAAATTGAGCATCGTAATGAGCCCGATAAAAAGCGAGATGAGCTGAAGGCTCGCCCCATAGGCGAGCCTTCAGCTCGTCTCGCAACCATCCAGTACAACTTCGTGGGCGGGGTATTTCCCTGTCCAATTTGCGCTCATACCTTTGCAAAGCCACATGAGAGTGCAGCAGAGAGTAGAACAACAACACAAGTCATATTGCTAATCGATCATATCACGTCCAGATCACACAGTTGCTGTGGCCGAAATTGGTCATGACAGCATCATTCTATCATGTCATCATATTCCGTAAGGGATTTTTTTGAAGGGCATAATGTATGCTATGTTTACTGTGACATTGTATTTGACCTCATGTTGTCGACATTGTATTTCCTAAAAATAAAACACTGTATTTCCTAAAATAAAACACTTATTAAGCGAAATACCTTATTCAAAGCCTTATTAAATACCCACCTTAATATGATAACAATCCTTTTCAGTGCCATTAATAGCCGTGTCCACACCGGACGAGCGGCTCGCCCGAACGAAAGGCTCGTGCGAGCCGTCAAAAGACTCGGCCACAAGCACTCGGTCGGTGTGGATGGGCGTTCGGGCAAACGCGCGCGGCTCGCGAATTTACCTACCGATAGTTGAGCTCACGATCGCGATGAAGCCGCACGTGCGCACAGCTGTCGCTGCGACAACATTAATTTTGCTTCTGCTAGTTCGAAATCGGAGGAAATGTATTTTAAAAAAGCCGCAAAATGTGGATGCGCAAAATGCACAGTCGTGAAATTTTGTGAGTGAGTTCGATATTTATGATTGACTTAACAACGATCAAAAGGTGATAAAGCAAAAATACCTACCTATTGAAATTCCTACTAGGTAGGTACTACTCGATCTACCAATCCTTCCAGCTGACAAACAAACCCATGCGTGTCGAACTCAGTTACGCAATTCCCAAATCCGCCTCAACTCGTCTCACTACCAAGTTACTAACCACCAGTAGGCATAACTTGATCCCTAATTTCCCAATATCAATGTAATGTAGGTATCGATAGGGGTCAAGCTAGTTTTGACCTTTTCCAACGCAGCGACTTTGAATGAACTTTAATAAGTTACCTTGATAAAAAAAAGACCGGGTTGCAATCCGGGAGTGCCGGCAGAAGTGAAAACTTGAATAATTTTAATTTTGCAAAAAAAAATCCCTTCCTCCCCCCTCTCCCCCTGCGTGCCAATATATCTAATAAAAACCTTATTAGTAGTACGCTATAGTTCAACTTAACTCAGCAAAATTGATGAAGGCGACGAAGAAATAAAATACCGATTTGTTTTTGCCTTTGCCAAATATTTTTCAAAGCTTTATCTCTTTAGGAATAACGTCCAAATTCGAACTATTCGAATTTGCTCCATAGCAAAACGGTAAAGGACGCGTGGACAAAATTACTTTATTTGCTGAATATGCAATTGCAAAAAGTGTTTAACGGCTTTATACTCTTACGAATAGCGTTCAGTTTTGAATGAAGTCGAATCGGCTAACAGCAAAATATAAAAGTGATAAAACAAAATGGGATTTGCATTCACGGAAAATGTGTTACGACCTTATACTGTTAACAATAAAGTAGAAATTAGAATAATAATACGTAGGGCAAAAATAGCCCTCGCCTTCTGTCGTTCGGCCGAACAAAACCACCGTCCACATAGGCTGAGCCACTCGCGGCTCGGGCAAACCGTTCGGGCAAGCATTCGGAGGCTCACCCGAACGGCTCGGGCGAGCCACCGCTCGCCCGAATCACGTCCACACCGGACGAGCATGTTTAGGCAAACGGTGTTCGGGCGAGCCGCTCGCCCGGTGTAGACACGGCTATTGACATGCCTATATTCATTTATTTGTTTCTCTTGCCTTATTTGTTATGTTTTTATAATTCTGTTGTATTTTATTTATCCAATGTATTGAGGAACACAATATGGATTCTTTTAAATTGACATTCACATAATAAATATATCTAAATCATGGGCTGGTGCTATACAAGAAGTTGAATATCAAGCTGCAGTAGACCCCATTAAATCCATCTAGTTAAAGCCCCACATGCAGCTATTTGACCCTGAGATGGTGTTGCTGTGTACATGGCAAATATAAACTTGTCGGACTATAAAGGTT
This sequence comes from Epinotia bilunana, assembly GCA_947049275.1. Taxonomy (NCBI): domain Eukaryota; kingdom Metazoa; phylum Arthropoda; class Insecta; order Lepidoptera; family Tortricidae; genus Epinotia; species Epinotia bilunana. The sequence continues at coordinate 6,756,657 of OX346276.1, read as the reverse complement.
TTTTTTGTACTGTTGTCGACAACAAGCCAGAGGACACCGCACACCTAGTATGGAAAAAAAGCTTAGTGAATTTTCTAGAAAAAAAGTGAAATTTGCGTATTACGTGCGTGCGCGTAGGTGTAAGGCAATGATTCAGGTTCGCGGCGTCCAAGTGTTGGAATGATCTCCCCCCACCTATCCAAGGAGCGTCTAGCAGGTATACCTTTAGGCGCTAGCTTAAGGGCTATTTGTTGACGCTCCAAAAATCCCAACCCTAACCCATCCAGCACTTTATTTAATTTTTATCCATTTAATTTTTTAAACATCCCAACCGTTTCGCGTTTTTCACATTGTTTCTCATCCCATTGTGCTTGTGTCACATATTTAACAGATTTAGTATATTCATTATTTATTTATTATGTGTATACGTTTGTATCGGCAGTATGTTGTGTTGCGTTCCGTGGGTCACGTACGGTGCTGTCTGAAAATCTGCGCTGTAGGTGTCTGTCTGACACCTCGGCATAATGCTGAGACAGCGACCGATTCACTGCCGCGAAGACACACACATTATGTGTCAATTGTATTGTATTTGTACTCCCTTTGTCTCTGTGTGTCTTTTGTGTAGTGAATAAATGTCTTCTTTCTTTCTTTCTTTCTTTATTAAGTGTATACTCAAAATAGTGAATCCGTTTTTGTTTTAAAGGGCCTCTGCGCCCCATGGTCCCGAGATATGGAAAAAAACATAATAATAATAAAATAATTTATTTCAGACTCATTGAATCCATATTACATCATTACATAAAAAAACAAGGTATTATTATTAACTAAAATTAAAATTCCGATCAACACTAATAAAAAGACGTAGTAGCGATTGATAGTAGTGAGCCAGGTGGAACACTTTCGAATGTAGTAGTCCGATTGGGAGGGTTCCACATGCTAATGTCGTTTTTGGGATCCGTAGGTACATTGATGGAAGGTAGTGGTCTCTCCGATTTATGGGCCACAGTCTACGCACCTGCGTCAGTCAAACATATGATGACAGGCCATGCCTATGCTAGGGCAGTTAGAGCTCATTGTACGACATTACGAGCTCTTTCCGTTCTCATTCTTGAACAAATGGATGTGACACAATCTGATAAAGATTATCTAGCACAGCTTCTTTCTAATGCTCCGAATTATGATTCGCTGCAAGACGATGAAATAGTCACAAAGCTCAAATTAGCATACATGGCGCATAATTCTTCCCTTCGAGACATCGGAAAAACCTCTCAACTATGGTTACAGTACTGTGAACTTGTAACCATCATGTTGCATTTCATTCAAGCGGAACGAACAGCAAATTGGGATCTTCATAAAAAATGTGTACAGGCAATGCTCCCAATTTTCCATGCAACCGGTCATTTTCCATATGCAAAAGCTTGCCAATTATATCTGCAGGATATGGAATCTTTGAAAGATAGAATGAATCCGAAAGAATACGAGAAATTTACAATGGACGGATTGTTTACTATCCGTCGGTCGGAGAAACACTGGTGTGGCACTTGGACAGATATGACCATCGAACAAACCCTTATGAAGAATATGAAAAGTGTTGGTGGTGTTACCCATGGACGTGGGTTCCAAGAAAGTGTATTGAATAAATGGATAGTTGGACGTAGTTATGCAATAACGTTCCAACCCACACCTCGCCCAAAAATGAGGTAACACCATCAGTGTACCTTTATCGACATTATTTATCAGTTAGGTACAAAGGTGTCACTCGAAATAGCTTATTTTTTTAAATAAAGTTTGACCCAATTGTTCCAATCCACATTTTTACAAAAAAAGATTATTCATAAAAAGAAAAAAACATCACATGCAAAGTGAAACATGTTTAGTATTTATATTCATGAATATTATTTCCTTGTAATGTTCCAATGCTTTTGGAACATTTTTAATGAACACATTCTATAATTTTTAGTATGCAAAGAATGTTTCATGTACTTTGGAACTTTGTTGCTAGATCAGTATGCTATTTATTATTTCCTTATAATGTTCCAATGCTTTTGGAACATTTTATACAAAATACATATTGTAATTTTTAGTATGCAAAGAATGTTTCATGTACTTTGGAACTTTGTTACAAAATCCATATAGTATTAATTATTTCCTTGTAATGTTCCAATGCTTTTAGAACATTTTTAATGAAACACATACTATAAATTTTAGTATGCAAAGAATGTTTCATGTACTTTGGAACTTTATTGCTATATCCATAAGGTATGTATTATTATTTTCTTATAAAATTCTAATGACTTTGGAACATTTTTAATAAAACACATATTATTATTTTTAGTAGTCAAAAATGTACCTATCATAATATATATGTACTGTAGAACTTTGTTGCTAGACCCATAGAGCCCATACTGTTACTTATTATTCTATCTAATACTGTTCCATGTAATTTGAATTATTTTATCAAAATTCATAACATGATCTTTCTTTTTGCAAATAAATTAAAATGCTCCTGGTATTTGTAGCATTTTTGTAACAATCAAAAATTAAGTACCTACACTACAAGTTTGTGAAACGGAACGTCGCTCTCAAGGTCAGTACAGTATGAAACAGGTGTTGACAAGCACGCACGTTTCGTCGCCTTTTATAAAACTATTAACAGTATATATAAAAGTTATCAGTGGATACGTCTTATAAATTAAGTTATTGCGAATATAAACTACAAGCCTAATCATGGAAACGGAGGAAAACGTAAGTTTTTATCATTAAAATACTTTGTTATACTACAAGTACCTCCAAACACTTGTTGGCCTGTTAAGTAATTATTAAAATGCTTAATGCATTATTTTACATTGTTTGTTTATACAGCTTACCTTCTTAGAAAAGTTACTGGCTAAACGGGAGAAATTGGTGGAATTAAAGAACAAGATAACCTCTCAAGGCACAAAAGAAGTGACAAAAGAAGAAACCGCAGGTATGTTTATGGCTATCATAATTAATTAGGCACCTAATAAGTTATAACTGAGATCCTGGTATTAACTTTTTTTAATCACAGCGCACCCGTGCAGTCTACCAGTAGGTAGACATATGTTGAAGATACCTTCTCTTTGGAGGAATGAAACAAGTGACGAGTGAAAAATCGGTTTGAGTTTATTAAAGTAAACAATTTATATTAAAACTCCTGCACGCGCATTTGTTTGCTAACAAGAACATTGGGCTTATGTTTTTTTTAATTTGTGTGTGGAAATCGCAAAGTAGGGGGAGACTGGGGTTGGTTGTCCAATTTTCACCTAAAACTTGTTATTGCTTAAGTATTCTACTTTAAAAAAAATTCAAGGCCTTGATCTGGTAAAAATTGGAAAACGAGTCAACCTACGCTATGCCTGGGGTACTAAACTTAAACTACTACTAAACTGTTTTTTTCTTAATCTATTATTAAAACGCACTAAATTGTATCCAAATGAGTCATGTCTGGTTTCTGACGAACTTTTTAGTATCAAAATATTAAGTTATTTAAAAAATTCTTCTCATTACCCTATTCTACTCTATTTTTTATTTTTCACATGCTTACATGACAAATTTTCATCTTCAAAACATTATAAAAAGAAGAACATCTTTGTGAGTGAACTGGCATGCCTTAAAAGCCATATGATATTAATTTATACGGGGTGACCTAAGCCATTGGACAAAGCCTTAGGGCTCACATTGGGTTATTTCTCAAGAACGCTCTAACACTGCCATTTTTTAGAAGTATTGTTAAATTTTATTCCCAGTATCTAACAACAAAAAGAAACATACTATATTAGTCATCAGCACTGTTTTTGATGTCATATGTCAAAGCAACGCAATATATTTGTATGTGTGTATTGGTGTTGATACCTTCCATTACATACATTTTGTCACTTAAGACAAATTTGTCTTGAATAAATAAGATAACTAAATAGGATGAAGGTTTCATACTGTTCATGAACTTTTAATTACATACAGGCTGCAACAAACCAAGAAACCTTAATTTGTCAATTTCTTCGTAACCACTGCACCGATTGTTAAGATACTTGGGACATATATTGGTTCCGAATACCCAAATATATGTGTACGTTTCGGCTTTGTCTCATTGCTAAGATTGCCTGGCATAAATGCCTTCGAGTTAAGTAAACTAAATTTTTGTAATACTTATTTATAATATTTCAGGCAATCCCATACCACAAAATTTTAATTTAGAAGAGCAGCCGTCAATTTCCTCAAAGGTGGTATCTCCGATTTCTAAACAATTCAATAATGACAATTATGAAAACAAATCAGCAGGTACAATAATACTGTTAAATAAAATGTGGTTGAATTGCATTTCAAAAAAATAATATCTATTAATTTTTATTTCAGGGAACTCTAAACCGGCTACTCCATATTCAAACGCACAACCTTCAATTTCTCCACCACCATATTCTCCGCTTACTCCACTCATTAGTAAAACAAATCACGAAAACAACTTACCAGTTTTAAAAGATAAGTCTCTCCCGTACGCTTCTTCGCCGCAAGATTTTTCTTGCTCACCAACTCTCATGCTGAATGACAAGGAAATATCACAACCATCATCCAATGCATCATCACCTGTTAGACCAATGACGCCAGAAACTTTTAAGGTTTTTAACATGTTGACTGCGCAAGTACCTGTTGATTACAACATTGATGATGATAGGAGTTCCAAGGATGAAGACGCACTTGATTGTTGTGACAGCGATGATAGTGTTAGGGATCCAAACTATAGCTTACATTGTATTAAGGAGACAATTGTAGATGACTCTGCAACCAGTTGCTCATCGGTTGATAACAGTTCCACACCCGACGAAGAGCCATGTGATAATGCCGAAGATTTAGCAGCACAATAAAATGTAGACACGACAGTTGACGCAATGGAATCTGTGGCTAATACAAGTGGTAGACCAAAAAAAGGACGTAAACGTAAACATTCACAGCATAGATCTGAGATAAAACAAAAGAAATACAACAACAAAGAATATACCGCATTAAATTCTGGAAAAAAAATGAAACCAAAGACTTTTATTGATTATAAAAAATGTAAATGTTCAAAAGATTGTGCTAGTTTGATTTCAGCAGAGAAAAGGAAAGAAGAATTTAATAAATATGTTTGCCTTGGTACGTACACGGCACAAACAGTATTCATTGGCTCCCATGTCAAGGAAGCAAAAAAGAAAAGAACTTACACCATGACTAATGTTCCTGCTGCTAAGAAAAAACCGAAACAATTTTATCGAGTTTATTCAATAAGTGGTGTAAAAGTATGTCGCGATATGTTTTTAAAAACATTTCAGATCACTACTCAAAAGGTTACTGTAGCACTAAAAAAACTAAGAGCTGGTGAGCCGATAAAAGATGGCAGGGGAAGCAAATCAGGATGCAGGAACAAAATATCGGAAGAAGATACTGATTTCATAGTTGACATTATTGCAAAACTTCCAAAATATGAATCTCATTATAGACGGGAAAAAAATAGTGATGTATTGTATTTACAACCGGGAATGACATTAGCCAAAATTTATAATATATATCAACAGGAGTTTAAACAGAAGTATGGCGACGAGCGCAAATGCACTTCATTTGAGTATGTGAAAAAGATTTTCTATTCGAAGTTTAACTTGAAGTGTAAAGAATTAAAGAAAGACACTTGTAATACGTGTGACAAGTTAGAAATAAAAATTCGCAATGCCAAAAACACTGAAGAAAATGAAACTGCTGAAGAACAGAAGACACGACATTTAGAAAGGGCCGAAAATTTAAGAAATCAAATGAAGTTGGATTTTGAGCAAGCAAAAAATTCACCATCTGTCGAATGCTTAACGTTTGATTTAGAGAAGACATTACCTTTACCCCGCATACCGACGAATGTAGCATTTTATAAAAGGCAATTGTGGTTCTACAATAGTGGTATCCATAGTGCATCTGATGACATTGGGCACTGCTATGTATGGGTAGAAGGAGAAGCAGGAAGAGGGGCTCAGGAAGTTGGATCATACCTTATGAAGTATATAAATCAGAAACTAAGTTCTACCGTCAAACATTTAATTCTATGGAGTGATTGCTGCGGTGGTCAGAACTGAAATATTAAAGTGGTTCTCATGATGAAAGCAATATTAAGCTCCCATCACACTTTAGAAACCGTATCATTTAGATTCCTTGAGTCCGGCCATACATTTTTACCGAACGATACAGATTTTTCTAAAATAGAAACTGCTCTTAAACACCACTAACGCGTGTACACAGCTGAAGAATACATCGATATTATTAAACGCAGTAAAAAAGTGAAACCATTTCGAGTATATAAGATGCAGAAAAATGATTTTTATGGTACAAACAAATTGGAAAAAAATATAATAAATAGAAAGAAATTTACTGACAAAAGCAAAGTTAGTTGGTTACATACGGAAGAAATAAAAATAGAAAAAGATAAAAAGCATTCCATATTCATGAGGTCATCACTGGAAGGAGATTTTAAAGAGTTAAACATTGAAAAAAAAAAAAAAGGGGAAACACGAAACATAAACAATTCTGACCTCTGTTTGTTGTGGCCTAATGGCAAACCAATTGCTCCTGCGAAATTAGCAGATTTGCAATCAATGTACCAATACATACCCGAAAATTGTCTTCAGTTTTATAAGACTCTGTAGAGTTCCGAAGATATTCTGGACGATGTCGATGGATTTGGCGGAGTGCCAGACTTCGAAATTGAGGGCTATGAAGAAGATGAATAGATTTTGCATCTATTTCTTCCTTTTTTGTGTTGTTTCTTTTATATATAGCAAACAATATTACATTTTATAAACTATATTCTTGTTTTTGTTTTAATAAATTAATGTTACATACATCGTGGAACGTTTTTGCAAAATTATTCTGGATTAGTAATCATACAAAAAGACATTTTGCAAAAACGTTCCAAAACCTACTTATCTAAATACGTAGCTTAGTACTAGTATAATTTTAAAAAACATGTAGCCATCAGGTAACTAACATATATGTCTAAATAAAAACACACACTACTTGTACATTTCGGTTACAGCTAAAAAGTGTACCACAAAAACATTAAGTTGCATTTATCTCAAAATGAAGTCGCTGTGGGTTGGATCGTTATTGCATAACTACGTCCAGTTGGACTTCCAATATCTTATTTCATTTGTGATAATGTTGAAAATTATTGCGGGATTCGTTCAGCTAGCAGCACTCAACATGCAGAACTAAAGGACTCGAGGATTGAACAAGACAAGAATGACTATGAGAAGTTTATTCAATGGTTTAGAATTCACTCTCCATTCATACAAACCCAAAACCTTATATCATTATCGAGTGGAACAGTCGCAGATGAACACGTCAACTGCTTTAAAGCCAAATCTATTGGCGAAGAAATCCTGCAAAAGACTGTAAAAGATGGAACCAAATTCGGAGACGTCAAGTTAAAGCGCATTAATACCGTCAAAACGATCTCACATTCTAGCAAATCAGTAAAAACGTCTAATAATGGAGATGTTATAAAAGTTGACACAACTCAACTATTCCAAAGGATTGTGTGCACCATCCACTCCCCAAAAGATTTACGTGACTGCTTTTGTCATGAATTAACGACAGTACCTCTTTCATTGAGGAGGAATGAGAAAAACTAAAAAATCGGCCCTATACGACATTTTTAATAATGTCCCTGAACCGATGTTGGATAACGATCGATTTCACGTTTTAGATGGCGGTTCGCTCATTCACAAAGTGATTTGGCCGAAAGAAGGCACATACTCTGATATTTACGCTGCTTATGTGAGGTACATTCGAAAATGCTACGGAGAGAAGGTTATCGTTATATTCGATGGCTATGGCGAAAATTGTACCAGTACAAAAAGCTCTGAAAGGTTGAGACGGATGCTAAACCGAAAGTGCCCAGAGATTGAATTTAATGAGAACAGTCATATAACAGAGACAAAAGCAAATTTTTTGAGTAATATCGTAAACAAAGAACGATTCATTCTGCAGCTTTGCGACAGGCTTAACAACGAGATGATAAAGACATTAAGGGCAATTGACGACGCAGACATGCTCATAGTTCGAACTGCTATAGAAGAAGCCGAAAGGAACCAAAATGTCGTAGTGGTTGGGTAAGATATCGACCTTTTGGTCCTATTACTGGGTCTTGCTCCACTATCCAAGAACATTTTCATGTTGAAAGACGGTCAAGGGACTGTAAAAAGAAGAGTTTACAGCACTCAAAGCTTAATTGGTGGCGATGTAGTCGAAAACTGCAGAGAATCAATTCTCTTTCTGCACGCAATAAGTGGTTGCGATACTACATCAGCGTTTTACGGCAAAGGAAAGGTTCAGTCTATTCTGCTCGGTAAAAAAATCGACTTACAAAGTATAGTAAATGTTTTTAATAACCCGGATGCCTCAAACAAGCAAGTAGCAGATGCGGGAGAAAGATATATTCTGGCTTTGTATGGAGCTAAGCAAACTGAAAATAGTCTTGAACAATTGCGATACGTCCACTTTAACAAATACGTTGGTCTGACGAATAATACGGTGATATTATCAAAGTTACCACCTTCTTCAGCTGCAGCTCGTCAGCATTCAATGCGTACTTTCCATCAAGTTCAGTTATGGCGAGGAAACGCATTGAACCCAGAAAATTGGGGCTGGAAAAAGAATGATAACTTTTTATCACCAATATATACGACAAAGTCACCAGCTCCACAGTCGATACTAAAAATTGTATCATGTAGCTGTAAGAAGGGCTGCGGAAAAAGATGTGGATGTGTCAAAGCTGGATTGCGTTGCTCCGTCATGTGCAAATATTGTCAAGGCCTTAGTTGCTTCAACAAACCTCTTGAAGATAATGGTGACGATACTGAACAGCTTTAGATAATATCAGAATAATGTCAACGCATTCCTTGTATGAAATTTTAAACATGATTAATTAATAAACATAATTGTTTCCTGAATATTTGTTTCATTTTCGTCAATGGCAGATTTGTAGTTCACTTTGGCGCACCATAGCTTGAAAACTATAACTCGTATCAAAATGAATGTTAGTACTTATTTGTAGGAAATTTAGTAATAAATAATTTGGTCTTAGACCATTTTCTCTTAGCTTGTTTAGTTTTCCTGGAAATTGAGAAAATCTGTAAAATGGGACACTTTTCAAGGGGGGGAGGGGTGAAGCCGATGGAGGGGGGGGGGGGGGTGGGAGAGTTGTGTTTTATAATGTACTCACCTATAGGTATAACACAATAGCAGTAAAACAAAATTATAAATTTTGCCGCTAAAAAATCTAGAATGAATATACTATAACAAGCAGTGCAAAACTGTAGATTATTTTACCCCATCACAATGTCAACCCAGTGCTTTTAAAATGAAAACCTTTCCTTTAAAGTTGAAGGATGGGACTACCCCTGTGGTTTAGATAGGGTTGCAACCTGCAATATCAAATTTGTTCTGTCACCCACAGTTGCTAGAAGTGGCACTGAAATCTAAATTTCTTATGTTCTGACTATGTTCTGAGAAAGCAATAACGTCTGACATTCTCCCTGCAGGCATGGTGTACTCCGGCATGGGCCCCGACTACCGGCTGCTGGTGACGCAGGCGCGCAAGATGGCCCAGCAGTACTTCCTGATGTACCACGAGCCGATCCCGACCGCGCAGCTGGTGCAGCGCGTCGCCACCGTCATGCAGGAGTACACGCAGTCTGGGTAAAGCTTTCACTTGTATTTGGCCCTCATTGAATACAACTGCAGGAGTCCGCAGTACAGTCAAATCGTTTATCCCGTGTTGCATTTCTCAACAGATTCTCGTGAAATTTTGTAAGCAAGTTCTTTAAGTTTATATATTAAGTATATATGCTGCGAAATCGGTTTCTTAAGGGAACAGCACTGACTCATCATTTTTTAGGGCTTTGTGGAAGCAACCCTATGTAGACTGTAAGACGGCGACTTGCTGATGGTAATTTGCAACCATTTAGACCCGCAAATAGTCCGAAACTCGAGAGGCACCATCATAAGCAAGACGAATTTATGCACGTGAACACTCGGATTGAAAATTGGTCAAATCTCGTGTTTCCGGACGAATCAAAATGTATGCTATATAAACACGACGGAACGGGAAAGATGTGTATGCAGGCCAGTAATTACGAAAAGGTGGCATAATAATAATAATAATAATAAATACTCTTTATTGCACCACGACAGGAGAGAAACATCTTACAAAAAAAATTGCTTAAGTCCGCAGTGAGCTCGATTCTCCATACAAACGTAGTTACGCTCTCATTTTAAAACTACGTGTTGGATTGTGACGAAACTTTGCATATACAATGACATGAGGTATATCTATGTCTGTAATTAGTTTATGTAGCTTCAGTTACCATAGTAAAAAAAATACAGCGAATTTATGTTTTTCATACAAAACTTGTTTTTGCTGTATTTTGTTTGTTTATAAACTGGAACCATATAAACTAATTACAGACATAGATATACCTCATGTCATTGTATATGCAAAGTTTCGTCACAATCCAACACGTAGTTTTAAAATGAGAGCGTAACTACGTTTGTATGGGAAGGTGGAATTCGGCCGAGCTTACTGCGGACTCTTAATAAATAATGGTAACAACAGGCGGTCTTATCGCATATGCAAATGGTGTTGGTTCGGTATATCTTTTTCTATGATTGTAATTATATTTTGTAATTTACACTATTATTATAATTCGATGGTTTAATATCCATTAAGCGACACTACGTTATCGATTTGAACACGAGGACTTGATTTTTGACTTTGATGATGACGTTTCCAGAGGTGTGCGTCCCTTCGGCGTGTCCCTCCTGATCTGCGGCTGGGAGGGCGACAGACCCTTCCTCTTCCAATGCGACCCCTCGGGCGCCTACTTCGCGTGGAAGGCCACCGCCATGGGCAAGAACTTTAGCAACGGCAAGACTTTCCTGGAGAAGAGGTAAGTGTTTATACTTGATATAGTTTCTGCCCGCGACTCCGTCCATGTGGAACTAGTTTATGTCGTAGCTCCATAAAAAAAACATCCCCGTTTCGGCCCCTTAGGGGATTAAGTCTTTCCCCATAACTCAAAGTATCTCTATTATTATTATTATTTTTATAGCCATTTATTCTGAATTTGTGGGCAACATAAATCGAACTTAAATAGCATTTAGCTTTTTCTTTTATAATATGTCCCGTAGTTCAGTGCCGTAAGGCATAGGCCTCCTCCATTTGTCTCCACTGTGCTCTATCGGATGCGACTCTTATCCAACGTGGTCCCAAGGTTAGCCTTATGTCGTCTTCCCATCTTCGTATTGGGCGTCCCTGTTTTCTAGTGCCATCCCTTGGGTACCACAGTGTAACTTGTTTGCTCCACTTGTTTTCTGGGCAACGAAGCATATGTCCTGTCCATCCCCACTTCAGACGATCAATGTGAGTGATTATGTCAGTGACTTTGGTTTTCTTTCTTAATCTTATCTATGAGTTTAACTGCTATCATGCTGCGTTCCATTGCTCGTTGACATATTGCAAGTGTCTCTCTATTTTGATCAGTGAGGGACCAGGTCTCGCACCCATAAGTTAGACAGGGTAGAATGCAGCTGTTGAATGTTTTTCTTTTTATATTCATATAGCTTATTTCTTTGTTTTTCATAATTTCCTTGAGCTACCAATATTTTCGTTTTTAAAGTATCTCTATACTAATTTCCATCTAAATCGGTTCAGCAGCGTGAAGATGTAGCAGTCAGACAGACACACTTTCGCAATTATAATATTACTAGCTTCTGCCTGCGACTCTGTCCGCATGGAACTCGTTTATATCGTAGTTCTATTCAATTTTCGCCCCCCATTTCACTTCCTTAGGGGATGATATCCAGGATAAAAACTTTCCTTCTCCAGGACTCAAACTATCTCTATACCAAATTTAATTAGTTCAGCTGTTTAAGCGTGAAGGTCAATGTACTACGGTCGACATATTTCGAACTCTTCGGCAGTGTTCTCAATGCCTATTATAGTTTGTAACTCAACTGTACTCGATGTGTTTGTGTGACAGATACACTGAAGACTTGGAGCTGGATGACGCTGTCCACACCGCGATCCTCACGCTGAAGGAGGGCTTCGAGGGGCAGATGACGGCTGATAATATTGAGGTAAGGATTCTAAGTCTATTTGTGTTATTTCTTGAAAAAAAACAAATTATTGTATTGAATATTTTTGTCTCGTGTTTTACGTGGAAGTTACAACGATCAAATTTTAAACGATTTGATTATATTGGCACATTCTGTTATCTGTCCTCAGGTAGGGATCTGCGATGCCGCAGGGTTCCGCCGACTCGAGCCCGCTCACGTGAAGGACTACCTCGCGAACATCCCCTAAGATATATTATCATATTCGGTATTAAATGAGTTCTATTTCTAATTCGACGTTTTATTATCCCCTACCAGGGGCGCCTAACTCCGTGGTTTCGTCGCGCCGCTACACGTACATGCCGGCCACCAACTTAGTTGGTAGGTACATTAGTAGATGCCACGCGCTGCTACGGAACGCACGCGTTCGCGCTTTGCGTTGTTGGCTCATTAAACTTGTCGATGCAACTTTTGACAGGGGATTTGTTAACAATTCTTTACGTAGTACTATTATGTATTCTGTGCCCTTACGCCGTCGCGTATTTCGCACCACCGGTTTCTACTTTCTGCCTACTGGTGTAGCGAAGGAAAATTTCCATAATTGCGAATCTTCCCAAGGGATGGGATCCAATCTTCAATTACTTAATCGATTATCGGCAAATCTTATTTTATTACGTGTTACAACTTTATTTGATATTTTGATAGAGCGATTTTGAAACACGGCGTCCGGTCCAACCAAGGATATTCGGCACAATTTTTTTTTGACGTTCCTCGGCCGTCTGCCTTGCTCGGACGTATGTAATTAATGAAATCGCGTGCCTTATTAATTAATCAATTAGCGAAATCGGTGGATTGATGATACGTGATATCGGCCCATCTGGGTAAGTACCGGAAGCACAGCCTCTTGCGAAACCACGGTCATTCCGTACAAGATTATCTTTGACCTTCCTCGGCAGTCCGCTCGCTCGTCTGGCGACGTCTTATGGAAAGTGGTATAGTGTTATTTCTGAACGGATCGCATATGTCACTTTGACGTGAAAATAAATGATAAACATAACCTAAAACTAATTTTTTGTAATGTTTACGTAAATACAATCGAAAAGCAGAAAGGTTCACTGTTTTAATTAATTGTAGTGTTACAAAATGTCAATAGACGCTTATTTTTGCTTTTGCTGTTTATCAACCAATGACTTAATTAATTTGTTCAGCGATAAACCCGATCTAAACTACGGCGAAATGCTTAAAGAGCTGTATTCGGTACAAGTAAGTTTCTAGAACATGTTCTCTTGAAATCTCTTAGTATTTAAATCAAACATACATACATTCACGCCTGTGTTTTCAAAAAGAGTGGTCAGAGCACATGGAATACATTTTTCAGTGCCATTTCTAGCAAGTGGAAGTTTAAGGAGAAAATGTGATATTGCGGTGATAGGTAGCTAGCCCATCGCCCGCAACACAATTCAACCCTATCCCGTAGTGGCCTCCTACTGACTCTCACGGGAGGAAAGGGGGTAGCTATTTTAAGCGACACAGGGAATTCAAACCAGTGATAATGAAAAATAAGTTACAGTCAAAAATTTAATTTTTGGAGCAAGCTTTTATTGCCCTGTCCTTTACTGTACACTGTAATCAACTACTTGTTGAGACAATTCTAATGAGCCAAAACTCAACATGGGTTAAGTACTGTTTTAACATGGCCACCTTCTGTCTCCATCATCAGATCAGCTTGATGGTACCATAATATTGAATTGTCATCCAAACTATAGTTATACCCAAAGAAGTGGGTAAAATTTAACTTGCAAGATTTGACGGACAACTTACTTACATACATACTTTTATACTTACATACGAACAAGTCAAGTTAATATAAAGCTTGTAAAAATCAAAGAGAGATGCAGCCTAGAACTAAACTTAAATACAAGTTAAATACAAAACTGAGTCTGAAGGCATCAATTTTCCAATGTCTCACAATGAAATCTCTCAATTACTGTTATAAATAAAAATGAAAGCAGAACAGAATATTTATGACTTGTAGCCATTGCAAGAAGAATATGAAGATGACAGTTACATCTGCGAGGAGTGTGCTCGGTGCCTGCGAGAGACGCAGAGGTTCAAACGCCAAGTCTTTGACACACTGAACGCTCTGCAGGTTAATGGATGTAAGTATACTGTTCTTGGTTTCTAAAATTATTACTCACGGCCCGCGACTCCGTTCGCATGGAAATTGTTTATATAGCTCAATAAAAACTTTCACCCTCCATTTCATTCCGTTAGGCCCTAACGGAATGAAATCATCCCCTAAAGGTTAGGAAATGATTTCCGGGATTAAAACTATGCTATGTTCTTCCCCGGGACTCAAACTATTCGACTACAACAACTAGGTTCAGCGGTTTGTGTCAAGACGTAACAGACAGACAGACAGACACACTTTTGCATTTATAATATTAGTATAGATTAAGAAGAAACAAGATGCGAAGACGACCTAAAACTCACAGCTGGTAACCTTTGGAGAAGAGAAGCACAAGACAGAACTCGATGGAAGGAATACAGCATGTAGAACCGATGGCGTTGGGGCGGAAAGGTTCTCGAGTGGCGACCACGTACCGGAAGGCGCGGCGTGGGTAGGCCCCCCACAAGGTGGACTGATGATCTGGTAAAAGTGGCGTGAGTCCGCTGGATGCGGGTGGCGCAGGAACGGTCACTTTGGCACTCTTTGGGGGAGGCCTATGTCGTCTTTTGGCTGATATGATGATGATAGGTTTAATAATATTTCCAACATTCATTAGCGAAGAAACAATTTTTTTCGATGTGCTTCACTTCTGTACCAAAGTTTGTTATATCATCAAGTTAGAAATGTTAGAATGCCTTTATAAAACAGATTTATTCAAAGATAGCTGGGAGTTTGATCAATTTTGTTTTATTCCAGTAATTAAACTAAACAAGAAAGCAGATTGCACGCTTGTGACTAAAGTCAGTAGTGAGGCGGTGTCGGACGGGGATGTGAAATACAATGTTGATGAGAAAACACTGACACTGACTATAGAGGAAGTCAAGCAAGGTAACACTCAGAACAGTCAAGTGTAAAAATATGGGTGCATACAACTTACTCTTAAATACGACCCATAGCTCTTATGTCCGCCGAAATAAGAGCTATGGGACAAATTTCAAGCTATTTTAGATTCTACTCTGTATTGTCTCTGTTGGCTCTCCAGTAATCGCGATGAACATATATATATGTAGAGTGGGCAAGGAAACTCGAGAACTATATAAATTCCCCCCCTCCCCCCCCCATCCCGCGGCATCCCCCCCTCAAGCCCCGTACCACTACGTCTTAGTAAACCAGTCTCGTACTACGGCATCGGTCCCGAATCTCTCACCTAAACGGTTACGTGACACCTGTGGCGGGTTAACAACATTTCCCCATCCCAAAAAATGCACAGCGCCGCTAAAGAAGTTTTCACTTCAAAAATATTTTTCCAAGTCTGTCCAGGAGAAATATTAAAAATAAAACATTCAGACTAATTGAGAACACCTTTTATGAAGTCGTTTTAAAAGTTGCTGAATTTACTATCGTTTAGCATCCTTATTATATTGTTATCAACTTATCAATACAATTTATTGCATACGTAAAGTTACCTTGTAGCACAAATTTGCAGACATAACATGCCCAGACATAGAAAGAGACATAACTCAGACCATATCATTAGAAAGGGAGAAACGCATCACAGTGGCCCGGAAGCGGAAGAAAGAGCCAACTTTAAAGAGTGAGATGCAATATGAGGTGACGGAAGACTTCAAATGTACGGAGTGTGGTATGGTGCTGCCAAATCAGTATGTGTACCATGCACATATGAACAAACACTTTCCTAATCATATATGCGAGACCTGCGGGAAAGGTAAGTAGCATGATATAAATATGATTTACAAGTTGCTCGGCCTCCCTCCCTATACCCGGAAAGTCCATTTTAAATACAAATAGTTTATTTGTTCAACATAGGTAAGATTGTACATAAGCACAGATCTTAAATACGTGTAGGTATTACGTATGTTATCTAGATTTAGTTCGGCCGAAGGTGATAGTAAATAGTATTGAATGTAATAAAGTATTATGGGGCGATAGGAACGCTTCACAAATAGACAATTATTATAGATTATGTAATGATAATTTGAATTTAATTGACTTTCCACAGGACTTTGACATATGTAGTAATTTAAATTGTAATGATATTAGTCACAGACATTTAATTAATTGCTTATACCAACAAATTGTTAATGTTGTATCGGAGGCGGCAGTGCAAACCCATCAGGGCAGTGGCCCAAGAAAGGGCGGGCAAGTGGTGGGCTGGAACAGGCACGTCCGGGACGCTTACGGGCAGGCCAGGTTGCACTACCAAATATGGCTAGAGAGTGGTAAGCCCATGTCTGGGGAACTATATGAAGACATGTGCCTGAGCCGTAGAATATATAAAGGTAAATTAAAATGGTGCCAGACTCAACAAGATCAAATTAAAATGGATAGATTAGCATCGCATCATGGCGATAAAAACTTCAAAAACTTCTGGAAGGCTGTTAAAAAATCTGATGGTCGACCTGGCGTGCCCGTAAGTGTCGGAGGAGCGAGTGAGCCGCAGGCTATTGCCAGCATGTTTGTAGATCATTTTAAAATAGAATCCTCTTTAGGTCCAGCGCAACAAAGGGTTGAGAATGGAGCTTGTCGTGACTCGGACTTTGTGCGTTTTACATCTGAACATGTCAGGAAGGTGATCACAAAAATGACAAGAGGGAAGTCGCCGGGTCACGATGGGCTTAGTATAGAACATTTGCAATATTCTGGCAAACGCATATATGACGTTCTGGCTAAGTTTTATTCACTGTGCATGTCTCACTCATACCTTCCCCAAGATCTTATGAAAACGGTCGTTGTACCTATTGTCAAGGATAAAACTGGAGATGTATCTGACAGGTCCAACTATCGCCCCATCTCCTTGGCCACTGTCCTGGCTAAGGTGTTGGACAGTCTACTAGATAGTCAGTTGGAGGGATATTTGGACCTGCACTACACGCAGTTTGGTTTTCAGCCGGGGCTTTCCACGGAAAGTGCCATCTTGAGCTTAAAGCATACGGTACAGTATTACACAGAACGTAATACGCCCATTTACGCTTGCTTCCTGGATTTGTCCAAGGCATTTGACCTTGTGTCATATGATGTCCTATGGAGCAAATTGAGAGCTCGAAAGGTACCCGAAGAGCTGCTTCGTATTTTTCAATATTGGTACCTAAACCAGGAAAATAGCGTAAGATGGGCAGGGACGCTCTCCCATTCGTACAGGTTGGAGTGTGGGGTGAGGCAGGGTGGTATAACCTCTCCCAAACTTTTTAACCTGTACGTAAATGATTTGCTCGTGGGGCTGAGTAGCGCGTATGTCGGGTGCAGGGTAGATGATGTTAGTATTAACAATATCAACTATGCCGACGACATGGTGTTGCTCAGTCCGACGGTCAAAGCGTTAAGAAAGCTCCTGCACATATGTGAAGAGTACGTACAAAAGCACGGCCTAATATATAACGGGAAGAAAAGTGAGTTCATGGTTTTTAAGGCCGTCGGAGGTAAATTACCCGAACATGTCCCATCCATTAAACTAAACGGTCTAGAGCTCAAACGAGTTTACAAGTTTAAATACCTTGGTCATCATATCACCGACGACCTTAAGGACCATATAGATATAGAGAGGGAGCGTAGGGCGCTGGCGGTTCGATGCAATATGCTTGTCCGAAGGTTTGCACGTTGTAGTGAACAGGTAAAGATCTCTCTTTTTAAAGCCTACTGTCAGGTATTCTACACGTGCAGCCTTTGGTCCAGTTTCACGCAGAAGACCATTAGTGCCCTACGCGTCCAATACAACAATGGCTTCAGGATGCTGTTGGGGCTGCCTCGATTTTGCAGTGCCTCGGGTATGTTTGCGCAGGCACGCACTGATGACTTTTATGCCATTATGCGGAAAAGACTCGCGGCACTGCTTAGTAGAGTATGGGTCAGCTCTAACCCCATTCTGACAACAGTGGCGGTTAGATATAACACCAACACCGCCATAATGCGCCAGTTCTCTCATATTATGGTGTATAGGAAATAGAATAAGATATCATTTGTATATAAGTACTAACATCTAGGTTAAGTCTCTGTAACGAATTAATTAATTGTGGACCAAAGTTGTCTGATGAATAAATGAATTTAATTTTAATTTAATTACTGGTACCACCATGTTGGGCCGCAAGGCATACAAATCTTAGCTATTAATGGACTGTCACTACGGGGGTGTACAGTTACCATTAGCTGTAGCTTTCTTCACTAAAAATAAAAAAATAAAGATTTTGAAATTATTTATGTCCTATATTTCTTAAGGAGTTCGGAACTTTATTATAAATTTTGGGAGCCATCCCAAGTACACTTTTCATGAAATACGCTGTTTTGGATGCCATGAAATTTATTTGATTTCTAAGGCGTGTACTTCTAAAAATGTAAATGTAAAATGTGACGTACTAGCGCTCAATAATCCCCCTCTTGCGGGAAAGTCCATCGTTCCGTTCCACGTAGTATAAACAAAGAAGAGTTAGTATGCCTAATTTTTTAAAGTATGGTTTACATGAATCTATTTGCTTAAGTCCACATAATTGATCTGATGCACCTTTTTTGCGCTTTAAATGCAACTTCTCTGTCAACTAAGTTTGCCCAAAATATGATGCCGTATCTAAGCGTTGATGTAACAAAGGCTTGATAGGCCGTTAAAACTATCGGTTCATTAACAATCTTTCTTAAATTATACAGGACATATGGAAATTGATTCTGTTAATGTCAATTTGATTCCTCCATGCCAACTTATGATCTACGCTTATTCCTAAAAATGTTGTCACATCTGTTTCTTCTCTTATTTTCTTCAGCTTATATCATTTCAACTAAGTATAGTTGAAATGATATAAGCTGCCCGTCTAGCACTTGAAAGCTTATCATGTGAACAATGGGACTGTTTCCTATTGTATAAACCCACCGCAAACCCTCCGACCAGATAAAATTAAGCAAGTACCAATTAAACTCGTACAAATAGCTACCATATCCTCTAAGTCACAAGGTTGACATCGCTATGGCTTAACTTATTAAGAAAGTCATTTTGTTAATAACAATCTTTATGGACGCACTAAAACGTCGGTGATTTACCTGACTGCGGCTTTCAATGTCCAAGTGTCATTATTGAAAGTGTTATGCTATAGCAACTTCAACCTTGTGACTTAGAGGAGATGGTAGCTATTTGTATGAGTTTTATTGTTGCTTGCTTAATTTTACCTGGTCGGAGGATTTGCGGTGGGCTTATACAATAGGAAACAGTCCCATTGTTCACATGATAAGCTTTCAAGTGCTAAAAAGACAGCTTATATCATTTCAACTATATACTCGTACAAAGATGGTTTTTTTTTTCGTTTAGGCGGCTCAAGCCCACTCCAAAGGCATGCTCTTATAGTACCGATATTTTTTCTAGACTGAACTAAGTTCTTTTTGTGCCTAGTAAACAATGCGATTGTCTTTCATTGTTAAGTGGTAAACAAAGCGATTGTCTTTTATTGTTATTTGTAACCGCTACCATTAGTGTTAATTGTAAAATAAACGTAGTAAACATCAACACTTTTTCGACCAAAAGGCGGCTTATGTCTAAGGAAAGCTCCACATTACAAAATACCTACTACTTAACAATGTTGACCATTTTGTATTTAAAACAATAGACCAGCTAAACTTTAAGAGTCGTCTTTTCATTTTGTAGCGTTTGTAGCACGGGGCTAAACAATTGCTTTGTTGGACCGATGGGTAGGATAAGATCCGGTCTGGAAAAAGAACCCCCACTATACCAAAATCTAACCTCAGTTGAGTCACAAGCCGCCGCCCCCCCACCCTGGGGGAGGCTCTTTATTCCTAAATCAAATATTTTCAGGATTCCTGACTAAGAAGAGACTGAAACGCCACATGCCATCTCATATTAAAGGCCCGTTCAAATGTGACCAGTGCGGCACAGAGTTCAGGAACTATAACTCCTTGAATTCACACAGGTACCATTTTACAATCATCAATGTCCCGAAAGTCACGTAGGAATTATAAAGAAAACACAATTTTGTTTTTGTTCTTTTATTTTATCCGCGACGACCGCTTTAGCCTAGTTAGTAGTGACCCTGCCTACGAAGCAAGAGGTCCTGGGTTCGAATCCCGGTAAGGGCATTTATTTGTGTGATGACCAAGAATATATGTTCCTGTCATGAATGTTTGCTACTAAGTATTTATTAAAAAAAATTTTTTTTTCGGACAATCTCACACAAATCGACCTAGTCCCAAACTAAGCAATGCTTGTACTATGGGTACTAGACGACGATAAACACTTATATAGATAAATAAATACTTAAATACATAGAAAACATCCATGACTCAGGAACAAATATTCAGTGCTCATCACACAAATAAATCCCCTTACCGGGATTCGAAACCAGGACCTCTTGCTTCGTAGGCAGGGTCACTACCAACTAGGCTAAAGCGGTCGTCAACACCTACCACCTACCTCCTGGTATTTACCTATATAAGTATGTTTATCGTCGTCTAGTACCCATAGTACAAGCTTTGCTTAGTTTGGGGCTAGGTCGATTTGTGTAAGATTGTCCCCTAATATTTATTTATTTATTTATTTTGTTATTGTATCGTACGCTTTTTTTTTCTTCGAAGCTTATAGTGTCCCGCCAGCTGCCTATATCGTCGGCTAGTTCGATTCGTGCAAGATGGTCCTTTAATATTTATTTATTGTACTCCAGACAGCGCAAGCACAAATCGATCGCCCTGTACGCTTGCCCGCGCTGCCCGGAGCGCTTCGCGACGCTGACGCGGCGCGCGCGCCACCTCGCCGCGCGGCACGGTGCGCGCGCGCCGCACAGCTGCGCGCTCTGCGCACAAGCGTTCCTGCTCGCAGGTCAGTAGCTTCCACCGCCAAGATAGATAGACAGACACACAGACTCGGTTTTTTTTAGACTGTATTTTTTTTTGGATTGTTATAATACTAACCTGACCGAACTTAAACGGGGTTCTTTGTCAATGGTTCCAGGAAAAAATGTTTTGGTCTTTGGCATGCGGAGAAGCAATTTTTCGAGGTTGTGATAGGTTTCTCTCGCTTTACATCTTGATGAGTGTAAAAGTAGCCGGACAGTAATCAAAAAAAGCTCAAAAATAAATAAATTTGTCAATAAACTATGTTATCTTTAGGAAATCTCTCAACACACATGCGCAACAAACACTTCAAAGAGAAACGCCACTTCTGCATCGAGTGCGGCGCGGGGTTCTTCCAGAAGCAGGAGTTACGAGGCCACATGGCCACACATACGGGGAGAAACGAGTTCCATTGCTCGCTCTGCTCCAAGAGGTGAGTGCGTGCTGCGTTATCAACGAGCCATGTATGGGGTGACGTTTTATTTCTCACAGTACGTCAGGGTTTCATAGTATATACACTTACTGCGTGACACATACGGGGAGGAACGAGTTCCATTGCTCGCTCTGCTCCAAGAGGTGAGTGCGTGCTGGCTTGGTGACCAGCGGTGTATGTTGTTCTGGCTCAGTATAGCCGCTTTTCCTAGATGGACGGCTACACGGGCGGTTCCCCCGCTGGAAACCACTCGAAAAACAAAAAACTTGTTGTGACACAAAAATTAACCACAGAATTGTGTGGTTAATTTTCGTATCACGACGGAAAACTCATAGATCATCGAGCATCGGTCTGCGGGTTGCCACACCGAGCAAGGCGCTATATGTATCGCGCCTGCATTACACCGTCACGGCTGATGATGTGGTGGAGTACGTTCGTCAGAAGACCTGCTTCTCGCTGAGGGTGTTCCAGCTGCGTTCGCGCCACTATGTGCACTTCAGCTCGTTTGTGGTGCGCGTGGCGCTACCGCTGCAGGAGACTTCTGGCCGAAGGGTGTCGTGTTTCGACGGTTCCGGGGCAATCTGCCGAATCCTACACCGGAGATGACGATGCAACGGGGCCACGCCGTTTCGTCGCCTAAATAGTATTATTTGTTGTTTTTAGTTTCGTGACGCATTGGTTATTACTGTAATGTCACATAAATGTATTTGTCAATAAATAAATAAATAAATAAATATAAAATTTTACCTTCCAATAAAATTATTATTATCTTTCCTGAAGATGTCCGGGATCCAGAAGAATTGAGAGGGCGCCACTGCCCACGACCGGAAGTAGCCGTTTGCGTCAAATGAGTCACTCCACACCATCGCTGTGACGTCACATCCGCCTTTGCTAACCTGTCAACCCGAGAACTAGCGCCCGTGAACGCGCCGCCATGTTGGCTTTCTCATTGTGGCGGAGGAAATGCCGTTGGTAGCCCCCATGAAGCCATTACTTGGATCCCGGACATCTTCAGGAAAGATAATAATAATTTTATTGGAAGGTAAAATTTTATATTATCTGTTCCGTTCGATATCAGGGATCCAGAAGAATTAAGATCTGTTTATTATCTCCTGGTGGCAAGTAAGCGGGCGCACACGCGCCAGTAGAAATTAGAATTTAGAGTTAGAGCGGTTAGAGTTAAGTATTAACGTTACATTTCTAACGGGCACTAAAAATTGTAGGTCAAATAGATTCGATATAAATGTCTTAAAGTAGATTCAAGTTGCCAAATAAAAGCGTAGGCTAAAAGGTGCTAGAGTGTCGTTAATTGGGTAGTTTTTTCAGCCAGTTTTAACGACGATACCACGGGGCGAAAATGTACTCATGAAGGCCCGATTCTGTCCGGAGATGTAGCATAAACCAAAAAGTAGAAGAAGTATATATGTAGGTACATGTACTTTGTCTCCTATAACCGTAAGATTGGCTTGGACACACCTTCTGAAATCGTTACAAGTATCCACAACACTGAGTTAATATTTTTGTTATTTTCCGATAAGGATGTTGATAACCAGATGGTTTGGATCAAATAGCAACAAGATTGTTGGGATCAAATTTCGGATATAGAGCAAGGTTTGTCTACTACAGTGAAGTTAAACAAGGCCGTGAACTCTGACCCGAAAACTTACGGTAGAAATGCGGCCCGTCTACTGGGTACGTCATGTAAGTTATTAAAGTAAGATTGTTGTGTGTGAATGCGATAAATTTAGATAATTAAAGACCTAAGTCTTTAATTATCTAAATTTATCGCATTCTAACCTAATCAATGTTTTGGAAGGGAGCGGTCTTCCAGTCACATTGTTTTGAAGGTATTCTTGAACGAGGCGTTCGAAGATATCCTAGTGATCAACAGTAGCTCACACAATAGTGGTCATTGCAGATTTATGATCAAGAATAATAACTCTTACTGAATGCAGCACTCGAACACATTTGACAGAAATAAGTGCGCATGGGAGGGGGTACCTGGCTGTTTATGATGTACCTGGAGTGCCACAATGGCAATGATCCATGCAGGCGTGTATGTACCTGTCGGGTACTTCGGTATATGTACAATTACTGCATGTGGGTACTCGTAATAAAATGTGGAGGCAGTCTTGATCTGAAACTGGTGTTTGATTGTAGCTTCCTCGTAGGTACCTTAACATGGCGCAGCCGAATTAAAGTGAAATTAATTACCTATGTATAGTTGACTTGAGTTGTATTAGTGCAGTGATTTTGTAGACTTTCGCATTACAAAATTAACATTAGTACAAGGGTTTTGGTGCCGCAATGGAAGCCGTGCTGCCGCCGCCGCTACCATTTAATTTTACCAATAATTTAGAGAATGTTACGTCGGGGAATCTGTCCAACGAATGGGGCAAGTGGAAGAGTGCGTTTATGGTTCATTATGAAGCGTGCGAGTTAGGGAAGAAGGCGGCTAAAGTGCAAATTAATATATTGTTGCATGTGATCGGTGAGCAATGTCGCGAGGTTTATGCTCAATTTGATGGCCCGTTTGCGACTGTTACGGAGCTACTGAACAAATTCGAATCGGTTTTTTCGACTAGAAAAAATATTACAATAGAACGACACAAGTTCTTTACTCGTAGTCAAAAACATGATGAGTCTATCGAGCAATATGCATTCGAGCTGAGAAGATTAGCAAGCGCTTGCGAGTTTACAGATTTAATGGAAGACCTTATAAGAGATCGTCTGATATGTGGAATACAGGAAAACGCGCTTAGGGAGCGTTTGTTACGAGAGCCCGATTTAACGCTGAAAAAATCTCTGGAAATATGCAATATAGCACAAATATCTAAGTTGCATGCGGGGGCGATCAAGAAAGAATGTAGTGAACATGAAGCCTATAATTATAATATTACGGCGAATAATTATCAAGACCAGTTAATATTTGAAGATGAGGGCAGTCCGCACGGTCAAGTTGGATATCGAATCGTGGAGGGTACCGCGCGCGAGGCGCAACGCGGGGCAGAGGCCGCGGCTGGTCGCTGGCAGCCCCGCCGCGCCGCAGTGCTGCTCCTGCGCAAACAGCTGGGTTTTCGCCGTATCGTGGTAATCCGTATCGCCGTATCGGTAATAAATCGGGAGTGCAGTGTCCGAAGTGCGGGTTCACTCACGGTGTTGATATGCGGTGTCCGGCGGCTTTAGGGAAGATGTGTTTAAATTGTAAGAACTTTAATCATTTCTCGCGAATGTGTAATATTTATGATGTGCAAGCTGAGGGGCCCACCGATCAGGAAATATTTTGCTTTCATGATTCGCGTAATGACTGGTCTATTAAATTAGCTTTTGGATCTAATCTAATTGAATTTAAACTGGACACCGGAGCGGACGTGAAATATTTATGTCAGGTTGGCGTAGACCAGCAAGATTTGATAAAATCATGTATTAAATTGAAAAGTTATTCGGGTAGCGATATCAGCGTTCTCGGTAAATGTCATTTGAAAGTAGAGTATAAACAAAACTTTTACATATTGGAATTCTTGGTGGCTGATGTATTGGGCCGCGATTCGTGCAGCGAGCTCAATGTAGTTAAGTTGGTGTTAGGTATTAGCGGTTCACAAAGTCACGAATACGAAGGCTTTTTTCATGAGTACAGGGACGTATTTGAGGGGTTAGGGGCCCGGCGAATACAAAATAGAACTTGATAGCAGCATTAAGCCCGTGGTCCATGCTCCTAGGAAGATGCCTGTGGCTTTAAAGGATAGTATTAAGAAAAAACTAGACGATATGGTCGAGGAAGGTATAATTGCGAAAGTGGAAGGCCCGACAGATTGGGTGAACAGCATGACTGTGGCTCGAAAGGCCAACGGTGAATTAAGACTGTGTTTGGATCCGCGTGATTTAAACCTGGCAATAAAACGAGAGCATTTCAAACTGCCCTTTGATGAGATAACGGTTAATTTATTAGGGTCTAAATATTATAGTACGCTGGACGCAAAACAAGGGTTTTGGCAATTACGTTTACACAAGGAAAGCACAGATTTGTGTACATTTAACACGAGTTACGGTCGGTACAAATTTTTACGTTTGCCGTTCGGAATAACTTCCGCTTCAGAGGTGTTCCATAAAAAAATGTTCGAGCATTTTGATGACATACCAGGAATATGTCTATTCGTTTATGACTTGCTCATTCACGGATGAACAAAACAGGAGCATGACGAGCGGTTGAAGAAAGTTCTAAATAGGTGCAGGGAAATAAATTTAAAATTGAATAAAAATAAATGTAAATTTGGATTAACGGAAATTAAGTATCTAGGTCACAAAATTAGTGCAAAAGGTCTATATCCCGACACCTCACACACTTCAGCTATAAAAAATATGCCGAGACCAGAAAATACAAAGGATTTAGAAAGATTTTTAGGCATGATTAATTATGTTGGCAATTTCATATCAAATTTATCGGATCGTAATTTCTTATGAGAGAATTATTACGTAAAGACACGGAATGGCACTGGACGGAAAACCATCAGAAAGCGTTTGATGACTTAAAGGAGTGTTTGATAAAGGCTCCAGTTTTTCAATTTTACGACCTAAATAAATCAGTGACAGTATCAGTTGATGCTTGTAAGAATGGTCTAGGATGTTGTCTTATGCAGGATAATGTACCGGTCTGTTATGCTTCGCGATCGCTTACAAAAGCTGAACAAGCGTACGCTCAAATAGAGAAGGAGCTCTTAGCTGTTGTTTACGCATGTGAAATTTTTTATATGTACGGTAGAAACGACATAACAATAGAAACTGACCACAAACCCTTGGTTAGTATAATTTGCAAGCCTATCGCAACTGCCCCAGCTAGATTACAGCGTATGTTACTCCGTCTACAGCCGTATACGTTCAAATTGATTTATAAACCGGGAAAATATTTATTTATGGCTGACACGTTGTCACGCGCGGTAGAATGACGACGAGCCGCGCGACCAGCTAGACGCGCGCGCGCAGGTCTGCGCCGTCGCGGTGAGCAACCCGCTACTCGATACGCATTTTGTAAAAATACAAAAGGTAACGCAGAGCGATAAAGAGCTGCAGCTCGTAGCTAAGTACGTAAAAGATGGGTGGCCATTACACAAGCACGAGGTTGATATTGAGGCTAGGTCGTATTGGGCTTACCGGGATGAGTTGTCATTGGCTTACGGCATGTTGTGGAAAGGTGATAGAATTGTCATCCCTCTCGTAATGCGTAGCGAAATATTAAGACGTGTGCACATCGGACATTTAGGATTAGAAAAGTGCAAATTAAGAATTCGAGAAAGTGTATTCTGGCCGAACATAAACTCGCAGTTGGAAGATTTTATAAGTAACTGTCAGGCGTGTCTTACATTCAAGAACGAGAATAGAAAAGAAACATTAATTTCCCATCCCGTGTCAAACAGGGCGTGGTCGAAATTAGGCGTTGACATATTCCATTTTAAGAGTAAGCAATACTTAATTGTAGTAGATTATTTTAGTAAATATGTAGAAGTTGCTCAACTGAATTCATTAACTTCTGATCATATTATCGACGAACTTAAAATTATCTTCAGTCGGCATGGTATTCCCGACATAGTCATGTCAGACAACGGGCCTGAATTCAGAGATTTCGAGATATTTTCTGCAGAGTGGACTTTTCAACATTTGACGTCATCACCACGCTTTGCACAGTCTAACGGTCAAGTTGAAAGGACGGTACAGACCATTAAAAACTTGTTAAAAAAAACATACTACGAAAAGACCGAATTTAGATTAGCTTTGCTCGAATATCTAAATACACCTACACAAGCTTGCTTCACCGTCTGAACTTCTCAACAGTCGCAAACTAAGAGGTATCGTGTCGTGCCCTCCGAAACTTCTTTTGCCTAAAATACAAAAGAACGCGAAAGAAGAATTAGAAACCCGTCAACAAAAGCAGAAACGTTATTATGATAAAACGGCTCGAGATATGCCTGCATTCTGCCCCGGGCAAAATGTTAAGGTAAGGATAAATAAGCACTGGGTGAGTGGTACCATACTGACTTTATCCGGCATAAGATCGTATCGGGTGAAAATCTGTGGTGGGGGCACACTAATTAGAAACAGACGTCACCTCATCAAAGATTGTGACCGGCGACTGACGTCCCAAGACGCTTCATTATGTTCTCTGCCTTACGATGATATCGTTACTCGAAGTGATAACACGATGACGTCACGCAGTAGTGCGTCGCCGCCGGCGCCGCGCGCTGCCTGCACCGAATTCGATTCCCGTTATGCAATACGCTCCGGTCAATCCAGTCAAACTCCCACCACTACTAATGATTATGTTACTCGCTCCGCCAGGGTGGTGACCGCGCCTGATAGGTGGGGTTCGTGGGGCTGGTAAACCGTAAAGACTGGTAATGTACTATTTTAATGTAAACTAATTTATAAAAATCAACATTGCAAGTTACCTACTATTGTTCCAAACCCGTTAAGTAAGTCATTTACATTTTGTATGAAATTATTATTATGATGTTTTTTATTTTTTATTTATTTATTGTTACTGTTAAACCAAATCACATAATTTTTATATATACAGATTTACTATTTGAAAAAATGAAATTTACACTGAATTATCGTCGATATTGTTTTTCCTAATGATTATGCACTGTATCTTATGAATTATTATCTACAGACGAATTCCGAATTTAAATGATGTACATTATTTGCTTAAAGAGTTTCTTTTATAAAGAAAGACAATGATTTTAAAGAATTTTAATTGTAAGTAACCAACAGTATATAATAATATATTGTTCTCTTTGGTAACCGAATTATTAATTAGGCATGGAAATTTCTAGTAATTTAAGATTAATAAAAAAAAAAAGGAAAAAAAGGAGGATGTCGGGTACTTCGGTATATGTACAATTACTGCATGTGGGTACTCGTAATAAAATGTGGAGGCAGTCTTGATCTGAAACTGGTGTTTGATTGTAGCTTCCTCGTAGGTACCTTAACAGTACCGATAATAGGCGAGCGCCAGCGTGACGCCCGGAGGAGTATTTTCCGCTCCAACTGGCGGACGTGTCACCTAGAAACGCCCGCCCATTGAGAACCTTCATCGGCTACGACTTGCCTCTTCAGGTCTGGCCAGTAGAAGAGACTGCCCCACTTGGAAGTCATTATGTTGAACAGGCCTAACGTGGTGACGAGGTGATGTGGAGCGCGAGGCACAAGTTTGGAAGGTGGCGTAGGTCATGTCTTAACTCCAAAAGCTGTTGAACACGTCGTGACAGTAGGCGCTCGAGACTTGCGAGTCGATCGAGACGTATCGCCACAGAAATGGGTGCCATCCGAGGTGAACTTATAAAGTCGATGGCCGGGACACCCCAGCGGACGAAGATTTCTTCCCCGTTGGTTTCTGGGCGTTACCAACCATGTAGGTAATTTGGGACGAGTGTTTCCCGTAGACGGTTCTTTCCGGCCAGCAGATTGCAGCAGGAATAGGCATACATGCTACCTCCCACCAGTTGTCCATTTGTAGCACAACATTCGTTACGATAAAGTTAGTCTTTCTCACTTACGGTTAAATGGGGGTTCGTTATGCCGGTCTACTATGGCAGGGTCGCTTATACAGTAGACAGAGAGACAGACAGAGAGAGAGTGCATAGTGCTCTTCGTAGTCTCGCAGGTGTAGTCAGAGAGACTACCCACGGCGCAAAGATTGCAAAGTTGAGACGATGCCTTCCAGTATGAGACTGTCCGAGGCGACACAGGCATATACAATCGCGCGTAGTTTACCTTTTCCCTCGGCACCAGGAACTCGACCTCTATGACAAGTAGTAAGGGCTTACGTATACAATGTTTATTATGACATAAAATTATATAACAGGAGGCGTTTATACAGATTAGGAGTCCTACCAAGAAGTTGGACTTTATGGGCTTATGGGCTTTAATTTTTTCAATGTTTACGGCAAAGACATGAACTTCTACGAATGATTTCTCTGTTTCATTAGTGATCACTTCAATTGATTTGTAATAAGGACGTCTTCCATATAGACAATTACCAGAAAGCCCTGGGTTTCCAACAAGAAATGTAAAGTGTTAAATTCTGTGAAATTGCCACGAATAATTTATAACTACCAGTTTTAGACTAGTTAGTAGAAGTACCTTAGCTTTCAAAAGCTTATTTGAAGAGGTTTTGCGGGTCGAGATTGTATCGGTAAAGGACACGGATATGGTAGTGTAAAGGCTTGTGCTTTTGAGAAATCGATAAATAGCACAGTAAAAAAAAAACAAAGGGGTTTTTGAACAAAAGGAAACGTCTAAGATGATATTCGAAGTTTTCAAGAATATGTAACTGTTTCGGTAAGACTTAGAATTCACGCAAGTCATTTTTAATAGTGGATTTTACCCGCTTCGAGGGCTCTACTCAAGAGCAGAATCTCGGGCTCGCTTAGGAGCGGCAAGTTGTTTTGTCCCAATTTTGTTTATTAGGCCTCTGCGAAAGGTTTGTCTTTATAGAGCAGAACCTGAGCGGGAGAGCGAAAGCGAGCTAAGAGACGATGTGAAATCTGTTTGCCCCCTTGTCGATGCCATCATTCTCCGCAGGCACGAGGACAGTCTGACGGGGTTGAAAAATATATATTCAGAGGTCGGAGACTCATCCGATACCCCTAAGACTTACTTTTTAACGACCATAATCAGTTCGCGTGACCCGATTCAGACAGTGCCATCGTGGCGGACAGCGCCAGCGAGGTGGACAGCATTAGCATGGCGGACAGCGCCAGCGTGGCGGATAGCACCGCCATGGCGGACAGCGCCGGCATGGCGGACAGCGCCAGCATGGCGGACAGCAGCTGCATGGCGGTCAGCCTCAGCATGGCAGCCAGGGCCAGCATGGCGGACAGCGCCAGCATGGCGGCCAGCGCCAGCATGGCGGGCAATGCCAGCATGGCGGACGGCGCCAGCATGGTGGACAGCTCCGGTGTGGCGGGTAGTACCAGCGTGGGCGGATAGCACCGCCACGGCGGAAAGCGCCAGCATGGCGGACAGCGCTAGCATGGAGGACAGCGCCAGAATGGAGGACAGCGCCAGCATGGCGGGCAGCGCCAGCATGGCGGACAGCGCCAGCTTGGTGGTCAAAGCCGCTGTGGTAGTCATCGCCGGCGAGGCGGACAACGCCAGCATGTCGGGCAACGTCGCCGTGGTTGCCAGCGCCAGCGAGGCCGACAGCGCCAGCGTGTCGGGCAACGTCGCCGTGGTTGTCAGCGACAGCGAGGCCGACAGCGCGAGCATGGCGGGCAACGTCACCGTGGCGGACAGTGTCACCCTGGCGATCAACGTTGGCGTGGCTGACAGCGCCGCTCTGGTGGACAGTACCAGCGAGGCGGAAAGCCCCAGCATGGCGGGCAACGCCACCGAGGCGGCCAGCACCAACAAGGCGACCAGCACCAACGAGGCGGACAGGCCCGCCGTGGCGGACAGAGCCAGCGGCGGGCAGCGCCATCGCGATCGGCGTCGCCGTCGTGGCGGACGGCCCATAGTAGGAGGTGGCGCCAAAGTGGCGGACGTCACCAGACAAGGGGTGGCACCATTGAGGCGGACGACACCAGGGTAAGAAGTGATCGTTGTCGGTAGCGGCATCGTACCGGACTGCCGGTTTTTTTTTTTTTTTTTTTATGATATAGGAGGCAAACGAGCAGTCGAATCACCTGATGGTAAGCGATAATCGACGCCCATGGACACTTACAACACCAGAAGAGTTGTAGGTGCGTTGCCGGCCTTTAAGATGGGAGTACGCTCTTTTCTTGAAGGTTTGAAGGTTATAACGGTCCGGAAATACCGCAGGCGACAGTTCATTCCAGAGTTTGGCTGTGCGAGGCAGAAAGTTTCGGGAGAAACGCACAGTTGAGGACTGCCAACCATCTACGTGGTGAGAATGGAAAAGCTGTCGCGTAGGGCGATGGCGGAAGGAAGCGGCGGGGATTAATCCGAACAATTCATCGGAACACTCCCCATTGTACATGCGGTAGAAAATGCAAAGCGAGGCTACATCTCTACGCAGCACAATTACATCATAACGATTGGCTCCACCGCAGCAGCCGGCGCCGGCGCGGCGGCACGCGGGGCACCTAGGATATTGTTATGTAACTGACTCACCGATCGGTTCGAAAGATATTCAAACCTCCATTCCGGGCCTGATAATGTAGCTCGAGGAGCGCGCGAGCTCACGCGCGGCGAAGACTCGCGGCCGCGGGTCGCCGGCACTGACCGCGCGAGCGCGGGTTTTCTCCCCCCGCGCAGTGCCCGTCGGCTATAAAAAGATGATCGCGAAGCGCGTTCCTTCTCCTCCGACGCGAAGCGACTCTCGTTGTTCATAATGCGATCCAAAAACACTCGCGAACAACGAAGAAAAAATAAAAATTACAAAAGAGGGTAGTCCGATAATAAAAGTTATCACTTGCGATTCCCTTTTCTTAGTTATTTAGGACTTCCTCGAGGTTAAAGTTATCTGGATTTAAAGAATCGAGGCTTAAAATTCCTCGTTGCACAATTTATAAAATAGCTACGGTACACAGAGGCAACAATGAGAAAGCCAACATGGCGGCGCGTTCACGGGCGCTAGTTCTCGGGTTGACAGGTTAGCAAAGGCGGATGTGACGTCACAGCGATGGTGTGGAGTGACTCATTTGACGCAAACGGCTACTTCCGGTCGTGGGCAGTGGCGCCCTCTCAATTCTTCTGGATCCCGGACATCGAACGGAACAGATTAAATAGAAAATGTAATTGAGCGAGTTAAGCTGGTCAAGAATTTGATCCTTACCCATGTTTGAATGGAATTTTTGTCATTAGGCATACATATTTTTTGCCTTCTTTCTTTTGAAGTAATAATATATTTCCGTATTCCTAGTTATCCCCGCAAGAAGGCACTCGACGTGCACATGCGCGGCCACCGCGACGAGCGTCGCTTCCACTGCGAGCTCTGCGGCAAGAAGTTCCTACAAAAATGCACCTTAACCACACACGCCAAGACACACAATCCCCCGGATGAACAGAAGAAAGCGTCATAAGGTGGATGTCACACTGCGCCGCATCTCCGAACGGAGATGCGGAGCTCGTTGTATGCAAGTACCTCAGCGGGGCTAGCACAAATGACGCCGCGCCGCGACGCGAGTCGAGAAAGATCTACCTTCCTCTTTCTAATTTGCACGGTGCGAGTTCTCACTCGTCTGAGGAGACGCTCAGTCGGGCGCAAAGCGACTTGTCAGCAAGTTGTGCTAGCCGTACAGTTTGTATATAAATTCCGTGTGGTACGACACACCGCACCGCACATCCGTCCGGCGAAATTTGTATGCAGCTCCGCACCTCCGTCCGGAGATGCGGCGCCGTGTGACATCCGCCTAAGGGTGTATAGTTTTTTTTTTTCAACTAAGCTGATGAGACCTATTGCAGATGAAGTCGGAAAAACCGTGCGTTAACGTCATGTGATTTTGAACCGACTTCAAAAAAGGTGGAGGTTCTCAATTCCGTATGTTCCCCGATTACTCGAAGACGCCTGAGCCGATTTGGAAATTTTTTTTGTTTTATTTTTTTGTTTGAAAGGGTATCCTCTCCCAGGTGATCCCATGGACATCTGGTCAGGATCTGATGATGGGATCTTGGAGAAATCGACGGAACTCTTTAAATTTTATAGGCAACATGAAGCAATTTGGGTACTGATTTGATCTCGGTTAAAATTTGTTTTTAAAGTAAATTATAAAGAAAACAATTTGAAACGCAAGAACGTTAGTATTGTTACATTTGCAGTACTTCATAATCGAAATAAGTTAAACTCACGGAATAAAGAATCCATTGGAAGTGGTGAGTGGGCGTTCCCGTGTCGCCGAACATGAGCAATAATAAGCATACTTCTTGCACAGATTATTGTCAGTCACCTAGCGACCGCACGCGGCGTATGACATGAGTGAATATTTGTTTATTTTAGGAAAATGCCGTATTGCGTTATTGGAAGCTGCTCCAATAACAGCACATAAAAAACTTGTCTCGTGGAGGTATTTCCTATCATCGTTAAGTAATATTTTGGAATACGTATAAAAAAATATTTAATTTTCAATTTCTTAGACACAATTTGCGTCTGTAGTCAAGGAAATATCAATTCTATTTCTCTAACAATAAAGTTCATAATCCTGTGTATTATTGTGTGTGTGTTGTTCGCTACTCAGAACGTAAATGCACGGCAAATTTCCAGAAGGTTCGCTACTCAAATGCTGTGGCTAAGGTTGATACGTGTTATCGATAAACCAAAACGAAAAATATTATATTTTTATGAGTAATATGCAGAACCCGAAATTCTCGTACCTACCGCTTTTGAGCTGTCATAGGGACTTCTCGTTTATCGACTTCCGTTTATACATATGTATTATTGTATAATCTGAATTATTGTACATAGTATTATAAATAGAAATTAAAATAATAATATTTTATTGTTTATTGCTTATTATATTTTATGGATTGCTTACATATGCCTTTTAATCAGGACAAAGACCTTTCTTATTATTTATAAGAAAGAATAAAATATTATTATTTTAATTCATATTTATAATTTCCTAAAAGATGGTATCCAAAGGTTATCTCGAAGAGATCGCTCATTCGCGATAAGACTGCGTGTTGTTACTTCTACTCGTAATCATATTTTACATATTGTATTCTGTAATTATCGATATACTGACATATACTGACCGGCAGAAAAATTGGCCGTAAAACTTTTCGTGATTTCAAACTATAAATTGAATAAGTTAAATAATGTTTTAAATAATTAAATGCATTTTTCTAATTTGGGCCAAATTTATTGCCGGTGAGTATATGTATAATCGGAAGTCGATAAACGAGAAGTCCCTATGACAGCTCAAAAGTGCTACGAGAATTCCGGGCTCTGGTAATATGTATGTGAATATTATGACATACACAATAAAATAACTATTATAATCTTATAGTTAGAGTATTGTATGTAGCGTAATTACGAACAATTGATTCAATTCGCAATACGCACGGCGAACTACTGACATTTAGTTTCCTGTTATCCCGCACAACGAACAAATTTGACGGTAAATTCTCACTAGACCGCACTCGCACAGCGTTGGCAGTGTAGATTGCTGGTAAAATAATTCTAAATATATTAAATTAATCAAATTATATTCTTTGTTTATTATAAATCTGTGTTTAATTGCTACTACATTTATAACAAAAGTAATTTAGTAGAAATGTTACCTACTAGGTACTAATTATATAATAAACAAGATTTTATTGGAAACAATTTGTAACTAAGTCTTAGCTTAATATTTACCGTATGAATATCATAAAAATATCGATACTCAAACTCATACCATACCCACATCCCTATTCCGTTATAGCCAAATAGTCGTATCATCATACACATTTTGCAGTACATGCGACTTTTTGTTTTCAAGCGGTCGCATCTCCATAGTTTTGAAAACACCGCCATCTTGCGTCGAGTAGCCGAACGACCACGCCTCTTGCAAGTCTTGCAACGCATATGGTAACGGACGTAAGAAATATTTACTTGACACTCTAAATGAGATCGTAAATAGTACGTTAAAGTAGATTTTGCATATAAAATTTGCTACCGTTAACAACATATTGTCACAGTACGTTTTAACAAATCGTGTTCGTGTATTATTGAAGTGTGGTTGTGTGCGTGCGGCGACAGTGGTTCTCTATGAAAATCGGTATACTTATTATACTCTTTGAAATCGGTTGAATGCCACTTCCAATGGATTCTTTATTCCGTTGTGAAACTAGTACAATATTTCCCTTTTATATCCTAGATAAACGAAAAAGTGCTCGTGTGGTGTCGGGTGAGAATTTCACCACCCCCTTTCTTCCCGTGGGTGTCGTAAAAGTCGACTAAGGGAGCGGGGTTGGAGTGTGTTGTGGGCGATGAGCTAGCAACCTGTCACTGCAATATTTATAACCACATTTATGCTAAAAGTGGCGCTGGAACATAAGTTTCATGGCTCTGCCTACCCCTTTTGGGAATAAAGGCGTGAATGTATATATTGTCCGTTAAAATTGTAATCTTATACGGAGTGAGGTATAGGTACTCATCGTCAAAACAATGGCATTTGACGTTTATTAGTTTTGGACTGGGTCGATTTGTGTAAGATTGTCCCCCAAGTAAATTTTAACCAAATTGTATTCATGACAAATGCTAACTAAACGTCTCTAGCAGACTGGCACGGCCTAAGGTGGATATGATTTATTACTGTTGAAATGTAAATAAATGTAGATGAAAAATTACATACCTTTTATAGGTACTAAAAATTATTTCTAGGATTATAAGTGAATAGAGTTCATTTTTAGTATGAGGTGGCCAGTTATGGAATGGTGGCCGCAGAGTACAAGAGGTTTTAATTACTGAGATTCATGTTGACATTTTAATAAATGTATATGAAAATATATGCTCTTTTTTATTTCCATATCGTTACGTTGCTAATCAGACCCCGTAGCATGGACGGCCTTATCACACGATAAGTGACAAGATAGATCGTCCGTCACTGGCTGACACCGTTCAATAGAACGAGACGGACGCTCTATCCTGTCACTTATCGCGTGATAAGGCCGACCATGATACGGGGTCAGGGCTCATGAACATAATACAATTGTGACAAATAATGAAATAAATTCGTATATTATATTATAATTCATTCCCGCGGGTGGAGCCGCGGGCACGTCTAGTTATCAATAAGTTTCAAAAATCAATAAAACTTCATGAGT
Organism: Epinotia bilunana; assembly: GCA_947049275.1. NCBI lineage: Eukaryota > Metazoa > Arthropoda > Insecta > Lepidoptera > Tortricidae > Epinotia > Epinotia bilunana. Next base: position 6,720,328 of record OX346276.1, on the reverse strand, counting down.
TTGTCTGTAGGCACAAGTTTCTGCCATTGCTTACATTAATTTTAACCCGCTATTTAGATAAACAATGACCTACATTCAGAGTATGAGAGATAAACAATATTTGTTGGTTGAAGCTAGATAAAAGAAAGAAAGAAAGAAGACATTTATTCACTACACAACACACACACACAGAGAGACAAAGGGAGTAGACATACAATACATATTGTGTGTGTCTTCGCGGCAGTGAATCAGTCGCTGTCTCAGCGCATGGCCCTTAAGCTGTCGCCTATACACAATGATTCTATTCGTGATCAGGAGTAAATTTTTCTAATTCTGTAATTGATACCAAACACGATTAACTCGAAGTTACTTAAAACAAACGTTCTTTTTTTTCTGAATAAAACTGAATAAGGAATTACTTTATAATTCAAAATAGTTGTCACCCTAACGGTAGTTTGCGAAAATTTGACGTATGTGTGTTTGACGTATCTACTTAACTTCAAGAAATGTAGGGTGAGCAAACATTCAGTGGACATTAGTGGCATTATCATTAAGTTTAATTAACTAAACAGTGATTTCATTCGCTCGTTGCTAATATACCGCATTCCCGAAATACCAGATTTTGCAAAATACCACCAATATACCAAATTTGCAGTATAGGACATTCGATATAAGTACATAGTTCCATGAGTACTTTTCAACTTTATAACCTGGTGTAACGGGAATATGGTAAGCCCAAAGTGTGATATATTGATAATCCGATATTTTGCAAAATCTGGTATTTCGGAAATGCGGTATATTAGCAACGAGCGATTTCATTGCATGAGACCTCATTGTTCGACTCCTGATCACGAATTAAGAATCATGTATAAAGGTATACCTGCTAGATCAGTGGTTCTTAAACTTTTGTTAGGCATGGACCACTTTCACAATTTCTAAAATACCGCGGACCCCTGTTGAAGAAAATTTTGAAAAGAAATCTCATGTTTCATGTGTCTATACCTAAGTACCTGCCTACATAAGAGTGCACGAACTGGCCGTGGACCCATAGCAAGCATGTCACGGACCCCTGAGGGGTCCATGAACCACACTTTAAGAAACCCTGTGTGCTAGATGCATTGACTATAGCAAAAATACCTTACTGGAAGGTGCCAACCTGTGCCTCTGTTTAACGCTACATGTTAAAAGCCCATAAACTTTTTTGTTCCATGTTATGGCACGCACCCAGGTCCAAGGGGATCACCCTGCTGACAACCAACTGCCGTTGACAGGCGATGCACGTTGAAGCGCAGGCGCGTAGGCTGGTAGCACGCACTGCCATAAGTATTAACACAGTTTTCATTATATACGGAAACATACAGGGTGTCCCAAAAGTCAACAAACCAAGTAAAGTATTTAAAAAATAATATGGATGGATCTCAAACTTTGAATTTCCCATGCCGATGCAGTACCGTATGACACAATTAACGGCTAGAGTCTGGCCGGGCAAAAATGAGTCTTTTTGATATGGCAACAGTGGTAACCTATCGCTATCACTAAATTCCGTCCGAAAACTTTTCGTATTTTTATGATTACTCCGAATATACAATTGATAAATTTTTCATTTACCATTTGATGTTCCAAATGTTTCAGTTGTCCGAAAAACTTACCGCTACAGTCATTTGAGCTTTGGCTTGTTGCAACTTTTGTTTCACAGCCAATGTTTTACTTATCCATCTTTACTTTCCGCATTCCATACGTTTAGCCAAATATTCATTATGAGTGAAGGTTAAAAGTTAGTTACTCTAAGGCAGGTCGGTGTAGGTACAACGACGAGCGAAGCGAGGTGGAGTGTTAGGTAGAATCACGACCCTACAGCGTGCGAGCCGAGCGAGTGAAGCGAGCGTGCCGCGGCAGCGGCCGGCGAAGCGCCAGAACCGAACACTTTTTTACTAACTAATACTTACATATGTATTATATAAGTATAATTTTTAAAGTGTGATGACTAATTCATATCAATAGAGATGAAAAAACAGCATTGGGAGGATTGCGAACTAATAAAGCCAACTTTGTTTTTTTTAAACACGTTAAAACACGAACAGATTATCCACGGGATCGTTAATGATATAACGGGTACAACAATTGGGAATCATTGATTTATCCAACAATTACAAAACCGAAACCATAAAAGGGCCAGCTGTTAACGTTCGAAGTGAAGTGTCGGGCAAACGAAAAAAAAAGTGAAACGAACGTTAATGCCGAAATGAAAAAAGGACAAAAAAGTTTAGTGTTTCAGATAGGCCACGGTAATATCATTGTCAAATGTGTCAAACGTCTTAAATTAGTATGATGCCCTAATCTTGATACTTGATATTACTTATAAATTTAAGTCTCGACTTAAACTTGATTTAACGTCTTGCACTTCACTGGTTTAGCTTAAGTCTCGATTCAACTGAACGTCAAAGTTAAACTGCCCTTTAGGGCGCTTAGGAAGTAATTCATAATAAATTGGACTAATATTATTCACATTGAAGAATAACATAAAAAGTTCAATTATTATGACGTGTGTGTTATTGTGACGTGTCCCTAGTGGATAGTGTACCATAATATTGAATTAAGGTCAGTCGGGGCAAGTGCGTTAACGGGGTAAATGCGCCTATCATACAGGACCGGTCATTATGGCACTCTTTGGGGGAGGCCTATGTCTGGCACTGGACGGTTTCTGGCTGATATGATGACAATGATGATCATCTAAGATGTCTAGTCTACTGTAGACATACAGTACTAAAATATCAGTAGGTTTAAATATATATAAAATCGCACTTTCCCCGGTGGCACACTTGCCCCGACTGACTTACCCAAAATTTCAGCTCAATCGGATAACGGCAAGTGACTGAAAAATAAAATGCAAATTTTGACGGACAACTTACTTACATACTGTTCGTATGTATACGTATAACAGGTGCAAGTTTAATAAAAGCTTGTAAAAAGGGTTTAGAATTAAAGTAATTTTACCATCATCATCGTCCTCCTAGCGTTATTCCCGGTTGTGCCCATAAGGCGCCCAAGGTCAAGATTTGGCATAGGCACTAGTGTTACGAAAGCGACTGCCATCTGACCTTCCAACCCAGAAGGAAAACTAGACCTTACTTGGGTTAGACCGGTTTCCTCACGATGTTTTCCTTCACCGAAAAGCTAACTATATTCCGTACGTAAGTTCCGAAAAAGTCATTGGTAGGTACGAGCCGGGATTCGAACCCACGACCGCCGCGCCGCGCTGCCTCGAATTTTACCATCATCATTAACTTTTTTTAACTTAGATTATATCTTTCCGAGCTGCCTGTTCGATTGCCTGCTGTTTATTTTTGACTGTAGGTGATACTGTAGTGATACTGTTTCTATGACATTTAGTTATTGTACTAGCTTCCGCCCGCGACTTCGTCTGCGTGGACCCGAGATAAAAACTACCCTATACCGGGTGTACAATCCAAATGGGTCAGTATGGAGAAGTCGGAAACTATGAGAGATAGCAAGATCTGTTCTTAGGAACCATGACAATATTTTTTTTATATATATTTTTTTTTGGCAATTTTTATTTCTTTTAAAATGGGCATCCAATAGATCTAACTGTTCTTCATTCGTTAAACGCATTTTATATCAGTACACAACACATAACACAATAATAATGTGAAAGTTATCAAAAATCAACACGAGAGGAGGTTATGAAAAGCCGTGTTTCATTTGAAGTTAATTCCAAAAACAGTATTCCATTTTCAAATTTTAAATGAATTGGTACGCCCGCTGAACAAATGCGTTCTAATTTTAAATAAACGCTATTTGTAATGCATAATACCGATGCAGATAAGATATGCATAAGTGGTCTCTTCAGATAATTGATGATCGATTCATATTATTCGCGACTTTTTGCAAATTAATAAAACTGTGGGAATTTTAGTCTAATTTACTGTCAGTTGTGTTTACACAAGATTTCATAGCCAAATTTGGTCCTTTTTACTTAACGCGGTTACAAAAATATTGACCAGGTTCGATTCCCGGTTATGTATGAGAGTTAATAAAAAAGTTTGATGTAATTATTATTAAACCTAAAATTGACGTCATGGTTCCTAAGAACAGATCTCGCTACCTCTCATAGTTTCCGACTTCTCCATACTGACCCATTTGGATTGTACACCCGGTATTTAAATCAGGTTAAATCCGGTATTTAAACTATCTTCGTGCAAAATTTCATCTAAATCGGTTGAGCCGTTTAAGCGTGATTGAGTAACAAACATCCAAACATCTGAACTTTCGCATTTATAATATTAGTAGGATAGTAGGATATATATATATAGGTATGTATTTATGTAAGTGTATAGTCTTTCTTATAGTTAAGTGGTTTATATTCTGTTTTTCTGTGTTCGTTCACCTACTCAAATCATATCTTTTTTGCATCGTCTCCACCACCCAAAGGTTGTCTGGAAGAGATTGCTTTTTAGTGATAAGATCGCCTGTTGTCAACCGTTGTTTTGTGTTACCTCTATTTTTCTTTTATCTACAATTTCTGGTGAGCAATAAAGTATATTTGTATTGTTGTATTGTATTGTATTATTATTTGATTCACTACCTACCAAGCTAAAAATCACGCCCGTTGTAAAATCACACCTGGGCTGTTATTCGCTAAGCGCTAATACGGCTCACCCCGCCGGTCACCCGTCACGAAACTCGACCTCTACCAACGCTTAGTTACTACGCATCACGGTTTCAAGATATATTTGTGGGTGAGCGTTGAGGTGAGCTTAAAACAAGTTAGAGAATAGGGGGGCTGTAGTTGGTTAAAAGGTTAACACAATGCGTTTTCGCCAAAGATTTCAGTAACGTGGCTATATAATTCATAATTCTTGTCATTCGAAGATTCTAATCAGATTTCGCAAAAATACTCCAATTGTACGTCAAATTCAAACGGCATCAAGTGATGAATAGCCGGAGCTGTCATTTGGAAAACATCGATAAATTTAAAGGAGAGGGCAGCACTGCCTCAGTGGCAGCCCGCACCCCGGGCAAGGTGGTCGCCCGAACGCTCCCGTATCGATTTGAGCGAAATACACCTCGAGAACGACCCAAAATACACGCGCCCGCTCCACCGTGGCGCTTACAGCCCCAACATGAATAAAAAACCAAGAATAAACGCAAATGCGGGTGCCGTTTTATTAAAAAGTATACTATAGAGCTAAGGACTTGGGCAAGGATCTGTCAGTGCGAATATTATCTACTCAAATGAGTGGAGGTCCTTTGTATATATTGTTTTATCTAATGATTTTTCTGGAGTGAACGAGTGTGGATATTGTGGTTTTAATGTTGATATTGTTTGTTGTGATTGTTTCGAGTTACCGACTTGATATATTGTAAGTATTATTTGATATTTGAGGTTAACGTATTTCTAATTTATGTTTTTTTTTTATAAGTAGATATTCAATTGCACTTAATTTATGCATAATGTATCTTTTAAAACCCTTTTTTATATGCACGCAATTTTATTTTAATTATATTTATACGTAACCTTCGATACTTAATTTCGTTTGTTTTTCGTATTTACATTATTATAACTGACAAAATGCTCGTATCTATTATTTTGCTTTTTTACGAAAAAATAATTAGCATTACCTTTTTTTGCTGAATATTTTTTATTTGCATGGCTATTCAGTAAGTTTCTAATCATTTTATTTGTAGTAAACACTTTTGTATGTTTCATTATTATACTTATTGTAAAAAATAATTTTTTCATGTTTTTTTTGTCAAAATAACTTGAATTATGCTAATAAATGACATGTGTGTTGTTTTGTGATTTTTTATTTCATAGTAGTTAACAATAGCAAATGATACGTTCGTAGTTGTCACGCTCACGAAATATGGGTTGTAACAAAAATGGCGATCCGTTGAAATTGATGCATTTTTTTGACACCGCGATTCGTAGATGCTAAGCGTAATCAGTTTCGATAGGGCTGACGGGTGGGTGAGGTGAGGCGAATAAGCGCCTTCAGAATAACAGCCCAGCCGCAGGGACTTTTGGGAGCCGAAAAAGGGACCCCCAAAGAACTTTCGTACTGAATTTCATCTTCGAGATTTAGATTTAGTATCGACTGTATTATCTTATTAGTTATTAGATACCCAGTTACTAGAGAGAGTAACTAGAGTATAACATTGGACTATTTAGGAAAGTGCACTCAAAATAAATGACATAACAGTGTCAATGTCAAATTCGCGCAGTGCGAGGTACAAGGCCGGATTCCACTTCTGTAAACGTTCGTGACATTGCAAATTTTGCGAGATTCGCGTAATAGATACACTTTCTGTGACTATTTCGAACAATAACATTTTTTACGTCACTCTGGGCGGTAAGTGAGATTTACCGCCCACGGTCTCAGCGGCAAATCTCACTTTAAACCCAAGAGAAGACGTAAAATTGTGTACGTACCACGGGCGGTAATTCGTAAAGCCCCAGATCGCATATTTATGGCCCTCACCTTCGGTTCGGGCCACAAACACCTGCGATCTGGGGCATTCACGAATTCACCACCCTAGGTACGTAATGTACTAAAAGCTTACCAGTGACATCGCTTTACTCAAAAGCAGCCAAATTACGAGCAAGTACCTATCCTTCTATTTGCATAAGTAAGTACCAATATTATAAACTCAGGGCTTCACTGAAAATCAGCGCCACGGATTGTCGAGTGGAGACAGAAGTTTTTCATAGTAAACTTGTTTTCGCTCAATTTGTTTTCTATTATAATATAATCCATATTATTTCTAGATATGACGGATCCTATTGTTGTACCACTGTCTTTTAGCGCGAAACGATGCTTATCTATAATAACCTTTTGTGGAGGTCTAGCCAGAAAGCCTACCGCGAAACAAAAACGAACTTGGTTCGTGTATCTCCCTTTCTGTGGCACTTGCTAGTTCGAGCGACAGAGAGGGAGATAAACGAAGTACGTTTTCGTTTCGCGATAGCCGCTCAGCGCTGTTCAGCGTATCGCACACAATGACATTTCATATACTACGTGTTTTTGTCAATTTCCGTTAATTGCAAGGGGGGCATAGGTTAGATCAAATACAGTTAATTTCTCCAAGACAGTAGTATTTTAACTCTTACTGTTATCAAGGTATTCTATATTTTAATTTAATCAGATTTGCAGCGTTAACCCCTGTTAATGCTACATTCAATTATTTTCTAAAAAAAAATTTTTTTTAAGTAATAATTGTGCTTATTCGTTTCTGTGAATGTACTCTGCAATATGCCGAAGTTAACGGAAATTCCCGGGAACACCGTGTATACGTTCCGTTGTACTTGTACGTAGTAACAATAACGATTTAATTGATATTGTACGAATTCCTTTTTTTTGCTAACATGACGAAAGAAGTAATCTCATTGCAAAATATGAACTGTTTTCATGTATTTTTTAAATTAATCCTTACTTCACGGCTATCGTATTTTTTTATTATAAAATATCCGAAGTGCATTATTTCGATAACAATCATAGAAACTAAAACAATGGATATTATGTTAGTTATGTGGTCCGTCGACAACCCTATCGCACTCTATGATTGTCTATTGGCAGAAAATTACAGCTAACGTCATCACGTAGGCAGTGGACCGTCTGTACCTTTATGTACTATTATATTTTGTGATAAAGGTACAAAGTTTCACAAAGCTACAAAAATATAAGCTTAATTAAAGCTTTTAAAGCTTGCTTAAAGTTTAAAGCTTTCTATCAAAAGGTATTGAAAAGAGACTTCCGCTTGTAATTTGTAACTTTCAGCTTCGTGAACCGGCCCCTGAGGCTCTAGTATAAGTTTTACCGAAACAAAACGTTACGACCGCGTTTGCGTTTAGTTGTCAAATCCAAATTCCAAAAGCATTCCAAATTTAGCCAGGATGTGAAAGCCGCGTATTCCCGTACCGGTCTCTAATTCATTCGCTTCGGGCCAACAGCCCAGCTTGCGTAATTTAGCTTCACCATGGTCTGGACATAATAGTCCAGGACTTTCTTCACATTTTCACTACTCAGACACACGGTGTTGATGCTTTTTCCAAAACCACCTACATATTTTAATTGAAAAAAAAACCCACCACGCGTGGGTTTTTCTTTTAGTTTGTATTTTTATGGAAGTTTTATGCTCAACATCTCCGCTTAAATGAAGAGCACACTTATGTATGCCGTTGAGGTGTACCAGTCCACCTGATCTGCACTGCGGGACCAGCCCCTGGCTAGACCTTGTCGCCATGTTTTAAGTACATACTGCGGAGCGGGTCGCTGTCCTGTGATATTGGAGATGGAGGTTTGAGTCACCTCTACCGCCCGGTAAATTAATTCCTTATATTTATAATGTCTGCGTCTACCCAGCCATAGTAACTCAACTACCCTAAATTACTAATTTTAAAAACATCTAGATAATCTTACTGCTAGTGTTATCCTTTAAGTCTAAAATAAGAAAACTTTTTTCACGGACTATCATCCTTGTGACAGTATATTAATAAACCATTTGTTGAAAGTATTTTTGTGATTTTATTTAGCTAATCCTCAAGCTTGTCGGTGGTTTCATCTGGCGCTCATAAAATATAAATTTTGATGACACTAACCGCTCTGGTCATAGCCAAACACACGACCTTAAATTTAACCTCTCATGTTCACCACAGACTTGCCTAGGTGCCCTGGTATTATACTGCCAAGTGTTACAGTGGCAAAACGCAAACGCGATCGTAACGTTTTGTTTCGGTAAAACTTATACTAGAGCCTCAGGTTTTCACGTAAACTATGTTTTTTTTAGTTGTGCCAAGTTGTGCTAAGTTTCATTCAAATTGCTTGCCGAGCGCGGTTAAGTGCTCGGTGCGCGCTCATTGATTGATATCAATATGAAGAGAGGCAGGGGCAGGACACAGCGGAGTGCCATCTCATCGCGCTCATATTTGGAGCAGCCCAACTGGGGAAGTGCCTCCGCCTTACATAAGACCGCAGCCGTGGTGTTCCTGGTGGTGAGTAAGGTCGCCAGAGTTGAGGAGTGGACCTGCGTTTATGTCTAGCTGTCAACACAACGAATCCTCAAAACAATAAATGGCCAGCGACGCGTTTGTGATTCTTAGCGTCCAAGAGCTACGTCAGCTTATCAATCAGGCCGTATGCTTGTTTGCCACCGTCAAGGTATATTCAACATCATCAACCTTCTCATAATCTGTATATAGGAGCCCCCGCTTATTCGAGCTTTGCATTTTTTAAACTCGTTGCTTGAGTCAGCAACAAACTGATATTTGCTAGCAGCGCCGCTACCACGTAAATCGAAACTCGATGTTCGTATACATGCATCCCTGTCACTTGAGTAAGGTAAGTGCGAGAGATGGAGATACCCAAACTTCGAATTTCTAAGTTCGTGGTTATACCTAGCTCAGATGTGTATGATGCACGTGTGATAAGTGGCAATAGAGAGATCTCTCAGGGACCGAAGACCAATGAGAGTAGTTTGGTTGTTTGGATGTTACATTTTATGCAACTGATTTAAGATAGTTCGATAGCGCGATGCACAACACGTCAGATTCGCCAGCTGGCACGAGTGACACGACGCCACAATTTCTTTATTATGTACTAGCTTCCGCCCGCGACTTCGTCAGCGTGGACTCGGGATAAAAACTATCCTATATTTTAATCCAGGCTATAAACTATCTTCGTGCAAAATTTCATTCAAATCGGTTCAGCCGTTTAAGCGTGATTGAGTAACAAACATCCAAAAATCTAAACTTTCGCATTTATAATATTAGTAGGATTACTGTACTAAACAAATATCAGCTGAAAGAAGTCCACTGCTGGATATAGGCCCCCAAAGAATACCAAAATGGTATTAAAATTGCAAAATGTCGAGTGAAACTGGCCGTCTCCTGTTACTGAGGAGTAGCGCTTCCCGCGAGAGCCGTTTATTACAACGAACGCTTTTAATGGGGAGAGTCATATCGGTGCCAAATTGCAGAGTTATGTACTTGCCAGTGGAAATGAGGCTTTAGTTTAACGCGCCTGTTGCTGCCCCAGCGGTAGGTTGTCAGTTTGTGTGCGTTGATTTCGGTTCTGGCGCTGTTTGGGCCAGTTTGGAATGTGGACGATGGATCAAGCAGAGATTTAGGTGCGAATTTGTGAATCTCAATTTATATTACCGTAAGAAAAAACATCTACACGCCAATTTTATCTCTATTTAAGAGTGTGAATATGAATTTATCTTGATAGCTTGAAGGTGACATTGACAGAGCCTATAGTCACCAGTTCACGAAAATACGCAACACCTATAGGTGTTCTTATCATTTCTAAGGTTAACGAACGAGCGAGCGAAACGAACTAAGTTCTCTACTTCCGCTTGGCCGACAATGAATTCGTATGTCCGGATGTTCTCCTCTACATTCTTTATTTCTAGTGAAATTTTGTAAGGTTCGATTTTTATAGTTTTTTTTTGTTGAATTTGTTTTTTTAAATACAGTCTTGCGAGTTCTACAGCTCACCTGGGTTACCTATGTAGTAATTCTGCGGACAAAACTAAAATAATTACATATAATGTTTGACAACCCTCTTTTACGTCATCGTTCTGGTAAATCGATTGATAACATCGTATGGCTAAAATTTTACAGCTGACATCATCACTAAGGCAGTGGATCTTCTGTACCGTAACTTACCTACTATTAGTTATTCTGTGCTGAAAGCGATAGATAAGCCATTATAGCTATTGATGATGATGATGATGATGATGATGATGATGATGATGATGATATAGCTATTAAGAAACTGGTAGAGCTATGACTTGCACAAAGTCTGCTATTAGATTGCTCCAAAAAAAATTGAGGCATTAGACTTGAAACGTCACATTCGGTAGTTCAAATAAGATTCTACTTGTTTGGCAGAGCCGAAAGGGTCATGATTTTAGCAGTCTATGATTTAGATTTATTTATTTCGAGATAAAAATTACAATATAGTTTCGCATACAATGTCAAAATTATAAGAATCCTTATCACGATCATCAATAATAAGAAATAAAAATCAAATAATATTTGACGACCGCTTTTAGCCTAGTTGGTAGTGACCCTGCCTACGAAGCAAGAGGTCCTGGGTTCGAATCCCGGTAAGGGCATTTATCTGTGTGATGAGCACTGAATATTTGTTCCTGAGTCAAGGATGTTTTCTATGTATTTAAGTATATATTTATCTATATAAGTATGTTTATCGTCGTCTAGTACCCATAGTACAAGCTTTGCTTAGTTTGGGACTAGGTCGATTTGTGTAAGATTGTCCCCTAATGTTTATATATATATTTTATAATATTCAAAATGTCAATACAGAATGTGGAAATAGTATCTCCGATTACGGATTGTCATTTAACAACTAGTGGGTAGTTAATTTTAAACACAAATAAACAATGCCAATTTACGTATTACGATTTCAAAGTAGAAATACAATATAAATGTTACACAAGATATAGTAACAGATTAGGTATCAATAAATCAAATAATTGATACAGAGGGTTATCCAACAAAAGATTTCTCAGTCTACGCCCAAATGTTTCGTCACAAGGCTCGTTTCTTATATCGGCGGGTAGGTGTCGAAATAAGTAGGCCCAATAACCCGGGGATTTTTCTTTGAAAGCGCCATGCGACGGCCGCGACATACTCTCGATTTTTCTCGCACTATATCTCTTGTTAAGTGTCCTAATAAGAAAGAGACGGATAGTGCGAGAAAAATCGAGAGCTCGCGCGCCCTCGCGTGTTAGCAGTGCAGTTGAACGAAGCTGTTTACCCGTTACATTCACACGCGCAAACTGGGAGATGTTTTTTTTTTCCAAATAATAGGAGTAGTGTGTTATTATACTCCTATGCGTTGCGTCGAGAATAACTCCCGCCAGGGGTGCCGATATTCATACTAATATTATAAATGCGAAAGTGTCTGTTACCTCTTCACGCTTAAACCGCTGAACCGATTTGGTTGAAATTTGGTATAGAGATAGTTTGAGTCCCGGGGAAGGACATAAGACAGTTTTTATCCCGGAAATCATCCCCCAAGGGGATGTAGTGGGGGGTAAAATTTTGTATGGAGCTACGATATAAACGAGTTCCACGCGGACGGAGTCGCGGGCAGAAGCTAGTCCATACTAATATTATAAATGCGAAAGTGTGTCTGTCTGTCTGTCTGTCTGTCACCTCTTTACGCTTAAACCGCTGAACTGATTGAGATAAAATTTGGTATGGAGATAGTTTGAATTCCGGGGAAGGACATAGGACAATTTTTATCCCGGCAATCATCCCCCAAGGGGATGAAGTGGGGGGTAAAAGTTTGTATGGAGCTACGATATAAACGAGTTCCACGCGGACGGAGTCGCGGGCAGAAGCTTGTGTATGATATGTTTGTATTTACGTGTGTTCCGACGTAGCTTTTAGGATACTGGTCCGATTTTGATGAACGAGGATTCGATTCGAAATTATTCTCCGGGTGACATAGCCTACCATTTGTTAGAAAAAGATTTGGGTTTTTCGTAGACGGGCGACAGTTTCTTGAACTTTTTATGCTTGTTTGTTTAAAACTCGTCTAAATACGGGTATAAAGACGGCACGCAATCAAATCCCTTGACAAACTTTTGGAGTCGCAACTTTTAAGGAAGATTGAATAAAAGAGCAGATGGTGCAGCCAAATCCAGAAACATTTCATTATTTTTGTTATAAAAGTGAGTTTGTTTAAAGCCCGGCCTTCGGCATTTATTATCATTGCCGAGTTCGAGTCGAGCAATCAAAGATACCCGCGTATGATCCTGTTACTATCCACTGAAATCTAAACCTTATGTTAAAGCTATAGGTTCTATTTCCTAATTATGTTTTTCTTCTCTGAACCCTAAGATAAATATCGCTGTTTGTTGAATATTGTCATAAATGCTTGCTTATTGCGTTAAATTGTAATAGTTTTAGATAAGTTAACTATTTATAAGCTGTCTTGTAGTGAAATACTTAATTTCTTGAGACAATAAAGTTCTTTAAACCGAAGAAGCGTGGGTAAATGTTATTAAAGGCTGCTGCTGCCCAGCCGAGCCGGTGTTACGTAACGTTGAATCTGGCTTTTCTGAACTCCTTAATTTTTAGGGTTCCGTACCTCCAAAAGAAAAAAGGGAACCCCTATAGGACCACTTTGTCTGGCTGTTTGTCTGTCAAGACCCTTTATCTCGGGAACGTTTAGAAGTATCGAGTTAAAATTGAAACCATATACTTAGGTCTACAGTCCCTTGAAGCTGTGAAAAAATCAAACTTCTAAGTTGACGTAAAAAAAAGATACGGCCGTTTATGCCGCAAAAAAAGTATATATTTCGACACACTCAAGAGAATCAACATTTTTGGGATACTTTCCGATGACCTATGAAATTTGGCAAGTAATATCGTCTATTACTACAAGCGTGTAAAGGGAATAATCTGAAAACTATATATTTGTTATTAAGAGGCTGACAAGACCTAATTTTGTTATAATTGATGCTTTATTTAAGAAAAACTATTTGTTCTAGCACATCAAAAAAATATAATATGTTAATATTCATCATATTTCAAAGACCGTGGACATACATACATACATAATTGGACGAAATCGGCTCGATAGAAAATAATTGCCAAGATTGGTCTTAAAATCATCATTAAACGGCTCTAAAAAAAAGACCGGCTTGCACTCCGGGTGTGCCGGCAGAAGTGAAAACTCAATGATATTGTAGTTAACAGTTTTTTGATCAGGTCACGTGTCCGTGTACGAATTTTCAATCTCTCGAACCTTAGGGTCACGTGACCTGTGGCGAGTTTAACAATTTTTCCCCATCACAAAAAGTGCACAGCGCCGCTAAAGAAGTTTTCACTTCAAAAAACGTGATATTTGCCAAAACCCCGCTCTGCCCAAAGTAAGATTAGATGAGATTCTGCTCCGCCCTGCCCCCCTTGAACGTCGCACGTAATTAATGGACGCTTCCTTTTTAAATTTGAACTGAACAACGAACAGAGCCAAGCATAGAGCCATACATCGCTAGGAACATTTTCATCATTGTAGCGAACGCTCGAGTAAGACGGCGTGAGGGAGGGGCATCGAGGGGCGGCGGTGAAACAATAACAAAATTGCTCGGCTCGGCAAAAAGCTTGAATGCTCTCTATAAGGCTCCTGTTTATACTGAGGGTTAGCTTATAACTGTTACTTAGATATCATTCGGTAGAATGCTCTTTACTCTCATTAGAAGTGAATGCTTCACTACCTTTATAAACGCACTATCCGAATCATTTGCAAAATAAAAGTGGCGCAGACTCACAAACAGGGTTCGAGCCGATTATGGAAGCAGAACGGATTTCCGATTTCCTGTTTGCTAGGTTAGCTTAGCTGTTTTTTTTCAGTTTTACCCGCCATTATAAACTTGGGTTTCTGTATGAACCTTTCATATTATCATTGGATTACCGTTCTGATAGTATGATGGGCACTTTATGTCAGTCAAGAATTATTTATCTGAAAATCAGGCCTTATTGTTTCCTAATCTAGTCAGAACGGCGTTTCAAAGAACGCGATATTTTCCAATTCACGTACGGATGATATGTCCAATTCGAACAAATCTGAATCCAACAGCAAAAATAAAATTGCATCAACTTAATGTTTTATTCCGATGTAAAACCCACAGGTGTGAAGCGAGGTAAGAGATACAAATGCCCTCGAATATCCATTCGCGGGATTTAGACTAAAGTCCGGTGTTTCCGCGGAGCTTCGTTGGAATCCCGGGGGTACCAGGAGCAAATATTTGCAGCTAGTGGAATTAATGGTGTGCCCGTGGCTTTGTTCAGCTAGGTTTACATGATTTGAAAGTCTTTACTATATTGACTGACTTACTCAAATGTATGGTAAACGTTGGAGTGGGGGTGAAAAAACATTGTCGCCAGGAATTCGATTGAAACTGCTTTTCATTATATCAACAGCGTACACGCTTTCGGCAACAGAAACTTCAAATGGCTGCCTCGCGACAATTTTTTTTTTCAATACGTATTTTTTTCTATTTCCGCCCCAGTCCAAGTTGGCTCAGTTCGGGTTGCGCAGGGCGGTTCCACAACACTTCGGGAGCTCAAATACTGCGAGCCATCCGGTTGCCTCTTGGACACTGCAACTACGCGTCATTGCTCTGAATACCACAGTCTTCATTGTTGCATTAGTATATGACATGCTGGGTACTTTATGTCAAAGTGACATGGCGTAAATTCGAATGAAGAAAAATTCTCTTAAACTTGACGCCGTATATAGATTCCAAGCTACGTCCGTAAAAACTAGCTACGTCAATCATTTGGAAGAGTAAGTTTGCCAGTGTCGGTTTTTTTTATATTTTAATGGCAATCTTAAGGTTTTTAAAAAAAAATCTATATACGGTGTTAAGTAGGTATATTTAGAATTTAACCCACACTTTGGCACTGGTCCCGCCGGCTAGTAAGCTAGAAAAGTTGGGCGAGTAACGGTTCATTGCGTGCTGACCAGGCACAGCGTGATCAATTGACCTTTACAGATCCGCAATGTAATGCTACTCGCCCAACTTTTCTAGCTTACTAGCCGGCGGTGGGACCAGTGCCTTAGACATAGTGCCGATGTCATACATTAGTACAACGCCGAGGAGTAGGACGTAATAGTTCTCGTGAAAGTTAAGAAACATCCAGCAAGGCTATCACAAGACGGCGCGCGAGCTGTCTCGA
Source organism: Epinotia bilunana (assembly GCA_947049275.1). Lineage (NCBI taxonomy): Eukaryota > Metazoa > Arthropoda > Insecta > Lepidoptera > Tortricidae > Epinotia > Epinotia bilunana. Next base: position 6,704,616 of record OX346276.1, on the reverse strand, counting down.
TTTTTCTCGCGCTATACGTCTGTTTCTAAGTTTTGTAATAAGAGAGAGAGGGATAGTGCGAGAAAAATCGAGAGAACTCGTGCGCCGTCTTGTGATAGCCGTGCTGAATATTTCTACCTTTTTGAAATTTTTGTCCGGATTGTACTTTGCTAATTTGCTATTCGGTAACCTATCCACGTCTCAACGCTGAAAAGGGTATGTTTTAAATAAATAAAGCATTAATTTTCTAACTGCACTCCACCTTAACGTGTCTGGTGAAAGAACACTTAACCCTCTCGCTCTATCAACCGAGAAGTAGCAAAGTGGGAAACGGATAGTTTTATCATTTTTTGGCCAGTAAGAACCGAAATGAATAGTAGATGAGAAGTGCCTCTGAGAGGTTTTTAGACGTTGCTGTTTTGCAACAAGCGAGATGGTTCAGTTTTCCTCTCTAGGGTTTTTATGTTGCCCGATTGCAGGAGTCATATTAGTCTTGGAATTTTTACCTATTTCCGAGACGGCAGTCTAAATTCGAGTATTTTTAAACTTCAGAATTTCGTTACCTACCTATTTGTGAACTAAAATTAAAAAATATTTTTTTATCTGAAAACCCTCTGAATGCTCGTTCTTGTCGGATATGAGATCGATGGTGATACTTTTTAACCCCCGACGCAAAGAGAGGGGTGTTATTCAGTTAGAATTCGTCACTTGGGGTCCCTTTAGTAGTAAGATTTTTTGAAGAAAAATGGTAGGTACCTTGGCGTTACTTTCAGCGCTAGGCTATGGCACCATATAACCATCCCTTCTTTCCGAAAGTAGGTCAAAGATCAAACGCAACCAATTGAGATCTCGCTTCGGAAATGGGGAACAGCGCATACAATAATTGCCCCTCGCAGATTCCATCGGCGCGATTCTCAAACTGGACGATTGGATTGCCAATAAACGGTTAATTGGTTTGAGCAGGCTTTTACTGCTGGATATTGTGCAACTGCAGGCTTTGGAGTGGAACAATTACTTTCTTTTTAGAGGGATTGTTTGTTGAATATTGTTTATGGTTGATTGATGATGTGTTGTGGGTCCGAGGAGCTGCGAGATTCGGCAGTGATATTTAACCAGGCTTTAATTTCACCAAGTTAATCATACAATGAAGTCAACGTACAATCAACTGCGGAGAAACCTGACCCCCCTTCATACTAGTGGCTCCGTGAGCTGCAGAACTCGCGATACTGACTTTTTTAAGCGTTTTTCTATTTTCTCAAAACTGTATCGAAGGAAAAAACGATTAATCTAATCTAAGCGAACGAAGTTTTATGCTTCAGCTTAGGCGAGAATGTCCGGCGTCTGTCCCGCTGTTATCCTCTACAGCCCCCCTATTCTGTAACCGGTTTTAAGCTCACCTAAACGCTCACCCACAAATAAGTATATCTTGACACCGCAATGTGTACTAAATTAGCGTAGCTAGAGGTCTAGTTTCGTGACGGGTGACCGGCGGGGTGAGCCGCTTTAGCGCGTAGCGAATAACAGCCCAGGTCGCATTTCTCAACCGATTCTCGTGAAATTTTGTGAGCAGGTACACTTAGTTTGCCTTGTTAATTCGGGTTAGGTTCGTAAGGACTAGATTGCATAACGACTCTATAAGAAAAACGTCTTAGTTGCATAAGGTCTTGGTAGCTAAATGTCTAATTGTACAAACGTCTAAAGAGTAGAATGCCCGTGTTTAAGATTGGACTTAGTTCTATTACGTCTTGTTTGTATAACGCCCTAATATCAAAATGTTGTAATAGCAAAACGACTAGGTAGGCATATCGTCAAACATTAATAACGTCGAAATGGCATAACGACTAGATGGTTGAATGACAAGAAAAACTCAAACGTAGTTTGTGAAGGAACTCTTTGAGAAAGAAACTTCAAAGTCGAGTTGCTGGCCACTTAAAATCAAAGATAATGTACTTATTGTTCAACAATCTTAACTGTCAATTGAGTTTTATCTTTCAATAATATTATTAAAGTAAATGTATTTATCGAATAATTTTACGTTTTGCTACCAAGACCATATGCTATCCAGACACTTCCTTATGCGTCGTTTTACAATCAAGACTAATTAATAACTTGGACGTAAACTGTATTAGTCATTTTGCAACTTCGGGCGTTATGCTATAGTTGTCGATCGAACAACTAAGACATTCTACTCACTAGGGCATTCTGCAAAAAAGACATTGTGCTTACCAAGACCTTATGCAACTAAGACGTTTTGCTTATAGAGTCGTTATGCAATCTAGTCCTTACGAACCTAACCCGTTAATTCCCTACGCAAAAAAAAAAAAAACAATTCAGACTCGTGAGTTGTACAGCTCAAAGACCCACTAGTTCATTATTGAATTTGGTGCTGGCGTTGAATGTGGGCAGAATGTTGGACATCTCATGGACACAATGCTGCACTGTTAAATGAATGAATGTGAATGTAATAACATTATTTGGCTACGTGGCCCACCTAGACCGGTACAGCTTGGAGAAGCTGATAATGGTCACGAGTTCACGTCCCTTAGCCTTGAGGTACCGACGAAGAAGAAGAAATTAGAACAGAAGTGCATTCATTTTGGTTTTTAATTCGATTTAAAAACAAAACAAACTAGGGTCATTTCGCCGGTTGGCGACCACCTAATTTCATGTGCCGGTTGGCGACCACTTAGCTGAGTTGGTGAACTGAAAGGAAAGTTTCTTGGTTTTTTAGTAGATTTCTATTCTAAAACAACAAAAAAATGCATGTACAACTAATTGTCTCAATAGGTTCTGTAGAATTGATGTTATCTTCAATAGAAAAAACCTCCTTCAGGTGGTCGCTAACCGAAGGTGGTCGCGTAACCAGCGTAATGACCCCTGACCCTACTCCGTGTGGCGTCTGGTTAGAATTTCACCACCCCCTTTCTTCCCGTGGGTGTCGTAAAAGTCGACTAAGGGGCCAGGGTTGAAGTGTGTTGTGGGCGACGGGCTAGCAACCTATCACTGCAATATCACATTTTGTTGATCTTTTATACCCACATTTATGCTAAAAGTGGCGCTGGAACATACGTTTCATGTGCTCTGCCTACCCCTTTTGGGAATAAAGGCGTGAATGTATGTATGTATGTATGTATGTATGTATGTAGAGTGGGATGGCAGGGAAACACGAGAACTATATAAAATCTTATATATTTACATAATGTACGTCTTCAGTCGTACCGATCGTCTTACAAACTGAATCATACGTCAAATCATTCACCGTTCTAAAACTATTCAAACCACGTTCGATCGTTCCTTTATTCATCATCTAACAGCCAGCATCATACAAAGTCATCCAAAAAGTACCAATCCCACGTATGTAAAAACTAGGTACTCTATTTCCAAATTTAGTTGATTCAAATTCCAATAACAATTTGACTTGTGTGGTGGGCGGCTATTCGTCCCAACATTTTCTGCGAAAAGTAAAATTCTACAAAACTTTGCCTACAAAATAGCTTAAAGACTATTTTACATACTGCGTGCTGGGCGGCTACACACATTTTCTGGGAAAAGTAACATTCTACACAACTTTGCCTGCAAAATAGCTTAAAAACTAAACTAATGATGGAATTAAACTTAACGTTCTTACGACTGTACAGCATACCGTATTACTAGGGGTGTCACGGCGACCTCTCCAACGGGGTCATATTTAATCCTCGCAGTCAACAGATAGCATCGCCCTTTTGGCCCTCTGCCAGGGCTTAGGGCTCCGGTTCGGGTTTTATAAAATGAATGATTACGTACAGTCAGCCTTATGGGTCCTATTAGAATCCTAAATCCGCCTACAGTTTCCAGGCGGCCTAGACAAGGTTACAATCGACAAGCGCTAACGCCAATAGAAAACTAATAAAATGTATGGGAATGACAGGTGTTAACGAAAAGTTTTTCGTCGGCATCTGTCATTCCCCTACATTTTATTATTTTCTATTGGCGTTAGCGCTTGTCGATTGTAACCTTGTCTACGGCCCCAGTTGTAACCTAAAGGAGCCTGGGGTCCACATTAGGGTTGATATTGTTTCAACCAACATGCATAATGCATGTGCTACACGGTTGCCAACACGCCCCTCCGACCGAGCGACCTTGGTCCGCACCGACCGTGTAGACGGTAGTTTGCAACAAAATTTCATACTACAGCGGTCGGCGCCGACCAAGGTCGCTCGGTCGGACGGGAGTGTTGGCAACCGTGTAGCAGACACTTTAAAGTTTCAAGATCTGAAAACTTATTTTCACTCCAGGCCCCTATTCCACCAAATCGACAATTGTCGCCTGACAATGACAATTCGCTTTACATGGCTGCGTCGACAGGTTAAGTTGGTTGCTGGATAGCTTATTGACCCAGCAATGTACGTGACAATTGTCAAGGTGGTGAAATAGGGCCCAAGTGACGGTCTCCTAATGTTTGCCCGACTAGCAGATCCGAATGGAAGGGATATGATTATAGCAGTCTGTTTGTATGTACGTGTGTTCGATCGTAGCGTTTAAGGCACTGACCCTTTTTTCATAAATGAGGTGTAAATCGATTCGAAATTATGCTCCGAGTGACATAAGCCGACCTTTTGTGTATAAAACCTTTTTTAGGGTTCCGTAGTCAACAAGGAGCCTTATAGTTTCGTCATGTCCGTCTGTCTGTCTGTCCGTCTTCGGCTTAGCTCAGTAACCATTACTACTAGAAAACTGTAATTCGGCATGGGTATATAAATCAATCACGCCGACAAAACCATACAAAAAAATTTTTTTTAGGGTACCTCCCCTACACCTAAAGCGGGGATGTATTTTTTTTTCTTTCGTTGCTCTAATTGTTGGATAGCTCGTTCAAAAATATTATGGGTTTCCTAAAACCACTTTTCTAATCAGTGAGTTTTTTGCGAGATATTGGGCTTTATAGCCCTAATTTTTGTTCGAGTCATGTGTGCCCCCCGTTCCCCCGTCCCCCCCGCCAGCTAAAAAATGTCGTGGTAGTAATACTTACATATTTGTATGAATTTTAAAGGAAAACTATCACGGACAAGTATGCAAAAGTAGTTACCGAGTAAACGCATCCGCACCGCACGTCGATGTAACTAAGACAGACAGGCAACTACGGAACCCTACACTGCGCGTGGCCCGATACGCACTTGGCCTGTTTTTTAAAGTAGTTGTCCGTTGTCGGGTAACAGTTTTTTGATTTTTAATAGGTACCTTTTTACATTGAGTTGAATTTAAATTTGCTACTTGCAATCACGTGAGTGTCCGTGCGTGTAACGAATGTGAAAGTGCGCAAGTACCTACGTGTTGAACACTCACTGACCTTGCCACCGTGAGAATGTCCTGCCGTGCGTGCGGCACGCCAAGTTGAGGGTAGTTTTATGCTTGAGATTATTTGAGTTGGCCGAATTTCATCCAACTAGTCCATTCAAAAAGCAACTCTATTATCCAAGGTAGAAGATTCCAACTTCAATAAAAGTTTAATAAAAAGTCGGCCACATGAAATAATAACTATAACATTTTGCAGCATTAGGTAAGGGCGTGAATTGAAAAAAATCGCGTTCTTCGAAACGACGTTCTGACCAGATTAAGGAACAATAAACGCTGATTTTTAGGTATACTCTAGGCTATGTGATTGTTTGTCTGATTTAACCGAAACATGATTAATTTAAAATCCTCGTAAAAAATACAAAGTTGGATCTTAATTTACCTGTTTTACCTCAGCCTACTCCAACAATACACTATTCATTCGACACTTTTTTTTACACACAAGATTTTTTTTCACTTGACCTGTTCCTTTGTTTTTTGTTTGTGTGGGTAAATTAAGCAATTACACACTGACTATTAATGCACGATCTTGATAGCAATATTATCTCGATATGTTGCTTCAATAACGTCACGTCAATATATATGCATGTGAAATGTACGTACGTATTCTGATATGAGGTATATGTAGTTATAATATTCACTGTGTAATCCACAATCGGCCCCAATGCATGAGATGCATTTTTTATGCACCGTGCGGTTTGGTTCCCACAGACGGGGACAGTCGATCGATAAAAATATATTTGTCCCCTCACTGCCTCGGAAAGCCGTCTTTTATCCTTTAAAACCAGTGGGCAAAAACGCATTTTATCCACTAGCGGGGAAAATAATTTGACCTTGGAGCGTGTTTAAGTAGCTTTTGACAGATAACAAAACGTAAAACGCTCATAATACAAAAAAAAGATGATGTATTTCTGTTGCCGCTATAACAACAAATACTATAAAACAGAATAAAATAAATAAGTATTTAAGAACTTTAAAAAAATTGCTTGTTGCCTTCATCAGGCGCTGGGTCTCAAAATGTATGGGAAAACTAAAATCCGACTTGCACTTGACCAAAATTCTACTTGATATTACTTAACGTTATTATTACTGATAAATATATTAAAAAAATATCATTATTTAAATTATGTACTTTATTGGAAGTTGTGTGTCTATAATATAGTAAATTTATTAATTTTAAATATATTATGCGCTTCATAACAGAAAAAAAGTAAGTAGGGAGTAACAGTAAACGAAACGCTTATTTTCCCGCCAATAGACTAACGATATTGATATTGAACCACAAAATGCGGCAAGATATTAAATATAATCGTACGTCCCCAATCACAGCATCGAATCAATATATTTTATTTAAATATATCTATCTTTTAAATTAATAGTCAGTCCAAACTAAATAGTGTACTTAAGTGAAGTGTACAAATTTTCTACCGATAGAATTGAATACACTTGGTCAATACCACTCGTTTTTTAATTTTCTATCGCTCGTATTTCAAAAATAGCATTTCATCGTTTTTGACTGTTTTCGAGTGAAAGAGTCAAGCGCTCGAAAGTCAAAAATCGGTCCCCTTGGTCGATTATGAAATGCATTGTACGTGCTGCGTCAGGTACTCTTTTTGTATCGGATAATAACAGCTGAATAACGCTAACGCTCGGTCGAAAAGTAACATGTTTGCTGCACGCCGTTTTGAAATGAGATCTAAACTAGGTACTCCCTGGGGGAGTAACTAGCCGAAAGAGTACGTGCTCTGCGGTAGAGCGAGATATCGTTATATCAGTACTAGCTTCTGCCCGCGACTCCATCCGCCTGGACCTCGTTTATACCGTAGCTCCATATAAACTTTCACCCCTCATTTCACCTCCCTAGGGGATGATTTCCAGGATAAAAACTATCCTATGTCATTGCCCGGGATTCAATCTATCTCCATACCAAATTTCATCTTAATCGATTCAGCGGTTTACGCGTGAACAGGTGACAGACAGACAGACAGACAGACACACTTTCGCATTTATAATACTAGTAGAATTCGAGCTAACAAACATCGGGTTTGTTAGACAATGTACCTCCTGTACGCAAGTAAGTAAGTACTGTTATTTATTCTGCGGTTTTATTGCCATTTGACGGCGCTCACGTCACTGTCGACTTTGTCGGTAGGTAGTTTACGTTGCGCCCGCGCCGCGAATTGAATTGAAATCGGCGTTGTCTTGATTTAGCGGTTATAAACAAAAACATGTTGACGGGCTTTCGGCGCGTGCGTTGAAACGGTTTGTTGAACGACGGAGCGATTGGGGCGAAGCGAACGATGTTAACAGTTTTTGCTTGGACCTGTATAGTCTTATTTTATTTGTCGATTCAGTTTTATGAAATTAAAAAGTTTAAATTTTTAAAGACAGGGTGGCGTTTTACAGCTTACAGAGCCACTATTATAGCTTTTGCTCTTGTGCGACTAGACTAGTATTTCGTGCGACTAATTTTAATAAAAAAAAGCTCGTTTTTCACTCCCATCCCCTATATCCTCCAATCTCTTCGAAGCGATCGAGCTCAGTTTTGACCGACTACGCTAAGAAAAGTCATCAAAATCTTCTTCAAATTACTCAAGTTACCCTTCTTACGCACATACCAAAATTTTTGTATTTATTGGTTGAAACGTAAGACGGCTTCAATCTTGGAAGCAGTTTAGGCTACCTTTTTTAAAATCCGAAATCAAGTGAGCGGTTATAGTAATAAAAAGTATTCTAAGCGCCTGGTCGGCCTTATCACGTGATAAGTGACAAGATAGAGCGTCCGTCACTGGCTGACACCGTTCGATGACACGGGGCCGACCATGATACGGGGCCTGAAGGCTGGCTTACCGAGCCCAACGTAAAGTCGGCGTCAATGGAATTTGCTAACTATGTAAACAAACCGCCATAGTGAAAGACAATTTTATATGGCGGGTTGTTTACATACTTGGTTAGCAAATTCCATTGACGGCCACTTTATTAGCATTGTACAACGTGGCAATGCCGCCAGCCTCCTGACCCCGTATCATGGTCGGCCTTATCACGCGATAAGTGACAAGACAGAGCGTCCGTCTCGTTCTATTGAACGGTGTCAGCCAGTGATGAACGCTCTATCTTGTCACTTATCGTGTGATAAGGCCGTTCATGCTACGGGTTCTGGACACTCTACCGCCTGGCGCCAATCTGGGCCAAATTTTATTTAAGTATAATCTTATTATTGTTTTCTTTTATTGCCTAATTTTATATTTTCTTGTTATTGTGTTTAGTACTTAGTTTTAAAATAGATTAAATAAGTTTTGTTATTTAAGTTAAGTAAGTAATTGTCATAATTGTAATTTTATTTATACTGAAATATACAGCTTCATTAGCCAGAAAAAAAGGTGCCGCGTTGCATGTCGATCACGTAACGCATTGTACGCACAGGTCGATTCATGAGAGCTGGCGCGGAAAATATGTGAAACTGTCATTAATTTCATAGACATTACGCGGCCAGCTCTTGTGAATCGACCTGTACGTTAGGTAGATCTAAGTGTCAAATTTTATATAGAAAAATGACAGTTAAACTGTCCTAACGCGCGTTCAAAGCGTTACGTCTCACCCCTCTGGGTGCGTGGTGTTAAGGTAAATAATCAGTATCACTATGTTTTGCCCTTTGGCGTAGAAAAACAAGTCTATTAATTCAGTTAAGTAGTACTAAATTAATCAAAATTTATAAAACAATTCATAATAATTTGATATAACATGTCAAAGTACATATTTAAAATTGTTTTTATCTAATAAAGTTTATGATAATCCCATTTTAGAATTGAAAGTAATGTATGATTTAGAAAATTAAAATGTCCGATGGTTTGTCTGTGCGCGGTAGTAAGGCTAAGGCCTGAATCACACTGGCGCGGCCTGCGGTGGCGGTCAATAGTAAATATAACAGCTAATGACAAATTTACTATTGACCGCCGCGCCAGTCTGCGAGAGGCTTAAGGCCTGCAAGTTGCAACACACTGGCGCGGTCTGCGGTGGCGGACAATAGTAAATTTGACAGCTAATGACAAGTCTACTATGGTCCGCCGCGGCCATGCCGCGCCATTGTGATGTAGGCTTAAAACGGCTTTGCTGGAAGCCATCTTGGAATTTTCACCGGAAGACGAACAGAAGCCATACGGCATGAGCGCGAACGTGTTATTTTAAATAATGACAGTGTAAGTGGGATTTGGGCAATAAATGCCATACAGCCAACAGTTTTAAGCGCCGAATTTACAGAGTTCCGGATTGCGGTTTTAATGTTATTGAGATGGTTATTTATGCGCTTGTTTATTTATGTTATTGCTATCTGTGTCTGCTATTAATAAGTGTCTTACAAACAAGAAATAATTGTTGTATGCGTCATGATCTTTACAGTTTTGACAACAATCCTAACATTTGAGTGGATGTTCGGAAAATGGCTTCATGGATTTAGATGGAATTTGGCGTAGAGATTATAACAACGAATTTGATTCTGTGGTTCATCCGGACGTAGTGGCGTGAATCTGATAAAAATATATTTTATTTTCTAAAGTATTTACAAGTTGATAATTAACATTAACCAAATGTAATTAAAACTCAGTTTAATCTAGTGGCATCGTAGCGAGAATGCTGGCGGCATTTCCTCAATGAATTGCCATGCTGATGCGTTGCGCGAGAAATGCGCCAGTTTGGGTCACGGGTTACAACGCACGGCTATCACGCGACGGCGCGCGAGCTCTCTCGATTTTTCTCGCACTATCCGTCTCTCTCTTGTTAGAACACTTAGAACAAGAGGTATAGTGCGGCCGTCCCATGATAGACGTGCAGGCGTTTTGCGATCTCAGCAAAGGCCTAAGGCGCTTTAAACAGATACTTATTTATATACATATATTTGCATTTATGCCTGTATTCACGAATCAGACAGACAAGAAATGATGCTACTCGTAGTATGCATGTATAATGCCGTTCAGTAGACTACCCATAGCTCAAGCTTTGCTTTGTTTGGGACTAGGTCGATTTGCGTAAGGTTGTCCCCAAATATGTATTTATTAATTTCATTTCACTTATTATTCTCAATGATCCTTAGTTTCCAAAGTGCTATTTCTGCTGCTACCTATATGTAGAAGATACTAAATGTGTTCATCAACATCTGATGTGTAGTTTTTGCAAAAAAGAGTACCTAACTAATATTCGTCCAAATATCCACACACACGTTTGTGATTATAATATATTAGTTGCATAGATGAATCGATGTAATGGTGACTTTTCGGTGAAGTAAAACATTGTGACGAAACATGTCTCATACCAATAAGGTCTATTTTTCCTTCTGGGTTGGAAGGCAGTCGCTTTCGTAAAACTAGTGCTTATACCAAATCTTGGGATTAGGTGCCAAAGCGGACCGCGGACTCATTTAGGGCACAATCGGGCCGGGAATAACGCTAGGGGGATGAGATGAATCGATATAATAAACTAGCTGATGCCCGCGGCTTCGCACGCGTGGTTATAGGAAAATGTAACATATTTAATTTTCCCGTGGGAATTAAATGTTTTCCCGCTGGAAAAAGTAGCCTATGTCACTCTCCAGCTTCTACACTATCTCCATACAAAAACTCACATCAATACGACGCTTTGTTGCGACGTGAAAGAAGGATAAACATACACACTTTCGCATTTATAATATTAGTAAGGCTACAATTAAAGATAGTATAGATCTCATACAGAATGTGCTTTCTTACTTGGATCATATATTATGTATGATAATTTTACCCAAATGTGGAATCTAAATTCCGTGCTATCAACCCTCGAAAAATCTTGGCGATTCGCCACAGACTATGCAAATTCTCACAATTCCTACATACTGCCAACTTAGCGCGCGGGAAACGAAACCGGTAATGGAACGGAACCGCTGTCATTTGTTTCGGCGGGCGCACTGACGGTTATCGTCCATGGTTAGTTAAATTCGAATTTGGAAGCCGTCATTTGTTTATTTTTAATTTGCATTGGTTGATTTACACCTAAAAGGTTTATTGCTTTCATACCAGTATGCTTACCGAGCGTATTAAATACATACCTAATAGGGAATTTTCATATTATTGTAAATCCAGCACGGCTATCACAAGACGGCGCGCGAGCTCGCTCGATTTTTCTCGCAATATCCGTCTCTCTCTTATTAGATAACTTAGAAAGAGAGGTATAGTGCGACAAAAATTGAGAGAGCTCGCGTGCCGTCTTTTGATAGCCGTGCAGTTGCCGAGTCGCCAAACCAAAATTAACTCATTGTCAGTTTTGGAACGACAGTTAAGTAAACATAAACTAAACAAGTTACTTAAATGACAAAGTAATTAATTTTCACATTATTTATATGCTTAATGTTCGTCACAAAACTGACTTGTTTGACTATGACGACTCACGCTACTTGGGTACACAATAATTTCAAAAAACCCGATTAAGTGAAGAATCAACGTCACCCTCTGATAGCGCTGCAATAATAACGTCAACTGGATTTTATCAGTTTAAACTCATGCCTTTTGGTTTGCTTAATACGTTTGTATTATGCTTGCACTATGCGAAAAGGCCTTGGGAGCAAACCAAGAACTATAATAGACATTTGATTAAAAGCATCTGACTACCTCAAGCATTTCTACGAAATAAATACCCGACCGACTCATTCATGTAACACTTTAAAACACACACTATTAATAAAGTATTGCAAACGTGAAAGCTGTCGAGTGCTAGTTGAACTGAGGCCCTAGTATAAGTTTTACCGAAACAAAACGTTACGACCGCGTTCGCGTTTAGCTGTCAAATCCCATACAAATTGAGGGTAAAACGCAAACGCGATCGTAACGTTTTGTTTCGGTAAAACTTATACTAGAGCCTCAGTTCAATTTAGGGTTCGTTTGAAATTAAGACATACAAAAAGTGACAGTACTTTTCTTTTAGTTCGAAATCATAAATAGTACATAGTGCCTCAAGGGAGCAAAATGATATATTTACGGCGAGAGCGGTACAATAGAATCCAGAGAGTAAGGAGGGATCCTAAAGCAGAATCTTGAGCATAACGAGAGATTCAAGTGTTTACGCCCAAGACGGAAATAATTATGCTACTGCTTTCTGAATAGCAGGATCAGGGAAGAAAAGTACAACTTTAATCCCTCATATGGGGGCAACGGTGACTTCTGAATAAAAGGTGTGAAAATAAATGAACTACAGTCTGCCGTAAAGAAAAGCGACCCCCCCCCCCGCATATACCTATTATATAGTTGTATATAAGTACCTAGGTATTATATTAAAATTCAAATGTTTTATTTCAGTCCATAGATCCTTATATTGTTAGTTACAATTTACCTTAAAAACTATGCTAGTACAACTTACTTTATACTAAAAACTATAACTAGTCTTGAGGGGTAATCAAGTGACATTTAGATCTATCTGACGTCCGTACAATGCACTACGTGCTCGACCTGCTGACCTGCAATGTCGATTACGTAACGCATTAGATTAGACGCACGATAGGTCGATACTAAATGTCAATTTTTTTATGGAATAATGACAGTCGGATTATCCTAACGCGCGTTCAGAACGTTACGTGACTGACTACCCCTCTGATGTAGCCAGTGCCACAATATAGGGCAGTTATATCTCCCAGCAATCACCTTTCAGAATGCCGTTATGAATTCCCGTAACGCGATGTATTTTTTTGCGCATTGTCGCGTGGAAACATTAACATATATTGTACACTGTACATTATTTACAAGACGCGTACCTAACTGGATTGTCATAGTAATTAACTTCACAAATATGACATTCTTGGCGGAGTGACAAGAGAACGAAATGAACGACGGAAACTAGAAATGTATTGAGTTAAGTTTTGTTTCACGTTTATTTAATTTAGATTGTTGCACAATTATCATTTATTTTTCATTCTGTTTAACCCCCGACGCAAAGAGAGGGGTGTTATAAGTCTGTGTATCTGTCTGTGGTATCGTAGCTCCCAAACGGATGGACCGATTTGAATGCGGTTTTTTTTGTTTCATATATAATTTTATCCCGAGTGTTCTTAGCTATGTTTCATGAAAATCTGTTCAGCCGTTTTTGAGATATTGGACTTTGAAAGGAAAATGTGGGGGTTTTTCAACTAAGTTGCAGTTATTATGCTAATTTATTGCGTTTTAATTATTAAACAAGTTCACGAAACTTGACTACAATCTGTTGAGATATGCGAATTGTAGTTAAATTACGAGGACCGCTTTAGCCTAGTTGGTAGTGACCCTGTCTACGAAGCAAGAGGTCCCGGGTTCGAATTCCGGTAATATTTGTTCCTGAGTCATGGATGTTTTCTATGTATTTAAGTATTTATTTATCTATAAGTACAAGTATGTTTATCGTCGTCTAGTACCCATAGTACAAGCTTTGCTTAGTTTGGGACTAGGTCGATTGGTGTAAGATTGTCCCCTAATAACAATTAATTATTGTTATTATTTCAACCCTTTCGAGATAGTTTTCGAAATAAGTACCCAAGTAATATGATATTTTTGACGACCGGTTGGTCTAGTGGGTTGTGACGCTGCCTACGAAGCTGAAGGTCCCGGGTTCGAATCCCGGTGAGGACAAATACTTCTTGAGTCATGGTAAATGTATTTAAGTATTTATATCTATTATATATCTCGTCGTCTAGTACCCATAACACAAGCCTTATTGAGCTTACTATGGGACTAGGTCGAGCTGGGTAAGATTGACCCCTAATATTTACTATTATTTATTTTACATAAATCTAATTTTTGCATTCCGCACGAATATTTGTTTCTCAGTCATGGACAGAGGCGTCTTTACCTATGGTGCAGGGTGTGCGTTGCACACGGGCGCAGCGGTCCTAGGGGGCGCCGAGCCGTACTTTGTAACCATTCCATTTGGACCGCGCGCTTACTAGGGGGCGCTAGAGTAATGGTTGCACACGGCCGCTACATGGGCTAGAGACGCCTCAGCACGTCTAGCACACGACGGCTGCGACATACTCTCGATTTTTATCGCACTATACCTCTTCTTCTAAGTGTTCTAATAAGAGAGAGACGGATAGTGCGAGAAAAATCGAGAGAGCTCGCGCGCCGTCGCGTGCTAGCCGTGCTGGTCATGGATGTTTTCTTATGTATTTAAGTATTTATTTATCTATATAAGTATATTTATCATCGTCCAGTACCCATAGTACAAGCTTTGCTTAGTTTTGGACTAGGTCGATTTGTGTGAGATTATCCGCAAATGTATTTAATTTTATTTTATTTTTATTTCAAGCTACCGACATAAAAAGTAAAATCAGTTCAGCGGTTTAATTGTAACAGGGGAGCAGACTATGAAAGCATACATTCGCCCCTGGAGATAGAGTACGATGACCGCTTACCATCGGGTGGGCCGTAAACTTGTTTGCCACCAACGTGGTATAAAAAACCGGCCAAGTGTGAGTCGGACTCGCGCAAAAAACGATCCGTACCGTACCCGTTGAATGAAAGGTAAATTGCGGTTTACGATTTATGACGTATTAAAAAAGAACTACTTACTAGATCTCGTTCAAACCAATTTTCGGTGAAGTTCGCATGGTAATGTACATCATATATTTTTTTTAGTTTTATCATTCTATTATTTTAGAAGTTATTACATTTTACCACTTTGGAAGTATCTCTCGCGCAAACTATTCAGTTTAGAAAAAAAGGATATTAGAAACCTCAATATCATGTTTGAAGACCTATCCATAGATACCTACCCCACACGTATGGGTTTGATGAAAAAAAAATTTGAGTGTCAGTTCTAATGATGCGGTTTGTTTGTTCTAATGGTGTTGTTATGTTCTAAGCATGGGGAACCCCCAAAATTTTTTGTTTTTTTTTTTCTATTTTTGAGTGAAAATCTTAATGTGGTACACAGAATACATCTACTTACCAAGTTTCAACAGTATAGTTCTTATAGTTTCGGAAACAAGTGGCTGTGACATACGGACGGACAGACAGACAGACAGACATGACGAATCCATAAGGGTTCCGTTTTTTGCCATTTGGCTACGGAACCCTAAAAATCCAAGGCCGCAGATATAAAATGCTGATATTTGATGCTTTTTGCTACGTAGTAGCTCGTTCTGACATCAAACTCAGCCCTTAGGTCAGTTGAATTTGTAGTAGGTAGGTTACTATTTGTGTAACTTAAGGTACAACTGTACCTGTGAATAACTATTCAGGTAGCCAAGGCAGCTGAAACATGAAAAGAGAATATTGTTAGTGTCTTGAGAAGATTTGAGACTATATTTGGCTATCGAGAACACTTCTATTAGTATCTGTAAATTTATCTATCTGGGGAAAAAGTAGGGTAGACCGGGGACAATTGAAACAATTTGACTTTAACCGCCCGTAACCGTTATATGTTTGAGTAGAAATATGAATGCCCGAAATATTTCAATGTTACTTATCTGGTTCCTAAATAAAATGTATTTAGTTGGTCTATAATCCATAGTTTTTTGATAATCATGTAATAGAGATAACGTGACTGTCAATTAAAACACTATGTGAGGTCAATTGAAATACTCTAATATCTTCGGCACAATGAAAGTACTTGCATATCTCTTTTAATCTTTTTAATCACTACCACGGCATACAATGAGCTCATCAAAAGTTCGCAAGCATATTATAAACTTTTCTTAACTTATGAGCTGATCTGAACATCTCGATAAAAACGCGCGTGTAAAAAAAGTATACGACTTTTAGTTTTCTTTGTTCCTGCTACCTTATACATATACATTTAGCTCATCCAAAGTAGTTTTAATGCAATTATGATATGTAACGATATATAATTGCAGAAAGCAAGCATAATCATGTTTCATACAAAAGTGCTTGTTTGAACTATAACAATGTTTCAATCATAACCATTCCATGTACCTACCATGTGACAAACAGTGTTCCAAGGGGCGGGATGTAATAATAAAATAATAGACGCAATAAATAATCAGTTTAGTTTAACTAAAAAAAAATATTTTTGCAGTGGCTGATCTTTTTTTCTTTACTTTGAAGTCAGTGCCTGTTCGATAAAAAAGCGTACACGAGGTTTTGCACATACTTCAAAAGGTGATATAAATGTAATATATACCTACATGAACGGATTATTTTTAGTTTTTCAGTTTTTATTGAGGGCGGTTCTTTTTTTATTTAAAATTCTCTTTAGAAAGAAAGAAAGAAAGAAAGAAAGAAAAAATTTATTCGTGGCAAAAAAAAAAAAAAGACAGACTGTGGAGTGGACACGTACGCACATACACATTTGCCACGAAATGGTCACAACTCAGCGTAATGCTGGCAACGCCAGCGCTGGTCTTCCGTTGTGGCCATTTGGTGAGGTGAGGACGGAACAATGACGCCACGATCACACACAAGGACAAATGGCAAATTACAAAAACATTACAAATAACGAAGAACACAAACTCATTAAAAATAAAAATCAATAAATAAAACAAAAAGACACCTGCCACTTAATTTTTAAAAAGAAAAAGAGAAAAGGTACTACAACTATGGCTTATCTATGGTAAATTTGGGTTGACAATTATTGACATTACATAACTACAGGTGACAACTAACGCGTGTTGATGCAAAACATTCTGCGAAAACAAGTAAACGTTGACCATTAAAACTAAAACTATACTATGAGGCTTACTGCTAAACCAGATACTACAACATGGAGTAATATTCGAAGAATTTAAACAAAGAACAGTAACAGCTAACTACAAAACATTCAGGCCACGAAATGCTTGTGGGACATACAAAGCAGGTATGTATTTTGACCCAGGTTAAAAACAGCTTGTGTCATGTTTAAGGTTTTCCTGACTTTTTTGGTGGTGCTGCAAGTGTTTCCTAACCTGGGCCTTAAAAGTATGTATGCCTTTCAGAGTCCTGAGAAGCGGTGGCGATAGATTGTTCCAACATTTAGTTGCAACATATCTGAAACTCCCCCGAAAGGCAGCTGACGCATGGCGATGGGTCAACAATGGCTGGCTACATTGCCGCTCACCACGGGGGTTTCGAAAAGACAATTTATCAAAGAGATATTTGGGTGCCTGCTGGTTTACTACACCGAAGAGAAGACATGCCAGATGGAGCTTGCGTCTATGTAGCATTTTAAGGATACGACATTCGTTCAAAAATGGTGTGACATGAGCCCTAAATGGAATAGTGAAACAAAAACGGGCGCAGGCATTTTGAACTCGCTGAATGAGTCGTTTCGATTTGGTGAGTAGACGTGGCCCATAGACTATGTCCATATAATTTAATTTTGACAATACAAGTGATTCTACTAGTTGGATTCGCAAGGTTTCACTCAAAAATGGCCTAATCTTGTATAGCACTTTTAGCTTGTAAAAACAGCCTCGCACAGAGTTTGAAATGTGTTTTTCATACCGGAGTTCATCATCCACTAAGAGACCTAAGTTACGCGCTTCACAGACCCTTTCAATAGGCTCATCCATCAACAAAACGTCCAATGTAGGTGCCAGCCTAGACAGCTGCTGCTTGCTACCAAAAACAAGGTACTTAGTTTTAGTAGGATTTAGTAGCAAACCATTACTAGAGGCCCAGGTTGCAATTCTAGAGAGATCCATGTTGAGTTGTTCTATTGCATTATCAACTTCAGACTGTTTGCACGAGATATACACTTGCACGTCATCTGCATAAAAATGATATTTGCAATTTCTAATGCAAGTACATATGTCGGCAGCATACACAATGAACAGGATTGGGCCAAGGATGGAGCCCTGAGGGACTCCCCGGGTGAGCTCCATGGTACCTGAGACTTGAGATGATCCATCATTCCGACTCAAGTGACTTTAGTGATTGGCATGTATTTTTTATTATTATTGAGTAGGTTCGGTAGCTTTCTATGGTTTCCATCATCAGCTCATCGTCACAATCACTAAATGATTATTTTCGAGAGCAGTTGCATGAGTTACTAAACCACTTGTTTTATTGTATACAGACATACGGGTTAAACTGATATCCAGGTTTTTTAAGTCTGTTAATAACCTACTCCAGAATGTAACAAATACTTTTCTGAAAACCGCATCATAATTGGTTCAACGTAACGCGAGATATTCGCGGACAAACATACATGTCAAACTGAAAACCTCCTTTTTTGACGTCGGTTAAAAACAAATGTCGAATAAAAAAAACAATGATCTCAAATCTGCACACTGCGGATTTCTTAAAAAACTTAATGTTTCCATCCAAAAACTGCGCAAATAATAGTGAGCACCTTTAAGGTATTTGTAACTATGGGCCTTAGATGCCTGAAATAAATGGTTTATTATTATTAATAATAGAACAAACATGTGCATCGAATACACAGAACCTTATATTTTGAAGTCAGTTACTTTTGGGGACGATTAAAACGCGAGGACTATTAAAACGTTTCAATCGTCCACAAGCAAGTTGTTTCTACCGTCCCCACACCACGTTTTTAACTTCAAAGTCAATTATTACATATAAAAAAGACTCCAACGCTGATCAACGGCCATTATAAACATTCGTTTATTCCTTATTTTAATGCCAAAATAATATGATCTGTCAAAATACAAAAGTAAACAAAGTTATAAGAAAATATACGACAGAACAAATACGGTACTTAGTTTTTACTGTGAAAAACTGAATTGGCTCGTGTACACTCCCATCTCGCACCGTAGCTCGAGCGCTTACTGGGCAAGGATTCAAACATGGCAAACCCCGTGTTCTGAGTGTTGCGTCAGTCGCGTAGGTATTATAGTTTTCGAGAAATTTGACTTGTTTCAATCGTGACGTGTTTCTATTGTCCCCGGTCTACCCTAGTTTTTTTTTGAAGTGATGAAAAATATGAATATGGTATCAAAACCCAAACTAAATCGTGAAAAGTTTTTTAGTGTTACAAGTGTTATAACGTAATTTGAATATGACAAAAAAGGTTGTCACCTTGATAATCCAGATTATTAGTTTTCCGAGGTGTAGCTCAAAATTTATTATTACTCTAAACGAAAGAAGGCTAAAAAATATGCCTAGTGACGAAAATGCCATAGCAGTAAATGACAATCGTTTCATATGAAGGTGCGTTTTGCGGAAAAGGGACAGAACATACCCCCTCTTAAAACTTTGGACACATGACTTTGTGATTATTTAACCTCTTGCGTTGCTTTTTTCTCCATTTGACTACATTTTAATCCTTTTTCGAGTAAAACAACATTATTGATTATTTTATTTAGTGTCTACACCCCCATTGCATCAGAGCCCATTCAGAAAGCAACTGATCCGTCCATGGTAGATTCCAATGACAGTTGTCAAAAAACTTTGTAAAAAGTCGGCCAAATTAAATAATCTCAACCATACATCCAGATCTAAAGAAAGAAAGAAAGAAAGAAAATTATTTATTAGTGCAAAAACTATACATAAATAACTGTAACAAAACGTATCTAATGAATATCCCGCCTTTCTAACTCGCCAGAAATACGTGAGTGCATTCCTATTTGCATTATGTGACAGCTTTCATCCCAGTACAATAAACGTCAATCAATATTTATGTTTCTGTTTCACAACCAATAGACAGCTTTCGTCGGGGATGCGGTCAGCGGTGGACGCCTTGCTTCGCCGAGCTTCTGACACTGATTGCATGATTGACGACTGACCAAACTACCGAACAACGTCGCTTTATAAACAAACTTGACATTGGCGAAATAAATCTTCTTAGATGTAAGCCATTTTTTAAAAGAAGAAGAACCAATTTGACAGTTGCTTTCCCGCGCTTGACTCGTGTCTGGCGCCAATAATGCGGAAACAGAACACGAGCAGGCATAAAAGATAATCTCGTGTCTATGTTTGTAAAAATAAACGACGCCGAGTGCCAGAAAACATGTGTGTTTATTCGTGCATCCTACGTATCTTGAGGTTATTTAATGTGGCCGACTTTATATAAAACTGTCATTAGAATTGGAACCTTCTGCCTGAAATGTTAGAGTTGCTTTTTGAGTTGACGACTTTGATGCAATACGGCCAACTCAAATTATCTCAAGTGGCTATATAATATTTTTATTGCTGTTACGTGTAAAGTAGTGAAGTTTTGTTGATTCGATAAATAAAAAGTACCTAAGTGTTTTAGATTGCTGTTCTATTATCAACACAAAGGAAGAGTCACGCATGTCTTATTTAAATAAATTGATATTATTTTGAGAGAGCTCATAATTATTTGGAACAGCCCAACTGGGGTAAATTAATCATCCTTATCGTCATATTAGACCGGAAAGACGCCCACTGCTGGTCATAGGCCTCCCCCAAAGAGTGCCGCAGTGATCGGTCCTGCGCCTCCCGCATCCAGCGGACTCCCGCGACCTTTATAGATTAGAATATATTATCTTTATTTCAGGTCATAAACCCGTTTGATGGTGACAATGATTACTTATGATAGGTAAGAAGATAATTAGAAATTATGTGGTAATAATGATCTTATTTGACTGCTGTTTTACCGGGTAATTTAAATTTAATACCTCCACAAAAACCGCAGCCAAAAACAATTTGAAAAGTTACTACTACCCTACGCGGAGCTGGGCCGTAAAAGTGTTGATGTTTAATTAACGGTTATTTTAATTTATCAAGGTTACTCTATCCAATGAAAGACAATCGCTTTGTTTACTAGGCACAAAGAGAAGTGAATTTTGTCTAGAAAAAGAATACGTACTATATTGGTCCTTGCCGGGATTTGAACCCAGCACTGTCAGCTTCGCAAGCTTCACCACCACTGCTAAACCGGTCGCCCAATTATGATATAGCTGAAGAATGTACTTCAATTCCTGTTCTTCATCACATTTCCCCGCCTTTTCACTTTTTCCATGCCACGAGCAAAACAAAAGAGCAGCCTATTTTGTTTACGAAACGCCAAAGCAAATTGTGTTGCCAGTTGCCAAAGGAAGAAATAAAAGGCGTTTTTTCGCTGTAAAACGCTATATCAAGATAAGCATCTGATCGTTTCTCGTCACAAAGTTATTTGGTCGGACAAATATACGTATAACTTGGAATAAATGGTAATTTAACGGATGCGTGGCACGAAGGTGCAATTTTGGTCCGGGAAAATAGTTTCGGCGGTTGCGTTTAGTTATTGGATTGATTTAACGAGGCTGCTTTCTTTTTTTGTTGAGTTTAATATTTACTTTTTCTTTAGACTTTAAGGCGAAATTTTTAAGGATGCTTGAAGCCTGCAACCCACTGGCGCGGCCTGCTCTGGCGGTTAAGGCTACACATTCGAAATTTTCGTGAAATTGAGTTGTTTTGTAACCGTTTTATACATTATAACGTAACATTTTTGCTGTCAGAAAAAATATATCATAATCTGCAAGATATGCGACGGGTCATAGTTTTCGTAGAAATCCATTTTAACAATAAAAATTAGAGAAAAAGAAATCTAAAGTCACCCCTATTTTTTCACTTGTAACCATTTTACTGCTCCATTTTTTATCAGAATAATATGAAATTTTATAACTTTCTTCATACAATAATGAACAAGGGCATCATTTTCTTACTTTCTTAATTTTCTTAAAAATTTATCTCGTTTTCTGAAATATTCCGCCAAAGTTCCTACGCCTCCCCGTTTTCGTCCATACGGTCAGTACGGGACGAGACACGTTGCATGACGGACCTGTGTCAATTTGCGCTGCGCCGAAATTTTTAAATATTTGTGGAAATTGTGGACTATATTTGTTGCATAGAGTGGACAATCCGTTTTGTGATTCGGATAGTAGGTAACTAATAAATATTTGCGTATAGTTTAGTTTTTAGTGACAGATAATTTTGTTGCATAGAGTGGACAATCTTAGTAGGTACTATAGACAAGACAGCTGACTGACCATTAGTGCACTTTATGTGCATTGTAATAAGGTTTTATAAATACAGGATGGTCAGTTAACTGTGTTGGCATTTGTACCTAATTAACATTTACGTAGGTATAGTTTAGATTTTGTTTTTAGTTCAAGATGGGAAATAATAATAATAATAATACATACATACACGCCTTTATCCCTAAAAGGGGTAGGCAGAGCACATGAAACCTGTGTCCAGTGCCACTGTTAGCATAAATGTGGGTATAAAAGATCGACAAAATGATATAGCAGTGACAGGTTGCTAGCCCATCGCCCACAACACACTTCAACCCCGTTCCCTTAGTCGACTCTTACAACCCCCACGGGAAGAAAGGGGGTGGTGCTATTCTAACCCGACACCACACGGGTAATAATAATAATAATGTCGCTATTAATAGGGGCCCATCTAGCAGTTAGCGAGTCACCGTCTGCCAGAGATAAAAGTGAGACAGTTTTATTGGGCAGGCGTCCGATGTTTCACCCAATAGCCCAGCCACTAGTCCATCATTTTCACCCAATAACCCGTTTCATTTAGATTCCATCAACCATCAATAGGCCCTATACTCCTCAGCGGGTGCTGTCTCTGTGTGCGTCCCATGACACGGGCAGGGACAGCATCCGCTCGGTGTACTCCTTGCATTTTATTAAATTGTCAAAAGGGCCTCTACGTGTTGGCTCAGTTGGTACTTTGTAGGTACCTAGCTCCACGCACGCCTCCCAAAGGTCCGGGACGTCATTGTCCCGTGAGCGGGAAAGACATAATATAATATTATTAAAAAAAGTGAGACAGGTTTATTAGGCAGGCGTCCGATGTTTCACCCAATAGCCCAGCCACTAGTCCATCATTTTCACCCAATAACCCGTTTCATTTAGATTCCATCAACCATCAATAGGCCCTATACTCCTCAGCGGGTGCTGTCCCTGTGTGCGTCCCATGACACGGGCAGGGACAGCATCCGCTCGGTGTACTCCTTGCATTTTATTAAATTGTCAAAAGGGCCTCTACGTGTTGGTTCAGTTGGTACTTTGTAGGTACCTAGCTCCACGCACGCCTCCCAAAGGTCCGGGACGTCATTGTCCCGTGAGCGGGAAAGTAATATTATTAATATAATAATAATAATAAATTCTTTATTTCAGGCCAGTTTGCCCATAGATTGTTACTAACATACAAACTTACGATACTAGAGTTAGTAGGTCTTAGCTTAGGTCTCACAAATTTTTCAATAATTATTTTGGGTCTTTGGAGTTAAATAAGCGCAGGAGGAAAATACGTAATATCAAGAAATTTTACAAGAGAAGAGGAAAAAGAAGTGTCAAATATCTAAACAGTATCAAAATTGGGAAATCGCTAAAACCAGACATTTATTAGTAAATATATTTACAATATCTATTGCCTACTAACAATATTGTTTTATCTGCTCGTATCAATGACTATCAAGTGTTAATAGAATAAGTTCTAATAAAAATAGTGGGCTTGGCAAATATTGTAAGTACCTACTTATGGGTTGCATGCCAACTCCAAGTTCGATACAGAGTTATTATTTGATATGAAACAAAGTATGGTTAACGTACAACTAATCTATAAGTATATATTTACCCGAGGCCGATTTCTGTACAGTCAGCATAATATAGTTAGTAGCAGCCAAGTTAGCCAAATATATCGGAACGTACATTCATCGAAATAGTCTTTATTACTATAAGTAGGAGTAAGGAATGTGTTACGATATATTTGGCTACTTTGGATGCTACTAACTATCTGATGCTGACTGTACACGCCATCATCATCAAATCAAGGAAGTAGAACGCAATAAATATACCGAAAATTAGTTTAAAACTTAACAACCTTACACTTACACAAAAGGTAACGGACAGACAGATACACTTTCGCATTTATAATATTAGTATGGAGTATGGATATGGAAGTATGAATAGTATGGATTATATGTCTTTCCCGCTCACGGGACAATGATGTCCCGGACCTTTAGGAGGCGTGCGTGGAGCTCTGAGCCAACACGTAGAGGCCCTTTTGACAATTTAATGAAATGCAAGGACCAAGCGGATGCTGTCTCTGCCCGTGTCATGGGACGCACACAGAAACAGCACCCGCTGGGGTGTAAGAGTCTATTGCTAGTTGATGGAATCGAAATAAAACGGGTTATTGGGTGATAATGATGGACTAGCAGCTGGGCTATTGGATAAAACATCGGACGCCTGCCCAATAAAACTGTTTCACATTTTATCTCTGGCAGACGGTGACTCGCTAACTGCTAGATGGGCCCCTATTAATAGCGACACTAAAAAATGGCCTAAGGGCAACAGTAGGTATGGATTATTATTATTACCTTTATATTTTTTTCGCACTATCCGTCTCTCTCTTATTAGAATATTTAGTAACAGAGGTATAATGCGAGAAAAATCGAAAGTATGTCGCGGCCGTCTAGTGCTAGGCGTGCTGAGGGCCTACCGTGAAACGAAACCGAACTTCGTTCGTGTATCTCCCTCTCTGTCGCGCTTGCTAGTTCGAGCGACAATGAGAGTTATTCGAACGAATTTCGTTTTCACTAGCACGGCTAGCACGAGACGGCCGCGACATACTCTCGATTTTTCTCACACTATACCTCTCTTTCCTAATGTTCTAATAAGAGAGAGACCGATAGTGCGAGAAAAATCGAGTGTATGTCGCGGCCGTCTCGTGCTAGCCGTGCTGACGGAACTACACTAATCGTAAGTAAATAGTATTATAATAGGAGGGACATAATTTTTGAACTTAATCAATTATGTAATTTATGTATGACAAATATCACGTTTCAATTAAGCATGACGAACGTCACCCACCCACGTCCACCCTTGTATTGGTAACGATGCGCGATGACGCGTCTGTAACTTAATCTATGTAACGCTTAATAAACGACGGCGGGTTGTGCGACTTGCGCGGGGAGAGGGTCGAGGCTCCGCCCATACGCTCAAGGACTTTAGCGGGTATACAAGCCTTAATAGTAATTTTGACACCTATTGTAAAATTTACTTTTGAACCCCACCGCATGCCGCACCAGTGTGATTTAGGCCTTACCTAAGCCTCTCAGGAAGTGGCGCTGCCTGCGGTGGCGGTCAAAAGCATTTTTGACAGCTAATATCAAATTTACTATTTACCGCCACCGCAGGCCGCATTCAGGCCTTAATCTTTACCACCACAAATTGAATTCGTTGATTGTCTTTGGCTTTGGCTTAGTAACTATAATTGAATGGGCGAGCAAAGCGAAGGTCCCTGTTTATAACAGGGTTGCGCAAAAAAAATTGTATGTCGGTCCGGCTGTTCTCCTCTACTGGTTGCATTTCTAAACAGATTCTCGTGAAATTTTTTGAGAAGGTTAATTTTTTTATCACTCCGTCTTTCGAAATACAAAAAAAATGTTTAAAGAACCACGGGCACGCGGGTTCTAAGTACAGCACACAGGGTTACTAGTTTATACAATGTGGCACAAAAAACAGGCCTACTAACACTCACATTTTCCGGACATGAGGACAGACCGGACATGGTTAGAAAATATTCCCTAGGTACTTTAATATATTCACTATGCACACACATCTTCCAATATCCTCCATTTAATCTGTAATACACCCGAATGGGGCCGTAAAAGCAACCTTTTTAATAAAAAGCTGGCAACACATGCCAGTTTAAGGCATGGTTCCATTGTCATGAAAAAAATATATAATAATAATAAGGCGTGGTTGCCAGCATTTTAAGGGTCGCCAGGATCCTCGACTCTCCATACAAACGGAGTTTATTACTCATTTTAAAACGACATGCTAGAATAACATGAAACTTTGTATACACAATGGGAACCGCCATATCTAGGTCGGAAAATAGTTTTTGTTGCTATAAATTAAAATACCTAGAAATAAATGTTCCGTTGGAGCAAGGTACGGAAGTTGGGGTATTTCCTAAGCATGCTTGGAGTCCATATTAAGGTGATGATATCGACCCCAAGCATGCTTATATTTGAGCATTCACTTGTAATGAGCATTCCAGCGACGGTTACATTACAGGTAAAAGCTCACAAATTAAAAAGGAACATTTTATCCTTTGCCGGGTCTACCTACGGAAGCTGCACGTCTATATAGCACACGACGGCCGCGACATATTCTCGATTTTTATCGCACTACACCTCTTCTTCTAAGTGTTCTAATAAGAGAGAGACGGATAGTGCGAGAAAAATCGAGAGAGCTCGCGCGCCGTCGCGTGCTAGCCGTGCTGCCATACTTAGTTTAAAGCACACGGTCAAGTATTATACAGCAGATAGAGAAACGCCTATTTACGCTTGTTTTATGGATCTCTCGAAAGCATTCGATACGATTTCGCATGATATTCTCTGGCGTAAATTAAAAACAGAGCTATACTATAACCACGAACTTCGAATGACGAAGTTCTGATATCTCTATCCCTATCGCACTTACTCGCTCGAGTGACAGGGATGCAAGTTCACGAACTTCGAGATTCGATTTTCGTGGTAGCGCCGCAGTAGGGCTACCGCCGGAGTTGATCTCGATGATTAGATACTGGTACTTGAATCAGAAGAATCGGGTGAAATGGGCAGGTGAGTTGTCGGCTCCCTGCAGGCTGGAGTGTGGGGTGAGGCAGGGAGGGTTGAGCTCGCCCTTACTCTTCAGTCTGTATGTAAATGCACTAATTGAGGAGCTCAGCAGCATGCATGTCGGCTGCTTTGTTGCCATCAACAGCCCCCATCAGCAGACCCCATGGTCTGCTTCAATAGTCTGAGCTATGCAGATGATATGGTGTTGCTGGCCCCCTCGGTTAGTGCTTTGCGGCAGTTGATTACTGTCTGTGAGGCGTACGCGGCATCGCATGGCTTGTCTTATAATGTGACGAAAACTAAGGCGGGAAACCAAATGTCCCTCAAAAATCTTTTTCCCGCCCATAGTTATTAACGGAGTGCCCATTGTGAGAGTGAGTCAGTTTAAATACTTGGGGCATTTTCTAACAGACGACCTTAAAGACGATGTTGATATGGAGAGGGAGCGCAGGGCATTGTCAATTCGAGCGAACATGCTGGCTCGCAGATTTGCCCGGTGTACAGACGAAGTTAAAATCACGCTTTTTAAGGCCTACTGCACGTCAATGTACACGTCAAGTCTGTGGGTCAGATGTACTTAACGGGCTTACAATGCCCTGCGCATCCAATATAATAATGCATTTAGAGTGCTGTTGGGACTGCCCCGTTTCTGCAGTGCGTCATCAATGTTTACCGAGGCGCGCACAGACGGCTTTGACGCTGTCGGGCGCAAGAAAACTGCCTCGCTACTAGATAGGGTGTACGGCAGTGGCCACAGCATTCTGCATGTCATAGCCAGTAAGGCAGATTGTCCTCTGATGTGGAAACTCAGCCAGAGGACCAAATCCACATTATCAATTTAACGTTAATTCAACGTTAGTATAATCAATTATATACTAACGTAGGCTAAGAATAAGTAACACCGATTGGACCACATTTGTTTTCTAATTTTAGCGAGCATTCTTCCGAAACGACAGTCAATTTTGCTTTGAGCTTTTTGCCGAGCCGGGCAATTTTATTATTGTTCCGCCGCCGTCTCCACCCACACCTCCTCCAAGGCCTCTCACACTGGCGCGGCCTGCGGTGGCGGTCCATAGTACAGACATTAACTGTCAAGTTTTATTGACCGCCGCCGCAGGCCGCGCCAGTGTGATTAGGGCCTTACTCGAGCTAGAATAGATCTTGAAACATTCGTAACGATGTCCTGTTCTTTGTTCAGTTCGACAGATTTCAAAACCTATCTAACCTATCAGCACCTTTATAATCATTCACAAGAAACTCTAACACTTATTATGGCTCCTTACCTTTACCGGGCGGGACGGAACAGCAAAAAAGGTGGATTTGACCTATTATTTAATTTCCAACTCTGAACAAAATGGAGAACTGCAATGTCGCGCCTAAAGTTAATGCAGTGTTGCAAGTGAATAAACACATTTCGCGCCAACCATTTTATTTATAAAATAGGACACGCGCAACACTAAACTGTCTCTTGCCAACAAATTTATAGGATTTAAACTGAAATAAAGTTGGAAATGGATAAGGAGAACGCTACTAGGTTTGTTTTCACAGAGGTACTTTTAATAGGAATGCCACGAGTGATTCTGCCGAATACTGAATATTCGATTATTTGAGGTAGATATTTGTTATATTTGTTATATTTGCGGGTAGGTCTGACAGACTGGCGCGGCATAGTGAACTTGTCATTGTGTGTTGCAGGCTTTATTGTTGGTTGGTCTAAGCAAAATGGCCCACAGAATGGGTGCATTGCCAGTATCCGGGGTTGGGGGCGGGTGTCAAAACGATGCCAGGCAACCGTTTAGTTCGAACATGCGCATATTGCGCATACCGGGTTTTAGGCACGTGTTTGGTTAGTAATGGGGGGGGGGGGGGGTCTGCCCCAACGGCTATCGATTCTACGTACAATGTGCCCTGATGTCGACTGCCCCTTTAGCGATTCGGAGGATGGGGGTGATGTACATAAATAAAGGGTAGGCCTGACTGTTTACTACATATAAAGACGGTGTTTGTTTACCATAGCTTCCCCCCCCCCCCCCCACCTACCTTCTGAGTCCTACCGGAAAAATCCCCCCATAAGATTGAAACCCCGCAAACCTAAATCCTGGATCCGCCACTGCTGACAATGGCAATATTTTTGTGCGAACTTTGTACAATGGCTACTTTAGTGTGACACTTAGGCAGATATATTTTTTGAATGTTTTTTGAATGAATGAATGAAAACATTTATTTCAAGTAACCCAGGACTCGTACAGAAGATTACATGTTACTTAAGATTAGACTAGGCACATATGAAGAAAAAATATTATTTTGATTATATATTTTTTTTATACAAAATATGCACTGTTGGAAACATGCATTTCGCAACAGTGGCTCATGTACGGACAATCTAGCCTGTCCGCTACTAATCAACAGCAGGATGGGGTCGGGGCCGGCCCGCGCCCGGCGCACCAGGGATGTGCAGCGCTTGCGCATAGTCGCGTAGAAACTGTCTACACGTGCTTCTGCGAACATCCCTGATGCGCTACAGAAGCGGGGCAGCCCCACCAGCACCCGGAACGCGTCGTTGTATTGGACCCGGTGAGCTCCGCTCCGTGGGCCCTTTGCGTATAGTACCTCCATAAGCCGCACGTATACAGGGAAGTTTTTACAATGCCCTAGATCATTAAGTAATACCTACAAGCATAAATTAATGTCATGTACATCTTTTTGAGCATTGTATTAAGCTTGTGACACGAACATTATAATTTTAAAAGTGTTATTCCCGGCTTCCTAAAGTCATAAAATATTTCGGAATCCTGTTAAATTTTAACGACATTACCTCGTTACTTTTTTATAGCAATAATCTCACGTTAACTTTTCTTATTAACATTGTAACTTGTGTATGCAAGTATGCAAAGTTTAGTGGGTCGTAAAGCATGGGAGTTGTGAGAAATTTCAGGAATTTCCAGTTTACGGTACCGTTTAGAAGACTTTAATAAACAATTTTGGACGGTGATTAAAAATGATGCTTTACAGTTCTGCGCAAAAGCGCTTTGATGTTTACTATCCAATAATTACCCCTACATCATAAAACTTGATTTGCATGAATTAAAATGGTTTTATGTTTTTTTAGTCACGACTACCTTACCCTTTACCCTGCTGAAGCTGACGATCCTGGGTTCGAATCCGTGTAAGGGCAAATATTTGGGTGATGATGAATATTTTGTTACTGAGTCTTGGATATTTTCTACTGTAATCTGTATGTTAATAAGTATAGTCTTGGATGTTTTCTAACTATGATATTTAAGTATTTATATCTAAAGTAATTAAATATATTGCAGTCAGTACTCATGACATGACCGATAAGCACAAACCTTTTTGAGCTTACTAAGAATAGTTCGATTTGTGTTATTTATTTTATTTATTTGCCTCTTTGACTGTAGCGAACGATAGTAGGTACTCGTACGTACGCAAATATCAAGAAATAATATTCGTGTACAACACTTATGCAAATTAAGTCAGAAACACCGAATCGAATAAATAATCAATGTTCATAAAAAACTTTTTCATAATGGCAACACGATAACTCACAACTTTTGGCGGGAGGGGAAAAATGGCGGCCGGCCAATTTCCGCAAGGAATCGTAGTTACGATTAAATTAGGTTTGGTAAGAGCCATTTGTTACTACGCAGAGTTGAGGGTGTTCTACATCGTTTTTAGCTTTAACTTTGTAGGTTGAAAATCACCATCCAATGTTAACCAAACAAGAGGAACGACCGCATGATGGTTAGCGGACACCATAACCTTTGCATGCACGCAACTCTAGAGCGCATAAAAACATGGATTTTTTTCAGGAAAATATGCAGTTACTTAGTAAATTTTTAAATACTTTTTTGTTCTCTTGTAAAAATACAGGGCAGCGGAGTCTAAGAAGTTTAATTTTGTCAATTTTAGCAAAACTAGCCCCCCTATCACACTAGGTTTTATGTCCGACGTAAAGCATTCGTCCCTCTTGCACTCGCATATTTGCCAGAATGGGATGAATGCTTTATGTCCGACATAAAACTTAGCGTACTAGCCCCCTAGGTAGTTATAAAGATGAAGATAGGATATATTACTAGCACGGTTAGCACAAGACGGCGCGCTAGCTCTATCGAGCTCTCTCGCACTATCCGTCTCTCTCTTATTAGAAAACTTAGAAAGAGACGGATAGTGCGAGAGAGCTCGCACGCCGTCTTGTGGTAGCCGTGCAGGGAGCTATACTTCACCACAAGGTGATATTGCAGTGTTTGCAAGCCCACATTCAGGCCAGATTATCATGGAGTTAGCTCCCAAAGCCCCAGGCTCTTTTGGGTACAGTCACCATCAGATATATCGGAGCGGCCAAGGTGCTCACAAATATCTGAACACGTCTCTGTTGTCAAGGCATTAGATAAGTGTTCAGATATTTGTGAGCACTTTGGCCGCTCCGATATATCTGATGGCGACTCTACAACTGAGAAATCGCAAGGCTGACCCAGCTGTACGTCTAGCACAACTTGCTGACAAGTCGCGTCTTTCTCGCTCCATGCAAATTAGAAAGAGGAGAGTAGATCTTTCTCGGACTCACGTAGTCCCCTTGCGCCAGCGGGTAGAGTAGTGCTGAGTGCACGATGCGTGCGCGGCGCACGGTATACGTTTAATTCCGTGCATCGCGGCCGATAAAATCAGTTAATATGTTATAACTATCCTAGGCCTGTCACTCTTGTAAAATCTTCTAAATTTGGCTCTCGGTCACCTCCGAGGTGCAAAATCGCTCGACCACGGAAACTGCCACGATTGATGCTCGCATACAGTGGTGCGGCCGGCGTTGTCACTATCAGTGTCACACAAAACGCAACAGTCTTTAAGCCTCTCATAAAATAATAAATAATAATAAACATTATTTATTTTCAGATTGCTTAGATCCATTTGGTTGTTAGTTACAAAAACACTTAAAAACTACATTAGTCAACTTGAACTTTAAAATACTTATTTTTAGGTCTTAACACATGAAGGTCGGTGTATCGGCGGAGGATATCCGAGTCCCACCTCATCACCTCACCTCACCTCATAGACTGGCGCGGCCTGCGGTGGCGGTCAATTGTAACTTTGACAATAACTGTAAAGTTTACTATTGACTGCCACCGCAGCCCGCAGTGTGTTGCAGGTATTAAGCCTCTCACAGACTGAAGCGGCCTGCGATGGTAGTTAATTGTAAATTTGACAATAACTGTCAAGTTTACTATTGGTCGCCTGAGCTTTTTAGCTGTCAGACATCGGTTTTGTTAGATAGATTAAATACTGTAGGTAGAGTACTGTAGGTTCTTACTATTATTGATTTTGTAGTTATGTTAATCAAGACATTCTTTGTTTCAGAACGATCCTGCCCTGCAACCATCCAGTGTAACCTCAAACAAAACTGTCAATTCATCGCCAAAAATGTATTTAAACTTTACCATATAAACCCAACGCGTTACCAAGGAACCTCGCAGTTTTCTCACTCTACCGAAAAACTATTCTTTTAGCGATGATTTTTGAAATTTGAAAATACATTCAGCCAAAAAACAGCCGTATAGGCTCGGATAAGTCCCTATTGAGC
This sequence comes from Epinotia bilunana, assembly GCA_947049275.1. Classification (NCBI taxonomy): domain Eukaryota; kingdom Metazoa; phylum Arthropoda; class Insecta; order Lepidoptera; family Tortricidae; genus Epinotia; species Epinotia bilunana. Next base: position 6,672,230 of record OX346276.1, on the reverse strand, counting down.
TTATTTTCAGAGATTTTTAACCACATACAGATTTTTATCGACTTACAGTTTCAGTGTATTCTTAATAGATCAATTCTGCATACATGCAATTATTTCCATTTTTTCGAGTTGAGCACTGTTTTGCAAGGATAATCTTCAAAACAATCGATATCTTAATAAGTCGCGTTTAGAGCGCCGCTCTTCGCCAACCCAGAATACAATTGTATGTGCAATTAAAAAAAAACAAAATGGCGACGCCTCCGGACTCTCCGGTAGAAGAGAATGCGTACGAGTTGGAGCCAACGCGGACGCCGAAGCCTATTCCTGTCGCTCTTGAGGAGCTGTGCCGGCAGACCAAGTTCTCGAAACAGGAGATACGAGTCATGTATCGAGGATTCAAGACGGTGAGTTGAATAGTTTGTAAATATATTTGCTAAAGCAGTCTCAACTAGTATCTAACACCTTTAGTGTCAGGAACACGCTATGTGTATTTTGGGTGGTATGCTCGCAGGCGATTTCCTTTACAAACGGTGCGCCACGTTACATCTCGGCTATGAGCTTGGTGCTACTAAGATGGTAGTGAACGTAAACACGTGACAGACCTTTTAAGACCTGCACTTGATTGAAAACCAGTGTCGTTACCACGAAAATCGAAACTCGCAATATCTTACACTCAACTTTGACACCGTCTGCCAAGTACTTCCGGCCATTTCAGGACTGACAGACTTAGCTTTGACCCAACATGTCTCGTACTGTTGTCACATGACGGAAATAGTCGCCGTACATTAAGCCGTCGCAGTTTGACAGCGCTGTCTAGCGACGGCTTAATGTACGGCGACTATTTCCGTCGCGTTCAGCTTAAGCCGTGCGTGCGTACTAGAGCTGGGTCGTTGCGACTTTTCCGTGAAACGAAACGTCCCCGTTTTTCTTAATCACAAAACTGTTTTGAAAAACAGTTTCAAAAATTTCTAGTTTTTCCGTGCGTTGCCGCCGCGCGCCGCCGCCGGTCGCCAAACGAAGTGAAACGAAACGGTTCGAGTTGCGTTTCACGTTTTGCATTGCAACCGTTGCGTGCGACTGTCGCCTTCTACTCGTAGCTCCTTGTCATCGTTTTTATAAAAACGGTTTGTGGTTCTAGCCACAAACTGATTTCCGTTACTGTACGAGAAACTGTTTTTGAAAACGCTTACGGGAAAAAACGCCGAGCTCTAGTGCGTTCTGCAAACACCGTGACACATTTCAGGTCCCGCCGGAAGATCAGCGCCGGCTCTTGTCTTGAGTCGGCATTCTGCTGGGGCGGGACCTTTTCGTGACACTAGTTGATTGATTTCACACACGGTTTTAGATTTAGTTTTTTTTTTATTTTAACCATACTTCATCTTGTCATGAATAAATGTTTTTTCTTTCTTTCTTTCTTCCTTAAATATACCCGTATACAAGTTTTGACAGGAAGTGAACACACGACTCGAACAAAAATTTGAGCTTTAAAGCCCAATATCTCGCAAACGAATCACTATTTTAAGAAACCCATAATATTTTTGAACAAGCTATCCAACGATAGCCCACACTGTGGGTTTAACGAGAAAAGAAAATTACATCCCCACTTTAGGTGTGGGGGAGGTACCCCAAAAAATTTTTTTTTAAGATTTTATTTTTCCGTTTTGTCGGCGTGATTATATACCCATGCCGAATTACAGTTTTCTAGTAGTAATGGTTACTGAGCTAAGCCGAAGACGGACGGACGGACAGATGGACATGGCGAAACTATAAGGGTTCCTTGTTGACTACGGAACCCTAAAAAACATTCTATAGTTTTAGAGGACTGCCATGGAGCCCTGTGTAGATGCGGCCTTAAGTTTAATAGGTACTACGAGTAATAAGACCTTTGTAGTAGTCATCATTTACTTAAGTACTAGCTTCCGCCCGCGACTTCGTCCGCGTGGACCCGGGATAAAAACTATCCTATATTTTAATCCAGGCTATAAACTATCTTCGTGCAAAATTTCATTCAAATCGGTTCAGCCGTTTAAGCGTCATTGAGTAACAAACATCCAAACATCTAAACTTTCGCATTTATAATATTAGTAGGATGTTTATCGTCGTTAATGCATTCTCTACTCATTCACTCAAAGGTATAGCTGCGAAAGAAATCTTTAAAAGGGATAAGCTCGCCTTTGCACATTAATTATGTTTTACTAATTGTATCTACTCTATTACACCTGTTTTATGTACAATAAAGCTCATCATTCATGTATAATACTTATAAAGAAAACTCGATATTTCCTGTCGAGAACCATTAGTAGCACATCCGGTTCCGGCGGAAGCCTTCACGTCATCTGTCGCTCAACGCGTCGTGTTTTTAAAAGGTTCTTTATACGGCCGCGTTGGCTGACGCTGACGGCTGTGTTAAATAGAGACTTACTAGCTTCTGCCCGCGACTCCGTCCGCGTGGACATTGTTTATATAGCAGCTCCATACAAACTTTCACCCCCCATTTTAGGGAATGATTTCCGGTATAAAAACTTGTGTCCATACCAAATTTGATCTCAATCTGTTCAGCGGTTTAAGCGTGAAGAGGTAACTGACAGACAGACACACTTTCGCATTTATAATATTAAGTATATGGATTCATAATAATTTACTTTAAAAAGTTTTTACCGACTTCAAATCGGTACCCAAATCCAATGGCACTTGAAGAAGGGTGCCTATTCAATTTAAAGAGTAAACTCGATTGATCATGGGATCACCTTGAAGGGATACCCTTTCAAACAAATTAAAAATAACTACAACTTAGAAAAGTTGAAAAACCCCCGACATTTTCATTTCAAAGTCCGATATCTCAAAAACGGCTGAAAAGATTTTCATGAAACATGGCTAAGAACACTCGGGATAAAATTATCTATGACCCAAAAAAACTAAACGAATATCGGTTCATCCGTTTGGGCGCTACGATACCACAGACAGATACACAGACACGTAAAATTTATAACAACCCTCTCTTTGCGTCGGGGGCTAAAAACAAATCGGTCCAGGCGGTTCGAGTAGGTAATCGGGGAACATACGTATAAAATAATTTACTTTAAAAACTAAGTTTTAACCGAATTTTATTTAGTACTCCGCCAAGCCACGAGAACATTTCCATATTTCTTTTCCGATTTACCACATGAACTGATTTCCGAAAACAAATGTTGATGCGTTGATTAAGTATTAGAGAAAGAAAAAACCCAATCGCTGTATGTGGGCCGATAATATTTGATGACTTCCGTCGATTCCACAAGGGGATCACCTTTGGCACTTCATTAGTTGCTATTTCAACGGAATCTTATCAGAATCTGTGACGTACTTTTGTACTTTTAAGTACATAATTGAGGAATTCCATAAGTCATCTGTGGTCTTCATCATGGACGGAGAGCTAGCGACCAAATCGGTCATGTGGCTTCAGCTGTATTGAAACTCCATTAGCTACTTCCCTGAACTACCTTTTCTGATAATCTTCGTGCTGGCAGGCCGCGGGCGGTGGGTGCGGGTGTAGTGAGGTGGAGAAAAAAAAGAAAAAAAATGTGGGCTCAGCGACTTTAATTTTTTTTTCAAACAGTTTCTCCCTGTGCACTCAAAAAAAAATTAAATCGATCGGGTGGTGGGAAGGGGTTGCCAGCGTTAATTAAAAATACCAGAATAAAAATAATTTTCATGTGGGCTCAGCTGTATTGGCTTTTTTTCTGACGCGATATTAATTAATATGTAAGCCCCAAAAAAAATGCCAAGCAAAAATATCGGTGGAAAGGTATCGAAAAAAATGGTTGAAATCGCTGTATTTCGTTCGAAAACGTTCTGAAGGGAAGGCAAAAGCGGACGTGGAGGGGATATCAGCCGGCGAACGCGTCAGCGCGCTCACGGCGCGTCGATTGTGTTAGGCTAACAGAGAGTAGCCGATGTCCTTCTCGCACCCGTTGACCGGGAAAACCCGAACGTTTCCGTACGAGCAATCGGTAATTTTGCGTGAAAAGCATACCGGTATACAGTCCATGATATCAGATGACGTGGGTTCGAGTTGAGTTTGTCAGATTTAAATAGGATAATTCGGTTGGGGTTAATTTCGACCCTAATACTGTTAAATACTCTTTTCGCGCTGGTATGCAAGTAGCGCAATCATAATATCACTATATAGAATAAGATCTCTATAAGTAGACCGTTTTACTCAGACCTTACCTGAGCGGTGCGCAGGCGCTAGGGTATGGCGATGACGGGGGGCTATGCCTCCCGTACGCCGCGCAGGCAATGACTTGAGTTGAGCGGTCGACCTATAAGTAGGTACCATCACCATTGAAGATCTGCTAAAATAGAAGAAAGCGTGCATAAATATCTGACACGACTATGTTTCTAGGCCCGTAGGCCTTATCAGATATGTTTGCGCAACGTGGGTAGACCTAGGTGGACTGATGACCTGGGGGGCGCAGGACCTGTGACTTGGCACTCTTTGGGGGAGGCCTATGTCAAGCAGTGGCCGTCTTTTGGCTGATATGGTGATGATATTTTCGCCTGATTTGTTATTGCATTAATCCTGCGACCGAATTTATAGTTCTTTTTAGGATTAGAGCCCCTCTTCCAAGACTCTCTTATAGGTATGAAAACTAATTAGTGATCGGTAGAGTGACCACCGAAATGATCAATTAGGGCAACTGGGTACTTTCCTCATGTTAAAATTTATAACGTAGTGTTGCTTTTTTAATAGTACCTACACAATCAAATAGATACGATTACGTGGAAATTACAAATTATAATTAAATTCATGACAAGATATGATGTAGACTTGAAAGTTAAAAAATACATGTTTTTTATAGGCCACTAGCTGATGCCTTCGGCTTCGCCCGCGTGGTTATAGGAAAATGTAACATATTGAAATTTTCCCGTGGGAACTCTCCAGCCTCTAAACTATCTTCATACAAAAAATCACATTAATACGGCGCTCCGTTGCGACGTGAAAGAAGGACAAACAAACACACACACACACTTTCGCATTTATAATATTAGTAAGGAAGTATGGATGTATTTATAAATCATTAATTTTACGCTAATATATGTGGGTACCTACTACCTTTGCCGCACAGGACATACGTAATGCTAGTGAGTTAATGTGATACTCGAAGTGACCAATATGGCTTAACCCGCCCAATCGGTGCGATCTTGCAGGCACCGCTATGCCACGAGCGCTCTTAAGCCAGCCCCACTATTCTGTAACTTGTTTTAAGCTCACCTCAACGCTCACCCACAAATATATCTTGACATCGCGATGCGTAGTAACTAAGCGTAGGTAGAGCTCTAGTTTCGTGACGGGCGACGGGCGGGATGAGACGCATTATCGCGTAGCGAATATCAGCCCAGGTTTCGAACTGTCCAGGTTTTACAGTAAAGCGCTCTATACACATATAAATTTGTGACAACAACCGCCTTCAAGAGAATGAATTGAATTATTGCTCTCTGTTTCCATGTTATAAGTGCGTCTATGTGTTGTGACAAATTGCTAGGTGTACTACCTTAACACGGTTTAACCTCGGCATGCAGCTAGCCAACTAGGTCGACAGGTTACAAACTACACCGATACATCAAAAACACCTCCATATTTCCTAACCGCGAGGTCGTTTTTCAAAGCGTATATATAAGGTATTTGCACACTAGTGACATGCGACATATCGGAGGGTATAACGGAATAAAGGATACGCAGAAGAAAATGTAACATATTGAAATTTTCCCGTGGGAATTAGATGTTTTCCCGCTGGAAAAAGTAGCCTATGTCACTCTCCAGCCTCTAAACTATCTCCATACAATAAATCGACGTGAAAGACAAACAAACACACACACACACTTTCGCATTTATAATATTAGTAAGGATGTATATGCTGACACCAAGACTTTAATTCAGTGGTTCTTAAACTTTCCTTTTCTTTCCTTTTCCTTTTACTTTTAACCAAAGAAACCCTTTTCTTAAGCAGGGGCTTTAATTAGAATGATGTTAATTTATCTCGAATGAAGCAAAATTATCTGGAGCCAAGAATACATTTTTCTTTCTTGGTTCGAGAAAATCACCTTACAAAATGATAATGGCGGTCTTCCTAATTAATTCCACGATCTTTTTGATACGCCTTAAGTCATAATTTCGGTGGCACATTTGATTTCGAATATGCTGGAAGCACATGGATTCGTATGTGTTCTATAAGGAACAATGCAACTCACCGGCGCGGCCTGCGGTGGCGGTCAATAGTGAATTTGACAGCTAATGGCAAGTTCACTACTGACCGCTGCGGCCAGGCATACTTCCAGTATAGGCTTCCAGCATATTCGAAATCAAATGTGCCACCGAAATTATGAAACACAGAACAACCGCGCTCCTTAAGGAGACGCTACACGGGCCGATATCGACGAATGGCCAAGCAAGGGCACAGAAATTGTTGTATGGAGTGACCTTGATTTGGTTGGCCACCATGCTTCCGACTCGTAACCACACGGGCCCAATCACGTGTCGGCCTGCATGCAGTCCAGCCGAAATCGGCCTGTGTAGTGCTACTTTATAATATAAACTGCTGCTTGCGCAACTGACGCCGCAACGTTACGCGAGACGAGAAATTGCATCCTCGTCTTTCTAATTTGTACAGTGCGACTGAGACCGCGATACGTATCACATACATATTGACGTTATTGAAGTAATAGCCCCCTATGGCCCCCGTTCCCCGAAGCTACAAGTTACAATTTCACAAGTCTAGACAGGCTACGCATTGGGCGTAATGCATTACATTTGTAATCCCATTACAAAGTACATTACATGTAATGCAATTACGAGTAATGCATTACACGTGTAATTGCATTAAGTTGCAATTACGAGTAATCGATATACGTAATTGAATTAAATGTAATGCGATTGCAAATGTAATACAATTACGAATGTAATGCATTACGCCCATTGCATTGCATTGCGTTATTTGTAATTGAAATTACATTAATTGGTAATTAAATTATTCAATAACTTACTTAAACTGAAAAGGAGCAAGTGCCTAGTGCAGATTGCAATTGCCACCAAATATAAATATATTTGGTGGCAATTGCAATCTGTCAATGCAATCAGCCACAAACCCACAAACAAACATGGCAAGTTAAATAAAATCCTGTAAAAACTAGTAGCTCCGTGAGCTGTAGTCCTAGTGAGTTTTGAGTTGTCTGTTTTTTTTTTCAACTCTCATATTAGCGCCATATTAATTTTTTTGAACATCTGATTCGACAATAATATTTTATTTTATTAACGAACCGCTCACAAAATGTTACGAGAATTGGTTGCGAAATGCGACCTATGGTCTAGAATAGCCGGAAATCTGGACAAACGGACAAATGGACGTACGAAAGCATTTTTCCCTAAGCTGAAACGGAGACGCTTTGCTCGCTTCTTTCAATCGGTTAATTAGTAATGAAAAATGTTTTATTAAATCAATGTAATTAATAATTTTACGAAGTAATGCATTACAAATTAAAATAACAAAATGTAATTTGTAATGCAATTATTGCATTAGGTACACATTAAATTTTGTAATCTGTAAAACTCGCACGTACAATTCGCCTTTGCGCAGGCAAGTATCAAAGTAATTTGTAATTTTACGAAGTAATGCATTACAAATTCAAATTACAAAATGTAATTTGTAATCGCATTACAGATTACATAATTTAATGTGTAATGCAATAATTGCATTACAAAATATATTTTGTAATCTGTAAAGCTCGCACGTACAATTCACCTTTGCGCAGGCAAGTTGTTTGCCGGGAATTGTACCAATTTAGACCTGTAATATTGTAACTTGTAGCCTCGTGGAACGGACCAAAGGTAAATTTTGTAATTTTGTATGTACCAAGGTGTCATCTCCGGAACTATAAAAATTCTTTCACTAATTTACAATTCCGGATGGAACCGGCGATATTTTCTCTGAAATTGCAATCGGTTTAGGAATACAAAAGACAAAAATATAAACTTTTTCTTTTACAACTCGGTTTATTATTTTTCTGGCCGCCATTTTGATTTTCCATTGTGTTAATTACACAAAGCCCTGACACGAAACAGTTTGATTGATGCGAAGTATGCGAACACAGTGACCACCAAATATTGATAGCTATAAGTATGTAAGATTTTTACATACTATATACATACTATTACAAAACATTCTCTGATAATTTATCACGAACGTCAAAAACAAATAAAAATTAGTTTTCTACTTATTTTCACCCGAGCAGAGCTAGGCCGCCCGTTGCTCAGAACCCGGTGTACTGTACAGACAGAGGGGTATTCACGTAACGTTTCGAACGCGCGTTGGGACAATATAACTGTCATTTTTCCATATAAAAAATGACAGATTTACCTAACGTGCGTACAATGCGTTACGTGATCGACCTACTGGTCGCCATGGACAGAAATCGGTAAAATTTATGAATTTATAACCGGCATAAAACATGATATGAAAAAATAGTTAAACATTGCAATAAATTACCTATTGTACAATAATTTTACAATCGTATAAACTATGAACCCACGTTTACCGCGCCTCGTTATTAAAATGGGTTATAAAATAAAATCGATTCGATTTCATTAACCATTCGTTGATAATCGCTAAATATGACAAACGACACGTTTCGGCCTCATCGCTACAGACGTTAATTGACAGTGACAGTGTCAAAAATAGGAACTAAAATATCATAGACAATAGTTAAATTGTTTGATGGACGGGGCACCGGGTCGTGTAGGATCCCGGGAAGAGCCTCACTTCCTTTGACTCTGTCCAGATCAACTTACATTTTTTTTTCCGCGACTTTAATTTTGTAGACACTACCTTCCTGTTGCGCGTGAGCGCCATGACGCTCGTTGCCAATTCTAAAATCGTATTCACATCCTTTTTTAAATAATTGATGGACTTTTCTATATCCTTATTTGTTGCTGCAATTTCTTTGTTTGCTTCTATTATTTCATTATTTACTTTAATTATTTCTTTATGTGCATCCACTACTTTTTTATTATTGTCTTCTAACGACTTATCCCTGTTTTCTGATATCGTACTCTTATAGAGTACCGAAATGTTAGATTCTTCTTCGCACTTTGCGGACTTTTCCTTCTTCCTTGCGTGGTCGTAGATCTCATTGTGCAGTTTTAAATACAAGGTTTCTTCATAACTGGGTTTATGGAGAACTTCGACTACCCATAGACTTTCTGGTTCCCATGAACGGTTAAACATAAGGTGATGGTGTTGTATTCGGGATAATTTGCTCCACCATCTCCAAAATATTAAATTCTCGACACCTTCTAAATAAGTCAGCAATTCGACCTGCATTTGGAGCGCCATGATATCTCCAATAGCGGCTAGCTCTGTAATATCGCTCACGGCAACGCCTATCATGAGATTCATCATTACTGTAGCAATTAAAATAACGAACGCTACAAACAACAGACGGACAACCACAGCTGTGAATGCATCTGCATCGTTAACTGAGTGTGGATTATCGAACAAGTCCTCGTAATCAAACTCTGACGCCATCATCACCAGAGTCTTAATCACGGCATCTGCTACATTGTGGAAAGGTACCTCCAGCTGGTATTGAACCATGAAGCAAAGTGCAAATCCAATCACCAACGATACCAACATCGCGAATATCTGTAAATCAGTAAACAGTACTACTTAATTGGGGACAACCGTTTGAAAAAAGCAGTGTGTCGGAGATATACTAACGTAAATTTTTGTCACTGTAAATAATTCCAAATGAATTTGAGAAAAATGTATACAGTCGTAACGTGACATTGAGATAATTTGATTCAATTTCAATTTTCCGCGTCATAGTTTTAATGTTTCGCTAAATGATAAAAATGATTATGATGACAATGAGGTGAACTGGACGGTAGTTTTATCAATCTCGCAACACAATACAATACAATACAATACAAATACTCTTTATTGCACACCTCACACAAACAAAGCAGTTAAAAAGAAAAACAATACAATAACATGTGGGTAGACAACACAATATGCTTACTTTAGAAATGTTAACGGCGACAATCTTCAACATGAGAACGTAGTGTCCCCAACCGGGGATGCGGGACAGGATGAACAGAGGGCGCAGCCAGACAAGTAGCAAAGCGGCGCAGGCGACATGGCGCGCCGGCGCAGGCGCCGCAAAACTGACCGCCAGCGGCATGGCCGCGGCCATGACGAGCGCACTTATCGTCACGTAGGACTCAAAGCGCTTGAAGTAGCTACTACTTTGCAGATACATCCACATACATTCCTGGAATGTCAAGTGTGAAATTATTGCCTTATTGTACAACAAAACAGTAACCTTTATGGGAGGATGGCGTAAGAGTTGCGGTCTGGAATACTTTACGAGTTTTATATACGAGATATATAGTTGTGTACTTATAAATAAGAATTGAGTGACAGCATTTAGCGACAGAATTAAAATATGTAGGATCCTGTATTTAAACATATTTACCTGAATGAACAGTATGAAGATTGCTTTATAAATTACTGGGTACCATCCGCAGCTCTCAACAAACAATGTTTTATCTATAGTTCCTGTCGTATTTAGTAATGTACCATTATTGCACTTACACGTGTCATTATTTTCAGTATGCATTGTGTACGTGTTATTTCTGAATTGTTGTTCTATAATCGTGGTTATTATGAATGCATTAAACAAAACCAGAAACACCAGATATGACAATATAATAGTACTGAACACTGGCAGTAAACACTTCCACTTTAAATATATGAAGCTCTCTACCAAAGGATGTTTCAGTAATTTTCTGTAGCCATATTTCACCAAATCTTCGAGAACATTAATCTGGTTTTTGTCGGTTGCCAAAACTTTATAATCAACCTCCACTCTATCTTTCGTAATGTCATCAGATCTCGTCGAAGTGACGAATTCATCGAATATGTTTTCTAAAAAGTTTGTCGGGTAGGGGAGTCCTTCTTTAATTGATTTTATAACTGTGTTCTTCTCTCCTACAACGGACAAAGCGGCGCCGTTCCGCAGTAGGAGCATGGTCATTTCAACGTAGCCGGCGACTGCTGATATATGGACAGGAGTTCTTCCATATTTATTCACAGAAGTTAACAATGTGCGTTTTTGCTCCTTCTCTTTAGTTTTTTCCAGAAGAAGCGACATGCATGGTATGTTGTCGAGGTTAGCAGCGTAGTGAAATGGTGTGCATTTATCTTCATCTTCCGAAATTGGAATATTGTGGTTCTCCAAGAAGTATTTGAAAACCATTGTGTGGTGAAATTGAGCTGCTGCGTGCAGTGCCGATTGTTTTTGGCCATTGATGACATCCATCTTTGCGCGTGCCTTGACGAGTTTTTCGACTAATTTCAAATTTCCCTTTTCGATCGCTGAGTAAAGGGGAGTTTCTTCTTTGTCATTTGGGATGTCCACGGCTTTAGTTCGGCGAGCCACTGCTAACATTTCCTCGATAATTTTAATTTTTATCTGATTATCCTGAAAAAGTAATACACTAATCTGTACTCTTTTAAAGTGACCAGCATTTAATTTTCAGATCAGTAACCCGGCGTCTCGCGGCGGGTGGCTCCCCCAGTATATGCATTTCAATATTATAAAGAGATTTAAAGTTCGTTTTATGTCTGCAGGTTTGTAAGTTTGTATGTTGGGTGTAGGTAATCTCCGGAACTACTCATCCGATTTCAAAACAACTTTCACCATTTTTAAAGGGACTGGAATGGATTTCGGCAGGAAAGCTATATTTTATCGAGTGGCTCGGCCCAAGTTCCCTGTGGCCGCAGCTACTGCCTAGTTCACAAAGCTAAGTAGTAGTTTCCATCTATGCCGAGATTTCCGAGTGAGAAATGCCAATTGGGTACACTCAAAGAGCGTGCTTTCGGTTTTGTAAATCATTTTCCGTAGCCTAGTTGGTAGTGAACCTGCCTATAAAGCCGGTATATATATATATTGTTTTGTATAGTTCGCAAAAAAACGTTACTGATAAAAATTATTGGGGCACGATTTCTAGTGCCCACTGTACTTTTTCCAATGAGTTTAGGAGTTGCTATCGCCTTTTGCCATCATATGATGGCTGACCCACGGGCTGAGTGGGCTGATTTGGGTCGTCATCCACAAGAAACGAAAGTGGTAAACTGAGCCCGCAGGCTAAAGTTGTTAGTGGGTATCTTAGAGCATTAAATCAACCGCGGAGCCGCCATGGACAGGCGTTCCCCTCTGCCGAAAATATATGACCAGTGGTCATACACATTGTATGGACTGACGTTTATCTGACGTAGCTATTTTGACGTTACGTATACATTTATTTATTTATTGCATATAATTAACACTAACAGTCAAGCCTTACGTGCTAATCAGCGTTGCAATTATTTGACGTTCCCCTCCCCCGCAAAAATCGACAGACTTTTATGTATAGAAAATGACACAATGGCGACTCCGGTTGGTTTAATGCTCTAAGGTGGGCATAGTTGAGCCCGAAGGGACAACGGCATGTCACTTAATAAAAGGAAAGGAATATTAAAAGAAGGATCGAACTTCTGTATCCTCGTCCAAGGACTTCCCCTTATACTGATCTATGCAGTAGTGCAGTGCGGTCTGCCCGCCGTGCAGACGGGTGGGAGAGAAACCCGCCAGCCGCTGCACTTCAGCTAAGTTGCGCTTGCGCACTGCCTCTCGTAACTTTAAGTCTCTGGAAAAGAGATAATTTGATATAAAAGATACTTTTAGTTTGTAGACACAAATTATCATTTTATACAGATCCCTTCGTTTCTTATCAGAACTCTATTTGTAACAAGACTTCAAAAAAAGGACAAGGTTCTCATTGTATTTTTTTTTACATTTTTTTTAAATGTTCCTCAGAACTTTGTAATTTATGAGCCGTATCGTAAAAATTTTTTTGTTTGTATGCATTTTCTAGGTTGGTCCCATTAAAAAAAAAAAACCAGTTGGATGATGGGACCCATGAGTTGAGGGAACTCCTAGTAATTTCGGTATTTTCTATTATAACTCGTGTATTTGCACCGGGACATCATAAATTTGGTGGAGTGGAATTAATGATAAAGACCACAGATGACTTATGGAACCTCAATTATGTACCTACTTCAAACTACAAAAGTACGTCACAGATACTGATATGATTCCGTTGCAATTGCAACTAATGAAGTGCAAAAGGTGATTCTGAGATCCTTGTGGTATAGACGGAAGTCCTCAAATATTATAGGCCCACACACAGCGATTTGGCTTCGCGCAACGCATTTTCTCTCGGAAAACAGTGCATGAGGTAAATTCGAAAATAAATGGAAATGTTTACGTGGCTTGGCGGAGTCCGTTAATACTTTGTTTTTAAAGTAAACTATTATTTTATATTTTTAGTAGAACTCGCTTAATAGGCGGTCAATCGTAAATTTGACAGTTAATGTCAAGTTCTTAACGACTTCTTGACACTTGAGGTATACCTGTAGGTAGTCATAAGCAGTATTAAACGAGCACCTCCAGAGCCGGCTATTTCACTTAAGTACCTACTCACATATAGTCTGGTACATCTGTCGTTCCATAACGATAAATCGGCTGTGGCATAACTTCAGCACTATCGCCCTGTGTGTGCCTGTGCCTCGGGACAGACATCCACATATTTTTGAGTGACAGAGATCCACATATTTTTGCTATAGCCGCTGGCGACGATGCGCTGCTACCGTCGTTTGTTCCGTTCCTGCTGGCCATGGAAGTAATGAAAGCAGTTGATTAAATTTCGGTCATAAAGGAAAATTGAAAAATTATCCGCCACGAGCGGGATTTGAACCCACAACCTCTGGAATCCGTCTATCGCTCTGCCAATTGAGCTACCGTGGGTCCGCTAATGGCGACGAATCTTTCAATCCCTTCTACTATTATTATATTATTATTTATTTATTATTTTTATTTATTGTCTATTGTTGTCTTTTATTATAAATGTATGTTTAATGTGTGTTTATATCTGTAGTTGCACCCACCGCCCACAATTTGTCTGCTTTGCCCAAAGGTTGACTGGTAGAGAATGCTTACGGCATTAAGTCCGCCTTTTGTACGATAAGTTGTTCTTTTGTGCAATAAAGATTAAATAAATAAATAAATAAATTATATTTACACCTTAGGGAGGCTCGTAGCGACATCTACCGCGAAGTTATTACAACTTCTGAAACGGCACCAATGTCTCAAGTTACATTGAGAATCGTTAGTAATGTTACGACGGCGGGGTCAATAACAGTTTGGTTGTCGTAGTGACACGCCGTCAAGGGATTTCGAAATTTGCAGTGTTGTCTAAAACATCTGTAGCCCAGCGGTACAAACGGTGGTCGAAGAGCCGGTGTGCCCGGGTTCGAGTCCAGCGACCGACATCCACTTTTTTTTCTATGTTTTAAATTAATGGTGAGTACATTTTCAAAACGCCGAAGTAGCACGGAATGTTCTAGAAAGGGTAAGCGAATAGAACATTCGATGCTTACGGAAAGTATGGCCTTGGAATATTCGAAAAACGTCGACGTAGCACGATTGACTGGAAAAGCCCATGCTACTTAGAACAAATGACTAATGAAATGAACAACGAAATGAAGATCTAAATTAATAAGAACTAGAATCTTCGGTAAGGGGTATATTCACATTCGCGGTACCAAGTCAGTCTCTAAGTGAGTCTTGAAGAGAGAGTGGAAAGGAGTTCGGAGTGTTGTTGGAGTTCTCTGTGGGATACTAAGGGAGTAGTATCTATCGGGTGAGAACTGGAAGAAGTACAGTGAAAAGTGGTGAAAATAGTAAAGTAGTTTAGTTAGTGGTCTTTATAGTGCGTAACAGTAGTGTAGCTGTGTCAGTACTTAGTAGTAGGCGCGGACTCAGTCACTTGTGTGGTAATAATTGAGTTGTCAGCGTTAGTACGTTTGGACTCAGTGGACTTTGCCCTGTGTAAATCGCAGAATAAATCTACTGTCCTGTTAAAAGGTGTTTAACTCTATCCTACCCCCACGCTCGTAACAGTAACAATGCGTTACCCCATTTTTAACATTATAATGTTTTTTAAGCAAAAACGTCCGCTAACGAAATTTCAAATTTCGGTCATAGTGGAAAATTGATAACAGTTGATTAGCTTTATGGCCCTTTCGTTTGGGGTGGTATATAGAAAGCAATTGTTATACGAGCCATGAAAACATCAGCCCGTTTCATGAAGGTACACGTTACGATCTTACGAGTCTAAACAGTGTTTTCGGAGAGAAACTACGGCAGCACTAGATTTACAAATTTGACAGGTCCAATTTGCGACAGTCGAAATCTATTCGAAGCGCGTTTCGGTCTCGACTGTAGTAACGTAACGTAACGCTTTCGATAGTTCCTTCTTTTTTAACCCCCGACGCAAAGAGAGGGGTGTTATAAGTTTAACGTGTCTGTGTATCTGTGTGTCTGTGTGTCTGTGTATCTGTGTATATGTCTATGGTATCGTAGCTCCCAAACGGATGGACCGATTTGAATGCGGTTTTTTTAATTCGAAAGCTGTTTCATGAAAATCTGTTCAGCCGTTTTTAAGATATTGGAGTTTAAAATGAATGTTTTTCTACTTTTCCAAGTTGTAGTTTTTTTAATTTGGCCCATCGCTCCGCTTTTTCCGGCAGACTTGTCCAGCCCAATCCCGCTTTAGCTTTAATCGATGCTTTAAACAGGACTTAATCGCGTATATATATACATATATATTTTTCCTCACTGAGGTCTCCCGACGTTTCCGAGTTAGATTGTCCAAATATTAATCTATTATTTATTTATTTCGATTAAGGAAAAACATCGTGAGGGAACCTCATATCATATATCTGCGGAGAAATTCAAAGGTGTACGTGAAGTCCCCAACCCGCGCTGGGCCAGCGTGGGGAGTTGGGACTACTGCTCGTGCCCTCTCATACATGAGAGGAGGCCTAATGTGCCTGCTAAGCAGTGGAACCTAAAAGCTGATGTATTATTTATTTATGTGCATATGATAGTTATGATAAAACGTGTCTCACTCAATCCTGAGGTTATGTAACGCGGCAGGGTTCTCGCTGTCTTCGGCTGATGTACTTGCTCCCGCGTCGCGCGCGATATATTCAGCTCTGAAAGATAGAAGAAATGTTTCTGTCAAAAAATAGATTTTTGGTACCTGCTAGCTTTTCTAACTGTACTTTTCTGTATACCGTCATCAACTAATTGTTGAGACGATTCTAACGAGCCCAAACTCAACGGGGCTACGTCTGTTAAGGGGGTGCATTGGAAATTATCGCGTGCTTAGAAACGCCGTTCTGAATAAATTAAAAAAAAAATAAGGTCTGATTTTCAGGTATATGATTCTTAACTATAGTATAGGATTGTTTAATCGATACATGATTGCCTACAATCCTCGATAGAAAAAAAAACAAAGTTGGGTTTTTATTTTCATTTTTTTACTCAGGCTACTTAAATAATACATTATACATTTTACGACATAAACAAGTATAGTATCTTATCTCATCTAAAATCTCACTTGATGAAATATAAATAAAACTTCACTAAGTTAGGTATTTATCGAAATTTGACCAAAAAAGCCATTCCCCAAAAGTGTTGTATCTCTTTTTGTCGTGCGCGGAAGGCATTAAGCGTGTTTCTGTCAAGGGGGCGTGTTCGACTCGAATCAAGGCATCCCCTTAAGTCCTGAATTTCCAAAAGCCACCTTGTGTCTGCATCATCAGATCAACTCGATGGTACCACAATATTAAATTGACATTCAAACTATACTTGAGTCCGCAGTAAGCTCGATTCTCCATACAAACGTAGTTACGCTCTCATTTTAAAATTACGTGTTGGATTGTAACGCAACTTTGTATGTACAATGACATGAGGTATATCTATGTCTGTAATTACTTTATGTAGCTTCAGATACCGTAGTAAAAAAATACAGCGAATTTAAGTTTTTCATATAAAACTTGTTTTTGCTGTATTTTGTTTGTTTTATAAACTGGAACCATATAAACTAATTACAGACACAGATATACCTCATGTCATTGTCTATGCAAAGTTTCGTCACAATCCAATACGTAGTTTTAAAATGAGAGCGTAACTACGTTTGTATGTGAAGGTGAAATTCGGCCGAGCTTACTGCGGACTCTTAAACCCGAAATTTCTCCCCAATCAGTTGAAGATATCTGCTTCAAAATTGAGTTGCAAGATTCCACCCGAACAAACATAGTTACATATTCGTACATTGCAAATTAAATAAAAGGTAAAATTAAATTTCCTGAACGCTATTTCAGATTTAATGATATTAGATCGTATTTCTGTCGCGCCGAAGTAGTAGGTACGTAAGTATTACCGCGCTCTAGTGCGACAAGGACAGCTGCAGCGTTGACTAAAAATCTTGAGTGTAAAACTGAATTTCATGTTTCTCGCGACTGTTTCCTCCTCTGAATCTTAATGAATAGTAACAAAATTTGGAAACTGAATAAAAAGGAAATATATTAAATGTCGGACTGTTTTGATTTTTGCACGTATTGTTGACGGAGATGTATTATACATCTATAGGCCTATTTTATCGGCAAAAAAAGCAACCTAGAAAATAAGAATACCAAACAAATAAAAACATACCGACACAGATATTGATTATATACTGTCTGTCTGTCAAGGTCAAGACCCCTTATCTCAGGAACGCGTGGAGGTATTGAGTTGAAATTAAAACCATATACTCAGGTTTACAGTCCCTTGAAGCTATGAAAAAAAAACTAATTTATAAGTAAATGTAAAAGATCATATATAATATATCATATGTAAAAAATCAGATCCGTCCGTTTATGAAAATCATATATTTCGATACTCTCAAGGTATACTAATTTTGTTTATTTTTGTTTTAGGGTTCCGTACCAAAAAGGAAACCCTTATGGTACGCTTCGTCCGTCTGTCCGTCTGTCACAACGTTAAAATATCTCAAGAACTACTTATGCTATCAATTTGAAATTTGGAACAATTGTAAAGAACGTGTGACATACGTATACACGTGTATAGAAAATGTTTGTTTTTCTGTGAATTACGTGAATTTCAGTGACTAAAATGCCATACGATAAATTAATAAATATTTTTGTACGGAACCCTCGGTGGGCGAGTCCGACTCGCACTTGTCCGGTTTTCTATTGTATTTGCCACAACTGATTTAGTATGAAGTTGTGGCAAATAAACCATCACCCTCCCAAATTAAGTAGGTTGTTTTAGGTAACCCATCAAACATTTTAAGGCCAGTTCTTAATTTATGGCTCCTCTACATGATGGCCCATCCTAATGGCCCACTAGGATGGGCCAGCGTGTGGAGAGGGTAGTGGCGTCAGATGGCTTATGGCGCGGCGATGTCTTTCTCCGTCTAACGCATAGTTGCATCCTGTATGATGGGTCGTGATGGCCCACTGTATAGAGCAGGCTTTAGCTGTTACGCGCATATTCTGTTATCGCGTGACCCGCACGTAACGCGTCCCACTCGCATCGCGCAGCTGTATGAGCAAGCCTTTAGTCTGTTTCTTAGAACATAAAACCCAAGGAGTACATTTGTGTGTTAAGCAACATATTCAATATTCCATTTGTTCCAGAGTCTTGGATGTTATTTTCTTTATGTGGTTCCGGAGATTACCCATAAGCTACAATCTCCGACTTTTCCTCTTGATAACATGAACATTAGTATAGGTGATGACTGATGATGTTTTTTTTTTCCAATGGACTTAGATGACGACGTGTTGTCTCCAGAGAATGATTATAGGGAACAATTAACCCATTACAAACGATTAACCCACTTATTCATAAAACTTAAAATGCCTCTGCTAAATAAAATGTGCTTTGTCCCTTTCCGACGAACACAAATGTCAAAGTGACAGATACAGACAAACGAATTTTAACGCCATTTTAGTTAAAATAGGCTTGTAGAACGTTTATGAATACGGCAGTTAGTTTAGCGCTTACCCATGACTAGACGTGTCAGGTGTCGGCTCTACCCGTAGTGAGACCAGCGGTATGCCCTCTCTCTCTCGTGCCTGAGAGCCTGTATCAGGTGCAAGAGAGAACAATATAGATCTCTCGGAAATCCCAGTGGGAGATGATGGTATTTACACGAAATATATATGATACCAAACGTATAAGAAATAACTATCAACTCTTTAATATATACATATACAGGGTGGAGAACAACTATCGGCCCTGGAGGGAAAATACCCTAAATCGTTAAAATAGCATTTTTTTACCCCCGACGCAAAAAGAGCAGTAATTATTATTATTATAAGTTTGACGTGTCTGTGTATCTGTCTGTGGCATCGTAGCTCCTATACGAATGGACTGATTTTAATGCGGTTTTTTGTCCGAAAGCTGCCTTCATCGACGTGGTTCTCAGCTACGTTTCAACAAAATCGGTTCAGCCGGTTTTGAGTAGAGCTGGGTTGTTACGACTTTTTCGTGAAACGATACGTAACCGTTTTTCTTAATCACAAAACTGTTTTGAAAAACAGTTTCAAAAATAACTAGTTTCTCCGTGCGTTGCCGCCGTCGCCGGTCGCCAAACGAAGTGAAACGAAACGGTTCGAGTTGCGTTTTCACGTTTTGGACTGCAACCGTTGCGTGCGACTGTCGCCTTCTACTCGTAGCTCCTTGTCATCGTTTTTATAAAAACGGTTTGTGGATCTAGCCACAAACTGTTTTTCCATTACTGTACGAAAAACTGTTTTTGAAAACGCTTACGGGAAAAAACGCCCAGCTCTAGTTTTGAGATGTTGAACTTTGAAATGAAAATGTCAGGGGTTTTCCAACTTTTCTACACACAGACACGTCAAACACCCCTCTTTTAGATGGGGTTAAAAAGTAGCCAGCAACTAATATTTTGGAAGATAAAAAAAATGGATATATAGTACTAATAAATAATAATAATACTTAACAATAATTTCAACAGCATAATACAATTATAAATAAGCTTCTAATCTCATTGCCTCGAACATAAGTGCCAGATAGCGGTGGCTTTAATTTTAAATAATACTTGCTGTGCCCCAACAGGGTCCATGCATGTGTGAACCTTCCTTAATGTAACATCTATTTGTACCACGATAACTATGCAATAAATTAATTATGAATTATGTACCTACCCTTGTCTTGAGTCCCGCCCATAATCTTTATTCTCAACAATTCTTCGTATTACCTACTGGGTTAAAGCACAATTTATACTAAAAGAAAATTGGTATACTTACATACGTATGTAGGTATACAAATGAAATGTAGCAAGCAGACGGTCTTATCACACGATATGTGACAAGATAGAGCGTTCGTCACTGGCTGACACCGTTCTATAGAACGAGACGGACGTTCTAGCTATCTTGTCACTTATCGAAAGAAGAAAGAAAGAAAGATACATTTATTCACAAATACACAGGACACACGTATTAAACAATAAAATAATCAAAAAACAGAAAACAGATAAAACATGAAACAAGTGTGTCTCTGCGGCCGTGAACCGGACACTGACTCAGCATTATGCTGAGGTGTCGGACACCTGCAGCGCTGATTTTCAGCCAGCAACGTCAGTGACTCACGGAAACGTCATACAAATGTAATAAATAAACTACCTACGGTATTGGGACAGGCGAAAGAGAAATAAACATAAATAAAAAGTGAGATAATACATGTACACACTTATCGCGTGAAAAGGCCGACCATGATACGGGGTCAGGACACAATATTATATTATTTTTGTCTAATTAATACCGTTCGGAACTCAAGTTGAATAAGTACTGACTGAATGGCAGTCTGAGTATTGTATTCTGATAACGAAGTCACTGGACCAATTGGGGTTTATTGTAGATAAGCAACCAATTTTTAGTGTTAAGTGTTGATATATTTATGGAATAACACGAATAATAATACTTTTCTCAAACATGCAATGAAACATTGACTCTACGTTCCTTAGGCTGCGAAGTATCACGTTTCAAGTGCGGCGGGACGAGAGGCCCGTAACGTTATTTCATACAAAATTGACGCCTAGGCCCTGCACGGCTAGCACGCGACGGCGCGCGAGCTCTCTCGATTTTTCTCGCACTATCAGTCTCTCTCTTATTAGAACACTTAGAAGAAGAGGTATAGTGCGATAAAAATCGAGAGTATGTCGCGGCCATCGTGTGCTAGACGTGCTGCAAAGTGATCGTCTTTTGTTCCGTCTTCAATTGGTGAAACAAAATCATGGCGTTCAGTCATTAAAAAAACTTGGGTTTTTTTTAATTTCATTGCACGTTTCAGAAAAACACTAACGGCCGTATTCATAAACGTTCTACAAGGCTATTTTAAACTAAAATCCCGTTAAAATTCTTTTCTCTTTATCTGTCACACATTTGTGTTCGTCAGAAAGGGAAAAAGCACATTTTATTTAGCAGAGGCATTTTAAGTTTTATGAATAAGGGGGTAAGTATAAGTATATATACCTCGGCCGGAACTAGAGATTGCCTGCCTTGTATTATTTTATCCATATGTCTATAACCCACTTGGCCGGCAATCCCGCCCTTCCCGTCCTGTGTAGTAATGTAGGTAAGTACCTACTATTAATACACACTGCATGAAAAGACAAGAGCGTGACCGGTAAAATTTAAAAAGATAATCATTAAGTGAAGTTTGCTCGCTGGCTATATAAAAAAGCCTAGGGATACTACCCATTTCTGTATCCCTCTATCTTCGTTTCGGGTTGGTCCGGTACAAAGTGGATTCGCCAGAGGTGTTGGAGAGGCCGGTTGGTGGTTCCTCCGAGGATCCCCCAGGATGTTGACGGGGGCCGTGTGTGCTGCACGGCCGTCTCCTTGCTGCAGCACACACGCTGCTACTACTCTTTACTGCACATGAAGCTCGCTCAGCACCAGCACGAAGATGCCGACATATTCGCTGATCGTTATACGATTTTATGCAACTTTGCCAGACTATATTCAAATAATATTTTTTTATGACTATAATCTGACATTTAATTGTATTTTAATACTCGTCGACCTTAATGTTTGAATTAAGACTTCGTACACCAAACTTAAATCACAACACACAACATTTCATAACTGTTGAGACAACTAAAATGAAATCGACCAATGAGGTGGCGCCTTAACTGAACTATAATGTATTTGACCAATAGGACGCGGTCATGAGAAAGTCAAAAGGTAAATAGACATCAACGCACAAAAAATAAAAAGCCGTTGGTTGCACTTCATTTTCAATAGATACGAGTACCAAGTTTGTTTAATTGAACTAATTGACTCGTAGAAAAAGTATTGTATACAATAGTTATATAATTAGCTTTTTAAGCTTCGTGGCCTAAACGTGGTACTCGACTGAAAAAGCATACATTATATAACGATTGCATAAAATACTATTTCATTGTATATTAATTTTATTATTTTTGACAAATCTTTTTATTGTATTTTAATTGTATTATTTTTGACATCTCTTTTTATTATTTTTTAATTTTATTATTTTTGATTCGTGTGCATGTGTTCTCCATTGTGTTTGACTAGTTATTAGCTTGTAAGTGCTTTAGTTTAGAACTGTAAACTTACTAACTTGTAAACTTGAGTAATAAATAAATAATGTTATATACTCAAATTAAACAATTCAATTCAATTCAATTATTTATTCTGCAAATAGGCCACAAGGGCACTTTTACATGTCAAACCGTAATTTACAATAAAATAATAATAATAATCTTACACAATAATAATTAATTACACAATAATAATAAACGGCTTTCCTATTACACATTCTTGCTTCATTTTTAACTAGCTTCCTCCCGCGACTTCGTCTGCGGGATAAAAATTATCCCATATTTTAATCCAGGCTACAAAGTATCTACGTGCGTTTCATCCAAATCGGTTGAAGCGTGATTGAGTAACAAACACACAAACATTCGCCTTTATAAAATTAAAAAAAGATAAGGCGTCCAGTCTCGCGAATTATCTAGTTAATAATCGCTTGGCTTATTTGCCTGCTTGTTTAGAATAGGTTTATTCTGTTTAAAATAGGTACGTAACATTCTGTTTGTTTGTTAAAGGTGCTGCTATACCGAGGTTATAAAATGTTACATAACATCAACTATTCCTTTTCAACATCTTAGCGTTATCCTTGTTACACTATGTTATATAACATTTTATAACCTCGGTGTGGCAGCACCCTAAGAGTAATATTTTTGTTTTTATTAAGATAACAGATATCTCTTTGTTTTTAATATAAGCTCACAGTGCATATCATTATACTTACTTAAAATTCTTAAGTTTATAACTATGTAGTTGTCAGTAGCCGTTAAATGGTTTAGGTTAACTGTAGTGCATTCATATCTCCCCCACGGGACAGGTAATGGTTTATATAGGTTAACTGTAGTACATACATATCTCCCCCACGGGACAGGGAATGGTTTATATAGGTTAACTGTAGTAGATACATACATATCTCCCCCACGGGACAAGTAATGGTTTATATAGGTTAACAGTAGTACATACATATCTCCCCCACGGGACAGGTAATGGTTTATATAGGTTAACTGTAGTAGATACATACATATATCTCCACCACGGGACAGGTAATGGTTTATATAGGTTAACTGTAGTACATACATATCTCCCCCACGGGACAGGTAATGGTTTATATAGGTTAACTGTAGTAGATACATACATATCTCCCCCACGGGACAAGTAATGGTTTATATAGGTTAACAGTACTACATACATATCTCCCCCACGGGACAGGTAATGGTTTATATAGGTTAACTGTAGTAGATACATACATATCTCCCCCACGGGACAAGTAATGGTTTATATAGGTTAACTGTAGTAGATACATACATATCTCCCCCACGGGACAGGTAATGGTTTATATAGGTTAACTGTAGTAGATACATACATATCTCCCCCACGGGACAAGTAATGGTTTATATAGGTTAACTGTAGTAGATACATACATATCTCCCCCACGGGACAGGTAATGGTTTATATAGGTTAACTGTAGTACATACATATCTCCCCCACGGGACAGGTAATGGTTTATATAGGTTAACTGTAGTAGATACATACATATCTCCCCCACGGGACAAGTAATGGTTTATATAGGTTAACTGTAGTAGATACATACATATCTCCCCCACGGGACAGGTAATAGTTTAAATAGGTTAACAGTAGTACATACATATCTCCCCACGGGACAGGTAATGGTTTATATAGGTTAACTGTAGTAGATACATACATATCTCCCCCACGGGACAAGTAATGGTTTATATAGGTTAACTGTAGTAGATACATACATATCTCCCCCACGGGACAAGTAATGGTTTATATAGGTTAACTGTAGTAGATACATACATATCTCCCCCACGGGACAAGTAATGGTTTATATAGGTTAACTGTAGTAGATACATACATATCTCCCCCACGGGACAGGTAATAGTTTAAATAGGTTAACAGTAGTACATACATATCTCCCCCACGGGACAGGTAATGGTTTATATAGGTTAACTGTAGTAGATACATACATATCTCCCCCACGGGACAGGTAATAGTTTAAATAGGTTAACAGTAGTACATACATATCTCCCCCACGGGACAGGTAATGGTTTATATAGGTTAACTGTAGTAGATACATACATATCTCCCCCACGGGACAGGTAATAGTTTAAATAGGTTAACAGTAGTACATACATATCTCCCCCACGGGACAGGTAATGGTTTAGGTTAACTGTAATACATATACGTATCCATAGGTCCTATATTACAGCCTACAAGCCTTTTTTTGTTTTTTATTATTGACACTGATTGAAAAGTTCCAATATGGCGAGCAATTGACCTGCCTTCCTCGGGTTCCTCCCTCCTTTCATGATTGCGCTATCCCGGTTGCATCCTTAATTCCCGAAGTAACTCCGGGGGTTTGTTTTATAAAGATTTGTTAGATATTTTATTTGTTTTGTTGAAGTGTTTAGAGTGGCTGGCAGCTATTAGTTCTCACAGAGCAGAGTACCTACATATTATCATTTTCCCGTATATTCTATGAATATCCGTGTAAATATTTGCATCCTCAACACGGTAGGTAAGTATAGCTTACTTCTGACAATATTATACACTAGAAAACGTTGTACAGCAACAACATACATTACAAATATTGCCTTTCTTTACTTCCTGGTTTTTCTTTTCGTATTAGTCGTTTTAGAAATATGAATACCTACTCTGTCTGTAGGTATACCTATGCCCAAAGTTGGCACGTCAAAAAGCATTTTACACACCTCTCAATTTGTCACAACAACCGCCTTTAAAGTGATGAATCAAATGATTGCTGTCTCTTTCCATCTTGTAACTGCCTCTACATTGTTAGTGACAAATTGATAGGTACTTGAGATTATTTAAGTAGGCCGAATTGCATCAAAGTATCCTAGTCCATTCAAAAAGGAACTCTACAGTCCAATGTAGAAGATTCCAATTCCAATATAGCGTAGCGCAGCGAATCTTGATCCTTATGAAAGCTGTCATATCAATACAATTTTACGTTTTAGGCCTGAATCACACTGGCGCGGCCTGCGGTGGCGGTCAATAGACTTATTTTTTACCACTTCGGTGGCAAACAAGCTTGCGGCCCACCTGATGATTTAAAGAGACTCTGTAATTAATTAATGTCATACGAATAAATAAATAGAAAATGTGACAACTAATGACAAGTTTATTTTATACTATTGGCCAGGCCGCGCCAGTCTGTGAGAGGCATTACTTAAGCTTATAGGTAATTATAAATTGTACGGAGATGACATCTTTCATAGGGATCAAGTACCTATATCAAGATTCGCCGCGACCGCGATACGTGTAGAATGCTATAGAAGAACTCGAAAATAAAGCAAAACAACTCTTTTAGCACAGCCAGCCCTCATACTCAACATAACAGCCCTCGAGAATCGCAAGCGGGTCTCATTTGCGAACAGAACTCTTTTAAAATTCTCAAGTTATAAATATGTCTTGCATAACATTCGGACTTTCTAACTGACAAGACTACTATTTTTGGCGCCAACGGTCGACGACTCACTCACCTAGTGACCTTTCAGTTGAAGCAGTAACTCGGACGTACACCCGTCGCTCTCTAACTCCCCGTTTCAGCGCATATCGGTCGCATTCAAATTCATTAGCCTAGTAACTTTTATGACTGCTATTTCGAGATTGTTTCGTTCAAATGAGCTATTTTATTTTGGCGTAGATAAACGTTTATTGTGTGTGAAGCTGAAAATATAGACGTATAAATGCAGCGCGGATTCAAACAATGGATATAACGTTT
Organism: Epinotia bilunana; assembly: GCA_947049275.1. Classification (NCBI taxonomy): domain Eukaryota; kingdom Metazoa; phylum Arthropoda; class Insecta; order Lepidoptera; family Tortricidae; genus Epinotia; species Epinotia bilunana. Next base: position 6,645,917 of record OX346276.1, on the reverse strand, counting down.
TGGGACGTTACGCTGTTACAATTTGGTTGATTATAAGTCGGCGGCGCTGCTTTTTGCTTTTGCTATGATATTTGATGCTACTTCCAGTTTATGGAAGTAGTAGGTTAGTTTATATGGTTCCAGTTTATAAAACAAATCAAATACAGCAAAAACAAGTTTTGTATTTAAAACTTAGATTCGCTGTATGCAAAGTTTCGTTACAATTCAACACGTAGTTTTGAAATGAGTGCGTAACTACGTTTGTATGGTTGCCTAGGTACATTAGACATTTCAAGTTAGTTTTTGGCCGACTACGGCAGAGTCGAAAGGAAGGGATATGTTTGTATGTAGGTATAGGTGTTATAGGTATTAACGCGTGTTCCACCGTAGCGTTTAAGATACTGAACCAATTTTGATGAATGAGATATCAATTGATCAAAATGATGAGCGGCCGACATCGGTTGAAAAAAGTTATTTTATTTTTCAGTTAGTTTTCTGTAGTCGGGAGACAGATACTCGTATTTGTTTTTGAAGTGAAAATTTCAATAGCGGCGCTGTGCACTTTTGTGATGGGGAAAAATTGTTACACTCGCCACAGGTCACGTGACCGTGAGATTCGGGAGATTGAAAATTCGTAAGACGGACACGTGACTTGATCGAAAAACTGTAACAATGTCATCATTGAGTTTTCACTTCTGCCGGCACTCCCGGAGTGCAACCCTTTTTTTATGCTGGTTGATGGGCTTAGGTTGGAACGATAGTGTGAATATTCCATACCAACGATTTTCAGACTACATTCATTGTTTTGTTTAGTCAATCACATCGCCTCAGGGCTCGTTCAGACCATTTCAGAGCTATCAGTCCGACATCGGTGTAGGATCTAACAACGGTATTATCTCGTATTGCCTCCCGCGCCTAGTACAGTCAGCAGCGAAAGGCGAGTGCTCAAAATGACCTATATACACGCGACTCTAATGCCAAGCGGACAAGGACTGTCTAGACCATTTTTAGTGTCTTAATTTGCGTAACTACATCTGCTGCAGACTGTAGAATAAATCCTAGTTGTCACGAAGAATTAGAGCGAGCAAAGCCAATTTAAATCAATAATACCATTACGTCCACACCTGACCAGGGGAAATGATGTATAGGCGTTTGAAACCGCCCTGCACATAAGACTTTTTAAATTGGCCGCGTTGGCAAGGTTTCTGAGCCAATTACAATCGCATGACAAGATAAACACCTGTAAACACGGCATTTATTGCAGCTTTTGTTTTCTATAGCCGCGTACAGACGTTCGGGCGCGGCGGCCTGCCTTGTACCACCGAATAACTATAGTGACTCTGTGAGCTGTAGTATAAAAAAATAATCGGAAAAGCGTTTGACAAAAAAAAAACTGTATAATTAACGAACTTGCTCACAAAATTTCAGGAGTATCGGTTGAGAAATGCGACCTGTACAGAAGAACAGCGGGTCTGACCTGACACCGGACGGACAGACGAACTTTCGGCCCAAGCTTCAGCATAGGACTTTGTTCGCTTCGCTCGCCCGTTCGATTATTTTTCTCCCTTGAGACACAATCTAATATACATGTGCTTCGCTTACCTAGAATATACAAGCCGAGTTTACATGAATCAATCTCAGAAAATAGTCAATGAAGTTTGACGGCTCATTTAAATTCAATTACCAGTTGGTAAACATAATCGCACTGCCGAACGTCATACGGCAATAGCTTGTTTTCAACTACAGCAATTGGATTTCCATGATGCATTAAGGGTCCCCAGGATGCTTGACTCTCCATACAAATGTAGTTTTGGTTCTCATTTTTTTAATTTATTAAACTCAAAAAATACTTAAAACTTAATAAGTAGGTTATTTCCATTCGCCAACCTGTATTCACAGTTTGTTGGCGAGTGATGCGCTCTCCCATTGAAATACATTTGCAAGTTATACTTACCTATTTAAAACTAAAATAAATCATGCAAACTAACTAATTATAAATCCACGTAGCGTAAGTACCAGCGACGTTACGCCGTACCGACAGAGATCTTAAATGCTGTTACTTATGCTATTCACAAAAACGATATAAAATGACAAGCTAGAATAACATGGAATAGTAATAATACTTACAAAGTTGCAGAACAAAGGTGGTTCTGTTTGGCGAGCAGAGTCTAATCTTGAATTGAACGCCCCGAGGTCAAGCCTGTAGTTATAATGGGCTGGTTAAGGTCAAAAATTATAATATCAATAAATCCGAGCCACAAGTATGTGCAAACGCGGGTCTCGGAACAGATTCAGATATGTAAATCACTTTTTCGGCCGCTCTACTTCGCCCCCTAACCCCTCTACATACAACTGTCCGTTGTTTTAAGAGTCCGCAGTAAGCTCGATTCTCCATACAAACGTAGTTACGCTCTCATTTTAAAACTACGTGTTGGATTGTAACGAAACTTTGCATGTACAATGACATGAGGTATATCTATCTCTGTAATTAGTTTATGTAGCTTTAAATGCCACAGTCAAAAAAATACAGCGAATTTAAGTTTTTCATACAAAACTTGTTTTTGCTGTATTTCATTTGTTTTATAAACTGGAACCATATAAACTAATTACAGACATAGATATACCTCATGTCATTGTATATGCAAAGTTTCGTCACAATCCAAAACGTAGTTTTAAAATGAGAGCGTAACTAGGTTTGTATGGGAAGGTGAAATTCGGCCGAGCTTACTGCGGACTCTTAAAAATACTTATTCTTGAAAGTGGGTACTATATATTTTAGTTGGCAAGCCCGGGAAAAGTTTTCATTAAGAAAGGCAAAGGTGGTGAAACGGTTGCTTGTTTAAGCTATCCTTAAGAGAGTTTAACGTCATTTCATCGTGTTCAAACATGTTTTAGCGTGACACCGGGCGGCGTGTTGCAGCACACGGGAACACGCGATTCTACGACTATTGGTTACGTCATAAACCTTTACCATTGTTGTTTACTGTGGCGATGGCGTCTCGAACTCGATTCCCGCTTTCAAAACAATCAAATTCAAAAGGTACCAAATATTATCATCATCATATCAGCCGAAAGACGTCCACTGCTGGACATAAGCATCCCCCAAAGAGTGCCAAAGTGACCGGTCCTGCTCCACCAAACATGGAAAAATACATAATTATGTTTTCACTTCTCATACTCGAAAAGTGTGTCATATTAGGCTTATATAGCAAGCAGGGCTAAATTAGTACATTTAGCCTCTAGGGAAACTATGTATGCATATTTATGATTTTTAAAACATTTCATTGGCCAATTTAAACACTTCACCGCTTAAATCCACCAATCATAATTGATTATGGATGGATACTCTTCGTTTTTAATATTTACTCGCAGTCGAATTGAACAGTAGTCTATAACTCTGGTCTAAAATCCATTACCCCGCGAAAAAAATTCGCCTCACTTCGCTCGGGAAAATAACCATTTCGTGGTAAAATGAGCCATATGGCTCATTTTAGCCCCTTGTCATACAATCTACTATTTTGCTACCAGGAACCCGCCTAGCGAGCGCCTACGCCGTAGTCGCTTTCAGCTACATACGAGGAAAACCACAGGATCGGCTACGAGCGTAGCGCGTAGCGATTCTTGGTCGCGGAAGTGTTAAGTACACGCGCTACGCTCGTAGCATATCACGTGGTTTTCGGAAATCGCCTACGGCGTAGGCGCCCGCTAGGCGGGTTCGTGGCAGTGAATGTGATAACATTAAGACTAATCGAACGAGCGAGCGAAGCGAACGAAGTGCTATGCTTGGTGTTCGGTGTCTGTCGCATATTTTTATTTTGATTTTGACATTAGTCAATAGTAAACTCAAACTCGAACATTTATTCGTGAAGAAAACAAAACACAGATACGTAATAAAATAAATGAAATAAAAAACACATTAGGCTTTGTCACAGCCAGACCCAGCTCAGCATGTCGGTAGCTTTACAGCCAGCGCTGAGCTACACCTGTCATTTGCTGTCAAATTTACTATTGGCCGCCGCGCCGCCGCAGGCCGCGCCGTCGCCAGTGTGTTGCGGGGCCTTAGACAAGTTTACAATCGACAAGCGCTAACGCCAATAGAAAATAATAAAATACTTATAGGGGAATGACAGATGCCGACGAAACACTTTTCGTTAACATCTGTCAATCCCATTTTATTATTTTCTATTGGCGTTAGCGCTTGTCGATTATATTGTAACCTTGTCTAGGCCTCCTGGCCCATTAGCTTTACCGGTCTGTCAAATGTGGTCGATGTCCGCCCCTAGTTTATGTCGACTCAGAAGGCCTACTGCGAAACGAAAACGAACTTCGTTCGTGTGTCTCCCTCTCTATCGTACTTGCTAGTCCGAGCGACAGAGAAAGCGCGGCCACCAACTTAGTTGGTGGGTACTCTTAATGGATGTCACGCGCTGTATGGAACGCACGGTTTCGCGGTCTACGTCATTCGCTTGACAATTCGTTTGTCATGCAACTTTTAACAGGGGATTTGTTAACAGTGAATAAATAATAGTAGTACCTACTAGTATTTATTCTGTCGTAGAGTACAAATAGTAGGTACTCACGTGCTGGTGTGTAGGTAGGTACCATCAATAATAGGTGTAATAACTCCGTGTTTGAGGCCTATATGAGGTCCTTTAGGTCACGGGCAGCTCCGGAATTCACGATTTTAACACAAAGTTACGATGTAGTCATTTAGTCCGTTAAAAAGTCAATTTCATGGTGCTGTTTTGAAGCAAACGTTTTTCCGGCTCTAGTTTTTTTTAATATACGACGGTGGCAAACAAGCGTACGGCCCGCCTGATGGTAAGTTTGGTTGTCGTAATGACACGCCGTCAAGATTTCGAAATTCGCGGTGTCGTCTAAGACAACTGTAGCCCAGCGGTACAAACGGTGGTCGAAGAGCCAGTGTGCCCGGGTTCGAGTCCAGAGCGACCGACATGCACTTTTTGTGTATGTTTTAATTTTAAATTAATGGTGAGTACATTTTCAAAACGCCGAATAAGAACATTCGATGCTTACGGAAATTTATAGACAAATGTATCGGCTTTGGAATATTCGAGAAACGTCGATGTAGCACGATTAACTGGAAAAGCCCATGCTACTCAGAACAAATGTCTAATGAAATGAACAACGAAATTAAGATCGAAATTAAGGACTAGAATCTTCGGCAAGGGGTATATATAAGGGGACCACGTTCGCGGAACTAAGTCAGTTTTCTAAGTCAGTCTTTGAAGAGTTTGGAAAGTGGAGACTTCGGAGTTGGAGTTTCTGTGGTCTCAGTGGGTGGGATACTAAGGGAGGTATTGGGTGAGAACTGGAAGAAGTATACAGTGAAAAGTGGTGAATAGTGAAGTGGTCTAGTGCGTAAAACAGTAGTGTAGCTGTGTTCAGTACTAGTAGGCGCGGACTCAGTCACTTGTGTGAGTTAATTGAGTTGTCAGCGTTAGTACGTGTGGATTCAGTGGACTTTGTGCCCTGTGTAAATCGCAGAATAAATCTACTGTCGTGTTAAAAGGAAAAGGTGTTTAACTCTATCCTGCCCCCCCACGCTCGTAAAAATATGTTTGAGGATTCGCCGTGTCGACAGCTGAAAGAACAAATTCGGCTCTAGATAAGATACCGAGTCTTTATTACAATTATATATTTATGACGATGTTTCAAGGGTTCCGTACTTCAAAAGTAAAAAAATGGAACCCTTATAGGATCACTTTGTTGTCCGTTTGTCTTTCTGTCAAGACCCTTTATATGGGGAACGCGTATTGAGTTAAATTAGGGTTTTTTTTAAGTGCAACCCGGTCTTTTTTTTCAATTATGACCTTACAATTTGGAGTTTGGTTTAATAGGGTTCTTCTTCCACAGGAATGTCCGGAAGGTGTGGTGCTCGAAGACTCCTTCAAAGATATTTACGCGAAGTTTTTTCCGCACGGAAGTAAGTAATATATCTAGTTTAATTATATTTATTTCCTAAGTAGATACAAGATGATAACTAACATTAACTAAATTGAATGAAAACCAAGTTAAATGTAAAAAAGGCCCTCGAGGCATTGCACCGAGGATGCTGGCGGCATTTCCTCGCTGAATTGCAATGCTGATATTGCAGATGCGTGGCGCGCCGCTTTTTTTAGTTAAGGCTGTGCATTGGAAATTATCGCGTGCTTTGAAACGCCGTTCTGACTAGATTAAAGAAACAATAAGGTCTGATTATCAGATATATGATTCTTGACTATATGATTGTTTATCTGATTTTATCGATACATGATTGCTTAAAATTTCCTCGATAGAAAAAAAATCCAAAGTTGGGTCTGTATTTTCCTTTTTTACTCAGCCTACTCAAACGATACATTATTTTACAACACAATCAAGTTAATACTATAGCATTTTATCTCATCTAAAATCTCACTTTATGAAATTTAAATAACACGTCTCTAAGTTAGGTATTTATCGAAATTAGTCCAAAAAAGCCATTCCCGAAGAATGTTACATCTCTTTTCCTCGTGCGCGGAAGGTATCAGCGTGTCTCTGTCTAGGGGGCGTGTTCGACTCAAATCAAGGCATCACTTTACTCGCAGTACTGACAGCAGTAAAAGTACCTACCTAAGCGGGCTAAATGCTGAAAACGACCTAGACACGACTCTATGCCAAGAGGATAAGAACTATATAGATAACTAGCTTCCGCCCGCGACTTCGTCTGCGTGGACTCGGGATAAAAACTATCCTATATTTTAATCCAGGCTATAAACTATCTTCGTGCAAAATTTCATTCAAATCGGTTCAGCTGTTTAAGCGTGATTGAGTAACAAACATCCAAAAATCCAAACATCTAAACTTTCGCATTTATAATATTAGAAGGATTTTGAGCGTGTAACTTTGCGTAGCTAATACTTCTGCTCTTCTGCTTAAGACCTCGTGAGTTAGTTAATAAAATGTATTTGGTTTTTTAACAGAAACTGAATCGACAAAAAAGAATACATAGAAAACATCCAAGACTCAGAAACAAATATTCATGGGCATCACACAAATATTTGCCCTCACCGGGATTCGAACCCGGGACCTTCAGCTTCGTAGGCAGCGTCACTACCCACTAGGCGACCCGGTCGACACGTCATTCTATAAGAGTTAAAACTCCCAAAGCATTTCCAACCCACGTCATAAATTGTGCCAGGTATAGTGACATCGAGCAATAAAACACTGCTTTAACCACGTTATCCATAAAATAGAATTAGCCAAAAGCGAGCGACGAACTAATCTAATTTTAATTTTAATGGCCGACTTTAACTTGACGTATAAGTCGTATATACGGATGGCAATAAAAATTACTAGCATCTGCCCGACACTTTCACGTACTGTACCTACCGTTAAGGCCCCTCCACATTCGCGCGCAAACGTGCAAAAAAGATACGCGAACGCTTGGAGTGAGCCGACTCCACATTGCCGCGCTGTGGCTCTACATTCACGCTTTCGCGGAGGGGTTTTCTATAAAATGGTTGTGCCCGGCGGCTTCTGTTCCGACAAGTACGCTAGTGCAAGAGGGACGGATGTCTCATCCACAACGATAAGTGACAAGACGGCAACCACCATAGGCCCGCTGGATTCTTAAAGGATTCATGGCGCAGGACAGGGACGCAGTTATGCGTTGGAATGTGATAGAATGTCTTTCTCGTGAAATGTTAAACATAACGCGTAGTTGCGTCCTGTATGATGAACCATGATGGCCCTTTGTGTAGAGGAGTCTTAAGGCGAGGAACACACGGAGCGGTGCGGTGATTGAAGTTTTGTATCACGATGTGGGTAATGCGCCTAGAGAGGACGATGCCGCGTATGCCCCCTCTAGTCCGTGCGGCGGCGCAACGTTCCGTGTGCTCCTTACCTAAAACGCTTTTCATTTCTGTTCTAGATTCAGCACTATACGCACACTACGTGTTCAAAGCGTTCGATGTCAACAGCAGTGGCGCCATCAGTTTTAGGGTAAGTCATACAATTGCCTTCAACAGAGGCAAACGTTTGAATATCCGCAGTTACCCAGTGGCATGCATAGGGTTTTTAGTTAGGGTAGGCCGATTTTTTTTGAGTAGACCCATTTCACCTATGTGGGGACGAACAAGTTGTGTTTAGCAGTGCACGTCACCGAATCGTAGAAAAGTCGTGCTTTCTAGCAGATGTGTGAAAGTTTTTTAAATCGACATACCCTGTGTCATTACAAACATTTGGAGAATTCCCGAATAAAATGCATGGAAAACAAAATAATCTCTCTGTGTGCATGCAACCAGTCAACCAACTAAAATTTTCGTAATACTTTTCATTAAATTGACGAGTAATATTACCCCAAGTTTGAGTTAATTGCAATTGCGGCATACACCTTTATTAACTACCTTTAACTTATTGGCGAACGATAACTTGCTGAATTCACTGAACGTTAACTTCCGCAAACACACAAGGTCAATACACCGGTCACAGCAAAAACATATTTAATGTTCAATACACAAAAAAATACGCCAATAACCCAAACCACACGGAAAATTCTATAGACAAAGTAAGAAATCGCTCCGAATCGAACTATGTAATTTTAACTGCAACTACTTATACAATAATATTTCAACAACAACTGGGTCATTAGTGTTATCACAAAAAATCCATTATGGCCTCCCGAATAAGAAATTCAAAACATCGTAAACAAACAACCCTGACAAAGTCGAACGACCCACATTACGAGTAATAATCACAGCAAAAGGGACTTCTTTCATTTCATTTGCCGCATGATACTTTGTGCCGCACGATACGCTGATTGGCTGAAATTCGGCGGTAGCGCAAGCGTGATTGGTCGCAATACGAGTATTTGCGGCCAATCACGCACAGCGCTACCGCTGACCGACGAGGTTCGGCGGCCGGATTTAGAAGCATGTGTGGGTGTGAATTGCGTAAATGTGTGTGCACTGAGCAAATCCGTACATAGTTCACGGACGATATTTACACAAGCGCACTGTGAGAATGTGTGCCGTGGGTTAGGCTCCGTTCGCGGTGCCTAACCGGAGTAACCGGCGGTGAGCGAGTCTGGTTAGCGAGCAAATTTAAATTGCAGTGCGTCCCGTAATGTAAGTAAAGAAGTAGGTAAATATTTTAAAAACTATTATATTATCATCAATATCATCATAGAGAAGAAAAATATATGTGGTGGATTTATTTTGCAAGGTAGGCACTGCCTATTTGCCTATATGGTACGCTCGCCACTGCAGTTACCTGAACACTTTCACTGCCAGGAACCCGCCTTGCGGGTGCCTACGCCGCAGTCGCATTCCGCTACATACGAGGAAAATCACAGGACCGGCTACGAGCCTAGCGCGTAGCGATTCTTGGCAGTGAATGTGTTAAGAGGAATGCGGGGTGGCGCGCGGCTCATACAAAAATTGAAAATTCATGCTGCAGTAGTCCCCCACTTTCTGTCAAATTTAGACAGACCTAGCTTGCTCGCTTCCTCAGATAAATCCCTATTTTTTTAACAATATATCGCTTCAATGTGATAGTAAATGACATGAAGTAAATATGTGAACTAAACTCGTGTCAACAACTAGCTATAAATAAGTAGATGGGTATAGTAAGACTCTTCTCAGGTGAATTTTTCGCTTCGAGCCCTAATCTTTCAAACAAAGGCCATTGTCTCTATTATCGCATAGCCGCTAGCTACCGAATAAGCACGTGCCGCAACAACATTCATATTGAAAAACAAACGGTATCGTCATAGAATTAAGGTTCAAATTTAATGTCACTCATATTCTAGATATTACGTTTTGGTAGTGTAGGACGATAAACCGGCCCGAAGCAGTACGGCATCGTCCTACACTAGCAAAACGTAATGTTGTTGTGACACGTGCTTATTCGGTAGCTAGCGGCTATGCGATAATAGAGACAATGGCCTTTGTTTGAAAGATTAGGGCTCGAAGCGAAAAATTCACCTGAGAAGAGTCGTACTAATACACCATAAAATTACACCATAAAATTCCCGCTTGTGTCCGGTTTAATAGCATATTTTCATTTTAGATTTTACATAATTGACTTTAAAAACAAAGTTTTAACCGACTTCAATTTAGTACTCCGCCAAGCCACGAGAACATTTCCACATTTCTTTTCCAATTTACCACATGAACTGATTTCCAAGAGCAAATGCGTTGATTATTAGAGAAAAAAACCCAATCGCTGTATGTGACCCGATAATACTTATTTGAGGACTTCCGTCGATTCCACAAAGATCACCTTTGACACTTCATTAGTTGCTATTTCAACGGAATCTTATCAGAATCTGTGATATACTTTTGTACTTTTAAGTACATAATTGAGGAATTCCATAAGTCATCTGTGGTCTTCATCATCAATTCCACTCCACCAAATTTATGATTTCCGGGTGTACCGGGTGTACACGAGTTATAATAGAAAATACCAAAATCACTACACGCGTGCCTAATATAATTGAGGAGTTCCCTAAATTCCTCATGGATCCCATCATCCAATTGAATTTTTGAAAAAAATGGGACCCACCTGGAAGCATATTTTTACAAACAAAAAATTTTTTTATGAATCGGCTCATCAATGACGGAGTTCTGAGGTAACAAACATTAAAAAAAATGCAACCGAATTGAGAACATCCTCCTTTTTTTTGAAGTCGGTAAGAAAGGCTCCTAAAGATCAAAAGCTACTTCGAACTACAATACCCTATCCCAGCATGTCAATGACAGTAACGTATTGTACGCGCGTCAGGTCGATCTAAATGACTTTTTATATGGAAAAACGAACTGTCCTAGCGCGTTCGAAACGTTACGTGATTCCCTCAGGATAAGATTAAGAACATTGTGCGGTAATCGTCATGCAATTTTGAGGAAAATCATTTTGAAACGCATACAAAATTGTAGTGGTACGTTTGTAAAGCACTTAATGATCGAGTATTAATTATCGAAGGTGCATTCGTTTTACGTACCGGACTAGAGATAAGTTAAACTAGAGTACAATATTTCCCTTTTATAGTATAATATTATAAATGCGAAACTTTAGATGTTTGTTACTCAATCACGCTTAAACGTCTCAACCGATTTGGATGAAATTTTGCACGAAGATAGTTTAGCCTGGATTAAAATATAGGATACTTTTTATCCCGGATCCACGCAGACGAAGTCACGTGCGGAAGCTAGTATTATAAATGTGAAAGTTTGGATGTTTGTTACTCAATCACGCTTAAGAGTCCGCAGTAAGCTCGATTCTCCATACAAACGTAGTTACGCTCTCATTTTAAAACTACGTGTTGGATTGTAACGAAACTTTGCATATACAATGACATGACGTATATCTATGTCTGTAATTAGTTCATGTAGCTTCAGATACCATAGTAAAGAAAATGCCGCGAATTTAAGTTTTTCATACAAAACTTATTTTTGCTGTATTTCGTTTGTTTTATAAATATACAACTAATAAAGTAATTATAGACATAGATATACCTCATGTAGTTGTATATGCAAAGTTTCGTCACAATCCAACACGTAGTTTTAAAATGAGAGCGTAACTACGTTTGTACGGGAAGGTGAAATTCGGCCGAGCTTACTGCGGACTCCTAAACGGCTCCTCCGATTTGGATGAAATTTTGCACGAAGATAGTTTATAGCCTGCATTAAAATATATGATAGTTTTTATCTCGGATCCAAGCAGACGAAGTCGCGTGCGGAAGCTAGTCCTAAATAAATGAGCAAAAGTCCTAAATAAACGAATTTGCCCTTTAAAAATTTAATGATAAGTATACTTATATGGAATGCGGTACTTATAATAACTACGAAATATTAAATTAATGATCTTATTACATACGTATTCAGAAACAGTGTTGCATTTTAGATAAAAGAATAACAGACGCAGTTATTACGCCCATTATATCAGTGTAATTGAAAATGGTAGTATTATAAAACTGTCTTCTGGCAGTGTTCCTAACCGCCTTCATTCTGCACGCATCCTCAAAGTTTGCAGTTAAGTTTACAACTTGAAACGCTGCCAACGTATCAGATCTGTGATTGCAGGTTTAAATGGTTAGTAGTGTCGTTGCGCCGGTTAGCGACCGCCTTATTTAGTGTGCTGGTTTGCGAGTACTCAGGTTAGTTGGGGAATTGGAAGCCTACCTAAATGCTGAAAAAAACACACACGGCCGACTACGTTTAGGATCTGCAAAATACTTCTTAACGAAACAAATTATTTCATTGAATATATTTGTTTCGTGTTATTTTAAGTGTTAATATGATCGGGGTGCCTTCCTCGTTAAAAATAACACGAAGCAAAAATATTTAATAATATAATTTGTTTCATTAAGAAATATAATGTAAATCAGCGCCATCTCTCTCCTTAATCTGGTATTTAACTACCTGATGTGGTTCGATTAGGATGCGCATAGCTCGCCCTTTCCCCCATTAGAGTGGTCCTAGAAGGCTGTGAGTCTTTCAAGAGAATACAGAGAGGTCGCTATTCGTAGCGGGATTATAGATGAAAGATATGTGACTTCCGTCACTGTCACTGTCCTCGTAGCTTAGTGGTAGCACTCTAGCGTTAATAGAGAGATCGCAGGTTCGAGTCCTGACGGGGGCTGCAGACGAAGATGGTTTATTTTTCCATTATATTCCTTCTCTCTGTATCATATCGTTAAATCTGCAAAATAGTTATTACCTACATAACTTTAATTGAAAAATCTTGTCCTCCTTTACAGGGGCGTATTTACCCTAGGGCCATCCGGGCCATGGCCCAGGGCGCCAATCCGGCAGGGGCGGCATAGCTGCCGCTGACCGATTGCATTTTCTTTGGTTTTCGCGCCATTCATTGACTTCTGGAGCGGCGAAACTTATTGGCCCGGGGTGCAGAATTTCAAAATACGACCCTGCTCCTTCAGTACGAAATATCATTCGATATTTAACAAAAAATAGCTATTAAAGCTTTTCGTAGGAAAACATCGTGAGAAAACCCGTCTAAACCCAACAAGGTCTTGTTTTCCCCCTGGGTTGGACGGTCCGATGGCAGACGCTTTCGTAATACTATGTAATGCCTACGCCAAGTCTTGGGCACAACCAGGAAAAGGCTAGGAGGATGCTGACGAAAAAAACTCTTCCTTCGGATGATGGTTCGTAACTGAAGTTGGCGTAATGATCCTCCTCTGATATCTTGCTAATCCCATTTCAATTCATTAACCTGCGAGCCAAGTTATGTTGTGTTTAATTTTGTTCACTAAAAACTACACGGCGCCCTGAATCTGCGCTCTCATGCGGGGGACTCCAGGGTCAAGCTGGACAAACTGCAGCCCCCCTCGCGCCTCGCCACATTTGGCTGGTCCTAGGGCAAAGAGATATCCAGAGAGAAGGCGACACCTTCCCAGGGAAGCTTGGTCCACCGGCCCCCGCCAGAACACTGCGACTCCGATGACGATGACGGCAATGTTTCCAGGTACAAAACATTTAAACGAGCGAGCAAAGGGACGAAGTCCTCCGTTACAGCTTGCGCGGATTGTTTCTTATGTCCGGCGGTTGTTCCGCTGTTCTCCTCTGGAGGTCGCATTTCACAACCGATTCTCGTGAAATTTTGTGTGCAGTGTCAATAATTATGTAGCTATCTTATATTTTAATCCAGGCTATAAACTATAGTTGAAGCGTAATTGAGTAACAACCATCTAAACATCTATACATCTAAACACCTACTTAAACATTTAAACATCTAAACACCTAAACATTTAAACATCTAAACTGCTAAACATCCGAACATCCAAACAACCAAACTTTCGCATTTATACAATTGTCTATTCGGTTTTTCCAAAAAAAATGTTTTAAAACATAGCCGGTACTAGGTCACTAGGTAATATTTATAACAGAACGCGCTGCTAACCGCGACTGTACAGTTCCCCATTTATATCTCAACTTTTCCAAATTAGATACAGCCGACCACACACGAATCTGGTTCGATGCATACAAAAGTAACTTCCATCATATCTCCATAAAGTTCCTTTTCTCAGACTTCGACGTGTGTCCACTAGTATCTGAATGCTTAAGTACACGGTAGGTATATAGGTTAATGTGATCGTTACGATAGAGGGTGTTCTGAATTTACATAACGTTTCCAAAGGGTGTTCTTATGACGTTGAATGACATTTTGAAAGGTTAAGTAGGTACTTTGTACAAGTTTACCATGTACTTAGTTTAGTTTATTGTATCTCATTATACAAATTTCATATAACACAAGTAATTTTGCTTATATCATTAGGTACTCGTACAGTGATCGTTTCATAATAATAATACATACTAACCAGTTGTAAAGTGCCACCTTATAGGCACTGGTCCCACCGCCGGCTAGTAAGCTAGAAAAGTTGGGCGAGTAACGGTTCATTGCGTGCTGACCAGGCACAGTGTGATCAATCGACCTTTACAGATCCGCAATGTAATGCTACTCGCCCAACTTTTCTAGCTTACTAGCCGGCGGTGGGACCAGTGCCTAAGTCAATGTTTTTCACCCTATGGGTCGCTCGCGACAGTCACATGGCTTCTTTTTAGGCACTGGTCCCACCGCCGGCTAGTAAGCTACAAAAGTTGGGCGAGTAACGGTTCATTGCGTGCTGACCATGCACAGTGTGATCAATCGACCTTTACAGATCCGCAATGTAATGCTACTCACCCAACTTTTCTAGCTTACTAGCCGGCGGTGGGACCAGTGCCTAAGTCAATGTTTTTCACCCTATGGGTCGCTCGCGACAGTCACATGGCTTCTTTTAGGCACTGGTCCCACCGCCGGCTAGTAAGCTAGAAAAGTTGGGCGAGTAACGGTTCATTGCGTGCTGACCAGGCACAGTGTGATCAAGCGACCTTTACAGATCCGCAATGTAATGCTACTCGCCCAACTTTTCTAGCTTACTAGCCGGCGGTGGGACCAGTGGCTTATACATACAAAATCCATAACATTAAGTGGTTAGGTTAGACGAAGGTAAAATGCAATCCCACTTCAATATTAATAAAACAATAACAATAGGCATGTACTGAATTAGTATTCAACATAGTAGTTTTCTAAGTTTACTTGAAAACAAGTTTCTGACAAGAAAAAAATGTTGGTACAAGCTTTTATTGCCGACTGTACTTTTCTGTATACCGTCATCAACTACTCATTGAGACGATTCTAACGAGCCCAAACTCGATGGGGTTATGTGGTTTTATTACGGAGTTCCTATAGCCACCTTCCAGCTCCATCATCAGATCAGCTCCACGTGTTCATAATATTGCATTGTCACGCGATTTGGATATTCGTGCAAAATCTCAACTCAATCGGAAACCGGGAAGTGGATCAAATTTAACTTGCAAGATTTGATTACAGACAGACAGACAGACAACGGGACAGGTGAAAGTAAATAAAAGCTTGTAAAAATACTTAATTTGGGGCCGCTGGTGAGCATCTGAGAAAAAAATATCTTATCTTATGTTATCTTATCTCCCCAGCAAACCCCAAAAAGTCATTGTATTATGGATGATGGCGTCCATAACTAGCGAAAGTTTAAATTTTAAAGCTCAGTTAAAACTCCAAAGCTGCACAATGGATTGTTGGTTCGTTACTGGAAGTTCCAGGCAGTTTGCGCGCTCGGTCGGTAATTTAATATTTATTGCCGAGTTCAGCTAATATGCGATTTTAAAACTAGTTACCGGCCGGTGATATTTTGAGCCCCAGTTTCGTAATATTTTTTTTGTGATTAGCAGCTTTCCATACTAATGTAGTCACGTGAACGATCGAATTTGTATGGAAAGCCGAGATTTTTTCATGAGTAATTTTTCTTCGTCACATAATTAGTTCCATACTCGATATTGACTGTGTAAAGCTATAAACATGTTTTATGTGACTATGTGTCGTGTTCCTTGCCATACAAAAAAAGTAGATAATGTAACTTCATTATCAGAAATTCAATAGAAACGGCCAGCAAAAAGTTAAGTACTATAAAGTAAATGATTATTTGAATGATAACGAAATATGTATGATGTTCTAAAGTCCAGTATAATACTAAAACACTTTTTGTAATAGAATAGCCGACTCCGATCCGTAGAAGTTCAAAAACTGAAAAATATAGATAATACGGGGGTAAACGTATGCTTTCCATCAGACAAAAGCAGTGTTGCCAGTTTTGGGCGAGTTGCGCCAACTTACGATTACAGACCGGATCAACATTAAATATGGCGCGAACGAACACCTCTTATAAATTACACACGGTCTAATGCAACTAAAACTAAAATTGTACCTTATTGTCACGGGCCACAGTTCGATTTTTTTTGTACTTAAAAAAAAAGCTTTAATTAAATGAGCCTACATACATTTTGAATTATCCGTGCCTAATTTTAAATGAATGTCCAGGGGGCCGATTTTTGACTTTCGAGCGCTCGAAAATTAAATAAAAGTAAATGCTATTGTAGTGTCATAATCACAGGCACTTACTTTCTACCGATAGAATTGAATACGAGTGGTCAATACCGCACGTTTTTAAATTTTCTATCATTTCAAAATAGCATTTCATAATTTTTTGACAGTTTTCGAGTGAAAGAGTCGAGCGCTCGAAAGTCAAAAATCGGTCCCCAGAGTGTGTCCATGATTCCGCAGGAGCTTCTCGTGACCCTGTCAACGCTGCTCCGCGGCTCCGTGTACGAGCGGCTCCGCTGGGCCTTCCGTCTGTACGACGTGGACGGCGACGGCGCGATCACGCGCGGCGAGCTCGCGGAGGTGGTGGTGGCCGTGCACGAGCTGCTGGGGCGACGCGCGCCGCCTGGCTCGCCGCACGCGAGGCTCGACGATGCCAAGGCTAACGAACAGGTCAGGTACCCCAGGGGAGGTCACGTCTCAAAGAGATGTGAGGAGTTGTTGCGCAGTAGGACAGAGGGAGGAGCTGATCTTGTTGAAGAACGGACAAAAAATATATAAGTAATTGACTAACTGGTTTTCAACAATAGTAGATTGTATGACAAGGGTCTAAAATAATCCATATTACCACGAGATGGTTATTTTCCCGAACGAAGTGAGGGGAAATAGTTCGAGGGATGGCTTTTGGACCAGAGTTATACACTCTACTTTTCACTTCGACAAAGACTTCGACGAAAAAGTAAAAACAAAGAATATCCATCCACAATCGATAAATAAATACCACGGCGAAAATATTGTTCAATTTGGCGCCATATATTCTTTAATAAACTGCTATAACACAGATACAAAATATTGACACCACGAATAAACGCCTCTGACCGTCTAATAGCCGAGTCCAAACGGCCGAGCGCAGCGGACAGCATACGGTGCATATGATAAAGCGAGATACACAGCGTCTATCCCGCTCTATCTCATAACTTATGTCATGTATGCAGCCAACCACGCTTGAACGTTTGGACGCGGCTATAGACGGTCGGTGTTTATTTTTAAATGATTGTGAATTCGGGAATAAAAAACGCCTAATAATATTTGAAATTTATTCTGTTTCCTGATTGGTTAATTTTAATATATAGCTGTATTCTGATTAGTTGATAGCAAATACTGGTTAATCAAAAATGTTTTTTTTAAACAGTTGTGATTGGTGTATTTAATACGTTGAAGCGTTTTGATAGGTAAAATTAAAATGTACTAAAATCATAAATATGTTTACATATTTTCCCTAGGGGCTAAATGTGCTACTTTAGCCCCGCTATCTAAGCCTAATATGACACACTTTTCGAGCATGAGAAGTGAAAACTATGTTACAACTGATTTTGCTCCAAAACACCGAATTTAATGGCAAATGTAACCGAAACCGCTTTTATTAACAAATGCAAGACTAATTGCAACTAAATTATCAATGCAAATCACACATTGTCACCAATTTTTCCACTTAAAGTAACCTCAATATTTATGCCGTCCGAATCGTGAGGTTATATACAAGACCACGTGCCAACGCGTGGCATTAAATTCCAAGTAGTGTGTAATGAGCATTCTTAGAAGCCAGGAGTTTTAGGAGGAGCAGCATTCAGCCTTACATCTCTTATAAGCGCTCCGGCCGAGGGCTTAACCAGACCTAGAGCATAAATAATTCCTTTATGCCTAGAGTGACCTTTTCTCAGCGATGCGAGATGCACACAGGAGTAGGTCAGATTGTATTGACTATTTAAGGACTCTCCTAACCTCACATTGACGGCTACTTACAATGATTACAGGTAGACCGAGTGTTCCACAAGCTAGACCTGAACCAGGACGGCGTGATCACCATCGAGGAGTTCCTGGAGTCCTGTCTGAAGGATGACGTCATCATGCGCTCGCTGCAGATGTTCGACACGGAGCTATGACGGCAAACCGACTCCGCGCACGAGCGCCCAGACCTCAGGTAGGTACTACATGCCCCAGAAAAAGGAGCCTAGTTAGGTCGATTCCACTCTCACCTCTTGACACCGCCTCAACCAATCTCACTGGATCGCGCCATGTGCCAGCACAAACTTGAACGTAAATATTAAGGCTGGGCCACACAGCTGCATGGGGACATGACACGAGTTCCAGTGCTACAGGTTATAGCTAATGACCTCCCATAAGATGGACTGATGATCTGGTAAAGGTCGCGTGAGTTCACTGGATGCGGGTGGCGCAGAACCGGTAATTGTGGCTATGTCCAGCACTGGACGTCTTCCGGCTGATATGATAATGATGATGATAGCACAGCTGCATGACGCCAGCGGGACCCGATGAGTGCGCGATGCGCGCGGGGCGCGCGGTCACATAGAACACGTCCGCATCGCGCAGTCTGTATGGCGTCGCTAACCTCCATTCGGTGCGCAGCGGTCGCGTCGAGCGGTCATCTCGCTTGCGTCGCGCACTGAGTGGGCAATTTTTTTTTTTTTTGAACCTGACTGTTGCTATAATAGGACGAACCCAATATAGCGGTCGAATTGCGTGGTTGGAGGGAAGCCTGGGGAAAATCCAGGGGGAGCCTCCGGCACGACCACGCGGGAAAGTTTGTACACTGGAATACTCTACGAGTTTGCGCTCCAGTGAGATTGGTTGAACGGTATCAACCGAATCTGGGGTGTGAGTGGTGTCGAACTACTGGGAGTTTTATCGCTGGTTCGCTAAAACCTAGCCTAGCTGAGAAGAGTCCAGCAAGAAACTCAGCTAGGCCCGACTTGGGTCGGACTGACTCTACCCGGTATGCGGCGGTACCGGGACGAATAGGGACTCTGAGTGGGCAAGCCTTTCGGTCCGGTTAATGTATCGTACATTTATCTTTCTCTCTCTCTCTCTCGTTATGCATGGTTTAAGAGGCAGAGGCAATAGGCAGGTTCTGGAGACAGATGAAACAGAACACATACTCTGCTCCAGCGGACCACTCACGCACAAAAGAAGTACCTACCTAGGACGGCACATCGTGCACCACAAAGAGGTAACATATAACCGCCCAAATAATCTGGAAATTCCTGGAGGCAACGGGCCTTAACGGTGAAGTCTAATAAAAGGCTGCTACAATAGATCACTTGCTGGTCGAAGCGGCATACTAAGGCCCACAAAATAACAATAATAAGCAGAGACATAGTCACGGAATAAAGAATCCATTGGAAGTGGTGAGTGGGCTTTCCCGTGTCGCCGAACATGAGCCATAATAAGCATACTTCTTGCACAGATTATTGGCAGTCACCTAGCGACCGCACGCATCGTATGACATGAGTGAATATTTGTTTATTTTAGGAAAATGCCGTATTGCTTTGTTGAAAGCTGCTCCAATAATAGCACATAAAAAACTTGTCTCATGGAAGTATTTCTTATCATCGTTAAGGGGTGATTCTTGAGAGGGTCAATTTTCAGCGTCCAGAGGGAAAAAGTACCCGAAAAAATAAAATAATTAACCTGACACATTTTTGTTTAGTAGTTCAACACTTAATCTAACTGGGGCAGGATTATTTTTTATTTTAAGGTAAGTAGAATCTGCCATAAAAAAATATCAAACACCTAAAACATGATTCCCCTGATGCGTCCATCCGCCATTTTGTGAACAATCTACTCTGAAAAAAACTAGTTATGGATTGAAATCAAATATTGTATCGAGGTAAATCGTTAGAATATAAGTTAAAGATTCAATTAAAAAATATATGGTTCCCCTATTTATCACAGTTTTTATAGGAATCTATATCAAAGGTTTGTCCAGAGCTAACGTATGATTCCCCTGATGCCTGACTAAACAACGCGCACATCCCTACTGCAATGTATTGTGACGCGTAACCTCTGCCGTGCCTCACCCTTGTCAGTTAGCGCTAGCAACGCCGCGGAGAGAGGACGCGTCGGTCGCTGGAGCTCTGAGCAATGAAGGTAGATATCTAATTCCCCTGACTTTGGTTCACTATGACTATGATTACTCTGTATTTTCATATAAAATCTATTTCCTGCAATTGGCATACAATGTTTAGTGTAGAGAATAACACATGAATGAATGCGTGTTTTGATTTAATAGATACTCTTATATTAATAATAGTTTCGGCATAATCGACAAAAAACATACTTTTTCTTATTCCCCTGACTCTGATTCCCTCGGTTTCTGATTCCCCTGATTCTCATTCCCCGGTTTTTTGAACGGGGTAATGATAGATTTCTGAAGTTTTCTTGAAAATAAATATTTTATCATATAAATTCGTCTTGCTTTACGATGGTGCGTCTCGAGTTTCGGGACGGGTGTAAATGGTTTCAAATTACCTTCATCAATTTGCCGTCTTACAGTCCAAGCACTAAGTTGGTTCCACCAAGCCCTAAAAAATGATGAGTCATTGCTGTTCCCGTAAGAAACCGATTTCGCAGCATAGTGTTGACTAGATCACGATCTTCCCGTGCCGTCGTACACCTAGGTCTGCCTGTTATTGGTCTGCGTAGGTTCGAACTAGTTTCTAGAAAACTTTGGCGAACACGCTGAACTGTAAAAAACAATACACCGACTATTCTTGCGGTTTCTCGCTGACTTCTCCCATTTTCCAGCATCGTCAGGATTCTGGTACATTCCTCGGGTGTGAGTGACATAATTACTAATTTAATAATGACAAGTGGATACTTGGTAGACTTCTTATAAATACATTTTCACCTCAGCAGCTCGAACAAGCATATTTTGCTGCGTGAAAACAGTGTGCAAAATGCGATTTTGCTCACTCCGTGAGACAAAGTAGCTTTTTAATTTTGGTGCGGAGCACTGACATTTCGTCGTATGGGGTCTATTACCTACAAGTTCAGAATATTTGAACTTTATTAGCACTGTCCCTTTCATTCCATTACGAAAAAAGAAAATGGCAGACATAGGTCGATCCGGGAGAAACGCTAGGTTAATGATGATTTTTGCAAGTCATGCAAAGAATTAATGTCAATGATACTATAAGTCTCAAATTATGGTACTAGTCTATAAGAATATTAAGAAAAAAAATACTGTGAATTTTTTATTTATTCCAAGTTCGATAATTTTGTATTTATTTAATAAAACATCTGATTAAATACCAAAGATTATCATTCCCTTGTCAATTTTATGATTCCCTTGTAGTTTTTATGATTCCCCTCTCATTTTTCTGATTCCCTTGTACTTTTTATGATTCCCCTGACATTTTTTCTCATTCCCCTGACAGCTGAACTTTGAATTGGTATATTTCCGAACCTAATTGACCCAAAGTGATGCCTATTCGATAAATGTGTTTATTATTAAATATTTAATTGGATTTTATTGTAACTTAGTAAAAAATTCTTAAAATAAAAAACGCCACGGGAATGAGATGAATAATGCAATTCTCAAGAATGACCCTAAGTAATATTTTAGAATACGTATAAAAAGATATTTAATTTTCAATTTCTTAGACACAATTTGCGCCTGTAGTCAAGGAAATATCAATTCTATTTCTCTATCAATAAAGTTCATAATCCTGTGTATTATTTCGCTACTCAGATCGTGAATGCGCAGCAAATTTCCCGAAGGTTCGCTACTCAAATGCTGTGGCTAAGGTCGATACTTGTTATCGATAAACCAAAATGACAGATTATATTTTATCCTACTTCCTACTAATATTATAAATGCGAAAGTTTAGATGTTTGGATGTTTGTTACTCAATCACGCTTAAACGGTTTGAATGAAAATTTGCACTAAGATAGTTTATAGCCTGGATTAAAATATAGGACAGTTTTTATCCCGGGTCCACGCGGGCGGAAGCTAGTGAGTAATATGCAGAGCCCAGAATTCTCGTAGCACGTTTGAGCTGTCATAGGGACTTCTCGTTTATCGACTTCCGTTTATACATATGTATTATTGTATAATCGGAAGTATTGTAGTGTTATAAATATAAATTAAAATAATAATATTTTAATGCTTATTCCTCTTATTGCTTTTTAATTTTTATAATTTATGGATTTCTTACCTATGCCTTTTAATCAGGACAAAGACCATTCTTATTATTTATAAGAAAGAATAAAATATTATTATTTTAATTTATATTTATAATTTCCTAAAAGTTGGTATCCAAAGGTTATCTCGAAGAGATCGCTCATTCGCGATAAGACTGCGTGTTGTTACGTCTACTCGTAATCATATTTTTAACCGACTTCAAAAAAAAGGAGGAGGTTCTCAATTCAGTTGTTTCTTTTTTTTTCAATTTTTGTTACCTCAGAACTCCGTCATTGATGAGCCGATTCGTAATTTTTTTTTTATTTGTAAGTATATGCTTCCAGGTGGGTCCCATTTTTTCAAAAATTCAATTGGATGATGGGATCCATGAGGAATTGAGGGAACTCCTCAATTATATTAGGCACGCGTGTAGTGATTTTGGTATTTTCTATTATAACTCGTGTATTTACACCCGGAAATCATAAATTTGGTGGAGTGAAATTGATGATGAAGACCACAGATGACTTATGGAATTCCTCAATTATGTACATAAAATTGAAAAAGTATATCACAGATTCTGATAAGATTCCGTTGAAATAGCAACTAATGAAGTGCCAAAGGTGATCCTTGTTGAATCGACGGAAGTCCTCAAATATTATCGGCCCACATACAGCGATTGGGTTTTTTTCTCTAATAATTAACGCATTTGCTCTCGGAAATCAGTTCATGTGGTAAATTGGAAAATAAATGTGGAAATGTTCTCGTGGCTTGGCGGAGTACTAAATTGAAGTCGGTTAAAACTTTGTTTTTAAAGTAAATTATACATATTGTATTCTGTATTTATTGATATACATAATGTATAATCGGAAGTCGATAAACCAGAAGTCCCTATGACAGTCAAAAGCATTCCGGGCTCTGGTAGGGGAAGGTGAGGTAATACGATCCCTGGAGGTCAAATGATCCCCCGCCGTAAATCTGAGACAACTAGTGCCATCTATCCAAATGTGCATGAAACATGTGTCCCGCATCCCTGCCAGTTGCCGCTCCGAGTGTCATGGCGGTGCGAGCGCTTGGCGTGATTTTATTAAAAAAAAATATCAAAAAGTGTGGCTCTGATCGAAGGTAAGTCTGTTTTTGAACTTTCATTACTTTTTACATGTTCGTGTTTATTGAAATGTTGTTTTATTTGCGGGTATTAATAGCAGTTAGCTAATATTTAAGCAATGTTTGATCTCCGCACGCGGTATTTGAAGACTATGTTTTGATCGATATCTTGGAATTTGGTGTTTGGGGCGAAATGATCCCTTTCTGTCTGTTTAAAATGATCCCTGGAATCATTTTACCCCATTAGTATTTGTTGTTCTTACAGATCATGCCGAGAATTTATATA
The DNA here is from genome assembly GCA_947049275.1 of Epinotia bilunana. Taxonomy (NCBI): domain Eukaryota; kingdom Metazoa; phylum Arthropoda; class Insecta; order Lepidoptera; family Tortricidae; genus Epinotia; species Epinotia bilunana. The sequence goes on along the minus strand of OX346276.1, from coordinate 6,622,167 downwards.
CGCAAAACTAATCGCCAAAACGAATGCTTCTTCTGTACTGAAAGCTACTCCAAAGTAGTCCAAAGACAATAAAGGCGAAGGGTGGATTAGGTGTGTTGTGTGTCTTAAATCGGGACATGAGGCTTGTGCGGGAGTAGAAAGTGACGATGAAGGCGACTTTACTTGCGATATTGGCCTTTCTAGTAACAAATTTGATAGTGTGAAATAAGGCTATAGGTCTATTTCTAAGTTCCTAATAAGAAAATTATTATTTTTTAAATGAAGAGTTTAATTTTCTATTGCATTTTGACATTGATAAAAAACCTTTGATCCCTATCATAATTTATGAGTATAATTTGTGTTTTTTTTATTTAGAAGACGAGTTTATTTGTTTACCTGCCTTGATTAGGTATGTTGTTAATTTTGCAAACCTTTAAAAAGTTTGTTGCAATGTTTAATGTTCAGTTTTGTTGGTTGAGTAGTAGATAATTATAAAAAAAATCTCTAATGAAACTAGAAGACTGGAAAAGATTTGTGTAACTTGCTTATATACTTAAATTGTTATGAACAATACATATGATTAGAATAAACAGCTAAGTGTTTTATTTCACTGATATTTATTAAATTATAGTATAAAATGATCCCTGGGATTATTTTACCCCTACCCCAGGGATCATTTTTTACATAGGTGTGTATAAAATGATCCTTTACTAAACTTTAACAAAAACCTCTTGTACAAAAAAACTACATACATCTAATAAAAAATAAGTAAGCAGTTACAAAGTTAAGTAAATTCACTACGTCTAACAATAGGAATCTTACGATTTTGCTTTCAACTTTAGCCACAGTTAAGTTTTTCCCTTAAGGGGATCATTATACCTCACCTTCCCCTAATATGTATCTGAATATTGTGTCATACACAATAAAATAACTATTATAATCTTATAGTTTTCCTAAAGACACAAATACTAAGGAAAAATGCATTGATGCCACGGGGAGGAAGGATTGGTTTCCGCAACGATTCAACACCATTTGTTCGAAACATTTTGATGCAACTCATATTGAGTTTCGCAAAAGGAAATCGCTTCATTCTTGAAGATTCAATTCCCACGCAGAGTATTGTATGTAGTGTAATTACGAACAATTAATTCAATTCGCAATACGCACGGCGAACTAATGACATTTAGTTTCCTGTTATCCCGCACAACGAACAAATTTGACGGTAAATTCTCACTAGACCGCACTCGCACAACGTCGGCAGTATAGATTGCTGTTAAAATAATTCTATGTAGTATTTGAGATGTGCTTGTATTAAATTAAACAAATTATATTCTTTGTTTATTAGAAATCTGTGTTGAATTGCTACTAAATTTATAACAAATGTTTTTTAAGTATAAATGTTACCTACTACTTATTATATCATAAACAAGATTTTATTAGAAACAATTTGTAAATAAGTCTTAGCTTAATATTTACCCTATGAATATCATAAAAATATCGATAGTCAAACTCAAACCATACCCACATCCCTATTCCGTTACAGCCAAATAGTCGTATCATCATACACATTTTGCAGTACATGCGACTTTTCGGTTTCAAGCGGTCGCATCTTATGAATGGAAGGATGTTTCGAAAACACCGCCATCTTGCGTCGAGTAGCCGAACGACCACGCCTCTTGCAAGTCTTGCAACGCATATGGTAACGGACGTAAGAAATATTTACTTGACACTCTAAATAAGACCGTAAATAGTACTAGTTAAAGTAGACTTTGCATATAAAATTAGCTACCGTTAACAACATATTGGCACAGCACGTTTTAACAAATTGAAAGCATATTGCAATTGTGTGTTCGTGTATTATTTAAGTGTGGTTGTTGCGTGCGGCGACAGTGGTTCTCTATGAAAATCGGTTGAATGCCACTTCCAATGGATTCTTTATTCCGTGGATATAGTGGACGCGGCTTATTGAGCGAAATATAAATGAAATTTAGAACAAGTAGTTCCTGTCTGTGTCAAAAGATTTGATTATTATAGTACTGTAAACGCTATTATTACCGTTTCATAAACGATCATCTAGCGTAGCTACACCCTTAGTCTGGTCCTCTTAATTCCAGGACCGTGTCGAAGCGGCCCCTCGCGCCGCGCGTGTGCCGCTGCGCGCGCGCGCCGCTGCACGCGGCGGCCGCGGCGTGCTGGACGCGCGCGCGCGCACTCGCGCGCCGCCTCGCCGCCCTCCAGCATTTGTACCACGTCTGGCGCCCTAGAATCAACGCCAAGCTCTTCCTGGCCTTCTAATCATGCCTTACCCTTGTCACGTGACTATAATATACGGGTTGCATCGACTTATAATTTCTCACCGATCAACGTTAAATATGGCGCCGGCTCTCGTTCCATAAAAACGTGTCATACTTTCCATTCGTTCAGATTTTAACGAACACCGCTTTCGATTATACAAACGGTTTGGTGCAACCCAGCCTATCCTTATCTTGGCACCAAAAGGGGCTGACTTGACCCGCCAGTCATGACTTCTAATGGCGTCTGACTCAGGGCCGCGCTCTTCCTGGCCTGCTAAAGGACTACAGTGGGACTAATACAGCTGCCAAGCCGCGCGAGACTCGGCGACTCCTGTCTCATTCGCTTGGAGAATTAAAAAGAGGAGGAATGTACGCATCTCGCGTCGCGCAGTCGGTTCTGCTAGTTACTTCTATCGCTTATGGCGTCCTAATAATTCACTCATGGCGGTAATCGTTCTAAAGAACCCAACGAGTAGCCTCGAAACGCGTCAATGTGTGATTTGTCGCGCAGCTTGCCACACGTGTGGATCAAGGCGTTATTCCTGGCCTCCTTGGCGGAGCTAGTATGACTGCCAGTCATATCGTTGTTCGCGTAATGTGTCTACCAGATTTCTTAACGGGAAACTGTTCCTGGTTTATTGATAGCTGAATTTTGTGCGATAAAAGGCTGGTTTGCACTCCGATATAGCGACCTAGGCTCAGCGCCAGGCCTGAGGGGCTACCGCGAAACGAAAACGAACTTCGTTCGTGTATCTCCCTCTCTGTCGCACTTGCTAGTTCGAGCGACAAAGACGGAGATACACGAATGAAGTTCGTTTTCGTTTCGCGGTAGCCCTTCTGGCCTTCTAAAGGACACCGCTATCGCTTGTCACTTGGCTATGTCCATTATGGCCTAGCCCCGGGCATCTGCATTACGTGAAGCACTTTATAATCACGAAACTAGCACTCGTTTGCGCGACACAACTTAACCACAGTGGCGACGCCCCAGCCTCAACACGAAGCTGGGCTGAATTTTCATACTAAATAACCCAGCGGGGCTAGCACAATCCGCCTATACTTATGTCATTTGACGCGCGACATACAAGTATCTCAGATTTAAAGCAAAGTTCTTCCTGCTGCCATGTCGCTTGTTCAGGACAAATCCATCAAGAAGCGCCCTGGGCTTAAGCGAGGGTCTTGCTGGCATATAATTACATTCATTACCCAGCAAGGCGAGCTGAACTGCCAGTCTGCTTGTTACGAGCGAGACCGGAGCTCTTTCTATCCTTATAATCACCGGCTTACTACCTGGCGGGCCTATCAGACACTACATAACACACTGTTCATTCTATTTTTCTCACGTGGCAGTGTTTTTAACTATCAGATACTTTTTCTTTCTTTATCTTTATCTGGCTAAAATCATGTCGGACCTGTTATGCAAAGCTTTCGTTCGTCGTTTCCCCATAAAGCTTTTATTTTTAAATTATATAAAGCAGTTAGCTATCTACGTAAAAACCTAACCTTTATAATACTTGCTGGAAAAGATTACGTCGGCAAAATAGACGTGCCAGCGTAGATTACAGAGCATTTAGGTAGATCATTTATTAATAAATTCGTCTGTATTTATTAGAAACTATTCAATTTTGTTTTTACGGTTACTTTAAAAGTCAATAGTGACTGCAATAACAATAGATAAGTGAGTTAAATTAGCAATATTGAATACTATAAAAGCAACAAATGTTTCGCGAAACATTTTAAAAGCAACAGACAAGGAATTTTCAAGTCGAACATTAGGTTCAATAACAATAGATTACCTAAATACTTAGCCGATTAGTAAAAGTGTGTGTGAATGTCTATGGACGTATTAGCTGAGCTGAAACACCATGCACCTCTCAGACGACGGTTTCGCGAGCAGGCCTAAGATGTACATTTATCTCTTATCGTCGTGGATAAGAGATCTGTCACTCTCACGCTCGTATACTGAGGCACAAAAGATCGGAGTGGCGACAGCTTGTTAGGTAAATCAAAATTATCTGATTTTGAAACCGAGCGGCGCTTTGAGCTAGACTCGAAGCGCGATGCATTGAAAGCCAGACCACCTGCGGCAATTAATTATAATTATTTAAACGGTTTACTCACATGCCCGCAATGTGCGAGGACCTTCACGAAGAAGACAGGCTACATAAGTCACATAGACCGTCGACTACATACCTGAACGCACTCACTGTGGCCGATACCGGCCGGGACTACATCACTGATCAAAACGTGGCATATTACGTATGTCATATCGACAGCGATAGGTGATAAAATGGCAAGAATCCATGTTACGCCCGCAAATCGTGCAAAAACTCTCGTGTGTTGTGAACGCTTCTTTCTTGTCACATGAGCCACCTCCGACAGAATGAATGAATGAATGAATGTAATCGGAGACTACTGTCACACGTCGAGAGTTGACGACTCCCTCGTCGGAGATGTGCGGAGAGATTCAGCTTTAAATTGCTATAACTTACCATACAAGTATAATGTTGAACTGTTTATTTCAGAAAAAATAACCGTAGTAAATAGTGAAAAATACCTTTTCTCAAACATGCAATGAAATATTGACGTTGTGTTCTTCATAATGGGCTTCGAAGTGTCACGTTTCGGGCGCGACGAGAGACCCGTAATGGCATTTCATACAAAATTGGAGGCCTAGGCCGGCAAGATGGACTTGTTTGATTTCCATTCCACTATTTGTGGCACAGGATCACGGCGTTCAACCATGAAAATAGAAGTTTGATTTCTTGGAGTTTTTTTTAATTTATTTCATTGCGTGTTTGAGAAAAGCACATGCATACCTCGGCGTGAAAAGGGGTTGCCGGTCTCATAACTATCCGACCTCGCTACGCTCGGCCGTCTATATGTACTCGGCCGGCAACCCCTTACTTCTCGGCCTCTGTAGTAATGTACTATTTCCACAGGGCAGCCTAAGCATGACCGCGATTATTTTGGACAGTAAACACCTGGGCCCACTCGCACTTATACTTGGACCCATATTTTTTGTCCGCCATTAACGCCCGGCCCGTGTAGATAGCGTCTCCTTATGTTTCAGAGCAATATATGTACTTAAATATTGATATAGAAAAACATGCAAAAGCTAAGATTCCCGTGCTACAGGATATAATAACAAATTAAAATTTGAAACGAACTAGAAAAGTTGTCTGCAAATAATCTCAAGGGTGAATATGATTTTCTCTCGCTCTCGCTTGTAACGGCATCCCTCTCGGTGGGCCGTACCGCTCTGCGTCGCACAAGCAACAAGGTAAAAGCTCCAACCAGCGACCTGCTACCCCTTATTAACCGACTTCAAAAAAAAGGAGGAGGTTCTCAATTCGGTTGTTTTTTTTTTTTTTTTTTTAATATTTGTTACCTCAGAACTCCGTCATTGATGAGCCGATTCATAAAACTTTTTTTTTGTTTGTAAGTATGTGCTTCCAGGTGGGTCCCATTTTTTTGAAAATTCAATTGGATGATGGGATCCATGAGGAATTGAGGGAACTCCTCAATTATATTAGGCACGCGTGTAGTGATTTTGGTATTTTCTATTATAACTCGTGTATTTACATCCGGAAATCATAAATTGGTGGAGTGGAATTGATGATGAAGACCACAGATGACTTATGGAATTCCTCAATGATGTACTTAAAAGTACAAAAGTATATCACAGATTCTGATAAGATTCCGTTGAAATAGCAACTGATGAAGTGCCAAGGGTGATCCTTGTGGAATTGGCGGAAGTCCTCAAATATTATCGGGTCACATACAGCGATTGGGTTTTTTTCTATAATAATCAACGCATTTGCTCTCGGAAATCAGTTCATGAGGTAAATTGGAAAAGAAATGTTCTCGTGGCTTGGCGGAGTACTAAATTGAAGTCGGTTAAAACTTTGTTTTTAAAGTAAATTATTTTACTAAGATTTACTAAACCTTTTGGAAGTGCTTAAAAGGAAGAAATATTTTTTGAAACTTGACAAATTTTTGGATTACGTTGAGGCTTCTGTCCACTTTCGTATTTATGTAGATATAAAGCAGAAACCACTGCTATTGGAATTGTATTTTATTAACTAAAGGGAAGAATTTAAATCGCTCCGAGTAGGGTTGGAGCCTGCGGTTTATTTGCGCAGAACTAACTGCTCGATCGGTTTTTGATCCCAAACTTTGAAAGTTTACAATTTTGTATTTTTTATTGCGAATCTAATGGGATTAAGGTGAGAGCACTGCCTCTTTTTAATAAATACCTAAAGATACTAGTCATTTTTGATCAGGTAAATCAAAAGAAGTGTAACCTACCTTTAGATCTCTGAAATTTTAATCTAGGTACTCAAAGTAATTTTTAATTAGCAGGAGTATGTACTTACACAATTACTTTTACATCTGGAATGTGTTAAGTACTTTTTAATATTTAATGAGCGAGCGAAGTTCTCTGATTTTTTACTGACTGGAACATTGCGTTTGTATGTTTGTATACATGTTTGACAATAACTTGAGTAGGTGTCGTTGATTGGAACGTGGTGAAATTTGGTAGGCAAATTATTAAAACCTTTTTTTTTTATTCAAACATGAGTCAAATCGTCTACGAGTTCGCGGTTTAGAGCGAACGGCTAGTTCATTTAAGTTATAACTAATATAAAATGTAGGTCTATTTTACATAAAATGATAATATTCTACGATTAACAAACATAACCAATAAATGACAAATGAGTCAGTAACTCCACTAGTTAAAAATGTGACTTTATTGTGGTCCCATCATTTTAGTACCAGGAAATCGTAAGTGCCTAAGAAGGGTCGGGGAATTCCAAGCAAAGAACTAAGGCTCGTCTTGGCGGGGGCACTGCCGTGCCCCCCGATTGATGTAATGTTACACCCAATACATACAATTGGGGCAAGGTAGAACATGGGAAATAAACAATAACAGGCGTAACTGCAATTCTAACGACGAGGTACCCGATGTTTATCTTACCCCAAGAAAAATAAACTATGTTTTTCTTGCCCCGACTGACCTTGCAATTAATCAGCGTGTCTGGCTTTTCACGGATAAGCAGACATGAAAACTAAGATTGGTCTACTAACTATCCCTGTGTAATGACATTCAACATTAATTTTAAAACGGCAAGCAATCTTAAGTAATAATATGCAATTTTTAATCATATCAGTCGTATTTTCGCTTTATAGGATTATATTTAACGATTTTTTATGCCTGTGTATGTGAACTAAGTCTGAATGTCTTATTGAGTCCAGTGGAATGTATGTATTACTGTAAAAAGTCCATTTCAGACCTTACTAGGTACTTAGTAAGTATTTACCACGCGGTAGCTTTAACGTTTCGTGATGCTTTTCATACAAACTGCTTTACTGACTAGGTAGGTACATTGCTCATTTACAAATTACCTTATTAATATTATTATTGTTGTTTCTAGTTGATTGCGTTATTGCCGATGGTAAATATATAAATACATGTTTGTTGAGATAAATACAATATTTTCTCATATATTAGAATTGAAAATGCTAAAATAAAATTGTATTGAATTTCAATGCGGCGTTAACTAGTTATCAAATCAAATCAAATATTTTATTGCATACATGTTGTTACAAAAGCAGGTGACAAATGCTATAACAGACTCAAACATGCACCCTGTAAGGGCATCACAATATTTATTAACTATCACTTAAAACTAAAACTAAAAGATTTTAATTAACATATTGTAATTTGTAAGGCTTTATGAGCCAACATATATATATATATATATATGTAGACTCGATTCGATTTAATTTAATTACTTTTCATTTAAAAATTCTCAGTTATTGAAGTTAACTAAGTAAAACAATAATAGGTACCATGAAATTGTGCTGATAATAAGCAGTATAGGATGTATAGGTGTCAATAACACCTACGTTTGAATGAAAAGTGTACCGTAACGTGTACCCTTAGACCCAATACGCACTGTCGACTAGTCGCCGGCGACTTGGTCTCTCAGCGACCAAAACATAGCCGGGCGGCCGGCGACTAAGTGCGTAAACGCCTATATAAACTGTACAAAGTCACGGTCGCGGCGACTCAGTCGATGGCGACTAGTCGACAGTGCGTATTGGGTCTTAAGGACAACATTGAGGATGTGAATTGTAAATTGATCGAAAATGATCTGATTGACAGACGACAGACCTCACTTATATTTTTTGACAAAAAGAGGACTGTAAACCTTATCTGCGAACGTGTTTAACGCAAACAGATAAGTTTAAAAAAAACTTGCATTTATAGTTGAAGGTAGACATGATTAAGGAATTGATTAAGGAATTTGATTTGTTAACTGGAGATTTACTAATTGTTGTACCGGTTTTGAAGACCGGAAAAAATAATGCATACATAGACTATGAAACTGTTTTTGGTCTAGTTTAATATGATAAAAACTAATATTCTGTATTGTATTTTGAATAATTTAGTGGATTCGTTCCTAAGTTACATACAGGTTAGGGATATTGTTTTACCTGCCTGCCCCACTTTGTAATTTGTTGAGCGTAGCACAGTCTTACGGGCAGTAGACGAAATATCGGGAAGCTGTGGCTTTACCTTTGTTATTTACCGCAGTGGACAAAATAACTGTAACCCTCACATTACGATGTGTATAACAACAATAAATAAGTAACCAACTTTAAAGGCGAAATAATGAATGCCATACGGTTAAATAATAAATAAATAAATAAGAAACCAGCAGATTAGTGCAGTTTTGTTTAATATGTATTAGCTAGCTGCTTGCGTCTTTGTAATTACATTGCTGGTTAGCACCCGTAAGTTTGTGTGTAGACTTATTTAGACCGAATTTTACTGTTACTATGGAACATGCATTTTATTTTTCTGTAATTTCACGAGGCACAAAGCCGTGGAACGACGAGTTTCTTAATTTCGTACTTTAAAAGCATTTTCTGATATCTAGTTAGTAGAGTTACAAATAATCTTATGAATAGTCGAAATTTAGCTATTGGTATTATAAAATCAATCAAGAATTGTTGACTGATTTGACAATTTGTAGATGTGGATAGTTTCATAGGGCAAGCTACATTCGGTTGAGTCTTTTCGGTAACTTTTTATCGGACATTGGTACAAGGTGAGATATGGCAAGATTACCACTAGCAAAAGAAAAAACTCTTTGGGTTCTAAGTAGGTACATGGTGAGTGCTGGACTCACTTTCAACACATTTGCCGCGTCTATGCTACCTCTACCTACTCATCTTGTAAGATTAGTTCGTGAGCAACCTACTATTCACTAAGGGAATACTTGACACATGGATAATTGTTACGAATGCTCCATCTTGACTTAAAATATTTGTATGCCTTATGGCTAAATATAGAGATACACTAATATGAATAATTGTAAACACCTTTAAACCTGTGATTACAAATAAATATTTTGTCTTTGTTTTTGTCCCATTTCCGTCTTATAGGGTCGCCGTCATCGACGTAAGCAAATATAATGCAATATACCAGCACGGAGGATTTGTGGCATTTTTTGTCGTTAGAACCTTAACAGAGCTGTACGGAGTCATTTCCATTTAAAAGTTACCGATAAGGCTTATGCTGTAGTAAGTAATAATTAATTATTAAATAAGCATAGTTAGATGACAGTTTTCATTACTATCAGTGTTGAAGATGACAATGGTAACGTAGTTGTGATATGATGTAAACAGTGTGCGTATTACATGGTTTTTTTACATTAGTCTAGGTGGGGAACGATGGAGAAGAAAAACAAGGGTGAATATAAACTTGATGCCTTCTGTAATATTTACCATTCCTTATCCCAATCGTGTAAATTTTATTCAAAATTTCTGAGAAATGGAATTGGACTGCCAACAAGCCTTTGTTTTTCTTACCCCATGAATAATTCCGTTTACCCTTACTGAAGATTACTTAAATTAAATTATTCAAATGCAGCTTTTTTTAACGGCTTTCATGAACTTCAAAGATATTCACACATTTCACATTATTTTACTGAATAGAATAGCGAGTAAAAAGTAGGGTTTTATGTTGATGTAATGTTTATTTGTAGTATTTACGTAATATAAGACTATTCGAGTCCATTTTTTGTTTTAAATACGAAATAATATTAGAATTACTGAAATTATAGCTGAACGACCAAATTTTGTCCAGTCACTGCTTTTACAATAAAATTAAACATTGCATCTCTTTACTAAAGAAATGATTTAAAATGAAACTTTGTTTATTGCGAATTCTCTGCAAGAGAAATACAAAAAACATAATATGTGGTCGTTGTATAAGTTTAAAATCTCTTAATATTTAAATTATGCCTTTTATTTAATATATTTTTTTATTTAATTAATTCCTACATAATAAGATAATTAATTATTTTAAAGGGACTTTTAAGGGGTTGCATTTGACTATATAGTTTTCAAAGTTTATAATTAAGATTTTTCATGGTGCACTTTTAATATTTATAAGAAAATTATTATTGAAAGTATCCCATATATAAATAACTACATATTATATTTTGGAATGTTGCATGATTTTATCGCTACGTATTCTATACTGGGTGTGCAGTATACAAGGTGTGTTTTTAACCGTCTTAGAGCCGAAGCCCAGTTAATGTATACATTACAAAGAACTTAAAAACGTTGTTTAATAATAATAATATTTTTTGTAATAATATTAATTTTAATCATCCAGGCGAGTTACCGCAGTGACCGCTAGCCGCCTTCTTTTGTAGATAGGTACGTACTCTAACCGGGTGAATGAACCTCGCACCGTGCGCCATACTAGGATTTTTCAAACTTAATTACTTTTTATTACTAAAAGCTTAACTAATACATTTTTTTTGTCACGAATGATTAGTAGGTACGTTTTGGATACTTTAAGTGGGCTTTGGCTCTAAGACAGTTAAAAAACACGTTGTACAGGAGATCAAATGAAAGGAAATTGATACAGGACCTCAAATGCTACAAAATGTTAATTGACCCATGTATGATCCGCAAAAATATGTCATTTCCCAGATATCATTGTTTTCGTTTCTAACTACAGCCCTGTCCTATTCGTACTCGTAAGTGTCATTAAGAATTAAAGTTGGAATTAAGATGCTCAGCGATAGATGACAGAGATGACAGATGATCTATGTTACTTTATAAAACACAAAATCGAAGATATCTCAGACACTATTCAACTTCGCTAAACACACAAAGAGTCAAATCGGTAACTATAGCTATTGAGGTTCTCTATACTGGTTTTCGATTGATCTACTGAACGTTAAACGGTCATTCTCTGGATTTGTGCCAGCGTCTAACTGCCACGACTCCATATAAAATGCTCGTAAACGGTGCTAATTAGACACAACCGTAGTCACTTTGAGAATGTCCGTAAACACCCTGTGTAAATACCTATACCGTAAAAGATTATAAAACCATGGGACTTATTTTTTAATTATTTTTACCTTACTCGAACTGGTTGTACTTACCAGTTTTGTATGGATCGCATGGGAATTGGGTCTCCAATAAACGGTTGATGTTATTGGTGTTTCCTTGAGGAATTTGGAAAATTTTAAATGACAGTTTTATGCCTTTTATAGAGTGAGAATGGAGTAAGGTCGGGTGGGGTAAAAGGAACATCGGGGTAAGACGAACAATAATTACAGCATACATAATTTATGATGGGTCATATAACATTGAAACGACCCTGTCATCACGTGGTCATACCTTTCGATTGGGCACATTTAACATGATGTGGCACCTATATAGGTAGCGATGTTAAATCCCCCAGTGTTCCAAAACCCCGACCTATCATTGGAGTTATAATAGATATTAGACTTAAGGGAGTCCGCCACTGAATTCCCTCGCCGGTCAGTGAACGCCGTCAGTGGAACTCGGTGGCTGAATTCAAACTGTATGCGGCAGCCCTAAACGGATACCATTTCAACTATCCCGGGCTAAAACGTTCTCCCTGTTACCCTACCTGACCTTACCTTAACCTGATCGCGTGTATAGATTAAGTACTACTTTGTAAATAGTTACCTACTTATACATTTGTCACTGTGTCGAAACGTCCACGTTACTCTGATAGTAAAGTTCTTCATGTTTCCCGAGTGTTTTATTTGAAATCTACTACATTTCATCCTCTTCCTCGCTTCCTTTCTATCTTTCCTCCAATTATGCAAAGCGATGCGCTTTGGGAAGCGAGGAAGAGGAAGACCACACAGAGTGACAGAGCAAATCTAAACCTGAGGTAAGACGAAACACCAAGGTCGAATTGAGAGATAGGTATTTGTAAAATGTATTGCTGTCGCGCCAACCTCAAGCCTCCCGCCGCAGAGCGCGATAGAGACAACTGCAGCTTGGACCGAAAATACCTATTAAAAGTACTTAAAATCAACGTTTCGTAGTCCCCTAATTTCTTCTCTAAAACTTGACCTATTTAACTATTCTTTTTACTAAAAATCAAAGGAAGGCTTTGGCCGTGTTCCTATGTTATCCTTTTTTTTAATAATCTAATCAAAATTGTTTTCTGGATGTTTGAACACAGCGGACAATCTGGTATATTTTTTAAAGTTTTTGAAGGTTAATATCTCTTTTAAGAATATATTAATGAAAAAAAGGAAAACATAGGAACATGTCAATAGTAGCCATAGATTTGTAGTATGGCAATTGGCCACATTTACGGCCGTATTCATAAACGTTCTACAAGCCCATTTTAACTAAAATGCCGTTAAAATTCGTTTGTCCTTATCTGTCACGTTGACATTTGTTTTCGTAAGAAAGGGACAAAGCACATTTTATGTAGCAGAGGCATTTTAAGTTTTATGAATAAGGGAGTTAGTGTTTAGCAGTAACACAATAGTTTACTGCTACATAAACGCATATTGCTTGTACCAGCGATAATCCAACATGTATAAAATAGGGTGTTTCCATAAATAAAGTGTGCATTGTGAAATTATGGAATAAAAAATATTGCTCTACTGCCATTATCCAGGGAGAAAACAGGGGACTACGTTTCTATGGGAAAACGGCCGCTGTGGCCGTTGATCTCGAAGTGGTTGCGTACAAGTGTACAAAAAAACCGGACAAGTGCGAGTCAGACTCGCCCACCGAGAATTCCGTATAAAGAGTATATTTTTATGATTTAATTACAAATGTATAGTTTTCAGTTTTTCTCTGTTACTTGCAGAATAAGATGATATTACTTGCCAAATTTTATAGTCAACGGAACGTACCCAATAAATTTTGATTCCCTTGAGAAATATACGTTTTTTGCGGCATAAACGGCTGTATCTTTTTTTTAGTTCACTTAGAAGTTTCGTTTATTCATTGAGTTTGAACCCGTAGTTTAAGAATTATAACTATACAAAGTTTCTTAATTTTATCACTCACTGACTGGACTCACCGATCATCAAAACTAAGGCACTTCTAGCAAACATAGAAATTCCTAATTTAGAATACAATTAGTGTTTTGTGTATAAATCAAGGGAAAACTAATATATTTTGCAATTTCGGTCCAGTTTTCTAGATACACCGACTGCTGCTGCAACTGCATAAATAACTTTGATTGCCAAATTGCATTTAGCTAGCAAATAAAGATTAATAAAAACTCTACCAAATATCTCTTAACTTTTTACGGTGGAAGAGTTTAGAGACTTGGCCTCTATTTTACATGTAATCTTGTTTATGGGATAGGTGTATTATACTACCAGTCTATACTATACTGCCATACAGTATAGGTATACTATACTGTCAGTCTGTCAATCTTCCTAATGCCTTCACTCTTGTGTTGTGAGTCCCGAGTTGAATATAAAACAGTAAGGTATAGGCATTACTTTGTAATTTTATGGTGGGGAATCAATACAATTAATACTTACGCAAACAGGATAATGAACATCGATATAGTTTCATATCTATAGTAATAATACAAAGAGGCAAAGTTCGAGATTGTATAGTTTTGTCTTTTTGTACGTAATGGGTAATCTCCAGAAATACTCAACCGACTTCAAAAATTATTTAAGCCAACCGACTACTACTACTAATTACAAGACCGATGGACGGATTCGAGAGGCCGCGGATTCAAATCCCGCTCGTGGCGAATAATTTTTCAATATTCCACTTTGATTGAAATTTCAATCAAAAGTAAACTAGACATAAATTCGTAGAGGTCGTCACCGGTTTTATCATGCTAGAAGTTCCGAGGGTTACCGGAACTCTTTAGGGGTCCTCTTATTGTTTCTAGACGATCACCGGGCCCTTTTATGTAAAGTGGGGTTTACACGGGGACTAAAGCCGCACGATTTTAGCCGCGCGGCAAAAGTCGTGCGGCTTTAGTCACCTGTGTAAACCCCACTTTAGATTTCTCAGGGCAAATGTAAGTTTAGTTCCTCGCTATTCTGTAATTTGTTTTAAGCTCACCTCAACGCTCACCCACAAATATATCTTGACGCCGCGATTCGTAGTAACTATACTTGAAACCGTAATTAGTGACCAATAAAATAACCTCAAAATTGCCATTAAAATGAAAAAATTACCGACACTGGCAAACTTACACTCTTCCAAATGATGAGAGTAGGTAAAAACTAGCTACTTCTATCATTTGGAAGAGTGTACGTTTGCCAGTGTCGGTTATTTTTTCATTTTAATGGCAATTTTGAGGTTATTTTTTTGGTCTCTAATTACGGTTTCAAGTATAAGCGTAGGCAGACGTCTAGTTTCGTTGGGGGGTATTCCAATTGTCCAAGATCTTAGTCCAATGTGTATATTTAATATTTAACCTTTTTTTGACGGAGGCCCCTTCCACTTGTCCTATATTGAATTAAATGTCATTTGTTCGTAATATTTGATCAAATGTCGGTGTTTCTAGTTTTGTTGAAGTCTCAATATCTGTCCAATTTTAAGGTCAAATATTTGATCAAAATTCTTTGATATAATCTTGTATATAATATATATGGGGGTACTTGGGTTTCCGATGCCTACCGCACGGTGACAATAAATGTTAGTCTCGAAATACGTGAGTTTCAATAGCCGTCCCCTGATACCTTTCCCTAGTACATACCAATTGGCGACGAGTCCGGTTATTAGATCTGGTTATATACAGTTGTGTTTTAGGTGTGTTAATCATGGCAACAGAAAATAAACCCGATTTGAGTGGCCTAAAGGAGTTTAAAATAAATGTCGACGTGTGGTCGACTTACGTCAGCCGGCTACAGGCGTGGTTTACAATTCAAGACGTAAAAGTGGCCGAATTTTCAAAATACCTAGTGGTAGTGGTAGGCACCGAGCCCCTGGATTTAATTATTGACCCTTGTTACCCGGAGAAACCGGAAAAGGTGAGTTTTGAAACAATCATAACCTTAGTCGAAGAACATCTCTCACCAAGAAGGTCTATAATCGCAGAGAGAATGATTTTTAGGTCATGTAAGCAAGTCGAAGGTCCAACCATAAGCGAGTACCTCCTGCAATTAAAAAAGCTAAGCAAGAATTGCAAGTTTTTGAGTAACGCCGTTTTGAAGGATAATTTACGCGATCAGTCGTTTATGGGTTACAAAGCGAACGCATTCGGCAGCGAATGCTCACAGAGGACGACGAGCTCACGTTCAAACGCGCCACTGAGTTGGCGTTGTCGCTGGAGGCGGCTGTTCGAGACTCCAAGCCGGCAGCGGCAGCGACCGCACCGGGCGCCCGCGGCGAGGCGGAGCCCGTGTACGCGGTAGGCGGCGGCGCGCGGGCTCGAGGCTCGCGCCGCGCCGGAGGCTTCCAGAGACCTCAGCGCCGAGGCTACGGCGACGACGGCCGGGGAGGGTCGGCATCAGCAGCAGGAGGGCGATGTTATCTTTGTGACGGACGACACCCAGAATCAGTGTTCGTTTAAATATAGCGAGTGTTATGTCTGTGGTGATGCAGGGCATATCGCGAAAATGTGCCGTTTTAGGAAAGATCCCAAAAGAGTGCATCGTGTGCACGCGGAGGCGGAAGAGCGGGCGCCGACTGACGGGTCGGAGTCCGATGACGGACCTCTGCAGGTCTACCAGCTGAGCGATTCCGAGCCGGATACTAAGTGGACGGTTAAGGTAAAAGTTAACAATGTTTGGTTAACCATGGAGGGAGACACTGGCTCCTCTATTACTGTTATATCCTATTTTACTTATAAGGAACATTTTAATAATTGTAAACTTCACCCTTACGAGTCGAATTTAAAAATGTACAGTGGTCAAAAGGTGAAACCGAGGGGTAAAATCATTTGCGCGGTAGAAATAGATAGCCGAACGGTTAACGACCTTAACTTAGTGACTACTAAGTTAAGGTCGAAGCAACGATGGGCTTAAATTATATTATCTATGACTATAGATAATATAATTTCAGCCCATCGTTGCTAGGTCGTAATTGGATGCGGGCTTTCGGTATAAATTTCCCAAGTATAAATGGTAACAAGACCGTGAACTCATTGGACCTTAAACTACGTAGTGAGGATATCTCTGAGAAATTAATAAAGCGGTTCCCAAACGTTTTCGCTGACGGTATAGGCACCTTTAACAAAACGAAATTAAGTTTGAAAATAGTCATCAGTGAGGCCACGGCCGTGTGGCGGCGCCCGCGACCCGTACCGTTCGCTCTGCGGCCCGCCCTGGAGGCCGAGCTGGCGCGGCTGCAGCGGGAGGGCATCATCTCGCCGGTCGAGTGGAGCGACTGGGGCACGCCCGTGGTGCCTGTCATCAAGAAAAATGGGGATGTGCGGCTATGTGGCGATTTTAAAACAACGGTTAACCCGGTTTTAGTCGATGATAAGTATCCTATCCCGCGGATTAATGACATATTCTCGTCTCTTCAAGGCGGAAAATATTTTAGTAAGATTGACCTTAGTCTTTCGCAATTAGCAAATCGAATTAGATGAGGATTCGAAGAAGTAATGTACTGACTAAGTAGTGACGTTGCAAGGGATGTATTGCTATAATAGGCTCCCCTTTGGAATAAAATGCGCGCCAAACAAGTTTCAAAGGTTAATGGATAAATTATTTAGAATGCGATATGTGACTTTTTATTTAGATGACTTGAACGTATCGGGTGTAGACTTTGAGGATCACTGGCAACGATTGTTAAAAGTTTTTTAACATTTTGTCTGATTGCGGTTTGCGCGTGGCCTCTAATAAATGTAATTTCTTTCAAACATCAGTGTCGTATCTCGGTTATAAATGTAATAGACGCGAATGGGTTGCACACCGAAATGAGTAAAATAGACGCAGTAAACGTGGCAAGTAGCCAGTGCGAAAAGTTTGTAGGTTGAATATATGTGTGATATACAATGAACGTGCAGTATTCTACTTTCCTCACAGTCGAAATAAAAAGTAGAGTGTTTAACCCTTAACTTGGCAGCGAAAAAATGGATCGTATTTTTTTTTCTTTTTAGGTTTTTTTAGTACCCAAGTGATACTTGTACATGAAAAAAATAGAAAAAAAAAAATTATTTTATTATGTAAAATATTATTATAATATACATTGCCAAGTGCTCCATATTTTAGTTAAAAATAATTGTGTGTCTTTAAGTGTACATTGCCTGTTGGTAAAAGAAAATAAAACATAGTTTTGTTAGTTAGAAAAATATTTAATAATGTATCTTAAGCCAGAGCCATTAGAAGAATATTCTTATAATATTTACGCTTCTTAAGATAAATTATGATTATAAAATAAAATGATATGCTATGTCAAAGGAGTAAAGTAAAATTATACAATTCATATTAATAAATATTAAATATTATTATTAACGCTTGGCAGTCAGCGTAATTATGCAATAGACAACAAAAGCAGTCAGCGTCATCTCTGCGGAGACCGCAGCCCGGGCCCGAGAGGAGCAGCTCTTTGCGACCGCCGATCATGACAGATGTCGTCGGTTTCAAAACACGAGAAAAATAACAACAAAGCAATATTTTTCCTAAAAGCTCTCCAATTTTTTATAAAGTTCATCGAGTACACCGTCCAGAAGTGAACGTTTCGTGTCTTTTGTGCAGTGGTGTCCTGGTGTCTCCTATTTTGTACTCATTTACTTTATATCTATGTTTTTGTATTGTATTCGTAAGTTTTGTTTTATATTTGCAGTGTTCTTTCATTGTCCGTCGTGAAGATAGTGAATGCTCCCTAGCCCATGTCGCAGACCCCGTCTACTGCCACATCTGTAAGTCAGGCCAGCGGCAACGTCACCGGCGGTTTTATACAGTGTCCACAGTGCTCTCAACCCCGTTTCTTTAGAGGAAGTAGGGGTTTGAATATCCATAATGCCCGCGTTCATAAAATCCAGACCCAAGCAACCCAACACGTAAGTGTAAGTCCAACTAATAACCGGACCGACTTAAACACAACAGATAATCTCGTAGCTTGGCTAGGCTCACAAAAACAGGCAACTCCCATCGTTAAAAGGATCCCCAGAGGAGCTCGCTTTTCCGTGGCCAATGCTCTGAACCAAATAATATCAAAAATTGTTACTGAAAATTCGCTTGACAGTTGGACTCAGCTTTTTGCCTTTGCGTATAGAATCCTCCACACTAGCAATGACAAATCTACGTCCCTTACTAAAAAAATTAAGTCCAACTGTCTCCACCCAACAAACCCATCCCCCTGTCAGCCACAGCACGGTCTAAGAGAAGACACAAAACTCTACAGAAAAGTTGAGCAAAAAGTCATAGACGGCGATGTTAAGGGAGCCGCCCAACTTCTCTTCTCCAGTGACGTTGTTGCACCCGACTGCCCAAACACCGTCTCCGCTTTACTGTCCAAACATCCCCTTCCGGCAGCATCTCTCCGCCTTCCCGTTCCACCTGATCCTGATGCACCACACTTAATTTCATCTAAAAAGGATGTGCTAGCTGCAGTGATGTCGTTCAAAAACGGCTCCGCTGGTGGTCTTGATGGTCTCTCCCCGCAGCATCTTAAAGACCTACTTGGAGGTGCTACCGGAGATACTGGTTCACAACTTTTGGATGGCATCACTGAGCTCGTAAACCTTATGCTGTCTGGTAAAGTTTGTAGTGACGTGTTAGAAATATTATATGGAGCAAATCTCTGCGCCTTAAAAAAAAAAGATGGAGGAATTAGACCTATCGCGGTGGGCTTTACTCTTAGACGGATCTGTTCCAAAATTTGCTGTAAACAAGTATTTCCTTCTCTGACCAAAAAGTTTCAGCCGTCACAACTTGGTTTCGGCAGCAAAGGTGGTTGCGAAGCTGCTGTACACGCAGCACGCGCGTTTGTGCACGACGACTCCTGCGAGGTGCTGCTGAAGGTGGATGTTAAAAATGCGTTCAACTCTGTGGATAGAGGCGCCCTGCTGGCACAAGTTAAAGATGCCACACCTTTAATATTTAAATACTTATGGCAATGCTACCAGCAACCTACGCACCTTCTCTTCAAAAACCATCGCCTATCCTCGGCAGTTGGTTGTCAGCAGGGTGATCCTCTTGGACCCGCTATCTTCAGCCTCGCCATCCATCCAGTAATCTCAAATCTAAATTCGAAATTTAATTCATGGTATCTCGACGACGGCACTTTAGGGGGGGACTGGAAAACAGTTTTGGACGACCTAAGAAGTCTGTGCGATGGTTTTAGCGAAATAGGTTTAGATTTAAATTTCTCCAAGTGTGAATTGTTTATAAATAATTCGCTTCCTCCGACTGACTTACATAGTATTATCTCTATCTTCAATTCTTTAGCCCCTAACATTAAAATTATAGATAAATCTTCGCTCAGACTATTAGGGGCTCCCGTTTTTCAGGAATCCATACCATCGCTCATCAACGAACATCTAACCATTCACAAAACTTATTCGGATCGCCTTCTAAAAGTCAGTGCACACATGGCTTTAGTCATCATAAAATTTTGTCTTTTTGTCCCCAAATTTACATATATTTTAAGATGTAGCCCCATTTGGAAATTCCCTCATGTTATTGAACCCCTCGACGCCGTCCTTAAAACCACCCTCACATCCATCCTGAACGTCCATTTGGACAGTCGTGCCTGGACCCAGGCTTCTCTGCCAATCCGGCACGGCGGCCTGGGAATCCGGCAGGTTGTCAGTGTAGCCCTTCCAGCGTTCTTAGCCTCTTTCCACAGCACGCAGGAACTCGCCAGCAAAATTTTTAGCCCAGCTGCCGACAATGTCGCGATTGCCTGTTCGAGCGAGGCAATAAGCGCGTGGGAGCAGGCCTGCCCAGATGATTCGCTTCCGGTTTCCCCGAAATCTCAAAAGCAGTGGGACGAGCCCCTCTGTCAATCTTCTCTTAAAGACCTCATCACCTCCGCTCAAAGCACAGCAGAGCGTGCTCGTCTCCTTGCTGTAGCGGAGCCGGAGGCGGGGCTCTGGCTTCACTCTTTGCCGTCTCCAAACCTTGGCACTCTCCTCGACAAACCAACTTTAACTTTGGCAACCTGTCTGCGACTTGGCTCCAAAACTAATGAGCCACACCGCTGCCGCTGTGGCGCTCACGTAGACTCCCTAGGTCACCACGGCTTGTCCTGCCAGAAGAGTGCTGGCCGCATCTCCCGCCACGCCTCTTTGAATGACGTCATCCGTAGGGCTCTTGCCTCCGTTAGCGTGCCGGCCATTTTAGAGCCGAACGGTATCGCACGTGACGATGGTAGGCGCCCTGACGGCATGACGCTCATTCCGTGGAAGCAGGGGAGGACTCTTGTGTGGGACGCTACTTGCGTTGATACGCTAGCCCCGTCCCATCTCCAAGCGACCTCCTCTAAAGCCGGAGCTGCGGCCACCACGGCAGAGCAACACAAGCGGCGGAAATATGCTGTCCTCGGTGAGGGCTACATGTTTGCGCCGTTTGGAGTGGAAACTCTGGGGCCGTGGGGTCCGGGCGCGAAAGCCCTATATAAGGAAATTTCGGAGCGGCTCATTCAAACATCCGGCGACCAGAGGGCTGGCAGCTATTTTGGCCAAAGGATTAGCCTAGCAATCCAAAGAGGCAACGCTGCCAGCCTTCTGGGCACCATAACCAATCACGGGGACCTGGGGGGCATTTACTTTTTATAGGTTTAGTTTATAATATAGGTTTAGTTTCGTTATATTCCGTTATAAATATATATATATTGTTTTAGTAGATGATTGTAGATTAAATCACTTGTTGAGATCTCTGATTGAGGAATTTCGAATCCAATGCTATTGGACTCTATAAAAATATAAAACAAAACATCAAACATAAACATGTGCCTTTTAACATTGCACTTAAAAGAAATAGCCCTCTAAAAGTTATATAAAATAACATATCAAAAAACTTAACGTGTGCCTTCTACCATTTTGAAGTTTTTCCTAATACTTATACAAAACAACAAAAACAATTAATTGTGATAGGCATAAAAGCAATTACGATCTTCAGTCAAGCACAGCCTTACATTACATTTACTGCACAAAAATTTGGTCTGCCCTTTTATGCATTTTTTGCAGCGGCCTTTTGTGGAAAAAGTTGGCATATGTCCAACTTGGTCGTAACGACTGTCAACTTGACATTCAGGAGTCAGAAATCTTTTGTGCCCCCCTGAAGTTATTTTTATCGCTCGATGCAACGTGACGAGACTTTTACTTATGGCACATCTGAATTCCTTGAGTTTCATTGGCTTGGATTCTCTTCTGTAAACCAGCCACGCGTTATTGACACAGATGTCTAGGATCTGGGAAAAGAGTGACATGTACCATCTATGCGACTTCATCTCCGTGCGGTACAAAGCAATGAGCATGTCGGCGAGGTCGACACCTCCCATACACGAGTTATAATGCCGAATCATATTAGGACAAGCTACTTGTTGTCTGGTTTTGGTAGTCTTATTATATCGCAAAATCGTATGATTCGGATAAGCATCCACATAGGAACTAGCCACGGTGACACACTTGTTATCAAACCATTTGACCACTGCAATATTGCTTTCGTTTGAGACAACTTGAGCAAAAGCACCACGTCCTCTCTTCTTCAAGTTTTTGTCGGTGGGTAACTTTTTGCTCGCTTCACGTAGGCGATTCGATATTATAGTGCCCAAAGCAAAAATCCCATACTCATTCCTCATGTGATAGAGCAATTCCAGCGACGTAAAGAAGTTGTCGAAGTAAAGTACCTTGCAGGCAGGTTGTTGACTTGTTTGTGACAGTGCTATAACAACCTTTGCTCCTAAACCCATACAGTCTTCGTCGTCACTAAATACATGGTTACGAAAAGTGTCTTCTCCTCCGTAAATCAAAAAATCATACACAAATCCGGTCATTCCTGCTCGCACAAATATTTTATACCCCCACTTCCGAGGTTTGTTTTTTATGTATTGCTTCCGTGAGCCTGCTCTGGTCCCTTTATATGGGACCATCATTTCATCAATGCTGAAATGGTTTTCCTCTTCGACTTTCAAACAATTAAGACGAACTATTTCAAGGAATGACCTGATTTTATAGTAACGATCACCACCGTCCCTTAGATTATCCGAAAAATGGAGAAATCTTCGGATCCGTTGGAACCGTTTTAGGCTCATTACATCTGCTACTTTGTCGAATCTTAGAAAAGATGACCAATAGTCGGTGTAAGCTGGCATATCAACGACACCCATAAGAAGATTGATCGCAATGAAATCTTTTATTTCATCTATAGTTACATTTAAAGATGTACCCTTTAATTGAACGTGATACAGATTTGTTTGTTCCACCATCAATTTTATTACATTGTCGGATAAGAACATGCGAAAGTATTTTGCAGGCGACTTGGTATTCGATGGCTTGCTGAATGTTTTCTCTGCGATATCTGCACAGCCACGAAACTGTTGAGTCGTCCATTTAACGTCAAGTTTTTTTTGTTTTACTGTTTTTTTCTTAACAGCCGTGGTTTTATTCTTTTTGGACCGAGTTGCATTAGATGGAGACGAAACCGGACAACTGAACGGGGTCGTTGGAGCGGCTAATGGAGAGTTTGGGTTTATGGAAGAAGTCGCTTAATTACGTTGCAGCAGCAGATTTTGTGGAGTAGCGACGTTGGACTGAATTAACGGAGTCAGTGGTGAGTACATTGGAGCCAGTGGACTGTCGTCAGGACAAGGCCTGGGAGATGTAAGTTCGACGTTTGGTTGGTTTTTATCTCCAATTTCATCATTTTCGCTCTCACTGTCTGAAAGTAAATGTAAGTTCTCCAAAGATGCCGCAATAGATGGTGCAGGTGAGCTGTCGGAATCATTTATGAGCCTATTAGGCAGATTCAGTTCATCTTCAGAGGAGTCACTCTTTTCTATGTCTGAGTCTGCTCCTGGCTTAGGTACTAATGCCAAAATTAGCTGAGATCTTGTGATTGGCTGCAAACCGCGAAATAATTGCATATTAAAACAAAGATATAAAGCCAACGTTTATTCAAACTTGATTAATTATGACAGAAAAACTATTGTGTATATTGTGTAGTCACTGGCAATGTTAACATTATTATACATGACCAATCACTAGTAATAGTATACATAACCTGGCTATTAAGAATGATAGTGAATGGTCTATGCATTACTGTGTTCATGAATGGTTGTTTGCTTTTGTGCATGACAACACCTAAGCTGTTAATGCTTTATCTGCTTCCCTTTCTGCACCAGCCCGTTGTCGTGGATAGATGTCTCGTCTAATATAAGTTATAATAGCCTGTGCGTATCCTAGTAATCTTTCTTAATAACTAGATGCCTAATACTTGTAACCACTCGTGTGTCACATAATATAACGTGAAGATATATATGCTGTTTCCTTTCTTCGTTCCACGCTGCTCTCAATAGTAGGCACCACGTGCAACTCTGCAGCTGCATACAATAGCAGCTCTATTAGGTTACGGCCCCAGATTTGGAGACAGGAACAGTGGAGACCACGCCTACGACAAGTAAGAGAATCCATTTTATAACCTGTAAATTCAACAATGGTTGAGACGCCCGAGGCACATGGATTGCCGGTCGCAAGTATGCCGGCGAGCTCATCACACGTATCTATCGAAAAGCTTGAAGGCGCCAGGAATTACTACGCCTGGAAGTTCGCCATGAGGATGTCATTAATGCACGACGGCTTATACGACACGATAATATCAGGTACGGAGGAGAGTGACGCACGTGGTCAGCGAGCACTCGCCAGGATTTGTTTGAGCTTAAAGAGCAGTTTATATCAATACGTTCGGTCTGCGAAAACAGCCAAGGAGGCATGGAAGAGCCTGGCTGATGTTTTCGAAAATGCAGGTCTCGTCAGACGTGTGCTGTTACTCAGGCAGTTGCACAGAATAGAACACGACGCATATAGTTCTATGTCTGAGTATATCGAAGCAGTGATGACCCTTGTTCAGCAATTGGCTGACATTGGTAAGACAATTGATGACACTGAAGTAGCGGAAATTCTTCTCAGCGGTTTACCCTCCGAGTACGATTCTCTTGTATCAAATTTGGAGACTGCTAGCATGACCAATGCGTTATCCAGCGAAGTGGTCAGAGCGCGGCTTCTACAAGAAGAAACAAGGAAGGCTGATACTGTATCCAGCACCGCATTTATGTCAAGAAGCAAGACACCGTTCCGGGGAAAGTGTCATTACTGCAAGAAGCAAGGGCACATGAAGGCACAATGTTACAAATTTAAGAAGACCAAGACACCTAAGGAGGACCAGGCCATGGTGGCTATGCTAGTGGCACACCAGAAGCAGCAGTGGCTGATAGACTCCGGCTGCACATCCCATATGACAAATGATAGAGACTTGTTAGTTAGTTTTAAAAAACAAAACGTCAAAGTGACAATTGCAAACAATGACGAATTAGTATGTGTAGGTATTGGTGATGTTTTTATTATGCTCAATGGTGTTAAACGTAAATTAAAAGATGTTTTATATGTACCTGATTTATCCACGAAATTGATATCAGTCAGTAAACTTATCAGTAATGGATACAGTTTAAAATTCGACAGGCGGGGTTGTACAATTGTAGACAGGAAAGACTGTAAAGTGGGGTCTGCATCTTTAGAAAACGGGATATATAGGTTGCACACAGGTGAGCTTTTGCGCAATGGGGAGAGCTGCAATCTTTCGCCAGGGCGAGAGATGGCAAGCTCCGCAGTCGCTACTCAGGTGCCCATTGAAATTTTGCACCAAAGGCTAGGGCACATAAACTATAGAGATTTACATGCGATTAGGGATAGGTTTCCTAAAAATTGTATGTTACAGGACAGCAACCACAAACAGCAAAACACCGGCTGGCGACAAGCTGTCGCTGATCCATAGTGATGTGTGCGGTCCCTTGCCGAGTAGCTGGGGTGGCGCAAGATACGTACTCACCTTCACAGACAACAGCACTAGGAAATCTTTTGCTTACTTACTTAAGCGAAAATCTGAGGTATGGTGACTATGACATGTCTCTAATGGCTAGCAGTTGTACACTTGAACCATCTACGTATGAAGAAGCTATTTACAGCGTAAATGCTGATGATTGGCGGGACGCTATGCGTCAAGAGTACGACTCGCTAATCAGTAATCAAGTTTGGACTATTGTTGATCGGCCCAAGAATGTAAATGTAGTCAAAAGTAAGTGGGTTTATAAAATAAAGAATGACGCTTCAGGAAATTTTATATGCCATAAGGCGCGACTAGTCGCTAGAGGGTTTTCTCAGCAGGAGGGCATAGATTTCAATGATACATACTCACCTGTTGTTCGTCATTCAACCATGAGATTATTGTTTTGTTTAGCAAATGAATATGATATGAACATAGATCATATAGACGTCACGACTGCTTTTCTTAATGGAAACTTAAATGAAACAATTTACATGGAACAACCTAAAGGTTTCAATTATGACAAAAATAAAGTATGTTTACTTAAGAAAAGCATTTATGGCTTGAAACAGTCTAGTCGCATGTGGAACCAACGAATCCATAATGTCTTATGTGACATTGGTTTTGTTCAGAGCAAAAGTGAACCTTGTGTGTACTACTTAAGGGCTAAATCTGATTTTGCAATTTTAGCATTGTATGTGGATGATATATTCTTGTTTTACTCTAAACATAGTTTATGTAAAAGTAAATTGTTGCAAGCACTAGAGAAAGATTTTCAAGTTAAAGATCTGGGTCCCATACAAAGTTATTTGGGTATACGTGTAGCTAGAGATAGACAGAATGGAACTTTATCTTTGGATCAATCTGTGTACATAAAAAGCATTTTGAAGAAGTATAACATGGATGATTGTAAACCAGTGTCCACACCTATGCTTCCGGGCTCAATTGGTGAAAGATAATGAGTGTTTAAATGATGATACATATAAGTACAGACAGCTAATTGGCATGCTGATGTATCTCTGTGTTTCGACTCGTCCTGATATCTCTTTCACCTGCAGTCAACTTAGCCAGTTTAACAACTGTTTTGGTAAATCTCATTGGCTTGCTGCTAAGCGTTTGTTAAGGTATTTGGCGGGCACAATTAATTACGGTTTATTTTATATAAAAAGTAAGGAATTGTTATTGAATGCATATACCGATGCTGACTGGGCCAATGACTGTCTTGATAGAAAATCATATACTGGTTACATCATTAAGTTTGGAAACAATACAGTAAATTGGGAATCCAGGAAGCAACGGTCAATTTCACTCAGTTCTTGTGAAGCTGAATACGTTGCTATAGCTGATGTATCTAAGGATTTATGTTTTATTAAACAGCTGATGTCAGAGATACTGCCAGAAACCAAAGTAAACGTAATTGTATACAATGATAATCAGAGTGCACTTAAACTTGTTGACAAAAAGGAAATGTGTCATAAACGCACTAAACATATAGATGTTCGATATCACTTTATTAAAGATTTGGTTGAAAAAGGATTCATGGCAGTTAAGTATTTATGCTCAGAAAATATGATTGCGGATGCTTTAACTAAAGTGTTAAATAGTAAGAAAAATTGTTTGTTCATGGATGCAATGTGTTTAAAGCCTTGTTAAATTAGAGTATATTTTTGAGCATACTATGTTTGTATTATAGTCATATTTTGAATGTGAATGTAGAGACTTGCCTTTGTGTAAATGTAGTCACATTTCTATGAAATGTAGAGTCATATTTGAATGATTATAAAGCCATGTTTGGTTGATATGTAGAGTCACATTTAAATTAACTGTAGAGTTATTGTGCATATGTTAGCATGGTTTTAGCATGAGATTGTAATGCATAAGGGGAAGTATTAAGAATGATAGTGAATGGTCTATGCATTACTGTGTTCATGAATGGTTGTTTGCTTTTGTGCATGACAACACCTAAGCTGTTAATGCTTTATCTGCTTCCCTTTCTGCACCAGCCCGTTGTCGTGGATAGATGTCTCGTCTAATATAAGTTATAATAGCCTGTGCGTATCCTAGTAATCTTTCTTAATAACTAGATGCCTAATACTTGTAACCACTCGTGTGTCACATAATATAACGTGAAGATATATATGCTGTTTCCTTTCTTCGTTCCACGCTGCTCTCAATAGTAGGCACCACGTGCAACTCTGCAGCTGCATACAATAGCAGCTCTATTACTGGCAATGTATCTCAACTTGCACACGGCCAAATTGATGTAACCATAGGCGTAACCTGGCAATGTATCTTAATGTACACATGACCAAATTAATGTAACCATAGGCATAACCTGGCAATGTGCACTTAAAGATACAACAAGTAAATTAAGGAATAATTGCAAATTATTACCTTGTCTCGCAGCCGCACGCGCGCGGTCCGCCATCTTGCGAGCTACTGTCAAATAGTGTTGCCAGGATAAAAAAATATATATTTTGGTAGAAAGTTTTAATGTTATACTATCAGTTTAAACTAAACAGATAGTTGAAAGCTAACGATATTACTCACAGTATTTTTTTAAATAAAATGTTCATTATTAGATACGCTGCCAAGTTAAGGGTTAACTCGGGTGAAATTACTCATTTCACCCTCGAACTATAACTCACTTCGTTCGAGCGCCAATAGTTCGAGGGTGAAATGGGTAATTTCACCCGAGTTAAACACTACTTTTCATTTCGACTGTGAGGAAAGTAGAATACTGCACGTTCATTGTATATCACACATAATATATTCAACCTACAAACTTTTCGCACTGGCTACTTGCCACGGCCTACTAGATTGTAATCGACTAGGCCGCAACGCGACTAATCTAGAAGGCCATGCCGAAACGTCAAGAAAAGAAAGTATGGCATTATGGCGGGCAGCCGAAATTTACAGGAATGATTTTGAATGTTGATTTTCTATAATTACAATAAAAAAATAGACCAACTGTAAATAATATTGTACTACTATCCAATATCCAAATGTTTCGCACTGGCTACATTATGTTTCGCACTGGCTACATTATGCCACGGCCTACTAGACTACATGACCTAAATTGTAATCGAGTAGGCCACAGATTACTAATATGTAGCTAGCTACAGATGGGACAGTGACGAAAACGAGGGGAGAACACGCAATTTTCCACCCGGCTATATACCCATGAAAACTCAACTTTCAGAACAGGAGAGATGAAAATGATTTTACGTGGAGCGCGGCTTGCGATGCAGCATTTAAAAAGGTAAAACGGTTACTAGCGACGGCTCCCGTGCTCGCGCACTTTGATAGCGCGCGCGCAACGTCGGTGACGTGCGACGCGGCGCCGGGCGGCGTGGCCGCCGTGCTGGCGCAGCGCGGTGCCGACGGCCGCGAGCACGCCGTGCTGCACGCCTCACGCACACTCAACGCAGCCGAGAAAAATTATGCGCAGATTTGTCGAGAGGGCTTAGCGGTAATTTTCGGGGTGACGAAATTTCACGAATACTCCAGGCAAAATACGGTTTTGAAAAACATTAATTTATAATAGCGTTTTTTTTGTTGATTTCATTTGAAAATGTTATTCTAAGATGATATATTCAAGAATCCGACAAACTTTCCACCCGGAAGTAATTATGTAGATTTCAATGAAGCATGCATTGTCTTTTTTTATACGATTTATCTTGAATATTATAAAGCAAATGTAAATAAACCAAAATAAAGACAAAAATATTTATTAATATTTTTTCTGACTTTTCAGAAGTTAGTTAATTTATCATTTTTTTGATGTCTGAAATTTTGTCGGATTTTGTCGCTGGGTAACTATTTAATTGATAATATATCCGTTACACATAAAAAGTAAGCTATTATAAATTATTTCCAAAATTGACATTTTTTCCATACGAGTTGTCAGTTCATTTACTGGACTAGAATATATTTATGGTCGAAAATTTACGCTAGTCACAGATTGTAAACCATTGGCATCAATATTTAGTGAAAAAAAGGGATACCGCTCATGGCCGCGAGCCGACTTCAGAGATGGACAGTAATATTAGGCGCATATAATTACGAAGTCAAATGTATAGGCACACAGCATAATTGTCTAGCAGATAGTTTGTCAAGAATACCGGTTCCAGATATTAACGAACGGTTCCGTGTCGATTCTTACCTAAATTTTGTCGAAGATTCGGCTCCGATAAATTACAAAGTCATCGCGATATGTACAGCATCAGATAAAATATTAAAACAACTCACCACTGCTATTAAGACTAATTGGCTGTACTGTGACGGCAGTGATCTTAAGCCTTACTTTAATTTAAGGCAATATTTGAGCGTCGAACAAGGTTGTCTTTTATACGGGCACCGGGTGATCGTCCCGACTAAATTACGCGAGCAAATATTGAACCAGTTGCATGAGACTCACCAAGGCATGGTGAAGTGTAAGAGCTTGGCGCGCAACTTTGTGTACTGGCCCGGTATCGATGCCGACATAGAACGCGTGTGTCGCGCGTGCGACACATGCGCGCGAGAGCGCGCGGCGCCTACGCCGGCGCCCCTGCATCCATGGGTGTGGCCGCAGGAAGCATGGTACCGTTTGCATTGTGATTTTTTTTCACAAGCGAATAATACGATATATTACTTTGTTTTCGTCGATGCCCATTCCAAATGGATCGAGGCTTTTCGAGTTGCCGGCACCTCCGCGAAATCCACGATCGCGAAATTGCGTCATGTGTTTTCGAAATTTGGGTTTCCGCATGAATTGGTCTCAGACAACGGACCCCCGTTCAGTAGCAAAGATTTTGCATCTTATATACAGGGCAAGGGTATTCATCATATCACCGTAACACCTTACAAACCTAGCAGCAACGGTTGCGCCGAGAATTGCGTAAAACTTATTGCCATGCGTGATAAAGCTGACCTTGATTCGGCGTTGGAAGATTTCTTGTCCATATACAGAGCGACCCCACATACTATTACCGGAAAAACACCCGCCAGTTTGATGTTGAAAAGAGAAGTGCGCACGACCTTTGACCTGTTACGGCCCAGTGTGAACGAGACAGTGCGACGCAAACAAACCGCACAAATTAATTATAAGAAAGGTTCGATGAGAGAATTTGCGGTAGGAGATAGAGTTTATTTCAAACTATACAGACATAATAAGTTTACGTGGGAAACCGGCACCGTATGTGATCGAGTTGGTCCATTGACTTATTACATCCGGAGCGACGGAAAGGTATTTAAAAAACATATAGACCAGATACACCGCGATTACTCCCTTGTCCAGGAATCCCAGGATGATTCGGACGAGGTAGCTATAGATAGTTATGCGGCTACAGCTGGGAGCGCTGAGTCTGTGCAGACGCAGGCCGAGCAGCTGCGCGCGCCCACGAGCCCCGCGACGCCGGTGCCGTCGGAGGCCGCGGCGCCCGGCGCCGGCGCCGGCGAGCCGCGCGTGTCAACCCCGCCGCGGCCCGACGACACCCACATCTCTCGGCCCAAACGAAATCGCGTTCCACCACAAAGATTTGGCTTCGAAATAGACTAAACCCATCAGTTTCACCTTAAATCATAAAATGTTATGTTATATATAGGTATGGTCATATTTAGGTACCACTACGGCACATATTCTTGTTTATCGAACTCTCAAATGTGTATGTATAAATTACCTCTAAGTGCCGTATAACAGCCACACTTGTATTAGTATAGGTATAGATTTAGTTACGTTTATTTATTTACAATCTCAGCCAACTAATGAATCGCGCCTTGTTCCCTTTACGATACGGTTCAAATTGCAGCTTGCAGTAGCAACTGGGTGATGAGTAAACAATTTTATTTTTATTGTGCCATGGTAACCTGTTACTTTGTTACTCATGATTGTAATAAAAGTTTTAGTTAGTTTAATGTAAAGTAAAAGTGTTATAATTTACTCATTGAAAAAATGCTAACACTTAATGAAATCTTATCAAGATTGCTGTTTAAATATTAGATATACTCAATGCAATAGGTATGTTAATAGTATAAGACCAACGTTAGCAACAACATTTTGCGAATTGTATGCTATTTCTCCTTGTTGAATTAAATAGTATGTAATTTAAAAAAAACTATGAGGGGAGAATGATGTATATAATATATATGGGGGTACTTGGGTTTCCGATGCCTACCGCACGGTGACAATAAATGTTAGTCTCGAAATACGTGAGTTTCAATAGCCGTCCCCTGATACCTTTCCCTAGTACATACCAGTACCTATGTACATTAAACTTGTCCATGATCTTTGTCCAATGTGTATTTGCGTCTCACATTTTGCTTTAAAAAATGTGAGACGTAATGCACGTTGGACCCTTTGATGAAGTCATTCAATTTCTTTGATTGATTTATTTAAAGACACGAAAAGTAACAGAAAATGTAACATTACAGGAAATATCCCAAGTATTTTTTTTAAATCATGGGTAATACGCACATATTAAAAATTGAAAAATAACACTAAATTATAAATATATAAAAAATTATAATATATAATAATAAAAATTAAAAAAGAAGCGGGTTGTGTCGGAGATACAACCGTTAATTAAATTTAAGTGGATACTTCTTTATCGTAAAATATATATCTGAATTAATACACTAAAATCTGTATAAGTACAGATAATTCGGTATATATGGCAACATTAACTGACGTAGCTCATTTGACTCGCGATACATGGAAAATGGCGGTCATTTCAACATTATTTTCATGTCCGCCACATAAACTAAATAACATTTTGTGATTAACAACTAATGGCCAATAAAGAAGGATTAAAACATATAACAAACAATTATTTGAAATCAGATTAGGCTTCTCTACAAAAGTTATTCCGGAAGTCACGTGATACATTTTGTACCCCTATACAAGAACGCGAGCAAAGAAGTATCCACTTCAAAAGCATCTCACACAACTTCAAGCACTCTCTTTCGACAACCGTCCAGCCATCCGCAAACAGATCGCAGGAGAGTTGCTTCGCGTTTAGTTTATTAAGCGCATGCAGGGAGCGGCAAACAGAGGCCCTACCGCGAAAGGAAAACGAATTTAGTTTGTGTATCTCCCTCTCTGTTGCACTTGGTAGTTCGAGCGACAGAGAGGGAGATATTCGGACGAAGTTCGTTTTCACTTCGCGGTAGCCCCTCAGGAGAGCACAGATTACAAAGAAAAGGTATGCCCCGATGTCCCGCTGGCCGGCTGTTCTGCCCTACAGGTCGCAGTTCGTCCTCGGGGGTTTTTTAAATAATTCATGCAAAATTATTCCAGCCCTAACCATTCCAAAATATCAAAAAGGCACAACGTTAATATTCAAGTTTTCACTTCTGCCGGCACTCCCGGAGTGCAACCCAGTCTTTTTAACTTCGGAGGCGTGTTCAGAGGGGCTACCGCGAAACAAAAACGAACTTCGTTCGGGTACCTCCCTCTCTGTCGCTCGAACTAGCAAGTGTGACAGAGATGGAGATGCACGAACGAAGTTCGTTTTACTTTCGCGGTAGGCCCTCTGTTCGTTCAAGATTGAAATTGCTCTACTTACGAATTATTTTGAATTCAATCCCGCCATTTGCGTCAAGGGATCTGCTTATTGCCAGGAGCAAATCAATTACAACCTTTTTCCATTGTGACAAAACCTAAACTCCAACTAAAAACCTTATCTTCTTAACTGTCACAGAGGCGCATTTTTATTATTTTCTTAAACCATGTTCACAACTTGCAGACACGTTTTTGTTTTACAACGTATTATTGTAACAAAAATTACAATATAACGAATTCTTACGTAATAACTTAGACTATTCATGATGGGTTCATTATTTTAATAATAATCATCGGTCGTCTCG
The DNA here is from genome assembly GCA_947049275.1 of Epinotia bilunana. Classification (NCBI taxonomy): domain Eukaryota; kingdom Metazoa; phylum Arthropoda; class Insecta; order Lepidoptera; family Tortricidae; genus Epinotia; species Epinotia bilunana. Next base: position 6,588,767 of record OX346276.1, on the reverse strand, counting down.
TGGAAGAAGCGAAAAGTATCACGCTTGCATTTGAATCGAAACGTCAAAAACGTCTCTGGAAAGTGCTATGAAAAGTAAACAAAACACAATTTTTTGTTCTGCTTGTAGTGCGTAGTGCTTGTTTTATGTAGGCAAACGAGGCAAACTACAAACAAAATGTCCAAATCAGTTCATGTAGTGGACGGCGAGGCCTCAGAATCAGATTCAGAGATAGAAATTGGAAAATCGCCGGTAAGTGCAAGCAATTGACGTAGCTGCTTAACTCTAAATATGTTCTATGAAACATGTAATTTTAGTTATTGTACAAGCGTTTGTGAATTATTAACTACTTTTTTCAAACACAGCGTAATCATGTTTAATTGAGGCGTTCCTATGGCCGCTGTCTGTCTCCATCATCGGGTTTATGGTACCATAGTATTGCATTGTTATCCCACTTATAAAATTGCATAATACTTATTTCATCTCGACTGGACTTCAGGAAGTTGGTCTAATTACCTGCAAGATTTAACCCAAACTAGCTAACGTAGCATAGGTACTAACTAACGGCAAGTTATAATATAAATTCTACATTTTTAGTAGGTAGTAACATGCCAAGATTAATGTGTATGTTTTATGACCGTCATTTAACTTATTGAGTCCTTACATTGTAGGCGCCTTGGTATTTAACTGTAAGCCTATAAATGTCATGTTTAAGAAATAAATAGAGATTGTAGAAATATGTTTTCTCGCTTCTACGAAATAATATTTATATATGTAACTTTCTTCCTGTGGGTTTCATATAAGTCGACTAAGGGAGCAGAGTTGACATGTGTTATGGGCGATGGGCTAGCAACCTATCACTGTGACATCACATTCTGTCAATCTTTTATACCCATTTATGCCAAAAGTGGCACTGGAACATAAGTGTCATGTGCTCTGCCTACCCCTTTTGGGAATAAAGGGTAAATCTATGTATGTATGTAATATGTAGCTAGACGACAGCTGCCTTTCCTAAGCTGTATTCCTCAGTTAAGCTACCTGTGTTCCATACCGGACACCTTTGATAGCCATGATTTCATGCTTCTAATATTATAAATACGAAAATTTGGAAGTTTCTTACTCAATCACGCTTATACGGCTCAAACAATTTGGATGAAATTTTGCACGAAGGTAGTATTAAAAAATATAGGATAGTTTTTATCCCAGGTCCACGCAGACGAAGTTGCAGGCAGAAACTAGTGTGCCTTAATGATTGATTTTCTCTAAAACAGTAACATTTTCAGGACAATTTGTATAAACTTTATATAGAACCCTGTAAGTTAGGTTTTTTTTATAAATATCCTGAGTACTTGTCAGTTTTTAGGTAACATTAGGGCAAATGATAGGTAAGGCAAACATTACATTTATTGCAAATGAAATTATTAAAAATTATGAATTATGTCTAATTCTCACAGGAGTTTTCTATATGAAATTGAAATTATGAATTTCATTAGTACCTAACCTGTTCCATACATTCCAGGTGGGTCCCATTTTTTTCAAAAATTCAATTGGATGATGGGATCCATGAGGAATTGAGGGAACTCTTGAATTATATTAGGTACGCGTGTAGTGATTTTAGTATCTTCTATTTTAACTCGTGTATTTACACCCGGTAATCATAAATTTGGTGCAGTGGAATTGATGATGAAGATCACAGATGACTTATGGAATTCCTCAATTATGTACTTAAAATTACAAATGTACGTCACAGATTCTGATAAGATTCCGTTGAAATAGCAACTAATGAAGTGCCAAAGGTGATCCTTGTGGAATCGACGGAAGTCCTCAAATATTATCGGGTCACATACAGCGATTCGGTTTTTTTTGTCTAATAATCAACACATTTGCTCTCGGGAATCAGTTCATGTGGTAAATTTGAAAAGAAATGTGGAAATGTTCTCGTGGCCCGGCGGAGTACTAAATTGAAGTCAGTTAAAACTTTGTTTTTAAAGTAAAGCATAGTGTCATGCGGACCGTCAGTCAGTACGGATCGCTCCGCATATAACCAATATGTAATATGTATTAAGCTTAAGGGAGCGTTTTAGAGTAATGCGGACGGGTCCGCCATACATATTGGACCGCGCGGAGCGATCCGTACTGACGATCCGCATGACACTAAAACCAGCCTAAGTCTCCGTATCTTTTTAGTCCGTGGAGTTGCAGCCAACGGAGGTATTTGTCGTGGCTGGGGAGGCTCCGGAATCCGATGATGGTTTGTATATTACTTTACGTCACTGGGCGGGAAGTGAGATTTACCGCCCACGGGCGCAGCGGCAAATCTTTATTTTCTATACATGGTCAGGAATATGCTGGTAAAATTATTTGGTAAATAATTTACCGTCGCTTTTTAAGAGTCTGCAGTTAAGAGGTTTAAGAGGTTCCAGTTTATAAAACAAACGAAATACAGCAAAAACAAGTTTTGTATGAAAAACTTAAATTCGCTGTATTTTTTTTACTATGGTATCTTAAGCTACACATACTAATTAAAGACACAGATATACCTCCTGTCATTGTATATGCAAAGTTTCGTTACAATCCAACACGTAGTTTTAAAATGAGAGCGTAACTACGTTTGTACGGAGAATCGAGCTTACTGCGGACTCTTAACAATAAGTATATATTACTGCCCGCTCTTCACAATGCTAACTGCTTATTTATAGCCTATGCTTACAGATTATTTTGGCTTTATTTATTTTCAAGTCTGACTGTAGTATCTAATTGTATCGTGTTTAACACTTTCGTTAGCAGTCAGTTTGTCAATTGGGTACTTTCTTGGGTAAAAAAAGTTTAATTCTATTCAGACCGCCAGTTATATAATTTTTTTTTAATTAGCCCGTTTAAGTTCCGCGTGACGTCACATTATGGTACATCTTCGTCACATCTTTAACATAATGTGACGTCACGCGGAACTTGAACGGGCTATAATCTTCGTAATGTTTTGTTTGCTTGTCAAAATAAAAAATACTTGTCCAATATTTTTGGTTTTTTTTTTTAGGAATGTAGCCAATTAAGCATTGTTTACCTCTCGCCTGTCGACGTACTGTCAGGGAACGAGCTTTAATGTGGTCTAGTGCCAGTAACCGCCATGTGAGACGTTGATTCGACGATCATTGTCCCGATAATCGTTTCAGCACACGGTTTAATAGCGAAGAGTCTCTCGAGACTCTCGCTAGACAGATGGGTCAAGGGTCAGGTACAGAAGGCGGTACTCCTGGGTACTGCGTGCATGGTCAGGAGGTTCCTCTCTGCCGCCCGGACCACCGGCAGCTTAGGCCCCGCCCCGCTGCCGGCGGCACCCTAGGTTTTTATAATGTTTTTATATTGCTCTTTTATAAGAATATTGTAAAAAGACTACCGCGCTATTGCTTCTTATTTTGCTACGGAAGCCTAAAACTGCTATGGGGAATGAATCATCTAGTTACCTGGTGTCGACACCAAACTTGACTCAAAGGTCCAAACTAATCCGCCAGAAAAAAACTGAGCACAGGGTGCTCTGTACTTTGACCCAGATCCCGTATCATGGTCCCGTAACCATAGACCGTCAGACCCCGTATCATGGTTCCGTAACCATAGACCGTCAGACCCCGTATCATGGTCCCATAACCATAGACCGTCATACCCCGTATCAAGGTTCCGTAACCATAGAACGTCAGACCCGGTATCATGGTCCCATAACCATAGACCGTCAGCCCCGCAACATGGTTCTGTAACCATAGAACGTCAGACCCCGTATCATGGTCCCATAACCATAGACCGTCAGCCCCGCATCATGGTCCCGTAACCATAGACCGTCAGACCCCGTATCATGGTCCCGCAACGATAGACCGTCAGACCCTGTATTATGGTCCCGTAACCATAGACCGTCAGACCCCGTATCATGGTCCCGTAACCATAGACCGTCAGACCCCGTATCATGGTCCCGCAACGATAGACCGTCAGACCCTGTATCATGGTCCCGTAACCATAGACCGTCAGACCCCGTATCATGGTCCCGTAACCATAGACCGTCAGACCCCGTATCATGGTCCCGTAACCATAGACCGTCACACCCCGTATCATGGTCCCGTAACCATAGACCGTCAGACCCTGTATCATGGTCCCGTAACCATAGACCGTCAGACCCCGTATCACGGTCGGCCTTATTACACGATAAGTGACAAGATAGAGCGTCCGTCACTGGCTGGCACCGTCCGATAGAACAGACTATATTTTATCCTGCGGGTTTGCGAACTTGTTTTGAAAAAATATACCTCACCAAGTGTTTTACGCTGGTTCTTCTCGTGGCAGAGGTTTTTTTTTTCAATCCGATGGCAGTTTATCGACATTCACAGGTGCATGTATTATTACACTCTCAATCATTCTTCAATTTAGCCATATGCCTAAATTGAAGAATGAAGAACTTTTTCTCAAACATGCAATGAAAAATTACTGCGAAGTGTCACGTTTCGTGTGCGAAAAGACGAGGCCCATAATGAAATTTCATTTCATACAAAATTGGAGGCCTCCAAAGTGATCTTCTTTTGCGTCATCTTCAGTTGGCGACACAAAATCATGGTGTTACGCAATTAAATAAATTTCATTGCATATTTGAGAAAAGCACTATAAATACCTCGGCTGGAACCAGGGATTGCCTGCATCGCAATGCTCGGCCGTCTATTTGACATTCGGCAGGCAGTCCCTTATTATTTCACGGCCTTTGGTAATGTTCTATGACTGTGGCAGAGGGCAGGCTGGCGGCGCCCGAGGGCGTGTCGGACCTAGATGCTCCGCTGCACATCCCATTCCAGGCCAGCAAGCTGCCAGGCTCGCTGCTGCATCAGAAACTCTGTGAGTCCTGGGATCATAACACAGTACAACAAACACAAATACATAGTTTATTTCTTAAAAACACAGCCTATTACAACTGACCCACACACTAGGCATTGCCCGTCTCGTGGGGGATATAGGTAAGTAACAGTAGTACAGTAGGTAAGTAGTTTATGGAAAAAAATGGTATAGTGCGGATGTTTTTTCTAGGCCGATTTCACCTCTCTTTGCGCTAAACAAAGCGATTGTCTATCATTGTTAAGTGGTAAACAAAGCGAATGTCTTTTATAGTTAAATGTAACCGCTAATTAATAGTGTAAAATAAACGTAAACATCAACACTTATTCAACCAAAACCCCCTATGTGTAAGGAAAGGAGACATTACATACTACTATTTTGTAGTTAAAACAATAGACTATTTTTAGAAGAGAGTTGCTATTAGTGTATAGAATACTATAGCAAGTAAAAGTAAGCTAGTTTAATAAATATATTAAACTAGCTTTTGCCCGCGACTGCGTTTGCTTTAACTTCCTTTTGTTGGATTTTTACTGGGATAAAAAGTTTATATACGCTAACCCAGACTATATTATTTGTATATAAAATTCATCTTAATCCGTTCAGTCGTTTTTGCGTGACTTAGTAAGAAACATCCAAACTTTCGCATTTATTTATTAGAATGGCCTTTTCATTTCTGGCTATTGTGGCTAAACAATTGCTTTATTGGACCGATGGGTCTTAAGATAAGATCCAGTCTATAAAAAGAATCCTCACTATAATTATGTATCTACTGTACAAATATTATTTAAAAAAGTCTGAGGTTGTAACCTGGTAATCTCCGGAACCTCTTATTCTTTTACCAATGTACAGAATGGACTTTCTGCATTGAGACTGATTGGTATGCTATATATTATCCCACGGCTTCGCCTGGGGGTTCTCTGTGCGCGGGCAGCTATTTCTATATTAACCCCCCCCGCGACCTCAACACAACCGCACTACTGACGACACATAGAAACCAACTGCAGAAGATAGCAGGAATAATAACAGGACACAACACCTTGAACGAATACCTCTTAATTTAGGTATCACAGACAGCCCCATGTGCAGAGTGTGCATGGAGGCGGAAGAAACGACCAAACATATTATACTGGACCGCAAGCAGGTAAAAGTATACAGAAAAAAGCACCTAGGTTCTTCAGACACACTACGGGAGGCAGTCAGCAACACCAAGGCACTCACAAACTTTCTGGAGGAGCTGGGGTGGTTAGAGTAGCGCTACCCCGCCGTTTCACGCAAAATAGGCACGACTTGCGGAAAATGGCCCAGTAAAACTTACCGTTTAACATTAACCCCCTTATTCATAAAACTTAACATGCCTCTGTTAACTAAAATGTTTTTGTCCCATCCTTCCAAACCCAAATATCGAAATCCTATCCTACTAATATTTTTAATGCGATTTTTTGGATGTTTAGATGTTTGGATGTTTGTTACTCTATCACGCTTTTTTTGTCCCGTTTAAATGGGACAAAAAAAAGAAAGCTAGTTACAAATAAAGACGAATATAAAAGGCATTTTATTTAAAATAAATATTGTATAATTAAGGATCATCAGGACTCTCGAATCTCCATACAAACGTAGTTTGGGTGTATTTTAAAACGACATGCAAGAATAACATTAACCTTTGTAGTATACACATTAGGGTCCGCTATATCTAGGTCGGAAACTGCTTTCTGTAACATTAGTATGAGTCACTATCGAAAACACATTACTTTACTATATTTTCCAGAGCGAGTAAACGCGCTTCGAATAGATTTAGATTGTCATAAATTCGACCTGTCAAATTTGTATCTCATGGACCTCATGGTACCGACGTTCTCCGAAAACAACTTCAAAACGTTTAGTACAGTCATTATAGATTTTGACCCGTGAATAATTAGTTCTTGGATAATTTTTTCGTAGGTCCCTCGGAGAGGTCATTGGGAGTGTAAATTAAAAAAGTTGACTGAATCAGGCTCCTGCGTATATTCGAAAAACGGTTTTTCTTAAATAACTCGGCCATTTTTGACTTTACATTAAAACCGTGAGAATAAAAATTGTAGGAAATTTGATTCTACAAGTTTGGTCCTTACAATTTTTCTTCTAGATCGATATTTTGGAAATTAAACCTAAAAAAAAGGTGGGAACCAAAATTGATCAGAATTTGATTCTCTACAACTTTGTTTCTCTTCATTCATGCCGTAAAACGTGGAACGTAGGAGATAATGATAATATTTTGAATTCGTCGCGTTTTACAGGTTTAATTTCCAAAATAGAAGAAAAATTGTGAGGACCAAACTTATAGAGAATCAAATTTCCTACAATTTTTGTTCTCACGGTTTTACTGTAAAATCAAAAATGGCCGAGTTATTCAAGAAAAACCGTTTGTCGAATATACGTAGGAGCCTGATTCAGTCTACTTTTTTAATTTACACTCCCAATGACCCCCCCGAAGGGACCTACGAAAAAATAATCCAAGAACTAATTATTCACGGGTAGGGTCGGTTTTTTGGATAAATGACTGGGCTAGTTACTCGCTAGCGTTACTTTTCGATGCGTAATTTAAACTTTCGATTCGTACGACCAATCGGTACCATGGCACACCACCAATGCTACTGTTGCTAGATAAAAAAAATGCGATTAGAACCTTTTTCATACAGTCTCTAATCGCTTAATTTTTTTCTATTATATTTTTATTACAGTTTATAGCATCAGAAACTAGATTCCGACCTCGACACGGCGGATCCCGTTGTATAAAAAAAAAACATGTTATTCCGGTTACCTCAGTGGGTAGTGACGCTGCTTACGAAGCTGAAGGTCCTGGGTTCAAATCCCGGTAAGGACAAATATTTGTGTGATGACTGATGTGCATATTTGGGCCAAAATTCTTTTTAGTGCCTATAAAAACGTCCCTTGTACATTTTACCGCATATTCTTTTACTTATTTAAATAATGTTAAAAAAACTCATTATTTTCTAATTCAGAATGGCATACGCATACCCGAATGATGATTATAATCGAAATAATTGGGCTCAATAAAAAAAACTATTGTTTGGTAACGCAGCGGACATTATCTTGGAGGGGTCATGGGGACTGGTAACGCAGTGGTAAATTTTGTACCAAATGAGACGTTTCTGTAATACAAAACTTAGTCCTCATCATCCTCCTAGCGTTATTCCCGGTTGTGCCCCTAAAGGAGCCCGGGGTACGCTTTGACAGCAAATATTACGAGACATCTACAATTTTGTAAAAGTGCTTATAAATTTTCATCTGTTTTAGGCACTAAAAAAAATGTTGGTCCATTTGTTTCTGATTCTTGGGCATTTTCTATGTATTTAAGTATTTATATCTATTAAAATATATCGTCGTCTACTACCCGTAACACAGGCCTTATTGAGCTTACTATGGGGCTAGTTCGATTTGTGTAAGACTGTCCTCAATTTTTTTAATATGCCGTTTTAAAATACCAATCTACGTTTGTATGGAGAGTTGACTCGAGTCGACCGTGCGGGGGGCTCTGAAAGTTATGTATATTCTGCAGGGGAGTGCAACGTGTCTCTGCGAGCTACTCTCGAGGGCCTCGTGAGACACACCACAGACATCGCTGTAGAGAAGCTGACGCGAGCCGACAAAATGCTGCTCAGTGGACAGGTACCCTTAACTTCTAACCTTAGTTCTGTTGTACAATCAGCAGCGGAAGTAGCTACGCAAAATAACACGCACAAAATGATCTAGACAGTCGTTATCCTCTTGACATTAGAGTCGTGTGTAGGTAATTTTGAGCACCTTGCTTAGCTACTTTTGCTGCTGACTGTACTTGCACGATTTATTTTTACGAGATTTAACAGTTTATAGCTGCGTACTAATTTGAGCGGCTCAGCCTGAGGCATGCTCGCCCCGCGCGGCGAGCTGCTGGCGAGCCAATTTGGTGCACATAAACATGCGCGGGCGAGGCAGCGTGCTCGCGGCGAGCCGACATTGTGCGTCGTTCAAAATGGCGTCGGACACGATGACAGCCGCGGCTGCGTTTTATCATATTTCACCGAATTGTATTAATAAATTTACGAGCAAACATGCACGGCTCATCCACTCGCTCAAATTCATACGCGCCTCGCCCACAAACAAGTCAGAACGTGTCGCTCTGTCCGCGGCACGCTGGGATACACGTCGAAATTACGCGAGGCACGCCCACTGAGGCACCCTCGAGCACGGTCAAAAGACCGCCTCTGGACGGCTCGCCGCGCGCCGCTCGCGGGCTGCTCGCGCACAGCGCGTGAGCGAAATAGGTGAGCCGTGCGTGCCTCAACCCGAGGCTGCTCTGATTCGTACACAGCTTATGGGTGGGGGTGTAGACTCAAAATTATTCTGAGTCTTAAAAAATAACTCATGCCTGGGAAAATTCGTTTTTTCCGTAATTTTTCAATTTTCGACTCACAAGTTTCCCCAGTTACATTAACACTTTCACTACGTTCCTGGTAGTGAAAGTGTTAATGTAACTGGGGAAAACAACATGGTTATTAAAAATTGTCCGCGACTGTGGGGAATATCCTGTATGAAATGTAGGTTTAACATAATGTTAACGATGTACCTAATAAATTAAAAAATAATCGCCCTCGGCGTAACAAACAGCTAATAACCATCTCGACAGACAAGACTCCTATTTTATCAACTTTCTGTTTAGATACCCTTTAATTGCATTGTCCAGCTGGCTTAACACACTTGTAGACTGTATTTTTGTATTTTTTCCTGGCCAGAATCGTTTCTACGCCGCCGCTGATTAGCGCGGAGACGTGAACTATGGACATTAGCATTTTTTTGCTAATGGGTTCGATTTCTCTGTCAATTGCGGACCGATTTTCCAAATAGGGGTGTAGACACTAAATAAAATAATCAATAATGTAATATTTTCTCGAAAAAGGATTAAAAAGGTTAAGAGTAAGCTCGGCCGAATTTCACCTTCCCATTCAAACGTAGTTACGCTCTCATTTTAAAACTACGTGTTGGATTGTAACGAAACTTTGCATATACAATGTCATGAGGTATATCTATGTCTGTAATTAGTTTATATGGTTCCAGTTTATAAAACAAACGAAATACAGCAAAAACAAGTTTTATATGAAAAACTTAAATTCGCTGTATTTTTTTTTACCATGGTAATCTGAAGCTACATAAACTAATTACAGACATAGATATACCTCATGTAATGACATGTATATGCAAAGTTTCGTTACAATCCAACAGGTAGTTTTAAAATGAGAGCGTAACTACGTTTGTGTGAGAATCGAGCTTACTGCGGACTCTTAAATAATCACGAATTTATAAGTATCCAAAGTTTTAAGAAGGGGGGTATGTTCTGCCCCTTTTTTTGCAAAACGCAACTTCATATGAACCGATGACGCTTGTAGATTGTGACGTCACTATAGACGGCAACGTGCCGCGCCCCGTCGTGGTCGGCGCCGCCGTCGACGCGGCCCCCCGGCAGCCTCGTGTAATGTGACGTCACACACTTTGCGTTTTCTCTCTCTAACAAGCAATATTAAAACGGCTGTAGCCTCGTAATTCTTTGAGATATCTGAATGGGATCTTCGTCACTAGGCATATTTTTTTGCCTTCTTTCTTTTGGAGTAATAACAATTTTCGAATCTACACCCCTATTGATTTGCCTAATGTGTCGCAGGAGAGCATGCGCGCTACCAACGCGAGTCTGGCGCTTGCGCGCGCGCGGCTGAAGCAGATCCATGCGGAGCTCGAGAACGCGCACTGCAGCAGCGCGTTGCCCACCGTCAGGATCAAGTAGAGGATCGCCCGCGCCTCTTAATCGCGGAGAATATCCGCACTGCTGGGGCGAGTGCGAGGCAGCAACAACAACGCCGAGAGAGCTGGCGTCTCAAGGCAGGCAATCCTGAGTTCCGAGGGGTGTAGTGCTTTTCTCAAAAATCCAATAAAATTTAAAAAAAATAGTGAAGTTTTTTTTATCAATTGAGGTTGAAATAAAAGACGATCACTACAGGCCTACGCCTCGAATTTTATACATAACATTTCGTTATGGGTCTCACTCATGTCTCGCCGATTTGTACTATCGACAGCACAACTGACCATCCCTGCACCTTACGTGCATTGTAATAAGGTTCTATATAAATGCAGGGTGGTCAGTTAACACGTTCACTGCGTTACGGGGGCTTACGAACCCCGTAAGATGTCATCACTCAGTGCGTGGGATAAAAATCGCGTTTACTCGCTGGTGCGGAAGCTGTATCTTTGTAATTTTTATACGTTCATAATATACATTTGCATTTCTCATAAAAAGTATTATCAAGTGCTATATTAAACATATACGGGGTCCCAGGAACCCCGTACCGACCAGGGAACAAAAATTGCTCTTTAGTGCGATACGGGGTCCTGTGAACCCCGTATAGATTTTAGCGGCCTCAGTATCGCTAGTGCAGTCACCTTATCAGAACTTGTTATCGGTAAGTTAAAAATGAAGCGCTCGTTAGAGTTGTCCTATAGCAAATCAAGGGTGAAGCTACTCCATCGTCTACGTCAAGATCACGGAGACAGTCGACATCCTCACCTTTGTTTCGCAAGATTTTTCAGCGACAATCGTCTAATAATGTTCTCACTAACCCTAGTACCGGCCAAACATAACAAGAATAGCAAAATGTTGATGTAAAGAGTAATACAGAAGTTTCGGAACATAATTTACCCACTATACGTCAAATACGCAAAGGATATATATTTTTGTTATTTAATGATATCAACGGGATTTACAAAACTTGGGAGGTTATATTGTTATATTTTTGTTACTTGTTTATTTTTTGCAAATTAATTAAGGTGTAATAAATGAAGTTACGTTAAGTGTAAAAAATTAAGGTGTAACAGTACGTACTAAAATATCGTTTGTTTTATTTCCCATCACTATTCATTTATCGACATAAATAAGGTGTGTGCGTTACGTTACGGGGTTTGCTGAGCCCCGTAGTATTTCAATTTTAGTGCTACACGGGGATAAGAAAACCCCGTCCTTTCTTTGCTATATAATTTCACGAGTTTTTATCGTGTCTACGTGCGAAGGGACTAAGATGTAGGAAATTTCATACTCTTTACATTTGTCAAAAAAAATAGAAAATATAATATTTCAGCACTTTATAACAGTTTTAACAGACTTAATAGTTTTACGGGGCACTTTTATACCCGTAACGCACCACGGTGTAAACCACTACGGGGCGGATTAGGCCTCGTAACGCACTACATTTTAGGTACAGGTTTTGGCTTGCCGCAGTGAACGTGTTAACTGTGTTGGCGTTTGTACCGTGATACTTCGCAGCCGAAGGAACGTACCGTCAATATTTTATTATTTTGGAAACGAATATTTTCATACAAAAAAAAAAATGTTTTTCCTCAACCACATGCTGGTATGACCAGGCCCCTATTTCACCAAATTGACAATTTTCACCTGACAACGACAATTCTCCGTACATTGCTGGTTTCACAAGTAACCTAGCAATCACCTTAACTTCTAGAACAAGCCATTTATGGCGAATTGTAAGTGTCAGGTGACAATTGTCAACTTGGTGAAATAGGGGCCAGCATGTGGTTTTTTAGAATTTCCCTAATTTTTTTGTGACGACTCGCTGGTCATACTAGTTGCTTTCCTCTACCGAGCCGGAAAACCACGGCATCCGCAGCGTAGCGATACAAATTTGGCAGTGAACGTGTTAAAATACGCCGACGCACTGTGAACGCAAAATGTTTGAGTTCGCAGTAAGCTCGGCCGAATTTCACCTTCCCATACAAACGGAGTTTCGTTCGCATTTTAAAACTACGTGTTGGATTGTGACGAAACTTTGCATATACAATGACATGAAGTATATCTATGTCTGTAATTAGTTTATATGGTTCCAGTTTATAAAACAAACAAAATACAGCAAAAACAAGTTTTGTATGAAAAATTTAAATTTGCTGTATTTTTTTACTATGGTATCTGAAGCTACATAAACTAATTACAGACCTGGATATACCTCATGTCATTGTACATGAAAAAGTTTAGTTACAAGCCAACACGTAGTTTTTAAAATGAGAGCGTAACTACGTTTGTATGGCGAATCGAGCTTACTGCGGACTCTTAAAGCATGTATGTGGTCGCTCCCCAAATCGACATAATTATTAACTACTAGCTTCTGCCCGCGACTCCGTCCGCATGGAACTCGTTTATATCGTAGCTCGATACAAACTTTCATCCCCCATTTCACCCCCTCAGGGGATGATTTCAGGGATAAAAACTATCCTATGTCCTTCCCCGGGATTCAAACTATATCCATACCAAATCGGTTCAGCGGTTTAAGCGTGAAGAGGTAACAGACAGACAGACAGACAGACTTTCGCATTTATAATATTACAATACAATAATACAATACAAATACTCTTTATTGCACACCTCACACAAACAAAGCAGTTAAAAAGAAAAACAATACAATAACATGTAGGTAGAGGTAAACAACAGGCGGTCTTATCGCTGAAGAAGAGCTATCTCTTCCAGACAACCTTTGGGTATCGGAGAAAGAGATGAAACTAGATTATGTAGTAGGTGGTGCAGAGATTATAATAAGCCAAAAATCAAAATAATTATATTAATGCACGTACATAACTCTATATATAAACATACATACACAATCATACATACAAGGTGTAACAAAAATGGGGTATGAACCGACCAAGGGCTTAACAGGTATCGTGTTCTGATAAGAAAAACAAAAAAAAAAAAATTTGACGCGATTTTTTTTACATTTCTATGGAGCTTGTCGCCCCAGTCAGCCAACGCTCCATACTAAGGTAAAAAAAAATCGCGTTAAAAAAAATAGCTTATCTGGAAAATGTGACGTACTAGCGCTCAATAATCCCCCTCTTGCGGGAAGTCCATCGTTCCGTTCCATGCTGTATAATACGTAAACAGTCAGCCAATAATAATAATAGTAAGACAATCAAGGTTAGGGGAAAGACAAATAATGTTCTTTAAGAAGAGATTTGAAGTTGCCGATAGATTTAGCTTGTCTTATATGAAGAGGGAGAGAGTTCCACAGTCGAATTAAAGGTGAACGAACTACTGTAAAATTTGGAAGATGACAAAAGCACAGTTAATAGCAAATTGTTAGAAGATCTAACAGAATTCAAATAACTAAAACGCTCTTTGAGATAGCGGGGAGTTGCAGGGTTAAAAAGGACACCAAACAGAAGCGAAATAATGTGAGAGTTACGGCGATAACGGATAGGGAGCCACTTGAGTTTGGAACGGAAACTAGAAACGTGGTCATATTTGCGTAACCCAAATATGAACCGAATGCAGACATTTTGGAGACGCTCAAGCTTATTAAGCTGCTCCTCAGAAAGGTCGAGATAGGATAGGATACATCAGCGTAATCAAGAATAGGAAGAAGTAAAGTTTGTGCGAGCGCAATTTTAGTTGCAGTAGGCAGAAAATTACGAAGCCGCCTGAGAGACCCCACTGCAGCAAATACCTTCCTGCTTACTTCACTCACTTGAGGCACCCAAGACAAAGAGCGATCCATAATGATCCCAAGATTTTTCACTTGCATCGAGTAATCAATCTGAATATTAGTATGCATGTCCCTGAGGTGATGCAGTCGACAGTTTCAAGCGTTTTTAGAGACTTGCATAGCAAAAGATACTGTCGGCAAAAAAGTCTCAAAAATTATGTTTCTTATACATCATATTGCAAGAAAGAAAGAAAGAAAGAAAAAATATTTATTCAAGACGCTACTTAGACTAACACATGGAAAATGAACATTTTTACTAAAAACTATCGCGAAATGTTAATCTAACAAAAGCGTCAGAGAAAAGGACTCCACTCAGCTTAATGACAAGGTACCATGTAAATACCTTGACGCTGATCTTCCGTGGATACCCTTACAAGAGAGCGCTCCTACCTGCGGCAACATTGATAAAGGATACATAGTAAATGACATATAACGATACATAAATATTATTAAATATACACGTACTTTAGACAAAACAATTCTATTAGCTAACTAGACTATGAAAACTAAACCAAACAGCGGACTAAAGTGGTTAACCTCTAAGCTGCTATTGCAAGCTGATTACTACTTATTTTTAGTGGTATTGCGAAGTAAAGGGTTGTAAAGTGAGATAGCAGCAGTAAAACGAAAGAATCAGTAGTCATCATTTATTTTACATTCTCTATAATTTTACAGTCAGAGTCAAACGAAAATTACGGGATGTACCCCTTATGTGAAGAGCGTACCCCTTATGTGCGGAGCGTACCCCTTATGCAAGAACCTGCCCCCCTGAGTTTACTCCGAGTCCGACTCGTCCCTAGCGTCCGCCACGTCCACGTGGAACTTGTACTCCTGGTCGGCGCCGAGGTACGCGTCCGACATGAAGTACAGCGTGTACGCGTGGCGGCCCGCGGCGCCGCACACGAAGTCGAGCCGCACGCGCGCGCTCTTGCCGAGGGACACGCGCTTGATGGAGAGCAGGCTGTTGGTCTTGGGCGCGCCTATCACCACCCACCAGCCCTCTTCGCGTTTCTGTGGAGGACGAGGTTTCAGTTAGGCTAGAACAAGTGGTGTTGGTGAGGGAGGGCACAGCGATATGTCATCCCGCTCGAATGTGGAGCAGCCCAGCTGGGGAAGCAGCCTTGCAGGAGAACACAGCCATAATAACACTACTACTTGCTCTGTAGCAGTGTTGTGTTCCTGGAGGTCAGCAAGGTCGCCAGAGCTCCCGAGGATGCGTTGTGTTGGGAGCGAGGACGCGGCTATAGACGGTCTTGTTCGTGGTGTCATTATTTTGTATCTGTGTCAAAGCAGTTTATTAAAAAAAGAATGGCGCCAAATTGAACAATCTTTTCGCTGTGTTATTTATTATTGATTGTGGATGGATATAGTGTATAACTCTGGTCTAAAAACCATATTACCCCTCGAACTATTTCCCCTAACTGCGTTCGGGAAAATAACCACCTCGTGGTAATACGAGTGGTTTATTTTAGACCCTTTGCAATACAATCTACTATTTCATCACACTTGTTCGTAAATGGTGTTATTCCATGCCTTTTCTAGGAAGTTATGAGCTTGTGTGTGATCTGATTGATTTAAGCAAGTCTGGTGGCCGAGCGCCACTTGAATTCTGCTCTGTGATTGGTTGAAAAAAATCTAGTTGGCCACGCGCCGCAAGGAGTGTGTAATGTTTTTAATAACAACGATTTTCGATTTTTCATTTTGCATAAATCGAATTGCATAATGCATGCAGAAATGATTATTTAGTTTAAAAACAAAATGAATAAGAACAAATTGCATAATTTCAGTAACAATAATAATTCAGTTGCATAGTAATGTATTTGCATAACAGGCAATCAGTATAATGATTGCCATTTAGCAGAACTACGTTTAGAATTTTAACATGAGCCTACATCCCTATTTATGATATGATTGTCTTTAAACAGCTAAGGAGTCCAATCAATATGACAACAGGCATATCACTTTTCCAGGACGGTAAATGAAAAATTGCAGTCTTATCTATTCGCCTCCGCCTGAGAAAGGGTTAAACCTCGCAATGTCTTAGACCCGCGACCCATATTCTCTGGGTAATGTTAGCCGCGACCGACCTGCGGGAAGAAGGGCGCGATGACGGGCCCCACCACGTCGTCCTCTCGCTCTAACACCACCTCCACCACGATGGGCTTGCCCACGCGCAGCCTCCGCTCGTCCTTCACCTGTTGTAACAAAAACATATATATGAGGGGGCAATACGGGTGTGACTCGAAAATTAGTCAGATCACCAAGAATAGGACATGATGTCTCGTTCGGACATGTCGGGTCCAAACTGCACGTATTCCTCGCGCGGACCCTTTGCCGTTCCGTTTGCCAAACTGTTCGCGAGAGCACGGCGCGGGCGTGTCCAAGGTCGTTTAGCGCGAGCGTGTGAAGCTCGGCCGAATTTACCTACAAACGCGCCGCGGCCCCTTTGATCCCGACCTAAAAGCGGTTCGGCGGTTCTGTTGGCGCGGCTACACGGCAGACAAAATAATATTATTTTATACAGTGTCTATTAACGTATTTATATCTGGCCGCGCACCAACCCCCCTCCCGCGTCATGTCTGCAGACATAAGCCGGCCTCACCTCGTAGACGAGCTCCACGTTGGGGTAGCGGTTGCAGAAGCGCGCCACGTCGGCCATCTCCGCGGGGGCCAGCTGGAGCAGCTTGGCGCGGGCCGCGTCCTCCAGCTCCATCACGTCGAACACTGTCTCCACACTCTGTCAAATTATAATAAATCAATATTAGGGGACAATCTTACACAAATGCACCTAGTCCCAAACTAAGCAAAGCTTGTACTATGGGTACTAGACGACGATAAACATACTTATATAGATAAACAAATACTTAAATACATAGAAAACATCCATGACTCAGGAACAAATATTCGTGCTCATCACACAAATAAATGCCCTTACCAGGATACGAACACTTCTTGCTTCGTAGGCAGGGTCACTACCAACTAGGCTAAAACGGTCGTCAAAGGTTGAGTTTTTTGTAGCGTAGGCTCTTGAAGGGGATCACAGCAACTAGCATTTGATAAAGAGATGGAAGAATTTGACATCAGCCAGCCGCTGGAGGCCTTACTCACCAGCTCACCGCCAGAAAACACCACATACCTACAGAGCGTGGACTCTGTCCCTCTCTTCCTATCTCCCTCCGTCACTCTCTCTCTTTACACGCCTTCTTTCACCATCTCTGGTACATATCGCGGGCACATATCTACCAAGCAACTAGTGTATCTCTTTCCCTCCCCCAACCTTTCTCCCTCCGCTTTATGTCACATAGCGCTCCGTACCTTCTCCGAGCAGCGTTGCACCAGCTCCTGACTGAAGTGCGGCAACTGTCTCAGATAAGAGTCCTTGGCCCACATGGCCTGCGTCACCATCTGCGCCAGCTCCATGGCCGCCACGGCCGGGGACAGCCAGCCGCTGGACGACACCACGTCCACGCAGGCCTGGATCAGTCGGATCGCCTGGAATAAAAAGAATTGCTATATGACCAACATCATCCTGCTAGCGATGGCCGTTGGGGCGAAAATATTCTCAAGTGGCGACCACGTACCGGAAGGCACGGCGTGGATAGGCCTCCCGCAAGGTGGACTGATGACCTAGTGAAGGTTGCGGGAGTCCGCTGGATACGGGTGGTGCAGGACCGGTCACTTTGGAACTCTTTGGGGGAGGCCTATGTCCAGCAGTGGACGTCTTTCGGCTGATATGATGAGCCTCCTAGCGTTATTCCCGGTTGAGCCTAAAAGAACACCCGGGGTCCGCTCCGACATCTAATCCCAAGATTTGGCATAGCATAGGCACTAGTTTTACGAAAGCGACTGCCGTCCGACCTTCCAACGCAGAGGGAGAACTAGACCTTATTGGGATTAGACCGGTTTCCTCGCGATGTTTTCCTTCACCGAAACGCTAACGGTAAATATTCCGTACATAAGATCCGAGTTTTTTTTTGCCAAAGAAAAGCTTATTACAATGATAGTTCTTAAGCACAGATAACCTCTAATAGATAGATCCTATAGGGCGACGTGCGGTCACCACGCACATATGTTTTTGCACTGATAACCCCCCACTACCCCGCGCCATATTGTCAGTATCGACCAGGTACGCGATCTATACGTGCGTCAAACAACCAATAAATTCAACTTGATTTTGCGACAAAAGTTAGTTCTTGCTGTGTGAAGTGGTGATGGAAAAACTCCCGAACGTCTAATTACACAACCCACTGAATAACATTTCACAGGTAAGTTAAATTTATCATATAAATGTAAATTTCAGTCTGTCACGCGGAGTTTATTTTACACTGGTCCATAAGAAGTAGTGAAGTATCCATATCCCTTTTCATCAAATGGAAATGGCAATATACTGTTCCTTTCTCACGAAAGCACGTGACACTCTAGTGATGGGCTAGTGATGCTTTCGAATTTTACCGATTCAGATTCATTTAAGGAAACAATACGTTAACTCATCCGTGCTTTCGTGTACTATTTTAATACGAAAATTCACCAAAGAAAGATTATTAATACTTATATCCTTGTCATTGCCTTGTCAAAATTATTTTGTAAGAAATCATAGATAATGTATACGATGTACTATAAGGTTTAAACTGCACCAAGAAGGCAACCGTCTTACAAGCTATGAGGTAGAGGGAGACGTAGTAAATTACTATCTCAGCCTATTTTATAGCTTCCAGAGCTAATTAACGGAATATATTATTGTAGTACCTACAGCACGTCTATCATGAGACGGCCGCGACATAGTCTCGATTTTTCTCGCACTATACCTTTTGTTCAAAGTGTTCTAATCAGAAAGAGACGGATAGTGCGAGAAGAATCGAGAGAGCTCGCACGCCGTCGCATGACAGCCGTGGTGGAAGTTTTTTGTTGATTTAAGAGTAGATATTATGTAGTTTTTTTTTGTTGGGTAATTTAGAGTATTGTAGAATAATATGTAGTGTCCAAGTTAGCTATTGCTATGTATTATAGTATTCATTCATATAAAGTAGAATGAAATAGAATTTAATAATGAATACATAGGTAGTATGTTCTCGGAGGTGGTTAGTGATGGAGCATGGCATTTGGGTTTTTTCGAATCGTCTTCGAGAGCAATTAGGACTAGTGTCACGAGATGGACCTCATCATGCTGGACTTCGATGACGTGTGAGGGATCTCGAAAGTGGTTAGTTGTGTAGCTTAATTACAAAATACAGTGTGTAGTGGCCTCCTTTTTTAAATATCTATCGTTAAATTTAAATAATCACAATTATTTACCAGTGGCGCTAGTGATCACGTTAACGCCCTCTTGAATGATGACGAGGATTATCATCAACCACGTAATTTTATCACATTGAATAAATATATGTACTTTTTTATGACATCGTTTTTATTTGTCTTCCTTACCTAGCTATACCAATCTTAAAATATCATACATAAGCCTAGCTAGAACATTCGCGTTAATGTCGAATAAACATCACATTCGCCCTTTTCTAGTAAGTATGTAAAATACGAACGGGACGAAGGCACATATATAAACACGATAAAAATGCAGTAAATGTTGTAAAATGGCTAGAAATAATTATTTTATATGACTACTCGATGTGATTATGATTAACATATTTTTTTATGTTATGTCGTGATCAAAACAGTCGATGAACGAAACATGATAATAATATATCAGTGACAGCCGTTCAAAAATTTAAACTATGTTAACAGGTAATATTTTACATGGCGTAGGTACGCCATGTAAAATATTCTACTAACAATTGATTGCGGCACCGCTAAAAACCGTTAACGACCAACGCGTCCCATCACTACGCTTCTGGCGCCATGATGTGACAAAGCGCGCTAGTTTCGAAACAGCCAATCACAGCGCCGTTACCGACCTCCCCGCAACCCGCACCTACCGCCAACTGTGGTGACCTTTGCATCGAAC
Organism: Epinotia bilunana; assembly: GCA_947049275.1. Taxonomy (NCBI): domain Eukaryota; kingdom Metazoa; phylum Arthropoda; class Insecta; order Lepidoptera; family Tortricidae; genus Epinotia; species Epinotia bilunana. The sequence goes on along the minus strand of OX346276.1, from coordinate 6,568,403 downwards.
TAAATTGCTTATAGGCTCTATCTATTGGAGGTTATCTGTGTTCTTAAGCTACTTAAAATAATTTAAACTGAATATGGATACAAAGAAAAAAAAAATCATAATGCGTTGTTCTACAAGAACACACGTCCGAATAAGCTATATGAATGATTAACACTTTCGCAACCGCACTAAAAATGGAACAACACACCAGAAATCAACAGAACTCGCTAGGCGTGTATGTTTATAGCCCACCTAGCGGGCTGAGCCCGGCATCTGAGCAAACATTACGAGTGCCTACCAGGCGGGTTGCCATGCATTTCTGTCAGTGAGACTAAGAGTAGAGGTAGAGGCCACATACCTTGGTGAGGACCTGCTGCGTGTCCTGCTGCAGCTCCTGCGGCAGCTGCGTGCGGGAGAGGTGCGCCTGCAGCAGCACGTGCGCCTTCACGTGGGGGTCGTTGAACTTGACCGCGCCGGAACCGGATGTGGGCTTGTGGGGGACCCTGTACATTGTACAACGAGAACACATGTCAGGGTTCTGGCTGCTTTAGCAAGCTAAACTACATTTGCGGACGAGCCTTATTGAGCTTACTATGGGACTAGATCGATTTGAGTAAGATTGACCGCTTATATAAAAAAAAGTGTAAAAGAGCCTCACTATTGTTTACCAAAACATGGATTGGCGTAATAGCAGCCCAAAACCTGTTCATATACAGGGATACACACACATATTATACATATACATGGTGAATCCTAAGTCGTGACCAGAAACATGTGTTTAACTTTAATTTAAACATGTGCACGTGACAGGCAAAAATATGTAAAAAAAAATATTACTGAGTCATGGTCACCCTAATTGCTACGTTAAACTGTCACTAAGCTACAGGCCAAGTCTTGTCGAATAGGGTGACCCATAAGGTTGGTTTTCTTGCTTTAAAATTATGATCAATAAAGTGTAATAGCTTGCTTCCAGAGTTAATACAATTAATTTGCTTTAAAATAGTGAGAAACATAAAAATGTATTTATTTATTTATCTGTTTACGACTTATGTTTCATTCAGTATAGGGTTATTGGTAATTCAACGACCGGCTGTTAGGGTGCCTTTGTACCAGATATGTGCTATGCCATGCTATGCTCTGTTTTCATACATTTGAAACGTAGCTCCACCTACAGCTACGTTTCAAATGTATGAAAACATTGCATAGCATGGCATAGCACATCTCTGGTGGAAAGGCACCCTTAAACTGGTGTTGTTAAAAAAAAACAAAAGTGATTTACTTGTTAGATAAAGCCTTGATGATGTTCTCCTCCCTGTGACGTATGCAGAGCTCTGAATATTCCGCAGCGGATGATATGATCTCCAAAAGTCCTCGGATCTTGGTCTTGCTCGTCAGGGACAAGCTGAACAGTTCTGCAGGGGAAAATCGATAAAACAATTGGAATTTGTTGTCCTTACCAAATTAAATAATCATTAATGTTGAACTTTCTCGGAAAAGGATTAGAAATATAGTCGCATGGAGAAAAAAGTAATAATCACGAAATTATAAGCGTCCAAAGTTTTAAGAGGAGGTACAGTCTGTCCCTTTTCCGCAAAACGCACCGTCACATGAAACGGTTGTCATTTACTAAGACTTTCTCTCTCTATCAAGCAATATTAGCGCTGTCACTAAACTTTTTTGTCCTATTTTCATATCGGCATTTACTATTCGACAAACTCCGTTTGCCTTTTTTTTGGTTTGTCCGACACTTTAGTTCGTGACGTTTACGGGTGGTCATTTTATGGTTTAGCTTTGTAATTGTTTGACAAATCAATGATTCTTTATTATTGGTATACCCGCAATATCATTATACCGACGTAACGATTCGCTTGATAATCTGTTCGTATTTTATCAAATCAGCTTTATTATATTTGACATATTATTGTTTATACGGAGCACGCATATGTTACTAATTCATATGTTTGTTTATGAAAATGGTTGTTACCTATGCATTTTCAATATTTAAAAACATTAGCAAAAAGTTTGAAATTAAACTAAGGTTATCCTCCCAAAGCTGTGTTTATGGTTAATAATGTATATAAACAAGTGTATACTATTCTATTATTACTTATATGTGTGTTCTTTAAATAAATCAATACTAAATAATTACAGCATTTGTTTATCAAGTTATTTCTTCCGACCTGACCCTTACTTATATAGTACATATGTAAGTATTAGGTAGTAAAAAAGTGTTCGTTTCTGGCGCTTCGCCGGCCGCTGCCGCGGCACGCTCGCTTCACTCGCTCGGCTCGCACGCTGTAGGGTCGTGATTCTACCTAACACTCCACCTCGCTTCGCTCGTCGTTGTACCTACACCGACCTGCCTTAGAGTAACTAACTTTTAACCTTCACTCATAATGAATATTAGGCTAAACGTATGGAATGCGGAAAGTAAAGATGGATAAGTAAAACATTGGCTGTGAAACAAAAGTTGCAACAAGCCAAAGCTCAAATGACCGCAGCGGCAAAAGTTTCACGGACAACTGAAACATTTGGATAACATCAAATGGTAAATGAAAAAAGTAATGAATTGTATATTCGGAGAAAGGCAAACGATATTCGGTCAATAAATTTTAGTGATTGCGATAGGTTACCATTAGCGATTGTATCTTCGTAATTTTTTGAAATATTTAGCAATGAGACGACAGCAGCCCGCGCATGCGCACAGCAGCGCCGAAGTTTATAAATAGCGCCACGCGGGCCGCCATCTATTTCTATGCATTGTATCCACATACAACACACGCGGCTTACATAACCAATATTAAAATTATTGTAAAAATCTTGTTTTGCTCGATGTAAACGGTAAAAAACTTTTTCATTAAAAACAACCTTGTCCCAGAGAGAGTATGATAGATTGAGGGACTGGGTATCCCTTCAATGATCATGGACTGCCACACGTCTTCTCAGAGAGGTGGTAAACGAGGGACTCACCGATGGTGGTATAATTGATATAGTAGTATGACGCGATCATGCCCAGATTGAGGGGCTGGAGGTCCATATCCTCCTCGATGGCGATACACTTGGACTGCTCGAGGTCGGTCAAGGTCGTCTCCACCAGCTCGGAGAGGTGGTCCGATAGATGTCTGTTGAGAAAGTAAAAGTATTGTAATGACTTAATATAACCAGGTGCGTGCGTGTGTTAGTGAGTGTGTTAGTGAGTGAATGAGTGTGTTAGTGAGTGAGGGAGAAAGTGAGCGAATGAGTGTGTCAGTGAGTGAGTGAGTGTGTGCTTGCGTGTGTGTGTTAGTGAATGCGTGCGTGATTGCGTGTTAGTGAGTGAGTGAGTGAGTGAGTGACGTTATTCGTACCTGTGCGTGACGCCCTGCAGATTGTAGTAGTTCGGGTTCTGCGTGAGCCGGCGGTACAGGAACGTCCACGTGAGGTAGTCGACAGCGTCCTGCTTATTCTCAATGGTCTTCGTCACTATTTCAGCGTTCATGTGGTCGTGCAGCCTGTGGTCCAGGTGGCTCTGCGGAACATAGACAGTTGGTCGATATTTTCCAAGGAATATTAGTGCCAATCCACATTTACGCGGAAGATTTTTCGTCTACTTGGTTTCTTTCTAATTAACTTTCATATCTTTAAATCTGTGTCCGCCGAACCAGAACTTGTGGATAGCGAAGGTATTTTATCTTAAAATGTATCAGCCGACAATCGTCCGCTGCTGCACATAGGCCTCCCCTAAAGAGTGCCACAATGACTGGTCCCGCGCCATCGGTCCATAACGTGGAGGGTCTACCCACGCTGCGTCTCCGGTGTGTGGTCGCTACAAGAACCTTATCGATATCAATACTTTCGGAGACAGTTTGAGCACCCGCATATAACAGACCGCCTGTTGTTGCCTTGTATATTAATGTTTTATGTTTCGTTTATAGTATTTTTCTCTTTGTGGTGCACAATAAAGTATATAATTATTATGTATCTCCGATTGAGATTCACGGGGCGGACCCCGGTCATCTGGAAGGCGCGCGCGGATATATAGATCCAACACATGGAGACGAAGTTTAATGTTGAAATTATTATTATTACATAAACTAGTTACATACACTAGGCGCTACCAAACGCGACCACTAGTGGCGAGCGCAACCAACTCCCGCAGCTTATGGCTCGGACGAGGCCATTAAACGCTCGGCTTCCGCCAGTGGTATACAGCTTGTAACGAAAATGGGCTGTGAACCGAGCAAGGCCATGTAGTCCAGTCAATGAACTGACAGCTTGTATGGATAAAATGTCAGTTTTGGAAATAATTTAAAATAGCTTATTTTTTATGTGTAACGGATATATTATCAATGAAATAGTTACCCAGCGACAAAATCCGTCAAAATTTCAGACATCAATAAAATGATAAATTAACTAGCTTCTAAAAAGTCAGAAAAAATATTAATAAATATTTTTGTCTTTATTTTGGTTCATTTACATCTGCTCTATAATATTCAAGAAAAAATCGTACAAAAAAAGACAATGCATGCTTCATTGAAATCGACATAATTACTTCCGGGTGGAAAGTTTGTCGGATTCTTGAATAAATCATCTTAGAATAACAATTTAAAATGAAATCAACAAAAAAAAACTCTATTATAAATTAATGTTTTTCAAAACCGTATTTTGCCTGGAGTAATGTTCGGTAGCGTATAGCGATTCCAAAATGCATTTTTGTTTGCTGCGTATCAAAAAAACATACACAAAAATTTTTCATAACAAAGCTGTGAGCGTGGCGGTTGAAAATGAAATAATCCCTCCCACCCTTCACCCTTGAGGGGAAAGTTTGTCATACACAAGCAATGTCAATAAAAACAAAGACAGTAATGTAAACAAAAATATCAATTTAAGCAAAAAATTTAATCAAACAAATAAATGTATCCGAATTTAAACTTTCGTGAGACATGTTGAAATAATACTACACACATGCTACTACACACACACACACGAATACACATACTACTATAATTACACGGTTCAACTCACGTATTAAATGTCACTGCAGGCGACATGTTTCCCGAAGCGAAGGCGAGGCGAAGTGTTCGAAAAATGTCGCCCGTAGTGACATTTAATACGCGAGTTGAACCGTGTAATTATTAGTATTAAATAAATGTATATTTGGAACCGCAATGGGCTACTGAATACACCCTTGTTCGGTTCACACCCCATTTTTGGTTCACCCTGCATAAAATGTACGACAGCAAAGAACTCGTGCGCAGCTTGCGGCGGCCACTAGTGGGCTCAATGTGCAGCAACTCTAATACCCGATCTACACTCGCGCCTCGTACAGTCAGCAGCAGAAGTTGCTAAGCAGTTCTAGTGCGCAAAATGATCTACGAACGAACTCTAATGTCAAGGGAATAAGGATCTGTGTAGGTAATTTTGAGCGTGTTATTTTGCTTAAGGTGCGTACGAATTAGAGCAGCCTCGGGTTGAGGCACGCGCGGCTCACCTATTTCGCTCAAATTCGTACGCGCTCACGCGCTGTGCGCGAGCAGCCCGCGAGCGGCGCGCGGCGAGCTGCCTCAGTGTGCGTGCCTCGCGTAAATTGGACGTGTATCAGAGCGTGCCGCGGACAGAACGATGTAATTTGGTAAAGTAAATGTGCACCACATGAATTACGACTTTTGTACAACTGTTTCATCCACCACCAAGGCGATTTGCTCTTCTTTTTGGTAATCATTCGGTGAATTACGATAAACGCAGCCGCGACTGTCATCGTGTCCGACGCCATTTTGAATGACGCACAATGGCGGCTCTCCGCGAGCGCGTTGCCTCGCCCGCGCATGTTTATGTGCACCAAATTGGCTCACGAGCAGCTCGCCGCTCGAGGCAAGCATGCCTAATGCTGAGCCGCTCAAATTCGTACGCAGCTTTAGCTACTTCTGATGCTGACTGTACCCCGTCTCGAGTCTCGGCTCGCACCTCGCGTGATCGATGGTAAATGAGCTTCCTGTTTACCCTCTCGTCGTGAGTTCAGTTGTCTTTGAGCTAGCAACAATGGAGGACGTCGAAGTGCTTAGCGGCAACAAGTCTTAAATAGTCTTAAATAATTCACGCAACCGAAACGTTACCGCTTGAGACCAATCGATTTTGGCGGTTCGAGAAGCACACAACCTGCGCGGCACAACGTTGAAACACGAATGAAGCGAGAGCGCGAATGTAAACACAGGCTCGCCTCGCGCTTTGTCTCGCGACGAGGTCCTTTGAATAGAATAGAATAGAAGAAACTTAATTATATATAATTGGTCTTACAGTTTTTTTGGCCGCCAAGTACAAGCACTGCTCTCTTACACATGTGTCTCACTATAAGATGTAATTTTAAAGTAAATGGGACTCAGCTCAGACATGAACTGGCGCACGCTACACTGCTACATATTTACGGCCGTATTCATAAACGTACTACAAGCCTGTTTTAACTAAAATGGCGTTAAAATTCGTTTGTCCTTATCTGTCACTTTGACATTTGTGTTCGTAAGAAAGGGACAGATCACATTTTATTTAGCAGAGGCATTTTAAGTTTTATGAATAAGGGGGTTAATATCTAAATTACAGGTATACAACGAGGAAACATTCGCTTGGAGCGGTTTACCTCTTTGTTGTTTGCACACATAATCTATATCGCCAGAGCGCAAACTATGTAACATGGGATTATGGTATGTTTTATAATTAAGATTATTATAAAACAAACCTAACCTAACCGAATGACTTCTATTTGATGATATTCAAAGAATACCCGAAAATACCACTGTTTTGACGAAAAATGCATCAGGTCAAATGATACATTTGGCTAAAAGTTGTTTGATCAAGAGACAGGATCACGGCTGGGGTTTAGACCAGAAATTTGCAGATCACTTAATTTACGTAGCATGTCTTCATGAAGGTCTCTAGCGAGGTCCTTTGACTCGCGCCCAGAAAACCGCTTCGAACGAGAGCGCCGCGAGTCGCGAGACGAGCCGCGAGCGTCTATTCACACTCTCGCCTCGCACGTCGCCTCGCGACTCGCACGAGACGAGAGTGTAAATGAGGTATAAGTGTACCTCCAGCGGGAGACAGTCCTGCAGCAGCTTGGTGAAGAAGGTCTTGTGGTGCGCGCGGCACATCAGCACGGCCACGGAGTGGTCGTCCTCCAGGGGGCGGCAGGCGCGGCCCAGCATGTGCAGGATCTGGGTGATCGGATACTGCTCGTATGTGTGGAGTTTGCCGTTGTAGCTGCGGACATGGACAATTATACAGATATCAAACCACTTTTTTATGTTGCCAATAGGCTATTTTCGTCTATCACAATTAAATCTTGAAAGTACGTTATTTCTATAGTTTTGACTTTAGGAAATACGAATATAATACTATTTTGTTATGAAAACATAAGAAATATTTTTAATTTCAAAATTACAATCGTATATTAATTATTTGTATGTCACGTGACCAAAAACGCTGACTGCTATTTTGTCTTCTGTGAGTGACGTCAGAACGGCAAATACAAAAACAAGTTTTCGGTGTGGACTCAAATTGTATTTATTTAGATTTGATACGCAATTTTCGCCATCTACGATGGAGGTTGGATTTGTAAAAGCTGACAATACAAATCTACCAAAAATAGCAGTAATGATTGCAAAGTTCTTTGCGTATAATACAGATTTCTTTTCTGCTGAATGCAGAAATATCAACAGCTGTGTAAGTATATTCTGTTTCATTTTCTGAAACTATATTAGAACAATATAATATTGTATATTTCCGATGATAAGTTTACATGTTTTGAGGAGTCTTCAACGTTGAACTATTACAAGTTGGCGCAACACACCAACTATAACGAGTATGAGAGCTCATTTTTAGTTAGAAAATCCATGAAAAATCAGAACTATCAGAAGGCATAGATTAGAAGTAAAAGATGTACATGCACATTTGACGTGTATCTTCTTAGTAGTCTGTGGTTTGTTATTGCAGTTATGACGTCACGATAATGGCGGCTGCCTTTTTGGCCCGAATATATAATGTTCAAATTTCAACCATTATTTATTTGCTTAAAGCGATATTATTTTGAGGAAATAAAAATACCAGTTGACTATCGATCTATGCGATCATTTTAAAATATATTTAAAAAAATCGTAGAATAGCCTATTGCAATGGTTACGTCTAAAGTAACCATTGCAATAGGCTCCACGGAAGACCAGCGTTGTGGCATTGTTTAATGTCAGAGCATATGCCGAGTGGTGTCCACTTGCGGCAACTATTAGCAGCACCAGCAGTCTTCCTTGCGTACACGTTATTTTTAGTTTAAGCTGGTATTTATTAAGTTTCTTTTTATATATACAATCCTTTATTTACGAAACAAGAATGATTGGGTAGGTACATAAAAATTTCCGCAACGAAGGCTTCGTCAATTATTTTTTATATATTGTTTTTTCTAATTAAGAACGAAATTGTGATGTAGTGTTATTTTGGCTGGCAATCAATTCATTTATATTCTATTCTATTCTTTCTATTCATTTCTAAAGTCGCCGTCAATGGACTTTGCTAACTATGTAAACAAACCGCCATATTGAAATTGTCTCTGAATGATGAATTTACTAGTGATGGGGAAAACTCTTACTGTACTCGTTTATGTCAAAACATATCGAATATTAAAATATCGAAAGTAAAAATAAGTAGGTATTTTTCATTTTTTTTAACCATTTTACCCACTGATAAAACACTACGATTCTTTACTCTGCTAAAACTACCGCGTAGTGTACACAACCGCGATGGCAGGTACAGAGCGTGAGTTGGGTAGTGTGTAGCGGCTTTACAATATTACCAACTTTAGTCACAACACTACCCATCATAGACAATTGTAGAATTTAAAAGAAACAAAAACATCATTCCATCATGTCATACTAACCTAACTTATGAAACTATTTCAAACTTTTAATGAAATATTATCCAAGATTCAGTTATATATTTTATGGTTTTGTATTTTACGGTAACGACCGGTTCAATAGTGTATAGTTTCAGTGGTGTTGGATGAGGTGATGTGAAAATTAAAGGAGAAACAGTGACAAAACCATTTTACGTCCTTTGTTTACATAGTCAGCAAAGTCCATTAACGGCGACTTAAGTTGTTATTATATCAAAGATTAGATTATCTATTGACACTGCTGTTACTATTTTTATAGACTTTCTAGATTTAAATGCAATGATTGACTTGTCAGCAATGTCTAATATAATTCTCGTTTCAAGATTGTAATAGTATTTTGAGTAATATTCACGAGCGATCTTGAAAATTAATTTTGTATGGCCAGTCCCGATATTCCCGGGAAATTTCTGGACTGGCCATATAAATCCAGTCCCGGGAGCAAACCCAAAGTTGTTGGCATGTTTCACCCCTTTTTTATACTCACATGTGCGTGCCGCAGACTATGACAGTGTGGACGTGTGCAGCGAAGGCCCAGGCCAGCTCGGCCGCCACGACGCACAGCTGCGCGCAGCCGCTGGACACCAGCTGTTGCACGAGGCGACGGTCGCTCGGGTCGACGCCCTCGTGGAGATATGCTACGCCGGCCGCTAGAGTTTCCTTCATACTCACATGTGCGTGTCGCAGACTATGACAGTGTGGACGTGTGCAGCGAAGGCCCAGGCCAGCTCGGCCGCCACGACGCACAGCTGCGCGCAGCCGCTGGACACCAGCTGTTGCACGAGGCGACGGTCGCTCGGGTCGACGCCCTCGTGGAGATATGCTACGCCGGCCGCTAGAGTTTCCTTCATACTCACATGTGCGTGTCGCAGACTATGACAGTGTGGACGTGTGCAGCGAAGGCCCAGGCCAGCTCGGCCGCCACGACGCACAGCTGCGCGCAGCCGCTGGACACCAGCTGTTGCACGAGGCGACGGTCGCTCGGGTCGACGCCCTCGTGGAGATATGCTACGCCGGCCGCTAGAGTTTCCTTCATACTCACATGTGCGTGTCGCAGACTATGACAGTGTGGACGTGTGCAGCGAAGGCCCAGGCCAGCTCGGCCGCCACGACGCACAGCTGCGCGCAGCCGCTGGACACCAGCTGTTGCACGAGGCGACGGTCGCTCGGGTCGACGCCCTCGTGGAGATATGCTACGCCGGCCGCTAGAGTTTCCTTCATACTCACATGTGCGTGTCGCAGACTATGACAGTGTGGACGTGTGCAGCGAAGGCCCAGGCCAGCTCGGCCGCCACGACGCACAGCTGCGCGCAGCCGCTGGACACCAGCTGTTGCACGAGGCGACGGTCGCTCGGGTCGACGCCCTCGTGGAGATATGCTACGCCGGCCGCTAGAGTTTCCTTCATACTCACATGTGCGTGTCGCAGACTATGACAGTGTGGACGTGTGCAGCGAAGGCCCAGGCCAGCTCGGCCGCCACGACGCACAGCTGCGCGCAGCCGCTGGACACCAGCTGTTGCACGAGGCGACGGTCGCTCGGGTCGACGCCCTCGTGGAGATATGCCACGCCGGCCGCTAGAGTTTCCTTCATACTCACATGTGCGTGTCGCAGACTATGACAGTGTGGACGTGTGCAGCGAAGGCCCAGGCCAGCTCGGCCGCCACGACGCACAGCTGCGCGCAGCCGCTGGACACCAGCTGTTGCACGAGGCGACGGTCGCTCGGGTCGACGCCCTCGTGGAGATATGCTACGCCGGCCGCTAGAGTTTCCTTCATACTCACATGTGCGTGTCGCAGACTATGACAGTGTGGACGTGTGCAGCGAAGGCCCAGGCCAGCTCGGCCGCCACGACGCACAGCTGCGCGCAGCCGCTGGACACCAGCTGTTGCACGAGGCGACGGTCGCTCGGGTCGACGCCCTCGTGGAGATATGCTACGCCGGCCGCTAGAGTTTCCTTCATACTCACATGTGCGTGTCGCAGACTATGACAGTGTGGACGTGTGCAGCGAAGGCCCAGGCCAGCTCGGCCGCCACGACGCACAGCTGCGCGCAGCCGCTGGACACCAGCTGTTGCACGAGGCGACGGTCGCTCGGGTCGACGCCCTCGTGGAGATATGCTACGCCGGCCGCTAGAGTTTCCTTCATACTCACATGTGCGTGTCGCAGACTATGACAGTGTGGACGTGTGCAGCGAAGGCCCAGGCCAGCTCGGCCGCCACGACGCACAGCTGCGCGCAGCCGCTGGACACCAGCTGTTGCACGAGGCGACGGTCGCTCGGGTCGACGCCCTCGTGGAGATATGCCACGCCGGCCGCTAGAGTTTCCTTCATACTCACATGTGCGTGTCGCAGACTATGACAGTGTGGACGTGTGCAGCGAAGGCCCAGGCCAGCTCGGCCGCCACGACGCACAGCTGCGCGCAGCCGCTGGACACCAGCTGTTGCACGAGGCGACGGTCGCTCGGGTCGACGCCCTCGTGGAGATATGCTACGCCGGCCGCTAGAGTTTCCTTCATACTCACATGTGCGTGTCGCAGACTATGACAGTGTGGACGTGTGCAGCGAAGGCCCAGGCCAGCTCGGCCGCCACGACGCACAGCTGCGCGCAGCCGCTGGACACCAGCTGTTGCACGAGGCGACGGTCGCTCGGGTCGACGCCCTCGTGGAGATATGCCACGCCGGCCGCTAGAGTTTCCTTCATACTCACATGTGCGTGTCGCAGACTATGACAGTGTGGACGTGTGCAGCGAAGGCCCAGGCCAGCTCGGCCGCCACGACGCACAGCTGCGCGCAGCCGCTGGACACCAGCTGTTGCACGAGGCGACGGTCGCTCGGGTCGACGCCCTCGTGGAGATATGCTACGCCGGCCGCTAGAGTTTCCTTCATACTCACATGTGCGTGTCGCAGACTATGACAGTGTGGACGTGTGCAGCGAAGGCCCAGGCCAGCTCGGCCGCCACGACGCACAGCTGCGCGCAGCCGCTGGACACCAGCTGTTGCACGAGGCGACGGTCGCTCGGGTCGACGCCCTCGTGGAGATATGCCACGCCGGCCGCTAGAGTTTCCTTCATACTCACATGTGCGTGTCGCAGACTATGACAGTGTGGACGTGTGCAGCGAAGGCCCAGGCCAGCTCGGCCGCCACGACGCACAGCTGCGCGCAGCCGCTGGACACCAGCTGTTGCACGAGGCGACGGTCGCTCGGGTCGACGCCCTCGTGGAGATATGCTACGCCGGCCGCTAGAGTTTCCTTCATACTCACATGTGCGTGTCGCAGACTATGACAGTGTGGACGTGTGCAGCGAAGGCCCAGGCCAGCTCGGCCGCCACGACGCACAGCTGCGCGCAGCCGCTGGACACCAGCTGTTGCACGAGGCGACGGTCGCTCGGGTCGACGCCCTCGTGGAGATATGCCACGCCGGCCGCTAGAGTTTCCTTCATACTCACATGTGCGTGTCGCAGACTATGACAGTGTGGACGTGTGCAGCGAAGGCCCAGGCCAGCTCGGCCGCCACGACGCACAGCTGCGCGCAGCCGCTGGACACCAGCTGTTGCACGAGGCGACGGTCGCTCGGGTCGACGCCCTCGTGGAGATATGCTACGCCGGCCGCTAGAGTTTCCTTCATACTCACATGTGCGTGTCGCAGACTATGACAGTGTGGACGTGTGCAGCGAAGGCCCAGGCCAGCTCGGCCGCCACGACGCACAGCTGCGCGCAGCCGCTGGACACCAGCTGTTGCACGAGGCGACGGTCGCTCGGGTCGACGCCCTCGTGGAGATATGCTACGCCGGCCGCTAGAGTTTCCTTCATACTCACATGTGCGTGTCGCAGACTATGACAGTGTGGACGTGTGCAGCGAAGGCCCAGGCCAGCTCGGCCGCCACGACGCACAGCTGCGCGCAGCCGCTGGACACCAGCTGTTGCACGAGGCGACGGTCGCTCGGGTCGACGCCCTCGTGGAGATATGCTACGCCGGCCGCTAGAGTTTCCTTCATACTCACATGTGCGTGTCGCAGACTATGACAGTGTGGACGTGTGCAGCGAAGGCCCAGGCCAGCTCGGCCGCCACGACGCACAGCTGCGCGCAGCCGCTGGACACCAGCTGTTGCACGAGGCGACGGTCGCTCGGGTCGACGCCCTCGTGGAGATATGCCACGCCGGCCGCTAGAGTTTCCTTCATACTCACATGTGCGTGTCGCAGACTATGACAGTGTGGACGTGTGCAGCGAAGGCCCAGGCCAGCTCGGCCGCCACGACGCACAGCTGCGCGCAGCCGCTGGACACCAGCTGTTGCACGAGGCGACGGTCGCTCGGGTCGACGCCCTCGTGGAGATATGCTACGCCGGCCGCTAGAGTTTCCTTCATACTCACATGTGCGTGTCGCAGACTATGACAGTGTGGACGTGTGCAGCGAAGGCCCAGGCCAGCTCGGCCGCCACGACGCACAGCTGCGCGCAGCCGCTGGACACCAGCTGTTGCACGAGGCGACGGTCGCTCGGGTCGACGCCCTCGTGGAGATATGCTACGCCGGCCGCTAGAGTTTCCTTCATACTCACATGTGCGTGTCGCAGACTATGACAGTGTGGACGTGTGCAGCGAAGGCCCAGGCCAGCTCGGCCGCCACGACGCACAGCTGCGCGCAGCCGCTGGACACCAGCTGTTGCACGAGGCGACGGTCGCTCGGGTCGACGCCCTCGTGGAGATATGCTACGCCGGCCGCTAGAGTTTCCTTCATACTCACATGTGCGTGTCGCAGACTATGACAGTGTGGACGTGTGCAGCGAAGGCCCAGGCCAGCTCGGCCGCCACGACGCACAGCTGCGCGCAGCCGCTGGACACCAGCTGTTGCACGAGGCGACGGTCGCTCGGGTCGACGCCCTCGTGGAGATATGCCACGCCGGCCGCTAGAGTTTCCTTCATACTCACATGTGCGTGTCGCAGACTATGACAGTGTGGACGTGTGCAGCGAAGGCCCAGGCCAGCTCGGCCGCCACGACGCACAGCTGCGCGCAGCCGCTGGACACCAGCTGTTGCACGAGGCGACGGTCGCTCGGGTCGACGCCCTCGTGGAGATATGCTACGCCGGCCGCTAGAGTTTCCTTCATACTCACATGTGCGTGTCGCAGACTATGACAGTGTGGACGTGTGCAGCGAAGGCCCAGGCCAGCTCGGCCGCCACGACGCACAGCTGCGCGCAGCCGCTGGACACCAGCTGTTGCACGAGGCGACGGTCGCTCGGGTCGACGCCCTCGTGGAGATATGCTACGCCGGCCGCTAGAGTTTCCTTCATACTCACATGTGCGTGTCGCAGACTATGACAGTGTGGACGTGTGCAGCGAAGGCCCAGGCCAGCTCGGCCGCCACGACGCACAGCTGCGCGCAGCCGCTGGACACCAGCTGTTGCACGAGGCGACGGTCGCTCGGGTCGACGCCCTCGTGGAGATATGCTACGCCGGCCGCTAGAGTTTCCTTCATACTCACATGTGCGTGTCGCAGACTATGACAGTGTGGACGTGTGCAGCGAAGGCCCAGGCCAGCTCGGCCGCCACGACGCACAGCTGCGCGCAGCCGCTGGACACCAGCTGTTGCACGAGGCGACGGTCGCTCGGGTCGACGCCCTCGTGGAGATATGCTACGCCGGCCGCTAGAGTTTCCTTCATACTCACATGTGCGTGTCGCAGACTATGACAGTGTGGACGTGTGCAGCGAAGGCCCAGGCCAGCTCGGCCGCCACGACGCACAGCTGCGCGCAGCCGCTGGACACCAGCTGTTGCACGAGGCGACGGTCGCTCGGGTCGACGCCCTCGTGGAGATATGCTACGCCGGCCGCTAGAGTTTCCTTCATACTCACATGTGCGTGTCGCAGACTATGACAGTGTGGACGTGTGCAGCGAAGGCCCAGGCCAGCTCGGCCGCCACGACGCACAGCTGCGCGCAGCCGCTGGACACCAGCTGTTGCACGAGGCGACGGTCGCTCGGGTCGACGCCCTCGTGGAGATATGCTACGCCGGCCGCTAGAGTTTCCTTCATACTCACATGTGCGTGTCGCAGACTATGACAGTGTGGACGTGTGCAGCGAAGGCCCAGGCCAGCTCGGCCGCCACGACGCACAGCTGCGCGCAGCCGCTGGACACCAGCTGTTGCACGAGGCGACGGTCGCTCGGGTCGACGCCCTCGTGGAGATATGCTACGCCGGCCGCTAGAGTTTCCTTCATACTCACATGTGCGTGTCGCAGACTATCACAGTGTGGACGTGTGCAGCGAAGGCCCAGGCCAGCTCGGCCGCCACGACGCACAGCTGCGCGCAGCCGCTGGACACCAGCTGTTGCACGAGGCGACGGTCGCTCGGGTCGACGCCCTCGTGGAGATATGCTACGCCGGCCGCTAGAGTTTCCTTCATACTCACATGTGCGTGTCGCAGACTATGACAGTGTGGACGTGTGCAGCGAAGGCCCAGGCCAGCTCGGCCGCCACGACGCACAGCTGCGCGCAGCCGCTGGACACCAGCTGTTGCACGAGGCGACGGTCGCTCGGGTCGACGCCCTCGTGGAGATATGCTACGCCGGCCGCTAGAGTTTCCTTCATACTCACATGTGCGTGTCGCAGACTATGACAGTGTGGACGTGTGCAGCGAAGGCCCAGGCCAGCTCGGCCGCCACGACGCACAGCTGCGCGCAGCCGCTGGACACCAGCTGTTGCACGAGGCGACGGTCGCTCGGGTCGACGCCCTCGTGGAGATATGCTACGCCGGCCGCTAGAGTTTCCTTCATACTCACATGTGCGTGTCGCAGACTATGACAGTGTGGACGTGTGCAGCGAAGGCCCAGGCCAGCTCGGCCGCCACGACGCACAGCTGCGCGCAGCCGCTGGACACCAGCTGTTGCACGAGGCGACGGTCGCTCGGGTCGACGCCCTCGTGGAGATATGCTACGCCGGCCGCTAGAGTTTCCTTCATACTCACATGTGCGTGTCGCAGACTATGACAGTGTGGACGTGTGCAGCGAAGGCCCAGGCCAGCTCGGCCGCCACGACGCACAGCTGCGCGCAGCCGCTGGACACCAGCTGTTGCACGAGGCGACGGTCGCTCGGGTCGACGCCCTCGTGGAGATATGCTACGCCGGCCGCTAGAGTTTCCTTCATACTCACATGTGCGTGTCGCAGACTATGACAGTGTGGACGTGTGCAGCGAAGGCCCAGGCCAGCTCGGCCGCCACGACGCACAGCTGCGCGCAGCCGCTGGACACCAGCTGTTGCACGAGGCGACGGTCGCTCGGGTCGACGCCCTCGTGGAGATATGCCACGCCGGCCGCTAGAGTTTCCTTCATACTCACATGTGCGTGTCGCAGACTATGACAGTGTGGACGTGTGCAGCGAAGGCCCAGGCCAGCTCGGCCGCCACGACGCACAGCTGCGCGCAGCCGCTGGACACCAGCTGTTGCACGAGGCGACGGTCGCTCGGGTCGACGCCCTCGTGGAGATATGCTACGCCGGCCGCTAGAGTTTCCTTCATACTCACATGTGCGTGTCGCAGACTATGACAGTGTGGACGTGTGCAGCGAAGGCCCAGGCCAGCTCGGCCGCCACGACGCACAGCTGCGCGCAGCCGCTGGACACCAGCTGTTGCACGAGGCGACGGTCGCTCGGGTCGACGCCCTCGTGGAGATATGCTACGCCGGCCGCTAGAGTTTCCTTCATACTCACATGTGCGTGTCGCAGACTATGACAGTGTGGACGTGTGCAGCGAAGGCCCAGGCCAGCTCGGCCGCCACGACGCACAGCTGCGCGCAGCCGCTGGACACCAGCTGTTGCACGAGGCGACGGTCGCTCGGGTCGACGCCCTCGTGGAGATATGCTACGCCGGCCGCTAGAGTTTCCTTCATACTCACATGTGCGTGTCGCAGACTATGACAGTGTGGACGTGTGCAGCGAAGGCCCAGGCCAGCTCGGCCGCCACGACGCACAGCTGCGCGCAGCCGCTGGACACCAGCTGTTGCACGAGGCGACGGTCGCTCGGGTCGACGCCCTCGTGGAGATATGCCACGCCGGCCGCTAGAGTTTCCTTCATACTCACATGTGCGTGTCGCAGACTATGACAGTGTGGACGTGTGCAGCGAAGGCCCAGGCCAGCTCGGCCGCCACGACGCACAGCTGCGCGCAGCCGCTGGACACCAGCTGTTGCACGAGGCGACGGTCGCTCGGGTCGACGCCCTCGTGGAGATATGCTACGCCGGCCGCTAGAGTTTCCTTCATACTCACATGTGCGTGTCGCAGACTATGACAGTGTGGACGTGTGCAGCGAAGGCCCAGGCCAGCTCGGCCGCCACGACGCACAGCTGCGCGCAGCCGCTGGACACCAGCTGTTGCACGAGGCGACGGTCGCTCGGGTCGACGCCCTCGTGGAGATATGCTACGCCGGCCGCTAGAGTTTCCTTCATACTCACATGTGCGTGTCGCAGACTATGACAGTGTGGACGTGTGCAGCGAAGGCCCAGGCCAGCTCGGCCGCCACGACGCACAGCTGCGCGCAGCCGCTGGACACCAGCTGTTGCACGAGGCGACGGTCGCTCGGGTCGACGCCCTCGTGGAGATATGCTACGCCGGCCGCTAGAGTTTCCTTCATACTCACATGTGCGTGTCGCAGACTATGACAGTGTGGACGTGTGCAGCGAAGGCCCAGGCCAGCTCGGCCGCCACGACGCACAGCTGCGCGCAGCCGCTGGACACCAGCTGTTGCACGAGGCGACGGTCGCTCGGGTCGACGCCCTCGTGGAGATATGCTACGCCGGCCGCTAGAGTTTCCTTCATACTCACATGTGCGTGTCGCAGACTATGACAGTGTGGACGTGTGCAGCGAAGGCCCAGGCCAGCTCGGCCGCCACGACGCACAGCTGCGCGCAGCCGCTGGACACCAGCTGTTGCACGAGGCGACGGTCGCTCGGGTCGACGCCCTCGTGGAGATATGCTACGCCGGCCGCTAGAGTTTCCTTCATACTCACATGTGCGTGTCGCAGACTATGACAGTGTGGACGTGTGCAGCGAAGGCCCAGGCCAGCTCGGCCGCCACGACGCACAGCTGCGCGCAGCCGCTGGACACCAGCTGTTGCACGAGGCGACGGTCGCTCGGGTCGACGCCCTCGTGGAGATATGCTACGCCGGCCGCTAGAGTTTCCTTCATACTCACATGTGCGTGTCGCAGACTATGACAGTGTGGACGTGTGCAGCGAAGGCCCAGGCCAGCTCGGCCGCCACGACGCACAGCTGCGCGCAGCCGCTGGACACCAGCTGTTGCACGAGGCGACGGTCGCTCGGGTCGACGCCCTCGTGGAGATATGCTACGCCGGCCGCTAGAGTTTCCTTCATACTCACATGTGCGTGTCGCAGACTATGACAGTGTGGACGTGTGCAGCGAAGGCCCAGGCCAGCTCGGCCGCCACGACGCACAGCTGCGCGCAGCCGCTGGACACCAGCTGTTGCACGAGGCGACGGTCGCTCGGGTCGACGCCCTCGTGGAGATATGCTACGCCGGCCGCTAGAGTTTCCTTCATACTCACATGTGCGTGTCGCAGACTATGACAGTGTGGACGTGTGCAGCGAAGGCCCAGGCCAGCTCGGCCGCCACGACGCACAGCTGCGCGCAGCCGCTGGACACCAGCTGTTGCACGAGGCGACGGTCGCTCGGGTCGACGCCCTCGTGGAGATATGCTACGCCGGCCGCTAGAGTTTCCTTTAACATCTGCAATGGAAAGAAAATGTGAGTTTATTACTACAAAAACCGTGAAATCAAACCTCTCGTCAATCGATGGAGCCCCCTAGGAGGACCTGGAGCAGGCGCGCGAACACCGTTCCTCACCTTGTCCTGAATCCTGTCCAGCAAGGGCTGCATGAGCTCGGGCTTGGCGTGCAGGAAGCGCGCCGCCTTGCCCTGCGCGGCGGCCAGCGCCAGCAGGTCGGCGGCGAGCAGGCGCGCGAACACCGTTCCTCACCTTGTCCTGAATCCTGTCCAGCAAGGGCTGCATGAGCTCGGGCTTGGCGTGCAGGAAGCGCGCCGCCTTGCCCTGCGCGGCGGCCAGCGCCAGCAGGTCGGCGGCGAGCAGGCGCGCGAACACCGTTCCTCACCTTGTCCTGAATCCTGTCCAGCAAGGGCTGCATGAGCTCGGGCTTGGCGTGCAGGAAGCGCGCCGCCTTGCCCTGCGCGGCGGCCAGCGCCAGCAGGTCGGCGGCGAGCAGGCGCGCGAACACCGTTCCTCACCTTGTCCTGAATCCTGTCCAGCAAGGGCTGCATGAGCTCGGGCTTGGCGTGCAGGAAGCGCGCCGCCTTGCCCTGCGCGGCGGCCAGCGCCAGCAGGTCGGCGGCGAGCAGGCGCGCGAACACCGTTCCTCACCTTGTCCTGAATCCTGTCCAGCAAGGGCTGCATGAGCTCGGGCTTGGCGTGCAGGAAGCGCGCCGCCTTGCCCTGTGCGGCGGCCAGCGCCAGCAGGTCGGCGGCGAGCAGGCGCGCGAACACCGTTCCTCACCTTGTCCTGAATCCTGTCCAGCAAGGGCTGCATGAGCTCGGGCTTGGCGTGCAGGAAGCGCGCCGCCTTGCCCTGCGCGGCGGCCAGCGCCAGCAGGTCGGCGGCGAGCAGGCGCGCGAACACCGTTCCTCACCTTGTCCTGAATCCTGTCCAGCAAGGGCTGCATGAGCTCGGGCTTGGCGTGCAGGAAGCGCGCCGCCTTGCCCTGTGCGGCGGCCAGCGCCAGCAGGTCGGCGGCGAGCAGGCGCGCGAACACCGTTCCTCACCTTGTCCTGAATCCTGTCCAGCAAGGGCTGCATGAGCTCGGGCTTGGCGTGCAGGAAGCGCGCCGCCTTGCCCTGTGCGGCGGCCAGCGCCAGCAGGTCGGCGGCGAGCAGGCGCGCGAACACCGTTCCTCACCTTGTCCTGAATCCTGTCCAGCAAGGGCTGCATGAGCTCGGGCTTGGCGTGCAGGAAGCGCGCCGCCTTGCCCTGTGCGGCGGCCAGCGCCAGCAGGTCGGCGGCGAGCAGGCGCGCGAACACCGTTCCTCACCTTGTCCTGAATCCTGTCCAGCAAGGGCTGCATGAGCTCGGGCTTGGCGTGCAGGAAGCGCGCCGCCTTGCCCTGTGCGGCGGCCAGCGCCAGCAGGTCGGCGGCGAGCAGGCGCGCGAACACCGTTCCTCACCTTGTCCTGAATCCTGTCCAGCAAGGGCTGCATGAGCTCGGGCTTGGCGTGCAGGAAGCGCGCCGCCTTGCCCTGTGCGGCGGCCAGCGCCAGCAGGTCGGCGGCGAGCAGGCGCGCGAACACCGTTCCTCACCTTGTCCTGAATCCTGTCCAGCAAGGGCTGCATGAGCTCGGGCTTGGCGTGCAGGAAGCGCGCCGCCTTGCCCTGTGCGGCGGCCAGCGCCAGCAGGTCGGCGGCGAGCAGGCGCGCGAACACCGTTCCTCACCTTGTCCTGAATCCTGTCCAGCAAGGGCTGCATGAGCTCGGGCTTGGCGTGCAGGAAGCGCGCCGCCTTGCCCTGTGCGGCGGCCAGCGCCAGCAGGTCGGCGGCGAGCAGGCGCGCGAACACCGTTCCTCACCTTGTCCTGAATCCTGTCCAGCAAGGGCTGCATGAGCTCGGGCTTGGCGTGCAGGAAGCGCGCCGCCTTGCCCTGTGCGGCGGCCAGCGCCAGCAGGTCGGCGGCGAGCAGGCGCGCGAACACCGTTCCTCACCTTGTCCTGAATCCTGTCCAGCAAGGGCTGCATGAGCTCGGGCTTGGCGTGCAGGAAGCGCGCCGCCTTGCCCTGTGCGGCGGCCAGCGCCAGCAGGTCGGCGGCGAGCAGGCGCGCGAACACCGTTCCTCACCTTGTCCTGAATCCTGTCCAGCAAGGGCTGCATGAGCTCGGGCTTGGCGTGCAGGAAGCGCGCCGCCTTGCCCTGTGCGGCGGCCAGCGCCAGCAGGTCGGCGGCGAGCAGGCGCGCGAACACCGTTCCTCACCTTGTCCTGAATCCTGTCCAGCAAGGGCTGCATGAGCTCGGGCTTGGCGTGCAGGAAGCGCGCCGCCTTGCCCTGTGCGGCGGCCAGCGCCAGCAGGTCGGCGGCGAGCAGGCGCGCGAACACCGTTCCTCACCTTGTCCTGAATCCTGTCCAGCAAGGGCTGCATGAGCTCGGGCTTGGCGTGCAGGAAGCGCGCCGCCTTGCCCTGCGTGGCGGCCAGCGCCAGCAGGTCGGCGGCGAGCAGGCGCGCGAACACCGTTCCTCACCTTGTCCTGAATCCTGTCCAGCAAGGGCTGCATGAGCTCGGGCTTGGCGTGCAGGAAGCGCGCCGCCTTGCCCTGCGCGGCGGCCAGCGCCAGCAGGTCGGCGGCGAGCAGGCGCGCGAACACCGTTCCTCACCTTGTCCTGAATCCTGTCCAGCAAGGGCTGCATGAGCTCGGGCTTGGCGTGCAGGAAGCGCGCCGCCTTGCCCTGCGCGGCGGCCAGCGCCAGCAGGTCGGCGGCGAGCAGGCGCGAGTCGCGCCGCGCCGGCACGAACACCGCCGCTGGGCGCGAGCCGGCGTGGCGCACTATGGCGTTGTAGATCGGCTTCGTCATGGAGGAGAGGCGGGAGGCTGCGTGGGGGATGTTGAAACCCTGGAAAAAAACAGTTCGTTAAAGCAAAGAAAAGATCCAGCTCGCAAGGTTGAACACTGAGGACGGGAGAGTCGTTTCTTCCAAACCTGAGCTTTTGAGTGAGATAGAGCCTATTTACGGACTACATATACGTCTACTCGCAGACCCGAAGATGGCCCTTCAGAAGTTGTTCGACACCGTCCTACTGGAAGGGAGAACGCCAAAGGCGTGGAACAGAGGTTTTTATAAGCTGTTTTCAAGTGTCATTACGAATCGTCGCGCACGCAGGCTTGATGACTTCCAGCCTCCCGAACAAGTCGGTTTCCGAAGAGGTTTTAGTACCGTAGACCACATTCATACGCTCCGCCAGGTTATACAGAAGACTGAGGAGTATAACCTGCCTCTGCTTAACATTCGTGGACTAAGAGAAAGCCTTCGATTCGATCGAAACCTGGGCTGTACTAAAGTCTCACCAGAGATGCCAAGAAGACTGCCGCTATATCGAAGTACTGAAGTGTTTGTACGAGAACGCCACTATGTCTTCTCCAGGAGCTCGAAGCCTACTCCGCTGGGAGTCAGGCAAGGGGATGTTATTTCCCCAAAACTTTTCACCTGCACTGAAGGACGTTTCGAATACTCTGGACTGGAGAAGGCTAGGCATCAACATCAACGGCAAAGGACGCCTCTCAATGATTTGCCAGCCATGTATCAATATTTTGTGCATTGTGACTGGCATATGATACTATCTACATATTTTTGAGCCAAAGTGTCACAAAATACCCGAAATTTATCTGCATCAATTGGTAAACCACTCGAGAATGCTCTCTACCAAGATGGTATGAAAATCTTCTACAGGCCATTGTTTTATGCCCAAAATGTCCGCAAAAGTCTGGCGATTTTAATCAGAGAATGCTGTCCTAGCAGTATTAACATCATTTGGCTGTATAAAGTTTTGCAAATACCAACTTAATGCCGATGATTTGCATTTTTTTTGTCGTTTTATGCTAGAGATGTTGCTTCGGCAGTCGAAAAGATAAATGAGGATCTGAAACGGTCGTCGGAATGGTCCACCTCGAACTGTCTGGTACTTAATCCTTAAAAAACGAAATATATGGTACTTGGGTCTATAAAGCAGACAAACACTATCATTGATAAATGTCCTACCATCGTTATCAATGACGTAAGTGTCGATCGAGTTGATGAGACACGAAACCTAAGATTGTTTGATACTAATCTGCGATTTGAAAATCATGTGGTGGAAACTGTTCGTGTCTGTCTATATCGATCAAAGGTATTGTACAATTTTAGTCATTTTCTCAGTTTTAGTCTTCGAATGAGGCTCTACAAAGCGTTAGTGCTGTCCAAACTTAATTATTGTCTTCCAGCTTATGGCCCACGTCTTCTTGCTCGCTCACATCAAAGAGTACAAAATGCTTTCGCTAGATACTGCTTTAATATATTCCGCCTCGAACTCACGTTACACCATTCTTAAATAACGCGGGAATATTAAAAATGACTGCTCGCCAGGAACCGATGTTGCTTTTTGATACCATCTAAACCAAAACACCTTCCTATTTATTTCAAAAACTTACTTGGCACTCTAATAACCACCACCTACCGAGGTCGTCCAGACCGGTTATCTTACAGGTCCCGCTACATCGGTTTGCCGCTTTCAAAGGGAGTTTTCGCTGCTGTGCAACAAAATTTTGGAACAACATTCCTCCGCCTATACATCAATTAAAAAACAAATTCAATTTCAAAATTAAATACAAATTATATCTTTTGAACCAACAAAAAGAAAAAACTTAGCGGAAATTCCCTTCTGTTTTTGTTTTTGAAAAGTCGAAATCGTGCCGATGTTTCATTTTATTTATTTAAATAGTACACACAAAAAATGCAGTAAACATACACATAACTTGAGATTACTACCTCACTTTAACACGTACGTACGTACCTATACACGTACATACACACACAATGCGCACATTTATTTATTTATCCACACTAAATAAAAATGCGTTGCACACAATGTAAGGTGCTGCCAGAATACCAGCGACGTGGCTGGCCACATCATTATCCTGAGCCAGCGCCTTTTCTACGCCACGAGACATGGTTTTGTATTAAACTTGTATTTAAATTTAGTTCTAAGCTGCATGTCTCTCTTTTTTTTTACAAGCTTTTATTTTTATTTTCACCTGTCCCGTTGTCTTTCTGTCTGTAATCAAATCTTGCAAGTTAAATTTGATCCACTTGCCGGTTTCCTATTGAGTTGAAATTTTGCACGAATATGCAAATCGCGTGAAAATGCAATATTATGACGACGTCGATCTCATGATGGAGCTGGAAGGTGGCCATAGGAACTCCGTAATAAAACTACATAACCCCATGAAATTTTTGAGAGTAAGTTGTTTTTACTATTCTTGTGTTTTTTACCATGTATGGTGTGGAAAAGAATAAAGGTTTTTTTTTTTATTGTAGTTCCCGAATTCGGTCGAACGTAGTGATAATTTTGACCTAATTTCTACTTGTATCTATTTCTTTCTTTCTTCTACAATACTTGCCGCTGCCGTGTTTTTTGAGTTCTAACTTTTGGGTCATTTTAATAGGCCAATTGGACCAAAAACTCAAACAGTCTTATCCAGTAGAACTACATCCAGTTTATTAATTTTAGATGTCATGGCACCACAGCAAGCGCAACGTACTCGTAATTGGGAATTGGTTTCGGTTATAACATTTTAAACTACCGTCTATAATGGTTAAGTATAACCTAGGCTCTGCAATTGCCATTTTCCCCGAAGTAGTTTCTGCGCAAAGCAATGGTAATTGTTTTATTTCATTTTCGATTTATTATTTTATTACTCGAAAATTATGCGAGTTTTATAAGGCTGTTATTTGAAAAAATGAATGTATCGCGAAGGTAAAAACGGCTGTGATTCAAGTTGAGGTGAGGCTGAGGTTTGCAACCGAGCCACAGATGCAACAAAAAATACAAAATGGCGGCCACTTTTTGACCTTTCTCTTTGTTGCCAAATCGATACCTATTGCCTTTGGTATAGACGCTGTGTACGCAGCTCGAGCCGCAGTGACGCACGCTGGGGTGGAAGTTGAAGGTGGCGTTGGAGTTGCAACCAAGCGACTGAGCGACGCAGATCTAGATCTAGTGAGCTTAGCATAAAGTTCGAATTCGCCTGAGAGGCAATTGCAGGACTTGAAGCAGCGACAGCGCTACTCGGATTTATTTCTTACAAAAATTGGATGTGCAACAAAAAGGTTCAACGACACTTTTTGATCTTTCTCGTTGTTTCAAAATCCGATGGTTCGGGGGGCCTATTGCCTTTATAATAAGGTTCATATTCGACTGACCTGTATATGCAGCTCGAGCGGCAAGGGGCGCACGCTGGGGTGAAAGTTGAAGGTGGCATTGGAGTTGCAACCGAGCCACTGGGCGACGTCGCGGGCGTCTGCTAGCGGCAACGATAGTGCGACTATGCGGATCTGACGTCCTATGAAAGATAAGTAAGTTTAGTTTGAGACATACAACTAGTTAAAAGAACATTATTTTCATATGCTCATACAAAATCCGGCATCCCTCAAAACCGTTAAGTAAGTCGGATGACAATGACGACGTTACAATAAAGCTGGTCTGCCGAAAGACGTCCAATGCTGGACATAGGCCTCCCCCAAAGAGTGCCAAAGTGACCGGGCCAGCGCCACCCGCACCCAGCGGACTCGCGCGACCTTTACCAGACGGGTAATCACGTAACGTTTTGTAGGCGCGCTAGAACAGTTTAACTGTAATTTTTCCATATACAATTTGACATTTACATCTACCTGACGTGCGTACTATGCGTTACGTGATCGACCTGCAAGGTCATCAGTCCACCTTGTCGGCTTACCCACGCCGCGCCTTCCGGCAAGGGGTCGCCACTCGCGAACCTTTCCGCCCCAACGGCCATCGATCTTCAATTACACAAGATAAACTGCTCTCAACGAACAGTCGACTGCTGTGCAAAAAATCACGTTATCCACGTTAATCGCCTGACCCCGACCATCCAGGGGAGTTAGCGGCAATTATTTTATATTCAACTAGGAAAAAATTATAATGTTCGGCTATTGCGCTTCGCCGGACGCTGCCGCGTCACGCTCGCTTCGCTCGCTCGGCTCGCGCGCTGCAGGGTCGCAGTTTACCTAACAACCTAATCGTTTCCTTCCCCTGGGGGATTAGCGTGGACAACAGCCAAAAAATAATCCTATTAAACTTGTTCCACAGAGACCAGACTCACCGATCTGCGAGGATATGTACCGCATCCGCGAGCAGACGACCTCCAGCACGGGGCCCTCCTCGCCCCCGAGGAGTTGCAGCGCGTCCACGATGAACAGCGACACGGACTGCACGCTCTTGCGCACCTTCCACCTGCGGATTTTTTATCAACGTGCTTTGATGAGTCGAGTCGATGTCGATGGATCTTGCGACGAAAGGCGAATTTAATACAAATCGCAAAAAGAATTGCAAAATGACATTCATACATTTTGTGGATTCGGCAATCCTTCGGTATACGGGCAGAATTTCAAATCGCGGTTGAAAATATTTTAGACGGACGCTAAATTTGTAGAAAAGAACCATTTACGATTCCTCAAAACTTAAAATAAGTACAATAAAATTTCATGCAAACACATTTCAAACAAAATTATAAAATTGCATTAAAATTTCGATATACATTCTGATAAAATTAATTACTTGGTTAAAAAAAAATCTTTTCGTTTAGAATAAATATAAAAAAATATATTTATAAATATATTTTTTAGTTTTTTATTTCTATTGGATTCTTTTGAGGTGTGCAATAAAGAGTATTTGTATTTAAAAAAAAATTGACATCTCCAAATAATTCTTTTAAATATTTTTTATTAATATTTTTACATTTCAATTCAATGTAAAATATTGATTCATTTGAACCTTGCTTTATAGTCGACCCATCAGTTCCAGATTTGTTTCAAGGAAAAAACCCCCTAAGCGCAGTTTTGGGTATTTCAGCTTCTGTATGCCTGCACGTTTTGAAGCCCTTTAGTACATTACGTACCTAGGGCGGCGAATTCGTGAATGCGAATCGATCGCAGGTGTTTGTGGCCCGAACCGAAGGTGAAGGCCATAAATAAGCGATTTCGGGCCTTACGAATTACCGCCCGTGGTGCGTACACAATTTAACGTCTTCTCCTGGATGTGAAGTGAGATTTGCCGCTGCACCCGTCGGCGGTAAATCTCACTTACCGCCCAGAGTGGCGTAATAATACATTGTTTAACTCGTTAAACAATGTATTATTACGCCACTAAGGGCGAGAAGGGGCGTAAGTGGAATATTGCGAACAAGAGTCTATCAGAAACCCGACGCCGAGGGCGGAGGGCTTTTGATGACTCGAGTTTGCAATATTCTTACGCCCGTGTTATACACAATGTTTTTCATCACATTTGCGAGGAAACAAATACATTTTCGATGAAATTAACACAAATCGTAAGAAAAACTGCGACATGTCAGGTGTCCATTTTGTTGAATTTGACGTGAGGCGCGTATGGCAAAGACCCTTCGGTACACAGCCAAGATTTGAAAACACTTAAAAACGTTTTACATAGACACTAAATAACTACATATTAAATCTGTAAATAATTCTGTTAAACATGTTTTAGTAGTGATTTTAAGTTTAAATTTATTTATAATTGCGTTTTCAGATATCGTATTTGATATAAAACCTCTTTGCTTTGTAACTGCCGCATGAGTGACAGATACAATTTAAGGAAAAAAACCATTACGCCCGTGGGCGTAACAGAGGCTATTACAGCTCTGTATGTCTGCGCATTATGAAGCCCGCTTTAGTCCGTTTTCTTATGGGAAACAGTATGACATTTTGGAGTTAAGCAATGCCGTTTGGTACGAATGTTATACACATCCACCTGAGCCCAAATCGCCCGGTAGCCAGTGATAACTCCGCGACAGGTGGGGGGAAGGGGGGGTCAAAATACAGAGCTCCCGGCGCTCAGAAAAAAAATTCTGGCGGATTAGTTTCGACCTTTAAATCAAGTTTGGTGTCGTTATCGGGTAACTAGGTGATGCCCAATTCATTCCTCATTCCAGTTTTTTAGGGTTCCGTAGCAAAATATGACACAATACTTAAAATAATAAACTTTTTGTAGTAACGAAATTCAAACAAACGCTCATATTTTCATATTTTTGTATTAAACTGGGTTTATAAAAAATACTGTCCGAAAGCCCATTTAATGCAAATTATAAACACATTTACAGTAATTATACATTTAACTATTTTTTATGTAAAATAAATTATTGAAAGGGAGGGAGGGTCAAAGTACAGAGCTCCCGGCGCTCAGAAAAAAATAATTCTGGCGGATTGGTTTGGGCTTTTGAGTCAAGTTTGGTGTCGTTATCAGTTAACTAAATGATGCCCAATTCATTCCCCATACCAGTTTTTTAGGCTTCAGTAGCAGAATATGACAGTCCTTAAAATAATAAACTTTTTGTAGTAACGAAATTCAAACAAACGCTCATATTTTCATACTTTTGTATTAAACTTGGTTTTTAAAAAATACTATCCGAAAGCCAATTTAATGCAAATTATAAAATCATTAACAGCAAAAATACATTTGACTATTTTTAATGTAAAATAAATTATTGAAAGTACAGCAAAGTTCGTCAGCGCAGCAGCGTATCACTGGCTACCGGGCGATTTGGGCTCAGGTGTACAACATTCGTACCAAATGGCATTGCTTTACTCAAAATTGTATACCCCTCCATACAAGCATTCCCATAAGAAAACGGACTATTTCGAGCAAGTGTTATGAAATAGTACATTACGTACATAGGGCCGTGAATTCGTAAATGGCCCAGACCGCAGGTGTTTGTGGCCCGAACCGAAGGTGAGGGCCATAAATATGCGATCTGAGGCTTTACGAATTACCGCCCGTGGTGTGTACACAATTTTACGTCTTCTCCTGGGTGTGAAGTGAGATTTGCCGCTGCGCCCGTGGGCGGTAAATCTCACTTACCGCCCAGAGTGGAGTAAAAGCATATACTGACCTGCGGGAGAGCACGTCCCACTTGTCAGCCGTTGTAATGATGATCTGCCCCTTGTTCAGCAGCTTGTGATCCGTGGCCGTCTCCCCGGTGAGCTGCACCACCTGGGAATTGACGGTTATATTATTCAATGCGGTATTATTATTCTAAACACTGGTGTCACACTCCGGACTAGCATTCTCGGGTGGTCTTCTTCTTTAAATTGAACAAAAATAACCCGTGTGGTGTCGGGTTAGATCTTCCCCACCCCCTTCCTTCCCATGGGTGTCGTAAAAGTCGACTAAGGGAGCAGGGTTGAAGTGTGTTGTGGGCGATGGGCTAGCAACCTATCACTGCAATATCACATTTTGTCGATCTTTTATACCCTGGCGCTGGAACATAAGTTTCATGTGCTCTGCCTACCCCTTTTGGGAATAAAGGCGTGAATGTATGTATGTATGTATGTAACAAAAATAAATAAATAAAAATTTAAGTTAATTATACGACTAGACATACTTACATTTTTTTAGAACATTGTATCCCTTGTAAGCAGATTATAATGCACTCTAAACGGAATAGGTGAGGAAAAACTCTACCTTATTACCACTTCACACAGTTGATATTTCTTAAAATTATTTTTCAACACAATTGCTCGTAACGTACCTCTTATTGTGTCGCTTTTAGGCTCATAATCCTGAATATTAAACACGCGTGTTTAATAACATTACGATACTTGTGTGTTATGGATATATCCCGATTAAGTCACGTTGCACCTTGAAGCAAGATGTATGCATGCACACGGTGCATTCTTAAACTAACCGGGTTGTACAGAATGTACAGCTTTTTTTTTAATTCTCAGCAAATGGATTCTTACCCGACTAAACCAATTAAATCCTTTTTGTTAATTAATTGACTATTTATTTTTGGATATGATATAGAAACGGTTAATTTAGTAAAACTATTTACTTTTGATAACATTTTACATGAATTAATAAAGATAACATTTTAAAACGAAATTATTTCTTTTATATTTTGTATTGGCTGTTAAGAGATTTCATCTAATGCGCGCGCACTGCGCAAACTTCACAAAAAAATTGATGCGCGCCATTATAGGTTATTTCACAGATATTTGTAAACATTGTTAATGCGTGTTTGGTTATTAACAAAAATGGTGTTCGTGGTGACTAGAAAAGTGATAAAAAGAATGGACGCCACTAGACATTCCTGACGATGTATTCAACATGTGAGTAAAAACCTGTTGACATCAATAAGTAAGGAAAATAACATGGCAGGCCTATCAAATTTTCATCTTATGAAAAGGATTTTTTCCTCGCAAAATGTGTTGAAAAACGTCGTATGAAACGCGTGAGCTCTGATAATTACATCCTCGGCTCTCTTATCACGCTCACCTGCGGCTCGCGTGATAATTCCGCCTCTGGTGTAATCATCAACGTACCTCACTTGTATCACAATGTACTATTTCCGCATTTAGTGAGTTTCGGTTGTCACACATATAATGGTTGAGATTAGTTACAGTAGTACCACAAATATAAGTTACATCGGCAATCATCGTCCACGCTGACGAGTGCTGGCAAGTACCGAATGAAACCGGACGTATGACCATTTCAATAAAGACCTTGTTGCACTATACGTAAGGTACAATATGCAATGACAGGTGAACTCGTGCTTTCCCGCTCATGGCGCCAGACAAAATAGCGGGCGCCGGAGCTGCCGGCGTCGCGCGCAAAATTTCGGCCAATGGGCGTTTAAGATTTTACCCGCGCGAACGCGCTGTCTTATGATTGGTTAAAATGCTTTCTGCGCAGGTACTATATAACTTATATTTTTATACTCGTCGACCTTAATGTTTGAATTAAGACTTCGTACACCAAACTAAAATCACATACTTTTTACTATGGAGCTCCCAAATCAACATTTCATAACTGTTGAGACAACTGAAATGAAATTGACCAATCACGTGGCGCCTTTACTGAACTATAATGTATTTGACCTTGATTAGGACGCCATCATGAGAAAGTCAAAATGTAAATAGACATCAACGCACAAAAAAGAAAAATCCGTTGGTTGCACTTCGTTTTCAATAGATACCATATAAGTTTGTTTAATTAGTTCAGTTGTCTCGTAGAAAAAGTATTGTATACAATAGTTATATAATTAGCTTTTTAAGTCTCGTACCTTAATAAGGCCACTCGGCAAGGTTCGTGGCCTAAACGTGGTACTCGACTGAAAAAGCATACATTATATGTTGCATAAAATACTATTGCGGTACAACTGTAATGCGGCTGACTTTTTATAAAACTGTACACATTACATAACACAAGTATAAATGCGAGAGGGGCGAACGCTTTATATCGGACATAAAGACTGTACTAGCTATACTATTATCAAACGCTCGATGGGCGCAGGGCCTAAAAGTGAGGGAACGGGCACCTCTGTCGCACCAATCACGGCAGCACGTCTAGCACACGACGGCCGCGACATACTCTCGATTTTTATCGCACTATACCTCTTCTTCTAAGTGTTCCAATAAGTGAGAGACGGATAGTGCGAGAAAAATCGAGAGAGCTCGCGCGCCGTCACGTGCTAGCCGTGCAGGTAAGTGCAACGACATCGGTTAGTCTGATACAGCAGAATTCCTGGAGCCTATTGCCGACGAACGCATACGTGCCGTCACTGTGGTCTCACCTTGAGATTGAACCTGGTGAACTTGTGGTACCAGTCGGCGAACACGATATCGGCGAGTGCGTCGCGCGGCAGCAGATACACGGCGCGGCCCGCGGCGTTGCTCGTCAACAGCCGTAGCAGCGCCAGCTCCGCTACAACGGATTTGCCGGAACCGGATGGCGCGCCGACGAACACATTGTCGTCTGTGTTGTACACTGCGTTGAACACCTGGATAAAAAAATAGGCAATATAGTTATAGTATATCGGTATTCGGTACACAAGAGGCAACGCGTATGGGAGTCCCCTGAAGTTGCAAGCGACCATAGGGAACCAGCTTACCATCAGGCGGGCAGTAGGCCTGTTGGCCACCGACGTGGTATTAATAAAAGGCACAAGCAAGTTTTTGAGTTTTAGAGTGCGTTGCACCAACTTCGCTCAACGTTAAATATGGAACGGAAGCTGTCATTCCATACAAACTTGACAAACCTTCCCTACATTAAGGTTTTAACGAACACGGCTTATGAATACTGACGATACTGTACCTTGTGTCTACTTCTATTATGAGAGTAGCACACTTTAAAGCATTTAGATCAGTATATCTCTGCACTAGGTTATGCTGTTTTGTGACTCTACCTGGTACCATCAGCAGCAGTATTAGCTGAGCGGGCGAAAAGGTCAAAATGATCTAGATAGACACACGTTTTTATTTAGCCATTTCTGCTGCTGACTACCCGGTACTGGTACGGGTCGCTGGGGTCAGCTGGATGGTGGCGCAGGACCGGTCACCGTGGCACTCTTTGGGGGAGACCTATGTCCAGCAGTGGACGTCTCTCGGCTGATATGATGATGATGATGGCTGTGCCGCAGAATCACTCTTACAAGGACTGACGACCTGGTAAAGGTAGCAGGAGTCCGCTGGATGCGGGTGGCGCAGGGCCGGTCACAGTGGCACTCTTTGGGGGAGGCCTATGACCAGCAGTGGACATCTTTCGGCTGATACCATGATAACTTTACCTGCGTCTGCACAGGGTTGAACTGCGGGAAGGTGTCGCTGTATAGCTCCTCGAACTTGGGGTTCCGCAGAGCTGACACAGGCAGGGGCTGCAGGTCGAGCAGCTCTGTTGGCGGGAGATTCTTCTCGGGCAGGATCAGGTGCTGGAAGGACACCGGCAGCTGGGTTTCGGCTGCTATCCATCTGGAAACGAGAAGTTGGTTTATGGGGGTGTCAGCCACACTATCTGTCTGTATGTATGTAAAATGTATACCACTAAACTGATTAATATGAGATTTGGCACGGAGATAGTTATCTATCCCGGGAAGGACAAAGGATACTATAAGCCCCAAAAATCATACCCTAAGGGGGTCAATCGGGGGGCGAAGGTTTGTATGAAGATATGATATAAACCCGTTTCAGGCGGACGAAGTCGCGGGCAGAATATTATGTCAAAAATTGTTGCACCTGCGTGTAGAATGGGCTTTCATGACGGTTATAGGCTATATTTTATCTCGCGGGTATGCCATCGTTCTTTGCAATAGTCATATTATAAACAGGTAATGTTTGAGACTTTCTAAGTTTTATGTTACGGGTGATCTCCGAATCTAATAAGCGGCTATCACGCGACGGCGCGCGAGCTCTCTCGATTTTTCTCGCACTATCCGTCTCTTTCTTATTAGAACACTTAGAACAAGAGATATAGTGCGAGAAAAATCGAGAGTATGTCGCGGCCGCCGCATGATAGACGTGCTGATTGCAAAAATTTAGAGATGGGCCGACTATGGGTTTGGCCGACTAGCCGACTACTAGGCCGATCGTGGACTTCGGCTAAGTTCGGGTGCAATCGGAAAACTTCGTTTTGCTTTGCCGTCGCGCTGTCTGCATGCGTTCAAAGTACCAAATGTGATCTTTAATCTGTATTTGAGTAAAATATAAAACGAATGGTAAAAAATTACAGTTTACTTATTTTATGTCTCGTTTTCCTGTGATCCATAATGTGCCGACTAATCGGCACATTTTGCCGACTAGTTGCCGACTACAAATGAGGCCGGATAGTGGGCTTTCCCGTCTACTCGGTACATCTCCACATGAAATATTTCACCAGTGTATAGAATGGACGTCGAAAGGACATATTTTATACGGCGGCTTCGCTTGCGCCCTCATCAGCTATTATGAGTACTATACTGCTTAAGAGTCCGCGGTGGTTCACTAATGTTAGACCAAACAACTTTTGGCCAAATGTATCATTTGACAAAAATTTAATTTGACCTAATGCATTTTTTTCTTAAATAGAAAGCTTTATAGGATTATTATAAAACAAACCTAACCTAACCTAATGACTTCTATTTGATGATATTCAAGGAATACCCAAAAACCCCCTGTTTTTACGAAAAATGCATTAGGTCAAATGATACATTTGACTAACAGTTGTTTGGTCAAGAGACAGGACCCCGTCCGCAGTAAGCTCGGCCGAATTTCACCTTCCCATACAAATGTAGTTACGCTCTTTTTTAAAAGCGTTGGATTGTGACGAAACTTTGCATATACATTGACATGAGGTATATCTATGTCTGTAATTAGTTTATATGATTCCAGTTTATAAAACAAACGAAATACAGCAAAAACAAGTTTTGTATGAAAAACTTAAATTCGCTGTATTACTATTTTTATTATGGTCTCTGAAGCTATATACACTAATTACAGACATAGATATACCTCATGTCATTGTATATGCAGTTTCGACAGTCAAACACGTAGTTTTAAAATGAGAGCGTAACTACGTTTGTATGGAGAATCGAGCTTACTGCGGACTCTTAAGCACTATACACAAGCCTTATTGAGCTTACTATGGGGCTAGTTCGATTGTGCTCTAATATTTATTTATTTATAATGTCTCACCTATCAGACACGACTCTCAGGAAATATTGCGGGGGGAGGGGCTCGAACACGGGCACGAAAAGTTTCACCTGGAACAAAATAATAAAATAATAAAAATCACTTTTCAAAACGCCCACTCTTTCGCTTTACCTAAAGGTAGGTAAAGGTCGCGGCAGTCCACTGGATGCGGGTGGCGCAGCACCGGTAATTGTGGCACTCTTTGGGGGAGGCCCATGTCCAGCAGTGGACGTCTCTCGGCTGATATAATGGTGACGACTTCGCAATGGCCGATTCGCACGTTCAAACAGACTTGTGTGTATATATAGTTAAAGTTTAAGTTGCCTCGGTTGTTTCGACACTTGTGATTCTACTGGAACAGCAAAGCGTCCATATACTATGGTATCTGCTTTACCATCGGATAGGCCGTATGCGTGTTTGCCACCGTCGTAGTTTTAAAAATAAGCTTGGATATTGATTTGGCATCGAAACCACTGTGGCCGAGCGGTAAGGCACTGTTCGGACGTGTGTCAATTTACATAAGTTTCGTCGAGTTGGCCGTTAGATGGCGCTGTACCGTTCGGGTCGATTCCTGAATCGTGCTATAGAGATTTTCCCGGCGATAATGACCTCTTGCCAGTACTAACTGACTTTTGAACAAGTGATATACAAGGTGCTACTGTGATTAACTCAATATACAGTATTGGCAAGTAACAGTGGTATCATTTTGGGACCCCTTTGAACAGGCACTCTCAATCTATACCTCTGGGTTTTTTTTAAATGTATGTACGAAATATCATTTGATATTTAATCATAACAAAAACAAGCTACTAGTGGTTCAGGCATGTGGCTGTCAGGCGGCGGTCGTGGGTTCGAATCCCGGCTCGTGCCGATTTATGTACGGAATATTTACCGTTAGCTTTTCGGTGAAGGGAAACATCGTGGGGAAACCCGTCTAATCCCAATAAGGTATAGTTTCGGTCAACCCTCCGGGTTGGAAGGTCAGATGGCAGTCGCAGGAAGATGATGGTTGATTTGTCATCGAAGATACGCATGTGAGCGTTTCTCAAAAAAATGCCACTACATTTTTTCTGAGATTTTCTGCAACTTTTATGTTATTTCTACTCAAAATCACGATGTCTTTCCATCCCAATAAGAGAAAAAAAGTGTCCCAAAATGTCCATACATTTTTGAACTTTCCTATTGTGTTACCACCATACAAAGTATAAGGTAAATGGTAACACAATAGGAAAAATATCTTTGGGACAATTTTTTATCCTACCTGGGTCGAAAGAGCTCCTGATTTTGAGTCGAAATAGTTAACAAAAAAATCCTAGAAGTACAATTAATAATAGTGGCATTTTTTTTGAGAAATGCTCACATGAGCATTTGGTGTACATACACCAAATTAGAGCTCAAACGAACATCAGGAAGTGGTTGTAATTTAGCTTCCAAGAGTTGACTCAAACTAACATACCTACTGACATAATATACATACATTGCAAGTGAAATGAAAGCTTTTTAATACGCGTTGCAAGTTAAATAACAACTAAAAAAAACGCCCTTTTTGGCTAGGCTGACTTAACCTTTCGAATGCCTTGTCTTGGATCCGTCCAGAACGGTTGGAACTACGTTAACTTCAAGGTCATGATTTGATGGATTTTTTTGACATCGGCATACGAGTGGTTAAGGGGATGCCTTGTTTCGAGTCGAACACGCCCCCTAGACAAAGACACGCTTATGCCTTCCACGCACAAGAAAAAGAGATGGAACACTCTTCGGGCATGGCTTTTCTGGACCAATTTCGATTAATACCTAACTTAGAGAAGTTTTATTTAATTTCATAAAGTGAGATTTTAGATGAGATAAAATACTTTTCAACACAATTGCTCGTAACGTACCTCTTATTGTGTCGCTTTTAGGGTCATAATCCTGGATATTAAACACGCGTGTTTAATAACATTACGATACTTGTTTGTTATGGTTATATCCCGATTAAGTCACGTTGCACCTTGCAGCAAGATGAATGCATGCACACGGTGCATTCTTAAACTAACCGGGTTGTACAGAATGTACAACTTTTTTTTTAATTCTCGGCAAATGGATTCTTACTCGACTAAACAAATTAAATCCTTTTTGTTAATTAATTGACTATTTCTTTTTGGATATGATATAGAAACGGTTAATTTAGTAAAACTATTCACTTTTGATAACATTTTACATGAATTAATAAAGATAACATTTTAAAACGAAGTGATTTATTTTATTTTGTATTGGCTGTTTAGAGATTTCATCTAATGCGCGGCACTGCGCAAACCTCCCAAAAAAAATGGATGCGCGCCATTATAGGTTATTTCACAGATATTTGTAAACATTGTTAATGCGTGTTGGGTTATTAACAAAAATGTTGATTCGTGGTGACTAGAAAAGTGATAAAAAGAATGGAAGCCACTAGAAATTCTTGACATACAACATGTGAGTAAAAACCTGTTGACATCAATAAGTAAAGAAAATAACTTGACAGGCCTATCAAATTTTCATCTTATGAAAAGGTTTTTTTCCTCGCAGAATGTGTTGAAAAACGTCGTATGAAACGCGTGAGCTTTGATAATTACAATCCTCGGCTCTCTTATCACGCTCACCTGCGGCTCGCGTGATAATTCCGCCTCTGATGTAATTATCAACATACCTCACTTGTATCACAATGTACTAATAGTATTAACTTGATTGTGTCGTAAAATAATGTATCGTTTGAGTAGGCTGAGTAAAAAAAAGAAAATACAGACCCAACTTTGGTTTTTTTTTCTATCGAGGAAATTTTAAGCAATCATGTATTGGTAAAATCAGAAAAACAATCATATAGTCAAGAATCATATATCTGAAAATCAGACCTTATTGTTTCTTTAATCTAGTCAGAACGGCGTTTCAAAGCACGCTATAATTTCCAATGCACCGCCTTAAGACACGTCTGGGAGCCAAATGTAGCGATGAAAAAAACATTGAAAAATCACCGTATGCTCATCTTTGCAGTACTTCTCCTTAAGCAGCAGGAATTCGTGATGCAGCACCACCTCGGAGTCCACATCTTCCACCAGGATCCAGAACGCCTCCGATTGGCCGTGGATCTGCAAATATAACAGAAATTATCTATGACACCTTTCCGTCAAATCCATACTAATATTATAAATGGGAAAGTGTATGTGTATTTTTGTTTGTCCTTCTTTCACGTCGCAACGGAGCGTCGTATTAATGTGATTTTTTGTACGGAGATAGTTTAGGGGCTGGAGAGTGACATAGGCTACTTTTTCCAGCGGGAAAACATCTAATTCCCACGGGAAAATTCAATATGTTACATTTTCCTATAAGCACGCGGGCGAAGCCGCGGGCATCAGCTAGTATTTCATATTTGGTACAAACAGCGTTTATTGAAAACTGTATTTTTTTTGCAATCATCTAGTTTCTATTCCGTGGACTTTAATGAGCCCAAGCTTGACGTAGCGCTGCAACTGCCAGGGCTACCAACTAAAGTGTCCATTATAGGGGAACTCAAAATCCGCACACGGCTCTCGACAGTTTGCCAGCGACGTACTGTCATTTTATGGATATACAGGGTGTCCAGGAACTCAACGATAACCTGGTACCGGGTGAGAGGCCACGGTATACCAGTTATGAAAAAAGAAAAGAAAAAAAATCCATGTCACTTAGTCAAGCGGTAATGGAAATTTTTGTAATTTGAAATTTTTACACCTTTGGTCGCATTTTTAAGTACTGTGATCACAATTTTCACAAAAATAAGAAAAAATAACTTAAAAATGCCACCAAGGGTGTAAAAATTTATTGTCTATTATCGCTTGACTAAGTGACATGGATTTTTTTTCTTATTTTTTTTCATAACCGGTATACCGTGGCCTCTCACCCGGTACCAGGTCATCGTTGAGTTCCGGGACACCCTGTATAGTGCATCGTCCCAGTAGCCTCGAATACATCATGTTGGCAGGGAAGGAGGGTAGACAAGCTCGCGGCAGACCACCAGGCAAATGGTGGGATCAAGTCGCAAAGCTCACCGGACTGCGAGAACGGTTGTACAGTTGAGTTCTCCAATATCTATACAGACATGTACTTATTATTTAGTATATATTTTAATAAATTTGCATTTGTGACTTTAATGGTAATGTATTCCAAATTCGAAATTGACATGTTTTTATTTTTATTGATTTTATTTTAATTAACTTAATATTATTTAATGCAATTTAAATGTGTGTATGGATGAGGTGGACTGGTGACCTGGTAAAGGTCGCGGGAGTCCGCTGGATGCGGGTGGCGCAGGACCGGTCATTGTGGCACTCTTTGGGGGAGGCCTATGTCCAGCAGTGGACGTCTTTTCGGCTGATATGATGATGATGATGATGATGATGGATGAAAATCTGAGATAAATGACAATTTAATTTATATTTATAGGTACAATATTAATCTAACGTGGTGGAGGGAAACTGGGTTTTCTGCCGACAAACTGCTATGCATTCATTAATTATTCATTATAGTTCTAAATGTTGTTGTTAAATG
Organism: Epinotia bilunana; assembly: GCA_947049275.1. Taxonomy (NCBI): domain Eukaryota; kingdom Metazoa; phylum Arthropoda; class Insecta; order Lepidoptera; family Tortricidae; genus Epinotia; species Epinotia bilunana. Next base: position 6,529,747 of record OX346276.1, on the reverse strand, counting down.
AAAAATAAAACAACCTTTCAGAATATCTAGACATGTGTCTTATGTCAGTAACAATAAAGTCTATGTATAGATATTTTTGAGAGGTTGTCTGTGTAGATATTGGAGAACTCGACTGTACCTTGTTTTACCGACAATACGGGTGTAGACTCGAAAAATTATTATTCCTCCAAAAGAAAGAAGGCAAAAAAATATGCCTTATGACGAAAATCCCATTCAAATATCTCAAAGAATTACGAAGCTACAACCGTTTGGATATTGCTTGTTGGAGAGAGAAAACGCAAACAGTGTGTGACGTCACAATCTGCGAGGCTGCCGCAGAGCGCGTCAGGCCGCATCGACGGCGGCGCCGAACACGATGCGGCACGGCACGTTGCCGTCTATTAGTGACGTCACCAACTGCGAACGTCATCGTTTCATATGAAGTTGCGTTTTGCGAAAAAAGCATAGAACATACCCCCTCTTAAAACTTTGGATATTTATAACTTTGTGATTATTTAACCTCTTGCGTTGTTTTTTTTTCTCCATTTGACTACATTTTTAATCCTCTTTCGAGAAAATACAACAATATTGATAATTTTATTTAGTGTCTACTAAATGTCAATAATAATGTCTCTCTCCCTCTTCATATAAGACAAGCTAAATCTATCGGCAACTTCAAATCTCTTCTTAAAGAACATTATTTGTCTTTCCCCTAACCCCGATTGTCCTACTATTATTATTATTGGCTGACTGTTTATGTTGTATATATTTTTATTTGTGTTATTTGTATATATGTATGATTGTGTATGTATGTTTATATATAGAGCTATTTATGTACGTGCATTAATATAATTATTTTGATTTTTGGCTTATTATAATCTCTGCACCACCTACTACATAATCTAGTTTTATCTCTTTCTCCGATACCCAAAGGTTGTCTTCTTCAGCGATAAGACCGCCTGTTGTCTACCTCTACCTACATGTTATTGTATTGTTTTTCTTTTTAACTGCTTTGTTTGTGTGAGGTGTGCAATAAAGAGTATTTGTATTGTATTGTATTATATTGTCAACTAGATTGAACTATACTCACTGGTCATCACCCCACTGGGTGATTACGTAACTTTTAAAACGCACGTAGGGACAACTCAACTGCCATTTCCCCATACAAATGTGACAATTAGATCTACCTGGCGTACGTAATGCGTTACGTGATCGACCAGCCGGCAAGGCGGGAGTCCGCTAGACGCGGGTGGCGCAGGACAGGTCATTGTGGCACTCTTTGGGGGAGGCCTATGTCCCGCAGTGGACGACTTCTGGCTGACACACGTTACCTTTTCGTCCCAGTTGAAGTCCGGTGTGATGGTCAACTGTACCCGGAGCGTGCTCCTCGTTATAGGCTGGATGTGCGTCGAGAGCTCCAGCTTGGGGAACTGGTGCACGTATTTGTGTATCATCTTGCCGAGCTTCGGCGCGCGAACAAGCTCGCCGATCTCGTTCGGCCCGAGCTCGTACAACTTCTCCCAGGGGAAGTTCTTCTTTTCGAGTTTCTTTATCACCTGAAAAATGAAAATAAATAAATAGATAAGCATATATACGTCCCACTGCTGACCCCGTATCATGGTCGGCCTTATCACACGATAAGTGACAAGATAGAGCGTCCGTCTCGTTCTATTGAACGGTGCCAGCCAGGGACGGACGCTCTATCTTGTCACTTATCGCGTGATAAGGCCGACCATGATACGGGGTCTGGACACAGGGCTCCTCTCATAGGTGAAGGGGAATGGTTAATAGTCTGCGATGGCCCAGTGCGGGCTGGGGACATAATTTACACCTGTGAATATCTTTAGGGTTTCCTTACGATGTTTTCCTTAGCTATCTTTATCACCTGTCATCATCATCATCATATCAGCCGAAAGACGTCCACGGCTGGACATAGGCCTCCCCCAAAGAGTGTCACAGTGACCGGTCCTGCGCCACCCGCATCCAGCGGACTCCAGCAACCTTTACCAAGTCATCAGTCCACCTTGTAGGGGGGCCTACCCACGCCGCGCCTTCCGGTACGTGGTCGCCACTCGGGAACCTTTCCGCCCCAACGGCCATCGGTTCTACGTGCCATGTGCCCCGCCCACTGCCTCCTCCTTTATTACCTGTACGGAACTATTTATTTTCATGTAATACAGCAAGTGCTTACAAATTGATTCTAATCAAATGGTCTCTTTACTTACACAACATATAAAGAGAGCGAGCATGTGCGGGTAGTTAGAAAAACCTGCGCAGCAAGATAATGTTGCTGCCTGCTTAAGCCGGTCATCCCGTGACCAAGGAGGTTGTGACACATCCGAAACGCAAGGAAAGTTGACACTAGTTTTACGAAAGCGACTGCCATCCAACCTTCCAACCCCGAGGGAAAACTAGACCTTATATGGGATGACACCGGTTTCCTCACGATGACCTTCACCGTAAAACCACTGTTAAATAGCAAATGATATTTCATAAGTCACAAGTCATTTATTAATAATATTCAAAATATTACATGCCATCATTCTTAAATTAAATTGTACACGTTTATGGATATTCGCTATTATTGTGGTAACTTGTAAAATTCTTTGATGTCATATAAAGTGGGTGAGAAGCCACGATTTTAATTTTCTTAAGAAAGATGAGATACTATCCGCACATTTTATGTTCGCGGGTAGTTTGTTGAATACTTTTGGCCCCACATGAGAGATGACTTTAGTTGACTTGGTCAGTAGAGTGGTGTGGTGTGAGGAGTTGGTTCATGGACCCTGCCTTGTGCGAGTTATTGTGTTAGTTAGTGCTTGTGCGTTTGTTAATAAGTTTTTGATAAAACCCTGTACCAGCCGGGGTTCGAGCCCGCGACCTTCACGATTGAGTCACGTGCCTACGTGCTACGGTGGCTGTGAAGCGCACGGCTGTATCGCCGTAAAGTCGCCGTGTGTAACCCCTCTAACGCGAGCGGAGACACGGGAACAGCTGTATGACAGTAATGTTACCTCTTCAGGCATTTTCCGGAACTGTCGCAGCGGCGACATCGATTGCCACATGCGTCGATCCACCATCTTGCAGAGAGCCAGCGTCTTGTCCACTAATTGCGCCCAACCTGTCGGATTTTAGGTTTATTAATAACAATTCATGATCTATCAAGATTGAGCAATTAACAAATCTATACGGACAACCTTTCAAAAATACTCCTCATGCGTCTTATTGGCAATATGCCAGTAACAACAAAGACTTGTATAGATCTTATTGAAAGTCGTGACGAAGCATCCCACTCATTTTAAGGCTGTGCATTGGAAATTATCGCGTGCTTTGAAACGCCGTTCTGACTAGATTAAGAAACAATAAGGTCTGATTTTCAGATATATGATTCTTGACTATATGATTGTTTATCTGATTTTATCGATACATGACTGCTTAAAATTTTCTCGATAGAAAAAAAATCCAAAGTTGGGTCTGTATTTTCCTTTTTTTACTCAGCCCACTCAAACGATATTTAGGTCGTTGGGGCTAGTAGTCCATGAAAACAACCCAATCACATTCACATGTATATTCCAGAGAAGCGGTACAAAAGCGTAAGTATGAGTAGCAGGTAAATAGACAGATATCGTAAGCGTTTAAGCGTATGCGCGCGGAGTAAAGCGACATGCGTTCGGCGTCGAGATAGGTTTCTGACTGGCGGGCGGCGCGGGCGCGCTTGTGTGACGTCACGCGTAATATAAATAAAATAAATAAATATTTATATATCGTAAATATTTATATGTATATTTATCGTAAATATTTATTATTACATACATGTATTTATTATATTCTTAGTAGCGATTACTACAGATACATTATTTCACGACACAATCAAGTTAATACTATAGTATTTTATCTCATCTTAAATCTCACTTTATGAAATTTAATTAAAACGTCTCTAAGTTAGGTATTTATCGAAATTTGTCCAAAAAAACCATTCCCGAATAGTGTTACATCTCTTTTACTCGTGCGCGGAAGGCATCAGCGTGTCTCTGTCTAGGGGGCGTGTTCGACTCAAATCAAGGCATCGCCTTAGCTGCGAACTATGTATTTACCGCCCGCTGTTACTAAAACAAATGTATGTACATACCTCTATGCAGTACGATCTCGAAGATGGCCCGCAGTAGGCGACTGGCGGACTGCGTGACGTACACCATGTCCGCCATTAACGCGAACCCTTCCAGTTTCAACTGCGTTATGTACGCTTGTAATAAATGCACCGTACCTCTATGCAGTACGATTTCGAAGATCGCCCGCAGCAGGCGACTTGCGGACTGCGTCACGTACACCATGTCCGCCATTAACGCGAACCCTTCCAGTTTCAACTGCGTTATGTACGCTTGTAATAAATGCACCGTACCTCTATGCAGTACGATCTCGAAGATCGCCCGCAGCAGGCGACTGGCGGACTGCGTCACGTACACCATGTCCGCCATTAACGCGAACCCTTCCAGTTTCAACTGCGTTATGTACGCTTGTAATAAATGCACCGTACCTCTATGCAGTACGATCTCGAAGATCGCCCGCAGCAGGCGACTGGCGGACTGCGCGACGTACACCATGTCCGCCATTAACGCGAACCCTTCCAGTTTCAACTGCGTTATGTACGCTTGTAATAAATGCACCGTACCTCTATGCAGTACGATCTCGAAGATCGCCCGCAGCAGGCGACTGGCGGACTGCGTGACGTACACCATGTCCGCCATTAACGCGAACCCTTCCAGTTTCGACTGCGTTATGTACGCTTGTAATAAATGCACCGTACCTCTATGTAGTACGATCTCGAAGATGGCCCGCAGCAGGCGACTCGCGGACTGCGTGACGTACACCATGTCCGCCATTAACGCGAACCCTTCCAGTTTCAACTGCGTTATGTACGCTTGTAATAAATGCACCGTACCTCTATGTAGTACGATCTCGAAGATGGCCCGCAGCAGGCGACTGGCGGACTGCGTGACGTACACCATGTCCGCCATTAACGCGAACCCTTCCAGTTTCAACTGCGTTATGTACGCTTGTAATAAATGCACCGTACCTCTATGCAGTACGATCTCGAAGATCGCCCGCAGCAGGCGACTGGCGGACTGCGTGACGTACACCATGTCCGCCATTAACGCGAACCCTTCCAGTTTCAACTGCGATATGTACGCTTGGAGCAGCACGTTCACTTTCGCTGAAGGCTCTTCTATGCTCTCCTTTATTGGTATTGGTACCTGTGGACAGGAATAATGATTGTTGTTTAAACTTGACGGCCCGACTAACTTGGAATTCGAATACCTTGGTTGACTAGCAGAACCGTGTAGCGACTCTTTTTCAACACACATTTCTATGCCATCCTTAGAATAAAACATTAAAACATGGTTTACTTTGCGGTTGTACATTGTGACATCATGCCCTATTTTAAGAGTCCGCAGTAAGCTCGATTCCCATACAAACGTAGTTACGCTCTCATTTTAAAACTACGTGTTGGATTGTAACGCAACTTTGCATGTACAATGACATGAGGTATATCTATGTATGTAGCTTCAGGTACCATAGTAAAAAAAATACAGCGAATTTAAGTTTTTCATACAAAACTTGTTTTTGCTGTATTTCGTTTGTTTTATAAACTGGAACCATATAAACTAATTACAGACATAGATATACCTCATCTCATTGTATATGCAAAGTTTCGTTACCATACAACACGTAGTTTTAAAATGAGAGCATAACTACGTTTGTATGGGAAGGTGAAATTCGGCCGAGCTTACTGCGGACTCTTAATTCATCACGATTGTCACATGAAAATTTGTATGACTGCATGGTTTCATATGTGCAGCATAACCCAATATCAGAAGTAGAATAGGAACTCTAATTCGGTCGATTGTAAACTAAATGTTACTTTTATGTAACGAATTGAATAGCAAATGTAGACTTTGCTGTTCATCATAGTCATTTGACTATGATGAATAAAATATAATTATTAATTTAAATTTAATATTTATATAAAATTTTTAATAAATAATTATATTAAACTCTATAGGGTCTTCTCGTCTTTTAAAAATATTTTAACTTTTTAATTAATACGGCTTATTCTATTTTAACTGGCGTTACATAAAAGCAACATGATTGTTACATAAAAATTCGTAACACATAAGTGACTCAAATTAAAAGAAAAAAATTCTCCTCTTCTCCAACCGCGATATTCCTGAATTCAGCAGAGAGGGAGAACACTCTAAACAGCTCTATCCCTCCCAACGTGGGTTTCAGTAGTTGGTTGTATGACTGAGCATAACCTAATATCACCATAACCCAATAGTATATGATTTCTAACTCGGTCGATTGTAAACTAAATTAAATGTTACTATTATGTAACGAATTGAATAGCAAATGTAGACTTGGCGGTTTATCATAGTCAAATGAAGGCTTATTCAATTATTTCAAATGGCGTAACATCAACACGATTGTCACGTAAAAATTCGTAACACAAAAATGACTCAAATGAAAAAATCAGGGCAAAAACTTACTCTTTCCATCAGTTTATGCAACTCCAATTTCTCCTCTTCCCTAACGGTGATATTCCTGAATTCAGCAGAGAGGGAGAACACTCTAAACAGCTCTATCTCTCCCAACGTGGGTTTCAGTAGTTGGTTGTATGACTGCATGGTTTCATATGTGCAGTAGAAGTGGGACGCGATGCGACCGAGCTCTGTCGGTTGGAAGTGGCCGGATTTGCGCTCGTATTTGATTAGGCCGGCTCTGGGAAATAAGAAAGTCAGTTGGAGACCCAATAAGCGAAACCGAGAATTCCCCAAAGATTCTCCGCCTGAAATTATGATTTGCATCTAGGGGTGGTAGGATCTTTGTCCAATGTGCATCGCGTCACACTCACTCTTTAAGCAAAATGTGAGACGCCAATACACATTGGACAAGAGGAATAGCACCCTAAGCAGAGGGGTTCCGATATTTACAATTTGAACCTACACTCGAGAGCAAAAGTTTCGGGTCACTAGCATTTACTTCAATATCTTGAAAACGAATAAAGCTATCGTATTGAAATAAATTGAACCTTATAGACAATTTAATGTTACTAAAATAAAATGCATTACATTTACTACTGACCATTTATTTTATTATGTTTAAAACGACAAATTAAAAATGGCGTCATTTTGCTTCCAAAACCAAAACTGAAAATATTGAACTTTTTATATTTACAAGTAGTTTTAACACAGTTTAGTACTTGGTATTACCCCCACGTGCTGTCTGGACTGCTGCAATGCGATTCGGCATGCTGTACACCAAGTTTCTGAAACACTGTTGGGGAATGTTCTCCCATTCCTCTACCAATGCATGTTTCAAGTCACGAAGCGTAATTAAAGGAGGATCTCGTTGTCTTAAACGTCGTCCGAGCTCGTCCCAGGCGTGCTCGATCGGGTTGAGGTCGGGGCTACGTGCTGGCCACACCATGGGACGAATATTCACCTCATCAAGGTAGTCTTGCACTACACGAGCAGTGTGGGGAGGGGCGTTATCGTGCATAAAGATGGCATTCTCACCTAGTCTTGCCATAAATGGACCGACGTGCTCGTTGAGGATTTCATCCACGTATCTTACGCCATTAAGAGTACCGTTTTCGATCAGTACAAGCTCTGTTCGGCTTTCCGCAGAAATTCCAGCCCACACGAGTACCGAACCACCACCGTATGCCACCTTTTCTTCAATACAGGCTTGCATAAATCTTTCTCCTGGTCTTCTGTACACCTTTGCCCTTCCGTCGTGTGTATACAGCATAAATTTTGATTCGTCCGAGAACCCGACATTTGACCAATTTTCAATCGTCCAATGCGAGTGTTCGCGTCCATAATTTCGTCTTGCTATACGATGGTGCCTCTCGAGTTTCGGACCATTTGCGGGTCTAAATGGTTTCAAATTACCTTCAGCAAGTCGCCGTCTTACAGTCCAAGCAGAAGGGTTGCTTCTACCAAGCCCTAAAAAATTATGAGTCAGTGATGTTCCCGTAAGAAACCGATTTCGCAGCATAGAGTTGACTAGATATCGATCTTCCCGTGCCGTCGTACACCTGGGTCTGCCTGTTATTGGTCTGCGTAGGTTTGAACCAGTTTCTAGAAACCGCTGGCGAATACGCTGAACTGTAGACAACGATACACCGACTATTCTTGCTGTTTCTCGCTGACTGCTTCCATTTTCCAGGATCGTGAGGATTCTCGTACATTCCTCAGGTGTGAGTGACATAATTACTACTTTAATAATGACTATTGGATACCTAGAAGACTTCTTATAAATACATTTTATGACAGAACAAAAACAAAAGCAAAAATAGTTGCGAAAATTAGAAGTTCTGATTTGAAAAAAAGGGATCATTATGTTTATAACTTTTTTAATGCCATTACTTCACGCCAACCAATAAGTTTTTATACGTGTAATGAAGGATTATTAAATTGTCTATAAGGTTCAATTTATTTCAATACGATAGCTTTATTCGTTTTCAAGATATTGAAGTAAATGCTAGTGACCCGAAACTTTTGCTCTCGAGTGTATGGTTACTACTATAGAGCAAATTTCTATACCCTTCCAGGGCCATGTATCTTAGTTTTAAGAACTTGGTTGCAAATAAAGGCCATGCCAGGATAAGCTAAGCGAATCTGCCCCCAGCGAGTTTTAGCTTGTAATTTTTTTGGATGATGCATGTATGCAAAATTTCAGCCGACCAAACTTTAGTTTTTGTTAAAAAAAAAACTAAATATGATCTTTCTTTAAAAAAATCTAGCCAGCCCCTTTTCACGTGCGACACGTATAATGTGCATATAGTAAAGACAATTCTATGACATCAATTATAGGACAAAAAAAAAACTATATTTTGTTTTTTTTTTTTTTAAGTCCACGTCGCTTATCCTGGCATGGCGTTTATTTATTTATTATTATAAATAGCTCTTAATCAAGCAAATTAAACCTTCCTAAATTAAAAAAAAAACCATTAAAAGGCAATTGGGGCGGAAACTCTCGAGTGGCGACCACGTACCGGAATGCGCAGCGTGGGGACAGCCCCCACAAAGTGGACTGATGACCTGGTAAAGGTCGCGGGAGTCCGCTGGATGCCGGTGGCGCAGGAGCGGTCATTGTGGCACTCTTTGGGGGAGGCCTATGTCCAGCAGTGGACGTCTTTCGGCTGATGATGAAGGATGCTCGACTTCTGACTATTTAATTAACCATTAACATTAACAAACACTAACTTGTCGAGCAAAGCGGCTGCGGTATGTATCAGGTCCGCTCTGTGTAGTTCTAGAAGATTATCATCTTGCATCTTCTCTGGCGTGATGCCGTACAGGGCCGGTTGACGCAGCATCCGAATGTACAGGTATGTGTAACCTATAAAATATTCAAGGGAGTTGGTGACTATGCAAACAGACAGACATACATACAGGGTGTAACAAAAATGTGGTATGAACCGATCAAGGGCTTAACAGGTATCGTGTCCTGATAAGAAAAAACAAAAAAAATTTTTTTTGACGCGATTTTTTTTTTACCTTAGTATGGAGCGTTGGCCGACTGGGGCGACAAGCTCCATAGAAATGTAAAAAAAAATCGCGTCTAATTTTTTTTTCTGTTTTTTCTTATTAGAACACGATACCTGTTAAGCCCTTGATCGGTTCATACCCCACTTTTGTTACACCTTGTATAGTCAGTGATAGAAGGTTGAACCAAAAATCACATTGTTGACAGATTTTTTTTCGTCATAGAGGTTCCGCACTTCAAATGGAAACACCGGAACCCTTATAATTTTGTCTGTCTGTCTGTCTGTCAAGACCCTTTATCTCGGTAACGCGTGGAGATATATCGAGGTGAAATTAAAAAGATATACTTGGGTCTACAGTCCCTTGAAGCTGTGAAAAAATCAAACTTCTAAGTTGACGTAAAAAAGGATAAGGCTGGTTATGCCGCAAAAAACGTATATCTCGAGACTCTCAAGGGAATCAACATTTATAGGGTACTATCCGATTACCTAGAACTATGAAATTTGGCAAGTTATGGACCCGATTCTACAGTGGCCTCTAAACTTCCTAATTTTATTTAGGTGTCGCTAAAACACTTTGCTATTCTATGAGCAGCTGTCATAATCAAATGACAGCGAGCGCTAATTTGAATCTGACGTTTCTTATTTTAGGCGGTCTGTACAACTTACTTAGCTGCCTAAATGCTATTCTAAATATGTCGTTTTTAATCTGCCGCCTAAATTATCTCTAAAAATTAGACAATTTAGTTTTAAGCTAGTTAAGCCATGTGCCACCACCACGTAGAATCGGGTCCAATATCGTCTTAATACTACCAAGTACAGGGGAAACATCTGAAAACTATACATTTGTAATTAAATAAAAATAAAAAAGCATATATTTAAAGTACCCAATCATCGAGGTAGGAGAAAAATTGTACGGAACCGACTCGCACCTGTCCGGTTTTTTATACCACGTCGGTGGCAAACAAGCTGACAGCCCGCCTGCACGTCTATCATGGGACGGCCGCGACATACTCTAGATTTTTCTCGCACTATACCTCTTGTTCTAAGTGCTCTAATAAGAGAGAGACGGACAGTGCGAGAAAAATCGAGAGAGCTCGCGCGCCGTCGCGTGATAGCCCTGCTGGTGTATGTTTGCACGCTTGCAATTCCACAAGAATCACGAGCGCGTTGCGAACCCTTTATGTCTTTAAAAAGTTGCGTAATAAAGTTTGCCGCACACTTTCTTTCCAGCCTGTCTATCATGGGACGGCCGCGACATACTCTAGATTTTTCTCGCACTATACCTCTTGTTCTAAGTGCTCTAATAAGAGAGAGACGGACAGTGCGAGAAAAATCGAGAGAGCTCGCGCGCCGTCGCGTGATAGCCCTGCTGGTGTATGTTTGCACGCTTGCAATTCCACAAGAATCACGAGCGCGTTGCGAACCCTTTATGTCTTTAAAAAGTTGCGTAATAAAGTTTGCCGCACACTTTCTTTCCAGCCTGTCTATCATGGGACGGCCGCGACATACTCTAGATTTTTCTCGCACTATACCTCTTGTTCTAAGTGCTCTAATAAGAGAGAGACGGACAGTGCGAGAAAAATCGAGAGAGCTCGCGCGCCGTCGCGTGATAGCCGTGCTGGTGTATGTTTGCACGCTTGCAATTCCACAAGAATCACGAGCGCGTTGCGAACCCTTTATGTCTTTAAAAAGTTGCGTAATAAAGTTTGCCGCACACTTTCTTTCCAGCCTGTCTATCATGGGACGGCCGCGACATACTCTAGATTTTTCTCGCACTATACCTCTTGTTCTAAGTGCTCTAATAAGAGAGAGACGGACAGTGCGAGAAAAATCGAGAGAGCTCGCGCGCCGTCGCGTGATAGCCCTGCTGGTGTATGTTTGCACGCTTGCAATTCCACAAGAATCACGAGCGCGTTGCGAACCCTTTATGTCTTTAAAAAGTTGCGTAATAAAGTTTGCCGCACACTTTCTTTCCAGCCTGTCTATCATGGGACGGCCGCGACATACTCTAGATTTTTCTCGCACTATACCTCTTGTTCTAAGTGCTCTAATAAGAGAGAGACGGACAGTGCGAGAAAAATCGAGAGAGCTCGCGCGCCGTCGCTTGATAGCCCTGCTGGTGTATGTTTGCACGCTTGCAATTCCACAAGAATCACGAGCGCGTTGCGAACCCTTTATGTCTTTAAAAAGTTGCGTAATAAAGTTTGCCGCACACTTTCTTTCCAGCTTGTCTATCATGGGACGGCCGCGACATACTCTAGATTTTTCTCGCACTATACCTCTTGTTCTAAGTGCTCTAATAAGAGAGAGACGGACAGTGCGAGAAAAATCGAGAGAGCTCGCGCGCCGTCGCGTGATAGCCCTGCTGGTGTATGTTTGCACGCTTGCAATTCCACAAGAATCACGAGCGCGTTGCGAACCCTTTATGTCTTTAAAAAGTTGCGTAATAAAGTTTGCCGCACACTTTCTTTCCAGCCTGTCTATCATGGGACGGCCGCGACATACTCTAGATTTTTCTCGCACTATACCTCTTGTTCTAAGTGCTCTAATAAGAGAGAGACGGACAGTGCGAGAAAAATCGAGAGAGCTCGCGCGCCGTCGCGTGATAGCCCTGCTGGTGTATGTTTGCACGCTTGCAATTCCACAAGAATCACGAGCGCGTTGCGAACCCTTTATGTCTTTAAAAAGTTGCGTAATAAAGTTTGCCGCACACTTTCTTTCCAGCACGTCTATCATGGGACGGCCGCGACATACTCTAGATTTTTCTCGCACTATACCTCTTGTTCTAAGTGTTCTAATAAGAAAGAGACGGACAGTGCGAGAAAAATCGAGAGAGCTCGCGCGCCGTCGCTTGATAGCCCTGCTGGTGTATGTTTGCACGCTTGCAATTCCACAAGAATCACGAGCGCGTTGCGAACCCTTTATGTCTTTGAAAAGTTGCGTAATAAAGTTTGCCGCACACTTTCTTTCCAGCCTGTCTATCATGGGACGGCCGCGACATACTCTAGATTTTTCTCGCACTATACCTCTTGTTCTAAGTGCTCTAATAAGAGAGAGACGGACAGTGCGAGAAAAATCGAGAGAGCTCGCGCGCCGTCGCTTGATAGCCCTGCTGGTGTATGTTTGCACGCTTGCAATTCCACAAGAATCACGAGCGCGTTGCGAACCCTTTATGTCTTTAAAAAGTTGCGTAATAAAGTTTGCCGCACACTTTCTTTCCAGCACGTCTATCATGGGACGGCCGCGACATACTCTAGATTTTTCTCGCACTATACCTCTTGTTCTAAATGCTCTAATAAGAGAGAGACGGACAGTGCGAGAAAAATCGAGAGAGCTCGCGCGCCGTCGCGTGATAGCCCTGCTGGTGTATGTTTGCACGCTTGCAATTCCACAAGAATCACGAGCGCGTTGCCAACCCTATATGTCTTTAAAAGTTTTTTCTTTCTTTCCAGAGGCTTACGATCGCGTTTGCGTTTTACCCTCAATTTGTATGGGATTTGCCAGCTAAACGCAAACGCGGTCGTAACGTTTTGTTGCGGTAAAACTTATACTAGACCCTCAGTTTTGTGTTGTTAAACTCCTGTGTCCATAGACATTGATCACTCACCAAGCCAAGTGACCGCGTCGCGTACGCTCTGCACGGAGCCGAGCACTATCTCCGCGTTCAGCATGTCGGGCAGCTTGCCCACTAGCTGGGACTCGATGGGCAGCTGCTGGTTCAACAATGACTCACCAAGCCAAGTGACGGCGTCGCGTACGCTCTGCACGGAGCCGAGCACTATCTCCGCGTTCAGCATGTCGGGCAGCTTGCCCACTAGCTGGGACTCGATGGGCAGCTGCTGGTTCAACAATGACTCACCAAGCCAAGTGACGGCGTCGCGTACGCTCTGCACGGAGCCGAGCACTATCTCCGCGTTCAGCATGTCGGGCAGCTTGCCCACTAGCTGGGACTCGATGGGCAGCTGCTGGTTCAACAATGACTCACCAAGCCAAGTGACCGCGTCGCGTACGCTCTGCACGGAGCCGAGCACTATCTCCGCGTTCAGCATGTCGGGCAGCTTGCCCACTAGCTGGGACTCGATGGGCAGCTGCTGGTTCAACAATGACTCACCAAGCCAAGTGACCGCGTCGCGTACGCTCTGCACGGAGCCGAGCACTATCTCCGCGTTCAGCATGTCGGGCAGCTTGCCCACTAGCTGGGACTCGATGGGCAGCTGCTGGTTCAGCAGGGACAGGTAGTACTGCAGCTCGGAGTGGTTCGTTATGAGGATGCCTGCGAACAAAACACAGATTTGGAGACGGTTGTTTATAAGGGGAAGGTGACATGTATGACATGTATTGCAACTGATCGGTTAGGGCGGGGAAAAATTACGATTACAGACCGATCAGCGTTATATATGGAGCAGGCGGCTGTCATCCCATAGAAACTTTGTATAGATATCTCTTATTTCAACGAACACCGCTTAGGATCACAAACGGTTTGGCGTGACCCCCTTAGTGGTTACTGTTAACCGTTTTTTAATGACGTATGTACATTTTATGATAATCTTGTTTCGAGGACAAGTTAATTTGCTCAACAAGCAGCAAACAAGGCTAAAACTCGAGATCTTATTAAAAAAAAAAAGGGTTAAGAGTCCGCAGTAAGCTCGATTATCCATACAAACGTAGTTACAATCTCATTTTAAAACGACGTGTTGGATTGTAACGAAACTTTGCATATACAATGACATGAGGTATATCTATGTCTGTAATTAGTTTATGTAGCTTTAGATACCATAGTAAAAAAATACAGCGAATTTAAGTTTTTCATACAAAACTTGTTTTTGCTGTATTTTGTTTGTTTAATAAACTGGAACCATATAAACTAATTACAGACATAGATATACCTCATGTCAATGTATATGCAAAGTCTCATCACAATCCAACACGTAGTTTTAAAATGAGAGCGTAACTACGTTTGTATGGGAAGGTGAAATTCGGCCGAGCTTACTGCGGACTCATAAACAATAAGGGAATTATTATTCCATGGTTTCTACAAGCAAACGAAAAAAACCATAGAAGTCTAAGTAGCGTCACAAAATGGCCCCACAGAATGGGTGCCATTGCCATTATGCGGGTTGGGGGCGGGGTGTTAAAACGATGCCAGGCAGCCGTTTAGTTCGAACATGCGCATACCGGGTTTTAGGCAAGGGTTTGGGTAGACATTCAATGGTTTTATTCGTTCGCTGGACTCTAAAAGCCCTCTGCCAAAGTGATAACCGCGGCTATAAAACCCGGCGTACATTATTTTATTACAAAAAGATAATTCATTCTACATCACGTCTCTAGCAGTACCGGTCGGCTACACATGTACACAAAGAAAAAAAAAAGAAAAAAAAATGATAGCTCTTTAGCGATAAGACGTGCTTAGACATATATCACGACAACTTACGAACCCACACAGGAACGCTAGTCAAATACCTGACACCCAATAACGGGTGATAAGTAATTCATTGATTTTTCAATTCTATCCGTTGGATATGATAATTTGATAATCCAATTGTAGCGTTAGCATTAATTTTTTTATTTTACTTTTACACTGTACTTCACTAAATTGTTGAAACTATGCGTGAAATGTAATAATCTTAATTCATTATAATAATATATGACAATGATGTGTCCACCTATAATTGGGGTACATAAAATCCCAAATAATAATTGCGCTACAGATAAAATACTCGGCTTATGTACTCTGTTGGTGTCCCGTATAATTCAATAAATAAATAAACAATAAAGACCGCCTGTTGTTTACCTCTACCGTTTCTTTGTATCTGTGTTTTCTTTTATAACCGCTCCGTCTGTTGTATTGTATTGTATGATCACTCACCTTCTCCTTTAGTATCGTACTGCGGTCTGCCAGCTCTGCCCAACATCTGTAGCACGTCTAGGGCGCCTAGCTCGCTCCATCGGCCCTTTTCTGGTGAGTACACCTGAGTTCCCTTCACTATGACGGTGTGGGCAGGTAGGTTGACACCCCAGGCGAGGGTGGCTGTTGATACTAGGACCTGGGGAATAATAAGTATTCAGTTTGAGCGAGGACACAAACAGCTCATTACTGCCACGGCCGGGGAATAGGGGTTGCCTGCCATGTGGAAATAGATATACGAGGATGGCGATTCCTTTTCACGCCAAGGTGTGTATAATGACTTACTTTTTGTTGGTTGAATGTTATGATGTTGTGTCATAAATTGGTATTGAACCAAACGGAGCGACTGACGCGTGTACATAAGTAGCACAAAATGCCCATTCTTGAATAATAATGCTAGAGTAATTTATTTTCTATATTGATAACATTATTTAAGAGCCCGCAGTAAGCTCGATTCTCCATACAAACGTAGTTAAGCTCTCATTTTAAAACTACGTGTTAGATTGTAACGAAACTTTGCATATACAATGACATGAGGTATATCTATGTCTGTAATTAGTTTATGCAGCTTCAGATATCATAGTAAAACAATACAACGAATTTAACTTTTTCATACAAAACTTGTTTTTGCTGCATTTCGTTTGTTTCATCATCTGGAACCATATAAACTAATTACAGACATAGATATACCTCATGTCAATGTATATGCAAAGTTACGTCACAATCCAACACGCAGTTTTAAAATGAGAGCGTAACTACGTTTGTATGGGAAGGTGAAATTCGGCCGAGCTTACTGCGGAGTCTTAACAAAGCTATCTTCCCAATTTCAAGTCTCTAACATCAACGGATCAGCCTAAACATTATGGAATCAGTCACCTGTATATGCCTATCAGCAAACAAGTCTTCAACGAGCGTACAATCTACACAGCACGACATTTCGGCAGATAATCTTTTTTTGTTCTTGATAGTTTTATAATAAGAAACTACACTGCAAATTTCAAGCCTCCACCTACATCAGATCAGCCTAAACATTATGATAATTGATCAGTCACCTGTATATGCCTGTCACCGAACAAGTCTTCAACCAGCGTACGGTCCACGCGGCTCAAGCCCGCGTGATGGATAGCGAAACCGAAAGAATGGCAAATACTTTTATAGCGACATTTCGGCAAAAAATAGTTTTTTGTTGTTGATAGATAGTTTTATAATAAGAAACTACACTGCAAATTTCAAGCCTCTACCTACATCGGATCATACATACATCCTTACTAACATTATAAATGCGAAAGTGTGTATGTGTGTTTGTTTTTCCTTCTTTCACGTCGCAACGGAGCGTCGTATTGATGTGATTTTTTGTATGGAGATAGTTTAGAGGCTGGAGAGTGACATAGGCTACTTTTTCCAGCTGGAAAACATCTAATTCCTACGGGAAAATTTAAATATATTACATTTTCCTATAACCACGCGGGTGAAGCCGCGGGCATCAGCTAGTACATACATACATACATACATAAATACACGCCTTTATCCCTAAAAGGGGTAGGCAGAGCACATGAAACTGGTGTCCAGTGCCACTGTTAGCATAAATGTGGGTATAAAAGATCGACAAAATGTGATATCGTAGTGATAGGTTGCTAGTCCATCGCCCTCAACACACTTCAACCCTGTTCCCTTAGTCGACTCTTACGACACCCACGGGAAGAAAGGGGGTGGTGCTATTCTAACCCGACACCACACGGGTTACCGGACACCACACGCGTTACCCGACACCACACGGGTTCACATCGGATCAGCCTAAACATTATGATGATTGCTTTAGTTACCTGTATATGCCTGTCAGCGAACAAGTCTTCAACCAGCGTACGGTCCACGCGGCTCATTCCGGCGTGATGGATAGCGAAGCCGTATGGCAGTAGCTCTCTTAGCTCAGGGTTCTTGACTTGGTCGGCTTCGGTTCGGAGTACTTCTGTGCTGGCTGAGCCTTCCCTGTTGAACAATAGGGGTGTAGACACTAAGTAAAATAATCAATAATGTCATATAAATTCTTTGCTGGCAGATCCGAGTAGACTAAAGGTTACATATTTTTGAAATTTCGCTTGTAAGTATGCATGTAGTATATATTTATGTATATATTTATTTGTGTATTTATTTGTGTTCCGCTTGGCCTTAAGGTTTGACTGGTAGAGAATGCCATTTGGCATTAAGTCTGCCTTTTGTACGATAAGTTTTCTTTTGTGCAATAAAGTTTAAATAATTTCTCGCAAAAGGATTAAAAATGTAGTCAAATTGAGAAATAAATCTACGCAAAAGGTTAAATAATCACGAAGCTATAAGTGTCCAAAGTTTTAAGAAGGGGTATGTTCTGTCCCTTTTTCGCAAAACGCAACTAATATAAAATTATGACGCTAGAAGATTGTGACGTCACTTATAGACGGCAACGTGCCGTGCCCATCATGTTCGGCGCCGCATTCGACGCGGCCCCCCGGCAGCATCCCGTAATGTTACGTCACACACTGTTTGCGTTTTCTCCCTCTATTATATTATTATAAAAACGGTTGTAGCTTCGTAATTCTTTGAGATATCTGAATGGGATTTTCGTCACTAGGCATATTTTTTTGCCTTCTTTCTTTTGGAGTAATAATAATTTTCGAATCTACACCCCCTATTGTAAGTATTAATCATTTATTTAGCAGTGGTAGCGATGCTGGTCGATGTATTATTGTTATTTGTAATTTTTAGTATTTCAATGCCATTTTTACCCAATGAATAAACTATTTTTTTACCCGACTGCCGAAGGAGAGGAGGATTATGTTTCTTCAAGCGTATGTATGTATGTATGTATGTGACTGTCTTATTATTGGAGAAATTAGTGCAGCTTTCGAGGGAAATCTGAGTTATGTGTTATTTCTAGGCACTGAGAAATCCACGTCAGCCTCCCGTGCGCCATGTCATTCGGGGAACTGAGGCTGAACCCGCTAGAGCCCCTCTCGCGCCCCACCTCTTTCTCGCCGCCTCCTCGGGGCCAACTGGCCAAGTGCTGCGGCCCCGCTACAAAGCACTGACGTTCCCATGATCCTCACTCATCAGGGGATGAATTGGAAATTATATCATGCTTTGAAACGCCGTTCTGACTAGATTAAGAAACAATAAGCTCCGATTTTCAGATATATGATTCTTGAATATATGATTGTTTGTCTGATTTAATCGATACATGACTTTGATTGCCTAAAATTTCCTCGATAGGAAAATAATCCAAAGTTGGGTCTTTATTTTCCTTTTTTACTCAGCCTACTCAAGAGTGTTGCACCTCTTTTTCTCGTGCGCGGAAGGCATAAGCGTGTCTCTCTCAGGGGGGCGTGGTCGACTCGAATCAAGACATCCCCTTAAGCCGCCTTTTACGACAGGTTCTTTGGGCGGATTTATATTTCTCTGAACTGATAACCTCGGCGAGTACACGAGCACAATGCTATTTATTATATTACAAATAGAAGTCATGATTCGGCTAAGTGCACAAAAATTAACCTGAGGAATTGTCCCAGTGTATCTTTTTCCAGACACATGTCACGAATGGCCCTCGCCGTCTTTCCTGTCTCCTTGCGGGAGTGCACGAACACAAGAATCTGAAAAAAAACATAGGTAATATTGATTTTCACAACATTTTTATATCACCATTTTTTAGGGTTCCTTGTAGGAACCCTTACAGTTTCGCCTTGTCCGTCCGTCTGTCCTTCTGTCTGTCTTCAGCTTAGCCCAGTGACCCTCACTACTAGAAAACTGTAATTCGGCATGCCTATATAAATCAATCACGCTGACAAAACGGTAGAATAAAATCTTAAAAAAAAAATTTTTCGCCTTTAATCCAGGGTGGGGTATCGTTGGATAGCTTGTTAAAAAATATTATGGCTTTTCAACTCAATGATTCGTTAGCGGGATAATGGTCTTTAAAGCCCTAATTTTTGTTCGAGTCATGTGTCCACTGCCAACTAAATGGCTACTACTGGGAATGTTAATTTTTTTATGGCAGTAGTACATATAATGAATTTAAAAGGAAAGCTATCACGGCTAAGTATGCATAACTAGTTACCGAGCAACAGTCTACCAACTTAAAAGGCCAACTTTCGTACAAATCAGGCCGACGCAACCGCACCATTTACTTGGCGCGTGTCGATGTAACAAATACTGACAGGCAACTACGGAGCCCTACACTGCGCGTGGCCCGACACGCACTTGGCCGGCTTTTATTGTATTATATAATTTGCAACATAAGAGGTCGACGAGTAGAAGTGACAAGAGATTACCTTAATTATGTATATAGTAACTTCTGCCCGCGACTCCGCCCGCGTGAAACTCGTTTATATCGTAGCTCGATACAAACTTTCACCCCCCACTTCACCCCCTCAGGGGATGATTTCCGGGATAAATCTATATCATCTATCCTATGTCCTTTCTCGGGATTCAAACTATCTCCATACCAAATTTCATCTCAATCGGTTTAGCAGTTTAAGCGTGAAGAGGTAACAGACAGAGAGACACACTTTCGCATTTATAATATTAAGTATGGATTAGTATGGATTTTTTATATTTACTCGAAATAGCTGTGATAAACATAGTGTATAATATACTCATGTTATCCTCGTCCCGCCTACCATACAATTTTTTTGTCAGTGAAATTGAATCGAGCTATTTAGAAAATGACTAAATGAAACAAAAGAAATGCGACTTTATATATTTTATTAATGCTTTAAGGTGCGACCACACCGCCGCTCAAAATACGCTAACGCACCGTAAAACGCAGCAAAATGTACATATGAGGAATACGTGACGCATACGACACGTCAACGCGTATACGCAGCGTTAAGCACCGGTGTGGTCGCTCCCTTATTCAATGGTTTTCCATTTAAATGGAATGTACATTCTGTTGCACATTCAGCAGTACGAGGATAAAATCCATTATATTTTCGACTATACATCAACACTCGCCTCCGGCTCGAATCGACCCGTCTCGGAAGAAATGGATTGTTCTATCCACACACATTGCATTTTTGGCCTTATTACAAACGCTGGTGCAATATTTTATCCTGCGGATTTGCCTGCGTTCTTAGCAATGCGCGGGCGAAGTCGGGCGGGCAGCTAGTATGTATCCTACTAATATTATAAATGCGAAAGTTTGGATGTTTAGATGTTTGGATGTTTGTTACTCAATCACGCTTAAACGGCACAACCGATTTAGATGAAATTTTGCACGAAGATAGTTTATAACCTGGATTCAAATATAGGATAGTTTTTATGCCGGGTCCACGCAGACGAAGTCGCGGGCGGAAGCTAATATATATATATATAAATATATATATCCTACTAATATTATAAATGCGAAAGTTTAGATGTTTGGATGTTTGTTACTCAATCACGCTTAAATGGCTGAACCGATTTGAATGAAATTTTGCACGAAGATAGTTTATAGCCTGGATTAAAATATAGAATAGTTTTTATCCCGGGTCCACGCGGACGAAGTCGCGGGCGGAAGCTTGTATATATATATATATATATATATACCTGATTCCTGCCGGCGTGTTCCATGGTTTTCTCGTAAACGATGTCGTTCATCACTTGGAACCGTTTCAGGGCTTTCTTCTCTGTCACCCCTATGTACTGCTGCTCTAACGCTACGGGCCTACACAGGAAATAGTTCATTAATATTAGAATACACTCAATAATGGATACAAAATATTCTTGCAGCGCCCAACGTGCAATAGAATGTTCAATGGACATTAAAATAAGTATTAAGAGTCCGCAGTAAGCTCGGCCGAATTTCACCTTCCCGTACAAACGTAGTTACGCTCTCATTTTAAAACTACGCGTTGGATTGTGACTAAACTTTGCATATACATTGGCATGAGGTATATCTATGTCTGTAATTAGTTTATATGGTGATTGAGAAACAGGCTCGTAAAACTACTGCCATTCTTGGTCTCAACTGATATTTATGAATTTAAATAGGTAAGTATGTTTTCTCCAAAAATGAAATAAGGCGGGGGCGGGAATGCGATACTTTCGCCGAACAAAACGTAAGATTTGACTTTGCCTTAATCCAGGGGCTTACTTGGTAGATCCTCGGTCTTCTTCAGGCTGTAGGTACTCTGAAGCACTGGCCTTGTTGATCGGGAGGCCCTCGTGTCCCAGTCGGTGGCGAAAACACTTCAAATCCTTGTCGTGATCACAAAATCCGATATTGTCCATAACACTAACAACCCAGGGGCGAAATATATCTCCAAAAAACACATATAATGAATAAGGGCGGTGCTGCGGCTTTCGATGCAATAATTTGCTCCTGACCGTAGGAGTTTCAAGCGAAAACTGTCTTTTTAATCATGGCTGCCGGCCACAACGCCGCGTTCACAGTTGACCCCTAGATGGCGCTGTCATGCTCAGTTCTGTAGGCGATTATCGCATTGGCTCAAACATATGGTTCCAGTTTATAAAACAAACGAAATACAGCAAAAACAAGTTTTGTATGAAAAACTTAAATTCGCTGTATTTTTTTTACCATGGTATCTGAAGCTACATAAACTAATTACAGACATAGATATACCTCATGTCATTGTATATGCAAAGTTTTTACAATCCGACACGTAGTTTTAAAATGAGAGCGTAACTACGTTTGTATGGAGAATCGAGCTTACTGCGCTTAATGGAATTTATATACACGGTGTTCCCGGGAATTTCCGTTAACTTCAGCATATTGCAGAGTACATTCACAGAAACAAATAAGCATAATTATTACTTGAAAAAAAAAAACGTTTTTTTTTACAAAATAATTGAGTGTAGCATTAACGCCGGTGGTTAAATCTGCAAATCTGATTAAATTAAAATATTGAATATTTTGATAACAGTAATAGTTAAGATACTACTGTCTTGGAGAAATTAACTTTATTTGATCTAACCTATGCCCCCTTGCAATTAACGGAAATTGACTAATCGCGTAGTATATGGGTCAAAAAAAAAAGACGCCCTTCCTGTAGTTATCTAGGCCTCATGTGCACAAGGGTGGTATTGTTTAAATTAATGTGAGACGCAAATATACATTGGATAAAGTTCTTGGACAAGTTAAATGGGCATACGCCAAAGAATTTTGATTAAATATTTGACCTTAAAATTGGACAAAGATATTGAGAGTTCATCAAACCTAGAAACACCGACATTTGATCAAATATTACGAATGACATTTAATTCAAAATGGCTACGCGAATAGTGTAAAAACCTGAACCAAGATAGTGGGCAAGAGAAATGGGCCTCCGTCAAAGAAATTTTACTAAATAAAAGAAAGATCAAAGAAAGAAAGAAGAAAGAAAGAAAGAAAGATCACAAAGATCTTGGACAAGTGGTTTATCACCCTTATAATATTTGTTCCGTTCGATGTCCGGGATTCTCAGGTATTGAGCGTAATAACTAATGAACATAAGATCTGATACTCAATATTTTTAACCGACTTCAAACAAAAGGAGGTTCTCAATTCGGTCGTATTTTTTTTTTCCAATGTATGCTACTTCAGAACTCAGTCATTGATGAGCCGATTTGTATTTTTTTTTTTTGTTGGCAAGTATATGATTCCAGGTGGATCCCATTGTTTCAAAAATTCACTTGGATGAACTTTGTTTTAAAATAAATTATTTAAGTAAATTATAATAAGATTCACCTGAATGAGTTGTCAAAGTAGAACAGCCCGTGTTCGGGCCTCACTCGGAGGAAGGCGGCCACGTCGGTATAGTTGGGCAGCGTGGCCGACAGCCCCACCAGCCGCACCTGGGGAAAGGTGGAGCGTGAACAACGACCTACCATCCTCCTAAACTTGACGCCGTATGTAGATTCCGAAAAAAAAACCTTAAAATTGCCATTAAAATGAAAAAAAACCAACACTGGCCAACTTACACTCTTCCAAATGATGGACTTAGTTAAAAACTAGCCAAGTCTATTACTGCTTTCTCTTTCCTTCAATTGTAGTTTTTATTTTATGGAATTGTCATGTCGTATCAGGTGCCCTAGCATAATTCCCCTTCTGTTTTCGGACCTGGGAAAAAGTGTAGCGTAAAAGACGGCCTATCTATCATCCTCCTATGACATTCATTCCCGGTTTGTTCAGTCGCCATCAGATACATCGGAGCGGCCAAAGTGTTCACAATTATCGGAACACGTCTCTATTGTCAAGGCATTAAACGCGACCCTAAACGAGCCCGGGGTCCAATTCGGCACACAGTGGATAGGGTAAATCGCCAATAACTGGCCACCGTTCAATAACTGGCCACCTCATACTAAAAGTTAACTTTATTCACCTATAATCAGCGAACGAAAAGATAGTAGTCTAAGTAGCGCCGCAAAATGGACCCACAGAATGGGTGCTATTGCCATTATGTGGGGATGAGGGCGGGGTGTCAGCCAATTAGTTCGAACATGCGCATGTTTTTGGGTAGAAATTTGTAAGGAGCTTGCATTCTGCGGTTTTTTCGCTTGCTGCCTATAATAGAATATTTTTTGTATAAGGTGTTAATTACTGGCCAACCTTTAATAACTGCCCTCCTCATACTAAAAAAGAACTCTGTTCCCCTACAAACAGAATTCAATTTGGTATAACATGGCCAGTTGTTGAAGGGTGGCCAGTAATTAACACCTTATACTAAAATGAATTCTATTATAGGTGAATCGAGTTCATTTTTAGTATGAGGTGGCCAGTTATTGAACGGTGGCCAGTTATTGGCGATTTACCCTAGGTTTCCGATAAATTTAAAATGTTAATCACCTCCTCCTGGGTCTGTTCCACAGTCCTCAAGGTCCTGGCGACCAGCGCCTCCAGCACCGGTCCGCGCTCGTCGTGGAGCAAGTGCACTTCGTCGATAATGATCAGCCGAACCAGATTGGTGAAGGATCGCTCGCCACCTGAAGAAGAACTGGTTTTAATCATTGTTCATCAGCCAAAAGACGTCCACTAACTATATCTATATGTACAGCACAGACCTCCCCCAAAGAGTGTCACAGTGAACAGGGGGACTCGAACGACGAACTGACAAATGCTGCAATGTTTGTAGCTGGAGTTCACTAGATTTTGAAGTGAAAACTTCTTTAGCGGCGCTGGGCACTTTTTGGGATGGGGAAAAATTGTTAAACTCGCCACAGATTTTTGTGACGTCAGATGCGTAAGGTGAGATCTCGCCTTAGGCATGATGCGTAGACAAGCCGATCGTAACGCGGACGGGCTAGGGTTTAAGGGGTTATTTTATCAAAATTAAAATTATTCAAGTTTTTACTTCTGCCGGCACTCCCGGGGTGCATCCCGGTCTTTTTTTTTACTTATTTGAGTCAGGCGACAAGGCCCATATTTACAAATGCCTTACAGACTAACATACATAACATTACATACACATATACAAAACTTATAACATAACAAAAACAGGTTAAGACGGCGCCGCGCGGCGCAAGGTCTGGGTGTCAAATAGCCGGCCTCGAAATCGCCGGCCTCGAAATCGCCGGAAAACTACACCCTTCGGCCAGAACTCCTCCCAGCCTCCAGCTAGTCAGTTGGTACTCTCACCGCAAATGAATTGAAACTCGCTCTGTGGCGGGACTCCGACCTCTTGTAGTATGGCAATTGGCCACATTTAGTGTTTAGCAGTAACACAATAGTTTACTGCTACATAAACGCATATTGCTTGTATCAGCGATAATCCAACATGTATAAAATAGGGTGTTTCCTTAAATAAGGGTGCATTATACTACAGAGTCTTGGCGTATTATATTCATATCCCAGTAACGCTGCCCAAACCGAACATCCTCAATCTCAGCATAGTTCACTCTCAACCCTCAGGATGAGCTCGGTCTCCAAACGCAAGTACTCGGTACTCGGTCAGGGGTGGCAGAATACCGGGCAAAGCACCACCGAACACCGCGGTCACTGCCGGAGGCCGTCGGCAACACAAAGGGTCTGCCAGACAAAGAATGAATTACTTTGGTAACGGCTATCCGCAACCGAAGGAATTCAAGGTGCTCCCGCTGAGCTGCATCATCCGCTTTGTGGAAATGATGGAGCGAGCTTGAGAGTAGGCATAAAGGAGAGGGCAAATGCACATAAGATCCCGCTGGGTCGAAGTGCGTCCGAAAGGGCCCTCATCTAGATAAGATAAGGGTCTGCTAGGCTTCCCGGTGGAACTGGGTTGGCACGAATAACAGTAGCGCCAATAAACCGTACGCAAAATAGACGCTATTATGACGTCGGGTTACGGAAACCCAGCCCGCGTACACCTATAACCGGATAGACCGGATCCATCCTGAGGGTCATGAGTTTGGTGTCTCGCCATGACGTGAATTTTAATTCCTTTGTGGTCAGAGTTCTAACGGACCATCTATCGACCTTCACTAAGGAAGAATTTTGACCGAAGGGAGTCAAGTTCCGACGTTTTCGCGGTCGGTTACCTGACACCGCGAAATGGCGCAACACGTCGCAATAATTGTGTGCTTTGTGGTTATTAATAAGTTTATATTGATATGTATGTTAGTCTTTAAGGTATTTGTAATATGGGCCTTGTTACCTGGTTTAAATCCATACTAATATTATAAATCTGAAAGTGTGTCTGCCTGTCTGTCTTTTACCTCTTCACGCTTAAACCGCTGAACCGATTGAGATGAAATTTGGTATGGAGATAGTTTGAATCCCGGGGAAGGACAAAGGATAGTTTTTATCCCGGAAATCATCCCCTGAAGGGGTGAAATGGGGGATGAAAGTTTTTATCGAGCTACGATATAAACGAGTTCCACGCAGCAAATAAATAAATAAATAACCTACAACCTATAAGTACTCGGTGATCTGTTCGGCCTCTGTTTATCTTCGGAGGCCTACGTCCCGCCGTGGACGTCTCGCGGAAGTGCTGACGACATAAAATTTTATATAAGAAAGTTTTTGGGTACTATCTATTCCTGTATCCCACCAAATACCTGTTAGGAACCTAAGGTTATAATTCGTTGTAGGTAAGGCGTAATTACAGTTTGTTGGTGACTGCGTGTCGGATTATACGCGGTGAGTCAGATTGTCCGGAGCTAGTGAGTCGCCTCGTGCGATTGTATACTCCGGATATCCCCAGGATAACTCTCAGGGCACGACGACGCGATTTATTGGCGGTGCCGGCAGCTCGCACTGTTTCACGCAGGAATTCGCCGCTGATCCGCGCTCTCTCACAACTCAATGCGCTCTTGGCATCAGCACCGGAGTGTGACTTAATTGCGTGGCGAAGGATGTATGTGTGCGGTGAATGTCTGAGCTTCCGTGAGGAGATGGATGACAGGCAATCAACTGTACCAATGTAATTATATGTGTTTATTTTTTGTCTTTTGTATATGTCGTTTCATGACGCATTGGTTATACTGTAATGTCATGTTTACATGTTTTAATAAATAAATAAATAACACTGACCTTTCCTAGTGATGATGTCCCACTTCTCCGGCGTGCACACGATCAGCTGGGTCGCTTCGATCTGCTCCCTCGTCAGCTGGTGGTCGCCTGTCAGCTCGGACACTTTCATGTTGTAGGCTGCGAGGCGCTTGCTGAAGTTGCCCACCTGTCGAAATGTATGGTTTGTAATGACTACGTATACACCAGCATAAGGTACGGCCTAACGTCGTGCCGCCTGAAGTCGCCGTCAATGGAATTTGCTAACTATGTAAACAAACCGCTATAGTGAAAGACAATTTTAATATGGCGGTTTGTTTACATAGTTAGCAAATTCTATTGGCGGCCACATTACTATAAATTTGGTCAATGTAATACGAATCAAGGTATTTAGTATATTAGGAAAAAAATTACGACTTTAAATAATAATAAATCCATACTAATCCTACTAATATTACAAAATGCGAAAGTTTAGATGTTTGTTACTCAATCACGCTTAAACGGCTGAACCGATTTGAATGAAATGTTGCACGAAGATAGTTTATAGCCTGGATTAAAATATAGGGTAGTTTTTATCCCGAGTCCACGCAGACGAAGTCGCGGGCGGAAACTAGTATTATAAATATGAAAGTATGTCTGTCTGTCTGTCTGTTACCTCTTCACGCTTAAGTTTTTAAAATACAAAAAAAGTGTGTCAGGGTAGTTAGTAGTTCGTGGTGGCTCGAAAGTTGCGTACCCCTTTTCAAAAAACTTAAAATCCTTCCTTTGCCCTGCTTATATATAAGAGAAATATGTAACTTTGTAAAATCACATCACTCATTATTACACCTACTGTCAGGTATTCTACACGTGCAGCCTTTGGTCCAGTTTCACGCAGAAGACCATTAGTGCCCTACGCGTCCAATACAACAATGGCTTCAGGATGCTGTTGGGGCTGCCTCGATTTTGCAGTGCCTCGGGTATGTTTGCGCAGGCACGCACTGATGACTTTTATGCCATTATGCGGAAAAGACTCGCGGCACTGCTTAGTAGAGTATGGGTCAGCTCTAACCCCATTCTGACAACAGTGGCGGTTAGATATAACACCAACACCGCCATAATGCGCCAGTTCTCTCATATTATGGTGTATAGGAAATAGAATAAGATATCATTTGTATATAATTACTAACATCTAGGTTAAGTCTCTGTAACGAATTAATTAATTATGGACCAAAGTTGTCTGATGAATAACTGAATTATTATTATTCTCTTTATTCATCTTTTATCTTAAGCTAGGTTTTTACAATAACTATATAAAAAGTAAAATATAAAACTATACATACAAAACATAAAATCATTATAAAAACCTAACCTAGGGTACCGCCGGCAGCGAGGCGGGGCCTAAGCTGCCGGTGGTCAGGGCGCCAGAGACAGGAATCTCCTGACTATCCGCGCAGTATCCAGGAGTACCGCCTTCTGTATCTGACCCTTGATCCAGCCATCTAGCGAGAGTCTCTTGAGGTATTATTATTACTTATTATTATTATTATTATTATTTAAAACACGTGGCGAAGTTCTTGAAAGGCGAACCAGGGTAAAAGTTATGAACCATTTATATCACCCTCCAAGTCATAAGATGATATACAAGAAAAATGTATAAAATATGTCCATTGTTATTTATAATCATCTTCCAGAGGAACTAAGGCTGCTAGAGGGAAACGCCTTTAAACACAAGTCTGACCAACTGGCTTTTGGAGCGTTGTTTTTATAGCGTAAAGGCGTATTTCGAACACCGACACTCGACAGAACTGCATTAGTATTAAGTAGCTGCTAGTTATAATTATGTAATTTTGATTTTGATTTTATTATATGACATGCCTATTATGTTAATTTTATTTCCACGAATTTTGTTATTTAATTTGAGATTTTTATCTATTCTAATTTATTTTATATTATGTTGACATTTAAATTGATTAAAATATTTGCACGCTTGCATGCAAGCCAGATACATGAGACCTTGTACCTGCTAACTAACAACTTTTGTATACTGTGTCTATGCAAATAAACGATTTCTGATTTCTGATTAAACAGCTGAACCGATTGAGATGAAATTTGGTATGAAGATAGTTTGAATCCCGGGGAAGGACATAGGATAGTTTTTATCCCGGAAACCATCCCCGGAGGGGGTGAAATTGGGGATGAAAGTTTTTATGGTGCTACGATATAAACGAGTTCCACGCGGACGGAGTCGCGGGCAGAAGCTAGTAAATAATAAATATTAAGGGGCAATCTTGCACAAATCGACCTAGTCCCATAGTAAGCTCAGTAAGGCTTGTATTATGGGTACTAGACGACGATATAATACATAGGAAACTTCCAGAAAATACTCATGGTCATCACATAAATATTTGCCCTTACCGGGATCCGAACCCAGGACCTTCAGCTTCGTAGGCAGCGTCACTACCCACTAGGCTGACCGGTCGTCAAAATTGTTTAAATGTGTGTATGAAATAAGTAAGTAAAATCTTTATTTGCACGATTCTAGGTCAAGACAGAGCACAAATAGGTACAGTAGAGGTATCACTAAAATCTACCTTAAAGGCATGCAAATTATTAAATGATCTTAAATCTAACTACCTACTTAATATTCTAGGAACTCTTGAATACTGTAGAAACATTTATCTATCAACCATTTGACGGGTCCATTGAAAGGCCTATTTTCCCTTGAAATCGATGGCACTTTGTATAAGCTACTATGTACTAACGCAAGTATCAATGCATTCAGCATTCTAAGGAGCTCCTTGCTCACCAATAATACAACACTACAATAGTACATTACTACAGAGGCCGGGAAGTAAGGGGCTGCCGGCCGAGTACATGTAGACGGCCGAGCTTAGCGAGGTCGGATAGTTATGAGGCTGGCAACCCCTTTTCACGCCGTGGTATGTACAGTGCTTTTCTCAAACATGC
Source organism: Epinotia bilunana (assembly GCA_947049275.1). Classification (NCBI taxonomy): domain Eukaryota; kingdom Metazoa; phylum Arthropoda; class Insecta; order Lepidoptera; family Tortricidae; genus Epinotia; species Epinotia bilunana. The sequence goes on along the minus strand of OX346276.1, from coordinate 6,499,933 downwards.
AATGAAAGCAATGAAATGTTTTTTAATTTATAAAAAACTCCAAGAAATCAAACATTAAATTTTCATGGCTAAACGCCGGGATCCTGTGCCGCAAATAGTGGAATGGAAATTAAAAAAGACCATCTTGCCGGCCTAGGCCTCCAATTTTGCATGAAATGCCGTTACGGATCTCTCGTCTCGGTGCGCCCGAAACGTGACACTTCCAAGCCCATTATGAAGAACACAAGGTCAATATTTCATTGCATGTTTGAGAAAAGGGGTATTATTAGGTTTATTAGGCCGCAGTTTTCTGTAAGGCACACGCTCCGTGCTTCTAAAAGAGGGAGATGAAATTTCGCTTCAACCTACATTTACTAAAAGTCCACCCTTGAATTGTCAGGAACTCTACATAACAAACCTTGCTCAGCACCAGAAACTACAACACATACAGTTAAAACGATTTGAACTGAGCTAATGAATGGCCATTGTACTGAGCTCATGAATAGACATTGTTTGCGGTCAGCGCGTGCCAATAGGGTATTTGACAACAGTGAAAAAAAATATGTTTTTTCATTAGCAACAGATGAACAACGAAAAAAATAGGAAAATATCAATCATTCATTTATGTTTGCTATTTAAAAATTTAAATTCATAAAATCCAACAATAAGGACTTTGTTTGATTGTGACGTCACAAGCAAGTAATCCCTATAAATTCCACAGAATCGGAGCGTTTTTGATGTTTCTTAAAAATAAGCTGATTTGACATTGAAAAAAAAAACCTTTAGTTAAATACCGTATTTTTAGTAAATACACTTTTTTAATATGATTTGAACTGACCTCATCAATTGCCAATAGACAGTTTGCGGTCAGCGCGTGCCAATTTTGCAAAAAAAATTCACAGCTACGTAAAATGTTCATTGAATAATGAACTCTATCATCTTTTAAAATAGCTACAAGTATAAATGTAATTTCATTTGTTACTTTAATTTAGAATCTTCGGCGAGGATGTTAAAGTTCATTATTCAATGAATATTTTACGCGGCGGTAAAATTCTTTTTGCAAAATTGGCAAGCGCTGACCGTAAACTGTCTATTGGTCATTGATGAGGTCAGTTCAAATCGTATTAACAAAGTGTAGTAATCGTGTTATACAAAGTGTAGTAATCGTGTTATACAAAGTGTAGTAATCGTATTAACAAAGTGTAGTAATCGTATTAACAAAGTGTAGTAATCGTGTTATACAAAGTGTAGTAATCGTGTTACACAAAGTGTAGTAATCGTGTTATACAAAGTGTAGTAATCGTATTAACAAAGTGTAGTAATCGTATTAAAAAAAGTGTAGTAATCGTATTAACAAAGTGTAGTAATCGTGTTATACAAAGTGTAGTAATCGTGTTATACAAAGTGTAGTAATCGTGTTATACAAAGTGTAGTAATCGTGTTACACAAAGTGTAGTAATCGTGTTATACAAAGTGTAGTAATCGTATTAACAAAGTGTAGTAATCGTATTAAAAAAAGTGTAGTAATCGTATTAACAAAGTGTAGTAATCGTGTTATACAAAGTGTAGTAATCGTGTTATACAAAGTGTAGTAATCGTGTTATACAAAGTGTAGTAATCGTGTTATACAAAGTGTAGTAACCGTGTTATACAAAGTGTAGTAATCGTATTAACAAAGTGTAGTAATCGTATTAACAAAGTGTAGTAATCGTGTTATACAAAGTGTAGTAATCGTATTAACAAAGTGTAGTAATCGTATTAACAAAGTGTAGTAATCGTATTAACAAAGTGTAGTAATCGTGTTATACAAAGAATAGTAATCGTGTTATACAAAGTGTAGTAATCGTATTAACAAAGTGTAGTAATCGTGTTATACAAAGTGTAGTAATCGTATGAACAAAGTGTAGTAATCGTATTAACAAAGTGTAGTAATCGTGTTATACAAAGTGTAGTAATCGTGTTATACAACGTGTAGTAATCGTGTTATACAAAGTGTAGTAATCGTGTTATACAAAGTGTAGTAATCGTATTAACAAAGTGTAGTAATCGTGTTATACAAAGTGTAGTAATCGTGTTATACAAAGTGTAGTAATCGTATTAACAAAGTGTAGTAATCGTATTAACAAAGTGTAGTAATCGTGTTATACAAAGTGTAGTAATCGTATTAACAAAGTGTAGTAATCGTATTAACAAAGTGTAGTAATCGTATTAACAAAGTGTAGTAATCGTGTTATACAAAGAATAGTAATCGTATTAACAAAGTGTAGTAATCGTGTTATACAAAGTGTAGTAATCGTATTAACAAAGTGTAGTAATCGTGTTATACAAAGTGTAGTAATCGTATGAACAAAGTGTAGTAATCGTATTAACAAAGTGTAGTAATCGTGTTATACAAAGTGTAGTAATCGTGTTATACAACGTGTAGTAATCGTGTTATACAAAGTGTAGTAATCGTGTTATACAAAGTGTAGTAATCGTATTAACAAAGTGTAGTAATCGTGTTATACAAAGTGTAGTAATCGTGTTATACAAAGTGTAGTAATCGTGTTATACAACGTGTAGTAATCGTGTTATACAAAGTGTAGTAATCGTGTTATACAAAGTGTAGTAATCGTATTAACAAAGTGTAGTAATCGTGTTATACAAAGTGTAGTAATCGTGTTATACAAAGTGTAGTAATCGTGTTATACAAAGTGTAGTAATCGTATTAACAAAGTGTAGTAATCGTATTAACAAAGTGTAGTAATCGTGTTATACAAAGTGTAGTAATCGTGTTATACAAAGTGTTTTATATTTATGGCCTGGCCTAGCTATTATTCATATTCTGACATAGACATTGTACCATTTATCATTAAGTATTTAAATTGTTCCTATTGCCTTATTATTAGTATTTTTGTTTCTCATATTTGTTTTAATTTAAAATTGTATTTTATTGACTATTATTTATTATTGTTTTTCATTCTTATAGATTAGATTAGATTATTTATTTCATGTTAAAAAATTACATTACAGATTTGCATACATGTCAAAAATATAAGATTTTTTTTATCACACTCGTCAAAAACAGAGAAAAATTAAGATATAATATTAAGACAATGTCAACAAACACACACACACATACACACATACACTCTGACGATATGTTTGTGAATCCATGCTATTTTAATTTTATGAAATGACATGTAAATTTACAGAATGAAATAAAACAATCTAATCTAAGGGGGGCAGATAACTCTCCAGTTGCAGAGAATTTCGTCCACAGATGAGAGTTGGCCACTCACCATTTCCTGCACTAGCGAGCGCATGGGCGCGACGTAGATCATCTTGAAGTCGGACGCGTTGACGGTCCCGTCGTCGTTGACGTGCTTGCCGACCTCGCGCAGGATGCACAGCAGCGCCACGTTGGTCTTGCCGGCGCCTGTGGGCGCGCAAACTAGCAGGTTCTCGTCCGAGTCGAGCGCCGCTTTTGATATGCGGCTCTGTTGGGATATTGTGTAAAATAAATGAATATAAAGATGATAATTTTAACCGCCGTTTATCATAAAGTCAACAATTTGATACATCAATAGTATTTATTAAATGATCAGGCTATACAATTGTGACGTTCAATCTCAAGGTGCGTACGAATTAGAGCAGCCTCGGGTTCGAGAGAGAGAGAGATACACGTTTTCGTTTCGCGGTTGGGCCTCTGGAACTGAAGCTACTAGAATAACATTAACACGCTTAAGAGTCCGCAGTAAGCTCGGCCGAATTTCACCTTCCCATACAAACGTAGTTACGCTCTCATTTTAAAACTACATGTTGGATTGTGGCGAAACTTTGCATATACAATGACATGAGGTATATCTATGTCTGTAATTAGTTTCTATGGTTCCAGTTTGTAAAACAAACGAAATACAGCAAAAACAAGTTTTGTATGAAAAACTTAAATTCGCTGTATTTTTTGACTATGGTATCTGAAGCTACATAAACTAATTACAGACATAGATATACCTCATGACATTGTACATGCAAAGTTTCGTTACAAACCAACACGTAGTTTTAAAATGAGAGCGTAACTACGTTTGTATGGAGAATCGAGCTTACTGCGGACTCTTAATATCTGGTCTGTGACTAACCTGTATCCTGTTCAAGGTCTTGAACCCTTCGAACGCCGGCTGCACGTATTTTGGCAGCTTGTCGACGGGCAGTAGCGTCTCACCTTCGTCGAACGGCTTCGGCTTTAAGGCTGGCACGTGCACTTCTTCGTAACCTGGTGACAATACATTGTTTCAATACACATGGAACATTCTATATGGCCACGCCGGAAGACCAGCGCTGACCCGCCAGCCAGCACTACGCTTGTTTGTTGTAAAACTATTTGTTTGTTACGAAATGCGACCATTTCGTAACAAACAAATAGTTTTAAGTCTTTGTATATGTATGTAATAGATACATTACTAATTACTACAGAGGCCGGGAAGTAAGGGGTTGCCGGCCGAGAACATATAGACGGCCGAACGTAACGAGGTCGGATAGTTATGAGGCTGGCAACCCCTTTTCACACCGAGGTATGCAATGAAATAAATAAAAAAAACTCCAAGAAGTCAAACTTTAATTTTCATGGCTGAACGCTGTGATCCTGTGCCACAAATTGTGGAATGGAAATTAAAAAAGACCATCTTGCAGGCCTAGGCCTCCAATTTTGTATGAAATGCCATTACGAGTCTCTCGTCTCGCTGCGCCCGAAACGTGACAATTCGAAGCCCATTATGAAGAACACAACGTCAATATTTAATTGCATGTTTTAGAAAATACATTTTATTTCATTTCATTGTATTGTAGCAAGAGAAGGAAATAGAGGTATGATTCTCAAAATTTGCAGGACAACTACTGTTAGCGGTGCCTAACAGATTATTTTCAGTCTAAACCTTTCCTCTGCTCGAAAGACCTTCCAGCCTTATTGACCTTGGATGTGAGCACCAATTGCGAACGCTCTTGAAGCCTAAGGGCGGTTTCACACAGCGATAGAGCTATAAACGCGATATAAAAAGCTATAATACAGGGAGTTCGGAATATGGATGTAGGAACTTAATGAATCAAGTCTATCACGTCATTAATGACGTGCTAGACTTGATATTAGGAAGAATTTGAACTATACATGTCTTAGTCCAAATTATGGTAGTTTTTTTTTAAATCGAGTGTTACAATAAATTTTATTTGTACCAAAAATCGTCACGAAAAATTTAATTAAAAACAATGTATGAAATAAATCAAATGTATTTATGTTTAATTAACATAGCAATTAATAGATTAACCAACTTAAATACGACTTCCAATTGCTACGCAAGTTTTTGAAAACCTCAATTTAAAATAAAATACTATCACAGATTGGACTAACACATGTAAGGTTCAAACCCTTCCTAATAGTCCAGTCCATCACCTCCTGTTCCTACATCGTTATTCCAAGCACCCTGTATATAAATATTAAGGGACAATCTTACGCAAAACAGCGTCCTGCCGAGTGAAGCAGCATTTATCTAGAGCAGACTACAGTGTAAGGCAGCTTTTACTGTACCAGGGAAGGGTTAATTTCAGTCTATAGGTCCATGACATTTCCCCTGCTTCCTGAATAATCCAGGCAGCAACTGACGCCGGTAGTTAACCATGAAGCATTTCATCATCATCACATCAGCCGAAAGACGTCCACAGCTGGACATAGGCCTCCCCCAATGGGTGCCACAATGAACGGTCCTGCGCCACCCGCATCCAGCGGACTCCCGCGACCGCGCGACGAAGCATTTGCCTAGGCCAAACTCTGACCGCTACCTTGGCACCGTACAGTCAAAGGCAAATATAGACGATCATTTTAGTACTTTGTCGCACTTAACGAACATTACTGCGACAGTTGTGATGCGTCAAAGTAGTGAAAGTGACAAGGTACTAAAATTATCATCTACTTTTGCTGTTGACTACACCTGGGAGGGGTAGGTTTCAGTATGTGCTTCTCTTTACCTTTCCTCTGCTTCCTGAATGAGCCAGGCGGCAGCTGACACCTCTTGTTGGCCATAAAGTGTGCTCCGGCTGCGAAAACCAGCTCTTCCAGCTGAAGCATCTGCCTGGAGCCGGCGGCCTGTCCGCTGCCAGCGGCCTCGGCTTTGTGCCGTTTGCGGGGCGCCTCGGATTGTTGGGCGCTCTGTGAGAAATTGTCACGTATGTTCACTGACTTACTGACTCGCTTAGAGTCTGTTTGAACGGTAGGTGAAAGGGTTGATTGCTTATGGCAGTATCCATAAACGTACAAGAAACTTGTTTTTATTTATCTGTCAGTATAACATTTGTCTTCGTAAGAAAGGGACAAAATACATCTTATTTGTCAGGCGCCTTTTAAGTTTTGTGAATAAAAGGTTCAATGCAGAAACGGATAAAGCCTATCAGTGCCAGAAGCCCGCTAGGTGGGCGCTTTGTTCTAGATTCGATTATTCGCATTATAGACTACAGGCGTAGCGCTGAATTCATGGGCAGTGGACGTGTTAACATTTGTAACTATTAACTGATAATATAATACGAGTAAAGCAATTTCAGTCTAATTAAAAACTAAGTATCGAATAACCCGCCTCGCGTCACTCCAGGTGCAAAGTTGCCCATAACAAAAGCCGCATTGCCGCGCTGAATAGCTATGGCTCTAAACCTTTGCTTTTTTTACCTTTTTTGGTGGTAGGTATTTCATTATAGTTTAAGGTATTGTATTGTATTCTTTTGATTATGTTTTCTATTATCATTAAAAGGTAATTCCTTTTTTGTCTAAAACTTACAAATTTCTAATGGATGGATTGATAGTGTAGAAGCCACGGCAATAGAGAGATCTCTCAGGGACCAACGTCCCATGAGAGTAGTTTTGGATTTTATATTTATGCAACTGATTTATGAAACGTCTATAGCGCTATGCAGAACACGTCAGATTCGACAGCTGACAGGAGTGACGCCACATCAGCCCCCCTTCGAGACAGAGGGGTCAGCGACGATGTATAAAGAGTGCAGCTTGCCAGTGCTCAGAGCCAGCGTGGCGAGCGAGCGCTCAGAGCCAGGGTGGCGAGCGAGTAGAAAGAGAGAGAGAGAGAGAGAGAGAGAGAGAGGTCTGGCTTGCTGAGAGTTGGGCGGGATCCTCAGAGTTGCGCTTATGTCCATTGTCGGGGTCACCAATGAAGAAGTCACGGCAATAGAGAGATCTCTCAGGGACCGAAGTCCCATGAGAGTAGTTTTGGATTTTATATTTATGCAACTGATTTATGAAACGTCTATAGCGCTATGCAGAACACGTCAGATTCGACAGCTGACAGGAGTGACGCCACATCAGCCCCCCTTCGAGACAGAGGGGTCAGCGACGATGTATGAAGAGTGCAGCTTGCCAGTGCTCAGAGCCAGCGTGGCGAGCGAGCGCTCAGAGCCAGGGTGGCGAGCGAGTAGAGAGAGAGAGAGAGAGAGAGAGAGGTCTGGCTTGCTGAGAGTTGGGCGGGATCCTCAGAGTTGCGCTTATGTCCATTGTCGGGGTCACCAATGAAGAAGTCACGGCAATAGAGAGATCTCTCAGGGACCGAAGTCCCATGAGAGTAGTTTTGGATTTTATATTTATGCAACTGATTTATGAAACGTCTATAGCGCTATGCAGAACACGTCAGATTCGACAGCTGACAGGAGTGACGCCACATCAGCCCCCCTTCGAGACAGAGGGGTCAGCGACGATGTATGAAGAGTGCAGCTTGCCAGTGCTCAGAGCCAGCGTGGCGAGCGAGCGCTCAGAGCCAGGGTGGCGAGCGAGTAGAGAGAGAGAGAGAGAGAGAGAGAGGTCTGGTTTGCTGAGAGTTGGGCGGGATCCTCAGAGTTGCGCTTATGTCCATTGTCGGGGTCACCAATGAAGAAGTCACGGCAATAGAGAGGTCTCTCAGGGACCGAAGTCCCATGAGAGTAGTTTTGGATTTTATATTTATGCAACTGATTTATGAAACGTCTATAGCGCTATGCAGAACACGTCAGATTCGACAGCTGACAGGAGTGACGCCACATCAGCCCCCCTTCGAGACAGAGGGGTCAGCGACGATGTATAAAGAGTGCAGCTTGCCAGTGCTCAGAGCCAGCGTGGCGAGCGAGCGCTCAGAGCCAGGGTGGCGAGCGAGTAGAAAGAGAGAGAGAGAGAGAGAGAGAGAGGTCTGGCTTGCTGAGAGTTGGGCGGGATCCTCAGAGTTGCGCTTATGTCCATTGTCGGGGTCACCAATGAAGAAGTCACGGCAATAGAGAGATCTCTCAGGGACCGAAGTCCCATGAGAGTAGTTTTGGATTTTATATTTATGCAACTGATTTATGAAACGTCTATAGCGCTATGCAGAACACGTCAGATTCGACAGCTGACAGGAGTGACGCCACATCAGCCCCCCTTCGAGACAGAGGGGTCAGCGACGATGTATGAAGAGTGCAGCTTGCCAGTGCTCAGAGCCAGCGTGGCGAGCGAGCGCTCAGAGCCAGGGTGGCGAGCGAGTAGAGAGAGAGAGAGAGAGAGAGAGAGGTCTGGTTTGCTGAGAGTTGGGCGGGATCCTCAGAGTTGCGCTTATGTCCATTGTCGGGGTCACCAATGAAGAAGTCACGGCAATAGAGAGGTCTCTCAGGGACCGAAGTCCCATGAGAGTAGTTTTGGATTTTATATTTATGCAACTGATTTATGAAACGTCTATAGCGCTATGCAGAACACGTCAGATTCGACAGCTGACAGGAGTGACGCCACATCAGCCCCCCTTCGAGACAGAGGGGTCAGCGACGATGTATAAAGAGTGCAGCTTGCCAGTGCTCAGAGCCAGCGTGGCGAGCGAGCGCTCAGAGCCAGGGTGGCGAGCGAGTAGAAAGAGAGAGAGAGAGAGAGAGAGAGAGAGGTCTGGCTTGCTGAGAGTTGGGCGGGATCCTCAGAGTTGCGCTTATGTCCATTGTCGGGGTCACCAATGAAGAAGTCACGGCAATAGAGAGATCTCTCAGGGACCGAAGTCCCATGAGAGTAGTTTTGGATTTTATATTTATGCAACTGATTTATGAAACGTCTATAGCGCTATGCAGAACACGTCAGATTCGACAGCTGACAGGAGTGACGCCACATCAGCCCCCCTTCGAGACAGAGGGGTCAGCGACGATGTATGAAGAGTGCAGCTTGCCAGTGCTCAGAGCCAGCGTGGCGAGCGAGCGCTCAGAGCCAGGGTGGCGAGCGAGTAGAGAGAGAGAGAGAGAGAGAGAGAGGTCTGGCTTGCTGAGAGTTGGGCGGGATCCTCAGAGTTGCGCTTATGTCCATTGTCGGGGTCACCAATGAAGAAGTCACGGCAATAGAGAGATCTCTCAGGGACCGAAGTCCCATGAGAGTAGTTTTGGATTTTATATTTATGCAACTGATTTATGAAACGTCTATAGCGCTATGCAGAACACGTCAGATTCGACAGCTGACAGGAGTGACGCCACATCAGTCCCCCTTCGAGACAGAGGGGTCAGCGACGATGTATGAAGAGTGCAGCTTGCCAGTGCTCAGAGCCAGCGTGGCGAGCGAGCGCTCAGAGCCAGGGTGGCGAGCGAGTAGAGAGAGAGAGAGAGAGAGAGAGAGGTCTGGTTTGCTGAGAGTTGGGCGGGATCCTCAGAGTTGCGCTTATGTCCATTGTCGGGGTCACCAATGAAGAAGTCACGGCAATAGAGAGGTCTCTCAGGGACCGAAGTCCCATGAGAGTAGTTTTGGATTTTATATTTATGCAACTGATTTATGAAACGTCTATAGCGCTATGCAGAACACGTCAGATTCGACAGCTGACAGGAGTGACGCCACATCAGCCCCCCTTCGAGACAGAGGGGTCAGCGACGATGTATAAAGAGTGCAGCTTGCCAGTGCTCAGAGCCAGCGTGGCGAGCGAGCGCTCAGAGCCAGGGTGGCGAGCGAGTAGAAAGAGAGAGAGAGAGAGAGAGAGAGAGGTCTGGCTTGCTGAGAGTTGGGCGGGATCCTCAGAGTTGCGCTTATGTCCATTGTCGGGGTCACCAATGAAGAAGTCACGGCAATAGAGAGATCTCTCAGGGACCGAAGTCCCATGAGAGTAGTTTTGGATTTTATATTTATGCAACTGATTTATGAAACGTCTATAGCGCTATGCAGAACACGTCAGATTCGACAGCTGACAGGAGTGACGCCACATCAGCCCCCCTTCGAGACAGAGGGGTCAGCGACGATGTATGAAGAGTGCAGCTTGCCAGTGCTCAGAGCCAGCGTGGCGAGCGAGCGCTCAGAGCCAGGGTGGCGAGCGAGTAGAGAGAGAGAGAGAGAGAGAGAGAGGTCTGGTTTGCTGAGAGTTGGGCGGGATCCTCAGAGTTGCGCTTATGTCCATTGTCGGGGTCACCAATGAAGAAGTCACGGCAATAGAGAGGTCTCTCAGGGACCGAAGTCCCATGAGAGTAGTTTTGGATTTTATATTTATGCAACTGATTTATGAAACGTCTATAGCGCTATGCAGAACACGTCAGATTCGACAGCTGACAGGAGTGACGCCACATCAGCCCCCCTTCGAGACAGAGGGGTCAGCGACGATGTATGAAGAGTGCAGCTTGCCAGTGCTCAGAGCCAGCGTGGCGAGCGAGCGCTCAGAGCCAGGGTGGCGAGCGAGTAGAAAGAGAGAGAGAGAGAGAGAGAGAGAGGTCTGGCTTGCTGAGAGTTGGGCGGGATCCTCAGAGTTGCGCTTATGTCCATTGTCGGGGTCACCAATGAAGAAGTCACGGCAATAGAGAGATCTCTCAGGGACCGAAGTCCCATGAGAGTAGTTTTGGATTTTATATTTATGCAACTGATTTATGAAACGTCTATAGCGCTATGCAGAACACGTCAGATTCGACAGCTGACAGGAGTGACGCCACATCAGCCCCCCTTCGAGACAGAGGGGTCAGCGACGATGTATGAAGAGTGCAGCTTGCCAGTGCTCAGAGCCAGCGTGGCGAGCGAGCGCTCAGAGCCAGGGTGGCGAGCGAGTAGAGAGAGAGAGAGAGAGAGAGAGAGGTCTGGCTTGCTGAGAGTTGGGCGGGATCCTCAGAGTTGCGCTTATGTCCATTGTCGGGGTCACCAATGAAGAAGTCACGGCAATAGAGAGATCTCTCAGGGACCGAAGTCCCATGAGAGTAGTTTTGGATTTTATATTTATGCAACTGATTTATGAAACGTCTATAGCGCTATGCAGAACACGTCAGATTCGACAGCTGACAGGAGTGACGCCACATCAGCCCCCCTTCGAGACAGAGGGGTCAGCGACGATGTATGAAGAGTGCAGCTTGCCAGTGCTCAGAGCCAGCGTGGCGAGCGAGCGCTCAGAGCCAGGGTGGCGAGCGAGTAGAGAGAGAGAGAGAGAGAGAGAGAGAGAGAGAGGTCTGGCTTGCTGAGAGTTGGGCGGGATCCTCAGAGTTGCGCTTATGTCCATTGTCGGGGTCACCAATGAAGAAGTCACGGCAATAGAGAGATCTCTCAGGGACCGAAGTCCCATGAGAGTAGTTTTGGATTTTATATTTATGCAACTGATTTATGAAACGTCTATAGCGCTATGCAGAACACGTCAGATTCGACAGCTGACAGGATTGACGCCACATCAGCCCCCCTTCGAGACAGAGGGGTCAGCGACGATGTATGAAGAGTGCAGCTTGCCAGTGCTCAGAACCAACGTGGCGAGCGAGCGCTCAGAGCCAAGGTGGCGAGCGAGTAGAGAGAGAGAGAGAGAGAGAGAAGAGAGAGAGGTCTGGCTTGCTGAGAGTTGGGCGGGATCGTCAGAGTTGCGCTTACGTCCATTGTCGGGGTCACCAATGTAGAAGTCACGGCAATAGAGAGATCTCTCAGGGACCGAAGTCCCATGAGAGTAGTTTTGGATTTTATATTTATGCAACTGGTTTATGAAACTTCTATAGCGCGATGCAGAACACGTCAGATTCGACAGCTGACAGGAGTGACGCCACATCAGCCCCCCTTCGAGACAGAGGGGTCAGCGACGATGTATGAAGAGTGCAGCTTGCCAGTGCTCAGAGCCAGCGTGGCGAGCGAGCGCTCAGAGCCAGGGTGGCGAGCGAGTAGAGAGAGAGAGAGAGAGAGAGAGAGGTCTGGCTTGCTGAGAGTTGGGCGGGATCCTCAGAGTTGCGCTTATGTCCATTGTCGGGGTCACCAATGAAGAAGTCACGGCAATAGAGAGATCTCTCAGGGACCGAAGTCCCATGAGAGTAGTTTTGGATTTTATATTTATGCAACTGATTTATGAAACGTCTATAGCGCTATGCAGAACACGTCAGATTCGACAGCTGACAGGATTGACGCCACATCAGCCCCCCTTCGAGACAGAGGGGTCAGCGACGATGTATGAAGAGTGCAGCTTGCCAGTGCTCAGAACCAACGTGGCGAGCGAGCGCTCAGAGCCAGGGTGGCGAGCGAGTAGAGAGAGAGAGAGAGAGAGAGAAGAGAGAGAGGTCTGGCTTGCTGAGAGTTGGGCGGGATCGTCAGAGTTGCGCTTACGTCCATTGTCGGGGTCACCAATGTAGAAGTCACGGCAATAGAGAGATCTCTCAGGGACCGAAGTCCCATGAGAGTAGTTTTGGATTTTATATTTATGCAACTGGTTTATGAAACTTCTATAGCGCGATGCAGAACACGTCAGATTCGACAGCTGACAGGAGTGACGCCACATCAGCCCCCCTTCGAGACAGAGGGGTCAGCGACGATGTATGAAGAGTGCAGCTTGCCAGTGCTCAGAGCCAGCGTGGCGAGCGAGCGCTCAGAGCCAGGGTGGCGAGCGAGTAGAGAGAGAGAGAGAGAGAGAGAGAGAGAGGTCTGGCTTGCTGAGAGTTGGGCGGGATCCTCAGAGTTGCGCTTATGTCCATTGTCGGGGTCACCAATGAAGAAGTCACGGCAATAGAGAGATCTCTCAGGGACCGAAGTCCCATGAGAGTAGTTTTGGATTTTATATTTATGCAACTGATTTATGAAACGTCTATAGCGCTATGCAGAACACGTCAGATTCGACAGCTGACAGGATTGACGCCACATCAGCCCCCCTTCGAGACAGAGGGGTCAGCGACGATGTATGAAGAGTGCAGCTTGCCAGTGCTCAGAACCAACGTGGCGAGCGAGCGCTCAGAGCCAGGGTGGCGAGCGAGTAGAGAGAGAGAGAGAGAGAGAGAGAGAGAGAGGTCTGGCTTGCTGAGAGTTGGGCGGGATCGTCAGAGTTGCGCTTATGTCCATTGTCGGGGTCACCAATGTAGAAGTCACGGCAATAGAGAGATCTCTCAGGGACCGAAGTCCCATGAGAGTAGTTTTGGATTTTATATTTATGCAACTGATTTATGAAACGTCTATAGCGCTATGCAGAACACGTCAGATTCGACAGCTGACAGGAGTGACGCCACATCAGCCCCCCTTCGAGACAGAGGGGTCAGCGACGATGTATGAAGAGTGCAGCTTGCCAGTGCTCAGAACCAACGTGGCGAGCGAGCGCTCAGAGCCAGGGTGGCGAGCGAGTAGAGAGAGAGAGAGAGAGAGAGAGAGAAGAGAGAGAGGTCTGGCTTGCTGAGAGTTGGGCGGGATCGTCAGAGTTGCGCTTATGTCCATTGTCGGGGTCACCAATGTAGAAGTCACGGCAATAGAGAGATCTCTCAGGGACCGAAGTCCCATGATAGTAGTTTTGGATTTTATATTTATGCAACTGATTTATGAAACGTCTATAGCGCTATGCAGAACACGTCAGATTCGACAGCTGACAGGATTGACGCGACATCAGCCCCCCTTCGAGACAGAGGGGTCAGCGACGATGTATGAAGAGTGCAGCTTGCCAGTGCTCAGAACCAACGTGGCGAGCGAGCGCTCAGAGCCAGGGTGGCGAGCGAGTAGAGAGAGAGAGAGAGAGAGAGAGAGAGAGAGAAGAGAGAGAGGTCTGGCTTGCTGAGAGTTGGGCGGGATCGTCAGAGTTGCGCTTATGTCCATTGTCGGGGTCACCAATGTAGAAGTCACGGCAATAGAGAGATCTCTCAGGGACCGAAGTCCCATGAGAGTAGTTTTGGATTTTATATTTATGCAACTGGTTTATGAAACTTCTATAGCGCGATGCAGAACACGTCAGATTCGACAGCTGACAGGAGTGACGCCACAATAGTAAAGTTTGACAGAGTTGGACGTACCTCGTCCTCCCCCTTGCCCGTTTCTAACTGAGCGAGTATCTTCATGAGATGAGGCTGGCGGCCCATCTCGTCGCGGAGCGCTTGCCTCTCGCTCTCCGACTGAGACGACGCCAGTTTCGTGCAGTACAACACTGTTGATAAAAGAACGCGTTAGCTTATTCAACCGCAGGAAGAAAGAAACGGAGATCGCCCTTAAGCCGCATGTTAATAATTCAGCCTATACAGAGTGTACCAAAAATGGGGTGTGAACCGATTAAGGGCATAACAGGTATCGTGTTCTGATAAGAAAAAAGTAAGAGAAAAAAATTTTTGCGCGATTTTTTTTTACTTTTCTATGGAGCGTTGGCCGGCTGGGGCAACCTGCTCCGTACAAATGTAAAAAAAATATTGCGTTAAAAAATATTTTAGTTTTTTCTTATCAGAACACGATAAGTATGCCCTTGATCGGTTCACACCCCATTTTTGTTACACCTTGTATATACGTCCCACTGCTGGGCACAGGCCTCATCTCATAGATGAGAGGGAACGGGCAGTAGTGCCCACGCTGGCCCAGTGCGGGTTGGGGACTTCACATACACCTTTGACTTTCGTCGTGGATGTATGCAGGACTCCTCACGATGTTTTTCCTTCACCGAAAAGCTAACGGTAAATATACACAAGTTCCGAAAAACTCATTGCGAGCGATTTAATTCGAACCCACGACCGCCGTTTGACAGCCGCATACGCATACGTATTTTACCCACAAAATTCACATTGACAAATTGCGTGCCTACTAGCTAGAAGCAACGTACAATTGAGCGGTTACACAAGCAAGTTCTTGCAGCGATACAAACGCGCAACTGCGCCACACTAGCCATGGAATCACCTGTCAAAATCCCGTAGATATCGATCGATACTGTAAGGGGTTTGTATCGCTGCAAAATTCGCCGTGTTTACCCGGTGTAATTGTCAGAGTCGCCGTTAGAACCAACGTACACACGTCAGGTTCCCGGATCCGTTTTCCTGACACGGTTTCGGAATTAAGAGAGGTAGCGCGCAGCGGCTTATCGTCTCGCACATATTTGGAGTAGCCCAGGGTACTTCCACGACACTACTTGCTCTGCATCAGAAGTAGCTAAGCAAAATAACACGCTCAAAATTACCTTCACAGATCCTTATTCCCTTGACATTAGAGTTCATGTGTAGATCATTTTGAGCACTAGGACCGCTTAGCAACTTCCGCCGCCGACTGTAGGTAGGTGATGTTGTGTTCCTTGTGGTGAGTAAGTTAACCAGAGTTGTGATTGTGTTGTGTGATCGTCTGTAGCTATCCACACAGCGAATTCTCAAGTCAATAAAGGGTCGGCAACGCGATAGCGATTTTTCTGGAATCACAGTAGCCAATGGACGCCTGCGATTCCAGAAGAACCGCAAGCGTCCACAGTCTACTGTAGCTTTTTGAGAGCATTCAACGTTACTATGAGCCACTGGCATCGTGATGCAAAGAATAATACTCATATTTATTTTTACACAGCAACATTGGCAAAGAAGCATACCCAGGCCAGGCCTGCCAGGTAAGCAGTCATCGTAGCCTATGGACGTATGCGACTCTAGAAGAATCGCAAGTGCTTTGCCTCTCTGTCAACACCTTATGTTACGAGGTTAGTTACAACTTTAGACTCACCAGTGTATCTGTATTTGGTCAGTATCTTGACGAACTCGAAGCAGTCATATCCCAGCATCAGAACTAGTCTGTTTTCCAGGTCTCGGTCGTCCGCAGCGTCATCTAGCGCCTGAAAGCAACAACATCGTTAGCCGCGAAAGTTTCGGAGGATGGTTGAATCTATTGGTTACTAACTCACCCGAACCACTGGATGAAAGGCCTAATAGGCCTAAGGCCTAATAGGCCTAAGGCCTAATAGGCCTAAGGCCTAATAGGCCTAAGGCCTAAATGTCATTCGTGAAGGTCCAATCTATGTAATTGTACTGATGAAAGATTTTTTGTAATTGGATGAGTCATGTCAGATATTACCCATAACAGTCTCAAAAAACATTATCTCGATATAAACAAAGATTAATACTCAAATAATTAACAGTAATTAATCCTACTAATATTATAAATGCGAAAGTTTAGATGTTTGGATGTTTGTTACTCAATCACGCTTAAACGGCTGAACCGAATTGAATGAAATTTTGCACGAAGATAGTTTATAGCCTGGATTAAAATATAGGATAGTTTTTATCCCGGGTCCACGCGGACGAAGTCGCGGGCGGAAGCTAGTGTGTTCATAGTTTTCTTAGGTTTCTTTGTGTTCTGGTTTTTTGTTCTATGTGTTATTTTACATGGTGTAAGTGTCTATCTCATTTGCTCAAAGTTTAGCTGGAAGAGATCTCTTAAAGGGATAAGTTCACCTTTGTACTTCTTTTTATGTTTAGTTTTCAATTTGCAATATATTATGTCTCTTCTCTTCTACTACTCCTACTTACTCTACTTTATTCCGTGGTTCGACTTACCTTGAGAACCTCGCTGGACTTGGCCTGCGAGAGCATGGCGTCCGGAAAATGACGCGAGAGCCGCCTTTGCAGCCAATACGCGTCGATGTCCATCGGATGTATGACGGTGTCTCGGCGCTTCTGGGACTGCTCCTCTGACAGCTGACATACAAAACAAAATGTAAGTTCCTCGTTTTATTTGGCTGTGTTTTCCTCCTGTGAATTCCTCCATAAGCTCCGACACTCATATTACTCCAGGAAAAATGCGGATTTGAAAAACATTAATTTATTATAGCGTTTTTATTGTTGATTTCATTTTTAAATGTTATTCTAAGATGCCTTATTCAAGAATCCGACAAACTTTTCACCCGGAAGAAATTATGTAGATTAAAATGAAGCATGCATTGTCTTTTTTGTATGATTTATCTTGAATATTATTGAGCAAATGGAACCAAAATAAAGACAAAAATATTTATTAATATTTTTTCTGACTATTCAGAAGCTAGTTAATTTTTTTTATGTGAAATTTCTGTCGGATTCTGTCGCTGGGTAACTTTTAATTGGTAATCCGTTACAAAGTAAAAATAAGCTATTATAGTATAAATTATTTCCAAAATTGTCATTTTTTCCGTACAAGTTGTCAGTTCATTGACTCGACTATATTCTAGAAAGCTTCAAACCGCAATTCAGAGTCATCAAATTTGATAAACAACCATATAGTCAAGAATCATATATCTGAAAATCAGACCTAATTGTTTCTTAATCTAGTCAGAACGGCGTTTCAAAGTACGCGATAATTTCCAATGCACAACCTTAATTCATTCACTTATCACGACCTTATTCAGAGTATGTACTCACGTTGGTGTGTATAGCGTTGCGTCTCCCCTCTCCATCGCTGTCCTCTTCGGCACTGCTCTCCTTCTCTTTCTCATTGTCCGAGCCCTCTCCGTCCTCCCTGTCCTCTTCGCGAACCTGTTAAAGTATACAAGGTGGATTTAAACGAACACTTTAACTGTTATAATTTTTCGGAGTCGACCAATGTTGTGACACAGACAGATCTGAAACGTCGGGAAAAAGCAAAGAGTATACATACGCCCGGCGGCGGTGTGCCACCCTGTCCGACGGCAGGTGAATCGCGGATCTGAGATATTTTTCGTACTATCGAGGTGAGTTAATGTACATCTGAGACTTTTTTCGTACTACCGAGGTGAGTTAATGTACATCTGAGACTTTTTTCGTACTACCGAGGTGAGTTAATGTACATCTTAGACTTCTTTCGTACTACCGAAGTGAGTTAATGTACTATAGGCGGCCCTCACCTCTCCGTAAGCATCTTCATCGTCTTCCTCTGAAGACTCCTCGAACTGCACATTGATGCCGTACGTCTCGTCGATCTCAGTGTTGCCCTCCGTCGGCGAGCTGATGTTGAAGTCCGTTATCTTTTTACCTGTCAATATTATGTTAGTGAGAAACGCTCGGTGCAGGCTGCGAGGCCGGCAGTACCTTGCGTGATAGTAATCAACCTAGAGGTGCGTATGAATTTGAGCGGCTCAGCCTGAGCGGCGAGCTGCTCGCGAGCCAATTGTTGCACATCAACATGCGCGGGTGAAGCAGTGCTCAAACGTTTCGTGATATAAGGTCCTGATGAGCTCGAAACATGCCAGCGTCATATAAAGTAGTATAATGTAGTAAACAGTTGAAATTTACAATACAATACACTTTATAATTATAATTAAATATTAGGTAGGGGGGACAATCTTACACTAATCGACCTAGTCCCAAAATAAGCAAGGCTTATACTATGGGTACTAGGCGACGATAAACATACTTACATAGTATTAAAAAAACTTAAATACATAAAAAACAACCATAACTCAGGAACAAATATTCGTGTTCATCACACAAATAAATGCCCTTAGCGAGATTCACATTTTTCTGATTTACGAAAGAGATTTGAGATTCTCTGAAGAATAGGTTTGATCATATGTATATAAAAAAAAAAAAAAATTGGCTCAGGGACCCAAAGAGAGTCTTGGCCTCCGAAACGAGAGCACGCCATCTGTCCCGATCGTGCGCAACTTCTTGCCAATTGTATATGTAGAATGGAAAATGTTAGAGGAGGCCTTTGTGTGTGCTGGACACGCTGATACAGAAACAATAGAAAAATAAATTGTAAAAATTATATAATATCAGCATAAAGGCTAATAAAAAAAATGTATGTTAATATGAAATAGATAAGAGAAAGCGACGTTAAAATTTTCAAAAATTATATGTTACCTAAATTAACGAGTAGTGCAAATCTGTCATCAGGTAAGGGTCCAAGGAGCTGTTCTATCTCTTTCTTCCTCTCTAGATCCTTCAGCCTGTCATTCTTGAGGACTACAAGAACCTGTCAACAAAAATGGCACATCAATTTATACAAACACCTTTACTTATATAAAACACTTGACATTCTAGAAGTATCTTAGATTAATTATATGTGGAATGGGTGATTCAACTTTTTTCTGTCACTAAGTGCCATGGTTACGTCTCATGGGTCACTTGTCAAGCCCACCATTTATTTAAATTCACAAAAATGTGGGGCATTCTTGTCATGTTCGACCCCAACCCCTTTTGGTACGGACCATCTTCTAACTGTCGACCTGAAAAACAAACTGGTCGAAAAAGCTTATTACACGCTAGATGAATTCTTTAATGACAAAGTCTGATAGCATGTTTATATAATAGTACATTACGTACCTAGGGCGATGAATTCGTGATTGGCCCAGATCGCAGGTGTTTATATAAATATGCGATCTGGGGCTTTACGAATTACCGCCCCTGGTAAGTACACAATTTGACGTCTTCATCTGGCCACAATGCGAGTTTTACCGTACGCGCAGCGTGCAGTAAAACTCGCATTATGGCCAGTGGGCGTAGCACGGTTGCCATTTTATCACTTATCGTTGTGGTAAAGACGCCCATCACGCTCTGACAAGTATGCGAGTGCGAGAGTGACGGATGCCTTATCCACAACGATAAGTGATAAAATGGCAACCGTGCTACGCCCGCAGGTGTGACGTAAACACCTTAACTTTTATTGTCGTGTTTAAAATAGAATTCTCTTGACATTTTGAACTTTAATTGTTATTATTAGTAGTATATATTTATTTGTGTATGTAAGTATTTATTTTATTTATGTATATGTATTTGTGTAAATATGTTGTATATAGGAATACCGTAATGTTATAATTCTTTTTAGTTGTTATTTGCACTGCCCACAATCTTTTCCGCTTTGCCTTAAGGTTTGACTGGTAGAGAATGCCATTTGGCATTAAGTCCGCCTTTTGCACGATAAGTTTTCTTTTGTGCAATAAAGTTTAAATAAATTATTTTTGTAAATCTTTAATTGTGACATTCCTTATTCTTAATTCCGTATGACATCGACTAACTATTGGTTGATAATATTGATATTTTAAATCTGTTTAACATATATAGGTGTTTAATATAAGAACACATGTGCCATGATGTAACCATTCATTATTGTAATTGTTTTCCAATTTTATTTTATTTTTGTACGCGGCAAAACATAGAGGACTCCCAACCTAATTTAAGATCTACAATGTATACTTACTGTACCGTCTCACAACATAAATGATTTACTTACTTACTAACTGGACTGGAAAATGGACCTATCTTGTTCATAATGAACAACTTACAAAAGTTGACAAACCCCCGTTTTTTTTGTTTTCATAAAAGACCGTCAGGTGATTGACCCTAGTCTCACCTCACCTGATGGTAAGCGACGACCGAGCCTAAGATGGAGCTCACTGGTTCAGTAATAGCTTATTCACACTTGTTTTGGAGGCACCACATTTTCATTTCAAGTTCAGTATCTCAAAACCGGCCAAACCGATTTAGTTAAAACTTAGCTAAGCACCATCTTGATCAAATCAACTTCCAGACACAGGAAACCGCATATTCGTTCAGGAGCACGAGACAGATTTTTATAATGGGGGTTAAAGAAAAACATTGAAACTGTATTTTTCTTATAGCTTTGGTGTCATTGAACCAGGCTGTTGCCTTTAAACTTCATAGCCCAGATATCAATCATAGTACTTACCTCATCACAGGCCCCGCACAGGATATCTCTCGGCTGGTCCCCAAGGGAACCTTGCATGAACGACAGCAGCAGCTCGTAAGCATGCCTAGTGTGCTGAGCCCTGGGACGGTAAACAGCACCAGTGTTCTCATCCGCCCAAGCGGCACGGTTGCCCTTGGACTTCGAAAGTTCGTATGACGCTTCGTCGCGTTTCTGTCGCCTGGGGAAGTGAAAAGGTTAATTATTTACTATTATAAAGCTTATTTTAATGAAATAACACAAGTTATGCTTCTAATAATTAATGAATCAGCCTATATGTCCGACTGTTGGGCACAGCCCTCCTCTTATGAATGAGTAGGAATACTTATAAATGTCAACCAATCCAGGAACAAAATTATTCAAGCACATCTACAGAATAGCAAAAACAAATCGCTCAACAATTATATCGCTGGCACCTGACAGTACGAACGGATTAGTGATCTGAGAAGGTGTTTCTTGCATGTGGAGAAAGCAAGAATATTATTAAAAATATATGGTCCTTTAAACTTTTTACATCACTAATTCATTCTTACTGTGGGGTGCCAGCTAAATGCTACGAGTTGTGTGATGTGCATATAATATAATAGGTACTCAGTTTAATTGGTTACAGGCATTATTAGTTGTTTCAACTCCTTGCCTGATAAATAAACAATAATTAACAATAAATGTATATAAATGGGCCAGTCAGGATTTTGTATGCAGGGGTCATGTATCTCTACAGCTGACTGTACATTAATATAAATAACGTGTACTGTACGTATGTGTACTTTCAAAGTAACCATATAGCGCTTACTTCACTTTCCGCTCTTCAGCTTTATCTGGCTTCGTGCGCTGCGCACGATCACCCATCTTGGTGCCCAGGAGCTTGCCCGAGAGCGAGAGCACCTCTCCAGTCGCCTCATCACGACCACGGCGCTCAATAAGCCGCACATCAGCTTGTAGTACGAGATTCGAGTTCTAGAACACAACGCGCTTACTTTACTAAAAACTTATTGGATATAACGAAAAATAACAATCTATATAAAGGTGTTAATGACTGTACATTTAAAAAATGATAGTTAAATACGTTAAACACTGATCTGTTGCACAATAATAGTGAAATTCGCTTGGAAAAAACAAAATAACATACCGCTTTGTATTCGTATTGCAACTGTCTCGCCGCAGCATCCGCCATGCTGCTGGTTTACTTATAAATCTATAACAAAACACGAAATGATGTACTTCTTATCTAATGCTAATTATATTTTGAAAAACAATAAGACGCGCAAACACAAATTCGCGTCGAGTGAGGTGAGGTTAGATTATTAATGAAACGCCATCTTCGAGAAAATGACAGATCAATCTGTGTTGCTGCACGAATTTAATCTGCTAACTATTAAAATATATCATTACGAATTATTTAATTTAACTCATCTTGTTTTTTTCCTATTTAGAAAAAGTATTTTAAGTTGCTTATATTTTTTCATTCCATGTAGAAGTAAGGTAACGAAAGTGTAAACTAATAAAGAATAGAACCCCGATGTTTTTAACTTTCCATCTGTTCAGTTGGCTGAACTGCAAATCTATTTATATATTTTGAGCGATATTGATTATGCATGTCCGTTTGTTTGTCAACAAAGTTTTTGTACTTTGTATATACTGTAGTATTTGTAGAAGTACTTTGAGGTAGATGGAGGGTTAGAGCTGGATGAACAAATAAATCAATCCCGTAAGTATTCCCGACGAACTCGAAACAAACTTGTTCTTTTAAATCAAAATTTTATAAACAATGATGTTGATGACCATTCTTCAGCTGTGACGTAATTTCGCAACTCACAAGTGTCACAGCACAAGATCATTGAGTTTAACAATGGTACATTTTTGCTACATTAGCTGTTAGTCCATTTTCGTTCTGATTGACGTGACGTAGGGTAGGGGTATATTCCACTACCCACAGGGTTGTCACTTTTGTGACTCGTACTTGTATCTTACAAATGCTCTTTCAGCGCACGGTGATGTTACACTAGTAGGTACATAGAATAGCATACTTACATAAAAAAACTTGACGCGCATCCAAGTCATGCGCGGCGCGCCCCCCGCTGAAGGGCATTTTTGTTCCTCAGATCAGCACGTCTATCATGAGACGGCGGCGACATACTCTCGATTATTCTCAAACTATACCTCTTGTTCTAAGTGTTCTAATAAGAAAGAGACGCATAGTGCGAGAAAAATCGAGTATGTCGCGGCCGTCTCATGATAGTCACGATTCATGATGGACGTGCTGATGGAACTGATTCGGCTGCTCGATAGAAATAAGTCGTGTTGAACATGGTGTGACATCTTAATTCAATAAACCATGTTTTTTTGGTTAAAAAGTAATCGAAAAACAAGGAAATATACATTTGTAGCGCCACCATTGATAGCGCTTAGGCAATGTTGACAATTGATGAAGAAAATGAGTTATTTACATGTTCGTAATCATACAATCTACGGCGTTATTCATTTAAATCCTACAAACAAACCACGTAACCTTGAAGTCACTGAGGTAGGTATTCAGACATTATAAGTTAGTGGCAGCCCTGACAGATCGATGACGTTGGGAGTCAACGCTCTCGACAAGGCGAAAACGTTGTGAGCGAGCGAGCGAAGTGAAGTGAGTTCGTGAGGTGCCGCGCACTCAACTCAACTCAACAGTCAATTCAACACTTGCCAGTGACAGTAGTCCCGGGTGAAACATAACAAAAAGTAATTAAAAACGAATAAACAAGATGGCGACACCATCTACTGGCAGTGGCAATTTAGTCGAGGAATTTGAAGAATCATTTCAGGTAAGCTACGACGCTGTTACATTTTAAATTATCTCAAAAAATGCAAAAAACTGCATTTTCATTCATAACCTCCTAAATGTACTGTGTTGACAACTGTCAAAATATCTTATCGGTACCAACTTACAGAATCTAATCATACCGTGGCCGGTGTTGCTGTTCAATCGAAGCTTCATAAGCTAAATTCATTTATTTATCCGAATACCCCAAGTACTTTTGGGTGTACGTGACCCGATTTGAGTTATGCGGCTTTTACTGCTCGTGAAGGGAATTTTGTTGGAAGCGCATCTTCTCGTCGGCCATTTTACTGATAATGTTTTCACATTATTACGAAAGGTTTCTCGCGTGTTATTAAATAAGAAAACGAACTAAAACGTGTAAATTGCTGTGGATTTGTGTGAACAGTGTATAAACTGATTGGCGTTATTATGGAAAGTGGATTTAGATTGTAGTGAATGACGAAATTGTGTTGATTTTGGGACTCGAGTGTGTTTGGATAATAATCATGTCGCTACACGGGGATGATGGATGCAGTACCGGGGGTGTCCCGGCGATACAAACCTTTCGCCCTACATGGGATGAGTTTAAAGATTTTAATAAATTCGTTCAGTATATGGAGTCAAAGGGTGCACACAAAGCTGGTCTTGCGAAAGTAATTCCTCCGCCAGAATGGGTCCCCCGCAAGGCTGGATACGATCTAAACGACCTGAACATCACTATACCCTCGCCAATATGCCAAGTGGTGACGGGCAAGCAAGGTTTGTTTCAACAAATCAACATACAGAAAAAGGCTATGACTGTGAAGCAGTTTTCGATCCTCGCGAACTCTGCGAAGTACTGCACCCCACGACACTCGAGCTTTGAAGACTTGGAGAGGAAATACTGGAAAAACGTCACGTATGTAGCTCCAATATACGGTGCTGATGTTAATGGCAGCATCACAGATCCTGATGTCAAAGAATGGAATATAAACCACCTAGGAACCATTCTTGACTTTGTTAACTCCGACTATGGCATTGAAATTGACGGAGTCAACACAGCGTACCTTTATTTCGGTATGTGGAAAACTACATTCGCATGGCACACTGAAGACATGGATCTCTACTCAATTAACTACCTGCACTTTGGAGAGCCAAAAACATGGTATTGCATTCCTCCGGAACATGGGAAGCGCTTTGAGAGAATAGCCTCCGGTTTCTTCCCAACATCAGCCAAGACTTGCCATGCCTTCTTAAGACACAAGATGACTTTGATCTCGCCACAAATCTTGAAACAGTATTCGGTCCCGATCAACAAAATAACTCAGGAAGCCGGAGAGATTATGATCACATTCCCATATGGCTACCATGCTGGGTTCAATCACGGCTTCAACTGTGCAGAATCAACTAACTTTGCGGCCCCGAGATGGGTTGAATACGGTAAACGCGCCACTCAATGTACCTGCAGCAATGACATGGTCAAAATATCCATGGATACTTTTGTCAAGCGATTCCAACCTGACAGATATGAGCTCTGGCTTAAAGGTCAAGACATAGGCTGCCATCCAGAACAGCCAGAAAAAATGGTGCCTGCCCCACACCCGTCCGGCCAAGACATACTGTGCAATAAGAATAACACGGAGCTCCCAGAGTCATTCATTGTGGCTGAAGAGGAAGGGTTGAAGAAGAAGAAACGCCACCCGCTTCATCTTAAAAGGGCCATGGCTAGCAAAAGCATTTCCGAAGGTGCCATTGCTGTATCCATCCTTGGTGAAGATGTGATGGATGATGCAGAAATGACTATGGCTGAAGGCGACCTGGATATGATGACCTCAATGAAACGCAGAAATTTGCCGATGGACCCTGATGACAACCAGCTTGCTGCCCTTGAAGATATTTGGCTGAAGGGAGACGAAATGGACCCATCGGAGGCCCAACTACCTGATATAGGCTATATTGATTCTGATAGAGATTCCGATTATGAAGAGCCCAAGAGCAAGAGAGGTTCAAAAGGCAAAGGCAGAAAAAGTGGTGGCAAGAAAGAGACTAAAGCTAAACCTAAGAATGAGACAGAAAAAGAAGACGAGACAGGAGAGGAGAAGGCAAAGAAAGTACCAGCTCCAAAACCAAGAGGCGGCCGCAAAGTTAAGACCAAAAAGCTATCCAGCGAGCAACTTGAAGTTATGGCCGCTCTGGTCTCCAATTGGGAATCACCACCGCATGACGCCGTTGACAGTCCAAAGACAACAGAAGTGGTTGACCATACTGGTGATCCGTTACATTTAGGCCCTGCAGTGCCAGTGACAGCTCCTGCTGCACCAGTAAAGAAAGAGAGAAAGAAACGAAAACCAGCTGACAAGACCGCTGAGAAAGTAGAAAAACCGAAAAAGGAGAAAATTAAGAAAGAACCCGTAAAAAGAACACCTAAACCTAAGAAGGAACCAGTTGAAGGCGAAACTCAGCGCAAGCCGAGAAAACCACGAACGCCGAAGAAGATACTTAATTTTGCGTACAATTCACCTTTAGAACCAATAATGGCTAGTCAACAGAAAATGTACGCCCACCACAATCAACCACCAAAAACTTACCAAGCAAGTCATGCAAATACAACTCAGAAGGGATACTCAACTATACCACAGAACTTGAGCACTCCAGAATTCAGCCAGAGAAGTCAACCAAAAGACAGTCCAAAGCCAGCACCGTCCACAGTAAGTCCACCAGCAAAAACCTACACAAGCATAATACTGGACCAGCAACGGGTCCCAGCAGTTGTCCAGCCAATAAGCAAGAACCCACAGGAATTCGTAAGCGAGTTCCAGAAATTCTTAACAGAAAAAACCAAGACACCGCCTTCCTCAACTTTCCGGAACATCACAACAAAGCGAAAACCGGCCACCGAGCCAGTGCCACTCACATCACCAGAAAAACCAGCGTGGCAACCTGTAGGACAATACAATGACAACATTTTCATGGACACACCTATGGACTTCAGGACAGCGCCACAGAACCCAGTCGAACGGTTGCAGCCGATACAACAGCTGCCCGAGCAGGCCCAATGGCGCCCCGAGCAGTTCTACCGACAAATGCCACCACACCAGCAGCCCCAGCAGCAATACCCCGCCATGTACGGACAAACACCTTCACAAGCATACTTGTACCGAAACTTTCTCTCATCATACCACGGCTTTCCTTAATAGTATTAAAACTTAAATATAGTTTCTTAAATTATGCACTTTACGTGTTAGCTATATTGTAGGTCTACCACCGAGATGAATTAAGTTATTCAGAAGTTTACAAAGTTGTATGAAAATTTCTTAGCTCCTAGCTTTGAAATGAGCTAAGTGTTAGCTTTTGTCTTAATTTAAAAGGGTTGTATTGTATGTATTCTATTGTTTCATTTGCTATAACTATGCTTATAAACTTTAAAAAAACCTGTCTTGAGCTTGAGATGCTGTTGGACACTGAAACAACATAAGCCCACGGAGTTTGGGCTCTTTGGGAAATTGTCTAGATGAGTCAGTAGTGACCACTACAATAAAAGCACAGCCATCAATAAGAAACTTGTCGAAAACGAGTTTGAAAGAGATATTTTATTTTTACTTGTCAAAAAATCGATATTTTTACGCTTAAAGGTCTGTTTATATCTACAGACATTTATCGTGTCAGACGCGTGGCAGACACGTTCCGGGGCCGGGAGGGGGGTTGGTGTCTGCGCGGCCAGATCGTTAATAGACACTGTATAAAAGAATATTATTTTGTCTGCCACGGCACGTGTCTGGCACGCTCATGTCTGTATATATACACCGACCTTTATGCGTTTGTTTTTTTTAGGCAATATATCAGTATAGCAAATGAAATTATTGCAAATGGAACCCCCATGTTGAATTCGAACTAGCACTAGGAGGAGTAGATTTAGATATAAGTTTAGTGAAAATAAATATCTATGTTCATAGATTATTGATAAAGACTTCGTAATTATAATTATAGCAATATAATATTACTGTGTGAGCGTGGGTTTAATGATGTAAATTTTAAATAAATCTCTTGTATTAATGATCTAATAAATGATTCAGTTTTAATGTCTTTATGTATTTAATTTAGGATAACCACAATAAACTTCCTTCATTAAAATATTGACTGGACTAACACATTTCTAAAATAGAAAATAACATACACATTTCTAAATATGCCACATACCTACTAGGCAGAGCAATAATTTTCAGCGCCCCTTGTAGCTATTGCTGGTGGGAAGAATGTGATAGTTAGCTAGCCCATCGTCCACAACATATTCAACTCAATCCTTATAGCGTACTCTTACACACACATTTCCTAAACATGAAAATACGATCAGTAAAACTAACATGAAATCGAACTGAGAAATTCCTTCTATCCTGTCAACAATTGGAGTCGAAGCGTCTAAAATACGTTGCCTGCTTGCCACCATCATCACCAGGCAGGCTTCTGTCTGCCACCATCTAGCTAAAAAAAAGACCGGGTTGCACTCCGCGAGTGCCGGCAGGAGTGAAAACTCAATGACATTGTAACAGTTTTTCGATCAGACCCCGTATCATGGTCGGCCTTATCACGCGATAAGTGACAAGATAGAGCGTCCGTCTCGTTCTATTGAACGGTGTCAGCCAGTGACGGACGCTCTATCTTGTCACTTGTCGTGTGATAAGGCCGCCCATGCTACGGGGTCAGGTCACGCGTCCGTCTTACGAATTTTCAATCTCTCGAACCTTACGGTCACGTGACCTGTGGCGAGTTTAACAGTTTTTCGCCATTACAAAAGTGCACAGCGCCGCTAAAGAAGTTTTCATTTAAAAAATAGTAAGGTTTCCCTTCGAGCTACGCAAGTTAGGTATATGAATCTACTAGCTTTTATTTTACCCGCGACCTAGTCTGCTTGTAGGTATTCTTTAATCTGCATCAATTATCGTATTCCGATAGAAACTTTCACACCCCTTTAACCGATGATTTCCGCGATAAAAAACAATCGTATGATGTTGCCCTATGTTGCCAGGATACGTAACCTAACCTAACCTAAGCTCATCATTCCAATCTACATCTCAATCGGTTCTACGTTTAATTGCCTGGCCGTTCCGTAGTTGCCTGTCTGTATTTGTTACATCGACACGCGCCAAGTAAATGTTGCGGTTGCGTCGGCCGAATTATTACGAAAGTTGGTCGACTTAACTATGTAACTAGTTAGTTATGCCTGCTTAGCCGTGATAGTTATCCTTTTAAATTCATTATATGCCTATTACTACTGGCACGAATTTTTTCACATCCCTGTTGCAGCCATTTAGCCGCCAGGGGGGGGTCACATGACTCGAACAAAAATTAGGGCTTTAAAGCCCAATATCTCGAAAACGAATCACTGAATTGAAAAATGGTTTTAAGAAACTCATAATATTTATGAACAAGCTATCCAACGATACCCCATACTATGAGTTTAACGAAAAAAAAATGTATCCCCACAGGTGTAGGGGAGGTAGGTACCCTAAAAAAAATATCAACATTTTATTCTACTGTTTTGTCGGCGTAATTGATTTATATACTCATGCCGGTTACAGTTTTCTAGTGGTAATTAACGGTTACTGAGCTAAGCCGAAGACTGACAGACGGTCGGACATGGCGAAACTATGAGGGTTCCTTGTTGACTACGGAACCCTAAAAAGCAACAGACAAACAGCAGTATAGCACTAGTATGGTTGGTACTCGTTTATATTGTACCTCTATACAAACTTTCGCCCTCTATTTCTCCCCCATAGAGGATAATTTCCGGTTTAAAAAGCTAGGGGTCTCGAACTAGGTATATCTGTACCAAATTTCATCTCAATCGGTTCAGCGTGAAAAGTTAACACCGGTAACAGGCAGACAGAGTTACTTTCGCATTTACTATATTAGTTAGTAGGTATGTACAGATCAGGGATGCTGCGGATGCGACTTTTTAGACATCCGCGGAAGCGGATGCGGATATTTCTAGGCTCACATCCGTGGATGTGGATGCGGATCTTGAGGAAAAGACTCAAAAACATAAATACGCAACGTCTTTAGGGTCACGCAGTACTCGAACACGTTGCGACTGATTTACGAATCGTTGTAAACCTAACGCATCACATATAGCGAATACGGCGAAATCGACAGATTACAGAAACGAAATGAAGATTCTTATTGACTAGTTAATCACGAAAATACTGAACATGCGCGTGGCACTATACTGCATCCGCATCCGCAAAAACTTCGCATCAATTTTTGCGGATGCAGCACGTCTAGCACACGACGGCCGCGACATACTCTCGATTTTTATCGCACTATACCTCTTCTTCAGAGTGTTCTAATAAGAGAGAGACGGATAGTGCGAGAAAAATCGAGAGAGCTCGCGCGCCGTCGCGTGCTAGCCGTGCAGATGTTGAAAATCATGCGGAACATCCGCGGTTGCGGATGCGGCTGCGAATGTCTGTAACATCACAGATACAGATGGTATAAGTGACGATGGGTGAGTCGAGATAGGCTATGTTTGTATATGAATCGCATAAAAGATAGCGAAACTGATATGAGAGCTCAAGTTGACTTCAAAGATAAATATGATTATAGTATTTGTTTACTGATATCAACGTATCTAATCGCAATATCCATACTAATATTATAAATGCGAGAGTAACTGTCTACTCTGTTCTGATTTACTACCGCGAAACGAAAATGAACTTCGTTCGTGTATCTTCCACTCTGTCGCTCGAACTAGCAAGAGTAGCAAGTGCGACAGAGATGGAGATACACGAACGTAGGTAGTTCGTTTGTGTGTTTCCCTCTGTCGCACATGCTGATTCGAGCAACAGAGGGAGAGCCACGAACGAACCTCGTTTTCATTTTGCGTTAGCAGCTATGTTACCTACTTTTCTCGCCTTGATACGAGTCGAACATGCAGACAAAGACACGCTTATGCCTTACGCGCACGAGAAAAAGAGATGTAACACTCTTCGGGAATGGCTTTTTTGGTCAAATTTTGATAAATACCAAACTTCTCTAACGTTTTATTTAAATTTCATAAAGTGAGATTTTAAATGAGATGAAATACTATAGTATTAACTTAATTGTGTCGTAAAATAATATATCGTTTTAGTGGGCTGAGAAAATAAAGAAAAATACAGAACCAATTTTGGATTTTTATTCTATCGAGGAAATTTTAAGCAATCATTTATCGGTAAAATCAGAAAAACAATCATATAGTCAAGAATCATATATCTAAAAATCACACCTTCTTGTTTCTTAATCTAGTCAGAACGGCGTTTCAAAGCACGCGATAATTTCCAATTCACCGCCTTAAAACGCAGAACCGATTGAGGTGAACTTAGTGAGCCTGGGAAGGACTTAGGATAGTGTCTATTTCGGAAATCATCCCTTATAGGGGTGAAAATGGGAGTGGAAGTTTAAGTATGGCAATGCGATAATCAAATTAAATTGTTGCGCCTACGCCTATGGAAAGTCTAAGAACATACTTACTTGTTATTAGATTTGGTAGAGGCTTTGTAAATTTTTGTATTTATCAATTTCAAATTAAAGGAAAACTTTAAGGCGTAGTGACTATTATTCCCTTAAGGCTTGTACACCCGCTAAAGTCCTTGAGCGTATGGGCGGAGCCTCGACCCTCTCCCCGCGCAAGTCGCACAACCCGCCGTCGTTTATTAAGCGTTACATAGATTAAGTTAGGTAAGATTATAGACGCGTCATCGCGCACCGTTTCCAATGCAAGGGTGGACGTGGTTGGATGACATTCGTCATGCTTAATTGAAACGTGATAAGTGTCATACATAATTGATTAAGTTCAAAAACTATGTCCCTACTATTATAATACTATTTACTTACGATTATTGTAGTTCCGTCACCACGGCTAGCACGAGACGGCCGCGACATACTCTCGATTTTTCTCGCACTATCGGTCTCTCTCTTATTAGAACATTAGGAAAGAGAGGTGTAGTGTGAGATAAGAAAATCGAGAGTATGTCGCGGCCGTCTCGTGCTAGCCGTGCTAGTGACAACGCAATTCGTTCGAATAACTCTCATTGTCGCTCGAACTGGCAAGCGCGACAGAGAGGGAGATACACGAACGAAGTTCGGTTTCGTTTCGCGGTAGGCCCTCAGCACGCCTAGCACTAGACGGCCGCGACATACTTTCGATTTTTCTCGCACTGTACCTCTGTTACTAAATATTCTAATAAGAGAGAGACGGATAGTGCGAAAATAATATAAAGGTAATAATAATAATCCATACCTACTGTTGCCCTTAGGCCATTTTTTAATGTCGCTATTAATAGGGGCCCATCTAGCAGTTAGCGAGTCACCGCCTGCCAGAGATAAAATGTGAAACAGTTTGATTGGGCAGGCGTCCGATGTTTCATCCAATAGCACAGCTACTAGTCCATCATTTTCACCCTATAACCCGTTTTATTTAGATTCCATCAACTAGCAATAGACTTCCACCCCAACGGGTGCTGTTCCTGTGTGCGTCCCATTACACGGGCAGAGACAGCATCCGCTTGGTGTACTCCTTGCATTTCATTAAATTGTCAAAAGGGCCTCTACGTGTTCGCTCAGAGCTCCACGCACGCCTCCCAAAGGTCCGGGACATCTTTGTCCCGTGAGCGGGAAAGACATATAATCCATACTATCCATACTTCCATATCCATACTCCATACTAATATTATAAATGCGAAAGTGGGTCTGTCTGTCCGTTACCTCTTCACGCCTAAACCGCTGAACCGATTTAGATGAAATTTGGTATAGAGATAGTTTGGGTCCCGGGAAAGGACATAGGGTAGTTTTTATCCCGTAAATCATCTCTTAAGGGGGTGAAATTGGGGGTGAAAATTGATTTGGAGATACTTAAACCGCTGCACCGATTTGGATGAAATTTGGTATAGAGATAATTAGAGTCCCAGGACAGCATAGTTTTCATCCCAGAAAACATCCCCTAAGGGGGCGAAATTCGGGGGTGAAAATTTGGATGTAACCCATTTAGATGAAATTTGGTTTGGCGATAGTTTGAGACCTGGGAAAGGACAAAGGATAGTTTTTATCCCAGAAATCATCCCCTAGGGGTGAAATGGAGGGGGGGGGGATTTTTATGGAGCTCCTTAAACCGCTGCATCGATTTGAATGATGGAACCCATACCTACTGATGAAATTTGGTTTAAAGATAGTTTGAGTCCTGGGAAAGGAAATAGGGTGTTTATCTCGAATATCATTTCCTGAGGGGGTGAAATAGAGGGTAAAAATTTGGATGGAACCCATTTAGATGAAATTTGGTTTAGAGATAGTTTAGTCCCGGGAAAGGCTTTGTATAGTTTTTATCCTGGAAATAGTTTCCAAAGGAGGTCAAATGGGGGGTGAGAAGTTGTATCGATACCTACGACATCTACGATATAATGGAGTTCCACGCGGACGGAGTCGCGGGCAGAAGCTAGTAAATAATAATGCGCGGATAGTCAGGACTGTCAGGAGGTTTCTCTCTCTGTCGCCCTGACCACCGGTGTTACTTTTATATCATTATTGTACAAACCAAGCCTAAGAAGAAAAATGAATACAGAGAACAAATTTATTTTAAGCATAAATCGTTTATATATATATATATATCTATACGTATTTATATATTACGTATTTTCCTCCTGCGCTTATTTCCCATCTTGAACTAAAAAACAAAATCTAAACTATACCTACGTAAATGTTAATTAGGTACAAACGCCAACACAGTTAACTGACCATCCTGTATTTATACAAGAACCTTATTACAATGCACATAAAGTGCACGGATGGTCAGTCAGCAGTCTTGTCGATAGTACCTACTACTTTACAAACCACGAAATAGATTGTCCACTCTATGCAACAAAATTATCTGTCACTAAAAACTAAACTATACGCAAATGTTTATTACTTATTAGTTACCTACTATACGAATCACAAAACGGATTGTCCACTATGCAACAAATATAGTCCACAATTTCCACAAATATTTAAAAACACACAGACACAGGTCCGTCATGCAACGTGTCTCGTCCCGCACTGACTGACCGTATGGACGAAAACGGGGAGGCGTAGGAACTTTGGCGGTATATTTCAGAAAACGAGGTAAATTTTTAAGAAAATTAAGGAAGTAAGAAAATGATGCCCTTGTTCATTATTGTATGAAGAAAGTTATAAAATTTCATATTATTCTGATAAAAAATGGAGCAGTAAAATAGTTACAAGTGAAAAAATAGGGGTGACTTTAGATTTCTGTTTCTCTAATTTTTATTGTTAAAATGGATTTCTACGAAAACTATGACCCGTCGCATATCTTGCAGATTATGATATATTTTTTCCTACCGAAAAAATGTCACGTTATATTATAATGTATAAAACGGTTCCAAAACAACTCATTTTCACGAAAATTTCGAATGTGCAGCCTTAAGGCGATTATCGAATAGTTATATATGCAGACGAAGTCGCTGGCAAAAGCTAGTATATTTTATGGCGTGTGCTACATTTAGCTGTATTTTTCGTATAGTTTTACCATGATTTATCAGGCATTTTTAACCGATTTCAAAAAAAAAGGAGGAGGTTGTCAATTCGGTTGTATTTTTTTTTCAATGTCTTTACCTCATAACTCCGTCTTTGATGAGCCGATTCGTATTTTTTTTTGTTTGTATGTATCTAAGTATATCTATGCTTCGAGGTGGGTCCCATTTAAAAAAAAAAAATCAGTTGGATGATGGGATCCATGAGTTGAGGGAACTCTTCAATTATATTAGGCACGCGTGTAGTGATTTTGGTATTTTCTATTTAACTCGTGTATTTACACCCGGAAATCATAAATTTGGTGGAGTGGAATTGATGATGAAGACCACAGATGACTTGACTTTTGATTTAAGATTCCGTTGAAATAGCAACTAATGAAATGCCAAAGGTGATCCTTGTAGAATCGACGGAAGTCCTCAAATATTACCGGGCCACATACAGTGATTCGGTTTTTTTCTCTAATAATCAATCGCGAGATCGCTCTTCAGCGATAAGACCGCCTGTTGTCTACCTCTACCTACATGTTATTGTATTGTTCTTCTTTTTAACTGCTTTGTTTGTGTGAGGTGTGCAATAAAGAGTATTTGTATTGTATTGTATTGTATTGTTGTAATCAACGCTCTCGGAAATCAGTTCATGTGGTAAATTGGAAATGTTCTCGTGGCTTGGCGGAGTACTAAATGGAAGTCGGTTAAACCTTTGTTTTTAAAGTAAATTATTTTAATGTAGTGCTAGCTGCTTGAGACTCCAATATGCTGTCTGTCGCAGGCATGTCTGAACGTGCTGACGAAGCAAGAAGCGTCTCCGAGCGTGGAGAAAGAGGAGGTGAAAGTGGAGGTGGAGCGGTTTATTGACCTCGCCAGGCAGATGGAGGCCTTCTTTCTGCAGAAGAGGTATGTATCATACAGTGTCAAATCGACTTACCTAGGTAAACAAGTTTTTTTTTATGTTTACAAGTGGGTTATAAACAGTCTGAAAAACAAAAGTTGTCTTTCCTATGTTCAGTAGTTGAGGGCATACTATGTTTTTACAAGGTTTTATTTAAGGCTGTGCATTGGAAATTATCGCGTGCTTTGAAACGCCGTTCTGACTAGATTAAGAAACAATAAGGTCTGATTTTCAGATATGTAATTCTTGACTATATGATTGTTTATCTGATTTTATCGATACATGATTGCTTAAAATTTCCTTTTTTTACTCAGCCTACTCAAACGATACATTATTTTACGACACAATCAAGTTAATACTATAGTATTTCATCTCATCTAAAATCTCACTATATGAAATTTAAATAAAACGTCTCTTAAGTTAGGTATTTATCGAAATTTGTCCAAAAAAGCCATTCCCGAAGAGTGTTACATCTCTTTTCCCCCTTGCGCGGAAGGCATCAGCGTGTCTCTGTCTGGGGGCGTGTTCGACTCAAATCAAGGCATCGCCTTAAGTTGGCCTGTTCGTTTGTTTGTTAGTTTGTTTGTCAGTGAGGGACAAATGTTGGTACTGAATTTTGGACCGGTTTATCTAAACCGATTGAGATGAAATTTTGGGTATAAGTATAGTTTGGATGACGATTCAACATTATGGTACCATCGAGCTGATCTGATGATGGAGACAAAAGGCCATAGGAATTCAGGGCTCCGACGTAATCCCGTTGAGTTTGGGCTCGTTTGAATCGTCTCAAGTAGTTGATGACGGGTATACAGAAAAGTACAGTTGGCAATAAAAGCTTATATCATAAATGTGATTTTTGACAGAAACTTATTATCGCATAGAATCATACATAAGAAAATACGCAGTTTATGCGGATAAAGAGTCCAACCAAGAATTTGGCTTTATAGCCCTTAACTTTTGGACAGTCCACAGAGACACGAATCTAAATCTCTGTATGACCCAAGTATTCCTGTTAAGCGCTTAGGGCGGATTGGTGCAACTTCTGATCGATCAACGTTAAATAAGGCGCCGCGCGCCGGCAGCTGTCGTTCCATAGAAACTTGTAAAGTTTGACACGTTTCTGTGGAATGACAGATGGTGCAAACTCACCATTAACACTTTCACTGCCAGGAACCCACCCAGCGGGCGCCTACGCCGTAGTTACTTTCCGCTACATACGAGGAAAACCACAGGATCGGCTACGAGCGTAGCGCGTAGCGATTTTTGTTTGCTTGTTGCAAACCGTCGCGTCGTCGGTAGGTCGTTTGTATACTCTTAAGGTTTTGCCCCGCCTCGCCTCGCCGGTGGAAAACCACCTTTACGACCGTTAGCCCATTCGTTCGTGCGAGCCTTCGGCAACGCTACGTGTACTACGCCGTAGCTCGTAGCAGCACGCCAAGCAACACTGCGTAAGCTGCGCCTTAGCCCGTAGCAGCAAGCTGACGCAACGCTAAGACGTGTGCTACGCCGTAGCTTATAGCAGCGATTTTCCCGTCGGCCGCGTACTATCGACAACACAGCCAATTGATTATCGGTGCACCTTAAGTGCATTGTAATAAGGTTCTATATAAACACAGGATGGTCAGTTAACAGTGTTGTCGTTTGTACTAAACTGCAAGTTCGTAACACTTTCGGGTTCCTGCCGCCTAGCGGGCGCCTACGCCGTAGTCGCTTTCCGCTACATACGAGGAAAACCAAGGGATCGGCTACGAGCGGCATTCTAGGCGCCCGCTAGGCGGGTTCCATGCAGTGAGTGTCAAATGCTGATTACATGGGAAGTTTGTCTGTGGGTGTCTGTTTTTTCGATACCTAAGTGAAGTTCGTGACGTTGCTAGTTTTAACCGTAAACGGAACTTATACAATATTTCAATAGGTACGTTTACCAGCGATGGATGCTATATTTTAGGCTACAAGTTAAGAGTCCCTCAGACGGTCGACTCATGTCAACTCTCCATACAAACGTAGTTTGGTTCTCATTTTAAAACGGCATAGGGGGATAACATACTGACATTCTATTCTATAATATAATATGAAACTTTGCACTTAGGTATACACAATGAGATCCGCCATATTTTGGTCGAACACTATGGTTTCTGTTGCTAAAATTATAACAGAAATATAGCAAAACAAGTGGAATTAAAAGATTTTTCAAAAAACCCAACTGCTTATTTCTAGTTTTATAGCCTATGTCACTCCCACGATCAAGAGGAATCCAACGACACCTCATATGTCGAGATCCTTCAAACGGTTTAGGCTGCAGGGCGTGCCTAAGAATACGGTCACATACATACATACATACGCTCGAAAAACATAACCCTTCTCTCCATTGGAAGTCGGTTAAAAAATAAGCGATTAGAGACTTGTATGAACAACGTTCTCCTCGCTGAATTTATTTTTTCTTTAATTTCTGGCAACCAATTTCCGACCTAGACATGAAGGATCCCATTGTCTATAAAAAGTTTCATGTTATTCTAACATGTCGTTTTAAATTGAGAAACACACTACGTTTGCATGGAGTCTAGCGTGCGGGCGACCCTTAAGAGTCCGCAGTAAGCTCAGCCGAATTTCACCTTCCCATACAAACGTAGTTACGCTCTCATTTTAAAACTACGTATTGGATTGTAACGACACTGTGCATATACAATGACATGAGGTATATATATGTCTGCAATTAGTTTATATGGTTCCAGTTTATAAAACAAACGAAATACAGCAAAAACAAGTTTTGTATGAAAAACTTAAATTCGCTGTATTTTTTTACTATGGTGTCTGAAGCTACATAAACTAATTACAAACATAGATATACCTCATGTCATTGTACATGCAAAGTTTCGTTACAATCTAACACGTAGTTTTAAAATGAGAGCGTAACTACGTTTGTATGGAGAATTGAGCTTACTGCGGACCCTTAAACACAAGCTAATTTACCCAGGTTCCTCCTCTCAGCGATGAAGCCGGAGCTGCTCGTCCGCGAAGACAACAACGAGCTCAAATGCGAGCTGCAACGGAAGGAGGAACTCCTGCGCAGACATTACGACAAGATCAGCCAGTGGCAGACACTGCTGGCTGACCTACAGGTACACACCATATTTACAAATTTAGATGGCAGCAAATCGAGTCGAGAATGCCTCCCTGACAAGTGGCGCTTTGGGCTCTCCGCTGCGCTCATTTCCCCTCTCCGTCCACTCCTGCTTTATCGCTGAGATCACTCGCGCTACTTTCGCAAAAATGCAAGTGTGATATTTGTTTATTTAATCAAATTCGAGCTGCAGCGGAAGCACTCTTGCGCCAACATTACGACAAGATCAGCCTCTTATTCAGAAAAACATCAATTAAATGCTGGTTATAATTCTGTGTGCCTTCTTGCACAGGCCTCCCCCAGACTTCTCCCCGCCTCCCTGTCTGTGAACACTCCACAACAAGTTGCTGTGGTTGGAGCTGTCCGCTACGCTCTATTTTCTTCTTCATCCACTCGCTGAAGCCAAAAAAACTACAGAGGCCACTTACTACCGCGAAAGGTGGAACTCCTGCAGGCATTACGACGAGATGAGCCAGCGCCAGACTAGCTGACCCAGATGTACATACACTACACACATACAGACAGGCATACGTGGACATATTTAGATAGAATCTTGAAGGCTTTAGGCTCTCCGCTACGCGCATTTGAACGCAAAGTTGATTCATATTAAAACTAGACGTCCAAATGTAGGATCTCACATGTAACACACAGGACCCTCACCTTATTTATTTATTTATTTATTTAAAGACAACAAAAGGTCCAAAACAATTGTTAGTATTTACTTAATCTAATGTTAGTTCCTTAATAATCTATACAAAAAAGAGATTTAGTCCTCTGACCCATTTGCCACAACAGAGGACAATCTAGCTTGTTAGCTATCATGCTTAGGATGCTGTTGCTACTCCCGCGCACCCTGTCTAGCAGCGAGGCCGTTTTCTTGCGCCAGACGGCGTCAAAGCCGTCTGTGCGCGCCTCGGCGAACATCGACGATGCGCTGCAGAATCGCGGAAGTCTCAACAACACCCTAAAAGCATTATTGTATTGAATGCGCACGGCATTGTACGCCCGTTGAGTATATCTAACCCACAAACTTGACGTGTACAGCGATGTACAGAAAGCCCTGAATAGTGTTATTTTCACCTCATCTGTACACCGAGCAAATCTGCGGGCTAGCATGTTCGCTCGGACTGGCAATGCCCTGCGCTCTCTCTCCATATCTACATCGTCTTTCTGGTCATCGGTCAGCAAATGTCCTAAGTATCTAAACTGGTTTACCCTTGTGAGGGGAACACCGTTAAGAACTACAGGTGGAACAAAGAACGGACATTTACTTCCCGCGTTGAAGACCTTAGATGAGGGAATAAAATTTAAATAAAATATGTATTAGGGGATAATTTTACACAAATCGACCTAGTCCCATAGTAAGCTCAGTAAAGCATGTGCTACACGGTTTACAACCGCGGTTTCTACCACGTGACCTTGGTAGAAAAACAGCCGCTGTAAACCATGTAGCCAGTGGTTGCAAACCAAATTTCGCATGACCTTGGTTGGCAGGCGCGCTCGGCAAACCATTTGGTAGAAACGGTGATTTACAACCATGTAGCCGCTGGTTTTAAATACGCGACCGCACGCACCGAGAGTAGACGTGTCGCGCAGGTTTAGGTTCAAAATTAGCGTCGGCGAACGAATGAGAGGTGGTTACCGAACTAATTGAACTGTATAGAGACCTTCTGTGTCTGTGGGACTTAACTAGTGAGGAATATAAGGAACCTAGCCAAAAAAATTTTTTTTGTTTTTGTTCATCAATTGCACACAAAAGTGCAAAACAAACTCCGACCTTTTGAAATTTCGACAAGGAAGGGGCCATGGCGTCTCAGTAGGTGTTCCGCGCACGTTTGCCCCGCACAATTTTCAAACACACTGAATTTGGGGCCGTTGTAAACCGTGTGCAGAGCTTCTACCTCGCTTCTACCAAAGTCACGTGGTAGAAACCGCGGTTGTAAGCCGTGTAGCACATGCTTAAGGCTTGTGTTATGGGTACTAGACGACGATGTATATAATAGATATAAATACTTAAATACATAGAAAATATCCATGACTCAGAAACAATTATTCATGCTCATCACACAAATATTTGCCCTAACCGGGATTAGAAGGCAGGACCTTCAGCTTCGTAGGCAGCGTCACTACCCACTAGGTTGTTCATGCTCATCACACAAATATTTGCCCTAACCGGGATTAGAAGGCAGGACCTTCAGCTTCGTAGGCAGCGTCACTACCCACTAGGCTAACCGGTCGTCAATATTTTTCCTCATAGATGGTGTGAAAAGCGGTATGTGTCACTCGGTAGCAAAAATATTTCCGTCTTCGGCGTAAACACTTGAATCCCTCGTTACGCTCAAGATTCTACTTTAGACTCTTTTGCTTCACTCATGAATCTATGTAACGCCCTCGCGGCAATTATGTCATTTTGATCCCTTGAGACCCATCTACTATTACATTCCTGGAAAAACCTGGCAACGCAACGGAAAATGCACGTCGAACGACTTCTAACTACTGCTTTGTAATACTACCTAATATAAAGTAACAAATATTAAGCAACAAGTATATTTGTTTTGAAATTACTGGATCCAATAATCTGATTTAATAACTGCTATCAAGGTGGCTTTTTAAACAAATGTGGAGTTTGTATAAAATTTTACAAAATATTCTGTAAAACATGTCGGAAAAATGTTCGTTCACCCAAATGCGTGTGTTCCTGTCTAATTCAGTGTGCTTCGCGACAGGGCCACGCGGTGTACAACAAGTGTCCAACGGCGCCGCCGCTACAGCAGGCCGTGTCGCCCATGCAGCCCTGCGGAGTGCAGCAGAGTGTACAGGTATTCTAATTTAGTGTGCTTCGCGACAGGGCCACGCGGTGTACAACAAGTGTCCAACGGCGCCGCCGCTACAGCAGGCCGTGTCGCCCATGCAGCCCTGCGGAGTGCAGCAGAGTGTACAGGTATTCTAATTTAGTGTGCTTCGCGACAGGGCCACGCGGTGTACAACAAGTGTCCAACGGCGCCGCCGCTACAGCAGGCCGTGTCGCCCATGCAGCCCTGCGGAGTGCAGCAGAGTGTACAGGTATTCTAATTTAGTGTGCTTCGCGACAGGGCCACGCGGTGTACAACAAGTGTCCAACGGCGCCGCCGCTACAGCAGGCCGTGTCGCCCATGCAGCCCTGCAGAATGCAGCAAAGTGTATACAGGTACCTATTCTAATTTAGTGTGCTTCGCGACAGGGCCACGCGGTGTACAACAATTGCCAAACGCCGCTGCCGCTACTGCAGGCCGTGTCGCCCATGCAGCCCTGCGGACTAGC
Source organism: Epinotia bilunana (assembly GCA_947049275.1). Lineage (NCBI taxonomy): Eukaryota > Metazoa > Arthropoda > Insecta > Lepidoptera > Tortricidae > Epinotia > Epinotia bilunana. Next base: position 6,458,533 of record OX346276.1, on the reverse strand, counting down.
TTTTCCCTGTTTTTAGAAAAAAATGTTTTTTTTCTCTCAACCCATGATATCCATAATTTTACCATCGTACTCTGGAAGAAAGAGAGGGAAGCTTTTAAGCTCATCAGTGCTCAGCAAGGACTAAAATGTGCCCTCAGTATTTTGTTATACCCTATAAATATACTATATAATCAGTATGACTTGCAGGCCCAGCAGATGGCGGCAGCTGCAGCAGCACAGCAGGCCGCGCTGCAGCAGCAAGCCCTGCAGCAGCAGCAGGTACCGCGCCCCCCGCTCCCGCCCGCCTACCCCGCCGTGCCGCGCCGGTAGCGACGTGCTGCCACTATTAGCTAATTGAGAAGCAAGCCCACGCCACTCTGGTGATGATAAATCAAGCAGAAATGTGTGCAGAAGGGCGTGCCTGAGCGTATTTTACAAGACGCCGAAGGAATTTTCTCAAACATGCAATGAAATATTGACGTTGTGTTCTTCATAATGGGCTTCGAAGTGTCACGTTTCGGGCGCAGCGAGACGGGAGTTCCGTAATGGCATTTCATACAAAATTGGAGGCCTAGGCCTGCAAGATGGTCTTTTTTAATTTCCATTCCACTATTCGTGACACAGGATCACGGCGTTCAGCCATGAAAATTAAAGTTTGATTTCATGGAGTTTTTATTTATTTATTTCATTGCATGTTTGACAAAAGCACTGTACATACCTCGGCGTGAAAAGGGGTTGCCAGTCTCTCAGGGGTTGTCAGTCTATATGTACTCGGCCGGAAACCCCTCACTTCCCGGCCGGTAATGTACTATTAAAGCATCAATACAGACGTTATATTTCATATTTGAATGGACATGCCCGATCGGCTCTTCACGGTCCTGCGCTCGGCTGCCGTCGCATCTGACCGGCTCCGTTCGGCTTTTACCTACTGCATTATTTTAAAAAGGCGGGCACGTTTAGACGCCCTTTAAGACCGGAAATACAAGACCCTGTATCTATCGTAAAATGAAGTATAACGACATATGTTTCTGATTTATCAATTAAATGTAATGAACCCGCATATTCTACCAATCAGATAAGAAAAGAGACAGTTATAATATGTATTTACATTTAGTTTTTTTCTGTACTTCCATTACACTGGCACCTTGCATTATTTTTATACGGATTTTTTGTTTGTATTATTTTGCAAAGTTTAGGCTTCATACAAATTTGATCCATTTCAATTTCAATAGTGGAGGTAAATGTCTCAGTATTCAGTTTCCTTAGATTTTTTGTGTAAAGTATTATTTAAGGTTTAAGTATAAATATAATGTTATGATAATTTTTTTGTTTAATTTGTTTTCCTGATTCCTCTGTTATTTTAGATTTGTTTGTCTACGGTAAAAGGTGCGTATTTTCTTTTATTTTTATGTTTGATGTTATATGTTACTAGTATATTTTAATTTATAATATCTCTTTGGCCGAATTCGTCTGTCTTATAAGACTTATATATTTCTATAAATTTTTCCATGTAGTTACTTAACTTACATTGATTTTTTATCCTCAAGTCCCCCGAAGACCTTTTAAAAGACACCCTTTCCTTCAATGAGATTAACATCATTCTAAATTGGGATAGAGTTGCATTTGTTTTATTAACTGTTTTATTTTCTATTACAACTACTTAGTTGATGCAAATTTCATTGTCAATTTTGTGTTGTGAGCGGCTACAGGTTTAAGCACTAAAAACTATGCAATTTATCACAACAACATGTCGTAGTTAAGGCGAGCTTGCGGCGCCATGTTTTTTATGTTTTTAAACATCACACATGTTTTCCCAACAATATTTGTTCGCCGAGACTGACGGTTAACCTGTTCGATGTTAGACAAACGTAAAAACATTGGCGCAGTGGACCCGGCTTTAGAATAGAAGGTTTGTATTGCTGTCTCATTCCTAGTCAGTGCCGGATAAAGACCCCCTTATCCATAAGGATTTTTTGTGTTTTTTATGGTGCCCCCCCATGACGTCATGCCCTAAGCAATAATAGGGGTGTAGACACTAAATAAAAAATCAATAATTTCATATTTTCTCGAAAAAGGATTAAAAATGTAGTCAAATGGGGAAAAAATCAACGCAAAAGGTTAAATCATCACGAAGTTATAAGTGTCCAAAGTTTTAAGAAGGGCTATGTTCTATCCCTTTTTCGCAAAACGCACTTCATATGAAACAATGACGCTGGAAGAATGTGACGTCACTAGTAGACGGCAATGTGCCGCGCCCCGTCGTGTTCGGCGCCGCCGTCGACGCGGCCCCCGGCAGCATCCCGTAACGTGACGTCACACACTGTGTTTTCTCTCTCTAACAAGCAATATTAAAACGGTTTTAGCTTCGTAATTCTTTGAGATATCTGAATGGGATTTTCGTCACTACACATTTTTTTTCATGCCTTCTTTCTTTTGGAGTAACAATAATTATCGAGTCTACACCCCTATTGCTTTATTTGCTTATGGGCTAATCAGGCACTATTGCAAGCCGATCTATCTCATAAGATCTATCAATCAGATCCACTGTTTGCTGTATACTCTATAGAAAGTTGTTGTGACAAATTGCTGGTTGTGCAACGGCCTTCATGCTGGACGTGTCTAACACACGGATGTAATACAGATGCAGAGCAGCCTAGCGCAAGGCATGTTCCTGGCTGGCGCGGGCGGGCGCGGCGCCTACGCCGGCGCGGCGCTACAGGGCCCGCTGGCGTACCTCGAGAAGACTGCTACTAACATAGGTAACTATTTGATCCTCTCTTCCTCGTTCCCTCACAGCTGAGGATCACGACCAGCACGTCTATCATGGGACGGCCGCGACATACTGTCGATTTTTCGCGCACTATACCTCTTGTTCCAAAAGTTCTAATAAGAGAGAGACGGGTAGTGCGAGAAAAATCGAGCGAGCTCGCGCGCCATCGCGTGATATCCGTGCAGGCGAGCACATATGGTCCGTCTACACGGGTGCGATCATAGGCCATGTGGACCGCAAGTTGTGCCCACTCGCCGCCTTCTTGACGGTGTCAGACCATCTCTTGATGCCCTACCCTGGGCTCGCCTACCGTTCACTTGGCCTAGAATTATTAAAAAAAAAATCAAAATCAAAAATCATTTATTTGCTTAATAATACACATGTTTACATATAAAATGAGATGCCAGGCGGACCCCAAACTAGGCTGAGCCAGAATCTTGGGACCCTGTGCCATTCGTAAAACGTGCATGTGTGCGTTAGTTAGTGTGCAGTTTTACTTGATAAGAAGTAGGGCCTCCGTGTCACTATATGATAGAGAGACAAGCCACTTTTTCACAACCGCCATAGCGTTACCAATTAAGTAATGTTGAATCTCAAGAACTTTGCAGATCTTATTGTTAATTCGCCGATGCATATAGTCAGGTGAGCGTTTTGCGAATAATGAATGAATTTTCTGCTTAAGATCATGTTTTGGAGACCGTATATATGTCCGAAGATGCTGAGAGCCCGCTCATAGCATACAGTGGGGCGGTTTCGTAATTTTCAGCTCGCTCATGATGGACTGGTTAGTTCTGCCCGTTCAGGGTATACGGAGATGTCTACGCACACCACATCTCTGAAGCGATGATCTTGCCAACTTCTTAGGCTCCTGAACAAGAGCCTGGAATCACAATGGCGAGGGTCAGTCGGATCACATGACGTCACAAGTCTATTACGGAAACTTTGGATGATGTGGTATTCTTGCCGGTTTCGCCATTTGCCAGTATCCGATTGAGCTGAAATGTAGCATACTTATGTTAGAGTCGGCGACATGCAACATTATGGCACCGCCAAGCAAATCTGATGGTGGAAACCGCAACTCCTACACAACTAAACCCGCCCGTTGGGCTCATTGGTATTATACTTATTATCCACGAGTTATTGATGGTTGCGACACTATTGAGAGACATATTAGTCCAGTAAATGAACTGACAACTCGTATGGAAAAAATGTCAATTTTGGAAATAATCTATAATAGCTTATTTTTTATGTGTAACGGATATATTATCAATTAAATAGTTACCCAGCGACAAAATCCGACAAAATTTCAGACATCAAAAAAATGATAAGTTAACTAACTTCTGAAAAGTCAGAAAAAATATGAATAAATATTTTTGTCTTTATTTTGGTTCATTTACATTTGCTCTATAATATTCAAGATAAATCGTATAAAAAAAGACAATGCATGCTTCATTGAAATCTACATAATTACTTCCGGGTGGAAAGTTTGTCGGATTCTTGAATATATAATCTTAGAATAACATTTTCAAATGAAATCAACAAAAAAAACGCTATTATAAATTAATGTTTTTCAAAACCGTATTTTGCCTGGAGTATATATGAAGTCGGCTATTCTCAAATTTTGTGTCTGCATCTAATTACCACGACTCCATATAAAATGTTCGTAAATGGTCGTGGTAATTAGACGCAACCGCAGACACAAAATTTGAGAATAGCTGAAGTACAGATTAAGGCTGGGTTGCCAAAATCTGAATGTATGGAAAGTTTGTCAAGGTTCTATGGAATGACGGCGCCATATTTAACGTTGATCGGTCTATAATCGTAAGTTGGTGCAACTCGCCGTAAGACATTATTGACAGAAACTTATTCAATCTTTACAGATATGGTGGGTCTGGGCGACGGACGGAGGTGACGCGGTCGGGGGAGGGGCCGGGGGCGCGGTCGCGGCAGAGGACGCGGTGAGTGGGAGGGAGAGGGCTATGTGATACCATAGACTAGTGGGTCTTAAACTTTTTTTAGGCATAGACCACTTTCAGAATCACGTTTACGATTGTCATTTTTACTTTTTAACCTGATTCCAATTTATCAAGCATCAATCTTAGTCAATGATAAGGGTGTTGTTGCTTGGATTTAGTAAGCATATTAAATAGTGGGATTTTTTTTATATGACACCCGTACACACTTTCAGGCAACCGCTGTTACAATCGACTGCCTCGCGACAATATTCTTTTTCACGTAATAGTTTGCACTAAAGTTCAATGTCAAAAGACGCCTATAGAAATTGTATATGCAACAGAACAATATTCGACGGCAGATTGTTGAGATCTTTGCGGAACGTACCTACAAGTTATTTGATAGAAGTCACGCTTAAGTTGCAATTCACTTGTTCGTATTATGACTTATCACTTATGTTATGACAAAGTGCTATTGTTCTTTTTTTTCTTTGTAATATTCACTTTTAGTACACAACAGTAAAAGTTGATGATCATTTTAGTACCTTGTCACATTCGCTACGTTGACGTTCGTTTCATTCCAACTTCGCAGTAGTTACGTTAAGTGCGACAAAGTGGTAAAGTGATCATCTATAGTGATCATTAAATAAATTCCTGTAAATTAGCTTAAAGTTAACTTATAATGGAAGTTTATTTTATAAAATAAAGAAATCTAAATCTATATTTCCTGTGGACCGGAGCAAACTGCAACATTTCTGTACGCGTTTTTTCAGGCCGTGGCGCTTCCCCAGAGTATGGCGGCAGCATGACGCCGCCGTAGCGCCCTCTCCCGGCGGCGACCACGCACACACACACACACACACGTAACCTCGCTATGTTGGCCAACCTTGTTTCATGTGCTCTAACCCATTCAACGCAGTGTTTTAATTTAGAGCTCAGCTGAGCCTTGAGGACTTGAACTGTTAAAGCTGAGACTAGCCTTGATGGCCGCGTTTCTAAGGCTCGGCTGAGCTCTAACCCGCAACACTAATTCAGCGCCAATCACGACTACTGATGAGCGGATGGAAAGTTCTCGAAATTTCGAAAAAATCCTAATTGGTAATTACTCGCAACTGCCTATACGTTCCCAAAATGGAAACTTGCTTAAGAGTCCGCTGTAAGCTCGATTCTCCATACAAATGTAGTTACGCTCTCATTTTAAAACTACGTGTTGGATTGTAATGAAACTTTGCATACACAATGAAATGAGGTATATCTATGTCTGTAATTAGTTTATGTAGCTTCAGATACCATAGTAAAAAAAATACAGCGAATTTAAGTCTTTCATACAAAACTTGTTTTTGCTGTATTTCGTTTGTTCTATAAACTGGAACCATATAAACTAATTACAGACATAGATATACCTCATGTCATTGTATGTGCAAAGTTTCGATGCAATCCAACACGTAGTTTTAAAATGAGAGCGTAACTACGTTTGTATGGGAAGGTGAAATTCGGCCGAGCTTACTGCGGACTTAAATTATTGAATTTTCCATGAAGTTACTCATATTTTTGGAAACTCTCCTTAACTTAACTCGTGTATGACGAGAGATAAAGCAAGTGGACGCGAATTATTGGGCTGCACAATAGCCAAACCCAAGGCACATACGTCAGAGCACTAGCGCTTTTCGCTACATCATGGACACTAGGCGGCTTCCTCTACAATACGGTTTTTCGCGTGTTATTGGCGAGCGTAACGCTACGAAACCGTTGGCAGTGAATGTGTTGAGCTGCTACGGCGTAGTGGTATTAGCGTAGCTTGGCGGTGAATGGGTTAAGTCGCAGCCGGACGGGTCTGCGTAGAGGGCTGCACGGACTTCGCGAAGCTATAAGATAGAGCGAGATAGAGTTATGCAAACAAGGTCTTTGTATTCCCGATCTCGCTCTATCTTATAGCTTTGTACCGCTCGTGTAGGCTCACGCGAGTTCTTAGGTGACTCGTCAAATAAGTATAATGTACTGACCTCCAGAGACCTTCAAAAATACAATCTTATTTGAACCAATACAAACGCGGTTCGGGTATAGTCAGCGTCATATAGTTAGTAGCAGTCAAGGTAGCCAAATATTTCGGTTCACACCCTTATTCTTACAGTAATAAAGACTACTATAAGAATAAGGTTGTGTTACGAAATATTTGCATACTCTGGTTGCCACTAACTATATGACGCGCTGACTATACTATATTTTTTAATTTTCATTTGTTCCAAAATCGGACGAAAAATAAATAATAATTCGTTCAATATTTGATTTATATTCGTTTGAACTTTAGAGTATAGATTTCTAGAGAGGAGCTGCCATAATAATAATACCACAACCGAGATGGTAGTATACAAATCTCAATACGTGTGACAGAAAGGGATATATCATTCGTTGCCCATAGTTTTAATGGGCGCAACTGAGTTAGTATGAGGTTGCGGAAAATAAACCATTACCCGCCCAAATTGAGTAGGATAAACAACCTACTCAATTCGGGCCGGTAAGACGTCAGCCATTTTAAGAACAGTTCTTAAAGCCACATAATAATTAATAGTAGGTACCTAAAGGTACAGAAGGTCCACTGCCTAAGTGATGACGTTAGCTGTAATTTTGTTGCAATAGACAATCATAGAGTGAGATAGGGTTGTCAACGTACCGTACCATATGATAATAAAATAACACAATAGCCGGGAAGTCAGGATTAAGTAAAAAAATATTGAATACAGGTTAAGTTTTTACAAAACAGTTCATATCGCATGTTGACAACCAAAAGTCACTATAAAAACTGTCACTGCTCTTCAAAACCTCGTATCTCGGTTCGTAGTCGATGTCGAGATCGAGATACGACCTTTTATTTAAGTAGGTGTTTGTTACTTAGTGAGTTTTGGTTGTCACCTGACGATATACTGCAATGCGATTAGTTCTTTCGTCGTGTTAGCAAGATGTTGGAAAATTTAAAATCGTATAACGGCATGCGATCAATGAAATTATGTTGTTACTGCGTAAACCGGAACTTATATATGAAACGTCATTCTGTGCGATACGCTGTACGGCCTTTGTTATGCTACCACTTCACTCTCGGGCGAGGCGCTCGGACGAGGCGCTCGGACGAGGCGCTCGGCGAGTGCTACTACAGCTACAGACAGACGTGCTCAAAAAAAAAGCATGCTTATAAACTTGCTTAAAATTAGCATGCTCTGCAACTGTTCACATTTGCCAGCAATCAGCAGTTCAATTCTCATAAATAAGCATGCTCAAAGCAAACGTACGGACTGTTCAGACGCGCTCGGAGCACGCCCCCTTCCAACCGCGCCTCGGGTAGCGTGCTCGAAAATCAAACGTCGGTTGATTTTTGAGCACGCTCTAAATAAGCATGCTCATTACTAGCAATGTTGTTACACACGTGCTACTAATGAGCAATTGCTCAATAGTGGCATGCTTTCGTGCTAGTAATGAGCACGTCTGTCTGTACCATACAGCGAGCGGTAGCCCTCCACACACTCGTGTAGCTCAGTCGTCACCGAACCATCGAAGGTGGATGTTGACATGTCAAAGCTAGCTGCTGCGACAGGTGTCAAAGCGGACCCCGGGCTCCTTTAGGGCCACAACCGGGAACAACGCTAGGAGGATGATGATGAGGTATCTGACACGAGTCACACGAGTGTGTGGAAGCATGCGCTCGCGCTCGCCACTCGCCACTTTGATCTTTGTTCAAAATACCGACAAGGAAGCGAGCGGCGACGAGCCGAGGCGAGCGCGCACGAGTCTACCCGAGTGGGCCCTCTTCACACTCGCCTCGCCGCCACTCGGCGAGTGTGAGATGGTAGCATTGGACCTCCACAGGAGGTTACCATAAACAAACTTCGTTTCGCGCCAAATTGACAGTGAGGGTTTGCCTGATTTAGCTGCGAGCCTTTTCGTCTCTTATGGTGGCAACCGTATAGCTCCTTTGTAGAGATATATATATACTCGAAGGTTTAAACTATTCGCCAACGTCTAAATTGCTCGAACCATACCTCATGCACAATACGAACCATGCAATTTATCGTACCAACTTGCTATGGTTAGAATGAAAGGTATTGAATTGTTCTCATTCCGACTGTAGCAAGTTGTTGTGACAAATTGCTAGGTGTAATAATATTAACAACATTAAGCGAGGTTATGTGTTGCGTTCATTCATCATTTCATACCGAACCGCTTATTTATACATAGATTTAATCAAATTTATTGTAAATTATATTGAATCGCACCGCCAACGCACAAATTAATATATTAGTACATTTAACGAAATAGATAGAATGAAATATTATTCACCGTTAAAATTTTGGGAGGTGATTCGGTGGGATCTCGATCAAAATTGAACAAGTAAGTTGTATCCAAATCGTGAAAAAAAACTGCTGTTCCATACATTTTGGCGGCTGAGCTCACACCATTTGTATGAAACAGCTGGTTTCTTTTCGCGATTTGGCCCAATCCGTAACCCACCGAATCCCCTTCCAAAATTTGAACGGTGAATAATATTTCATCCTGTATAAACGCTAAAATAAAACTATCAAAATCATGGCGTATTTACAATATCCGATCGTCGGATTCGGTCCAGACTTTTCGCCCATGATGACAGTAGGGTCATTGCGCCGGTTAGCGACCGCCTAATTTTGTGTGCCGGTTTGCGACCACTTACATAGATGATTTGGAGAACTGAAAGGATAGTTTTCGTTCTTTTAGTAGATTCCTATTATGTAACTACTAAAATAGTTGTATACGACTCACTCAAGCTCTATAGACACTTTCTTATCTTTGATTGAAGAGAGCTTGTCCTTCAGGTGGCCGCGTAACCGGCTCAATTATCCTATTGTTTTTTTTTATCCTTCCATTGTAAATAATGAACACTTATACTTACTTCTCTATAGCAGCTACATTCTTACACACTTCCTATACTCATAGAACTATATCATACACAGGAGACGCTACACGACCCGATATCGGCGGCGAGCAAGGTCACAGATAATCTAGTACGGAGTGACTTTGATTTGGCCGGCCGCCGTGCTTCCGACACGTATCCACACGGGCCGAATCACGCGTCGGCCGGCATCGGCCCGTGTAGCGCCTCGTTATGGAATCTGTATTAAATGGCATGCAGTCCAGCCGATATCGGCTCGTGTAGCGCCTCGTTATGGAATCTGTATTAAATGGCATGCAGTCCAGCCGATATCGGCTCGTGTAGCGCCTCGTTATGGAATCTGTATTAAATGGCATGCAGTCCAGCCGATATCGGCCCGTGTAGCGCCTCGTTATGGAATCTGTATTAAATGGCATGCAGTCCAGCCGATATCGGCTCGTGTAGCGCCTCGTTATGGAATCTGTATTAAATGGCATGCAGTCCAGCCGATATCGGCTCGTGTAGCGCCTCGTTATGGAATCTGTATTAAATGGCATGCAGTCCAGCCGATATCGGCCCGTGTAGCGCCTCGTTATGGAATCTGTATTAAATGGCATGCAGTCCAGCCGATATCGGCTCGTGTAGCGCCTCGTTATGGAATCTGTATTAAATGGCATGCAGTCCAGCCGATATCGGCTCGTGTAGCGCCTCGTTATGGAATCTGTATTAAATGGCATGCAGTCCAGCCGATATCTGCTCGTGTAGCGCCTCGTTATGGAATCTGTATTAAATGGCATGCAGTCCAGCCGATATCGGCCCGTGTAGCGCCTCGTTATGGAATCTGTATTAAATGGCATGCAGTCCAGCCGATATCGGCTCGTGTAGCGCCTCGTTATGGAATCTGTATTAAATGGCATGCAGTCCAGCCGATATCGGCCCGTGTAGCGCCTCGTTATGGAATCTGTATTAAATGGCATGCAGTCCAGCCGATATCGGCCCGTGTAGCGCCTCGTTATGGAATCTGTATTAAATGGCATGCAGTCCAGCCGATATCTGCTCGTGTAGCGCCTCGTTATGGAATCTGTATTAAATGGCATGCAGTCCAGCCGATATCGGCCCGTGTAGCGCCTCGTTATGGAATCTGTATTAAATGGCATGCAGTCCAGCCGATATCGGCCCGTGTAGCGCCTCGTTATGGAATCTGTATTAAATGGCATGCAGTCCAGCCGATATCGGCCCGTGTAGCGCCTCGTTATGGAATCTGTATTAAATGTTTATCAGACTATGTAGCACACATACATTATAGGTAATATATTCCACTGAACTGTAAGTAAATATTGACCTAAGACATTTACCGAAAAGCAATGTTAACCTGTGTATAATCGTTAATCACTTATATAAAATAGGATTAAGATGTGTCATTTCATATACAGGGTGTGAATAAAGTGGCTGGAAATCTACTTTCATTTACACTCGCAACTATACGCATCACGGCGATTCTTGAGCCCTATGACGGCTGTCATCTCAGTACAATTTTACGTTTTAAGGATAAGGGTAATGATGGAGATTGTAAACAATCTAATAACCTCATTGGGGTCAAGCTCCTACTGAACTAGAATCCTGGGTCCGCCACTGGGGGATTCGTATTTGATGGCGGTATTATCAGGCCAGATGTCAAACTACGTAGATTTTTTCCAGTGGGTGCCAATCTTTTTAGGGTTCCGTACCCAAAGGATAAAAACGGGACCCTATTACTAAGACTTCGCTGTCTGTCCATCTGTCTGTCACCAGGCTGTATCTCAAGAACCGCGACAGCCAGACAGTTGAAATGTTCACAAATTATGTATTTCTGTTGCCGCTATAACAACAAATACACAAAAATATAAAGTTTACCTTCCAATAAAATTATTATTATCTTTCCTGGAGATGTCCGGGATCCAGAAGAATTGAGAGGGCGCCACTGCCCACGATCGAAAGTAGCCGTTTGCGTCAAATGAGTTACTCCACACCATCGCTGCGACGTCACATCCGCCTTTGCTAACCTGTCAACCCGAGAACTAGCGCCCGTGAACGCGCCGCCATGTTGGCTTTCTCATTGTTGCGGAGGAAATGCCGTTGGTAGCCCCCAGGAAGCCATTACTTGGATCCCGGACATCTTCAGGAAAGATAATAATAATTTTATTGGAAGGTAAAATTTTATATTATCTGTTCCGTTCGATGTCCGGGATCCAGAAGAATTGAGATCTGTTTATTATCTCCTGGTGGCGAGTAAGCGGGCGCACACGCGCCAGTAGAAATTAGAATTTCCCTAAAGAAGGAAACTAGATTGCTTAGCAGTTAGAGTTAAGTATTAACGTTATATTTCTAACGGGCACTAAAATTATAGGTCAAATAGATTCGATATAAACGTCTAAAAGTAGATTCAAGTTGCCAAATAAAAGCGTAGGCAAAAAGGTGCTAGAGTGTCGTTAATTGGAGTTTTTTCAGCCAGTTTTAACGACGATACCACGGGTCGAAAATGTACTCATGAAGGCCCGATTCAGTCCGAAGATGTAGCATAAACCAAAAAGTAGAAGAAGTATATAGGTACATGTACTTTGTCTCCTATAACCGTAATATTGGCTTGGACACACCTTCTGAAATCGTTACAAGTATCCAGAACACTGAGTTAATATTTTTGTTATTTTCCGATAAGGATGTTGATAACCAGATGGTTTGGATCAAATAACAACAAGATTGTTGGGATCTAATTTCGGACATAGAGCAAGATTTGTCTACTACAGTGAAGTTGAACAAGGCCGTGAACTCTGACCCGAAAACTATTACGGTAGAAGTGCGGCCCCTCTCCTGGGTACGTCATGTAAGTTATTAAAGTAAGATTGTTGTGTTGAATTATCTAAAGTTATCGCATTCTAACCTAATCAATGTTTTGGAAGGGAGCGGTCTTCCAGGCACATTGTTTTGAATCCTAGTGATCAACAGTAGCTCACACAATAGTGGTCATTGCAGATTTATGAACAAGAATATAATTCGTACTGAATGCAGCACTCGAACACATTTGACAGAAATAAGTGTGCATGGGAGAGAGTACCTGGCTGTTTATCATGTACCTGGAGTGCCACAATGGCAATTGGATCTATGCAGGAGTGTATGTACCGATAATAGGCGAGCGCCAGTGTGACGCCCGGAGGAGTATTTTCCGCTCTAACTGGCGGACGTGTCACCTAGAAACGCCCGTACATTGTGAACCTTCATCGGCTACGACTTGCCTCGTCAGGTCTGGCCAGTAGAAGAGACTGCCCCACTTGGAAGTCATTATGTTGGACAGGCCCAACGTGGTGTCGAGGTGACGTGGAGCGCGAGGCACAAGTTTGGAAGGTGGCGTAGGTCATGTCTTAACTCCAAAAGCTGTTGAACACGTCGTGACGGTAGGCGCTCGAGACTTGCGAGTTGATCGAGACGTATCGCCACAGAAATGGGTGCCGTCCGAGGTGAACTTATTAAGTCAATGGCCGGGACACCCGAGCGGGCGAAGATTTCTTGCCCGTTGGTTTCTGGGCGTTACCGACCATACAGGTAATATGGCAGGTAATGGGTGTTTCCCGTAGACGGATCTTTCCGGCCAGCAGATTGCAGCAGGAAAAGGCATACATGCTACCCTCCACCAGTTGTCCATTTGTAGCACAACATTCGTTACGATAAAGTTAGTCTTTCTCACTTACGGTTAAATGCGGGTTCGTTATGCCGGTCTACTATGGTAGGGTCGCTTATACAGCAGACAGACAGACAGACAGAGAGAGAGTGCATAGTGCTCCTCGTAGTCTCGCAGGTGTAGTCAGAGAGACGACCCACGGCGCAAAGATTGCAAAGTTGAGACGATGCTTTCCAGTATGAGACTGTCCGAGGCGACACAGGCATATACAATCGCGCGTAGTTTACCTTTTCCCTCGGCACCAGGAACTCGACCTCTATGATAAGTAGTAAGGGCTTATGTATATAGAATGTTTATTATGACATATTTTTTTTATAACAGGAGGCGTTTATACAGATTAGGAGTCCTACCAAGAAGTTAGACTTTATGGGCTTATGGGCTTAATTTTTTCATTGTCTACGGCAAGGACATGAACTTCTACGAATGATTTCTCTGTTTAATTAGTAATCACTTCAATTGATTTGTAATAAGGACGTCTTCCATATAGACAATTACCAGAAAGCCCTGGGTTTCCAACAAGAAATGTAAATAGTGTTCATTTCTTTGAAATTGTCACGAATAATTTATAACTATACCAGTTTTAGACTGTTACTCGTAGTTAATAGAAGTACTTTAGCTTCGAAAAGCTTATTTGAAGAGGTTTTCTGTGTCGAGATTGTATCGGCAAAGGACACGGATATGGTAGTGTAAAAGCTTGTGCATTTGAGAAGTCGATAGATAGCACAGCAAAAAAAAACAAAGGGGTTTTTGAACAAAAGGAAACGTAATCTAAGATGATATTCGAAGTTTTCAAGTATATGCAGCTGTTTCGGTAAGTAACACAGTTCGCTTAGAATTCACGCAAGCCATTTTCAATAGTGGCTTTTACCCGATTCGAGGGCTCTACTCAAGAGCAGAATCTCGGGCTCGCTTAGGAGCGGCAAGTTGTTTTGTCCCAATTTTGTTTATTAGGCCTCTGCGAAAGGTTTGTCTTTATAGAGCAGAACCTGATCGGGAGAGCGAAAGCGAGCTAAGAGACTATGTGAAATCTGTTTGCCCACCTTGTCGATGCCATCATTCTCCGCAGGCACGAGGACAGTTTGACGGGGTTGAGAAATATATATTCAGAGGTCGGAGACTCATCCGATACCCCTACCACTTACTTTTTAACGACCATAATCAGTTCGCGTGACCCGACTGCAAGGTACGTTGTGCCTTGACGAACGTGCAAGGCGGACCTTGTAATTTGATTGATTATCAAGTAGCTCAGAGAGCGCAGGGGGTCCCCGCATGCGGTATACCGGACCAATCGGGTATAATTGAGGACTTCGGGCTTCATTCTAAACGTTTGGTTGTACCGCGGCACTCTGCAAGTGCTGGGTCGCTCGCTCGCGCCAGAACGCCGGGTAAGCCGCGAAGCTTCTCGTCGATTATTACCTCTGTGAAGCGCGGAGACGTAAGTAGTTCTACCATACCGCTGTAGCGGGACCGTCGTCCACTCCGGACGGCGGGCGTTACCATCATGGCGAACAGCACTGCCATGGCGGGCAGCGCCAGAGTAGCGGACAGCGTGGACATAGCGGACAGTACCGCCGTGACAGATAGCACCAGTGTGGCGGACAGCGCCAGCGAGGTGGACAACGCCAGCGTGGCCGACAGTGCCAGCGTGGCCGACAGTGCCAGCGTGGCGGACGGCCCATGGTAGGAGGTGGCGCCAAAGTGGCGGACGTCACCAGACAAGGGGTGGCGCCATTGAGGCGGACGGCACCAGGGTAAGAAGTGATCGTTGTCGGTAGCGACATCGTACCGGATAGCACCATTACATCATAACGATTGGCTCCACCGCAGCAGCCGGCGCCTAGGATATTGTTATGTAACTAACTCACCGATCGGTTCGAAAGATATTCAAACCTCCATTCCGGGCCCGATAATGTGGCTCGACGAGCGCGCGAGCCCACGAAGGCGAAGACTCGCGGCCGCGGGTCGCCGGCACTGACCGCGCGAGCGCGGGTATTCTCCGCCGCGCACGGTGCCCGTCGGCTATAAAAAGATGATCTCGAAGCGCGTGCCTTCTCCTCCGACGTGGAGCGACTCTCGTTGTTCATAATGCGATCCAAAAACACTCGCGAACAACGAAGTAATAAATAAAAAATTACAAAAGAGGGTAGTCCGATAATAAAAGTTATCACTCGCGATTCCCTTTTCTTAGTAATTTAGGACTTCCTCGAGGTTAAAGTTAACTGAATTTAAAGAATCGAGGCTTAAAATTCCTCGTTGCACAATGTATAAAATAGCTACGGTACGTCCGATCTCTACGGCAGTCGACGCAACAATGAGAAAGCCAACATGGCGGCGCGATCACGGGCGCTAGTTCTCGGGTTGACAGGTTAGCAAAGGCGGATGTGACGTCGCAGCGATGGTGTGGAGTGACTCATTTGACGCAAACGGCTACTTTTGGTCGTGGGCAGTGGCGCCCTCTCAATTCTTCTGGATCCCGGACATCGAACGGAACAGATAATATATATTTAAGGGGGCCTCCCATACAACAATTTTTTTTTACTGTTTTTATAGATAATGGATAACGGAACCCTTCGTGCGCGAGTCCGACTCGCACTTGGCCGATTTTTTATTACAGATACTTACTGGGAAGAAAAAGCTACATGGTAAATCGGAGTTTTTTTTTCTTGTGTAAGAATCTAATGATAGTATTTAACGATTCCGAGTAAGAAAAAAACTAAAACAAGAAACGGAAATTCAGGAAAAGTTTTCTTCCTTTCCTTGTCCTGGTCCCATTATTTGGGGTCGGCTCTCCTAGTACTTTTCGCCAGGATTGTCGATCCTGGGTCGTCTTATGGGATTTGGGCTTCTTGCATATCCCTCCTTATAGTAGTCATCCATGTCAATCGGTTTTTTAATGCTCAATTAATAAAATAAAACTATATTAACACATTCACTGTCAGAAATCGCTATGCGCTATGTTCGTAACGGAAAGCGGTTACGGCGTAGGCGCCCGCTAAGCGGGTTTCTGGCAGTGAAAGTGTTCAAAATAATAGAATCAGTACCTAGTGGTATTCCTAAGTCTGAGCGCAAACCTTTCCCGTTAGCTATTAAATTTACACCCTGTATTAAGCGCTTATGTAACCATAGACTATAGCATCACATCGCCGAAATTGCAGGCCGATAAAGATGGTTTCGGAAACAATGCACAAATGTATGAGGTTCCGTAGGAACAAGTAGTGTTAAGTCATGATAATCTTGAGCAATATCATACACACGTTTCCTAATAAATATTATCACGGAAAACTGTTGTTTTTGTTATGTCTTAGTTTTTTAAACCTTTTCAGTACTACCTACGTCAAATACTTACAAACAACCACCGACATCTAAAATAGTGACTTGTAGCTTCGTATAACAGGTCGGTAGTCGTGAAATGACAACCGAAGGCCAATCCTACTAATACCCGCCGTCATCATCTTCCTAGAATTTTTCCCGGTAGTGCTTAAACGAGCCCGGGGTTCGCTTTGGCACCTAATCCCAAGATTTGGCGTAGGCACTAGATCTTCCAGCCCAGATGGAAAACTAGACCTTATTGGGATTAGACTGGTTTCCTCACGATGTTTTCCTTCCCTGAAAGTCACTGTTAAATATCAAATGATATTTCGTAGAGACAGATTTCTACAGAAGAGCTACTTATGGCTATAATAGTCCACGACCGAGCAAGATGGTATACAAATCTCAATAAGGGACATATCATTCTTTGTTCTTGTAATAGTTCCACTTTTTAACCTTTTCACCGCCCGACGGCGAAGCAATACGCTGTGCCACTGACGCCACGGGGATAAAATTAAAATGGGTAAAGAAATAACGCCACCATAAAAATGGGCTGTTTTTCAATAGGTATTCATGAAAAAATGTTTGTCGGCCAGCGCCGACTGTGGCGTCGTAGTCACGATTTTGCGTTGTCGGCTATGGCCGACTGTGGCGGTGAAAGGGTTAATTAGAATGATTGGATACATTTATTTCAAGTACACGGGACACGTACAGAAAAATAGATATTCATTAAGATTAAATTAGGCACCCATTAAAATTATATGTTCAGTTATTGTATAAAAAATATATTAAATTCTTATACAAAACTAGCGACCTCTAATCCTCTTGAATCACTAACTATTAAAAAAAACCGCATCAAAATCCGTTGCGTAGTTTTTGAATATCTAAGCATACATAGGGACAGACAGCGGGAAGCGACTTTGTTTTTGGAAAGATGCATTTCGCAACAGTGCCTCATGTACGGACCTCGTACGCACAATCTAGCCTGTCCGCTATTGACCGCAGGATGGGGTCGGGGCTGGCCCGCGCCCGGCGCACCAGGGATGTGCAGCGCATGCGCATAGTCGCATACAAACAGTCTACACGCGCTTCTGCGAACATCCCGTTTGCCGCAACTGCGGCGCTACCACGAAAATCTAAATTCGTATACATGCATCCCTGTCACTCGAGTAACGTAATCGTCACTCGAATAAACGAGTAACGTAACTGATTTCATCGATACACGATTGCTTAAAATTTCCTCGATAGAAAAAAAAACCAAAGTTGGGTTTTTTATTTTCCTTTTTTTACTCAGCATACTCAAACAATACATTATTTTACGACACAATCAAGTTGATTCTATAGCATTTTATCTCAACTAAAATCTCACTTAATGAAATATAAATAAAACTTCGCTATGTTAGGTATTTATCGAAATTTGACCAAAAAAGCCATTCCCGAAGTGTTGCGTCTCTTTTTGTGCGCGGAAGGCATAAGCGTATCTGTGTCTAGTGGGCGTGGTCTCGAACAAGGCATCCCCTTAACTAGGCCGTACCGTCAGCCACTACCCTAAAATTGGCAGAATATCTAAAAATGCACACAATTTTTTACTTAGCTTTTGCATTTTTTTCTGAAAGGTACGGTAGCCTAGTGGTTCAGGCATGCGGCTGTCAAGCGGCGGTCGTAGGTTCGAATCCCGGCTCGTACCAAGAGTTTTTCGGAACTTAAGAACGGAATATTTACCGTTAGCTTTTACGGTGAAGGAAAACATCGCGAGGAAACCGGTCTAATCCCAATAAGGTCTAGTTTTCCCTCCGGGTTGGAAGGTCAGATGGCAGTCGCTTTCGTAAAACTAGTGCCTATGCAAAATCTTGGGATTAGGTGTCAAAGAGGACCCCGGGCTCCTTTAGGGGCAGAACCGGGAATAACGCTAGGAGGATGATGATAACATACACACGGACTTGAACGCACGATTTTCGTCTTACTTTGTAAAGTTTAGGGTTAAGACCAATTCTTAATTTAGCTGCGTGCGCCTTTCCTTCCCTTATAGTATGCGTTTAGCTACTCAGTAGAAATCTATACAAGTTTTCAAGACTTAGACAAAAGAGGAGAATAAATCTAGAAATTAAAACGACATCTATGCTTAACGCATATATTCAATATTATACTCGTCTTTAATTAAAACAATAAGATATAATCATTATTCTTAAATATATTAATCAATCCAATGATTTATAGAAAAAAAAAACATATAACATGCATTACATTATAATCACTTACGGATTATAATACATCCGCCTTAGTTACGGACTTTTAAGTGGTTTAAACTTCTCTAGATTTGTAGTCTACATCGTTATTTGTATTTAAATCAAACGACATCTAGTATGCATTTAAGCTGAAATATAAGACACTTTTTAAACAAATAACACAAAAATATCCCTTTTCGTAACTCTAGTTACGAAGTATGAAAATCTCTTTAACCAGGCCCGCAATGTATATAGGCCCGCTCTGCATGTTGAAATATGGGTCGATCAACTTTTCCTTTCCTTGTTATTCTGCCTTGGTAAGCGAAGAGACAATACTGACAGGGTTTCTTACAAAAATGATTATATTATGGACGCCTAGCATGGTCAGTAGATGTACCATTATCGAATGGGTTACGGTTAATACGGTTGTTACTGAAAATATAAGTTTAGTGTAAAGATCCTATAAAATCATAGTTTGAACGAGTCAGGTAACAATAGCAACGAAAAGAAAAAGTTAATTGACCCGTATACATCAAATCTTGTAAATCGATACTTACTTGATTCGTGATTGCCCGTTTGATTTAAATACAATCAGATCTGCTATATCACAATATACGCATTAATACTAATATTTCAATTATGCTACATTTTAAAGACAATGCTTTTCGTTAAAGTAACAGATCTATTTGATATTTCTGTGATTCGCTAGGAATGACGGTTGGATATAAAAAAGACGTTTGCAGAATTTATGAGTCGTGGGTCTGATATGCGAGATTTCACGTGGCAGTCATATGGGACATTAACCTTTTTGACGCCATACCACAAGTACGAAAGTGTAGGTGACGCCAAATTATTCTGTAGAAAATATGAATATTAAGGCCTCCACTCACCAAACGCGTGTCGTGCGCGGCGCGTGTGCTGCGCGGGCCCGCACAAGTTGTAAAGGATTGAAACTACACTTCAAACACACATCGACCGCGGTCTGAACGCGGGCCGCGTGTCGTGCGCGTCGCGCGTGAAGCGCGGGCCCGCGCTGCTGAGTGTGATAGAGATAGTGAGATACATATTAAATGTGTTGGTAGTGAGAGATATGACGCGCGGGCCCGACGCGTACCCCCGCTTTGCTACACGCCGCCCTCTTGCAGTGTGAATAT
Organism: Epinotia bilunana; assembly: GCA_947049275.1. Lineage (NCBI taxonomy): Eukaryota > Metazoa > Arthropoda > Insecta > Lepidoptera > Tortricidae > Epinotia > Epinotia bilunana. The sequence continues at coordinate 6,438,538 of OX346276.1, read as the reverse complement.
ACCGCTACAACCGCGCTCGACACGCGTTCGGTGGGTGGAGGCCTTTACTTGAAAGCATGACTGACAGCTGAGAGGTGACTTTGACAGCGTGCACAGTATGCAGCTGTCCTTGGCGCCGTGGGCACGACAAAACGACATTTAGGTGTTTTTGGATTTTGGTCTCCAAAGGGTTAACTAGTTGACAGTCATGTTAAGCACTCTACTCACGTGTCCGGCGACGATGCTGATCAAGGTCATAGTTTATGGTCGGTTCGGTAAGAATTTTACATACTTTCTAAATGCATGGCTTCTAATTTTCTCGTTCGTAAATAATCTCTTAACGACCTCCAAGCACAATGTACAGTTATGTTCAAGAATACGTTATGCGGAAAGCTACGTTAGATTGGTGACAAATCATCGTGGTATCTTGCCAATCAAGCGATCGACTTGCAAACTTGTAAATAAATAAAAAACATAACGACAACGTGACACAATAAGTAATCTTTTATTGTCGTTGTATATTATAACATTTATAACACTCACTTACATTGGCGGCAATAATACTAGTAGTTGCCCCCAGACCCCGTGGCATGGTCGGCCTTATCACACGATAAGTGACAAGATAGAGCGTCCGTCACTGGCTGACACCGTTCAATAGAACGAGACGGACGCTCTATCTTGTCAGTTATCGCGTGATATTAAAATGCAAAATAAATGGGTGTCTAAGTTGCAATCTAGTTTAAATATTTATAAACATATACCGCAGTAAAGGAGAGCAAATACTAGTTTTTTTATATTGCCACAAACATTCTACATGAACACTAAATACATAAGTATTTCTAGGCCGTATTACAGTACTTGGTGCAAAATCTATGCTAGAGTAGAGAATAATACGTTTAGTAACAATCTGGGGGGCGATTTTTGACTTTCGAGCGCTCGAAAATTAAATAAAAGTTAATGCTATTGTAGTGTCATAATCACAGGCACTTACTTTCTACCGATAGAATTGAATACGAGTGGTCAATACCGCACGTTTTAAAATTTTCTATCGTCATTTCTAAATAGCATTTCATAATATTTGTCAGTTTTCGAGTGAAAGAGTCGAACGCTCGAAAGTCAAAAATCGGTCCCCTGTATTCTCTAACAATCCATACTAATATTATAAATGGGAAAGTGTATGTGGGTGTTTGTTTGTCCGTCATTCACGGCAAAACGGAGCGACGAATTGACGTGTTTTTTTAAGTGGAGATAGTTGAAGGGATGGAGAGTGACATAGGCTACTTTTTGTCTTTTTCTAACCCCCCACTTCCCTAAAATGGGGGGTGAAAGTTTGTATGGAGCTACGATATAAACGACTCCCACGCGGACGGAGTCGCGGGCAGAAGCTAGTTATGATATAGGCGGGTAAATCACTGGTCAGTGGCGGGTGGGTGGCAACGGTGACAAAGGAGTTTAAGGGCGAATATTCAGCGTTTTTAAGGCGTTTTTTTCGTCATTGTCATAGACAGCAAATACTATTAAAAGGCACGAGTATCAGAGTCTACTTTTGTTGAAGATGTTAGCCAATACCAGTACTGAATCTTTTTTGATTAAAGGTTCTGCGGTACGTTTTACCTCTGATGAAATAATCTTGAGTCGACAATGACGTTAAAACCGAGCGGTTCAAACGCTCGGAGATTCGCCCAGAAGTCAGTGGTGGCGAATGGGATAAAGATTCTCTTGCCAAAATTGGCACTTAGCTGCAAGAACATAGGGTCGACTGGCAAAGTCAACAGCTCCTAAGGAAAAACACCGGGTTTCGTAGCCATTGTATAGGCTATATAAAGCGAAGTAGTTAATGTTTTTTTTTATGGAAAGCTGTTTTTAAAATCTGAATCAAGTGAGCTGCAACACGTTCACAACCAAGAACCCGCCTAGCGGGCACTCGTAAAGTTTGCTCAGATGCCGGCTGGGCCCGATAGGCGGGCAGTAGTATGAACTTGACGCGCCTAGCGAATTCTGTCGGTTTCTGGTGATATTTCCATTTTTAGTCCGGCTGCGAAAGTCTTAAGCATCACTGGCGCTTCGATTGTTACTAAACATATTGTTACAACCCTTTCTAAAACTAGAAAACAGTGTACTTAATTCTATAGTTAACGAGTGTCCGCGCGTCTCCACTCAACAGAGAATGTAAACGAAGCTATATTAAATATAGCTCATGTCTACCCCAAAGGGCCCATTCTGGTGGTGCAATAGTTTAAAATCGGATAAGTAGTTCGGGAGATTATCCCTAATACAAACCTACATCCTGTTAAAGTTTTCAACATAAATAATGAAGTAGGTATAGCAATTACCGCCCGAGGTTTATATTCGCGAATCACTGATTTAATTATATTGTTACCGAGCCATAAGCAGAATGAAATAAACCAATTTGTTCAGATAAATTAAAAATTAACGGAATAAAAATTGCGGTATTAATATGTACTTTTTAACCGACTTCAAAAAAAGGAGGAGGTTCTCAATTCGGTTGTATTTTTTATATAGAACACTAGGAGTCGGGAGGACAGACGCGGAGGTTGATTTTCATGGATGGTTATGGTGGTATATAACATAGGCAGTATTGTTATCATATAGTACTTTCCATTATTAATCATTGGTATTTTTCAAATTCCCAGAACACTACTTAGTTTAATATACTTAGATGTATATTAAGAAAATATTTTGTATTGGCTTTAGATCTATATGAGACAGTTTCAGTAGATGATTTATTTTATTATGCACCAAAGCAGTAAGATATTACGCACCCGTGGAATGATATATACTAATATTTCAATTATGCTACGTTTTAAAGGAGGAAAATACAATACTTTTCGTTTAAGTAACAGACATTGTCATGTCAATAATTTGAGACAAACATTAAGGTATGCATATACTTTTCACACCACTGCTCACCGCGTGGTCGTGCCGGAGGCTTCCCCTGGATTTTCCCCAGGCTACCCTCCAACCACGCAATTCGACCGCTATATTGGGTCCGTCCTATTATAGCAACAGTCAGGTAAAAAAAAAAACACTGCTCAGAAATATGTGGAAAGATGTTTTGGATTGGGGCTGCATAACTGTGAAGGACGTAGAATTAATAAACCTATGAATTTCATCAGGGCAACAAAGTTGGTATTGGACTGTTGAAAATATGACATATATTATACGTAAATACGGGCTTTTGCTGCCTGATTCAAATATATTATATATCTACTAATTTGCTATTCCCTCGCAGTAGTCGTGAAATCACTATGTAATGTCTCAGCCGGAAGTACAACAGATGGACTTCGACTCTTAACTTCGAGCCTCACCTTCGGCTCGGACCTCGTAGTCACTCGTCCATCTATTGCCTACTTTCTACTAACGGCTCTACAATGTAGGTATTCTAGTATTTTCTTTCTGTCGGTGGGAAACTTAAGTCTAATTTACATACTGTACTTCTAAACGAAAATTAACAATTAAAATTTCTTCGCAGTTACGTTTTTGGTTAGTTGCGAAACGGTGAAATCCAATTTTGATAGAGTATTTTTAGACTAGAGTTATTAAGTACGACCAATTTTCATTAAGTTACGTAAGTGCAAACTAATTTATATACCTTTACATATTTATCAGTGCATGCCTACATATAATTCCTTGTATGATGTACTTCAGTACGATTTTAACTCTAACTTCGTTATGTTACAATTCTAGAGGTTTCATTCAAAAAGTTAGCTTCGCATATGCAATGTTTTAGGAAGAAATAACATATTGCATTAATAATTTTATCCCCATATACTCACAGGGACAAACAAATAAAATGCTTAGGGCCTGTTTCACAATCGCCGGATAAAGTTATCTGTCAGTTAAAATTATTGCTATCCTTTTCTCCCGTCATATAAAAGAAAAGTAACAGCCAACATTTATCTGACGGATATGTTTTAACTGGAGATTTTGAAACAGGCCCTTAGTCATTTAACATTACTATACCTAAGAGTTAACTGAAGTTTTTACCGTCACTGTTGGCTGCATGTTTCGAACTCATCTGGAGTTTTACACTAGATTCAAAGCCGCCCGAGAGAATCGAACAACTTACATACATAAAATCAAGCCTGTAATTCCAAAAGGGGTGGGCAGGGCACATTCAATTAAATTTTCAGAGCTACTTGTAACAGTGTAGGTTAAATATGAAAAGAATGTTACGCTATAAATTTATAATGCTGTGATAGGCTGCGAGCCCATCTGCCACAACACTATTCAAGTTCCTACAGTCGACTCATGGGGCGGGCTGCACGGTTTGGTGCAGTCGTTTGTTTGACAAGTTCCTATGGAATGACAGCTGCATATTTAACGTTGATCGGTCTGTGATCGTAAGTTGGTGCAACCGTTTTAGGGTGAGTCTACATCAGAGCACTGCGAGGTAGCGGAGCGGCGAGGAAAAATTCCACCAATAGGAAAAGATGCACGATTGAGTTCTCGCTCGCTCGAGTTCTGGGGGGCTCACCCTTACAACAATCACGGGGCGAAAGAACATATGTTATTCCAGCCTGGGTGAAGTTTACAACAACGAAGCTAAAATTTTGAATCTGTAACTCTACACAAGCACAAACAGCTGTAAAGATTGAAAAAGTCTGCAGCTACCTGTAAAAATACAAACTTACAGCTAAAAGCAATTTAGAGCTATGTAAAATTTGTATTTGAATTCGTAGAAATTTGGAAATAAATAATACTCTTCTTTAGAGTGTTTATTTTGGTTGGCATTTTTTATAATTCTACTAATACTACGTTACAGTTTTCCTGTATTTTAGTGATAATCTTGAGAACATTGTGGATGAATTAATTGGAAGACCGGTAAAATATGAATAGGTTTATTTTTGATGAACCGTTTAAAAACCAAACAAAAAAGTCTAAAAGAATTTCTTAACTATTAGTTCAAATAAAAATTAAATAGTACCTATTCAAGTTTAAATCGTTTCTCTGATCAAATTATTCTAGTTTTTTCCTGATGTTAATGCATTTTATATCTTTGTATTTACTTACAATCAGCTTACTTCAATACTCACTTTCTCTAAGGTTTTAGCGATGCAAAAAAGCGTTAGTGATCATGTTTGCAAATTTATCCAGGGTTACAAATTGGATAATTTTACAGTTTCGTAACTTTTCAATCATAATGTCATAATTTCAAGGCATCTCCTTTTAAACCTTCACATCCACGAAACAATATCCAAGAAAATAAAATGGACTTTGAACCAAGCAATTTGGATGACAGTTTCGAATATTCATAAATTTCATTATACTCTTAAATTAAACGGAACGATTCAAATGAAAACCATCCTTTAAACTTTCACTTGCTTCTATTAAACTATTTTGTCCTTTCTGTACTAACCGGGAACGCAGATTAATACCGGATCAAATCCGTTTCGCAACCGGTTACGAAACTGCTAATTCACTAGCGTTCTTCAACTCGCGTTACTATCGCAAGTGACAACAATCGCCAGGCACATCTCGCCCTTCCGGCCCTGGCTATTGGGTTGTGTTTCGCTTGGTCATTTGAGTAGTTTCTCCTGTTCGTCCCGGGCGCCGATATACTCGCCGTTTCGTTCGGGGGAGCATACTTCGGAACGGTTCATGAAGGAGGAGCGAGTGTGCGGCGACGCCGACACGGGGAGGGGGTTGGGGGACACCTGTAGAAGGGAGGGGGGGTGTTAGAAAATACAGAGCTATATCTAGCTACCCATCACAAGTAGATTGAGAGCGTAAAAAGGAAGTAAAGGCGTCCTTCTTTGTTTTTTACGCTCTCAAACAACTACAGTAACTGGGGATAGTTTAGAAAAACACCGGACAAGTGCGAGTCGGTCTCGCCCACCGAGGGTTAGGTAAAAAATTACAAATGTATAGTTTTCTGACTTTTTCCTATACTTGTTGTGTGTAGTATAAGACAATATTACTTGCCAAATTTCATAGTTCTAGATTAAGAGTCCGCAGTAAGCTCGGCCGAATTTCACCTTCCCATACAAACGTAGTTACGCTCTCATTTTTAAACTACGTGTTGGAGTTTGACGAAACTTTGCACATACAATGACATGAGGCATATCTATGTCTGTAATTAGTTTATATGGTTCCAGTTTATAAAACAAACAAAATACAGCAAAAACAAGTTTTGTATGAAAAACTTAAATCCGCTGTATTTTTTTTATATGGTATTCGACACTACATAAACTAACTACAGACATAGATATACCTCATGTCATTGTATATGCAAAGTTTCGTTACAATCCAACACGTTGTTTTAAAATGAGAGCGTAACTACGTTTGTATGGAGAATCGAGCTTACTGCGGACTCATAAAAAGTACCCTATAAATTTAGATTATTCTTATTCTTATTTCTTATTTATTTATTGATAAATGTACATCTCATTTACAAGTCAGAGTATAGTAATATTTTAAAATTTTTGGCCTGTGTTAGGGTCAATGATCTTTTTGGAGAAACTCATTTACATTGTAGCATACAAGGTCAGTAAGCAATGCCTTGAGTTTTTTTGTAAATGAGGCATCACTCCCTTTTTCCTTCCTTGAGAGTGTCGAAATATACGTTTTTTGCGGCATAAACGGGCGTATCTTTTTTACGTTAACTTAGAGGAACGGAACCCTAAAAAATGGGACTGCAAAGTGGTTCAAAATATTGCTTTAATATATATTAAACAATATTATATTAAACATATATTAAAATAACAATATTTATACCTGTCTTGACGGAGTCTTGTGTTCTCCACTGATGCTTATATCTTCATCAACTGACTGCAACAACTGCGGAGAAAAAAACACTTTTAGTATTCAGTTTAACTGGAAGAGAAGTAGGAATAAGTTTACCTTTGTACTTATTTTACCTGTTTTTTTGTGTGTACAACAAAGTGTACATACGTAAATTTCATTTGTCTAGTTCCCTTACATTTACAAAGACTATTCTGTTCCATTAATTCAAAATCTTATGAGTCACTACAACAGAAACCTGTATATTTGGGTAATCCGTCATAAGCAAACACCGGTTTGGCGGGGGCAAATCTGTACTGACGTTTAATAGTGCGAGGACACATTAAACTAATTTTATTAGTTGATATCGATAAAAATGACGTACAACCGTTGGGTAATTTCAAGAATTTGAATGAAGAAGAAAACTACATACACAAAAATAAACTTTTTGCGTAATTAACATTTTTAATATTTAATATAATTTTCATAATATACAATCAAAATTTTCTCCACATTTTCAGACTTTAATCTTCGTCGCCTGGGTGACAATATCCATTTTAGCCAACTAAATGACCTTTCTAGGTCAACTGTAGTAATTGGAGCAAATTCAAACAATTTATAGTATTGATGAATTTCTGTTATATGACTCAGTTCTATTTCTATTCCGATAAGTATAAATGAAAGAAGTTTGCACATAGTTAAACGTATTCAAACTAAGCCATTAGTTTAGTTATGATAATGATGTTAAAAATTTATTTTTATCGATGTCGATAAACTTAGTCGATTTTTAATTAATCACTAGCACTGGTACATTTTTGCCCCCGCCAAACCGGTGTTTGGTCATAACCCATTCACCAGGGCTCTCGAGTATGCGCTGTAGGAGAGTGAATGAAATGCATTTGTTTCTAAAGTCCGTCCACGCTAAGTCTGCATTCAAATTATTTGGCAACACCGTCTTATAAAATTATATTTATCTGATTAGTGTTGCCCGATTAGTTGATGCGGACCTATTGTAGCACTCTAACTGTCGACACAATTAGTCCACAAATCAGTATGTTTGCCATTGATCTGGTATACTCTTTTCATAGTAAAAAAAACATCATCATCATCATATCAGCCGAAAGACGTCCACTGCTGGACATAGGCCTCCCCCAAAGAGTGCCACAGTGACCGGTCCTGCGCCACCCGCATCCAGCGGACTCCCGTGACCTTTACCAGGTCATCAGTCCACCTTGTGGGGGGCCTACCCACGCTGCGCCTTCCGGTACGTGGTCGCCACTAAAGAACCTTTCCGCCCCAACGGCTATCGGTTCTACGTGCAATGTGTGCGCAAAAAAAAAACACAACGACCTCAAAATCAAGTCTGATCCTTCTCCAATATCTTTAATATCCTGGACAACTTCGCTAGAACCAGCTCGTCCATTTCAATACGTTTCCTTTCCATCAACAGTCGCTCGTCGGCCGGTGCGCGGGGCCGCAGGTTCGAGTCATCGCTTGGTGACAGATTGTGGAAGGTCAGGAGAGAGGAGTCGGTGTGGAAGGTTGTTTTTTTCTTTTTACTGTGGTCTGGAAGGTAGGAAGAATGATAAAATATGCGAATAGGTAATTAAAAAAAAAACAATCGATTTCAATCGATCGCATCAGATGATGTTTTAGTTGCAAAAAAATAGCTATATGTGATAAGTGCGCATACTATTTAAGGAGTTTCGAGGATCTCTCAGATTCGATGAGGTAGGGCATAGCGAAATGTCATCCCGCTCGAATGTGGAGCAGCCCAACTGGGGAAGTACCTCCGCCTTGCAGAAGACCACAGCCATAATAACACTACTACCTGCTCTGTAGTAGTGTTGTGCTCCTGGAGGTGAGCAAGGTCGCCAGATCTCCCGACGATGCGTTGTGTTGAGAGCGAGAGAATTTGTTCCCTCAGCTGTCAACACGGCGAATCCTCAAACATATCAAGGGTCGGCAACGCCCATGTGCGGTGTCCGCTTACCATCAGGCGGGCCGTACGCTTGTTTGCCACCGTCGTTGTATAAAAAAAAGATCACAATCAGATTTCGATTTTGATAAGAAAGGAACCAATCAGAGAGAGAGAGTTTCTTCAAAAGTACCTATTGTCTGGTATCTGTATAGGGATAGAGCGGAACAGCGTTATTTAGCTATCTTGGATATTTATTAAACAAGAATCTCAATTCTAGAATACCATTTCGTAACTTGTTGCGAAATTATGGTTACGAAATGAGAAAGCAGTTTCCTTAAATTTTGAACCTCGTTCCTAAATCAGCCATTTTGTAACCACAAGAGGATCTGTGTCCCACTGTGAAGTTGTTTACAATATTTTGTTACGAAAAAGGACACCAAGATAAAATAGATAAAACGCTGCTCAAAAACAACCAAACGAAAATCCTCGATAACTAAAGTAAAATACAGAAAAATAAAAATCTAACCATAATTCAAACTATCGACACTCTTGTTCAACACAGACTTATTCATCCAGAAATTGTTCCGAACGCACTCCACACAGCTGTTCGCATCATCCGTGGCCAGCTTAGCCACATCGGAGCACAGGCTCGAATCAAAATCACTGGCATACGACGGCCAATTATTGGATCTATCGGAACACACGTAGGCCAATGACTTGGTCACAACTTCTGGGTAGTCTTCGGTTGCTTTTGTTGTGTTTGGCAAACTTTTGGCTTCGCAGTTGAGCTTTGGCAAATGTTTGGAGCCGCTGGCGTGACGGTATATGTGATTGTCATACGGTTCTAGTTGGTCTGATGAGTGCTGGGGGTTCACTTGCCGTAGTTGCATTACGTGAGATGTTTGGGGGCTCTGAAAGACGTTGAATGGGAGAGTTGTCTACTCTGTGGGTTAGATAAATTATATAATGTCTACTCTATACGTTTACACATTGCTTTCCGTTGACTATTTACATCAATATATTTTTTTAAATACAGCCAACACAAAAAAAAACCGCACTCAAATCGGTTTATTCGTTCGGAAGCTACTATGCCACTGACACCTGTTAAACCACATGTTAAAGTCACCCTCCCTATCTGTTCCCGCTGAAGGCAGAGGACGTAAAAATAAAAAATAAATATTTCTATGAGTGCTTTACAACTCTAAAGTTTACGGGGGCGAAAAATCAATCCGAGGCTCTAGTATAAGTTTTACCGAAACAAAACGTTGCGACCGCGTTCGCGTTTAGCTGTCATATCCCATACAAATTGAGGGTAAAACGCAAACGCGATCGTAAAGTTTTGTTTCGGTAAAACTTATACTAGAGCCTCCGTTCTCTCCGAGTATTCACTCATATACTACTGAATTATACTGCAGCGACAACTGAACTTGCACTAGCTACTGAGAACGCAATTTGAACCTTATTACTACTAGCAGTAGGCACCTCCTCTCTAGACATTGAGCTGGTACATTTGACTAACTTCTTCGAAACAGTGCTAGCAGAATTCGTCATTTGCTGAAAGAGAGAGGGATTAGGATAACGAAATTGGCGGGAATAAACCTAACTATTGTAATTGGGCATTTTCAATAAAACGTGTACCCAATTAGCGTGAGTTGTTAAATAAAAAATAACTCAGTGTCAGTTTTGTGACGACAATTAAGCACTCAGTTTGTAAAAATATTCACTTTTTATGTTTAATTTATAAATGATATGCATATACACGTTAATTAAATGTGATAAAAGTTCATTTTTACATCATTTGTATGCTTAATTGTTGTCACAAAACTGACACTGAGTTAATTTTTATTTAACAACTCACGCTAATTGGGTACACGTTTTATTGAAAATGCCCAATTTCGGCATTATTGGCACTGAGCCCAAAATCAGAGCTCTAGCTCCAAACCTACCATTTTTTTTTCACAGCTGCAGAACTATCTAGGCAAAATAACACGCTCAAAATGATCTAGACAGTTCTTATCCTCTGGATAGTCGTGTGTAGGTCATTTTTTCATTTTTTCTATAATAAAGTGAGCCTTAGCTTGTCTAACTCGCTGTCGAACTGGTCGTCGCGCCCTAGCCTCTTGAAAAGTGGATTGCTGCTGCAAAGTACCAGGCGCCCATACTTCACAAAGAGTTTTAGGGGCCCATGGAGTTCCTTTGATGAGCCTTACCTTAACCAACTCGTTGTCGAGCTGGTCATTGGTGTCACCTTTGGGCAGTGCGTAAAAAAGTGGATTGTATTCTTCGATTGATTTTTCAAAGTACCAGGCGCCCATACTTCACAAAGAGTTTTAGGGGCCCATGGAGTTCCTTTGATGAGCCTTACCTTAACCAACTCGTTGTCGAGCTGGTCATTGGTGTCACCTTTGGGCAGTGCGTAAATAAGTGGATTCTATTCTTCGATTGATTTTTCAAAGTACCAGGCGCCCATACTTCACAAAGAGTTTTAGGGGCCCATGGAGTTCCTTTGATGAGCCTTACCTTAACCAACTCGTTGTCAAGCTGGTCATTGGTGTCACCTTTGGGCAGTGCGGAAATAAGTGGATTCTATTCTTCGATTGATTTTTCAAAGTACCAGGCGCCCATACTTGCTTTGCTTTACTTACCATGAGGTTCCTTAGATTGAGCCTTACCTTATCCAACTTGTCTTCGATTGCAGCTTCAAAGTACCAGGCGCCCATAGTTTGTGTTTGGTGGCCCATGAGGGGGGTCGCTTGGAGTCATGGATCTATGATACTCAGGACAGGCTTATACGTGATGCCACGACGAGGGACGGAAAAGCTCATATGCAGCTAAATTAAGAACTGATCTTAAAATGGCTGATGTCTTGCCATAAACAACCTACTCAATTTGGACGGGTAATGGTTTATTTATGTGCCACAACTTCAAAAAAAGTGAAACTATGAGAAGGACGACGAATGATATTTCCCTTTCTGTCACAGTAGATCTGTATGCTAGCAGCTCGCTCGCACGTGGTATTATTATTACCATAGTCTGGCCTGAGTATCGCAGGTGCTTGGAGTGTACAGAAACGGGCATACCTTGTCCAACTCGTTGTCGAGCTGGTCGTTGGTGGCGCCCTTGGAGAGCGCGCCCTTCTCCATGAGCGTGGCGCGCTTGGCGGCCAGGTACAGCGCGCGCTTCACGGTCAGGTAGAACAGCTCGGCGGTCGCGCGCACCGAGTAGTCCGGCACGAACGTGTGCCGGAGCATGGAGTCCATGTTTATATTCTGCAGGCTGCCCATGGCGGACGGGGTGGGCGACTCCGCTGGAACAAGTGAGGGCGGGTTGCATCAAACGTTCAATATGATGCTATAGCTGTCTAACGGTCAAAGTTCTCATGATTGTATGAGTTGAGCCCAAGTTTATTAGTAAATTCGCTAGCAGTGAGCTTCTGGTGAGGTAGGGCACAGCGATATGTCATCGCGCTCGAATTTGGAGCAGCTCAACTGGAGAAGCACCTCCGCCTTGCAGAAAACCACAGCCATAATAACACTACTACTTGCTCTGTAGTAGTGTCGTGTTCCTGGTGGTGAGCAAGGTCGCCAGAGCTCCTGAGGATGCATTGTGTTGAGAGCGAGGAAATTTGCTCCTTCAGCTGTCAACACGGCGAATCCTCAAACATATCAAGGGTCGGCAACGCCCATGTTACTCCTTTGGAGTTGCATGCGTTTATAGGCTGCGGTGTCCGCTTACCATCAGGCGGGCCGCACGCTTGTTTGCCACCGTCGTTGTATAAAAAAAAAAGTGAAAGGATACCTCTTTCGATGCAATCGAAGGTGTTTTACGATGTCGAGTTGATCAGTGTCTAGTAATGCTCAATCAAGTTTTTTGGATAATGTATGTTAAAATGTACACATTTTTTGAGGCTCATCTATTTTTGCGCAGACCATATTTTTTACTTTACAAGCCGCACCGCAATACAGTCAATCCACGATTTTCTATGTTTGCCAAAGTTTACGTCATTTCCACGGCTTGAAAAAAATGCAATCGCTTGAGAAATTCTGCAACTAGAAACTCAACATTTCACCCTTACAAAATGAGCCTTATCCGTAAAGGCATCCTTTTAATACTAACCGACACCGATGTTCTGCGTGAGCGCCTGAACGCCGAAGTACGTGAACGGCCCGGCTTCGAACACGAGGTTCTCGCGACCGACCGTCACCTCCACGCGACCCTCCAGGATTAGCACGAAATAGTCCACCTGAGGATAAACAGGGACATGTTATCAGACTGTACTGATGGGAAAATACCGTTTGGAATTTTATTCAATATTAATACACTACAATAAAAAGACCGGGTTGCACTCCGGGAGTGCGAGCAGAAGTGAAAACTTGAACATTTTGACATTTCGAATCGACGAATACCGTAGCGACAGAAGTAAACTATTTCACTTGCCAATTAGCGCGTGAGAACCCCCAAGCCTCGTCCCGAATCTCTCACCATTTACGGTCACGTGACGTGTGGCGAGTTTAAAAAAATTTCCCCATCCCAAAAAGTGCACAGCGCCGCTAAAGAAGTTTTCACTTCAAAAAACTTTTTATTGCACGGATTGCATACAATATTATAGTCCGCGGGTGACAACCAAAACTCACTAATTACACGTAATAGGTAAGGGGAAACTCAACCTCGTTACTATTTCAACACACTAGATATTTCTTACATAATGTTTTGCAGTTAGTGAGTTTTTCTTGTCACCCAACAATGTATTCACGATGGACATGAAAAACCTTAGAGCGGTTACACACAGCGACATTTCTGCAGCGACACAAACGTGCCTTTCATAAAGGCATGATTGTATCACACTAGTGTCATGATGCCTAGGTATAGATCACCTCTCATGGTCACCGGCACCGATAGTGGATCGCGTTTGTATAGTATCACGTGCAACAATCTGTCTCTCCCGTTCTAAAAGTGTAAGAGAGGCTATCCCCATTCATACGGGGGACTAGAGGATTTTAAAAGTTTTGACACAATGGTTTGGTGGCCCATGAGGAGGAGCTCAAAACTGTACAATATGTGTCTGTCCCTTTCACTGCATACGTGTTAGACAAAGACTCACCGGTTTCCCCTGCTGGTAGACGTACATCCTTCTTGGTCTTTCCCTTCAGCTTGACGTGGTGGATCACGTAGAGTAGCCTGACCCTCTCGCTCTAAACGTGTTAGAGAGAAGCTATACCCATTCATAAGAGGGGACTAGAGGAATTTAAAAGTTTTAACACAATAGTTTGGTGGCCCACGAGGGGGAGCTCAAAACTGTGCAATATGTGTCTGTCCCTTTCACTGCATACGTGTTAGACAAAGACTCACCGGTTTCCCCTGCTGGTAGACGTACGTGGTGGGGTCCTTCTTGGTCTTTCCCTTCAGCTTGATGTGGTGGATCACGTCCTGCTTCAGCAGCCGTCGGAGTACCGTCTCCGAGACCGTGTCAGGACGGAAGGCTTCCACGCCTGAATAAAAAAACATTACATATAGATAAATCGTTGTATTTAGCAAAGATTTATGAAGGATATCTATGCTGCTGAGAGGCAGGTTATACTCCTCAGTCTCCTCAGTTCTCTGCGCGATCGCATCAGAAATGAGGCTATCCGCAGCAGAACCAAGGTAACCGATATAGCCCTCCGAATCGCTAAACTTAAGTGGCAGTGGGCGGGGTAGGCCCCCCACAAAGTGGACTGATGACCTGGTAAAGGTCGCGGGATTCCGCTGGATGCGGGTGGCGCAGGACCGGTCATTGTGGCACTCTTTGGGGGAGGCCTATGTCCAGCAGTGGACGTCTTTCGGTTGATATGATGATGATGATGATGATCTATGCTGCTACGTAGCTGGCCCTGGTAAAGGTCGCGGGAGTCCGCTGGATGCGGGAGGCGCAGGACCGGTCATGGTGGCACTCTTTGGGGGAGGCCTATGTCGAGCAGTGGACTTTCGGTTGATATGATGAACCTAGCTTGGTCACAGAGATCGACCAGGTCAGGTAGATAACACCCATATTATAGTGTTTCGTTTAGGCGCAACCTAACCTAAAGGACTGGTTGATCTGGTGGAGGCGATTGCGTAAGTGTCAACCAGTTGGAACGGCTTTCGAAGTAAAATTGGCAGCCGATCCAGGTCAGTGCATCAATTTACGATACAGCTTTAGAAGCACGATCTTGCTACTAATAAAATGGGCCAATCACACATTTTTGTTGCTATCGTGACAAGGGCAAACCATTTTTTTATGGTGGGACTTATCTTTAACATTTCCAGTCCATATTAAGATCATTTTTCTAAGAAACTCGACGAGATGTGAAGCGAAATTCCGTAGTCCGTAAGCCCACTTGTTGGCAACTTTGACGCCGTCTGCCAAGTACTTCCGGCCATTTCAGGACTGACAGACTTAGGTTTACTCTCTCTACGATTAAACGGCTAAATGACGCCACATGTGTCGTTCTGTTGTCACATGACGTAAATATACCGATACAAATTTTGACCGGACGTGAAGGATTTTCAAATTTTCGACTAATTTTGAATGTATTTTTTAATTTTATTCTTGCCCAGCACAACTTTCTCGACCTGCTGCCATGCATTTTATCATGTTGTCATGTGACGTGGGTGTATTGGGCTTACGGACTATAACTGGCGACCCTTTTTCCGACCTAGCCAAGAGCGCCAAACCCAGTTTAATAAATCTGTTGGGACATAGTGGCCAGAACTCCTATGTGCTTTGTTTAGAGTGTACCCGTATATTTGTACCTAGCTGTCAGTACAGCGAATCCTGGAGAATCCAGTGCTTACCATCAGACAGGCCGTGTGCCAGTTTGCCGCCGTTGAAGTATTAAATGCAAACTCACAAGTGAACTTGAAGGTGGCCAGCGTCAGTTGCGGCGATATGTGTTTGCGCATTGCAGCTTGTTCGTGGGATTATTTCGTCGACGCTTCATTACTTTTGGGGTCACAGTATACCCCTGAAGTTTCTAGTCTATTGTCTACTGAGTCTACTTACTATCAGGCAACGCACGCTTCTTTGCCTCTTTGCCACTTCTTCGTTGCTTCTTCAAGACTGAGGAGCGTGAGTGGCGTGACTGACTGTTTTTAAACATAGCCGTTCAGAGATTCCCAAAAGTCGTCCGGGTCTATATCCGTAGGAGACACGTCCAAAGAAAGTCACACTCCTCTAAACATGTGCTACTTAGTATACTTGGATCACCCCTGAAGTTTCTATGGTCTATTGAGTCTCCTTACTATAAGACACCGTACGTTTCTTTGGCACTTCTTCGTTCGTTCAGATAAGACAAGATTCATTTATTGACAAAAAATGTGCACAAATAAATCACATCTCGAACATAAGGCCTTACAGTTTCAGTTTACAGTGTCGTGGCCACCGATAGCGCTGTTCAGCGTAGTCATTCATAAAGAGCGTCTCAAATATCGGCCAGGTCTAGGCAGACCCATAGTAGACACGTCCAGAAAGTTATGAACTTTCGCATATGTAGCGACTATCCTAGCATTGATGGTACTTACTAGAGCTCAGGAACTGGAAGGTGGCCAGCGTCAGTTGCGGAGATATGTGTGTGCGCTGGTTCTCATGTTTTTCAGCGAACGCGCCGAAATCCTGCAGCTTGTTAGTTGGTTTGTTTCGTCGCCGCTTCGTACGGTTGTCCACTGTTGAAGTAAATACATATTAGGGGACAATCTTACCGAAACCTAACTAGCCAATGGTGAGCTCAATAAGGCTTGTGTTGTGGGTACTAGGAAACATCCAAGATTCGGAAACAAATACTTGCTCTTACCGGGATTCGAAAACAGGAGCGTCAGCTACATAGGCAGGGTAAGTACCCTAGGCTACACCGGTCATCAAATGAAGAGGTGTTACCTGACTGAAGACCGTAGCCATAAGAATACCACTACCCCCCTGGGGGTCGCCACCCACAGTTTGAAAAACATTGCGCCACGGTGTTTGCCAAGATTGTAGCATAAAAAAAATTGTATACTGGTATGTCAGAAATGTACAAATAAATAGTAAATTACTGCAGAGGCCGGGAAGTAAGGGGTTGCCGGCCGAGGCCGGATAGTTATGAGGCTGGCAACCCCTTTGAACGCCGAGGTATGTATAGTGCTTTTTTCAAACATGCAATGAAAGAAATAAAATAAAACTCCAGGAAATCCAACTTTAATTTTCATGGCTGAACGCCGTGATCCTGTGAAATTAAAGAAGACCATCTTGCCGGCCTAGGCCTCCAATTTTGTATGAAATGCCATTACGGGTCTCTCGTCTCGCTGCGCCCGAAACGTGACACTTCGAAGCCCATTATGAAGAACACAACGTCAATATTTCTATGCATGTTTGAGAAAAGTAACTTACTGAACACGTCAGTCTCATCGACGATCTCCGATTGTATCATCTCCTCGATGACGTCTTCCAGGGTCACCAGGCCGATGGTCTCGTAGAACGGGTCCCCTTCACCCTCGTTGTTGATGCGATGGACGAAGGCCATGTGGCCTTTGTGGCCTGTGGAAGGTGAATCAAGAATGTACAAAAAGTTTTTACGTCACTCTGGGCGTTAAGTGAGATTTACCGCCCACTGGCGCAGCGGCAAATCTCATTTCGCACCCAGGTGAAGACGTAAAATTTGTGTACGCACCACGGGCGGTAATTTGTAAAGCCCCAGATCGCATATTTATGGCCCTCACCTTCGGTTCTGGCCACAAACACCTGCGATCTGGAGCATTCACGAATTCACCGCCCTAGGTACGTAATGTACTATTAAAGGCGTGAGGGGTAACGGTCGTTTGACACCCGGCTGTCTTTAAACTGCTTACGCCCTTAGTCCACCTACGCATTCGCATGCGGTAGCAAAGTGAAACGAAAGAGATGGCCGGATTGGATTCTCGCCCTCGCCGCGGCCATCTCTATCGTTTCGCTTCGCTACCGCATGCGAATGCGTAGTTGAACTAAGGGCGTTAAACATCACATGCGAACGTGAAGTTGCATGGATACCGATTTTATTTATTTATTTATTTATTAAAAACTAAAATTAGACATGAATGGGAAGATACATTGCTCCACAAAACTACATCGATAGTTTGACTGTGGAGTCAAAATTACAGTCTCATTTCTCTTTAATATAATATAGTAGTGTCTTGAATATCTACCATGTATAGGTACGCTACATTCTTTTATATTACTATTAAGATTTGTACAGGATATCAATATAGTACATTACGTACCAAGGGCGGTGAAATCGTGAAAAGCCCAGATCGCAGGTGTTTGTAGCCGAACCGAAGGCGAGGGCCATAAATACGCGATCTGGGGCTTTCCGAATTACCGCCCGTGGTAAGTACACAATTTTACGTCTTCATCTGGCCACAATGCGAGTTGTACCGTACGCGCAGCGTGCAGTAAAACTCGCATTATGGCCAGGTGTGAACGTAATAGTACATTGTTTAACGAGGGGCGTAAGTGGAATATTGCGAACAAGAGTCTACTATGTCTATGTCTCGTCTATGTCTATGACTCGAGTTTGCAATATTCTTACGCCCGTGTTATACACAATGTTTTTCATCACATTTGCGAGGAAACAAATACATTTTAGATGAAATTAATACAAATCTTAATAAAAACTGCGACATGTCAGTTGTCCATTTTGTTGAATTTGACGTGAGGCGCGTATGGCAAAGACCCTTCGGTATACAGCCACGATTTGAAAACACTTTTTGACACTATTACACTATTTTACATAGACAATAAATAACTACATATTAAATCTGTAAATAATTCTGTTAAACATGTTTAAGTAGTGTTTTTAAGTTTAAATTTATTTATAAATACGTTTTCAGACATCGTATTTAATATAATCCTCAACCTCTTTGCTTTTTAAATGCCGCATGAGTGACAGATACAATTTAAGACAAAAACCATTACGCCTGTGGGCGTAACATAGGCTATTAAAGCTCTGTATGTCTGCGCATTATGAAGCCCGTTTCGAGCAAGTGTGATGAAATAGTACATTACTGCCCGTGGTGAGTACACAATTTTACGTCTTCACCTGGCCACAATGCGAGTTTTACCGTACGCGTAGCGTGCAGTAAAACTCGCATTATGGCCAGGTGTGACGTAATAGTACATTGTGATACAAGTATGTTGATAATTACATCAGAGGGCGCATCACGCGAGCCGCAGGTGAGCGTGATAAGAGAGCCGAGGATTGTAATTATCAAAGCTCACGCGTTTCATACGACGTTTTTCAACACATTTTGCGAGGAAAAAAACGTTTTCATAAGATGAAAATTTGATAGGCCTGTCAAGTTATTTTCTTTACTTATTGATGTCAAGAATTTCTAGTGGCGTCCATTCTTTTTATCACTTTTCTAGTCACTACGAATTAACATTTTTGTTAATAACCCAACACGCATTTACAATGTTTACAAATATCTGTGAAATAACCTATAATGGCGCGCATCAATTTTTTTTGTGAAGTTTGCGCAGTGCGCGCGCATTAGATGAAATCTCTTAACAGCCAATACAAAATAAAATAAATAATTTCGTTTTAAACTGTTATCTTTATTAATTCATGTAAAATGTTATCCAAATTGAATAGTTTTACTAAATGAACCGTTTCTATATCATATCCAAAAAGATATAGTCAATTAATTAATAAAAAGGATTTAATTTTGGTTAGTCGAGTAAGAATCCATTTGCCGAGAATTAAAAAAAAAGCTGTACATTCTGTACATACAACCCGGTCAGTTTAAGAATGCACCGTGTGCATGCATACATCTTGCTGCAAGGTGCCAACGTGACTTAATCGGAATATAACCATAACACACGAGTGTCGTAATGTAATTAAACACGCGTGTTTAATATCCAGGATTATGAGCCTAAAAGCGACACAATAAGAGGTACGTTACCAGCAATTGTGTTGAAAAGGTATTTTTTATACTCGTCGACTTTAATGTTTGAATTAAGACTTCGTACTTACACCAAACATAAATCACATACTTTCTACTATGGAGCTCTCAACTCAACATTTCATAACTGTTGAGACAACGAAAATTAAATTGACTAATCACGTGGCGCCTTTACTGGACTATAATGTATTTCACCAATAGAACGCAGTCATGAGAAAGTCAAAAAGTAATAGACATCAACGCAAAAAAAAGAAAAAGCCGTTGGTTGCACTTCGTTTTCAATAGATACCAAGTTTGTTTACCTAGTTCAGTTGACTCGTAGAAAAAGTATTGTATACAATAGTTATATAATTAGCTTTTTAAGTCTCGTACCTTAATTAGGCCACTCGGCAAGCTTCGTGGCCTAAACGTGGTACTCGACTGAAAAAGCATACATTATACAGAGTGTTTTTTTTTAAATGGGACAGTATGGGGAAATCCGAATCTAAAGGAGATAGAGGAAAAGTGTCCAAGGAGACATTAGGTGTTTTTTTATGTAAACAAATTTGGCTCATTAAAATTTTTGGTCAAGCGTGAGTTGTTCTTAAAAAATTATAAAGTTGGTCAATTTTTTTTTTGACGCGGGTCGGCTCTGTTTCATGTAAGGATTATTTCATTGTATGGAAAGAAAAAAATCTGAACAGCAGAAGTTGGTCAAATTTAATGAAAACTAATCTTCATACAATTGCAGTATTCGCCTTTTAATATTGTTACAAGTGCCTAGGCGTGTAAAAAAATATTTAAAATTATTCCATTTTTAAATTTCGATAATCGATAAGAGCTCGAGATGATTCAAGAGAAGAACATTTTTTTAAATCTTCGTAAGCATCATGGCACGCGATAGTCTTGAAATTATAAAAAAAAGAATTCAAATTTGGAACGTAAGTTAAGTGGCCCCCACGATCGCCCGACTTAACGCCATTAGATTTTTTCTTAAGGGTCGAATTTATGAATCCCGATACAACTCCGTACAAGAATTAAATGATACTGTTTACAACACTTTAAACACAATTCACCATAAGTCTCTGTTAAATGCAACTAGAAGTGTCTTGAAGCGTGCTCGTACCTGCATGAGACAAGACGGCGGCCACATCGAACATTTACTCAAGTAATAAACCAACTGTATGAAGATTAGTTTTCATTAAATTTGACCAACTTCTGCTGTTCAGATTTTTTTCTTTCCATACAATGAAATAATCCTTACATGAAATAGAGCCGACCCGCGTCAAAAAAAAAATTGACCAACTTTATAATTTTTTAAGAACAACTCACGCTTGACCAAAAAATTTAACGAGCCAAATTTGTTTACATAATAAAACACCTAATGTCTCCTTGGACACTTTTCCTCTATCTCCTTTAGATTCGGATTTCCCCATACTGTCCCATTTAAAAAAAACACTCTGTATAACAATTGCATAAAATACTATTTTGAATCTCCTTAATCTAGCTTTTTCAGGTACATGAACAATGTCCGCGGGCAGAGTGTTCAGTATATGTATAAGGTATGCGTTTCTTTAGTGTCCTGTCACCATAGTAATTGGACACTGTAAGTTACATACTCCATAACTTAACGGTTTTAAAAGTAGCGTTAATGATTGTATTAAGCTGTAACGAAAATTATACATTTCAACTTAAAGGGAAAATTTACTCATATATTGATAATACAAAAAAAAAAAGTTTAATTATTTTAATAAAATCTTTAAAATTAAATTGCTCGGAACTGGACCCTATATTTAATTTGATCCCTTTAATTTGTATTCATTGTTATGCGGACGACAGTACTGGGGATACGTATTACACGGGCCGCATAAACACCCCTCGTTTTGCTGTGGTAGAGAGTTGGTGTCATCTCTGGGCGGCACCTGAATACCAGCTTGGGCCTTTCGACACGCTTCAAAGACGCGCCGTGCGAATCGCGGAGATCCCGAACTTACAAGCGATACCGAACAGTTGAGTCTAAGGAGAGACTTCGCCTCCTTGTGCGTGTTCTATCGCGTGTATGACGGGTTGTGCTCCGAAGAACTGTTCGACATGATGTCCACGGCTGCTTTTTACCAACGCACCGCTCGCCGTCGGCAGGCTATTCATCCTCACACCCTGGAACCTAAATGGTCGCGTACCGTACGGTTTCAGAGAAATTTTCTCTCTCGGACGCTCCGGTTGTGGAATGAGCTCCCTACTGCCGAGCTTTTTCCGAGGGAGTGTGGGAGTATGGGGTTCTTCAAAAAAGGAGTGTATGAATCCTTAAAGGGTCGGCAACGCGCACGTGACACCCCTGGAGTTGCGAAGCGCCCACAGGCTACGGTAACCACTTACCATCAGGTGGGCCGTAAGCTTGTTTGCCACCGACGTGGTATAAAAAAAAATTACCGTCTTTAAACTGCTTGAACGGTATATCTCAAAAAACGTTCACATGCACACAATTATTTAAAATTGTTTTTTAAAGGTGTCAAAAGTGCCGTCCTTAAACTGCTTGCACATGTGGTCAAACGTAACGTCCTAAAACCGGCCAAGTGCGAATCGGACGCGCGCACGAAGGGTTCCGTACCATTATCTATAAACACGGCAAAAAATCACGTTTGTTGTATGGGAGCCCCCTTAAATATTTATTTTATTCTGTTTTAGTATTTGTTGTTATAGCGGCAACAGAAAAGCATTATCTCTGAAAATTTCAACCGTCTAACTATCACGGTTCATGAGATACAGCCTGGCGACAGACGGACGGACAGCTGAGCCTTAGTAATAGGGTCCCGTTTTTAACCCCCGACGCAAAGAGAGGGGTGTTATGGGTCATACTCAAATTTAGGTTCGCGTCTTTCCTGTGGACACTATAAAAGTTAAGGGCTACGAAGCCTAATTTTGGTTTGGACTCTTAATCCGCCTAAACAGCGTCTCCTCTTATGTCTGACTATTCGATAAAAACCTTATTTATATGCACGTGAGCTCTTAATTATTGACCACAGGAGAGACGAATTTTGCTTATACAGTGTGTTCGGGTGAACCCAGTGTATAAACGAAATTCGTCTCTCCTGTGGTCAATAATTAAGAGCTCACGTGCAAATAAATAAGGTTTTTATCGAATAGTAATATAGAAGATGAGCCGCTGTTTATGCGGATTAAGAGTCCAAACCAAAATTAGGCCCTTAACTTTTATAATGTCAACAGGAAAGACGCGAACCTAAATTTGAGTATGACCCTTATAAGTTTAACGTGTCTGTGTATCTGTCTGATGGTAACTTAGCTCCCAAACGGATGGACCGATTTGAATGCGGTCTTTTTTGTGTCATGGATAATTTTATCCCAAGTGTTCTTAGCCATATTTCATGAAAATCTGTTCAGCCGTTTTTGAGATATTGGACTTTGAAATGAAAATGTCGGGGGTTTTTCAACTTTTCTAAGTTGTAGTTATTACCCTTTGGGTACGGAACCCTAAAAAGGATTTTGCAGGTTCGCTGCCAACCTTACCGTCTTTGAACTGCTTGAACATGACGTCCAGCGTGACGTCCTCGAAGACGAAGTTGCACGGGTTCTGGTAGTACTGCGCGAGCGTGCGCAGCGGCGTGTTGTCGTCGGGGTCCACGAACGCCAGGTCCTTGATGAACAGCACCGTCACGATGTTGCCGCGGGTGCCCTCGAACACCGGGATGCGGGAGTAGCCTGCGGAGATGGACCTTATCAACAAGACAGTAATGGTCAATTTGATCTGCATTCAATCCGCATTTAATGGTATTGGCGCTTAGATCTCTTGCGCTGCGATGCGGGAGCTATACAGTAATGGACCTTATCAAGACGACTCTAAAGGTGAATTTATAGAATTAAACATTTATTCGTGAAGCCGCGTTCTCATTTGTGACGCATCAGAGCGCCTTCTGATGCGTCACAACACAACACGACAGACAAATGTGAACGCGGCTTGACAGTAGTGTCAAGCCGCGTTCACCTGCCGCGTGTAGCCCACAAAGACCAATGAAAAGTCAATCTATGCCGTTTCATGAAATGGGCCCAACTCAGCATGCAAGCATGGCTTTGACGCGTATTCTACGGTATTGACTCTAAGACCTCGATGCGAGAGTAGCCTGCGAATATGGACCACATTGACGACCGCTTTAGCCTAGTTGGTAGTGACCCTGCCTACGAAGCTAGAGGTCCTGGGTTCGAATCCCGGTAAGGGCAATTATTTGTGTGATGAGCACGAATATTTGTTCCTAAGACATGGATGTTTTATATGTATTTAAGTATTTATTTATCTACGTAAGTATGTTTATCGTCGTCTAGTACCCATAGTACAAGCTTTGCTTAGTTTGCGTCTAGGTCGATTTGTGTAAGATTGTCCCCTAATATTTATTTATTATTTATACAAAACAGCCAGGGAGGCTCGCGGTCCGCAAGCAAGGGTCTCCCAGCCACATGCGGCATGCAATTATATTTTTTCTACCGAGGAAAATACCCAATTGTATAATGAGAGTAATAAAGTTAAATGTAACATGAGAATTAAAATAATACCGCGGGAGCTTACGTAGACTAGGACATGCGCGTACTTATAGCAAAATATCAAGAGGAAAAGTTCAAGAGGTTGTTAGTTTGTATGTAGGGGGAATGTCCGGAACCAGCACATAAAATGGACCTTCAGGATGAAATCGAGTTTCAACAGACTTCAGAGAATATGACATCGACTGGAGACAAGAATGAAAGAGGATAGATTAAATTAGTAAAATCTAAATTATTAATTATATTAATTTATTAACTAGACTAGCTTCCGCCCGCGACTTCGTCTGCGTGGACCCGGGATAAAAACTATCCTATATTTTAAGTCACGCTATAAACTATCTTCGTGCAAAATTTCATCCAAATCGGTTAAGCCGCTTAAGCGTGATTGAGTAACAAACATCCAAACTTTCGCATTTATAATATTAGTAGGATAATATATCCTATCTAATGTTGTATAGACTAATTTCGTGATAAATATTATTATTTTTCATCCTAATTCACGTAAGTAAATACAAAACACGTGTCCCATTAAACACCGCAATTTCTCCGTGACTGAAGCATGTCAATTTACATAAGCACCCCAAGACTGTCGGGCCAAGGGCGAGTGTGCCATTAGGGGGGCGCTCGATTAGACATCCACCGCATATATATATATCCACTATATGGGTCAATCAGACTGTGTCAAACAAAAGTCGTCTTTAGTGTGTGTGTTCAATAGGACTTGCACATCATTTTTTTATTGAATCATAAGAAATGTAACATAACAGCCACGCAACAAACACAACGCACAAAGCGTTAAAAAGATTCGATACTAATACTACAGAGGCCGGGAAGTAAGGGGTTGCCGGCCGAGCACATATAGCCATTTATAAGGCTGGCAACCCTTTTCACGCCGAGGTATGTATAGTGCTTTTGTCAAACATGCAATGAAACGAATAAATAAAACTCCAAGAAATCAAACATTAATCTTCATGGCTGAACGCCGTGATCCTGTGCCACGAATTGTGGAATGGAAATTAAAAAACCATCTTGCCGGCCTAGGCCTCCAATTTTGTATGAAATGCCATTACGGATCTCTCGTCTCGCTGCGCCCGAAACGCGATACTTCGAAGCCCATTATGAAGAATAAAACGTCAGTATTTCATTGCATGTTTGAGAAAAGCTAATTAATTACTTATCATAAACGTTCTTGTTGCATCAATTCAACATGTACACAGAATTAAATTAATAATCATTAGATTTTATTCTTCCCATTGCGAGTGGCTATTTCCAGTGCGTTTAAACGCCTTTACACGTATGCGCAAGGCTTAAGAAGCTTGCCCGGATGTTGGTGCATGCGATGGCTGGCAACACCCCTTTTTAATTACTCTTGTCTAACGGGACAAACTTCCGCCACTTTCATCATCGGCGCTTGTCGCGGAACATGGCGTCTCTGCCATTATCGCAATTAAATAGTTTTCGGTCGAATCAGTAAGCGAGGCTTAATTCGAGTTGTAATACAGTGTGATTTAAGTACATAAACTCAGTGTTAAGCATTTGGCTGGTTTTATTTGGAAGACCCGCCAACATAACCTCACACCAGGTGGAGGAGCGAGGCCGAAGCGGGTCTGAACGAGGACGACGACTTGCCCGGCGAGCGTCGGACGTCGAGGAGAATAAGTAGAGGAGACCCAGGGCTTCCAGTGAGCGGGTTATACCAAAGTTGGCCGTTAAAATTCGTTTGTCGCTTTATTTGTCACTTTGACATTGTGTTCGTAAGAAAAGGACAAAGCACATTTTATATAGCAGAGGCATTTTAAGTTTTATGAATAAGGTGTTAATATCTAAGTAGAACTAGGGGCTGTATTACTTCGTCTCAAGCACTCGCTTCCATTCCGTCATCAGCCTTGCTATCCCTGTCACAAAGTCACATCCAGCAACTGCTGTGAGTGGGGAGTTAATGAGCGCAGTTGCGCGCTGAACAGCGGAGTGTACGCGTAAGCGTGTGCGCGTGCGCGTGCGCAGCAACAAGTATCTATATCATATGAGAGGAGAGGAGACCCCGTTTATACGGATTAAGAGACCGCAGTAAGCTCAAACGTAGTTACGCTCTCATTTTAAAACTACGTGTTGGATTGTAACGAAACTTTGCATATACAATGACATTAGGTATATCTATGTCTGTAATTAGTTTATGTAGCTTCAGATAACATAGTAAAAAAATACAGTGAATCTAAGTTTTTCATACAAAACTTGTTTTTGCTGTATTTCGTTTGTTTTACAAACTGGAACCATATAAACTAATTACAGACATAGATATACCTCATGTCATTGTATATGCAAAGTTTCGTCACAATCCAACACGTAGTTTTAAAATGAGAGCGTAACTACGTTTGTATGGGAAGGTGAAATTCGACCGAGCTTACTGCGGACTCTTAAGAGTCTATCCAAAAATGACTTAGGCATTATGGTCCTTAAGCTACGGTAGCCTAGTGGTCCAGGCATGCGGCGGTCGTGGGTTCGAATCCCGGCTCGTACCGATGAGTTTTTCTGAACTCATGTACGGAATATTTACCGGTAGATTTGCGGTGAAGGAAAATATCGTGAGGAAACCGGTCTAATCCCGACAAGGTCTAGATTTCCCTCTGGGTTGGAAGGTCTGATGGCAGTCGGTTTCTTAAAACTAGTGCATAGGCATAGCATAGGCTAAATCTTATGCTAAATCGTATGACCCACATGGGTCAGTTAGCTATAGACATTACTTGTTGTTGTCGGAACAAGTGTCTCCTGGCTCATATTGGTCGGAGACCAATATGAGCCAGGAGACAACATGTTTCTCAGAAACATGGACTTCTAATAAGCGGAAATCGTACATTTTGTAGCATTTTTGGTATCGCATGGTTGATTTCAGAGCTGCTATAGACAATATCAATGAGATTGTTATTTAACGTTAATACTAGTGGCTTTGTGAGCTGTAGAACCCGGGTGCCTGAATTAAAAAAAATAGAATTTCGATTAAGTGGATCGGAAAAAAATTGTACCTACCTTCTCACAAAATTTCACGAGAATCGGTCGAGAAATGCGACCTGTAGAAGCGAACAGCGGGACAGCGGGACAGTGGTACATCGGACACAGGACAACCGATTTTCGGCCCAAGCTGAAGCGTAGAACTTCGCTCGCTCGTTCGATCAAATTTGGTATAGAGATAGTTTGAGTCCCGGGGAAGGGAATAGGATAGTTTTTATCCCGGTAATCATCCCTTAAGGGGGTGAAGCTACGATATGAACAAGTTTCACGCGGACGGATCCGCGGGCAGAAGCTATTTCGATATAAAATACTTTTCTCAAACATGCAATGAAACATTGACGTTGTGTTCTCCATAGTGGGCTTCGAAGTGTCACGTTTCGGGCGCAGCGAGACGAGAGATCCGTAACGGCATTTCATACAAAATTGGAGGTCTAGGCCGGCAAGATAGTCTTTTTTAATTTCCATTCCACAATTTGTGGCATAGGATCACGGCGTCACAGTATAGGAACAGTAGATAAACTTCGAACAAAGGTACATCGCACGGCCGCACACATGCGCGCGTGTTCGGTACGCACACACACATGAATGATGGAGAATGCTTCAATCGGGGCCGCGCCGTTGCGGTGTTCGCTCGTTCTCACTCGCTACGTCAAAAGAAACCGCCTCGTAGGTATGAAGACAGCGAGCCGCTAGTGCCACGATATCACAAGGAGCCGAATAGGCTTGTAACTAAGCACCTACCAACCTAGGGCAGTTTACCAACTATTATACTTACTAGGAAATATTTTAGGCATAGTATAGTGGTATTAAAATATTCCATGAAGTGGGAAACTAAAAACACCCAACTATCTATAATATTATTACTTTGTGTATACAATATTGTCTATTAAACTGTAACAGAAATACTTTGCATACTTAAAAGCAAAATTAGTATTATAGGTATGCCAAGCCACAAACTTGACACAGCCCTGCGCATTGAGCGAAAGTAGGTAACGAACGCTCCTAAACGGCCTCAGATTACCTACTGCATTATTCTTCTATACTGTGACGGCGTCGGCAGCCATGAAAATTTAAGTTTGATTTATTTCATTGCATGTTTGAGAAAAGCACTATAAATACCTCGTCGTGAAAAGGGGTTGCCAGCTTCATAACTATCCGACCTCGCTACGCTCGGCCGTCTATATGTATTCAGCCGGCAACCCCTTACTTCCCGACCTCTGTAGTAATGTACTATTTCACCCATTAAACAGTTGGGTGAAGAGGATGCCTCTATTCTTGTCTAACGCTAATATGTTTATGTGGTTACTTGGCGAGCATTTTCAATAATCTTGAATGGCTATTAATGTAAATGGTCTATTGTGATGTACTGTTGAATCATTTTGCCAGAAAACAAAGTATGTTGATGACAGATGGTAATTAAGTGAAGACTAATGAATCTCCGTCGTTGGTTAAACAGGTTTACGCCAACTTAACGTTTTATTTGGTGGGGGTATAACTATTAACTTAGACATGGCTCGATCAACATTTTCCTGTCCGTTAGTTTTTTCTTCATTATCATTTTATCAGTTACCACAACATGTGTATTTGATAAACTATTTATTCTTATAGCGTGGCGGCGTGGTGGGCAGGCCCCCCGCAAGGTGGACTGATGATGGTGTAAAAGTTGCCGGAGTCCGCTGGATGCGGGTGGCGCAGGATCGGTCATTGTGGCACTCTTTGGGGGAGGCCTATGTGCAGCAGTGGACGTCTTTCGGCTGATATGATGATGAGGATATATTCTTATAGCCATATAAACAGTTTATTTGAACATATATGTTGCATGTCGCAAACGTATTCTAGCAGAAAACATGGTTGTCACTATTTTCATACAAACCGGGGGACATTTGACGTCCGCTGGGCAGCCGGTGAAATTGACGGCAAATGTATATTTTTTTTATTCAATTTTCTTTTATTTTCACGCTATAATTCATTGAATAAGGTATACTACAACAATTAACAACAGCAGACATCGATTTTCTTGTAATTTCCTTTTAAACAGCAAATACCTATTGAAACGGGGGACTTTAAAAAGTTGATTTACTCACAGAGGGTAAATCGCCAATAACTGGCCACTATACATAGGTACCACACCCTCATACTAAACATGAACTCTGTTCCCCTACGAACAGAATTCAGTTTAGTATAACGTGGCCTGTTATTGCCAAGGATGGCCAGTAATTAACACCTTATAATAGAAATGTACGGCAATAGAGTTCATTTTTAGTATGAGGTGGCCAGTTATTGAACGGTGGCCATTTATTGGCGATTTACCCTACTTAACCTCGTAGGGCTCAATGTGAAATACAACGTATATTCGACGTCCGATATATGTATACACTTATGCACCTTACTCTATTGTAATAAGGCGAAAATTTGACATATATCTTTGGCGCTGACTGCACACCCCGTTTCAATGGAGTTTGAACCTTACATAAAACTAATAAAGTGCCATTTATTTTGTTTCGTTGATTGTTCGAAAAAATGAAATTCAATCCGATTTTCTATGCAACCAGATTAGTTTAACCAACAATCTTCATAATGCTGCTAAAATAGGGGGTTACCATTTCCCATAGACTCCTCCCGAGCACGCTGTATGTGCCAATTCGCGGCAACCAGCACTGCTGGACATAGGCCTCCCCCAAAGAGTGCCACAAACCGGTCCTGCGCCACCCGCATCGACCTTTACCAGGTCATCAGTCCACCTTGTGGGGGGTATACCCACGCTGCGCCTCCCGACGCGGTCGCGACTCGAGAACCTTCGCCATTCCCATCGGCCATTCTTCGGCAACGCGCCCCGCCCGTCACGCCAGCATGCCGCGGCCAAGTCTCCTGTGGGACACGCCCGGTGAAACAACTCACCAGACTTGACGATCTCACTCATCGTCTCAAAGTCCAGCACAGACGTGATCGGCAGCATGAACACGTCCTCAAGCTTCGTCATCACGTCGGAGACCGACTTCTTGCGGAGCTCCAGGGCCCCGGAGATGATGTTCACTTCGTCCTTGTCCAAGTCGTTGACGTCTGTGGTCACCTGTTGGTACATTATCTACGATGAATGTTAGGCAGTATTCTAGGGCTGGAAGGGCAAGTGTTTTGGGACAGTCTCTGGTCTACGGCACCGTAACCTATTCATTTACTAGCTGATGCCCGCGGCTTTGCCCGCGTGGTTATAGGAAAATGTAACATATTGAATTTTCCCGTGGGAATTAGATGTTTTCCCGCTGGAAAAAGTAGCCTATGTTACTCTTCAGCCTCTAAACTATCTCCATACAAAAAATCACATTAATACGATGCTCCGTTGCGACGCGAAAGAAGGACAAACAAACATACACACACACTTTCGCATTTATAATATTAGTAAGGATTTGCATGCAACTAACGCCCTTATTTACGAGTATCTATACCGTCATCCTCCTAGCCTTATTCCCGGTTGTGCCCCGAAAGGTGCCCGGGGTCCGCTTTGACACCTAACCCCCAAGATTTGGCATAGGCACTAGTTTTACGAAAGCGACTGCCATCTGACCTTCCAACCCAGAGGGAAAACTATACCTTATTGGGATTAGGCCGGTTTCCTCACGATGTTTCCCTTCACCGAAAAGCTAACGGTAAATATTCCGTACATGAGTTCAGAAAAACTCATTGGTACGAGCCGGGATTCGAACCCACGACCGCCGCATGCCTGAACCACTAGGATACTATTGCTCCATTAAATTAAATTCCATCAAATGTAACAAGGAATGACACTGTCACAGTGAAACCTACCATTACCAGTATGACGTTCCAGCTGTAACCAACTTTATTATGATAATACGAAATATATTAGTCAGAAATGTCAGAATCTATGTACGACTGATCGGAAATACATAGATATTGCTGCCTCGATCATGGTGAATAATTTGCTGGGTATCCCAAAATTATGTAGTACTAGCTTCCGCCCGCGACTTCGTCTGCGTGGACCCGGGATAAAAACTATCCTATATTTTAAGTCACGCTATAAACTATCTTCGTGCAAAATTTTATCCAAATCGGTTAAGCCGCTTAAGCGTGATTGAGTAACAAACATACAAACATCTAAACATCCAAACTTTCGCATTTATAATATTAGTAGGATGAGGTACATCTCTATAGTACTATCTCTATCTATACTATAGGTGCGTCTCTATCTGCTGTCGTATGCCTTCGCGAAGTCTAAAAACAACACATCCTTACTAATATTATAAATGCGAAAGTGTCTGTGTGTGTGTTTGTTTGTCCTTCTTTCACGTCGCAACGGAGCGATTTAGGATTGTATTAATGTGATTTTTTGTATGGAGATAGTTTACAGGCTGGAGAGTGACATAGGCTACTTTTTCCCGCGGGAAAACATCTAATTCCCACGGGAAAATTCAATAAGTTACATTTTCCTATAACCACGCGGGCGAAGCCGCGGGCATCAGCTATTCTTCCATAATTTGCTTGAGCGTGAAAATGTTGACAATCTTATACGATTACGGCGGAACCCAAATTGATTGTTGGATAGACAAATTAACAAAATGATTCTAAAGAAAACTTTCGTCCACTCCAGACATAAGATATCGAAAATGAAGTGAGTAATAAAAATATCATGGCCGCCGATTAACCATACCAACACGACTAGTGTATTTTTAGTTGATACACCAAAGATATATAATAATATACGCACATCTTCAATCAATAATATTTTTGTGTCTATACTGATATCAAACGTCCTTGACACCAAACAGTTTTAACTTAATATATATTCATACTATTGGTTTTTATAGACACTCGCTCTCGGCACAACCATCCTCGGGACCTCTGGCGACCTTACTCGCCACCAGGAACACGACACCGCTCACCAACAAAGCGATTATTGGTGTTATTACGGCAGACATTTTTTTTAAAGCTGGACTTCCGACCATCGCGGCTCTACCGCAACGGCGTCGCTGTCGCAGCGGCTCAGCCGCAGATTGGCTTCCGAGCAGCGCGACACCGGCGTCAGTCACAGTTACTAGTCCATACCTGACGGTTGCGCGGTACAGTTGATATTTAGGAATGAACCGATCAATTAAAAACAAAATATTTATAGAAGAAGAAGAGTGTGATGAGGAATGTCCTTTTTAGGTTGGTTTTTGTAGCCAGTTTCGCTCGAATCGTAAAAAATTGCATGTTGCGACACTAAATTTATTAGTGTCTCGTCTTGCTCATCCGTAAATACGTTATTATAGTCAATTTTTTTGATATTCTACTTGAAAATAACCTGAAAATCACGTGCGATCGCAGCGAGCCGCGCGACAGTGCTTGCGTCAGCATTGCACGGGCGCTACTGTCGCTGCGACAGAGACGCTGCGCTCGAACGTTCCCTCATACATTTCCGTACTGTAAACTATCGCTCTATCGCCGCGTCACTGTCGCTGCGTTAGTGACGCCGGAGCCGCGATGGTCGGAAGTCCAGCTTAACAAGGAGGTACTGTTCCGCTTGACGTTGCGCAGTGCCCTATAGGTATACCTCTCTAGAAAACCGTTGGAATCGTTGGCAGTGAACGTGTTATTCTACTATTTTACACAAAAAAAAAAGAAAATACAGGAAATTACCTTGACAAGCTCCTTCAGCCGCTCCCGGTTATACACGCTGCCGATTTCTTCGCCGAGCAGGTAGTCCAGGATCTTGCTGACGGGGAACGCCAGCGGGGCCGTCAGTGCCATCACACCCTGTGTTCAAAATATGTGTTGATAAACGGTTGACACAACTGCCCGCGCCCATCGGCAAGACAGAGAAAGCAGAGGGATAAAATAAGCTTACATACAACCTCATAGGACTAAATAATCATAACTATGGGACTTGGGATGCCGTATATTTATATTTTTTAAAAGACGTATAAATCACGCTGCACCGCCACCGCGCGCTTAGTCTCCGCCGAAACTTTTATTTAAGAAATGATTATTTAAGTAGGTCATCAGTTTTTGAATAAATACTAATAGTTACGTCGTAATCTTGAATGAAAAAGAAACCGGCCAAATGCGAGTCGGACTCGCGCACGAAGGGTTACGTACCATTATCTTTAAAAACAGCAAAAAAAACGGGAGCCCCTTAAACTTTTATTTTATTTTGTTTTTAGTATTTGTTGTTATAGCGGCAACAGAAATACATAATTTGTGAAAATTTCAACTTTCTAGCTATCGCGGTCCTTGAGATACAGCCTGGTGACAGACAGACGGACGGACAGCGAAGTCTTAGTAATAGGGTCCCGTTTTTACCCTTTGGGTACGGAACCCTAAAAAGGAAGCATTTTGCAAAATACGATCGTCTGCAGGAGTAAGGACTCCTAAGGAGCTATTTCTCCCAACAGCACTATAGCCAGGGTTCAGAATATAACAACGAAGAGTCAACGTTAAGTAGATCGGAAAAGGCGGCAGTTCCACTCTGCAGCTGTCCTCTACATCCTCAAATTATGAAGAGACATAGATCCATCGTATTGGCAGGGGTAGACAAGATGGGCTGACGCCCTGGTAAAGGTCGCGGGAGTCCGTTGGATGCGGGTGGCGCAGGACCGGTCATTGTGGCACTCTTTGGGGGAGGCCTATGTCCAGCAGTGGACGCTTTTCCGCTGATATGATGACGGAAGCTTTAAGTTTTACCTTTGTGACAACGATGCTCTTCGCTCCAACCATCAGCCCATGACGCGAGCAGATGGCCTGAGGAGTTATTTCTCCCAATAGCACTATGGCCAGCGTCGAGAATATAACCGCAAAGAGTCCCGAAGTCAGCTCGTCCAGGAGTATAGTGAAGGTGGAGTTGACGGCCACGTTTCCTAGTAAGATGGAGCAGAGGAGGTAGTTCCCGTGGTCTCGGACTGGCATGATCGCGCGGGCGTATTTCCGTTCCTGTGCAGCACATATAGTAAGCAATAGTGCGGGCAAATATTTCGTCTCGCGACAGTATCTACAACTTCATTTGAATCGACTCGTGCGTCGCAGCGGTGCAAGGTCAAGTCAACTCGAATCAAGAATACGAATACGCTTAACTCGACTCGATTCGCCGACTCACAGTCTTGCACCTGCCGCGATCTGAGTCGAGTTATTCGAGTTTCGATTCGAATTATCCGAAATGGAAAAAGACAGACTCTTACACAGTATATAAAATAATAGCACTTTATAGTAATTAGGATCATATTTGTGACACAGCACGTGTCATAAAACCTTCAGTTTGGTGAAAACACTTTTTTGGGTTAATTCAACAGACACTTAGGAGTAAAATCTGGAGTCAGAAAGTAGAATATACAAGTACAATGGCAAAGTAAGATGTTTAACTTTTCCGCGTCAGCATAATATCTGATGTAATTTGACAATGATGTTGCTAGTAGATAGATTTCTTTCTAGTACTTAGCACTCTCACGTAAAATCTAGATACTCAGCCACTTTCTGCCACCACGACCGATTAGTCAGTCAAGAATTAAAATTCGCAAATAAATAAAACTTTCGAATACATTACATTTTTATTTATTTATGTATGTAAGTATTTATTTTATTTATGTATATATGTATTTGTGTAAATATGTTGTATATAGGACTACCGTAATGTTATTATTCTTTTTAGTTGTTATTTGCACTGCCCACAATCTTTACCGCTTTGCCTTAAGGTTTGCCTGGTAGAGAATGCCATTTGGCATTAAGTCCGCCTTTTGTACGATAAGTTTTCTTTTGTGCAATAAAGTTTAAATAAATAAATAAATACAAAGTACCTGTTCCGTCCCGGTATTCGCTATAATCTTCAACTCCGTCCGATCCAACGACATCAGTCCAAGGTTCAAACCGGAGAACAGCGCAGAGAACATCAGACACGTCAATATCAAAGTCAGAGACACCCAGAGGGGCAACAGTTTCTGATGGATAGCAACCATCTTCCACGACTCCATTCCTTGGTGATGGTGGTTCTGCGTGTCTTTCGACGGGTTGGTGATCCCTGGACGAAGGTTTTTGGCGCAGATGAAGAGTTTTCCGTCGAGTATTTGAGGCGCGGTGACTTCGAAAAGGGCTGAGGTTGGGGGCCCGTCATCGGGTATGGATTCTGGGTCGACCTGTGAAGTGGTGACCATTCTGACTACACTGACAAAATATAGTACGATATCGATGTAAAAATCGGGTCGGATATTGATCGGAACGGTTCTCGAGTGGCGACCGCGTACCGGATGGCGCAGCGTGGCTAGACAAGGTGGACTGATGACCTGGTAAAGGTTGCCGGAGTCCGCTTGATGCGAGTGGCGTAGAACCGGTTAACCAGGCGCTCTTCGGGGAGGCCTATGTCGAGCAGTGGATGTCTTTCGGCTGATATGATGGTGATGAGCGATTTAGTTGCACAATGTCGCGTGAATTGTCGATACTGTACCGCTTTTGGCTTCAGTATCATTACAACGTAATTTCATTTTACCTAATACTCCAATACTTCTAGCAATAAATCGCCGTGTTGTATGTTTCCCTGACTTTTTTTATAAACCTCTCCTTGGAATTTGAATCTTCTATCATGGACGGTAGAGTTGCTGTTGAACGGACTACTTTAATGCAATTCGGCTAACTCAAATAGTTCTCAAGTACTACCCACTTGTAGTGAGGGCACACGGCACACCTGATGGAAAGTTTATACATATTTTCCATTAGTACTTAATCATAACAAACTGTAACATGATACCTCGACCTCGGCATAGCCACCTGCACATGCCTGTACTTTGTACTGGCAACCTTGATAGCAGTTTCCACTCACGGGAACACAAGGAAATGGATTACTATTTAAGGGGCTCCTAGCTGCCAATGACCTTCGATCTATAACTGTCGGTTTATTTGTGTTTTTTATGGTTTATCGTATTAACAACAACGAGGTTTACCGAAATAGTATCCCATATTTACTTCAAACCTCACAGTTTTCGGGATATATGGCACCAAACTTTGGCAATTTCAGGCCAAAAAACCAGTTTTATGGACGTAACTTTTGTGAAAATGACTTTAAAATAAAAATCTCTCGTGGGTTGTTAGAGACGTCAATAAGGAACAGTTATATGTAGATTTCATATATAAAAGTGCATGAACAACATAATAATATCGAAAACAGAGCTTTTTTGGACCATGTTTGAATAAATCATAAAAAAATAAATATTAATTATTTTCAAAAAAACTCTCGTGCAAATGTAGATAAAGAACTAAAAAACCGATAGGTGTTTGTTCCATAAATATATCTATAGTTTTGACGGAGGAATATCAATTCAAAACTCGTCAAAACCAGCCAAAAAGCGCGTGGAGCCCCTTAAGGCATGCATTTTCTCTGAATAAACACAGTTATTACCCGAGTCTTGAATTGTCATCACCTACCGGGAAGCCCTAATTCTTCATGGCGACCGTGACAGGACACAGGGTTAGAGCTGTCTAAGGAATATGGTATAGTACGCAGGCAAGAGATAAAGCATAGGACTTACCAGGTACTCTCCGTTTTTAACGAGAAACTTGCAGGGCTCGCCGTACGTCAGGGGTTCTTCGGTGAAAGCAATCACTGTGCGCTTCGTGAAACCTTGGCCGAATAATCTGGGAACAAGTCAGTAGATAACTACTTAAAGGGATGTCTCGATTTGTGGAAACCACGCCCCCGTGTAAAGGACTCGTGCTTGTCTTCTTATGCAAATGAAAAAATAAAAAGGCAAAGCTTATGTCGATGTAACTTTAACATTTCGATACGACCTTACATCGACTCTCTTTTTGTGTTTCTCTATGTAGTTTATTCTAGGTCTTCCCCGCAATAGAAAACGAGATGCAACACTCTTCGGCTGTTTTGGTCGAATTTCGATAGAAATTACACACGGCGCATAGACGGACTTCTATGACTATCTAAAGAAAAAAAAAATGTTGCCTTTTTAATTTAGTAAAATATTTTTGACTGAATGTTTAAGTCTGAATATGATAATAATTATGAGTATTTCAATGATTTTAGACTAACCACTACTTGCGTTTATTTTTTTATGGTGGCAACCCATCTGTTTACATTTTTGATCTCGAATACCATCTCATACTTTATTTCAGATTGGAAGAGTCCGGTGACAGCTGCCATCTCAGTACAGTTTATGTCATCAAAAGTCAAAGATGACATAAACTGTATTATGATGACAGCTGTCACTTCCTATCTAAAATAAATTATAACAATAAAAAAAATTAACATTACCTCAATTTGAATTTAGAATCCGCCAGCACACTGGGTATCCCATTATCGACCTTCGGATCTTTGTCGCCTTCGTCCACTCTCAACCCATCTATCTTTATCGGTCCCGGGTCAGCCTTCACACTGGTGAAATACATCTCGTCTTCTGTAATTTTCGACGTCGTGGCGTCTTCTTGAACGCTAGCGTCGCGTTTACTCCGAAGTTCGCTGAAGCTACCGTCAAGTGAGGCAGAGTATATCGGGACCTCCATTTTTTCTGGCTTAATTTCTTGAGCGTTGACGCTGCGTTTCCTCCGAACCTGGTTGTTTTCGAAGCTGTCCTCAAGGGAAGCAGAGTACTTGGAGACATCGCTGTCTTTTTGATTTTTTTGAGTGTTATTCCGAAGCTGGTTGGATTGTAGTTCGTCAGATAGTTCGAAGACTTCTATATCTTTCTGTTTGTGTCGCGCTGGTCTCGTGATGTTGGGAAGGTAGTTGATGTCGGTGTCGTGGGAGAGATCCAAGTCGGTTTGCAGGTCGCCATTGCGTTCTGGTAAACTGTTGACAACGGATTACGGCGGTTAAAGAAAAGGTCAAGGAATAATGCTCAATCACTGCGTATACTTTCATTTGTCTTTCTTTATCAAGTCCTTGGAAAACAAATAGATTTATTGTGTTGTTCATTCTGTTGCTCCAGCCATGTGACGAGGACTGTACTCAGCCTTGGGACATATATGGGCAAAAGTATATCATATGAATATCTTAAAGCGCGCCTTTTAATGGCTAGGCAAACCTTTTAAAACACCCACTAGGTGACGTATAGGTAGTGTTTTTTATATCTTTAACGGGTATACAATAAAGTAAAGCATTCCAGTGGATACCTAAAGAAACACAATTCTTCAGTTTATGTTATCCATACTATAACGACTCTATCCTATCCTATATATGTATATATATATATCCATACTAATATTATAAATGGGAAAGTGTGTCTGTCTGTCTGTCCTCTTCACGCTTAAACCGCTGGACCGATTGAGATGAAATTTGTTATGGAGATAGTTTGAATCCCGGGGAAGGACATAGGATAGTTTTTATCCCGGAAATAATCCCCTGAGGGGCTGAAATGGGGGACGAAATTTTGTATCGAGCTACGATATAAATGAGTTCCACGCAGACGGAGTCGCGGGCAGAATATATATTTATTTGAAATAACGTTCTCGAAAACGGCTCTAACGATTTCGATGAAATTTGAGATAATAGGGAGTTAACGGGGGCAAAAAAAACACGATCTAGCTGGGTCTCATGTCTGGGAAAATTCGTTTTCTCTGTATTTTCTCTATTTTCACCGGTCGCCCAGGGACTTATTCCATAACATTATAAATGCGAGTGTGTCTTTCTGTCCACTCTCAACCGCTGAACCAATTTAGATGAAATTTGGTACAGAGATATTTTGAGTCACGGGGAAGGTCATAGGATAGTTTTTATCCCGGAAATCCCCTAAGGAGGTGAAATGGGGGGTGAACATTTGTATGGAGCTACGAAATAAACGAGTTCCACGCGAACGCTAGTTGTTTATATACCCATTGTTAGAGCATATATACGCATACATGCTCTGACCGTGACCGCACTTCGCCCTATAGGCTCTATCTATTGGAGGTTATCTGTGTCACCGAGTGACCGAACCGAAACCGGTCAAGTTTAAAAAATCAAATACGTACTTATTGAACGATCGAGCTAAGCGAACGAGGTTCTCATTTTCAGCCTGGGCAGAAATTATTTCGTATGGCCGGCTGATCTCCTCTACAGGTTGCATTTGTCAACCGATTCTCGTGAAATATTGTGAGCAGGTTCAATAATTTGCTATTTCTTTGTCGATGCATTTTCTCGAAATTAAAAAAAAATACGATTCGTTCGGCTGAGGTAGAACTCACGGTTCTACCTACAGCTCTCAGAGCAACTAGTATTAAATGTGCCACCTTAGAAGGGTGTCGTGTTCCGGCGGTTCCGGGGCAACCTACCGAACTCAACACCGGACGTGACGACGCAACGGAGCCACACTGTTTCGTCGCCTAAATAATAATTCGTTTTTAATTTTGTAATTGTATGTGTGTTAGCCTTTAAGGTATTTGTAACTATGGGCCTTAGATGTCTGAAATAAACAGTTTATTATAGCAGACGGAACCGGGATTTATGCCAAAATAAATAAATGCAAAAGTTTGGATGTTTGTTACTCAATCACGCTTAAACGGCTTGACCGATTTGGATGAAATTTTGCACGAAGATAGTTTATAGACTGGATTAAAATACAGGATAGTTTTTATCCCGGGTCAACGCAGA
Organism: Epinotia bilunana; assembly: GCA_947049275.1. Classification (NCBI taxonomy): domain Eukaryota; kingdom Metazoa; phylum Arthropoda; class Insecta; order Lepidoptera; family Tortricidae; genus Epinotia; species Epinotia bilunana. The sequence goes on along the minus strand of OX346276.1, from coordinate 6,398,885 downwards.
CAAAGTCGCGGGCGCAAGCGCCTATAACTTTCATGTTTGGTTTAGCTGGAAGTATAAGGTGGCCAATAAATAAATAAATAAACACCAATTTAAACTTTCCATATACTCGTACAAGTCTGTACATTCGCGTACATCCGAGCAAAACGTACACAAATGTCGCAGGCAATTATCACCTGACCTAAAAACGAAGAGGGGAACGGGCCACCCACCTGCCGTGCTATTCGCAATGCCTAACTCGTCCAAAGCGAACCAGTTTGACTGAGACCTTTGAATAGAATAGGGTTAATCTTTGAACCAGCGAGCGAAGCATGATAGCAAAAAAATATTGAAACAATGCAATCAATTACAATAACGGTACAATCGAGTAAACTATAAACCCACGTTTACAGCGCCGCGTTTTTAAAATCGGCGATAAAATCGATGCGATTTATCATTCGCATTCGTTTAATCGCAAAAAATTACAAATGATAAGTATTCGCCTCATCACTACAGACGTCATTTGACAGTGTTTAAAATATAACACTTTAATCTCGCGCTTTATATACACATTTTCGAACGAGCGAGCTAGCAGAACGAAGTTCTAAGCTTCAGTTTGGGCCGAAACACGATTGGCCGTGTCCGGTGTCTGTCCCGCTGTTTTCCACTACAGGTCGCATTTGGGTAAGGACCAAATTCAAGGCCAGCTTAACTCACTCAATTAAATTTTCTATGAAAGCTTTCTGTTGTGACACGAAAATTAACCGTACAATTCTATGGTGAATTTTTGTGTCACAACGGAACTTTGTCCACTTCTTCAGTTTGTATGGCTAACTAATGATTAACGGGCCAAGATTTTTTCAACTGTTTCTCGTGAATTTTTGTAGTCACATCTTCGAAAAAAAAAGTTTCTTAAAAGACAGGCTTGCTATTTCTACAGCTCAGGGTAAAAAAAAAATATTACACGGATCTGACGCAATATTTATTTACCTTTCTTTCTGAAGTTTCGACACGGGCTGCACCGTTCACAGTCGCAGATAACTATCGTCCCAGCAAGTTGTCAACGGACGTATGGGTGCATATTAATATTTACACTACCCTACAAGTGTCTAAAATATCGTGGATACTCATTACTAGCACGAAAGCATGCCACTATTGAGTAATTGCTCATTAGTAGCACGTGTGTAACAACATTGCTAGTAATGAGCATGCTTATTTAGAGCGTGCTCAAAAATCAACCGACGTTTGATCTTCGAGCACGCTTATACCTGAGGCGCGGGTGGAAGGGGGCGTGCTCCGAGCGCGTCTAAACAGTCCGTTTGCTTTGAGCATGCTTATTTATGACTTACGATATGAGTATGCTTAAAACAAGCATGCTTATTGCTGGCAAATGTGAACAGTTGCAGAGCACGCTAATTTTAAGCAAGCTTATAAGCATGCTTTTTCTTGAGCACGTCTGTCTGTAGCTTTACGCGTAAAGTAGTCGCCGTCCCAGTCGCACGGTTGGGGAGGCGCCCCTCCCATTGTAAGGTGGGCACTGTCGGCCTTCGGTACCAGGGCTGTTATTCGCTAAGCGTTAAAGCGGCTCACCCCGCCGGTCGCCCGTCACGAAACTAGACTTCTAACTACGCTTGGTTACTACGCATCGCGGTGTCAAGATATATTTGTGGGTGAGCGTTGAGGTGAGCTTAAAACAAGTTAGCAGGTATCGAGGTGTACACAGTGTGTTTACAATCCAACTACTTCGGCATATAGCCCGTCATCGTACATAAATACATAATACTACATAAGTACTCTACTATTACCAAACGATCTCAAAATGAACTTTGTAGTTCTCTGTCGCACCAATCATGACAGGTCAAGTGCAATATGTATCGATTTAAGAGTCCAGTAAGCTCGATTCTCCATACAAACGTAGTTACGCTCTCATTTTAAAACTACGTGTTGGATTGTAAAAACTTTGCATGTACAATGACATGAAGTATATCTATGTCTGTAATTAGTTTATGTAGCTCCAGATACCATAGTAAAAAAATACAGCGAATTTAAGTTTTTCATACAAAACTTGTTTTTTTCTGTATTTCGTTTGTTTTGTAAACTGGAACCATATAAACTAATTACAGACATAGATATAACTCATGTCATTGTATATGCAAAGTTTCGTTACAATCCAACACGTAGTTTTAAAATGAGAGCGTAACTACGTTTGTATGGGAGGGTGAAATTCGGCCGAGCTTACTGCGGACTCTTAAGGGCATTTCAAAAAAAAAATATACTGAATTAGCGTGCTGAGTTGCTAAACAAAAATTAACTCGGTGTCTAACTGTCTAACTCTGTGTGACGACAGTTAAGTATTCAGTTTGTATAAGGGTTGGGTTGCACCAAACCGTCCGACAATCGTATAAGCGGTGTTCGTTAAAATCGGAATGTATGGAAAGATTGCCAAGTTTGTATGGAATATCAGCAGCCGCCGCCATATTTAACGTTAGTCGCGGTCTGTAATCGTAAACTGGTGCAACCAACCCTGCAATGTTAACCTTTTCTTTTCTATTTATAAATGACTAGCTTCTGCCCGCGACGCCTTCCGCGTGGAACTCGTTTATATCGCAGCACCATACAAACTTTCACCCCCTTAGGGGATGATTTCCGGGATAAAAACTACCCTATGTCCTTCCCCGGGACTCAAACTATCTCGATACCAAAATTCATCTAAATCGGTTCAGCGTTTTAAGCTTGAAGAGGTAACAGACAGACAGACAGACAGACACACTTTCGCATTGATAATATTTAGTATGGATATGCATTAAACACGTTTTATTTAATTGTGAAACAAAGTTCATTTTCAAATCAATTGTAACATGCTTGATAAATTGGTAGTTCAGATTTTTTGGAGATTTGTTTATGATGTTGGCCCAATGAATATAATATTCCGAGTTTGTGACCTCGAGCGCCGAACGCAACTTTGTCAAAAATCGAAAATACCGCGAAAAATAGCCCTCTGCCCTCGTTAGGCACTGGTCCCACCGCCGGCTAGTAAGCAAGAAAAGTTGGGCGAGTAACGGTTCATTGCGTGCTGACCAGGCACAGTGTGATCAATCGACCTTTACAGATCCGCAATGTAATGCTACTCGCCCAACTTTTCTAGCTTACTAGCCGGCGGTGGGACCAGTGCCTAAAGGACTCGTTTTTGATAGTACCTTTTCAGAACGTTTTTAATGAAGATTAAATTTGCTACAATATGAGACCAGAATTGTCTTTGTAGGCCCAATAGTTTCCGAGATACACAGCGGTGTCCTGCTCCAACATTTTATGTACCCACGCGCAACGAGCGTTTGATAATTGAACGAGCGAGCGAAGCGAACGAAGTTACCCGCTTCAACTTGGACATTTTTTTTTTCCGGGTGTTATTCTCGCGTTTCTCAACCGATTCTCGTAAAATTTTGCGAGCCAGTTCGATTTAGATAATCATCATCATTTTCAGCCCTTAATCGCCCACTGCTGAGCATAGGCCTCTCTTCGAGTACGCCACCCGTCCCTGTCCTGAGCTAATCTTATCCAGAAGTGAACCGCAATCTTCCTAATATCGTCCACCCATCGAGCTGGTGGACGGCCGACGCTCCTTTTAACTAGAAGTGGCCACCAATCTGACACCTTTTTGGTCCATCTACCATCATTCTGCCTACATTGGTAAGGTGTCCTGCCCGACTCCACTTGAGTTTGGTAAAGGCCAACGCACACAGAGGAAGGGCGCGGGACCTAGCGGGCGGGTGCGTTTTTCAAACCCTTCACACAGAGCGCGGGCCCGCGCTTCGAGGACCCGCGTCGGGCCCGCGTCAGGCCGGGCGCGGGTCCTCGCCGCCATTGATCGTCGGCAGTCTGCACCAAGATTAGGGTTTGTAATCCGGATATCCGGATATCCGAAATATCCGGATATCCGCCAAATTTCAGATCCGGATCTGACAGGCTCCTGGATCCGGATTTTTCGGATATTACGGATCCTTAAAATACAACCATGAAAACCGAAAATACCGCTACAAAATAAAGTTTGTACCGAGTCCACACTAAAAACGGAATGATATAATGTAGATCATTCTCAATCTCTGTTTTTATTCGCCACTTCTTCATACCAGACCAGATTATTTTTGTTTTTAATTTATTAGTCACAACATTGCGGAATTTGATGTCGAAAGTTGGCATTGGTTTAAATGCACTAATCCACTGTAGGCACTAAGTAATTATATAAATACAATATTACTTAGACTAGATGTACCTACCTACTTACTAAAGAGTTAGTTTAGATGTCCCTAAAGAAATATTTAAGAAGTATATTTGACACATTGTAGTCTGATTTGACACAGGAAGTAAAAAGTAAATGCAGCAACAATATACGTTTTATAATTGTAATAAATTTTTAGTATTATGGTCTTGACTTATAAATCTTATAATATGATCATGTAAAATAAGAATAGTGCGCTATAACTATATAGTTAACCGTTTTTCCCATATCTAGACATACCTAGTCTTATTAGCCTAATGGAATGTCCCTTGCTAAACAAACACCTTTTCCCTTGATTTTCACGATTTCCGTGTTGGCTCTTCTGACATTTGATTACTGAGTAAGGCGTCAGAGTCATAATGTCAATTTCTTTTACAACCCTATCGTTTTATACCCCTTATGAACTCGGGAATGCGTATCTATTCAAAATCTTTCAGGTATATACCTAAATACGGTGGTATGGCCGTTTTTAGGGTTCCGTAGCCAAATGGCAAAAAACGGAACCCTTATGGATTCGTCATGTCTGTCTGTGTCCGGCCGTATGTCACAGGCACTTTATTCGAAAACTATAAGGTGTATTTGGATAAAATATTAAGGGATAGGTGTATTTTGTTAGCCGCTACATAGTTTTGTAATTAACTTACTAAAAAAAAAATCATTGCAGGCCCACGTGTGCCTCAATCGATAGGCCTTTCAAAATAAATATAAGGTTAAGTGAATAGAGTCGGAGATAATCGCCCCAAAAGGCACTACAATTGTGTCCCTCCCCCCTCTAATTTTTGAACCGTGTATTTTAAAAATATGAAAAAATCATGGACATAGGGCTTATTAAATTCTTTCAGCGAAAATTGTTTTGAACAATATCGGTTCAAAGGTTTTCGAGATGTTTCTAAAAAACTGCCTTCCTTAAAGAAAAGGACGTAAGTACCATAAGATTTCAGTAACGATACGACCTTTTTAATAGGCACGGAACCCTTCGTTCTGCGTGGTCTGACACGCACTTGGCCGCTTTTTTAGTTTTTTCTTAGTTTGGACTTAAAATTCCTACTTTATACCAAAAAACCTTGTGGATCCGTTTTATCCGAAAAATCCGGATATCCGGATCCGTTCGATTTAAATATCCGAAATATCCGGATCCGAAATATTGGCGGATCTTGCAAACCCTAACCAAGATGTCAGAAGATACGGACACAGACGAGGAATTATTGTTTCTGCTTGTTTTGAGGAATAAAGTTCGCAAAAGAAAAAAATCTGAGAGTACCATAGACTGTGTAGAGAACTGGAAACATATGAAGATAGATTTTTTAAATATTTTCACATGTCCATCTCTTTTTGTAAATAAATACAAACGCCGTGAAATGCACGCGCCCGCCCGACCCGCGCACGCCCGCTGTGTGTGAGCTGATACGCAAACCAACGAATTACAAAAACAGCGACCGCCCGCTACCCGCGTCACCCGCGCTCTGTCTGTGGCGCGGGCGCGTGTGGCTGATACGAGGGCTGATACACGCACCCGCCCGCGCCCGCGCTCTGTGTGTGGATGTAAATATTAAACTGGCTAACACAACGTGCGACGGACCCGCGGACGCACGCACCCGCCCGCGCCCATCCTCTGTGTGTGTTGGCCTTATGGTATCTCCAACGTCGCGCACCTTAGTGCGACGTCGGATCTCAACATTTCTCACTCGGCCTTGTAGTTTAATACCGAGCATGGCGCGCTCCATTGCCCTTTGTTCATCAGTTTTCGGATATTTATTAATAAAACTAGTATCTCTGTGAGCTTCGCATTCGCACTACACGGCTAAATTGAGACAAGTGGTTCAACAATCCTGCTTCGCTACTGTACCTTCAAGTCCAAATACCTCTCTGCTCTGCCAGGAACCCGCTAGATAGCCGCTTTCCTCTACATACGGAGTTCCCCATGCTCTCAAATACGAAAACTTTAGCACGGGGTGTGTTAACGAATGTATACCGTAGGCCGTTGAGGAGAAAAGTCTCGTGTGGTGACCACGTACCGGAAGAAGCAGCGTGGGTGGTGGACTCGTGACCTGGTAGGTCGCGGGTGTCGCAGGACCGGTCACTTTGGCACTCTTTGGGGGAGGCATATGTCCAGCAGTGGACGTCTTACGGCTGATATGAATGAATGAAAGTGTTAACGATAAAACACAAGCGTTAAAGACGGAAATATTTGAACTTCGATCTTCAATGTTGCCCTGATTTTGGCGACGCGAGGGTGCCCCGACGAGGTGGACTGACCTGGTAGGTCGCGGGTGTCGCAGGACCGGTCACTTTGGCACTTTTTGGGGGAGGCATATGTCCAGCAGTGGACGTCTTACGGCTGATATGAATGAATGAATGAATGTGATAACGATAAAACAAGCGTTAGAGACGGAAATATTGAAACTTCGATCTTCGATGTTGCCCCGATTTTGGCGTCGCGAAGTCGCGACTTGGTTTATAGGTCGGATAGTTCGGATGCTAGGTCACTACCCCGGTTATTGCCGTATCTGTGACATAACTACTACCACAGTAAATATATTAGCAGTAGCTTAATCATTCATAATTAACTGTCATTGCATCACGCCTAGGGAACTAGATGAGATGACACAGTTCCTATAAGAAAGCACCCAACGATTTAATAGTCGGTTTTTCATTCTTTTAGTTTTTTTTTAAATCTCCCTGCCTTTTATTCTGTAACACCGTTTCGGACCTGTTTTCTTGTAGAACAACGCATTATGTTTTTTTTTGTATTCATATTCAGGTTTACTTATTTTAAGTACGTTAATAGTACTTTTATTTCGTTGTAATAAGCTTCTTTTGAGGGTACTTGAAACACAAGCCAAACTTAAATTAGCAGACATTGGCTTATGTAACATAATACTGTCTAACCCTACATCTAAATTAGCAATCAAACTGTACCAATTAATAGTTACATTACTGAACTGTAGACAATGAACCATGTAATGCCTATGACGCCGGCATTATCGCTATGCGATAAAGGCCTTGTTTTTTCAATAGGTAGATTTTAAAAAAAGCTTCTTTTGGCAAAAAATTACTGACTTTGAAGTCTTTCTTTCTTCTTAACAGTGGTCTTCTTTTTCAGAAACGCAGAATTTTGACTTGTAAAAGTGCCATTGCGGCCTACTTGCAGAATAAAATTAATTTATTTCATTTAGCTTCTGCTCGCGTAGGTCCTTAATCGCGTTAGAGCATAATTGCTCTAAAAAGTATTTCCGGTGTAGTCTTAAATATTGCTCCCCATACAAACATCCGCCCCCCATTTCACCCGTTTCGGTCAGCGAATCGGTTCATCCAGACAGTTACTTCCGCATTTATAATATCCTACTTCTGACTAATATTATATTATAAATGCGAAAGTTTGGATGTTTAGATGTTTGTTACTCAATTACTCTTAAACGGCTCAACCTATTTGGACGAAATTTTACACGAAGGTAGTTTATAGCCTGGATTAAAATATAGGATAAGATAGCTTTATCCCGGGTCTACGCAGACGAAGTTGGGCGGAAGCTAGTTATAAATAAGTATGGATATGGATACCAGTATCTCAACTAAACGCTTGTACTTGTGGGAAATAAAAGCTTGTACCAATTTTATTTTATTTTATGGAAATATATTTATTGTAAATTTTTATTTGCTGTTTTTATTCATCCTAGATCGCATCCCAAAAGTGAATCACCTCGACTATTAAGTGCTATGTTGTTATAAGATTTATTATTATCATCCGAACTTGTTTATGAGATTATGTGTTTGGCAAGACGCCAGCTCTATAAATAACCACGCCCTGCGTCTAGTGGCGTAAGTTCCAGACGATCCGTCTTTTAGCGTTTACTGGCTTAGGAGTTTAATATTGATAGCATGGACAGTCTAATTTTGTATTTCTTTAAACGTAAACATCCACGGCAATATTATGTTTACGTTAGCGTGCGTAAAATCCCACTTCCTGGCCAGGGGAAGAAGTCTAATTTTGTACTCGCCACGTGGTAATAGAGAAAGCCTAAGATCGCATATTAGTAGCCTCGCTCGGGCGTCAAATACCTGAAATCTGAGACATTCCCTGTTTTACCGCCCTAGGTGAGTAATGTACTATTTCAACACACTTTCTCGTAAAGAGTTTCATACCGCACAGGCATACAGAACTACAATAGCCCAAATTTTATTGTAGAAAGTTTGGTGAGAAGAAGAATTTTGTTGTGCGGGCGATCCCTCGCTATTACCCTCCTAGTGCATCTTAATTTCAGCTTTTTCTCACAACGCAATCGCCCTTTCAATATTGGCAATACAAATGAGGCCTTGAGTGGAGAGTAGACGTTTTTTATAGGTTCGTAGTAAAATGTTAGTATAAAACGTTGAATGTGCGCCAACCAGACGGACACTCAAGATTTCAATGGGTAATAAAAGAACAGCACTTTGGTTCAGTTATCTATCATCGTAGTAATATGGAAATGATTGTGAAGCCCCGCCGTTTGTAATTTTTTTTTTAAATAAATAATAAGAAATAAAATCTGCGAAGCTGCCTGCTTATAGACGCTTGCGACTACAGAAGACTCACAAGCGCGTTGCCGACACTTTGTCGATTTGAGGATTCATTGTGTTGATAGCTAGACTAGAGATGAATGAAGGTCTCTTAAACACACTACACAGTGGCTGGAGGGACAGGCCTGGCATAAAGGGGCGCCGAGGAAGCGGAGCGGTGTGCGAGGAAAAAACCACCAATAGAATAACGGCCGTATTCATAAACGTTCTACAAGACTGTTTTAACTAAAATGGCGTTAAAATTCGTTTGTCCTTATCTGTCACTTTGTCATTTGTGTTCGTAAGAAAGGGACAAAGCACATTTTATTTAGCAGAGGCAAATTAAGTTTTATGAATAAGGGGGTATGTATTTTAAATACAAACAGTTGACTATCGAATATACGAGTTTACGAACATTTTACGCATCTCTTTCAATTGTTTTTTTTTTCCCTCCCCCACCGCTCCGTTACATCGCTCAACTCTGGTGGAGACTAGGGTTTCCAATACCGGGATCCCGGGATTGATGAAGGCAGTTCCGGTATTAATACCGGCTTCGCGAAAGGTCCGGTATTTGGAAGTCGTACCATAGTGAATACTCACCCTATGGGAGGGACGATCTATTAAGATATAGCTATACATTGACACGGGTTGCTTTCCACTATTATAAGCGTTATTTCGCCCGCCATACATTTCTTATTTGGCATGCGACCCGAAGCGATACCATATCGTCCGGCCAGCGACTGTCGGTTCCTAATATAGATTTCCAACTACAGATATTCAGTTTCGTATGTCTTGTATTGCAACTATGCAAAAGTATGATTTAGACTATAGATGTGATGAGCTAATACTAGGTAGATTTTGCCGACAAGTCTATGAGGAAAATTTATATTCAATACTAGTGTTTATTATTTACCTACTACGATGCTGACGGCAAACGAGCCAACACAGTGAATCTTCAAATCAATAAGGGGTCGGCAACGCGCTTGTGGTTCTAGAACAGCCATACTCAACCTTTTCATCACAAGCTTTTATTTAAATTGCGATGTATGTAGCGGTGGAATCTTGCAACTCAATTTTGAAGCAGATATCTTCAACCGATTGAGCTGAAATATTAAGTATGGTTTGGATGACAACGTGAATGACGTTATTCAGAAAAGTACAGTAGGCATTAAAAGCTACCAAATTTTTGACAGAAACCTATTTCTACGAGGGCCGCAAAGACATTTGAGCTAAGGAGCCCCGGGCAACAAGGTACATTTATGGTTTTTATACTAGGATCGCATGGAGGGCGGGCCACTCGCAACCTCGGCGGGCCGCAGATTGGGGAAAGCTGTTCCAGAATCAGAAGCGTTCAACGGTGTCTGTGTACTTTCAGGTCGGGTATTATAATATTAGTAATCATTTATTTCAAAATCAGACATCAAATTGGTCCATAATCATTAGTAAAACTTAGCCTAGGGGTTAGTAACTTAAACTACTTAAAGAGAGTACTAATATATGTACTCGTAGCTGGCCGGCGATGGCGACCCGGGCTAGTTGCGGGCGTGAGTCCTGCCCCCCTATTCTGTAACTCCTCAACGCTCACCCGACAGCTTTTCCATTCTCACCACGTAGATGGTTGGCAGTCCTCAACTGTGCGTTTCTCCCGAAACTTTCTGCCTCGCACAGCCAAACTCTGGAATGAACTGTCGCCTGCGGTATTTCCGGACCGCTATAACCTTCAAGCCTTCAAGAAAAGAGCGTACTCCCATCTTAAAGGCCGGCAACGCACCTACAACTCTTCTGGTGTTGTAAGTGTCCATGGGCGTCGATTATCGCTTACCATCAGGTGATTCGACTGCTCGTTTGCCTCCTATATCATAAAAAAAAACCCACAAATATATATTGACACAACTAAGCGTAGGTGGAGGGTTACTTTCGCGACGGGTGACCGGCGGGGTGAGCCGCATTAGCGCGTTGGGAAATAAAAGCCCCCCCCCCCCTTATTTGTTCAAAGCATTTAAATTGATTCCGATACTCTCACGTGTCCCTGGTAACCACATGCCGCTCCTCCAAGAAATAATAGTAAAAATGAATTTGGAACAGCGAATGAAAAAAACACAGAAGTCTAACTAGCGCCGTAAAATGGCCCCACAAAAAGGGTGCCACGGTAGGCGGGGTGTCAAGAACGATGCCAGGCAATGCAAATGTTCAATTTCAATAAATATGCCTTGTTGTGCTGTAAAATGGTGTGCGAGTCGTTGGACAAGCACAACAAAAAAGATGGAATCCATTTTCACAAGTAAGTACAGATAGCGCGCGAGTTGAATGCAGACCTCAGGAATGTGATACTGACAAGGACAGCATTATATTGCATGCGCGCGAGACGATCGTGCGGTCGGCGGGGGAGCGGGGGGGGGGGGGCCCTCTTCACCTCAGGCCCCGACTGCATTCAACTATCGCGCTATCTGTACAGCGATAAACATATTATTTAGATTTTATTGTTATGATCACATTTTGTACGGGGAGGATGGTGTCATGCCAACAGACATCAACACTTTTTTAATATGTTAAACACATAATTAATAATTTGGTATTTTTATTTATCTGCTACCTGGGTACCACATAGCACGTAGAACCGATGGCCGTTGGGGCGGAAAGGTTCTCGAGTGTCAACCACGTACCGGAATGCGCGGCGTGGGTAGGCCCCCCACAAGGTGGACTGATGACCTGGTAAAGGTTGCTGGAGTCCGCTGGATGCGGGTGGCGCAGGACCGGTCACTTTGGCACTCGTTGGGGGAGGCCTATGTCCAGCAGTGGACGTCTTTCGGCTGATATGATGATGACTACCTGGGTGACCGAGCCCCACTCGGGTGAAAATAGAGCAAACTAATTTTGCCGGATATGAGACCCAACTAGGTTATATTTTTCACCCCCGTAAAATCTTACATTGCAAATTTCGTCAAAACCGTTTTGGTGCCGTTTTCAAGAAACATGGTTACAAATATCATCATTGGCCACAGCATCTATGACAGATGATTGTTGCAGCGCGTAGGAGTTACAAATATAACCTACAAATAAATATGCTAGTTTAATATAGGATGGAATCTTTAGTTGAGTCAACTAAAGTCAACTGTTAACTGGAGTCCATCATTGCGATCATTGTAGAAACCAAGGCAGTAATTTTTTAGGGTTCCGTAGTCAACAAGGAACCCTTATAGTTTCGCCATGTCCGTCCGTCCGTCCGTCCGTCCTCGGCTTAGCTCAGTAACCATTACTACTAGAAAACTGTGATTCGGCATGGGTAAATAAATCAATCACGCCGAGAAATTGAAAAAAAAAAGATTTTTACTATGGAACCCTACACTGCGCATGGCCCGACACGCACTTGGCCGGTTTTTGTACTTATAGTAGGTAGCTAAAACAGAAAATGTTATTCTGAAACAAAATATTACACGAACGTTATGACGACTAAATAGCTTCTTGTTGCATGTTACCGTTCAACGATTATTCCTTTGTCGTTTTCCCTATCATATAGCTGTCGTCCGACGTGATGCACGACGGCTAATCACAGCAATGCATTCGTAAATTGACCAATCGCATTCATTTGTGTTGGGTAATAAGAAATAGGCTGATATTTAGGGTAGTTGTGATCGAAAACATCCAACAGTACCTGCACGGCGCGCGAGCTCTCTCGATTTTTCTCGCACTATCCGTCACTCTCTTATTAGAACACTTAGAACAAGAGGTACCTATAGTGCGAGAAAAATCGAGAGAGCTCGCGCATCGTCGCGTGATGTGCTGCGTTCCAAAGTATTAATACATAATGGCTAGTCATTTATCAATTCTAAACGACATTGACAATGTGGAAATAGCCCAATCTTTTGCATGTGATCCTCAGGACCTCGGTAAACACATACTTCTGTCAAACAATAACTTTACGGTGGTATCGCAGAATATCTGGAGTATTTACAGTAACTTCTCACTTTCAAGCCACACTCTCTACCCTCGAATTTGAACCTGACATACTAATCTCAACTGAATGTCGGCTTGTTCTAAATAAACCTATTCCCCATGCTCCTTAATACTCATTCTGAGCAACAATCAGTAACCTCAATCAAAACGACGGAGTTGTGGTGTATGTTAAAAACTACCTGAACGCCAATTTAGAAGAAATAATAATACACGTGCTCGCCCGGTGTGGGCGTGATTCAGGCAAACGGTGGCTCGCCCGAGCCGTTCGGGCGAGCCCCCCAATGCTTGCCGACCGGTTTGCCCGAGCTGCTAGCAGCTCAGCCTATGTGGACGGTGGTTTCGGGCGAGCATTTTTGATGGCTCGGGCGAGCCGCTCGGCCGGTGTGGACACGGCTATTCAATAGCATGACAATGTTTAACTGCTAGATAATATTATGAAGAGGAAAAATCTGAAAGGTATGTAACAACTCATCATTTGATAAAAAAAAACTTTCATAAACAAAAACCGTAGCTAAAGGGTGCTTGTATCTCCAGATAAGTCACAAAGCATGTTGCAAACCGGTTTGCCCGAGCTGCGAGCAGCTCAGCCTATGTGGACGGTGGTTTCGGGCGAGCATTTTTGATGGCTCGGGCGAGCCGCTCGGCCGGTGTGGACACGGCTATTCAATAGCATGACAATGTTTAACTGCTAGATAATATTATGAAGAGGAAAAATCTGAAAGGTATGTAACAACTCCTCATTTGATAAAAAAAAACTTTCATAAACAAAAACCGTAGCTAAAGGGTGCTTGTATCTCCAGATAAGTCACAAAGCATGTTGCCAACCTTTTCATTTAAGGATTGATTGGGTTGAGAGCGAAAGGCAGCTTTGTGTGAAGACCACACATAATTTGTTATTGAGTGCAATAAAGGTTTATATTGTATTTTTGTCCTAAAGTTATGTACGAGTTAGGAAGCTGATTCAGGAAGGTGAAATCCCATTTAGCAAGTAAGGAACATAGGATCCTAACTTGCTAAATGCGATTTCACCATCCTAAGTTCCTTACTTGCTAAATGCGGTTAACTGAGTGCAGATAACTCGGGGTCCAGTCAACTCGTTGGTTGCCAAGGTGCAAATATTCCAAATAGTTAGGATGCATCAATGGCAACCAATGTGTGGATATATGGCCAAATAATTCGCATCTACTTTATCTCCACTGATACAATGATCATGATCAAATAAGATAGACGTTTCGTCAATAATCGACAAAAACTGTGATGTTTAATTTCTGTTCATGTTCTATTTTTGTATAATAAAAATATAATAAAAAATCTTGTATAATAAAAATGTACTGAATTATAATCCTTAGTATACAAACACGCTTGTTGCGTCTAGCGTAAATGTTTTCTTCGCTCGTATTAATTTAATTACCACTCAAAGTCACGCAACCATTTTATCTTTAAAAACACTTACCTTGTTTCAGCATTGCGCGAAGCGTTGTCGTTTCTGGGATCCAAAAACAATTCGGGCCCTTGATGCACCCAGTCTCCTCCGAACGGACGAAAATTACCATCAGCGTGATGCAAACAAAAATATATTTTGCCGCCCACGAGAGGAACAGTAACTTCTATTTTAGTATCCCATTCTTCAGTCGCAACTTCACGTAACTCATAATTAGAACTCATTACATCACATCTGTCGCCTCGCAAGGCTTCACTAGGGGTTAATTTCCACGAAAAATGCCCCAAGAACTTACTACCACGCGCGTTTAATAAATATTTACAATTATTTTCTACACACGATTTTTCAATCACTACAAACGACACTATCCATGGTTTAATTGGTGTATTTACCAAAGCACGCACATGTACTAATAGACACAATATTAAACTACAAGTCCGTAACATTTTCGGTATCAAAACCATTTTTACGGAGGCGTAAATGCAAAAAATAAGATATGCGACCGCATATAGCTATAACGACATGTTTTCCTCCCGTGACAGTTCGGCGGCAATTGTTGCCGGAACTGCAGTAAAACTTGAGTACTAGCAGTATTTGGTCACATCCGGAGCCGAATAAAAATGTTTAGGTATTTTGAGTCCATGATTAGAGGTTTTGTGATTAAAAATAGAGAAAAAAAATTGGATTTTTATTGTCAATGGGACTGGTTACAAATAGGGTAAATTCAGTGTATTCATATAAAAAGTGGGTATGGGAAAACATCACTAAACGAGGAAACATTCGAAATGACTCACATATTGTAATAGATTTTTTATTGTAAACCAAATATAAATGATTTTAATGCAAACGCATTTGAAGTAAGTATTTAATTATAATTTTGATAAGGAGCATGCAAAACTGTTTAAACATTAATGCTTGTAATTGATATTTACCTAATAAGATATCAAAATAAATATGTTACAAAGTAGGTTATCGAACGTTCATCGGATTTAAAATTGCCAGGTCTGAATATAATAAAACCAAAGGAATATATGATATTCCTAATGAAATCGTATCAATCATAGGTCCATGATTTGATCCAAATGGAACCTCGTCAATAATAATTACTAGTATCGTGGCTAAAAATAAAATCGTAAATCTGGTTGCGTCACATTGGAACATGTGTCAATTATCTGTTTGTTGATTTAGGGACTTTCAAAGCTCTATAATGGCAATTTCTAGCAACTGTCAAATGCGTGTCAGGATGGCTGCCCTGAAATGAAGACACCGGAAGATTTTGGCCGTCAAAAAACGAGTGTGTTGGCTCAATTTTAAGACAAATATTTCAATTATCACCTAATTACTATTTATAATGACTTACGTTGTTTAAGTAGCCATCAAACTAGTTTAATTGACTTATCACCGAGTCAACAAAACCGAAGCGTGGTAGCAGTCTTTGTTTAAGTTTTTGTTATATCATCATGATTTCTAGCTGTGAATAAATTAATATTTCGGTGGATTTTCTTATGGAAACTGATAAAATGGAAGTGAGGGAAGCTGGTGATGGGGCTGCGGCGGGTGAATTCGTGCGGGTACCGTCGAAAAGATATACGTGGTCGGAGGTACGGCAGGCGGTGCACGACTTGAGGAAAGAGTTGTCGTCGCTATCTACGATGGTCCCTATGGCCATTTCGTTCCGGAAACTAGGAAATGGGAAGACCAGGATCTATTTTCTGAGGACGCCGCAGAACGGATGGGAGATTACGCTGCTTTATACCGACGTGACTCCATCTCCTCACGCGAATAACACCAGGTATTGTGCTTTTATGTTGTTTTTTTAATATATATTTTTTTAATTTAATAATGATAATAATGGCAGTGTTCGAGTAGCGTTTTCAGGTTTTGCGTTCCAACCGTTGCATGCGACTGTCGCCTTCTACTAGTAGCTCCTTGTCATCGTTTTTAAAAAAATCGGTTTGTGGTTCTAGCCACAAACTGTTTTTCCGTTACTGTACGAGAAACTGTTTCTGAAAACGCTTACGCGAAAAAAGAAGGCTCTAATATTCAGTAGCCACAGGTGGTGTATTTGGTCTGTGTACAAAACAAGTATGTATGAAAGATGATGCTAAATGTGTGTCCTGGTCCATATAAAAAGGGCAAGTTATAGTATCAGCTCATCTGTTTCGTTCTCCAAAATTCACCCTATGTAAACCCTTCCACTTATACCGTACAATTAAGGTTTGCTCCTAGGACTGGATTTTGTATGGCCATAGGAAATTTCGGGACTGGCTATACAAATCCAGTCCTGGGGCAAACCCTATATACAATGAAAGAATTGTTTACGTTTACCTGTTGTTTTTTTAATGGTTGGCTCAGGATACTGGTCTGTGCTAGATTTCTATGGTGTATGTTTTTTTTTTGTTTTGTAGATGATTAACTTATAAATTCAATACTTAAAACACCTAAACTCTTGATTGTTCTTGTACATGAAAATAGTACAATTTGTTCTAGTGCACATTGCTCAATCAAAATAACTGTTTCAGCAAAAATGGCAATGTAGTCAGCAAATCTATAGTGGCTTCAATGTTGGTATTTAAACCAAATTAATGTTTAATTAACAGAAATTATTGAGTGTGGTTTAAGCTGCGTACGAATCAGAGCAGCCTCGGGTTGAGGCACGCACGGCTCACCTATTTCGCTCAAATCCGTACGAGCTCACGCGCTGTGCGCGAGCAGGCCGCGAGCGACGCGCGGCGAGCCGTCCACAGGCGGTCTTTTGACCGTGCTCAAAGGCGCCTCAGTGTGCGTGCCTCGCGTAATTTGGACGTCTATCGGAGCGTGCCGCGGACAGAGCGACACGTTCTGACTTGTTTGTGAGCCAGGCGCGTATGAATTTGAGTGAGTGGATGAGCCGTGCATGTATAATCGAGTTTTTTCGTAAATTTATTAATACAATTCGGTGAAATATGATAAACGCAGCCTCGGCTGTCATCGTGTCCGACGCCATTTTGAACGACGCACAAAGTCGGCTCGCCTCGAGCACGCTGCCGCGCCCGCGCATGTTTATGTGCACCAAATTGGCTCGCGAGCAGCTTTCTGAGTACTATCTCTTGCACCCTACTAGGAACACAACTCCTCATATGGCATGGGGTGTTGTCTTCCTGGTCAGATGGTGAGTGAGGTAGCCGGAGTTACAGAGGTTGTGCTGTGTTGAGAGTGATGGAACTGCATTTGTTTCTGGCTTTTAACAACAAATTCCAAATGATAATAGCTATAAGGTGTCTACTTATCTTATCTTATCTACATGAGGGCCCTTTCGGATGCACTTCGACCCAGTGGGATCTTTTGTGCATTTGCCCTCTCCTTTATGCCTACTCCCAAGCTCCCTCCATCATTTCCACAAAGCGGATGATGCAGCTCAACGGAAGTACCTTGAATTCCTTTGGTTGCGGATAGCCGCCCCCAAAGTAATTCATTCTTTGTCTGGCAAGGGCAGTGTCTACTTGCCACCACACAGGCTATATGACAGGAGTCTGTACACTGCACACACTCGTCCGCACACCTCACCCGAGGCATGCCGACATGCATGCTGTTGGCATGGGGTGTTTCCTAGTGGGGTGGTGAGTGAGGTAGCCTGAGCTGCAGAAGATGTGCTACGTTGAGAGAGATGGAACTGCATTTGTTTCTAAATAAATATTTAGGGACAATCTTACACTAGTCAACTTTCCCAAACCAAGCAAAGCTTGTACTATGGGTATTAGGTTTCTTTCCAATTTATATTAATTTTGATATTTTGTTCGGTTGTTATCCCTCTCTTTTATACATATGCTTCTAATCCTAAGAATTTGAAAATTTATATTACGATTTACAAAAAAGAAACAGTGCCAAAATAGGAAAACTAAAAGCATGCCTTCATCAACATACTTAATTGCAGGGATGTTGCAGACATTCGCATCCGCAACCGTGGATGTTCCGCATGATTTTCAACATCCGCATCCGCCTCCGCATCCGCAAAAATTTGAGCGGAGTTTATTTTATGCGGATGTAAGTTCGCTACCAGATAGGGGCCAGCGCGGCGCGTGCAACGCGCGTGTTCAGTATTTTCGTTATTAGTCAATAAGAATCTTCATTTCGTTTCTGTAATCTGACGATTCGCCGTATTCGCTATTGTGATGTGTGATGCGTTAGGTTTGAAACGATTGTAAATCAGTCGCAACGTGTGATTTACAATCCTTGCAAACTTAACGTGACCCTAAAGATGTTGCGTATTTATGTTTTTGAGTCTTTTACTCAAGATCCGCATCCGCTGATGTGAGCCTAGAAATAACCGCATCCGCGGATGTCTAAAAGTCGCATCCGCGGCATCCCTGATCAATTGTTACAACTTACACACACTTAATTTAAAAATGCTCAATAATGCCAACAGAGGTACATTAATTAAACAGCTTATAAATTAACTCAGAAATAACAATACCAATTTAATAATGTCTTTTTGGCTGTTCTGAATTGCAAATTGCTGGCATCACACTACACAAAAGAAAGCGATTTTAACATTGTTAAAGGTGTCAGTTGAGTGATGCAATATGCGTCAGAAGGCATTTGTTACTAGGCATTGCAATCTAGCAACAGCAGTGTTTTTTAACCTGACACCTGCCTAATGAGTGTTGGCACTGTAAATATATTAACTAAGCCAGAATTTCGACTAGTCTGAAGACCTTTTTGCCCGCGGCTTCGCCCGCGTGGTTATAGGAAAGTAACATATTGAATTTTCCCGTGGGAATTAGATGTTTTCCCGCTGGAAAAAGTAGCCTATGTCACACCAGCTTCTAAACTATCTCCATACAAAAAATCACATCAATACGACGCTCCGTTGCGACGTGAAAGAAGGACAAACATACATACACACTTTCGCATTTATAATATTAGTAAAGGATGTATGTAAGTAAGTTTTCCCTCAGAATTTGCAATCCATTTTTCGTCACTAGCCGTTAGCTGATTGAGCTGAAATTTTGGGTAAAGGTATAGTTTGGATGACAATTTAATATTATGGTGTCATCGAGCTAGCGGATCAGAAGGTGGCCATGAGAATTCAGTACTTAACGGACGTAACCCGGTTGAGTTTGGGCTCTTTAGAATCGTCTCAATGAGTAGTTGATGACGATATACAGAATAGCTCAGTCGGCAATAAAAGCTTGTACCAAAAATGGAGTTTTTGACAGAAACTTATTAAGCTGCGTACGAATTTGAGCGGCTCAGCCCGAGGCATGCTTGCCCCGCGCGGCGAGCTGCTCGCGAGCCAATTATGCGCGGGCGAGGCAGCGTGCTTTGTGCGTCGTTCAAAATGGCGTCGGACACGATGACAGCCGCAGCTGCGTTTATCATTTTTCACCGAATTGTATTCATACATTTACGAACTAACTCGATTACACATGCACGGCTCATCCACTTGTTCAAATTCATACCCGCCTGGCCCACAAACAAGTCAGAACGCATCGCTCTATCCGCGGCACGCTCGGATACACGTCCAAATTACGCGAGGCACGCACACTGAGGCGCCTTTGAGCACGGTGAAAAGACCGCCTCTGGACGGCTCGCCCGCGAGCGCGTACGAATTTGAGCGAAATAGGTGAGCCGTGCATGCCTCAACCCGAGGCTGCTCTGATTCGTACGCAGCTTTATACCATTTAAAACTAGTTCAACAGGGCACATGCGCGGCACGCGGACTAATGTACCGCCGACTACGCCGAATTGCGCTTAAGTTTATTGTAGCGACGCATGTCTGTGTGAGTGCGTCACATCGGACGTTTCGACGGAATGTTTTTACTGCTTTAAGCTATATATCTCCTGTATCGCTTAAAAACTTTCTACTCACTCTAGCAACAGAAACTGGTTATAAAAAAAAAGATACAGCGGATATCATTGTGTATACAAAACTTCATGTTATGCTAGCATGTCGTTTAAAAATGAGAACCAAACTATGTTTGTATGGAGAGTCGAGCATCATGGCGACCCTTAAACTCAGAACATTTTTTTTAACATGAAAATATGTGTACCGTAAATATGTAACTTATGGTTTATCATCATTTCATAAACAACATTTAATAAATGATCATTTTATAAACAACGATTCACAAACTATTCATGTCACAAACCTATCAATCCTCAAACTTCTCATACTGTAAATAATTATTTTACAGATATTCATTTACCAAATGTTACATAAAAAAAATTATTCAGTGTTAAATTGTCATTTAATAAATGATTATATGACAAATAAATCTTTTATAAAATAAGTCATTTTACAAAACGTCGATTGATAAATGATTGTTTCATAAAAAGTAATATCTGTCATATCACGGTATTTAGCGGAATAGCCAAGAAACATTCCTGTACATCAAGTAAATTCATAAAAAGTAAAGTATTATTTAAAAAATGGTCCTGGCGCTTCGCCGGCCGCTGCCGCGGTACGCTCGCTTGGCTCGGGCGCTGTAGGGTTGCAGTTTTTCCTAACACTCCTCGCTTCGCTCGTCGTCGTACCTACACCGACCTGCCTTAGAGGAGAATAGGTAGGTAATCCGCCTGTTATGTCAGGGCATTCTAAAACCTTAATGTAGATTTTTAGGCTAGGAATGATAGTAATGTAACAAGTGTCATGATTGCCTTCCTACTTACTTCCTAAACACTTTTAGACTTATCCGTATGCTCATTCAGAATGATACACCTTTTTTTTAATACAACGACGGTGGCAAACAAGCGTACGGCCCACCTGATGATAAGCGGATACCGCAGCCTATAGACCCACTCCGAAGGAGTAACATGGGCGTTGCCGACCCTTGGTATGTTTGAGGATTCGCCGTGTTGACAGCTGAAGGAACAAATTCCTTCGCTCTCAACACAACGCATCCTCGGGAGCTCTGGCGACCTTGTTCACTATTACAGAGCAAGTAGTAGTGTTAATATGGCTGTGGTCTTCTGCAATATAATTGTATGGAATTATACAATTATATTGTAGTTTAAAACTTTATCAACACGGCAAATTATTTATTAAATTAGGTATTTACCAAACAATGCATTTTATTAAACGTTCCTTTACCATATGTTACTTTGCCAATTGTCATGAATAATAAGTGAGTAATTTGTCAAATAATAATTTATAATATGATGTTTTTTTAAGTAAATATTTTGTCTAATGAACTGGTTTTAAAACAATATTTTATGAAAAAACTAATTTGTAATTCGTGTTTGCCAAACGTTGTTTTTAAAATGAATATTAATGAAACGTTTTTTATGAAATGATTGGATACCGTAACTTATATGAAGAGATTTCCGATTACTCAGAACTAGAAATGAAAATGAAATGAAAGCATTTATTTTGGACAAATTACACATCCATATTATGCTAGTAAGAACGTATACTATTATTATTACAAAAAATCTAGTCATTTATTTATAAACATACACGTTATGCGAAGATTATCAGGTCATTGACACGTATGCATGAGATTATTTGAGTTGCTCCAGTTGCATCAAAGTATACAAAAGTCCATTCAAAAACCAACTCTACCGTGCTGGGTAGAAGATTCCAATTTCAATGGCAGTTTTATAAAAAGTCGGCCACACTAAATTATCGGCCGTGTTGTAATTAATCTGAATTCATTACGGAGAAAGATGAGTTGTTTATGTTTATTTTGGAACTTATGGCAACGTAATAGGATTCAAAATTGTATGCATTTGGAGCAGATTGTACCTTCAGCACTATTTTGTTGCTAGGTTACCTTTACGAATCATTGATAACGTTTTTAGACTGACGAACTTGCGGACGAATCTAGAGGCTATTGACCTGACCGCCTAACCTTGAGTTGTAATTGTTGACTTTGAAGACATTGTGTTGGCTTAAGGGTCGCCTGGAACGTGGTCCTCTACATACAAACAGTCTCTAGTTTCTAAGACAAATTTTGTAAAGATGTTTCTGATAAATAAATAAAGTCTAACGTACTGATTGTAAAAACGTAGTTGGTTCTCATTTTAAAACGGCATCGGCATGCAAAGTGGGTTTGGATGGAGAGCCGACTTGAGTTGCACTCAACTGCTGGGGAGTTATCTGACATGCAAAAACATTATCAGCTTATTTATGTATTACACAATAACAGGTTAAAACATACACGTCATATAAGATTACTCTTCCAGCTAACCTTTGAGCAATTGAACGGAAGGCATGTAGAACGAGATAGACAAACTTACACCATGTACAATAAAATATAAGTCGGTTTTATGCTCATAATCCTGGGTGTTTTATAACATTACGACACTCGTGTTTTATGGTTATATCCCGATTAAGACACGTTGGCACCTTGCAGCAAGATGTATGTATGGACACGACGCATTCTTAAATTAACCGGGTTGTACAGGGTTTTTCAATTGGATTCTTACTCGATATACCTAACAAATTAAATCCTTTTTGCGAATTAATTGATTATTTCTTCTTTGATATGAAACGAAACGATATAACTAGAAAGGTTTCGTTTAGTGAAACTATTTACTTTTGATAACATTTTACATGAATACGTAAATATTTATTTTATTTTGTGTTGGCTGTTTAGTAATTTCACCTGTCTCGCTTTACACCCTGCGCGCGCAGCGCGCGAACTTCACGAAAAAACAATAATTGCGCGCCATTATAGGTAATTTCACAAATATTTGCAATCATTGTTGATGCGTGTATGGTTATTATTAAAAATGTTGACTTGTTGGTTAATAGAAAAGTGATAAATAGAATTGGCGCCATTGGAAATTCTTTTCGATGTACAATATGCGATTAAAAACCTGTTGACATCAATAACTAAAGGAAATAACTGAGGAGCCTATACTTAACATTTTCATTTTATGAAAAGGATTTTTTCCTTGCAAATGTGTTGAAAAACGTCGTATGAAACGCGTGAGCTTTGATAATTACATCCTCGGCTCACACCCACACAACTGTTATCACAACTGCGGCTCGCGTGAACAATTCCGCGTCTAATGTAATTATCAGCATACATCACTTGTATCACAATGTAATATTAGCGCCTAACAATAGAATAACGGGCAATCATTGCAAAGTGTCATAATCATTATAATAAATTATTATTAATTATAAATATTATAATATAAATTTACATGGCAAATACATATGAAAGTGTTCGGTAACCAATATGTCAGAGAAACCAAGTTTTGTTTAAACTTGTGTCACTCTGTAAATAAACTACCTAATTTGATTTTCGAAAACTCAACTATTAGAACAAAATAAAACATGCAAATATAATGTTCTTTTCAGACTGGAATGGAAATCGCTAATCGAGTCCAACGTGGCGCTAGGCGTGAACTCCGGCAAATGGTCCCGTGAGGAACAACTCCTATGGGAGAGACAACGCGTAGCAGCCTGCGGGATCGCCTCCTACGAACTACATCCTAGTGGACGGGTGCTGTTTCCTTGCTCTTCGTCGCTCTTCGTTTGTGAGGAAGGGGAGGCGAATCAGGTTAGTTTTACATAAACAGTTTTCCCCCAGAACAGCAGCCCCTGTCAAGGTGTGCATGATACTACGAAATACATCCTATTTGAAGGGCTTAGTTTACTTGATCGTCGCTGTTTGTTTGCAAAGAAACAACAGTATTCGAGAATGCATTTCCCCAGCATAGCAAGCCCTATTAATGAATCGCCTCCCACGAACTACATCCTAGTGGAAGGGTGTTCTTTCCTTGCTCCTCGTCACTCTTCGTTTATGAGAAAGGGGCGGCAAATCAGGTTAGTATGGCACTAACAACAGTCTTCGAGAAAAATAAAGATAATTTTCCCCAGAACACCAACCATTGTTAAAGTCGACACTGAAAGTATGCATGACACTACGAATCACATCCTAGCGGAGGGTGCTGTTTCCTTGCTCATTTCGTCGCCCTTTGTTTGTGAGGAAGCGAAGTTGCATTAACAGTCTTCGAGAAAAATACAGATAACTTTCCCCAGAACAGCAAGCCCTGTTAAGTTCGAGAGTGAAAGTGTGCGTGATAAGAGTAACGTTCGAATGCGTGTTACGTCTGCCCGGACGAGTACTATTCTTGGTTATCCTGGTCTGGGGGAGAGACTCCAGTTCAGTATCTCCTATGGAATTTGGCTCTATTGCCGGGCAGTCTTCACAAGAACAAGCAGTAGCAGTGGAGAAGACTAATATACCGTAGAATCCCTTACTAATATTTTTGTCCTTGGCTGCATTATGCCATGTTTCGAAATTCCAAATCCACATCAATCATTGTAACAATTCTTAATTTAATTTAAGACGGTGGTGCCGTTTCCGAACTTGTAAAAACTTCTCGGTAGATGTCGCTATGAGCCTCCCTAAAGAGTATTTAGAAAAGTGAAGGGATTGGAAGATTCGTCGCTTCGAGCCTAGCCTACGGTAGCTGTTGGTTCAGGGCAAGGCACGGAATGGAGAGATCCTGGGTTCGAATCCCGCTCGTGGCGATTCATATTTCACTTTGATCGGAATAAATAATTATAAGTCTCTCAATATGTTCTACTCTTCGTCATCATTATTTAAGAGCTAGGATCTTGTTGGTGGAGTAATCGCCACCCAGACCTTGTTCAGTGCCAGCCTCTTTCTTGCCTTATCAGGGATCTTGTTGGTGGAGTAATCGCCACCCAGACCTTGTTGTTCAGTGCCAGCCTCTTTCCTGCCTTATCAGGGATCTTGTTGGTGGAGTAATCGCCACCCAGACCTTGTTCAGTGCCAGCCTCTTTCCTGCCTTATCAGGGATCTTGTTGGTGGAGTAATCGCCACCCAGACCTTGTTCAGTGCCAGCCTCTTTCCTGCCTTATCAGGGATCTTGTTGGTGGAGTAATTGCCACCCAGACCTTGTTCAGTGCCAGCCTCTTTTCTGCCTTATCAGGGATCTTGTTGGTGGAGTAATCGCCACCCAGACCTTGTTCAGTGCCAGCCTCTTTCCTGCCTTATCAGGGATCTTGTTGGTGGAGTAATCGCCACCCGGACCTTGTTCAGTGCCAGCCTCTTTCCTGCCTTATCAGACGTGGCAGCAATTCAATTACCTAATATAATTAATTATATAATTAGTTAGTAAGAATAAAGTTTAGTAAATAATCTTAAATAGTAAAGATTGAACTAAACGTAACCATGTCACCGAAATTCTACCTAAAAATAAACAGTTCAAACAAATAATAGTAAAAAAAAACCTTGACCGAGATAAGTTAGTAATAAGCCTTCATCTACCTCTCTTGTCAAATATTTTAAAGTCAATATTAGCCTTCCTCTACTTCCTTGTCACCTGGTTCCTTTAAGAGTCCGCAGTAACCTCGGCGGAATTTCACCTTCCCATACAAACGTAGTTACGCTCTCATTTTAAAACTACGTGTTGGATTGTGACGAAATTTTGAATAGACAATGACATGAGGTATATCTATGTTTGTAATTAGTTTATATGTTTATAAAACAAACAAAATACAGCAAATACAAGTTTTGCATGAAAAACTTAAATTCGCTGTATTTTTTTTACTATGGTATCTGAAGCTACATAAACTAATTACAGACATAGATATGCCTCATGTCATTGTATATGCAAAGTTTCGTTACAATCCAACACGTAGTTTTAATATGAGAGCGTAACCACGTTTGTATGGAGAATCGGCTCTTAAAAATGTAAAACAAAAACCGTGGTGCCGTATCAGTGACCTATCATCTTCCGTCTCATCGGCAAAACGAACGAAGTTCTATGCTTCTGCTTGGACCGAAGATCGTTCGTATGTCCGGTGTCTGTCATGCTGTCCGCTGTCCGGCTGTTCTCCTCTACAGTCGCATTTCTCAACTGATTCGCGTGAAATTTTGAGCATTTTTTGTCACGTCACTTTTTCGAAGTATTAATAATAATTTAATAATATATATATGTATGTAGGACAGGCTCGCGAGGTCTACAGCAAAGCCAATAGTATTTAGAATGTACATCTATGTATGTGTGGTGCAGACACCTCCGCTCGTACCCCGGGCGCTCCACCTCGGCAGCGGGGCTCCGCTGACGCCGGCCATGTGCCCGCGCAGCCCCGCGCTGGTGGCGCACGCGGCGCGCGGCGACATCTGGCTCGCGGGGCCCGGCCTGCGCCCGCAGCGACTCACTTACGCCAGCACCGACAGCGCCAGGTATGTGCATGGCTCGCCTTGTAAATCCTGGTTTCGGCATCAAAATGTAACGCTCCATTTGCGGATAAATTGTGCAATGTTCTGCTATAAGCAAAATTCTGATGGTGGATCGGATCCCTTTCTTTTCCATATCATCTTAGCCTCCCCCAAAGAGTGCTTTAATGATTGGTCCTACGCCATCCACATCAAGCTGACTCCCGCTGTTCTTTTCCGTATTTTGCAAGGTAATTGCGAAATTGAAAGCACCAGGTTAACAAGAGGATTTAGAATTTACATTTTAATGAGAAGTTGATTGCAGAAAAAGGTCAGGCACAAAAAGCCTACCAATTTTTTTTTGTAAACTTATTTGTCTATCTTTTTTCCAGATTAAGCGACGACCCTCGGCAAGCGGGTGTGCCCTGCTACGTGACCCAGGAGGAGTTCTCCCGGTATACAGGCTTCTGGTGGCAGCCGTGCTCTGAAGGTGAGAACTGAGAGCTTTTAAAATCTATCGTCCAAATGTCATCATCCTTCTAGCGCAGTATTTTTCAGTGTGTGTTTCGCGAAACCTATTTAGAGGGGTCGCGGCTACTAGTATTTTTAAATTTAACGTGACATTAGTACACAAAAAAGTATAGAATAAGGACAGCTTATCCATACTGAGGGGGTCTCGGCATGAAAAAATTAATAAATACTAGAATCTTAACGGAACCCGGGGCGAACCTAATCCCAAGTTTTGGCGTAGTCACTGGGTTTACAACAGCGGCTGTCTGCCATCTCTGACCTTCCAAGACCTCGTTGGAATTAGACCGGTTTCCTCACAATGTTTTCCTTCACCGAAAAGGTATTGTTAAATATCACATTATATTTCGTTGGTACATACATAAAATTTATTTACGAGATGGGGTTCGAAACTCGACCTCCAGATAATAAGTCCCGTGATTAACCGCTCGCCTACAGTAGCTTCATCTGTGTTGTTGTTAAGGCGATGCCTTGATTTGAGTCGAACACGCCCCCTAGACAGAAACACGCTGATGCCTTCTGCGCACGAGGAAAAGAGATGTAACACTCTTCGGGAATGGCCTTTTAAATTTCATAAAGTGAGATTTTATATGAGATAAAATACTACAGTATTAACTTGATTGCGTCGTAAAATAATGTATCGTTTGAGTAGGCTGAGTAATAACGAATATACTTTTTAACCGACTTTTAAAAAAAAGGAGGAGGTTCTCAATTCCGTTGTATTTTTTTTGCAATGTTTGTTACCTCAGAACTCCGTCATTGATGAGCCGATTCGTAATTTTTGTTTTTATTTGTAAGTATATGCTTCCAGGTGGGTCCCATTTTTTTCAAAAATTCAATTGGATGATGGGATCCATGAGGAATTGAGGGAACTCCTCAATTATATTAGGCACGCGTGTAGTGATTTCGGTATTTTTTATTATAACTCGTGTATTTACACCCGGAAATCATAAATTTGGTGGAGTGGAATTGATGATGAAGACCACAGATGACTTATGGAATTCCTCAATTATGTACATAAAAGTACAAAAGTATATCACAGATTCTGATAAGATTCCGTTGAAATAGCAACTAATGAAGTGCCAAAGGTGATCCTTGTGGAATTTCCAATTTACCTCATGAACTGATTTCCGAGAGCAAATGCGTTGATTATTATAGAAAAAAACCCAATCGCTGTATGTGACCCGATAATATTTGAGGACTTCCGTCAATTCCATTTGATATTGCGTTTCTGGACCTCAACGAGGAGCTGCTTGATAGGCTGGAGCGCCTGCAAAATGTATGTATCAGATATATTTTTGGTCTACGCAAGTATGATCATATCTCTGAATTCCGCTCTAAGCTTCGATGGTTACCGATTCGCCGGCGCAGGGACGTGCATATCCTGTCATTACTTTTCAACACACTGTTCAGCCCTACTTCCCCTCCTTATCTTTCTGAGCGGTTTAACTATATGGCAGACGGCAGTGGCCACCGCTTGCGGTCGGGTGCTAACCTTACTCTTGCTGTACCGTCTAGAAAGACGCGAACATACTCCAGATCTTTTACCGCGCACGCTGTTAAGTTGTGGAATGAGTTGCCTTTGTCGCTGAGACAGTCGCGGTCTGTTGCGTCGCTTAAGATGAATTTGAAGAAGTTGTGGCTTTCCAATGACTTGTGAATTGGTTGAATATAGTATTTATTTATTTATTGTATATTTGCGATATATATAGTGTGTATTATATTTTATACTGTATATTTATATATGTATTGGCATGTTTTTATGTGTCTAGAATTAATACCTATTAGGTTTTGTTTTCATTTTCTCTGTGTTTTTGTACACGGTATAAGTTTGCCTATCTCGGTCTACCTACCTTCCTCTCAATTGCTCAAAGGTTAGCTGGAAGAGATCCCTTATAGGGATAAGTTCGCCTTTGTACTTTGATCTATTGTGTGACATGTATATTCTTTAACCTGTTATTGTGTACAATAAAGTGCTTACATACATACATACATACAAGTTATAATAGAAAATACCAAAATCACTACACGCGTGCTTAATATAATTGAGGAGTTCCCTCAATTCCTCATGGATCCCATCATCCAATTGAATTTTCAAAAAAATGGGACCCAGCTGGAAGCATATACTTACAAACAAAAAAAAATTTTTTTGAATCGGCTCATCAATGACGGAGTTCTGAGGTAACAAACATTGAAAAAAAAAAATACAACCGAATTGAGAACCTCCTCCTTTTTTTGAAGTCGGTTAAAAAAAAGGAAAATACAGACCCAACTTTGGAATTTTTTTCTATAGAGGAAATTTTAAGCAATCATGTATGTATAAAATCAGATAAACAATCATATAGTCAAGAATCATATATCTGAAAATTAGACCTTATTGTTTCTTAATCTAGTCAGAACGGCATTTCAAAGCACGCGATAATTTCCAATGCACAGCCTTAACAAAAGTGTTATGCTGGTTTTCCACCGGAGGGGCGAGACAAGACGAGACGATGCGAGAATTGAAATCGTACGGACTTACTACCTATTTCCACCGCGCACGCGCGCGCTCAGTGCAAATAGGTAGTAAGTCCCATACGAATTTCAATTCTCGTCTCGCCTCGTCTCGTCTCGTCTTGCCCCTCTGGTGGAAAACCAGCTTAAAACATGTGTTTGACGGCGACTGCATGATTGTTTGCCCTTGTTCCAGATGACGTGTTCAGGATAGTGTATGAAGAGGTGGACGAGAGCAACGTGAAGATATTCAGTTTCCCCTCCTCTCAGTCCAGTAGCGGAGAAATCGAGGAGTTCAGGTAAGAGAATCATCCGTTAGAAATCGTCCGTCTTTGTCTGTCACTTTGATATCTGTGTTTGTACGAGAGGGACGAAACAGATTTTAGTGAACTGAGGTTTGTTAAGTTTTGTGAATCTAAAGGGGGGTTAATCTAGAATTAAATCAAAATTGAATTAAAACGAACTGCTCACTCTCACATAGCACGTAGAACCGATGGCCGTTGGGGCGGAAAGGTTCTCGAGTGTCGACCACGTACCGGAATGCGCGGCGTGGGTAGGCCCCCCACAAGGTGGACTGATGACCTGGTAAAGGTTGCTGGAGTCCGCTGGATGCGGCTGGCGCAGGACCGGTCACTTTGGCACTCTTTGGGGGAGGCCTATGTCCAGCAGAGGACGTCTTTCGGCTGATGATGATGATGATGATGCTCTCTCTCACACAATCATACAAGGCATTTACACATATAAAGAAATGCATATATATTTATTGGCGTATATCGCCTGTTGACAACCAAAAGTCACTATCACAACTGTCATATCGAGATACGACCTTTGATTAAAGTAGGTATTTGTTACTTAGTGAGTTTTGGTTGTCACCTGACGATATGGCTGAATATACGGGGTGTCCCTTTGATATGAGAC
This sequence comes from Epinotia bilunana, assembly GCA_947049275.1. Lineage (NCBI taxonomy): Eukaryota > Metazoa > Arthropoda > Insecta > Lepidoptera > Tortricidae > Epinotia > Epinotia bilunana. Next base: position 6,368,638 of record OX346276.1, on the reverse strand, counting down.
ATGAAGTAAAGTACCTTTAATACTGTCGACAACACAGCTAACTGACCATCGGTGCCTTCATTGCAGTGTAATAAGGTTCTATATAAACACAGGATGGTCAGTTAACAGTGTTGTTGTTTGTACATTGTAACGAAACAAATTATATTATTAAATATTACAGCCCATTAGAGTGGTCCTAGAAGGCTGTGAGCCTTTTAAGAGAATACAGAGAGGTCGCTATTCGTAGCGGGAATATAGTTGGAAGATACGCGACTTCGGTCACTGTCCTTGTAGCTTAGTGGTCAAAGCGCTCTAGCTTTAATAGAGAGAACGCAGGTTCGAGTCCTGTCGGGAGCTACAGACACAGATGGTTTATTTTCCCATTATATTCTTTCTCTCTGTATCATATCGTTTTAAGTACATAAGAACATTGAAGAACATTGATTTTGAATATTGATTTTTTCCCCGTGTGGTGTCGGGTTAGAATTTCACCACCCCCTTTCTTCCTGTGGGTGTCGTAAAAGTCGACTAAGGGACCAGGGTTGAAGTGTGTTGTGGGCGATGGGCTAGCAACCTATCGCTGCAATATCACATTTTGTCGATCTTTTATACCCACATTTATGCTAAAAGTGGCTCTGGAATATACGTTTCATGTGCTCTGCCTACCCCTTTTGGGAATAAAGGTGTGAATGTATGTATGTAATATTGAAGATTGGGTATTTTGCTCCACGGAGACATTGTTTAATTTAAAAAAGAATTAAGTGTTTCTGTACAGGTGTGGTGTCCCTAAATAGGGTGTCTCACAAATGTCTATACATACACTAACATGAATCTTAATGTGTCTCTGTCTGTCCCCAGATTCCCTAGAGCGGGGACCCCAAACGCCAAGTCGATCCTGCGGCTGGTCACCTTCAAGCTGCAGAAGGCGTCACCCACCGTCCTTGACTATTACTATGAGGGCAACTCTGATTCACAATGTGAGTATGAGCAGGAGTGTCCCACTCGCATTTTGGCGCAATATTACACTTATCTATGGTCATAACACTATCCTTTGGCCGGAGCGTGGATCCACCTTCAACCATTTACCAAATACGGTTGTGGACTCTCATTTTATTATTACTCCGGAAGAAAGACGGAATAAAATATGCATAATGAGGAAAATCCTATTCGTATATATATATATAAAAGAAGATACAACCGTTGAAACAGTTGATATTAAAATATTGCTTGAGGCCCGTGATGTCAGCGTCATAGTAAATGACAATCGTTTCATGTAAAGGTGCGTTTTGCGGAAAAGGGACAGACTATACCGCCTCTTAAAACTTTGGACACTTTTAACTTTGTGATTATTTATTTTCTAGATTTATCATTTTATAGATTTTTGATAATTCTTCTCCATCATTCTCTTCTCCATTCTAAACGATCCAAAATCTCCCGAATACCTCAAAACTCTTTTTCAGTATTACTGTGTCTCTCGAGTCCGTCAACTTCGCTCCTCTGGCAACCTTTCCTTATCTATTCCGCCTCCCCGTACTGGTTTTATGTCCAATTCCTTCTCCGTCCAAGTAGCTCGCCTATGGAACCATCTCCCTGTCAAAATTCGACAATCTCCAAACAGGCTTGTCTTCAAAAAGTCCTTACAAAATTTATTTGCTGACAGAACTTAAAAATAATCCATCAGATTTGTAAGTTTCATCTATATTCATATGTATGTATATATTGTTATATCATATTATATTGTATTGTATCGTATTCTACTATATTATTATTCATCCCATCTTTAGACATGTTAAAGAGTTTTTGTTTTAAATTAAGTTGCACTGCCCACATTTTATCTGCTTTGCCTTAAGGTTGGTAGAGAATGCTTCATAGCATTAAGTCCGCCTTTTGTACCATAAGATATTCTTTTGTGCAATAAAAATTAAATAAACATAAATAAATTTAAAAAAAGACCGGGTTGCACTCCGGGAGTGCCGGCAGAAGTGAAAACTTGAATATTTTGACATTTCGAATCGACGAATACCGTAGCGACAGAAGTAAACTATTTCATGCGCGTGAGAACTTATTGTGCGCAGCCAGTCTCGTACTACGGCATCGGTCCCCCCCTCCCGCCCCCCGCCCCCCACCCCACAGCCTCGTCCCGAATATCTCACCATCTTACAGTGGCCTCTTACGCTCCTACACCTGTGGCGAGTTTAACAATTTTTCCCCATCCCAAAAAGTGCACAGCGCCGCTAAAGAAGTTTTCACTTCAAAAAAGTCAAGAGGCAACATTTCTTTTTATAGCATCAGATAATACAAATGACGCAGTGGAAGTGACTGACGTGCGGTGGTTCGATCTTCGGCAGTCGCTCAAGGAGACGTTCCCTTGGTTCGAATACCTGGCTCGAGTTGGCTGGACGCCCTGCGGAAACTAGTGAGTTTTAAGTGGTTCGTTTGTATGGACAGACCAGATCGCAGCTTGATATATTGTATACGCGCTGACGCTACGTTAAATACGCTAAATTTCGCTACGTTATCGCAGAGTCAGGGTATTTTAACCTACAAAATTTTGGACAAATTTTAACATTTTAACTTTCACTGAGTGTCACCAATTTATAACCGCGAAACCGCACTCTGGGTCTCAGGGGGTAAAGCTTTGGTTCCTAGAACGCAGGCAAGGTCACGAGATAAAATATAGCCTGTGTCATCCAGAAAGTTGTTTTACAGAGTTAAAAAAAAAACGGACAAGTGGTACAGTTTATTACCCCTTACATACACACTTATAAAGCTACAATCTCACAGAATTTTCTTTTTATAATATTACTAGCTGCCCGAGCCCGAAAGAACGCAGGCGAACCCACGTGATAAAATATAGGCTATAACCATCCAGAAACTCTATTCTACACGCAGGTGTAAGAATTTTTGAAATCGGATTATCGGTTCCGGAGGTTACCCATTACATACTAATTTGGTAATTTGCAACCTCCAGACTTTTCCTTATTAGTAGGTATATACTTGCTGCCCGCGCGGTTCCGCCTGAGTATTATACAGACCGAAGATGAAATTGAATGAACGATGAATCGCTGAACAAAATATGGCGACGAATTGAGAGCTTTTTCCGTTTTTATGTGATTTCCAGTTGTTATTTTCTATAGCGTATGGGTGCAACTCCTGGACCGCAAGCAGCAGCGGCTAGAGCTGGCCCTGATCCCATTGAGCGAGTTCTGCGCGCCTGCGCACTACCCCGCCGCGCCGGCGCGTGCGCCGCCTGCGCGCGCAGACCAGCCCGAGCAGGTGAGAGACAACTCCCGGACCGCAGCAGCAGCGGCTAGAGCTGGCCCTGATCCCATTGAGCGAGTTCTGCGCGCCTGCGCACTACCCCGCCGCGCCGGCGCGTGCGCCGCCTGCGCGCGCAGACCAGCCCGAGCAGGTGAGAGACAACTCCCGGACCGCAGCAGCAGCGGCTAGAGCTGGCCCTGATCCCATTGAGCGAGTTCTGCGCGCCTGCGCACTACCCCGCCGCGCCGGCGCGTGCGCCGCCTGCGCGCGCAGACCAGCCCGAGCAAGTGAGAGACAACTCCCGGACCGCAGCAGCAGCGGCTAGAGCTGGCCCTGATCCCATTGAGCGAGTTCTGCGCGCCTGCGCACTACCCCGCCGCGCCGGCGCGTGCGCCGCCTGCGCGCGCAGACCAGCCCGAGCAGGTGAGAGACAACTCCCGGACCGCAGCAGCAGCGGCTAGAGCTGGCCCTGATCCCATTGAGCGAGTTCTGCGCGCCCGCGCACTACCCCGCCGCGCCGGCGCGTGCGCCGCCTGCGCGCGCAGACCAGCCCGAGCAGGTGAGAGACAACTCCCGGACCGCAGCAGCAGCGGCTAGAGCTGGCCCTGATCCCATTGAGCGAGTTCTGCGCGCCTGCGCACTACCCCGCCGCGCCGGCGCGTGCGCCGCCTGCGCGCGCAGACCAGCCCGAGCAAGTGAGAGACAACTCCCGGACCGCAGCAGCAGCGGCTAGAGCTGGCCCTGATCCCATTGAGCGAGTTCTGCGCGCCTGCGCACTACCCCGCCGCGCCGGCGCGTGCGCCGCCTGCGCGCGCAGACCAGCCCGAGCAGGTGAGAGACAACTCCCGGACCGCAGCAGCAGCGGCTAGAGCTGGCCCTGATCCCATTGAGCGAGTTCTGCGCGCCCGCGCACTACCCCGCCGCGCCGGCGCGTGCGCCGCCTGCGCGCGCAGACCAGCCCGAGCAGGTGAGAGACAACTCCCGGACCGCAGCAGCAGCGGCTAGAGCTGGCCCTGATCCCATTGAGCGAGTTCTGCGCGCCTGCGCACTACCCCGCCGCGCCGGCGCGTGCGCCGCCTGCGCGCGCAGACCAGCCCGAGCAAGTGAGAGACAACTCCCGGACCGCAGCAGCAGCGGCTAGAGCTGGCCCTGATCCCATTGAGCGAGTTCTGCGCGCCTGCGCACTACCCCGCCGCGCCGGCGCGTGCGCCGCCTGCGCGCGCAGACCAGCCCGAGCAGGTGAGAGACAACTCCCGGACCGCAGCAGCAGCGGCTAGAGCTGGCCCTGATCCCATTGAGCGAGTTCTGCGCGCCCGCGCACTACCCCGCCGCGCCGGCGCGTGCGCCGCCTGCGCGCGCAGACCAGCCCGAGCAGGTGAGAGACAACTCCCGGACCGCAGCAGCAGCGGCTAGAGCTGGCCCTGATCCCATTGAGCGAGTTCTGCGCGCCTGCGCACTACCCCGCCGCGCCGGCGCGTGCGCCGCCTGCGCGCGCAGACCAGCCCGAGCAAGTGAGAGACAACTCCCGGACCGCAGCAGCAGCGGCTAGAGCTGGCCCTGATCCCATTGAGCGAGTTCTGCGCGCCTGCGCACTACCCCGCCGCGCCGGCGCGTGCGCCGCCTGCGCGCGCAGACCAGCCCGAGCAAGTGAGAGACAACTCCCGGACCGCAGCAGCAGCGGCTAGAGCTGGCCCTGATCCCATTGAGCGAGTTCTGCGCGCCTGCGCACTACCCCGCCGCGCCGGCGCGTGCGCCGCCTGCGCGCGCAGACCAGCCCGAGCAGGTGAGAGACAACTCCCGGACCGCAGCAGCAGCGGCTAGAGCTGGCCCTGATCCCATTGAGCGAGTTCTGCGCGCCCGCGCACTACCCCGCCGCGCCGGCGCGTGCGCCGCCTGCGCGCGCAGACCAGCCCGAGCAGGTGAGAGACAACTCCCGGACCGCAGCAGCAGCGGCTAGAGCTGGCCCTGATCCCATTGAGCGAGTTCTGCGCGCCTGCGCACTACCCCGCCGCGCCGGCGCGTGCGCCGCCTGCGCGCGCAGACCAGCCCGAGCAAGTGAGAGACAACTCCCGGACCGCAGCAGCAGCGGCTAGAGCTGGCCCTGATCCCATTGAGCGAGTTCTGCGCGCCTGCGCACTACCCCGCCGCGCCGGCGCGTGCGCCGCCTGCGCGCGCAGACCAGCCCGAGCAAGTGAGAGACAACTCCCGGACCGCAGCAGCAGCGGCTAGAGCTGGCCCTGATCCCATTGAGCGAGTTCTGCGCGCCTGCGCACTACCCCGCCGCGCCGGCGCGTGCGCCGCCTGCGCGCGCAGACCAGCCCGAGCAGGTGAGAGACAACTCCCGGACCGCAGCAGCAGCGGCTAGAGCTGGCCCTGATCCCATTGAGCGAGTTCTGCGCGCCTGCGCACTACCCCGCCGCGCCGGCGCGTGCGCCGCCTGCGCGCGCAGACCAGCCCGAGCAGGTGAGAGACAACTCCCGGACCGCAGCAGCAGCGGCTAGAGCTGGCCCTGATCCCATTGAGCGAGTTCTGCGCGCCCGCGCACTACCCCGCCGCGCCGGCGCGTGCGCCGCCTGCGCGCGCAGACCAGCCCGAGCAGGTGAGAGACAACTCCCGGACCGCAGCAGCAGCGGCTAGAGCTGGCCCTGATCCCATTGAGCGAGTTCTGCGCGCCTGCGCACTACCCCGCCGCGCCGGCGCGTGCGCCGCCTGCGCGCGCAGACCAGCCCGAGCAAGTGAGAGACAACTCCCGGACCGCAGCAGCAGCGGCTAGAGCTGGCCCTGATCCCATTGAGCGAGTTCTGCGCGCCTGCGCACTACCCCGCCGCGCCGGCGCGTGCGCCGCCTGCGCGCGCAGACCAGCCCGAGCAGGTGAGAGACAACTCCCGGACCGCAGCAGCAGCGGCTAGAGCTGGCCCTGATCCCATTGAGCGAGTTCTGCGCGCCCGCGCACTACCCCGCCGCGCCGGCGCGTGCGCCGCCTGCGCGCGCAGACCAGCCCGAGCAGGTGAGAGACAACTCCCGGACCGCAGCAGCAGCGGCTAGAGCTGGCCCTGATCCCATTGAGCGAGTTCTGCGCGCCTGCGCACTACCCCGCCGCGCCGGCGCGTGCGCCGCCTGCGCGCGCAGACCAGCCCGAGCAAGTGAGAGACAACTCCCGGACCGCAGCAGCAGCGGCTAGAGCTGGCCCTGATCCCATTGAGCGAGTTCTGCGCGCCTGCGCACTACCCCGCCGCGCCGGCGCGTGCGCCGCCTGCGCGCGCAGACCAGCCCGAGCAGGTGAGAGACAACTCCCGGACCGCAGCAGCAGCGGCTAGAGCTGGCCCTGATCCCATTGAGCGAGTTCTGCGCGCCTGCGCACTACCCCGCCGCGCCGGCGCATGCGCCGCCTGCGCGCGCAGACCAGCCCGAGCAGGTGAGAGACAACTCCCGGACCGCAGCAGCAGCGGCTAGAGCTGGCCCTGATCCCATTGAGCGAGTTCTGCGCGCCCGCGCACTACCCCGCCGCGCCGGCGCGTGCGCCGCCTGCGCGCGCAGACCAGCCCGAGCAGGTGAGAGACAACTCCCGGACCGCAGCAGCAGCGGCTAGAGCTGGCCCTGATCCCATTGAGCGAGTTCTGCGCGCCTGCGCACTACCCCGCCGCGCCGGCGCGTGCGCCGCCTGCGCGCGCAGACCAGCCCGAGCAAGTGAGAGACAACTCCCGGACCGCAGCAGCAGCGGCTAGAGCTGGCCCTGATCCCATTGAGCGAGTTCTGCGCGCCTGCGCACTACCCCGCCGCGCCGGCGCGTGCGCCGCCTGCGCGCGCAGACCAGCCCGAGCAGGTGAGAGACAACTCCCGGACCGCAGCAGCAGCGGCTAGAGCTGGCCCTGATCCCATTGAGCGAGTTCTGCGCGCCTGCGCACTACCCCGCCGCGCCGGCACGTGCGCCGCCTGCGCGCGCAGACCAGCCCGAGCAGGTGAGAGACAACTCCCGGACCGCAGCAGCAGCGGCTAGAGCTGGCCCTGATCCCATTGAGCGAGTTCTGCGCGCCTGCGCACTACCCCGCCGCGCCGGCGCGTGCGCCGCCTGCGCGCGCAGACCAGCCCGAGCAAGTGAGAGACAACTCCCGGACCGCAGCAGCAGCGGCTAGAGCTGGCCCTGATCCCATTGAGCGAGTTCTGCGCGCCTGCGCACTACCCCGCCGCGCCGGCGCGTGCGCCGCCTGCGCGCGCAGACCAGCCCGAGCAAGTGAGAGACAACTCCCGGACCGCAGCAGCAGCGGCTAGAGCTGGCCCTGATCCCATTGAGCGAGTTCTGCGCGCCTGCGCACTACCCCGCCGCGCCGGCGCGTACGCCGCCTGCGCGCGCAGACCAGCCCGAGCAGGTGAGAGACAACTCCCGGACCGCAGCAGCAGCGGCTAGAGCTGGCCCTGATCCCATTGAGCGAGTTCTGCGCGCCTGCGCACTACCCCGCCGCGCCGGCGCGTGCGCCGCCTGCGCGCGCAGACCAGCCCGAGCAGGTGAGAGACAACTCCCGGACCGCAGCAGCAGCGGCTAGAGCTGGCCCTGATCCCATTGAGCGAGTTCTGCGCGCCTGCTCACTACCCCGCCGCGCCGGCGCGCGCGCCGCCTGCGCGCGCAGACCAGCCCGAGCAGGTGAGAGACAACTCCCGGACCGCAGCAGCAGCGGCTAGAGCTGGCCCTGATCCCATTGAGCGAGTTCTGCGCGCCTGCGCACTACCCCGCCGCGCCGGCGCGCGCGCCGCCTGCGCGCGCAGACCAGCCCGAGCAGGTGAGAGACAACTCCCGGACCGCAGCAGCAGCGGCTAGAGCTGGCCCTGATCCCATTGAGCGAGTTCTGCGCGCCTGCGCACTACCCCGCCGCGCCGGCGCGCGCGCCGCCTGCGCGCGCAGACCAGCCCGAGCAGGTGAGAGACAACTCCCGGACCGCAGCAGCAGCGGCTAGAGCTGGTCCTGATCCCATTGAGCGAGTTCTGCGTCTCGTCTGTTAAAATCCGTCTTATAGTGGTGATGTTGCTATTGAAAATGTCAATATCCCGCTCCTTCGTTAGTTCATTAAGGCTTTTACCAGCTCGCAATAAAAAGCTATTTTTTCTATAATTACGTGATGTATATTGAATTGAGAGGGTAGGGGAATCTTTTAGACCTAGATGGAGTATTGAAGGAGAACTTAGCTAGTAATTCCGGACAATCAATGTTATCATTTAAGATACTAAGTATATAAATAATATGTGCAATTTGACGATGTTTATGCAATGGAATGAGGTGATGTTTTTTATGATAAATTTGTATTATAGTTGTTCTTATCGCTGACATATTTCTGACCACATGCATCCATGCCCCGTAACTAACCAACTGAGCTATAAGAACAATCTGTCTCGGCCACTAAATATTTCAATCAGTTCCTTCTGACAACGCCTTAGGGAGGCGTGCAGGAACATATACCAGAAGTGTTAGGCTTCTTAACGGCACCAACGTCTCAAATTATATTGAGAAATCGTCAGCAACGATGCGCCACCCCGTACTAAAGTAATTCTGTATTAAGCAGTAACGCTGCTAATCACTACATAGTATAAAACAAAGTCGCTTCCCGCTGTCTGTCCCTATGAATGTATGCTTAGATCTTTAAAACTACGCAACGGATTTTGATGCGGTTTTTTTTAATAGATAGAGTGATTCAAGAGGAAGGTTTATATGTATAATATAGTTCCCGTGCGAAGCCGGGGCGGGTCGCATGTGAAATTATAAAATTAATTCAATCAATCAAAATATTTAAAAATCGTTAGCAGCGTTACTGCTTAATACAATATTAATTTTATTCTGCGATTCAAACGGGAGACAATACCCATGGATCACGTCGTGGTCACATTTAAAGAGTTCCCCGTCTCACAAACCCACATTGTTCCAGCCAATACAAATCCTGGTCCAAGAACTAGCCCCGGACGTGTGGATCAACGTGCACGACATCCTGCACTTCCTGCCGTCGCCGGAGTCCGGCACGGTCCGGTTCGTGTGCGGCTCGGAGCAGACCGGCCACCTGCACCTGTTCCTGGTCACGGCCAGGCTCGCGCGAGGCCCGTCCGTGAGGGTGAGAAGTAAGTGACGCGACGTATCAGCTGGGAGACCACTGCTGGACATATGTGTCCCCCAAAGAGTGCCACAATGGCCGGTCCCGCGCCACCTGCATCCAGCGGACTTTAACACAGTCAAACACTGCTAAAGATTTCGAGAAGCAAGTATTTATCACATTGGAGCTGCCAAAAGACCAATGCTGGATATAGGCCTCCTCAAAGAGTGCCACAATGACCGGTCCTGCACCACCCGCGTGTAGCGGATTACACAGTTATTCGCTGTCAAAGATTTCGTTGCGCAACGCTTGCCGTATAATATAGGAAAAACCGGTTGAGTGGTGCGCCAAGCTAGCAAGTTCCTGGCATTGAGAATGTTTACCAACGGAACCGGAATCATGACGCGTAAAACGGGCTGCCAGGGCCGGTTATAAGTGAGTACTGTCAAAAACTCGCCTAGCGGGGGCCTACGCTGTACGCGCTTTCCGCTACTTAGCGGGAATACCACGGGATCGGCTACGTCGTAGTAAAAATGAATATAGATATTGGCTCCATTTTGATCTCGGGGAATTTACAATCGCTTTGTTTTCGAGATTGGCGTTCGGGCCCCGAGTTATATTCCATGTTGCCTACTATAACTCTAATGTGTCCTATCTTTAACTTAGCTTAACATACTTAACTTATCTACCTACATGTTAACTTTGTATGTATGCTATTGGTTATACCTCTAAACTTGATGCTGGAAGAACGGGATCTTCTGTCACTAGTATTGCCATATACTTACTAGAAGGTCCCAACCCTTTCTTAATTTGTGTAAACACTGTTTGTTACCAATTTTTTTTTTATTATTTCATTTTTCATCTTTCCAGCGGTGATGGAGATGATAACAGAAGAGGAGAACTTGGCTATTGGGCCCAACATCATCAGTAAAGAACCAATCACTGCGGGCGAATGGGAGGTGCTCGGCAGAAAGATATGGGTGAGTTTTATTGAGCCTAATGTCACCACGATATAAAGCGGTAGTGCTGCACGGGTGACCTAGTATCCACAGGCTAGCAATGGTAATAGGTGCATTTCATCCTCGTACCCAGCGAACGTGTTAATAACAGCGCCATCTATGATTCAGCTCTGGAATCACTAGATGCCTTAGCTAGGTGTAGTTACTAGAAGCATGAGCCAAACTATGGTGGTAATAGTTTAGGATTAAGTAGTCAGATGGCGCTATAATTAATATCGCTCGATGATTATAATTTAGGATTAATATTTTATTTGTCACTTGGCAAATACACGAGATAGGAACGACACGTTGTTTTTACTCTTGAACCTGAAGACCGCACCCTGGAGCCATACACATTCCTTCAGAACGAAACAACCATAAAGTCATCATCATCATCATCATGATATCAATCAATCAATGATCAATCAACCGGATGCGCCACCCGCATCCAGCGGACTCCAGCAAACGTGCTATGTGCCCCACTGCCACTTAAGTTTAGCGATTCGGAAGGCTATATCGGTTACCTTGGTTCTGCTGCGGATAGCCTCATTTCTGATGCGATCACGCAGAGAAACTCCCAACATAGCCCTCTCCATAGCCCTTTGGGTGACTTTCAGCCTTCTTATCAGGTCCATAGTTATGTCAACTATAACCATAGAATGCAAGCTCCTTACAAATTTCTACCCAAACTCGTGCCTAAGACACTGGTCCCACCGCCGGCTAGTAAGCTAGAAAAGTTGGGCGAGTAACGGTTCATTGCGTGCTGCCCAGGCACAGTGTGATCAATCGACCTTTACAGATCCGCAATGTAATGCTACTCGCCCAACTTTTCTAGCTTACTAGCCGGCGGTGGGACCAGTGCCTAAACCCGGTATGCGCATGTTCGAACTAAACGGCTGCCTGGCATCGTTTTGACACCCCGCCCCGCGCCCCCAGCCCCGCATAATGGCAGTACGACGTAGCTATCTTACATCGTATCGCATTTAATATACTATTGCCTTTACAGTCGAATATGATGACATACGTAACCTAGATTATTGACTTATTATATAACTAGCTTCGTCCGCGTGGACCCGGGATAAAAACTATCCTATATTTTAATCCAGGCTATAAACTATCTTCGTGACAAAATTTCATTCAAATCGGTTCAGCCGTTTAAGCGTGATTGAGTAACAAACATCCAAACATCTAAACTTTCGCATTTATAATATTAGTAGGATAGTAGGATTGGTGCATTAAAGAAGCTCATTAAAGTGGTTCGATTTCCATACAAAACGTTAAATGACATTCGCAGGCTAACGGCGTGAATTTTTAAGAAACTTGTGTAACTAACTTTCATAATTTGGCTTACCATTTGCGCGAACTTCCCCTTTTTCTTGAATAAACTAGAATTAGTTTGTGACGTCATACTTTGGGAAAACCATTTTTCTCAAATTATTCTATTTTATACAAGTTTATTCAAGGAATTTCGCGCAAATGGAAAGCCAAATTGTGAAAGATTCTCAGATAGGTTTCTTAAAAAATCACGCCTTTAGCCTGTGAATGTCAAATAACTTTTTGTATGGAAATCGAACCACCTTAACACCAAACGTGTGTTAGTTATTATGACATTACTCCTGACATTCCCCATCGTATCCTGCATACTCTGACATACAACTGACATACATAATGTCATTTTGACAGTACGGTCATACAGGTAGGTACAATGGCAATGGCGGCCATTCTGTGGGGCCATTTTGCGGCGCTACTTAGACTTCTATGGTTTTTTTCGTTCGCTGCTCGTACCCAGATCCGCTGCCTCGCCAGCTCCGGTGGATTGTTACCACAGAGAAAGGATAGAATAGAGGGACTGACTCACACATATACACATGTGTGACAAAGATGTAAGCATAGACAATAGCACAAGTGAGAACAAGATACAACGATCAAACCTCCTGTCCCTCAGCGCAAAGGCTTTTTTTCGTTTGTCACCAGCTTGTTTGTCAAAATATTGTACTGAAAATGACATCACTTATAATAAGACTAAAGTATATAGACATGAGATGTCAACGATGTATAATTCCTCTGATCCTTCTCAATTTAGTCAGGTTTATTTACCTCGATCCTTTTAAGCATTCGCTAGGACTCCATCTATTAAGAGTCCGCAGTAAGCTCGATTCTCCATACAAACGTAGTTACGCTCTCATATTAAAACTACGCGTTAGATTGTAACGAAACTTTGCATATACATTGTCATGAGGTATGTCTATGTCTGTAATTAGTTTATGTAGCTTCAGATACTAAAGATTTTTTTTACAGCGATTTCAAGTTTTTCATACAAAACTTGTTTTTGCTGTATTTCGTTTGTTCTATAAACTGGAACCATATAAACTATGTAATTACAGACATAGATATACCTCATGTCATTGTATATGCAAAGTTTCGTCACAATACAACACGTAGTTTTAAAATGAGAGCGTAACTACGTTTGTATGGGAAGGTGAAATTCGACCGAGCTTACTGCGGACTCTTAAATCCTCTATCTAGGTTTTGAGCCTAATATCTCGGCCACGATATCGGGCGGCAGAGGTGCACTCTACGGGTGACTATCCACAGGCTAGCAATGCTAATAGATGGATTTATTCCCCAATTATCAGGGGCCGTATAAAATTAGCGCGTGTTTCCATCAAAACTTTTATTAGAAAGAGAAATATGTCCAGGTTTTGATTCAAAACCAAACGACTATCCGTTGCATCTCTAGTACTAACCTTATAACACTTCTGGTTTGCGTCTGGGGTTGGAAACAACCGGATATCCGTTCACTCCTACCTACATGCATCTCTTCCACAGGTAGACGAAGCCCGCGACCTGGTCTACTTCGTGGGTCTACGGGAAACGCCGCTGGAGCGACACTTGTATGCAGCGCCGCTGTCGCCTCCGCGGCCGCACGGCGTGACCTTACTCACCACCGTTGGACATTCTTGCGCTGTTGATATGGACGACGTGAGTATAGCCGTCTCGCTCTAACTTTACACCGCCGCCGATTAAAGACGACCGCTTGCTTCAAAAAGTACCAGGCACTCATAACTCCCATAGAGGAAGTATGTAGAATCTTATATAGCTCGAGTAGAACTTTTATGCCGGTCGCACGGCTTGACCATGACCGCTCGTTGCTAATATACCGCATTCCTGAAATATCAGATTTTGCAAAATACCACATTCTTGATTTATCACATTACCAATATACCAAATTTTCAGTATAGGACATTCTTAAAACGATTTAGTTCCATGAGTACCTTACGATTTTATAACCTGGTGTAACGGGAATGTGGTAAGTTCAAAGTTTGATATATTGATAATCCGATACTTTGCAAAATCTGGTATTTCGGGAATGCGGTATATTAGCAACGAGCGACCATGACCACCATGGCACCCATTCTGTGAGGGCATTTTGCGGCGCTACTTAGACTTCTATGATTTTTTCGTTCACTGATTTGAGCCTATGGTCTTAAATCTCAATGTTATCCTTTGATTGCTTGCTTGACAAAATGGGTTAACAGCTCGTACTCTTCACAGGAATGCACCCTGGCGGTGATAACGTCCAGCAACATCAGCACCGCGCCGGCCACGCGCGTGTATAGGATCGCTCACACGCCCGCCCCCACCCTGGTCGCGCAAGGACTGCTCATGGACCGAGCTCCTAGTGGTCATTATACTTTTGTATCTAACATGGTTCACACCAAAAATCTGAAGATTAGTGTCTGCGTGAGAGCATCAAATCCTGTCCATGAGGCGGCGCCCAAGACATAAATTCTGAAGAGCCATTAATAGCATATTCTAGACTGATATGATTTTATACACCAAAAGAAAGAAGGCAAAAAATATGACTGAAAAAGTTTTATTTATTATAATAATTATTAAGTTATTTTTATTCCATATTACATTTGAAGTTTTGAGCTACGGTAGCCTAGTGGTTCAGGCATGCGGCTGTCAAGCGGCGGTCGTGGGTTCGAATCCCGGCTCGTACCAATGGGTTTTTCGGAACTTATGTACGGAATATTTACCGTTAGCTTTTCGGTGAAGGAAAACATCGTGAGGAAACCGGTCTTATCCCAATAAGGTCAAGTTTTCCCTCTGGGTTGGAAGGTCAGATGGCAGTCGCTTTCGTAAAAACTAGTGCCTATGCCAAATCTTGGGATTAGGTGTCAAAGCGGACCCCGGGCTCGTTTAGGGGCACAACCGGGAACAACGCTAGGAGAATGATGATGAATGATTACATTTGAAGTTTATATTAAGTTTTTATAGTTTTATTTCTGTTGAATATGGACCCTCTTTAGGTGAAGGCCTCCTCCAATCTCTTCCAGTCTTCTCTTTGTCTCATGTCTGCCTATCTCTGTCCAATGGCAAACAGCTCAAAAACATACGACTAAACGACAACGTTTTAATGTTGTTCGTCAAAGCAAGAAAACGCTCTAGGGCCGTGACGTCACGGCCCTAGAGCGTCATAGTGAAAGACGATCGTTTCATATAAAGACGCATTTTGCGGAAAAGGGACAGACTTTTTATTTTATTTATTTATTTATTTAGCAAAAAATAGTACAATAAGTGGATATAATCTAATTAAGTTATTAACAACAAAACTTATATCTAACAGGATTATTCTTATACAATATTAATACGCCAATAAGCCAAGAATATACCCCTTATAAAACGTTGGACTCTATAACTTACTGTTTATTCACTCATTTGTGCAACTTTTTTCTCCATTCGATTGTATTTGAAATCGGACAATTCAACATTATTCCCCGCGACTCTGCCCGCGTCGAACTCGTTTATATCGTAGCTCCATACAAACTTTCACCCCCCACTTCATCCTCTTGGGGGGGGGGTGATTTCCGGGATAAGAACTAGCCTATGTCCTTCCCCAGGACTCAAACTATCTCTATACCAAATTTCATCCGTATCGGTTCAGCGGTTTAAGCGTGAAGAGGTAACAGACAGACAGACAGACACACTTTCGCATTTATTTGGTATCCCTATTGTGTATACAGGCACTGTCTGAAACTGGCTTTACAGTGGCTGAAAAATGGTTTGCAAATTTTGATGCCAACTTACACACGTTGTAATATGGATGTGTCTGTTGCAGAAACGTCGTCGGAGTCCCGCAGCTACAACGGCTCGTGGGACAGCCGCTCCGGCGACGGCGACAACGACGAAAACGACTCCAGTGAGGCCTCCATACTTGTCAAAGGTAATTAATAATAATAACTACTCACTTACACACTGCGGACCAGAGCCGTTCTGTGGTATCCCCAAAACTCCGAACCAAGCTGGTTTTCACTGTTCTTCTGCTGCTCACTTTAGTACTTCACTCCGAGTACTCCACTCCGAAGACTCCACTCTCGGTCACTAACTTAAGACTCTCAAGGCTGACTTGGAAAACCGCTTTTTACCGCGAACGTGGTCCCTCTAAATACCCCTTACCGAAGATTCTAGAGGTCACAGCTCACTAGGCCCACCCGGCACACGCACCGCACCGCCTCGCCATATTACGTTACGTTAGCGACTCCATACTACGTCATGTTAGCGACAGCGTAGTATGGCGAGGCGGTGCGGTGCGTGTGCCGGGTGGGCCTAGTGAGCTGTGACCTTAGACCTTAATTTCGTTATTCATTCCGATTTTCTTATTATTACTCATTCGTTTAAGTAGCATTTTAGCTTTTCGTGATGAACGTGCTTCGTCCCCGTTTCTCGAATATTACAAGCCCATACATTTTGCCTATAAATTTCGTAAGTATCGCATGTTCCATTCGTTTACTTTCCATGCCAAAACGTACAAAAAGTGCATCGGTCGCTGGACTCGAACCCGGTTACAATGGCCGAACCACCGGTCCAACTGTGTCTTGTGACAACACGGCGAATTTTGAAATACCTGGACGGCGTGTAAAGTTGGAATTTTCTAAACTAAGCTCATGAATGGCCATTGTACTGAGCTCATGAATGCCTTTGTTTGTGGTCCGAACAAAGGCTATTCAAGACGCGCGTACCAAATTTGCAAAAAAAATTTAGCGCCACATAAAATGTTCTTTGAATAATGAACTATCTTCTTTTACAATAGATTCCAATTTACCATAGCGCCTTGTACCTGGCTCGCTGGGAGCGGGTTTTTGTTATCTTTTAGTCCATTTTGAATCTATTGAATACGACGATGGAGTTCATTATACAATGAACATTTTATGTGGCGCTCATTTTTTTTTGCAATGTTGGTACGCGCGCGTCATGAATAGCTTTTGTTCGGACCGCAAACAGAGGCATTCATGAGCTCAGTACAATGGCCATTCATGAGCTTAGTTTAGAAAATTTCAACTATAACTATGACAACAAAACTGTTATTGACCAACAACACCAATTCCAATGCGCTAATTAGAGCCTTCAGCAAAAAGGCGTCTTCTGATGCCTTGGTACTATGCAGGAACCGACTACGCATGCCGGTAAGGGTGCCTACAGGGCATTGTTGCCTAAACAGGCACATGCCAACGTTGGGACTGTGTGACTCAAGGCGGTGTAGACTCTGCCTTGGAGCGGAGGAGACGCTGCAATCTGTTAGGATGTGTGTATCCTAACCGATTGCCCCTGCCTTATGCCGTAACTCCGTTCTGGGCGAACATGTGCCCGGAGGAGATCAAATTTCTTGAGTTCAACAAAATCCTTGCAGGACTTGACCAAGAACTAGTAAGTGGCGATCACAATAGAACAGCGATGGTCGCAGTGATATTTATAAGGGCTTTCACAGCCCGGAAGCTGCTATCAGAATAATAATAATCCCATAAAAAAACATTCCATGTAACTAAAGAGGCCAAGTCTCGAAACTCTTCCACCGTAAAAAGTTGTGAGATATTTCATAGAGCCAAGTCTCAGGCATTCTTATTATTCTTTATTTGCTTGCTAAATAAAATTTTGTGACTTGTCAATCACACAACTTTACTTATTTATGGATTTTTGCATACCTAAAACTATGTAGTATTTGTGTGACTGCCAAGTCACAAAATTTTATTTAGCAAGCAAATAAAAAATAATAAGAATGCCTGAGACTTGGCTCTATGAAATATCTCACAACTTTTTACGGTGGAAGAGTTTCGAGACTTGGCCTCTGTTTTACATGGAATGTTTTTTATGGGATCTCACTTCTTTTTGTAGGTTATGTGTTATCAATACATACAAATTATCAATGCAGTCGCATTTTTGTTTTTTAATTTTTAGTCCCATTCACTGCAAATGTAACTTTGTAATCGTGTTTATACAATGCGTGCTTGGTTACTGAAAATTCAGGCTTCTCGTTTTATCCACAACGAAGTTAGGGTCGTTCGGCTAGCTGCTCGTTCGGAAACATTTGGGTTTTCCCGGTCAACGGGTGCGAGAAGGACAGCGGCTATTCTCTGTTAGCCGAACACAATCGACGCGCCCTGAGCGCGCTGACGCGTTCGCCGGCTGATATCCCCTCCACGTCCGCTTTTGCCTTCCCCTCAGCACATTTTCGAACGAAATCCAACGATTTCAACAATTTTTTTCGATACCTTTCCACCGATATTTTTGCATGGCTATTTTTTTGGGGCTTACATATTAATTAATCTCGCGTCAGAAAAAAAGCTAATACAGCTGAGCCCACATGAAAATTATTACTATTGTGGTATTTTTAATTAGCGCTGGCAACCCCTTCCCACCACCCGACCGATTTAAAAAAAATTTGGTTGCACAGGGAGTACAGAGCAACTGTTTAAAAAAAAGTCGCTGAGCCCATGTTTTTTTTCTTTTTTTCCCCACCCCACTACACCCGCACCCACCGCCCGCGGCCTGCCAGCACGAAGATTATCGGAAAAGGTTGTTCAGGGAAGTAGCTAACGGAGTTTCAATACAGCTGAAGCCACATGACCAATTTGGTCGCTAGCTCTTAGACCATTACGTTGAACCCAATATTGACTCATTACTAATGTCATTATGTCAATGCCATAAAGAGTTTTCTTACTTTAGGGTCACACTCACTCTTTAAGCAAAATTGGACACGCAAATACACATAAGATCTTGGACAAGTGAAATACCACCCTTGGGTGTGTAATGATTGGTATAACAACTTTTTATATATTTTCACTGGATATAACAACATTTAATATAATTTCATTGGATATAATCACTCAAGGGACATAATAAACTTTTGGTATAACAACAATCAGTATAATTTCATGGCGTATAATGTTCAAATAGTATAATACATTTTTGATATAACGTTTGATGGATATAATGTATATTGGATATATTAGTGGTATAATGTTTTGTTAGTTTTTTTTTTTTCACACACACATTAATTATTTTAACCTAACCTAACCGCCAGCGTGTCGACGTCACCCCGCTTCGCGGGGTGCCTATTTCCGCTCTGAGGGACACGAGCTAACCCTAACCTAACCTACGAATAATACCATTTTTACAATTATCAGTGGCTATTCTGACGACCGGTTAGCCTAGTGGGTAGTGACGTTGCCTACGAAGCTGAAGGTCCTGGGTTCGAATCCCGGTAAGGGTAAATATTTGTGTGATGAGCATAAATATTTGTTTCTGAGTCATGGATGTTTTTCTATGTATTTAAGTATTTATATCTATTATATATATCGTCGTCTAGTACCCATAACACAAGCCTTACTGAGCTTACTATGGGACTAGGTCGATTTCTGTAAGATTGTCCCTTTATATTATTTATTATTATTTATTTATTATACTGTTGTGTGTCAGTGGTTATGGTTACTCGTCGTCCTACCTACACCAATCTGCCTTAGAGTAAAATAGGTAAGAAATAATAGTAGTAAGTATTCCAGATTATGCCAATAGTACATTATACCAACTGAGTTTTATATCGAACAAAGTTATATTTATATCCCATGTATGTTATACGTTATGACTGTTAGATTAATAGTTGTTACTTATATGACAAGTTCATTATAACTGTTGATAATTATATTACATGAGAATATGTCAAATGTTGTTATATCAAAAGTGCATTATATCCTTTAATCGTTATATCCAGTGATATTATATCAAAAGTTTTTATATCGAAAGATTGTAGTGCCCACCTTGACTCAAAGTAACCCTACCTACGAAGCTGACGGATCTGGGTTCAAATCCCGGTAAGGGCAAGTCTTTGATGAATATTTGCTTCTGACTGAGTCTATTAAACATATGGGTTGTACTCATAACACAAGTCTTATTGATCTTATTAGTATTTTACAGCTGTCATCCTATGATATGTTATCATTGACGTTTATTGTACCGGGGTGACGGCTGTCAAATATCGGATGTAAAAAAATCTTATTACACACGACGATTTTTAATTCGTGATCACATCAGGAATAAATTTTGCTAATTCTGTAGTTGAAGTTACCTAACACAAACGTCCTTTTTTCTGAATAAAACTGAATAAGGAATTACTTTTTAATTCAAAATCATTGTCACCCTAAAGGTAGTTTTCGAAAATTTGTTGTATTTAGGTTGACCAAACATTCAGTTGACATTAGTGTTAACATTATCATTAAATTTAATTTACTAAAAAGTGTTTTAATTGTACGAGAGAGCAGTGCGGATGAAAATTTCCGGACCGTTATAACCTTCAAGCCTTCAAGAAAAGAGCGTACTCCCATCTTAAAGGCCGGCAACGCACCTACAACTCTTCTGGTGTTGTAAGTGTCCATGGGCGTCGATTATCGCTTACCATCAGGTGATTCGACTGCTCGTTTGCCTCCAATAACATTAAAAAAAAAAATTGTCATAAGTTAGTCTCAGCAGTGTGTCTCCCTGTTACGTCGTCAATAATACTCACGGAATAAAGAATCCATTGGAAGTGGTGAGTGGGCGTTCCCGTGTCGCCGAACATGAGCAATAATAAGCATACTTCTTGCACAGATTATTGTCAGTCACCTAGCGACCGCACGCGGCGTATGACATGAGTGAATATTTGTTTATTTTAGGAAAATGCCGTATTGCGTTATTGAAAACTGCTCCAATAATAGCACATAAAAAACTTGTCTCATGGAAGTATTTCTTATCATCGTTAAGTAGTATTTTAGAATACGTATAAAAAAATATTTAATTATCAATTTCTTAGTCACAATTTGCGCCTGTAGTCAAGGAAATATCAATTCTATTTCTCTAGTAATAAAGTTCATAATCCTGTGTATTATTTCGTGAATGCGCAGCAAATTTCCCGAAGGTTCGCTACTCAAATGCTGTGGCTAAGGTCGAAACTTGTTATCGATAAACCAAAATGAAAAAGATTATATTTTTATGAGTAATATGCAGAGCCCGGAATTCTCGTAGCACTTTTGAGCTGTCATAGGGACTTCTCGTTTATCGACGTCCGTTTATGTATTATTGTATAATCGGAAGTATTGTAGTGTTATAAATATAAATTAAAATAATAATATTTTATTGTTTATTGCTTATTCCTTTTATTGCTTTTTTATTTTTATAATTAATGGATTGCTTACCTATGCCTTTTAATCAGGACAAAGACCATTCTTATTATTTATAAGAAATAATAAAATATTATTATTTTAATTTATATTTAAAATTTCCTAAAACTTGGTATCCAAAGGTTATCTCGAAGAGATCGCTCATTCGCGATAAGACTGCGTGTTGTTACGTCTACTCGTAATCATATTTTACATATTGTATTCTGTATTTATTGATATACATAATGTATAATCGGAAGTCGATAAACGAGAAGTCCCTATGACAGCTCAAAATAATTCCGGGCTCTGGTAATATGTATCTGAATATTGTGTCATACACAATAAAATAACTATTATAATCTTATAGTTTTCCTAAAGACACAAATACTAAGGAAAAATGCATTGATGCCACGGGGAGGAAGGATTGGTTTCCGCAACGATTCAACACCATTTGTTCGAAACATTTTGATGCAACTCATATTTGAGTTTCGCAAAAGGAAATCGCTTCATTCATGAAGATTCAATTCCCACGCAGAGTATTGTATGTAACGTAATTACGAACAATTAATTCAATTCGCAATACGCACGGCGAACTACTGACATTTAGTTTCCTGTTATCCCGCACAACGAACAAATTTGACGGTAAATTCTCACTAGACCGCACTCGCACAACGTCGGCAGTGTAGATTGCTGTTAAAATAACTCTATTTAATATTTGAGATGTGCTTGTATTAAATTAAACAAATTATATTCTTTGTTTATTAGAAATCTGTGTTTAATTGCTACAACATTTATAACAAAAGTAATTTAGTATAAATGTTAACTACTACTTATTATATCATAAACAAGATTTTATTAGAAACAATTTGTAAATAACTTTTAGCTTAATATTTACCGTATGATTATCATAAAAAAATCGATACTCAAACTCAAACCATACCCACATCCCTATTCCGTTACAGCCAAATAGTCGTATCATCATACACATTTTCCAGTACATGCGACTTTTCGGTTTCAAGCGGTCGCATCTTTTTTTTTTTTAATGGCTTCGCGCTCTCAGCGCATTCAGCCACGGTCGCATCTTATGAATGTAAGGATGTTTTGAAAACACCGCCATCTTGCGTCGAGTGGCCGAACGACCACGCCTCTTGCAAGTCTTGCAACGCATATGGTAACGGACGTAAGAAATATTTACTTGACACTCTAAATGAGACCGTAAATAGTACTAGTTCAAGTAGATTTTGCATATAAAATTAGCTACCGTTAACAACATATTGGCACAGCACGTTTTAACAAATCGAAAGCGTATTGCAATTGTGTGTTCGTGTATTATTGAAGTGTGGTTGTGTGCGTGCGGCGACAGTGGTTCTCTATGAAAATCGGTTGAATGCCACTTCCAATGGATTCTTTATTCCGTGACAATACTCATACTGCTAGAATAAAGTTGGGTAGTACAACATGTTGGTTTTATCCTTATTGAGGGTTTACTACGAATCGTTACGAATAACAGTTGTGGGATCAGTGTAAAAAAAAATTGCTATCAAAATTACTCGGAATCGAGCGTGGCGCGCATTTAAAACTCCTTTCGTGTCCCGCCGGCAGTCGGGCCTGCCGGTATACTCATTTAAATCATGCATGGCGTACTGCAAAATAAATAATGTGGGCTACCGGCCGCCCACTTGCCCTCTCCACCTCAAAATTCACAGTGGCCTGGTTCATTCGAATTTTCGTGGGCGGCCGGCGGCCCACGCGGCGCTGAGAGTGTTAACTTCCAGAAATGTAGGGTGACCAAACGATCAGTGGACATTAGTGTTAACATTATCATTAAATTTAATTAACTAAACAGTGATTGAATTGCACGAGACGTTATCCATTGGAATCCGTTCTGGCCTGTTAATCAATATTTTTCACGGATAAAAAATCACCGTGTAGTTAATTTGTGTAAGATATTTGTTGACATTTATTTTGACGTTGACTTGTTCCTCCAGAGCACGCCCTCAGCGCGCCGTCCTGCATGCCGCCGCCGCAGATCTTCAGCACGCGGCTGTCGTGCGGGCTGGCGGCCTACTGCACGCTGTGGCGCGGCGCGCGCGCAGGCCGCGGGCCCACCGTGCTGCACGTGTACGGCGGGCCCGAGGTGCAGACCGTCACCAACAGCTACAAGGTACCCGGGGCGATACTCGTATACCACAAGAGTGCCCTCTCTCTCTTAGCCGAGGTCAATACGGGTGTAGACTCAAAATGTATTATCAGTATTATCACCAAAAGAAAGAAGGCAAAAAATATATATATAATAATTGGTGCAACCCACCCTAAGAAATAAAGTCACACCCACGCCTAAGTTTAATCACGTTTAAGCATGAATTTCAGCAACGTTTTTTCCTCAGGGCATCAGACAACTCCGCATGCACATGCTGGCGGCGCGGGGCTTCAACGTAGTGGCGATCGATTCCCGGGGCTCCAAGCACCGCGGCCGCGCCTGGGAGGGCGCCATACGCGGCAAGATGGGACAGGTCGAACTTGATGATCAGGTAACACCAATCTTCCACCATCAACCTCTCATAGCATACTTCGATTAGCTCCGAAGGTTCGGTTCACGGCTCGTGAAGGCCCGGCGGGTAGGTAAGAAAGTTTCTCAGAATTTAAGTGGGAAGCTGCAAAAGTACCAGGCTCTTATATTTCGCTAAGAGATCGATATTCACAGCAATCTCCCATCATCATCGTCTGAAAGAGATGAGCTTTTTATACATATACTCTCTGTTCTCATGATTGCCAGTAAGCGTTACATTCAATTTTCGCTGCAAAAGTACTAGGCGCTCATGACTTGATAAGAGTTTGCGGTTTCAACGTGGTGGCGATCGATTCCCGTGGCTCCAAGCATCGTGGTCGCGCCTTGGAGGGCGCCATACGCGGTAAGATGGGGCAGGTCTAACTGGTTGATCAGGTAACACCAATCTTCCATCATCTACCTCTCATAGCATACTTCGATCAGTTTCGAAGGTTCGGTTCACGGCTCGTGAGTGGGATAGGTCAGAAAGTTTCTCAGAAATCTAGGTTGACAAGCTGCAAAAGTACCAGGCTCTCATATTTCGCTAAGAGATCGATATTCACAGCAATCTTCCATCATCATCATCGTCTGAAAGAGATGAGCTTTTATAGTTCTCATGATTGCTGCAACACTAAGCGTTATATTCAATTTTCGCTGCAAAAGTAGGCGATCGTGACTTGATAAGAGTTTGGGGTTTCAACGTGGTGGCGATCCCCGGGGCTCCAAGCATCGTTGTCGCGCCTGAGAAGGCGCCATACGCGGCAAGATGGGGCAGGTCTAACTGGTTGATCAGGTAACACCAGTCATCCAACATCAAACTATACATAGCATAGCTGAAGGTCTCAGTCTAGGGTCGTGAAGACCGCGGGTACGTCTGAAAGTTTCTCAGAAATTCAGGTAGACGAGCTGCAAAAGGACCAGGCTCTCATATTTCGCCAAGAGATCAATATTGACAACAATCTTTTATGAGCTCGGGGCTTCAACGTAGTGGCGATTGATTCCCTTGGCTCCAAGCATGGGAGGGCGCCATACGCGGCAAGATGGGACAGGTCGAACTAAACGACCAGGTAACTGACTCACTATGATTCTTCAGTCAGCTGATAAAGTTACAGCCATTAGAGGTCACCCATTGGCAGGTGCCGCCCAGCCATTGGTTGGACTGGATTACCAGGTAAAACCAATCAATCAATCAAGCGTTTTGCACTATGGTAAACAAATACAGTTTTAGTTCTAGTAGTACATGTCGGCCGCCATTCTTAAAAAGGCAGTCATCTACAAGTAAATTGTAAAAAAGTACGGCAGATGTATAAAACACAAAAGTATCTCATGGACCCTGGAAGGGTGTTGCAAAACCATCAAGGACGATCGACATCGACACAGCTACCAGGCTCGTATGGTCGCCAAGAGGTTAACACTAGGGGCTAGGTCAGAAAGAAAACCCAGCGTTTGACAAGTTTAAAGGTTGACAAACTGCTAAAGCACCAGGCTCTCATAGTCGGCTAGGATTTTTAAGCTATCACTTCAATATAAATGGACGACAGTTACATGCTACCTTATGCTTCTTGCTTGTCAGCCAATAGAGAGGATGTAAAGCCAATTCTTTACTTAAAATCCACAGCATAGTTGTATGAAGAGATGAGCCATAAAGGAGACCTTATCTTCAATCACTGCTCTAAAAGTTTACTTAGAGTTGCTAAGAGCTTCGTCGTCCTTCTAGTGTTATTCCCGGTTGTGCCCCGGAAGTAGCCCGGGGTCCCGGGGTGGCTAAGGCACTCCGAAAAACTCATAGGTACGAGCCGGGATTCGAACCCACGACCGCTGCTTGACAGCCGCACGCCTGAACCACTAGGCTACCGTAGCTCCCGTAGCTTGGGGCTTCAACATATATTAATCAAAAGTGTACCTTTTACTTTTTTTCAAGCAATTGAAAATAGGGAAATGTTCTATTCCCATTTCCAACATCATGCAGTTCCCTCCACATGCTTTAAAATTGTTTTTTTTTTTAGGTGGAGGTACTGCAATGGCTGGCGAAAGAGACAGACTGCATAGACATGGAGCGGGTCGCCATACACGGCTGGAGTTATGGTGAGTGTTCTCTTTCGTTTCATCTGTTCCTTGCCGTTATCATATTATTTCGTTTAAAGCATAATAAAACGGCACGTTGACAATGTTTTTTATGTGAAGTACAAATGTCTATGGGGCTAAGATTCAAGATTCAAAGATTTATTTGTCCAACATAGGTAGTTATTAGGTATTACATTTATTCAGTATCACTATGTGGCGCCTTGCGGCATACAAATATGGTTATATTTTTGTAACATGCTTCTGCATGCAGCATGCTTTACAAATAATTTACATTAGGTAGTCAACATTATTAGAAATATATACAAATTTAAGTTCGCAGTCCGTTAAATTTTAATTAATTTTAATTAAGTGCATATGTCAGGTAAAAAAATATTAATTGAGTAATAAGCTTTTTTTTATACAAATTCTTTTAATAGTTTCACATTAACATCATTTTCAACTGTTCCAACAATAGTCTGTGGTAGTTTATTAAAAATTTAATAATGCTGCTAACTGAAGTTAGAACATTACAAACATAAGAGTCAAAGTCAGACATTCCTCCGGAGCACTGAAACGCTCCATAATTTGTATTATCTTTGTGCAATAATAGTACATTACTACAAAGGCCAATTGCCTAGTATATAGACGGTCGAGCATAGCGAGGCCGGATAATAGTACGAGACAGGCAATCCCTAGTTTCGGCAGTGTATATAGGGATTTTCTCAAACACAATGAAATAAAAAAAAAACCTTAAGAATGTTTTTTATGACTTAACGCCATGAGGTTGTGACACCAAGATTAAACAAAAGAAGATCACTTTGCAGACCTTCAATTTTATATGGAATTTTATTATGGACCCCTCGTCTCTCCGCACCTGAAACGTGATACTTCGCTGCCCATTAGGAACCTATAAGGAACCTAACGTCAATATTTCATTGCATGTTTGAGAAAAAGAGTGCTTGCATTATACTGTTTGGATCGTTTATTAAACGAAAAAGCGTCCCATTCCTAATTTGCGATATGATTTGCGTTTGTAAGTAAAAAGCGCTTTTTCATGGATTCAATAATCTACGCCGCTACACTATGGCTACTTGGATGACCAATGTAATGCTTTGTCCCCAGGTGGCTACCTATCCCTCCTAGGGCTCGCCACTCGGCCGAACATCTTCCGGGTATGCGTGGCCGGGGCTCCGGTGACGTGCTGGCGGCTGTACGACACGGCGTACACGGAGCGCTACATGGGGCTCCCGGCGCGGGCGCCGCACGCGTACACTAGGGCTTCGGTGCTCGCGCACGCGCCCTTCTTCCCGGACCAGTAAGTATAGGACCGTTCACTACGATCTTCATCACTTTGAGTCCTCACTACGCTCTAAATGCTATATGAATCCTCGCTGCGCTCCAAAACCCTCGAGGGCGCACGCCTACGCTGTAAATCCCTTAGAACCCTCGCTACGCTCTGAATCCTACTAGGAGCCTCGCTAATCACATAAAGACGCTCGACGTGCTCAAAGTAATATTAGAATCCTCGCTTCGCTTGAAATCCCATTAGAATCCTCGATACGCTCTAAATCCGATTAAAACACTCGCTATTTTCTTCACCCCATTAGAATCCAGACTACGCTCTAAATCCCGCGTAGTTCTATTGTTTCCAGTGCATACTAACAATAATGAGATCCTTGTTATCTTAAATAAATGAAATTGAATCGAATTAAATCCCATTAGGATCCTCGCTACGCGCTACATTCCCTTGAACCCCTCACTACGCTCTTCAAGGCCTCATTACGCTATACTCAATCTGATCCCTTACCGCGCTCTACCTTACCGGACCGACCGCGAAAACGGGACTTGACTCCAAATACCCTATAGGTACATCAAATACATTAGAGGCACAAGGGCACAACACCTTGAACAGACACCTCTACTACATAGGTATCACAGACCCTATGGCGGAAGAAACGACCAAACATATTCTACTGGACTGCAAGCAGGTAGTAGGTATACAGGAGAAAGCACCTAGGGTCTCCGGACACACTACGGGACGCAGCCAGCAACACCAAGGCACTCACTATTTTCTAGCTCCTCTAGGTTTGGTTAGAGTAGCGCTGGCATGCCCTTGCCAGACAAAGAATGAATTACTTTGGTAACGGCTATCCGCAACCAAAGGAATTCAAGGTGCTCCCGCTGAGCTGCATCATCCGCTTTGTGGAAATGATGGAGCGAGCTTGGGAGTAGGCATAAAGGAGAGGGCAAATGCACAAAAGATCCGAAGGGCCCTCATCTAGATAAGATAAGATAAGCGCTACCCCGCCGTTTTACGCAATTGGATGTCGATTTGCGCAAAATGCCCAGTAATACTAACTAACTAAGACTGGACGTTACAACAAAATGGTTTCTTCCAGGGAGGGCCGGCTTCTAATCATCCACGGACTGGCGGACGAAAACGTCCACTTCTGCCACACGGCCGCGCTTCTCTCCGAGCTTGTTCGGCTCGGCAAACCGCACCGGGTGCAGGTAAGGTCATATGTTATGACGTTAGCTGATAAATTTGTGCCGTAAAGAAAAGGCAGGCAGATCCAAACAACAGTCAATGAAATTGTTTTTGTTCTTACTTTTTTGTTTATAAACACGGTTTACCAACAATACGGGTGTAGACTCGAAAATTATTATTACTCAAAAAAATATGCCTAGTGACGAAAATACCATTCAGATATCTCAAAGAATAACGAAGCTACAACCGTTTTAATATTGCTTGTTAGAGAGAGAAAACGCAAACAGTGTGTAACGTCACATTACAGGATGGGGCGCGGCACGTTGCCGTCTATTAGTGTGACTCCACAATCTTCCAGCGTCATCGTTTCATATGAAGTTGCGTTTTGCGAAAAAGGGACAGAACATACCCCTTCTTAAAACTTTGGACACTTAAATCTTCGTGATTATTTAATCTTGTGCATTGATTTTTTCTCCATTTGACTACAGTTTTAATCCTTTTTGGAGAAAATATGATATTATTGATTATTTTATTTTATGTCTACATCCCTATTGTTTACACCATATATTACTCGAATAGCTTGCAATAACAGTGTTATGCTAGATGTAACAATCACTGACAGGTAAACACCACATGCATATTACTAAAAAGGCAGTGAGAAAGCTAAAATTAAAAAGTAACATTCATTATCGAAATTCCCTAAAAAACAACCTTGAATTTAAAAGCTCATTTTCCACAAGTTAAGGGTCTATATCATGTTAGATAATTGCGTTAGTTTCTAAATTGAACGTGAATAAACATGTGCCCATGACACTTTAAGTGCTTACTGAGGACCTAAAAACTAAAACTAAACTTAATACTAAAATACTTAGCCTATATTTTATCCTGCAGCTTTGCTTGCGTTCTTTGTAACGCGGGCGGACCTGAGCGGTCGGCTAGTTTTAAACAATCTCGACTGTTTCTTTCTGACCAGTTGTTTTTGTAA
Organism: Epinotia bilunana; assembly: GCA_947049275.1. Lineage (NCBI taxonomy): Eukaryota > Metazoa > Arthropoda > Insecta > Lepidoptera > Tortricidae > Epinotia > Epinotia bilunana. The sequence continues at coordinate 6,339,772 of OX346276.1, read as the reverse complement.
AGTAATTTGCTATAATTAGTCCTCTGATGTTGCCACGCCCTTACAGGGCGTCATCGTCACATGTACAGTCGAGGTCAAAGATACGTTTACACTTTTGCACCTTATGTTAACATATCTTTGACCTCGACTGTACACCACTAACTATGTGTAAATTATTTCTCAAATGTGACATGCAAATTCTATCCTATTATATTCTAGGTATACCCAGGCGAACGGCATTCGCTCCGCGCGATGCACGCAGCGAAACACTACGAGGCAACCCTGCTTCACTTCTTACACGAGAACCTGTAAATTGTATTATACACCTTAGCTAAGTTAGTATAAGAGTCATTGTCGCTTAGACGCGTAGCGCCATCTAGTTGTAACAACATCGTAACGCCATGGGCGACTGAAGTGGTGGGGAGACGTTCTGAAAGTAAACTTAAATACGAACAAGTTAGATAAATGCTTGTAATAACAATAACAACACAGGGTAAATCGCCAATAACTGGCCACCTCATGCTAAAAATGAACTCTATTCACCTGTAATAGAATTAATTTTTAGTATAAGTTGTTAATTACTGGCCTCTGCAATAACTGGCCAAGTTATACTAAATTGAATGCTAATTGAACAGAGTTATTTTTTAGTATCGGGGGGCCAGTAATTGGCGATTTACCCTACCGTGTCTGTGTATTAAGACTAGTAAATTGTAAAGACTGTTTCTAGACTAGACTATCACCAGGTGGCCGGGGTGCGTAAGTATAATAATTTTATGAATTATCTCGATAATTATAGTTTGTTTCAGTTATGATGGCGAAAAGTTAACAACCAACCATTACCCACATCTTTTTTTCAATTGTTATTTTCAAGTAGGGTTGTAAAATACACAAACAAATTCATAAATTAGGGGACAATTTTACACAAATCGAACTAGCCCAATGGTAAGCTCAATATTGGGGCTTCTAAACACATTAGGCCACATTTTCCTGCAATTTCGGGCCGGCAACTATTGCTGTCTTACTCTGACTCTGTACGCTAGAGCAAGATGCACATACTTGCCGGCCACGCATTGCCGTAAAAATGTTGCCCAATTAGAAGCCACATAAAGCTTGTGTTCTGGGTACTAGACGACGATATATTTAATAGATATAAATATTAAATTAAAGGAAGAATTGAAAAATTCAATGCTACGAGACGGATTTGAACCGGCGACCACAGGCATTCTTGGTCCGACGCTTATAACCAACTGAGCTATCGGAACAATCTGTCTCGGCCACTAAATCTTTCAATCAGTTCCTTCCTACAACACCTTAGGGAGGCGTGTAGCGACATCTACCAGAAGACTTGAAAAAATAAAAATGAAAAATTGTTTTTTTTTTCATAAGCTTTGTTCTGTTACAAAGGTCCGTTAGGGGCATTTTGGTTAATTTTAATTATTGTATTTGTTTTGTATTTTTTAATTGCTGTCTCAAATTATATTGAGAAATCGTCAGTAACGATGCGCCACCCCATACTGAATTAATTTTAAAATTAAGGTTCAAATCCTGCTTGAAGCATTAAATTTTTCCTTTAATTTAAAATTTATAATTTCGTTAGCAGCGTTACTGCTTAATACAAAAATTAATTTAGTACGGGGTGGCGCATGGTTGCTGACGATTTCCCAATATACTTTGAGACGTTGGTGCCGTTAAGAAGCCTAAGTCTTCCGGTAGATGTCGCTGCACGCCTCCCTAAGGCGTTGTAGGAAGGAAATGATTGAAAGATTTCGTGGCGGAGACAGATTGTTCCGACAGCTCAGTTGGTTAGTAGCGACGAGACATGAATGCCTATGGTCGCCGGTTCCAATCCGGCTCGGAGCATTAATTTTTTCAATTTTTCCTTAAATTTTAAAAATAGATATAAATACATATATGCATAGAAAACATCCAAGAATCAGAAACGAATGTTTATTCTCATCACACAAATATTTGCCCTTGCCGGGATTCGAACCCAGGAATTTCAGCTACATAAAAAAGAAGCGGGTTGTGTCGGAGATACAACCGTTAATTAAGTTTATGTGGATACTTCTTTCTTGGCTATGAAACCCAAATAAAATAAAAAAACCGGCCAAGCCTCCTATTATGGTGTACCCGTAAAATATATATCTGAATTTATTCTCTAAAATCTGTATAAGTACAGATAAATCGGTATATATGGCAACATTCACTGACGTAGCTCATTCGACTCGCGATACATTGAAAAGGGCGGTCATTTCAGCATTATTTTCATGTCCGCCACATAAACTAAATAACATTTTGTGATTAACAACTAATGGCAAATAAAGAAGGATTAAAACATGTAACAAACAATTATTTGAATCAGATTAGGCTTCTCTACAAAAAGTTACTCCGGAAGTCACGTGACACATTTCGAACTGTACCCCTATACAAGAACGCGAGCAAAGAAGTATCCACTTCAACAACAGAGGCTAACGCGTTTGCGTTTTACCCTCAATTTGTATGGGATTTGACAGCTAAACGCAAACGTAGTCGTAACGTTTTGTTTCGGTAAAACTTATACTAGAGCCTCAGAACAAACATTAGCTACTCCAACACACGTGCCGCACTTCGGTCGGCTTTATTGCGTTTCTCTGTTATCTTTTCCTTTCATATTTAGCAACGAAAGCTGTAAAAATCTCGTTAAAAAAATTCGGTTCAGTAAGGGCAGTTTCATTCGCTTGGGGTTAACTGATTCAAGATTCAGTTCCAATATTTGTACCACACTAACAAACAAAGAAACAAAAGAACATGTCAAGTTAAAGCCTGTAAATGTGTCTTTATGATTTACTAGTTATGTTAAACTTAAAAGGAGGAACTCGATTGATGAAATGGCGGTAGTAAGAATGAAGTAGCGCACTGCTTGTGTTAAATTAGGTATGAGCTTATTATAATGTGGTAGGGTAAATGTGCCTATCAGCAACTTACGACTCTGTGTTTTGGGTGCCGGTATGGGTGTTTTACCCTAAGGGGCTATTCATAAATTACGTCATTTCAAACGATAGTCATTTTATTAAATGGACCCTCCATTTCAAGGAATAACAGGATGATGCAGGGGGGGGGGGGGGGTCAAAAATCGTCAATAAACGATGACCTAATTTATGAACAGCCCCTAATACCAGAGGGATATGTCATAATAGAACTGAAGTGAAAGAAAGAAACTTGAACAAACAAATTCTGACCAGTGTTCTTGCAAATGTCAATTTAGTGACCGCATTCTACTAATTATATAAGTATTAAAAACGACTATATTAAAGGGTGGCTCTATAAGAGTAATATTACCTTAATAATAACTAATTTAAGGGTTATTTTAAATAGAAATAGTGCATCTTAACCCATTATACATATTTATAAGTGCACCCTGCTCTTACACATGTGTTTACACATAACTGCGAACGAGACGCACTGTGAAACAGATTTAAAAATGTCTCAGAATGCAAGTCTCGCCCTTTGTTTTGTATGTAAGTGCGCGAGCTTGGAGTTAAGTGCAGATAGCCTGGCATACTAACGTCACTTTCTTTCACTTGAGCATTATTACAGCTACCTTCCCTGGTTGTATGGTGTGGTGTCGTATAGAGACAATGTAATATTACAAATATATTTAGCGCAAAATATACTAGCTTGAATCTTAAATGTATTGTAAATATATAAAAATCACTCACGTCCAGGGGTACATGGTATTCGCCAAATATGCTGCATTTTTCACACCAAGTGGGTAAATAAATAACATAAATACTAGGGGACAGTCTTACACAAATCGAACTAGGCTCAATAACGCTTATGTTATGGGACGACGATATAGTTAATAGATACTTTGAAATCGAACCCCCTTATTCATAAAACTTAAAATGCCTCTGCTAAATAAAATGTCCTTTGTCCCTTTCTAACGAACACAAGTGTCAAAGTGACAGATAAGGACAAACGAATTTTTACGGCATTTTAGTTAAAACAGGCTTGTAGGACGTTTACGAATACGGCCGTAAGACTCGGAAACACATCACACAAATATATGCCCTTACCGGGATCTGAACCCAGGGCCCAGTTTCGTGGGCGGCGTCACTGCCCACTAAGCTAAACGGTCGTCAAGTGGGTGGCAATTGGCTATGGACGCTTGCTAATCCGGGGGTATCACATGCGCGGTGCCGAAATTCCATACTGCAGTGTCTCGGGAATGCCTCGGAAGGAGCTCAGTTGTTCTAGGGACTGAATTGTATACCTCTTAACAAACTATGGACGCCTAGTACGTAAAATAACGCCTGTATTACTAAAAGGGGTAGGTAGATTAAATTTAATTTTCTTACATTCAGAAAAGTGTCGGTGACGGGGTCCTGTCTCTTGACCAATCAACTTTTAGCCAAATGTATCATTTGGCAAATTTTTCATTTGACCTAATGCATTATTCGTCAAAACAGTGGTATTTTCGGGTATTCTTTGAATATCATCAAATAGAAGTCATTAGGTTAGGATAGGTTTGTTTTATGATAATCCTATAAAGCTTTCTATTAAAAAAAAAATGCATTAGGTCAAATGAAACATTTGGCAAAAAGTTGTTTGGTCTAACATTAGTGAACCGTCGGTGTAACTAACTACCCCTTTTAGTAATACAGGCGTAATTTTAGTCATTTTTTACCCTCAGGGATTAAGGTTGTACTTTTCTTCAGTGATATTCCCTGTTCAGTTTAAATTAACCTCATAGAACGCAACTTTGATTTTGAATAGGGTAAATCGCCAATAACTGGCCACCCGTCAGTAACTGGCCCCCTCATACTAAAAATCAACTCTGTTCAATAGAATTCAATCTAGTATAGCGTGGCCAGTTATTGAGGGGTGGCGAGTAATTAAAACCTTATCCTGAAAATTAACCCATTCAGGGCCCATGACGACACATATGCGTCAGACCGCCGTAGTCGCTTTCGCTACATACGAGGAAAACCACGGGGTCGGCTACGAGCGTAGCGCGGAGCGATTCTGGGCAATTAAGGTGGCCAGTTATTGGCGATTTACCCTACTTATGGGATATTTTGTTTGGTCATAGTAAAAAGAATGTAGCATATTTGGTGAACCCCAATGTAACCTAACCTCAATGCAATCATGCAATTTTATGTACAAAAGTGAACATTGAATAAGGATTTTATTCAATTATCGAATTATGCAATAGTAAACTGTGTTCGTTTCGAAAAAGTCCTTAAGAGTCCGCAGTAAGCTCGATTCTCCATACAAACGTAGTTACGCTCTCATTTTAAAACTACGTGTTGGATTGTAACTAAACTTTGCATATACAATCACATGAGGTATATCTATGGCTGTAATTAGTTTGTGTAGCTTCAGATACCATAGTAAAAAAATACAGCGAAAACTTGTTTTTGCTGTATTTCGTTTTTTGTCATAAACTGGAACCATATAAACTAATTACAGACATAGATATACCTCGTGTCACTGTATATGCAAAGTTTCGTCCCAATCCAACACGTAGTTTTAAAATGAGAGTGTAACTACGTTTGTATCGGAAGGTGAAATTCGGCCGAGCTTACTGCGGACTCTTAAAACCGAGAGCCGAGTTTAGCCAAAGCGGCATAAGCCAAATTTAACTTTTTTTTACGGCTGCTGTGTTTCGAACACTGATTTTGTTTGACTCGAAATATTTTGATGTGCACACTAGTTCTCCGATATCTAGACAGACAACCTTCCAAAAATATCTATCATTATCATATCAAACCTAGTGTACAAGTGGTTAATAAAGACCAAATGCGGGTAGTCCGGAAAACCCGCGCAGCGAGAAGATGTTGATACCCGCTCAAGCCAGTCGTCCCGCGACCACGGATGTTGCGACACATCCGAAACGTCGGGAGACCTCAGTGAGGTAAATAAACAATTTAATTATACGTGATTAAGTCCCGTTTAGTATAAATAATCATCATATCAGCCGAAAGACGTCCTCTGCTGTCTAGATCTCCCCCAAAGAGTGCCACAGTGACCGGTCCTGCATCCAGCACCTTTACCAGGCCCCTATTTCACCAACTTGACAATTGTCACCTGTCACTGACAATTCGCCATACATTGCTTGTTCTAGAAGTTAAGGTGGTCGCTAGGTTACTTGTGGAGTCGGCAATGTACGGAGAATTGTCGTTGTCAGGTGACAATTGTCAAGTTAGTGACATTGGGGCCAGGTCATTAGTCCACCTTGTAGGATGCGATACTGCGACACAGGTGCCATCATCACACCAGCCACCGGCCTCCCCCAAAGAGTGCCACAGTGACCGGTCCTGCGCCACCCGCATCCAGCGGACTCCCGCGATCTTTACCAGGTCACCAGTCCACCTTGTGGGGGGCCTACCCACGCTGCGCCTAAAAATATTTAAAAAACTATAAAAACAAAAGTAAAACAATCATAAATTTTCTCTAATTATAATTGAAGATAATATTCATCCTAAGTTATTAATTGAAGAAAAAGCTATTAATTTACGAAAAGATGTTTGATTTAAACCTTCATTGTTGACATAAGGCGCATGTGCAGATACTTTTGAAAGGTCTGTATAGATGTTGGAGAACTGTACAGTCGAGTTCACAAGAGGCCGAACACTAGTACCTTGTCGCTTTAACGTCATACAGGGTGTAACAAAAATGGGGTGTGAACCAATCAAGGGCATAACAGGTATCGTGTTCTGATAAGAAAAAACTAAGAGAATATTGTTTCTGCGCTTTTTTTTTACATTTCTATAGAGCGTTGGCCGACTGGGGTGACCTGCTCCATACAAATGTAAAAAAAAATCGCGCATAAAAAAAAATAGTTTTTTCTTAATCAAACACGATACCTGTTATGCCCTTGATCGGTTCACACCCCGTTTTTGGTACACTCTGTATAGAGTCCCAGTCCGGTCGACGCTCCATACAAAAGCAGTGTAGTTCTCATTTTACAACGTAACACTGAAATAACTTGAAACTTTTATACACAACTAACTTTTGCCCGCGACATCGTTCGCGTTGACTTCCTTTTGTTTGACTTTTGCTGGGACAAAAAATATTCTATAGATTAATCCTGGCTATACTCTATTTGTATACTAAAATTCATCTTAATCCGTTTAGGGTGGTATTCTACTTGTCCAAGATCTTTGTCTGTGTATTCGCGTCTCACATTTTGCTAGAGCGAGTGAGACAAAGATCTTGGACAGGTGGAGTGTACCACCCTTAGCCGATTTTGCGTGATTTAGTAACAAACATACAAACTTTTTTTTATTAAGGTTCCGTACCCAAGGGGTAAAAACGGGACCCTATTACTAAGGCTCTCTGTCTGTCTCAGTCTGTCTGTCTGTCCGTCTGTCACCAGGCTGTATCTCATAAACCGTGATAGTTAGTTGAAATTTTCACAAATGAGGTATTTCTGTTGCCGTTATAACAACAAATACTAAAAAACAGAATAATATAAATATTTAAAGGGGCTCCCGTACACACGTGTTTTTTTTGCCGTTTTTATAGATAATGGTACGGAACCCTTCGTGCGCGAGTCCGACTCACACCTGTCCGGTTTTTAATATTATAGTAGGATGAGATCTACCGTATCTAGGTCGGAAACTATATTATGTTGCTATAAATTATATTAGAAAATAAAATAAGCGATTAGAGACTATTCCTTTTTCAATTTTAATTTCTAGCAACAGATACTAGTTTCCGACCTAGATATGAAGGATCCCATTGTGTATACAAAGTATCATGTTATTCTAACATGTGGTTTGAAAATGAGAACTAAACTACGTTTTATGGAGAGTCCAGCGTCCAGGCGACCCTTAAGCTGCCATACGTAGTCAAATGGATGAAAGCGACAAGGTACAGTCAATTGCAAAACATGCATCGATTTAATCCACTCATAAATATACCGAAACCTTAATCCGCTGACATGAGAGCGTGGGACATATTTACGAGCAAGTTGAATGCACCCATATTTTTACACTTGACTGTACCAAGGTGTACAGCTACTTATGAGTTCGACTGTACCTATCACCGTCACATAATCTCACCAAACAACGTGCTCATTAATATCTAAACACGATTATACTCGTGGTGTTTAGATATTTTTGCGCCCTTGCGGGTTATATGTCGATGGAAATGAAATTGATGATATAAATATTGTAATATATTAAGTGAGTCATATACCTTCAAGGTATATAGTAGGTATAATTCCTAGATAGAGTCAAAAATCTTTTTTAGCCATCTTTCTCTGCAAGTCCACTAGCTTATTTTTAAATGAACAAGCGAGCCAAGCGAACGAAGTTGTCCGTTTCAGGTTAGGCGAAAATTCCTTCGTATATCCGTCCGCCTATTCTTCTCTACAGGTCGCATTTCTCAACCGATTCTCGTGAAATTTTGTGCGCTGGTTCAATAATTATATGTAGGGTAAATCGCCAGTAACTGGCCACCCTTCAATAACTGGCCCCCTCATACTAAAAATGAACTCTGTTCCGCTGCAAACAGAATACAGTATTAACACCTTATCATCATCATCATATCAGCCGAAAGACGTCCACTGCTGGACATAGGCCTCCCCCAAAGAGTGCCAAAGTGACCGTTCCTGCGCCACCCGCATCCAGCGGACTCCAGCAACCTTTACCAGGACATCAGTCCAGCTTGTGGGGGGGGGCTTCCGGTACGTGATCGCCACCCGAGAACCTTTCCGCCCCAACGGCCATCGGCCATCATCAACACCTTATATACTAGAAATGAATTCTGTAATAGGTGAATAGATTTCATTTTTAGTACGAGTCGGCCAGTTACTGGCGATTTACCCTATAGTTTTTTTTTAATCAATTATAGACTAGTGGCTCCATGAGCGTTAGAACTCACAAACCTGTTCTTTTTTTAATTCTAAAAACTGAAACGACATAAAAACTATATAATCATTGAACTTGCTTACAAACTTTTACGAGAATCGTTTCAGAAATGCGACCTGTAGAGGAAAACAGCCGGAGATATGAAAGCATTTACACGCAAGCTGAACTGAGTAGTTCGTTCGCTTCGCTCGCTCGTACAAATAGAATCTAAATTGGCGGTGTCTTCTATGAATGAAGAGTGTGAATATAGCAGCACTGTGGTGTGAGCGAGATGGCGTAATTTTAAATTGTATTCTGTATTAGAGCGGCTTGTACGTTAGAAACGGCGTAATGCCAGAGCAAGGAGCGGGTTTTTTTAAAGTTAAAATTATTTAAGGTGGCCGTCATAGAAAACTGACATTCGAATTTGTATCTTATGTCTTGGACGGAAGCTACGGTAGAATCCCGGCTCGTACCAATGAGTTCCTCGGAACTTATGTGCGAAATATTTACCGTTCGCTTTCCGTTGAGGGAACCGGTCTAATCCCAATAAGGTCTTGTTTTCCCTCTGGGTTGGAAGGTCAGATGGCAGGCGCTTTCGTGCAACTAGTGCCTACGCCAAGTCTTGGGATTGGGTGTCAAAGCGGACCCCGGGCTCGTTTGGGCACAACCGGGAATAACGCTGGGAGGAAGACGATGACCTTGGACGGTAGAATCGCTTTTTGAATGGACTAATTTAATGCAATTCGGCCAACACAAATAATGTCAAGTATAATCCCGAGATACAAAGTATTGTCTAGCTATGGAAGTATTTTTACAAACAAATGTACTGATAGATAATTAAAGAATTTACAACAGGAAAATGAATTGTCCTAATTCATTTTGCTGTTGTAAATTCCTATTTATTATATTTTTGTTACAATTTAATCGAATGTTGTTAATAATGTACTATCGAACCAACTGAATCATGACCCACCATAGAACCTTGTTACAATTAACGATTATATGTACGATCATATGACGTTAATATGTCAGTTAATTGTAACAAGGTTCCATGGTGGGTCAGGATTCAATTTTGTCGATAGTACTACCTATTTTTATATTTTTACACAAACATGTAATTATCTCATGAATTAAACATTTGGACCGTGTTAATGATAAGTTATTTTATGTCTTGAAGGTACATGTTTCCATAATGACTAGTATTGATTTGCTTATTAAATTAGGTGTTTGTAAAAAATATATGAGAAAATTTTAAAAAATCCACTTCCTTGTTTTATTCCTATGCCTTCTTATGCCAGCCGTAATATGGTAGTTGCGTGATGTTAAATTGATAACGTAGTGTTTCTTAATGGATAATAAACCATCCAATTATTGTAATAAAGTATAAATTACAAAATATAATTAATCATAAAAAGATGTGCACCTTGAAAGTATAGAAAATATGCATTTTTTATTATTACCCAAGAGTAAATTGAAAACTACTAATAGAGATCCTAAATCCTTACGCTTTTACAGAGACACATTTGTATGTGTTGGTTGTGGGCACTGACGATTACGTGAGGAATTAAAAGCGGTGAAAACTGGTATGAGGTTATTTATTTTCCGAAAATTACAGCAGAGCCGTGCGGGGTGGCTCGCGATTGGTAGCGGACTGCCCCGGTCGGCGATAACAAAAACCATATAGGGTAAACTTACATATTTCGGTCTTAATTGCGAAGTACCTTATTTTCTAAATCTTAAAACTATTTAAATACTCTTGTTGCCAACACAAACCAATATATGAGAAATAGAACGCGTCGCTAACATTCCCCACCCTAGTGCTGATTCAGCACTCATCTCCCAGAGAGATAGGTGCGACGCGTGCCGCAGACCGTCGCCACGTTCCGGTGGCGGTCCTCACCTCGACCAGACGCGTGCGCCCGTCCTTGCCGGGAAACACCTGTGTGACCAAGCCTTTAGGCCACGAGTTGCGAGGGGAGTTCGGGTCTACCACAAGAACGAGGTCGCCCACTTGCAGCTGCTTCTGTTCCTCATGCCACTTTCTTCTTGGTAGAAGGTTGGGCAAAATTTCCTTCATCCACCTCTGCCAGAACATATCGGTCAGCCTCTGAGCCGTATGCCAATGTTTCCGCAGGTACAGGTCAGAACCGTCAAATGAACCAATGGTAGGCAGATTTGACGAGGTACCGAGAAGAAGGCTTGGTCTCAGGAACGTGTTTATTATGTAACATCAGTTCCGATTTTATGCTACTTGTAGCAGTTTTATTCATTAAAAACCTCCTCACCATGGGATCTAACGGTTTTTCGGGCGCGGTTTGGTCGCTTAGCGGCTTAACCTCACTTTCGTGCCTTTGTTCTCGCTCGAGCGCCATTTGTTCGGCTTGTTCCCGACGCGCTTTTGCACTGCGTGTTTCCATTCTAGCTGGCGTACGGAACATGATCCGGTTCGAAGACCACTTTGTTGGTTGTGGGCACTGACGCGAGGAATTAAAGCGGTGAAAACTGGTATGAGGTTATTTATTTTCCGAAAATTACAGCAGAGCCGTGCGGGGTGGCTCGCGATTGGTAGCGGACTGCCCCGGTCGGCGATAACAAATACAATACCTATATTGTATTTGTTATCGCCGTTATTACCCTAGTAAACTTACATATTTCGGTCTTAATTGCGAAGTACCTTATTTTCTAAATCTTAAAATTATTTAAATACTCTTGTTGCCAACACAAGCCAATATATGAGAAATAGAACGCGTCGCTAACAGTATGACAACTATGGACCTAAACGCAGTATTTCGCGACCAACAGCTATTTACTTGATTTTTACATACGATTAGTTCAAATGCAGTGTGACGTCACACTTTTACGTCAATTAATTCAATTTATTTATTTTGGTTTACAGAGATAACAAGGCTGGTAGGTACAATAATTTACTTTAAAAACAAAGTTTTAACCGACTTCAATTTAGTACTCCGCCAAGCCACGAGAACATTTCCACATTTCTTTTCCAATTTACCACATGAACTGATTTCCGAGAGTAAATGCGTTGGTTATTAGAGAAAAAAACCCAATCGCTGTATGTGGCCCGATAATAAGTATTTGAGGACTTCCGTCGATTCCACAAGGATCACCTTTGGCACTTCATTAGTTGCTATTTCAACGGAATCTTAAGTATCAGAATCTGTGACGTAGTTTTGTACTTTTAAGTACCTAATTGAGGAATTCCATAAGTCATCTGTGGTCTTCATCATCAATTCCACTCCACCAAATTATGATTTCCGGGTGTAAATACACGAGTTATAATAGAAAATACCAAAATCACTACACGTGTGCCTAATATAACTGAAGAGTTCCCTCAATTCCTCATGGATCCCATGATCCAACTGAATTTTTGAAAAAAATGGGACCCATCTAGAAAAATATACTTGCAAACAAAAAAAAAATACGAATCCGCTCATCAATGACGGAGTTCGTAACAAACATTAAAAAATACAACCGAATTGAGAACCTCCTCCTTTTTTTGAAGTCGGTTAAAAACATAAGGCCTCCATGTTTTACCCACACCGTAGGTGTACAAATTATAAATTAGTATGAAGTGTCTATGTATTTAAGTATTTATTTAACTATATGTATGTTTATCGTCGTCTAGTACCCAATATACATACTGAGACACAACCTGAGTATGTGAAGTACTATCTATCAAGCTAGAAGCGCTCATAGCCTAGCGGCTCCTGTGAGTCGGAAACGATAACGCAGGTTAAGCAAAGATGGCAGCGGTCAGTCTTTGGATGGTTGACCGCCTGATGTTTGAGTGGTTAATATAAATGAGCACTTCCGTGCTTTGGAAGGCACGCTAAGCAGTTGATCCCGGCTGCTGTCTATGACAGTAGTCGTTGAGCCGAGTAAGAGGCCTCATCGGGCGGCTTATGATCTTTTAACATTCGAGTTGCCCACTCACTTGACAAAGGGAGGACAGCTGTTACTCGCGTCCGCAGGAGCTACATACCACAACCCTGCATATGTCCCCTGGGTGGTACTAGAGTGACAAACGTTAAAAACCAAAATAATGTATGCCATACGATAAAAAAAAAAAAATTAAGCTTATTTATGGCAAGATTTACTGACTGTTGAGTTTATTTCGGCGTTTCTTCTTGACAGTGGCCTTTCTATGTCAGAAACGCTGATAGAGTAAAAGTGCCATTGCGGCCTACTTGCAGAATATCATTCATTTATTATTATAAAGTTTAAGAACCACTCTCACTCTACCAACACAAAAAAATGACTTGTCCTTGACTTAAAAAGGTTGAAGACGCGTGTTACATATATTGACAAAGTAGGTATTTAAATATGTAGTAAACACATTCGCTGCCGAAAAAAACGCTAACACGCGCCGCGGCCTCGAGAGCACTCAACCGTGGGCAGGGCTCGTGATGAGCCCGAAACATGACGCCAGTGTTGACAATTAGTTTTTAATCGAATTTATTTGTTAACAAATAAATTCGGTTAAAAGCGAATGTGTTTACTACATATTTAAATACCTACTTTGTCAATATATGTAACACGCGTCTTCAACCTTTTTAAGTCAAGGACAAGTATTTTTTTTGTGTTGGTAGAGTGAGAGTGGTTCTTAAACTTTAAAATAATAAATGAATGTTATTCTGCAAGTAGGCCGCTATGGCACTTTTACTCTACCAGCATTTCTGACATAGAAAGGCCACTGTCAAGAAGAAACGCCGAAATAAACTCAACAGTCAGTAAATCTTGAAATAAATAAGCTTAGTACATTTTTTTTTAATCGTATGGCATACATTATTTTGGCCTTTAACATTTGCCACTCTTTAGTACCACCCAGGGGACACGTGCAGGGTTGTGGTAGGTAGCTCCTGCGGACGCGAGTAACAGTTGTCCCCCCTTTGTCAAGTGAGTGGGCAACTCGAATGTTAGAAGTTCATAAGCCGCCCAAAGGCCTCTAACTCGGCTCAACGACTACTGTCATAGACAACTGTCAACGGCTTAGCGTGCCTTCCAAAGCACGGAAGCCTCATTTATAATACCCACTCAAACATCAGGCGGTCAACCATCCAAAGACTGACCGCTGCCATCTTTGCTTAACCTGCGTTATCGTTTCCGACTCACAGGCGCCGCTAGGCTATGAGTGCTTCTAGCTTCATAGATAGTACTTAACATACTCGGGTTGTGTCTCAGTATGTATATTGTAGTCTTTGAGAATACTTACTTAACATAAGTTAACGAATATTAATACAAAGAAGAAGAAAGTCATAATGCGTTGTTCTAAAAGAAAAATGACAAGGCAGGGAGATAAAAAAAAGTCAGCATGGACCACTTTCAGAATTTCAAAAATACCGCAGACCCCTGTTCAAGGAAAAGTTGAAAAAGCAAACAACAGAATCACGATGTTCGGTTCGCCCGCGCCAACCAAACACACTTCTTTACTTTTGTGTCTATACTTATTTGAGATTGAGAGATCTTTTGTTTTTTTTTTTATGATATAGGAGGCAAACGAGCATTCGAATCACCTGATGGTAAGCGATAATCGACGCCCATGGACACTTACAACACCAGAAGAGTTGTAGGTGCGTTGCCGGCCTTTAAGATGGGAGTACGCAGTAGATCTTGATTAGATTTAACTGTACTTATACAGATTTTAGTAATTTAATTCAGATATATATTTTACGGGTATGTACACCATAATAGCAGGCTTGGCTTTATTAAGGTTCCATAGCCAACAAAGAAGTATATCCACTTAAACTTAATGAACGGTTGTATCTCCGACACAACCCGCTTCTTTTTTCGTTCGCTGCTATAATTACTGCATATTTTTAATAAAAACGAGTGAACGAAGTGGTCGTGGACTCATCTATCAAGTCATGACACCCACTTTAAGAAACCCTGATGTAGACCGATCCCCATGTCAAGCGTCACTTTTAAGTCACTAAAAAGTGGACATCACCGAATGTTACCCGTGCGGCAATTACCACTTATTGGCCTTCATTTTTTACTAGCCACGGACGATAAAGAAAGCCTCAGATCGTATTTAAACCCTCAAATACCTGCGATCTGAGACAGTCCTTGTTTTAACACCGGTAAAAGTTACAAAAATACGTATGTACACGACTTAATGAAGTTACAAATTAAAGCAATGGCTTTAATTCGTAACTTTGGCCGTATCGATCTCTTCGTAGTCGACTATATAGTGAGATGTTTTTAAGATGTCCGAATGACCATAAATAGCTTATTTTTAGAACAACGCTTTTGTGTCTATTGTTAACTTTGTCAACTACTCATTCGTTTAATATGAAATTAAAGAAGAAACAAGGTAAATCGCTCAAATATCTACCTTCCGGTGTTTATGGCAGCGAACGACAAAACCATAGAAGTCTAAGTGGCGCCGCAAAATGGCTCCCATTGCCATTGTGCGGGGTCGGGCAAAACGATGCCAGGCAGCCGTTTAGTTCGAACATGCGCATACCGGATTGTGGGCACGTGTTTGGGTAGACATTTGTAAGGAGCTCGCATTCTATGGCTATTGTTTCGCTGGTTTATGGCCATTCGGACATCTAAATCATCTCTATACAATACATTACTATTTGTTAGATTTTTCTAGTTAATAGCGGGCCGCTAGTTATATACCCCCTGATATGTGCATTAAAACGACTGTTACTAAGTACTATAATTAGAGGGAAGTCGTCTGTGACTAAATTAACTGTTTATCTAAGTGAATAATTAGTTTAAATAAACTGATATCGTGTAACCTACCTTTGGCTCTATTAGTAAGTGGTTGTAAATGAATTAATTCGTGTCCGTTTTCTGTTTAAGCTAATCTAACCATAACTGCCACGAATAATACAACATTTATTTTTACGTCACTCTGGGTGCAGCGGCAAGCTCTCTTCACACCCAGGAGAAGACGTGAAATTGTGTACGCAGCACGGGCGGTAATTCGTAAAGCCCCAGATCGCAGGTGTTTGTGGCCCGTACCGAAGGTGAGGACCGCCGTGCGATTCTCGTGATTTTTAACCGACTTCAAAAAAAAGGAGGAGGTTCTCAATTCAGTTGTATTTTTTTTGTATCATTTCTTTTCAATGTTTGTTACCTCAGAACTCCGTTATTGATGAGCCGATTCGTCATTTTTTTTGTTTGTAAGTATATGCTTCCAGGTGGGTCCCATTTTTTCAAAAAATCTATTGGATGATGTGGGATCCATGAGGAATTGAGGGAACTCTTCAATTATATTAGGCACGCGTGTAGTGATTTTGGTATTTTCTATTTGAACTCGTGTATTTACACCCGGAAATCATAAATTTGGTGGAGTGGCATTGATGATGAAGACCACAGATGACTTAATGCAATTCCTCAATTATGTACTTAAAAGTACAAATGTACATCACAGATTCTGATAAGATTCCGTTGAAATTGCAACTAATGAACTACCAAAGGTGATCCTTGTGAAATCGACGGAAGTCCTCAAATATTATCGGGTCACATACAGCGATTGGGTTTTTTTCTCTAATAATCAACGCATTTGCTCTCGGAAATCAGTTCATGCGGTAAATTATGGTTCTCGTGGCTTGGCGGAGTACTAAATTGAAGTCGGTTGAAACTTAGTTTTTAAAGTAAATTATTTGTGAGCAGGTTCAAAATGACGATTTTTTTACGATCGAAATTTAATAAACATATGTTTTTGAAGAAATGTTCTGCAGCTCACAGAGCCATTAGTAATTAGAGGTGGCAATATGTTTTTCCCACATACCTACTACATACTCATTTGGAGAAAATAACTCGGGAAAAAAATCAGGGGATTATGCATTTGGATGTTAATGATGTTATGCCATATACAAAAATACATGCACGTAATGATTATGTAATTTGAAAATCAAATTGCTGTTTCGGGGTTCTGTAACCAAAGCACACAATAAATAATGGTAATCAACCTACTGGTGTATCGTAGGTATAGGTACAAATAACTACTAAGTAGATGACTCTAAAATAATATCTACAATCTACTTCCACCGACCCGACACATCAAAGTTAGGTTTACTTTTTAACTTCGCGCCACTGGCGCCAGGGACCGGAACCGGTTTCCCTAATTATTTCTATAGGGTTATTTTAGAAGTTGTTGTTAAAACCCTATCCATATTGGTAACCTTACTTATGATAGGGTATCCTTACTGATTGGGTAACCTTATTGATCGAGTTAACTTGGTTTGCCACTTACCAATTTTAAAACGCTATCTCAATCGGGTTAACTTATGATTACCACATCCGATATACCTACTTACGCAAATCGAATAATAACCTTAAGCCTAAAAAGGGGTTATCCTCTCACTGCCTCGGAAAACTGTCTTTTATCCTTTAAAACCAGTGGGCAAGAACGCATTTTATCCAATAGTGGGGAAAGTAATTTCACCTTGGAGCGTGTTTAAAGTAGCTTTTGACAGAGATAACAAAACGTACAACGCTCATCATAATAAAAAAACCGGCCAAGAGCGTGTTGGGCCACGCTCAGTGTAGGGTTCCGTAGTTTTTCGTGCGTACGTCGACTATGGAACCCTAAAAAGCTATCTACAAGGTACCAATCACTCTTATACAGCTTTAATAAAAAGATTTAAGACACAGCAAACCGTTCGGTTTCCTAAAGTCCACAATGATGTGACGCGGGTAAAACCAGGTTTTATAATCACTGATACACACATAATAACACTCGTCCGACCGGACAATCACTAGTTCATCTCCAAGCCTGTTGGCGTTCACTCGGCATCGTACCTACATTAAAAACATATTTAGATAAAAAAGTAGGTGAAGTGCATAAAGTGCTGTGATTTTAGTGTTTTAATTAAAACCGTGTAAAGTGATGACTTTTTGAGTATCGAAAGAGGACATTATTTCATTTGGTGAGTGGTTTCAGTTTGTTTTTTTTCTCCTTTTGTTTGATTAGATTTCATACCTAGGTATCTTATTTCTTAAAACAGATAAGTGTTGGGACTTTCCGACTAAAATGTGTCTTATAAATAGTCATCAAAGAAAAGACACCCATACAAAAACCTGAATTTCCAGCCCGCTTTTCCTTTGCCAAAAACAAACCTATTTAAGAACATATTCTAACATAGATTAACGGAGAGTTTGAGGCTAATTTAAACTGGTAATACAATGCACTCTAATAAAATGCTAAAAACACTAACTTTAATAACGTCATCTACGAAGGTTCTGTAAACAAAATTAAAAAAAGCAAAACAGGCGATACCTAATAAAAATTCTTAATCTTTTATGCAAGAACATATACGTAGGATTTGGCGGGGTAGGTTAGGTACCTAAATATTGAACTATCGACGCTCAAAATTGCAGTTTTTTATGGATCGAGCATCGCGTGCCAGCTCGCATTTTCGTCTACGACAAAATGGCTTAAAAGTGTATGTGAAAATGTCATTTACCAGCTTACCTGAATAAACAACTATAGTTGCCTAATCACAAGGAGGGTGCTTAGTTGGTGGCCCAGTCCATAGGGAAATTACAAAGTTCTGATCTCGACTGTGCATCCAATATTCATACTAAGTATGTACCTAAGTAAACCGTTTTAGTGTTCCGTACCAATTCACACATATTATACAGAACCTGTGCTACGAAGTTGAAGGTCCTGGGTTCGAGTTCCGGTAAGGGCAAATATTTTGTGTGATGAATATTTGTTTCTAAGACTTGGATGTTTTCTATGTATTTAACTATCTAAGATCTCGTTGTCTAGCACCCAAACATAACACAAGCCTTAGGGTACCTTTCCACCAGAGATGTGTTATGCCATGCTATGCTATGCTTTCATACATTTGAAACGTAGCTCCACCTACAGCTATACGCTTCAAATGTATTATAATAGATACAACTTAGAAAAGTTGAAAAACCCCCGACATTTTCATTTCAAAGTCCGATATCTCAAAAACGGCTGAACAGATTTTCATGAAACATGGCTAAGAACACTGGGGATCAAATCAGCTTTCGAATAAAAAAAACCGTATTCAAATCCGTTTGGGAGCTACGATACCACAGACAGATACACAGATACAGACACGTTAAACTTATAACACCCCTCTCTACGTCGGGGGTTAAAAACATAGCATAGCACGCATATAGGACTTACATCTCTAGTGGAAAGGCACCCTTATTGAGCTAATACGAGCCTGGGGGCTATTTAGGTTTGTGTAAGATTGTTCCCTAATATTTATTTATTTAACCTTGTCTTTCTGTCTGATTTGTTTACCATTTTAATAATTATGAGGCAGAACAGATTTTATGTTAATGTCATCCATAAAACGATCTAACCTTGTTTTTTGCCGGCATTCGGTCGGCGTTCGGAATTGTAATTAGGTTCAAGTTCAGTCAACCGATCTCCGAGAGGTCATCTTAATGCTCTGGCGATAAGATGGTTGCATACATCATAGGTATATATATACTAGGTATTTATAACACGAACATTAAAAATACCGTCGACCAATCCATACTAATATTATAACTGCGAAAGTGTCCGTCTGTCTGTTACCTCTTCAAGTCTTCACGCTTAGACCTTTAAACCGATTCAGATGAAATTTGGTATGGAGATGATTTGAATCCCGGAGAAGGACATAGGATAGTTTTTATCTCGGAAATCATCCCCTGAGGGGGTGAAACAGGGGGTGGAAAGTTCGTACGGAGCTATGATATAAACGAGTTCGACGCGGACGATATCGCGGGAACCTATACGCACTAATTACACAATACGTAAAGGAAAACAACATTATCAACTACTTTAACACACTCAATGATACATGTACCAACCTATCTACCTAAAACTTTTCAATAATTATATTATTTTTTATTTTATTTTTTATTTGGGAAACAAACGGTTGTTTACAGGATTATATTAGCTTATAAGATATAAGATGAAACCTATAGTTCCATTAAATATAGGTACAGGCAAAAAGTATTTTACATGTTTCGAAACAGAGTGGGTAAGTATACCGGCATGCCTATTTCGCAGTTATGTAAGTTGTTTCATATTATAAATATTATGAAATGCTACATTAACCATAGTTTAGTTATACAAATAAAGGTTATTAATTAACTTGATTGTTTCTAATTCGTGCACTACAATCAGGAGTTATTAAACTATTCAATGTAGATCAGGCTACGCAGAGCGCTGCGGTATTGACCAAATGATAGAGAAAAAATATCTAAACTTAATTGTATCTATAATTATAGTTCATAAGCACAACTATGGTCCAAAAGTAATTTCATACATTCTATCAAATTTGTGTGTTTACCCTTTGAGTTACCTGCGTGCACCAAAACGAAGGCGGACGAACTATGAATTGTTCGCCGCGAATAATACAGTTATTGCGACTTATGGGTATTTGAGTGTATCACTGGATTTTAGTTTACGGCGTACTTTTGTTTGGCGTTTTGTGGTTGCAGATGTAAGTAAGCCGATTATACTTAGGCGTAGACTTCTTTCCTATTACAATTTGTTAGTGGATGTTAGAAACTCGCGTTTGATTTATCGCTACCTCAAGAAGCATTCAGTTCTATAAGATAAGTATTTAAAAAACCATAGCTTTGGAGTCTTTGAGAATTTACTTATACCTAGCTTTTATGGGTCGAACAGACTGCCAGCGGGACGGTAGCGGGGCTTGACGAGCGCGTGATGGCCGGTCACACAGAGCACGCGCGCATCGCGCCATCAACCAGCCAGCAAAGCGCGCGCGTCCCGCGCGCCTCGCGCTGGCCTCGCACCATTGAACCGCCAGCATTACATACGCACCGCACGCTCCGCTGTCTGGCGTCACACTGACGCGCGGCGCGCCCGTCGCGGGCGCGCGGCGGGAGGCTGGCGGGGCGCGACAGAAACGGGGCGCGTTGCCGACGGGGCGCAGCCTGTTTGACCACGCTAGCGGTTTGTAGGGAAATATCGCGCCGCGCGACCGCGACGGTGCTGTGTGTTCGACCCTTTAGCCGAAATGAAAATTCGAGGATTCTTGAGGTAATTTAACAAGCATAAATTCAATAAACTGTGTTCCGACTACAGAAAATTACAACAATACAATACAATACAAATACTCTTTATTGCACACCTCACACAAACAAAGCAGTTAGTAACAAAGAGAAACAATACAATAACATATTATAGGTAGAGGTAGACAACAGGCGGTATTATCACTGAAGAGCGATCTCTTCCAGACAACCTTTGGGTACCGGAGAAAGACAAAACTAGATTATGCAGTAAGTGGTGCAGATATTATAATGAACCAAAAATCAAAATAATTATGTAAAGTCAAGTGTAAAAATATGGGTGCATAACTTACTCATAAATATGTCCCATAGCTCTTATGTCAGCGGATTAAGGTTTTGATACATATTTATGAGAGGATTAAATTGATAGATATTTTTGCACTTGACTGTGCATACACGTACATAAATACCTCTTAATAACTACCTACTGTGAAATTCGGAATGAGACTAAATGAAAAAAACTTAAAAACTTACAAAACTTACTTTAGGGTTCCGTACCCAAAGGGTAAAAACGGGGCCCTATTACTAAGACTTCGCTGTCTGTCCGTCCGTCCGTCTGTCACCAGGCTGTATCTCATGAACCGCGATAGCTAGACAGTTGAAATTTTCACAAATTATGTATTTCTGTTGCCGCTATAACAACAAATACTAAACACAAAATAAGTAAAATAGACATTTAAGGGAGGCGCCCATACAACAAAAGTTTTTTTGCTGTTTTTTATAGATAATGGGTACGGAACCCTTCGTGCGCGAGTCCGACTCGCACTTGGCCGTTTTTTTTTCATACAATAACTACAACTTAAAAAAGTTGAAAAACCCCCGACATTTTCATTTCAAAGTCCAATATCTCAAAAACGGCTCAACAGATTTTCATGAAACATGGCTAAGAACACTCAGGATCACATCAGCTTTCGAATAAAAAAACCGCATTCAAATCGGTCCATCCGTTTGGGAGCTACGATACCACAGACAGATACACAGATACACAGACACACAGCCACGTTAAACTTATAACACCCCTCTTTGCGTCGGGGGTCAAAAAAGCCTATGTCACTCGGAGTATAATTTCGAATCGATTGATCTCGAATCATAAAAATCGGTTCGGTATCTTAAACGCAATTGTAGAACGCACGTAAATACAAACATACATTGCCAAACATACACTCCCTTTCGGCTCCTCCGTATTCGGGCACAAAATTGTCTCCCTGCGATCTCCGCTGAGTCTTTATTAGTATATGTAAATTCACACAAAGTAAGAAGACATGTTTACATATGGTAAGGTCAAGTCATACGCGATTCGTTGTCGGTTAAGGAAAATGTCTCAATAAAACCCGATGCGCAAGCGCTGACGAAACAAGTCGTACAAGTCAATGCCAAACTTGTGTCATTATAGTGGCCACACTCGTTTTAAATAACACAAGCTACCCGCGCGGATTCGCCCGAGAAAAACGCTAACTTGCGGGATAAAATATGGCTTATGTCCATCCGCAAAGTCCATTCTATACACAGATGAGAGAGTTTTTGTAATCGCATAAGCGGTTCCGGAGATTACCCGCTACAAACATACAATCTCAGTTCCTTTTTATAATATTAATATAGAACACTTATAAATCTCACATGCTTTTTCTCCTTACTATACTAACCCGGAATCACACTAATTAAATTCAATCAAATCTAAACTGTGTTGCTATTTAAAGTGAAAAATTCCATGAATAGTAAATTTGCACCTGCACGGCTAGCATGCGACGGCGCGCGAGCTCTCTCAATTTTTCTCGCACTAACCGTCTCTTTCTTATTAGAACACTTAGAACAAGAGATATAGTGCGATAAAAATCGAGAGTATGTCGCGGCCGTCGCATGCTAGACGTGCTGGCGAAAAAATGCATGAAGTAATTAATATATCAGATACAATAACTATTACTAGGTAGTCGTGTGGTGAAATGGTGGCCAGCGGCGAACGAAGAAAGCATAGAAGTCTAAGTAGCGCCGCAAAATGCCCCCACAGAATGGGCGCCATTGCTATTATGCGGGGATGGAGGCGGGTTGTCGAAACATGGTTTCACTGATATTTTACGAAAAGTATAGACCCGTTTCGAGCGGGCCCGGCGGATGCCACAGATTCAGCGCCATTACTACTCGGGCCCGAGGGGGCTTTCCACAGCTGAGGGGTTATAGTACCATCTGCATCGAGCTGATCTGCACGGCTAGCCCGCGACGGCGCGCGAGCTCTCTCGATTTTTCTCGCACTATCCGTCTCTCTCTTATTAGAACACTTAGAAGAAGAGGTATAGTGCGATAAAAATCGAGAGTATGTCGCGGCCGTCGTGTGCTAGTCGAGCTGATGATGGAGCCAGAATATGGTGAAGATCTGATGGTGGCCATTGCAACTCCTAAACTACACAAGATAACTCCGTTGAGTTTAGGCTTGCAAACGAAAGTTTAGTAGGCAACAAAAGCTTGTACCAAAAACCGGCCAAGTGCGTGTCGGGCCACGCGCAGTGTAGGGTTCCGTAGTTGCCTGTCTGTCTCTTAGTTACATCGACGTGCGGTGCGGTTGCGTCCGCCGAGTTTGTACGAAAATTGGCCTTTCCAAGTACACATTAAGTTGGTCGACTTACTCGGTAACTGCCTATGCTTACTTATCCGTGATAGTTTTCCTTTTAAATTCGTTATGTAAGTACTACTGCCACGAATTTTTTCACATCCCCAGTAGTAGCCATTTAGCTGGGGAGAGACAACATGACTCGAACAAAAATTAGGGCTTTATAGCCCAATATCGCGCAAACGCATCACTGAGATGAAAAATGGTTTTCAAAACCCATAATATTTTGAACAAGCTATCCAACGATACCGCACACTATGGGTTAACGAGAAAAAAATAACATCCGTATTTAGGTGTAGGGGAGGTACCCTAAAAAAAACCAGTTGTAAGTGTTACTGAGCTAAGCCGAAGGACGCGAACTTGAATCATGCGCAAAGTAAACACAAACATACTTGTTAGGAACCTTAGGTTAGTTAGTTAGTTTGTAATACTGGGCATTTTCCGCAAATTGACATCCAATGTGCGTATTTTGCGTGAATCGGTGGGGTAGCGCTACTCTAACCATCCCTGGGGGCCTAGACAAGGTTACAATCGAAAAGCGCTAACGCCAATAGAAAACTAATTAAATGTATGGGAATGACAGATGTTAACGAAAAGTGTTTCGTCGGCATCTGTCATTCCCCTACATTTTATTATTTTCTATTGGCGTTAGCGCTTGTCGATTGTAACCTTGTCTACGACCCCAGCTCCTCTAGAAACTGTGTGTGCCTTGGTGTTGCTGGCGGCGTCCCGTAAGTAGTGTGTCCGGAGACCCTAGGTGCTTTCTTCTGTACACTTCTACCTGCTTACAGTCCAGTAGAATGTGTTTAGTGGTTTCTTCTGCCTCCATGCACGCTGTGCACATGGAGCTGTCTGTGATACCTAAATTATATAGGTGTCTGTCCAAGGGGTTTTTTCCTGTTATTATTCCAACTATCATACGTAGTTGGTTTCTATGTGTCCTCACTAGTGTAGTTTTTGTGAGTGTGTCCTTGGTCGTTAGATTATAAGGGATTTATTAGGGACTTCGTTGGATGTAAGGCGTAATTACAAATGTTGGTTACTGCATGTCGGATCATACGCGGTGAGTCAGATTGTCCGGAGCTAGTGAGTCACCTCGTGCGACTTATACCCCGGATACCCCAGGATAACCCTCAGGACGCGATTTTGGCGGTGCCGGCAGCAGGCACTGTGTCACGCAGGAACTCGCCGCTGTTCCGCGCTCTCTCACAACCACCTCACAACTCAATGCGCTCTTGGCGTCAGCACCGGAGTGTGACGTGTGGCGATGGATGTATGGGTGCGATGAATGTCTGAGCTTCTGTGAGGAGATGGGTGATAGGCAATCAACTACCAATGTAACTACATATATTTGTTTTATCTTCGTTTCGCATTGGTTTTACTGTAATGTCATGTTTACATGTTTTTAATAAATAAATAAATATGGTGTTGGTTAGGGCTCGGGCCGAACCCGGAGCGGGCATGTAACTGTGAATCATCCATAAATTGGGCAACAATAAGTATTAAGGATTACGTAGGTACTAGAACATGATTAATTCATTCTGTTTTTTGCGCTGCATATAGCCTGTATATGGCCTTTCCGGACGGACATTGGCTATATTTTATTTATACCTCGAGCTTGCTGCCTGCTTTCTTTCCAAAATACGGGCGAAGCTGCGCGGGCTAGTGCATTTCTAAACTCACAAGATAGACGATATGAGTCGCGATCGTCGCATTAAATGATTTTATCAACGTAGGGTCAAGTATAAAACGATAAAGAAGCACATGGCCAATCCTTGTGGTCAAATGTGTTTGTTGTTTGTGACCGACCGAGGTTCATCAATTAGGGAGCAGTCTGAATGTGCATTGCCCACTAGTTCCATAAGTTATTTTTGTATATGGTACTAGCTTCTGCTAGCGACTCCGTCCGCGTTGGAATTGGAACTCGTTTATATCGCAGCTCCATACAAACTTTCGCCCCCTTAGGGGATGATTTCCTTGATAAAAACTATCCTATGTCCTTCCCCGGGACTCAAACTATCTCTATACCAAAATTCATCTAAATCGGTTCAGCGCTTTAAGCTTGAAGAGGTAACAGACAGACACACTTTCGCATTTATAATTTAGTATGGATTTGTGGCGTGTAGCCACCACAAATATATACGCGAGGGTAGCAGCTGCGTTGGGGCTGAGATGTACGTAGAGGAGTAAATAATACGACGAGTCTCGGATATAGAATGAACGCTTTATTAGGAAATACATGGGTTTATATAGGCATACTCTAACAATGAAGGTTACTTGTTAATTGGATTCGGTAATGTGAGACATAGTCTCAGGTTCTGAGATGCTAGGAAATAGGATCGGAAATAGGATAGTTATTCATTAGATAAAGCAAATGCACTCGTGCGTGAAGCGTCGGTATCTGTTACATTAATGAATGGAGTCATGCTGTACTCCTCACACCTCAGGGCGAACCGACAGCACTGGACAGTCACCGGCTAGCTGTCGGCGAGCGAGGTCACGTCTGTGCGCCTGAGCTAATAGCATCCAATGGTTGTTTTATTTAAACGAGTATACTTACCCTGAGAGACTCAAGGTGAAACGTCACAGTATTCTTGTTAATATACTTATATGTATATATTTTAGGTACTATTATGATTTCCACGTGTACTAGTATCAGTATATTTATAAATAGTTAATGTTATTTCCCTTGTTACAGTTGTACTGTTGTTTTACCTCTGGCTCCGTGTATTTTTAACCGACTTCAAAAAAAAGGAGGAGGTTCTCAATTCGGTTGTATTTTTTTTTTTTTTTTTCAATGTTTGTTACCTCAGAACTCCGTCATTGATGAGCCGATTCGTAATTTATTTTTTATTTGTAAGTATATGCTTCCAGGTGGGTCCTATTTTGTCAAAAAATCAATTAGATGATGGGATCCATGAGGAATTGAGGGAACTCCTCAATTATATTAGGCACGCGTGTAGTGATTTTGGTATTTTCTATTATAACTCGTGTATTTACACCCGGAAATCATAAATTTGGTGGAGTGGAATTGATGATGAAGACTTATGGAATTCCTCAATTATGTACATAAAATTGAAAAAGTATATCACAGATTCTGATAAGATTCCGTTGAAATAGCAATTAATGAAGTGCCAAAGGTGATCCTTGTGGAATCGACGGAAGTCCTCAAATATTATCTGCCCACATACAGCGATTGGGTTTTTTTCTCTAATAATTAACGCATTTGCTCTCGGAAATCAGTTCATGTGGTAAATTGGAATAGAAATGTGGAAATGTTCTCGTGGCTTGGCGGAGTACTAAATTGAAGTCGGTTAAAACTTTGTTTTTAAAGTAAATTATCTTTTGTCAGGTGTGCAATGAGAAATATATTTGTATTGTATTGTTTGAAGTGACTCAAAATCGTTTGAAAGGAAGCAGCGTTCCCCCTTAGTGATTGAATGGTGTTCTACCTTTGCAGCGATGCACCTGCTGCTGCTGGCTTGTGTTGCGCTTGCGCACGCGCAGACCGACGAGAACGCGCTGCTGCTGGAGATCTTCGGCACCCCCCCGCCCTCAGCCGTGCCCTCCTCGCTCCGGCCTGAGGACGTAAGAAACCCATTTCTCACCGATATGTAGCACGATATGTGCACTACCGCATGGTAGCGCCACAGTTGATTAGATACGGCCGGTACGGGGTCGATGACTACTTGGAAGAATTATCGGATTGTATTTCAATACACTTTTCTTAACATAGATTTTATTCATCATACTGGGAACGACTCAAACCAAGGATTGCAGTAGAATGACAATACAACTTGTTTATCTGACAGCTTTCTCAATAAGCTATTTAAATTTAAACATAGAAGCTGTTCTTTTTGTATGGCCAGCCCGCTGTAACATCAAACCTCTACAGTAGCTTGGTATTATATTATTACATTTTAAGAACACACCGCCCATGGGCATTGCTATGGGCAAAACGCTAGAACAAGGTGTGAGGCATTTTGTGGATTGATCTATACTTGTCATTTGACGTGCAACAGGGAGCGCGACATACTGTATACTCAACTATATATAGGTTTTCTTCGGGCCGTTCAAGATTATAGGTACAGAGACGCACTGTGAAGAAAAATTATACTTAAGCCCCACGTTGGGCGCCAGTTTTTGTTCGCTCACTTGTTCGGTTTTATGGTGCTATAGCAACGCGAAAGGTATAAAGTGGGAATTCGAATATGTCGCCGTTCGTATAAACGGGTTTACTGTTGTCATAATAACACGCGCTTAGTGGACTTAAATCCAGTCACAGTTTTAAAGCGAGTCTTCCAGGAGCCGTAAACGTGGCAACAAATAACAAAAAAATGTTGCCTTTTCAGTTCACTGTCCGGCCTACAGACGCGACGTCCATGTTCACAGACGACGCCGGGGCAGCCTGCCAGTGCGTCCCGTATTATCTGTGCGACGACAAGCTCAACGGAGTGGACGCCAATAACGTGTCGGTCACGGGATGGGGCTCTTTGGACATCAGGTAGAGACTAGCCTGTATTTACTTATACTAATATTATAAAGAGGAAGTGCCTGTGAGATTGAAACATTGTAAGGTGGTTTGTTTGTATGTAATGGATAATCTCCGGAACCACTTATCCGATTTCAAAAATTATTTCACCGGTGTATAGATTGGACTGACAATCCAGGGGGCCTAGACAAGGTTACAATCGACAAGCGCTAACGCCAATAGAAAACTAATAAAATGTATGGGAATGACAGATGTCAACGAAAAGTGTTTCGTCGGCATCTGTCATTCCCCTACATTTTATTATTTTCTATTGGCGTTGAAGTGCTTGTCGATTGATTGACGACCTTGTCTACGGCCCCAGGGGTCAGAAACTATATTTTATCCCGCGGCTTGGGTTGCGTTACATAAAACGCAACCCAAGCCGCGGGATAAAATACGCACACGGAGCCGGAGCGGGCAGCTCGTAAATTATACAAACTGCCAACGACTTGTTCCTCTAAAAGAATGATCCTACTGTTGCCAGTTTCACTTTAAAGAGGTTTTTATACCATATATTTCATGTTATAATTAAACTTCTGCTTAGACGAAATATATATATAATATATAAGAATGGTACAGATAATTCTCAATAGTGAAACTAGCTAAAGCGTTCAGTTCAAATGCGTCTGCTGAACTAGAGAGTAGAACGTAGACTCGTAGTCTCAGGTCAGCATTGACCTAAACGAAGGGCATGATTCCAGATTTGGCAAAGACGACTGCCAAGAGAGCGTGGAGCGCTGCTGCAAGGTGCCGCGCACGGAGCCTGCGCCGGCGCCAACCCCCGCGCCCCGCCCCGCCGGCTGCGGCCGCCGCAACCGGAAGGGGATCGACTTCAACGTCGTTGGGGGCAGCGTGAGTTGTTGCTATTGTTTTACTTGTTGATTTACCATCTGTTCGGTGGTACCTCTTCAAGGATACGCTTTAGAAGGATACATTTCGGAGAGCGTGTCGCATGTTCATTCCGCCATCTTGGAAAGAGGCACTACGTTGGTTTATTATTGCGTGCAACGCTTTGCTATAGCATCTTTAGGAGGACAGGTAAGGAAAGCGACTAATCTTATATTATGAGGGGGGGGGGGCGTGAGCTGTTGCCATTCGTCATCATCAATGGCTAAATTATAGACTCTATAGAAGCAGTTTCAAGAAGGGAGACAATATCATGACTGCGTAAACCAATGTGGCAGCGGCTCACACGACAGCAAACCTGCTGGCTGCCCGTGCGAAAGGGACAAGCTGATGTAGCTTCGCTCGATTATTGTGATGGCAGTCGTGGGCTTCTTGCTCGTCGAACAGCAGTTTGCGCCGTTTCTCCCTGCACTGATGGATATGACGCAAGACTGGGACAAGTGGCGACCACTCGTGTCTGAGGCCCAGACCCGCTTTGGGTCGGTGAACCACTGTGTTGTTTAGATTCACTTTGATCGAAAGTTCCGCTTGTTGTCAGGGGGCGGAGGCCCAGTTTGGTGAGTTCCCATGGGTGGTGGCGCTGATGGGGCCGAATGGCTATGTGGGCGTGGGCTCACTCATACATCCACAAGTCGTCATCACAACAGCACACGTTGTGACCGGGTGAGTTGCCACATTTTTTAAATAATACGATGGTGTCAAATAGGCGTACTGCCCGAAGGTAACCGAAACACTAGGGGATCAAGGAGCAGTTCTAAAATCAACCTCAGCGGGCTAAAGCCCCTCCCCCAAACAGTCAGGCTAAAATCCTGGATACGCCACCGACCGGAAACCTATGGACTGTTGAAACTACGTTAAAACTATCTCACGCTGGACCATCTGGGCTATACCGCTAATAAATTTGAGGTTATGTTGTAGACACAGTGTGGGCTCGCTGCGTATCCGCGCCGGAGAATGGGACACGCAGACAGTAAAGGAGCGTCTGCCACATCAGGAGCGGGATGTGGCCGAGATTTACATACACTCAGGTAAACCTATC
The DNA here is from genome assembly GCA_947049275.1 of Epinotia bilunana. Lineage (NCBI taxonomy): Eukaryota > Metazoa > Arthropoda > Insecta > Lepidoptera > Tortricidae > Epinotia > Epinotia bilunana. The sequence goes on along the minus strand of OX346276.1, from coordinate 6,309,830 downwards.
AAGTACGATACATCCGGCTCGAAGGACTATTCCATTTGTCTAGACACCTCGGCTCATAGGGGTTTCCCGATATTTTTAAACGTTGGCGAAAAGAATATGTTAAACAGATATTACTCTTTTTTTTTTATGGCGATGTAAACCAAAACCAATCAAATCATGACCTTGAAGTTCAAGTTGTAAGTTAGGACCGTTCTGGACGGATCCGGAACAAGGCATACGAAAGGTTAAACAGGCACCGTAGCCTATGGAAGCTTGAGACCCCTGAATAACCACACTGACTCTTTATTGATTTGAGGATTCGTTCTGTTGTTAGCTAGAGACGAATACGTGTCCCTCACTCGCAACAAAGCACATCTTCAAGAGCGCCGGCGACCTCACCCAGGTCCAGGTGGTGTTGTGTTCTACCATACCTACAAAGCATGTAGTGGCGTTATTATAGCTGTGGTCTTCTATAAGCTCCTCCAGCCTGGGCTATCCCAAATAGTAAAATGATTCTCAAGACATTATCTATCTGGTATGTTCACTTTAGCTTATTGGTAAGTAATTAGATGCTTTTATGGGTGGGCTTGAGCCACTAGACCCCCTTTCCCCCTGTCACTCCGAGCTAACGTAACTTGGTCGTCAAATTTTTCAGATTTCCACAGCAAGAGCTTGAGGAATGACCTGGCATTGCTGCGGCTCTCGCAGCCAGTGGAGTTGGCGGAGCACATCGGGCTGTTGTGTCTGCCCGATCAGGGGGAGAGCTTCGAACAGAGCCAGAATTGCGTGGCCAATGGGTGGGGCAAGGAGGTCTTTGGTAAGCATTCTTCATCTGTACTTATATTACTAGTGGGTCTGTGAGCTGTAGATCTCGCAACGCTGTCTTTTTAAAACAAGGCGACAAGGATGCCCAGTACAATCCCGCAGGGGCAAAACGCGCGGCGGGCTCTAATGCGTGCAACCTAGAGATCCTAGACTCCTCCCAATTTGGAGGACTAAAAACTCCTCGTCGGCCGACATCACCGTTACGAGTAAGTAATTACTTAGAGGAAATGGCGGCTGACGTAGAGTTTTTAGTGGATACAGATACCACATGCCAGATTCCCCCCGAAAGCTGGGTACGTGATTCGCAGGTTTTCTCTATAAAACGGGGTTAAGTTCCCTCAAAGTCAAGCCCCCTTCCCTAACTTTACTAGGGATAGGGAGCGGATTTTAATGCGGATAATTGGCGCAACTTATGAGTGGTTTTCCTCAGGTCAGCAAGGCCGGTACGCCGTGATACTGAAACTGGTTGAGCTGAACATGGTTCCCCATGGGATATGCAACCGGCTGCTGCAGCTCACGCGGCTCGGGCGGAGGTTCCAGCTACATGAGAGCTTCGTGTGCGCCGGGGGCGAGGAGGGACAAGATACCTGCAAGGTAACTACTGCACGATACGTATAATGCCTAATAATGCCTCTGCGCTCTCCAAATCTCCATCGCACTAGTTTATTAATTATAAGTAAGAAAGAGGAGGGTAGATTTTCTCGTCTTGCTTCGCGCATATTGTGCTATGACTTATGATACCCCGTAAGCAGTCCGCCTCACTCGGCCGTAGGACGCGCCTTATGGCACCTAGAGTAAGAATGCACACGTTGCAGAACACTCAAAAAAGTTAAGAATATTCTGAGAAATTACTGGAAACTTTCATAATAACTCATTGCGAGTTTCCGTTCAGAAGATCCACATTTTACCACGTTAGGTCTTCCAAAAAATAAAACTTTTTGCTGTTTAAATCTTCCGAAGAAAAACGATATTATGCGGTTAGGACACAAAATCTAATCAGAGTTTATTAATCCAGAACGGTTAATAACCTCACGTAACCCAAGTGCTGTCTAAACAGCATTTACTTTTCGTGTGCCTTGTTCCGGATACGGCCAGCACCGCCATTCTGTAACTCGTGTTAAGCTCACCTCAACCACCTACAAATAGGTATATCTTGACGCCACGATTCATTGTAACTAAGCGTAATCAGACCCAGCCCGCGAATACCTATAAAATGTATGGTCACCAGTCAGCGAACGAAAAAACCATAGAAGTCTACGTAGCGCCGCAATATGGCCCCACAGAACGGGTGCTATTGCCATTATGCGGGGCTGGGGGCGGGGTGTCAAAACGATGCCAGGCCGCCGTTTAGTTCGAACATGCGCATACCGGGTTTTAGGCACGTGTTTGGGTAGAAATTTGTAAGGAGCGGGCTCCTCCTCATTCTAGTTTTTCGTTCGCTGTCACCAGTGCTCTTTTTACGTGCCTTGACTAATGACTAATGACAGTTATAAGTAGGTACTTCGTGCTTCATTACAGGGCGACGGCGGCGCTCCCCTGGCGTGTCCCGTCGGCGAAGACCGCTACAAGCTGGCCGGGCTCGTCGCGTGGGGCATCGGCTGCGGCAGCAAGGACGTGCCCGCCGTGTACGCAGCCGCCGCCATGTTCCGGCGCTGGGTCGACGACAAGATGGCCGCCTGGGGCTTTGACGCTTCAACTTATACTGCCTAAAGCCTGAAACAAACTGAAGCATTGGCGTGGCCGCCGCAGGCATTTTTTAAACACGTTCCGTCAGTTTCGGCAAACAAATATTGTTAGATAAACACGTTTGACGTTTAACCATGAAAGCATGGCTTTAAGCCTTGCCCCGCTAAGGTTATATTGGTAAAGATGCAGATGCTCTTGAGGCTTGAGCCTTTAGCCATTTCAGGACCCGCTAGTATTTGGACCCTCGCCCTATCTTATGGCTAGCAGGATTGGCAGTGGCACGGGTCGTCACCCACCCAGGTACCAGCGGACTCCCGCGACCTTTACCAGACCCCGTATCATGGTCGGCCTTATCACGCTATAAGTGACAAGATAAAGCGTCCGTCTCATTCTAATCGTTCTATTGAACGGTGTCAGCCAGTGACGGACGCTCTATCTTGTCACTTATCGTGTGATAAGGCCGTCCAAGCTACGGGGTCAGGTCTTCGGTCCACCTTGTGGGGGGCCTACCCTCGCCGAGCCTTCCGGTACGTGGTCGCCACTCGACAACAATAGCACAGGTCATGAAGCTAGAAATTACAATCGTACTTTTTGAACAAGCAGCATAAGTAGATGCTTGACCAATGAAGACTGGCCATTGACCTGTGTTCCCAGTTTGGATTTGTAGAATTGTTGCTTCGTGAAGCGAGGCACTGGGAATGCGTAGATGCACTTCATAAGAATTAAATAAAAAGCCGATTAATAAGAAAACATTCGTATTTAATTCGAAATACACCAGTAAGTATGTCGTGTGTCGCCATTGACAATTTGACATAGAGTAGCAAAACACCCAGCGCAACACGTGGCCAAATACCGTACTAAACTAACTTTTTAATAGGTAATGGCACATATTGAATTCAGCCTATTCAAATTTAATTTCACTAATAAGTAGATGGTATATCAAGCATTGGACATTTGTGGATTGTCAAAATAACGCAACCAATAATGTATTTCTGAAATAATTTGTACCATTGTGACGTCATTGTAGGATCAGCAGCATAAGTAATTTAACACTTTTGCACCTTCTTCAATTGTAATAAGGTGTAAAACTGTTAAATTACTTATGTTGCTGACTGTACATGACAAGGCGATTGTTTTTGAACAATTACACTCCCGTAATATTTGTCAACACCGAAATGACAATTTCTGTGAGCACGAGAATTAAATAATAGACTGGATATATTTTTTAATTTTATAAGAAATTAAACGATTTTCTAGGAACATGACTTTCACTATAAAAACAGCATAAACAGTTTAAAAAACTGTAATCCGACTTCTCAAACTCTAAAATGATTTTTTAGGGTTCCGTAGTCAAAAAGGTACCCTTATAGTTCCACCATGTCCGTCTGTCCGTCCGTCTTCGGTTTAGCTACCACTAAGCATTACTACTAGAAAACTGTGATTCGGCATGGTTATATAAATCAATCACGCCGACAAAACAGTACAATACAATCTTGGAAAAAATATATTTTTAGGGTACCTCCCCTACACCTAAAGCGGGGATGTAATTATTTTTTCTCGTTAAACTCATGGTGTGGGGTATCGTTGAATAACTCGTTCAAAAATATTATGGGTTTCCTAGAAACCGTGGTCGGTTTTTTTAACTTAGTTTTAATTTATTGTCATCTTGTACATAGGATTGAAAGGTTGAATTAAACAACGTAGCTCAAATAACATTATTTATCCTACTCCCTTGAGAAGAGAAATCTTCTGTCAACTGCACCATCTCCGAGGGCCAAATCGTACTTTAGTTGGCTGGCTCGTAACCTCCGGGGTTCCTCGTGGGTGTCTTCGTCAGTCGACGGCAGGTCGTATCTTAGTTCTGGGTACTCGGCTTTCTCTGAAGCGAACGCTGGAAAGGGGTGAGGATGGTAGCACAGAATAAGACACGGGGGCGTCACAGATCCCGATGAAATTTCATATAAGTAGGTTAATTAACCCGGGTGTTAGGCGCATCACACACTGCTGCCTCATCCAGCTGCGGCGTGCGGAGCCGATAAATTTCGCCGGTCGGAGGTGCGATCTGATTCTGTATAAAAACTGAGCTACTGGCATACAACGTTGCGAACGGTCGCTCCGCACGCCGCAGCGGCCTGCGGCGGCAGTGTGTGGTGCGCCTAACCCCGGGTAATTAAACTAGGAGTAAGCTTACCATACAAAACAATTGTCATCGAATTCTCTAACTACGATAAATAAGTTACGTTAACGGTGCTAAAACGCTCAAAATGTTAAGTTTTTAGATTATTAACTTCATTTTCTTTATTTCTCCGTGTAACTCCTGAATCTAGCATATTGTATATGTATATATATATATATATATATTTATGATATATATATATTACTGGCACTCCCCCTCACGAGAACTATAAGGTAATTATATTGTAACTAAAACTGAAAAAAAAAATCCTTAATAGTTGTAAGCAATATTAACTTTAAAACCCCAACCGGATGGAAGTCACTAACTTTCATAACTTGGCTTTCCATTTGCGCGAAATTCCCCATTTCCTTGAATAAACTTGTATTAAACTAGAATAATTTGAGATATTAGTTTGTGACGTCATACTTTGGGAAAACCATTTTTCTCAAATTATTCTACTTTATACAAGTTTATTCACTTGAACAAAATTAGTGACATAATATAAGTTTCTTAAAAAATCACGCCGTTAGCCTGCGAATGTCAAAAAACGTTTTGTATGGTAAGCGAACCACCTTAACCTATTGGAGACCGCCTTACCGCGTCGGGATACTAACGACAGGCGGTGTTATAAGTTTGTTTATAATATAACATGTGTACCTGTGTATCTGTGTGTCTGTCTGTGCCATCGTGAGGTCCTCATGATGTCGTTTATGAAAACGACAAAACTCCTCAAATAATAAATGTAAGTACTTAAAAGCGGTTTGCGAATGGTGAAAAATTCAAAATCCTTTTTCTAGACGGAATTCACTTCTTTGTACTAAGTACATAAGACAAAGCCATTGTCTTTCATTGTTAAGTGTAACCGTTAATTGTTTACATAGTACTAAGTATGCTGCAATTATTGCTTACGAATAAAACGTTTTTAATACCGAAATACCTTTCGTTTTAATTAGAACCTTGCTACTTTGACAATAGAGTCACTAATTCGGGTAAAGTATTTATTAAACATGGTCTTTTATTGTACGTTTGTGGTGGTACGTAGCTGAACAATGCAGCAATGGGATTGTTGTACCGAGCTCCGTAGCTTCTGATAAGATCAACACAATTGACGTAGTAATGAATGCATTTCAGCGCTGCAGGTGTCTGTCACCTCAGCATAATGCTGAGCCAGTGTCCGGTTCACGGCCGCAGAGACACACTTGTTTCATGTTTTATCTGTTTTTTGTTTATTTTATTGTTTAATACGTGTGTCCTGTGTGTTTGTGAATAAATGTATCTTTCTTCTTTCTTTTAATGTAACTTTGTGATTTAGTAACTTAGTAAAATCAGATTCAATTGACATAGGTAGTACAAACGACAACACTGTTAACTGACCATCCTGTGTTTATATAGAACCTTATTACAATGCACTTAAGGTGCACCGATGGTCATTTAGCTGTGTTGTCGATAGTATGAAAGATTTATTTATTACTTATTTTTGATATGTAAAATTTTCTATTTTATCAATAAATGAGTATGAATATGAGTAACCCTTGGTAAGCAGTTTATTCATGTGTCGAAGTAGAAACGACACGTGCATATATGTAGGTAATATGGAGTATGGCAAGGTACTAAATTGAATACTTGAATCAAAATACTCCATTTAAAAAGCATCTCTACCGGTCCAGACAGAAGATTCCGATTCTAATAACAGTTTTATTAAAAGTCAGCCATTTTAAATAATCTCAACCATAACTTTTCATTACTAGATTTATGGAACTTTTGGTTGGCGGTGATAGTAACTTTAAACTTTTAACCGCCCAACTTCAAATAAGTTACTCGCTAATTTCAACTCTGCCCCTTGCACCGTGTGGTATCGGGTTAGAATTTCACCACCCCCATTCTTCCCGTGGGTGTCCAGGGTTGAAGTATGTTGTGGGCGATGGGCTAGCAACCTATCACTGCAATATCACATTTTGTCGATCTTTTATACCCACATTTATGCTAAAAGTGGCGCTGGAACATACGTTTCATGTGCTCTGCCCACCCCTTTTGGGAATAAAGGCGTGAATGTATGTATTCAACTCTGCCATAATAATAGGTGTCATTAACGGGTAAGTATTCGACCAAATTCTTGGCCAGTAGTTAGCCATACAAACTGAAGAAGTGGACAAAGTTCCGTTGTGACACAAACATTAACCATAGAATTGTATGGTTAATTTTCGTGTCACAACGGAAAACTTTCATAGATCATTTAATTGAAGCGAGTGAAGCTGGCCAAGAATTTGGTCCTTACCACGTCCTTACCCTAACACTGTCACTTTGTCTTATTGTATATTCAGTGGTTAAATGTTATAATACCTATACCAAGACTTTTCGTGACAATTCAATTGAATTTTCAAGTTTTATGTAAAGTCGGCCACATGTGATATAATTATTTACTTACACTGAACAAATATTAAGGGCACCATCAATTTCAATATCAAACTGAAACTGTACATTTTTGCCGAATTTAAGAAACGACGCTTTGTTCTTGCTCAAAGTTGATTTAAATTGAAAAATGTAAATTCACAAATGCTTTCGACACGATGTCGTAAAACCTGAAATTTATTGATTTATATAAATAACAATCTAGGTACTGAGATATTTACGAGTTTTATAACAGTTGAGATTTTTCGATTTGCTCACTGCAAGGACCAATACGGTATCTAGTTCCTGCCCGACTCCGTCCGTATGGAACTCGTCTTTAAACCGTAGCTCCATACAAACTCACCCCCCATTTCACCCCCTTAGAGAATGATTTCCGGGATAAAAACAATCCTGTCATTCCCCGGGATTCAAACTATCTTCATACCAAATTTCATCTCATTCGGTTCAGAGGTTTAAGCTTGAAGAGAGAAAGAACTAACAGGCAGACACACAATAGTATGGAAGTATGGATTTATAAAAAACTAAATATCTTTCTCAGTTCACGATATTTTTTAACCGAATTCAAGAAAAAGGAGGAGGTTCTCAATTCGGTTGTATATTTTTTTTATCATTTTTTTTCTATGTTTGTTACCTCAGAACTCCGTCATTGATGAGCCGATTCGTAAAAATTCGATTGGATGATGGGATCCATGAGGAATTGAGGGAACTCCTCAATTATATTAGGCACGCGTGTAGTGATTTTGGTATTTTCTATTATAACTCGTGTATTTACACCCGGAAATCAAAAACTTGGTGGAGTGGAATTGATGATGAAGACCACAGATGACTTATGCAATTCCTCAATTACTTAAAAGTACAAAAGTATATCACAGATTCTGATAAGATTCCGTTGAAATAGCAACTAATGAAGTGCCAAAGGTGATCCTTGTGGAATCGACGGAAGTCCTCAAATATTATCGGGTCACATACAGCGATTGGGTTTTTTCTCTAATAATAATCAACGCATTTGCTCTCAGAAATCAGTTCATGAAAAAGAAACGTGGAAATGTTCTCGTGGCTTGGCGGAGTACTAAATTGAAGTCGGTTAAAACTTTGTTTTCAAAGTAAATTATTCGGTATCTATACCAAAATTGTATTTAGTTAATGCCGCTGATTACATACGCCCATCGGGGATAATTATTATAAAAGAGAAATGGCAGCCTAGAGGGCCTCTGCCAGAGTCAGTAAGCGTATAAATTAACTACGAAATAAGGAATTAAACCATTTATAAAAAGAAATAGACTTGACTCTCACCAAGATGCCCAAGATCCAAGATGGCGACCGCGAAAATCCGTTATTTTTTACCACCGAGGGTTAAAACAAGAAAACTAGTGGCTTGTGAGCTGTAGAAACGATAACGGCTAAGTGACTGAAAAATGGATTGCAAATTTCGACTTGGTTTTTTTCCCTCTAGATTTAGTCAGATGCGACCGGTTTCGTAAAACTAGTGCCTAAGCCAAATCTAAGATTCAGGAAAACCTAGCTCTTAGGAGGATGATTTAATTGCAACGAAATATTGTAGTGTGGAGTTGAATATTTTCTATTAAAAAAAAACTACAAATTGTATATACAATAAATTTTATTAGAATTAAGTTATATTAAATACTTGCAGATCTTAGGCCAAGCGCGCACTACGATTTTTTGTCGCGTTTGCGCACAGACATATAAACCCATACGTTGCATTTTTGCGACGCGATTATCGCACGACAAAAAATCGTAGTGCGCGCTTGGTCTTAGGTGTCATTCATATAAGCACAGCCCGCATCCCGCAATCTTCCGTTATATTGTTTCCCTGTTGGAAACATGGATAGTTCCGCATGCGGGATGCGGGTCATTCGGGCTCTAATAACCACGGTATATACTGTATATAACTTATATGATATGAGCCTTGATGAGCTTAAGTCTATAAATAGTGTTAACATGTTTAAACTTCAACTTAAAGAAAACCTCCTGGTGAAATGTTACATCAACGAATTTACCTCTGACTGAAATGTCTTTTTTTTTGTATCGTAATATATTATTACAATTTATAATGTAATGTAATATTAGTCTTATAATTTCCGACAGTTTATATTATTATGGAATAAATTGATTTAATTTGATGTTAGTATGGGGTTAAGATTTAATGAAAAAGTTATTAACAGAAGCATTAGATGATCTATAAATAAAACCATATTTAAAAAAAATCGCCTCTAGTCATCTCAGTTGCTTATAGATATTAATTATATCAAATAGGCAAAAAAAATAGTTTTTCCCTTCTTGATTTTTGTATGTTCGATATCCATACTATATATTATTATAAATGCCAAAGTTTGGATGTTCAGATGTTTGTTACTCAATCACGCTTAAACGGCTCAACCGATTAGGATGAAATTTTGCACGAAGATAGTTTATAGCCTGGATTAAAATAAAGGATAGTTTTTATGCCGAGTCGCGAAGTCGCGGGCGGAAGCTAGTTATATTAAATGCGAAAGTGTGTCTGTCTGTCTGTTACCTCCTCACGCTTAAACCGCTAAAACGATTTAAATTAAATTTGAAGAGAGAGTTTGATTCCAAAGAGAAGGACATAGAATAGTTCTTATCCTGAAAATGATCCCCTAAGGGGGTGAAATGGGGGGTGAAAGATTGTATGGAGCTATGATATAAATGAGTTCCACGCGGACGGTGTCGCGGGCAGTAGCTAGTAATTAATATAAGCAACTGACAGGACTATCGAAACCATATTCAGAAGTATTAGTGAGATTATTGAGTTGGCAGAATTACATCAAAGTACTCCATTCAAAAAGCGACTTTACCGTCCAAGGCTGACGATTCCTATTCCAATAACAGTTTTATAACAATTCAGCCGTTTTAAATAGTCTCGACCATAACTTTTGTAACTATAGTATCCGCAAAGCTAAGTGGCGAGTCAGGTCATAAATAATTAGATCATGCTATCTCTTTCGCACCTGCACTGCCGTATGGACTGGGCCGTGCAACAATAGTACTGACGTTTATTGCCTGACTCGCCACTTGGTTTTGCGGATACTACAGATTTTATATAACTTTTGGTTGGCGGTGATAGTAACTTTAACCTTTTAACCGCCGAACCGCAGATAAATTACTTGCTAATTTCAACTCTGCCATAATAATAGGTGTCATTTACACTGTCACTTTGTCTGATATATCAGACGACGGCGGTTAAAGGTTACCAAGACTTTTCGTGACAACAATTAAATTTCCAGTTTTGAACACATGTTCGACGACACACTATATTACGGTACATTTTACGTTCTTATCGATTTTTATTTCAGTATTGATAAAAGTTTTTAGTGGGATTTTTAGTAATACCTGTTAGAGTACAGTCGACTACAAATTGACCGATACGACCGAAGCAGGGATGCCGCGGATGCGACTTTTTAGACATCCGCGGATTCGGATCTTGAGGGAAAGACCCAAAAACATAAATACGCAACGTCTTTAGGGTCACGCAGTACTCGAACACGTTGCGACTGATTTACAATCGTTTCAAACCTAACGCATCACACATCACAATAGCGAATACGGCGAATCGTCAGATTACAGAAACGAAATGAAGATTCTTATTGACTAATCACGGAAATACTGAACACGCGCGTGTCACGCGCCGCGTTGGCCGCTGTACTACATCCGCATCCGCAAAAACTCCGCATCAATTTTTGCGGATGCGGATGTGAATGTCTGCAACATACCTGGACAGAAGTTACAAAATATGTATACTTACCCATGTTATTATTATTTGCGATGTTAAATCAAAGTCTTATATATTTATTTATTTATTTATTAAGTACTTATACATATTTTTATAACTTTGGTCCAGGTATGTTGCAGACATTCACATCCGCATCCGCAACCGCGGATGTTCCGCATGATTTCAACATCCGCATCCGCAAAAATTGATGCGGAGTTTTTGCGGATGCGGATGTAGTACAGTACTCTATAGTACTCTTTGCGGTCGACTCTATAAAGATATTATATTAGGATATTGTACTGAATGAGCTTATAACCTATCCAAATTTATCTAATCCCCAAGACAATTAACAAGTGCAAAAATGGACAAGAAATTATTTCACCTCCCATTATTTTCTATTAATTTATATCTATTTATTATATAGTTAGTTGACGCTAGCTAGCTAGGCTGGCCACTAGCCGCAGCCCCCGCCCGAGCAGGCGGAGCGCTTCGGCGCGCGGTAGGTGGAGGTGCTGCCGCCTCCGCTGAGAGGCAAGAACCCTGACAAACAAACATACATTTTATATTAGACATGTGCCGGCTAGTCGGGAAAGCCTGAAGTAAATATTGATTATTTTTTTTAAACGATTTGTTACACAGAGAACGAATATAACGGAAAAATAAACCATCATCGCCTGTAGCCCTAGACAGGACTCGGACCTGTGACGCCTCTATTTCCGGTAGAGTGCTCTCACCACTGAGCTACGAGGACTGTGACGGAAGACGCGTATCTTTCAATCATATTCGCCGCTACTAGCAGCGACCTCTCTGTTTTTTTTCTGTTTACCAGTAAATCATAATCATAATACTCATAATGCGCTGAATATTCGGTATCTTTTGCCGACTATAGTGAGTGCATTCCTATTTGCATTATGACAGCTGTCATCCCAGTACAGTCAAGTGTAAAATATGGGTGCATAAAACTTACTCATCAATATGTCCCATAACTTTTATGTCAGCGGATTAAGGTTTTGGTACTTATTTATGGGAGGATGTTATTGATACATATTTTGCACTTGACTGTACAATAAACGTCAATATTGACGTTTATTGTACTGGGATGACAGCTGTCACATAATGCAAATAGGAATGGACTTACTACTTATAGTCGGAATACCTCAGCGCCGATTAATCGGTTATTCGGCAAAACCCATATTTCCACCCCAGGCCAACTTGGCTCAGTTCGGGTTGCACAAGGTGGTTGCACAACACTTTGGGAGCTCAAATCATTGCTTTAAATATTGAGCTAGTTCGATTCGTGTAAGATTGTCCCCTAATATTACAAGCTTTTATTTTGTCCCGGTGTCTGTAATGAAATCTTGCAAGTTAAAATTGACCCACTTCGCTGAGCTGAAATTTTGGGTATAAGCATAGTTTGGATGACAATTCAATATTATGGTACCATCGAGCTGATCTGATGATGAAGACAGGTGGCCATGGGAATGCAGTACTTAACCGATGTACCCCCTTTGAGTTCGGGCTCGTTAGAATCGTCTCAACGAGTAGTTGATGACGGTATACAGAAAAGTACAGCGGGCAATAAAAGCTTGTACCAAAAAAAAGTTAAAGTGGGACTGGGCCGGTCACGTCAGCCGCACGCCGAATGAGTTGTGGGCCAAAGGGACCACGGAGTGGGAGCCGCAGAACTCGAAACGGTGACGCGGTAGACCTCGTCGGCGATGGCGGGACAACTTGGAGTCCTTTTTAAAAGACTGGCCAGACATTGCTCAAGACCGCGATGATTGGAAAAAGAGGGGAATTGCTCAGCGGTGGGACATAACGGGCTCGATATAATAATAATATAAGCCCACGGGGGCAGCTTGTGGCTAGCTGACGGTGAGTGGCGACACCGCGGATCCCTAACCTCCAGAGGGCCCGAGTGATCTGGCCCTCGCCTCTATGCTTGCTAAGGCCGGCCGGCCATAGTGGAGTCGCAAGAGCGGAACCTATGCTCCAAGTTGGAAGTGTAAAATGTCATAACGCCGGCGGCCCTTGAACGGATTACCGGGATCTGGCGCACCGCAGACTCACCTCTCGACAACCTCACAGCCGCCAAGACGTGTTGCTCCAATGTCGCACTGTGCGTGCGACTGTTTGTGGGGCCCACTTAGCGAGTTGGCGAGTCACCGCCTGCCTTTTCACAATTTTGAGACTAATTGTCACGGCACGTGTCCGCTAGTCTCCTCCCATAACCCATTTTCCAGACCACCGACCATCCAACCCATGGCCTTAGTTTCCATCGCAGCACAGTGTTGCACTGCAATAGTCTTTGCACCTGGCGGGGACCATCACCGGGTGTAGCATGTTGTGCGCTCGGAGATGGTATCCGCCACGTGTATCCCTCGCTTTATATTATATTTGTTTTAAAGGGCCTCTGCGCTGTTGGCTTCGGCCCCACGCATGACTTCCACAATAACAGTGGGACAGGCCGGACTATCGTGTACTCACCGTCATCATGGCCGTCACCCAGGCGCCTGCCGGTGGCGACGTAGCCGTACTTCTCCAGCAACGCCGCTGCCTCACGCCTTTTTTTCTCTTCTCTCTAAAATACGAACACGTTTTTTTTATTGTTCGGCAAAGTTGACTATTGGTTGAAGAGGACGTGAAGTGCATAGGTTAGTCAAAAGTTTAAAGATAAAAGCCTTGCCGGCTCGATTTTGGTCGACAACAATGCGTACAAATTCCGTTATTTGTCGAGAAACAAACTTTTTAAAAAGTTAAAACGGCGACATAAAAAGGCATAGGTCCGAAACAGCCAAAACGGAAGATCAGCTGTGACTTATCGAGACTTTATAGTTGTCTCAAATAAATTATTCGTTTATGAACGTTGATCGGGTCTGTAACAGTAAATAGGGGTGTAGACACTAAATAAAATATCAATAATGTCATATTTTCTCGAAAAAGGATTAAAAATGTAGTCAAATGGAAAATAAATAATCACGAAGTTATAAGTGTCCAAAGTTTTAAGAAGGGGTATGTTCTGTCCCTTTTTCGCAAAACGCAACTTCATATGAAACGATGACGTTCACAGCTTGTGACGTCACTAGAAGACGGCAACGTCCCGTTCCCCATCGTGTTCGAAAACTCCAAGAAATCAAACTAATTTTTGATGCTGTGCCACAAATCGCGAAATGGAAATAAAAAAAGACCATCTTGCAGGCGCCTCCAATTTTGTATGAAATGCCATTACGGGTCTCTCGTCTCGCTGCGCCCGAAACGTGACACTTCGAAGCCCATTATGAAGAACATAACGACAATATTTCATTGCATGTTTGAGAAAATATGTTTAACATTGATTTTAAAAATAATCGTGGCCGAAGGGTGCCTTGTGCGCCTCACGGCAAATTCAACAAAATGGACGATTGTCTGCCAGAGTTCGCCGACCGGAAAGCTACTTGATAAAATAAAAAAAATACTCAGTGAGTTCGTGACCTCTTTCTGCAGCTCGGCCTGCCGCGCGGACTCGGCCTGTAGCCGCCGCGCCTGCGCCTCGCGCGCCTTACTCACCGCCAGCTCACGAGCCAGCACACGGTCGGGGTCTGCGGACAAACATACAAACAATCACTATAAATAAATATTAGGTGAATCATTGCACTGAATATTATTTTATTAAAGCTGTGTTATTTGTATCTAAGTAGTGTGTACAGATGTAGTGCGTAATTGTTTTCCATCGCATTGAAACCGAATGTAACAATAGGGTATATAGTGGCAGTAGGGGGTAGGGTGTAGTGTGGCGGCAGAGTGCTCGAACAAATTGTCGTAAATGTGGACACGCCGTCGGCCATATTTAATTTTATAGCGGTCATTTTAAATTATAGTTAACTAGCTTCCTCCCGCGACTTCGTCCGCGTGGACCCGGGATAAAAACTATCCTATATTTTAATCCAGGCTATAAACTATCTTCCTGCAAAATTTCATTCAAATCGGTTCAGCCGTTTAAGCGTGATTGAGTAACAAACATCCAAACATCTAAACTTTCGCATTTATAATATTAGTAGGATAGTTAATTATTAATATCTCGAGTTCTAAGTCACTTAGAATCACAAACTTGGTGTCTAAATCATATTTGGGTTCAGGGAATTCATCTAAATAAGTATTTTACCGATATCTCAGTTACTAAATTACTTGAAAATACAAAATTGGTGTATATTTATATATTTGAGGTCAACGAATACATACTAGTAATATATTAACGTTATTATATTTTTATTACTTGTTATTATAGAGGCTTTAGTAATACCTAATCTGCGGAAATTTCAAATGTCTACATATTACGTTTCTAGAGGTATACCGATTGTTATGGGCGGGCAAAAAAAGGCCAAAAAATTACGTTTCAAGTATGAGAGCACAGTTTAATTTATTTTTATTTTTATGAATGTATGTTAAAGCAGCAACAGTAAAACTAATTCTGTGAAAATTTTAACAGTAGCTATTGCTGATACGCAGACAGCCGGATGGACAGCGGAAGCTTAGGAACAGGGTTCCGTTTGATATCCTTTGGGAACTCGACTTAAAAAATATCTAGTTGAATTTCTTGACCCCAAATATGTATACGAGGGCTGCTACTTATGTATCCGGAATCCAGGATTCCTACTTTCTTAAACCCATAAACTCCATGGTAAAATTTGAACTTTCTTTTAATACTGGCCGCTATATTTTTTTTCTTGACGCTAGTCTTTTGTTTTTGGCGGGTTTAAAATGTTATCTCGTTGCAAGAATGGAACTTACTCGTGAAAATATTCGTGCTATGATTTATTACGATTTTCGGCGTGGCTTAACGCAACAACAATGCATAGATCAAGTAACTTTGACTTTTGGTGATGAAGCTCCATCAAAAACTACTGTGTATCACTGGTTTAGTGAGTTCAATCGTGGACGTAGTATGCTTACGGACGAAGTTAAGGAAGGACGCCCGAAATCGGCCGTTGTACCATAAAATATTGAAGCAGTGCGGAAACTTATAATGCATGACCGTCATGTTACGTATCGCGAGATAGAGGCAATTCTGGGGATATCTATGACGAGCATTAATAAGATATTACATGAACATTTAGCTGTAAAAAAAATTTGTTCGCGTTGGATACCGCACAATTTAACTAAGGATCAAAAAGAGGCTCGCGTCGAATGGTGCAAAAAAAATGTTGAAAAAATATAACCGTGTCACCACGGTTATATTTGAAAAGCTGTTTATAATATCTACACAGGTGACGAATCTTGGATATATGCGTATGATCCCGAAACTAAACAGCAATCAACAGTGTGGGTGTTTCAAAATGAGCCGAACCCTACGAAAGTTACTCGTGCAAAAAGCACCTTGAAGCAAATGGTCGCCTGCTTTTTTGGTATGAATGGCCATGTGGCTACAGTGCCACTAGAAAATCGTAAAACGGTTAATTCGGAGTGGTACACGACCATTTGTTTGCCAGAAGTGTTTGAAGAAATACGTAAAGACAACCAGCGACGCAGAATCATTCTTCACCATGACAACGCCAGCTGTCATACATCACGCGAAACAACTCGATTTTTGGAAGGTCAAAATATAGAATTAACGGGTCACCCAGCCCTGATTTGGCACCCCATGATTTTTATTTATTTCCAAATGTAAATAATAAATGACGTGGTCAACGATTTTCGACCCGTGAAGATGCGGTCGACGCGTTCAAACAACACGTTTTGGAGACACCTCAATCAGAGTGGCAAAAGTGCTTTAAAAATAGGTTTACACGTATGCAAAAGTGCATCGATCATCAGGGAGAATATTTTGAAAAACACTAAATCTATATTTAGTAATGCACGTTTGATTATTTTTTCTATTCCGGATACATAAGTAGCAGCCCTCGTATTTAAAAACTAAGTTTGTGAAATGAATAACGCGGGACATAACTTTTTCCTACTAAAATCGAAAGGGCTTCAAATTCTGAGTGGAATAAAACGATTTTTATCCAGATATAAAATAATACCCGATTTGACAACTTTTCTTGAAAACGCCCATTGCACTCTTTCCCGGAGAACAACTGTCAGTGAGAAATCAGTGGTTTTGCAGCTTTATTTGTTTGTTTTTGATAAAAAAATCTCAATGAATCGACATGGGAATTGTATGTTCAATAAGCAGGTGACTAAGCTTGCTTATCCTAAATCAAAAATGAATTATGATGAACAACTACGAAAAAACGACGTTTTCTTAATCGACTATTTTTTTAACTTAAACATCCTGTAGCTCCTAAAGTATCGATTTTGTAGTAAATTTATGGAGAAACTTTTATCCGAATTAATTATAATAGTTATGATGAACAACTACGAAAAAACGACGTTTTCTTAAATAGACTATTTTTTATCTCTTTGTTAACTTTAACACCCTGTAGCTCCCAAAGTATTGATCGTAGAGGTAAAATAATTATGACCAATTTTGTAGGAAATTTTATGTAGAATCTTTTGTCTGAAGTTATTATAACGCTATTCGTACAGATATTCGAGATATGTACGCAAATCTGAAAAAAAGGTACCTTCAACCCCAATATTTTAATTCACAATATTTTAAATCCTTTTTCGAGGAATTTCAACATTATTGGTTATTTTATTCTCTGTACTGTAACAACATTAATGCAATAAAATAATTGAAATCTGGTCTTACCCTTGTGGAAGGCGGCATCTTCCTTGGCGCGCTGCCACGCCTGCAACTTTGGCTGCAGCCAGTTCCAGAGGGACACCGATATAATCAGCCCACCCAGGCAACGCCAGCCGTAATTCGCGAGAAATTCCGTTTCTGTAAAATTGAGAAATCATTTGCATTTACTTATTTATTTATTCATTATAAAGCTCACAAAAATAAGTTACATATAACAGGTTGCTTTTTTAGATGTATAGTCTGACCGCTTCACTGAGTCCTCAGTCCTCGATGCGCGGGGGGCATAACGGACGAGCGCGCGGCGTGCGGGCGCCGCGCTTCGCCTCCCGCAAGAAGCCCGCTCCCCCGTCATACCCCCCGCGCGTCGAGGACTGAGGACTCAGTGAAGCGGTCAGACTATAATAAGTAGCTTTCGGAGACATTCTGCCAACTCTATTTGACCTGTTTCTCTAAGCTACAAGTTCCAATTTTACAAGTTAAACCAGCTAAACGGGACATGATAGTTTTCGGATGAAAAAAAGAAACGTATTAAAATCGGTCGATTCGTTTAGGAGCTTCGATGCCACAGGTAGGTAACTGTTTTCTTATAGACCCATGCATTTTTTTATTGGTTTACTTATCCTAAGTTGGGTAAGTTATACAATTGGAATAATTTTAAGTTTATAAAGAAATTACTGATTGAGAAATTTGAGTCAAACGTTCTTGTCAGTGGCAATTGTAAAAGTGCCAAAGCCTTCTTGCAAAATAAAGCTCCCCGATTCAATTATATTATTCACTTTGGATTTTAGGCACTGGTCCCACCGCCGGCTAGTAAGCTAGAAAAGTTGGGCGAGTAACGGTTCATTGCGTGCTGACAAGGCACAGTGTGATGTAGCATTACATCGCGGATCTGTAAAGGTCGATTGATCACACTGTGCCATGTCAGCACGCAATGAACCGTTACTCGCCCAACATTTCTAGCTTACTAGCCGGCGGTGGGACCAGTGCCTTAATTTGGAAATTTATACTTCAGCGAGGTAAAATTTACAGTTGTTGTGCATAATGACGCCCTTTACATGCCTTTTCGATATGATCCATACTTTCTGGCTCAATCAACAATTTCTTATTATGCAATACAATACAATACAAACATGAATCAAATACAGGTAATAAAAACTTAACCAGTCAAATCAATAGATGTTTCGAAAACTTAACTGGTTTTTTACCAATATTAACCTGTCACTCCTACGATTAAGAGGAATCCAACGACACCTCATATGT
Source organism: Epinotia bilunana (assembly GCA_947049275.1). NCBI lineage: Eukaryota > Metazoa > Arthropoda > Insecta > Lepidoptera > Tortricidae > Epinotia > Epinotia bilunana. The sequence continues at coordinate 6,291,083 of OX346276.1, read as the reverse complement.
CGAAATACGTCAAACGGTTTAGGCTGCAGGGTGTGCCAAAGAATAAGACATACATACATACGCTCGTAAACATAACCCTCCTCTCGTTCGGCAGTCGGGTAAAAATAGAGGTTAACAACAGGCGGTCTTATCACACACCAAATGCCTACAACTTAGAAAAGTTGAAAATCCCAACATTTTCATTGAAGTCCAATATATCAAAACGGCTGAACAGATTTTCATGAAACATGGCTAAGAACACTCGGGATCACATTAGCTTTCGAATAAAAAAAAAAGCATTCAAATCGGTCCATCCGTTTGGGAGTCACAATACCACAGACAGATACACGGACAAGTTAAACTTACAACACCCCTTTCTTTGCGTCGGGGGTTAAATATGGTTACAACATAGACTTCTAACATGCTTAGATGATAGTCCATAACGGTGGAACAATAAAAAAAAATGATGGGGAAGATACCCACAAAATTGCAGCGTTAAGAAGTGACCAAAGAGTAACCATGCCAATTAGAGGTTAAATGCTGATTCACCCAAGTCAAAAACTTTCTTACGGAATATAAACCAGTCATTTATCATCTGGAAGAACCAGGAGCTCTTCTGCTCTTGTACAACCTCACTGTCATCAATCCATACTCCAGATCTTGAGTCCATGTCGTAGCTGCAAAGGATGATGTATTTTAATTATATATAATGTAACATATAAATCACTCACCTACATATTCTGCTGCCCTAAGCAAAAAGGACGTGAAAATTTGTTGAGGAGTCATTATTCATTATTTATATTCCTATCTCAATGTAAAGTTCATCAAATGCATATACACTACATACTTTTATTAACATATTAACTTAAGTTTATAAAAATATAAACAAGTCGACTTTTTTTACTCTGTACAAATGCATGTTTCGATTTTCAAACTTGTTATTTTACTGGGTCCTGTGACACAGGGAATCCTAGCTCAGGACACAACAACTTGTATCTGTATATAACATGTTTCATTTCAATCGGCCTATATCCGTCCCACTGCTGGGCACAGGTTTCCTCTCAACGATGAGAGGGAATGGCAGTAGCAACTCCGGCCTTTTAATTTCTTCACAGATGTATGCAGGTAACTTAATGATATCATACACTTATGTGACCATAAAGTCTCCTGTGTTTAAAGGTGACCCAAAATGTCACATTTTAAACTCACTCTTTTCTAAAAGTCCGAGTCCAGGATAACTTATTGAACCACCTCCTTTAACAGAGTCGTTTTGTAAAACAATTAAACTAATATGAGCAACACGGCTAGCACGCGACGGCGCGCGAGCTCTCTCGATTTTTCTCGCACTATCCGTCTGTCTCTTATTAGAACACTAAGAAGAAGAGGTATAGTGCGATAAAAATCGAGAGTATGTCGCGGCCGTCGTGTGCTAGACGTGCTGAGCCTATAATTATAGCCAATACATAGTTACAAATGCCAACATAAACAATTATGAAACCAATATACTTTACTGATGCCAATTATGACCATAACATTGTGTATATATCTCTTATCTTATCCGACGTTTCCCATTGTGAAATAGCTGGACTTGCTATTTCACAATGGGAAACGTATAAATATATGAACGTAATAAAAACCTTTTGAATAGCAACCAAAATAGGAAAGCCGAATACAAAGTACCTGTAAATTGGAAGTCACTGTTTTTACATTTATATTATTTTTGCAAATCTGAGGAAATTTTGTGCAATAGAAGAACTTTTTTCATCGAAAAATATGACAGTGACGTCAGTGACACCACCACCACATTATGACATGACATGACATGAAACATGTTTTTTTTTTATATAATTCGTCCATTCGGACAGGCTAAGACCATGGGCCATACTGCCTAGTCTTCAGTAAGTATAATTTCATTTGAACGAATCCAGTAATAACGTCTTCAGTAGTTTCAAATCAGAAGTCTCTAGTCCAATAAATATGTCTTCAGTTATTTCCAATTCATATGACCAAATCTAGATATTAAGTCATCAGTATTATCAACATATGTGTCAAATCCAAAAAATAAGTCTTCAGTTGTTCCAATCCAATTCATCAAGTCAAATCCAGTAATAAAGTCTTCAGTATGTTCCAATAAAAACTTCAAATCCAATATTTAGCTCTTCAATAAAGCTTACACCTCATCCCATGAAACATGAACGGATAGAAAAGTACTTTGTGGTCCGAATTAATAACAATCTACAAAACTACATTGAATCAAATTAGAAGTTTTATATAACAAAAAGCTTCACATTGAATTTAAACTACATTATATAAATTTATAATGTAAATTCTAAAGATACTAATTAAATTGTATAAGGGTATTTATTTATACACTTTACGAACCTAATACGTTTTCTCAATTACAATTAGGAATTTTGAATATCACAGTGATTAGACCAATCAGAAAGAAGTGCGTCAACATCACATCTTATTTTAGACGATTAGACGATTCGAACGGCCGTTACAGAATGAAGTTGAGGTCTGTGGTCTATACGCGTCGTGCATTTTTTGGCCTTTTTGTTTTTTTTTGGGTCAAGTCGAACTTAACTTATCTCTATTAGTCTGTCTGTGCTTAACTTAAGCAAATGTCAAACCGCAGACGTCGCGTCGCGTATTTGCCGAATTTATTTTGCTTATTTTGTTGATTCTTTTTAGTGCATAATTGGTGTAAGTGTTCCATGCCGGGCACGATGCCGGCGAAGTATTATATTTACGCCGGCGGGCGCTGGTGCGAGGTGGACACGAGACTCGGTCGCGTGGCGGGCTTTCGGAAACGCGCGAGTTTTTGCTTCCTCCGAGGGGGAAAGCTTGAAGTGACGCGCTCTGCGGCTGTCCTGAGGGCGCTGCGGGCGCTGGCAGCAGGCGCCGGTGGCGCTGCGAGGGACTCCGCGCCTCTGCTGGCTCGGCGGCCTCATAGGTAGCTAATGTTACATTTCTCTGTTATTCGCTTTGCTATGCCAATAAGCGGTGGTTCAAATGAAGCGTTTATTTGTTATAACTAATTGTAAATATGTTCCTGTTGTCACTAAAATTATTTGTGTACTTATGAGACTTATATACTTCTCAGTGTTGTTTTATTGGTTTTGGTATGTGTGTTAGCCCTTAGTCCTTTATAAAAAAAAAAAACTGGAGATGCTATACTTGGTATAACATAACAACATTTTAGTGTAATCTACACAGTTGATACTTCTCAGTTCAGTTTTCATCTTGTATACCTGGTTATTGTATAAGTTTTATTGTATAAATAATACAATAAAACTTATATCAACTACTTAAAAAAAAAACGAACGTAAAAATGTATGGATAAATAAAGCTATAATAATAATACCTGGTTATTGTCTTGTACTTTTTGTGTGTTTATATGCATTATTAGTAGAGATGCGCCCCATATGGGTTTTGGCAAATACAAATAATCGGTTCAGATTTTGTTGAACCATATATTTGGCCAAATTGTTCCATTCCCACATAATGCCGTCATCAGCCACTCCTTAAGTGGTAAAAATCTTATTGATTTAATTAAAGTAAATTATTTAAATAGTAGTTAAATAGTAATGAGAATCCATTTTAGAATAAAAAGTGCAAAAGGTGAAATGATTAATGACTATATTAAATTATTGTAACTTGCAGACAAACATCTCAAATTATTAATATTTGGCACTTGAACCAAATCGCATAGTTCGGCCGAATAACGAACATTGAAAAATATATCAAATAATTACAGAATATTCGGCCCACCTCTTTCTCTCTCTAATCAATAGCATTTAGCCACTTGCCAGCATGGAATTGAGCTGAAATTCGGTATACTTAAGTAAAAATGGTGACAAAAAGCTAGTTTTGTCGAAAACCTCAAAAGATTTTTTAATACTCATGGTGTGTGTAGACTCCTTTAGGTTACGTTTGTTTTATGCTTACTCTGAAAATTTCATGGCTTCAATCAATTCCATGGACCATTGATGCCTGTGCAAAAGTACAGTCTGCAAGCTCTGTGTCACTTTTAATGGTCTGTGTTGTGTGTGTTTGTTGTGATGTGTGTGTGTGTGTGTGCAGGTCGCGACGCGAGGGCGCGCGTGCGCACCACTGCTGCTCTCAGCATCTCCATCATTCCAGGTAAATTATACTCGCTCACAAACAGTACACCCACCGGGCCCACACTATTTTTTAATTTTTTACGTCACACCTGGCCATAATGCGAGTTTTACTGCACGCTGCGGGTACGGTAAAACTTGCATTGTGGCCAGATGAAGACGTAAAATTGTGTACTTACCACGGGCGGTAATTCATAAAGCCCCAGATCGCATGTTTATGGCCCTCACCTTCAGTTCGGGCCACAAACAACTGCGATCTGGGCCATTCACGAATTCACCGCCCTAGGTACGTAATGTACTATTGTTTTTTTTGGGTTATAAAGTTGCATAGACAAATATATATGGGGTATACAATAGAGCTAGGCTTGTGCTTGCTCATTCTTTTACGGGAGCGCTCCGATCTCGTTCAATCGGTTTGAGGAACTAGTTCAGTCTTTTAGTTCCTTCGCTCTTTTAGGTCAGTGTGGGAGTGGCCGTTAGTTGAGCACTGTTTGATTCAGACGGTGCGCGCCCGCGCGATGTTCCCCGGTCGCGTCACTCCGTGTCTCGTTCCGTTCTACTCTCTCTCTGCTGCTGAATTAAAGACAGAAGACCGATTGAGATCGTGATTGACGAACTAGTTCTTTTCGTTCTGAGATGGGAATTCATTTCTCATAGTTCCTAGTTCCTGACCGACACAAGCCTAAATAGAGTACCAACAGACGTAATGCTGAAGACCTGGAGGTTCATTAATATTATGATAAATTATGTTAACCAAACAACTTAATCATGCAACAGAAATAAAAGCCTAAAATAAAAAAATTGACACAAGCACAAGTAAAAGTAATGTGCATTTTTTTAATATGTCAATATATTCTACTAACTTCTGCCCGCGACTTCGTACGCGTATAAATTATGGTTTACATGATATGCTTATGCTTAACCGTAATACTACTGACAAATTTGAAAATAAAGATTTCATTCCCATATAGGTACTGCACAGTTCAAATTCTCATAAACTTGGTCGTCAATAATATTATATAGATGCCCAAAGTATCCTTTTAGAGAGCGCTCCCTATGCGAGCCCCAAATCCGAAGGCCCTAGGGCGAGCCCCACGGACACTCACTATCCCCAGGTGTCTTGCAAGCGAAACCGGAGACCAAAGTCCCGAAGTTGAGCGGCCAGGCAATGAAAACGTTTTTCGTAACAATTAAAGGTCCAAATCAAGCCTTAAGAAAGCGCTCGGGGGCTGAAGGCCAGTTACTATCCCCAGGTGGCAGCGAGGCCATTTTATATCATCGCATCGAGAGCGCTCTCTAAAGCAATCCTTTAGAGAGCGCTCTCGATGCGAGCCCCTACGGACACTCACGGACCGTTTTACCCTTTAGGTACGGAACCCTAAAATCGGTTCAGTATCTGAAACCCCTTAGCGTTTGGAACACACGTAAATACAAACTTAGACAGCTAAAATCATATCCCTTCCTATCGGCTCTACCGTCATTGGGTAAAAACTAACCAATGTATTTTTTCTAGATGTGACTTGAATGCGAATGAGTTGAGCAATAAGGTCCCTTCTGCGACAGAGCGCAAGAGGAAGAGATCCACCAGCGAAGAATCCCACAAACCGAAACAGGCAAGGAAGGAAAACCACAGTCAGACGTCCCCACTTAAGACCACACGGGGGAAAAAAGAGCAGATACAAAGTCTGGTGAGCTCTTCGGAAGACAATGCGAGAGGAAAACAGCAAAAGTCACCTCAGAAGAAAAAGACAGGTAAAGTTCGGACAGTATTCTCTTGAATGTCAGAAACTTAACAACTCTTTTTACTGTTAATATTAAGCTGCGTACGAATTAGAGCAGCCTCGGGTTGAGGCACGCACGGCTCACCTATTTCGCTCACGCGCTGTGCGCGAGCAGCCCGCGAGCGGCGCGCGGCGAGCCGTCCAGAGCCGGTCTTTTGACCGTGCTCGAAGGCGCCTCAGTGTGCGTGCCTCGCTAATTTGGACGTGTATCCGATCCGAGCTTGCCGCGGGCAGAGCGACACGTTCTGACTTGTTTGCGGGCGAGGCGCTTATGAATTTGAGCAAGTGGATGTGCCGTGCTTCGATGACACAAGCACGGCACATCCACTTGCTCAAATTCAGGTTGTTCGTAAATTTATTAATATAATTCGGTGAAATAAGATAAACGCAGCCGCGGCTGTCATCGTGGCCATTTCGAAAGACGCACAATGTCGGCTCGCCGCGAGCGCGCTGCCTCGCCCGCGCATGTTTATGTGCAACAATTTGGCTCGCGAGCAGCGCGCCGCGCGGGGCGAGCATGCCTCAGGCTGAGCCGCTCAAATTCGTACGCAGCTTAATCAGGAGAGAGCTTTGAGATTCTAGCTTTGTAAGTTTGTATGTAGTTTTTGGATCTACTCATCGGTCATCGTCCTCCTAGCGTCATTCCCGGTTGTTGCCCTAGACGAGCCCGCGGTCCGCTTTGACACCTAATCCCAAGATTTGGCATTGACTAAGTCGCTTAGACTTCGGTGGTTCGGTTACCTAGAGCGAATGTGAGACGATCGCGCAGATAAAAGAGCCTACGAGGTTAGGCCTATAGGAAGACGTCCGGTCGGTCTCCCCAGATATCGGTGGGTTGTTGTGGTGGATGCGGATCTTCGCTGGCTCCAAGCTGGCGATTGGCTAAACCACTCAAGATCGGGATCAGTGGCGTGCACTCTTATTGGAGGCCAAGACACATTTCGGGTCGTTGCGCCAGAGGAGTAAGTACGTAAGTATGTGGAATGGGCTATTTATCAACCGCGGCTCATCCTGCAAAATTAGTTATATCGGGGTGCTTTCTGTTCAGTGTTCACTCTCAACGCCGAGCATGACTCGATCTCCTAGTAACATACTTGATGTGCGAAAATTGAGCTAAGTCTGGTATTATCTGTCAAGAGTTTTTGGCGAAAAATCTAACGAAACTTGGATTCATTTTATTTTAAATAAAGTACACTTTATTTTAATTTATTTCATACATTTGCTATGATTTGATCTTTTCCAAATAAGGTGTAATAGAACGAGGTAAAGAAGAAGAAACACTGGTACAAAGTCTGCTACAAAGTAGTTCCGAGGAAGACAAAGAACTAACGAAACAGTCTTCTCAAAAAGCAAAATCCGGCCCTAGAGTACGGGGCAAAGAAGAGAAGGTACAAATTGTACAGAGTAGTTCGGAGGACAACAAAGAACTAACGAAACAGTCTTCTCAAAACGCAAAACCCGGCCCTAGAGTACGGGGCAAAGAAGAACAGGTACAAAGTGTACAGAGTAGTTCAGAGGACAACAAAGAACTACCGAAACAGTCTTCTCAAAGAGCAAAACCTGGCCCGAGAGTACGGGGCAAAGAAGAGAAGGTACAAAGTGTACAGAGTAGTTCAGAGGACAACGAAGAGCAGAAGAAATCACCACAGAAGAAACCCGGTCCAAGGTTAAGAGGAAAAGAGAAGGTGCAGAGATCGTCTGACAGTGAAAAGTATCCTAAGAAAAAGTCACCACAGAAGAAGCTTTTTAAACGGAAAGAAGAAGAGAAGTTAGTGCAATCTCTGTTGGAGAGTTCTTCAGAAGATAATGAGGAGGTAAGGTTTGTAGAAATACGTCAATCACAGCTACAATATGACTGTGTGGTCGGACGCGTGCCATTTTTTAGCGCCACTTAAAATGTTCATTGTATAATGAACTCTATCGTCTTACTCAATAGATTCAAATTGGACTAAAAGGTAAAACAACCCGCTCTCAGCGAGCCAGGTACAAGGCGCTGTGCGTGGTATTTTATCTCGTAGCTAATTTGGAATCTATTGTATAAGAAGATAGAGTTCATTATTCAATGAACATTTTACATGGCGCTACATTTTTTTGCAAAGAAAAAAAGGCAAACAAAGGCTATTCATGAGCTCAGTACAATGGCCATTCTTGAGCTCAGTTCAAATAATTAAAACTATAAAAAAATTATCGTAGGCACAAAATTGTTTCGGCTTTTAAAACCCACTCTTTTTTTAAGTTCAGTCCCAAAAGAAGCCTTGGCTTAACCATTACGTCATTACAGGACATACATTTCTAATGGCATTCATAATAGGGTTGTACGTAGACTCAACATTTATTATTATTAGAAAAGAAAGAAGTCAAAAAATATGCCTAGTGGCGAATATCCCATTCAGATATCTCAAAAAATTACGAAGCTACAAACATTTTAATGTAGCTTGTTGGAGAGAGGAAACGCTAGGGGATCGTGACGTCACTATACTCGAGCGTCATAGTAAATGACAATTGTTTCATATGAACCTTCATACGAAACAATTGTCATTTACTATGGCGTTTTGAGGATAAGGGACAGAATATACCACCTCTTCAAAGTTTGGACACTTATAACTTTGTGATAATTTAATCACAAAGCTTTACTTTTTTCTCTATTTGACAATATTTTTAATAGTTTTTGGAGAATATTCATCATTATTGGTGAATTTATTTGGTGTCTACACCCCTATTATGGCATTGTCCGACCAAACTGAAACTATGAAAACGATTCCCACTACACGAGATCCCTTAAAGGGGTAAGTTCGCCTTTGTAAAAATATAAATATTTTGTTACGTACTTGTTTTTGTCCAATAAACCGATGTATGTTAACTAAAACTTACAATTTGGCTGCTCTAGAGAACATTAAAACCAACTAAACTATATAGAAATCTCTGTCTAACATGTAAATTTAAAATCGTTTGAGACCGTAGATTTGTCATTGGAGGTAGGGCACAGCGAAATGTCATCCCGCTCGAATTTGGAGCAGCCCAACTGGGGAAGTACCTCCGCCTTGCAGAAGACCACACCCATAATAACACTACTACCTGCTCTGTAGTAGTGTTGTGTTCCTGGAGGTGAGCAAGGTCGCCAGATCTCCCGAGGATGCGTTGTGTTGAGAGCGCGAAAATTTGTTCCTTCAGCTGTCAACACGGCGAATCGTCTAACATATCAAGGGTCGGCAACGCCCATGTTAGCCTATAGAGGCTGCGGTGTCCGCGTACCATCAGGTACGCTTGTTTGCCACCGTCGTTGTATAAAAAAAAAGTATCCTATCGAGGAATGCGCCACGTATAACATGGAAATCAAGACACCGTGTTCGGGCTAAGACATCAACATCATCCTCAAAGCGTTATTCCCGCCCTCGCCGGGCTGTGCCCTAAAGGAGCCCGGGGTCCGCTTTGACAGCTAATCCCAACATTTGGCTTAGGCACTAGTTTTACGAAAGCGACTGCCATCTGACCTAACCCAGAGGGAAAATTAGACCTTATTTTGACTAGACCGGTGTCCTCACGACGTTTTCCTTCACCGAAAAGCTAACGGTAAATATTTCGTACATACGTTCCGAAAAAGTCGTAGGTACGAGCCTAGATTCGAACCCCACGACCGCCGCTTGACAGCCTGCACCACTAGGCTACCGTAGCTTATTCGGACTCGGACTGATTTTATGCATTTAGCCACATGCATACATACCAAGGTAACCGATATAGCCCTCCGAGTCGCTAAACTAAAGTGACATTGGGCGGGGCATATAGCACGTAGAGCCGATGGCCGTTGGGGCGGAAAGTTTCTAGAGGGGCGACCCCTTACCGGAGGCGCAGCGTGGGTAGACCCCCCACGAAGCGGACTGATGACTTGGTAAAGGTCGCGGGAATCCGCTGGATGCGGGTGGCGCAGGATCGGTCATTGTGGCGCTCTTTGGTGGACGTCTTTCGGCTGATATGACGATGGTGGTCATCGTGATGCATGTCGCTCGTATTTGGACCAGCCGACTGGGGAAGTACCTCCGTCTTACAGAAGACTGTTGCCATAATAACACTACTTGCTTTGTGGGTATTCCTGGCGGTGAGTAAGATCGCAATAAGACCGAGGTTGCGCTTTGTAGGGAGTGTGGGACCTTCCTCATTTAGCTAGCTGTCAACACAACACAGTACAGCGGGCAAGGAAAGCCAATCCTGAAATCTATAGTGTCGGCAGAGCGCTTATGTTTCTTCTGGTGACCCAACCGTCCATAGAGGACTGTTTGCTCACCAGCATGTTTACCATCGTCGTAGCATAAAAAATACACTCCCTTGCAGGTTCCAACTAAAGCCGGTCCTAAACCGGCCAAGCCGTCTAAAAGGACCACGGACACCGAGAGCAGTTCCTCGGACAGGCCGGAGCAGAGACCGGCGTGTAAGGAGCTGGTGATAGACAACAGCGACGTCAAGGTGCTGCGGGGGTTCCTAGCCAGGGGCGCGGGGGACGAGGCGCTTGAGAGGTAAGGGTGCAAGAAACTCGTTCTAATGCTGGGTTGCACCGGACCGCCTGTAATCGCAAGAGGCGTTCGTGAAAATCTGGGTGTTTGGAAGATTGGTCAAGTTTCTATGGACTGACAGCTGCCGGCGCCATTTTTTTTTTGGTCGAGTTTAAGGTTTTTGTTACGTCGTAGAATCACCGTATGGTTCCATCGGAAGACCAGCTCTGGCCACCAGGCCAGCACAACGCCGAGTTGTTTTCACTTTTGTATGTTGATTTATGTGCATGTATGTGTTGTTGAGATAAATTAATGTTACTCTTTTCTATTCTACTATACTCGTATCATATCAAAACAATACATTAAAATTAGAAACCTAAGCCCAAAATTCCCTACTAATCTAAACTAAAAACTAAGTATCGAATAACCCGCCCAGCACCACTCCAGGTGCAAAGGTTCCCATCAAGCTAGCCGCATTGCCGCGCTGCACAGCTATGGCTAACCTTTGCACCAGAAATGACCCAGAGCGGGGATCCAGGCCTCTCTCCTGCAAACGACGCCGTTTTGGCCTCCGAGCACCAACACCCGGTCGTTTTCACCGCAAGTGGAACAAATAAATAAGTGCATAGGCCCAAGTATTTTTTTCCTCTTCCGCATTGCCGCCAGCTCAGCCGCTGCTCCAGGCGCCCGCGAGGTGCGACCAATGTGAGAAGCAGCAAAAGTGCTGACACACGTCGCGTCCTCTATCATATTACATTTTTAGTGTCTCAAGAGGTAGAAATACATGAACGAACTAAGTGGCGTTTCATAGTAGCCGCTTTGGTTCGCAAGTTTGTTTGTTTTTTGTCCAGGTTCGACAAGGATGAGGAGTACAAGACCAGAGTGTTCTACAAACTGCACCCTCTGGTGATCCTCAAGCGGTGCGGACCGCTGGAGAAGCTGCTGATGCAGCGGCTGAGCCTGAAAGAGTTCGCGCGACACCTGGGGCTGCGCAGTGTTGCTGACGTCACTCCTGAAAAGAGGTAAGGAATACAGTTTAAACAGCTGGAAGCAGCTCGGACACCGGGAGCCGCCTGGCTGACGTCACACCTGTAAAAAGGTACCGAGTAGGGTACAAACTGCTGGAACACCTGAAAGAGTTCAGTAGAGTTCCGGAGTACAGTTGTACAAGTACAGCTGGAAGGAGTTCAAACACCTGAGAACGTCACCAACGACGACACCAACGTCACCCCTGAGAAGAGGTACAGCGTAGGGTCGTACTAGCAATTAGACAGCTGGAATGGATGCAAGGTGTGCATATGACTACGCGTGACTGGCGCCACCCTCGAGAAGAAGTATGGAGCAGGGTACAAGCAGCTGGAACAGCTAGAAGGAGTTTGGGCACCTGGGCCTGCAAAGCGGTTGACTCACACCTGAGAGGAGGTACGAAGTAGGTTGTACTAGCAGTTGGACAACTAGAATAGCTGGAAGGAGTTCGGACATCTGGGCCTGCAAAGCGGTTGACACACACCTGAGAGGAGGTACGAAGTAGGTTGTACTAGCAGTTGGACAACTAGAATAGCTGGAAGGAGTTCGGACATCTGGGCCTGCAACTGCACCTGGGCTTGTTTTGTATCATTCGATTCAAAAACAAAACACTATTCTTTTCCTCTCACAGTTGATTCAAACTCTGTCATTTTTTAAATCCCGACGCAAGAAGAGTGTTATAAGTTTGACGTGTATGTGTATCTGTGTGTCTGTCTGTAGCACCGTAGCTCCTAAGCGAATGGACCGATTATAATGCGGTTTTTTTTGTCCGAAAGCTGACGTGATCGAGATGTTCTTAGCTACGTTTCAACAACATCGGTTCAGCCGGTTTTGAGATATTTGACATTGAAATGAAAATGTCGGAAGTTTTTCAATTATTCTCAGTTGTTCATTATTCTTGTATGGTGCCGGCTAGATGTTATGTTTTATTTGAAAAGGTACCGAATGAGACACAGCACGCGACAGGCGCGCAACGCCGCAAGCGTGACGAGCGACAGCGAGAACGAGAAAGAAAACGCCGTCCAACCGAAGAGGAGGCAGCTGTGGAACAAAGAGAAAGAGCTGTTTAACAGTTTCCGGTGAGTATTTACCCTTTTAGCTCTGATTTTGAGGTTAGGGAGGATATCTTCCTTGTTCTCTTGGAATTACTAACATCTGTAACAAGTTAAACAAATTTGTTTTTGCCTTAAAAAGACTGAGGAGTGTAACAGATGAGTCAACTGCTCTTACGGCGTATCATGGCCACGTTGCATCTGTTCTCCGCTACGGAGTTATCATTTGGGGCAACTCGACAAATTTTAACCAAGTGTTTGTGACACAAAAGCGCTGTATTCGTGCTATCTGTGGAGTTGGATCTCAAATATCTTGTAGACCGCTTTTTAAAAAACTTAATGTCCTTACATTGACTGGAATTTATATCTATGAGCATGCAAAGTTTTTAAGAAACAACCCTGAGCTATTTGAGAAACCAACCCAACATCCACGTTTACGCAACAGGGATTTGTCCAAGTTTAAACAACCCGTTTGTAAAACAGCCTTGTACAACAAAAACTGTTACATGATGTCTGTCAGAGTTTACAACAATATTCCCATAGACTTAAGAAATCTGCCATATACATTTTTCTTGTCAACACTTCGTCGTTGGCTCCATGACAACTGTTTTTATAATATGAATGAGTTTATGCAATTTAGAACGTAGAATTTATTCATTTTTTATTTTTTATTATAATATGTAATTTGCATGCCACTAAAATGGTGAATTATGCTGAACATGTTATTTCGAAATCCATCAATTATGTAATGTACCATAATTCTGCAAATAAATAATTTTGACTTTTGACTTTTTGACTTTGACTTTTTGACTTCTCCTAAAGAGTAAAAAGAACTTATAGCGGCGGGTTGGCTCCCTTTTTTACATTCTACATTAAATATTTTTGCTTTACCAATAATGTATGAAAATAAAACATAAGTCACCCAAACCCAGGTGATTAAAAAAATACGTTGTGACACAAAAAAAACCATACAATTGTATTAATAATATAATAACCAACTAATTTATGTGTCACAACGGAACTTTTTAACTACTACCGATTAACCAGGCTAACTACTGGCCAAGAATTTGGTCCTCACCCAGGTTACTTTATTACAGGAACACGCTTTTAAAACTATTAGGATTCCTCCCGAGCTCTTTGTATTACTGTAGGTCCACTACTGAGCTGCAAGAGATCATTGTACAAGGTTAATCAATGTACGAAATTATGTTTCATTCTAGATCTTCGCGATCCAGCGAGTTGAAAGTCAAACCACAAATACATCGGCCTCAAGACACAGTTGACAGCGACACTGAGGTTAAAAAACACATAAAGAGACATCTAGAAAGACGTGCCAGCGCCAGAATGAACCCTAAAAGAGAAGAGAAAGAGACAAGAACTAAAAAACATAAAGAAGAAGGTGACTCTATTATGGTTGATGAAAGTACTGGTGGGAGTTCTAGTAGTACTCATAAAACTAGCAGTGATACTGATGAAAATCAAAGAAAATCTAGGCATAGAAATAGAGGAATGAAGGAAGATAAGAAATCTGTCGTAGTTAGCGATGATAATGATAGTGGAAAATCTAGTAATACTGATGAAAATAAAGGAAAATCTAGGCGTAGAACTAGGGGATTGAAGGATGATAACGAATCAGTGGTAGTCAGCGATGAGACTGATAGTGAGGTAAATGATAATAAGAGAAAATCTATTCGTAGAACTAGAGGAATGAAAAAAAATAATGAATCTGTGGTGGTTAGTGATGACACTGATAGTGAGGTAGAAGATAATCAGCGGAAATCTAGGCATAGACCTAGAGGAAAGAAGGAAGACAATAAATCTGTTGTAGTTAGTGATGAGAGTGATAGTGATGTTAATGAAAATGGAAAATCTAGAGTCAGAATCCGTGCGAAGAGCAAAACCGATGATGACAATGAATCAGTAGTAATTAGTGACGAAAGTGATAGCAACTCTGACGATAATACCAATGGTAACCACATAAGGAGAAGAACTAGGTCTCAGGTTCCAGAGAAGAAAGTGTTAAGAGAGCGCAATAAATCTGTAGTTATCAGGGATGATTCTGATAGTAACTCAAATGAAAATCGTTCGAAATCTAGAACTAGGGGTAAAGAACTAGCCACTGCGAAAGCACAGAGTAAATCAGATGTATTTAGTGATGATAGTTACAGTAATACAGATGAGAATGAAGGAACTAAACGAACTAGGTCTAAAAGTCCAAATAGAGCCTTGAAAGAACAGAATAGAACAACTGATAAAATGACAAAAGAGTCTGATAAGGAAGCAAACAAAACTGACCCAGTTCAAACCAAGAAAATTGTCAGATCTTCTAGCAAAGCTGCTGATAATTCAAAGTCATTAAAAGCAGAAACGAATAAAAAAAAACAAAAACAAACTTTTAATAACACGGAAAACGCAGCTAGAAGCAAAGTACATAAAGCAGGACCGTCAAATAGAGAAGCTAAAGAAACTCCCAAGAACCCAGACAAGTTTGTTATTAGCGACAGTGAAGACGCTTTTGAGATTCCAAAGATCTCTCCGAAGAAAAATAAGTTAGATTCAGCTAAACGATCTTCCACTGCAAATGTGCCTAGGAATATTAATGGAAGATTTTTAAAAAGAAATAACGTTAAAGAAAGCCATACGAATGAGAAGATTTCTGAAAAAGAAACTCGGATCGAGAAAAGCGGAGTAAATGACAGAGAAAAGAAGTCAACTAATAAAAATAAAAATGACAATATTAGATCAGGAAATGAGGACAGAGAAAAGAGTAAAGTGAAAGGCAATACCAGAATAGATATGAAGGACAATAAGGAAAACAGTAAAAGTGAGAATAAAGGCAAGGAAAATGACAAGAAGGCAGCAGTCGCTAGGAGCATGTTTATTAAACCTGTCAAATTTAAGAAGTAAGTAATATTTCATACATTTTCGGCTTTTTTGAGTAATATTTTTTTATTTTTATTAGTGTGATGGTTTTGGGTATGTATAGCTCAGTTCTTATAAACTTTGACATATTTATATGTCAATTTTCTCGCTTCCTCCTTTTTTACCTCGCGACACAGCTCTGGTGGATATTCACCCTTAGGGTGGTATTCCACTTGTCCAAGATCTTTGTTGAATGTGTATTTTTTGTTTTTTTTTGACTGAGGCCCTTTCCACTTATCCAAAATAAAAATACAAACTACAATAAGATTTATTTCCAAAAAACAAAACATACATTCGACTTCGTTCCATCAGAGACCTAACTAGGCTGACCCTGTATCCTGTACATGTGTGTACGTGCGGCGCCGCTGTCGAGCGGATTGAATTTTTGTATCACGATGTATATTCAGAGCAGTGTCGCGTAGCTGCAGTGCCCAAAAGGCAACCGGATGGCTCGCGGTCGCCGCCCTGTGCAACCCGAACTGAGTAGCGTTGAAAATTTCCGGAAAAAATCCCGTTTCTTTCCAAACGGCCTGGTTTTTGTCGGATTTTTACGGAAAAAAACCATTTGATTTTCCGCCTCAATTTTTCCGAAAAAAAAAACGATTTAAACAGGTTTCAATCGGTTCTTTTTCTTAATACTGGTGGGTAGGTGAATGATAATAGACTTACTTTGCCATTGACATCCGTGTCAGTTCAGTTCAGTTGTCACAATGACTTATTGGTTTTTTCGTTAAAAATCCGAAAAAACGAAAATTTCATAAATTTCCGAAAAAATCGTTTGATTTTCAACGCTAGAACTGAGCCAACTTTGACTGGGGCGGAAATTGGAAAGGAGAATAAAATAATTGTTTGCACTGTGGTAACGACTCAGCTGACAGACTATACTTGGTATTCTTGATTACCAGGTCGAGCGTGGCGAACGGTCGTGAATACACGTCGTTGGAAGACCACGCGATAGTAGCGTGGGTGTCTCTGGGGAACCGGGAGCAGAGGGTGAATGGCAACGCGGTCTGGAGGGAGCTGGAGCGAGACTACCGCCGCCTGACGTCGCAGAGTGAGTACACGGAGGACCACTATAGTGGTCCAGCTGCTGCAGCGGGTGAATGGGACCGCGGTCTGGAGGGAGCTGGAGCGAGAGTACCGCCGCCTGACGTCGCAGAGTGAGTACACGGAGGACCACTATAGTGGTCCAGCTGCTGCAGCGGGTGAATGGGACCGCGGTCTGGAGGGAGCTGGAGCGAGAGTACCGCCGCCTGACGTCGCAGAGTAAGTACACGGAGGACCACTATAGTGGTCCAGCTGCTGCAGCGGGTGAATGGGACCGCGGTCTGGAGGGAGCTGGAGCGAGAGTACCGCCGCCTGACGTCGCAGAGTGAGTACACGGAGGACCACTATAGTGGTCCAACTACTGCAGCGGGTGAATGGGACCGCGGTCTGGAGGGAGCTGGAGCGAGAGTACCGCCGCCTGACGTCGCAGAGTGAGTACACGGAGGACCACTATAGTGGTCCAGCTGCTGCAGCGGGTGAATGGGACCGCGGTCTGGAGGGACCTGGAGCGACCACCGCCTGACGTCGCAGAGTGAGTACACGGAGGATTTATGAGGATTGTTATAAAACAAACCTGGGATTAGGTGCCAAAGCGGACCTGGCCTCGTGTAGGGCACTACCGGGAAAAACGCTATAAGGATGATGAAATGAATACTTGGAACAAGCATAAAATATCATAAAGCTGTATCACGATATATCGCAGTTACTTTTCCGTAGTAGAAAAGTTCTGCCTTAATTTTCATTTTTGGTACAGTCGAGTTCAAACACTTTTGCACCTTATTCCATTGTAATAAGGCGAAAATTGCATATATCTCTTTGACGTTGCCGACTGTACTTTTCTGTATACCGTCATCAAGTACTCATTGAGACGATTCTAACGAGCCCAAACTCAACGGAGCTACGTCTGTTAAGTACTGAATTCCCATGGCCACATTCTGTCTCCATCATCAGATCAGCTTGATGTTACCATAATATTGAATTGTCATCTAAACTATACATATACCCAAAATTTCAGCTCAATCGGATCACGGCAAGTGACTGAAAAATGGATTGCAAATTTTGACGGACAACATGCATACATGGGTCAATCAACTATTTCTTGTTGTTATTCTGTCCCGTTAGCCAGGAGACAACGTTACAGAGTTTCTTAGAAAAATCGTTACAATAAGGACTTCTAATATGCCTAGAAGATGCACCATACAAAAAGGGGTCGACTTTGACAAGAAAACCCCACATTCGGTGATTTAAAACCCACAAATCGGAGTTTTAAAAAGTGACTCAGGAGAAGTAACCATGGCAACTAGCGACAGAAAATAGTTGATCCACCCACATACGAACAGGTGCAAGTTTAATAAAAGCTTATGTATAAAAAAAGTTAGCCTCCCGGAGCAAAATTTGGAATCGATTGTCACCTCATTTTTCAAAAGCGGTTTAGTTAAAACTTACTGTACAACACACTTTAATACAAACATCCCTTTTCGGCCCTAGTCGGGCAAAAAACAAGTCTCTAATAGCCAAGTCCGCTTTCACGTCAACAAGGTATGCGTCATTTTCATCGTATTGCTGTCACACATAGGGCGTGTTTCACCAACTTATAGGGCCGCTTCAGACCGGAATGGCAGCGGCCGGCAGCGGCGCGGCGAGCACTTTCAATGTCAAATAATTTTAAACTTTATCTACATACTAAAAAGTCCACTAAAAAGTTACACCAACTTACGATCACAGACGTTCAACGATCGACGTTAAATGGTGTATGGCGCCGGCAGCTGTCATTCGATAGAAACCTGTCAAACTTTCCATACATTCGGATTATAATGAACACCGGTTACGATTCCAGACGGTTTGGTGCAATCCAGCCTTAGTGTAAGGCCTGAGTGGACGCCCCGCTCAGAGCGGGCCGTCGAGCGTCCATATAAATTGCATTTTTATACTCGTCGACCTTAATGTTTGAATTAAGACTTCGTACACCAAACTTAAATCACATACTTTTTACTATGGAGCTCCCAACTCAACATTTCATAACTGTTTAGACAACTAAAATGAAATGGACCAATCACGTGGCGAATGTACTGAACTATAATGTATTTGACCAATAGGACGCCGTCATGAGAGAGTCAAAAGGTAAATAGACATCAACGCACAAAAAAGAAACCCGTTGGTTGCACTTCGTTTTCAATAGATACCAAGTTTGTTTACCTAGTTCAGTTGACTCGTAGAAAAAGTATTGTATACAATAGTTATATAATTAGCTTTTTAAGTCTCGTACCTTAATTAGGCCACTCAGCAAGCTTCGTGGCCTAAACGTGGTACTCGACTGAAAAAGCATACATTATATAACGATTGCATAAAATACCATTGTTTTATATGGACGCTGCACGCCCCTCTCTGAGCGGGGCGTCCACTCAGGCCTTACACCACAGAACTATATCAAGATAGAAGGAAAGAGCTCGTCGATTAGTATGGGAACCGAGCGTGTAACATTTTGCGTAGGTACTTTGACGTCACGAGCGTAATTTAGTGACGGAAACATAAGCCGCGCGACATCGATTCGTCAACATCGATTTGACAACAACATTGTAGGTTTATTTTGTATCGATTCAAAATATCGATAAGAACCGACAGAGGTAATGATAATTAGATTCAACAGAGGAAATTTAAAAATAGTATTAATAAAAAGGTATTAGTTACTTTTACACTAGAAGGAAAGAACTTGTCGAGACTTTTAGTATGTTCAGTTCCTAAGCATCCGAACAAATTTCAGAATGGATTGCTTACGTTCCTGCTCACGGACGCTACACTTTAATTACTGGCCGAGCTATATCATAAGTCCTCTAAATGTGCGACCAGATACCGTAGGCAATGGCCAGAAGGAAACCAAAAAATGGAGGAAACCAAAGAAGGAAGCCATTTTTTACGACCAGTTGCTTCAATCAATTTATTTTTAGTATGAGGATCATTCGAAACTGAAAATAAAATTGCAATATAGAAGTAAAGTAAGTTGATAATATTTGCTTTGCACTACGTACATTAGCTACATAATAATAAAAGAACGTAATTATCATTTCCTCTGTTTTCAAAATCGATTTTAATAAATGAGTAATAAAATCGCAGTGTACAGCACTATTCTTACTTTTGACAGAAAAAATGACCTTGAACGTGACTCGACAGTTTGAATAGCTTATTTTTGGAATTTCGTTTCAATGGAAAACTAGCGTTGGCGCACAATCGCCCGCTACTGTTTTGATGAAAATAATAAAATAAATAGTTTTTTAATGAATAACAGATATTTAAGGACAAATTGTACTTACCGATGAAAGGAAATACCTCGATTGACAGCTCCAAATGTATTGGAAGTGTTTGAACAATTTATTATTGCGTAACAAACCATTTTGTTTTTAAAACCTGACGTCGCACGCAGACAGCGGTCGGGAGCAGACTGAAATTCGCGGCGATCAATTGTGACACCGTGTCATCATTTCGCCACGCGAAGTACATACACTTTTTCCTTCTATCTTGATATATTTCTGTGCCTTACACTTAGACTGAGTGTGACAGCTTGACGCATGCCTTGTGAACGTGAAGCGCACTGGTGTGGTGTTCGCTAATGGGCGCGTCCGTTTCAGCGCGCACGTGGCACTCGCTCCGCAACCGCTACCTGCGGTACATCCTGCCCGCGCTCGGAGCCCTGGCGCTGCCGCCCGACCAGGTGTCGCGCCTGCGCGGCGCGGCCGCCGTCGGTCAGTACATACGAGTACACTCATACATACACACTAGAGGATCCCCCAAAAAGCACCTGATACCTAAAACACACGGCGTATTTGAACCGACTTCGAAAACGGAGCAGGTTCTCAATTTGTCGGTTTCTTTTTATGTATGTTCCCCGATTACTCGAAAACGCCTGGAACAATTTCGCAAATTATTTTATGTTAGAAAAGGAACTCTTCAAATTTGTTGTTAACTTACCTAATCCATCGCCAGTGTCTTGCCACCATCTCTTCTTGAGCCGCCTGGCATCGTCAGAGATGATGGCAAAAGACCTGATGGAGTGTCTCTGGTTCCGTGGAGTTTGGGACGCTACCTGTGTAGACACTCCAACGGACTACTTCTAAAGCGGGTACAGCGGCGGAAAATGCCGAAAAGCTGAAACGCATTAAATGTAGAGGCCTCGGCAGAGAGTACAACTTTGTACCATTTGGCGTCGAGACCCTAGGTCCGTGGGGTCCCGGTGCGCAATAGTTATTTGCGGAAATCGCGAAACGTCTGGTCGACGTAACTGGCGACTGACGAGCTGGCGGATTTCTCGCGCAACGCATCAGTATTGCAATTCAGCGAGGAAATGCCGCCAGCATCCTCGGTACAGTGCCTCGAGGGGAATTAATTTAGTTATCTTCTATCCAATAGTTACTTATGACAAACATTTGATGTGTTTACATTATTTTCTGCTAATTGTATTAATATTTGTCATTTCATTCTAATCTGTTTTTAACATGTATTTTCTATAATTTCAAACACAACCGTTGCATTGTTTATGAATGAATAAATTAATGAAATTGTATAGGCACAGTTGAAGCGATTTGGGTATTGATTTGAAGTCCGTTAAAACTTTTTTATAATAGTACATTACTGCAGAGGCCGTGAAGTAAGGGATTGCTGGACGAGATTGGGGTAGAGTTGGCCGCCTTTTTAATTTTTTAAACATGCCATTTGAAGAAGCCGTTCGAGCACCAAGTTTAACCGCACATAAAGTGTAGCACCTACCATAGACGTTGTGTCGCAAGTATGCTTACAGTCCAGTGGTGGTTGGCAGAATGTAATTTTTCCTTTGTCAGTTTAATATTAGTAAGCAAATTTAAAAAGTTAGAGTAGCGGACAATAATGATTTTACTTAGGGTTTTCATACATTACATCTTGGCGTAAGGCCAAGAAGAAATGTAGGGAGCCATAAACAAGAAACTTCATGTCTTCATTTCGTGATATTAACGCATACATTTTCCGAGCATGTTTGAGAAAAGTAAATTATTAAACGCGCCGTCGCGCGCGTTTGCATCAAATCACTTGTATACTAATAACGACAGAAACGCGGTGTGCATAAGCCCTCACTTTACTGAAATCTAACCTAAGCCCGCTTTAGCCCCTTCAAACCAAAACCCTGGATACATAATAGGGGATGCAATAACCGGTTTTGCTGGTAGCGCACAAATAACCGAAAACCGATAATAACCAGTTAAGTATATTTATTTTATAACCTGTTTTGATTTCGGTTCTGACGCAAAAATAACCGATAGCGGGTTATAACAGGTCACGGTTATTTGATACTAGCTTTCTCAAATGATCTCCATTCCAAATTGCATCTATTTAAAGAGACGAGCTTTCGAATTTTACAGCTGTTAGGTGGGGTTGATCAACTATTTCTTGTGGTTGTCTCCTGGCTAACGGGACATAACCTATCGGAGCTCTATCGAGTTAGAGAACCTGTAATTGGTTTTTTGTATCACATCACATGTTCAAATCTTATGTTAATTAAATGTAGCTGTTGGGTTTTCGAATAATAAATAAAAATAAATGCTTAGTAGATGCCCTACAAAAAGACGTTAGAAATGTCACCTAATTTGACACTTGGTATGCACACTCAATCCTCGCCTGCTTTTGCGCCGGTGCAGGGGTATGACGATAGCGCGGCGCGGGCGATGTGTGGGAGGCAAAGCCCGGCGCTCGCGCGCAAGTAGGCGAGGACCGAGTTAAACGGTCCGACTATAGATTTAAACATAATAAATCAATTTTGTAAAGTGTCTCGGGGGACGTAACCATGGAAAGTAAGTTGATTCACCCAGATAAATGATCTTTTCTCAAAGTGTTGATGTTTGATATTTTGTCATGCCAGGACAAAGAAAATGTAAGAAACTAAGATATTAACTTGGATTTTGTGAAGATCAGAGTGAATAGGCTTTAGGTAAGCAGTTGGTTTCATAATCATCCATTATTGTCATGTAAAATAAACGAAATTGGCCATCTGTAGAAATGGGACTATCTAGAAATAGCAATAGGGGTGTAGACACTAAATAAAATATTTAATAATGTTGTATTTTCTTGAAAGATTATAAAAAAATGTAGTCAAATGGAGAAAAAAGCATTCTCTCTCTCTAACAAGCAACATTCAAACCGTTGTAGCTTCGTAATGATTTGAGATATTTGAATGGGATTTGTTTTTCGTCATTAGGCATATTTTTTTGCCTTCTTTGGCGTAATAATAAATTTTGAGTCTACAACCCTTGTACCATATGACCCGGATATTCGAAATTCCATTTGGGACAGAACAAACAGCTAGTAACCGCCCACCGTTCAATAACTGGCCACCTCATACTAAAAATGAACTCATTCACCCATAATATAATACATTTTTAGTATAAGGTGTTAAATTACTGGCCACCCTTCAATAACTGGTCACGTTATACAAAATTTGTGGGGGAACAGAGTTCATTTTTAGTATGAGGAGGGCAGTTATTGAAGGGTGGCCAGTTACTGGCGGTTTACCCTATAACCTTTGTTTGTACGACACCTAAAACGTCGTCAACTTAATTTAATTATTGACTATTTGGACTAAGCTACCGAACAACGGCGCTTTACAAGCAAAATCGGTGAAGTCATCATAATGTGGTGGTTATTAAAAGCCTTAATGCTCCCACTGCTGGGCGAATGTCTTCCACATATCCTTGTCCTGGGCATTCTTCCAATCCTTACCTACGGAGCACAAACTTGGTCTTTGACAAAAGTTCAGAAAACTGCCCTCAAGGTTTCCCAGAGAGCCACGGAACGCAGTATTTAGGTCGTGGAATTAACGGATCGCATTAAAAATACAATACTGCGTTCCAAAACTCGGATAGCTGACGTAGCTCACACAGCCGCCAAACTTAAGAGTCCGCAGTAAGCTCGATTCTCCATACAAACGTAGTTACGGTCTCATTTTAAAACAACGTGTTGGATTGTAACGAATTTTTGCATGTACAATGGCATGGGGTATATCTATGTCTGTAATTAGTTTACGTAGCTTCAGATACCATAGTAAAAAAATACAGCGATTAAGTTTTCCATACAAAACTTGTTTTTGCTGTATTTCGTTTGTTTTAGAAACTGGAACCATATAAACTAATTAAAGACATAGATATACCTCATGTCATTGTATATGCAAAGTTTCGCCACAATCCAACACGTAGTTTTAAAATGAGAGCGTAACTACGTTTGTATGGAAAGGTGAAATTCGGCCGAGCTTACTGCGGACTCTTAAATGGGACTGGGCCGAGGAATGGGACAGAAGCTTTATGGGCTACAATTACCACCAAGTGGTAATGCCACAGAACCGAATACGGCGTCGCGATAGACCCCGTAAAAAATGGCGAGACGAGCTTGACGTGTTTGATCAATACTGGTTGGAGGCTGCCCAGGACAGGGAAATGTGGAAATTATTGTAATAAAGTATAAATTAAAAAATATTTGGACCTTGAAAATGTAGAAGAAATATCCTATTTTTATCGTCCATGAGTACATTTAAACCAATAGAATCCTTACGCTTTTATAGAAACAAAATTGTATTGGACCTAAACGCAGTATTTCGCGACCGAAACAGCAATTGACTTAATTCCATACAACGATTGGTATAAATAGCAGATTGTGACGGCCTACTTTTATGGCCGTTAGTATGAATCGTTTCGGCTGCCGCCAGCGAGGTCCGTGTTTGACTCATTTTTTTGGGTATTTATGTTCTTTAATTGTAGTTGCTCCCATACAAACATTTGTTCCGCTCCAAAAACTGGTTCGAATGACATCATAGAAATACTTTAGGTCACACCCCATTTAATTCGTTATTTGTAGGGTTAGCCGTATCTGTATGTCCTGTCAGTGTCTCAAAAAGTTTTATTTTCCTAGTATTTAAACCCTGTTACAACGGGTTGTATAACTTGCATAACTTTGTATGTGCATTGTCGCCAAAACTGATGTTTTATTACGAGTAACCCCCGACGCAAAGAGAGGGGTGTTACCGTGTTATAAGTTTCACATATCTGTCTGTGTTTCTGTCTGTGGTATCGTAGCTCCCAAACGGATGAACCGATTTTCGTTTAGTTTTTTTTGTGTCATAGATAATTTTATCCCGAGTGTTCTTAGCCATATTTCATGAAAATCTGTTCAGCCGTTTTTGAGATATTGGACTTTGAAATTAAATTTCGGGGGTTTCTCAACTTTTCTAATTAAGAAATTGTAACTGTTCCCCGGTCTAGGTAATCTAAAGTCGCGTAATGGAAATCGACGCAACTCTATCTTTAACGCGCCGCGGGTCCGCAGCGCGGCCGCCGCGGGCCGGATCCGGTTGCGGCCCGTCGCCGGGTCGGACTCGGACGACACGAGAGGTTGTATACAATTATTAAATATACAAATATTGTGCGCTTATTAAACTGAAGAGTGCGATAACTACCGCCCCGCTGAACGGAAAAAATGTTACTATTTTCAACTTTGTCAAGGTGTCATTTACACTGTCTCTGTCCGATATATCAGACGATGGCGTTTAAAGCGTTAATACTGTCGATATTGTCAAATCTGGAAATAACGGGGAATTTGATGAAATTTGGTACGAATGTTCATTTGAGGCACCGTTTTCATCTCGTAAAAGTCCCGCACCGGAGTGTAATTACTATACAAAACGCCCGACATATTGGAAAATTTACTCCATTCGTAAAAAAATGCGTTTTATTCAAAAACTAGGTTTTTTATGAAAATATACTCTAGAACAACATACACTTCTGCACAATCCTCGTGTTAAACGATTTTGACGAGAAAATATGTCTCCATGGACAAAAACTTGCTATATATTGACAAGGTTGTGTTTTTTACAGAGCGCACCCCAATCCCACCTCGACGCATCGCCCCCACTAAACCGCCCCCGTCCCCCGCTAAACCCCCCCTGTCCCCCGCTAAAGCCACGTCCACCCCCGTTAAGGCGACCTTGACCCCGGTCTCCCCGCGCTCCACCCGCCTCCGAGCGCGATCGTCGGTCGCCGCGTCGCCGACGCCAAAGAAAAAAAGGATTCATCACTTGTAATAACTTAGGGTAGAGATTATTTGTGTGAGGACCAAATTCTTGGCCAGCTTAACTCGTTCAATTTTTCTATTAAAGTTTTCCGTTGTGGCGCGAAAACTGACCATACAACTCTATGGTATTTTTTTGTCACAACGGAACTTTGTTTACTTCTTAAGTTTGAATGGCTAATAACCAGGGTAATTACTGGCCAAGAATTTGGTCCTCACCCATTTACATTAGTACCGCAAATATAAGTTACAACGATGTACCTGCGCAGAAAGCATTTTTTGAAAACATTTTTAACCAACCATAATGCGCGGGTAAAATCTTCAACGCCCATTGGCCAAAATTTCGCGCGCGACGCCGGCAGCTCCGGCGCCCGCCATTTTGCCTGGCGCCATGAGCGGGAAAGCACGAGATAACCTGTCATTGCATATTACGTAGTGCAACAGGGTCTTTATTGAAATGGTCATACGTTCGGTTTCATTCGGTACTAGTCAGCACTCGTCGGTGTGGACATAGTAGAAAGAGACAATCTTTCTACTATGGTGTGGACGAAGATTGCCGATGTAACTTATATTTGTGGTGCTACTGTGGTGTGGCCGACTTTTTATGAAACTGTTATTGGAATTGCAATCGTCTACCCAGGATGGTAGAGTTGCTTTTTGAATGGATAACTGATGCAGTTCGGCCAACTCAAATAATATCAAGTACCTTTATTCTGAATTATCAACACGAACATAATTTAAATAAATGGAGGAGCATTTTAGCAATCGTAACAGTAATATCTTGGAGTTGGACTATTGTTGCCTCTGTTGGAAAGGCAGTTTGGTGCAGCCCAGCCTCAATATCTCGTTGCATTAATAATAATGTTTACTTTTGTGCTTCCGAGGTAGCCTAAGGCTTAGTTTTAGTCTAGCACTTGTTTTCAAATCATGGATGCCACCGACAAATCGTTTAACACTTTCGCTACCAGGAACCCGCCTAGTGGGGTCGCCTACGCCGTAGTCGCTTTCCGCTACATACGAGGAAAACCACAGGATCGGCTACGAGCGTAGCGCGTAGCGATTCTTGGTCACGAAAGTGAGTTCTGTTAATATTAAACTTGATTAATTTTCAATTTGATTGCTGTATAAAGCTTCTCACAGACCAACGCGGCCTGCGGCGGCGATAAATAATTCAGGTTTACCGCCATCGCAGGCCGCGTCAGTGTGATTACTGTCAAGTAACGGACCTGTCGCGTGTGAGCAGGCCTTGATTTGCGTTTTATAGCTGTCCAACATCGGTTTTGTCAGAGCTTCTGTACATTCGAGTTCATAAATATGTGCACGGACAAAGTGATAAAAAATATGTGATCATGACTTTATTGTTAAGGCCATAAGCACAGATTATATAATAGTTCTACGACATAAGGTTGTAAACATATTTTTGAACCTTTGATAACGTACATATATTTATGAACTCGACTGTACATACCTATAAGGTGTTACATGTAAACATCAATCTGCCCGACCGGTGTTAAAATCTTAAAATGACAATTGTTATTTTTTCCACTAATAAAATAAATATAATATACAAGTTTTTATTTCGGATCCCAAAATTATTTTCTATACTATTATCAAATGCTGTTGCAAGCGTCACATGCTACGGTGGCAGCTTACATTCACGCGGACCGTAAACTTGTTTGCCACCGCCGTGGTATAAAAACATTCAACACACCACTGGGGTTTAAATACAGAAGTCTTCAACATGCAATGAGTTTTGCCGGCTTTCTTCTCGTAGTCCCACCATTTGTGCGCGAGAGTCGACTCAAGCCGAAGCGGCAAGTGGGACAAGCCTGGCATTAGGTAAATATAAGTAAACGAGTACAAAATAATGAATTTATTCGATTTGGTTTCAACATCAACACAACCACTTCTTTGTCAGACTATATACAAACACAATATTGTTTGGTGTTCATAAATTTCAATAACATAAATATTCGTATAGAAGTGACATTAGGCTGATTATCTACAATGTTATATGTATTTGAAAGAAAGACACAAATAGGTACTTACAAAGACATAGTATTGCGAAAAAAAGGATTACTTTATCAGACTTGTTGTAATGAAATGCTACAAAATAAATAATGTAAAAAGTCTCACTTAATGAAGCCATCAAGTTTAGGATTTTCCTTTCACTAATGTGAAAGGAAAATAAAGTTTGTTAATACAAACTTTATAATTTACTAGCGGCCAAAAAACAAACGTACAACATTTTAATGTTTGTATGTACAAACATTAGAAGTTTCAAACAAAGGTCACTTCTGTACGCTTCAAAGAAAATTTCCACTCATACAAAAAATTACATCTAGGTGTTATATTAACATCGATTCCGGTCAGTACCTATGTACATCATCAAACATATTGTGCTTTCTGCGTATAAATAAAAAAAGGATTTTACACAATTTCATATCTTATGCGTTTAGAAATAAGGTTCATTATAAGCCAGAATCATTATTTCAATAATAATAAGGTTTCCATCAAGATCATGTCAATTTTAATAAATAAGTACTCAATCAGGTATTACTTATGCTACAAAATTTCGCTAAATTAATTTACTTATACATATAATTGATACAAATAATGGACCTTTATTGAGGCCATTCCACACCTAACAATTTTAATGTTAAGTTAGAATGAAAGTTATGTATTGCCGTCTCATTCCAACTTGAAGCAATTTGTCGCAACAAAACAAGTTGTTGCGACAAATTGCTAAGTGTGTAATGGCTTTAAGTCTAATGCGGTGTAGGCATTAAAATCTTGCTTGGCCTACACTGGTTAGGTAAAATAAAACTAAACTTATAATAAGGGTATGCACATTCACTTGAGAAAAACACATTACAACATGACTAAGAGTCACGCTTTAAATCATTGGTTTAAAAATACATTTATTCATTCGATGTCAGATTGTATGCATAAATATGTACACATTAAGTTAAACTTACTACCAATTGTGCGTAAGTTCATTTATCATATCATAGTTTCAAAAATATTTATCTTTAAAGTGTTCAAGTCGAGAAATTTGTTTTAGTAACAATAACTTTTAGTACTAGCTTTAGTATTAGATACAGAGGCTCTAGTATAAGTTTTACCGAAACAAAACGTTACGACCGCGTTCGCGTTTAGCTGTCAAATCCCATACAAATTGAGG
This sequence comes from Epinotia bilunana, assembly GCA_947049275.1. Lineage (NCBI taxonomy): Eukaryota > Metazoa > Arthropoda > Insecta > Lepidoptera > Tortricidae > Epinotia > Epinotia bilunana. The sequence goes on along the minus strand of OX346276.1, from coordinate 6,262,409 downwards.
GTAAAACGCAAACGCGATCGTAACGTTTCGTTTCGGTAAAACTTATACTAGAGCCTCGGGTCAACTTGATGTTATAATTATAGTATTGTCGTCTATAATATACAAACGGTTTCCAAATTGATATGCCCCAACGGTAGTGGGTGAAATCGCTTAGCAAGATTTGAACCAGCCAAATAATAAATTACAGTTGCAGTAGGTATATAATATAAGGCTTGTAAAAGAGATTTTTCCGGTTACATATCAATCATATTCAAAAATTAACCCATAACCCCGCTGATATTACATTTTGGAAAGGATTCAGTTGCTTTTAAGGGGGTTAGACTGCCCCATGTGCAAGTGTTACTCTTATTAAACTAATTTGTTCAAATTGACTATCGTAGTGATATTCCCAAAACTGAACATGTATGATAGTATCTCTGACAAAACGCCTCTACCGTCACGCAAGCGATGGACGAATCAAAGTTTCCGACTTGAAAGAGTAGTCACCAGCGGGTTCACTCGGACCTCACTCTTGACCACGGTTATATAAAGTAGAACTATCTTATGTATAATCGAGTTATCACAATGATTGGACGCGAGTTCTTAAAAATACGCTCAATTATATTATTCCTATAGTTTATTGTAATCGTGACTCACGGTAATGTAGAGTTGAGATCATGGATAGAAAATTATATGTGTATCATCACATCACATATATAATTGCTAAAGCAGCGTAGGTAGACCCGCACAAGGAGGACTGGTGCCCTGATCAGCGGGAGTCTGCTGAATAGTGCAGGAGCGGTCATTGTGGCACTCTTTGGGAGGCCTGTGTCCAGCAGTGCACGTCTTTCGGCTTATCTTATCATCTGTATCACCGCATCGTTCATAAAGGCATAAGCGCCAGCGACAATAAGGTGTTATGTCTCAGAATAGCACATGCTTTTCAGCCGCTCACCATACAAGAAAGATTGGAAATTATATTTGTAACAACTAGAGTATGAAATAAAGTAGTTTGTTTTGTTTTAAAACCAATCTAAACAAAACAAATGTAACCCTGTTTCAATTTAGAATGGAATACATGTCAAGAAGATACGCAAGGGCAGGGCTAATAGGGAATATTACTCAAAACTCTGCGTAGCGTAGGGGGCGACACTAGCACACACCGTAAACAAAGCACCGTGACAAATCATGTCATATGTCATATTTATTAGTATCAAATAATTTGTGCAACCAAATTAGTCCAGTAAATGAACTGACAACTCGTATGGAAAAAATGTCAATTTTGGAAATAATTTATAATAGCTTATTTTTTATGTGTAACGGATATATTATCAATTAAATAGTTACCCAGCGACAAAATCCGACAAAATTTCAGACATCAAAAAAATGATAAGTTAACTAACTTCTGAAAAGTCAGAAAAAATATGAATAAATATTTTTGTCTTTATTTTGGTTCATTTACATTTGCTCTATAATATTCAAGATAAATCGTATAAAAAAAGACAATGCATGCTTCATTGAAATCTACATAATTACTTCCGGGTGGAAAGTTTGTCGGATTCTTGAATATATAATCTTAGAATAACATTTTCAAATGAAATCAACAAAAAAAACGCTATTATAAATTAATGTTTTTCAAAACCGTATTTTGCCTGGAGTAAATACGCAGCAATGATGCATTATTGTATTGTATTAAAATATTCTCTTCTCTATTATATTATAGTAATTTGAATACCTACAGAGCTTTGAAGGAATTGTCAAAAAACTGTTTACGGTATGTGCTAGTGCTGCACTCTGGCGGCAGAACATTGCAGAAATACTCCCTATGGCCGCAAATAATGTGACCCGGGCAGCTGGCACGATAGGTCATGTTTTACGTGATATTCAAGCCATTCGAGCCGCAGATCTTGACCATAAAACCTATCGTGCTAGATGGGTAGATGGGCCAACAATTCACTCGGCGGCGGAGCGCAACCGGTGACTATTTCTTCCTTGTTTGCAGACTTTTGCACTAGAGACATAATCACACTTCCCTTTGACATAATCTGTGCATTACAGCTACTCCGTACTCAGGCGACACGTTCAGTCGCGCAGCAGGCCTCGCGCCTTGGCGGTGAGCTTGCGGACTCGCCCGCGAGACGATATCGACACTGCACCTCCGTTCTCGCTTGCACCTGTACAATAAACAATATGGTATAATAATGAGGTGAAGTTGGCGAGTTTGTGGGTTTAGTTTGTTAGAGGGTAATCTCCGGAAATACTTGTGCCAATTCAATATTTTACCTGTATATAGAGAACGGAGCTTCAGCCCGGACAGACATGGGCTATATTATACCCGGCGGCTCCGCGTGTGTTCTCAGTAATGCGCGGGCAGACCTAGTAATAATATCCATACTAATATTATAAATGCGAAAGTGTGTCTGTCTGTCTGTTTAGAAATTTGGTATAGAGATAGGTTGAGTCCTGGGGAAGGACATAGGATAGTTTTATCCCGGAAATCACCCCCCAAGGGGATGAAGTGGGGGGTGAAAGCTTGTATGGAGCTACGATATAAACGAGTTCCACGAGGACGGAGTCGCGGGCAGAAGCTAGTAAAGATATAAAATGTGTGAGTTGTTGCTTGGCTAACGTTATAAGCTATATCAAACAATATTTAATCCTACTAATATTATAAATGCGAAAGTTTAGATGTTTGCATGTTTGTTACTCAATCACGCTTAAACGGCTGAACCGATTTGAATGAAATTTTGCACGAAGATAGTTTATAGCCTGGATTAAAATATAGGATAGTTTTTATCCCGGGTCCACGCGGACGAAGTCGCGGGCGGAAGCTAGTAAGTAGATATAATGAATCTTCGGGGTGGAGATATGCCATAATATCGAATCGAACAATCATCGTGAAAACCTCCGAAGGGGGTCGAAGTTAATACAAGACATTACATGTCATATTTGAATGGAATTGCGGCCCGATCGGCTCCTCGAGCACGTGGACGGCTGCGCTCGGCTGTCGTCGCGTCTGACGTCCTTGGCTATTGTCTACGGGTGGTATTCCACATGTCCAAGATCTTTGTCCAATGTGCCTTTGATCAAAGATCACAAAATCAAATTTTACTAGAAACACCGACACTTAATCAAATATTACGAATGACATTGAATTCAAAATGGTTAACCAGGATATTAGACAAGTGAAGGGGCCTCCGTCAAGAGAGCGAGAGAGCCTAATATTATTAGTGCTAATTTCATTACACCTACCAACGTTCTAATTTTCATTAGCCCAATATTCGGATAACTAATCTTGTATGGCATAATTATTTGCTGGGCCTAATTTCATACCTCCTAATCTTTCCTATACTAAACATCAAGTGTGTTAGTATATTGGAAACAAATAATGATTTTTCGTAATGATTACCAAGCCTAATGATTAATGTGCATAATTGTTATTCATTAAAGAACACTGCTCCTAATTTCGGCACACTTGTCTGTCACTTGACATATTAACTTTTGCTCTGCATTTTTCTTCTAAACAGTGAACTTTTCGGTTTATCTTTGAATATCATAAAATTCGAATTATAAAAATACCTCTAGACATCGGATTGACCATTAGAGACCTATTCTATTCCAAGGCAGGTCGGTGTAGGTACGACGACGAGCGAAGCGAGGAGTGTTATGTAGAACTGCGACCCTACAGCGCGCGAGAAGAGCGAGCGAAGCGAGTGGCGGAACGCCAGAACTAACTTTATACGAAAAAGCGAAAGTCATGAGACATTAGTCATTAAGATAATTCGGGATAATGACATTAGGGTTAAAGATAGGCAAAATGAAGATTCGGGTTTGTGATTTTAGAGATATATATAATAAGGTGTAGTTATTATTAGGCAATGAAATATTAGGCCTAGGAAAAAATCGGTTAAATAAAATTAGTTTTAGTAAGAATTCGGTCATGAGAAATTAGACATGATGAAAATTCGGGATACTGACATTAGAAATGCTACTGAATAATTAAGAAAAATTAAAATTCGGGCTTGCGATTTTAGGGCTAGTGAAATTAGGTATAAAATTATTAGGGGGGGAACCGGTTACTGTCGGGTCACTTATTAGTATCAGTAGGGCACGCACCGTTCCCGTTGTGTGTGTGCGTGTGCGTGTGGTGGTGGTCGGGCGGCTGCACGTAGTCGTGGTCGGCGGGCGCGCGGCTCGTGCTCGTGCTCGTGCTCGCCGCGTGCAGCAGGCGCGCGCCGGCCGCCATGGCCGCCTCAGTCGCTGCGCTCTGCAGATTACAATATCTACATTAATATGTACATGGGTACTATACAAACAGACAGACAACGAAGTGAGGCCTATAAGGCGCATCGCACACTGCCACCGCACCTCCGTCCGGCGAAATTTTTACAGTAATAAAGACGTGTACCGAAATATTCGGCTACCTTGGCTGCTACTAACCATATGACGCTGACTGTACCTTGCAGATTTTGCATACAAACTGAGGTACTGGCATAGAACGCACGCCGCAGCGGGATGCGTTCCATTGAGGTACGGAACACTAAACTTTTTATATATATATATATATACAACGACGGTGGCAAACAAGCGTACGGTCCGCCTGGTGGTAAGCGGACACCGCAGCCTATAGACGCACGCAACTCCAAAGGAACGTGGGCGTTGCCGACCCTTGATATGTTTGAGGAGTCAATGTGTTGAAAGCTGAAGGAACAAATTCCCTCGCTCCCAACACAACGCATCCTCGGGAGCTCTGGCGACCTTGCTCACCACCAGGAACACAACACTACTACAGGGCTATTTGTTTCTATCTAACGTATTTTATCGCTACAAGCTCTTATTGCCGACTCTACTTGTTCGACGTCATTGACATGAGTGCTCGCTGGATGGTCCCAATAAGCCCAAACATGACGAGTTTACCTTGGTAGTTTAGGAGCTGCATAGGCCTTCCGTCTCCGTCACCAGATCAGCTCGGTGGAGGCACAATACATACAGACTAACACAACACGATCATCATCATATCAGCCGAAAGACGTCCACTGCAGGACAAAGGCCTTCCCCAAAGAGCGCCTCTACGACCGGCCCACCACCCGCAGCCAGGACTACAGCGACCTTTAACAGGTCATCAGTCAAACAAGAGACATAGCAAGATGAAATGGACCACAGTATAAATGTATTAAAATTTTTAATAAAACCCCTAATGCTATCAAATACAAACTAAATGATAAAACTTTTAACATTAAACTGAAAAGCCTATTAATAGAAAATTGTTACAACACAGTCAACTTTTTCCTTGAAGATAATATGTTAGAAAAATATGACACCGAATTGGTATAGGATCTTTAACTTGTAACTTGACATATCGCTGGCACCATTTTATTATTCATTAACATTTAATAAAATACCTATTTAAATAATTAATAAATATAAGGGGACAATCTTACACAAATCGCACTAGCCCCATAGTAAGCTCAATAAGGCTTGTGTTACGGGTACTAGACGACGATATATTTAATAGATATAAATACTTAAATACATAGAAAACATCCAAGACTCAGAAACAAACATTCATGCTCATCACACAAATATTTGTCCTTACCGGGATTCGAACCCAGGACCATCAGCTTCGTAGGCAGCGTCACTACCCACTAGGCTAACCGGTCGTCAAAATTCCACATACTACTTATTCGATTTACTATCATAATTAGACAACTCTGATGGTGCGGCGCGGCGCGCGAGTGGTGCGGCGCGCGCTTGCTGATGGCCGCCGCCGAGTCCTCCTCGCTCTCCTCGTTGTAGAGCGCGGGCAGAAGCTAGTGTTATATAAAGTGTACCTGTGCGGCGTGGTGTCGCCTCCTCTGATGGTGCGGCGCGGCGCGCGAGTGGTGCGGCGCGCGCTTGCTGATGGCCGCCGCCGAGTCCTCCTCGCTCTCCTCGTTGTAGAGCGCGGGCAGAAGCTAGTGTTATATAAAGTGTACCTGTGCGGCGTGGTGTCGCCTCCTCTGATGGTGCGGCGCGGCGCGCGAGTGGTGCGGCGCGCGCTTGCTGATGGCCGCCGCCGAGTCCTCCTCGCTCTCCTCGTTGTAGAGCGCGGGCAGAAGCTAGTGTTATATAAAGTGTACCTGTGCGGCGTGGTGTCGCCTCCTCTGATGGTGCGGCGCGGCGCGCGAGTGGTGCGGCGCGCGCTTGCTGATGGCCGCCGCCGAGTCCTCCTCGCTCTCCTCGTTGTAGAGCGCGGGCAGAAGCTAGTGTTATATAAAGTGTACCTGTGCGGCGTGGTGTCGCCTCCTCTGATGGTGCGGCGCGGCGCGCGAGTGGTGCGGCGCGCGCTTGCTGATGGCCGCCGCCGAGTCCTCCTCGCTCTCCTCGTTGTAGAGCGCGGGCAGAAGCTAGTGTTATATAAAGTGTACCTGTGCGGCGTGGTGTCGCCTCCTCTGATGGTGCGGCGCGGCGCGCGAGTGGTGCGGCGCGCGCTTGCTGATGGCCGCCGCCGAGTCCTCCTCGCTCTCCTCGTTGTAGAGCGCGGGCAGAAGCTAGTGTTATATAAAGTGTACCTGTGCGGCGTGGTGTCGCCTCCTCTGATGGTGCGGCGCGGCGCGCGAGTGGTGCGGCGCGCGCTTGCTGATGGCCGCCGCCGAGTCCTCCTCGCTCTCCTCGTTGTAGAGCGCGGGCAGAAGCTAGTGTTATATAAAGTGTACCTGTGCGGCGTGGTGTCGCCTCCTCTGATGGTGCGGCGCGGCGCGCGAGTGGTGCGGCGCGCGCTTGCTGATGGCCGCCGCCGAGTCCTCCTCGCTCTCCTCGTTGTAGAGCGCGGGCAGAAGCTAGTGTTATATAAAGTGTACCTGTGCGGCGTGGTGTCGCCTCCTCTGATGGTGCGGCGCGGCGCGCGAGTGGTGCGGCGCGCGCTTGCTGATGGCCGCCGCCGAGTCCTCCTCGCTCTCCTCGTTGTAGAGCGCGGGCAGAAGCTAGTGTTATATAAAGTGTACCTGTGCGGCGTGGTGTCGCCTCCTCTGATGGTGCGGCGCGGCGCGCGAGTGGTGCGGCGCGCGCTTGCTGATGGCCGCCGCCGAGTCCTCCTCGCTCTCCTCGTTGTAGAGCGCGGGCAGAAGCTAGTGTTATATAAAGTGTACCTGTGCGGCGTGGTGTCGCCTCCTCTGATGGTGCGGCGCGGCGCGCGAGTGGTGCGGCGCGCGCTTGCTGATGGCCGCCGCCGAGTCCTCCTCGCTCTCCTCGTTGTAGAGCGCGGGCCGCCGCACGCGCAGCTTCACGCCGCCCCTCTGTGGACAACCGTCGTGACCGTGAGCCTGCACGCGTCCCGCTGAGAATACGGCACACTATACCGGCTCGAATAACTTTGTAATCGCTACATATCTTGTGTGTCAAAACTGGACGTGAGTAAAAAGATGTGCAGATTTTTATTCTAGACTTTAGGTGACACAGAAGTATGTATTCGTATACATTGACGGATAAATGAGTTTCCGTCAAAAAAATATTTTTGGTACTGTTCTTTTCTGTATACCTTGATCAACTTACTCGTTGAGACGATTCTAACGAGTCCGAAATCAACGGCGTTATAGGTGAAAAACTTAAGAAAAGGACCTGTTGTATGTAGTAGTGGCGTATTCGAATAGACAATACATGTTTAAAATGAGAACACAAACAAAACAAATGTCTATTCGCACACATTACTCACACATACAACAGAGGCTCTAGTATAAGTTTTACCGAAACAAAACGTTGCGACCGCGTTTGCGTTTAGCTGTCAAATCCCATACAAATTGAGGGTAAAACGCAAACGCGATCGTATTTTTTTATTTCGGTAAAACCATAGACGAAATATAACATATAGCAAATAAGGCGGATTCATTTTAATGTATGGCGTGGACATATTTTCTTATTTATGGTAAAACTTGTACTAGAGCCTCAGGTGATTTACTTAAGTTTTTCACCTATACTTCTGTTAAGAACTGAAGTCCCATGGCCACATTCTCTCTCTATCGTCAGATCAACTTGATGGTACAGTCGAAGTCAAAGATATAATTACACTTTTGCACCTTATTGCCTTGTAATAAGGTGCAAAAGTGTAAACGTATCTTTGACCTCGACTGTACCATAATATTGAATTGTCATCCAAACTATACTTAAACCCAAAATTTCAGCTCAATCGGTTGAAAATATCTGCTTCAAAATTGAGACACACGATTCCACCTGAATATACATAGTTACATACTCGTTCATATGCCAGCGGAAGCTACGGTAGCCTAGCTGTTCAGGCACGCGGCTGTCAAGCGGCGGTCGTGGGTTCGAATCCCGGCTCGTACCACTGAGTTTTTCGGAACTTATGCACGGAATAATTACCGTTAGCTTTTTGGTGAAGGAAAACATCATGAGAAAACCGGTCTACTCCCAATAAGGTCTTGTTTTCCCTCTGGGTTGGAAGGTCAGATGGCAGTCGCTTTCGTAAAACTAGTGCCTATGCCAAATCTAGGGATTAGGTGTCAAAGCGGACCCCGGGCTCGTTTAGGGCACAACCGGGAATAACGCTAGGAGGATGGATTAAATAAAAGCTTGTAAAAAAGGTGACAGCTGTAAAAGCCAGCGGCACTTAAGGCCGCCGTCTGCAGCAGGAATAAGCGGGGGTGGTAAGTGAAAGCAGAGACCGTCCAAAAACCAGCCGTCCGTAAAAGCCAGCGGCACTTTAGGCCGCCGTCTGCAGCAGGAATAAGCGGGGGTGGTAAGTGACAGCAGAGACCGTCCAAAAACCAGCCGTCCGTAAAAGCCAGCGGCACTAGGCCGCCGTCTGCAGCAGGAATAAGCAGGGGTGGTAAGTGAGAGCAGAGACCGTCCAAAAACCAGCCGTCCGTAAAAGCCAGCGGCACTTTAGGCCGCCGTCTGCAGCAGGAATAAGCGGGGGTGGTAAGTGAAAGCAGAGACCGTCCAAAAACCAGCCGTCCGTAAAAGCCAGCGGCACTTAAGGCCGCCGTCTGCAGCAGGAATAAGCGGGGGTGGTAAGTGAAAGCAGAGACCGTCCAAAAACCAGCCGTCCGTAAAAGCCAGCGGCACTTTAGGCCGCCGTCTGCAGCAGGAATAAGCGGGGGTGGTAAGTGAAAGCAGAGACCGTCCAAAAACCAGCCGTCCGTAAAAGCCAGCGGCACTTAAGGCCGCCGTCTGCAGCAGGAATAAGCAGGGGTGGTAAGTCAGAGCAGAGACCGTCCAAAAACCAGCCGTCCGTAAAAGCCAGCGGCACTAGGCCGCCGTCTGCAGCAGGAATAAGCAGGGGTGGTAAGTGAGAGCAGAGACCGTCCAAAAACCAGCCGTCCGTAAAAGCCAGCGGCACTAGGCCGCCGTCTGCAGCAGGAATAAGCAGGGGTGGTAAGTGAGAGCAGAGACCGTCCAAAAACCAGCCGTCCGTAAAAGCCAGCGGCACTTTAGGCCGCCGTCTGCAGCAGGAATAAGCAGGGGTGGTAAGTGAGAGCAGAGACCGTCCAAAAACCAGCCGTCCGTAAAAGCCAGCGGCACTTTAGGCCGCCGTCTGCAGCAGGAATAAGCGGGGGTGGTAAGTGAGAGCAGAGACCGTCCAAAAACCAGCCGTCCGTAAAAGCCAGCGGCACTTTAGGCCGCCGTCTGCAGCAGGAATAAGCGGGGGTGGTAAGTGAGAGCAGAGACCGTCCAAAAACCAGCCGTCCGTAAAAGCCAGCGGCACTAGGCCGCCGTCTGCAGCAGGAATAAGCAGGGGTGGTAAGTGAGAGCAGAGACCGTCCAAAAACCAGCCGTCCGTAAAAGCCAGCGGCACTAGGCCGCCGTCTGCAGCAGGAATAAGCGGGGGTGGTAAGTGAGAGCAGACCTTCCAAAAACCAGCCGTCCGTAAAAGCCAGCGGCACTTTAGGCCGCCGTCTGCAGCAGGAATAAGCGGGGGTGGTAAGTGAGAGCAGAAACCTTCCAAAAACCAGCCGTCCGTAAAAGCCAGCGGCACTTTAGGCCGTCGTCTGCAGCAGGAATAAGCGGGGGTGGTAAGTGAGAGCAGAGACCTTCCAAAAACCAGCCGTCCGTAAAAGCCAGCGGCACTTTAGGCCGTCGTCTGCAGCAGGAATAAGCGGGAGTGGTAAGTGAGAGCAGAAACCTTCCAAAAACCAGCCGTCCTTAAAAGCCAGCGGCACTTTAGGCCGCCGTCTGCAGCAGGAATAAGCAGGGGTGGTAAGTGAGAGCAGAGACCGTCCAAAAACCAGCCGTCCGTAAAAGCCAGCGGCACTTTAGGCCGCCGTCTGCAGCAGGAATAAGCGGGGGTGGTAAGTGAGAGCAGAGACCTTCCAAAAACCAGCCGTCCGTAAAAGCCAGCGGCACTTTAGGCCGTCGTCTGCAGCAGGAATAAGCGGGGGTGGTAAGTGAGAGCAGAGACCTTCCAAAAACCAGCCGTCCGTAAAAGCCAGCGGCACTTTAGGCCGTCGTCTGCAGCAGGAATAAGCGGGGGTGGTAAGTGAGAGCAGAAACCTTCCAAAAACCAGCCGTCCTTAAAAGCCAGCGGCACTTTAGGCCGCCGTCTGCAGCAGGAATAAGCGGGGGTGGTAAGTGAGAGCAGAGACCGTCCAAAAATCAGCCGTCCGTAAAAGCCAGCGGCACTTTAGGCCGCCGTCTGCAGCAGGAATAAGCGGGGGTGGTAAGTGAGAGCAGAGACCTTCCAAAAACCAGCCGTCCGTAAAAGCCAGCGGCACTTTAGGCCGTCGTCTGCAGCAGGAATAAGCGGGGGTGGTAAGTGAGAGCAGAGACCGTCCAAAAACCAGCCGTCCTTAAAAGCCTGCGGCACTTTAGGCCGCCGTCTGCAGCAGGAATAAGCGGGGGTGGTAAGTGAGAGCAGAGACCGTCCAAAAACCAGCCGTTCGTAAAAGCCAGCGGCACTTTAGGGCGCCGTCTGCAGCAGGAATAAGCGGGGGTGGTAAGTGAGAGCAGAGACCGTCCAAAAACCAGCCGTCCGTAAAAGCCAGCGGCACTTTAGGCCGCCGTCTGCAGCAGGAATAAGCGGGGGTGGTAAGTGAGAGCAGAGACCTTCCACTCACACATTGTTCCACTCACCCGACTATGGGAAGGCCTCGATCTACTCGCGCCCGAGTGTTCCCCTTGCGACGCGTCGTTCTCTTGTCTTTCTCTGCAACAACATTATAATTAACTTATTTATTTACCTCTCTGATGCTTCCCGACGTTTCGGATGTGTCACAACATGCATTTTCATTTATTTATTCAGCTTTAAATTGAGTATATAATTTAACCCAAAGGGCGTATCTAAAATATTCATACACAATAAAATAGAAATAGTAATAATAGTCATAATGTCAAAATGTATCAGCTGTCATCACAATACTGCTCAAATAAAAAATGACAAAATACCTGTCAATACTAGTCAATTTTAAAGATCATTAAAATAATAAATTATACGAGACAAATAGCTAATAAATTATCAATAATATATTCTTATGACAACAATTCATAACATATAATTTAAACTACTAAACAATCATTCAAATTATAAGGACATGGTCGCATGTCTACGATAGCTTAGCCATACAAACTGAAGAAGTGAACAAAGTTCCGTTGTGACACAAAAAATAACCATACAATTGTATGGTTAATTTTCGTGTCACAGCGGAAAACTCATGGAAAATTTAATTTAGTGAGTTTAGCTGGCCAAGAATTTGGTCCTTACCCATAACAGGTACTTCTTTAAAGCTAAGAAAAACTTTGTGCACGTCATGGTTTTGATTCATCTCGGCAAAGTGTTATAGACTTCCCTGTCACGGGACGACTGCTGGTGGTCGTGACTATACGCGATTAAGTCCCGTTTAGTAACAATGACACTTAAATCATTACAACAACATTATAAGAAACTTAGGAAATGTGCTTGTAACCTGCGGCCCGCTTTAGGAAGCTACAAAGTTACCGTTTAACAAGTCTGAAAAGGAAACACTGAGGCGCTATCTCAGACCAAGAAAAAAAGACAGACGGAGCGTTACGAACAGTCTAGTGAAGCCAATCGGTTTTCAACCAAGCCCCATAAGTTTGGCACACGCTAAACAACCGAGCCGATTCACTGCCGCGAAGACACACACATTATGTGTCAATTGCATTGTATGTACTCCCCTTCACTGTACTCCCTTTGTCTCTGTGTGTCTTTTGTGTAGTGAATAAATGTCTTCTTTCTTTCTTTCTTTCTTTCTTTCTAAACAAATTAAATCGCACAAAACTCGAAATAAATGATCTTGACAGCATTGCGCGACACGTGCTGATGAGTTTTGTGCAATTTTGTTTGTATATGTGTGCGTGAGCGTGTGCTTAACTTGACGTAGCTTGGTTTTGTTTGTATGTGGTTTGGCTTCACTTGACTGTTCGTAACGCTCCGTTTGTCTTTTTTTCTTGGTCTCAGGGCGCTATGAGACCTTTAGCTAATGTTGTTATGTAATTTTATGTCACTAATGTTGCCATTGCACAATCTGTAAAACTGACAAGATAAGGAGCCCTGGAGGCCTACTTGCAGAATAAATATTTGAATTTGACTCCAGTGCTGTGTCGCTGTATCGCAGCCCACAGGGTGGACGTCTTTCGGCTGATATGTGATGCTGCATCGCAGTATCCACTCCCACAACGTGGACTGATGACCTGACCCCGCATCATGGTCGGCCTTATCACGCGATAAGTGACAGGATAGGAGCGTCGTCTCGCTCTATCGAACGGTGTCAACCAGTGACGGACGCTCTATCCTGTCACTTATCGTGTGATAAGGCCGACCATGTTACGGGGTCTGGTAAAGGTCGCGAGAGTCCGCTGGATGGGGGACCGATTTGCAGTCGCAAAATCGAATGACACATTTTCCAGGATCCGTTTTATTGCCGGATCCTGCAACCGTATGGCTGGCTAGCAACACACGCAATATTATTGTTAACTAGCTTCCGCCCGCGACTTCGTCCGCGTGGACTCGGGATAAAAACTATCCTATATTTTAATCCAGGCTATAAACTATCTTCGCGCCAAATTTCATTCAAATCGGTTCAGCTGTTTAAGCGTGATTCAGTAACAAACATCCAAACATCTAAACTTTCGCATTTATAACATTAGTAGGATAATGGGGGTATTGTCAACGATATTGCGCGTGTTCGGGTCGTGTTGTTATATTGATCAATATTATTGTAGAATTCAGGAAATCATGATTTTTATTTTCAATATTAGGGGGTATTGCCAATATTATTGTGGTATTGCAATATTTTGAGCTTGTTTTTTGTAAGTAAATATTGGCAATAATATTGTGCAGTATGCGGGGCCTTATATTGATCAATAATATTGTCAATTTTAGTTTGCCAATAATATTGCTTGTGTGCGGCTCGCCAATGCTTGTGTGAACGCGTGCATCGAAATACAGTTGCCACTAAATCGGATCCTACAAAAAACAGTTCCCGCAGAGAACCGGCTGTCTCCGTGCGGGTGGCCCAGGAGCGGTAATTGTGGCACTCTTTGGGGGAGGTACGATGATACCTGTACCGCTGCAGCGGCTCGTCGTCGCTGGAGCAGCGCGGCCGGTACGAGTTGTCGGACTCGTAGCGCCGCTGCCTCGGGGAGTGCTCCTCGTCGGTGGAGGTGGAGCCCGTCGAGCCGTCCGTGAACCTTTCCCGGGTCCTGGTGATATATTTAATAAAGAACATTAACAGCTAGCCCATGTTACTGCTCAAGGCTATTCCCGCGCCGCAGGATGGCACTTTGGTCTGAAAGCGGACTCTGGGCTCTATCAGGGTCATTAGCGCAATTAATAATTACCCACCTTGGCGGAATAGGTCCGCTTTACTTTGTTTTTGTAATGGCAATAATGTTTAGTAAAGTCAGTCCGTGCAGGAAAGCTAGGTACCGCTACATACCGTCTGGGCAGCTTCTGCCTGTGCGCGTGGCGGCGGCGCGGCGGCCGCGGCGCGCTGTCCGACGAGCGCGAGCGCGTGCGCGTGCGCGAGCGCGGGCGCGGGCGCTTGCGCTTGCGGCGCGCGCGCAGCGACAGCTAAACGACAAACAAGTGACATGCCGTTACATTGGCAAACCTTCGGTGGCCTACCTTTGGTACACTCAGCGTCATGTAGTTAGTAGCAGCCAGAATAGCCTAATATTTCGTAACACATCCCTATTCTTACAGTAATAAAGACGTGTACCGAAATATTTGGCTACCTTGGCTGCTGCTAACTATATGACGCTGACTGTACGTAGTTAGTTAACATTTCTGACCGTTTCATAGTTAGAGTTCATGAAGTCACAAAGATAAATTAGGGTTAGCGCGTCGCTTTCATTATCCATTGTAGCATATAACAGGGTATTAGTAGCCTATTAGGGGTTGTTTATACATTGCATCATATGAGATATTGTATGTGTATGATCCAATGCATTTTAGCCTATTTAATACTGTATCAGGTGCTACATATCTTCTAAAACTTGCTCGGATTTCAGTCGGACCAAACTGTTGAACTATTGTTTTCAAGGGTCCTCTTTAACGTCGTCTTGGACTGAGGTACCTACAGGGATGCAATGTAAAAAACCAGATTGTGACACATGCAAATGTATTCAAAGGAATACTTAAACGCGCTCGCAGAGCGCTGCTATTTATATTAAACGCGAACAAAAATTCATTGTTTTTTTTCTGCAGTGTTTATGTAATCATTACTATTGAGATGTTACATATTTAACTCCTGAAAATTGACTGTGTAGTTTTAAGTGCAGCTTGTGAAATAAATGAAATTATCTATTTATCCGAATCTACTGCTCTTATATGACAATATATTTCCTTTAGGGCCGATTCAGACCGAAATGGAGCGGCACGGCGAGAACTAATTCAGTGTCAAATAATTTTAAACTTTATCTAGATACTAAAAAGTCCAGTACGCCAAGACGCGCGTGGCCGCGAGGCTGCTCGCGTCACCGCGCGACCTTTTCGAGCATTTCAAGCGGTACTGGACTTTTTAGTAAGTAGATAAAGTTCAAAATTATTTGACACTAAAAGTGCTCGCCGCGTCGCTGCCGGCCGCTGCCATTTCGATCTGAAGCGGTCCTTAAGAGTTCGCAGTAAGCTCGGCCGAATTTAAACGTAGTTACGCTCTCATTTTAAAACTACGTGTTGGATTCTGACGAAACTTTGCATATACAATGACATGAGGTATATCTATGTCTGTAATTAATTTATATGGTTACAGTTTATAAAACAAACGAAATACAGCAAAAACAAGTTTCGTATGAAAAACTAAAATTCGCTGTATTTTGTTTACTATGTTATCTGAAGCTACATAAACTAATTACAGACATAGATATACCTCATGTCATTGTATATGCAAAGTTTAGTTACAATCCAACACGTAGTTTTAAAATGAGAGCGTAACTACGTTTGTACGGAGAATCGAGCTTACTGCGGACTCTTAAGGTTCATGTAAAACATCCACTCTGTATATGTATAAGGAGATCGTTACCTCTGGACTGAAGGAAGGCGAGTGAATCCCCGCCGGGGAGTCCTCACCGTACGTGAGCGCCGCGTCGTCGCCGGGTATCGACAGCTGCTCCACCACTATTTGTTCCGTCGAAGACGACAGCCCGTTGGGAGATGGCGCATACGTATCTGTAACAAGTTAAATATATATATATATATATCCTCCCCTCTCAATTCAATTTACATCACGTAATTATAGAAAAAATAGCTTTTTATTGCGAGCTGGTAAAAGCCTTAATGAACTAACGAAGGAGCGGGATATTGACATTTTCAATAGCAACATCACCACTATAAGACGGATTTTAACAGACGAGTTTTTTAAGTGAGCGAGTCGCATGCGCGACAGCATATTACTGTAACGGTTGACTCATATCACTTAATAAATAATACTTTTTTTTTTCTTTCTTACATAGGTATTCATTGTATGCTTGTGGGTAACACGTTGTAAAATTTAGTGATAACCACCAATTGTATGTTAACCTGTTGCTACTGGTGGGAACCTTTAATTGGCTTTCTGTTACTAAGTTATATAACTAGCTTATATTATTATTTTGAATTGTTAGCTGTTGGTTCTCCGAAAAATAAATAAATAAATAAATATAAATAATAAATATATATATATATATATATATGTTGCGAACGCAACCGTTTTTAGTATTGTATCCTACTTAAATATTACTTCATATGCAGTAGCAAAACGCGCCCGTCGGGCACGGTTAGCATGAGAGGGGCTTTTAAAAGCACCAATAGAAGCGCTACACATACCCAAGTTTTATCCCTACCTAAATTCGTATATATATATTAGGGGACCATCTTACACAAATCGACCTAGTCCCAAACTAAGCAAAGCTTGTACTATGGGTACTAGACGACTTTAAACATACTTATATATAGATAAATAAATACTTATAGAAAACAAATATTCGTGCTCATCACACAAATAAATGCCCTTAACGGGATTCAAACCCAGGACCTCTTGCTTCGTAGGCAGGGTCACTACCAACTAGGCTAAAGCGGTCGTCGAAAAAATCAAAACATTTACCAAAAAGCCCAAGCTTTTTACAACACTTCCCGGTGACAGATTGAGCTGAAGTTTTGGGTATAAGTATAGTTTGAAAGAAAGAAAGAAAGAAGACATTTTTTCACTACACAAAAGACACACAGAGACAAAGGGAGTAGAAATACAATACAATTGACACAAAATGTGTGTGTCTTCACGGCAGTGAATCGGTCGCTGTCTCAGCATTATGCCGAGGTGTCAGACAGAGACACCTACAGCGCTGATTTTCAGACAGCACCGTACGTGACCCTTGACCGTTTGGATGACAATCCAATAGTATGTTATCATCGAGCTGATCTGATGATGGAGACGGAAGGTGGCCATGGGAATTCAGCACTTAACCGACGGAACCCCGTCGAGTTCGGGCTCGTTGGAATCGCCCGGGTCCGCGGGCGGAGCCACGTGGGCAACTAGTTAACAATAAAACAGTGCGTCACCTCTTCCGTACGCCGGCCCGGGCTCCGGCGAAGCTGTAGACACATGGCCGTTGTTGATCTTACTTTTCTTGCCTACTCCTTTACCTGGAACACAATATAGTACATTACGTACCTAGGGCGGTGAATTCGTGAATGCCCCAGATCGCAGGTGTTTGTGGCCCGAACCGAAGGTGTGGGCCATAAATATGCGATCTGGGGCTTTACGAATTACCGCCCGTGGTGCGTACACAATTTTACGTCTTCTCCCGGCTGTGAAGCGAGATTTGTCGGTAAATCTCACTGACCGCCCAGAGTGACGTAAACATATTATTATAACAATACGGGTGTAGACTTTAGACACTAATTAAAAAAATCAATAATGATGTATTTTTACAATCTTTTATTTAGTTTCACCTGTCCCGTTGTCTGTCTGTCTGCCTGTAATCAAATCTTGCAAGTTAAATTTGATCCACTTCCCGGTTTCCGATTGAGTTGAAATATTGCACGAATATGCAAATGACGTGACAATGCAATATTATGATGACGTGGAGCTGATCTGATGATGGAGCTGGAAGGTGGCCATAGGAACTCCGTAATAAAGCCACATAACCCCATCGAGTTTGGGCTCGTTAGAATCGTCTCAATAAGTAGTAGCTGGTACCAAAAATGAAATTTTTGACAGAAACTTATTCTTAAAAAAGCATTAAGAATGTAGTCAAATGGAGAAAAAAGCAACGCAAGAGGTGAAATAATCCGAAAGTTATGTGTCAGAAGTTTTAATTTATGTTCTGTCTCTTTTCCGCAAAACGCACCTTCATATGAATCGATTGTCTTTTACTATGGCGCTCGAGTATCGTGACGTCACGATCTGCAAGCGTTTTCTCTCTCTAAAAAGCAACATTAAAATGGATGCAGTTTAGTAGGATTTGCTTTAATGGGATTTTCGTCTTTAGGCCTATTTATTTGCCTTCTTTCTTTTGAAGTAATAATAATACATTTTGAGTCTACACTGCTATTCTCTATTCTAAATTCCAAGACTGATATATTGCAGGTAGTGATTTCGGGTGTGTGACTTTGCTCATGTGTCTCTTTGTTTATATGCATGTCATTTGTTATCAGGTCAATTTGGTGGGGCAGAGTGCTCGAACAAATTGTCGTAAATGTGGACACGCCGCTGGACAAAATCACCAATTTTTTTCAGGCACTTTTTAGGTCCATAGCTTTAAGTTTTTGATAGGAACCAACTCCTCCGTCGGCCATATTTGATTTCAAGTTTTGAATTTAATTAATTATTAGTAACCATATTATTTGGGTAACTATTCAAGAGGGTTACCCCATCGAAAGACTTAATCAAATGAAGGGGTTTTCCGGTCCCTAGTCGCGTCTATCTTTATGTACGTTTGGTGAATAGTCGCATCACATCGCAACAGACATCACGTCGGTCGGAAATCAGATCGGGAGCCAGATCGCACATCAAGTTGGTGATCAGATCGGGAGCCAGATCGCACATCAAGTTGGTCATCAGATCGGGAGCCAGATCGCACATCAATTTGGTGATCAGATCGGGAGCCAGATCGCACATCAAGTTGGTGATCAGATCGGGAGTCGGCACTCGATAATCAGGCGGATCTCACCTTTCCGGTGCGCTCTAAGAGGCACGTCGCTATCTGAGGAGTCGGCGCCGTTCCTGGCCTGCAGCCGCGCCTGCGCGAGCGCCGCTAGGGGCTCCGAGGACGAGCTGTCCGAGGCTGCCTCGAGGCCGGGCCGGTCGGGCGTCGGAGGTCGGGAGACGATGTCGCCGTTCATGCTCTCTGTTCAAAAATAATAATCATCATTCCTCATCGTATCCAAAATGACCACCGCCGGACGTAGGTCTTCCCCCAAAAAGTACCACAATGACCGGTCCTGCGCCACCCGCATCCAGCGGACTCCCGCCACTTTTACCAGTTCTCACTAAAGCGCCAAAGTGTCTAATTGATAGATGTGCATTTTCTATCTAACTAGTAGTAAGGGTTACTGAGCTAAGCCGCAGACGGACATGACGAAACTATAAGGGTTCCTTGTTGACTACGGAACCTTAAAAACACATTTTACAGGCATTCCCTCTTTATTATTAGTAAAGATGAGCACTCTACCTGCATGCGACTCGACACGAGCGCGCCGCGCGCGTCTCGTTCGCGGAGCGGAGCCGGACGCGGAGGCAGCAGCGGGAGCGGGAGCGGGCACGTGCGCCTCCCACAGCGCCGTGAACAGAGCGGACAGGCGGACGGTCATCGAGTAGATCTGCATGACAAATAAATTATAGCGGACGATCTTAGGCCCCCCACAAGGTGGACTGATGACCCGGTAAAGGTTGCTGGAGTCCGCTGGATGCGGGTGGTGCAGGACCGGTCATTTTGACACTCTTTTGGGGAGGCCTATGTCCAGCAGTGGACGTCTTTCGGCTGATATGATGATGATGATGGACGATCTTACACAAATCGAATTAGGGGCTAGCAAGTTTTTGCAGGGATTTGTCCAGATTTAAGCAACCAGTTTTTAAGACAGTCTTGTACATCAAAAACTGTTACATGATGTCTGTCAGAGTTTACAACAACATTCCCATCTGCCATATACATTGTTCTTGTCAAAACTTCGTCGTTGGCTCCATGACAATTGCTTTTATAATATGAATGACTTTATGCATTTTAGAACGTAGAATTTATTAATTTCTCCTTTTGATTATGCTGAAAATTTGATTTCGGAATCCATCAATCGTGTAATGTACCATAATTCTACAAAGAAATAATTTTGACTTTTTTATAGTTATAAATATTTAAAGAAAGAAAACATCCAAGACTCGCATATAAATTAATGCTCATCACACAAATGTTTGCTCTTAGGCAGGCTATCCACAAGGCTAAAACGGTCGTCAAATTAGATTATTTTAATTAATTATTTGAACATACTTTGACAAACAGGCGTAAAGCCTGATTGTTAGCGGACATAGCCTAGGGATGCCAATCTGGGGGTTAGGGTGGTCATTAAAAACCGAAAATTTTAAATTGCAATGAGTCACCCTCTTATACTGTTTTAATACGTGAAAAAATAACATATGTTTTTAAATTTTATTTTTGGATAAGGGGTCGCGGCTGAATTTTTTCTTTTTAAGGTATGCATTTCTGCGGCTGTCAAGCGGCGGTCGTGGGTTCGAATCCCGGCTCGTACCAATGAGTTTTTCGGAACTTATGCACGGAGTACCGGTGCACCGTTAGCTTTTCGGTGAAGGAAACCGGTCTAATGCCTAAGTTCTAGTTTTCCCTCTGGGTTGGAAGGTCAGATGGCAGTCGCTTTCGTAAAAATAGTGCCTATGCCAAATCTTGAAAATTAGGTGTCAACAACAAAGGAACAATACAAGAGGGTACATCAATGAAATTTCGACTTTTAGTTTTTTAAGGACCACCCTGGTGTTACATTGGCACACGCGTCATGCGTGATGCTGGTACTGTAAAGGTATGTGTTAATTCGGTGTGTTAAATGTGTTAACAACGATGAGGACGTTTCAGTGTGCGCTATGTCACCAGCTTACCAAACTAATGCTGGCCATACACCATGCTTCCTATCGTCCAATCGGCATGACGCTACCGATTGGATCAGTTAGTGACTGACCGTGCGTGGGAGTGGATTGGCATGAGTCATTCCAATCCACTCCCACACACGGTCAGTTCTAACTGATCCAATCGGTAGCGTCATGCCGATTGGACGATAGGAAGCATGGTGTATGGCCAGCATAAGGCGATGGGTCTTCATGGGCGCAGTTTGCAGAGCATGGGCGAGTTGCACCAACTTACGATTACAGACCGGTCAATAGGGGTGTAGACTCGAAAATTATTATTACTCCAAAAGAAAGAAGGCAAAAAAATATGCATAGGGACGAAAATCCCATTCAGAGATCTCAAAGAATTACGAAGTTACAACCGTTTTAATATTGCTTGTTAGAGAGAGAAAACGCAAACAGTGAGTGACGTCACATTACGGGATGCTGCCGGGGGGCCGCGTCGACAGCGGCGCCGAACACGTTGGGCGCGGCACATTGCCGTCTATTAGTGACGACACAATTTTTTTTTTTGAACCTGACTGTTGCTATAATAGGACGAACCCAATATAGCGGTCGAATTGCGTGGTTGGAGGGTAGCCTGGGGAAAATCCAGGGGGAGCCTCCGGCACGACCACGCGGGAAAGTTTGTACACTGGAATACTCTACGAGTTTGCGCTCCAGTGAGATTGGTTGAACGGTATCAACCGAATCTGGGGTGTGAGTGGTGTCGAACTACTGGGAGTTTAATCGCTGGTTCGCTAAAACCTAGCCTAGCTGAGAAGAGTCCAGCAAGAAACTCAGCTAGGCCCGACTTGGGTCGGACTGACTCTACCCGGTATGCGGCGGTACCGGGACGAATAGGGACTGTATGTGTCTGTGTTGTCGCGATCTCGCGGTGGACGTCCCCGCCGCCGCCGGCGGGAACGCCGAAGTGTACGCGATGTGTTGGACGCCGAAAGCACAGCGTTCCATCTTTCGATGGACGCTGTGATTTTGTCGTCCGGGTCCGTGAGTGTGTGCCTAGGACGCCGGACCGTGCGGCCCCTAATCAGTGAGCGCCGAGTAACGACAGAGGGGGGTGGGATGGGAACGTAATCAGCAGCCTTCGTAACTAACGGATTCCTATGGTGGGGAGCGTTGTCAATATAACGTCTGGCAGCCTGCTTAAAGAAACCATACATGGTGCTAATCCCCATGTCGTGGTGCAGGCTGAGGTTCGATTGGTACCACGGGGCACTAATCGCCCTACGGAGAAAACGATTCTGAATGACCTGAAGCGGCTTGAGCGATGACATAGGCACGTGAGCAAATGCTACACTTGCATATGTCATGATTGGACGAACACAAGTCTTGTAGAGTGTCAGCTTATTTCTAAGTGACATTTTACTAAACTTGTTGATCATCGGCCCAAGCCTTCCTAGTACGAACAACGCGCGGTTGCGAACCCTACGGATGTGGCTACGGAAAGTCAGTCTCCTGTCGAGGGTCACTGCAAGATATTTGGCCTCGTTGACCCAGGGGATGGGTCGGTCAAACATCTGGATCGGAGCTACCCGTCTTTCTGTACTAACGCAGTCAGACGGGTGGAAGACTATTGCAGTGCTTTTTTCCGGGTTGACTTCGATACGCCAAAGATTAAACCAACGACCTAGGTCGGTGATTGCCTCTTGGAGGTATCGCCGGATAGTAGCGTACTTACAATGGGTCGTAAAGAGCGCGGTGTCGTCCGCAGACGACACAATCTACAAGCGTCATCGTTTCATATGAAGTTGCGTTTTGCGAAAAAGGGACAGAACATACCCCTTCTTAAAACTTTGGACACTTAGAACGTCGTGATTATTTAACCTTTTGCGTTGATTTTTTCTCCATTTGACTACATTTTAAATCCTTTTTCGAGAAAATATGACATTATTGATTATTTTATTTAGTGTCTACACCCCTATTGTTAACCTTTATGGCCGTGGAGTCTCACAGGCGACTGGATGTTCTCGTTTTGTTAGTTTGATTAAATGAAGTCCATACTTGAAGGTTAAATATGGCGCTCACAGCTGTCCTCCCATAGCAACTTGTCAAACGGACACTTCCATACATTCAGATTTCTACGTCACTCTGGGCGGTAAGTGAGATATACCGCCCACGGGCGCAGCGGCAAATCTCACTTCGCACCCAGGAGAAGACGTAAAATTGTGTACGCCCCATGGGCGGTAATTCGTAAAGGCCAAGATCACATATTTATGGCCCTCGCCTTCGGTTCGGGCCACAAACACCTGCGATCTGGGGCATTCACGAATTCACCGCCCTAGGTACGTAATGTACTATAACGAACCCTGCTTACGATTACAGATTGGTTTGGTTTGGTGCAACCCACCCGAACACTTTCAGTGTTAGGAATCCGCTAGGTGGACGGCCTGCTTGTAGGCGCTTTCCTCTACATACAGTTTTTCGCATGTCATCGGCTACAAGCGTAGCGCTACGGAATGTTTATAAACTGTCGCAATCGCAAAAAATGATTTCCCAACTCTATCGTTTGTCCGAATTTTCCTTTCGGCACAAAGCCGTTTTTCTCGGAAACTATGAAATTATCAGGATTATTATAAAACAAACCTAACCTCACCTAATGGTGTCTACAAGATAATTATGTAAAAATAATCAAAAACTATGCGGTCTTCGAGGAAACTGGCTTTTTGCCGAAACGAAAATTCGGACGACACAGTCGGAGAGCAAAATTTAGGGATTGCGATAGGATACCCTACGAAATCGTCGGCCGTGGATGTGTTAAACACAATTATGCCAGCCGGTGACTCAAAGCATTTTGATGAACCCTCACTGAAGATAATTTCTAAAAGAAAACATGCATGCACGCAGCAGCATTGAAGTTTTAAGGGAAAACCACTACAAAGATCGTCGGCCGTGGATGTGTTAAACACAATTATGCCAGCCGGTGACTTAAGCATTTTGATGAACCCTCACTGAAGATAATTTCTAAAAGAAAACATGCATGCACGCAGCAGCATTGAAGTTTTAAGGGGAAACCACTACAAAGGTCTACTCTCGCGTTACCTGACTCGTGTCCTGGACGAGCAAGCGGTGCAACACACAAACACACATCAACAAAGTGCACACACACAATCATTTCATACCAAATACTTATTGAATAGATAGAAAACATGCAACTGATGTAGATTTTTCCCTACAAACAAATAATAACTTTACTGTACAGACGGGGTGCGTAACGATGCCTAGATATTTTTTGATATAATATTAGTCGCGATATCGCTCATTTCATATAATTATCCTACTAATATTATAAATGCGAAAGTTTGGATGTTTAGATGTTTGGATGTGTGTTACTCAATCACGCTTAAACGGCTGTACCGATTTTAATGAAATTTTGCACGAAGATAGTTTATAGCCTGGATTAAAATATAGGATAGTTTTTATCCCGGGTCCACGCGTACGAAGTCGCGGGCGGAAGCTAGTCATTTTATATAATGATCATTTGATGTAATAACATTTAATATAACATACTTTAAGTCTAATGCATATTTCCTATAATGAACATATGATATAACTAGCTTCCGCCTGCGACTTCGTCCGCGTAGACCCGGGATAAAAACTATCCTATATTTTAATCCAGGTTATAAACTATCTTCGTGCAAAATTTCATTACAATCGGTTCAGCCGTTTAAGCGTGATTGAGTAACAAACATCCAAACATGTAAAGTTTCGCATTTATAATATTAGTAGGATGTTAATTTCTTCACGCCGTGTTAAAGAGGAAACACTAAGTTCGAGATAATTGAGAAATAGGTATTTGTAAAATGTATTGCTGTCGCGCCAACCACAAGCCTCCCCCGCAGAGCGCGATAGAGACAACTGCAGCTTGGATCGAAAATACCTATTAAAAGTACATAACATCAACGTTTCGTAGTCCCCTGATTTCTTTTCCAAAACTTGACCTATTTAACTATTCTTTTTATTAAAAATCTGAGAAAGGCTTTGGCCGTGTTCCTATGTTTTCCTTTTTTTTAATTAATCTAGTCAAAATAGTTTTCTGGATGTTTGAACACAGCGGAAAATCTGGCATTTTTTTTAGGTTTTTGAAGGTTAATCTCTCTTTTAAGAATAAATTTATGAAAAAAGAAAACATAGGAACATGTTAATAGTAGCCATAGATTTATGGAAAAAATTTTTTTGCTCTAGTGCCATTATCCAGGGAGAAAACAGGGGACTACGTTTCTATGGGAAAACGCCGTTGTGTTTCCTCTTAAGAGTCAACTTATAATATAAAACAGGGGACTACGTTTCTATGGGAAAACGGCCGTTGTGTTTCCTCTTAAGAGTCAACTTATAATATAAAACAGGGGACTACGTTTCTATGGGAAAACGGCCGTTGTGTTTCCTCTTAAGAGTCAACTTATAATATAAAACAGGGGACTACGTTTCTATGGGAAAACGGCCGTTGTGTTTCATCTTAAGAGTCAACTTATAATATAAAATAGGGGACTACGTTTCTATGGGAAAACGGCCGTTGTGTTTCCTCTTAAGAGTCAACTTATAATATAAAACAGGGGACTACGTTTCTATGGAAAAACGGCCGTTGTGTTTCCTCTTAAGAGTCAACTTATAATATAAAACAGGGGACTACGTTTCTATGGAAAAACGGCCGTTGTGTTTCCTCTTAAGAGTCAACTTATAATATAAAACAGGGGACTACGTTTCTATGGGAAAACGGCCGTTGTGTTTCCTCTTAAGAGTCAACTTATAATATACTCACTTCCGCAGAACATAAAAGAGATGATATGACAAAGAGGAGAAAGGCATCCGGATTGTCTTTGCGTGTGTGTACCTATAAAAATCTGACTGACTCACTATCAACGCCCCGCCCAGCCCAAACCGTTGAACCTAGAAATCTGTTGTATTTTTTACAACAGGTCGTTTATATAACGTAGCCGCTAAGAAGGGATTTTTGAAAATTCCACCCTCAATGGGGTAAAAAGGGGGTTGAATGTTTGTATGGGAATGGAGTAAAATTTTAATCGTGAGACTTGAAACTTTGTGTACAGACTCCTTATTACAATACAATAAGAGTAATTTCTGCGTTTTGGAATAGCTCACACCTAAGCGGTTTAAATAGGGGTGCAAATTTGTGTGAACTGATTTAGATGAAATTTGGTATAGAGATAGTTTCGAGTCCCGCGCAAGGACATAGGATAGTGTTTATCCCCAAACGGGTTGAAATGAGGGGTGAAAATTTGTATTGAGCTACGATATAAGGGCATTTTTAAAAATTCGTGTACCGATTTGCGTGAGTTGAGAAATAAAAATTAAGTCGGTGTCAGTTTTGAGACGACAATTAAGCATTCCAATTATGTGAAATTGAACTTGTTTCACATGTAAATAACGTGTATATGCATAGAATTTATAAATTAAAAAGAAAATGTAATTTGTATACATACTGTATACTTAATTGTCGTCACAAAACTGACACTGACTTAATATTTATTTAACAACTCACGCTAATTGGGTACACGAATTTTTAAAAATTCCCATGAACGAGTTCCACGCGGACGTTGTCGCGGGCAGAAGCTAGTCAACTATATATACTGACCCGGCTCCGCTTGTTGGTGTTGTAAAGCCGGCTATTGTGGAAGATGAGCGCGAGGTCGCGGTCATAGTAGAAAGAGTGAACAAGTAGGCTATCTCCGGCCCAATGCGCGATATAATTACCTACCGTACTTACCTGTCTCAGGGTTGTCACTTTTAGCTAAATTTTAATTGAGTGCCTAGAAACCGGCAAGGTTGTATTTTTTACTTGTGTTGTCTGGGCTCAGGGTTTGTGAGTTCAATTTCGTCAATTATTTTAAATTACAATTTTATAACTGTAAGTACTTAGTTACTATACCTACCTACAATATTGAGAAATCGGCATGACTAAACGTAAACAAAGCAATACCGGCATATTAATTGACCAAAAGTACCTACTACATTATAGTGGGAAAGTAGGCCTGCCTACTTCGTCTGTCTGTCAAAAAATAACGAAAGTACTTAATAATTTTCTCATATCAAAATAATCCGCTCTGAGCGTGTTTATCCAAATAATAATTATACATTGTGCCAACTTTAAAACATTAATAATAAAACCTTGCATCGGCGCGCATGGCCTTGACCTGCGTTGACCCCACATTGTGGCTCACTGTGCGTTTTTTTAATTGACAACTTAATTCATACTTAGTCCCAAAACTACACGTGATCTTGAATGGGGGGATAGGGTAGCGTTATAATGACAAATATCAACAAAGGAGGAGGGGGGGTGGTCAAAATTAGGCCTTATTTATGATCACATGATTACTGGACGAGCCCTTGTAATTAAGCTAGAATAAGTGACCTGCGTAACTGTCCTGTACAGTAGGTAACCTGAACAGAGACAACTCTGGAATTGATGAATTATTTAGACACCCAAACACACAGCAATAAGTTCTGCGATAATTACTTATTTTTCATCAATTTAGCGGTGCCGGTAAGCCGTGACGCGCGAACCTAGCGTGGTGTTAGCCCCGACTGGCGCACTGAGAAACGGGTCGAGATTTTGTTTGAGTGTGCGTGCGGCGACGCATAGATACTATGGCGCACACATACAAGCCGCGCGCGGTGCGTTTGTATGAAGATAACGTACTTTGCACTCTTTCCACTATGTCGCGGTGCACGTGCGCGGGCCGCGTGTAGCGGCCGGCCGCCAGCCGCCGGGACACGGTGCCCAGGTCCATGGGGCTCTTCACAATGGTCAGTACCACGCGGACGGAGTCGCGGGCTTCTGCCCGCGACTCCGTCCGTAGTTGACTAGCTTCTGCTAGCCAACTATATATACTGACCCGGCTCCGCTTGTTGGTGTTGTAAAGCCGGCTGTTGTGGAAGATGAGCGCGAGGTCGCGGTGCACGTGCGCGGGCCGCGTGTAGCGGCCGGCCGCCAGCCGCCGGGACACGGTGCCCAGGTCCATGGGGCTCTTCACGATGGTCAGGTAATCTGAAACGACAGGGCGCGACGTCAATATAAGTAGTCTAGTAAATTCAAATAGTATCGAGGGTTATCGTGGGATGTTGAGGTGATTTCGAGGCAGTAAAGTAACTGAGGATGCTATTAGGAAACGGTCAGTCCATATTAATAGGCTATTCTACGTTTTATTTAATTGCAAAATTTTCGTATAGATTCGATAGTCAACAGGTATTTTTATTTCCTCAAAATAATATCGCTCTATGGAAATAAATAATGGTTGAAATTTTAACGTTACATACGCGCTAAAGAGGCAGCCGCCGTTATGGTGACGTCATAACTGCAAACTGTGAAAATATGGCATTTGTTTGCTTTTTAACGATTATTGTGAATTAAACCAGAACCCGTAATCATAGCACCGCACAGTATAAGTTGGTTGCGTTTGACATTACTACCTGTCATTTTACTCGTTGAATAAAAAACAGAGTTTAGGTGGTTGAATTGGGCTAGCAGGACCGCTAAATTATGCCGCAAGGGCATTCTTAGACCTAAGATTCACGACACGGGTGATCCCTCGCACTGATACAGGTGGGTCTCAGCCGCGTAGCGTATTCTCCTGTGAATTTGACCCATGACCTGTCGAGTAGCGACAAGTCCGGCGGACAGAAGGCCTAGCACAACTGACGCCGCGCCGCGACGCGAGTCGAGAAAGATCTACCATCCTCTACCTAATTTGTACGATGCGGGTGCGACAGGAGACGCTCCGTCGCGCACGAAGCGACTTGTCAGCAAGTTGTGCTAGACTTACTGATGATGTGCGTATGAAAGTTAGGCATTGCAGCAGTATAGTCAGGGGCATTAATATCGGTACAAAGATAAGGACATAAATATCTGTACACGCCTAAATGTCAGTGATAATAGCGTCCTGTGCAGATATTTATGTGTTATTGTTATGTTTCTAAATAAGTTTATATTGATATGTATGTTAGTCTGTAAGCTATGTGTAAATATGTGCCTTTGTTGCGTGATTTAAATGAATGAATGAATAAATACGACTAACAACGAGTGTAGTGTAGTGTAGTGTAGTGTAGTGTTTGATGTTGGAAGGGTGTTATTAGACTCACCAGGCGCCTGGTCGAGCGAGACGGGCTCCCGGAAGGGCCCCGCGTCGCTGGAGGCCGCCAGCTCCTGCAGCACGCGCGCGCACGCCGCGCGCCACGAGACCGCGGCGGCACGGCCTCGCGCGCGACGCGACTGTACACATCAATGTTGTTATAACTAGAAATACTAGTGAAACTGCACAGATTCACTATTTTACGTTCCAGTGTAAATTATAGCACGCTTAATAACTGTCGAGAACATTACAGGTTTGTAGATACACATTACGTAGACAACTACATAAATTAAAATTTGAAAAGATGCCCATCATATAAAAACATAGTTTTGAAACATCTCCACAGACAATACTCTCTTTAAAAAAAAACACTTCAAATGCACAAATCACTACGATGCCACAAACAGTTTTTTTTGCGATTGGGGCTCGATTTGTACTTATTTACAAGCTTTTATTTAGTTTCACCTGTTGGCCATCAAATCTTGCAAGTTAAATTTGACTTCCCGGTGACCGATTGAGCTGAAATTGTGGGTAAAGTATAGTTTGTATTTCAATATTATGGTACCATCGAGCTGATCGGATGATGGAGACAAGTGGCCATGTGAATTCAGTACTAAACCGACGTACCCCCGTCGAGTTTGGGCTCGTTAAAATCGTCTCAATGAGCAGTTGATGACGGTATACAGAAAAGTACAGTCGGCAATAAAAGCTTGTACCAAAAACGAAATTTTTGTCTGAAACTTATAATTAGTAGAAAAACAACGCGGCGTCGGTTACGGGTACAGTGGGTGTTGACCCTTTCACTGCCACAGTCGGCCATAGCCGACAACGCAAAATCGTGACTACGACGCCACAGTCGGCGCTGGCCGACAAACATTTGTTCATGAATACCTATTGAAAAACAGCCCATTTTTATGGTGGCGTTATTTCTTTACCCATTTTAATTCTACCCCCGTGGCGTCAGTGGCACAGCATATTGCTTCGCCGTCGGGCAGTGAAAAGGTTAAAATACATTCCAAAAGCCTTACCTTAGTGGGCTGGCTGGGCGCTGGCTCGTCGTCTTCCGACCGAT
The DNA here is from genome assembly GCA_947049275.1 of Epinotia bilunana. Classification (NCBI taxonomy): domain Eukaryota; kingdom Metazoa; phylum Arthropoda; class Insecta; order Lepidoptera; family Tortricidae; genus Epinotia; species Epinotia bilunana. Next base: position 6,232,710 of record OX346276.1, on the reverse strand, counting down.
AGGAAGCGGCCAGCTCGTGGTACTTTGCGACCACGTCCACTTCGCGCCAATGGCTGTAAACAATAACAATATCATGAGGGCCGCTTTGGCCTATAGTACGGGCCAAAGGAACGTTCCGATGGTGTAATGAACTGAGCTGTCAAGAATGCGGCTAACGTCGATATTGCTTATAATACCGATGAATTACGCTTGCTCGATGAAACAGTATTATCTTCATTATTATAGTACCGGTTGCTATATTTTTTAATGTTTTCGGTTTAAGTATTATTCTAGAATTAAAGTAATTAAAATCAGTCGTATAGCAGCTTTATAGTATATTAAGAATGCCCTAGTTATGTGATGTGAGCTATTATTAAACGAGTACTTAGCAGACACGTTGCGACACGCATCCATACAAGCAGGTAGTAAAAGGAGCGGGCCGGCCTATTGATTTATGGCCTCACCGGAACGTTCCTTTGGACCACTATAGTTAGTAGCGACCCTGCCTAGAGTGCCCAGGAAGCTGATGAACACAAAAAAGTAGGTGTATATTTTTTTGTAATTTGAGTATTCAGCAAAATGTCCGTGACACACGGAGAGACAGATGGACATGACGCAACTACTTGACAGGGAAATACAACTTCGCACTGGTGGTTATTTACTAGAGAAAGGCCGATTAGCCTACTAGTCGGCTGCCTGGAAGGCCGACTAGTCTGCTAGGCCGATCGTGGACTTCGGCTAAGTTCGGTTGCAATCGGGAAACTTCGTTTTGCTTTGCCGTCGCGCTGTCTGCGTTCAAAGTACCAAATGTGATTATAAATCTGTATTTGTGTAAAATATAAAAAGAATGGTAAAAATGGCAGTTTACTTATTTTATGTCTCGTTTTCCTGTGACCCATAAAGTGCCGACTAATCGGCACATTTGGCCGACTAGTCGCCGACTACAAATGCGGCCGGATAGTCGGCTTTTCCGAATAGGCGGCGACTAGTCGGTACATATCTATTATTTTCCCATTGGGCTCCTTTTTTGCCATTCCGGCTACGTAAAGCTAAAAACAGGTCATCTTCGAGGGGCCAATGTGGGCCAGTGCGGTCGGGAGCCGGGAGGGTTAGTGGCTGGTGTGTGTGTGGCTGAGTGGGTGGTGACCTGATGATGTGGAGCAGCAGGTCGGTGATGAGCCGCGCCTGGCGCACGATGGGCGAGTGCGGCTTGTTGAAGCGCTCGGCGTTGCTCGCGAGGTAGCGCACGTCGAACTGCGCGGCCGCCGCTCGCCGGTAGAACTGTTACAAACAAATAACGGGATCAATATAAATATTAGAGGGCAATCTTACACAAATCGACCTAGTCCCGAACTAAGCAAGCCACTTATTAGGATTGTCAGGTCTATCAATCGCAGGCGCAGCGTGGGTAGACCCCCACAAAGTGGACTGCTGACCTGGTAAAGGTCGCGGGAGTCTGCTGGATGCGGGTGGCGCAGGACGGGTCACTTTGGCAGCGGACGTCTTTCGGCTGATATGATGATGGGTCTAACAATAGGTTTCTGCATGCCTACCCCACAAAAAGTTTCCGTGAAATTACACTTGCCTTTCGTGACCGACGTCGGTCTTCTCATGAGCGTCATCCCCACACCGAACATCGCAAACCACCGTAAGGGTTTTGTTAAAATGATGAAAGCGTAGTTGAACAGAGTAGGCTAGTACATAACGCTAGGCGGAAGTGCTTGGCGGACGGCGTCAAACTTTTCTATCTCTACGATTAAAAGGCTAAATGATGCCACATGCCCCATACTGTAGGTCGCATGATGTAAGTATACCTACCCACACAATTTATTTACCGGAACTGAAGGATTTTCAAACTTTTTTTCTCGACCTTCTGCCATATTCGGAGTAGGCCCACGGTCTGTGGGTCAACACGAGTTTATTTCGTTGTTTGCCCTGCAGCCAGCAAGAGATGTACTCACCAGATGGTCGAACCGGGAGCGGATGGTGCTGAGATCGATGGGGTACGGCACGACGAGCGCGTAGGTGGGGTACAGCTGCAGGTCCACGGGGGCCACGAAGGGTTCCGCCGCGGACAGGGACATCACCTGTCCATACAGAACACATCTCATATAGAGGGAAAGAGCGCAAGGAAACACCCTCACTTATGGCCTTTCAGAAAAATCACAAGCGCGCTGCCGATCAGTTATAAATTATAATCCGGTAACCTTGTCGCCTGAAAGTACGGGGTACTTTGCGTAGTTCTGATTTTTACCCGTCTGCCGAAGGTTAGGAGGGTTATGTTTTTCGAGCGTATGTATGTATGTATGTGACCTTATTCTTTGGCACGCCCTGCAGCCTAAACCGTTTGACGGATCTTGACATATGGGGTGTCGTTAGATTCCTCTTGTTCGTGGGAGTGAAATAGGCTTTAAAATTTAAAAAAGCAGTTGGGTTTTAGGAAAAAAAAATTTTTTTTCTTCACTTTTTCGCACGCTTTTTTTTTATAAAAAAATTATGATGATATTAAATTGTCTCTGCAGACCAAATAGTTTCCGAGATAAAGGTACTATCAAAAACTAGTCCATTAGGGTTATGATAGAAACTTTCGCGGTAATTAAGATTTTTGACAAAGTTGCGTTCGGCGCTCGAGGTCACAAACTTGGATCATTGGATTGGTGGTTTCTGGTACCTCTGGTCCCACCTATGAGGACGCTGGGTTACCTGGTGGACATGGTGCGCTATGGCGCGGCAGGCGGCCGCGCGGTCCCCTCGCGGCGGCCACTCCCCGGGCTCCGCCTTGTACAGCACGGCTTCCAGCTCGTGCGGCAACACCGGCACCGCGCCGCCAGGTGCTGAGGGCAGTCTGCAGGCGAAAATGTGCTTTAAGGGGATGCCTTGATCTGACTCTAACACGCCCCCTACAGAGATACGCTTATGCCTTCCGCGCACGAGAAAAAGAGATGTAACACTCTTCGGGAACGGCTTTTTTGGACAAATATCGATAAATACCTAACTTAGTGAAGTTTTATTTAAATTTCATCAAGTGAGATTTTAGATGAGATATAATACTATAGTATTAACTTGATTGTGTCGTAAAATAATGTATCGTTTGAGTAGGCTGAGTAAAAAAAGGAAAATACAGACCCAACTTTGGTTTTTTTTTCTATCGAGGAAATTTTAAGCAATCATTTATTCATCAAATCAGATAAACAATATATATGAAAATCAGACCTTATTGTTTCTTGAATGATGAATTAATGATTATAATTGTTAGTGTTTAGGTTGATATTTTTAATGTTTAGGTTTAAATATTCCGATTAAGGAAAAGAAGTCCATAATTGACTACTTTTTACCGTGTCAAATTTGTCAAATTTACATTTACATTCTCATATGGTTACCCATATGAGACCGTTTGTTTCTTAATAAATAAATAATTGGATTAGCTTAATAATAATGTTTAAAAAGTGTTTCGTAATTACCAAGTGCGCTCGTTAAATGTTAAACTTCATACTACAATAATAATCTGCATGCTACTTATATTTGTACACCTACACTAGTGGGTAAAACATAGAGAACGATTTTGTTATATAATATGCAAGCTTATGTTTCACAAATAAAAATTCTGATTCTGATTCTTAATCTAGTCAGAACGATGTTTAGCCCAGTCATTATACCCAAAAAACCGACCCTACCCGTGAATAATTTGTTTTTAGACTATTTTTTCGTAGGCCCCTCGGGGGGGTCATTGGGAGTGTAAATTAAATAAGTAGACTGAATCAGGCTCCTGCGTACGAGGGGTGATCCAAAAGTAATGATAACTGAATACTTATTGAATCGGATTAAAATAAATAGGTATGCCGTTACTGGCCATAAAGACGCCTTAGTAAATAAAAAAATATGTATCTGTCAGAGAGTTGCAGCTGTTTTTTCACGAGCAGTCGGAACAATAACGCAAAAATGGAGAAAACTGAAGTGAGAGCGGTTATTAAATACTTCTGTTTGAAAAAAATGTGTACTAAAGATATATACGCTGAATTAGTGGGAACACTGGGCGAGTCCGCTCCGCCGTATTCCACAGTGGCACAGTGGTCAAAGGAGTTTAACTTGGGAACAACATCCACTCAAGATGAACGTCGCGAAGGCCGTCCATCTGTCGCCATTACTGGAGAAAACGTCAAAAAAATTCATGATCTCGTTTTAACAGATAGAAGGATGACTATTAGGCATCTAGTTGAGCTCACAGGCATCTCGTGTGCCAGCATTCAAAGAATCTTAACTGATGAACTACACATGAAAAAAGGCTCCGCTCGTTGGGTGTCTAGAATGTTAACGGCTGAGCAAATGAAGATACGATGTGAGATTTCGAAGTCTAATCTTGACAAATATCAAACTGATCCCGAAACATTTTTGCGTCGGTTTGTAACCATGGACGAGTCTTGGATCCACCATTTCGATCCTGAGACCAAACAGCAATCCATGACCTGGAAGCGAGCGTCTTCCCCTACACCGAAGAAATTCAAGGTAGCAAGCTCCGCTGGTAAGGTCATGGCTTCAGTGTTTTGGGATGCTGAGGGAGTCATAATGATCGAATACCTGGAAAAGGGAACCACTATTACGGGCTCCTACTACGCTGACCAAATACGCAGATTGAGAGAGGCAATCAAAGAAAAGCGGCGGGGTAAACTTCGAGCTGGCATCCTGTTCCACCAGGGCAACGCACCACCCCACAAGGCCGGCGTTGCGATGGCTGCCATCCGTGATTAAGGGTTCGAATTGCTGGAACACCCCCCATATTCGCCAGACCTAGCCCCCAGCGACTTTTATCTCTTTCCACGGCTGAAGGAAGATCTTAGAGGCAACAAATTTTTGAATGATGGCGAGGTAATGGCCGCTGTGGAGACATTTTTGGAGGGTCAAGAAAAAGCTTATTTTTTAAATGGAATTCGTGGTCTGGAGAAACGATGGTCTAAGTGTGTAGACTTGGAAGGAGATTACGTAGAAGAATAAATTATTTTATTTAACATTTTATGTGTCTTTCATACTGATTATCATTACTTTTGGATCACCCCTCGTATATTCGAAAAACAGTTTTTCTTGAATAATTCAGCCATTTTTGATTTTACAGTACAACCGTGAAAACAAAAACTGTAGGAAATTTGATTGAAGAACTAATTATTCACGGGTCAAAATCTATAATGACTGTACTAGTTTCAAAGCACGCGATAATTTCCAATGCACCGCCTTAACGGTAAGAATGAAGGACTTGTATTGATTAGTGTCTGTAATGAAATCTTGCAAGTCAAATTTGACCCACTTCCCGGTGACCGAGTGAGCTGAAATTTTAGGTACAAGTATGGTTTGGATGACAACTCAATATTATGTTACCATCGAGCGGATCTGACGATGGAGACAGTTGGTGGCCATGGGAATTCAGTACTTAACCGACGTAACCCGTTGAGTTTGGGCTCGTTAGAATCGTCTCAATGAGTAGTTTATGATATACAGAAAAGTACACTCGACAATAAAAGCTTGTAAAAAAAAAGACCGGGTTGCACTCCGGCAGTGTCGGCAGAAGTGAAAACTCAATGACATTGTAAAAGTTTTTCGAATCTCACGTCTTACGAATCTTACGGTCACGTGACCTGTGGCAAGCTTAGCAATTTTTCCCCATCACAAAAAGTGCACAGCGCCGCTAAATAAGTATTCACTTATTTTTTTTTTTAATAAACTTATTTTTCTATGATTCTAGCCAGCAGTCCTGAGGCTTTTGGTGAGTCTTAGTTGTCTGTGGTAGACGCCACCATAGGGTATCCTGACCCGACATAACCTCAGAAGGCAGTTTATCGGTCTCTATAAAACGACGCTGTTGAAGACCCACCTCTCCGGGTCCATGGGCTCGAGGTCCCACGGCGACAGCCTCTCGACCTCGCCGTTGTCCCAGCGCACTTTGAGCGACAGGAAGTTGGCGGCGGCGGCGCGCGCCCAGCGCTCCGCGAGCTCCGGGTCGTGCGGCGGCGCGCCGGAGTCCCCGCCCGAGGTGGCAGTGTTCTCCAGCACGACGCCCGTCCACCAGGAGTCGTCGATCATGCAGCGGAACCTGACAAAGAAGATAGTTTTCATGTTTGGGTTGTACCTTGTTTTACCAACAATTGTTCCATCGAATGTGTGTTTCGCAGAATTTTCATTTCATCGAAAACCATTTTTTCAGAATCAGTAAACTTTCAGGAATGTTATAAAACAAACCTATCCTAACCTAATGGGTTCTGCAGAATGACCTTTTAGCTGTACCTAAAAAATTAAAGGTTTCCGAGGAACAGAAATTCGGTGAAACCATGCATTCGGTGAAACATTTGTCGGTGAAATAAGGGGACATCACGTTTTTGTTCTTGTATTGCCATGGTTTTCCCGGGTAACTTAAAGTTACATTGTTATGGGGTTTAAATCCACTAAGCACGTGTTTTTGTTATATTGGTAAACCCATTCACAAGTTACAATTACAAAAGGCGAACTTAATGCCATAACGCATTCTCTACCAATCAACCTGTAGGCCAAACAGAAAATAACCATAGCTGGTGCACGGTATGAGTACAACACAGAAATAAAGTAAGCGGAAAAATTACTGCCCTTAGAATTAAATGCTGCAATGATAAAGGAAGTAATTACCGGTCGCCGCTGGTCCAGCCGCGAGCGCAGCCCGCGCTGTACTGCTGGCGCAGCACCAGGAAGTCGATGACGTCGGGCATGTCGTGGTACACCACCACGATGCTGCTGCCCTGCTGCGAGGGCCCGGCGCGGGGGAGCGAGCACGCGATACGCACGCACGCCACCCGGGGTGGTTTGATGGAGTAATTACCGGTCGCCGCTGGTCCAGCCGCGAGCGCAGCCCGCGCTGTACTGCTGGCGCAGCACCAGGAAGTCGATGACGTCGGGCATGTCGTGGTACACCACCACGATGCTGCTGCCCTGCTGCGAGGGCCCGGCGCGGGGGAGCGAGCACGCGATACGCACGCACGCCACCCGGGGTGGTTTGATGGAGTAATTACCGGTCGCCGCTGGTCCAGCCGCGAGCGCAGCCCGCGCTGTACTGCTGGCGCAGCACCAGGAAGTCGATGACGTCGGGCATGTCGTGGTACACCACCACGATGCTGCTGCCCTGCTGCGAGAGCCCGGCGCGGGGGAGCGAGCACGCGATACGCACGCACGCCACCCGGGGTGGTTTGATGGAGTAATTACCGGTCGCCGCTGGTCCAGCCGCGAGCGCAGCCCGCGCTGTACTGCTGGCGCAGCACCAGGAAGTCGATGACGTCGGGCATGTCGTGGTACACCACCACGATGCTGCTGCCCTGCTGCGAGGGCCCGGCGCGGGGGAGCGAGCACGCGATACGCACGCACGCCACCCGGGGTGGTTTGATGGAGTAATTACCGGTCGCCGCTGGTCCAGCCGCGAGCGCAGCCCGCGCTGTACTGCTGGCGCAGCACCAGGAAGTCGATGACGTCGGGCATGTCGTGGTACACCACCACGATGCTGCTGCCCTGCTGCGAGAGCCCGGCGCGGGGGAGCGAGCACGCGATACGCACGCACGCCACCCGGGGTGGTTTGATGGAGTAATTACCGGTCGCCGCTGGTCCAGCCGCGAGCGCAGCCCGCGCTGTACTGCTGGCGCAGCACCAGGAAGTCGATGACGTCGGGCATGTCGTGGTACACCACCACGATGCTGCTGCCCTGCTGCGAGAGCCCGGCGCGGGGGAGCGAGCACGCGATACGCACGCACGCCACCCGGGGTGGTTTGATGGAGTAATTACCGGTCGCCGCTGGTCCAGCCGCGAGCGCAGCCCGCGCTGTACTGCTGGCGCAGCACCAGGAAGTCGATGACGTCGGGCATGTCGTGGTACACCACCACGATGCTGCTGCCCTGCTGCGAGGGCCCGGCGCGGGGGAGCGAGCACGCGATACGCACGCACGCCACCCGGGGTGGTTTGATGGAGTAATTACCGGTCGCCGCTGGTCCAGCCGCGAGCGCAGCCCGCGCTGTACTGCTGGCGCAGCACCAGGAAGTCGATGACGTCGGGCATGTCGTGGTACACCACCACGATGCTGCTGCCCTGCTGCGAGGGCCCGGCGCGGGGGAGCGAGCACGCGATACGCACGCACGCCACCCGGGGTGGTTTGATGGAGTAATTACCGGTCGCCGCTGGTCCAGCCGCGAGCGCAGCCCGCGCTGTACTGCTGGCGCAGCACCAGGAAGTCGATGACGTCGGGCATGTCGTGGTACACCACCACGATGCTGCTGCCCTGCTGCGAGGGCCCGGCGCGGGGGAGCGAGCACGCGATACGCACGCACGCCACCCGGGGTGGTTTGATGGAGTAATTACCGGTCGCCGCTGGTCCAGCCGCGAGCGCAGCCCGCGCTGTACTGCTGGCGCAGCACCAGGAAGTCGATGACGTCGGGCATGTCGTGGTACACCACCACGATGCTGCTGCCCTGCTGCGAGGGCCCGGCGCGGGGGAGCGAGCACGCGATACGCACGCACGCCACCCGGGGTGGTTTGATGGAGTAATTACCGGTCGCCGCTGGTCCAGCCGCGAGCGCAGCCCGCGCTGTACTGCTGGCGCAGCACCAGGAAGTCGATGACGTCGGGCATGTCGTGGTACACCACCACGATGCTGCTGCCCTGCTGCGAGAGCCCGGCGCGGGGGAGCGAGCACGCGATACGCACGCACGCCACCCGGGGTGGTTTGATGGAGTAATTACCGGTCGCCGCTGGTCCAGCCGCGAGCGCAGCCCGCGCTGTACTGCTGGCGCAGCACCAGGAAGTCGATGACGTCGGGCATGTCGTGGTACACCACCACGATGCTGCTGCCCTGCTGCGAGGGCCCGGCGCGGGGGAGCGAGCACGCGATACGCACGCACGCCACCCGGGGTGGTTTGATGGAGTAATTACCGGTCGCCGCTGGTCCAGCCGCGAGCGCAGCCCGCGCTGTACTGCTGGCGCAGCACCAGGAAGTCGATGACGTCGGGCATGTCGTGGTACACCACCACGATGCTGCTGCCCTGCTGCGAGGGCCCGGCGCGGGGGAGCGAGCACGCGATACGCACGCACGCCACCCGGGGTGGTTTGATGGAGTAATTACCGGTCGCCGCTGGTCCAGCCGCGAGCGCAGCCCGCGCTGTACTGCTGGCGCAGCACCAGGAAGTCGATGACGTCGGGCATGTCGTGGTACACCACCACGATGCTGCTGCCCTGCTGCGAGAGCCCGGCGCGGGGGAGCGAGCACGCGATACGCACGCACGCCACCCGGGGTGGTTTGATGGAGTAATTACCGGTCGCCGCTGGTCCAGCCGCGAGCGCAGCCCGCGCTGTACTGCTGGCGCAGCACCAGGAAGTCGATGACGTCGGGCATGTCGTGGTACACCACCACGATGCTGCTGCCCTGCTGCGAGAGCCCGGCGCGGGGGAGCGAGCACGCGATACGCACGCACGCCACCCGGGGTGGTTTGATGGAGTAATTACCGGTCGCCGCTGGTCCAGCCGCGAGCGCAGCCCGCGCTGTACTGCTGGCGCAGCACCAGGAAGTCGATGACGTCGGGCATGTCGTGGTACACCACCACGATGCTGCTGCCCTGCTGCGAGGGCCCGGCGCGGGGGAGCGAGCACGCGATACGCACGCACGCCACCCGGGGTGGTTTGATGGAGTAATTACCGGTCGCCGCTGGTCCAGCCGCGAGCGCAGCCCGCGCTGTACTGCTGGCGCAGCACCAGGAAGTCGATGACGTCGGGCATGTCGTGGTACACCACCACGATGCTGCTGCCCTGCTGCGAGGGCCCGGCGCGGGGGAGCGAGCACGCGATACGCACGCACGCCACCCGGGGTGGTTTGATGGAGTAATTACCGGTCGCCGCTGGTCCAGCCGCGAGCGCAGCCCGCGCTGTACTGCTGGCGCAGCACCAGGAAGTCGATGACGTCGGGCATGTCGTGGTACACCACCACGATGCTGCTGCCCTGCTGCGAGGGCCCGGCGCGGGGGAGCGAGCACGCGATACGCACGCACGCCACCCGGGGTGGTTTGATGGAGTAATTACCGGTCGCCGCTGGTCCAGCCGCGAGCGCAGCCCGCGCTGTACTGCTGGCGCAGCACCAGGAAGTCGATGACGTCGGGCATGTCGTGGTACACCACCACGATGCTGCTGCCCTGCTGCGAGAGCCCGGCGCGGGGGAGCGAGCACGCGATACGCACGCACGCCACCCGGGGTGGTTTGATGGCGTATTTGATGCCCACTACTTTCGCCGCTTCGCAATCCTGACAGAAGACGAGAAACGTTGACCGTCAACAACAAGGAAGATGCAGATGTAATATTTACCATCATTTTGTGACCAAAATGTTGAAAAAACACAAAATAATAGCTAGTGAAACGTTTTTACTTTATACTGATTTCAAGCAATAATTACGATTTGAAGTAATGTGAAACGGAACGTGTTTTAACCTTTTAATCCAACAATCAGCGTCTCGTCCCTAAGTCAAACGTAGTCAAAAAAGGCAACTCTATGACACCTAGGGACATACCACGGACAAACAGATATGGCGATTGACACACATGAGTGATGTCACAGGAACTGTAGATCCGATTCGGCGCAAAAGTTGTCAGTTTGTAACAATTTTTTTTGACTATAAATCATAGTATTTGAATTTTTTAATAATGTCGTGGTCTATTTTACGTGAGATCCTATCAAATGAAAGCAAAAATGAAAATATTGCATCTTCCCTATGTCATAGCGCTACGCTAGTAGCCGACAACATGGGAAAAACCGTATGTAGTTGAAAGCGCCTACGAGCAGAGCGGTTTGTGGCGCTGAAATTGTTAAGCCGGCGAATAACTTGGTCTTGGTCGTGTTAATTGTCAGGATGGCCGTATAGGAAACTGACAATCTATTGGTCTTTAGGCACTGGTCCCACCGCCGGCTAGTAAGCTAGAAAAGTTGGGCGAGTAACGGTTCATTGCGTGCTGACCAGGCACAGTGTGATCAAGCGACCTTTACAGATCCGCAATGTAATGCTACTCGCCCAACTTTTCTAGCTTACTAGCCGGCGGTGGGACTAGTGCCTTACGAAGGAGTAATTGAGGTTATATATACTAACATATACATGAGCTTTTTCCCATGGCCTGTCTCTGGGCATCACCGGATACAGGTCCTTCTCAGCTACAGCTTCCAAGTACCGTTGGTGACCCTGTGGACAAAAAAGAAGCGGGTTGTTGCGGAGATACAACCGTTAATTAAGTTTAAGTGGATACTTCTTTGTTGGCTATGGAACCCTAATAAAAAAGAACCGGCCAAGCCTGCTATGATGACGACCGCTTTAGCCTAGTTGGTAGTGACCCTGCCTACGAAGCAAGAGGTCCTGGGTTCGAATCCCGGTAAGGGCATTTATTTGTGTGATGAGCACGAATATTTGTTCCTGAGTCATGGATGTTTTCTATGTATTTAAGTATTTATTTATCTATATAAGTATGTTTATCGTCGTCTAGTACCCATAGTACAAGCTTTGCTTAGTTTGGGACTAGGTTGATTTGTGTAAGATTGTCCTAATATTTAATATTTATTGTGCACCCGTAAAATATATATCTGAATTAACTCACTAAAATCTGTTTAAGTGCAGATACAGGTATATATGGCAACATTGACTGACGTAGCTCATTTGACTCGCGATACTTTAAAAATGGCGGTCATTTCAGCATTATTTTCATGTCCGCCACATAAACTAAATAACATTTTGTGATTAACAACTAATGGCAAATTAAGAAGGATATAAAACACGTAATAAACAATTACTTGAAACTAGCTTCCGCCCGCGACTTCGTCCGCGTGGACCCGGGATAAAAACTATCCTATATTTTAATCCAGGCTATAAACTATCTTCGTGCAAAATTTCATTCAAATCGGTTCAGCCGTTTAAGCGTGATTGAGTAACAAACATCCAAACATCTAAACTTTCGCATTTATAATATTAGTAGGATCAGATTAGGCTTCTCTACAAAAAGTTATTCCGGAAGTCACGTGATACATTTTTAACTGTACCCCTATACAAGAACGCGAGCAAAGAAGTATCCACTTCAATAAATGAAATATTAGAAAATTGTAACAGTTAGTCGAAGTGCGTTGTAATCCATGCTTTGGGTCCGCTGGATGTGTGGCGCGGGACTGGTCATGGTGGCACTCTTTGGGCAAGGCCTATATCCAGCAGAGGACGTCTTTTGGCTGATATGGTCACGAGTAAGAAGCGACTTTTAGAACCCCAGATTGTAGTTCCTCGGGGAAACCTGGGCAGACTATTTGCGCCGCCGGAGTGTTTGTGCGGCGATATTAGCTGGCCTCAGGGTTATACTAGGCGCGACTATTAGCTATTAAATAGCGAGTTAAGTCCGAAATTGGAAGGACGCGTTGGCAACACTGGATGCAGCTCAGCGGGAGCACCTTGAATTCCTTTGGTTGCGGATAGCCGTTAGCCAAAGTAATTCATTCTTTGTCTGGCAAGGGCATGACATTCGCACAATAAGTGTTCCATGGTCTCATCCTCCTCGCCACACATTCTACAGTTTAAACTATACGCTCTCGCTCCATGCGTGACCGGGTATATCTACACCTCGGAGGTGTGCGAGAGTCCAGTTTAGCCGAAGTGACAACAGGAACAGGCCCGATTCTAGGTAACATTGTTGTAATGCTTGACCGGCATCTGTATAAGACACTCACCAGCCTGAAGTAGACGACGGCGTCCCCCATCTGCGGATGGTAGGGCGCTTTCCGCGGAGACACGGCCGTGAGCCACTCGCCGGGCCGGTACAGCTCCGGCAGCTCCGCGGGGGCGCCCCCGGGGCCGGCGCCCCCGGGGGCGCTGCTGGCGGCCGCGCGCTTGGGGGCCGACACTGACACGCTGGGACTGTATCTACAATGTTCAATACACATTCATCGAGCTGCCCTGTACCGCGCCCCGCGCGCCGCCCTCTTCATTCCTCCAGCGAGCACGGCCGGTGCGCGCGCGACCATTAATCTAACTTCAACTTTAGATACATCAATTTGTATTAATAAACTGTTGTCATCTTAAATTCTGTATCATGAAGTGGCGAGAAAAAAAGCATGTATCATCATTTTTAAAAAGTATATTTTAAAGCTCTATATTCGTCTCAGCCGGAAGAGCAATTGCTGGCTTCGTATTGAATTAACCGGTCTCCTAAGGTCACCCATCTACAATAAATAGTCAGCCAGCAATTGCCTACTTCCTTTGCTTCGCCAATAATGTATCGAGTAGACGTACCTCCTGGCGGCCACGGGGCGGCGCCGCGCGCGGGTGGGCGGCGCCAGCGCGGCGCCCGCCTCCCAGTCCGAGTAGGCCGACGATGAACTGACGAGAGACGGGCACGCTTCAGGTTCAGAGTCATGTATCACACAATGAGGCTTCGTTATAAAACCTACGGTAGCCTAGTGGTTCAGGGTTCGAATCCAACGAGTTTTCGGAACGTATGTACGGAATATTTACCGTTAGCTTTTCGGTGAAGGGAAACATCGTGAGGAAACCTGTCTAACCCCAATTAGGTCTAGTTATCCCTCTGGTTGGCTTTGTAAAACTAGTCCTATGCCAAATCTTGCGATTCGGTGTAGCGGACCTCGGGCTGCTTTAGGACACAACCGGGAATAACGCTAGGAGGACTTCGATGTATTTTCCATTTAAAACAATCTCTAATGATCGTCAATAATGTAATGACCATTCACTTCATAATTCGATGGGAAGTATGACTAGTCTGGCCACCAAACCAAGCGAAATTACCATTCTCTGTCACATGGGTGAGATCAGTCAGACGATAGATATAAAATTTAAAGGATTTAAAAATACACTTACTTGTCGCTTTTACTTCCTGAATGTGAACTGGAAAAAAGTAATAAGTTACATTAGTATTGGCATGGTTGTTCAACATCTAGGTGAGGAAATTGATCAAATCCGTATGTAAACGCTCCCAAAATCGACAACGCCAAATAAAAGAAACTATAATGTTGAATTTTTCCGAAAAAAGATCAAAAATATTGCCAAATGGAGAAAAAAGTAAAGCAGGGGTTAAATAATCCAAAGTTATAAATGTGCAAAGTTTTAAGAAGGGGTATATTCTGTCCCTTTTCCGCAAAACGCACCTTCATATGAAACGATTGTCATTTACTATGAAGCTCGCAGATCGTGACGTCACGATCTGCGAGCGTTTTCTCTTTCTAACAAGCAATATAAAAAACGGTTGTAGCTTCATGATAATACTTTGAAATATCTGAATGGGGTTTTAGTGAGTACAAGTAGTAGACATGTTTTTTTGCCTTCTTTCTTTTGGAGTAATAATAAATGTTGAGTACCCGTATTTATTAACCTTCAATTACTGAGGTGGTTTTTGAGTAGCACTTACACCGAGGTACTGTCTGGCGGAAGTACAGTTAAAAATAAAATAAAAATAGAATTCTGATGCTAGTTTCATCAAGAAGCTAGAAAACTAGCTTCTTGATTGGATATGTGGTGCAATGCCGCAGGTGGTGTAGTTTAAATAATAATTTTGAAATAAAATTAGCGCCGTCTGTGAGGCGTATACCTCGGTAATTAAAGGTTAAAAGGAGATCGCAATTGTGCCAAAGCTAAATTAACTTTTTTGACCAACAAAAGAATACATTTCAATGTAATAAAGCCCTCACATTATCGTTTCAAGCCCGGTGTAAGGCAGCGATCACACCGGTGCTTAACGCTGCGTATACGCGTTGACGTGTCGTATGCGTTACGTATTCTTCATACATTTTGCTGCGTTTTACGGTACGTTAGCGTATTTTGAGCAGCGGTGTGGTCGCACCTTAAAGGTATAAGATTTATAGTAATAAAAAGTTGGTCGAAAACTAATAGTTTTATACGTCATGTGTGAAATTAGTCTCCATGCCTCGGTTGGTAATCTATGCATCATATTAGGTCTCTTAAATACCTAGAGTCAGTGAGATCCAAAGAAGACCGCGATGAGCGAGAGTGAGATCGAGAACGCGACGAGCGCGAGTGCGAGCGGGACATCCGCACCGATTCGTCCGAAGTGTCATTGCCCGAACTATCAACTTCTATGGCTGGTGGTTCTTCTACAACTCGCCGAACCTGGAAAGTGGGACATAATTATAGTATCCGCAAAACCAAGTGGCGGCCAATAAAAGTCCGTACTATTGTTGCACGGCCCGCTCCATAAGGCAGTGCAGGTGCGGAAGAGATAGCATGATCCAATGATTTATGAACTGACTTGCCACTTGGTTTTGCGGATACTATAAGTAATAGAAGTGTGTATGATGATTGTAGTTGCTTCCATACAAACATTTGTTCCTCTCCAAATACTGGTTCGAATGGTATTGTAAATAAATATTACATCACATCTGGCCATAATGTAAGTTTTACCGCACGCTGCGCGCAACTTGCATTGTGGCCAGATGAAGACGTAAAATTGTGTACTCACCACAAGCGTTAATTCGTAAAGCCCCAAATCGCATATTTAAGGCAAACACCTGCGATCTGGGCCATTCACGAATTCACCGCCCTAGGTACGTAATCTACATCTACTATTACGTCCCAAGCATCTGACATTGGCATTCTGCCTGGAGTAAGGTTGCCAGTAAAGGTGGGTACATACCGGCGGCTGCTGCGCGCGCGGCCTGGGGCGCGGCCGCGCGCGGCGCCGCACGGGCTCGGGCGCCGTGCTGATCATGATGGGCCGGCGACGCATCTCGCGCCGGTACCACGCCAGCTCGAACGCGTTCATCTCCGACCTGAAACCGAAACGCCGTTAAACTAGTGACTGGCGTGTAGCAATCGCGCGCACTTCTTAAAAATAATAATTAAAAAGACGGTTTAAAAAAAATCTTTATACTAAAACGAGCTCACAAAATTTCAAAAGAATCGGCCGAGAAACGCGACATGTAGGGGAGAACAGCCGGACAACGTAGATAGACACCGGACGGACATACGAACGATTTTCGGCCAAAGCTAAAGCATAGAACTAACTACGTTCGCTTCGCACGCTCATTTGGACATATACTGCTTAAAATACAAAATTAATGTATGCTAGTGATAGTCTAACATTCCTACAGCTCACACACCCCTGGCAGTGCTGCATGTTGGTGACCGCGGCGGCCGGCGGCGCGACCAGCGGCCTGCTGCTCGGCGGCACGGGCGCGTCGCGCTGCCACGAGCCGGCGGTGTGTCGGATGCCTTCGTTGTACACTCACCCCTGGCGGTGCTGCATGTTGGTGACCGCGGCGGCCGGCGGCGCGACCAGCGGCCTGCTGCTCGGCGGCACGGGCGCGTCGCGCTGCCACGAGCCGGCGGTGTGTCGGACGCCTTCGTTGTACACTCACCCCTGGCGGTGCTGCATGTTGGTGACCGCGGCGGCCGGCGGCGCGACCAGCGGCCTGCTGCTCGGCGGCACGGGCGCGTCGCGCTGCCACGAGCCGGCGGTGTGTCGGACGCCTTCGTTGTACACTCACCCCTGGCGGTGCTGCATGTTGGTGACCGCGGCGGCCGGCGGCGCGACCAGCGGCCTGCTGCTCGGCGGCACGGGCGCGTCGCGCTGCCACGAGCCGGCGGTGTGTCGGACGCCTTCGTTGCGCCACACACCGCCGCCGCCGAAACCGAGGCCGTTGATGAGGCCCGGAGTACGCTCGGCAGCTAAAGCCTGAAGATTAGAAAATGTGATTAAAGTAAGTGTTGCAAAAGAGTAATAAGGGAATATGAATACAGAAGCATGAATCTTTACGGCAGTGGTGGTTAAATTGTTGAGCGCCAGGTTCTCTCGGCCCGGGACCAGGCGCTGGTACTGCGAGATCACTGACCTCGATCATGACGTCGATGCGGCTGCGCGCGTCCGCGAGCGGGATGAGCTGGTTGAGCGCCAGGTTCTCTCGGCCCGGGACCAGGCGCTGGTACTGCGAGATCACTGACCTCGATCATGACGTCGATGCGGCTGCGCGCGTCCGCGAGCGGGATGAGCTGGTTGAGCGCCAGGTTCTCTCGGCCCGGGACCAGGCGCTGGTACTGCGAGATCACTGACCTCGATCATGACGTCGATGCGGCTGCGCGCGTCCGCGAGCGGGATGAGCTGGTTGAGCGCCAGGTTCTCTCGGCCCGGGACCAGGCGCTGGTACTGCGAGATCACTGACCTCGATCATGACGTCGATGCGGCTGCGCGCGTCCGCGAGCGGGATGAGCTGGTTGAGCGCCAGGTTCTCTCGGCCCGGGACCAGGCGCTGGTACTGCGGCGGGTGCGGCGCGCCTTCCACGTCCACGAGGAACGGGGGCGGCATGAGGTGCGGGGGGATCTCGGTCTGTGGAGATGCATATTGTTTATTTCGGAAACAAATATCATCACAAGTTCAAGACAGTTTTCAAGTAGATCAAATAAGCAAATAGGCATAGAAGAACATTGTGGTGCTCAGAAAGACACATATTTGGTACAGCTGGTCTTACAACACCAAGTATCCCAGACACTCGACTCCTGGTCTTACCTGCTCATCCAACGCAACTCCCGTAGCGTCCCTCAGTAGAGGCCGGTAGTCTGTATGGAAGAACAGCTCTGAAGGCAACTTGGACATCAGCGCTGGGCCTCCAGCCACTGACAGCAACAGGAGATGTCCGTGGGCGTCTGCGGCAGCCAAGGCGCAGCCGCCACCCCATTTGGCGTCGAAGATGGCGCCTTCTCCTTGACCTTCGATGCGGTTGACGAACGAGGCCAAGATCTGGAAATGATTTTCAAATATTCACCTGAACTCTAGCAAAATTGGCATTATAAATATTATACTAGTGATTAATTTACATTAATACTTCACCACTGAAAGATTTATACCACAATTGCAGGATATACATTAAAACGTGTCGTTCCGTTGCGGTTATTTAATTAGACAAAGACTGCTGACATACAGACCTTTTCATTATAACAAATATTTTACTACCCTACGTTACAATCACCTGCAAAAGCGATGGCGATACAATATGCCTGTAAATGTGAACATCGACGCGTCAAAAACAACTCTCAGTTTTGTGGTAGAAGTTCTTTAGTCACATCATGGTGCGCTAGATAATATTTTCTACCACTTCCGATGGCTGGCAGTCACAGCCGGGCTTTGCAGTATCAAAGGGGTTTACTTCATCAGTGTGTGCTTGTAGGTCAAAATCTTAACAGCGAGTTGCACCAACATATGATTACAGATAGATATGGTGAGCTGCTGATTATCAACGTTAAATATGGTGAGCTGTAATCCATCAAAACTTGACTAATATTCCATACAGGCAGATTTTAACGATTACAGACAGTTTGGTGCAACACTCAGTGGGATTGATAAACTCACCTCGCCGCCAGGCGCGTCCCACACAAACAGCTGTCCGTCGTGACCAGCGGACAGTAGAACCCCGGGCAGTAGAGGATGCGCTTCTAACACGTAAATCTCGTCTCTGTGGCCCTTCAGTACTCGCACTAGGGTACATGTACGGGAGCACCACACCTGCAAATTTAATTACATTTAGGGTGGTATGCCACTTGTCCAACATCATTGTCCAATTTGCATTTGATCAACAAAAAAAAAAATTCATAAATGAGGAACTACTACTACTACGTCAAAGAAATTTGATCAAAGATTGGATAAGTGGAATTCCACAATTTTTCCAAGTTTGTCTTGTAATATCCATCAAAGGACCCATACTTATGAAATAGAAATTATCAGCCAATTTTGCATGCTATATGCGAATGAACTTACACGAATAGAGCAATCGGATACTGCTGTGATGACGTAGGCGTCGCTCAGGTCCCAACATACCATTGTTACCTTAAAATAAAATAAAAATTAACCCCCTTATTCATAAAACTTAAAATGCCTCCGCTAAATAAAACGTGCTTTGTCCCTCTCTTACTGAAAGATAAAGACAAACGAATTGTGACCCCCTTTTATAGTTAAAATAGGCTTGTACAACGTTTATGAATACGGCCGTAAGTAAATACTAGCATTACCTGTCAATTGTTTTTCTTTCAAAACTTAAAAGCAACATCAAAATCAAAAAACATCAAAAAAGTTTGTAACCAATGAAATAAATTGGATAATACATTTACAAGTCTTACCTTTAGTTTCTTGCCATCATCTTTACCCGTCGCGTCATCCTGACAAAAAGTTATCAATATTATATTCTGATCAGTCAAATCCCAATACCTACAAGGTTACTGGTATGCCAACCACCCTGTATATAGAAATTTACTCATTTATAAATGAAATACTGAAATCAAACCAGACAACCCAAGGGCTGTCCTGCCGTCTCTAGTACCATGTTATCCTAATAATATTATAAATACGAAAGTTTGGATGTTTAGATGTTTGTTACTCAATCACGATTAAACGGCTCAACCGATTTGGATGAAATTTGCACGAAGAACGAATTGATCGCAGTTCAATATATGATTTCACATAGATAGATTATAAACTTTTCATTCATATTAGATTATAGATTTATAAATTTTATAATATCGCGAGTAAGATTATAACTGACAGTGTTCACAATCTTACGGTGACATATATAATATAATATGTACACTCACTAGCGAAGCGCAGTACAACAACGTGTGTCTCCAAGCGGACGCGTGGAGCGCCCAGACACACGCGCAGCCGTCCTTGGAGCCTGACACGAAGCGGAGCCCCCGATGAGCCCAGGCGAGGCTGTCGACGGCTTCCGAGTGGACGGCGGTCTCGAGCACGCGCCGGGGACCGCCGCCCTCACCGTCCACCATGTATACTCTGTAAAACGGAGGAAATCGAGCTGTAGAAGGAACAAACGCAGAGACAAACGAGCAAGATTACTCATAGGACAGTCAAAATCGAACATTAAAATCGCAAGCTAACGGCTAGTTGTGATTTGTTAATATGTTGTTAGGACCAGTAGCAGTACCGTATATCCAAGCTTGCAGCTTCGAAAGACCTGTACTAACTTTGCAAACCACGAAATTTTCGCACTTTTTTGGTATTGTCAATATGAAGCCTAAACTATGCGGTTTTTTAGGGTTCCGTGCCTGAAAAGAAAAAAAACGGAACCCTTATAGGATCACTTTGTTGTCCGTCCGTCCGTCCGTCTGTCAAGACCCTTTTTCTTAGGAACGCGTGGAGGTATCAAGCTAAAATTTAAACCAAATACTCAGGTCTACTGTCCCTTGGGAGCTGTGAAAAAATCAAACTTCTATGCCAAGGCAATCAAAAGATACAGCTTATGCCGCAAATTTTCGAAACTCGCAAGGGAATCAAAACCTACAGGGTACTTCCCGTGAACTCAGAATCTTGAAATTTGGTACGAAGCAACGTCTTATAACACAGATAAAGGAAAAATTGCGAAAACCGTAAATTTTTAGTTACAACATATAATAAAAATATGTTTAATAATTTTTAAGTAATTACTTATATACCTACAGGTTTGTACGGAACCCTCGGTGCGCCAGTCCTACTCGCATTTGGCCGGTTTTTTTTTCAATACAAATGTATACCTTTGTGAAGATTAAAATTGGTACAATTTCAGACCAGATGGTTCTGGTGTGAAATTGTACCAATTTTAGTTGAGCTGGTGCTCTGTAGGTTCAATACTTACCGAGATAGAGCTCTCCAAAAATGTGTTGTTTTGCCAATTCTAAATCGTTATAAATCTTAAACTGTTATTTTAACTAAAAAACGATTAAAGAAACCTGATAATGATTTTGAAATACCTATTTAAGGATACCCAACATGACATAGTTCATCGATTTTCTAGCCGTTGGCTTGCAATTTTAGTGATGTTCCTGTTCAAATATGACTGGCTTAGTACTACATATCTCAGCGAGAGACGGATCACTAGGGATTGGAAATTCGGATACCTACACCCGGCAAAATATGGGTGGTAGGTTTCTTAAAAAATTCTATCTACCTCGAAGCAATGGCCTGGTATCGTGGTCCTTCGAGCCGGACCTACTGGACTAATGTCGTGGTCATTCCAGCCGGATACACAGAGATAATGTGGTATAATGGTCCTTCGAGTCGGATAAAAAATCCCAGATTGTGGTCCTCCGAGCTGGATTCACTGAGATGGTCCTTCGAGCTGGAAGTTAGCGACGTATTTTTACCTAACGTGATGGTCCTGTGAGCCGGCAGCCAAGAAGGCGCCCCCGGCGGACCAGGCGGCGCAGATCATGTGGCAGGCGCCCGGGCGCATGCGCTCCATGTACTGCACGGGCTGCGAGAGGAACTGGCCGTCGCGGGTGCACGTCCAGAACGCGACGGAGCCGTCGGTAGAGGTGGACGCCAGCCAGCGCACGTCGCCGCGCGCCCAGGGCGACCAGTGGACCTGGAACATGGAACGTCTATTAGGCACTAGCCCACATAGGTCCAATCCGTAAAAGGTCGGCATCCGTCGCGGGACAGGCACACGTCCGTGATTTCCGCGCCGGCGCCCCGGAGCGTGGCGATGAGGCGCCCGTCGTACGCGCTCCATACTGTTAGTACTCACTGAGGTGATGGTGCCCGCGTGCGCGTGCAGCACGGCGGTGGGCGCGCCGGTGGCGAGGCACCACACGCGCACGAGGCGGTCCACGCTGCCGCACGCCAGCAGCGCTCCGTCGCGGGACAGGCACACGTCCGTGATCTCCGCGCCGGCGCCCCGGAGCGTGGCGATGAGGCGCCCGTCGTACGCGCTCCATACTGTTAGTACTCACTGAGGTGATGGTGCCCGCGTGCGCGTGCAGCACGGCGGTGGGCGCGCCGGTGGCGAGGCACCACACGCGCACGAGGCGGTCCACGCTGCCGCACGCCAGCAGCGCTCCGTCGCGGGACAGGCACACGTCCGTGATCTCCGCGCCGGCGCCCCGGAGCGTGGCGATGAGGCGCCCGTCGTACGCGCTCCATACTGTTAGTACTCACTGAGGTGATGGTGCCCGCGTGCGCGTGCAGCACGGCGGTGGGCGCGCCGGTGGCGAGGCACCACACGCGCACGAGGCGGTCCACGCTGCCGCACGCCAGCAGCGCTCCGTCGCGGGACAGGCACACGTCCGTGATCTCCGCGCCGGCGCCCCGGAGCGTGGCGATGAGGCGCCCGTCGTACGCGCTCCATACTGTTAGTACTCACTGAGGTGATGGTGCCCGCGTGCGCGTGCAGCACGGCGGTGGGCGCGCCGGTGGCGAGGCACCACACGCGCACGAGGCGGTCCACGCTGCCGCACGCCAGCAGCGCTCCGTCGCGGGACAGGCACACGTCCGTGATCTCCGCGCCGGCGCCCCGGAGCGTGGCGATGAGGCGCCCGTCGTACGCGCTCCATACTGTTAGTACTCACTGAGGTGATGGTGCCCGCGTGCGCGTGCAGCACGGCGGTGGGCGCGCCGGTGGCGAGGCACCACACGCGCACGAGGCGGTCCACGCTGCCGCACGCCAGCAGCGCTCCGTCGCGGGACAGGCACACGTCCGTGATCTCCGCGCCGGCGCCCCGGAGCGTGGCGATGAGGCGCCCGTCGTACGCGCTCCATACTGTTAGTACTCACTGAGGTGATGGTGCCCGCGTGCGCGTGCAGCACGGCGGTGGGCGCGCCGGTGGCGAGGCACCACACGCGCACGAGGCGGTCCACGCTGCCGCACGCCAGCAGCGCTCCGTCGCGGGACAGGCACACGTCCGTGATCTCCGCGCCGGCGCCCCGGAGCGTGGCGATGAGGCGCCCGTCGTACGCGCTCCATACTGTTAGTACTCACTGAGGTGATGGTGCCCGCGTGCGCGTGCAGCACGGCGGTGGGCGCGCCGGTGGCGAGGCACCACACGCGCACGAGGCGGTCCACGCTGCCGCACGCCAGCAGCGCTCCGTCGCGGGACAGGCACACGTCCGTGATCTCCGCGCCGGCGCCCCGGAGCGTGGCGATGAGGCGCCCGTCGTACGCGCTCCATACTGTTAGTACTCACTGAGGTGATGGTGCCCGCGTGCGCGTGCAGCACGGCGGTGGGCGCGCCGGTGGCGAGGCACCACACGCGCACGAGGCGGTCCACGCTGCCGCACGCCAGCAGCGCTCCGTCGCGGGACAGGCACACGTCCGTGATCTCCGCGCCGGCGCCCCGGAGCGTGGCGATGAGGCGCCCGTCGTACGCGCTCCATACTGTTAGTACTCACTGAGGTGATGGTGCCCGCGTGCGCGTGCAGCACGGCGGTGGGCGCGCCGGTGGCGAGGCACCACACGCGCACGAGGCGGTCCACGCTGCCGCACGCCAGCAGCGCTCCGTCGCGGGACAGGCACACGTCCGTGATCTCCGCGCCGGCGCCCCGGAGCGTGGCGATGAGGCGCCCGTCGTACGCGCTCCATACTGTTAGTACTCACTGAGGTGATGGTGCCCGCGTGCGCGTGCAGCACGGCGGTGGGCGCGCCGGTGGCGAGGCACCACACGCGCACGAGGCGGTCCACGCTGCCGCACGCCAGCAGCGCTCCGTCGCGGGACAGGCACACGTCCGTGATCTCCGCGCCGGCGCCCCGGAGCGTGGCGATGAGGCGCCCGTCGTACGCGCTCCATACTGTTAGTACTCACTGAGGTGATGGTGCCCGCGTGCGCGTGCAGCACGGCGGTGGGCGCGCCGGTGGCGAGGCACCACACGCGCACGAGGCGGTCCACGCTGCCGCACGCCAGCAGCGCTCCGTCGCGGGACAGGCACACGTCCGTGATCTCCGCGCCGGCGCCCCGGAGCGTGGCGATGAGGCGCCCGTCGTACGCGCTCCATACTGTTAGTACTCACTGAGGTGATGGTGCCCGCGTGCGCGTGCAGCACGGCGGTGGGCGCGCCGGTGGCGAGGCACCACACGCGCACGAGGCGGTCCACGCTGCCGCACGCCAGCAGCGCTCCGTCGCGGGACAGGCACACGTCCGTGATCTCCGCGCCGGCGCCCCGGAGCGTGGCGATGAGGCGCCCGTCGTACGCGCTCCATACTGTTAGTACTCACTGAGGTGATGGTGCCCGCGTGCGCGTGCAGCACGGCGGTGGGCGCGCCGGTGGCGAGGCACCACACGCGCACGAGGCGGTCCACGCTGCCGCACGCCAGCAGCGCTCCGTCGCGGGACAGGCACACGTCCGTGATCTCCGCGCCGGCGCCCCGGAGCGTGGCGATGAGGCGCCCGTCGTACGCGCTCCATACTGTTAGTACTCACTGAGGTGATGGTGCCCGCGTGCGCGTGCAGCACGGCGGTGGGCGCGCCGGTGGCGAGGCACCACACGCGCACGAGGCGGTCCACGCTGCCGCACGCCAGCAGCGCTCCGTCGCGGGACAGGCACACGTCCGTGATCTCCGCGCCGGCGCCCCGGAGCGTGGCGATGAGGCGCCCGTCGTACGCGCTCCATACTGTTAGTACTCACTGAGGTGATGGTGCCCGCGTGCGCGTGCAGCACGGCGGTGGGCGCGCCGGTGGCGAGGCACCACACGCGCACGAGGCGGTCCACGCTGCCGCACGCCAGCAGCGCTCCGTCGCGGGACAGGCACACGTCCGTGATCTCCGCGCCGGCGCCCCGGAGCGTGGCGATGAGGCGCCCGTCGTACGCGCTCCATACTGTTAGTACTCACTGAGGTGATGGTGCCCGCGTGCGCGTGCAGCACGGCGGTGGGCGCGCCGGTGGCGAGGCACCACACGCGCACGAGGCGGTCCACGCTGCCGCACGCCAGCAGCGCTCCGTCGCGGGACAGGCACACGTCCGTGATCTCCGCGCCGGCGCCCCGGAGCGTGGCGATGAGGCGCCCGTCGTACGCGCTCCATACTTTCACTAGGAGGTCGTCTGCGCCCTGAAGAGAGGATAAATTAAGTTCATTAACCTTTTGAACGCCATTACTCACGTACGAAAGTATGCAGGTGTAGTACACACCAACTTTTTTCGACAAGAATTTGATCATTCGTTGAAAGCATGTAGGTGACTCAGATACAGTATCGTTACACCTATAGTGGTTCTTAAATAGCGCCGTGGCCACGAAACACGCAACACCTGTAGGTTAATAGTTTGTTAGAAGAATAGCGATTAGGTCTTGATAAATTTTTCGAGGATTTTTACGGTGATTACAAAATCTTATTATACAAACATAACTCGAGCAGCGAAGCAAGTCAGTATAGAATTGAAAAGTGCTCTGGAGTCCATCGTCTGAAACATAGCCTTCTAAATAGCCTTAAGCCTGTTTACACGCGAGTCTATAAAAAAACGCTAATCGTAAAAAAAATACGCTTCTACTCTATGAACTCGCACTAAACACGAATCGCAGCAAGCAATTCTCAACAATAATCGAATTTCAGCTTATACAACTTACAGTCACGACATATTGACCAGAGCAGTCAAACGCAAGGCAATACACAGCTGACAAGTGCCCCAGAGTCCGCCGCCTCAGCTGTAGGCCTCCAAGTAGTCTAGGAGGCAGGAGCTGCGCCGCTGGAGCCCGAGGGGCGCTCTCTCGGCCTCCGATGATGCCGCCACACTCGCGCGAGATCAAGCGGCGGGCTGAAAAGAGAATAAGATGACAAAATCTCATTTACAATGACTCAAGCAACTATGGCTGCAAATCGATTTGGAACTTTGATTATGCCTCTAGCCGCGCATTTGTTGCATTCGATTTTTAAACAAACAACACTTCCTCATTATTGCTTATTCAAGTTTCTGTGATAATGTATGTTGCTGATTGTGGACTTCTTGGGCAGCGCGGTGACGAGGAGCGAAGTAATACACCAGTATAGGTTTAAGTAAAGACTCTTTATTCAACGGTGTAGCCTATTTTATACAAGTTATCGCTGATACAAGCAATATGCGATTATGTAGCAGTAAATGTGTTACTGCTAAACACTAAATGCGGCCAATTGCCAAACTATATTTCTAAACGGATATTACGGACTATTTTT
This sequence comes from Epinotia bilunana, assembly GCA_947049275.1. Classification (NCBI taxonomy): domain Eukaryota; kingdom Metazoa; phylum Arthropoda; class Insecta; order Lepidoptera; family Tortricidae; genus Epinotia; species Epinotia bilunana. Next base: position 6,206,811 of record OX346276.1, on the reverse strand, counting down.
AAACGGAGGAGGTTCTATGTTCCACTGTATGTTTTTATTTTTATGGTGAGGTGCAATGGTGTGGTTTAGGCACTATAATTAAATGAAAAAGTGTGGGAGTGAGTGTAACACTAGGTCTTTTACTCACCAAGCGTGTGGTCCTTCTTGAACGCAGAGTATTTCGGCTTGCTCCGAACAAGCGCGTCCCCAAGCAGCGACAGACGAACGCGGAGCGACGGAGCGGGACAGAGCGCGTTATTAGGTGTAGGAACGCAGAGCGAGCTCGTTGAAGGCGGGGGAGCGAGACGCAGCGCGCTTTCGCATACTGCCGCCAGTCGGTGCCACGGGACATCACGATATTGTGCTGCCTGTGAAAAAAAAACATTTTTGAAACAGTTCTCTTGCTAATTATTCAAATTCAAAACATTTATTGCAAGCCAAATTACAGTTAAAGAGATGGAATTTAGAATAGGTTTACATGTGACGCCCTGCAAGGGCACAGCAACATACTTAAAGACTAATGTAACATAATAAAGATAATTTTACTTATACTACCATTTATACAAACAAACTGATACTACTATCTATACATATAGCTATCAATACACTGTAGTTTTATTATTATTTTAAAATTATTATGGCACGGTGAAAAAAATCAAAATAAAAATGAACAGCTATCAAAGTACTGTTACTTAATCATTAAAAATTTCTGTTAAGTTATAGAAACATCTGTCAATGAGGTCTCTTTTAAAATGTTCGTTGACTTTTGTATTTTCCTCAATGTTTTGTATGTTCGGTATATGATTATATATTTTAATTAGCATGAAATGGGGGCTTGATGTTACTATTTTTAGTTTGGAGAATGGTAATTTGAGTTTATTTAAGTTACGATCGTTTCTTTTAATTTCGGTTATAGGCGTGAATAGATGTTTATGTTTCCTGGCAAACTTACATGACTCGAGGATGTACAACGAGGTAAGGGAGAGTATTCGATGTTTGATGAAATGGGGCTTGCAAGACTCCATTTGATCAATATTTGATAATATGCGGATTCATTTCTTCTGGAGGATGAATATTTTGTCTACGTCGCTACTATTTCCCCACAGTATGGAGCCGCACGATATTCTTGAGTGAGCGTATGAGTAGTACGCCGCTATCGCAGTTTGGAGGTCAGTTACTCGTGTCAGGTGGTGAAGTGCGTAAATAAAGTGCGTAAGTAAATAATTTTTTCGTCAGTTTTTGAATGTGTTATTCTAGACCACCTGACCAAAAAGTGGTAATTACCACTAGCTACGCGTCCAAAAACGCAAGACTTATTGCCGACTGTACTTTTCTGTATACCGTCATCAACTAATCATTGAGAAGATTCTAACAACCCCAAACTCAACGGGGTTACGTTGGTTAAGTACTGTGGGCGTAGCATGGTTGCTATTTTATCACTTATCGTTGTGGTAAAGACGCCCATCACGCTCTGACAAGTATGCGAGTGTGAGAGTGACGGATGCCTTATCCACAACGATAAGTGATAAAATGGCAACCATGCTACGCTCGCTGAATTCCTATGGCCACCTAGTCTTCATCATCATGATATAAATTATTGTTGACATGTATTAATCAAAAATAAATTATCTTTTCTTATCTTATCAGATCACAGCTCGATGGTACCATATTAAAGAATTGTTATCCAAAGTATACCTTACCCAAAGTTTTAGGTCAATCGGTTGAAGATATCTGCTTCAAAAGTAAGTTGCAAGATTCTAAAAATAGGCAGCTCAAAAAGGATTGAGATGACTGCTCTCATGGCATTGTGTACTCAAACAAAATAAGACAGTAATAAGGGTGAAGTTGTTCGATTCCGTCTTACTGGAAGGGAGAACTCCAAAGGCATGGAACGGAGGGGTGGTGGTGCTGTTCTTCAAAAAGGGTGACAACACCCTGCTGAAGAACTACAGACCCATCTCACTTCTGAGCCATGTCTATAAGCTGTTTTCGAGGGTCATTACAAATCGTCTCGTACGCAGGTTAGATGACTTCCAGCCTCCCGAACAAGCCGGTTTCCGAAGAGGCTTTAGTACCGTAGACCACATCCACACGCTACGTCAGGTTATACAGAAGACCGAGGAGTATAACCTGCCCCTCTGCCTAGCGTTCGTGGACTACGAGAAAACCTTCGATTCGATTGAAACCTAGGCTGTACTACAGTCTCTCCAGCGGTGCCAAGTTGACTATCGCTATATCGAAGTGCTGAAGTGTTTGTACGAGAACGCCACTATGTCAGTTCGACTCCAGGACCAGAACTCGAAACCTATTCCGCTGCAGCGAGGAGTCAGGCAAGGAGATGTTATTTCTCCAAAACTGTTCACCGCTGCACTGGAGGACGTTTTCAAAACTCTGGACTGGAGAAGGCTAGGCATCAACATCAACGGCGAGTACATCACTCACCTTCGGTTTGCTGACGATATAGTAGTCGTGGCTGAGAGCATGGAGGACTTAAGTACGATGCTCGATGACCTCAATAAAGCTTCCGAACGAGTTGGTCTAAGAATGAACACGGATAAGACGAAGATCATGTCAAATACCCATGTAGTACCAACTCCCATTAAAATCGGACACTTTACACTCGAAGTTCTCAACAACTTAAACTATCCAGTTAGGTAGGTCCAACTTCGAGAAAGAGGTCAATCGTCGAATCCGACTCGGCTGGGCAGCGTTCGGGAAGCTACGGCACATCTTTTCGTCCAATATTCCGCAGTGTCTCAAGACGAGAGTCTTAGACCAGTGTGTGTTGCCAGTGATGACATATGGCACTGAAACGTGGTCGCTTACTATGGGCCTCATAAGAAGGCTCAAAGTCACCCAAAGGGCTATGGAGAGGGCTATGTTGGGAGTTTCTCTGCGTGATCGCATCAGAAATGAGGCTATCCGCAGCAGAACCAAGGTAACCGACATAGCCCTCCAAATCGCTAAACTTAAGTGGCAGTGGGCGGGGCACATAGCGCGTAGAACCGATGGCCGTAGGGGCGGAAAGGTTCTCGAGTGGCGACCACGAACCGGAAGGCGCGGCGTGGGTAGGCCCCCCGCAAGGTGGACTGATGACCTGGTAAAGGTTGCTGGAGTCCGCTGGATGCGGGTGGCGCAGGACCGGTCACTTTGGCACTCTTTGGGGGAGGCCTATGTCCAGCAGTGGACGTCTTTCGGCTGATATGATGAAGGGTGTAGACTCCAAAATTATTATTACTCCAAAATAAAGAAGGAAAAAAATATGCCTAGTAACGAAAATCCCATTTAGATATCTCAAAGAATTAAAAAGCTACAACCGTTTTAATATTGCTTGTTAGAGAGAAAACGCTCGCAGTTAGTGACGTCATAATCTGCGAGCGTTTTTAGGTAGCTCTTAAAACTTTGGACACTTATAACTTTGTGATTATTGAACCTATTGCATTGCTTTTTTTCTACAATTGACTACATTTTTAATCCTTTTTTCGAGAAAATATAGTTTTTTTGATTATCTTATTTAGTGTCTACACACCTATTCTACAATGTTCTCTTGAGATGTTTCATTTGACTACAGGCACATATGCAGATCTTATTAGATGCCGCCGAGAGCCGCAGGATAAAAAATATAGCCAATATTCAACTGGAAGGCTCTTCCTATATTATACCCTCAATAAGTCACAAACTATACTTCTTTATAATATCAGTATAGTATACTTGATATAAACAAAAGTCAAACTTTACAAATAAAAAAATGCTCTAATAGGCTATAATTGTCTATCTGCATCCCGATTATCCATTCGATTTACTATTGAAATATATTTTTATCGGATTATTTGTTACTCAGATAATTACATACAAACTTAAATTTTTCACAGCCTATATACAAATTACAAAATAAATATGTACAAGTTGTATTGAACATAAAATTTTACGTAAACGTTACATTACACCATTTATTGAATTTTATCCCGACCTTAATTTTGTGTAGAAGATTAACTACATAGTTCGCAAAATGAAAAACAGAAAAGTTGCGATGTTTCAAACTTTGCCGCCATTGCTTCGTAAAATCAAACATGGCGGTCGGACGCCATCGCTGAGTGTCAGCCAATCCCGAATCAGAACGGGGGCGGTCGGCGGCTAGAGCGAGACCGAGAATTCTAGTCAATGCCAACCCAGCGTGAAGAACAGAGACGACAATACAAACTATTACGCCAGCATCCGTCCTTGTGATGCATGATATTACGAGATTTTTGCAAATTGCATAAAATAATGTTTTTTATCACTAAAACCCCCCAAAAACATTTTTCACTATTTCCCATCACATTTTTACGATCATTTTGGTGCATCATACGATTTAAGAAATTTCGTCGATTTCGAGCAATTTACTTATTTCAGGACGCGCATCTTGTTAGAAAACGTAAATAAACGTGAAAACTCGCGAAAAAATGAATGCAAACTCACCAATTCATTGTACGACTGGGAGTGCTCTTCGCCTAGCCAGTCAAGGCGGCGGGGCAGGACCTGCGGAAGGCAAAGTATATAAAAACTTTTCAGCAAACTTTCAGCGCCTGTGACAGCCCCAACCACGTGCGTTTGCTTTCAAAACAATAATAAGCTCTAAACCCGGCACTAGGAAAAGCTCAAACTCACCTCTACGCTCTCGAGCTCTTTTATCAATGTCTGCAAAGAAAAACGTCCAAATTACTGATTTATCCCACATAAAATTATATTCTACATCCATTTTCAGTCGATTTACCTTTGCAGTTTCCGTCAGCGGACCCCCCGAAAGAAATTTCGCTATCAGAAAGTAGAGTTCTGAAACCGGGAAAGGTAACATTATAGTTCTGGTATGTCAGTTGAGCATAACTTGCATCGCGGTTTTTGAAGCACTGCACTCACCGGGAACGACCCTTGAGTCCTCGTTAGGCTCCTCCATTATCCTAGTATTTAATTCAGGGTATAAAACGCCACAGACACATCACAAACACTGGAAAAATCGAGCAAACATTTCACCATCAGCTTTACATTGTTGACGAACGATAGTGCAACCTTTTGTAAAGTAAAATGGCGTTCACTCGGTTGATAAAGCAGGCAAACACCGTGCAGTTTCCCAAGCAGCAAATGCGTCGCTCTAGTTTTAATGTTACAATACAGATGGCAGTACAAGTAAATAGAGTGAATATTATTATAACGTATATAAAAATATTAATTATATTTAAACTTTCTTATTTAGAACCTTTTAATATATGTATAATTTTGTTAGTGTAATTAATCGTGTACAAATAATATTTTTTCACTCCCAAAAAAGTTGTACTGACATGACCTATTTTCTTAATCTTATTATAGCAACACCAAATCTCAAAAGTCAATCTACGATGCAGCGATGGCAGACGGTGGTGTTAGATATTTGCTGAAAAACCATGGGTTTTAACAGGAAACCGGTGTTTCGAAGCGACAAGAAGTGCTTGCGACCTAGTGGAGTAGTAGCAAAAGGTCGTAGTGTTATAGTGGCGAGGTATAGACGCGAGCAAGCAGTTGTCCCACAAGAGACAAAGTGGTGTGCAGAAAAACCACTAGAACTGCTGGATTTTAAACCCTGGAAAGGAACACACGACTAGGTGAGCCTGTGAATGTTATACTTGCTTCGTTTTAAGCTAATAGAGCTTTGTACAGCCTCGGATTAGGCTGGACAAATGATTGTTTTGATCCTTATAACCAATCCTGATCAATAATTGTTTATTGATCAACAGCTATTATTAGATGACCCTTATTATTAACAGCCTATTAATTTCACTGAGCTTAAATAACCTAATTGTATCTAGCAATTGAGCTCTTGCTAAAGTTATACAGGAGGAGGTTTGTTGTCAGACCATCATTTTCATTTAGATACCAGCTGACCTCGCTGAGGCTGAGCTGCCGCCGTACTTCGTATCGTTTCTTTTTTCCAAGTTTTACTAGTTATATATCTGCTTCTCAAAGCGGAGACAAATCCAAGAAATTATACATTACAAAAATCAGGAGTCATTCTTAAGTTATAAATCGTGTAACTATTCCGTCATTTTTTATATGTATGGGAAGATATTGCACTAGAATAATGGCAGTGATACAGCAATGTCTTAATAGTAGAAAACTAAAAATTAACATATTTTATATATGAATAACTTTTATGTCACTATTTTGGATGATAAAGTAAACATAAATGAAGTTTTTAAGTAATGGAAATGGTTTGATGCCTTATTGTGAAAGGAAATCTAAATTTGTTCATGCATCTCCATCCCCTTCATTTGAATTAGCAAGTGCGACAGAAAGGGAGATACACAAACAAACATCTTTTTTCGTTTTGCAGCTAGGCCCCTGATTCTTCTGGCTTGTGTTTTTAATGTTTTAAATTATTAATACATCTTTACCAGTAAATCTTTAGGCCTGAATATTCAAAGCTGCTGCCGAATATTGCTATAGGTTATGAATATGACTTGGTATTTTCTTACAAACTTTCAGAATCATGTCTGGCACAGCGGGTTCAAGTGGCAGCGCAGCCCTCGGAGGTCTGGGAGGCTCGCTAGAAGACAAGGACTGTGAGCTGCTATGCCCTGTTTGTTTCGAGCTTATCGATGAGGCCTATGTCACGAGGTGTGGGCATTCTTTTTGTTATGCCTGTATTGCCAAGAGTGTGGAACAGCATAGGTGAGTTTTTTTTAATGCTTCTTGCATTTTTATATACTGATATCCAAAGTTTATTGTGTCACCACAGCAATGCTTAAATCGTCTGAATTTGATGTAAAAGCCTATTATGATTATTATGTTACACAATATAAGCTTGTAAGGGCCAACATATAAAATGTCTGCTAGAAAGTTATTTAAATCTAGTTGCATCAAATTTAATTTGTTTAAATAATCAACAATTCAACACAAAACAAATGCTGCTTTATTTGTTTTATGAAAGTTTCAAATCAATCACAGTGAGATTGAAATATATTATATCATTTTCAGTGAAAGTATTGTTTTAATACTACATACTGTGTCTTGAAGTGCAAATTAGTTTTTTTTTTTTTTTTTAAAGCCTTGATAAACATGTCAGTAACTTAGCTATGGCTATGTGAGTAATATTGTAGTAGAAAAAAAAAAGAAAATATGTTTAAAATATGACCAAAAGTATATATATACTCATACTCGTATTCTTATGACACTTACGTGTATTTACAACTTACATCACTATACAATACTAAATAACACTATTCATTAAAGTAAAGTAAAAACTAATCTTTTATATATATATTGGTACCATAAGAAATATATCTTTGAAGGCAGTAACATGGCATCTGTTATATCCTTGTGCAAGCCACAGGATTATCATAAACGTTGATTGAACCGATTTTAGCTAAAAGTCTTTGAAATATGTTTGTTTTATATAACACACTTTAGTTCCCTGAGGTTTGCTAAGTTTTATGAATAAGGCTAAGCGCGCGCTGCGGTGCGGCGAGTTGGGGTGCGTTTTTAAAATCGCAAAGGAAAAAAAACGTGATTGTACAGTAAACGCATAGTGGCGACGTATCAGCACGTTTTGCCATTCTAGTCCCAACTCAAGTAAAGAACGCACGTCGAAAGCAGCACCGTGTCGCGAGAACAACATCGTCACTGGATGGCAGACGGCCGGCGTCCGCACGGATTTTATTCCGCAGTGCGCGGGGTTTCATACTAGTCCATAGAATGCAGAAAATTCGGGCGGCGCAACCAATCTGCAGCAAACCACAGATTTTAATCCGCATACGGATTGTTTTCCGCAGTGCGCGCACTTCAAGGAGGTTCCATACTTTACAGATTTTGCGGAAAATAAACGCACGGCAAAAATCCAAAGTGCGCGCATAGCCTGACTAGCTTAAGCCCGCGACTTCGTCTGCGTGGACCCGGGATAAAAACTATCCCATTTTTTAATCCAGACTATAAACTATCTTCATGCACAATTTTATATCCAAATCAGTTGAGCCGTTTAAGCGTTGAGTAACAAACATCCCAAACTTTTGCAAGTAGGATGAGATACGTTTATATACATTCATCCGCAGGCGGTGTCCAAAATGCGGTGCAGCCGTGGCCACCCGCGACCACATGTTCCCGAACTTCATGCTCAACGAGCTGGTGGCGCGGCGGAGGCTGCGCGCCGCGCGGCCGCCCTCGCAGGCGGCGGACGGCGGCGACGCGGCGAGGCTGCGGGCGCTGCTGGCCGCGGAGAGCGCGCGGCTGGCTATGCCTGATGTCGAGCTTATGTTAGAGGTGAGTCGACACAGGCGCTTTCAGTCACATGTGTATAAACAAACTAACTAGGGTCATTTCGCCGGTTAGCGACCACCTAATTTTATGTGCCGGTTGGCGACCACTTAGCTGAGTTGGTGAACTGAAAGGATCTTTCCTCGGTTTTTTAGTAGATTTCTATTCTAAAACAACAACAAAAATGCATGTACAACTAATTGTCTCAATAGGGTCTGTAGAATTGATGTTATCTTCAATAGAAAAAAAACCTTCTCTTTCAGGTGGTCGCGTAACCAGCGTAATGACCCTACGCGGTTGCGTGTATTGTAGATGGATGACTCAGTGGTTAAGGGTGGTATTGCACTTGTTTAAGATCTTTGTCCAATAATCATTGCGTCTCACGTTTTTTAAACGGAATGTGAGTGGTATATACATTGGACAATGATCCGTCCAATGTAATTGCATCTCACATTTTGCTTAAAAAATGTGAGACGCAATGATTATTGGACAAAGATCTCGGACAAGAGGAATACCTCCCTAAAGTGGAGGCTACACGGGCGGTCGCCCGACCACTCGAGAAAGCTGCCGCAGACCATCAAACTACACGGCATGCGGTTTCGCGCTCTTTTGTTCACTACTAGCCACTCACGACGAGCGCCCTCGCACAAGCTTCCGCTCAGGGCCATACTACAAGGCCGTTCTCCCGCCGCGGGAATCCGCTCCAAAACCGCAATAGACACAATTTACACAGCGCGCTTTCCCGCCGCCAGAATTACGCAATGGCGGGAAAGCACCATCGTGTTGTTTGAAGGAGTGGTTATCCGCAGCGTTTTGACGCCGCATGCGGCGGTCGATTTTCTCCCGCCCGTGAACCGCTGTGAAATCGTGATGTAAATATAGCGATATTGGAAACATGTAGGGGTTCCAATATTGATGAATATAGCGGTATTGGAGACATGAAGGGGGCTCCAGTATTGTAGTTAAAATTGAGGCAGTTCTGGAGACATGAAGGGGCTCCAGGCTGCAGAAAAAAGTAAGCAGAGGCTCTGCATGGTTGTCAAATGAGATCATTCTTGTTTTAGAGAGTTATTGTGTTGGCTCTAAATCATTATAATACACTATGATACACTAATGTGTTCAAGAATGAAAATATAGTTACTAATATAATTGTATTAACCTGAAGTAAAGAATGATAGAACAATGAAACAGGATATATAAGAATTAATTAATATCTTTAATTATTATTACTACATTATGGAAGTTGGATGCTGCATACTACACGGCGCTGTAATATCAATTGTGTCCAGTGCGGTTTTGGAGCGGATTCCCGCGCCGGGAAAACCGCCCGTGTAGTATGGCCCTAAGGCTTCGCTACTTCTAGGGTTTAGCTCGGGTTTCACCAACTAAATCCAGCCACCACCCAATGAGCGCTACCACTGTTGTGGGGTGCACAACAGTGGTAGTTTGCGCCACTGGTGAGTAAGCTCCTGAGGCTCTTGTATAAGTTTTACCGAAACAAAACTTTACGAACGCGTTTGCGTTTTACCCTCAATTTGTATGCGATTTGACAGCTAAACGCGAACGCGGTCGCAACGTTTTGTTTCGGTAATACTTATACGAGCCGTAAAACTCACTATACCTTTTGTGCCCAAAGCAGTCCTGCGACCGAGACGTCACACTCTCCTGGCAGTCCCATCAACTCGTACTGTAGCACACAGAAACTCCCCTGCTATTCGGGCACTAAAACTGTTGAACTCGCTTCTGTCACAAGCACCTGAATGTGATGTATTTGCTAGTCGATGGGCGAATGTATGTCACATGTGTCTGAGATACTGCGAGACGATGGATGTTTAAATATTATGGTTTTTCCTTTTTCTTTTTCGGTTTTTACATGTTAATAATTATAAATTGTACAGTGCTTTGGTTTCTTACTGTCAACTGTATAAATTTTGTATGATTACATAAATAAATAAATAAATAAAATATACTGGAGCCTCTGAAGTATTTTTATTACGGGCGTGATACCAAAAAGATAGTGTTACTTTTTTTTTTAGTTTCGCTTTTACAATTCATAACCCGGTAACTCATATTTGCCACAATTAATATCAGTCATTCTTATCCAGGTCCTAACGCGACGGAAGCGGCTGCTGGAAGCGGAATCCGCCGCAGCGCACCACCGGCTCCTGTACGAGTTCCTGGCGCAGCTGCACCGGCACCGGCAGCAGCAGCTGCAGCAGCTGGCGCGCGAGGCGGCGCTGGTCCAGTCGGACATGGAGCACGTGGCCGGCGCGCTGCGGGTGAGCTGGCTGGCGAGCTGCGCGCTCAGTTTTAGCGGGGGATGGTTGTGTCGGCAGTTGCGAGGCCACGCGGTTACATCCGTTACCGTTATAAATGTAACCCATTAAACCATAATCTGTTTTCCTCAAACGATACCAGATGCCAAATTAATTATGATCGTTTCCCTGAAGACTTGATACCAAAACATTCGTTCCCATTTATGCTGTTATCTCAGTTGTTGCTCTGCTCCTGCGGAACACTCATGCACAAAAGAAGTACCTGCCTTCCTGCCCCCAGAAAAGGTCCAACATATCACCACCCAAAGAACCTGGAATTACTTAGAGGCAACGGGCCTTAACGGTGAAATTTTAACAGCATCTTTTTTTAATTTCTTCATAGTCGGTGTGAAAAATAGTATGTCACTCGGTAGCAAAATTATCTTCGTCTCGGGCGTTAACACTTGTATCCCTCACTACGCTCATGATCCTACGTTAGAATCCCTCGCTACGCTCAGGATTCAATTGTAGGATCCCTCGCTACGTTCAGGATTCAATACACCGCCCTCGCCGTAAATATACTATTTTGCTCCCTTGTGACACAAATAACTATTTCACGGCTCTAGTCGAACCAGTTTTCCGAATAGATCAAATATTTGTATGACACTAACTATAATTAGAGCACGTAAAAAGACAAAAAAGAGGACTAAAGGTGGACCCTCGCTGGTGACAGCCGAGACGGCTTATAGAAATATGACGTCACCATTTTCTATTTGTACTTATCATTGTATGGAAAATCTAGTAAATCGCCGTTTTAGTCTCGAAATAGGTACTGCGTTTAGGTGCATAGTTGTCACACATAAATTTCTTTTTTTTTCTAAAGTGTAATATCCATTTGCCGTGCGATTTACTCTTGTACGATAGTGAAAATACACATTTTTGTAAGTACTCGCACGTTGGCAGGATTTGCGCGCGGGCGCCGCGGGCCTGGCTTCCTTCCCGACTGAGGAGGTGGACTCTGGACCCGCGTCTGACGCAGTCAAAGCTCTTAGAAGGGTAAGTGCCCATATATACATATTTTCACGCCCAAAAGGGGTAGGCAGAGCACATGAGACTTATGTTCCAGTGCAAACTAACACTAGCATAAATGTGAGTGGGGTGTATATGTGCTTATCCATATTCATATTATAAATGTGAAAGTGTGTCTGTCTGTCTGTCTGTCTGTTACCTCTTCACGCTTAAACCGCTGAACCGATTGAGATGAAATTTGCTATGGAGATAGTTAGAATCCCGAGAAGGACATAGGATAGGTTTATCCCGGAAATCATCCCCCGAGGGGGTGACATGGGGGGTGAAAGTTTGTATCGACCTACGATTTAAACGAGTTCCACGCGGACGGAGTCGCGGGCAGAAGCTAAGCTAGTACTATATAATTATCAAACGCTCGCTGTGCCGTAGCCGCAGCGCGTAATTATTAGCGAATATTTTTTGACGGATTTCGACGTATGAGGTGTCGTTGGATTCCTCTTAATCGTGGGAGTGACATAGGCGATAATATTTTTTTTAAACCGGCCAAGTTCGAGTCGGACTCGCGTACGAATGGTTGCATACCATTTTCTATAAAAATGGTAAAAAAAACACGTTTGTTGTATGGGAGGCCCCTTAAATATTTATTTTCTTCTTGTTTTTTAGTATTTGTTGTTATAGCGGCAACAGAAGTACCTCATCTATGAAAATGTCGACTGTCCAACTATCACGGTTCATGAGCTACAGCCCGGTGACAAGACGGACAGACAGACAGACAGCGGAGTCCTAGTAATAGGGTCCCGTTTTACCCTTTGGGCACGGAACCCTAAAAAGCAGTCGGGTTTTTCGAAAAATGCTTTGATTAGAGTTGTTTTAGTTGTTGTTTTGTACGATACGCAAAATAGGCGCTATTATGACGTCGATTTGCGGAAACCCAGCCCGCGTACACCTGTAACCTACAGAGTTGTTTTCAGGAGCTGACGGAGCTGGCGGGCTCAGTGTCGGACAGCGCGGCGGCGCCGCCGTCGCCGGACGACGAGGAGGGCTTCGCGGGCGCCGCGGGCGGCGCCGGGGACGCGCTGCATAACAGGTCACACCATACGGGGTGTAACAAAAATGGGCTGTGAACCGAGCAAAGGCATATTCGATAGCGCATTGCGATTCCAAATATGCATTTGTTTATCACCGAACGATCAACGTTAAATATGGCGCCGGCAGCTGTCATTCCATAGAAACTTGTCAAACTTTATTTAACTTATTTTTCGCTTAACTGCATCGCAGTTAATACGGGTGTTGACTCGAAAATTATTATTATTCCAAAAGAAAGAAGGCAAAAAAATATGCCTATTGACGAAAATCCCATTCAGATATCTCAAAGAATTAAGAAGTTACAACCGTTTTAATATTGCTTGTTAGAGAGAGAAAACGCAAACAGTGTGTGACGTCACGTTACGGGATGCTGCCGGGGGGCCGCGTCGACGGCGGCGCCGCACACTACTGGGCGCGGCACGTTGCCGTCTATAGTGACGTCACAATCTACAAGCGTCATCGTTTCATATGAAGTTGCGTTTTGCAAAAAAGGGACAGAACATACCCCTTCTTAAAACTTTGGACACATAACTTCGTGATTATTTAACCTTTTTCGTTGATTTTTTCTCCATTTGACTACATTTTAATCTTTTTTCGAGAAAATATGACTTATTGATAATTTTATTCAGAGTTTAGATCCCTATTGGCGAACGGTAGTCCCAGGCAGTTGTCTTCTGTAAAACCGCAGTCATAGTCAGGCCTTTAAATACCGCTATTTTCGCATAGCGTTATCGTTTATAACGGTATTATCCCAAAAAAGCGTTATACTCAAAGCGATATTTTACGCGCTAGCTAGGTATCCATTATAACGTTATAAATCTAAACCAATAGTATATATAAGTATAACGATACTTGCTTAAGCGATATAATAGCTTAATAATGTTAAAGGGCTTATAGTGTGTCTTTATCGCACTTGTGGTTCCGTCCATTCGACAGCGCGGCTCGTATTTTAAAACGATATAACGTTATTCGTATTTTATAATGTTATGATATTAATTCTGTTATGATATGATATTTATATCGTTATGCATACTGATTTTGTTATAGCAAAATATAACGTAATGATATCGCTTTTTATTCATAACTTTTTAAAGGTCTGTCATATAATACGCCGCGTATAGGTCGCGGGAGTCCGCTGGATGCGGGTGGCGCAGGACCGGTCATTGTGGCATTCTTTGGGGGAGGCCTATGTCCAGCAGTGGACGTCTCTCGGCGGGTATGATGATGATAGTAATACGTATTTCCCCACAGATGGCGCCGCCTCGTGGCCCACTTCGAGGATTTCGTGCAGTGCTACTTCGCGCACCGCGCCGACGAGCTGTACTTCCCCGCGGCCGCGGTCGCGGCCGCGGCCCTCGCGCCCGCCACGCCCGCGGCCTCCGTGACGTCCGCGCCCTCGGTGACGTCACCGTCCGTCGCGCACGACGACCAGGTGCCGGACAACGAGCCCAGCGGTCAGTGCACCGATGTCACTAGTGTGGTACCCACATCCAGGGTTCCAAAGGATAATTATCAATGATAATTATCGATTGAAAATAACAAACAATTGCGCTTGTGAAAGTGAACTGTATTCGAAGTATTCGAATGTGTATTTCCGCACTTGCGTCTATCCGAACGCACGAAGCGTCAACGTGACGTGCCGCGCCGTGGGGATTCCCCTTACAAGGAGAATTCAGTTCGGATTATGTAAAGTTAAACGAACTCGAGTGTCGAGTGGCACTAGAGTGTGTGTATGTTCTTATACTGGTGATAATAATCAAGAAGCGCAATTATCTTGATAATTTCGAACCCTGGCCACATTGAGGACTACCACGAAGGCGTCGATATGAGCCGCGCCAATCCTTAGTAATATTGTAAAATGCGAAAGTGTGCCTCTCTGTCTATTTGTTACCTATTCACGCTTAAACCGTTGAACCGATTTAGATGAAATTTGGTATAGAGATGTTTTGAGTCCCGAGCAGGGCTTGGAACCGGTTCCAAAATACCGGTATTTATAGGTCTTCGTTTTGGTTCCAGAGAACCGGTAAAGGAACAATACCGGTAATAGCATCGAAAAATACCGGTTCTTTATAAAGGTCTAGGGGTCTCGTGCATGGGACGTTGCCGTTTCGTGCGAGTGCGCGGCGCGGCGGACGGTTGTACGGCGGCGTTGCCAGACACCGACACCATGACACCATGTTAATACAGATTAACACAGCTAAACTCAACCTGCGGCCCGCCGAGCTTTTGCGAACGGCCCGCCATCCACCATGCATGCGATCCTAGTATAAAAAAAAAACATAAATATGTACAGGCGCTATCCGCGAGGCATTAGAGACGTGTTCAGATATTTGTGAGCACATTGGCCGCTACGATATATCTGATGGCGACTGTTCCTTGTGGCCCGGGACTCCTTAGCTGCCAAAAAAAATCCAAAGATTTAGTTCGTATTTTCGGAGTTTATAAGTATGGTCGTTTGACAGCCGTGCTGAAGCCCTCGTTCGTGAACGGCGACCAGCTGCTCCCCTCGGGCTCCCCCACGGAGGCCGGCGCGCCGCCCGCCGCCTCGCCGGCCGCGCCCGCCGCCGCCGCCGCCACCGCCGGCGCCGGCGGCCTCGACGCCTTTAGGGAGGACCTAGTAGCCTTCACTAGATACAGGTACGCATACGCATGAGCGTCTAGGGGCCGCCGCAAGCTGCGGAGTTCTTTCATACATTTTGTATACCAACGCATGTTAGCCCTCCTAGCGGAATTTGACACCTAATCCCAAGATTACAAGGCATAGGCACTAGTTTTACGAAAGTGACTGTCATCTGACTTTCCAACCCAGGGGGCAAACGAGACCTTATTGGTATTAGACCGGTTTCCTCACGATGTTTCCCTTCACCGAAAAGCTAACGGTAAATATTCCGAAAAACTCATTGGTACGAGCCGGGATTGGAACCCACGACCGCCGCTTGACAGCCGCATGCTTGAACCACTAGGCTACCAGCTCTAGCTTAAGTATAGAATGTTATAAATAAAAAGATATTGTTAAATGAATCGAATTGAATGATGTATAATGTACCAACGTATTAAATATGCGTTTGTAAAACACCTGACATGTAACGTTTTTAATAAATTATTTGTACTTATATGTATTAATGGCCGCCTATAGGCCAGTCATATTCTACGCGAGTCCGACTCGCACATGGCCGGCTTTTTTTTCTATTATAACTTATAGCAACAGAAACAAGTTTCTGACCTAGATATGTCGGATATCATGGTGTATAAAAAGTTTCATAGCATTCCAATATACCGATTTTAAATGAGGACCAAGCTACGTTTGTATACAGTATAGTACAGTAGTGCGCAGAAAGCATTTTTTGACCATTTTAACCAATCATAACTATCATAAGGCAGCGCGTTTGCGCGGGTAAAATCTTCAACGCCCATTGGCCGAGATTTTGCTCGCGACGCCGGCAGCTCCGGCGGGCGCCCACCATTTTATCTGGCGCCATGAGCACGAGTTCACCTGTCATTGCATATTCTATAGTTGAAATTTTCTAAACTAAGCTCATGAATGGCCATTGTACCTGAGGTCATGAATGCCTTTGGAACCGTGTGTTCTCACAGCAAAAACGCGCCATCCGCGCGATGGCCGGTAGGCCGGCGGATGCTCCAGCGCGTGACCTTTTCCGCGATCTTAAGATTCTGCCCCTGCCTTGTTTACTCATATACCAGGTCTCAGTGTTCACACACGAGAACCTGGATATGTTCAAGCGCAGAGGCATTAACACCAATTACAACCTGCGCAGTAATAGACACCACAACAGGCTGATCCCCGACTCGCACAGACTTGCCAAGTCCGAACGATCCGTGTACTGTGCAGGCCCCTCTATCTACAATCGCCTGCCGGACTCTGTAAGAGATGCGACTTCCACCGCAGCATTCAGTTAGGCTGAAAAAATGGTTGATGCAGGAGTCATTTTATTCATATGACGAGTTCTTCAGTCTACCAATAATACTGTAAAGGTAGAAAATATAGTGTGACATATAAAAACATTTGAATAATATGAAGATAATTGACATAAAATACGAAAAACTGTAATTAATTGTACTTAAAACTATTGAAAGCTCAATATTGTACCTTGACTTGTAACAATTTTTATTAATAATATATTTCATTTCATTTCATTTCATTTATTTGCGGTCCGAACAAAAGCTATTCATAACGCGCGCGTAGCAAATTTGCAAAAAAAAATTAGCGCCACATAAAATATTAATTGTATAATGAACTCTATCGTCTTATTCAATAGATTCAAAATGGACTAAAAGATAACAAAAACCCGCTCCCAACGAGCCAGGTACAAGGCGCTATGGTAATGTGGAATCTTTTGTAAAAGAAGATAGAGTTCATTATTCAAAGAACATTTTATGTGGCGCTAATTTTTTTTTGCAAATTTGGTACGCGCGCGTCTTGAATAGCCTTTGTTTACACCACAAACAAAGGCATTCATGATCTCAGTACAATGGCCATTCATGAGCTTAGTTTAGAAACTTTCAACTATACCTTACATATAGTGCAACAAGGTCTTTATTGAAATGGATTTTCGACGTCCGACGTTTTTGGACGTTCGATTTCATTCGGTACTCGTCGGCGTGGACGAAGATGGCCGGTGTAACTTATATTCGTGGTACTACTGTACTCGACTCGACGGTCCTGGGAACTATTCATAATTCATTTATTGCAGTAATCATGTGTTACATAGGATCTTATTATAACTTTAAGTGCACATGAACCCTGTTAGGCTATAAAGCAATTTACTTAAGACTAAAGTTATCATGCAACATAATCTAATCACATTTTATCAATTGAATACATAATTAATCCATTTACATTAATTAATTAATTGCATTTAAATTTCATTATTAATTTATTACGATTTTATCAATTTACATTAATTAATTACATCATTTAACTATTAGTTTATTATAATTTTATCAATTTACATTAATTCTCGATGTATCGTTAAAGAACTCATCAAATGAATAATAACATTTTTTAATTAGTAATTCTTTATGTTTTTGTTTAAATACTTCGTCTTTGGTTTCCTTTTTTATTTCTTCAAGTATGTTGTTGGATAAATAAGTATCTGACTAAGTATCAAGTGAGCCTAACTCCTTTATGTTTCCAGGGCGCTGAGGCCGCTTGCAACGCTTTCGTATTCCAGCGATGCGATCAACTATTCCACCATCGTGTCTACTATAGGTGACAATTTTGATAATTGTACAGTTGACTACAAAGAGATCTACGGATACGGCAAAAGTTACAAATGTGTATACACGGCCTTAATGATCAGGCAGTAAAGTCTTGTATACATATCTCTGTAACT
The DNA here is from genome assembly GCA_947049275.1 of Epinotia bilunana. NCBI lineage: Eukaryota > Metazoa > Arthropoda > Insecta > Lepidoptera > Tortricidae > Epinotia > Epinotia bilunana. The sequence continues at coordinate 6,188,849 of OX346276.1, read as the reverse complement.
GGCCGTATCGATCTTTTTGTAGTCTGTTTAATAATAATGATATAATAAAGCCTTTATTGTTCCTTGACTTAATGCTAAAACACACTTAAAAGTTTCATACTTTTCACCTTTTCACTCACTCACTTTGGTAGTTTTGCAATTTTTTTTTAAATCATAAAACTGTAAACTACACGGTTCTTAATCTCTAGTCTTAAAAAAAAACTCAAGTATTATTTTTGGAAAATCGAAATCGGCGCCGGACAGTGGGGTATGTTTCCTTGTAAGTCGTGGCCCCATTTCGGGTCTAGCCTCCTCTATCTGTTACCATTTTTCGTCCAGCTGCTACCTGCTACCAGTGCTACCTAACTGCACCGTGGGAACATATATCTACACTTTGGAAACCGAGGTCGGTTCATTTAGCCAGTTGGTTGGAATGGTTGGCACACGCGCTCACGGCCGGACGCTGCTTACGCGCGCTATTAAAATTCGGCACGAAAAAGTTCGGTTCACTGCAGTGTTGTAGGATGTGAGAACGGAAAAACAAATAGACATTTATCTTTTTTTTCGCTGCCGACTGACGATGTAAGGTTTATCCACCGCGCGTGCGCGCGCTCAGTGCAAATAGGTAGTAAGTCCCATACGAATTTCAATTCTCGCCCATCCACGCCCCGACTCGCCTAGCCGGTGGAAAACCCCCTTTAGTTTCGATAATATTGTACCCCGACCGAGCCTGCGGCAAGTTTACGCCGTCACTGCCATGCTGTCCAAATGATTTAGTTGTTTTCATAGATTTCATGTTTATGTTTATCTCTGTCTAACAGCAAATACTTAGTATAATAGTTTACTTAGTAAGATTCGCACGGCAGCCTAAGAAAGGGCATAAACATCGTCGTTGTTATAGGGGCTTATGACTTTTTGGAAGGGCTGGAATGCACTCGCGAGGATGAAACACGTAATCAGAATATTTTAAAACAAAACATTAAAACAACTTATGCCTAGTGACTACTTTCAAGTTTGTAATGCTAGTTATAAACTATTATACAATATTACGTTATTTATATATTTGCGTTAGTAGCGTTAAGTTAGCCTTCGGGAATGATGGATACGGCTTCAAGGCCACGCCGTTGTCGTGTTCTCTCGCTCTCACTCGCTACGTCAAAGGAAGCCGCCTCGTAGGTATGAAGACAGCGAGCCGCCAGTGCCACGATATCAAAAGGAGCCGAATAGGCTTTTTAGTATACATATATTGTATAAGCACCTACCAACCTAGTGCAGTTTAGCAACTATTATAGGTACTTACTAGGAAATGTTTTATTAAAATAATAAGTTTTTTATTTCACTCAACTATTCATTATAAAATAATTTCTAAGCGGTGTCAACCCTAGCGTCGAATGGCCGGCGCGTGCGGGCAATGACCCGCGCGTTCAAGGTCGCTCCATTGATAAATTTCGTAGGCATTTAAAGCAGTAGGTATTGACATTTTTATTCAGACTTGAGTATCTGTTCGTAGAACTATTACATAATCTGTGCCGCTACTTTCTTTATACCATCTACCAAGTGGTCCTTCAGTCTGCCTCTTGTTCCTTGGCCTCTCCACGTTGTGAAAGTCTTTGTCAATCTTGCATCTGTCGTGAGTACCATATGGCCGGCCCATTTCCACTTTAGTCATTGTGCATGTTGTCTTGCATCAATACGGGTATAGACTCGAAAATTATTATAACTCCAAAAGAAAGAAGGCAATAAAACATGCCTATTGACGAAAATCCATTCGGATAACTCATTGAATTACGAAGCTACAACCGTTTTAATATTGCTCGTTAGAGAGAGAAAACGCTCGCAGCGAGCGCGTCAGGCCGCTTCGATGGCGGCGCCGAACACGATGGGGCACGGCACGTTGCCGTCTTCTAGTGACGTCACTAACTGCGAGCGTCAATCGTTTCATATGAAGTTGCTTTTTGCGAAAAAGGGACAGAACAACTTAAAACTTTGGACACTTATAACTTCGTGATTATTTAACCTCTTGCTTTGATTTTTCTCCATATGATTACATTTTTAATCCTTTTTCGAGAAAATACGATATTATTGATTATTTTATTTAGTGAAATTAGGCAGAAGAAATTAGGTAAGAATGTAAATAACTTTCTGGGTAGTCGACTCTTTGTTTTTACGTTTATTTATAAGTTATATTTTCAGGGTTGAGTTTCAATGATGATTATTTTATGTTTTTTTATAGTTATTTTTTTTGTCATATTACGATTTTCAAATAATGCCAATAGGCTTTAGGGGTATTTTTGTAACACCCTGTATATCTTCGCTGTAAAATATTTGAATGCAGTTAACCATATTCACAAAAGTGATTAACAGTGTTGTTGATCTTTCATGTGCTCTGCCTACCCTTTAGGGCAGTGTTTTTCAATCTTTTACATGTCGCGACCCTCTTAGTATAGAATAGAATATTTCGCGACCCCTCACCCTACGCTGTTCAAAATACTTACAGCAATTCAACTTTAAAAATAATAGTAGCCGCGACCCCCAGTTTGAAAAACACTGCTTTAGGGAATAAAGGCGTGAATCTATATATGTACGATCTTAACTCCTGTCTTGGACTCTCTTTAGTAGCAAATGACAAATACAACCTATCCCTGCAGAGTTCGACAAAGACGAAGAATTCTTCGCCATAGCCGGAGTGACGAAGCGAATCAAGGTGTTCGAATACGAAGCGGTTGTGAGGGACGCGGTCGATGTGCACTACCCCTGCGCGGAGATGCAGTGCGCGCACAAGATCAGCTGTATCTCGTGGAACGCGTACCATAAGGTAAGCCCATAATAGTAGTTTTCAACACAATTGCTCGTAACGCACCTCTTATTGTGTCGCTTTTAGGCTCATAATCCTGGATATTAAACACGCGTGTTTAATAAAATTACGACACTTGTGTGTTATGTTTATATCCCGATTAAGTCACGTTGGCACCTTGCAGCAAGATGTATGCATGCACGCGGTGCATTCTTAAATTAACCGGGTTGTACAGAATATACAGCTTTTTTTTAATTCTCGGCAAATGGACTAAATAAATTAAATCCTTTTTGTTAATTAATTGACTATTTCTTTCCTGGATATGTTATAGAAATGTTTAATTTAGTATAACTATTCACTTTTTATAACATTTTACATGAGTTAATAAAGATAACATCTTAAAAACAGAAATATTTATTTAATTTTGTATTGCTGTTTAGAGATTTCATCTAATGCGCGCGCACTGCGCAAACTTCATGAAAAAAATAACTGTTGCGCGCCATTATAGGTTATTTCACAGATAATTGTATACATTGTTAATGCGTGTTTGATTATTAACAAAAATGTTGACTCGTGGTGACTAGTGAGAAAGAGTAGAAAGTGATAAAAATAATGGACGCCACTGGAAATTCTTGGCGATGTATACAACATGTGAGTAAAAACCTGTTGTCATCAATAAGTAAAGAAAATAACTTGGCAGGCCTATAAAATTTTCATCTTATGAAAAGGATTTTTTCCTCGCAAGATGTGTTGAAAAACGTCGTATGAAACGCGTGAGCTTTGATAATTACATCCTCGGCTCTCTTATCACGCTCACCTGCGGCTCATGTAATTATCAACATATCTCACTTGTATCACAATGTACTATTATGCAACTGATACATAATCAGAGGCCTTAAAATACGAGTGTGGTTTTTGGTTCATAATAGGATCACACTAGTGTTTTAAGGCCAAATTATGTACAGTTTCATACACTACTTTGTCTACACACATATCATAAGTACTCTAAGATGGGTTCAGAAGCCGTAGGAAAATGACCGGCATTGCTACTATAGTCCTACCTGTAAAATGTCTTTGTTGCAATCGTGGCTGCATTTACGATATCCGGCGGAGTGCATATCGTTCTCGGAGTCCCTACTACTCATATTTTCAACTAAAATGTGAGTTACAAACAACTTTTCACAATTCTACTTTCGTAACAACAAAAAACCAACAAAGAAATAACAACAGTAATAGCGGCAATTCAATCCTACGTCAAGTGTTTTTTTTTAATCATAGACAAACGAATGCAGTCCCTATTCCCATCTCACTCGAGATCAAATATCGTGCGGTTTATATTTAAAAAAACATACTGAATTGACGTTTCGCATCGATAACTGTTTTAATATCTATGAATACTAGAATAGAGACCCATATGAGGAGTGACAGCTGTTCCGAATTTAAACTCATAACCTTACAAAAATCTGTACTGTAGAGTCTGGCCAGGGAAAGATGATCCTAGAAAACCGCGGCAAATTAAAAAAAAAATGCATTTTGCAACACTGTGTATAACGCGATGAAATAATAGTGATACTTGCACAATTATTTTATTATTATTCATTTCTCAAAATGCAACGGATCAAAGAGAAGGAAGTAAAGTTATATGAAATAGTACTCTTTAAATTCATTCTACTTTATATTTAAGAAGCTTATTCAAAACCACTCCAAAATTTAAATTTTGGCGAGACATAATAATTGAACTTTTTATGATATTCTTCAATGTGAATAATATTAGCAGTAAGCTACCCTTTAATTCTCTTAGAAAGCAATAACAGACCAATTTATTATGGAACAGTTACTTTCTTAGTTACCATGTCAAGTATCAAGATTAGGACATCATACTAATTTAAAGCGTTTGACACATTTGACAATCATATTACTGTTGCCATATAAAAAGTTGCCATATAAATCTAAGTATCACGTTTCGATGGCCAGACTCTAATAACATTACAGTACAGATTTTACCTACTACCACAGACAAGAAAGTTCTCATAGTAAAATCGGTTGTAGTAATGCTGGTTATTTTCTACGGTATCTGAACGCATTTTGGAGCACTAATAATATGTGTGTAGATAAACTAGTTTATATATACATACTAGTATATAGTAGGGTAAACCAGTTTAGATACTTAGGACATTTGCTGACCGATGACCAGAAAGACGATGTAGATATGGAGAGAGAGCGCAGGGCATTGTCAGTCCGAGCGAACATGCTAGCCCGCAGATTTGCTCGGTGTACAGATGAGGTGAAAATAACACTATTCAGGGCTTTCTGTACATCGCTGTACACGTCAAGTTTGTGGGTTAGATATACTCAACGGGCGTACAATGCCGTGCGCATTCAATACAATAATGCTTTTAGGGTGTTGTTGAGACTTCCGCGATTCTGCAGCGCATCGTCGATGTTCGCCGAGGCGCGCACAGACGGCTTTGACGCCGTCTGGCGCAAGAAAACGGCCTCGCTGCTAGACAGGGTGCGCGGGAGTAGCAACAGCATCCTAAGCATGATAGCTAACAAGCTAGATTGTCCTCTGTTGTGGCAAATGGGTCAGAGGACTAAATCTCTTTTTTGTATAGATTATTAAGGAACTAACATTAGATTAAGTAAATACTAACAATTGTTTTGGACCTTTTGTTGTCTTTAAATAAATAAATAAATAAATAGCACGGCTCTTCCCAGGTGATTTTTTCGCTTCGAGCCCTAATCTTTCAAACAAAGGCCATTGTCTCTATTATCGCATAGCCGCTAGCTACCGAGTAAGCACGTGCCACAACAACGTTCATATTGAAAAACAAACGGTATCGTCATAGTATTAAGGTTCAAATTTAATGTCGCTGATATTCTAGATATTACGTTTTAGTAGTGTAGGAGGATAGACCGCCCCGAAGCAATACGGCACTCATATTATTAGGCCATAAACTAGTAACGCGTACCATAATGTACGAGGGCTGTTTGACAAGTCACTTTAAAAAGTAAAAGTTTTTTTTTTTTTTACAATTTACATTTATTTCTTAACACAGTCTCCTTTGAGGGCCAAACACTTGTTTCAGCTAGTTTCCAATTTTTTGATCCCCTCCAAAAAATACGTTTTGTTGAGGTCTTCAAAATAGCCGTTTACACCTGCGATGCAGTCCTCATTTGTCATAAATTTTTGCCCTACAAGCCATCTTTTCAGATTTGGGAATAGGTAATAATCGCTCTAGGTCCGGCGAATACGGAGCATGCGGAACCAGCTCGAAGCCCAACTCGTGGATTTTGGCCATTGCAATAGCTGACGTGTGCACTGGGGCATTGTCTTGATGAAAGAGGACTTTCTTGGGGGACAATTTTGGTCGTTATTCCAACAGTCGCCATCACCTTCCCAGCCGACGGCGGTCGTCGAGTACAATATTATAGACTTCTTCAACAACATCCTCAGTAGTGACCTCGATTGGGCGACCAGGGCATGGAGCATCAGATGTGCTTGACCGACCACGTTTAAAATCATTTATCCAGTTATAAACAGTCTGCAACGTTGGTGCGTTAGTGCCATGAACAGAATCAAGTTTAGATTTTATTGTGGCAGCACTGCAACCCTTCATATAAAAATGTTTTATAACGGCACGAAATTCAGATTTTTCCATAGTTGTTGAAAATTCACGAGTGATCACAGTCAAACAGTTTTTAAACTGACAAAGACTTGTTCATTTTTGCTGAATTTTTGACATTCTTCATTGGAAAGATTGTGCCTGCCAGTGTTAATGCCATTTACCAGAAAAAAGGTTTAATAAATAGTTTTTAAAAGGACTTATCAAACAGCCCTCGTAAGGCCATAAACTAGTAACGCGTACCATAAGGTAAGCCCATAAACTAGTAACGCGTACCATTACATACGCACGCGAAACTAGGCGAAAGGAATGGTGAAGAGCTTCGAGTAAGACCCCGTTCACACAGTCTCCGTATTTACGGTACCCGTTTAAACGGATACACTGAATACTGTGTCATATGTGAAGTCGCGCTCATACAACTCCATACGCCATCAATGAAAAAAAACGTATACGATAAAACGGAACAGTAAAACGGAGACCCTGTGTGAACGGGCTGTAAGAGTGGAGCAATTTGGAGATGGAAGTCGATACCAACGGGGCCAACGGGCTGGCGTCTTGGAGAAGGAGGGCCCTACATAAGGAATTCCTTGTTCAAGAAACGCGAGCATAGAAAGTGTCCCTGGGCAGCGTGGGTAGTTCCACACAAGGTGGACTGGTGACCTGGTAAAGGTCGCGGGAATCCACTGAATAGTGGCGTAAGGACCGGTCGTTGTGGCACTCTTTGGGGGAGACATGTGTCCAGCAGTAGACGTCTTTCGGCTGTCATCGTGATGATGCGTATCATAGCATGTTGGTTTTTCCAATACTTTATTTTTATTTTTAAATAGCCTATATTGCCTCATTTCCTTGGTTCTGTTGCGATCGCGCAGAGAAATTCCCAACATAGCCCTCTCCATTGCCCTTTGGCTGACTTTGAGCCTTCTTATGAGGCCCATAGCAAGCGACCACGTGTCCGTGCCATACGTCATCACTGGAAACACACACTGGTCAAAGACTCTCGTCTTGACCTGGTAAAGGTAGCGGGAGTCCGCTGGATGCGGAAGGCGCAGGACCGGTCATTGTGGCACTCTTTGGGGGAGGCCTATGTCCAGCAGTGGACGTCTTTCGGCTGATATGATGATGATGATGATGATGATGAGCCTATATTGTGTCCCACTGCTGGGCAAAAGCCTCCCCTTTTTTCCGCCACTCGTCTCGGCCCTGTGCTAGTGTTCGCCAATCTGTACAAAACGTATCAAGGTCGTCCCGCCATCTCCTCTTCGGTCTGCCTCTACCTCGGAAGCCATTCGGTGGCTAATTTGGCCCATCGCTTTCCAATATTTATACATTATTTATTTTGTTCGGCTTTATAAATGTTTTTTTTTCACACCTTTCATTCGGAAAAGTAAGTTTTGCTCCACGGTGAGAGGGATCAAAATACTACTTTTCTGTTCAAGCTACGTTTTTTAATTTACTCAATGGCATGTAGCATTTGACGCAATGTGCCAATTGAACACAGGTGTTAATAAAATAATCGAATGGAATTTCATCGTATTCGATTAAAAACGAACATATTTCAAGTAATGTAATATTTAAAAATTAGTTATAAAAATTAAGAAAATTCGTTAAACCTTGTTAAGTAATTTTAAAAGTATCTTTTTTAAATTTCTGCATAGTCGGTGTGAAGAATAGTATGTGTCACTCGGTAGCAAAATTATCTTCACCCGAGGTAACACTTGTATCCCTCACTACGCTCAGGATTCAATACACCGCCCTCGCCGTAAATATACTATTTTGCTCCCTTGTGACACAAATAACTATGTATTGTACAGAACGTGCTCGCCTCAGCGGACTACGAGGGCACAGTGGCAGTATGGGACGCGGGCACGGGCCAGCGCACGCGCGCGCTCCTCGAGCACGACAAGCGCTGCTGGTCCGTGCACTTCAACCGTGCCGACGTGCGTCTGCTCGCCAGCGGGTCGGACGACGCGCGCGTCAAGCTGTGGGCGCTCAACGCGGAGAGGTGTGTACTGTAGGTCGTGACACAGGCACGGCACGTGCTCGCCTCCGCGGACTACGAGGGCACAGTGGCCGTATGGGACACGGGCACGGGCCAGCGTACGCGCGCGCTCCTCACGTAAGTGTGTTTTCTCAAACATACAATGAAATATTGACGTTGTGTTCTTCATAATGGGCTTCGAACGAAACGTGACACACGTTTCGGGCGCAGCGAGACGAGAGATCCGTAATGGAATTTCATACAAAATTGGAGGCCTAGGCCTGCAAGATGGCCTTTTTTAATTTCCATTCCACAATTCGTGGCATAGGATCACGGCGTTCAGCCATGAAAATAAAAGTTTGATTTCGTGGAGTTATTTTAATTTATTTCATTGCATGTTTGAGAAAAGCACTATATATACCTTGGCGTGAAAAGGGGTTTGCCAGCCTCATAACTATCCGACCTCGCTACGCTCGGCCGGCAACCCCTTACCTCCCGGCCTCTGTAGAATGTACTATTACGTCACACCTGGCCATAATGCGAGTTTTACTGCACGCTGCGCGTACGGTAAAACGCGCATTGTGGCCAGTTGAAGACGTAAAATTGTGTGTGTGCGCATATTTATGGCCCTCACCTTCAGTTCGGTCCACAAACAACTGCAATCTGGGCCATTCACGAACTCAGCGCCCTAGGTACGTAATGTACTATTACTGTAGCTCTTGATGTAATAGGAACTGAACGGGCTACACGGGGCAATGGAGAGGTAAGGGTGTGGTGTGATCACTGTATGACGTAGTTAGTGGATCAAAATGAATGTGCCACGGGGGTAAAGAGATATTTGGTCGGAATTCTCAATCGAAGTCTTAAAACTGAGTGCATGCATAAATCAGTAGGTTGGACGTTGCTCGCATTCACTGTCAATCTGATTGAATTAATGATTTGATTAGCAATGCAAAAAGGTAGGCTAAATCTGAAATTAATGCTAAGCGTTCGGTTATCAGCAAGATAGCTGTCGTAGTTTTTTGGTCTTGAATTAGATTTTAGAGTCTAGATCAAACGAATAGGATGAATAATAGTAATGTTTAATGTAGTTTACTTTCATGTTTAAAAGAAATTCTATGAGGCTTTTATGTAGAGGAAAGGGCTCTTTAAAACTATTGTCCAAGTGAAATTGTGGTCTCCAACTGCACTTCTTGACTCTCAAACTGGCCCTTTTTACGCCTGTTGAATTCGTTACCAAAATGTTTAGAAAAAAAACGGAATAATTTCTTCTGTTGATAAGGGTATCCTTATAATATCAAAGTTTGTTATTTAGTGTGGAATACTTTCGTTCTATTATAACACTAGTATGAAGCGGTATTGAATTTACATCTAAATCTACTTATAAATGGGCGAACCTAAAAAAACTGCTCGGTCTAGACGAAAACTTAAGCATCGGGGCTACTAACTTTCTAACTTTACTTATGTCTTTACCAGATCCGTGGCGACGCTAGAGGCCCGTTTCAACGTGTGCTGCGTCCGTTTCAACCCGCGCTCGTCCTGCCACCTCGCCTTCGGCTCGGCCGACCATTGCGTGCACTATTACGACCTCAGGTCTCCCAGGGCGCCTCTAGCCGTCTTCAGAGACCACAGGTACGTCTCTCATCACAAATCAGTCTCCAGTGATTTGGTGGCAAGAGAACCCAGAATCAGAATGTAACCCAGACGATGTTAAGAGGGGTGTTGTTACGACTTGAGAGCGCCCAGGGCGCCTCTAGCTGTCTTCAGAGACCACAGGTACGTCCTGCAGGCTGACTGTAGCAAGCGAACCCTGGGTTCCTCCAAAATGTAACCCAGATGATGTTAAAGGGAGTGTTGCTGGGTGAGTGTTGTTGCGACGGCGTTGTTGCGACTTGATAGCGCCCAGAGCGCCTCTAGCTGTTTTCAGAGATCACAGGTATACCTAGTCCCAGTCACGTTTTACCGGCTGTACCATTTAAGAGCCAGGATCTGTTTGCGGCCACCTAATCGAAAAAAATTGCGTAGGAACTAGTTTTACGAAAACGACTGACTCCTAACCCAGAATGGAATCTAGAATTGTTGGATTTAGATCGGTATCCCCACAATGTTTTACGCCACAGAAAAGCGTTTATTGAATAACCCAGTTGTGCAGTTAGCCTCATAGTTAACTAGCTTCTGCCCGCGACTCCATCCGCGTGGAACTCGTTTATATCGTAGCTCGATACAAACTTTCATCCCCCATTTCACCCCCTCAGGGGATGATTTCCGGTATAAAAACTATCCTATGTCCTTCCCCAGGATTCAAACTATATCCTTACCAAATTTCATCTCAATCGGTTCAGCGGTTTAAGCGTGAAGAGGTAACAGACAGACAGACACACTTTCGCATTTATAATATTAGTATGGATAGCAGCCAGAGTAGCCTAATATTTCGTAACACACCCTTATTCTTACAGTAATAAAGACGTGTACCGAAATATTTGACTACCTTCTTGGCTGCTGCAAACTATATGACGCCGACTGTACCAGCCGGGGTTCAAACCCATGAGCTCCAGATTAGCAGTTGCGTGCCTTACCGCTTGGCTGCGGTGAATTTATTGTCTCACTCCTTTCTTTCTTTCTTAAAGATGTGTTAGAGGGCGGAACATGCAAGGTGTAACAAAAATGGGGTATGAACCGAACAAGGGCTTTTTTGACGCGATTTTTTTACATTTCTATGGAGCTTGTCGCCCCAGTCGGCCAACGCTTCATACTAAGGTAAAAAAAAATCGCGTCAAAATTATTTTTTTCTGTTTTTTCTTATCAGAACACGATACCTGTTGAGCCCTTGATCGGTTCACACTCCATTTTTGGTACAACCCTGTATATGGATGTTGGTCTAAAATGAAACCTGAATTTGGATATATTGTCTACAGGAAAGCGGTGTCCTACGTGAAGTTCCTTGACGCCCGAACGCTCGTGTCAGCTTCCACGGACTCCCAATTAAAATTATGGAAGGTATGTCTCATTGCGTTTTACTGGACATGCACTTGTTGGGTTTGCAATGAAAGCTGAATAAATTGTGTATAATTCATTCCTACATTTAATTTCAATACATACGCTATCTAAAAAATCTAAGAAAAATCTAAGGACTTTCAGATTTTGCGGCATACTAAATATTATTCGTGTTTTACATTAGTTTCGTGTATCTTTTCTGTTTTTGTCTGTTCTTAGATTTTTCTTTCATTTTTTTATGCTAATATATACATAAACTAGCGTATATATTGAAATAAAATGTAGAACTGAATGATAGACAATTTATTCAGCTTTCATATAATACCCCATATGTGTATGTACGTTACATGGTTTGGGTGTAATTTGCACTTTTCCAAACGCGGCCACAGTGATTTGGATGACGTCATTACGGGGGAGACCCACTCCTTACAGATTGTCTCCCGGCAGTTTTGGGATCCAGGGGATCCAGCCTAACATCATACTAAAATAGGCGCTGGTATCCGAATGTGAAGTATTTTCCCGTAACAACATGCACTATATGATAGGTCAACCCCATCACAAGGCAACCCAATTGATAGGGTTACCAAATCGATAAGCTTAAGGGCCGCTTCAGACCGGAATGGCAGCGGCCGGCCTCGCGGCCAAGCGCGTCTTGGCGTACTGGACTTTTTAGTATGTAGATAAAGTTTAAAATTATTTGACACGGAAAGTGCTCGCCGCGCCCGCTGCCGGCTGCTGCCATTCCGGTCTGAAGCGGCCCTAAGCCTAAAGAGGGGTTTTCCGGTCCTTGGTTCTGTGGCATATGTGACCTGCCCATTTCCACTTCAACTTGCTAATTCTCTTGAGTATTCAATAAATATATGCGAGAGTACAAACGACAACACTGTCAACTGACCATCCTGTGTTTATATAGAACCTTATTACAATGCACTTAAGGTGCACCGATGGTCAGTTAGCTGTGTTGTCGATAGTATGTCCTATTTCCCAGGTGGAATCTCCCCGCTGCGTCCGCTCCTTCACCGGCCACGCGAATGAGAAGAATTTCGTCGGGCTCGCCACGGAGTCGAGCGGTCGCTACGTGGCGTGCGGCTCTGAGAACAACGCGCTCTATGTGTACTACGCGGGGCTCTCCAAACCGCTGCTGGCGCACCGGTTCGACGCCGTCAGGGGGTTCCTGGAGCGAGGTGAGTCAGAGCGGAGCGAGGGGCTCATAGGGAGTCGAGCACTGAGAACAGCGCGCTCTATGTGCTCTCCAAACCTGTTAGTTCCGTTGCACCATAATCTGACATCACCCTTTCGCGTCCTCAGGTACCGGCGGCGAGCGGCGCGAGGACGAACCCTCGGAGTTCGTGTCAGCGGTGTGCTGGCGGCGCGCGCCGCCCTCCGAGAGGCAAGTCCTGCTCGCGGCCAACAGCCAAGGGACTATTAAAGTGCTCGAGCTGGTGTAAATGGCGTTCAAGGCCAGGCAGTGTCCGCCCACAGGCCGCGTTTATGGCCAGTAGACGAGTGTCGGATGTCGTTCGAACACAAACGTTTGCTGCTTGGTTGAGACTTGCGGCGGCAGAGGTACGGGCATATGTTGAGGCGAGTGCAGCCCCGATCTCACTCACGAATGAATGAATGGTTTATTCATAATGAATATATGGTACATAAGGTCTTCATCATTCATTTGAGAGGTATCCTCTTGTCGGTGGAGTATTTTCCATTTCTCTCTGTCGTACGCAAAGAAGGTCTTAAATATCTTGTACAAAAGGCCGAGATTGTGAGCGTTGCCACACTCCCATGTCAGTGCATTGGTCTCAACGTCAGTTGAACTGAAAACGCTCTGTCAAACAGAAAAGAACTACACGCCAGGTCAACATGACATTTAGTGCGGGGCCAACCTTATGTCAATACATACATGGACCTATAAGGTGGATATCACTGCGCCGCATCTCCGGACGGAGGTGCGGAGCTGCATGCAAATTTCGCCGGACGGAGGTGCGGTGCGGTGTGTCGTACCACACGGAATTTATATACAAACTGAGGTACTTGCATACAACGAGCTCCGCATCTCCGCACGGAGATGCGGCGCAGTGTGACATCCGCCTAATACTCAGGACAGGCTTTAAGCGTTGCCACATTGAGGGACGGAAAGGCTCGTATGCAGCTAAATTAAGGGGGTGCATTGGAAATTATCGCGTGCTTTGAAACGCCGTTCTGACTAGATTAAGATACAATAAGGTCTGATTTTTATATATATAATTATTGACTATATGATTGTTTATCTGATTTAATCGATACATGATTGCCTAAAATTTCCTCTATAGAAAAAAAACCAGTCGGGTCTTTATTTTCCTTTTTTTACTCAGCCTACTCAAACAATACATTTTACGACACGATCAAGTTAATACTATAGTATTTTATCTCGTCTAAAATCTCACTTAATGAAATATAAATAAAACATCGGGCCACCAACGATCCGGGGCGGTCCTTTTTGTTAGGTTAGGTTATAACGTGTTATTGCCGAAGCCTGTTGCGGATTCTATCATTGTACCTAGGGGGATGTTTGTTTGTACGCAATTGACGACGAATTTTCTCCCTCGGACGCTCCGGTTGTGGAATGAGCTCCCTGCCGAGGTTTTCCCGAGGGACTACAGTATGGGGTTCTTCAAAAAAGGAGTGTATAAATTCTTAAAGGGTCGGCAACGCGCATGTAACATCAGTTGGACGGTAAGCTTGTTTACCACAGACGTGGTATTCAAAAAAAAAATTACGAAGCGTGCGGTGCGGATATTTTTATGTACCTAATCATTCTTGTTTCGTAAATAAAGATTATTCAATAAAACTTCACTAAGTCAGGTATTTATCGAAATCTGTCCAATAAAAGCCATTCCCGAAGTGTTGCATCTCTTTTTCTCCTGCGCGGAAGGCATAAGCGTGTCTCTGTCAAGGGGACGTGGTCGACTCGAATCAAGGCATCCCCTTAAAAAACGGCTGATGGCTTTCCATAAAAAAACCTACATAATTTGGGCGGGTAATGGTTTATTTGCCACAACTTCATACTAAACCAGTTACAAAATAAAAAAAGTTGAATTATGACAAGGACAACGAATGATATTTCCCTTTCTATCACACGAGATTTGTATGCTGCCATCTCGCTGAGGTGGTCTTATTATGACCATAAAAGTTCAAAGTTCAAAGTTGTTTATTTGTGAGTATATGTCAATCTGATTACAGTGGTGGTAAATAATTAATTATATGTAGCACTATACCCTGCCCGACGGCGTACAAATTCTTGATTGTAGCAATATTTTTAAATACTAACATGCAAAATAAATTTAAATATCTATTGTTAATGTCAGAAATCATGTCATATTGAATTATTGCAGCAAAAAGAATAAAAAATGACAAGAGTGTCTGTTTCATATCGAATTATTAAATTTATACAGCAAAAAATCAGAAATAGAATAAAAACAATTTTCAATCAAAAATGTCCAGAGTTATGTTTAAATTGACGTATGGGTAACATTCTAAAGTCGACAGGCAATTTATTGTAAATCTTATTAGCTAAGCAGAACACACTTTTGTGCTTTAAAGCTTAAAGAGATTCTGGGGGTACCTAGTATTTCTAGTAAATATCTCGGCTTATAGCTTCTCCTGATTATTATAGGTACATGGCATGTAGATTGCTATCGCACTGTACTCTGGCGGATTAAGAATAATGCCTAGCTGAGCAACTTTTCAAATCTCGAATTTTTGACGCAATGTTTCTGTCGCACTGCTGTGGGTGGGAGCTCCAATTCGTGCGATAAGGACCACTGCAGCTCGGACTAAAAATCCCACGCAAAGAACTCATAAATCGAGGTTTCGCTCTCGACTGTTTCCGCCTCCAAACGCATATCATTATAAAATTTTGGGAACTGCAAGAAGAAGAAATAATCTACGCCGCTATGTTTTGATTTTTTTGATATTTGTTGTCATGTTTGTATACTGCGCCTTATTTGGCAGCCAATTCAATTAAGCCGTTTTTGCGATTTTCAAGGCGCTGTAAGTTTCTTTAAAATAAAAATATCCAAAAAAGCAAATCACAGCGGCTGTTGATGTTATTGATCTTATTTGAAAAATTCATTACTGTATGTTCAAAAACCAGAGAAGAAACAGTCGAGAGCGTTTGAATGGGAAAATCGCAGGCAGGCATACCTCTTAACCCGCCATTGGCGTTGATCCAGTGCAGCGGATGCATCCTTTTGCAATAGGAAAGAAACAAAGAAAGATACATTTATTCACAAACACACAGGACACACGTATTACACAATAAAATAAACAAAAGAACAGATAAAACATGAAACAAGTGTGTCTCTGCGGCCGTGAACCGGACACTGGCTCAGCATAAGGGCAGCTTCAGACCGGAATGGCAGCGGCCGGCAGCGGCACGGCGAGCACTTTCAGTGTCAAATAATTTTAAACTTATCTACATACTAAAAAGTCCAGTACCACTTGAAAAGCTCGAAAAGTACTTAACCGACGTAACCCCGTTGAGTTTGGGCTCGTTAGAATCGTCTCAATGAGTAGTTGATGACGGTATACAGAAAAGTACAGTCGGCAATAAAAGCTTGTACCAAAAATGAATTTTTTGACAGAAACTTGTGCAAATTATAGTTTCGCTCCAGCGGAAAATCAATGTAAAACTATTGTGTCGCTTGATCTGTGCCCTGTGTATGTGTTAATAATAAGGTGCTGCGTGGGCAAGCCGGCGTGCTCCACGAATACATACTAATATTATAAATGCGAAACCCCTCTTCACGCTTCAACCGCTGAACCGATAGTTTTGAGTGCCGGGGAAGGACAGGATAGATTTTATCCCGGAAATTAACCGCTAAGGGGATGAAAGTTTGTATGGAGCTACGATATAAACGAGTTCCGCGCGGACAGAGTCGCGGGCAGAAGGTAGTAAATAAAATAAAAGTACATTACTGCAAAGGCCGCGAATGAAAGGATTGCCTGCCGAGTGTGATGTAGATGGTTCAATCAACTTTTTTCTGTCACTAGTTGCCAGTTGTCTCCTGGGTCACTTTGTAAAACTGCGCTTTTATGGGCTTAAACTCACCAAATGTGCGGTTTTCTTGTTGTTCAACCCCTTTTGGTATAGCCCATCTTTAGAGCATGTTTAAAGTCCATGTTTTCTAAGCAACTTTGTCATATTGTCTCCTCAACAGGGCAGAATAACTACAAGAAATAGTTGATTACTGATTGAATACTCGACTCGCTACGCTCGGCCGTCTATTACTCGACAGGCAATCGGTTCCTTCCCGGCCAGCAGGCTGTACTCAATGGCGCTTTTACAAGTAAAAATATTCCCAGCGTTTAGGAAAAAGAAGACGCTGTCACTGCCGAAACAAATCCAATTGTAATTTTGGCCAAAACGTATCAAAATTATAGTACAGTCAGCGTCTTATAGTTAGTAGCAGCCAAGGTAGCCAAATATTTCGGTACAAGTCTTTATTACTGAATGAATAAGTATGTGTTACTCTGGCCGCTACTGGGTATATGACGCTGACTGTAATTACCTTAATCATTCGCGTTTAACCTTTACGCCGCCATTGGCTTGATATCAAGTGATTACATTTAGTGCCTCGCACGCCATGACTTCATACACGCCACTGTCGATGTAAAGGCAACCTACGTGCTATCAAATAAGGTTCATTTTCAGTATTTTGCTACAAAGACTGGCGTGTGAGACACAACTTACTGTAGCGGCGAAAAGGTTGAGGGTGAATCCACTAGAGCTGTGCGAGGAAACAATCCAGCAATAGCATTGCCTGTCTTCGCTCACGCATCTTCCCACCTCACAGCTCTGGATACTTGCCCTAAGTTTAACAATATTGTATAGTTACTAGCAAATCTGTCACTAATTTTATCACAAACTGTGCAATGTACCCTATTGATGAAAGTGACAACACGATCTAACCGTCCCGCTCCCCCAGGCTGTCGTGCCAAACGTAGTGAATGTGCTGTGTCTAGAAACTACTATTATAATAGGAAATGCACCGGTTCAGTTGTCCCGCTCGGTGTCGTAATGTAAGAGAGAGATGTAACTAGTTATAGCGATAAGGGCTTGTCCATATATTACGTCATCATTATTCGTCGATATTTGACCCCCCTATTTTGATATGCCGTTATATATGGACAGCCCCTAATAGTACATTACACGTCGTACAATTTTACGTCTTCACCTGGCCACAATGTGAGTTTTACTGTACGCGCGGCGTGCGGTAAAAGTCACATTATGGCCCGGTGTGACGTAAAGTACATTTTTCCTGTGACGCCTCTATGCCAAGTGTCGAGGGAACCGTAAGACAGGCGTAACGTTTAACTGAGTCGGTTTATGTAGTTGCGCGGTGCGGGAGGGCCGACAGCACCTAAACTCCAATTCAGGACCGAAAAGGTACCTCGGATACGCATTACTTTCTGCACCACTACTCGCAATACTTAGTTATATTGCTCATATCAACACTACCCAAAGATTGTCTGGAAGAGATCGCTCTTTTGCGATAAGAGCGCCTGTTGTTGTTCTACCTCTGTGTACCTTTGTGTATTATTTGTTCCTGTCGTAATGATGGGAGGTGTGCAGTAATAGAGGCCGGGAAGTAAGGGGTTGCCGGCCGAGCGTAGCGAGACCGGATAGTGAGGCGTATAGTGCTTTTCTCGAACTTGCAATGAAGTAAATAAAAATAACTCCAAGAAATCAAACTTTAATTTTCATGGCTGAACGCCGTGATGCTGCGCCACGAATTGTGGAATGGAAATTAAAAAAGACCATCTTGCAATTTTGTATGAAATGCCATTACGGGTCTCCCGTCTCGCTGCGCCCGAAACGTGACACAACGAAGCCCATTACGAAGAACACAACGTCAATATTTCATTGCATGTTTAAGAAAAGAGTTTTTTTTTTTTAATTGTATTGTATACGTCACTGTCCACTGTACTCATGTCATCAGGGCCAGTGACGTCATTGTCAGTGTTGTTATTGGTTGTTCGGAATGATTATTTATTACCTGTAAGCTTCCTGTCACCAACTTAAGAGTCCGCAGTAAGCTCGGCCGAATTTCACCTTCCCGTACAAACGTAGTTACGCTCTCATTTTAAAACTACGTGTTGTATTGTGACGAAACTTTGCATATACAATGACATGAGGTATATCTATGTCTGTAATTAGTTTATATGGTTCCAGTTTATAAAACAAACGAAATACAGCAAAAACAAGTTTTGTATGAAAAACTTAAATTCGCTGTATTTTTACAAGCTTTTATTTAGGTTCACCTGTCCCGTTGTCTGTCGGTCTGTCTGTAATCAAATCTTGCAAGTTAAATTTGATCCACTTCCCGGTGACCGATTGAGCTGAAATTTTGGGTATAAATTCAATATTATGGTATTTATGGTACCATCGAGCTGATCTGATGATGGAGACAGAAGTTGGCCATGGGAATTCAGTACTTAACCGACGTAGCCCCATTGAGTTTGGACTCGTTAGAATCGTCTCAATGAGCAGTTGATGGCGGTATACAGAAAAGTACAGTCGGCAATAAAAGCTTGTACCAAAAATTAAATTTTTGATAGAAACTTGTTTTTACTATGGTATCTGAAGCTACATAAACTAATTACAGACATAGTACCTCATGTCATTGTACAGCGTAACTATGTTTGTATGGAGAATCGAGCTTACAGCGGACTCTAAAAGGTAATATTAAAAAATACAATTTTAATGGCGAAACATTGGTAAAATTAGTCTTGAATTATAGATCGGGAGTTTAGATTGACCACACCATCCCGCGACACGCAGCTACCTTCTCAGTTAAACGGTAGCCCCATAAGTAGCTCAGTTGTCTTAGTTTGGCCAATCATCCGAGTCACTGAGAGTAGCTCATATATTACACTCATTCTATCTTTTATGATACAAGTATTACCTAAAAGAAGGAATAGTTATGTTTTCAGTGTCTTTGCTACTGTCACGGCTGATAGCCAAACGTAGTTCGCACGTTCGTAAACTGGGCTGCTTGACAGTATATAAACTGCATACCTTTTTTCGTAGCAGTTACGAACATTACATTGTCGCAACAAGTTACGAGACTGGAATAATAGTTTTTTCTTGTTCCTAGTTTTTATTCATTTATTTATTGACAAATACATTTACGTGACATTACAGTAATAACCAATGCGTCACGAAACTAAAAACAACAAATAATACTATTTAGGCGACGAAACGACGTGGCCCCGTTGCATCGTCATCTCCGGCGTAGGATTCGGCAGGTTGCCCCGGAACCGTCGAAACACGACACCCTTCGGCCAGAAGTCAGCACATGCGATGGTCTCCTGCAGCGGTCGCGGCACGCGCATTCGCACGCGTTTTCAAATAACTACTTGGTTTATGTATTAATTTATTGTTTATGTATAGTTTTGATAAAGAATTGTACCATAATTAATATTTAATATGAATTCTATAACCAAGTGGATGTAGTGTACACTGACTACAGTAAGGCGTTCGATAGAATTGACCATAAACTGCTAATTCTTAAATTAAACAACATAGGTATTCATGGTGATCTATTGCGATGGTTCGCATCTTATATTGATAACAGGTCGCAAGCTGTTGTCATTAACAACTATATGTCTGGTTGGGTAACTGTTCCCTGTGGCGTCCCGCAAGGATCGTTGCTGGGGCCATTGCTCTTCAATGTATTTGTTAATGACATCAGTGATTGTTTCCACTCTTCCAAATTGCTATGTTTTGCTGACGACATGAAATTTTTTATTAAAGTGAATTCATTAGATGACTCTGCCCTTCTACAAGATGACCTTACGCGTCTTGTCGCATATTGTCAGACCAATAAATTAGACCTTTATGTATCTAAATGCTTTACTTTAACCTTCACAAGACAACGTAGTATAATCCCGACCATCTACAAGCTTAATGATCATGTGCTCAAAACTGTGTCATGCATGAGGGACCTGGGAGTCACCCATGATTCTAAGCTTTTATTCGAAACTCATGTTGATAGTATGGTAGCTAGTGCTACTAAGGCATTAGGATTTATTATGCGTAGTTCCTTACATTTTACCCAAATTAAAACTATTAAAGTTCTTTATTGCACATATGTCCGAAGCAAACTTGTATATGCGTCTCAAATCTGGAACCCCTCTTACAATATCTACATTAACAGGTTGGAACGTATACAAAAAAAAAAAAAAAAATACCTCTGCTTTAAGCTAAAAACTCCTTACAATTCGTCTAATTATGAAAATATTTGTAAAAAACATCACCTCATTCCATTGCATAAACGTCGTCAAATTGCGGATATTATTTATATACTTAGTATCTTAAATGGTAACATTGATTGTCCGGAATTACTAGCTAAGCTCTCCTTCAATACTCCATCTAGGTCTAAAAGATACTTCCCTCCCCTCTCAATTCAATTTACATCACGTAATTATAGAAAAAATAGCTCTTTATTGCGAGCTGGTAAAAGCTTTAATGAACTAACGAAGGAGCGGGATATTGACATTTTCAATAGCAACATCACCACTATAAGACGGATTTTAACAGACGAGTTTTTTAAGTGAGCGAGTCGCATGCGCGACAGCATATTACTGTAACGGTTGACTCATCACTTAATAATACATTTTCTTTTTTTTTTTCTTACATAGGTATTCATTGTATGCTCGTGGGTAACACGTTGTAAAATTTAGTGATAACCACCAATTGTATGTTAACCTGTTGCTACTGGTGGGAACCTTTAATTGGCTTTCTGTTACTAAAGTTATATAACTAGCTTATATTATTATTTTGAATTGTTAGCTGTTGGTTCTCCGAATAATAAATAAATGATAAATAAATAAATAAAGAACGGAACTAACCTCGTACCTCTACGCCATTCATTGGCAACAATTTAGAGTCGCTACGCTCGTAGCTGACGCCGTGGTTTTCCCGCTATGTAAAGGAAAAAGCGCCGACTAACACAGCGCCCGCTAGGCGGGTTTCTGGCAGTGAACGTGTTCATATCCATATGTGTCAACGGAGGCAGGGTTACGAAAATGAAAATTGTATTCCAGTTTTGTAAATAGTTTGAAGTTCGAAACTAGTAACGAATTTTTGTACTTTTGTTAGTTTCGTGAATCACAATAAAAATGTCCAAGTCGACTCAATTGCTCAAAGGTTTGCTACACAAATTGTCTCGGGATAAGCTCGCCTATGTATTACTACCAGCACGACTATCACAAGATGGTGCGCGAGCTCTCTCGATTTTTCTCGCACTATCCGTCTCTCTCTTATTAGAACACTTAGTAAGAGAGGTAAGTGCGAGAAAAATCGAGTGCTCGCGCGCCGTCTTGTGATAGCCGTGCTGTTTGTGCAATTCTAGTTTTGTCGTTGTATTCTGTTAAGTCAAATAAAGAATTCACATACATGCATTAGTTTACTCTCAGTCTCCGCTCGATTCACGAACGCTGTATATCTGAAATTGACTAAAGGCTTGGCCACACGTTTCTCCCTTGTTAAACCTAACTACTTTAGCCCTGAATACTTCATTTGAACTAATGTTTCATTAGACCTAATGCATTTTGCTTAAATAGTATTTTTTATAGGATTATTGCAATACAAACCTAACCTAACGACAATGACTTCTATGTGATAATATTTAAAGAAAACCCGAAAAGTTCACTGTTCCGAAGAAAAATGCATTAAGTTTAATGAAATATTAGGGCAAAAGGTAGGGCAAGTGTCACTGGACCCCGCCTCGTCATGAATTGTGCGAGCAATAATCTTGAAGGAATGTAGTTCTTACCATGCAATCATCTTCCGACTACGTAGCACTATAGGTTTTTCTCAAACATGCAATTAAATATTGACGTTGTGTTCTTCATAATGGGCTTCGAAGTGCCACGTTTCGGGCGCAGCGAGACGGGAGATCCGTAATGGCGTCTCATAAAAAATTGGAGGCCTAGGCCGGCAAGATGGTCTTTTTTAATTTCAATTCCACAATTTGTGGCACAGCATCGCGGCGTTCATGAAAATTAAAGTTTGATTTCTTGTAGTTTTATTAATTTATTTCATTGCATGTTTGAGAAAATCACTATACATACCTCGGCGTGAAAAGGGGTTGCCGGCCTCATAACTATCCGTCTGTATGTACTCCGGCAACCCCTTACTTCCCGGCCCCTGTAGTAATGTATTATTATTGTCTAACGTACCATAATATCACGTATAACATAAAACCTGCCTTGCCAGCTGGGCAGATCGACTGCTTGGATGGTTATAAGTGTACCGCTCTAAGGATTATGGGTTGTATTGTAATATAGATAGGTATAAGACTCGCTCCATGTGATGCCAATATAATGGTCCCTCGAATGCTTGAGTTTTATTTGAATCCCGTCCAGTTTTAAGGCTGAACCATAGAATTAGTAATAATAGTACCTACAGACAGCATCATATAGTTAGTAGCAGCCAAAGTAGCCAAATATATCGTAACACCTTAAGAGTCCGCAGTAAGCTCGGCCGAATTTCACCTTCCCATACAAACGTAGTTACGCTCTCATTTTAAAACTACGTGTTGGATTGTGACGAAACTTTGCATATACAATGACATGAGGTATATCTATGTCTGTAATTAGTTTATATGGTTCCAGTTTATAAAACAAACGAAATACAGCACAAAAAAGTTTTGTATGAAAAACTTAAATTCGCTGTATTTTTTTTACTATGGTATCTGAAGCTACATAAACGAATTACAGACATAGATATACCTCATGTCATTGTATATGAAAAGTTTCGTTACAATCCAACACGCAGTTTTAAAATGAGCGCGTAACTACGTTTGTATGGAGAATCGAGCTTACTGCGGACTCTTAATCCTATCGTAATAAAGACGTGTTCCGATATATTTGGCTACTTTGAAAATGAAAATAAAAAAGAAAATGAAAATTATTTATTCGTAACAAACAAATATGAATATCACATACACACATATAATACTATTTAATTAGGTACTTAAAACTATTTATTTGCTACGAAATGGTCCCGCATAAGGCACTGGTCCCACCGCCGGCTAGTAAGCTAGAAAAGTTGGGCGAGTAGCATTACATTGCGGATCTGTAAATGGTCTGGTCGATTGATCACACTGTGCCTGGTCAGCACGCAATGAACCGTTACTCGCCCAACTTTTCTAGCTTACTAGCAGGCAGCGGAACTTAGGTGCCGATGACATCATTATGACGCAAAATAATAGGGATATAGGATGATCTTATAAATTATACGCAACATAACTATTAACTTTTATCACGCTTTGACAGATACAACAGTTGTCACTAGCTCGCCGAGTTAATAGCAATGTCAAACTTGATATTCAACCTAACTCAAATAAACTAAGGAAAGTTTCGACTTGCGTGATTCGAGGCATATATCAGTCGCTAGCGTTGAATCTGCGTGCCTTTATATTATCTATACTGCGGTCAAGCGATATTGATAATGACTTAATTATAAATGTTGTACCTTATCAATTCACATTTCTAAAATTCACGAACAAAAAATCATATAACGATGTACAATATCGTTTTCGATAATTTTCTGATCACAATGACAAAGACAGTTAAGTGATTATGTTTTTATAAGTACTGGCCGTCTCAAGTGTCAATAAAACATCCGTGAACTAAAGAGGCCAATAAGTTGTTAGTGATTAATGATTATCTATCATCTAGATAAAAACACTCTGTGTACAGCCGCTACGTCATGCGTCTGTCATCGGCACCAAAGTTCCGCTGCCTGCTTACTAGCCGGCGGTGGGACCAGTGCCTAATGCTGGCTCACGAAGCCAGCGCTGGTCTTCTGGCGAAACCATTTTGAGTAGGTATTACGTTCCCTGCTGAGGGGCTACCGCGAAGTGAGAACGAACTCCGCTCGAATATCTCCCTCTCTGTCGCTCGACTTTGGCTGCTACTAACTATATGATGCTGACAATACCAAGGTTACTCACCATCGGGTGAGTGTTTTACTGCTTTAGTGGTGGATAATCACCATAAAGCAGTAAAACAAATCCGTACAAACGTCCGATGCGATGCACTCACACATACACGCGTCGCTACAATAAACTTGAGCGCAAGTCGGGGTAGTGGGTGGTACGTCCGTCTGCGTGCCGCGCATGCGTGCGTAGAACCACAGTATAGAAGAATAATACAGTAGTTAATCAGAGGCCGTTTAGGAGCGTTCGTTACATACTTTCGCTCGATGCGCAGGGCTGTGTCACGTTTCTGGCTGGGCATACCTATAATACTAATTTTGCTTTTAAGTTAGCAAAGTATTTCTGTTACAGTTTAATAGACAATATTGTATACACAAAGTAATAATATTATAGATATTTAGTATGTGTTTTTAGTTTCCCACTTCATCGAATATTTTAATACCACTATACGTGCCTAAAATATTTCCTAGTACTTAAGTATAATAGTTGCTTAAGTGCACTAGGTTGGTAGGTACTTAGTTACAAGCCTATTCGGCTCCGTTTGATATCGTGGCACTGGCGGCTCGCTGTACCTACGAGGCGGCTTCCTTTGACGTGGCGAGTGAGAGCGTGCGAACACGGCAACGGCGCGGCCCCGATTGAAGCATTCCCTATCATTCCTGAAGGCTATGTGTGTGTGCGTACCGAACACGCGCGCATGTGTGCAGCCGTGCGATGTACCTTTGTTCGAAGTTTATTTACTGTTCCTATAATGTGGTAGAACTGATGGCCCCGCGCGCAGCGAGCGTCGGATGACCTACACCTATATTATAAAGAGGAAGTATTTTTGATGTTATTAGTAGTTATTGTAGATTTGTATGTTTTGGGTAATCTCCGGAACCACTTTACCGACTACAAAAATTCCTTCACCTGCGTGTAGAATGGACTTTCTGGATGGTTTAAGCTATATCTTATACCGCGGGTTTGCCTGCGTTCTTTGCAATTGTGGGATACGAAATATATATATACTGCTCAAAACAAAATAAAGGCCACTTACATTTTTCTATTTTATTGTTAATTATTGGACATAAACTAATTGATAAGTGGCTAATTAATGATGCCCCGCATCCTTCAGAATACAACCTCTTTCATACTGGTGTTTAAGTCTAATAGCTGGAAAAAATATAATGTTGTCTAATGTTTAATAAAATTTCACGTAACGATCACCATACTTGTGGCCCCTATTTTCTTTTGAGTAGTATATATATATATATATATCCCAGATGAAATATGTACCTATCTATATTATAATAAACACGCATTGAAGTCTTCTGTGGCCGGAGAAGGACAACACACCTGGGCTGCTATTCGCTACGCACTAATGCGGCTCACCCCACCGGTCGTCCGTCACGAAACTAGACCTCTACCTACGCTTAGTTACTACGCATTGCGGTGTCAAGATATATTTGTGGGTCAGCTTAAATCAAGTTACAGAATAAGGGGGCTGATATCAATTCGAGAATACGCCGACAGCTGCGGCGTGTACGGTACAGCAAAATACACTATGTAACATTGAATTAATGGTCTTAGTCCGAAATGAAAACCCCTTGCTATGCTCCGAGTTCACTATTCGTCCCTCGTTCTATACAAACCGTTGCTACACTCGTCATTCACTTCGCCCCTCGTGCTACATGCTACATTCATTAAGAGGGTCTTTAATAAGATAAGATAAGATAAAAATCATTTATTCAAGTAGGATTTCATAATCACTTTTGCATCGTCAAAGGTTGTATTGTATCGATTGTATCTATATATCCGTTTTATCACCATTATTACTATTCTGTTACACAAACACGTACACATCTCCTAATTAAAATAATTAATATGTCACCTAATTCTAAGTAATAATAAGGCTAATTAATAGGCATAAGGTAATTAATAGGCATGAAAACCATTCTGCCACTACTGAGCGTCAAATCACTCTATTTGCCGACGACACAACAGTGGTAGTTAAAGCACGCACGTACTTCTAACTGAAAAAATCTGTACTGTGTGTGATCAACTAAAAAGATAGTTTTCGGCAAATATTGAACGTGAGCAAATCCAATATAATGGTGTTCTCTAGTAGGTGTGCTCCGAGCGTAAGTATCCATTACCCGATACCCATGAGCGATGAATGCAAGTTCTTCTTCTTTTTTTCTTAGCGCAGAATACAAACAAAAGAATAAGATGAATAAATCCACAAAAAGGTGCGTGACAAACAAAAAATTGGCAACGCGCTGGAGTTGACTTGATAAATATAATGTAAACGCACGGGCAAACTTCGAACAGTAAGGTAAACGTCCACTGTTTCGGCATGTTAAGCCACTTATGAATTGGTAATTTTTTTGACACATTACTACACATGATATCACTTTGAAACATTTTGTGTGATGAATATTGATATCTTGCCTATTATTTAATGCAATAATAATATAGTTTTTGTTACAATATCAATTTTTTATTAATTTATTTGCAGACCTCGTATTTGAACCCCATTTCGTGATAAAATTTGGCTCTGCTCCTAAGTTTGTGAGTTTGTGACCCCTGTTTCGGCATAAAGTTTTTGAGTACCTTATAGTACGAGATACGTTTTAAAGAATGTACACCCTCATTTGTTCTTTTATATTGAACAAGATTATAGATGAGGTAAGTAACATGAATATTCACAAAATCCATTAGAGGGCCTGGGTAAAACTCGGTATTTGAAATCGCGGTACTTTTGTTCTTTTTCCGGTATTTTTTTTTATGAAATGTAAAATTAAATACCTTATCTAATAGTACAGGCTCACCTTTTTGAAAACACACATATAGGTTACCTATCTATATTAACCAAAACCGAACCAGAGGCGATCTTCAAAAATAAAAACTGGATAATATGCGCCTTAAAGTCCTTTATCAAACTGTACTATTTAAAAAAATATATCTTGATCAGGTACGCTTACAGAATTTATTTAATCATTTTTCTAAGTGAAAGTCACGAAACAGAAAAAAAAATTTATAAAAAAAAGTATTTGAAATAGACACGCGGGTGCTCTAGTCTTGCATTTGAAATGCATTTCTGGATCGATTTATGGGGTAAACAGCATAGGGAAATTTTTTGAGTGCTTTGGAACACTGTGCGTCTGAGATTTACCCAGGCACCACTATTGCAATTTATCAATATACTTATAAAAAGTTCTTTGACACTCTTTGGGGGAGGTCTCTGCCCAGCAGTGGACGTCTTTCAGCTGATATGATGATGATGAATATCATCATATACGTTTCTTCTTCAAGAAGAATATCAAATAACAAATGAGGTTACACATTCCCCATACCTTATCTCCTACTAGAATTGATCTGTGGTAGGTAAACATCTACCACTATAGATTTCTCTGTCACGAACTTGGGGAAAAAGTATTAAAAGTAGTAGTCCCTTTCTTCGTGTTACTATTTCTTGGATATTCGCGCAATTAATGACGTAGATCACTTTTAAATTATGTTCAATAACCATTACCTATGCTATATGTAATAAATAAACATAAAAATAAATTACAGAAATCGAACAAGAAACAAAATTGTGCTGCAAATAAATATGCGAATTCACCTTAAAATTGTACATTTAGGTCACGTTCAAACTCGTTTTATGAGAATTCTAGTGAACAAAACATATACCGAATTTAGCTCATACAAAACGTCATTAAATACATTATCTGTTATTTAGATTAGCATTCACAATTTCTTAAGTATTATTTTAATACAAAGATACAAGGATGTATCTAGAAAGTCCTTTGATTCGTTAGTAACACGAAATAGGGGCCACACCATAAATATAATGACCGCTAGTTCGTGAGTCACCTTATTGCAATTTCATGGGCTCCTATACATAAATATACACTTTTTCCATATTCAATCCATTGTTAAGGAACTTAACAAAAGCATTGTTAAAAGTTTTATTCAAATGGACATACCTATCCCTTTCAATTTCCTTAAGAAGTCGGAGCGAACACCTTACGTTAACAAGCAGTACGCACACACCACACAGCTGTTTTCGGCCGACTGACATTTTCGAGCGTTGTGTTGCTATTAGTTTAGTCGTTATAAATGTAGAATTTGATTTTTTGGAAAGATTAAACACTAGAGATTTTTTACAAATGTATAATTTTAATAAAAAATATTTGAGTTGCTTATTATAAGCGTCAGAAAAAGAACTAACGAAATGACGTACTAGCACGAACTTATGGGCCGTTACCTTACCGCGTCGCACGGCACTACACGCCAAAACGCAGGGGTTATCGGGCCGACTCACTACGAGCACCTTCCCGCTGACATAAATAGTGAAACATGCGAGGACACATTTAAATGCAGACTGAAGAACCTTTTGTTTGACGACCGGTTAGCCTAGTGGGTAGTGACGCTGCCTACGAAGCTGAAGGTCCTGGGTTCGAATCCCGGTAAAGGCAAATATTTGTGTGATGAGCATGAATCTTGGATAGTCTTGGATGTTTTCTATGTATTTATATCTATTATATATATCGTCGTCTAGTACCCATAACACAAGCCATACTGAGCTTACTATGGGACTAGGTCGATTTGTGTAAGATTGTCCCCTTATATTTATTATTATTTATTTATAAGCCACTTTATTCGGTAGACGATTTTTTCTTATTATAACCCAAATAATAACACAGCTTGGTCCCCTCACCTACACTCAGGTACAACATTGGATTGGTTTTAAATCTCCGACGTGTCGTGTATCCACATCCACACGGTCGAATCACGTGTCGGCCGGCATGCAGTCCTGCCGATATCGGACCGTGGACCGTCTCCTCTAGACGCGTCCAAACGACGGAGCGTGCGTGGCGGACTGCTGCACGTCTAGCACACGACGGCCGCGACATACTCTCGATTTTTATCGCACTACACCTCTTCTTCTAAGTGTTCTAATAAGACAGAGACGGATAGTGCGAGAAAAATCGAGAGCTCGCGTGCCGTCGCGTGCTAGCCGTGCAGAGGAAGGTCAAAAGCTGTCTCAAGACGACAAACAATTGTGACTACTACTTAAGGAGACGCTACACGAGCGAAATCGGCAGGAGTGCCAAAGCATTCAGATCACATTCAGACGTCAGTTCATCCCTATTTGCAGTTTATCCCTAAATTGCCACATATGAAAAAACTAATGTCAATGTCAATCCTCGGAATGTCAATCTCAAGGTGTCGTATCGTTTGAATTCACATTATTGATTTTATTTAACCTACTCTGATTATAGTACACTATACAGGACATTATTGCTCAAGGCGGCTGCTATTTAAACGTTACATTATAAAATAATTCAGAACTTAGCACTAATTCATTTCGATTGTAAGTTTCATGCTTAGGAAGTAGGTCTTTTCTTTCTCTACTCCAACGAAAGTTTACGACGGATATTTTCACACTTAATATGTATTAATGGTATGCCTTTATTTGTTAAAGGATCGAGGAGGGTATTTGTTGGTATGGGGCTGATTGCGAAGGTGTTTTACGTGATATTTCTCGTGTATATTGCAACTGATGTTGTGCGCGCGGGGGACCAGTCTCGCCCGCGGAGCGAGGACTTCGGGCCGTGCCATACTTGTAAAATCTTCGTGGAGTCCTTTGAAAAGGGTAACGTAGTAGAATGTGCATTTATATAGGACCTTATGCAGCCTAATATCGTACTTTATACTAATAGTAGATGTAAAGTTTTGACCGTAAAACGAACAAATTACAATCCATAATTTAACTCGCCGTGTAGTTCACACATTAGTCACATTTTTAGTGTGAATAATCTCTCTAATTTTGTATGTAGCCCGTTAATTTAATTTAACGCATATTAGGTACTAAGAACTTATTTTTAAATTGTTTTATATAATTTCTCGTCATGACAGCGAACTTACTTAATGAATGAAGAATTACTTAGTTTTAAGTTTGTGGTTAGAGACTGAAATCCAGCGGTCTTACTGAGTCTCAAACCATTTCAATACACAGACAGATTTTTATTAGATAATTATTAGGCTATATTTAGCTTAAAAAATGCAAGCAGAAGCTAGGAAAGTCAAGAGTTATATAATAACCAACAGTTTTGGAGTAGTTGAACACAAAGTAAGAACAAATCCTCCTCCTGGCATTTTCCCAGTTGTTCTCCAAAGGAAACTCGTAAGATTTGGTGTAGGCACTAGTTTTACGAAAGACACTGCCCAGCCCAGAGAGAAAACTAGAACGGTATTAGAATGTTATCTTTCAGTTTTACTAACCGAAAAGCGACTGTTCATTATCAAATGATATCCCATACATAAGTTTTTCTGAAAAACTCTGTGGTAGGAAACAGGGTTTGATCCTACAACCCCCTGATTGAAAGTCTGCTTGCTCACAGAAGCTCTCACGAAGTATGAAACAATTACAAAATAATAACCTATTGTGTTCATAGCCTCTGTTAGTAAGTTCTGTGTGAGACAGTACCATGTGTGAAAATATGGGTGCATACTGTTGGAGCCTTCGGGAATCAATAAGTGAAACTTAAGACTGTATTATACATAGGTTTAATTAGAAATTACATAGGTAAGTACGATTTTAAATAGCCTAATGGCGAGGTGCGAGCGCGGTGGAGATCGGCGGAGAAAGAGGCCGATGCCGCGGCGCGGGCGCTTAAATGTCGTTGGTGTCGTCCCCCGCTTCACCGGGCGGTGGGGCGCGTAGACACATACAACTTACACGTAAATATGTACAATGTCCTATCACTCTTATGTCAGGGATTAAGGTTTCGGTACCTACATATTTATGAGATTAAATCAATACATATTTTTGCACTTGACTGTATCTACAGCATTTATTTTCTAATCTTGGCACCAACGGTGCTGGTTGA
This sequence comes from Epinotia bilunana, assembly GCA_947049275.1. Classification (NCBI taxonomy): domain Eukaryota; kingdom Metazoa; phylum Arthropoda; class Insecta; order Lepidoptera; family Tortricidae; genus Epinotia; species Epinotia bilunana. Next base: position 6,157,611 of record OX346276.1, on the reverse strand, counting down.
AAATCAGTGCTGCAGGTGTCTGACACCTCAGCATTAGTGCTGCAGTTGTCTGACACCTCAGTATTATGCTGAGCCAGAGTCCGGTACACTGCCGCAGAGACACACTTGTTTTATGTTTTTTTTTTAATCTTTAATATGTGGGTCCTGTGTGTTAGTGAATAAATAAATGTATCTTTATTTCTTTCTTGTAATCTCACCATGAGTTTAGTCAGTGATGTCAATCCAGATACACAGTGGGGTCTGGTGATCCCGAAAACTAGAGAGATAAAATATATGTCAAGAGAACATGATTTCTTTGCTATTCCGATACGTGCTGGCTTATCACTCTAAGATGAGATTTTTGCAAGCTATTATTGCGCCCACCCTCCCTCCGCACGTGCAAATAATTACAGCAAACCACCACCAATAACGACAAAACCTCGACACGTGTTTAGCCTCTCTACGAGGCATCATCAGCAGAAGTTGCTTGCGCCAAGTCCACTGAGCAAATAAACACAAAAAAAAATACAACAAAATACCTATCGAGCTACGGTTCATGAATGTAAGGCTTTTTAAGAAGAAACTGTACCAATGGCATAATGATAAAAAAAAAACTCATTAAAGGAATTTCTTGACATACAACACCTATGTCATAAGTCATGTCATTTATTAATAATATTCAAAATATTACATGTCTCTAAGAAAGATGAGATACTATCCGCACATTTTATGTTCGCGGGTAGTTTGTTGAATACTTTTGGCCCCACATGAGAGATGATTTTAGTTGATTTGGTCAGTCGAGTGGTGTGTGTGAGGAGTTGATTCATGGACCTTGTGCGAGTTATCTTATACGACGTATTTGGCAACGTCATATATGTACTGCGAGGGCAGGGTGAGTATATTGTTGTCTCTAAAGAGATTTTGAGCTGGAGTGCGTGGAGGGACAAATGAGATAATACGCACGGCACGCTTTTGTAGTATGAATACACGTTGCCACTCTGCAGCCGTACCCCATAATTCGAGACCATAGTTCATAACTGAGTGAAATAGTGAGTAGTAACAAGATCTTAGTTGTTTTTGGGGTAAAACGTGTGCTAATCTGCTTAGAGCGAAGCATGCGCCAGACAGCCGACCACATAGGCTGTCTATGTGTGCATCCCATCTGAGTCCAGTCTAATGTGATGCCAAGGAATTTGGTATGTCTTAATTGTGGCAATAAATTACCGAGGATGCTTATATTAAGTGGATCCGGAGGTCGTCCGCCTAGATTAATGTGCAGAATCTGAGTTTTTGACAAGTTCAAAACGAGGCCATTTGCGCGGAACCAATTCAGTAATTTGAAAATATCTGATTTTAAAGAGACTTCTAACTGTTAGGCGGTATCTGCTGTTATTATGTCGCACGCATCGTCAGCGAAGATGTACATATCTCCATCTACAGCTGTGGGCAGGTCGTTAACCTGTATTATGAAGCATAGATTAGCAAGTGAAGAACCTTCACTTGCTAATGAGGACCTATGAGGAACGTAACTTCCTTGCATGACACTCATATTGTTTTGATCGAGTATTTATAATTTTAGTATTGTGATATAATATCTGGACATGTAACACATACATTATTATTATTATTTTCAAGTTTTTAGTCATAATTATTATTCTGATTAGGTATCTTAAATTTTAGTGACTATGATATTACAAGCTTTTATTTAGTTTCACCTGTCCCGTTGTCTGTCTGTCTGTAATCAAATCTTGCAAGTTAAATTTGACGCACTTCCCGGTGACCGATTGAGCTGAAATTTTGGGTATAACTGTAGTTTGTATGACAATTCAATATAAAAAAAATATATAAATATATATTAGGGGACAATCTTACACAAATCGACCTAGTCCCAAACTAAGCAAAGCTTGTACTATGGGTACTAGACGACGATAAACATACTTATATAGATAAATAAATACTTAAATACCTAGAAAACATCCATGACTCAGGAACAAATATTCGTGCTCATCATACAAATAAATGCCTTTACCGGGATTCGAACCCGGGACCTCTTGCTTGTCTTGATATTATGGTACCATCGAGCTGATCTGATGATGGAGACGGAAGGTGGCCATGGGAATTCAGTACTTAACCGACGTAACCCCGTTGAATTTGGGCTCGTTAGAATCGTCTCAATGAGTAGTTGATGACGGTATACAGAAAAGTACAGTCGGCAATAAAAGCATGTACGAAAAATTAAATTTTTGACAGAAACTTGTTTATTTTATTTAATTAATTAAATTAAATTATTAAATTATTCAGGAATTTCTCTATAAGTATTTTAAATTTTAATGATTGTGATATTTTATTTTATTGACATGTTAAATTAATTACATTATTCTAGGAATTTCTCTATTTACTCTCATTTTGCATGCCATTTGTTGGTAAAATGTGTGTTCTATTGTTAATGTATGCCATCTTACATACCGACCTACCACATTTTAAGCAAAATAAATGACTTACTTACTTACTAAATGAGCCGTCTGAAGCCGGAGATAAAATATAAACACTGAAGATGAAAGTAGGAGTGGTGAGAGCGAGAGGCAATACTCCGATATATTGCTTCCACAAAGACTTGGCCGATCTGTAAGTATTACAACATGAGTTAACAGTTGTATCATTTCAGGTATCCACCGCACAGCCCCAATCTACGAGGGTCGCAGCCAGCAGCGGCTGACGGAGATCCTCCAGGGAGTGTGCGAGGAGGCCCGCACAAGGTCAAAGTGCATAGAGACTGCAGGGCTGGCGCGGGCCCATATCGAGGAATGGTGGCTCCAGGACGAAGCAGAGTTCTTCCAACATATCTGTATAGATAAACTTGAGGTAAGCTCTGAGTGCCTATACCAATAGGCATCATCATCATCATCATATCAGCCGAAAGACGTCCACTGCTGGACATAGACCTCCCCCAAAGAGTACAGCAACCTTTACCAGGTTATCAGTCCACCTTGTGGGGGGCCAACCCTACGCCGTGCCTTCCGGTACGTGGTCGCCACTCGAGAACCTTTCTGCCCCAACGGCCATCGGTTCTACGTACATCTTTTCGTCCAATATTCCGCAGTATCTCGAGACGAGAGTCTTTGACCAGTGTGTGTTGCCAGTGATGACATATGGCACTGAAACGTGGTCGCTTACTATGGGCCTCATAAGAAGGCTCAAAGTCACCCAATAGGCATACTTAATGGTAATTTATTATTGTTTGAATGTCAAAACACAATGGTAATTTAAAAGTGTGATGACGTTAGCCAAGTGGGTAGTGTCGCTGCCAACGAAGCAAATATTTGTGTGATTAGGGCAAGTATTTCTGAGTTGGATGTTTTCTATGTATTTAAGTATTCGTATATCAATTAATTATATCGTCAGCGATAAGACCGCCTGTTGTCTACCTCTCCCTACATGTTATTGTATTGTTTTTCTTTTTAACTGCTTTGTTTGTGTGAGGTGTGCAATGAAGAGTATTTGTATTGTAGTGTTTTGTATTGTATCGTCGTCTAGTACAGTTGCCACCAGATATATCGGAGCGGCCAAAGTGCTCACAAATACCTGAACACGTCTCTACAGCCTCGACAATAGAAACGTGTACGACAATATATCTGAAGGCGACTGTACCTACAACACAAGCCTTATTGAGCTTACTATAGGGCTAGTTCGATTTGTGTTTGTTCCCTGATATTTAGTGTAAATGGGTCATACAGCATTAAAAAATCAAAATCTTGTCTGTGGACAATAGTTAAGGGCTTATTTGGGCATATTTTATGAAATTATGTCCCTTACACGAATAGTTACGTTACATTATACATAACACAACATAACGTTACAATTATTTAAACAAAATATTAAGGAACTTTAAAAAAATTGCTTGTTGCCTTCATCAGGCGGTGGGTCATACGTTACATTATTCTTAAATATTTATTTTAATAAGATTTTTTTCAATAAATTATTCTATTCTATTCTATTATACGTTACGTTATAGTAACAAAACCGACGGTGAATGTTAATCGCATACGTTTAGTATGAAAACTGACAGATTAGACTTGACTTCACTTTAGTTAACCTTATCCAGCTCGCCATTTATGTAGGTATATAGAATGTTTTCATAGCATAAGACGGAACCCCCTTTTATGCGGATTACGTATATGGCCTCAGTCTGAGAACACGGTCTCCGCTACGAGTGGAACGTAGAGCGCCCAGATAATAGTTACTTGTTATACAAGGGTGCAAAGTTGTATTTTACCCGCGAGTGTGGAATTGAAACACGAGTAAGCGAAAGGATGCTATAGTTGAAAAGTAGTTCTAAAATTTAATCCTGAGCGTAGCGAGTGTTTCAACACGCGAGAAGTAAAATACATTTGCATCCGTGTGTAACGCAAAACTTTTCACCTCACTGTAGCGAGGAAAGTGCAACATGCAAAACAAATTTATTTAATTTAAATAATAAATTCTTTTATTAACCGTAATAATAACGTTATTAAGCAATGTCAAATAGAATTTTGGTTCTATGCGAGTCGGATTTTAGTTTTCCGATAGATTTTGAAACCCAGCGCCTGATGAAGGCAACAAAATATTTATTTTATTCTGTTTTTTAGTATTTGTTGTTATAGCGGCAACAGAAATACATCATCTGTGAAATTTTTGTATTATGAGCGTTTTACGTTTTGTTATCTGTCAAAAGCTACTTAAACACGCTCCAAGGTCAAATTACTACCTGCTGGGTAACGTATAATAAAATGCGTTTTAGCCCTCCGGTTTAAAAAGAATAAAAGACGTATTTCCGAGGCAGTGAGGGGAACATTGCATTGTTTTATATGCACGACGATATAATTAATTGGAAAGACGCGAATTTTCAACGGACTTCTCCATGTTTTGTTTAAATTAGAATTTTAATAAATAATATAATTGGGCTCACATTAAGTGACGCATATGTGTGTCAGCGGGAACGTACGCATACCCGGGAGAGGATGGGTAAAGATTTTATGTGTAAGTAACTTTCGATAATGCGAATGAATTGTGATTGTACAACACGGCTAAGCCGGCAACAATGGTTCACAATGTCCAATACAGATTGGACATTGTGAACACGGAATTATAGCACTCTCTTGTTTCATAAACAAAATAACCCTATATTTGTAAAATTTACCGAGCAGAAACGTTTCCTAACCAATATATTATTTTAAATAAAAAAAAAATTAAACCGTAGTTGCAAGTTGAAAATATTAGTTTTAATTGAACCTGTACCTATCAGGTATGCTGCCCGAAGCAACACTTCGGGCGGCAGTGCTTGCCGTGTCCTCGCCCCGGCGGGACGGTGTGCGGGGGGCGGGGGCGCTGCCGCGGGGACGGCACGCGGCTCGGGAACGGCACGTGTCTGTGCGACGCGGGGTACACGGGTGACGCGTGCGCGGACTGTGAGGCAGGTGAGTGGGGGGAGGGGACGGCACGTGTCTGTGCAATGTGGGGTACACCGGGGACGCGTGCAGGGACTGTGTGGCAGGTGAGCGGGAGAGGGGACGGCACGTGTCTGTGCGACGCGGGGTACACGGGTGACGCGTGCGGGGACTGTGAGGCAGGTGAGTGGGGGGAGGGGACGGCACGTGTCTGTGCAACGCGGGGTACACGGGGGACGCGTGCGGGGACATCATCCCCTAAAAACTTGTCAAACTTTCCATACATTCAGATTTTAACGAACACCGCTTACGATTGGAGACGGTTTGTTGCAACCCGCCCTTGGTCTATGTTTGTTGTGTCAGAGGTGTTTTACCGCGACTTAAACTCTTTTGTAGGTTATGACCTAACCTAATAATCTGTCGTTTGACCAGGTTACTACGTGGCGACCGAGGAGTCTGGTGTAGAATGTAAGCGGTGCCACTACTCTTGTTCGGGTGGCTGTCGCGGCGGGACGCCGTTGGACTGCGTGGCATGCCGGTAAGCAGGCCTCACTGTGTATACACGTGTAGTTCGGTTGCCACTTGTGCTCGGGCGATAAGAGGTTATACTCTTTGAGATTGTAGCTATTAGTAAGTGTGTAAGATAATTTCTAATTAAATGGAAATATCTAAAACTTGGCTGCTCTGAACAAGATTCGAACTTGCGACCATCTAGCATACGCAGCGAGTACCAATGTCTTGCCTCTACATATAAACTATAATAGTACATTGTGATACAAGTGAGGTATGTTGATAATTACATCAGAGGCGGAATTATCACGCGAGCCGCAGGTGAGAGTGATAAGAGAGCCGAGGATGTAATTATTAAAGCTCACGCGTTTCATACGACGTTTTTCAACCTCCGCTAATCTCCGGAGCTACTTACCCGATTTCAAACGTTCGTTCATCTGTTTATAGAATGGACCTTCTGAATGGTCATAGCATAATAATATTAATATAATAATAATTTATTCATAAACCTTATTGCTAATGTTAACAATGTGCTTGCGTATTAATACGGAGTACAGTCCGCGTTAGTAGCAGCCAAGGTAGCCAAATGTTTCCGTACACGTCTTTATTACTGTAAGATTATTCTTACGAAAGTGTGTGTTACGGGTGTGTTACGAAATATTTGGTTACTCTGGCTGTCCATACGATATTATATGCGTCTGAACTAGGATGATCCTGTATCTCGGACCAAGATAAAAATTACAAACGAATTAGTACGGCCAAGGACTTTAATTGTTGAGCCATTTCGGTGTCAACTAATATTGTTTTTTTAATAGTTAAGCAATGAAGTGAAAGTGAGCTCTAAATGGCTCAACAATTAAAGTCTGTGACTACAATTTGTGCACAAGGAAGGTATAAAATAGTATCGTAAAAACAATTGGAATATAGAGCATAGTAACTTAAAGTATATATGCCCCGCGAGTTGGCTTGCGAGTTTTGCGCTGGCAGCAAGTTGAACGAGTGAGCGAAACGAACTGAGTCCTCTGTTTCAGCTAACGCCTTAGATTATTTCGTGTGTCCGGCTGTCCACCTGTTCTCTACAGGTCGCGTTTGTCAACCACTCCTCATGAAACTTTGTGAGCAAGTTCGATAATTGACAGAATTGTTTGTCGATTCAGTATTTGGAAATTAAAAAAAAACCACATACTCGTGAGTTCTACGTAGCGACTAGTATATCTGGGGCACGGCAGTGCCCCCGCCAAGTCGAGCAAAACAGCGGCACGGCCGTACCATCCTTTTCTCTAAGCTGTTCAGGCCATTTTCGACCTCCCTATAACTTCGGTGTGGATAAAACTAGAAGCCTGCATTTTCAGTAACCAAGCACGCATTGTATAAACACGATATATTTCAATTTTCATTCAATTTGAACCAGTTTTAAGAATTATAACTAGTCAGTTTCTTAATTTTGTCACTCACTGACTGACTCACCGATCAGCAATTTTAGTCCAGTTTCCTAGATACACCAACTGCATACATAATTTTATAATCCCATATAAACATATAGGATTACAAAGTTAAATTTGCAGTGAATGGGACAAAAAATTAAAAATCAAGAATGGGACTGCATTCATATTTTGTATACTGTATTGATGATACATAACCTACAAAAAGAAGGGAGATCCATACAAAACATTCCATGTAAAAAAGATGCCAAGTCTCGAAACTCTTCCACCGTAAAAAGTTGCGAGATATTTTGTAGAGCCAATAAGTCTCAGGCATTCTTATTAATCTTTATTTGATTGCTAAATAAAATTTTGTGACTTGGCAATCACACAATACTATAGTTTTAGGTATGCAAAATTCCATAAATATGCAGTAAAGTTGTGTGATTGCTAAGTTGCAGACTTTTATTTAGCTAGCAAATAAAGATTAATAAGAATGCCTGAGACTTGGCTCTACGAAATATCTCATAACTTTTTACGGTGGAAGAGTTTCGAGAGTTGGCGTCTTTTTACATGGAATGTTTTTTATGGGATGTATCAAATCAATCAATCAATCAATTATTTATTCTGCAAATAGGCCACAAGGGCACTTTTACATGTCAAACTGTAATTTACAATAAAATAATAATAATAATCTTACACAATAATAATTTAAAATTATATATAAAAGGTTAACAAACTAAATGTCACTAAGTTAATGTAAACAAAACAAAATTGCAAAATATGACCATTACATTCGATATAATATCTGTATCAGCATTAACAAGAAGTTAATGATATTAATTCAGTATTCCAGAGATGTATAAGGTCTCTGAGCGTCCAAATACAATTAATAATTATTCTAATATTCTAAGAGATGTATACGGTCTCTAAGCGTCAAAACAAAAAAGGAACATCGATGTATGTATATATTTTGAAGTAGCCTATTTCGCCGTCAGGCCGGGCTTCACGCTGGAGGACGAGGGCTGCCACGACGTCAACGAGTGCGACGACATTAAGATCTGCGCCAAAAATGAGTTCTGTCTCAACTCGATGGGCTCTTACAAGTGCGTGGCCTGCGACAGAGCTTGCAAGGTATCATTATTTTCCGAGTGCATTCAGTATTAGTTGGCGTCATTCCACTTGAGAACGTCATCAACATTTAAGGTGCGACCACACCGCTGCTCAAAATACGCTAACGCACCGTAAAACGCAGCAAAATGTATGAATAATACGTGACGCATACGACACGTCAACGCGTATACGCAGCGTTAAGCACCGGTGCGGTCGCTCCCTAATAAATTAGAGTCCTCAGTAAGCTCGGCCGAATTTCACCTTCCCATACAAACGGAGATTCGTTCTCATTTTAAAACTACGTCTTGGATTGTGACGAAACTTTGCTTATACAATGACATGAGGTATATCTAAGTCTGTAATTAGTTTATATGGGTCCAGTTTATAAAACAAACGAGATAGAGCAAAAACAAGTTTTGTATGAAAAACTTAAATTCGCTGTATTTTTTTCACTATGGTATCTGAAGCTACATAAACTAGTTACAGACATAGATATACCTCATGTCATTGTATATGTAAAGTTTAGTTCAATCCAACACGTAGTTTGACACTGAGAGTGTAACTACGTTTCTATGGAGAATCGAGCTTACTGCGGACTCCAAAGTCGCTGGGGGTGTTTGTAAACACTTGCTAAACACGGTTTGCCGGCGTTGCTTCAAACGAACTTGATACTTTTCCTGTGTTATCTTTCCGGCTAATAATATTAGCATTTTTAAATAGTACTCAGATGTTTTTTACCCGGCTGTGCGACGCAAAGGACGGGAATGTGTTTACCAGTCTATATATGTATGTTTGTTCCTTTGTTGCACTCTAGAGATCAAACGCGTGGGATTAATAAATTATACGTCAATCGATTCGTTTTAATCTTGCGAGTGTTACTGAAGACAAGAAAGTAATTAACATTCAAAATTGAAGTCGACGAACTGTCATGTGGGGTATTGTTGAATAGGTATATTAAAATAATTATAAGGTTCAGGATTTATAACGATTTAAAGTAGGGTTAAATACAGTTTTCGCAGTTGGGTCTTTTGAAAAATCTTGAACTTTGATTATGGTGCTTTAGGAGTTCAATGTGGTTAAGAGTCCGCAGACATAGATATACCTCATGTCATTGTATATGCAAAGTTTCATCACAATCCAACACATAGTTTTAAAATGAGAGCGTAACTACGTTTGTATGGGAAGGTGAAATTCGGCCGAGCTTACTGCAGACTCTTAAGTTTTGTTATTATAAGTCTTAAACAGTTTACCATTCAGCCAAACAGTTCTGAGAAAAAGATAGGCATTGTTCTGAAATTAAGGCAATTTGACACTAATATATTGAAATTTAGAAGTATTCGAGTTATTTTTGTACCAAGCAGTAACGCTGCTAACGAAATTATAAATTTAAATTAAAGGAAACATTTAATGCTCCGAGCCGGAATCGAACCGGCGACCCACAGGCATTCATGGCCCGTCGCTACTAACCAACTGACAATGAGCGAAATCCCGCTCGGAACATTAAAATTTTCCTTTAATTTTAAGTATTCGAGTGTTACGCAAAATGAAATTACGTTGTAAATAAGCGAAAGCATTAATTTTTGCATCATTGATGTAATACTTGTACACCAATGATGTAATACTTATGTAAGCTTCATGTGCTCTGCCTACCCCTTTTGGGAATAAAGGCGTGGATGTATGTATGTATGGTTGCATGTAAAGCTGCGTACGAATTTGAGCGGCTCAGCCTGAGGCAAGCTCGCCCCGCGCGGCGAGCTGCTCGCGAGCCAAATTGTTGCACATAAAAATGCGCGGGCGGGGCAGCGCGCTCGCGGGCCGCGGCGAGCCGACATTGTGCGTCGTTCAAAATGGCGTCGGACACGATGACAGTCGCGGCTCCGTTTATAATATTTCACCAAATTATATTAATAAATTTACGAACAAACTCGATTCAACATGCGCGGCTCATCCATTTGCTCATACGCGCCTCGCCCACAAACAAGTCAGAACGTGTCGCTCTGCCCGCGGCACGCTCGGATACACGTCCAAATTACACGAGGCACGCCCACTGAGGCGCCTTTGAGCGCGGGCACAAGACCGCCTCTGGCCGGCGCCGCGCGCCGCTCGCGGGCTGCTCGCGCACAGCGCGTGAGCGCGTACGAATTTGAGCGAAATAGGTGAGCCGTGCCTCAACCCGAGGCTGCTCTAATTCGTACGCACCTTAATAGTGGTGTGAAATTGTGAATGCGTGTTTTGTCGCAGGGCTGCTACGGCGACAGCCCCGACATGTGTCGCCGGTGCGCGAAGGACTACTCTAAGAAGGGTGACATGTGCGTGCGCGACCGTGAGCACGAGGAGTTCGACCAGATGACCACCACCAGGTACACACCTTAAGGGGGTGCATTGGAAATTGTCGCGTGCTTTGAAACGCCGTTCTGACTCGATTAACCCTTTTATTGACATTGTATCATATATGATGCACAATTTTTGATTTTTTTTTTGTATTGTTGTAACAGACAATTTTTTTGGCTCTACCAGGCGCAAACGAGGCTCGAGCCATCTCGAACTCGAATTTTTTCTGTTATTTGCCAAGAAAAGGGTTAAGAAAGAATAATTGTTCGTAATTTTCAGATATATGATTCTTGACTATATAGTATATGATCTATGTTTATCTGATTTAATTGATACATGACTGCCTAAAATTTCGTCGATAGAAAAAAAATATCAAAAGTTGCGTCTTTTGTTTCCTTTTTTTACTCGGCCTCATCGAAAAATACATTATTTTACGATACAATCAAGTTGTTGTATTTTATCTCATCTATAATCTCACTTTATGAAATATAAATAAAACTTCACTAAGTAAGGTAATTATCGAAATTTGTTTAAAAAAGCCAATCCCGAAAAGTGTTGAGCGGTTAGTGTGTGTGCATAAGTGTGGCTCTGTCAAGGGGGCGTGGTCGACTCGAATCAAGGCATCCCCTTAAGAGTCCAGCTCGCTCGACTCCATTCAAACCGGAAGGTTATCCTGTGAACATTCATACATGTACCTTGTTTTACCGACACTTACGTTCCATCAAATGTGTTTCGCAGAATTTTCATTTCATCGAAAACCATTTTTTTTTCAGAATCAGTAAACGTTTCAGGAATGTCATAAAACAAATGTAACCTAATGAGTTCTACAGAATGTCCTTTTAGCTGTACCTAAAAAGTTAACGGTTACTGAGTAACAGAAATTCAATGAAACGACGCAAATTCGGCGTAACCATGCATTCGGTGAGACGTCTATTGGTGAAATAAGGGGACACCATACATACATACAATCACGCCTTTTCAGTGTTTCAAAATGGCCACCGAAACTGACAGCTGCACGTTTATACGTCGCGAAACTGAGGCAACGCCCACAACACACTTCAACCCTGCTCCCTTAAGGAGACGCTACACGGGCCGATATTGGCCGGACTGCATGCCGGCCGACGCGTGATTCGTCACTTGTGCATACTTTAGTCGACTTTTATGACACCCACGCACGGGAAGAAAGAGCGTGGTATTATTCTAATCCTATGAACAGTGACTCCAAAATGACCTAAAGCTTTATTGTGAAAACATTAGTTTTTTCTTGTTTTTAGGGTTCCATACCCTATTAATTAGGCTCCGCTGTCCGTCCGTCTGTCACCAGGCTGTATCTCATGAACCGTGATAGTTAGACAGTTGACATTTTCACAGATGATGTATTTCTGTTGCCGCTATAACAACAAATACTAAAAAAAAACAGAATAAGAAGAAGGGGGCTCCCATACAACAAACGTGATTTTTTGCCGTTTTTATAGGTACCCTTCGTGCGCGAGTCCGACTCGCACTTGGCCGTTTTTTTTTATTTCATTTGCATTGTTTTCGTTCCTTCCAGGATATAAGAAGATGTGAAACTATGACAATGGATGAAGTTTCGGTAAATTACTTGTTTATTTCTGGTGGTGGGACTTCGTTGGGCTTATTGGGAATTTGGACTAAAACACTTTTGCTGAAGTGGAGTAAAATTTTTAACTAACGGTTTTGTTAAGTTTTATGAACAAGGGATTTCGGGCCACGTGTGGGATGTAACCATGATCGCATGAGGTACCCAGTTTAAAAACCCTTGTTGGTCGTGGTACACCTCGTCAGTTACCGGAGAGTTTAACAGTCCGCCCACTCCTAATACACTTACGTCTCATGACAACGTGATGAAATGCTTGGCAGAAAGTTGTGCTGAGCAGCAGCCGAAAGTTTGAAAATCTTTCACTTCCTGTCAAAGTTTGTAAGGGCAGGTATATTTACGTCATGTGACAACAGTGCGAGACAGCTGGAATCATTTAGCCCTTAAATCGTAGAGATGTACTTAAACCTAATTCTGTGCTGAAATGGCCGGATGTACTTGCCAGACGGTGCCAAGGTTGGCCACCTTAGGTATATTGGGAGTGGGCTTATAGGTTATAGGTGTATAATCACAGAGCAGAATTCTTGTGGCGCGCGGCCAACTACATTTGCTTTAAACCATTCAGATCACACACAATCTCATTAATCCCTAGGGGCTACAAACTCGCCATAACTCCCGCGGGAACAATTTAGGCCATTGTCCTGTATACAGGCATGGAATAACACCATTTACGAGCAAGTGTGATGAAAGAGATATTCTAGTTTTATTTTTATTTTATTTTTGTTTTTAAATAAAAAAAACTACTTACGTCACCCGTAAAAGTAAAAAATACACGTAAACTTACTTTAAAGAAAAAAAAGACCGGGTTGCACTCCAGGAGTGCCGGCAGAAGTGAAAACTCAATGACATTGTAACAGTTTTTCGATCAGGTCACGTGTCCGTCTTACGGTCACGTGACCTGTCTCAAATCTCACGTCCTACGAACCTTACGGTCACGTGGCAAGTTTAACAATTTTTCCCCACCCCAAAAAATACACAGCGCCGCTAAAGAAGTTTTCACTGCAATTCTTTTTTTTTCAATGAAAACTGAAATAATTTCTCACAAGCTCTACCGTTTAAGTGTATGCTCCCGTTACAGGGCCCACCCTGTGTAAGTGTCGCATCGTCCCCAGATACACGACGTACGCCGGGCTGCTGCTGGCGGGCGGCGTGCTGGCGCCGCGCGCGCCCGCGCTGGCGGCCGGCGTGGGCGCGCTCACGCTGTCCTACATCGCGGCGGCCGAGTACTACTGCCGCGTCAGCGGACACGCCTCGCTGCTCGACTTGCCGATATTCACTCTATAAAGCTGATTAAACAGCGAATACTAGTTAGTTTTTGTGTTTCATTTACCACTACACTTGGCCGTCACAGATGTAATTTTTAAGGGACCGACTATAGGAATTTGTTTTTGGTTGGGTCCCTAACTAGCCAGTATGTAAGTGCGAGACAGTCGAATGTTTTATGTCCGACATAATGGGCCAGTCATATTTGACCAGTCAAATCGCTAAAATCGTTAGCTAGTAACGGCTAGTTGTGATTTTTTGACCGACTTCAAAACAAGGAGGTTCCCAATTCTGTGTATTTACACTTATAATTATATACTTCAAAGTACAACAGTACGTCACGGATTCTGATAAGATTCCGTTGAAATAGCAAGTAATGAAGTGCCAAAGGTGATCCTTGTGGAATCGACGGAAGTCCTCAAATATTATCGGATCACATACAGCGATTGGGTTTTTATCTCTAATAATCAACGCATTTGCTCTCGGAAATCAGTTCATGTGGTAAATTGGAAAATAAATGTGGAAATGTCTTCGTGGCTTGGCGGAGTACTAAATTGAAGTCGGTTAAAACTTTTTTTTAAAGTAAATTATTTAATATGTTTGCAGCATCGAAAGACCTGTGCTAATTTTGCAGCACTCCAAAAACCATGAGTTTTTCGCACTGTTTTTGGTATTGTCAATGTAAGTCCTAAACTATGCGATTTTCAAAATAAAACGAAGCGCAACATGCTTCCAGACAATAGCAATTAGTCAGCTTCTGATAAATTGGGGATGACAAATCATTAGCCTTTATTAAAATTGGTGAGACGAGGAGAAAAACACTGGTTCAATTAATCACGCAACGGACTGCATGCAGTTCGTCGATTTCATACGTGTGACACAGAAAATCTAGTATGGAGTGACCTTGATTTGGCCGGCCGCCGTGCTTCTGGCACGGTATCATACAAATATTTTCTGCAGTCCGGCCGATATCAGTCCGTGTAGCGTCTCCTTATGATATATCAAAACGTTACCCAATCCCACCAAAACTGCGTTTTTATAGCACTATAACACTTTCAAAATACACTATTTAATAAATGTCTGTAAATTTATTGACAGACTACTTTCAAATTATTACATTACACAGTCAAACTGTGTAAACCGTTTTGCGGGACAGACGCCAACTGTAAAATTGTACTTTTTTATAATTATAAATAAATACAAATTAATTATATTTTAAATATTTTAATTGAAAATAACTTGGCTGATCAATTGATCTTACATTTGAGTTGGATCGGCACGACATCGGAATCAGAATATCATTTATTTGCCTACTTTGTGCACTACATAAATGTCCCAATGGCCGGTGGGCTCTGTAGAGATGAGTCAGCTAAGTCCGACGTAAAGTCAGTCTTAATGGATCAATGTTTGTTGTGTTCTATTAATTCGCAATAAATTTATACAAATAAATTACGGGTTTTCTTGATTTTATGTGCATACAGACTATCTTATTCTAAGGGGACGCGGAGTTTTCGTTTTATCGATAGGCAATCGCCTATGTACCTACTTTTTTATTAGGGACATACAATATTTCGCCTATTCTGTAATTAACCCTGAGGGGTTTGAATTCGCCGTGCGCCATGTAGGCTTCGCCCGGGATATGATTGATTATCTGATTTAATCGATAGGTACAATTGCCTAAAATTTCCTTAATAGAAAAAAAAACAAAGTTGGGTCTTTATTTTCCTTTTTTTACTCAGCCTACTCAAACAACACATTATTTTACGACCCATTCAGTTAATATAGTATTTTATCTCATCTAAAATCTCACTTAATGAAATATTAATAAACTTCACTAAATTAGGTATTTATCGAAATTTGTCCAAAAAAGCCATTCCCAACGAGTGTTGCATCTTTTTTCTCGTGCGCGGAAGGCATAAAGCGTGTCTTTGTCAAGGCGGCGTGGTCGACTCGAATCAAGGCATCCCCTTATTAGCAATAAGGTAGCTTGTGATAAATTGACGATGATAAATCATTACGTCTAAAGAACCCTTTAGCTTTGTTAAATAGGCCTCCGGTGATAAAATACAAAATAATTACAATATTAATAATAGATTACTTTATTTATTAAGACAATGTCAACAAATGTAAGTATTAAATAACTAGTGAATATACACATGACTATAAAATACAAAACCCTTAAGTATATTAAATCAACATATTCAATGACCTATTAAAAAATATATTTGCCCATTAATGGGCAACAAGCTAGGTTAGTTTATCAGCAATCTATCTATGAAGTTAAAAATAGGAACCGACTGTATTCAATCAATTTCATTTATCTCCAAGGCACTGTGTTCTGTAAACTGCCATTATTATACTCTAACAAAAAAAAATACAAGAAAATTCGATGCCTCAATAATATAGGGTATATCAGGTAATATGCTTTGAAAGTAAGTATACCTATATTTCGCAGGTTAATGGTCTGGTAGATTAACGAATATGTCAATTGTAGAAACGCAGATATACTAATGCCGAAAATACAAAAATACGCCGTAATCACTTAATTATTTAGCAAATATAATTAATTTGTTTTTTACATAAAAAATTGGAACCGTTACAGAAACATTCCGACCCCGTTTATGTTCACCCCGACCACCGCTATTCAGTTTCGGTATATCGGTTATTCATTCAAATATGTATAAAGTGCTTAATCGAGTTACCTAGTGATAAGGACAAACGTAGTCTCATTTCCGGCAATCCGATTCGATTTTATGCTTGCGACAACTTTTACGCAACCTTTTATGGCGCAGCAAATGTCCCTCATACGCGCTGGAATAACTGCACTGACCACATTTAAAGAGCTTGTCTTCTATATGCGTCTTTTCGTGGAATTGTAAGTTACCTTTGTTCGTGCAAGCGTAGTCGCAGTGGGCACACTTGAATGGTTTGTCACTGGCATGTAAACTTTCGTGGGCTACCAAGTCACGGCTGTGGACGCTAGCGAAGTTGCAGCGGCTACATTTGTATGGCTTGTCGTAGTCGCCTTTATGCATCCTTTCGTGGATTAACAAATGACTTCTATACGCACTCGCGTAATTACATTGACCACACTTGAATGGTTTCTCTCCAGTGTGTGTTCTCTCGTGGGCTATAACGTTAATTTTGACTGCGCTGGCATAACTACAGTAGCTGCATTTGTGTTTTTTTTTCCTCTTGTGTACTTTTTCGTGGGCTATCAAATCACTTTGCCGGTCACAAGAGTAACTACAGTGGAGACATTTGTAAAGCTCATCGCTTACTTCACTTTTATCATTACACTGGCCAGATTCGTGTTTTTTAACGTGGCTTTCCAAGTTACTTTTTACGGTACTAGCAAAGTCGCAGTTATCGCACTTATACATTGTCACACCACTGTGTATCCTCTCATGAATCAGCAATTGACTTTTCGCGGCGCTAGCGAAGCTGCAGTACCCACATTTAAACGGTTTCGTGCTCGTGTGCGTTCTCTCGTGGACCAACAAGTCCCGTTTGCGAACGCTGGCGTAACTGCAGTAGCTACATTTGTGTGGTTTCTCCCCAGTATGCGTTCTGGCGTGGACGGTGAGGTCGCGCTTGCGGGCGGTCGCGTAGCTGCATATGTCGCAACTGAATGGTTTCTCTCCAGTGTGCACTCTTTGGTGCACCAACAAGTCACACCTTTGGGCGCTAGCGTAACTGCAATAGTCACATTTGTGGGGTCTTTCGCCAGTGTGTACTCTCATCACGTGAAGTTCTAAATGAGCTTTATTGTTGCTGGCATAACTACATTGCTCACATTTGTATTCTTTGTCCTGTGCATGCGTCTTTATGTGTTGTTTTAAATTGTGTTTAAACGTACTAGAGTAACTACAGTGGGCACATTTGTGAGGTTTATCTGCTGTATGCCTCTTTATGTGACGTTGTAAATATTCCTCACAGGTACCGGCGTAACTACATTGTTCACATTTGTATTGTTTGGCCTCTGCATGTGTCGTTTTGTGTCGTTGGAAGTGGTATTTAGAGGTACTAGAGTAACTACAGTGGGCACATTTGTGTGGTTTATCTGCTGTGTGCCTCTTTGTGTGTCGTTGGACGTGGTATTTAGAGGCACTAGAGTAACTACAGTGAGCACATTTGTGTGGTTTATCTGCTGTGTGCCTCTTTGTGTGTCGTTGGAAGAGGTATTTAGAGGCACTAGAGTAACTACAGTGAGCACATTTGTGTGGTTTATCCGCTGTGTGCCTCTTTGTGTGTCGTTGGAAGTGGTATTTAGAGGCACTAGAGTAACTACAGTGAGCACATTTGTGTGGTTTCTCCCCGACACCTTCCTGTTGAGTTGGTCCTGCAATCCAAATAGAGGGTATTTTTATTTATTTATTTACGTCACACGTCACACCTGGCCATAATGTGAGTTTTACCGCACGCTGCGCGTAAGGTATAACTCGCATAATGGCCGGGTGAAGGCTTAAAATTGTGTACTCACCACGGGCAGTAAAAAAGAAAGCCTTCTATCGCATATTTACAACCCTCGCCTGCGGCTCGGGTCACAAATACCCGCGGTTTCGGGCTTTCTTTCTTTTACAGCCCTTTGTAAGTAATGTACTATTAATTAAGAAAGAAACAGTCGTTTACAAAAAAGAGATAAAATATTACTTACAACTAAGACCTGGCGTTTTGGTATGTTACATTAATGCTGTGATACCAGGGATGCCGCGGATGCGATTTTTTTGACATCCGCGGATGCGGATATTTGGGGGCACACATCCGCCGATGCGGATTTTGTGGTAAAACACTAAAAAACGTAAATAAACAACGTCCATTTTATGATATCACGCAATCATCGAACACGTTGAGAATAATTTACAATATAGCGAACTAATCAAAAACGCGTCTGCTCTTGGTCACAGAAACGAAAGGAAGTTTTTTTTGACTAATGACGAAAATATATTAAGGTGGTTCGATCACCATACAAAACGTCTTTTGACATTCGCAGGCTAACGGCGTGATATTTTAAGAAACTTATGTAACACACTTTCATTAATCGGCTTCCCATTTGCGCGAATTTCCCCCTTTCCTAGAATAAACGTGTATAAACTAGAATAATTTGAGAAATTAGTTTGTCACGTGATACTATGCGAAAACGATTAAGGTGGTTTTCCACCGGCGCGGCGAGGCGAGGCGGGGCGTGGATGGGCGAGAATTGAAATTAGTATGGGACTTACTACCTATTTGCACTGAGCGCGCGCGCGCGCGGTGGAAATAGATAGTAAGTCCCATACTAATTTCAATTCTCGCCCATCCACGCCCCGCCTCGCCTCGCCGGTGGAAAACCACCTTTATTCTCAAATTATTCTGGTCTATACAAGTTTATTCTAAGAAATGGGGAATTTCGTGCAAATTGGAAGCAAATTTATGAAAGATTGTTACAAATACATAAGTTTCTTAAAATATCACGCCGTTAGCCTGCGAATGTCAAAAGACGTTTTGTATGGTGACCGAACGACCTTAAAAGCGCGCCGTAAGCGCCGCTTGGCTCCTTTCTTGTCGTAAATTGCACTACATCCGCATCCTCAAAAACTCCGCGTCGATTTTTGCGGATGCGGATGCTGATGTTGAAATTTGTGCGGAACTTCCGCGGTTGCGGATGTGGAAGCGAATGTCTGTAACATCCCTGGTCTGCACTACATATACTTTATAATTAATTCTAGTGATTTATCTGCAAATTTGTATATATTAATATTATGAATTATGAAATCCCAGAGATATTATGGCATGATATGACAAAGAGACACTATAGGGGTGTAGACAGTAAATGAAATAATCAATAATTTCGTATTATTCGAAAAAGGATTAAAAATGTAGTCAAATGGAGACAAAAGCAACGAAAGAGGTTTAATAATCATAAACTTATAAGTGTCCAAGGTCTTATAAAGGGGTATGTTCTGTCCCTTTTTCGCAAAACGCAACTTCTTATGAAACGATTGTCATTTACTGTGACGTTCGCAGATTGTGACGTCACTAACTGCGAGCGTTTTTTCTCTCTAACAAGCAATATTAAAACAGTTGTAGCTTCGTAATTCTTTGAGATATCAGAATGGGATTTTCGTTACTGGGCATATTTTTTTGCCTTCTTTCTTTTGGAGTAATACTAATGTTCGACACGTATTAGTGAAACGCGGATTTTAGTTTGATAATTGAGCAGTTAAACGAATCAAATAGTCCAGTATCTGACCTTCATTACATAACTACAACTTAGAAAAGTTGAAAAACCCCCGACATTTTCATTTCAAAGTCCAATATCTCAAAAAAGGCTAAACAGATTTTCATGAAACATGGCTAAGAACACTCGGGCTCACAACAGCTTTCGAATAAAAAAAAAACGCATTCAAATCGGTCCATCCGTTTGGGAGCTACGATACCACAGACAGATACACAGATACACAGAGACACAGACACGTTAAACTTATAACACCCCTCTCTTTGCGTCGGGGGTTGAAAACAAATGAGTTAGATCTTGTTACTCCGTCCGCCGCGCGCTCAGATACACATACAGATTACGCCAGGCACGCACACTGAGGCGCCTTCGGGCACGGTTCAGAGACCGACTTGGGCGGCTCGCACAGCGCGTGAGCTAAGCGCGTACGAATTTGACCAAAATAGGCGAGCCGCGCGTGCCTCTACCCGCGAGGCTGCTGAAAATCGTACGCACCTTTATGTGAATACCGACATGTAATTACATTTCAAAAATTGGTAGTAACCCACGGTAGGTAACTTTTACCATGGAACTTATAATGAGAATCATCATCAATATCATCATCATATCAGCCGAAAGACGTCCACTGTTGGACATAGGCCTCCCGCAAAGAGTGCCACAATGACCGCTCCTGCGCCACCCGCATCCAGCGGACTTCCGCGACCTTTACCAGGTCATCAGTCCACCTTGTGGGGGTGACCTACCCACGCTGCGCCTTCCGGTACATTTAACAAATTGGTAAAAACAAAGCAAATTGACTTTCAAGCGCTAGTTACGCAAGTATCTTTCTGATAAGCGCGTAGGATAGTTGCCAACATAGTATTTTTCATTAGGTACAAAAGGTAGTAATATGTATGTACAGAGTGTTTTTTTAAATGGGACAGTATGGGGAAATCCGAATGTAATGGAGATAGAGGAAAAGTGTCCAAGGAGGCATTAGGTGTTTTTTTATGTAAACAAATTTGGCTCGTTAAAATTTTTGGTCAAGCGTGAGTTGTTCTTAAAAAATTATAAAGTTGGTCAATTTTTTTTTGAAGCGGGTCGGCTCTGTTTCATGTAAGGATTATTTCATTGTATGGAAAGAAAAAAATCTGAACAGCAGAAGTTGGTCAAATTTAATGAAAACTAATCTTCATACAGTTGGTTTATTACTTGAGTAAATGTTCGATGTGGCCGCCGTCTTGTCTTATGCAGGTACGAGCACGCTTCAAGACACTTCTAGTTGCATTTAACAGAGACTTATGGTGAATTGTGTTTAAAGTGTTGTAAACAGCATATTTTAATTCTTGTACGGAGTTGTATCGGGATTCATAAATTCGACCCTTAAGGTAACCCCATAAGAAAAAATCTAATGGCGTTAAGTCGGGCGATCGTGGGGGCCACTTTATCGGCCCATATGTACCCATCCAACGGTTTGGAAACTGCTCGTCCAAACACAGTTTACTTGCCCTACCCCTATCGCGTGCCATGATGTTTACGAAGATTAAAAAAAATGTTCTTCTCTTGAATCATCTGGAGCTCTTATCGATTATCGAAATTTAAAAATTGAATAATTTTAAATATTTTTTTACACGCCTAGGCACTTGTAACAATATTAAAAGGCGAATACTGCAATTGTATGAAGATTAGTTTTCATTAAATTTGACCAACTTCTGCTGTTCAGATTTTTTTCTTTCCATACAATGAAATAATCCTTACATGAAACAGAGCCGACCCGCGTAAAAAAAAAAAATTGACCAACTTTATATTTTTTTAAGAACAACTCACGCTTGACCAAAAATTTTAATGAGACAAATTTGTTTACATAAAAAAACACCTAATGTCTCCTTGGACACTTTTCCTCTATCTCCTTTAGATTCGGATTTCCCCATACTGTCCCATTAAAAAAAAACACTCATTGGTGTATATTATTTTGTGTGTATTTTTTTTTCTCGTATGTATTTGATAGAAGTTTATCTTGGATTAAGTTTTCATTTAAATTTAAATGCCTGCACCAAATGTTTCTGTTTTGCCCAATGGTTGACTGGTAGAGAATGCCTTATGGCATTAAGTCCGCCATTTGTACTATATCTTGTATTGTGCAATAAAATTTCAATAAATAAATAAATAAATTGGTAGTAACCCACGGTATCATCATCATCATATCAGCCGAAAGACATAGGCCTCCCCCAAAGAGTGCCACAATGACCGCTCCTGCGCCACCCGCATTCAGCGGACTCCCGCGACCTTTACCAGGTCATCAGTCCACCTTGTGGGGGGCCTACCCACGCTGCGCCTTCTGGTACGTATAATGAGAATATAGTTTACCAATTATCTAGTGCTTAGAGAATCTTTAAAACAATCACGAAGTAGAGACAATCAACCAACCTGGATGCACCAAGGTTACTTTGGGCCGATGCAGCTCCACGGGGCCCACCACGAGCTCCTCCGTCACCGTGTGGCCCGGGTACAGGCCGGCCCGCGCGGCCGCCGCGCTCACGCCGGGCTCCTCCTTCACTATGGGACCAGGTATGCTTGCTTCATTCCCTGGTAGCTTCGCCTCAGGCTCAGAAGTCTCGCTCGACAATGTGGACTCCTCTTTCACCCCCCTTATGCGACCAGCTTCATCCTCTTGCTCTTCCTTCACCTGATGATGTGTGTACGCGCCACCTGAAGCAGCTGCTTCACTCTCCCCTATAGGCTCATCCTTCACCCTCACTGCAGGATCCTCCAGCGACATCACTGTTGAAACAAACAGTTCTCGTATGTAGAGTCTGCCAAGGAACTAGTCTACCAACATAAATATATGTAAATACTAGCTTCTGCCCGCGACTCCGTCCGCGTGGAACTCGTTTATATCGTAGCTCGATACCAACTTTCATCCCCCATTTCACCTCCTCAGCGTATGATTTCCGGGATAAAAACTATCCTATGTCCTTCCCCGGAATTCAAACTATCTCCAAACCAAATTTCATCTCAATCTGTTCAGCGGTTTAAGCGTGAAGAGGTAACAAACGGACAGACAGACACACTTTCGCATTTATAATATTAGATGGATTTGGGGACACAATTTTACACAAATAGACCTAGTCCCAAACTAAGCAAAGCTTGTACTATGGGTACTAGACGACGACATACTTATATAGATAAAAAAATACTTAAATAAATAGAAAACTTTATGACTCAGGAACAAATATTCGTACTCATTATTTAGATAAATAAATTCCCTTACCGGGATTCGAATTCAGGACATCCCGCTTTGTAGGCAGGGTCACTACCAACTTGGCTACATAGGTCGTCATATTTACTTACTTTGTAAGAAATAGAAATACATTTATTTGTGACACACAAAACGACAAACACTAAATAAAAATGAAAAAACACGTCACGTAATGAATGGTTTCAACTTAGCATGGTGCTGGCGATAACCAGCGCTGGTCTTCCGTTGGAACCATTGGTGAAACCATGGCGGGCAGCATGGTGTAACCTTACACACTTTTCGCACTTTTGACTCTATTATTCATATGTTGCATGCAGTGTGCTAACACGGAATGGAAAGAAGCATGCTGGGGATAAAAAGAAATGACAAAAATGGCAACTTGGAAAACATTAGAGGAGGCCTATGTCAGTGAAAACTAACAAAGTTAACACCCGTACACCACTGCACTATAAGAATAATTACACCCAACTGCAACTCGAGGTCATCACCGAAAGCTGCTCGCTCACAGGTTACAAAACAAACTTCATAGACACTTCCTGAGCAACAACAGGGTGGTGAAAGGTTGGAACAAACTGCCAGAGAGAGCGAGAACAAACACATTGTGGTCTCGGCTCTCAATGTGAATCAATTCAAGAACATATAGACAAGCATTTTAAACCAAAAAGGAAATTTTAGCGCAACAATTATATAATGGTCCATGTCCAGTAGTGGACATCGGCTGATATGATAATATAATACTTAAAGTTAATTGGATACAGGCATTATCAGTTGTGTCAATTGCCTGGATGATGAATTTGTTTTTTTCCTAGTCAAATTCAAATCAGCCCTGTTGGCTTGGCTATTAGCAGATGTGATGAAGGTGGTTTGATGAATAAATTAAAAAATAAGTTTTTCGGAAACCCAACCCTCCTGATCAACATCCACCAAGCTTTCTACATGCGAAACATGACAATTCATTGAGTAGTTCAGGTGTGAAAAGGGAATGGACAGACAAACATCGTAGCTTTCGCATTTATAATATTATTCTATGTGTTCTGATAATAAAACCAGGTGGGCTATGGCAGTAACTATTTAATTAGGAGAATAACAATACAATCAAACTATAAACGTTAAATATGATTTAGACAAATGTCTCTTATAAAAGTATGAACCGGAATGAATTGTCTGACATGACAAGTCATTAAGTACATCAACTTTGAAATACTGCCCATCACGTGCAGAAAATTGCATTAGTCAAATGTAGATAAGCTAGTGTGCGTCATTCACAATCCGGTGGAGGGAAATCTAACTATGGATTGTGGTGCAGGGAAAGAGATTACATGAAGCTGACTTGGGAAATACATTTTGTCTTGTAAAAATGTATTATAAATAAACGTTTTTGTACAGCCTTCTATTGCTGACTCTTTTCGCACATTCATAAATTCCTCGTTCCAATGAGCCCAGACACAACTGGTTTTATGGTTTATCTAGTTTAATTTATGAATTACTATGGCCACCGAGCACATAGATGAAAAATGGTTGCAGATTTTGAGGTCACCTTACATACTTATTACGAACAGTGCAAGAATATATAAAGCTAGTTTTTACTAGCTTTATAGGTTCTTCGTATTTTGCCCATTAAGTATAGTTTTTTAACTATACTTAATGGGCAAAATACGAAGAACCTTTCACCCTGACCTACTTTTATGACTAAATACTGTATTGACTAGCAGATAAAGTAACTAACCAGTAAAATTAGGCCACCCTCGGTCATGTTAAGATGTTCCGCAACTTCCACGAGCACTTGACACTTTCTATTCTCTAATTATTTTAAAACGGCTGAAATTTACAAAACATCCATCATCACGAGTGAGAGTGACAACTGACACTGACAACTCATCAACACAACACATACACAATTTCAATAACAATTTTTTTTTTATTCGGCCATTCGGACAAGCTAGGACCATAGGCTATACTGAGATGTTGTACGTAGAGGAGTAAATAATACGAGTCTCGGATATGGAATGATTGCTTTATTAGGAAATACATGGGTTTATATAGGCATACTCTAACAATGAAGGTTACTGGAATGAGGTTACTATTAATTAGGTTTGGTTATGTGAGACATACTATCAGGTTTCGAGGCCCTATGAAATAGGATCTAACAATAGGATAGTTATTCATTAGAAAAAGCTAGTGCACGTGCGTGAAACACCTGCATGACTCAAGGTTATTAATACAATGTTGCGCACTACACCTCACGCCTCTCCTTTTTTTTTTTTTTTTGAGACAAAAATTTGGTAACATATTTTTGGCTTAAAATTATCTGTTACAATGTTTTACATAAGTACTTAACTTATCTTATTTCTATACATTACTATGCGTGATTTTAGTGACACTAAATTTACACATTATTTATCTATAATATATGAATGAAGTAGTTATTACTTAGCTACTTTTCTAAAATACGTTAAAAAAAAATATATATATTAAGATTATTTAAAAGTATACGATACGCTTTCGACGTCTTCGTTATTTCGTCTCGTCTGGCTGGCTGGCTGGCTGGCTGGTGGCTGCAGTGTGCTCCTCCGGGACGGCTGCTGCGTCGGTTGTTGATGCGGGCCGGGATAACCCTGGACACCTCTTCTGTCTTGTTGTATGTTGCGTGGCGTGGTTCGTGGATTGAATTTTATCGGCCCCCCTCTTCGTGGTGATTGCTCCATGGTTACCGTAGTTGAGCGTTGAGCGGTCTCTGGGTTTGGTGGTACGCTACTGCTAGTGGTGTTTCTTCCTGATGAGTCCGTACCGGGTAGCTGTGTCGGTCATCTTGTCGTTCTGGCTGGCGCAGTGGAGCTGGTTGGTGCTGGGTTTGTGGTTGATGCGCTACGGTGATAGTTTTGGCTGGCCGCAAATTGTGTGAAACGCGGCGCGGTTTTTATCTTCTTCGCCGCAATGCAGGTCGCCGCGAAGCGACCCGCCCTGGCAGGATCACTATGAAAAATGTCCTGCCAGGCCTGGCAATGTCGCCATGAGATGTTGTACGTAGAGGAGTAAATAATACGACGAGTCTCGGATATGGAATGATTGCTTTATTAGGAAATACATGGGTTTATATAGGCATACTCTAACAATGAAGGTTACTGGAATGAGGTTACTATTAATTAGGTTTGGTTATGTGAGACATACTATCAGGTTTCGAGGCCCTATGAAATAGGATCTAACAATAGGATAGTTATTCATTAGAAAAAGCTAGTGCACGTGCGTGAAACACCTGCATGACTCAAGGTTATTAATACAATGTTGCGCACTACACCTCAATACTGCCGGGTCTTGAGTATGTGGCGTTTTGCCTAGAAGCAAAGCTCCTTGGTTATTATTTATTTTCTAGCAGCTACGTAAGAGCTGCAATTGTTTTCATATACTCTGACAAGTTGTGACGGAAAGAATGTCCGAAATAATATTAAATGTATTATGTTTATTTAACCGTGGAAGTAAATACAATCCTGACTAGTGATACCAGCGTTTGATTCCACCCCTGCGGCCAGAACACGAAAAACACGGGAGCGATGAAAATCGCCTCCCAAATTGGTGACCCCTTCGTTTGAGTCAGCCGGTTAGTTTGGAATTGGACTGAGGTGAGCCTTGCTTCGCGGCACGACGCCGACGGTTCCCGGCGTTTGTAACAACACCGCGCC
Organism: Epinotia bilunana; assembly: GCA_947049275.1. Classification (NCBI taxonomy): domain Eukaryota; kingdom Metazoa; phylum Arthropoda; class Insecta; order Lepidoptera; family Tortricidae; genus Epinotia; species Epinotia bilunana. Next base: position 6,130,824 of record OX346276.1, on the reverse strand, counting down.
GTGCGTCGCCCACTGCTCGTGCGTCAGCAGGAGTCAAGTAAGAAGTGCATGCAATTTTCACTATTCATGTCTACGAATGTGCAGCGGCCCATGAAGAACAGCCCATGCAAAGCGGGCGTTCTGCTTCGCAAACGCGAATTATAATTGTTTTCGTCAACTACGAAAATTCTATATATACACGGTGTTGGGATTGCAGTATCTGAAGTTAGATTTATACAGTGTGTAAAACTTTTACTCCGAACTTTATTTTTATAGTGCATATACTAGTAGTTAAGTAGATTTAAGTGTTAGTGTTAAGTTTTATTTTATAGGTACTATTTACGTTGTCCTTTTTATATTGCTAAATTTTACCATTGCTTTGTTTTTTAACATTATTCATGTTTATTAAAAAAAAACTGTTCCATGTGTAAAATACTACCTTCTTATTTTGAATTGTACATTCCTGTGTTATTAGGGTGTTTGTTTTCCGTATGCGTCGTGGTCTGGTTGTGGTATTCGCAGGTTAGAATGTCTGTTGAGGAACTGCGGACCCAGCTGGATGTTCTGAGGGCACAACATGCCGCACTACAAGCCCAATTAAATCCACACGAGGAGCATAGACCTTCTCCAGCTAAAGAATTTTGAGGAGTTTCTGTCAAGTTGCCGCCGTTTTAGACTGACAGGCCAACTGTTTGGTTTGCTCAAGCGGAGGCACAATTTCATGTGGCAGGTATCAAGACTGATATTACTAAATTTAGCTATGTCATTAGTATTATCGATCAAAAACTCATCGGGGAGATCGAGGATATTATTATGCACCCGCCTGAGGAAGGCAAGTACGACACTCTTAAACAAGAGCGCATCCGTCGGCTCTCCATATCTGGACAGAAACGGGTGGAGCGACTCCTTAGCGGGGAAGAACTCAGGAGCAGGAAACCTTCCGCATTCCTGAGACATCTGCAATCCCTGTCAGGTAACTCTACGGATGACAGCATCCTGCGTCAGCTTTGGATGCATCGGTTACCGAGCCAGGTCCAGGCCATCCTCGCCGCACAGTCAGACCTCAGCTTGGACAAATTGGCTGAGCTTGCGGACAAAATAATTGAAGTCACTCCTGGCCCGTCGCTCGTCACAGTCAGATCTTACTTCCCTATCGCATCAACTTAAGAAGTTAAGCGAGCAGGTTTCTGCCCTCACTATCAATGACAAGCATCAGCGCGGCACATCCCGCGTCCGTTCGTCATCACGAAGTTCCAACCGCAGTAGCACGCCGAACAGGAGCTCTGCTACTGCTAAAGTTTGCTGGTACCATAAAAGGTACAAAACTAAAGCAGCCAAATGCATTCCTCCTTGCAATTGGACTTCGGGAAACGCAACCAGCAGTCAGTAGTGGCGGAGTCTGACTGCTGCTCAGTTGACCCTTCTGGTCGCCGTCTATTCGTCACGGACAGGATCACCAAACACCAGTTTTTAATCGATACTGGTTCCGATTTGTGTTGCTTTCCGTTCCGTTGGCTTAGAGAACGGAGAAGACCTTCGGATTGGCAACTCAATGCCGCCAACGGCAGCATTATCAAAACCTTTGGAACCGTTCAACTGAAACTTGATTTTGGACTGCGGCGTGACTTCACCTGGCAGTTTGTGGTGGCTGATGTCAATACAGCCATCATTGGTTCGGACTTTCTCTCCTATTATCACCTGCTGCCAGATTGTCACAACAAACGGCTCGTTGATGGCAACACCGGTCTTAAGACAATTGGTACTACTGCTAATACTCTGCAGCCCAGCATCAGGTCAATCGGTTCACTAAACTCTTCGTTTGCACAAGTGCTCGCTGAGTTCCCTGACATTACACTGTGCATCATATTAGGACTACTGAGGGCCCACCCATTTCCTGCCGTCCCCGTCGCTTGGCACCTCAGAGTTGTCTGCTGCTAAGAAGGAGTTTGAGGACATGGTGCGGAACGGTACTGCACGACCATCTGAGAGTGCTTGGTCCTCGCCTCTACATATGACTCCGAAGAAGGACCAGTCTTGGCGTCCATGCGGAGACTACCGCGCGCTGGACGCCAGGACTATTCCTGACCGTTACCCAGTTCGTTACATAAATGATTATACGCACAACCTTGCTGGTGCTACCATCTTTAGCACGCTTGACCTTGTGAAGGCATACCACCAGATTCCAGTCGCTGAGGATGACATCCCTAAGACAGCCATCGTCCCTCCGTTTGGCCTTTTCGAGTTCCCGTTCATGACCTTTGGATTACGGAACGCTGGTCAAACCTTCCAGAGGTTCATCGATGAGGTCACTCGGGGTCTCGATTTCGTATTTCCCTACGTTAACGACATACTGGTCTACTCTGCTGATGAGTCCGTTCACAAAGAACACTTGCGGATCCTATTCAAGCGCTTACAGGACTATGGTCTTGTTCTCAACCCGTCCAAGTATGTTTTTGGTATCACAGAGGTCGTCTTTCTAGGCTACACTGTTAGTTCTGATGGCACTCGTCCTCCTCAAGAGCGCATTTAAGCTCTGATTGACTTTCCTCCTCCGAACGACGTTCAAGGTGTGCGCCGTTTTCTGGGCATGATAAACTATTATCGCCGCTTTATATCTCACGCTGCGCAGTATCAAGCACCTCTTATTGATGCAGTAGTCGCCATTAATGGCAAGCCCGAGCTTTCGGCACACTTCAAGGCGTGTAAGTCAAGCCTTTCGAACGCAACTCTTCTACAACATCCGGTCAACGACGCACCCCTTGGTTTGTATACGGACGCCTCCAGCGTTCATGTTGGGTCTTGCCTTCAGCAACTTATAAACCACCTGTGGTGCCCTCTTGCCGTTTTTAGCAAAAAGTTGACCCCTCAGCAAACTCAGTGGCCAGCTTACTATCGAGAACTACTCGCGGTGTACGAAAGCACTTCCGCCACATTCTCGAGGTTCAACATGTAACCATTTATACCGACCACAAGCCGCTGCTGTACGCTTTTGTACAGCGACGCGAAAAACTCCCGCCTTCTCAACTGAACCAACTGTCGTTCATCGGTCAATTTACGACGGACATCCGTTACATAAAAGGAGAAGACAACGTCGTTGCCGATGCGATGTCGCGGATCGAGGCCATTTCGTTGGAAGAAGATTACGAAGCTCTCGCTAAATCTCAACAAGAGGACCAAGAGCTCGCTGACCTGGGTCAAGGAGATTCCAGCCTACAGCTTTCTAGTGTTGCTGTTCCTGGCACAGACGTCTCTATTCTATGCAACGTGTCCACTGGCAAGCCTCGTCCTTATTTGACCCCTTCTTTTCGTCGTGTGGTGTTTGACAAGCTTCATAACTTGAGTCACCCCGGCGTTAGAGCCACTACTCGACTTCTGGTAGGACGCTACGTCTGGCCTTCCATCCGACAAGACTGTCGTAAATGGGCTCAGTCTTGTCTTGCCTGCCAGCGTAGCAAGGTTTCTAGGCATACTTCGGCTCCTCTGGGTAGTTTCGAGCAACCATCTGGTCGCTTCGTCCACGTGCATATCGACATCGTTGGTCCCCTTCCTGTCTGTGATGACTTCCGTTATTGTCTTACAGCTATTGGTAGGGTTTCCAGGTGGCCAGAGGTGTGGCCTATGCGTTCAATTACTGCGGAAGAAGTTGCCGATACTTTCGTTCAAGGATGGATCTCTCGTTTCGGTGTTCTTTCTATCATAACTACTGATCAGGGCACCCAGTTTGAGTCAGATCTCTTCCGACGCCTCATGCACACTTGCGCCACTAAGCGCATTCGGACAACCGCGTACCATCCTTGCACGAACGGCATGATTGAGCGACTACATCGCCAATTAAAAGCCGCACTTATGTGCCACCCTGGTTCCTGGACGCGCGCTATTCCTCTTGTCTTACTCGGCATGCGTACCGCCTACAAGGAAGACTTGAAGGCTACTGCTGCTGAAATGTTGTATGGCGAATCTCTTCGTTTGCCTGAAGAGATGTTAGTCTCCAACCCTGGCGATGACCGATTCGACGATCGTGCTGATTTCGTTGTTCAGCTGAAGCGCAAGATGTCTTCTTTCCGCCCAGCTCCAGTTTCTCGCCACTCGACTCCTGTCGTCTTCGTCTTGAAGGATCTGCCGACTGCATCTCACGTCTTTTTACGGGACGATACCGTCCGACGTCCCTTGCAACCTCACTATACCGGTCCGTATACTGTATTACAGCGTTCTACCGACGAAAAAACTCTTACATTGGCTATCAAGAACAGAGAGGTTGTTGTGAGCATTGACAGAGTCAGGCCAGCTTTTGTTAACTTGGACAGTTTTCTTAGCTCAACTAACTCAACAATTCCTTCCGTTTCGCCGCCTCAGGATTTACCCCAAGCGCAGCCAGCTGGACTTTCAACTAAGCCTAAGCCTGCGGATACTATTAACCCAACTACTACCACTACCCTTTTAAATCGACCTTATGCCACTCGTTCTGGTCGCCACGTAAAATTCTACGTTTGTAATGATTATTGTTATTTTTAGCTTGTTTTTTTATTTTTTGTTGTGCTTTTTCTTTCTCCGTGGGGGGGTGGTGTGGCGTTTTGCCTAGAAGCAAAACTCCTTGGTTATTATTTATTTTCTAGCAGCTACGTAAGAGCTGCAATTGTTTTCATATACTCTTTGACAAGTTGTGACGGAAAGAATGTACGAAATAATATTAAATGTATTATGTTTATTTAACCGTGGAAGTAAATACAATCCTGACTAGTGATACCAGCGTTTGATTCCACCCCTGCGGCCAGTAATAAGTAAATTTCCAATTCATATGATCAAATCCAGATATAAGGTCATCAGTATTATCAGCAAATGTGACTTCAATGACAAGTCTCTGACAGAAAAACTCACTTTTTTTAATGCAACAGATTATAATACTTATTCAATAGCCGACGCCAGTCGGGACGCGTCGGACGGCAGGAGATTACACTCTTATTTAAGGGCAGGAGCGGTACCATAATCATAAGGGTCTGCGCGCACGAGCAACTTTTTTCTCCGCGACTATTTTGTCTCTCACATCTAGTCTAGGGGTTAGTATAGAAGTGCGCACACGTAGCAACGCGACTCCGTGTGCGCACTTCCATACGTAGTCGGTCCCAAAGTTCTGTCACTGGCATATTATTTTTAAATTTAGAAGATGATTTTAAGAAAATTTTATTGCATTCCATTTTTGAATGTTTGACAATTATTTTAAAACAAAAAACAGTCATTCGTTGCAATTTCTCACGATGGAGTGGACATTGAAAGAAAACCGAATAGCTGTTTTAGCATTGCACCGCTGTGGGCACTCGCCAAGTACGATTTTCAAGTTGCTCAAAAATTGAAAAATAACGCTTAGGTTTGTGTACCGTACTATTGATAGGTACAATGAAGTCTCCAGTGTTGAGGACAAGAAAATAATTGGCCGGCCTCGCTCCGTACGAACACCAGCAGTGATCAAAGCGATCAAGGCGCGCATAGCAAGAAATCCTGTCCGAAAACAGAAATTGATGGCTTTGCAGATGGGTGTCAGTAGAAAAACCGTCAAAAAGGTTTTAAACGAAGATCTTAGTCTACGAGCATACAAAAAAAAGCGTGGGCACTTACTTAATGCCCGTCTAAAACAATAAGGCTTAAAAGATCCCGGAAGTTGTTAAAGCGGTACGCGAAAAATCGACACCGTGATATCCTCTTTACAGACGAAAAGATTTTCGATATTGAAGAGAAGTACAATAAACAGAATGATAGAGTGTACGCTAGGAGCTCTGAAGAAGCAGGAAAAAGAGTTCCGCGGGTGCAACATGGGCATCATCCATCATCAGTGATGGTCTGGTTGGGTGTATCTTATTACGGGCCAACTGAGGTTCATTTTTGCGAAAAAGGTGTCAAAATCAGTGCGAAAGTATACCAAGAGACAGTTTTGGATAAGGTTGTCAAAGATCTGCCCAACACGCTATTTTCGGGACATAATTTTGTGTTCCAGCAGGATTCTGCGTCAGCACACAAAGCCAAGACCACTCAAGCCTGGTTTGACCGTCAAAAAATCGACTTTATAAGACACGAAGATTGGCCTTCCTCTAGTCCGGACCTTAATCCTTTGGACTATAAAATTTGGCAGGTCTTAGAGGGGAAGGTCTGTGCTAAACCACATAAAAATTTGGAGAGCCTAAAGTCATCTTTAAGAAAAGCAGTCACTGAGATAGATATGAAAATGGTGCGTGCTGCGATAGACGACTGGCCGCACCGATTAAGGGCCTGTATTAAAAACAAAGGAGGTAATTTTGAATAATTTTGAGTAATTTTAATTCTTTATTAAATGTACTTTAAATCGGTATATAATTTATTAAAAATTGATTGCTACTTTTGTTTTTATCATTATTTTCATTTGTGACAGAACTTTGGGACCGACTAGGTACTAACAAACAGACTTGATGTGCGAAGTGTTCTAATAATAGAGAGACGGATAGTGCGAGAAAAATCGAGAGTATGACGCGGACGTCGCATGATAGAACGTGCAGATGATTGTATTTTATTTGCGGATGATACGACAATCGTTATCAAAGCAAAGGACCGAGATAAACTGCAAAGCGATGTTAACTTAACCATAAATATAGTAATTGACTGGCTGGAGAAAAATAACCTCAAAGGCGAATCTCTCCAAAACTAAGTTAATGAGTTTTCATACTCATCGAGCCTCTCCTATTAAATTTAATATTCATTATAAAGACAAACCGACATCAGAAACCGCTTATACCATCTGATGAATAATCTTTATTCAGGTATATTAATTTTGCCGCTTGGAGACCTTATACATCTCTCAGCACGGCTATCACGGGACGGCGCACGAGCTCTCTCGATTTTTCTCGTCTCTTTCTTATTAGAACACTTAGAACAAGAGGTATAGTGCGAGAAAAATCGACAGTATGTCGCGGACGTCTCATGACAAACGTGCAGGATTGATTAGTGTAGGGTAAGGTAGCCAACAATGATCAAGTGGTACACAAAGAACAAACGCTTTTATTCGAAAATGCGTTTTTGGATTAACAATTTATCGCTTAATAAACAGATACAATTTTGGATTTACTGTTAAGTACTGCAGTTAAGCGGTTTACCCTGAAGATACTGTTAATGTTGGCTGTGCTGGCGTAACTACAGTAGCTGCATTTACAGTTTAAATTGCTCGTGTTTACTTTTTCGTGGGCTATCAAATCACTTTGACGGTCACAAGAGTAACTACAGTGGAGACATTTGTATGTGTACTCGCATCACGTGAAGTTCTAAATAAGCTTTATAGATGCTGGCATAACTACATTGCTCACATTTGTATTGTTTGTCCTCTGCATGCGTCTTTGTGTGTCGTTGGAAGAGATCGTTAGAGGTACTAGAGTAACTACAGTGGGCACATTTGTAAGGTTTATCCAATGTGTGCCTCTTTTTGTGTCTGTGTAAATATTTCTTACAGGTACTGTCGAAACTACATTGTTCACATTTGTGTTGTTTGGCCTCTGCATGCTTCTTTGTGTGTCGTTGGAAGTGATATTTAGAGGTACTAGAGTAACTACAATGTTCACATTTGTATTGTTTGGCCTCTGCATGCGTCTTTGTGTGTCGTTGGAAGTAGTATTTAGAGGTACTAGAGTAACTACAGTGAGCACATTTGTGTGGTTTATCTGCTGTGTGCCTCTTTGTGTGTCGTTGGAAGAGGTATTTAGAGGCACTAGAGTAACTACAGTGGGCACATTTGTGTGGTTTCTCCCCGACACCTTCCTGTTGAGTTGGTCCTGCAATCCAAATAGAGATTATTTCTATTTAATTACGAAAGAAACAGTCACAAAAAAGAGTTATAAAATATTACTTGCAACTAAGACCTGGAGTTTTCGTTAATGCTGTCTGTACTACATATACTTTATAATTAATTCTAGTTATTAATCTGCAAGTTTGTATATAATATATAATTAATATTATGAATTATGAAATCCGAAAGAGATATTATGTTATGATATGACAAAGAGACATTATATATTTGTAGACACTAAATAAAATTATCAATTATGTAGTATTTTCTCGAAAAATAATTAAAACTGTAGTCAAATGGAGAAGAAAACAACGCAAAAGGTTAAATAATCACAAAGTTCAAAATTGTATGAAGGGGTATGTTTTGTCCCTTTTTCCCACAATGCAACTTCATATGAAACGATTGTCACTTACTATGACGCTCGCAGATTGTGACGTCACTAACTGCGAGCGTTTCCTCTCTCTAACAAGCAATATTAAAACGGTTGTAGCTTCGTAATTCTTTGAGGTATCTGAAGGGGATTTTCTTCACTAGGCATATTTTTTGCCTTCTTTCTTTTGCAGTAATACTAATGTTCGACACGTATTACTGAAAAGCGGATTTTAGTGTGATATTGAGCAGTTAAACAAATCTATATAGACATGCATCTCATCTTCATTTAACCCGTCGCACGTCACTCGAAGTCAAAATACCATTGAAAATTTAACTCTATTAGTATAGTAGGTTGGACATCCTTCAACTGACGGAAAAGCGTTCAACGGGTTCAAAAATTATGAGTTAGATGTTGTCGCACCGTCCGCGGCACGCACACGTACAGATTACGCGAGGCACGTACACTGAGGCGCCTTCGAGCACGGTCCAGACCGCCTCGAGGCGGCTCGCCGCGCGCCGCTCGCGCACAGCCCGTGAGCTGAGCGCATACGAATTTGACCAAAATAGGCGAGCCGCGCGTGCCGCTACCCGAGGCTGCTGAAAATCGTACGCACCTTTATGTGAATACCGACATGTAATTACATTTCAAAAATTGGTAGTAACCCACGGTAGGTAACTTTTACCATGGAACTTATAATGAGAATCATCATCAATATCATCATCATATCAGCCGAAAGACGTCCACTGCTGGACATAGGCCTCCCGCAAAGAGTGCCACAATGACCGCTCCTGCGCCACCCGCATCCAGCGGACTCCCGCGACCTTTACCAGGTCATCAGTCCACCTTGTGGGGGTGACCTACCCACGCTGCGCCTTCCGGTACGTATAATGAGAATATAGTTTACCAATTATCTAGTGCTTAGAGAATCTTTAAAACAATCACGAAGTAGAGACAATCAACCAACCTGAATGCACCAAGGTCACTTTGGGCCGATGCAGCTCCACGGGGCCCACAACGAGCTCCTCCGTCACCGTGTGGCCCGGGTAGAGGCCGGCCCGCGCGGCCGCCGCGCTCACGCCGGGCTCCTCCTTCACTATGGGACCAGGTATGCTTGCTTCATTTTCTGGTAGCTTCGCCTCAGGCTCAGAAGTCTCGCTCGACAATGTGGACTCCTCTTTCACCCCCCTTATGTGACCAGCTTCATTCTCTTGCACTTCCTTCACCTGATGATGTGTGTACGCGCCACCTGAAGCAGCTGCTTCACTCTCCCCTATAGGCTCATCCTTCACTCTCACTGCAGGATCCTCCAGCGATATCACTGTTGAAACAAACAGTTCTCGTATGTAGTCTGCCAAGGAACTAGTCTACCACTTTAAATATATGTAAATACACAATTTTACACAAATAGACCTAGTCCCAAACTAAGCAAAGTTTGTACTATGGGTACTAGACGACGATATACATAGTTATGTAGATAAATAAATCTCCTCCGTCTATATCTACTCCGTCCGCGTGGAACTCGTTTATATCGTAGCTCGATACAAACTTTCATCCCCCATTTCACCCCCTCAGCGGATGATTTCCGGGATAAAAACTATCCTATGTCCTTCCCCGGGATTCAAACTATCTCCAAACCAAATTTCATCTCAATCAGTTCAGCGGTTTAAGCGTGAAGAGGTAACAAACAGACAGACAGACAGACACACTTTCGCATTTATAATATTAGTATGGATTTGGGGACACAATTTTACACAAAAAGACCTAGTCCCAAACTAAGCAAAGCTTGTAATATGGGTACTAGACGACGACATACTTATAAAAAAATACTTAAATACATAGAAAACATTAATGACTCATTATTTTGACAAATAAATTCCCTTACCGGGATTCGAATCCAGGACATCTGGCTTCGTAGGTAGGGTCACTACCAACTAGGCTACAGAGGTCGTCATACTTACTTTGTAAGAAATAGAAATACATTTATTTGTGACACGCAACGACAAACAGTGAATAAAAATGAAAAAACATGTCACATAATGGTCCCAGCTCAGCATGGTACTGGCGATAACCAGCGCTGGTCTTCCGTTGGAACCATTTGTGAAACCACGGCGGGCAGCATGGTGAAACCATGGCACATGACATGGCAATTTTTGACTCTATTATTCATATGGTGCATGCAGTGTGCCAACACGGAATGGAAAGAAGCATGCTGGGGATGAAAAGAAATGACAAATGGCAACTTGGAAAACATTAGAGGAGGCCTATGTCAATGAAAACTGACAACCTGGCGCTAGAAAGTGTCAGTCAGTGAATAAAGACTATTTGTTTTGTATTCATATGTTTAGGTTATCCAAAATAGACCACTTCCTTGGTGGCTTTACCAATCCCATCCTGTTTTAGAATACTTTTTACTTCTTTCACCTGAGTTTTGTGCAATACGTATTCATTTATTTACAATGAATTACTAGAACTAATTAGGTGTTTAAGATTTAGCACGGGCACTAGTTTTACCATAGGGAAAACTAGGCCTTGTTAGGATTCGACCAGTTTCCTGAAGCTGTTTTCCTTCCCTGAAATGCTACCGTTAAATATCAAATGACATTTTGTAAGTTAACACCACCACCGCACCATAAGATTAACACTTGACATCCGACTCGAGGTTGCCACCTGGTGAAAGCTTGGAACAAACTGCCAGAAGTTGTCGTCTCGGCTCTAAATGTGAACCAATTCAAGAACATATTAGACAAGCATTTTAAACCAAAAAGGAAATTTTAGTGCAATAATTATATAATGGCCCATGTCCAGCAGTGGACGTCTTTCGGCTGATGATGATTTGGATACAGGCATTATCAGTTGTCAATTGCCTGGATGATAAATTTGTTTTTTTCCTAGTCAAAATCTTTCGGTCAGCCCTGTTGGCTTGGCTATAAGCAGATGTGATGAAGGTGGTTTGATGAATAAATTAAAAAATAAGTTTTTCGGAAACCCAGTGGGGTAAGCCGGGGTGCCAAACCTCCTGATCAACATCCACCAAGCTTTCTACATGCGAAACATCACAATTCATTGAGTAGTTCAGGTGTGAAAAGGGAATGGACAGACAAACAGCGTAGCTTTCGCATTTATAATATTATTCTATGTGTTCTGATAATAAAACCAGGTGGGCTATGGCAGCAACTATTTAATTAGGAGAATAACAATACAATCAAACTATAAACGTTAAAAATGATTTAGACATATGTCTCTTATAAGGTATCAACCGGAATAAATTTTCTGACATGACAAGTCATTACATCAACTTACAAATACTGCGGAGTTGCCGAAAAATGGATTAATAGTTACCTATGGTATCTTAGACCGTGTTCAATATACCGAAATACTCGTAACCTAACTTCAAGCTGATAAGCACCTTAAGTGTTTTAAATCAGTTGAAATTTAATACTTTTACCTTCTATTCCTCACATATATTAACGATCTACCAGCACGTCTATCATGAGATTCGTGAGACGGCCGCGACATACTCTCGATTTTTCTCGCAATATACCTCTTGTTAAGTGTTCTAATAAGAGAGAGACGGATAGTGCGAGAAAAATCGAGAGTATGTCGCGGCCGTCTCATGATAGACGTGCAGATATCATACCACATGATTGTATTTTATTTGCGGATGATACGACAGTCGTTATCAAAGCAAAGGACTGAGATAAACTGCAAAGCGATGTTAACCCATTCAATGCCGAGGACGCGAATTCGCGTCCTGTGTATGCGTAAACGTGATGCCGAGGACGCAAATTCGCGTCCTCGAGTTATTTGTTTTTTTTTGCTAGAAATCAACTGTACTTAAAAGCTGATACCAAAATGTTATTTTATTTATGAAGGATAATATAATTGACTGGCTGGAGAAAAATAACCTAAAGTCGCCGCCAATTAAATTTGCTAACTATGTAAACTAACCGCCATAGTGAAAGACAATTTTAATATGGCGGCTTGTTTACGTAGTTAGCAAATTCTATTGACGGCCACTTTAAAGGCGAATCTCTCCAAAACTAAGTTTATGAGTTTTCATACTCATTGAGCCTCTCCTATTAAATTTTATATTCATTATAAAGACGAACCGATATCAGAAACAGAAACCACTCATATTCATACCATCTGGTGAATAAGGTGGCCACCATGGCCCACAGACCTTATTCACCTGAGGATATCTATTTGATTCAAGTATATTAATTTTGCCGCTTGGAGGCCTTATACATCTCTCAGGATTGATTAGTGTAGGGTAAGGCAGCCAACAATGATCCAGTGGTACACAATGAAAAAACGCTTTTATTCGAAAATGCGTTTTTGGATTAACAATTTATCGCTTAATAAGCCTATTTGAATGATTTTACTTTTGTTATAAGATTCTGGATTTACTGTTAAGTACTGCAGTTAAGCGGTTTACCCTGAAGATACTGTTAATGTTGGCTGTGCTGGCGTAACTACATTTTAAATTGCTCGTGTTTACTTTTTCGTGGGCTATCAAATCACTTTGACGGTCACAAGAGTAACTACAGTGGAGACATTTGTAAAGCTCATCGCTTATTTCTTGAGTTTCACTTTTCGCCAGTTTCGTGTTTTTTAACGTGGCGTTCTAAGTTACTTTTTACGGTACTAGCAAAGTCGCAGTTATCGCACTTGTACATTGTCACACCACTGTGTATCCTCTCATGAATCAGTAATTGACTTTTCGCGGCGCTAGCGAAGCTGCAGTACCCACATTTAAACGGTTTCGTGCTCGTGTGCGTTCTCTCATGGACCAACAAGTCCGGCTTGCGAACGCTGGCGTAACTGCAGTAGCTACATTTGTGCGGTTTCTCCCCAGTGTGCGTTCTGGCGTGGACGGTGAGGTTGCGCTTGCGGGCGGTCGCGTAGCTGCATATGTCGCAACTGAATGGTTTCTCTCCAGTGTGCACTCTTCGGTGCTCCAACAGGTCACACTTTTGGGCGCTAGCATAACTGCAATAGTCACATTTGTGAGGTCTTTCGCCAACGTGTACTCTCATCACGTGAAGTTCTAAATGAGCTTTATAGATGCTGGCATAACTACATTGCTCACATTTGTATTGTTTGTCCTCTGCATGCGTCTTTGTGTGTCGTTGGAAGAGATCGTTAGAGGTACTAGAGTAACTACAGTGGGCACATTTGTAAGGTTTATCCAATGTGTGCCTCTTTTTGTGTCTTTGTAAATATTTCTTACAGGTACTGGCGAAACTACATTTTTCACATTTGTATTGTTTGGCCTCTGCATGCGTCTTTGTGTGTCGCTGGAAGTAGTATTTAGAGGTACTACAGTAACTACATTGCTCACATTTGTATTGTTTGTCCTCTGCATGCGTCTTTGTGTGTCGTTGGAAGAGATCGTTAGAGGCACTAGAGTAACTACAGTGGGCACATTTGTGTGGTTTCACCCCGACACCATCCTGTTGAGTTGGTCCTGCAATCCAAATAGAGATTATTTCTATTTATTTATTAATTTAAGAAAGAAACAGTCGTTTACAAAAAAGAGATAAAATATTACTTGCAACTAAGACCTGGAGTTTTCGTTAATGCTGCCTGTACTACATATACTTTATAATTAATTCTAGTGATTTATCTGCAAGTTTGTATATAATATAATTAATATTATGAATTATGAAATCCTAAAGAGATATTATAATATGATATGACAAAGAGACATTATTTATAGGGTTGTAGACACTAAATAAAATAATCAATTACATCGTAAATCTCCAAAAAGAATTAAATCCGACATGCCATTTAACCCGTCGAACGTCACTCGAAGTCAAAATACCATTGAAAATTTTACTCTTTATTAGTATAGTTAGTAGGTTGGAAATCCTTCAAGACCTTTTCTGACGGAAAAGCGTTCAACGGGTTCAAAAATTATGAGTTAGATGTTGTCGCTCCATCCGCGGCACGCACACGTACAGATTACGCGAGGCACGCACACTGAGGCGCCTTCGAGCACGGTCCAGACCGCCTCGAGGCGGCTCGCCGTGCGCCGCTCGCGCACAGCGCGTGAGCTGAGCGCGTACGAATTTGAACAAAATAGGCGAGCCGCGCGTGCCTCTACCCGAGGCTGCTGAAAATCGTACAGGGTGCGTACGATTTTCAGCACTCTCGGGTAGAGGCAAGCACGGCTCGCATATTTTGTAATATATGTGAATACCGACATATAATTACATTTAACAAATTGGCAGTAACCCACGGTAGGTACCTTTTACCATGGAACTTATAATGAGAATCATCATCAATATCATCCGACGTCCACTGCTGGACATAGGCCTCCCCCAAAGAGTGCCACAGTGACCGCTCCTGCGCCACCCGCATCCAGCGGACTCCCGCGACCTTTACCAGGTCATCAGTCCACCATGTGGGGGGCCTACCCACGCTGCGCCTTCCGGTACGTATAATGAGAATATAGTTTACCAATTATCTAGTGCTTAGAGAATCTTTAAAACAATCACGAAGTAGAGACAATCATCCAACCTGAATGCACCAAGGTCACTTTGGGCCGATGCAGCTCCACGGGGCCCACCACGAGCTCCTCCGTCACCGTGTGGCCCGGGTACAGGCCGGCCCGCGCGGCCGCGGCGCTCACGCCGGGCTCCTCCTTCACTATGGGACCAGGTATGCTTGCTTCATTCCCTGGTAGCTTCGCCTCAGGTTCAGAAGTCTCGCTCGACAATGTGGACTCCTCTTTCACCGCCCTTATGTGCCCAGCCTCATTCTCTTGCACTTCCTTCACCTGATGATGTGTGTACGCGCCACCTGAAGCAGCTGCTTCACTCTCCCCTATAGGCTCATCCTTCACCCTCACTGCAGGATCCTCCAGCGACATCACTGTTGAAACAAACAGTTCTCGTATGTAGTCTGCCAAGAAACTAGTCTACCACTTTAAATATATGTAAATACACAATTTTACACAAATAGACCTAGTCCCAAACTAAGCAAAGCTTGTACTATGGGTACTAGACGACGATATACATAGTTATATAGATAAATCAATCCTTAAATACATAGAGAACATTAATGACTCAGAAACAAATATTTGTGCTCATCACACAAATAAATTCCCTTACCCCGAGCCCGGGACCTCCGTCTTCGTAGGCAGGGTCACTATCAACTAGGCTACATGGGTCGTTATGCTTTGTAAGAAATAGAAATACATTTTTTTGTGACACACGAAACGACAAACTGAATGAAAAATGAAAAAAAAACACGTCACTAAATGGTCACAACTCAGCATGGTGCTGGCGTTAACCAGCGCTGGTCTATCGTTGGAACCATTGGCGAAACTACGGCGGGCAGCACACACCTGGGAATGGCACATGACGTGGCAATTGTTGTCTCTATTATTCATACTATGTTGCATGCAGGTTATAAATAAAAGGTTTTGACCAAAATAATTTTGTTGGAACAACCTATTGCAACTGTACTTTTTTGACAATGCCTCGTTCCAATGAACCCAAACACAATGTTGTGTGGTTTATGAATTACTACGAGTATGGCCACCCAGCACATAAATGAGAAATGGTTTGCATATTTTGAGGTCAACTAGAAAGCTAGGAAACCACTTAAGTCAATGGGCAGAAAACTTTTCACCCCAACCTATATGACTAAATAGTTAAACCGATCCACAAAAAGAATGTTAAAACGGACGAATAATTATCGTCCTATACTCCAGGCAAAATACGGTTTTGAAAAACATTAATTTATAATAGCGTTTTTTTTGTTGATTTCATTTTAAAATTGTATTCTAAGATGATTTATTGAAGAATCCGGCAAACTTTCCATCCGGAAGTAATTATGTAGCTTTAAATGAAGCATGCATTGTGTTTTTTTGTACGATTTATATTGAATATTATAGAGCAAATGTAAATGAACCAAAATAAAGACAAACATGTTTATTAATATTTTTTCTGACTTTTTAGAAGCTAGTTAATTTATCATTTTTTTGATGTCTGAAATTTTGTCGGATTTTGTCGCTGGGTAACTATTTAATTGATAATTTATCCGTTACACATCAAAAAGAAGCTATTATAAATTATTTCCAAAATTGACATTTTTTCCATACAAGTTGTCAGTTCATTGACTGGACTACTATTGCTTTGCTCCTTACAGCTTCAAAAATATTTGAGAAACCAATGAATAACCGAATATTCGCCTTCTGCGAAAAATACAAGATATTTAATGAATCACAAAACGGGTTTCGTAAGAAACACTCACGGAATAAAGAATCCATTGGAAGTGGCATTCAACCGATTTCAAAGATACTCTTATAATAAGTATACCGATTTTCATAGAGAACCACTGTCGCCGCACGCACACAACCACACTTCAATAATACACGAACATACAAGTGCAATACGCCTTCGATTTGTTAAAACCTACTGTGACCATATGTTGTTAACGGTAGCAAATTTTATACTCAAAATCTACTTTAACTAGTACTATTTACGGTCTCATTTAGATTGTCAAGTAAATATTTCTTACGCCCGTTACCATATGCGTTGCAAGACTTGCAAGAGGCGTGGTCGTTCGGCTACTCGACGCAAGATGGCGGTGTTTTCAAAGTATGGAGATGCGACCGCTTAAAACCAAAAAGTCGCATGTACTGCAAAATGTGTATGATGATACGACTATTTGGCTGTAACGGAATAGGGATGTGGATATGGTATGAGTTTGACTATCGATATTTTTATGATATTCATACGGTAAATATTAAGCTAAGACTTAGTTATATTACAAATTGTTTCTAATAAAATCTTGTTTATTATATAATTAGTAGTAGGTAACATTTATACTAAATTACTTTTGTTATAAATATAGTAGCAATTAAACACAGATTTCTAATAAACAAAGAATATAATTTGTTTAATTTAATACAAGCACATCTCAAATACTATATAGAATTATTTTACCAGCAATCTACACTGCCGACGTTGTACGAGTGCGGTCTAGTGAGAATTTACCGTCAAATTTGTTCTTTGTGTGGGATAACAGGAAACTAAATGTCAGTAGTGCGCCGTGCGTACTGCGAATTGAATCAATTGTTCGTACTTACGCTACATACAATACTCTGCGTGGGAATTGAATCTTCATGAATGAAGCGATTTACTTTTGGCGAAACTCAAATATCAGTTGCATCAAAATGTTTCGAACATTGGTTGAATCGTTGCAGAAACCAATCCTTCCTCCTCGTGGCATCAATCCATTTTTCCTTTGTATTTGTGTCTTTAGGAAAACTATAAGATTATAATAGTTACTAGCTTCTGCCCACGACTCCGTCCGCGTGGAACTCGTTTATATCGTAGCTCGATACAAACTTTCATCCCCCATGTCATCCCCTCGGGGGGATGATTTCCGGGATAAAAGCTATCCTATGTCCTTCCCTGGGATTCAAACTATCTCCATACCAAATTTCATCTCAATCGGTTTAAGCGTGAAGAGGTAACAGACAGACAGACAGACAGACGCAGACAGACACTTTCGCATTTATAATATTAGTATGGATTTTATTGTGTACGACATAATATTCAGATACATATTACCAGAGCCCGGAATTCTTTAGAGCTGTCATAGGGACTTCACGTTTATCGACTTCCGATTATAAATATGTATATCAATAAATACAGATTACAATATGTAAAATATGATTACAAGTAGAAGTAACAACACGCAGCCTATCACGAATGAGCGATCTCTTCGAGGTAACCTTTGGATAACAACTTTTAGGAAATTTTAAATATAAATTAAAATAATAATATTTTATTCTTTCTTATAAATAATAAGGATGATCTTAGTCCTCATTAAAAGGCATAGGTATGCAATCCATAAATTATAAAAAGCAATAAACAATAAAATATTATTATTTTAATTTCTATTTATAGTACTACAATACTTCCGATTATACAATAATACATATGTATAAACGGAAGGCGATAAACGAGAAGTCCCTATGATAGCTCAAAAGTGCTACGAGAATTCCGGGTTCTGCATATTACACATAAAAATATAATCTTTTTCATTTTGTTTTATCGATAACAAGTATCGACTTAGCCACAGCATTTGAGTAGCGAACCTTCGGGAAATTTGCCGTGCATTCACGTTCCGAGTAGTGAAATACACAGGATTATGAACTTATTGTTAGAGAAATAGAATTGATATTTCCTTGACTACAGGCGCAAATTGTGTCTAAGAAATTGAAAATTAAATATTTTTTTATACGTATTCTAAAATATTACTTACCGATGATAGGAAATACCTCCATGAGACAAGTTTTTTATGTGCTGTTATTGGAGCAGCTTTCAATAACGCAATACGGCATTTTCCTAAAATAAACAAATATTCACTCATGTCATACGCTGCGTGCGGTCGCTAGGTGACTGACAATAATCTGTGCAAGAAGTATGCTTATTATTGCTCATGTTCGGCGACACGGGAACGCCCACTCACCACTTCCAATGGATTCTTTATTCTGTGGAAACACTACTACTTTAGCAGTATACAAATACATACAAACAACTCTCAATATAATAGACTCAAAACATTATGCAATAGGGATTCTACTAGACATGACAAAAGCCTATGATAAAGTTCAGTATCCAATACTACTAAATAAATTATATGGAATAGGAATTCGGGGATACGCCATAGATGGCTTTCGTCATATTTAACAAATAGGAAACAATATGTAGAAATAGAGCATTTCGACTTACAGACTGGTATGATAAATAATGTACAATCTGGCATTAAAGCCGTCACATCTTCAATTCCACAGGGGAGTGTACGCGGTGCCTTGTTTTCCTAATATATATTAACGACCTATCAAAATCCATTTAAGAACATTTCATATTATTTGCCGATGACATATCAATTCACCTCATGCCATAATACAGCACACATCAATGAGAAAATAAATAGTATCCTTAGTAATGTCACAACCTGGATGCGAGACCACCACCTTCCATCCATATCAGAAAGACCCACTCACTATCAACTTCAGCCACAATTCCATAACATTAGAAACTGTCGATACATTTACCCTGCTTGGAATAGTTATAGACAAACACATATCCTGGAAATCACACATAAAACACATTAGAACTAAACTCTCCAAATTCACTTATGCACTTCGAGAAATAAAAAAACAACCGACTTCCAAACTGCACTGGCAACATACTATGCTTACGGCTTCTCCTGCCTCAGCTACGGAGTAATCCTCTGGGGTAACAGTACCGACGCTCCCCTTGTCTTCACGTTGCAAAAAAAACTTATCCGCATACTTGTAAATATAAAACAAACTGATAGTTGCAAGCCTCACTTCATTAAACATAAAATACTTACCTTACCCTGCTTATACATTCTAGAGATATGTAAGTTCGTTCGCAAACACTCCGAATTTTACAGTAAAAGAGAAGATATGCTGTTACTGTACGAACTAAGATTTAAATCAAGACTAGTGCAACCAACTTCCCGATTAAAACTGCATTTATCTGGTCCGCTATTCATGTCAGTAAAAGTATACAATAAACTACCGGAATACATAAAAAAATAAAGATAGTCTCTTTATAAATAAACTAAAGCATATATTGCAAAAAAATGCTTATTATTCTATAAATGAATACCCAGACAACAAACTCTAAACAATACATCAACATTACTACTACTAAACCATATCTGTACACACATAAATACAAATACAAATAGCTTTATTGCCCAAACACGATACAAAACAGCAATACAGAGCAAAGGATAGGTAGATATTAAAACTAATTAAAACTAATTTCACTACTAACTAGAGATTGTACAGGTACATGAGACACATTTACTGTTATATCATGTTGGCCATGGGTACCAACCTCAGCGTATGCTGGGCTTAAGCCCAGCGCTGGTTTTCAGTTTGGCCCCTTATAAGGGTTGTAATGATAATTCATGAGTGCGTATGCGCTGTGCTAATTTGACGTTGGTACAAAACTAAACTAAAATACATTTTTTTTTTTTTTTTTTATGATATAGGAGGCAAACTAGCAGTCGAATCACCTGATGGTAAGCGATAATCGACGCCCATGGACACTTACAACACCAGAAGAGTTGTAGGTGCGTTGCCGGCCTTTAAGATGGGACTACGCTCTTTTCTTGAAGGCTTGAAGGTTATAATGTGTTAAATCGGGTAAAACATGCAAAAATAATTTGATTGATTGAAGGCAGGTAGATTTTTTAAACTAACTTGAAGGTGTCATGGTATCAGATGTATTTACTTGTAGTTTTGTGTGTTGTATGCAATGTACCTAAAAGTGGATCAAGTATGTGTGTGTGTGTGTGTGTGTGTTTGTGTGTGCATGTGGCTGTGTTTGAGAGTGTGTATGTTTAGGTATAAAAAGAGGTATATCAATAGGGTTAGGCGTAAACAAATAAACAAACATTGGTAGGCATAATTATATATTATCTTATCCGTGCGTACATAGATACCTATACGGGTATCCATGAATTCCATCTAGCTCCGCCTCTGTACATTAAGAAGATGCATTTTCACTAATTTTTTAAAACTATTTAAAGACATGGGTTCCCGTAGAGGAGGTGGAAGATCGTTCCAAATCTTCGACGCGGAAAACTTGAAACAACCTCTAAAGAATTTAGTTTTATGCTGAGGCAGTACCAATTCTGTTTCCCTACTACTTCTAAATCGATATATATAAGTTTAATAATTTAAATAATAAGGAAATATATAAATACAAATATGAACAACACATACACACACAACAACATAGCCAACATTATGCCTAGCTCTGTTAACTATACAGATCTAGATCTGTTTTATGTTATAAATATATTTAGTTGTAAGTTAATTTAGAAACATTGCGAGCCCTCACAGGGTTCATGTTTGAGACTTAATGTAACTGTTCAGGATTGCAAATTAAATTATCGCCTAGCAACGTTATCGGTCTAAGATTTTTAAAAAAAGTAAAAGAAATCTATATTCATTGTCTATGCAATGACCGGTCGAATTTGAGTCGTTTCGTAGCAGCCAAAGTTATCGTGTCGTTTTCGATTGGCTTGCTCTGAATTATTCCGTAAAACAACTGATTGTCGCGTCGCAGTTGTGAATAACATAATTTTAATATATAAGTCGTGTGTGGAAGCAGAATCCAAGCATTAAGTCAATTCAGTTGAGTGCCGACGAGACTCCTATCGGTGGAAGCTTCAGGAAAGGTATTTCGCGAACTGTATGTAAGTCGGCTAGCTGAAAGTTGGTGAAAGTACTCTGCCCTGGTAGCTGACACCGACTTCTGCATACTACAATCGCAGATAAGCCTGGTAAGTGCTCAATTCGATTGACTTTGAGACTATTCCTCACAAACATTATTTCAGACATTTTCGTGCGTTTTAATATCGTAAAATACAGTCCATTAGTAAAAAAGACAGTAACACATGTCAAGTATGTACTATACTGTAACAACATGATTGCAATAAATACTTGAATACTTGAAAAAAAAATACAGTACTGACTAGCAGATAAATTAACTAACCATGAAAGTTAGGCCGCCCTCGGCCATGTCAAGATTTTCAACAACTTCCAACTAATTATTTTAAAATTCCAAATAAAGACTGAAAGGTGAATTCCAAACAACCATCACGAGAATGACAATGACAACTCAATGACATGACATTGACAAATCTCTGACAGAACAACTCACTTTTTTTTAATGCAACTCTAGGCAGGGATTATATAAGTTTATTATTATGACAATATTATACTATATCACAATACTCTAAATTGTATTGCTAAGTTTCTTCAATAACATTGCCGTTCAAGGATGCCGTGCATCCGGCAGCTATCCAGAGGCCCTACCGCGAAACGAAAACGAATTTCGTTCGTGTATTTCGTTCTCTGTTGCATTGCTAGTTTGAGCGACAAAGAGGGAGATACTGGAACGAAGTTCGTTTTCATTTCGCGGTAGCCCCTCAGACGGGCCGAAATCACTTATAGTGCTTATAAGTCGATTATAACTAATGATCGTTATCAACGTGTTGTATTGGTAGCAAAGTATGGTTGACAAAAAAATAAATACATAAGTATTATAATTTATAAACATTAGACAAATTATGATATTAATATACATATTTATAAACACTTATCCAAATTATACCGAATAAACGACTAAAATTTGTTCAACAGATTTGGCTGTCAGTCGTACACGTCGATTGGAAAAAATCCATTTTAAATTGCTAAATGACCTTTCTACGTTAACAGAAGTCACAGGAAGGTACTTTAAGTCTTTAAAATATTGCACACAATTTTTATTGACGCCCTCCGGCATATCCACCTCTTTGCCTTCAATCAGCTGCTGCACGACTTTTACAGTACTGTAACCGGGGTTTTTCTTCAGGACATTTTTTAGTTTCAAATAAACTTCCTTGCCCGTGGGATGTAATCGCAACTTTGCCATTTTTTTTATCAAGTCAGAGACAATTTTTAATGAAAATTTAAGTTCTAGTTATGGATTATCCAGCAATTGAATCGACTTTGCGATAATGTTGAAGTTTGTGTCAACGAACAATAACTCTGATTTTAAATTGCGATCACGAAAAATTTTCTTTGCGTCGACAATTGTTCTTGCTTCACGTGAATCTAAAGCATTGATCACCGTCTTGATTTCATTATAATATTTCTTGTAATATGAAGCAGCATTTTTTTTTAACTAGAGTTGTATTTTTATGATATTTAATTTCATTAGACGTACATTGTTTTAAAAATATATTAGGGCGGATATTAGGTTTTGTACCGTAAAGAGTTATATCTAGAGGTGTAATCCTAAGAAGGTAAGTATTTATTTTATAGTTAAGAACGAAAGTGAATATTCAAATGTATTTGCTTTTTCTGCCAACCATACCCTGTGCTACGAAAAGTACACGTTGATAACGATCTTTAATTATAACTTCCCACCGCACCGCTCGCTTATGCTGTGCGCCGTGCTAGGACGGTTGGCGTTGGCTGCTGGCAACACTGTCATAGCTTTGTAGGTAATTTCCACTCTTGTAGAGGAACGTCAAGCCAGGAGCCAAGCTGGATACCTGTATGTTGGCAGAATTGTGCTGTTGCACGGCAGCCATTAACAATAGAGTGAAGTGAAGTTCACGTTGAGCCACATCATCCCACCCCACCTACTGCCGGTGCCCAGCACGGCTAGCACGCGACGGCGCGCGAGCTCTCGATTTTTCTCGCACTATCCGTCTCTCTCTTATTAGAACACTTAGAAGAAGAGGTATAGTGCGACAAAAATCGAGAGTATGTCGCGGCCGTCGTGTGCTAGACGTGCAGTACGCGTGCAAACTGGTCAAACAAACAGCCAATGAACGCGATGCATTATGTGATAGTTACTTGTAAGAGTAAGATAGCCGCATAAATAAGAATGTAATATAATGAGGTACGTCCAAGGCCATGGTACGGCATTCAATGTGATATTGTCAGTCTGTGTCATTGTCAATTTGTAACTTGTTCTTGAATTGCAATTTGAAAACGAAAACGAATATCATCAAATATCCTGCAAATATTGTATCTTTGAAGATTCAGTGCTGTAAAACCAAGTGAAAATGCTCAAATTCGACGACATGGAAATGAGAAAAATTATCGAGACCCTTTCCCGTTCCTTTTCGATCGGACACAACGGAAACTTAAAAGAGCCAGGTACTCAAATTCGTATGGGACCTACGGGATTTAATGCTAAAATTACAAGAGACCAATATCTCGAGAGGGCAATCGCCCGACTGGTCACTCCGAAGGATAAACCTATAGAAGAGATCGGAAACATGAAAGTTTATTCCAAGTGCCAGCCTGAAGATTTATTCATGTTTATCTCTGTGTTCCTGAAATACGGTAATAACCTAAACAAAGCGTTGAGGGAGTTAAAAATCTCGCGAACATTTCGTATCAAATGTATGCTCTATGGCATAGCGACTAATACTTCTAAACATCGTAAAATGCAGCCCAACCAGCTATCCCTATCCAGGATAGCAATGGCATTTCCCATAGAGACGGCGGTAATGATCTTGAAAAAGCAGCACAACGGAATTTTGCAGTATTCGTCGTTTTTCCAACAGGAGCTGCCATTGGTTATGCAACATACTGTGTTTCCTGGCTTAGTTCCGGCTGAGAAATTCACTGAGGAGCTTAAAGGAATAACATCCATTTTGAACATGGAAATATCCGTGCTATTCCATTTTAGAAAACGATCACTATCCATTTTAAATAGGGACTGTATGGAGATGGAAATGGAACATGAATTACATGAGATTGTTGAGAAGTTGGTAGAATCTTCAGCTAAATATGTAGATTCTTCTATCAAGAATGGCATAGAAGATGGAATAAAGTTGAAGATATTGACCAAAGCAGGGATTTTGGAGGTGAACACTGACGGTGTGTTAGAACTCTCAGCGGGGACAGTTGCACTTGTAAACAAACTTGCTGACATAAAGGCTGTCTACTCATTGCCATATTATGATGCAATTGAAAAGTTAAATTCAAGTGAATGAATATTGAATTACTTTACTCACTAATGTACACCTAAAGATGTCCTTCAACTATTTACATGTTATCAAATATTTCCAATTGTATACTTACAGCCAACAAAGTTTTTACTTTACTACTCTATTCCTTGTAGTGGTAGACCACTTATTGACTTACTGTAAGTTTGTGAGCTCTTAGAACAACTGTCGGGTTTGGGGGAAACCATTAATTTAGGTATAAGAAAACATCTATGAGCAAGTACAGACCTGAAGGCGTAGCACGGTTGCCATTTTATCACTTATCGTTGTGGATAAGGCATCCGTCACTCTCACACTCGCATACTTGTCAGAGCGTGATGGGCATCTTTACCACGACAATAAGTGATAAAATGGCAACCATGCTACGCCCACTGAACATTGTTTTAAGTGGTTATGGACTCGTGGACTGTAAGCGATATAGGTATACTAATATTATAAAGAGGAAATTTCTGTGAGATTGTTGGTTTGTAAGTTTGTATGTAGGAGGTAATCTCTGGAACTAACCATCCATACATACATAAACATGTATAAACAAACAAACTTGCAAAGCTACAATCTCAGACACCATCTCTTTATTATATTAGTATAGATAACTGTGTAGTATAGCATGCTGATTATTTTTTGTTGCCGACCGATCAACCTTTTTTATATTTTTTGACTTATGTTAATTTAAAAATAGATATATAATGACAAAAAAAATGACAGAAGGTAAAATAAAATGGATTTTTCCTACAAAAGTTGTTAATGCGTTTTCATACGTTTCATATGGTGTCAGAAGTAAAAGTATAGTGTTAATATTGTGATAATGCCCATAACGCGTTCAATAACAAGGAAACAATTCCGGACAGAGGTAAGTGAAACCGCTCCAGCCCCATCGTCAGGCTTTACGCCTGCTCAATCTTGCCACGATGAGGCTCTCTCACAGGAGCATGATATTCACGAACCCTATCTAACTATCCAATTGCCAGAACCTTTACCTTCAGAGGCGCTTTCCGCGCCGCCATCGCGCGCCAAGACCCACTCCATAGCGCCATCGCGAGCCTCTACCAAGACACAGAAGCTGGCTGCCCTAGCCGAGCATGCTCGCTTAAATGTGGATAGGGAGCGAATGTTGGCCAAAGCAGCTTCGGACCGGGAGCGAATGTTGGCCAAAGCAGCTTCGGACCGGGAGCGAATGCTGGCTGAACATGAAACGCAAAGCTGCCGAGTTAGAACTGCAGGCAGAACTTGCGGCTATTAAGTCTGTCGCGTCAGAGAAAAGCAACTCGACTCAAAGGTGGTTGCTTGAATGTGCCGACAAAGATATGTGCGATAATAATGAACTATTCCCTTGTAGAACTTTAGAGTTTGATGATGTACCTACTGCGGGAACTGCACGAAATGTCCCCGTCGCCTCTATAAGCGCAAATGCGCCGCGCGGAGACCGGTGCCTACAGTTCAACGACAAAATAAACACTACACATACTCAAATATTAGGCACACACCACAATAAATTCGCAACTAACATTTGTAATAGTGACGACAGAAATAAAACGATTAATAATGTAGGGACACATGACTCTTTTATTAAACTGGCTGAAGTTATCGCAGATCTTGGAGGCAAGAATAAACAGGTCAGTATTAAACTTCCTATGTATGATGGTAGTGTCTCCGGCTGGCTCATGTTCAAGAAGACATACTCGCGATCAGAAGCTAGATTCTGTCCAGAAGAAAACTTGGCCAGACTCGATACTGCGTTGTGTGGAGCCGCCAAGGAATCTGTATCTGCTCTTCTCATGACTGCCGCGCATCCAGCACAAATAATGAGTTCCCTGGAGAGCCGCTTTGGCCAGCCGGAATCCATCATCCTACACCAACTCTCGTCCATTAGATCTTTGGGCAGGCTGCCGCTGCACGAGTCTTTGAAAGACCTTAACATCTTCGCGTGCCGACTTCGTAATTGCGTCGAGGTCATCAGAGCTGTTTGTTAGTCCACTAACTCGATTCTATAACGAGCAGCGAACCGCAACATTCGAGCCCGCTCGCCGACAGCGGCCCGAGCCAACGAAACCGAACCGACGCGCGCGACTCGCGCGAGCGGGCTGGGCCGGAGCGGGCAAACCGAATGAGTAGCCGAATAAACCCGATTTCTCCCGAACGGGTGGTGGGTGACGACGACGACCATTAGTAGACCTTATCTCGTTGCAACAAGGTTTGTAGTTTTGTTTTGCAATTTAATTTTGAATGAAATATAGTGAGCAATTTATAATTACTTATTACTCTATGGCGGCGCTACCGAGGTAACGCTCACAAATGTAACAATAACCTATAAACAGTTTAGTTTAGGTTTAAAACCCGAACAAGGTGTTTAAATTCACGGATCGACTCGGACAGGTCAAACCGAATACCACATTAATATTACTACCACATTAATACGATAAGGACCGTCATACAACTCGGTTTGATCAACCCGGGTTGAAACCGGTTTACATAGAAAGTCGGTTTGAGATATTTTCGGGTTGGCACATCTCTAACCATCATAGGCAAATTAACGCCTCTCTTACGTTATAGGTGGTCTGATTATGCGTCTTCGAACGATGTTCCGAACAAACACAAGCTAGAACTATTATCAGACTTTTTAGATAATGAATTTAAACGGCAATCAAAACATTGTGCATTTTATTCGGACATTTTTTATGGAAAAACTGTCGCAACAAATAATTCGCAGGTTGTCAAACCAAATATCGCTACTAAGCAACCCGCAAAAGTTTTTCATGCGACACTGTCATCGAAACCAAAAAGTTTGACAACATGTAGATATTGTAAAATAGGTACACACGAGGTCCATGAATGCGAAAAGTTCATTTCATTGCCAATTGACGACCGCTGGCAATGGGTTACCGAAAATAAGGTCTGTTACAGATGTTTAGCTAAAGGTTCACATAAATATTTAGCTTGCAGGAATTATTGCGAAGTCGCCGGGTGCAGGTACAGTCGGAGACATAATACTTTGCTCCATCGACCTACGGTAGAAACCGCTACCCATGTCAACATAAATGAACACGACGAGCCCCAGTCCGAGGAGGTACCGACTATTGTATCTCATAGTGCCTCCCTTAACCCAATGTCATTCCAAAGATCCTTATTAAAGATACTCCCTGTCACTATTACCGGCCCTAAAGCTAGTCTCGATACCTACGCGCTGCTTGACGATGGGTCTACGGCCTCATTTATCGATAAATCTGTAGCTGATCTGATAGGTGCTACCGGGCCCAAAAAACACATTCAGGTCGAGTGTATCGGCGGTCTTGGTAAAAATATAGAAGTCAGTTTCGTAAACATTAAAGTCAAAGGCTGTCACCTTTAAAGAAGAACAAATAGAAAACGTATGTTTTTTATTTACGACAACATTTTATCTCAATATATTAAGTCAAGTGCAAAGACAATCAACAACCGTTGCTAGGAGACAATTCTGAAATAGGTTTTAATGCAACCTTCTTAACATCCCCATTCCTCATGGCAACTGTAGTTATTCCATTTGTTAGCAGCACGCTCCGGCTAGCTTACACAGTTCTTGCAGCCGGGGCTTGAACAGAGGTTTGGTTAGGAAATCAGCCAACTGATCCTTAGTGGCTATTTTCTTGACTTGTATATCCTTTTCTAGAACACATTGCCTTATAAAGAAATGCCTCAGTTTTATGTGTTTCGTTTTATGGTGAGTCTCGTATGATGGCGCCTCAGCTAATCTTATAGCAGATTCACTGTCTATGTAGAGCTGAGTGCTCTCTTTTGTATCACCGGTCTTCATAAAATTAATGATCCGTGTGAGCCATATAACCTCTCTCGCGGCTTCACTGGCTGCGATTATTTCTGCCTCCGTGGATGATATAGCGACAGATGACTGACGTTTACTTTGCCATGCTATAGCCCCGTTGGCATACAGGCATATCATGCCGCTCGTGGAGCGTCCAGTGAGTTCATCACCTCCGTGATCTGAATCACTGTAGCATCTTAAGCCTTGGTGTGCAGTGGAAGACTTATATGTAATACCATATTCCAGGGTGCTTTTAACATAGCGAAAGATTCGCTTTACTCTTGTTATATCATGTGGCGTTGGACAGTTGAGCTTGCGGGACACTATGCCGACTGCATACGCTAGGTCCGGTCTAGTGCCTACCATCAAGTAAGAGAGAGCACCAACGGCTTGTCTATATGGGAAGTTCGGTTCTTCATCCATGTCCTTGGAAGCTAGCAAGCCATCCTTGACTATTGGAGTTACAGCAGCTTTGCAGTCTTGCATACCGAACCTTTGTAATAGCCGTTTTGCATAACCCTTCTGGTCAATCTTAATTGTCCCATCCGCTTTTTGTTCAATTTCTATTCCTAAAAAATACGAGCCACATTTCGTTGTGATCTTAAAGCGTTGTCTCGTCTCATTCAAAAACTTCTCTTTTTCATCCAAACTTGCAGAAGCAATGAGTCCGTCGTCAACATATAGAGACAGTAGTATCTTGTGCTTTCCCTCTCCTCTTTTAAATAGACAAGGGTCGCTTTCACTCTGTTTGAAACCAAGTTCTAGAATGAACTGTGTTATGGTGGAGTTCCAGCAGCGCGGCGCTTGTTTGAGCCCGTAAAGACTACGCCTCAGCCTGCATACTTTTCCATCATCATTTGAATATCCTTCGGGAGGCTTCATGTAAATCTCTTCTTTCAATTTCCCGTAAAGAAAAGCGGTTGACACATCGAATTGAGATAGTGTAAGTTTTTCTTGAGCCGCTGTAGCCAATAGCGCTCTTATTGTGCTCGTTTTTGCAACAGGGCTGAAGGTTTGGTCATAATCCAGTCCCTTCTTTTGGGAAAAACCTCGTATAACAAGACGGGCTTTGTATTTCTCAATCGAACCATCAGGGTTTGTTTTAATTTTAAAAACCCACTTGTTAGAGATAGCTTTTCTTCCCTTTGGCAAGTCTACCATTTCCCAGGTTTGATTTTCCTTTAGAGAATTGATCTCGTTATCCATCGCTTTGCGCCATTGATCAGAGTCCTCGCATACCATCGCTTCTTGAAACGTACTTGGTTCCATTAGAGGTTCATCGTGTGTTGAGTTAATGTTGAAACAAACGTTGCAGATGTAGTCTTTGTATCTAGCTGGTGGCTTAATAGTGGACCGCCCTCGTAGCGTCATCCTGCCTTCTGCCTCAATTTCAGATGCAGACAGTCGATCTTCAGTTCGACCTGGTTGGTTTGCATCATTGACTTGATGATCTGCTTCCGTCATATCACTAACCTCTTGTTCGGGTATTGGATCGTCAACAGTCTGTTCCGCATCTAGGAATGTATCAGTCTCAGGCATGTGAGCTTCATTCGCAAGATCATCTTCTGAACATGATGGTTCAAAAGAGTGTTCATCTTGCACACTTGATGACATAGTGCTCATATTTCCACCCTGACTAGTAGAAGGCTGCTGGTCATCACTCATCTCTGCCGGAACATAGGTTACATTTTTAGGCACAACAAAGTCAAATAGGCAGTCGGACCTTTTATTGGCAGCCGTGCTCTGAGAGGTATCAGGCTTCTCAGTCTCTTCTAGACGACCCGATAGAGGATTCTCGTCGAAGGTGACGTCTCTTGACCGAATCAACTTGAATGAGTCTCTGTCCCATATAC
Source organism: Epinotia bilunana (assembly GCA_947049275.1). Classification (NCBI taxonomy): domain Eukaryota; kingdom Metazoa; phylum Arthropoda; class Insecta; order Lepidoptera; family Tortricidae; genus Epinotia; species Epinotia bilunana. The sequence continues at coordinate 6,100,447 of OX346276.1, read as the reverse complement.
GGTAACCATCGTCAGAGTCGTAGCCGATCAATATTCCCTTTTGGGCCTTCCTATCCAACTTCCTTCTTCGTTGCTTGGGAACATGTGGATAACAGTTAGATCCTATTATTCTCATATGACTTAATCTAGGCTTCTTGTGGTGCCATAGCTCGTACGGTGACTTCCCATCTATGCACGTAGGGCCAGTTCTATTAAGGATATACACCGCTGCTAGTACCATTTCAGCCCACAGTCCAGTAGGGATTTTGGCATGTGCATGCATCAGACTTCGCGCCATCTCCACAACGGTTCTGTTGTCCCGTTCAGTTGGGTTTTGCTCCGGTGTGTAGGGCATCGTCAGTCTTTGAGTAATGCCTTCCTTGTTGAGGGTGGCTTCTACTTTGGAGTTAACAAACTCGCCGCCATTGTCGCTGAGTAGTTCCTTTATAACAACTCCAGCTGTTTTCACTTCAGCCAGCATTAGTAACAGCTTTGCGTGAACTTCAGCTTTCTCTCGCATGAAATATACAAATCTGTTCCTCGTATAGTCATCTTTGAAAAGGACAAAATACTTCAGCTTCGTGATAGAACATGGAAAGGGTCCACAGACATCAGCGTATACCAATTCTCCAGGTCGTGATGCTTTCTGTCTGGTTCCAAACTTTAGTCTGTGAGATTTACCATAAATGCATCCTTCACAGAGTTCCTTGATTGTTTGGACTTTTATGTGAAACTCCCTTTCTATGAGTTTCTTCACGTGACTTTTATTTTGATGACCAAATCTTTCGTGATAGAGCTGTAACAGATTTGAAGTTGTAGACAACTGATTCACTTGGACAGTTGGTTTCAAACATTTGAGTTTCAGTTTGAATAGTCCTCCACGCTTACTGCGGGTACCAATCAACTTTGTCTGTCCATTCATTTTGAGAGTGCATGATAATGTAGTAGACTCAAAGACACTCCTGTCTGATACATCATGTGTAGCGAGTACTGAGAATAAATTTCTGCTAATGCTGGGTACATACCAGACATCTTTCAACAGTATCTTCTCAAGTTGACCATTTACATCCGCCTCGGCGAGAATATCTCCAATGCCTAGGGCTTTAATACATTGGCCATTTGCGCCAATCACGGTATGTTGGCTTTCGAAGTGCTTGAAGCTTTGAAACAGGTCTCCTCTATTAGTAACGTGACTGGTTGCACCATTATCCGCATACCAATTTTCTTGATCCTTTGTTTCGCCAAATCCTTCTGCCGAATGTACTGTCATTACTGTCAGATTCATGTTCACAGTCTGTGATTCCTTTGGCGGTCTACCATCGTGAATCCATTTCTTGCAACATCTGACTCTATGGCCCTTTTCTTTGCAATAATTGCATTTAAGCTCCTTGGGCTATGTTTTCTTTTTACCTTTACTTGTCCTCGTGAATAGGGCTTCTGCATTTGTTTCGTCTGTGACGTGCGTGTCATTTTGACGTAAAACTCTCTCGTGTGCGCATAATTGACTTGTCAGATTTTCGACAGAGCGTTCCTTCTTTGACATTAACAGCCAACTGGATTTAAATCCTAGGTATTCGGAGGGTAGGGTGTCTAGGATTTTACACATTAGAAGGATCTCTGGTAGATTCGCCTCATTGCGTAGCTCCATACACATTTCGCTCCAAATATTCTTCAATGCTGACACATGCGTAATTATGTCATGACCTGGGTCCCTATTATAGCTGAAAAATTTGAGGCATAGGTCATAGGTCTTGTCTACACATGTACCTCCAAAGATTCGCTCTAATTCGTCCCACATGTCTTTCGCATAATCAAAGCGCACAACTTTTTGCAGAATGTCATCGGACATGTTTGTCGTAAACAGAATTAAAATCGCACTGTTCAAATATTCAAAAGCTTGAAGATCTTTCTCATACTTTGCTTGAGCATCAGCCTTTTCCGTCGACGCCACGGATGGTTTGATTTTCTTTCCTTCGAGGATATCCATACCTCCGGGCATTGCCTTCAGGACAATTAGTATTTTAAATCTCCATGTTTTGTAGTTTTTGGATTCTAAGTTCCCGATTTGAACTTTGCTCGCGTTTAATATAGCTTGTTCCATATTCTCTGCTACCACTTTAAAGAAGAACAAATAGAAAACGTATGTTTTTTATTTACGACAACATTTTATCTCAATATATTAAGTCAAGTGCAAAGACAATCAACAACCGTTGCTAGGAGACAATTCTGAAATAGGTTTTAATGCAACCTTCTTAACATCCCCATTCCTCATGGCAACTGTAGTTATTCCATTTGTTAGCAGCACGCTCCGGCTAGCTTACACAGTTCTTGCAGCCGGGGCTTGAACAGAGGTTTGGTTAGGAAATCAGCCAACTGATCCTTAGTGGCTATTTTCTTGACTTGTATATCCTTTTCTAGAACACATTGCCTTATAAAGAAATGCCTCAGTTTTATGTGTTTCGTTTTATGGTGAGTCTCGTATGATGGCGCCTCAGCTAATCTTATAGCAGATTCACTGTCTATGTAGAGCTGAGTGCTCTCTTTTGTATCACCGGTCTTCATAAAATTAATGATCCGTGTGAGCCATATAACCTCTCTCGCGGCTTCACTGGCTGCGATTATTTCTGCCTCCGTGGATGATATAGCGACAGATGACTGACGTTTACTTTGCCATGCTATAGCCCCGTTGGCATACAGGCATATCATGCCGCTCGTGGAGCGTCCAGTGAGTTCATCACCTCACTTGCACTTGGCAAAGACAATCAACAACCGTTGCTAGGAGACAATTCTGAAATAGGTTTTAATGCAACCTTCTTAACAGTCACAGTGTAGAAACACACGATATTGTAGTGAGGTCTATTCCAAACTTGACTATTGCTAAACAGTGTGTTCGTTCAGAGCAAATCAAAAATTGTGATTATTTACGCGATCTAGCCGATGTTTTGTGCTACGAGAACGCGAAGCCTACGCTTCTGCTTGGGATTGATAATTGGCATCTTACCTTTTCAAAAACTATTCGGCGCGGTAAGCCATCACAACCAGCAGCGTCTTTGACTCCGTTAGGTTGGGTTCTATACGGCTCTCCTTCAACCATGTCCAAACCTGTCGACTTCGTGAACCATGCTATTATAGAGTGCGAAGAAGATAGTCTAGGGGACAGCCGTACTTTAGATATCCTCATCAAAGACTATTATAGTTTAGACTCTTTCATAATGATGAATATATTGCGATTGACGCTGCACGCCCCGTTTCTAAAGAGAGTAGACTTAAAAACTTGACGTTGATAATAGGAGACGATAGGCTATTACGGTTATCTGGCCGCACGGCAGTATCCACTGCCATTGATCCACGGCCAGCTGTTCTGGATGGAAAACACCCGCTCACTCGCTTACTAATCGGCTCCTACCATGTCAAATTTGCCCACGGAAACAACGAACTTGTGGTGAACGAATTACGACAACGTTTCTACATCATTGGGGTGAGACCGTCGGTACGAAGTGTGGCGAAACATTGTCAGCTCTGCCGGAACATGAAAGCTAAGCCACAGGTGCCACCGATCGGAGACCTACCTGAAGCCAGGATGGCTCATCAGCATCACGTTTGTCCCTTCTCTTTCGTCGGTGTCGACTATTTTGGCCCATTGAACGTTACATCAGGACGACGAACCATGAAGCACTGGGTAGCACTATTCACCTGCCTGACAGTCAGAGCAATCCACATTGAAGTAGTAGAGTCATTATCAACAGACTCAGCCTTGCTGGCTTTACGACGATTCATTGCAAGACGTGGTTGTCCCACATGCGTTTACTCTGACAACGGAACGGCTTTTGTTGGCGCTTCGAATATGCTACACGAGCTGTACGATTTCTCGACAAATAGAGGAATAAGGTGGAAGTTCATCCCACCGTCGGCTCCATTTATGGGTGGCTGTTGGGAGCGTCTGATACGCAGCGTGAAAGCTGCACTCAAGATCACTCTAAAAGACCGATCGCCCCGAGTAGAGGTTCTGAATACATTGCTTGCAGAAGTAGAAGCCATTGTCAATTCACGGCCTCTCACCCACGTGCCCGTGGACGAGGACAGTCAACAAGCACTGACGCCCTTCAATTTTCTGATTGGTACCTCAAGCCATGACCAGGGTCTTCGAGAATTTGACGAGGCCGACCTATCACGACGCGTAGACTGGCGGAAGGCCCAAAGACTTGCAGAACATTTTTGGCAACGGTGGACTAAAGAATACTTGCCGCTCTTGATACCACGAAAATCAACTGCACCTCATGAAGAGTTGAAATCAGGTGACGTGGTGCTGATCGCGGATGGCAATCTACCAAGAAACTGCTGGCCTATTGGACGAGTCACCGAGTTATTTCCGGGTAGGGACAATATTATCCGCGTAGTGAATGTTGCGACTAAAGGGGGTGTGCTGCGTCGGCCGGTCCGCAAGCTGGTACCACTAAGTTGTTAATTGGTGTTCCACACCGCTTGGGCCCATGTTGCCGACCGATCAACCTTTTTTATATTTTTTGACTTATGTTAATTTAAAAATAGATATATAATGACAAAAAAATGACAGAAGGTAAAATAAAATGGATTTTTCCTACAAAAGTTGTTAATGCGTTTTCATACGTTTCATTTTTATTAATATGACCATCCATGGACAATGAATACACAAACCCACGCCTCAAATCCCAAAAGGGGTAGGCAGATTCTCATCTATAATCTGTAGGTTTAATGTATGTAACATTGCAGTGACAGGTTGCTAGCCCATTGCCCGTAGCACACCATTGCCCATGACAGCCAGGGGATGAAGGTGCTATTCTTAAAGTGTTTTATAAACCTATCAATTTGTCATAAGTTCATAACAACCGCCTTCAAAGTGCATGAATTGAATGTTTGCTGTCTCTTTCCATCTTATAGCTGCCCTTGGGCCTTGGTTATTGTGATAAACTGTTAGATAAATACATTCTTAAGATATTGTACTCTGGTGACATGATGTATTCGGAAACGCTCTTTTGTTAAGACTGATAATGATAAGTAAATCATTATATTAATTATCCAAGTATAGTAATTAACAAATACCTTAGTTCATTAGATGTATTCGGAAACGCTCTTTTGTTAAAACTGATAATGATAAGTAAATCATTATATTCATTATCCAAGTATAGTAATTAACAAATACCTTAGTTCATTAGTTAAATCATGGAAAATTTTAACTTCTTACATACATACATGTAAGCTAGAAAATGATTACTCCGAAATTTGGTGGTCATAAAACTTGTAATCAGTTTTAAGAATTCAAATGTTTATGATTATGAGTTATGTCTAAGTTTGTTTATCACATTTAATTATCTTAAAATATGTAAACAGAGTAATTAACTAATGTAAGTTGTGTTATCCTTAACTAATTGCTTATAAATAAATAATGGAACATTTTGTGATTGTGTTTGTTTATGATGTTCCTCATATGGACAATATGGCTATATGTATAGTTGAACGGGAGAGAGGAATAGAATAGAATTATTTTATTTGCCAGAATACTTATAAACATAGTACAGTGGAGTGAACGATGTTCTCCTTTTTAGCTTGGGCAAAAATGCTTTCATGTCTATGTATGCCTGTAGAGACAGGTCGCATTTTTTCAACCGATTCTCGTGAAATTTTGTGAGACGGTCCGATAATTATATGTAATTTTCTATTTGTCTCCGATTTTGGTAATTTAAAAAGAACTTGGAAAAAAGACGCGTGAGGCCACTTATATAATAATAATATGAAATTTCATAATTTCAATAATAATAAATTCTTAATGCACTTGCTTGTAAAATGGAGCATACTGAACAAGGTATATTTTTATCAGACGCGAAAGTGGGCACGCTGCGCTGTCTTTTACCTTTTCGCATATAAACTGCTGAACCGATTTAGATGAAGTAATCCGAGTGCCGCCCAGAGTAAAACAGGACACTTTTTTTCTGGGTTGAAATTAACGGAAGTTTGTATAGGAGTACTGTAAAATAAATAAATGTACTCAACGCAGAGCACTGCTACGATATTAAGTTAACTACTCACCTTATAATTATGAATAAAAGTCATTCGAATTGAGAAAAATATTTATTATCATTATCCTTATATTAACGTTAAAAAACCTGTTCATTAACCTTTTCTTCGCCAGGACAATATACCAAGATTGCTTTGACAGCGGACGTCATGTAAATAGTCCAGTAAATGAACTGACAACTCGTATGGAAAAAATGTCAATTTTGGAAATAATTTATAATAGCTTACTTTTTATGTGTAACGGATATATTATCAATTAAATAGTTACCCAGCGACAAAATCCGACAAAATTTCAGACATCAAAAAAATGATAAATTAACTAACTTCTGAAAAGTCAGAAAAAATATTAATAAATATTTTTGTCTTTATTTTGGTTTATTTACATTTGCTTTATAATATTCAAGATAAATCGTATAAAAAAAGACAATGCATGCTTCATTGAAATCTACATAATTACTTCCGGGTGGAAAGTTTGTCGGATTCTTGAATATATCATCTTAGAATAACATTTTCAAATGAAATCAACAAAAAAAACGCTATTATAAATTAATGTTTTTCAAAACCGTATTTTGCCTGGAGTATTCTAGGCGCTGCGGGCACGACGGCACACGACACCTTTAGGCGTTCTTGGCGTTCAAAGGGTTAAATATTGTTCATATTTTGAGTATTTTATAATTTTGTGTTCTTTTCTTGTTTCTATGGCGGCATAGATGCATATGGATTCTGAAATGACTTGTCTTTTCATTAGATATGTATACAGGATGTAACAAAAAAAGTGTGATACGATTTAGGTAATATTGGGTAGTGAATTGCCTTCATTGAAAGTTGACTTGACTGTTGCTTTCAAATAAGAATTACTACCTGTAGGGTTTTAATTCTGTGATTGATCAACGTAGTAAAAAAAGAAAAGGTAGTGATTAACGGAATCGCATTAATGCGCTACCTAATATGGCCTTAATCGTACATATGCATTATGTATTTCTGTGACAAAATTTCTCAACGAGACTTTAAATTAGAATGTGTCTGACAGTGGAAAGTAAAGACTTGACATTGTCAGGCTTTCCGCGATCTCGGTATACACGATGATTCTTAATTCGTGATCAGGAGTAAATTTTTCTAATTCTGTAATTCATACCAAACACAATTAACTCGAAGTTACTTAAAACAAACGTTCTTTTTTTCTGAATAAAACTGAATAAGGAATTACTTTATAATTCAAAATCGTCGTCACCCTAACGGTAGTTTGCGAAAATTTGAAGTATGTGTGTTTGACGTATCTACTTAACTTACTTAAAATGTAGGGTGACCAAACATTCAGTGTTAGCGTTATCATTAAATTTAATTAACTAAACAGTGATTTCATTGCATGAGACCTCATCCATTGAAATCTGTTTTGGCTGTTTATTAATATTTTTCGAGTCCTGATCACGAATTAAGAATCATCGTGTATAGGAGACGCTACAAGGGCTGATATCGGCCGGACTGCATGCCGGCCGCCGCGTGATTCGGCCCGTGTGGATTCGTGTCGGAAGCACGGCGACCGGCCAATCTTGATTGGCAGCCCTACCGATTTCTCTCGTGTAGCGTCCCCTAATGTTGAGTACACGAATTTCCGGGATGTTATTTATTATATTTTCCCTTCTGTTCGCAGTGCAAACAACTTGAAAAAAAAAACGGTAGTTAGCTATTCTCGTAAAGCTTAAACTGTAGACATATTTATAGTTAGATTTCTTGACTGACAATGTAACATACAGGATCGAATACTATCACTGTAGAGACGAACAGCCTTATTATACAAACATCTGCTAACAAAAAAAGTGTTTTGTCCCTTTCTTACTAGCACAAATAATAAAGTGACCGATAGGGACCAACGAAACTTAACGCCATTTTAACTAAATTAGTTTTGATGAACGTTTATGGATAGGGGCCTGAATCTGTAAGATATTTTTTTCTTCACGGTTCTGGAATCTCTATGGAACAATTGTTTTTTTATGTGGTGGACGGTCCCCAAATCACTAGTTACTTAATGCCCTACAGATTTAGCTTTTAAAAGTTTTACAGTGATACGAACGATTCCGCCCTATATCTTACTGTTTTAGTACTTTATTCGAGAAGAGCGTTTCTCAAAAAAAAGCCACTACATTTTTTCGGAGATTTTCTGCAACTTTTATGTTATTTCTACTGAAAATCACGATGTCTTTCCATCCCAATAGGATAAAAAAGTGTCCCAAAATGTTCATACATTTGTGAACTTTCCTATTGTGTTACGACCATACAAAGTGTATGGTAAATGGTAACACAATAGGAAAAATATCTCTGGGACAGTTTTTTGTCCTACCAGGGTCGAAAGAGCTCCTGATTCTGAGTGGAAATAGTTAACATAAAATTCCTAGAAGTACAATTAATAATAGTGGCATTTTTTTTGAGAAACGCTCAGAAATGCTCTTTACCGCCTAGTTTTAATCGATGTAACTGTAGACTTTTTCGTCGTAGCCGTGCCCCCGCACTTTGTCGTCGACCCAAGATCTAAGATGGCCGACGTCAACGTAAACGCCGGGCGCTGAATCGCCGCACCCGATGCCCCACGCCACGATGCCGTGCTGGATGTACCGGTCTTTCTCGTACTGGAACAGTCCATAATAAATTACTTTAAAAACAAGGTTTTAACCAACTTCAAATCAGTACCCAAAGCTTCAAGTTTGCTTATAAGAAGAGTTCCCTCTCCAGGACCCCGTCACCAGATCCTGACCTGATGAACGGGATCATCTGGGAAGGATACCCTTTCTAACACAAAAAGAATTTTATGTTCGATAAAATAAATATTATGCATAGCAATAATTATGTACAACGATATTATGCGTAACGATTTCGTCGAAAAAAGATTATACCTATTCAAAAAAATTGGCTTAACGTTACTAGGAGAAGTTCTTATGCGAAAGAAAATAGGACAATAAAAAAATATGGTTTAATAAATAAATAATAAAACAGCCTATATACTCTTACGTCCCTCTGCTAGGCCCATGCCTCCTCTCACAAATGAGATGGAACGGGCAGTTGTCCCCACGCAGGCCCAGTGCGGGTTGGGGACTCCATATACACGTTATTGGTAAGAGCCGGGGTTCGAACCCACGACCGCCGTTTGACGGCCGCATGGCTGAACCACTAGGCTACCGTAATTAGCTTCACCCATAAAATAGCGTTAAATTAAATCTAATTGTACCTTCTTGGAAGTCTCAGTAGATTTGAAATTAGAGGTCCCAGGCGAGATTCTGGGACGTTTATTCTGACACCTGTCAAACGTATTCTAGGGTCTTTAAGTTAAGTTATTTTGCTCTGTACGAAATTCCACACATACCTACCGCTTGCTATCAGGCGCATACTACACCATAAATCCCGGGCACGGGACTGTCTGTAATAAGACACTAGAAGCTCGGGATTGGTTATTTTTCCATGTTCAGGGACTGTATAACGTAAATTCCAAGATAGCGGGATCTGTCATTCAAATCCCAGGATTTTGTAAAATGATGTAGGTACCTCAGAAGGGCAGACGAGAGGTGACCCGCCATCGCCCTTGCAAGTATCGACTCCGGGCTCTCCACCGGCGCACATGAAGGAGCTGTGCAGCTCGAAGTATTTCCCCAGCCGGGTCTTGCGCAGATCCTGTTGGCAGCGCGCGTGGTCGACGACTGGTAACTCCACCTGGCAATACAAACACAATTGATGCATATATACAGGATCAAAATACCGATCTCGCTTCCCCACTACTGCAAAAAGTATTTTTCGTATTGAATTTGTATGAAATGCTAGTTATTATACCTGTATGTAATCTATGTAATCTATGTACTTAATATAAAATGTATAGCTCATTATGATTCCAGCATCTGCTTGTTTCATTCATTAATCACATCTTCCGAACTACATGCTACATGGCGACCTTGTCAGTTGCGGAGCAAAAAATAGGGCTGTTTTTTGATGATTTACTAGTTTGGTTATATATAGGTTGTATCAAAAATCATACAACACAACAATCACGGCTTCGATCCTGTGTCATGTTGGAATTAGATACGGGCTGGCGAATAAAAGGGGGCGACTCAAAATGTATTATTACTGCGAAAGAAAGAAGGCAAAAAATATGCCTAGTGACGAAAATCCCATTCAGATAAATCAAATAATTACGAAGCTATACAACCGTTTTAATATTGCTTGTTAGAGAGAAAATGCAAACGGTTTGTGACATCACAATCTGCGAGGCTGCCGCAGAGCGAGCCGCGCGCGCGGCAGGCCGCGTCGATGGCGGCGCCGAACACGATGGGGCACGACACATTGCCGTCTATTAGTGACGTCACAAACTACAAGCGCGAAGTTGCGTTTTGCGAAAAAGGGACAGTACATATCCCTTCTTAAAACTTTGGACACTTATAAGTTAGTGAAATAATTTCGAGAAAATATGACATCTACACATCAGCTGCTTACCCGTTTAAGAATGACCTGGTACCGGCCCTCCTTTCCGAAATGGTCCTTGCCCCAGCCGCTGGCCATGCACCGCGTGCCGGCGGCAGCGCGCACGCCGGGATTGGGCAGGCAGGCCACGCCCACATTAGGCGCGGGGTCCACGGGCGACGCCAGGAAGAGCAGGCCGATGTCGTAAAACAGGTTGCCTGGAATGAAGAAATCATCAAAATCAACTTAAGATAGCAAGGCTGGACACGGGCCTCCTCTCGTGGATGAGAGGGTGTAGTTGAGGACTGCTCCACGCTGGCTCAATGCGGGTTGGGGACTCCACGTGACTCCACATACATCTTTAAATATCTTTGCAAATGTACGCAGGGTTTCTCACGATGTTTTCCTTTACTGAAACCGTCAAAGATATAAGAATTTGAAATAAAAAATATCAGGAAATCTATTTATTTATTTAATGCAGAAACCATGGTTACAAAGGTAACTTTACATTTCTTATTTCATCCGGCAATTTGTTTGTTGAAGATTTTTATGCACATGACGTACGTGCTCTTTGAGTGCATTTTTAGTTTTGGGATCATACAGAGTGGGATCTAGATGTGACATCTTCACGTTTTTTAAACGTGTCCATGTATTTTTTTGTAAACTTGCAGATAGTTCCAAGCGTGACAATATTAGGATGTCCCATTCACATGGCCAGCACGTCACGTAGTGGCCGCGTGCAAGAAAACGGGACGCCGTTATTCAGGGGCTTTTATAGGGCGAACCCCGGGATCGCCCGACGTAACCAGGGATCATTACCAAAATCCCGGAACTTTTTGTATTGGCAATCCCAAACAGGAATAGCTAGCCATTACAAGGGTTAAATTTAATAAAGGGTTTAATTAAGGGTATTTCAGAAAATAATAGTTCACCTTTGTTGAAGTCCTTGTGGGTGACGACCTCCTTGACGTCCCGATCTTGATACGGGTAGAGCTCGTTCTTGGTCTGCGTGTCCCATTCCCCGGCGCGCACGCGCAACTGGCTCCCGCTCGACACGTAGTGCGCTGCCGTGAGGACCACGCTGGGATGGATGAGGGAGCCACCACCGACGTAGACGTTGAGCTTCTGGCCGTTTGGCTCGTTCTCGTTCACGGGTTCGATCCTGTGTTATGTTGGAATTAGATACGAGCTAGCGAATAAAAGGGGACGACTCAAAATGTATTAAAACTTCAAAAGAAAGAAGGCAATAAAATCTGTCTCATGACGAAAATCCCATACAAATATCTCATAAAATTACGAAGCTACAACCGTTTTTATGTTGCTTGTTAGAGAGAGAAAACGCTAGCAGATCGTGACGTCACGAGTCTCGAGAGCCATAGTAAATGACAATATATGTTATGTGTGTGTGCGTTTTTCGGAAAAGGGACAGAAGATCAGGGTCAGAAACAATGTGCCCTTAGGGTTCATAAATTCAGCCTGTCACAACAGGAGAACGCACCCAGAGGCGTCTCTACTAGTCTCTAGCTCATGTAACGTCCGTTTGCAACCATTACATATTACCCTACCCCCTAGCATCCCCCCCACCCTAATTACTTCCAAACATACGTACTTCAGAATAGCTACCATCCAGGGGAACTCTCCGAAGTTGGCTTCGCCGTCAGCGGCCCCGGTGATCCGGAAGCCGAGCCCGTCTGGGTTGCGCCAGCCGCAGCCATCGCGGTTCTGAAAGAGAAGGAGAGAAGGTGTGAAGAGTGCAGCAATCTATGCTCATCATCATTGTCGTAACGTTTTCCCGGTTGTACAGTCGGCAGCAAAAGTAGCTAATTACGCGATATTGAATTGCTTAAAATTATACACACGACTCTAATGTCAAGAGGATAACGACTGTCTAGATCATTTTGAGAGATCATTTTTTATTTTGCGTAGCTACCTCTGCTGCTGACTGTACCCTAAAGGAGCGGCGCTCCCTAGATTTATTTCTAGTCCCCAGTCCGTAGGTACTTAGTTTTACGAAAGCAGCGGCTTCTGATTCTGCTCTTCCAACCCAGGGAAAGAGTTAGCCCAGAGAGAAAAGTTGTTCAGTATAACCCTCTTCACTTTTTGTCATTTCAGGATATGGCCCCGAAAGCACCTGCTGACTATATTTCAGTCCACGGTACCGCCTGTGTTCTTTCTAATACGCGGGTTATTCCCACATGTTACCACCAATTTGTTAATAGTGGTAACAGCTGGGATTCCCCCCCCCCCCCCCACTTTTACCATAGTAGTACCCAGTAGTTACCATAATTGTTTTGAAAGGATGGGGGAAAAAATCCCAACTGTTACCAGTGGTAAAAAATGATGATAACAGGTGGGAATAACGCGAATGGAGCCGCGGGGGCAGCATTAAGTAATGAATTTACTCTCATATTCCTAAAATCCCCCCTCAACTCCGTTTGACATAGCTCTGACCGGTGGGACGAAGCGGAGATAACCTTGGTTGGCCTATTCTAAGGGCGGGTTGCAAAAACCTACGATTAAAGATCAAGCAGATCAACGTTAAAGGGTCGAACAGACTGCCAGCGGGACGGTAGCGGGGCTTGACGAGCGCGTGATGCGCGCGGGACGGCCGGTCACGCAGAGCACGCGCGCATCGCGCCATCAACCAGCCAGCAACGCGCGCGCGTCCCGCGCGCCTCGCGCTGGCCTGGCGCCATTGACCCGCCAGCATTACATACGCACCGCACGCTCCGCTGTCTGGCGTCACACTGACGCGGCGGGAGGCTGGCGGGGCGCGACAGAAGCGGGACGCGTTGCCGACGGGGCGCAGCCTGTTTGACCACGCTAGCGGTTTGTAGGGAAATATCGCGCTGCGCGCCCGCGACGGTGCTGTGTGTTCGACCCTTAAATATGGCGCCGGCAGCTGTCATCGCATAGAAACTTGTCGAACTTTTATTCGCTACGCGCTAATGCGGTTCACCCCGCCGGTCACCCGTCACGAAACTAGACCTCTACCTACGCTTAGTTACTTACTACGCATCGCGGCGTCAAGATATATTTTTGTGGGTGAGCGTTGAGGTGAGCTTAAAATGCTTAAATCAAATTTCAGAATAGGGGGGCAGCTTACGATTAGGTACAGGCTGAATTTCACCTTCCCATACAAACGTAGTTACGCTCTCATTTTAAAAATACGTGTTGGATTGTGGCGAAACTTTGCATATACATTGACATGAGGAATATCTATGTCTGTTATTAGTTTATATGGTTCCAGTGTATAAAACAAACGAAATACAGCAAAAACAAATTTTGTATGAAAAACTTAAATTCGCTGTATTTTTTTTACTTTGGTTTTTGAAGCTACATAAACTCATTACAGACATAGATATACCTCATGTCATTGTATATGCAAAGTTTCGTTACAATCCAACACGTAGTTTTAAAATGAGAGCGTAACTACGTTTGTATGGAGAATCGAGCTTAAGTACTGCGGACTCTTAAGAGTCTTCTGATCCTTGATATACCTAAGTACTAGCTGTTGCCCGCGACTTCGTCCGCGTAGAACTTGATTGCTATTAAATTATTGTGGGCGGAAGCGGGGCCTCAATTATCGCCGACCCAAACAAAGTTCTACGGGATTATTTCTGATATAAAAACTCAACTCATCTGCACGGCTAGCACGTGACGGCGCGCGAGCTCTCTCGATTTTTCTCGAACTATTCGTCTCTCTCTTATTAGAACACTTAGAAGAAGAGGTGTAGTGCGATAAAAATCGAGAGTATGTCGCGGCCGTCGTGTGCTAGACGTGCTGTACGAAAAATTTCATCTAAATCCGTTTACGGATTAAGCGTAAAAGGTAACAGTGCAATGAGTTCATTAGTTTAAATTGCAAAATTTCAATTGAAAACTCCGTTTTTACAAATATAATATCTTAAGAATCATCAACAGACGTTTCTGCTTAAATTGTATATTTTTTCATAATGTAGGTACCTATTAAAGAAAGCTACATGACTGGAATTTTTTGCTTAAATCCGTCCAGTAGTTTTACTCACGTTAGTTCGGGCTACCTGTATAGTTTTGAAAGCAAACTTATCTAGTGCTAAAAGAGGGAGAACTTTCCATCTCCATCCACCGTCCCCATTAACGGTGTTAGAGAATAAATTATTTTGATTAAGCCCCTTCACCCCCTTATTTCACCCCTTTAGGGGGCAAATAGATCTACATATTATAAAAGAAACTTGCTGTCCTGCTTTCATCTTTCTAGCCACAGTTTAATATTAAAAATCACACATTACTTAGGTATGTGAACTTTCAACCCCTAGCTTAAGGAAAATATCCCTTAACAATGTTTTTGATTGTACATTAGGAGCTTGTGGCCAAAGTTTTAAACGTCTAACTCTAAAAACGACATGATTCCCATACAAACTTTAAACTCTTTTTAACCCCCTTAGGGGATGAATGTTTGTAACTGTTAGATTGTATTGCACTCCATGTATTTACGTGTGTAGCGCACTAAACGACTATGGCTAGAGCTGTAATGCATCTATGCATGTTTTGTCTATGTCCCTTTTTCCTATGTCAGCTATCAGGTTAGCACGTATCCTAGATACTTAATAATTCTTATATTTAATCAGTGACAAATTGCAAGTGTTATCATTTATTCTGAGCAATAAATGTACCGCTTCAAGACTGTATCCAGTGTTCTCATTTTCATCAACGACCAGCCCCTCGCTCTCCATACCGGTGTCGCGCGGTGCAAACGCCACTGCGATCCACACACACCCATTCTAACAGGTTATGGGCCCAGTGATACTAATCGGAATACATCTGTCGTTTGTAATATCGGCGTGACCGAATTTTATGAGCAGAGCAACTAGCCAACATGACGCCGCCTGGTGACCCTAATATTGGGCTTAGGTCAGGCACTGATTCCTCGACAATGAACACGAATGCTTCGTCGATGATGTTGGGCGGATCAGGCGCAATGGAGAAGCTGGAGGGTGCTGTAAACTATCACAGTTGGAAATTTACATTGAAAATGATGCTGAAATTGGATGGTCTTTGGGATCTGATTGATAGAAGCGAAGAAACGCACATCACAGGCTCGGATGTCGCGCGCGACCAACGTGCGCTGGCTCGTCTGTGTTTAAGTATAAAGCCGGGATTATACCAGTACGTTCGAGAGGCTGCTACTGCACGAGAAGCTTGGAAAAAGCTGTCCGATGTTTTCGAGGACCGCGGTTTGTATAGGCGGGTCCTTATGCTGAGGCAACTCCATCGTATCGAATTTAACGACTTCAATTCCATGTCTGCATATATTGAAAAAGTGATGTCACTCGTACACCAATTGTCAGACATTGGAAAGTCTGTTGAAGATGAAGAAATAGCCGAGATATTGCTGAGTGGTCTACCACAAGAATATGACCCACTGGTATCTAACCTGGAAACGTTATGCTTATCATCTAAACTTTCTAGTGAGCTAGTGCGGACCAGATTGCTGCAAGAAGCACAGCGGAAGGATGACTCCATAACTACACCTTCAAACACAGCCTTTGTCAGCAAGAAGCAGGTGCTTTGCAGGTATTGTGGCAAGCCCGGACACTACAAAGCAAAATGTTTCAAGCTGAGACGCGACAAGACAAAGAAGAAGGAAAATAAGGAGCCTCCAGTGACAGCATACTTGGCCCATACTGCTACAGAGGTTTATTTGGACAGTGGATCATCAAATCATCTTGTAAACAACAAGAGTTTGCTGACAAACATTATGGACACTAGTGTGCAAGTGATTTCTGCAGCTAATAATCAGCATATGACCAGTACATGTATAGGGGAAATGCAGATTATCATGAACAAACAGGTTAGAACTTTAAAGAATGTTATGTTTGTCCCTAATTTATCTGTCAATCTCTTATCAGCATCAAAATTATGTCTAAATGGATTTATTATTGAATTTAATAAGGATGGTTGTTTTTTATATGATGATAGGAATAGTAGAATTTCTGGCAACTATTTAACAAAAGCTTATTGTTCCAATGGCATTTATAAATTAGATGGTTATGTATGTGAAAGTAACTCTCTCAATAAGATGCACTCTTTGCTCCTGCAAGAGAGGCAGGAGGCACCGAGCGCAGCAGTCGCTGCCTCTGCTATGTCCAATTTGGATTTATGGCATCAACGGCTGGGTCACCTAAGCATCGCAGGTATGATTAGATTAAGAAAGCATGAGTGTGGTGTCGTATTTCAGGGTGAAGCTTGAACTTGTCGTGACAAGTGTGAAGCCTGTCTTAAGGGGAAGGCATCAGCTGTGCCTGTCCCTGGAGCTAGCTCAAGCAGGACAACACAGCCGCTACAGCTCATACATAGTGATGTATGTGGACCACTGCCGGAGGCCAGCTGGGGTGGAGGGAGATACTTGTTAACATTCACTGATGATTATACAAGAAAAAGTTTTGGATATCTAATGAAGAACAAATCTCAGGTAATGAGCTTATTTAATCAATTTTAAGCCTTAGTGGAAAAGCAACTTAGTCTGCCTATTAAATGCTTGCGTACAGATAATGGTTCAGAATATTGTAGTATACACTTTACTAAATATTTACAACAAGAAGGCATTATTCATCAGACCACAGTTCCATATTCGCCTTTTCAAAATGGAATTTCTGAGCGTTTAAACAAAACTATTTTTGAAAAAGTGCGTTGCATGCTACAGCATTCGTCCTTGGAAAAGCGCTTCTGGGGTGAAGCCGCCATGACGGCTATATACTTGAAAAATAGGTCTCCCACAGCTGCTTTGTCCGGACAAATTCCTGAAGAGGTTTGGTCAGGGTCAAAGGTCGACCTCAGCCATCTCAGGATTTTTGGCTGTGTCGCTTACTCGCTTGTTCCTAAATGTAAACGGGATAAGCTAGACGCTAAGGGGAAGGAATATATATTTGTGGGCTATAGTGAAACTTCAAAGGGATATCGCCTAGCTGATCCCTTGTGCCCTACAAAGGTCATTATTTCGCGTAATGTTGCATTTATTGAAAATAAGTTCAAACATTCACATCTGAAACCACAAGCTGACATAGAAGAGCTAAATTATTTTAATTTTGACTGTGATATACAACAGATCTGTGATAAAAATTCAAATTTTAATAATGATAAAAATATTAATGAATCAAATTTTAATGATAATGAGTTGTATACACATAATAATGAATCAAGGCGCAGTAATCATGAATTGTGCTATAATGAAAATTAATTTAATAGTGGTAATGTTTTAATTTCAGATGGAGAGTACCACACGGGAAGCGACGATGAAACCGACTCGGACTCCGCTGGTTTGTCAACGGGCGAGACGAGGCGCGAGCCTTTAAGTTCGCCGCGCGAGACTACAGCTCGGGATGGTGCCGCGACTGGTCCAGCAAAGACTGTCGCTTCGCACACTGGTCGGCCAACCCGCTCAACACGTAACGTACAACCACAGAGATTTTCAGACTATGATATGACTGACATCAGTTTTTTAGTTTATGATAATCCTCTCATCTCTGAACCACTCATTTACGAACAGGCAATAAATTCTTCAAATAGTAAAGAGTGGCAGGATGCCATGAAGTGCGAGTATGACGCCCTTGTTGCTAACAAAGTTTGGAAATTGGTAGACAGACCCTTAGATAAAAATATCGTTAAATGTAAATGGGTTTACAAAGTAAAGTATGACGCATCTGGTAATTTTGATCGCTACAAAGCTCGTTGGGTTGCCAGAGGTTTTACACAGTGTCGTGGTATAGACTACCAAGAAACTTTTTCACCTGTCGTACGTCACTCTACTATGCGAATTCTGTTCTCAATTGCAAATCAATATGATTTAAGTATAGATCATTTAGATGTTGCTACAGCATTTTTAAATGGCGATCTAAATGAGACTATTTATGTGGAGCAACCAATAGGTTTTTGTGATAAGTACCCTAATAAAGTGTGTTTGCTAAATAAAAGTATTTATGGCCTTAAACAGGCGAGCAGGATGTGGAATTGTAAGATACACAGTCTATTATGTAAACACTTTTTTATACAATCGAAGTGTGAACCTTGTGTGTACATAAAGTGCACTGGCAACGATATAGTAATAATTGCGTTGTATGTAGACGATTTTTATGTATTTTACAGCCCAAACAGCTCTATTAAAAATATGTTAATTTCAATTCTTGAAAAAGAATTGAATGTAAAGAATTTAGGAACATTAAAGAGCTGTCTTGGTATTAATGTAACTAGGGATAGAGTTAAAGACATTTTAAAACTTGACCAAAGTGAATACATTCGTAAATTGCTCGTTCGTTTTAATATGCAAGATTGTAAGGCCGTATCTACACCAATGGAAGTCAACTGTAAACTTCTAAAAGCTGAAAATGTTGACAGTTTACAGGATGACATTTACAACTATCGTCAGCTGCTTGGATGTCTGATGTATCTGTCCGTGTGTACCCGGCCAGATATATCATTTGCATGCAGTCAGCTTAGCCAGTTTAATAACTGCTTTGATAGGACTCATTGGTTGGCAGCTAAGCGTATTCTGCGTTATCTGGCAGGAACAATTCAGTACTCTTTATGTTTTCATAAAAGTAAGAATTGGTTTTTAAATGCCTTTACTGATGCGGACTGGGCCAATGATGTGACCGATAGAAAAAGTTATACTGGTTATGTCATCAGATTAGGTAATGATACGGTAAATTGGGAATCGCGAAAGCAAAGATGTGTGGCCTTATCTTCTACGGAAGCAGAGTACCTAGCTATTAGCGACGTTTGTAAGGATGTTACATTTATTCAAAATTTCCTTTCAGAGATTTTGCCTATACAGAATAAGGAAATTGAATATATTGTGTTTAATGATAGCCAGTCTGCGCAAAGATTACTACATGTTAATGAATACTGTCATAAGCGCACAAAGCATATAGACTTAAGGTTTCATTTTGTTAAGGATCTTATCAAGAGGAATATGATCAATGTTAAATACATGCCTACTGACAAAATGCTCGCAGACATTTTAACTAAGCCGTTGGGTAGTCAAGCACGAGCGTTTTGTCACTGCTATGAACTTAGTTTAAGCATTCATTGTATGCATGCATTGTTTATTATCGAATGTAGAGTCACATAAAGATAGAGTCACCTAGAGCAATGTAGAGTTTGTTTTTTTTATTTGTGATTCTTATTTATCTTATGTATTTGATCATGAGTACATGGAGCACAATAAGGGGAAGTGTTAGATTGTATTGCACTCCATGTATTTACGTGTGTAGCGCACTAAACGACTATGGCTAGAGCTGTAATGCATCTATGCATGTTTTGTCTATGTCCCTTTTTCCTATGTCAGCTATCAGGTTAGCACGTATCCTAGATACTTAATAATTCTTATATTTAATCAGTGACAAATTGCAAGTGTTATCATTTATTCTGAGCAATAAATGTACCGCTTCAAGACTGTATCCAGTGTTCTCATTTTCATCAACGACCAGCCCCTCGCTCTCCATACCGGTGTCGCGCGGTGCAAACGCCACTGCGATCCACACACACCCATTCTAACAGGTTATGGGCCCAGTGATACTAATCGGAATACATCTGTCGTTTGTAATATCGGCGTGACCGAATTTTATGAGCAGAGCAACTAGCCAACATGACGCCGCCTGGTGACCCTAATATTGGGCTTAGGTCAGGCACTGATTCCTCGACAATGAACACGAATGCTTCGTCGATGATGTTGGGCGGATCAGGCGCAATGGAGAAGCTGGAGGGTGCTGTAAACTATCACAGTTGGAAATTTACATTGAAAATGATGCTGAAATTGGATGGTCTTTGGGATCTGATTGATAGAAGCGAAGAAACGCACATCACAGGCTCGGATGTCGCGCGCGACCAACGTGCGCTGGCTCGTCTGTGTTTAAGTATAAAGCCGGGATTATACCAGTACGTTCGAGAGGCTGCTACTGCACGAGAAGCTTGGAAAAAGCTGTCCGATGTTTTCGAGGACCGCGGTTTGTATAGGCGGGTCCTTATGCTGAGGCAACTCCATCGTATCGAATTTAACGACTTCAATTCCATGTCTGCATATATTGAAAAAGTGATGTCACTCGTACACCAATTGTCAGACATTGGAAAGTCTGTTGAAGATGAAGAAATAGCCGAGATATTGCTGAGTGGTCTACCACAAGAATATGACCCACTGGTATCTAACCTGGAAACGTTATGCTTATCATCTAAACTTTCTAGTGAGCTAGTGCGGACCAGATTGCTGCAAGAAGCACAGCGGAAGGATGACTCCATAACTACACCTTCAAACACAGCCTTTGTCAGCAAGAAGCAGGTGCTTTGCAGGTATTGTGGCAAGCCCGGACACTACAAAGCAAAATGTTTCAAGCTGAGACGCGACAAGACAAAGAAGAAGGAAAATAAGGAGCCTCCAGTGACAGCATACTTGGCCCATACTGCTACAGAGGTTTATTTGGACAGTGGATCATCAAATCATCTTGTAAACAACAAGAGTTTGCTGACAAACATTATGGACACTAGTGTGCAAGTGATTTCTGCAGCTAATAATCAGCATATGACCAGTACATGTATAGGGGAAATGCAGATTATCATGAACAAACAGGTTAGAACTTTAAAGAATGTTATGTTTGTCCCTAATTTATCTGTCAATCTCTTATCAGCATCAAAATTATGTCTAAATGGATTTATTATTGAATTTAATAAGGATGGTTGTTTTTTATATGATGATAGGAATAGTAGAATTTCTGGCAACTATTTAACAAAAGCTTATTGTTCCAATGGCATTTATAAATTAGATGGTTATGTATGTGAAAGTAACTCTCTCAATAAGATGCACTCTTTGCTCCTGCAAGAGAGGCAGGAGGCACCGAGCGCAGCAGTCGCTGCCTCTGCTATGTCCAATTTGGATTTATGGCATCAACGGCTGGGTCACCTAAGCATCGCAGGTATGATTAGATTAAGAAAGCATGAGTGTGGTGTCGTATTTCAGGGTGAAGCTTGAACTTGTCGTGACAAGTGTGAAGCCTGTCTTAAGGGGAAGGCATCAGCTGTGCCTGTCCCTGGAGCTAGCTCAAGCAGGACAACACAGCCGCTACAGCTCATACATAGTGATGTATGTGGACCACTGCCGGAGGCCAGCTGGGGTGGAGGGAGATACTTGTTAACATTCACTGATGATTATACAAGAAAAAGTTTTGGATATCTAATGAAGAACAAATCTCAGGTAATGAGCTTATTTAATCAATTTTAAGCCTTAGTGGAAAAGCAACTTAGTCTGCCTATTAAATGCTTGCGTACAGATAATGGTTCAGAATATTGTAGTATACACTTTACTAAATATTTACAACAAGAAGGCATTATTCATCAGACCACAGTTCCATATTCGCCTTTTCAAAATGGAATTTCTGAGCGTTTAAACAAAACTATTTTTGAAAAAGTGCGTTGCATGCTACAGCATTCGTCCTTGGAA
The DNA here is from genome assembly GCA_947049275.1 of Epinotia bilunana. Classification (NCBI taxonomy): domain Eukaryota; kingdom Metazoa; phylum Arthropoda; class Insecta; order Lepidoptera; family Tortricidae; genus Epinotia; species Epinotia bilunana. The sequence goes on along the minus strand of OX346276.1, from coordinate 6,078,510 downwards.
AAGCGCTTCTGGGGTGAAGCCGCCATGACGGCTATATACTTGAAAAATAGGTCTCCCACAGCTGCTTTGTCCGGACAAATTCCTGAAGAGGTTTGGTCAGGGTCAAAGGTCGACCTCAGCCATCTCAGGATTTTTGGCTGTGTCGCTTACTCGCTTGTTCCTAAATGTAAACGGGATAAGCTAGACGCTAAGGGGAAGGAATATATATTTGTGGGCTATAGTGAAACTTCAAAGGGATATCGCCTAGCTGATCCCTTGTGCCCTACAAAGGTCATTATTTCGCGTAATGTTGCATTTATTGAAAATAAGTTCAAACATTCACATCTGAAACCACAAGCTGACATAGAAGAGCTAAATTATTTTAATTTTGACTGTGATATACAACAGATCTGTGATAAAAATTCAAATTTTAATAATGATAAAAATATTAATGAATCAAATTTTAATGATAATGAGTTGTATACACATAATAATGAATCAAGGCGCAGTAATCATGAATTGTGCTATAATGAAAATTAATTTAATAGTGGTAATGTTTTAATTTCAGATGGAGAGTACCACACGGGAAGCGACGATGAAACCGACTCGGACTCCGCTGGTTTGTCAACGGGCGAGACGAGGCGCGAGCCTTTAAGTTCGCCGCGCGAGACTACAGCTCGGGATGGTGCCGCGACTGGTCCAGCAAAGACTGTCGCTTCGCACACTGGTCGGCCAACCCGCTCAACACGTAACGTACAACCACAGAGATTTTCAGACTATGATATGACTGACATCAGTTTTTTAGTTTATGATAATCCTCTCATCTCTGAACCACTCATTTACGAACAGGCAATAAATTCTTCAAATAGTAAAGAGTGGCAGGATGCCATGAAGTGCGAGTATGACGCCCTTGTTGCTAACAAAGTTTGGAAATTGGTAGACAGACCCTTAGATAAAAATATCGTTAAATGTAAATGGGTTTACAAAGTAAAGTATGACGCATCTGGTAATTTTGATCGCTACAAAGCTCGTTGGGTTGCCAGAGGTTTTACACAGTGTCGTGGTATAGACTACCAAGAAACTTTTTCACCTGTCGTACGTCACTCTACTATGCGAATTCTGTTCTCAATTGCAAATCAATATGATTTAAGTATAGATCATTTAGATGTTGCTACAGCATTTTTAAATGGCGATCTAAATGAGACTATTTATGTGGAGCAACCAATAGGTTTTTGTGATAAGTACCCTAATAAAGTGTGTTTGCTAAATAAAAGTATTTATGGCCTTAAACAGGCGAGCAGGATGTGGAATTGTAAGATACACAGTCTATTATGTAAACACTTTTTTATACAATCGAAGTGTGAACCTTGTGTGTACATAAAGTGCACTGGCAACGATATAGTAATAATTGCGTTGTATGTAGACGATTTTTATGTATTTTACAGCCCAAACAGCTCTATTAAAAATATGTTAATTTCAATTCTTGAAAAAGAATTGAATGTAAAGAATTTAGGAACATTAAAGAGCTGTCTTGGTATTAATGTAACTAGGGATAGAGTTAAAGACATTTTAAAACTTGACCAAAGTGAATACATTCGTAAATTGCTCGTTCGTTTTAATATGCAAGATTGTAAGGCCGTATCTACACCAATGGAAGTCAACTGTAAACTTCTAAAAGCTGAAAATGTTGACAGTTTACAGGATGACATTTACAACTATCGTCAGCTGCTTGGATGTCTGATGTATCTGTCCGTGTGTACCCGGCCAGATATATCATTTGCATGCAGTCAGCTTAGCCAGTTTAATAACTGCTTTGATAGGACTCATTGGTTGGCAGCTAAGCGTATTCTGCGTTATCTGGCAGGAACAATTCAGTACTCTTTATGTTTTCATAAAAGTAAGAATTGGTTTTTAAATGCCTTTACTGATGCGGACTGGGCCAATGATGTGACCGATAGAAAAAGTTATACTGGTTATGTCATCAGATTAGGTAATGATACGGTAAATTGGGAATCGCGAAAGCAAAGATGTGTGGCCTTATCTTCTACGGAAGCAGAGTACCTAGCTATTAGCGACGTTTGTAAGGATGTTACATTTATTCAAAATTTCCTTTCAGAGATTTTGCCTATACAGAATAAGGAAATTGAATATATTGTGTTTAATGATAGCCAGTCTGCGCAAAGATTACTACATGTTAATGAATACTGTCATAAGCGCACAAAGCATATAGACTTAAGGTTTCATTTTGTTAAGGATCTTATCAAGAGGAATATGATCAATGTTAAATACATGCCTACTGACAAAATGCTCGCAGACATTTTAACTAAGCCGTTGGGTAGTCAAGCACGAGCGTTTTGTCACTGCTATGAACTTAGTTTAAGCATTCATTGTATGCATGCATTGTTTATTATCGAATGTAGAGTCACATAAAGATAGAGTCACCTAGAGCAATGTAGAGTTTGTTTTTTTTATTTGTGATTCTTATTTATCTTATGTATTTGATCATGAGTACATGGAGCACAATAAGGGGAAGTGTTAGATTGTATTGCACTCCATGTATTTACGTGTGTAGCGCACTAAACGACTATGGCTAGAGCTGTAATGCATCTATGCATGTTTTGTCTATGTCCCTTTTTCCTATGTCAGCTATCAGGTTAGCACGTATCCTAGATACTTAATAATTCTTATATTTAATCAGTGACAAATTGCAAGTGTTATCATTTATTCTGAGCAATAAATGTACCGCTTCAAGACTGTATCCAGTGTTCTCATTTTCATCAACGACCAGCCCCTCGCTCTCCATACCGGTGTCGCGCGGTGCAAACGCCACTGCGATCCACACACACCCTTTCTAACAGTAACATCGCTTAATCATTTGCTTTGCTTTTTCGTAGGATACCTTCATACAAGTAAGAGTTTTATATACATAGATTAGGTACCTATCAATTGGCATTTTAATCAGCGAACGAAAAAACATAGATGTCTAAGTAGTGCAAAGAGCCGCCACAGAATGGGTGCTATTGCCACTATCCGGGATTGGGGGCGGGGTGTCAAAACGATGAGTTCCAACATGCGCATACCGGGTTTTAGGCACGTAGTTTGGGTAGAAATTTGTAAGGAGCCCGCATCCTATGGTTTTTTCGTTACCTAATAGAAGGTTTTCGCTAAAATTTTGTACTGATATTTTTTCAAACCTTTTAACCGACTTCAAGAAGAGGAAATCTCAATTCGTCGGAGATTTGTTATGTATGTTCCCACATCATTCGAAGACGCCTGAACCGATTTGGAACATTCTTTTTCCCCATCAAACCAGGTATTTTAAATTAACGCTGGCAACTCCTTCACACCACCCGATCGATTTAAATTTGTTTTTGGGTGCACAGGGAGTATAGAGCAACTGTTTGAAAAAAAAAATAGAAATCGCTGAGCCCACTTTTTTTTCTCCACCCCACCGTGACCCCACTACACCCGCACCCACCGCCCGCGGCCTGCCAGCACGAAGATTATCGGAAAAGGTTCTTCAGGGAAGTAGCTAACGGAGTTTCAATACAGCTAAAGCCACATGACCGATTTGGTCGCTAGCTCTTAAGGGTAGAACAGACTGCCAGCGGGACGGTAGCGGGGCTTGACGAGCGCGTGATGCGCGCGGGACGGCCGGTCACACAGACCACGCGCTGGCCTCGCGCCATCGACCCGCCAGCATCACGTACGCACCGCGCGCTCCGCTGTCTGGCGTCACACTGACGCGCCGCGCACCCGTCGCGGTCGCGCGGCGCGCCCATCGCGGGCGCGCGGCGGGAGGCTGGCGGGGCGCGACAGAAGCGGGGCGCGTTGCCGACGGGGCGCAGCCTGTTTGACCACGCTAGCGGTTTGTAGGGAAATATCGCGCCGCGCGACCGCGACGGTGCTGTGTGTTCGACCCTTTAGAGCAACACGACTCTAATCTCAAGAGAATAAGGACTGTCGAAAATTTTGATCGTGTTATTTTGCGTAGCTACTGCTTCTGGCTGTACTAGGAAAAGGGACGTCCCGAGAGAATTGTATTAAATAACAACGTTTGTAATATTGGCAAAAAAGGAAATAAAACTTTGCAAAACCAGGAAATCCACACTTCAACTATGCATCACACGTCATTGACATTGACCGGTAGAAACTTAATTGCAGAATAATGACTTATTGACGTGCATTTTATAAAACCGCGCAAAGTTAATTATGCAGTCAGCTAAACTAACTAGTACTGCAAGTACGTAGTGATTGTTCGAGGATTGATTGAGCTATGCCGCTTTGGACCGCAATGATAAGTTGGTGTAAGATAATGACGCAAAAGTTCATGGTCGTTATGGTCAGATGATTCTGACGCTTATAATATTGGGAGAAACCGTATTTTGGCGATGTGGGTAATATTATCGTCGGTTTCCGCGATTATCCTATAGGTACTATATATTAAAAGAGCAATATATTATTTACCTGTAATTGTGTGTGTGTGTTTGTATATATTTGTAATCACTTTCACGAAAACGGGTTTAACGATTTCAATTAAATTTGGAATGTGGGGGTTTACGGGGCGAAAACTCGATCTAGCTGGGTCTCATAATATGGGAAAATTCGTTTGCTCCGTATAAGTACTTAGTTTCTCTTTTTTTAAGTACAGCACGGCTATCGCGGCGCGCGAGCTCTCGACTTTTCTCGCACTATCCCTCTCTCTTATTAGACCACTTAGAACAAGAGGTATAGTGCGAGAAAAATCAAGAGTATGTCGCCGTCGGCCGTCCCATGATAGACGTGCAGAGGGGTAACCACGTAACGTATTCTGTGCACAGATAACCTCCAATAGATAGAGCCTATAAGCGATTTAGTTCGATGCAAAGGTCACCACAGTTAGCGGTAGGTGCGGGTTGCGGGGAGGTCGGTAACGGCGCTGCGATTGGCTGTTTCGAAACTAGCGCGCTTTGTCACATCATGGCGCCAGAAGCGTAGTGATGGGACGCGTTGTTCGCTAACGGTTTTTAGCGGTGCCGCAATTAATTGTTAGTAGAATATGTTACATGGCGTAGGTACGGTACCCGTTAACATGGTTTACATTTTTGAACGGCTTATTATCATGTTTCGTTCATCGACTACTTGATTACCACGTAACATAAAAAAGTATGTGAATCACATCGAGTAGTTATTCCTAGGCATTTTACAACATTTACTGCATTATCGTGTTTAGGTCGGACAAGAAGCCTTCGTCCCGTTCGTATTTACATACTTACTAGGAAAGGACGAATGTGATGTTTATTCGAGATTAACGCGAATGTGCTAGCTAGGCTTATGTATGTAATTTGAATATTGGTATAGCTAGGTAAGGAGGACAAATAAAAACGATGTCATAAAAAGTACACTCAATGTGATAAAATTATGTCGTTGATGATAGATCATCCTCATCATCATTTAAGAGGGCGTTAACGTGCTCACTAGCGCTATTAGTAAATAATTGTGATTAATGAAATTTTACGATAGGTATTTAAAAATAGAGGCCACTACACACTGTATTTTGTATTTAAAATAAATACATCCAACAAGTTTTTAGGGTTCCGTACCTCAAAAGGAAAAAAAATATAGGATCTCCTTGTTGTCCGTCCGTCAAGCCCCTTTTTCTCAGGAATGCGTGGAGGTATCTAGCTAAAATTTATACCAAATACTCAAGTCTACTGTCCCTTGGAGTTGTGAAAAAATCAAACTTCTAGGCCAACGCGAAAAATTGCGAAAACTGAAAATTTTACGGAACCCTCGGTGCGCGAGTCCGACTCGCACTTGGCCGGTTTTTATGTTGCTGGATTCATCATGTAATTCATTATATCTCATAGTATCCTAGTGAGCGGTTCAAGTATGCGACCGTTAATCGAATCTCGGATTATACTCATGAGTTTTTCGGAAATTTGGCGTAGGAAAACATCGTGAGGAAACCTGAATAGACAGTGTGTACATATGCGAAGTAGTGTATAAATTCAAAATTCTGTGCACACTTTATACCATCTTTTTCGACCCAGCTGCACCGGAATATCTTAAATAAAAATAAAAAACTGTGACACCCCGTCCTGGTTGCAAGCTACGTACATCCAGGAGTCGTAAACTCTCTGTCTTATTTCACCGTACTGGTTTCCTGCTATTCGTCTGGAATGATCTCCCTCTTACCGTCAGACAAGCTCAGAGCTAGTTCTCCTTTAAACGCAAGTTGCGTAAGCATCTCTTTTTAACTATTAAAGATTTATGAACCTCATGATATCTTTGTTCGGGTACATATAATTGTACGTATATAAGTATGTATAAGTAAGTTTATATTATATGCTATGCAATGTATGTCATATTAATGTAATTGATTGATTCGTGTTTCTATCCTATCCGTCTCTTTCTTATTAGAATACTTAGAACAAGAGGTATAGTGCGAGAAAAATCGAGAGGCTGTCGCGGCCGTCTCATGATAGACGTTCTGTGGGTACCTACAGTCTTATTTTATTACTTGCGTCTTGCTTTAACAGTTTGACAGAACCCCCTTCCCTTAAACCTTTGTTAGGCATGGCATGGACCACTTTAACAATTTCAAAAATAACGCAGTCCCCTGAAGGAAGAAAATGTTGATTGGCCGTGCTGGTTGAAAGGGTTCTACTGATAAGCTTGAATAGGTAAGGTTTATCTTGTATAGTTCAGGAGCTGTTATTGCCATCAGACCAGCTGGTGTCAAGATGGAGACGGAAGGTTTTAGAGGTCTATGGTTCCATAAGGAGACTATACACGAGCGAAACCGCTACCTAACCTAACCCAACCGCTGAACCGATTTGGATGAAATTTGTTATAGAGATAGTTTCAGTCCCGAGAAAGGACATACGATAGTTTTTATCCCAGAAATCATCCCCTAAGGAGGTGAAATAGGGGGTGAATATTTGTATGGAGCTACGATATGAACGAGTTCCATGCGGACGGAGTCGCGGGCAGAAGCTAGTTACATTTAAAAATCAAGTTTACCTTAGCGGGGGGCGCGGGGGTGATGGGGTCGTCAGGTGCCTTGCGGTCAGGGGGCAGGCAGCAAGTATCCAAGTATGACTTGCACTCGCCATCCTTCACTCTGCAAGAAAAAACTATTTTAGCCGTCATCCTGCGCCTTCCCGGTTGTACCCAAAAGGAGCCCAGGGTCCACTTTGGCGGCATCCCAAGAGTGGACGAAGGCACTAGTTCTACGAAAGCGACTGACACCAGCACGTCTATCATGAGATGGCCACGACATACTCTCGATTTTTCTCGCACTATACCTTTTGTTCTAAGTGTTCTAATAAGAGAGAGACTGATAGTGCGAGAAAAATCGAGAGTATGTCGCGGCCGTCTCATGATAGACGTGCTGACCCCGTATCATGGTCGGCGTTATCACGCGTTAATTGATAAGATAGAGCATCCGTCTCGTTCTATTGAACGGTGTCAGCCAGTGACGGACGCTCTATCTTGTCACTTATCGTGTGATAAGGCCGTCCATGCTACAGGGTCTGATCTTTCAAACCAGCACGGCTAGCATGCGACGGCGCGCAAGCTCTCTCGATTTTTCTCGCACTATCCGTCTCTTTCTTATACAAACACTTAGAACAAGAGATACAGCGAGATAAAAATCGAGAGTATGTCGCGGCCGTCGCATGCTAGACGTGCAGAGGCACTCAAGGGGAAAACTTGAATTCCTTATTTTATTATTATAGCCATCTTACTCGGAAAAGGAGACGCTATACGCGAGCTAGTATGGCCTTGATTTGGCCGGCCGCCGTGCTTCCGACACGTATCCACACGGGCCGAATCACGCGGCGTTTATGTACAATTAATCATTCTGTAGTTAAGCAGTCGACCTATTCCTTAGCCGGTCGCTTAAATTGGCTGGCATTGAGACCTGACCAAGACCAAATCCTCTTAGTTTTTTCTCTTGTTTGGCCTGTAGCGCGGCCAGTCACAAATCTGTTGGGAATGGGATAGCCTCCCTTAAGCCTTCTGGGCCATCCAGGGGGAAAAGAGACCTCGCAGTAGACACCCAGCTCTGAATCGGTAATCAAGGACGTATGAACCGAATCCCTGTCAGCGAATAATTTTACGCTGTCGTAAAAATAAACTCCTCTCACAATATGAACTGAAACCAAATAAACTGACCTGATGTCGATGATGCCAACGCCATCATTAATGATTGTATCATTCGCACCGCACAAGTAGTACGGCACGCATTCTCCGGCAACGTTTTCCGCCGTCAGACACGACTTGTCACCATCTAAAAGAAGCAATGATAAGTCACACGATTTGCTAGATCCCTACTTCTTGCCTTACCGCTTTAACTGAACTACTCGCGTCGGAATCGACCAGTTTTCAATCATTCAGACAAATCATCACTGATATGTGCCCTTTTACTTACTGGAATAATTATAATTATTTATTTATTTTATCTTTATTGCACAAAAGGATATCTTACGGTACAAAAGGCGGACTTAATGCTATAAAGCATTATCTTCCAGTCAACCTTAAGGCAAAAAATCAGGAATAAGGGGAACTTAATTATTAAAGAATCTTGTTTAATTGCTACAGCGATGACTTTGGAGAAATTCTGACAGCGTGATTCAGCGCAACCAGAAAATACCAGATACCAGAAAATCGGATCTCATTGTTTTCATTTTATCTCCACCTCTGTCGCTCGTGTATTATAATTATAAATGAAATAGAGACGGAGGTCATACTTCGATATTCGATTTTCGTAGTTATGGCTCAAGAATCGTAACGATTGCCACAGCGCCATCTAGCGCAACTCACCGTCATTATTATTAACTACACTCGGGACTAAAGTAGATGACTGCAGTGCGTTGTTTTTGTTCTCCGTCTGTCCGTTATTCTGATTCTGAAGCTGCTTGATGATTGATTCTAGGTCGCCCCCATCGTCTTGCGCGAGAGTTGTGGCTAGGAACACTAATATTGACAGGAGCTTGTACATCTGAAAGAAGAAAAAGTTTTTTTTTTCTATATGTGTACACGTACAGTGGACCCGATTCTACAGTGGCCTCTAAACTTCCTAATTTTATTTAGGTGTCGCTAAAACACTGCTATTCTATGAGCCGCTGTCATAATCAAATGAAAGCGCTAATTTGAATCTGACGTTTCTTACTTGAGGCGGTCTATACAACTTACTTAGTTGCCTAAATGCTATTCTAAATATGTCGTTTTTAATCTGCCGCCTAAATTATGTCTAAAAATTAGACAATTTAGTTTTATGCTAGTTAAGCCATGTGCACGTAGAATCGGGTCCATTATCTAGTAAGCTATGTTAGGGCATAAAGGAAATATTTATACTTTATTTATTGTTAGGGTAAGAACGGATCGGGTCAAGGACGGATAATTCTAATACCTAACTACTAATCTAGAAGTTTATCAATTGCTGACACGCGGTCGCCGTCGCCGGATCGTAGTTAACACTTTATTACACAAAAAAATAAGAACATAGCCGAAGATACTATAAAAAAAACTTTTTTACAAAGGCGAACTACGCGAGCGACTTTATCTATAATTCATTAAAAATATAAAAAGTCTGCTATCATTTTTTTTTTCAATTTCCATATTTTTCGGTCCTAGCGAAAAAAAAACGATTCAACCAATGGAGCAATTTCACTTCACTTCACTCTATTGTTAATGGCTACCGTGCAACTTAAGCACAATTCTGCCAACATCAAGTATCTAGCTTTGCACGGTACAAATTAAAATGAACAACGCGCTAAGTAAACAAATGACTACATCAGCAAACGAAACCGCTCAGCAACTGGTTTGACACAACCTGTTAAAAATGCTATTTAGCTAGGTACCTACTTGTGGTTTTTGTCTGCTGATAGCCGACGTGACATTTACATACTGTATTAGTTTTAATTAGGGTTTTGTAGATGAGGGTTTAATAAAAAAATAGCACCACCCTTGGCTTGGGTGTCGTAAAAGTTGACTATGGGATCGGTTTGAGGTGTGTCGTGGGCGCTAGGCTAGTAACCTGTCACTGAAATCTTTCATTTTGTCCGTCTTGCAAATCGCAATTGCTAGAAGAGGCTCAGAAAATTAAATTTAATGGGCGCTGCCTACCCTTTATACGGGCTTGAAGGTATGTATGTATGTATGTATGTAAGCCTGTATTATTTACAATCGTTAGTGTACTACAAGTTTATGTCAAAAATATTTTTTTGGACAACCTCTTATGGTCGACTGTTTTTTTTTTGCGCAATCCTACTAATGTTTGGATGTTTGTTACTCAATCACGGTTTGGATGTTTGTTACTCAATCACGCGGACATAACCCTACAATGGATCAAAGGGCACAGCAATTCACGTGGGAACGACGCAGCGGATGCACTGGCTAGAGAAGGCTCAGAATCAAAAGCCGTAGGACCGGAACCTACGATCCCTCTACCCCCTGCATGGCTGCGGAGCACACTACGACTAAACACCAAGGCAGAACATCAAAAATTCTGGAATAACCTAGGTACCTGCAGGCAAACCAGAGAGGCCCTCCCGACAATCAACCCCGGATTGGCAAGGAAGCTAAAGCAGCTAAAGAGGCCGGCACTCCGTCTCCTGACAGGAGCCATAACTGGTCATGCACTATTAAACAAACACCTTTTCACTCTAGGTATTACAGACAGTCCTCTCTGCAGAGCGTGCATGGAAGAGGAAGAGACAGCCGCCCACGTCATTCTGACGTGCCCAGGGGTGGCAGAATACCGGGCAAAGCACCTCGGAACACCGGGGTCACTACCGGAGGCCGTCGGCAACATAAAGGGTCTGCTAGGCTTCCTGGTGGAACTGGGTTGGCACGAATAACAGTAGTGCCAATAACCCATACGCAAAATAGGCGCTATTATGACGTCGAGTTGCGGAAACCTAGCCCGCGTACACCTATAACCTATAACCTACTCAATCACGCTTAAACGGCTGGACCGATTTGAATGAAATTTTGCACGAAGATAGTTTATAGCCTGGATTAAAATATAGGATAGCTTTTATCCCGAGTCCACGCAGACGAAATCGCGGGCGGAAGCTAGTCTAACATAAATACGATACAATACAATACATACTCTTTATTAAACGACTCGCACAAACAAAGCACTTAGAAAGAGAAACAAAACAATAACATGTAGGTAGAGAAGAGGTAAACAACAGGCGGTCTTATCGATGAAGAGCGATCCCTTCCAGACAACCTTTGGGTGTCGGAGAAAGAGATAAAGCTCGATTATGCAGCAGGTGCAGAATATTATAATGAACCATAAATCAAAATATGAGTGTTTTCGCGGCGGTGTCGCTTGAATCACCACCGCCGCGAAAACACTCATTTTGAAGAAGAACTCCCGGAGAGTTCGAAACATGTCACCCGTAGTGACATTGAATACGTGAGTTGAACCTTGAACCGTGTAATTGTTAGTATTATTTCAACATCTCACGAAAGTTTAAATTCGACTATAATTGACAGTTAAAAATTCCTGTTACAAACTGTCAATTTAAACTTTCGCGCCTAAACGGATCTACAGTTCCAGTGACGAACTGTGTCACTCGCCATATTTGTTTGTACGTGGTTCGTCCCTAGATGTCATAGAGTTGCCTAAGTTTTGACTTTTGACAGGATTGACGTCACCAGACGCTGACTGTTGAATTAAAACACGTTCCGTTTCACGTTACTTCAAATCCTTATTATTGTTTGTAATTAGTATAAACTAAAGTAAAAACCTTTCAATAGCTATTACTTCATGTTTTTCTTTTTCAACAAATTGTTTATTGATTATTGTTTATAGGTAAATCATATTTTAAAAGTTTTCCGGGGGACGTAACTTTCTCTATGATCCCAGTTGGTCGAAATAAATGTTTTGAATTGAATTGACCAATGAGACAAAGCAACAAAAAATGTATGACTGGCCTAAAAATACTTCCAATCCCGTCGTTTTTTCTACAACCAAATGCATACGTTTCCGCTCCGCTCACGTTTTTTGCTCGACTAGGTATTTACGGCAGAGCCGAAAGGAATGCATATGATTTTAGCAGCATATGTTTGTATATACGTGTTTTCCCACTGTAGCGTTTATATTGGTTCACTAATGTTAGACCAAACAACTTTTGGCCAAATGTTTCATTTGACAAAAATTTCATTTTGACCTAATGCATTTTTTTCTTAAATAGAAAGCTTTATAGGATTACTAGCTTTCGCCCGCGACTTCGTCCGCGTGGACCCGGGATAAAAACTATCCTATATTCTAATCCAGGCTATAAACTATCTTCGTGCAAAATTTCATTCAAATCGGTTCAGCGTTTAAGCGTGATTGAGTAACAATCATTCAAACATCCAAACATCCAAACATCTAAACTTTCGCATTTATAATATTAGTAGGATTTTAAACAAACCTAACCTAACCTAATGACTTCTATTTGATGATATTCAAAGAATACCCGAAAACACCACTGTTTTGACGAAAAATGCATTAGGTCAAATGAAACATTTGTCAAATGATACGTTTGGCTAAAAGTTGTTTGGTCAAGAGACAGGAACCCGTTTATATTTGATGAATGAGGCGTCAATCGATTCGAAATTATGCTCCGGGTAAAAAGCAGTTTCTTTTAATTAGTTCCGTAGTCGAGATAAAGTTTTTTTAACTGTTTATGCTTGTTAAAGAACGGAAAGGGGCCGCAGAATAATATATAGCCTTTGCCCGTCACAGAAGTCTATCCTATCCGTATAGGATAGACTTCTGTGACGGGCAAAGGCACCCCGTGGTGTGGCCTGTAATAGGAGCACAATAAATTTAAAGGATGACTCCATAGAATATTCGCAATTATTCTAAATCGGCCGCAGTGTCAAAATTATTGAATTCGAAAAAAAAAAATATTTGAAGTGGTGATCCATAAGTAAACTTGATATCACGATATCGTAGCATGTAACTCATTAAATATCTTGGTAGAATACTGGGCACTTGTCATAGTGATTAACAGTGTCTTTGTTTTCCATATTTTTTTTGAGGTTTTTTCTACATTGTGCATGATTTTTCGTATTTAAAATGTAAAATAATATTGATAGTATTCCAGTTAAGTAAAAGAAATCAGGCATGATGTTACTTCAAAAAAAATAAATTAAAGAGAATTTGAATTTGAGAACTGACTGCTGACTGGCTTAATAATCCACCGTTTCATTTATTGCACCTATTACAGGCCACACCCTGTATAAAGGTTACGAATGTTTACATTTGGATAAGTAGCTTTGGAGATTATTAAGTAAATAAAACAGTAAAAATATCATCTTAACCTAAACCACAACTATTATTCAAATAAACCGTTCTAGCCGTTCCAGGTCCAAAAGTTCATAATAATGTCATTATCGAATCAGTTCATTAAAATTAGGTAACTACATTTTTAACATGTCCGTTTAATAAACAGATTTTTTATACTATACTAACCTTGCCAAAGCACTAAACACACTATACACTATTACTCCTTCTCAGAACACACTGGCGTGAACATTTTCCTTAACTGGTGGGGGGTATAACCTCACTCGTGTCATTCCGAGCGTGTTCAAAATAAACCTTGATGGTTAAGCTTAAGGTTAACTTTATAAAGTAGATTTTATGAACAAATACGTCTTTTTTTGTCAAAGTTGTCTGGCAACTTATTATATATTTGCAGCAAAGGTTATCGATGTGTTAAGGCAGAGATAGATTACTTTAACTGGTTTCTCGGACGTGTTTTGGTCCGTGTTTATCTTTTTCATTAAGGTTGAGATTATTTTAATGTGGCCTACTTTTTATAAAACTCTCATTGGAATTGGAATCTTCTACCTCGGGCGGTAGAGTTTCTTTTTGAATGGACTACTTTCATGGAATTTGGCCGAATAAAAAATCGCAAAAATAAACTTCATTGTTCGAAGTTACAATATATGAGGGTAGATGCATCGTTAAATCAATATACTAGGTGGAAAGTTCGAACGGCACTTGGAACTGTAATTTTTTAACCCCCAACGTAAAGAGAGGGGTGTTATAAGTTTAACGTGTCTGTGTATCTGTCTGTGGTATCGTAGCTCCCAAACGGATGGACCGATTTGCATGCGGTTTTTTTTGTGTCATAGATATTTTTAACCTGAGTGTTCTTAGCCATGTTTCATGAAAATCTGTTCAGCTGTTTGAAGATCATGAGCTCTTTTCTAGTTGATGAGGGGATCTGACTAACTTCCTTATGTCCGATCGATTCGAAATTTGATACCGTGTTACTTCAATGACATTGAAATTATATGATAAGGTAATCATGACCTGATCAGCCGTTTGAAGATCATCAGCTCTTTAATAGTTGATGAGGGAATCTGACTACCTTCCGTATATCCGATCGATTCGAAATTTAGTACCGTGTTACTTCAATGATATTGAAAATTTAGGGTAAGGTCACCATGACTTTATCAGCCGTTTGCAGATCATCAGCTCTTTAATAGTTGATGAGGGGATCTGACTACCTTCCATATGTCCTACCGATTCGAAATTTGGTACCGTGTTACTTCAATGATATTGAAAGTATATGGTAAAGTAACCATAACCTGATCAGCCGTTTGAAGATCAACACTTTAAAAAGGACAAAATAAAAGTAAAATTAAAAATTAAAAAAACCCCCCGACAAAAAATAAACTGCAAAAAGTAACAAATAATTTTTTAAACCTATTATAATTATTATCGTCACATATATTATGTAAGTTCAAATATTTTTATTTTCCATAGCGTCGTCGCGTCGGGGGACCACTTCAGTCGGCCGACGGTCCCCCGACGCGACGGTCCCCCGATGGGACAACGCTTGGAAAATAAAAATATTTGAACTTACATAATATATGTGACGATAATAATTATAATAGATTCAAAATATTATTTGTTACTTTTTGGAGTTTATTTTTTGTCGGGGGGTTTTTAAAATTTTTAATTTTACTTTTTTGTGGTGGTACACAAAAAAAAACGGGTCACTTACGTCTTTAAGGTCAAAAATCGCTCGCGGTTTCGAATTAATCCATGATTCGATCACTGAGCGATCGCGATTCGTGGAACCCTCCACTCCATACACCAATGTTCGACCTTAAAGACTTGAGTGACCCGCTACATTAAAATTATAATATGTCTGAAACTCCCGGAGTCTTTATTTAAAATGTACACTAATATAGATAAAATCTCATCATTTAAAGATGACTAAAATTTAATGGAAGACCGTACAAATCATGTAATATTAAATAATGGGGGCGGGTGGGCCATGCCCACCCCAAAAGGTTCTGGTGCCCACCCAAGGATGCTGGTCACTGACTCAAAATTCCATGCTGGTCATTTTCAAAAACCTGCCGGCGTGAGCCCCCCTGGCAAACAGGCCTAGATACGCCACTGTTGACAATATTAAGTGTGGCCGACTTTTTATAAATCTATCATTGGAATTACAATCTTGTACCTTCGACGGTAGAGTTGCTTTTTGAATGGAGCAGTTTGATGCAATTCAGTCAACTCCAATAATGTCAATTAAACAACTCTGACCTTTAAAAAATCATTGAGGCGTACATAGAACAAATATTAGTTTTTTGTAATTTTGTCAGTTTGATGAAATGTAGGCTTTATAAATCACATAACAGCCTATTCTGGAGGTCAATTTCATCGAATCGAATGCAAACAACGTATTATTCCATGGCCGATCTGTTACGAAACGCTGGTAAGTCGTTAGCCCATCCATATTCTACTTTTTGGAATGTAAAAAAAGTGTAGTCTTTATATCGACAATAAATGTATACACTGTACTTATTTTCCGATCTAAAGACACAATTATCTTTAAAATCGGATTCTTTAACTAAATAGAGCTTGAGGGTTTCACGGGCGTAGCCAGGTTTTTTTTCGGGGGGAGCGTTCAATTAATTTGATCTACATTTTATACATTGATATACATTGTATATACTTACTATGTGGTTTGCCAAGAAAATGATTTAGAGAAATGAAAAAAAAAATACAAAATAAATTAACAATGATTTTGGACCAAGTATTGACAATCACCCTGTATATTGCCTTTTTACGTAAATCTATATTCAGATACAAACAAAGTTTTTATTACTCCACCTCAATATCGGTGAATCTTTTTATTATTAGGACAAAACCGGACCGACTACAAATATAAAATTTGTATAAGTATATAGGTATATATTACTAAGGTAAATGTCGCAATGTTTGACACCCATTCCACTAATTACCACCCTATTTTCACGTATAAGTATTGCTACGAAATATTAAAGTAGCCTCGATTACAATAAGGTATAGTTATACAAACTATATACCTAGTGACTTAATTAATTGTTATTGTTATTACTGACACTGTAGTGGCTCTGTGAGAGACAGCACGCGCGAGCCTATGTAAAAAAAAAAAAATTACTTTCGATAAATGACAAAAGTTATATATAATTTACGAACCTGCACGGCTATTATCACAAGACGGTGCGCGAGCTCTCTCGATTTTCTCGCACTATCCGTCTCTCTCTCACATTAGGAAACTTAGAAAGAGAGGTATAGTTCGAGAAAAATCGAGAGAGCTCGCGCGCCGTCTTGTAAGAATTACTATGAGAGTGGGCACTCGCTACTCGCCGGCGGTGGGACAAGTGCCTATAGAGGAGAACAGCTGGACAGCGGGACAGAGGGACAGACACCGGACATACGAACGATTTTCGGGCCAAGCTGAAGCATAGTACTTAATGCGTTCGCTTCGCTCGCTCGATCGACAAGCTGAGGCACAGAACTTTGTCCGCTGCGCTCACTATTTGTCGAGTAAATAGGGTATTATCAATAAAGTATGTATTTTATAAAAAAATACACAAAAGTGGGTAAACATTTTTCAATGATTAAAACGTAATAATTTTGTAAAAGAAAAACACGGTTAAACACTGCACACTGCTATAACACACACAAAATTCATACTTATATTATAAATGCGAAAGTGTTTTAACCAATAAAGATGAAATTTGATATAAGTAGACATATATGTAGTTTGAATCCAAGGGCCATAGGATAGTCTTAATTCCGGAAATCATCCCCTGAGGGGGTAAATGGGGGATGAAAGTTTGTATGGAGCTACAATATGAACGAGTTCCACGCGGACGGAAGCTAGTAAGTATATAAACTCGTACGTGTTATGAATAAGTAATCCAAAACGGTGCATATCTACATATGGAAGTATCTGAAAAGTTTGCAAAATGCGTGCAAAGTTGCCAGGTTACACGGTGTTGTTAACAAACTTAATATTCAGAGCCATTGCTCATTGCGTCATTACGCGTAGTTACAGGGTCCACGATGCCACCGGATGGCTCACAATTTGAGCTCCCGAAGGAACTCGTTTCGCGGTAGGGCCTCAGCTTAGCTCAGCTGAGGCTTAGACAAAAATTCTTCCGAAAGTATGTCCGGAGTTTGCCCGGCTGCACGTCTAGCACACGACGGCTGCGACATACTCTCGATTTATATCGCTCTATATCTGTTCTTCTAAGTGTTCTAATAAGAGAGAGACGGATAGTGCGAGAAAAATCGAGAGAGCTCGCGTGCCGTCGCGTGCTAGCCGTGCTGATCTTCCTCTGCAGGCCGCATTTCTCAATCGATTCTCGTGAAATTTTGTGAGCAGTTTCGATAATTAATTATATAGATTTTTGTCGTCGATTCCGTTATAATTGTTTTCTTTTAAACCTGTTTGCGATTTTTACAGCTCACAAAGCCATTCATTAGTTTAATAGATAACTGTATTTTAACACGTAACTTTTAAGAACAGCGCTGATTTTAACCGCCAAGTTATGTCTTGATGTTTGTTGGGTTGCGAGTACCTAGTCCGCGACTGTGAAAGAACTGGTTGACACATCGTTATTAATTAACTATCAGAAAATACCATAAGCAGTATGTTAACTTCCAGAAAAAACGTGCGAACGCACGATTTTTTCTTTGTTATGATAGTGACCAGCACGGCTAGCACGCGACGGCGCGCGAGCTCTCTCGATTTTTCTCGCACTATCCGTCTCTCTCTTATTAGAACACTTAGAAGAAGAGGTGTAGTGCGATAAAAATCGAGAGTATGTCGCGGCCGTTGTGTGCTAGACGTACAGGAAAAGTCGCTGTCAGGAGTTGTTCACGAAGCAGCAGAGCAGAGCTAAAGTAACCGAAGTACTTAGCTGTATATTGTTTGTCCCACGTTATTTCCTTAAAGTGTTGTCACGTATGGAAAGTAGTGTAGTAGCGTGAGTGTAGTTTGGTACGGACTCAGCCTATTCATTCATTCAATGGCCTTTAAGTCTATTACAGACCATACAAGCAGTGTCAAGAAGGGAGACAACGTCTTCCATGGCTGTGTAAGCCTATAAAGTATGTGTATAAAATGGTGTGGTAGCTCAAATGTATGGAAAGTCCGTCCCAAGTCACTAGCGTGTGTGTGGTTTGGTACGGACTCTGCCTAGTTGTGTGTGCGTGTTCCAGAGAGCAGCGTGTAAGGTGGTTTGGTAGCGCCTTTGTATGGAAGGTCCGTCCCGCGTCATCGTGTGCGTGAGTGCGTAAAAACACTATAAACAGCAGTTGAGTAAAAAAAAGGGTAGTCCAGTCAATGAACTGAAAACTTGTATGGAAAAAATGACAATTTTGGAAATAATTTATAATAGCTTCTTTTTGATGTGTAACGGATATATTATCAATTAAATAGTTACCCAGCGACAAAATCCGACAAAATTTCAGACATCAAAAAAATGATAAATAAACTAGCTTCTAAAAAGTCAGAAAAAATATTAATAAACATGTTTGTCTTTATTTTGGTTCATTTACATTTGCTCTATAATTTTCAATATAAATCGTACAAAAAAACACAATGCATGCTTCATTTAAAGCTACATAATTACTTCCGGGTGGAAAGTTTGCCGGATTCTTGAATAAATCATCTTAGAATACAATTTTAAAATGAAATCAACAAAAAAAACGCTATTATAAATTAATGTTTTTCAAAACCGTATTTTGCCTGGAGTAGGGTATGTGTGGTGTGCGTGAAGGCGTCGGGGGTGATGGTCGGACGAGGGCGTGAACGTGTATGTCGACGGGGCCGTTGACGGGGGCCGTGGATGTGAAAAAAGGTGTGTTGATGTTTTGAAGTGAGGTAGAATCCTCAACAACACATGTCGAGGATTAATTAATTTTGGCTAGATGTGCGGAGTGTTTGTAATTAAATGTTTGGCATGCCGCAGCTGCCGTTGACTAAGTAATGTTATTATTTAATGTGCGAAAAGATCTAAATAATGGTGAGTTTAGTGCCAAAAACTTTCAACAAAAATATAGGGATGGATACTGCCGGACACAATTTTTGTTGTGATTTTGTGATCCTTTCGTAAGCAGAAAAATAAATCGTTACAGTTACCGCTACCGTTGTTTTTAAGAATTGAGTCATCGTTTAAATATACTTTTCCCCTCACTGCCTCATAAATCCGTCTTTTATCCTTTAAGGGGATGCCTTGATTCGAGTCAACCACGCCCCCTAGACAGACACGCTTATGCCTTCCGCGCACGAGAAAAAGAGGTGCAATACACTCTTCGGGAAAGGCTTTTTTGGACAAATTTAGATAAAATATCTAACTTTAGTAAAGTTTTATTTATAGATATTTCATTAAGTGAGATTTTAGATGAGATAAAATACTATAGTGTTAACTTGATTGTGTCGTAAATTAAGTAATGTATTGTTTGAGTAGGCTGAGTAAAAAAAGGAAAATAAAGACCCAACTTTGGTTTTATTTTCGATTGAGGAAATTTTAGGTAATCATGTATCGATTAAATCAGATAAACAATCATATACTTAGTCAAGAATCATATAACTGAAAATCAGACCTTATTGTTTCTTAAACTAGTCAGAACGGCGTTTCAAAGCACGCGATAATTTCCAATGGCGGTGCCTTAAAGCTGATTTTCCACCGGAGGGGCGAGACGAGACGAGGCGAGGCGAGAATTGAAGTTTGTATGGCACTTACTATTTCCACCGAGCGCGCGTGAGGAGAGAATTGAAAATTTGCCATACGAATTTCAATTCTCGCGTCGCCTCGTCTCCTCTGGTGGAAAATCAGCTTTAGGCTGTGCATTGGAAATTATCGCGTTGAGCCAGGACAGGAGAATCTAGAAGACCAAGATCCTACTAATATTATAAATGCGAAAGTTTAGATGTTTGGATGTTTGGATGTTTGTTACTCAATCACGCTTAAACGGCTGAACCGATTTGAATGAAATTTTGCACGAAGATAGTTTATAGCCTGGAGTAAAATATAATATTTTATGCCGGGTCCACGCGGACGAAGTCGCGGGCGGAAGCTAGTGCTGTATAAATTGACTGACGACTGCTTGACATATAAAAATTACATTAGAAAATATGTTGGTAGTTATGGACGAATCCTGAATTCAACAAAATAGCTAAAGGTCAGGTCGCGTTTTGCGAAGACGTGCCGCATTTAATAAGTTCAAGTTAGCTATATTTCTGGAAATAAGGTAATAAGGTAGCAAAACAGGATGACATTATTAATTAGCATACAACAATGTGAAACAACAGGAAGTGTTTCTATTAATTATTATATTGTAAGGAATTCCTGCCTCGTGTCGAATAATTCGCTGATAAAAAAAAATGTGTATTACATTGAATTCCAGTAGGTACTTAGGTACTGTGTTGCCAGATACCTCACAATTCCGGTTTTTACTCAGATTTCTTTGGTAATGAATTCGCATTTGCTAAAGTCAGCATGGATCCGCTTTCGAGATGTAATCAAAAAAAAATTACCATTTACTCATGGAAGTCATGGACAAAGAAAATAAATTCAAAACATCGAACGAACGAAACGGTCGAACGCTTCTGGACCATCGCAAATACTAACACGTTCACGGACACAGGACCATCTCGATTTTTTTGTGATACGACACGGAAATTCCCCATACAAAATGGCATTACATCTGGGGACGGATTGTCGTATTGCTCAGTTTTGAATGTTTGTGTTGCGGCAGTAACGGCCAGAGACGTAACCGCCTGTAGACGGGTATTCATGTCAAGTGAATACGTCGGTTACTAAGACCTGTGTTACGGCACTAACGGTCACAGGCGAAACGAAGAGAATATTTGTATGCGAATCGTCTGGCTACAGACGTAGTGCCGCAACACGCGGTCTGTCAATGTGTGCGCGATGGAGGTAACTTGTGTGCACCAGTATGAGTGTTTGCTGTGGCACTGGCGGGTTTGTGTTACAGCCAAAAACGGCACAGAGTCATAAACTCCCTATAAATATACTGCTCAAAACAAAATAAGGGCCATTGTAATTATTGGACATAAACTAATTGATAAGTGGCTAATTAGTCAACTCCCGTATAAGGATACGAATGTATTCTGAAGGCAGAATCTAACCTCTTTCATGCTGGAGTTTAAGTCTAAAAGCTAGAAAAAAAATATATTACTGTTTAATATAATTTTCACGTAACGATCACCATACTTGTGGCCCCTATTTTCTTTTGAGTAGAGTATACTATGACAAATATTCGGCAGTGGAAGGAGCGCCACTTTTAATGAAAATTAAATTCCCGTCTACAGACGTAATGCCATATTACGAGGGTTTTAGTTTACGTCTCTCGACGTACTGTCCGTGAACGTGCTAACTTATAATTGAGCGCTGTTGTTCGCTCATAAAGAAATCATAAATGATACCGACATTTTCATTTACAATATCTACGTTAATTCATTACAACTCTCGCTTTTGTATTTAAACATCTAAGAAAGAAATAAAGAAAGAAAGATACATTTATTCACAAACACACAGGACACGTATCCTACCAATATTATAAACGCGAAAGTTTGGATGTTTGGATGTTTGTTACTCAATCACGCTTAAACGGCTGAACCGATTTGATTGAAATTTTGCACTAAGATAGTTTATAGCCTGGATTAAAATATGGGATAGTTTTTATCCCGGGTCCACGCGGACGAAGTCGCGGGCGGAAGCTAGTTAAACAATAAAATAAACAAAAAACAACATCTGGCAACAATGTAATATTAACTGTAATGCATGCACTCCATCAGGTATATTTGAAACGTGAAGTGAAACATGTCGACGCCTATCCCAACCCCACCACCATGACCACCAACACCATTATCTGCGTCGGAGCAGGTACAGGACGTGCAATGTTCTGGACTGATTGCATGAGCTGCAGCAATCGCGTGCAGCGCCCTGAAATGTGAATAGGGTATCACCTATGCTGATGCTGCTGCCCGCTGCAGTAGCCGCGGGAGGTTGATGATGATGAGCAGTTGTGGCGGCAACCTTCAACACCCGCCCCTTATGATGTCTCCGCGTTTCTCTTACGCGTGCGGAGGCAGCTGTTTCTCAGGAGACAGCAACAACAACAACAGCAGCCCAGCCCCTCATCCTCTTCAGGCGGCAGTACCAACCCGCTGCACCAATAGCAGCAGCAGCAGTAACAGCAACAACAACAGCAGCCCAGCCCCTCACCCTCTTCAGGCGGCAGCGCCAACCCGCTGCACCAACAGCAGCAGCAGCAGCAACAGCAACAACAACAGCAGCCCAGCCCCTCACCCTCTTCAGGCGGAAGCGCCAACCCGCTGCACCGACAGCAGCAGCAGCAGCAACAGCAACAACAACAGCAGCCCAGCCCCTCACCCTCTTCAGGCGGCAGCGCCAACCCGCTGCACCAACAGCAGCAGCAGCAGCAACAGCAACAACAACAGCAGCCCAGCCCCTCATCCTATTCAGGTGGCCGCACCAAGCAGAAGCAGCGGCGGGAGCAGCCCAGGGCATGCTCTAGGGGTTTCCCGGTACCAGAAGTACCGGGAATTCCCGAGTTTTTGAAATAACCAAGTACCGGTTCTGACGGGAGAAAATCTCGGTTCTTCGGTTCTTTTCGGCACTGGGTATTTTTTGTATTTAAAGGGTTTTTTTTTAAATAAAACAAATTAAAAGTGGCGTTTTAGGTTAAGAATTTCTCATTTAATTACAAAAAAATACTCCGTACCGAAAAGTACCGAAGAACCGGGAATTCCCGGTACTGGCTCAGTACCGGAAATCTCAGTCGCGATTCTTGGAGTGGTACCGGTACTGCACCCCCTAGAGCAGCCGGATCAGTTTTTTATTCGCAGACACACTGGTCTGACGATTAGCAGCGCGGTAGCAAATCACAGTAGGTACATCAATTTACCTAAAGTTGTACTGAAATTACCGTAGCATCGCTAATCGTCCCGACCAGCGTGGACGTGCCCTAATATTTTGACAATGCACTTGCTCTGAAAGTGCGCCTTTATATGGGTCAACATAAACACGGGAAGCCCTCCATGCCCGCACGGCGGGGCGTGCCGGGGGGCGGCCGTGCAGGAATGGATTTCGGGCCAATACCTATTCCCGTGCGAGAATGAAATTTCAAGACGATTCAAATTTCACCTTTTATCCATAATTTTTAATTTCCTCTGCATTGTAATAGTTAATTTCAACACAATTGCTCGTAACGTACCTCTTATTGTGTCGCTTTTAGGCTCATAATCCTGGATATTAAACACGCGTGTTTAATAACATTACGATACTTGTGTGTTATGGTTATATCCCGATTAAGTCACGTTGGCACCTTGCAGCAAGATGTATGCGTGCACAACACTTGTATCACAATGTACTATTATTACATACGAAAAAAAAAACATTCACATTACATTGTTCTTATCAAACCAAGATTTTTCATTTAAAAACCTAACCATTCATATTTAAACGAGGTAAATGCCAGAGGCGCTAGTATAAGTTTTACCGAAACAAAACTTTACGATTGCGTTTGCGTTTTACCCCAATTTGCATGGGATTTGACAGCTAAACGCGAACGCGGTCGTAACGTTTTGTTTCGGTAAAACTTATACTAGAGCCTCAGGATGTCTAACTTTTTGCAGTTCTTGTTCATGAACATTCTGAGATAGGTTCTCTTTTCACATCATGCAATAGATAAGCGGACGGTTGAGTAGTATTCACCTACATGATTTGAAATATTTCGGCAGTGACAATTTGCTGGGTATCCTATGCAAAGGTTGATTTATACTTGCTTATTCTTACATCATCGCCCATTTTATATATTGAGGGACACTTCAGTTTCATATGATTATGAACCTAATGCAGCAAGTCAATTGAGTTGTTTTTATTAACTTTTGAAGGAGTCATGCCGAAAGTCAAGTGAACATTCATATTATAACGTTTAACGAGAATTGCAATTTGTTTCGTCCAATTATATGATCCGTTCAAGCTAAACATCTGCCAAATCCAATGTTTTAAATTTTCTTTAATAAAATCTGCAGTAGAAGCTTTCATAATGGTATAGGTAGAGTAATGATTTATGCTATAATTATGAAATTATTTTTAATACCTCTCGTTGATGTCTATTTATCCATAATTTCAATCAATAATTAATTATCTATAAAAACAGAAAAAAGGGTTTGGGCGAAGGTTACCAAATTCGGAATAGGTTTAATTCTGACTCATCCAGATTCTTATTTAGTCAGCTTCTGGGTAGATCATGTTTTTATTAGGTTTTATTCGGAGTGAGTCTGTTTCTGAACCTTTCTAATACTATATTCAGCAAATTCTTATTTAATCTTTTTCTAGGTAGGTCAGATTCTCAGTAGGTCGGGGAGTTTTTTCGTATTAGGTCAGATTGGAACAAAGACAGATTCAAACAAGAAATGTTTATTTTTAAAACAAAATCTGATTAAGTATATTTCTTTACTACGGCTGAATCTAATTATAGGGAATTCTTAATAAGGATAGGTCTTAATTAGTCATTTTCTAAGTTATAAGCCTTTTGCGAAGGTCAAGTATAGTTAGCTAGAAAATAAGATAAGACCAGGCCCCTATTTCACCAAGTCGACAGGTGCTACAATTGTCAAGAAAATTCGACAATTGTAGGCTGTGAAACAGGTATTGTCTAAATAAGAGACAATTGTTGTTTCACAACTTTTTCACCGTATGTCGGTTGTTGACAGGCGTCCACCACTGCATTGTAATGAGGCTCTAGGCGGACCATATTTTACTACAATAATGTCTCTTTCTTTAAGATGTGAGTAAGAGAGGGACACCTATAGTTGCCGGCCACATATTTCAGTGGAAATATAGTACATCTAAATACCTCGTAAGATTTGCAATACTTATTGCGAGAAGGACAAGACAAAAGGCTTATAAATACGACAGTATCTTACCAATCTTATCATTTATAAAATCATACACACGTCATTGAGTGTTTTACTTTGATTCAACAAGAAATAATAATTGCTTGGCTGCTTCAATGTTCGATTTTTAATTTTACAACGAACAAAAAAACCCTTTATGAGCGTATTGTTTTTTAATGCGGACAAGTTTAAGAAGCCCAGTTTAGCATAACTAAAGGAAATATAGACGATCAACCAAATCTTGTCACTAAAAAAGGCGGCAAATTTGAAAAATCGCGGGCTAGCAACGCTGGCTTTGAAATTATTCGAATGATTCTCGTGTCATTTCTATCTTATCTATGGAAACCTCCACTCTACTAAAAAGAGAAATAACTAGCATATATCCGTCCCTTTTCAATATATTAATTAATAAAAAAATCTCTACCCAACTAAATTAAAACGCCTCGTCTGTATATGTACTATTTCCTTTTTGATAAAATAAAAAAACACTATAAGGTTATTTTATTACGGTATTGTAGGTTGTGATACGGTAAAACTAGGAGTATATGCTAAATCGATGCCATGAGAAACTCGTTTTCAGCAATTGTGACGAAAATACTATTATTTCATTTTTCGTTAAAATATGCTACAAATAATTGTGGTTGACTGTGTATCCGCATGACGTACCATGAAATTGACTTACACTAGAAATGTCACTTACGAGAGTTTAACGTAATCAGGATCTAACTAAAATAGAAATAGCCTATGAATGAATTAAACGTATCCAGTATCTGACCTCATCAGAAAAGGCTTTATTAATGAATTCGACGCAGCCATAATTTGTTTTCGTTCTAATTGAACTTACTTAAAATCTGACTTTCTCAGAATTTATTCTTTAGCGTATTTGACATAACCAGTATTCAACTTATTACTATCACGACCTCATAAGAGTTGGACACTTTCGGAACCTGACTAAATAAGAATCTGCAGGATGTCAGAATTAAATCTATTCCGAATTTGGCAACCTTCGCCCAAACCGAAAAAAGCACGTTTGTTGTATGGAAGCCCCCTTAAATATTTATTATATTCTGTTTTTTAGTATTTGTTGTTATAGCGGCAACAGAAAATACATCATCTGTGAAAATTTCAACTGTCTCACTATCACGGTTCATGAGATACAGCCTGGTGACAGAAGAACGGACGGACAGACTTACGGACGGACCGCGGAGTCTTAGTAATAGGGTCCCGTTTTTATCCTTTGGGTATGGAACCCTAAAAAACACTTTACAGTTCAGCTTTAGACGATAAAAGGATTATCAACAAAGACCGCATAACAACGCTCTTACAGTTGATTCCATTTGATGATGATGATAAAATTATCATCGAATAGAGCGCAGTAGGTTAGGTTAGTTTCACAAATCGCAAAATATTTACAGTCTCTGCTTGAAAATAGGTATGGGACATAAAACTTGGGCTAATCATTAAGGGGATGCCTTGATTCGAGTAGAACACGCCCCCTAGACAAAGATACGCTTATGCCTTCCGCACACGAGAAAAAGAGACGAAACACTCTTCGGGAATGGCTTTTTTGGACAAATTTCGATAAATACCTAACTTCATAAAGTCAAATTTTAGATGAGATAAAATACTATAGTATTAACTTAATTGCGTCGTAATCGTAAAATAATGTATCGTTTGAGTAGGCTGAGTAAAAAAAGGAAAATACAGACCCAACTTTGGATTTTGTTTCTATCGAGGAAATTTTAATCAATCATGTATCGGTAAAATCAGAAAAACAATCATATAGTCAAGAATCATATATCTGAAAATCAGACCTTATTGTTTCTTAATCTAGTCAGAACGGCGTTTCAAAGCATGCGATAATTTCCAATGCACCGCCTTAAGAAACAAATGTTGTTTCTTTTGCTAATTTGGTGACGATTGAAACGTTGCCCCATAGTGCCGTATCGTTGGCTAGCTTGTTAATAGTACATTACGTACCTAGGGCGGTGAATTCGTGAATGCTCCAGGGCAGGTGTTTGTGGTTAAATACGTACGGGCTTTACGAATTACCGCCCGCGGTGCGTACACAATTTTACGTCTTCTTCTGGGTGTGAAGTGAGATTTGACGCTGCGCCCGCAAAAAATATTACGAGTTTCTAAAAACCACTTCTCAACTTACCCAACTTACCTACTCTTAATTTTTCTTACTTACTTTTTTTTTACTTTTTTGTGTTTTTATTTGTGTAATATTGGGCTGTAAAATCTTATTTTTTGTTAGTCATGTGTACCTAGCCACCTCCTGCCGGCTAAATGGCTACTACTCGGAAAGTGAAAAAAAATGTGGCAGTAAGTAGATAGTATGTACAATAGGTATAATGAATTTAAAAGGAAAACTATCACGGCTAAGTATACATTACTAAGTTGCTAAGTAATAGTCGACCAACTTAAAATGTACTTGAAAAGGCCAACTTTCGTACTATACAGATTCGGCCGACGCAACCGTACCATGTACTTGGCGCGTGTCGATGTAACAAATACAGACAAGCAACTACGGAACCCTTCACTGCGCCTGGCCCGACACGCACTCGGCCAGTTTTATTCAAGTTCCAATATGTTACGAGCTGAGTAGCAATACAAATAACAATATTACAAAAGTAGGAAAAATAAAGTACCTATACATCTGCGGCTGTAGAATCTAAACATAGTGACAAACCTGCCCTGGCTGAAGGTAGGTATGTTTTTCCTCACAACTCAACAAGTCAACTCTAGACCTCTATAGTAGGTACCCAACTGGGAGATTAACAAGAATAAACACACCTACTTATAGCCACTTAAAAATCTCTTGGATATCTACAAGCATTAACCAAATACTTATTTTACAAATCCAAAGTCAGAGGACACTTTAGCGATAGTGGACCCGATTCTACAGTGGCCTCTAAACTTCCTAATTTTATTTAGTTGTAGCTAAAACACTTTGTTGGAATATAAACCAAACTGTTTGCATTCTGAAAGCGTTGCTAGGTTTTTATTTGTTGATGACATGTCCTTGTCTTAGAAGAAAATATGTAAACAATATGTTTTATTTTACTGTCCGATTATATTTACTATTGCTCTCAATCCTGGTTTAAATCCACTCTAAACCCAATAGGTTATGGCCCAGGCCACGTAATTACAGAAGGTACGTAACTAGTCAGTTCAAAAATCCGAGATGTCGGAAAAATCGGAAAATAAAGTATTGTCTTCGGCAACGAGTTCCGGTATATCAGTCAATTTTGAAAGCTCAGTGGAATAACAAATTATGGAAACTGGAAATTTTTAATGCGTATGTACTTGATTCACGAAGATTTGTGGGATTGTATCCAAGTAGCTACACCGGGTGTACCTAAAATCACCGACGATAGCAAGCAACAAAAGACGCTCGCGAAAATATGTTTGATGGTGCAACCGTCATCGTTTTCTCATGTACGGAACGCAGACTGGATATACAGCTTGGAACAATTTGAGAATAGCCTATGAAGACAGAGGTCTATGTAGAAGACTTGGACTTTTGCGTACTTTGTTTGGATTGAAACTGGAACAATTTAGTGACATGGAAGCGTATCTCTTGAAGATCACAGACTTAGATCAACAACTACGAGACATAAACGCTCCATTGGATGATGATTTTCTGTCAGTGTTGATGGTAAGTGGGCTACCGCCGAATTACGACCCACTCATTATGGCATTAGAGAATTCGAACATTAAATTGTGCAGTGAGACAGTAAAAAGTAAAATATTGCAAGAAAATTTACGCCGAGATATTGACAAGCGCGAAGAGAGTGCAATGTTCACAAACCGGGGTACGGTCAGCAAGCATTCCACAAAGGTTAAATGCTTCATATGCAAGAAACCGAATCATTATGCAAAAAACTGTCCAACCAAAGCTAACAAAGATGAAAAACGGAGTGGGAAGAATGAGAAAGCGTGGAACGGAACATTGTTAACTGCACTAGCTGTGGATATCAACTCGAACTCTTTTTATATTGATTCGGGGGGCACGTCTCATATGAAGAATAATAAATCTCTACTATAAGACTACTTCGTGGACACTCCGCGGTTGGTGACAGTAGCAAATAAACAGAAGACGCAGAGTGAGGGACATGGTACTGTGGAACTGTTGTTAAAAGGACACGATGAAACTACTAAAATAAGCGATGTCATTTACGTGCCCCGATTGTCAACAAACCTTATTTCTGTTGGCAAAATGACAGACAAGGACTTGATGTGCACTTTACTGAGAAGAAGTGTCAAATTTACTGTGGCAAAACTGTAGTTGCTAGTGCTAC
The DNA here is from genome assembly GCA_947049275.1 of Epinotia bilunana. Taxonomy (NCBI): domain Eukaryota; kingdom Metazoa; phylum Arthropoda; class Insecta; order Lepidoptera; family Tortricidae; genus Epinotia; species Epinotia bilunana. The sequence continues at coordinate 6,048,986 of OX346276.1, read as the reverse complement.
GAAGGCAAACGGTGTTTATGAAATGGACATTTCGAGTCAACTGTCTACACAAGGGTGCGAGCAGGCAACTGCGTGTCAATCGGCGAATTTAAGTGTCCCATTACCAGAGATCCTATCCAAGGATCAAGAAGCAGAAGTTGCGAATCTGTGTGGGACAAAGCCAACGCAGGTTTTATGGCATCGCAGACTAGGTCACCTGAACAGGAGAAGTATGGATTTACTGAAACAAGGTATGGCTAGTGGAATTGATTACACTAATGGTAAGCATACTCCCTGTGTAGCTTGCCTTGAGGGAAAGCAAAGTAGATTGCCGTTCCCTAAACAATCGTTTCACAGAGCTACTGAGAAACTTGGTCTCATACATAGCGATTTGATGGGACCAATGCCAGTTTCCTCATTTAGTGGCAGTAGATATCTATTGACTTTTATAGACGACCATACAAGGATGACATTTGGATACTTTATTAAAGTAAAGATGAAGTATTGTCTGTGTTCAAAACTTTCAAGAGCCTTGTGGAGAATCAGACTAATTTAAAGATTAAGATCTTGAGATCGGACAATGGTCGTGAATATGTTAATAAACAGTTCCAGATTTTTCTGCAAGAGCATGGCATTCAGCATCAGACGACTGTGCCGTACTCGCCGCAACAGAACGGAGTGGCAGAGAGAGCGAATCGCACGATTATGGAGGCAGGACGATGCATGCTACAAGATGCAGGAATGGACCGAAGATTTTGGGCGGAGGCACTGAACACAGCAATACACATCAAGAATAAGTCACCCAGTAAGGCGGTGAGAGGAATTAATGAGAAAGTTTGAAATGAAGGATCTTGGCCGAGCTAACCAGGTATTGGGAATGAGATTGATTCAAGATAAAAATAAAATTGTTCTTGATCAGAAAACGTACGTACAGAAAGTATTAGAACAATTTAATATGGCAGACTGTAAACCAGTGAATACACCTTTGGAAAGCGGCATGAAATTTGAAAAAGGAGAACAGACAGATCTTGACTCCAAGTACAGAAGCCTTATTGGTTGTATAATGTATATTGCTGTGTGCAGTAGACCTGACATCGCTCATGCGGCCAGCCTATTAAGCCAGTTCAATAACTGTCATTCCGATACACACTGGAAAGCGGCGAAATGTTTTCTTCGATATTTGAAGGGAACTATGGACTACTGTATAGTGTATGAAAAGACCACATTATCTGTTACAGGATATGTGGATGCAGATTGGGCGTCTAACCAGATTGACCGACGCTCGTATACAGGTTACGTGTTTAAAATAGGTAACGCAGCCGTCTCATGGGAGAGTCGTAAGCAAAGAACGATAGCTCTTTCTTCTACAGAGTCGGAGTACATGGCGTTATGCGAAGGAGCGAAGGAAGCTGCATTTATTAGAAGCCTTCTACATGAATGCCTTGGAAAATACCTATCTGTGACTTTGTACAACGATAGTCAATCAGCGCAAAAGTTTTGCAATAGTCACACTAATCATAGTAGAAGTAAACACATAGATATCAGACATCATTATGTAAGACAGGTTGTAAAGGACAAAATCGTTGATTTACAATATTTGCCTACTGAGCGTATGCCTGCAGATGTCTTGACTAAATCTTTAGGTAAAGATAAACATTTTAGTTGTGCTTCTAATCTTGGTTTAAAAACTGTTTAGTTTAAGGGCAGGTGTTGGAATATAAACCAAACTGTTTGCATTCTGAAAGCGTTGCTAGGTTTTTATTTGTTGATGACATGTCCTTGTCTTAGAAGAAAATATGTAAACAATATGTTTTATTTTACTGTCCGATTATATGTACTATTGCTCTCAATCCTGGTTTAAATCCACTCTAAACCTAATACACTTTGCTATTCTATGAGCAGCTGTTATAATCAAATGACAGCGCTAATTTGAATCTGATTTTTCTTATTTTAGGCGGTCTATACAACTTACTTAGCTGCCTAAATGCTATTCTAAATATGTCGTTTTTAATCTGCCGCCTAAATTATGCCTAAAAATTAGACAATTTAGTTTTAGGCTAGTTAAGCCATGTGCACGTAGAATCGGGTCGAGTATGTTCATTGTCACGAGATAAGACATCCACAGATCCACACAAGAAAAGATCAAGTAGGTATACAAAAAAGAACTTCTATATCCCCAAAACTCTTTTATTTTAGCCGTATTCAGTTATTCTAATTAAGGCTTATTTTTCATAGGGGTTCGCCATAATATAAATAAGATAATTAAAGTATATCAACCATGTTCCGTTCACGACACGTCAAGTAAACAAGTTAGGTATATTTTATATTTTCCTCAAAGAAGGCAGTCCACCGCGGCCCGCCGCCGCGAACGCCGCCATCTTGAATCACGAAGTTAATTCTAGTCAAAACATTTACTTTTAACCATCATGAGGTGAGTGTACTGTCATAAAATTATAGTTTATTGTCGTAATGAACGTGTTTTTAATTTACTTTTTTACCGGTCATGTTGAAATGTGCTGGTTAGTACCTAAGCTAATGAAACCTGTCTATCAAGTTTGCGTTCAGGGAACTTGACCTTTACTTGCTTTTATTTGTTTATTTATGAAGTTATAATAAACGTTGCAAAGTTGGACACCTTAATCCCTAACTCTTCCATTGTTATTAAAAGAAGATTGGAAGTGTCAACAATTGGGCAAGTGTCGAGCACTTGGACGTTTACCTTACTGAGGTTTACACATTCAAACAAATTGCATATGTGTTTTTAAATAATATAGAACCATATGTTGTTTCTAATTACCTAAATAAATTATACATATAATAAGTACTTAGTTTAATTAATTTCGATGATTTCGGAAAACAACGTTACTCGCGTTCCTACTCAATGCCGAGTTATTATATTATCCTAATTGATCTAGTTACTAATTACATAAACATGTCTCGCGGCGCAATTGTATGTATATCAACACGACATTAACAGTATTTCTTACGGAATTCAATCAGGCCAATCTATAAGGAAAATGAATAAGTTTCTGTAATTATTTCATTTTTGGTACATGCTTTTATTGCCAACTATACTTTTCTGTATTACTAACAACTAATATTGACTACTACTTATAGATGATTCTAACGAGCCTAAAATACCCATGGCCCCTTTCTGTATCCATCATCAGACCCCGTATCATGGTCGGCCTTATCACGCGATAAGTGACAAGATAGAGCGTCCGTCTCACTCTATTGAATAGTGTCAGCCAGTGACGGACTTGTCACTTATCGTGTGATAAGGCCGTCCATGCTACGGGGTCAGATCAGCACGGCTATCACATGAAGGCGCGCGAGCTCTCTCGATTTTTCTCGCACTATCTGTCTCTCTCTTATTAGAACACTTAGAAAGAGGGGTATAGTGTACCATAACATTGAATTGTCATCCAAACCTTTACCCAACATTTAAGCTCAATCGGTTGAAGATATCTGCTCCAAAATTGAGTTGCAAGATTCCAACCGAACAAATATACCTAGTTACATTCATTGCAATTTAATTCATAATTAATTTTTTGTTAAAAAAGTATTTTACAGAATTATGTGAACTGATTTCCGAGAGCAAATGCGTTGATTATTATAGAAAAAAACCCAATCGCTGTATGTGGCTCGACAATATTTGAGGACTTGCGTCGATTCCACAAGAATCACCTTTGGCACTTCATTAGTTGCTATTTCAACGGAATCTTATCAGAATCTGTGATATACTTTTGTACTTTTAAGTACATAATTGAGGAATTCCGTGAGTCATCTGTGGTCTTCATCATCAATTCCACTCCACCAAATTTATGATTTCCGGGTGTAGATACACGAGATATAATTTTAATTTTAAATTAAATTTTTAGGGTTCCGTAGTCAACGAGGAACCCTTATAGTTTCGCCATGGTCTTCCGTCTGTCCGTGTTCGGCTAAGCTCAGTAACCCTTAGGTACAACTAGAAAACTGCAATTCGGCGTGGGTATATAAACCAATCACGCCGACAAAACAGTACAATAAAATTTCGAAAAAGATTTTTTTTAGGGTACCTCCCCTACACCTAAAGCGGGGATGTAAATTTTTTTCTCATCAAACCCATGGTGTGGGGTATCGTTGGATAGCTCGTTCAAAAATATTATGGGTTTTCTAAAACCATATTGGGCTTTAAAACCCTAATTTTAGTTAGAGTCAGGTTTCAATCGGCTCATCAATGACGGAGTTCTGAGGTAAAAAACATTGAAAAAAAACAACCGAATTGAGAACCTCCTCCTTTATTTGAAGTCGGTTAAAAATAGACATCATCGTCCTCCTAGCGTTATTCCCGGTTGTGCCCTAAATGAGCCCAGGGTCTGCTTTGACACCTAAGCCCAAGATTTGGCATAAGCACCAGTTTTACGAAAGCGACTGCTACTTCACCTTCCAACCCAGAGGGAAAACTAGACCTTATTGGGATTAGACCCGTTTCCTCACGATGTTTTCCTTCAGCGAAAAGCTAACGGCAAATATTCCGTACATAAGTTCCGATAAACTCATTGGTACGAGCGGGGATTCGAACCTGTGACCACCGCTTGACAGCCGCATGCCTGAACCACTATGCTACCGTAGCTTATACTGAAAAAAAAACCAGCCAAACGCGCACAAAAAGTTCCGTACGTAACGTACGTTATCCATTGAATGAAAGGTAAATTGCGGTTTACGATTTATGACGTATTAAAAAAAACCTACTTACTAGATCTCGTTTGAACCAATTTTCGGTGGAAGTTTGCATGTTAAGTAATTGTACATAATTTTTTTTTAGTTTTATCATTCTCTTATTTTAGAAGTGTCTCTCGCGCAAACTATTCAGTTGAGAAAAAAATGATAATAGAAACTTCAATATCATTTTGAAGACCTATCCATAGATACCCCACACGTATGGGTTTGAATTTTTTTTGGGTTTCAGTTCTAAGTACGGGGAACCCCCAAAATGTTTTTTTTTCCAATTTTCTGTGAAAACCTTAATGCGGTTCGCAGAATACATCTACTTACCAAGTTTCAACAGTGTAGTTCTTATAGTTTCGGAAAAAAGTGGCTGTGACATACACGGACGGAGAGACAGACAGACATGACGAATCCATAAGGGTTCCGTTTTTTGCTATTTGGCTACGGAACCCTAAAAAGACAAATGAGGAAAAATAAAGATTAACTCATTGTCGTGCTTAGATTCCTTGCAATGTTAAATTAAAACACACATAATGACTCACACGTACCCCAGCCTAGCAGCAAGATAGCATCTATGTCGGGCATAAAGCATTCGCCCCTCTTGCACATACTTGCTAGTAAGGGACAAATGCTTAGACAGACAATTTCCGTCACTTAAGAGATTTGCCTGCCCAGCTATTACGATAGCTTTTATGGTTACGTTTTAAGGCCCAAATGTAACCTATCTTGCTAACTACCCTGAGCAAGTGTATCTCCCTCTGTGTCGCACTTGTTAGTTTGATCGACAAAGAGGGTGATACGTACGATTCGTTTCGCGGTAGGCCCTCTGATGCTGGCCCTAGTTTTGGTTCGAATCCCGGTAAGGGCATTTATTTGTGTGATGAGCACGAATATATTTGTTTCTGAGTCATGGGTGTTTTCTTTGTATTTAATTATTTATTTTTATTCTCTTGTGTATTTATGGGTTAGTAAAATATAAAGTATTTATTTATTTAAAAGTATACACAAGATGATAACTGACATTAACTAAATTAAATTAAAACTGGCAAAGGCCCTCGAGGCATTGTACCGAGGATGCTGGCCGCATTTCCTCGCTGAATTGCAATGCTGATGCGTTGCGCGAGAAAGCCGCCAGCTCTTCGGTCACCATGTTACGTCGACCAGACGTTTCGCGATTTCCGCAAATAACTTTTGCACACTGGGACCCCACGGACCGACTTTCTCGACGCCAAATGGTACAAAGTTGTATTCTCTGCCGAAGCCTCTATATTTAGTGTATTTCAGGTTTTCGGCATTTACCGCCGCTGCAACCGCTTTAAAAGTAGTCCGTTGGAGGTGGGACGGTGCCAGTGTAGGTACACAGGTAGCGTCCCACACAAGCATCCGTCCCAAACTCCACGGCACCAGAGATACTCCATCAGGTCTTTTGCCATCATCTCTGACAATACCAGGCGGCTCAAGAAGAGGAGGCACACTGATGGTGGCAAGAGACCGGCGGATTATGTCATTAAGAGTCGCATGTCTTGAAAAGCGGCCTGCACTTTTTTGACAACATAGTCCGTGGTGACCCAGTCGGTCCACGTCCGTGCCACAAGGGCATATGTGTGGAGTGCATACTGTGACCCCAAGCCGTAGAACAGTCGCCAGAAGAAGGGTGGTCGGATCCAGAAAGGTACCGGTATTTGGCGAAGGATGGGCATGCAGCCAGTGACCAGCCTCTCTGGCTCCGACCGCCAGAGCCTTGAGCGATCTGGACCAACTGCGGTTCAGAATCGATTTGAACGTTAAATCGCAATAAATATCGTCCCAGCTTCTTTGAGATTTTAGGTTGTCTGGAAAATCTTTACCCGGGCAAGCAATTCTAAAAGCATTCTTGGCATCCTCCAAGCCCGCAGTCTCATAGTTTGTGGGCAAACCCCTTAGGATATTACCTATGACTATGAGACGTGACGTGCTATGGGTGGACGACCAAAAGGCTGGCAACACTCGAGATTTTGCGGATTCCCAAGCCGCCAAATTGTGTATTTATTTGATTAAGACAAAAACTAAGGTATAAACTTAAGTAACATTAAAATATATGTAACGAAATATAACTAAACTAAACCTATATGCCGCGCAGGTCCCCGTTATTGGCTACTAGCTTCCACCCGCGACTTTGTCTGCGTGGACTCGGGATAAAAACTATCCTATATTTTATTTAATCCAGGCTATAAACTATCTTCGTGCAAAATTTCATTCAAATCCGTTCAGCCGTTTAAGCGTGATTGAGTAACAAACATCCAAACATCTAAACTTTCGCATTTATAATATTAGTAGGATGGTGCCCAGAAGGCTGGCAGCGTTGCCTCTTTGGGTTGCTATAGGCTAATCTTTTGGCCAAAATAGCTGCCAGCCCTCTGTTCACCATTTATGGCTCACCGGATGTTTGAATGGATCTTCATTATTTATTTATCTATAAGTATGTTTATCGTCGTCTAGTACCCATAGAACCAGCTGTGCTAAGTTTGGGACTAGGTCGATTTGTGTAAGGTACGCATCGATTCTACCCATTATTATATTTATTACATCTCGGATTCGTTGACCTATCGATAATGATAACCTTTTGTCAGCAGTGCGTGTAGCGTTCATATATAATTTACTTTAAAAAAAAAGTTTTAACCGACTTCAATTGAGTACTCCGCCAAGCCACGAGAACATTTCCACATTTCTTTTCCAATTTAGATCATGAACTGATTTCCGAGTGCAAATGCGTTGATTATTAGAGAAAAAAACCCAATTGCTGTACTTACTCCCTATTACTTTTGTACTTTTAAGTACATAGGTAATTGAGGAATTCCATAAGTCATCTGTGGTCTTCATCATCAATTCCACTCCACCAAATTTATGATTTCCGGGTGTAAATACACTAGTTAAAATAGAAAATACCAAAATCACTGTGCTACTACACGCGTGCCTAATATAATTGAAGAGTTCCCTCAATTCCTCATGGATCCCATCATCCAAATGAATTTTTGAAAAAAATGGGACCCACCTGGAAGCATATACTAACAAACAAAAACAAAATTTACGAATCGGCTCACCAATGACGGAGTTCGAAGAACATTGAAAATGATAAAAATATTTTATTTAAAAAAATACAACCGAATTGAGAACCTCCTCCTTTTTTTGAAGTCGGTTAAAAACAAATGACAAATGCGTTTTTTATAAGACTTATTTGGCGCATGACTTTTTTTCCCCGCTTTGCCCGAGTGGACAGTGTTAGGCTACGAGGCGTCCTGCAAAACCAAGGTCAGACCGTACTGAATCCCCTTTGACTTTCTTCGACAGTCCGCCAATGATCCGCCATACTTATAGGTACTAAAGGGTGTCCCAAAAAGAACGCAGGAAAATCTTGCGTTCTTTTTGGGACATTCTATATGTGGTCTATCTATGATAATTTACTTTAAAAACAAAGTTTTAACCGACTTCAATTTAGTACTCCGCCAAGCCACGGGAACATTTCTTTTTCAATTTACCTCATGAACTGATTTCCGAGAGCAATTGCGTTGATTATTATAGGAAAAAACCCAATTGCTGTATGTGACCCGATAATATTTGAGGACTTCCGTCAGTTCCACAAGGATCACCCTTGGCACTTCATTAGTTGCTATTTCAACGGAATCTGATCAGAATCTGTGTTATACTTTTGTACTTTTAAGTATATAATTGAGGAATTCCATAAGTCATCTGTGGTCTTCATCATCAATTCCACTCCACCAATTTATGATTCCCGGATGTAAATACACGAGTTATAATAGAAAATACCAAAATCACTACACGCGTGCCTAATATAATTGAGGAGTTCCCTCAATTCCTCATGGATCCCATCATCCAATTGAATTTTCAAAAAAATGGGACCCACCTGGAAACATATACTTACCAACAAAAAAAAAATTATGAATCGGCTCATCAATGACGGAGTTCTGCGGTAACAAACATTGAAAAAAAAAAAAAATACAACCGAATTGAGAACCTCCTCCTTTTTTTGAAGTCGGTTAAAAAGAGACCTTGGTTGTCGTTAGCGCTTATGCCATTATTAACGACGCGCTAACACAAATGCGATAATTCACGGCGTAATAATAACCGCACCGCATCAGCTAAGACAATGTAGGTACCTTTACTCAGAGGAGACAGATTTGGTGCGTGCACCCGGGCGGTATACTCTTAAGGAGCCACTACACCGACGAAATTGGCGGACAGCCAAGGAAGGTCACAGAAAATCTAGTACGGTGCGACCCTGATTTGGCTGGCCGCCGGGCTGCCGACACGGGCCGAAATCACGCGGCGTCCATTTCGTGCGTCTCCTCATAAATCAATTTCCTCTATAGGTTTTATATTTATTATTATTAATAAATTATCAGTAATGGATATTTTGACCGTCGGACCCCCAGCCTATTATTTCTTGTTGGAATAGACTACAGGCCGCCAACTAAACCTCTCTGCGTCGGGGTCTGCAGCCCGAGTTCCTACGCCCCAGAGAAAACAGCTGTTTTGACGGTTGTGTGTCAATTTTAAGTCAATGAATATTTTTATTTGGGGTTTTATTTTATCAACGAATCGTGTTAAATTATATTGAAAGTGCAGTGCAAGTCAATAAAAACACTTACAATGCTTATACGTAAACTTTCTACTACTTAAGTAGTTGATTATCAGAAACATTGGATCGCCGAGGAACTCCTGCCTAGTGTGTGGTGATTCAGCGTTGTTTATTTCTTTTAATTGTTTAGTTCTTATTATATTCTTAGGTAGTTTATTTTCTAGTTAATCAACTTATGTTCGCATGCGTGTTGTAGATTTTCTTAATCCTCTTTTTGTATTTTCTATTTTGAAGAATGGAGTGTTGTGTAGTATGCGAAAGAGTTTTTACATCAACACGAGGATTACACATTCATCAATCGCGTACCCATCAGGCTCGCGTTCATCCTATCTCAAGTGTCCTGAATACCCATAACATATGCTCATCTACGTCATCACCCCACCTTGCTATTCCTCTTCAAACCCTTCTTGGCCAACTAAAACATTCGACGCCTCTAGTCAAACGCATTCCGCGTGGTGCCAGGTCCGCTGTAGCCGAAGTACTAACAGCTACAATAAACAATTGTGTACAAAACAACAACCTCCAATCGTGGCATGACTTGTTAACTCTGCCTTTCAAAATATTACATGTTCCTGACGATAACAACTTAAATATTTCCCTCACGAAGAAAATAAAGAATAATATTTTAGCACCAGCTTTGCCGTCTTTATCACGGCCTTTTCAAACTAGAGGTAAAACGTATAACTTGTGTAAAAAGGTTGAAGAGAAATTGCAGGATGGTGATCTTAAAGGGGCGGCACGGCTCCTCTTCACTAATGATACCATCGCCCCCGACACTCCCGAAACCGCTGCCGCGTTACAATCAAAGCATCCCCCAGGCCCTTTGACCCCTTTCTTTGTTGACCCTCCATCAGATCCTTCGATGTGTCTCCACGCTACAGGGCAGGACGTAGTGGCCGCCCTCGCATCCTTCCCCAAAGGGTCGGCGTCAGGTTTAGACGGTATCACCCCTCAACACCTTTTAGACCTCACCAGCTACGGCTCTGGGGTAGCCGGTGAACAGCTGACAGTAAGCATTACAAAACTGGTAAACCTTATGCTCCTGGGTGATGTATGCCAAGATGTGACGCCGATACTTTATGGAGCTAACTTGATTGCCCTCACAAAGAAGGATGCTGGCGTGCGCCCTATTGCTGTTGGCTTTACCTTTCGGCGTCTTGCAGCCAAAATCTGCGTAAGACACACCCGTTCTAAATTACAAAAACTTTTCGAGCCCACACAGGTTGGTTTTGGAACTCGAGGCGGCTGCGAGGCCGCAGTTCACGCTGTGCGTACCTTTGTACAAACTGACCTGTGTGAGGTTCTATTGAAAATAGACGTTAAAAACGCTTTTAACTCTGTTAATAGGGACACTTTGCTGAATGAGACACGAAACCATATACCAGAAATATATAACTTTTTATTACAATGTTACCATGCCCCATCCAAGTTACTTCACAAAGACAACGAAATCCTTTCAGCCGTAGGCTGCCAGCAGGGGGATCCCCTGGGTCCAGCCCTGTTTAGTCTCGCCATCAACCCAATCATCCACAGTCTTTCTTCCGACCTAAACGTATGGTACCTAGACGATGGCACTTTTGGCGGTAAGTCTCAATCCGTCCTGGCAGATTTATCCAAAATTATACAAAAATTTGATGATATTGGACTGACACTAAATTTCGATAAATGTGAACTTTACATTTCCGAAAAAACGGATCCTTTTGTGGCTTCTCAAATTATAGTAGGTTTTAAAAACATAGCTCCAAACCTTAAAATTTTGTCTAAAGACAGCCTGTACCTCCTTGGATCACCCATTTTTGACGAGGCTATTCCGTCTGTTTTAGATAAATCAATCTCAAAATTCCAAAATAACTCTGAACGTTTAGTCAAAATAAGCTCTCACTCAGCCTTATTCATTCTAAAATTTTGCCTACTCGTTCCTAAATTTACGTACCTTCTCCGTTGTTGCCCTATTTGGAAATTTCCCAATCTAGTCCTTTCTACTGATACCCTATTGAAGTCCATACTAGAATCAATTCTTAATGTTAAATTCAGCGAACAGGCTTGGTCTCAGGCATGTCTACCCATAAGATATGGCGGTTTGGGAACTCGAAAAATCTCGAGCGTAGCTTTGCCGGCTTTCTTATCATCAACTCACAGCACGCAAGATCTCGCAGGTAAAATTCTTAAAGTCTCAACGACTGCAAACTGTGAGATCGCGTGCTTGGTTGATGCTAGGAACGCCTGGCTAGCAGGACCGAACCCAACTTTGCCATCAAGACCAAAATTACAAAGGGCTTGGGACTCGTTAGCTTCCGCCGCTACCATAAAGTCGTTGATCGACTCTTCGTCTGGCCCGGACCGAGCCAGGCTGTTGGCAGCAGCCAGACCAGAGTCGGGGCAATGGCTTCACGCCTACCCCTCACCTAACTTAGGTAGCTTCATTGACCCAGGCACACTCCGAATTGCAGTTGCTCTCCGCGTCGGAGTTGATGTGTGCGTGGACCACAACTGCATCTCCTGTGGAGCCGCGGTAGATCGCTTCGGTCACCATGGACTCGCCTGCTCCTCGGGCGCCGGCCGCTTGTCCCGTCACGCTGCGCTCAATGACATCCTGAGAAGGGCGCTTGCCAGCGCCTGCGTCCCCTGCGCTCTTGAGCCTCGCATTGTACGAGATGATGGCAAGCGTCCGGACGGGATGTCTTTAATCCCCTGGCGGATGGGCCGTGCACTGGTGTGGGACGCTACCTGTGCTGATACGCTGGCAGCGTCCTACTTGCCGGGCACGTCCAAGCAAGCCGGGGCAGCGGCGGATGCCCGAGAGAGATCCAAGGTCGGGAAGTATAGCTGTCTCGGCGCCCAATACGATTTTGTCGCATTTGGCGTCGAGACACTCGGACCTTGGGGAAGAAACGCGCGTAAGCTCCACAAGGAGATCAGTAAGCGGTTAAGGGAGGCTACGGGTGACCCTCGGGCAGGCAGCTTTCTCGCCCAAAGAATAGCGATTGCTATTCAGCGCGGGAATGCTGCCTGTGTGATGGGCACCCTGCCTAAAGGGCAAAATTTTGACACATTTTTCTAATTGTAATTTATTATAATTAGTTTAATATCATTTTGTATATGTATACTTTAGTAAATAAAGTTTTATATATTTTATTAGGTAAGTAACATTAGTTCTATAAAAAGTGATAAAACACCCATGTATCATTACAGATACTGTATTATCTTGGTGCTGCTGTGCTTGTCATGGGCGAGGGGTCAGAACATAAGTGAAGATGAGAGGAAGCGGCTAGAAGACCTGTTTGGGACGACCGAAGACCCAAACACGAACATAGACCTTACACCGGGCAAAGGTAAGATCAAGACTCTTAGGACTTGTTTGCATGATGGAGACGTCAGGCTGATACAGCACGGGGTCTTTTTATATCGGACGTAAAGCGTTCGTCCTGCTCGCACTTATGTACTTCATTGTAAGGGGAAGGGAATACTTTATGTTCCACAGCGATCATGCTAGCACAGTATAGAAGAATAATACAGTAGGTAATCTGAGGCCGTTTAGGAGCGTTCGTTACCTACTTTCGCTCGATGCGCAGGGCTGTTTCAAGTTTGTGGCTTGGCATACCTATAATACTAATTTTGCTTTTAAGTATGCAAAGTATTTCTGTTACAGTTTAATAGACAATATTGTATACACAAAGTAATAATATTATAGAGAGTTAGGTATATGTGTTTTTAGTTTCCCACTTCATCGAATATTTTAATACCACTATACTATGCCTAAAATATTTCCTAGTAAGTATAATAGTTGCTAAACTGCACTAGGTTGGTAGGTGCTTAGTTACAAGCCTAATCGGCTCCTTGTGATATCGTGGCACTGGCGGCTCGCTGTCTTCATACCTACGAGGCGGTTTCCTTTGACGTAGCGAGTGAGAACGAGCGAACACCGCAACGGCGCGGCCCCGATTGAAGCATTCTCCATAATTGCCGAAGGCTATGTGTGTGTGCGTACCGAACACGTGCGCATGTGTGCAGCCGTGCGATGTACCTTTGTTCGAAGTTTATCTACTGTTCCTATACTGTGATGCTAGCTAGGCTGTTACCGCCCTTTTGCACTGGGATAAAAATCCAGCTGTTAAATACCACTAAAGTGAATTGTTGGTATGAACTATGTATGGATTAGTTAGATTTTGAGTAACGGATTAACTTTTAAGTTAACTTAAATAAATCTGAAAAGACTTACTAACTTCCGTTAACCTTCCATGAATCCGTTAATTGTTAATCAAGTATCTTCTATTTGCCAAAAGTTTGAGGTTTATGACCCTTCATCTGCTCCTTGGCAGTGAACATTGTGTGACTTTTTTAAATTGGTAGTTAAGTCTTCCGAAATGTAACGCATTAACTTTTAACGAAGTTAACTTTTTTATTTACGGATTAACGATTAACGAAGTTAACTATTTGATTAACGGTGCCCAGCTCTGTTGATATGTCACTCTCCGTCATTAGTGTGTGGTGTCCCTTGCTCATTGGGCGTAAGCAAGGCTGTTTACCCAACTTGACTTGGTCCCATTGATTGGGACATTGACAGATTGGGACATCTTCGTCGATATCCCCATCCGGTGAACACTACCTATTCACATAACATTAAGGTCAAATCCTGTGGTACATTCTAACACTTTCATATATAATGCTCAAAGTCATTCAGATGCGTGATAAAGCATAAGCAGCTCCTGTCTTAAGTCACGAGACCCCATCGATCCCTTGTCTCTCCAGTGCCCTCCACGCCGTCCCGAGGGTCCGAGATCACTCAGACGGAGAGGGAACGCTTGGAGGCCTTATACGGCAAACCGGATGCTAGTAATGGTGAGAATCATGGCAGTTTACAGTGACAATCATAAGGCGTATCCCCACGGGCAAGCATAACGAACTGCCGAGGAAAAAAGGGACCTAGTAACGGCATGGCATTGGTTTTGCTGGACGCCGTGCAGCCTGCAACTGTCCACACGAGCCCAGCACGTCTAGCACACGACGGCCGCGACATACTCTCGATTTTTATCGCTCTATACCTCTTCTTCTAAGTGTTCTAATAAGAGAGAGACGGATATTGCGAGAAAAATCGAGAGAGCTCGCGCGCCGTCGCGTGCTAGCCGTGCAGAAGAGTAATCACGTAACGTACTGAACGCGCGTTCGGACAGGCCAACTGTAATTTTTCCATATAAAAATTTACATTTAGATCTACCTAAAGTACGTACAATGCGTTACGTGATCCACCTGCAGATCACGGGGAAGACTGCATGCTGCACTGCCGTGTGGACGCGCCTGTACATAGAAACAGTCCATAAAACATTGAATCGTCGAAGCATGGCATGTTTTTTTAACGACGGCCAAGGAAGGTCAAAGAAGATCTCATACTCATACTCATACTTTATTGATAATAAATAATGGCAACACAACATTATGGGTGAATGTACCAGGCATGAATTTGAAATGGCATGGCTGATGATAACGGGGGTGCTGATTGGTCGAATATGTTCGTGATATTTATTTTAACTAGTTTAATCGATGATGATATGGATCAGAGGGCTACCACGAAACGTAAACGAACTTCGTTCGTGTATCTCCCTCTCTATCGTTTGAAGTTGCGACAAAGATGGAGACACACGAACGAAGTTCGTTTTCCTTTCGCGGTAGGCTAGGCCCTCAGTCGCGGTCTCGCACTAACGTCCGGCGCAAGCGCGCGTGTCCTAACCTACTGCACGTTCGAGTTAAACACGTAAGTTTATCACTTTGGTTGTGTGGTGACAAAAAATATATAATTTCGGTTTTTGATACTTACATCTTGTTTATTGTGCACGAGCTTTCTTGATGAATCGGACATGCTACGTAAGTTAACGTTCTATTCCATCTGATAGGTTTAATTTTAATATCCATAAGACACTTTTCTTTTAATTCCAGTTTAACCTCACTTTTTCTCATTTCATCGTTCTCATTTTCGGTTAGTTCGGTAAAAATTTGGCTCAACTCCTCACCGATAAAACTCCTCTCCAATATAACCGAGGATGATACCTATTAATTTATTAAGTTGAAGGGTTCTGTACATGTTTAATTTTATTTTAACTATCATTCCGGTGAGTGTTGCACATAGGTGAAAATTTTATCATTTCGGTGACGGGATTATCACATAGGTGATATATTTATTTTAATCATTTCGGTTCATGTAGGCGAGTAAAAAAAATGAAGTCAAATATCTCCGTAACTATTTATGGTATGCCAGGGCCGTTATCACTCATTAAAAACAGCAATCATATCTGCCATTTGATGTTAAACAATTCACAAACAACTAGAATCAAAAAAATTTTTTTAACGTATTATAGTAATATAGGTGATAAATAGCATATTATTAAGTTATTAATACGTGACCTTGGTTTTGCCGGTCACCGTGCATCCGGCACTTATCCAGGCGGCGGGTCGAATCTTGCGGCGGCCTGCATGCAGTCCTGCCGATATCGGTCCGTGTAGCGTCTCCTTTACTGGCCATTTGACCAGTGTTGCCAGTTTAGGCTGTAAGTGGTGAAATGGATTATTATTATTAGGAGCTAAAGTCGTTGACGAGCCTCAGCAGACCTTGACCTTCCACGAGAACGCACAATCTTTGTCGCAGGGTGGTCGAGCTTTGTCATTACTTTTATCCCGATTAGCCACGCATATATCTTACTTATTATACTGTTACAGACAATGCCACGGAATGTGAGACGAAGGACAACAAACCCGGAGAGTGCGTGCTCCACTATCAGTGCGATCCGGAGACTGGCACCGTTAATACTGATGGCAACTCCATAATTGACATAAGGTAAATCCGGTTAGGGTATGCGCGCACGAGCCGCTTTTATCTCCGCGACTATTTTGTCTCTCACATCAAGTCTAGGGGTTAGTATGGAAGTGCACAAACGTAGCGACGCGACTCCGTGTGCGCAATTCCATACTAACCCATAGACTTGTGAGAGACAGAATAGTTGCGGAGACAAAAGTTGCTCGTGCGCGCATACCCTTAAGTCGAGCATTATACCTACCCCTAGCAATTTGTCACAACAAACAACAACTAAGAGACGCAGCTACGTATAAGAAGGAAAGATGTATCATCATCATCATATCAGCCGAATGACGTCCAGTACTAGACATAGGCCTCCCCCAAAGAGTGCAAGACTGCGCCACCCGCATCCAGCGGAAAGATACATCAAACATTGAATTAAATTGCTTTGAAGGTGGTTGCTGTGACCAATCGATAGGTGTATAAAACACTTTAGATTGCTTTTCCCTATTGAGAGCAAGAGGAGAACGGAATTTTTGAAGGCAAACATATCCTATATATACGATATAAAAGCCTATGCGCAAGGAACCACTGACCTTTTGATGACCCATTAACTTTAATGCACCGACGAGTAAGGAGCGTTTTTTTTTATCTAGATAGTTGTTAGTAATTTTGGAAACTTTAGAGCCAACAGGCAGATGTTTAGGCATGATGTTGTACATACGAGTATTTAAGTAGGTAGTGCATGTGCATGATTGAATTTTAATACATATTATTGTTAATTCCTGTGATATATCGGATATAAATAATTACCATACCTTACCTTACCCGTCGGGATTAAGTCAAGGGTCTATCCTGGAAACATGACTTTTCCTTCTGATGATTAATGATCTAGAGACCGTCGTTCATGACTATAATTGTTTACTTTACGCAGACGATCGTATAAATAGTTAGGTATGAAGGATGAGTGTAGCCTATTACATGCGGATATAGATGCAGTGCTCAATTGGAGTAAAAAACAAATTACTTTTCAATTCATCCAAATACAACAGTATTAACCTTTTCCCGTGATCGCACGTACCTAATACTTATTCATTAGACAATAGCCCAATCACTCGCGTGAACTCTAAAGATATCGGCGTAATATTTGATGATACTTAAACTCACACTTTTAACGAGCACATCCAATCGCTAGGAATCATATAAGGCTAGAAACAGTGCTCGACCGACGGTACGTCCCGACCGTCAGCGCTGATCGTCGGTTGCGAAAATGCATTCAGTGCAACGCTGACGGCGAACTGCGACGCGTGTGTGCAGCATGTACGGTCGGTCGCTCCGTCAGCGAAGCACTGAACGCAACCATACAATCTCGTAGCTCGTCGGTCGACCGACTAAGCGCGAGCGACGAGCTCGACCGACGGTCGCGGTACGCGCGACGTAGCTGTACGCGCGTAGCAGTTTATCAGCGCTGCACTGTATTTCGTCATACATTTTCATTGATATAGCTACGTCCAACCGATGTCAGCGCTCACCGTCGGTCGAGCACTGTTTCCAGCCTTAAAGACTGGGTTTCATCATCCGCAACGACCGCAACGCGAAAGACGTCCATGATCCTAAAGTAGTGCAGGAACTGTATACAGCATTGGTTAGAAGTAAGATATCAGCCTCAATCATTTCGCTTTCTTACTCTCCCTTTCTGTATCCTACCAAGTACTTACGTTTTTCACTCCCTAGAGGTTAGCGCAATATCGAACTTTCGACCACTGCTTGACATATTTTTAAAGGCGAGACAGATTGCTCCGACTTGATCGCAAAAATATGCTCTCTGTTCGTTCCTGACAAGTACCTCCGTGGTCGCAGCCACCGCCTCCTGGCGGGAGAGGCGGCTCGCAAGGCAGCGCACGAGCAACCACCAGTTGTCAGCGCGCAGGCGCTACTTAATAAAGTAAATCAGTATGCACCGGATTGCGATTTGCTTTCCTACACGTGAAGTAAACTACTCCCTCTTTTTCCAAGATTCTGTGAGATTCCTTTTTAAATATTATTTGTTATTACAAATTATTTCTTCGACGGGAGGATCTTTCTCTTGGACGGGTATCCACGGAACACCGGCTTCAAAATCCACGGAAGACAAGGTACCTTAAAATAAAGCTGAGAGGATGGCATTTCAATAACGATTGAAAATTCTCACAACTGTTACTTCTCTTATGTGTCAGCCTTAGTTTTAAAATCATGAATAAACTTGTTATCTATATTTCTTTCAAATAAAATCCTTATTCACAGGCAACGCGACTGCCCCCACTACCTAGAAGTCTGCTGCCTTCTAGACCAGAAGAAAGACAAGCCACCACCGCCTCCTGTGGTGGAACAAACTGAGTGTGGCTGGAGCAATCCCGGTGCTCAAGCCTTCCGCATCGTTAACGATGGGACTTCGGCAGAGTTTGGAGAGTTCCCGTGGATGGTGGCGATACTCAAGTACGTTATATAGGTGGTACGCACTCTGTAACTAGGTGAATTTTGTAACAATCGAGAGGCCTCGATAGTATCCACGAGGGTGGTACCGACGCCCAATATTATGTAAGTAGGTAGCTATTAAGTCGTGCTACCGTGAATAACTCGACGGATTTAATTCTTAAATAGCCATCAATCACATCACATTGTCTGGACCATTCTAAAAGCAGAAGAGTGAAATCGGCGGACTGCCGACGAAGGTCAAAGGGAATCTGATACGGAGTGACCTTGGTTTTGCCGGATGCCTTGCTTCCGGCACTTATCCTGATAGTCCGAAATCACGCAGCGGACTGCATGCAGTTCGCCGATTTCGCTCGACTAGCTTGCAACTAAAAAAGTAAACTTATAAATACCTACGTATATCGTGGTTTCATTTCCTTTATTTTTATTTCTGAGTACCTAACTACCTTGCCTTTCTTGGAAATAAAATATTGTGACTTATCTCTTATTCAATTTGGCATTTTTTATTATTATCCCTATTACATTACTTAAATTGTAAGCTGACGATCCTTATTGGGAGATACCTACAATGCGATGTTATGATTTGTTATTTTAAGTATTTTTATTAGCTATGTAGACCGATCGTGGTGCAATTTTGACTAAGATTGTACTGTAATTGATACCGTATAAAGAAATAAATTAATCTAATTTGTAATTTTTTTACATTTATAATGTAGTCTATATTATCATTTGTTTTCAGACGATCCGACGGCAACACGGCGTGGTCTCAGAGCGACTACATGGGCGGCGGGTCCATTATCCACCCTCAGGTGGTGCTCACAGGAGCACACAAGGTTGACGGCAAGCAGGCCGATGAGGTATTGTGTATTCCAGCCTAGGCAACGCCTGACGTTCGAGCGTGGCGGACTGCATGCAGTCCGCTGCAGTGCGTCAAGCCGTACTAGATTTTCTTTGACCCACCTCGGCAGTCTGCTGCGCTCGCGCGTCAGGCGCCTTAAGAGAAGTATCTAGTGGAGTTTTTCCTCGTGACTTGATGGATCAACATTTAACATACATATAATCACACCTATTTCCCGGAGGGGTAGGCAGAGATCACGGATTTCCACATGGCAAACCTTTCTTGCTTCATTCACATTCATGACATTCTAAAATTTAACACAAGCCATGAACCTATGAGTATAGTATCATAGGTACATGACACAAGCAGTCAAGCATAATTTAAATTGCACTTACAGAGCTGGGCACCGTTAACCAAATCGTTAACTTCGTTAATTGTAAATCCGTTAAAAATTGTTAACTTCGTTAATCGTTTTCGTTACATTTCCAGTTCATTAACAGAAGTTAACGTTAATCTTTAACTCCTGATAGAAACTGTTACGACGTATAGGCTATGGAAGCTAGCAGGACATGAAAAAATTATAAAATAAAGATACCTAGCTCATTAATCATTATTATTTTAATATCAAAGTCATTAGATGCGCGTTTCCCTTCATGAACATCAAAACATATTTTTGTCACGGAGCGAGTCATGTTAAGGCGACAAAGATCTTGGACAAGTAGAATGGGTACCCCCCTACACGCCCTCCCCTCGCTTTGTCTCATCGTCTAACTCGCGCGCGCGCCGACCGGTGCGAACGCACTTGTCGGAACCTGAGGCCCTACCGCGAAACGAAAACGAATTTCGTTCCTATATCTCCCTCTCTGTGGCACTTGCTAGTTCGAGCGACAGAGAGGGAGATACTCGAACGAAGTTCGTTTTCACTTCGCGGTAGCCCCTCTGTTTCTCATGGCGCGGCGCGACCCGCGCGGCGTCCTTTTTTGCAAATAATATGGACTTGATTCACGATTAACGGACTTATGGACAGTTAACGGAAAGTAATGAATCCTTTAACGATTTTTTAAGTTAGTTTAAAAGCTAATCCGTTACTTCGTAAATTAACGGATTAACGGAATTGTGCCCAGCTCTGCATTTACGATATATTACTCATATAGATAAAATGCCGTGCCGGTGAGTGGGACACGCAGACAAACAAGGAGATATACCCTCACCAGGAACGCAACGTCAAGAAGATCATCAAACATGCTGACTACTACAGACGTGAGTATCCATTATATTCTTTCTGTGAGTTCCTTTAATAGGCTTTGTATTACTATATAAGACTTATATCATGTTTAGCTGTTGGTACTCCTTATGTAAAAAAAAAACTAGGGATATAACTATACTAAATTTTAACCTTTTGTGACAGTAGATATATTAGCTAAAGCTAAACATCTCAACTAGAGTAAGTATTAAAATACCTTTTTACGCCGGCACTCCATTGAAAACCGCGCCACATGCGCTGCACTACACACGTGACTGATGCTGCGACGACTCCGCAGAAAGGAGACGCTACACGTACGAAATCGGCGGACTGCATGCAGGCCGCCGTGTGATTTCGGCCCGCGTGGATACGTGCTGGCGGCCAGTCAAATCAAGGTCACTCCATACTAGATTTTCTGTGACCTTGCTTGGCAGTCCGGCAATTTCGTAGGTGTATCCAAGTCCTAAAGTCCGCGAGCTAGCAACAGATTTTCGTGACCCGTGCGATAACTTGTGAGAAGCTTCAGAGGGGCTACCGCGAAACGAAAACGAACTTCGTTCGAGTATCTCCATCTCTGTCGCTCGAACTAGCAAGTGCAACAGAGAGGGAGATACACGAACGAAATTCGTTTTCGTTTCGCGGTAGGGCCTCTGGAAGTTGTACAGTCAGCAGCATATAGTTAGTAGTAGCCAAATATATCGGAACATGTCTTTATTACTATAGGAGTAAGGGTGTGTTCCGATATATTTGGCTACTTTGGCTGCTACTAACTATATGGTGCTGACTGTATCATGAAGCCTCATGGACGTCAGCCCCCCTATTCTCTAACTTGTTTCAAGCTCACCTCAACGCTCACCCACAAATATATCTTGACACCGTGATGCGTAGTAAAGTAACTAAGCGTCGGTAGAGGTCGAGTTTCGTGACGGGTGACCGGCGGGGTGAGCGAATAACAGCCCAGCTCCGGCTCCGTTGGTGGTGGGTTGGTCAGCGGCAGCCTCAAAACACGTAAAAATCATCATTTGACATCCACGGGGCTTCATGATACAACTTTCTGAAACTTCTCACAAGTTGACAACGGGGGAAGTGACTGCCAAAAATTTGCACATAGCTCACGGGCTATTAAGTTTTTCGTAGTGTGTCTATCGCAGTGCGTTAAATCGGACCTTTTTACGGATTTGTTTTAGTGCGTTAAGCGATACATGGTGTATTATTTAAACGGGGCAGTGAGGGACAATCGGAAACCGTAAAATATACGGAGCTCTCACTCATTTTGACAGGGTTCGACTCCCGGCCGTACGAAGCATTTTTGGAAATCTTTTGAGATGATAATAATCAGACAATGTCCGAAATAATAGGCTTTATTTAGCAAATAGATACATGGTTACGTATGATTGACGGTTATGTCAGTTATCGTCTTTCTTTATGGCATTCATTCACCACATTCTCCCCGGCGTCATATGACAGACGAAGTCGTCCAGGGAAGGAGGGGGACGGCGCTGCCTGGCGGAGCGGCGTAGTTGAGGGCTCTGCGGTTCCGGCTCATCTTGTCTCTCGTTCGTGCTCGGTTGCTCTTGGGCCTCCTCCCATTCTTCTTCATCTTCATCATCTATTTCTGGGAGACTGCTACCACCGGGAGCTAGATGCCGGTTAGACACAACAGATTCCCTTCCATTTGAAAAACGAATTCGGGAATATTGTGGGTTTGCCTCAAGCAGCTTCCCTTCTTCCACAATGGGGTCATGTTTGCTCCTTCTATGGTGATTTCTTGGCAAAATTCGCCCAGGAGTGCTTAACCATGAGGGCAAGGATTGGCCAGTTGCTGAACGCCTCGGGTGTAGAAACATTCGCTCGTGGGGGGTACAGTCCGTCGCCGTGCATAGCAGAGAACGAATAGCGTGCAGGGCACCTGTCAGAACGTGCTCCCACTTGGTTGTAGGTAAATTCTGTGTCTTCCGGGCCAATTCTATAGTCTTCCAGATGATCCCATTGTACCGTTCTGTTTGGCCATTTCCACGTGGGTTGTAGGGTTTCGTATAACTTGTAGCTATTGATTTCTCATGCAAAAATTGTTTTAAATCATCAGATAAGAAGGTTGTCCCACGATCACTGTGTATGTAGGTCGGCATCCCAAACATTGCAAATAGTTCAGTTAACTTCGTTTTGACCGTTTCTGAAGTTAGATCTGGGCAAGGGTACGCAAATGGAAATCGTGAGTATTCATCGATTATTGTTAAAATATAACGGTTTTTAGAGCCTTCCGTTGGTAATGGCCCTTTAAAATCGATAGTCTTACGAACGGTGAGGTTGCCTTAATGAGGGTTCCACAATTTTTGTGGAATCGTGGTTTCAATTCGGAACATACGCGACACGTAGAAGTCATTTGTTTAACTTCCTCAATTGAGTATGGTAGATTTTTATTTCGCACCCAATGACTCATCCTAGTGACTCCTGGGTGACAGAAGTTGTCATGAAGTGTCCACAGGTCATTTTTTGTCGTGGATGAAGCTATCACATTTGCACGAGATAGTGCGTCAGCGGCTAGATTCTCTTTACCTGGACGGTACACGATGTCATATTTAAATATACCCAGGTCCAACCTCCATCGTTGTATTTTGTCATTCTTTATTTTTGATGAGTGAGTCTGGTCGAACATATATGCTACCAACTTCTGATCCGTTATGAGTGAAGACTCTTCCACAAAGAAATTGACGCCATTTCATAATTGATTCGACTATGGCCGTTGCTTCTTTTTCAACCGCAGGATAATTTCGCTCACATGGGGAAAGGGTCCGTGAAAAAAAAGCGATTGGTCTGCCTTCCTGCGATAAGGTTCCAGCGATAGCATAGTCTGATGCATCCGTTTCTACAGTAAATGGAATCTTGTCATCAATTGCGTGCAGAGTCGAATTTGCAATTTCTTTTTTAATTTGCTGAAAGGCGTTTGTGGCGTCCAGTGACAACGGAAAAGTTTCATACGCAACAAGTGGATGGATTTTCTTTGAAAAGTTAAGGACCCATTTTGAATAATGTGCAAAAAGGCCTAGAGTTCGTCTTAGCGATGCCGTATTCTCTGGAATGGGGAGTTCTGAAAGTGGGCGTGGCGTAGTCGATCGGGGTCAGGCTTTATAACGCCGTCATGAATGTTATAGCCCAGGATGTTAATTTCTTGCTTCGAAAATTCACTTTTGTCTAAATTCAAGGTCAGGTTGTAGCGGGTAGCGACGTCTAGGAAGTGTTTCAATTTCTCGTTGTGGTCATCTTGATCGCGTCCGCATACAGTAATATCGTCGAGGTAAGCGTAAATCCCTTGAGTTTCTTCTTTAGCTCGTTGGAAGGCTGCAACCCCGTTCGTAACCCCAAACGGGATGGAACAGAACTGATATAAGTTGCCATCAGCTTCAAATGCCGTATAAGGTTTTTCATGTTCCAGTATAGGTATCTGATGATAGGAACTCCGTAAATCGATCTTGCTAAACACTCTATACTTGGATACCTTTGTGACGATGTCCTCAATACTGGGTAAGGGGTATGCATCCAGTTGAGTGTACTTGTTGATTGTGAGAGAATAATCGATACACATTCTTCTCTTGTGGTTCTCAGTTGACGTCACTAGGACCTGAGCTCGCCATGGTGATTGGCTCGGTTCGATAATGTTGTCGTCCAGGAGTTTCTTGATCTCTGCGCTGATGAAAGCAGCATTATCTGGTGAGTGCTTCCTTGATTTGATGGCTACTAGTTTGCAGTCGGGCAAAAGGTTCGGGAAGAGACTGATGCATTATGCATGCGTTTCTTCAAAATGTCATGCCCAATGATGACGTCAGCGCATAGCCCCTGTAGTACTAAAAATTTAGCCTCGATACTTTGTCCCAATATCTCAATATTTAACACACAAAATCCATCTACAGCCATGACCATGACCATGACCAGACCATGTGTGTAGTAAGATAGTAACGTTTTGTTTACAAGCAATCTTGTTTAGTTTGTGTTTCTCAACGAGCCGACTGTTAATGAAACTTGCGGAGCTGCCCGTGTCGATGAGAGCTTTAGCACTGATATTACCACTTATGGTGGTAGCGATCGTTGCTTTGATAAGATCGTTGGTGGCCGCGCTGAGACATGATAGTGAAGCGGGTGGGGCATCCGGAAGAAAATCTTGTGTTTCGTTGCAGCAGGCTACAGACACGTTTTGTTGTTGAGATTTACTTTTGCATACCTTCGCAAAATGGCCCTTTTTGCCGCATGTTAAACAGGTGGCGTTGAAGGCTGGGCATGCTCGGCGCAAATGTCTTTTTGATCCACAAAAGTAGCAGGTGTCGTACTGCGAAGCTGGTTTAGGTGCAGCGGTTGCATTAGCGAACGAGCTGGTAGTCGGTTGTTCAAAGTATTCGTTGTTAATTTCATTCGCCGTTTCAAGTGAGCGCGCCTGTCGGTGAGCATCGTCTAGGCTCATAGAGGTATTTTCTAAAAGTCTCTGCCGAATGGCGGCCGAAGATAAGCCGGCTATAAATGCGTCTCTGACATACTCACTTTCATTTAAATCGGCGGACACCGATCTGAAGGCACAGTCTTTGGCTAATAATTTAAGTTCTTGAATGTACCTGTCTATGTTTTCTCCAGGTTGCTGTTTCCTTTTGGCCAGTCTAAATCGAGAATAAACTTCGTTGGCTGGTTTAACAAAGATAGTGTCAAGTTTCGTAATGGCGTCGTCGTACATTTTCACGTCTTGTATGTAGCAGTACACGTTTGGTGATAGATGGTTGACCAGCAATTGGTATTTCATTTCATTGCTGCACTTTTTGTCGGACGGCGCTATCGAAGCCAGAAAACTTTGAAAGGTTTCTTTCCAATGAGACCAAGTTATCGTATTGTCGGTGTTTGACAACGTATCCGCGTCGCACCGCTCGGGGCGTAAATATTTATCCATACTTAATTTGCTAAATAAATTGAGATGATAATAATCAGACAATGCCCGAAATAATAGGCTTTATTTAGCAAATAGATACATGGTTACGTATGATTGACGGTTATGTCAGTTATCGTCTTTCTTTATGGCATTCATTCACCACATCTTTGAATGCAGTTTAATCCTTAATAGTTTAATATTATAAATGCGAAAGTGCGTGTGTGTGTTTGTTTGTCCTTCTTTCACGTCGCAACGGAGCGTCGTATTAATGTGATTTTTTGTACGGAGATAGTTTAGAGGCTGGAGAGTGACATGGGCTACTTTTTCCAGCGGGAAAACATCTAATTCCCACGGAAAAATTCAATATGTTACATTTTCCTATAACCACGCGGGCGATGCCGCGGGCATCAGCTAGTTTATTTATAAAATCGGTGTCGTGACTCCTAAGAGCAAATATCTGTATCTCTTATAGTTTCAAATTTTCTTACTTAAGGACAAAAATTCAATGGCGGCCATTACACGGTATCCACCCATATCTCAATCGGGATCACATGCATATTGACGTGTATCACAGGATTGACAATATATTGCACTTAGAGTATATATAGTATTCTAGGTTCATGATATTGCAGAATATCCGGATGATTCTGAAATCCACCCACAGATAAGTTGTGAGCGACTAAAGGCACACCACACGATTCTGCTTGGTGGATAATATGAGCGGTACGCGGCTATAAGATAGATCGAGATGGGGATATGGAAGAAGCAGAACTACCGTCTGGCCACCCTTTAATACTGACGCGATAAATAATTAGCGTTTAAAGGGCCATTCTATACTGCTTCCATATTGAGAATTGTTGCAAATACTGACAAACCAGGATAATCAGTATTTAATCACCGTGTAATGGTCGCCAATGCGGTACGAGAGATGTTGATACCGACTTAACAGGCAATCGTTCCGTGTCTTTGAATAACGTTATCCATTACTAAGCATAATATATGTTATTTCTGCTCCAGCGTCAGTATACAACAGCGTAGCGCTCCTAGTTCTCGACGAGCCGTACGCGCTGGGCAACGCGCCGCACATGGGCGTGGCGTGCCTCGCGCCTCACGCGCCGCCCGCCGCCGCGCGCTGCCAGAGCATGGGCTGGGGGAAGGAATTCAACGACAAGGACAAGTATGCCGTTGTGCTTAAGAAGGTAAGCGATAGAAAGAAAAAATGAATTATTGTCTATTGTCAGTATTAGTAGTAGTTTGACGACCGCTTTAGCCTAGTTGGTAGTGACCCTGCCTACGAAGCAAGAGATCCCGGGTTCGAATCCCAGTAAAGGCATTTATTTGTGTGATGAGCACGAATATTTGTTCCTGAGTCATGGATGTTTTCTATGTATTTAAGTATTTATTTATCTATATAAGTATGTTTATCGTCGTCTAGTATCCATAGTACAAGCTTTGCTTAGTTTGGGACTAGGTCGATTTGTGTAAGATTGTCCCCTAATATTTATTTATTGCCATACACGCCCGAGCCCGGTGGACTTCCGACGAAGTCGACGAACGTCAAAGGAGGTTGGAATGACCTTGGCCGGACGCCGTGCTTCCGGCGCTTATCCAGTAGGGTGGAAATCAAGTGGCAGACTGCAAGCAGTCCGCCGATTTCGCTCATCTTATGCGCTAGAGTCCCATACAGGCTGAATACGGCGACCGATATAGCCCTCCGAATCGCTATACTTAGTAGCAGTGACCGATTCCACCCGCAGCTGCTCCATTCAAAAATTCTACAATAGAATCTTGCGCGTAACGAGGGATTAATTATCTTGCTACAGAGTGGCACGTTATTCGCACCTTCTAGGATGAAAAAAATGTATTAAACAGGGAATATCAGGGAAGAAAAGTACTATAACTTTGATCCCTCATTTGATGATACCTTTGTTTCCTCTCGGCCACCGGCTACGTGAAGCCACTGTCAGTTTTGAAGATTCAGTGTGTTGACAGCTCAACATTTTTCTAGGTGGAACTCCCATGGGTGCCTCGAGACAAGTGCCAGAAGGAACTTAGAAAGACTCGTCTCGGCACGCACTTCGTGCTTCATCCTTCGCTGGCGTGCGCGGGGGGAGAGGCGGGGAAGGACACCTGTGCGGGCGACGGGGGCTCCCCTCTCGTCTGTCCTATTGGGGTAAGTTAGACTACACCACACCCGTAGCCTAGATCATCTACTAACGCTCGACTTAAGAGGAAACACTAAGGTCAAGATAATTCAGAAATAGGTATTTGTAAAATGTATTGCTGTCGCGCCAACCACAAGCCTCCCGCCGCAGAGCGCGATAGAGACAACTGCAGCTTGGACCGAAAATACCTATTAAAATTACATAAAATCAACGTTTCGTAGTCCCCTGATTTCTTCTCCAAAACTTGACCTATTTTGCTATTTTTTTTAATAAAATGCAAAGAAAGGCTTTGGCCGTGTTCGTATGTTTTCCTTTATAAAGCTTTTATTTAACTTGTTTTTAATAATTTGGGCAAAATTGTTTTCTGGATGTTTGAACACAGCGGAAAATCTGGCATTTTTTTAGGTTTTTGGAGGTTAATATCTCTTTTAAGAATAAATTTATGAAAAAAAGGAAAACATAGGAACATGTCAATAGTAGCCATAATTTATGGAAAAAAATGATTGCTCTACTGCCATTATCCAGGGAGAAAACAGGGGACTACGTTTCTATGGAAAAACGGCCGTTGTGTTTCCTCTTAAGACACGGCGGGCCCGGAGTCGCTCACGCTCCACTGGGTGTGGGACATGTGGGTGGCGCAGGACCGGCCACTGTCACTCTTTGGGGGAGGCCGGAAGACGGGCAGTGGAAATCTTTCGGCTGATATGATGATGATGTACCTAATATGTTTCTTTATTTCAGAACGTGGACCCTAAGGAAGAATCACTCCGTTTCGCGATCTACGGCATGGTGGCGTGGGGCATCGGCTGCGGCGACAGCGTGCCGGGCGTGTACGTGAACGTACACCAGTTCTACGACTGGATCGGAGAAAAGATGGCAGCCGAAGGCTTCCCGACTAGCTCTTATACGTTTAAGTTATAGTTGACTGACTGACGAATCTGGAACAGAGGGGCTACCGCGAAACGAAAACGAACTTCGTTCGTGTATCTCCCTCTCTGTCAATCGAACTAGCAAGTGCGACAGAGAGGGAGATACACGAACGAAGTTCGTTTTCGTTTCGCGGTAGCCCCTCAGTCGACGTCGATGACAATTTTATGATGTTTATGGCCGCGAAACACTGGGCCATTATGGCCCACCATACAGGATGCAACTATGTATGAGGACGGGTGTTAGAAGTGTATTGAAACAACCAAATTTTAAATAAGACTGCCATTGATTCATTATACAAGGTTTATATTAGGCCCGACAGTATGAGTAAGCTTACTTACACTACATCTCCCACAGAGTAAAACAAAATCTTACACTATATATGCATTAAAGGGAGAACGACATACTTTCATCTCATTCTAACGCATAACTGCATAGGCTTTATGCCGGCACCCCACGGCGCTATTCGTTATTCGGCTTATGCGCCTGTATTCGACGCAGTGTGGACGGTTTATTCGTCTGTTTGCCTTATTCGCATGCATAACGTGTACGCACGAATAGCGAATACGCGTATCCGTCGACTTGTCGGTTTTTTGGTACACATCAAAGGAGGCGAATAAGCCGAATAGCGCATTTACTGCCCACGCTCCGTTCACTCACTCCACTCATTTGCTCGCTAGCGGCGGTCGTGCCTCGACGTGTTCGGTGTGAAAAATGGAGTGGTCAAACGAAAAAGTTATACGATTTCCAGAATTCTGCAGCCAACACGTCCATCGCCGCTTTTGTGATTGCGCAAACAACACACATATTTGGCATTTATTACGCAGTGTGGTGGGCATGTTTGTTTATTATTTAACAAAATATTTTCGCAAATACGGCGCAGTCACATAAAGAATAGCGCATAGCGCAGTGGGGTGCCGGCATTACATTTTTGCACTCGGTAGCTTTAAACTGGGCATTCGCTCGGGCGCCGCGCCGTTTGCCTCTGCGCCAAGTGGATGGACATAATATTTTGACTACATTCACGCCACGTATCTGTCACATGCTCGTGGTCGTGCGTTGCCTAGACATTCACTAGAGGAGACGCTACACGGGCCGATATCGCGGACTGCATGCCGGCCGACGCGTGATACGGACCGTGTGGATACGTGTCGGAAGCACGGCGGCCGGCCAAATCAAGGTCATTCCGTACTAGAGATTATCTGTCACCTTGCTTGGCTGTCCGCCGATATCGGCCCGTGTCAGTCATCTGCTAGTAAAACATTGTAAATTAATTATTATTTTGTAACTACTTATTTCGTAGGTGCAATTATAACTATTATACTTAGTACGAGTACTACCTAACACGTGAGTTTCTTTATTCCCCTCACTGCCTCGGAAAGCCGTCTTTTATCCTCTAAAACCAGTGAGCAAAAACGCATTTTATCCACTAGTTGGGAAAGTAATTTGACCTTGGAGTGTGTTCAAGTAGCTTTTGACAGTATAACAAAACGTAAAACGCCTATAATACAAAAAAAATCACAGATGATGTATTTCTGTTGCCGCTATAACAACCAATACTAAAAAACAGAATAAAGTAAATATTTAAGAACTTTTAAATAATTGCTTGTTGCCTTCATCAAATCATCAGGCGCTGGGTCTCAAAATGTATGGGAAAACTAAAATCCGACTCGCACTGGACCAAAATTCTACTTTATATTACTTAACGTTATTACTGTAATTTTCTTTTAAATATATTATTTAAATTAAATAAAGTTGTTTTGCATGTTGCACTTTTCTCGCTACAGTGAGGAGAAAAGTTTTGTTACACACGGGTGCAAATTGGACTTTTTAAAATGACCCAGGGGACATGACCATGGCAAATAGTGACAGTAAAAAGTTGATTCACCCTTCTAATAGATCGCGTGTTTGTTTGTAACGCGTCGCCCCTTAAGAGTCCGCAGTAAGCTCGGCCGAATTTCACCTTCCCATACAAACGTAGTCACGCTCTCGTTTTAAAACTACGTGTTGGATTGTGACGAAACTTTGCATAGACAATGACACGAGGTATATCTATGTCTGTAATTAATTTATATGGTAAAAATAAAAAATAATAAAACAAATGAAAAACTTAAATTGGCTGTATTTTTTTACTATGGTATCTGAAAACTAAATATAGACATTATAGATATACCTAATGTCATTGTATTTGCAAAGTTTCGTTACAATCCAACACGTAGTTTTAAAATGAGAGCGTAACTGAGTGATTTGCAAAAAAAATGTAGATAGTTAAGGGCCTTAATCGCTTTAACGCTAGTAGTCACGAAAGTAACCCATATAATTTATTGTGTAACTATTATTTTTTGATACCTTACTTTACTATCGTGTTTTTTTATGTGGCAATAAACGAATTCTATTCTATTCTATTCTATAAAATGTATGGGTAACTTTCGTGATTCACCTGTAAAAAGTTAAAGCGTAGATTCGATTAAGGCCCTTAACTATCTACAATTTTTTTTTGCAAACGACTCAACTACGTTTGTATGGAGAATCGAGCTTACTGCGGACTCTTAATCGAATCTATGACCAACCCTATCGTTATAAAATGAGAACCATACTTCGTTTGTATGGAGAGTCGTCTTCGGCCATCCGTGCTAGGGACTAGGGGATTAAAAGAAAAAACCAATTGGTCTCACGATTTAATACTTCTCAAAAAAACAAAACAATAATACAGAAAAAGCTGAAATTATTTACAGAAATTAATCGAAATTTAATTGCAATTACACTTATATCTATAGACCTTCAAAATATCTAATCGTGTTACATAACAATTGTATTTTGGAGGCCCTATAAACAAATCTAAAGCTTGCTACTCACTTCCCAAGGTCATGCATGGACATACACACGATAGAGAGGGATAGATGTATAATGCGAGTTTACACTGTTCAATAGGTGCCGCCGAAAGTACGAAATCGGCATGCAGTCCGCCGCGTGATTTCGGCCCGTGTGGATAAGTGCCGGAAGCAAGGCGGCCGGCCAAACGAAGGTCGCCCCTACTAGGTCTTCTGTGATCTTGCTTGGCCGTCCGCTGATTACGCTCGTCTAGCGTCGCCTAATCCCGAAGCAAGAATCTGCCTCTCTCTAACGCACACGTCTTCGATTCTGGGCAGTGAATAGCGACTTTTTAACAACACCATTTTTAAACATGGAATGACATTGGCACTAAATTGGAGGGCACACAATTCTCTAACCATTTAATCGCTCAGAAGCACAGGTTTATTGTTGTCGTTGTCGAATTAATCAGACTTGAGACTAAGGCCTTTCTAAGCAGATATCTCGGCAGGGCAATTACGTAACTATTGAAACGGACGTTTCAAAAACCGGCACATTGTTACCGCGCCAAAGGACCCATACCACACCGGTGCCCAACAAGTATACGGCCTAGTCGGTAAGCAAACACCGTCGCCTGTAGACGCTTGCGATTCCAGATGGATCACAAGCGAGTTGCCGACCCTTTATTGATTTGAGGACATGCTGGCTGGACTTGAAATCGACTTGGTTGATGGAGAATTGACCATTTGACGATAGATCGACATGGATCACTTTAGTATGGTAGCACTCTAAAGCCCTCTAAGTTACGTATATGCCCCACAGTTCTGTACTCTAAAGTATAAATCAAGTTTCATCAGAGTCCATCCTATCACACATTTTGCTTCACTGAATTCTTATAATTAAAAAACATTCCTCTAAATTGGTATGTGGTATGTTTCTAAACGCACCTCCTAATATATCTAAGAAGCCATAACAATCTACCAATGCCGTGTTTAAAAGCGAAAAGTTACAAATCCCAAGGAAAATGGAATTATGGCCCTTAACACGGTACAACTGACTCGAAAATCATCAAAACTGGGATTGTCGCTTTGAAACATGACACTTCATAAACTACTTTTTAATTCTGTAGATCGTAGGCACATGATCGGTTCATAATACTAAAAGTTATTGTTTTTACAAAATCTTATAACGGCAAAGTGACAGTATATTCACTCGTTCACATAGAGCGCATAATGGCACACTGTTGCCGTGTGACGTAAAAACAAGAAGATAGTCGCGTCACTTTTACATCCAGAGACAGCCCTAACAGCTCAAACTGTTGACCTTGAGCGACATTTTTGCCCGAGTGACGCATCTGTACATTCTTGAATTTACGCAAACAGATATTTCAACAAGATATAAGCTATACATCTGAACATAAGCATAACGATCGTTAAACAAGTATAGCAATACTGAATAATATATTGAGTTGAATTTAAAAGCATTAGAAATATGTTTAACACTAAGTATTGTGAATAGAGGCACCAATTTTTATATATCGCCGGGTCAAAGGCAAAACCAACTATCTGCTAAAATTTACAGTTTTTGACTTTTATATACCATTCGACTCAAAATTTGCTTTTTTATCTAGTGGTAAAACCCACTATGTCGTAGGACTCACCATTACCGACTTATTGAATGCATAAACCGATTATTTAGTTATTTGGTCAAATTAAGAAGCAAATAGTTCGAGAAAAATATATTTCATCTAATAGTTCGAGAATCAAAAACGTATAAATCCTAATAATTTGTGTGCAATATTTGGAAATATATATGCAAAAAATACCATTTCGTTTTAGTTAGTTTTAGTTTTACATATTAATTTAAAAAAAGATGTAATTACTAATGGAAAAAAATATTATCTATATTTATAATTTTTTTGATCTTGAATATTGTAGTGAAATAGTGAAAATGGTCAAAGTATTAAAATACTATGTGAATATTGTCGGTTTTGGAATCGGGTATATCGATAATTCCCGGCAAACAATTTAAACAAATGACCTTGCGTATACAAAGGCGAATTGTACGTGCGAGCTGCCCCCCCTCACTTAGTCCCACATGTTCGTTGTTTGCCGGGAACTACAGTTCTTCAGTATCTTTTGAGCAAACAGTGGAAGCAAAACCGATTAAATTGTTAAAGTCGGTACTTCTCCACGCTGTCGGTGTCCCCCTCCCGCCTTACCGACCGTTAGTCAAATCTTGCGCAGCGAGCGGTGAGGTTGAAAAAGGTGTATTAATACGATTTAACAAGTTTTTCTGTGCGGTTTGTGTGTTATGTATGACCAAGGAAAATGATTTCTGATGAGCCAGAATCAAAGATATCTTTAAAACATGGGGTACCTCCAGATAGTAAGTACTTTTTAGTATTACATAGTTTTGAGGTTAGATTACAGCGGTGTGGTAAACTAAGTTTCGAATTACTTAAATAATAAAGTGGCAATTAGATAAAACGATTCGACTATAAAACTACAAGTTACATGATTGTGTGACCGAGCAGGTAGTCCTATTAGCAGGCACTTTAGGTAGGTAACTATGAGGTTAATAATTGCAGCAATGTGGTTCACGCGACAGGTCATCTTATTCCCTTCGAAAGCAAAGTGTGAGCCATGAAATACGGCTTTGGTACCTTGTATGGTGTAGTATCTATCTACCTCTGTAATTACGGAAACAATCACTCATTTATATGTATGCCTGTTAGCACAAAGTTAGGTACTTACTACCTACCTACTCGTAAACAATATAGTTGTTTAGGTAATCACGATAGTTACTTTTTAAAATTAGGTATAAGAAAAGGATGATAAAAATCTAAGTTCTTGGAAAGGTAAAGATTTCTAGGAAAGTACGATTGCTTACTTACGAGTATATTTTGATTATACTTTTTTATTACAGAAGACCTTAAAGACGACAATTTTAAATCAGATGATGATGACTCGTTAATCTGTCAAGCATATGATCAATTCCTTACACAGTCTGATGTTAAGAACCAACAAGGTAAGACCAGCAGTTTGCATTTACCCGCTCACAAGTAATACGTGTTATAATCCCTTAAATAGTTAATAAATACTTAATTTACATTTCAGTAAAATTTCCCCCCTTCTTCTATGGAGAATAAAAAATAATATTAAGTTTCTAAATGATTAATTCTTCTATGTTATGCGTAATTTGAGTAGATACTGCATTAGGGTATTGAAAATTGGTCTATGTGCATTTGAATACAATTTTTCCTACTTAATGTTGTTTTTTTTGTTTTCAGATAGATATATTATATTGGAGAATGATGATGTCTTTGATTTTATGCAACGAGAAAGGCCTGAGGAAACGAATAAAGACCAAGCCATAGAAGGCGAAAATGCCACGTGTGAGTTCAGAAGAACAGAAAATATAGATTTTTTGGAAGACCTCATAACATTAGAAGACTTGAGAGGGCCAGTTACATCTGCTTTTAAAAAAAATGCTTTTGATGACAATTTTGACGAGCCTTATATTGAAAATTTTGACGATCCTTCCATGCTAGAATCGGACGACTTCACTGATGCTTCTTTTATTGCCACACTGACGTTAAAAGAAATATTTGATAATAGCTGGATTGTCATTAGTAATAAAACACAACAGAAGGATTCCGTAATAGTTGCTACTACCGCTGTAAGCGAAATCTTTCAGCGAGCTTGGAAAATAATCAAACCCAAAAGTCGCTGGCGTGTACCGGAGCCCAACACTTGGAAGAGAAATGTGGCAAAAAAAAGGAGAGCTGATGGCCTTCCTTACATAACTGCAAATACATGTAGGCCGGCCAAAGTGCCAAAGACTGTAGACTGCTCAAGATGTAAATTCAAATGCTCCGTAAACTTTAGTGAAACTGACCGCGATAGAATTTGTAGAAAATACTGGGCTCAACAAAGCTATACTGCAAAGAAAAATATGATTTTAAAGTTGGTCGATGTAAATCCAATCAAAACTACAACTGTTCTTGATAGAAAACGAACTACAAGGAGATCTAACGCAAAGCAATACCATTTCTACAAAGAAGGTGTAAAGACGCAGATATGCCAAAAATTCTTTTGCAGCTCCTTATGTATTTCTCCTTCTGTTATTACAGAAGCGGTGGCAAATCGAGATACGATGGGGTTTTATTCCCACGATTATGATCCTCGAGGACGACACGAGCCTCATAATAAAACGTCCCCAGAACAAGTTGAAGATGTTCGGCGCCATATAAATTCTTTCCCTAAGATGGAAAGTCATTTTGTGCGCAAAGATATCAAACGTCAGTATCTAGATTGCAGTCTGTCAATTACAAAAATATATAGATTGTATGTAGAGGAGTGTGAAAATAAGGGCATTAATCCGGTGTCAGAAGCTGTATATCGGAACATATTTGGCACCGAATTTAACCTAGGGTTTTTCATCCCTAAAAAAGACCAATGTCTCTTGTGCACCAAGTATCATCGTTTGAATACCGAAGAGAAAGCTGAAATAGAAGAAGAGTATACACAGCACACTCTAAGAAAAGATGCATGCAATAGTGAAAAACAAAGGGACAAGGAGAGAGCAGAAAAAGAAAAGAACTTTATTTCGGCCTCCTTTGACTTGCAGGCAATTTTACAAATCCCTAGTGGAGATGTAGGTCTTTTATATTATTGTAGAAAACTTACTCTTTACAATTTGACAATTTATGAAAGCGCTCTTCCCAATGAAGCATTTTGTTTTGCATGGACGGAAATTAATGGCAGGAAAGGAAGCTGTGAGATAGGATCGATAATTTTACATTACTTGAGTGAAATTCCAAGTCACATCGACGAGGTTTCATTATTTTCAGATACATGTGGTGGACAAAACAGGAACCAAAACGTGGCCGCAGTTTTGTTATGGGCTGTCCATAAAATTGACAGCCTAAAAATGATTGAACATAAATTTTTAGAATCTGGTCACTCATACATGGAGGTGGACTCGATGCACAGCAGCATAGAATCGGCCCAAAAACACTCGAGCATATATTCAATTACAGAGTGGTTGAACATTTTTCGACGGTCTCGATCTTCACTTCAGTGCAAGGGAAAAAATAAGGGTCAAACTAAAAAACCCTATCATGTAAAAGAAATGAAGTACAATGACTTCAAAAATCTTAAGGAATTGTCCAAAAGTTTGATGTTAACTAAAGGAAAAACCAGTAATGGACAACGTGTCAAGTGGCTAAAAATAAAGAGAATGCGTTACATCAAAGGTGAAACAAAAATATTTTTTAACTACGACATGACTGAAAACTTCTTTTACATTGATCTCGGTATCGTCGAACCGAACATTGAACCTTCTTTGGAGTCACCATCACCAGCAAGAATACAAAACCAAAATCATCGCTATAGTACACGGCTTCGGTCTAAGCAAGTTAAGCTAGTCAAGAAAGTTATCAATGAACCGCCGCCAACAGCAACAAAATATGGCCCATGGTTTCCACAGATGCTGAACCCATTGTATAAAGAACCTTTGTGCATTTCAACAGCCAAAAAAGCAGATCTATTGAAACTTTGTGAAAAAGGAGTCATTCCCGATGAATATCATGGCTGGTTTCAAAGTTTGGCAGCTGATGGCAAAAAAGTAGATCGAGTGCCTGATGTTACAGTTTCTGACGAATCAGAAGAACCGGGCACTGATACTGATTGAAATAATGGTATTCTGATTCACAAAATCCTATTTGTAACAGTAAAATATTTTTTAAGAAACTTCTTTAATTTGTGTTCATTTAAAATAATAAAAAAATGCTAATTCTTGATATCCGTTAGTTTCTTTTGTTTTCGTTTATTTATTTTGTTGTACAGATCGGATATTAAACACAATGTAAAACGATTTTAGGTACTACAATCCAGTTATTTATAAGGTTATTACAGTTTTCCTTTCAATATTTAAATTCATAGCATGTTTAAATAGAATGGCAAAACCAACTATCTTTTCAGATTTTTTAAAAATATATGAAAACTGATGTCTTGGAAAACAGCCTTACAAGTCAAATTTCAAATATATTTTTAAACATTTTTTTTTATAAAATCTCTTCCAATCATAACAATTACTTTTGCAGATAAAGCTTGTTTTGTAATACAGAGGAAAAAACAACTAAAAGATGGAGTTCATATTTTATTTAAATTTTTTTGGACTAATGATGGTTATCAATTGCATTGTTCATGTAATTATTTGGTACATAGATAAGTATAGTATAATCTGTTGCTCACATAACTGAGATTTTATCATTAATTAGGTCCTTATTTCAATTCCAGACTTTCCAAACGGGTTTTCTCCAAAACGTATAGTGACTTTTTTGGACAAAATAGTCGGTTTTGCCTTTGACCCGGCGATATATCCATATAGGTATTACTAGGAACACAGGCTAGCTTCAGCGATAGTGAATATTCGATCGTACTCCTCTTGTCATAAAGGTTTAAATAGCATAAACCCAGCCGTATCATCTTTAACGAGTTTAATAAATAGTTGGAAACTTTTTTGAGCTCTATAGAGGTTCTATTCTTAATTATTTAGTCTATCGTTTACGTAGTTAGATAGGGGTTTAAGACAATTACATTGAAATATAGTTTTTATTAGGCCATTATGTATAACTTGACTTTCAATTCTGCCCATATAATATTCCTTACATTTTATACATTCTTGTTATACTTATACAATAAAATATTTACTCAAAAAAATGCTGAACACTCATATAAAAAAAATGTTAAAAATAAATGGATAACGGAAATTAACAGAAATATGGGAATAAAACTATAAAAAAAAAACATAATGTATCCCTGTCCTTTAAGAAGGACAAAAGCCAAATGAAAAGTAAACCTGTGTCCTTTATAAAGGACATGCCTAATAAACTGTTCTCTGCAAAATACATAGGGCTAGTTTAAATATATAATTGTCTCAACGCCCCACCCCAAAAATTTACTCGGCATTGATGGTAATGGTCTTACCCTTCGGGTCATCAAAGCGGTCCATCGTACGGATGTCCAACATCATCATAACGCCGAAGAACATTATGAAGAGTAGAATGAAGGTCACAAAGAGGGCGGCCCAGATGGGGGCTGAGAAGAACCCTACGCAGTTAATGGAATCACCGAAGACCAGGTCTGTGGTGGAGCTGTTGAAGTAAGGTTGAATCTGAAACAATCGTTTATTTATTCAAACTAACTAAACATAATCCCTGGTCGTCAGCAGAGTTGTGACTTATTTGAAATGACTTTAAAATGCAAATAAAAAATACGTTATTTATATTTTGTACTTGAATACTTTTTTTAAAGTATTTTATATTTTATTTGAAACACTTTTCGAAATGTATTTTATATTTGCTACCGTATCTTATACGACACGCTCGGCGTCTAAAAAATCGAACATCTTCAAAAGTTCGATGCAAGCGAAGATAGCTCTTAACTAATTGATTGTACCCTATCAAGATTACTATCATTTATAATTTATAAGGGACAATCTTACATACATCGAACCAGACCCATAGTAAGCTAAATAAGGCCTGTGTTATGGGTACTAACTAGACGACAATGTATTCAATATACAGAGTGTACCAAAAATGGGGTGTGAACCGACGACCCCATCAAACCCGACGTCTTCCGTCCGTCCTCTTAGTTTTTAGTGTTCCGTACCAAAATTGGTCCAACGGAACACTTATGCGATCACTCGGAGGCTGTCCGTCTGTCACAGCCAGTTTTTTCTTATCAGAACACGATACCTGTTATGCCCTTGATCAGTTCACACCCCATTTTTGGTACACTCTGTATATGAAAACTTAAATAAATACATAGATAACGTCCAAGACTCGGAACAACATCCAAGCGGCTTAACGAACTCGTAAACCGTCTTTTTGTATTTTTTTTCCTGACCTGAGACGGCCGCGACATCTCTCGATTTTTCTCGCAATACCTCTTGTTCCAAGTGTTCTAATAAGAGAGAGACGGGTAGTGCGAGAAAAATCGAGAGAGCTCGCGCACCGTCTCATGGTAGCCGTGCAGAATCGTTTGGACTATTCAGCGACACCGACGGCCGTCCGGCCCACGACATTGCGCGAATTGCGGCGCGGCAAGCGTATTATCTGTTCATTGCGCGGTCGAGACGCGCAACGCACTGCGGTTAGTTGGGGTCACACGCAATGAATTAGAATAAGAAAAAACAGGCAAGTGCGTGTCAGGCCACGCGCAGTGTAGGGTTCCGTAGTTGCCTGTCTGTCTTAGTTACATCGACGTGCGGTGCGGTTGCGTCGGCCGAATTTGTACGAAAATTGGCCTTTTCAATTACACATTAAGTTGGTTGACTATTACTCGGTAACTACGTTTGCCTACTTGTTCATGATAGTTTTCCTTTTAAATTCATTATATGTACTACTACCACGAATTTTTTCACATCCCCAGTGGTAGCCATTTAGCCGGCAGGGGAGGGGGACACATGACCCGAACTAAAATTAGGGCTTTAAAGCCCAATATCTCGCAAACGAATTACTGATTTGAAAAATGGTTTTAGAAAACCCATAATATTTTTGAACGAACTATCCAACGATACCCCACACCATGGGTTTGACGAGAAAAAAAAATTACATCCCCGCTTTAGGTGCAGGGGAGGTACCCTAAAAAAAATATTTTTCCAAATAGTATTGTACTGTTTTGTCGGCGTGATTGGTTTATATACCCACGCCGGATTGCAGTTTTCTAGTTGTTAGGGTTACTGAGCTAAGCCGAAGACGGACGGACATGGCGAAACTATAAGGGTTCCTCGTTGACTACGGAACCCTAAAAACCACTGCCGCCGCCGCGCAACTAAAGACCTTGGCTGTTTTTTGCGAATTAAAGCGGAGTATGTATAGAACACAAGACCGAGTGAGGAATGTTGAGACCCGAAGTCGCACTAAGCTGCGCTACGTTGGAGATACCATTACCAAACTCAAGTGGTGTCGGGCAGGACACCTTGCCAGGCAGAATTATGGTAGGTGGACTAAAAAGGTGTCAGATTGGTGGCCACTTCTATTGAAAAGGAGCGTCGGCCGGCCACCAGGCCCCTATTTCACCACGCTGACATATGTGACATGTGTATCGTTATTACCGACGTCATAGGCGTCCACAGGCTACGAAAAACGAAAACCTTACCATTGAGCAGGCTGCATGCTTGTTTGCTACCAGCGTAATATTTAAAGAAAAACTCCATATATTACATTAAAACTAACTACATTTGTAAAAAGCGGTTTTGAAATGTCTCGAAAAACACGACAATTGTCACGAAACCCCGACACAATCCTAATCTTATGTCGAAGAATATACAATTCTTCTAAGGACTATTGTTTTTCGTGACAATTGTCATGAGCTATTAAATTAACCAAAGTAGTACCTATTTATGGACGATATAATTAAAACATGTTGTAATTATAAAAATACCATGTTGGTGGCAAACAAGCTTACATCCCACCCGATGGTAATGGTGGTTAATGTAGCCCGTGGACGCCTGTGACGTCAGTAATTTGGATATGTCAGAAATGGTGACAATTGTCACTGTGGTGAAATAGGGGCCAGCGCGATGGGGTGGACGATATTAGGAAGATCGCGGGTCGCTTCTGAATGAGATTCGCTCAGGATAGAGACGGGCGCACTCGAATAGAGGCCTGTGCTCAGCAGTGGGTAATTACGGCCTGAAAAGCGTTGCGAATAGAGGCCTGTGCTCAGCAGTGGGCGTTACGGCCTGAAAAGCGTACTCGAATAAAGGCCTGTTCTCAGCAGTGGGCGATTACGGCTTGAAAGCGTACTCGAATAGAGGCCTGTGCTCAGCAGTGGGCGATTACGGCTTGAAAAGCGTACTCGAATAGAGGCCTGTGCTCAGCAGTGGGCGATTACGGCCTGAAAAGCGCACTCGAATAGAGGCCTGTGCTCAGCAGTGGGCGATTACGGCTTGAAAAGCGTACTCGAATAGAGGCCTGTGCTCAGCAGTGGGCGATTACGGCCTGAAAAGCGCACTCGAATAGAGGCCTGTGCTCAGCAGTGGGCGATTACGGCCTGAAAAGCGTACTCGAATAGAGGCCCGTGCTCAGCAGTGGGCGATTACGGCCTGAAAAGCGTACTCGAATAGAGGCCTGTGCTCAGCAGTGGGCGATTACGGCCTGAAAAGCGCACTCGAATAGAGGCCTGTGCTCAGCAGTGGGCGATTACGGCCTGAAAAGCGTACTCGAATAGAGGCCTGTGCTCAGCAGTGGGCG
Source organism: Epinotia bilunana (assembly GCA_947049275.1). NCBI lineage: Eukaryota > Metazoa > Arthropoda > Insecta > Lepidoptera > Tortricidae > Epinotia > Epinotia bilunana. The sequence continues at coordinate 6,007,245 of OX346276.1, read as the reverse complement.
ATTACGGCCTGAAAATGATGATGATGATATAAGTATATGTACCTTCATATTCTCGAAGTTGACTGTGATCGGCTGGCTCTCGTTGACGGACGTGAAGGTCACGTTCTGCGCGCAGCGGTAACTGAAGCCGAGCGGGCTGGACAGGTCCTGCGCGCCTTGGAGCACCTCTGTCACCGACGGCGTGGACACCGTCACGTGTTCTGTAAACAAATTTTAGTCAGCATCAGGGCCAGGCGTGGGGACTAGTGCCCGGTCCCTCGCATCTATGGGCCTGTGCCCAACAGTGGGACGTAGGCTGATGATAATAAGATAAGAACCGGAGCCTATAATGAATACCTCTACCCCCTTGGCTGCGGAGCACACTGCGACTGACGCAGCTGTAAGATAGAAAGAGACAGCAAACATTCATTTCATTCACCTTAAACTAACTATTGTCGCTGTGATTAACTAAGCCGTTCAGATGTGTTCCTTTTGTACTCGGGCCTCTCAAATTATTTATTCGTTCCTCTTGCGGTAGAGGTTATTGGGTGTTGGTGCTTGGAGGCCAAAATTAAATAAATATTAGGGGACAATCTTACACAAATCGACCTAGTCCAAACTAAGCAAAGCTTGTACTATAGGTACTAGACGACGATAAACATACGTATATAGATAAATAAATACTTAAATACATAAAAAACATCCATGACTCGGGAACAAAAAGTGCTCATCACACACATAAATGCCCTTACCGGGATTCGAACCCAGGACCTCTTGCTTCGTAGGCAGGGTCACTACCAACTAGGCTAAAGCGGTCGTCTTTTTTAGGGTAGCGGGGCGCCGCTTACAAGAGAGGTCTCGATCCTCGCTCTGGGTCATTTCTGGTGCAAAGGTTAGCGATAGCTATTCAGTGCGGTAATGCTGCAAAAATTTTGTTAGGCATGGACCACTTACAGAATTTCAAAAATACCACCGACCCCTATTGAAAATAAATATCTCATGTTTCATGTGTGTCACCTACGTTAAATTAAATTAAATTAAATAAACGTTTATTTCAGGCCGTGGCCCATATAGTTGTTAGTAGGTACAGACTTAAATTAATTAATGTTAGTAGTGGGTACATTCAAATTATTTATGAAGAGAAAGAGAACAGGACCGGCGCATCATTAAACATAAAATAGAATGATACAATTAAAATTAAAATTTGATATTGGAAATAAATTATAAAATCGTTAAGTGTGAACGAAGTATAGCTGTGGACCCCTAGCAATCATGTCACGGACCCCTAAGGGGTCCATGGACCACACTTTAAGAAACTCTGGGCTACTGTTATGGGCACCTTTGCACCTGGAGTGACGCGGGGCGGGTTATTCGATAGTTACTTAGTTTTTAATTTGACTTTGGTGGTACGTATTTAAGTTAAGGGTATTGTATTGTATTCTTTTGATTATTTACATTGAACAATATATGTAAAAAAAAAAAATTGTTATTAATATCTTTAACTTATATTATTTTAATGGTCCAAATGTACTTAATTACGAGCACAGGAGTTGTTATTGTAATTGATATTATGTATTATGCTGCCCTCCGACCGTCTTAGTCTGGGACCGGTCTGAAAACTAGCGCCGGGAACCTCGGCCCGGCGCACGCTGAGACTGGAAACCCTTTGCCCAATATATTCAAATTTGTTTGTTTGTTTCACTGTACTTGTAAATTAATATTAGTTTTTTCTTCTTTGTAGTATTATTTTATTTCCTTCTACCTTCCCCCCGCGACTTCGTCTGCGTGGGCCCGGGATAAAAACTATACTATATTTTAATCCAGGCTATAAACTATCTTCGTGCAAAATTTCATCCAAAACGGTTAAGCCGTTTAGGCGTGATTGAGTAACAAACATCCAAACATCCAAACTTTCGCATTTATATATAAATGCGAAAGTTTGGATGTTTATATAATATTATAATATTAGTAGGATGTAATTCTGGATATGTGTCATCATACAAATAAATGCCCTTACCGGGATTCGAACCAGGGACCTCCAGCTTCGTAGGCAGGGTAACTACCAACTAGGCTACATAGGTCGTCGTAGAGGATATTATTAGTTGAGATTATTTAAACGTGGCAGACTTTTTATAAAACTGTCATTGGAAATTGGAATCTTCTATCTTATGTTATAGTTGCTTTTTGAATGGAGCACTTGGATGCAGTTCGGCCAACTCAAATAATCTCAAGCATAGTTGTCACTGTCACATGACAATTTTCAAGTGGGTATAAAAGGGTCAAGGTCACATAGACGAACATTAGATGGACATAAACTATACATCCTACTAATATTATAAATGCGAAACTTTCGATGTTTGGATGTTTGTTACTCAATCACGCTTAAACGGCTGAACCGATTTGAATGAAATTTTGTACGAAGATAGTTTATAGCCTGGATTAAAATATAGGATAGTTTTTATCCCGAGTCCACGCAGACGAAGTCGCGGGCGGAAGCTAGTACTTGGATAAAAAACTAAAGGTAAAAGGTAAAAGACCTGTTAGACAGTAAGGACTGGATTAAAGCATTTTTCAAAAGAAGATCAACAATTTTTTTCCCTCCTAGCGTTATTCCCGGTTGTGCCAGGAGCCCGGGGTCCGTGTTGACACCTAATCCCAAGATTTGGCATAGGCACTAGTTTTACGAAAGTGACTGCCATCTGATGTTCCAAACCAGAGGGAAAACTAGAGCTTGTTGGGATTAGACCGGTTCCCTCGCGACGTTTTCCTTCACCGAAAAGCTAACAGTAAATATTCCGTACATAAGTTCCGAAAAACTCATTGGTACGAGACGGGATTCGAACCCACGTCCACCGCTTGACAGCCACATGCCTGAACCACTAGGCTACCCTAACTATTATTCATTGTAATATTTTTTGGGAGTGTTATGTTATTTCCCCTGAGAATCAGGAGCACTTTCAATCATCATCATCATCATTTCAGCCTATTGCAGTCCACTGCTGGACGTAAGCCTCCCCCAGGGTTCGCCACATGGCCCGATCTCCCGTTTTCGCCATCCAGTCACCACCAGCCACTTTTTTCAGGTCGTCGGTCCATCTGGCCGGAGGGCGTCCTACACTACGCTTGCCGAGTCGTGGTCTCCACTCGAGAACCCGTCTACTCCACCGATCATCGGTTCTGCGACAGATGTGGCCAGCCCACTGCCACTTCAGTTTGCTACACTTCTGAACTACGTCAGTGACTTTGGTTTTTTGTCGGATAATCTCGTTCCGGACTTTGTCCCTTAACGAGATTCCGAGCATACCCCTTTCCATAGCTCGCTGTGTGACGTGTAGTCGGTGGGCTAGTTTCACTGTCAGGTTCCACGTCTCGGCTCCGTATGTCATGACCGGCAGGCCGCACTGATTGAATACCTTGGTCTTCAGGCATTGTGGCAAGGGTGACTCGAAGATGTGACGCAACTTTCCAAATGCTGCCCAGCCAAGCTGCACTCTTCTGGTGATTTCACTCTCAAAGTTGTCTCTACCCAGCTGAAACTTTTGTCTTAGGTAGACGTACTCCTGGACAACTTCAATGGCTACACCTTCGACGGAAACGGGCACAGGGACGATGTGCTCGTTGAACATGACCTTAGTCTTGTCCAAGTTCATCCCTAGCCCAACGCGTCTCGAGGCAGCATTAAGACCGGACAGCATTTCCTGCAGGTCTTGCAGCGATTCTGCCATTATAACTATGTCGTCAGCAAAGCGGAGGTGTGTGAGATATTCACCATTGACATTGATGCCCATTCCATTCCACCGCAGGGTCTTGAAGACATCCTCCAGAGCATTGGTGAAGAGTTTCGGGGAAATAACGTCACCCTGTCTTACACCTCTGAGCAACTGGATGGGTCTTGTTTGGTGGTTCTGCATTTGGACGGACATAGTCGACATTTGGTAGAGACTTCTCAGAACCTCCACGTACCGCCAGTCGACTTGGCATCGCTGCAAAGACTCCAGAACGGCCCAGGTTTCGATGGAGTCGAAGGCCTTCTCGTAGTCCACAAACGCCATACACAGCGGTTGGTTATACTCCTCGGACTTCTGTATAACCTGCCGAACAGTATGGATGTGGTCCACGGTGCTATAGCCTTTACGAAACCCAGCCTGTTCCGGTGGCTGAAAGGCGTCAAATCTTGATGCCAGACGATTCGTGACGACTCTCGAGAACAGCTTATAGACGTGGCTCAGAAGCGTGATCGGCCTATAGTTTTTAAGGAGCGTTTTGTCTCCTTTCTTGAAAAACAATGCCACTACACCTCTGCTCCACGCCTTCGGGGTAGTCCCATTGGTTATTACAGAGTTGAAGAGCCTCTTCAACTCCCCAAGAACAGGTTCACCCCCAGCCTTAAGGAGCTCAGAGGCTACTCCATCTTCACCGGGAGCCTTCCCATTACTAAGCTGTTTGAGAGCCGCCTCGATTTCGTCGACATATACGTCTGGGAGATCTTCAGTGAAGTGGCGGGTAAGTAGGGCTCTAGGGTCTCTCGCGTCAGGTGTAGGCTTCGGTGCATGCGAAGCATACAGATGTCCGTAGAAGTCCTCAATTTCAGCCAGTATCCCCGGGACTGATGACGGTTTCACCATTCGAGGTAGCTAGCTTTGTCAGATGACTCCTCCCCAGTGTCTTGACCCCTTCGACCTTCGACCCCCGATTTCGTTCGATCGCCTCATGTACTAGGCTAGTGTTCCAGCTGCGAAGGTCGCGTCTCACCAAGCTCCTGATTTTCTTGTGGAGTGACTGGGGATCTGACAAAGTTTCCTCTGGTGTCTCACGTCTAAATCGCATCAAATCCAGGGTCTCGCTAGAAAGTTTGGACTTCCTATCTGACCGCCTTCTCTGAAAGTGCCTCGTTCCCACTTCGCGTATCACCCCAACAAAGCCGTCCAGATCCTCGTCAACATTTGCCGGGGTCTCCAGTGCGGCGAATCTATTTCTCAACTCCAGTTGGAATGCATCATGTCCAGCTTGGGGCACATTTGGACGAAGAACAGACCTCACCATGCGACTACGTTCGAGCTTAAAATTGATACTTAGGGTGCACAAGCCGGTGATCGCTACCGGTATTAAACCTGCTGATCACTGAGACATCCCTAACTATGTGCTTCTTGTCGGCTATGATGAAGTCAATTTCGTTCTTCGTCACACCGTCGGGGCTCTTCCAGGTCCACTTCCGTTGGGGCTTTTTCTGATAAAAGGTGTTCATACAGAACAGCCCCTGCATGCTAAGGAAGTTGACCAGCATTTGGCCCCTACGGTTTCTGCGCCCATAGCTATGCTGTCCCAAACAAGATTCACCGCATTCTTTTCCCACTTTCGCGTTGAAGTCCCCCATGACAACGGTATAATGGGTTTTGGTGGTACGATTCATGGCCTTTGACACATCGTCGTAAACGGCCTCCACCTCCTCATCTGAGCTGCTCGACGTCGGCGCATATACCTGTATGACCTTGAGAGAGTATCTCTCGGTCAGTTTCAGTACAAGGTACGCTACCCGTGCCGAGACGCTGCAGATCTCCATCACGTTGTCACGGAGGGCTTTGTTGACCAGGAATCCCACGCCACCCTGAGATTGTTGGCTCCCTTCCCTAAAGTAGAATAGATGGCCCGACTCAAGGGTTATCGTGTCCTCCCCCTCTCTACGAACTTCCGATAACCCGAGAACATGCCATCGTATCTTCTCTAATTCTACTTCAAGGATCTGGAGGCTTTCGTCCAGCCGTAGACTGCGTCCGTTGTATGTAGCCAGGGCCAATTGTTGGCAGCCGTCCGTAGCCCGGGGATTCCTAGCACCCCCTACCCTACCGTAACCAAGGCCGCTGCCGTGACCTGGAATAGTAGGGTGGCCGGGAACTGGGGGCCGTTTCTTTTTGTGTGTATCCATAGAGGGTATTGCCCGTAGTCACCACGCTGGGCAGGCGGGTTGGTGACCGCAGTGTATTTATGTGGACTGTGTTGTCTACACAAGAGGTGCTGCTGCCCACCTCTCGGATGGTCCCTTAATCGCCTTCTACGATACCCACGGCAAGAAATGGGGTGGTGCTATTCTACTCCGCCGGCACCACACGGCACAGCACTTTCAATAATAAAAATAAATTTGTCCAAATAAAATTTTCCTATAATGGGAAAGTATACAAATTTACGGAAATTTTGGAGCACTTCTGAGTAGAACTAAAATAATATTAGCAGAAAAACTCGTAAAAGAATGCGTAGCACTTTTTTAAGAAATGCTCAAAAAATATGGCACTAGACCAATGTGGACGAAAATTACAGCTGAATGGATGACGATTTTAAAGACCTTGTGGACAATGTGAAAATTCAATTGCATTTGCAAGCCTCATATTATAAATGAGGAAAGCTGTAAGGTTGTTAGTAGCTTTGTAAGTATATTGTGCATAATATCCGAAACTACAACTCTAATTTCAAAAATCATTTCACCCTTTTTTCCTGCGGCTCTGCCTGGGTTGTCTGGAATACTCAAGCAGAGCCAGGTGATAATAAACAACATATAATAATAGAAAACTTTCATAAGAATCAGACATATTAAAATGCGAATCGGTTTGAAACATGTCGAGAGATTTCGATATAAAATAGGTATACGAGTGAGTTTTCATTATATTTTAACCTATAATTAACTGACAATTTATGTTGCCTTTGCAAAAAAAAATAATTTGACTATTGTTTTACATCTGTCCTCATTAACACGTTCGCAACCAAGAACCCACCTGGTAGGCACTCGTAGTGCCCCTGCTAGGAGGGCGAGTTCGGTCGGTTTCTGGTGAAGTGTTCCATTTTTAGTCCGGTTGCGAAAGTGTAAACCAACTTCAGAAAAGGAGGTTATCAGTTTTTCCGAATCATTTATTTTTTATCTATGTTTCCTGATTACTTGAAAATGACTGGACGGATAAGGATTTATTTTTTAGTTTAAAAGGATATCCTTCCCAAGTGCTCTTAGTCATCAGGTTGGGATCTGATGATGGGATCCTCCAGAAACCGAAGGAACTTTACAAATTGTATCGGCACACTTAAGGCAATAAGGCTACTGATTTGAAGTCGGCTTAAACTTTGTCTAAAGTAAATTGTTCAATTCAACACATAAAAGGGGTCAATTTGCTATTTACTGATGTAATTGAAGATACTTACGCAAAATCCAGTATTCTTGGTCTTGTGTGAAGTGCAGCACAATGGTATATACTCCTGCAGTCAGTGTTGAATCCTGTATGTTTGCTGTTTCGTTAAAGGTTGAAAACCCAGTGATGCCCGTCAACACAGTCACATTGGTACCTTCATACAGCTTGATATCAGAAACGGCAATGAGCAGACCTTCGAACATGATAGTGCTGCCTTCTCCTAGAGTCTCATTGACTTGCCGACGGACACGGGAGTGACTCACAGTCCAGGACGGGAAGTGAGCAGTGTACACCGCCACAACCTTGTCGTAACGCTCCTGCAACTTGCTGAACATGTCCTCCATGAAGTCGTTGTGGCGGCGGAGCAGGTCGAAACGGGATTCGCCCTCTTTAGCATCCTTCAGGTTGATGAACAGGAACTTGCCACTCTCCGGCTCAATCTCAGCGGATAAACCGTTTTCTGTGAGCTTCACGTGATTAACCTTCTCTGGGTCAGCTAATTTGTTCAGCGCGCTCAACGCGTTCTCCACTGACGGCAAATAAGCGGAGTTACGTATGTTATCCCTAAGAAATGGGAACGAAGTTTTACCTTCGCTTTTGCGTGAAAAGTCCTCAACAGAAAGCGTTTCTTCGATAAATATCACCGTGAAAGGGCCCCTGGACAGCTCTTCCTTCAAAATACCACTGAATTCTTCGGTTTCCACCGTGTATAGGGGGCTCGCTTTGAGCGAAGTCTTGGCCAGGTCGCCCCATATGTACACTGGCACATTGCTTGCCAAACTTACCGCGCTAAGGGATAACAACGTGAACACTAAGCTAAACGCCATTTTGAAGGCTTTTTACTAAAGCTAGTGGACGTTTGTGGACTAAAAGTAAGTATTTAGCCCCGAATTGTCATAAAACGACAGAAAATGGGCGATGACGATAGACCATCGGTCATGTGAAAAGTGATCATATGATTAGTTTAGTTTGACGCTTCTCTATGGTCAGTTAGAGAGGCAGATGTAAAAAAAAAAATTACCCAAAGCCTTCATTTTCAATCATTTTCAGAACGTCTAGCACACGACGGCTGCGACATACTCGATTTTTATCGCTCTATACCTCTTCTTCTAAGAGTTCTAATAAGAGAGAGACGTATATGCGAGAAAAATCGAGAGAGCTCGCGTGACGTCGCGTGCTAGCCGTGCAGAATGTCTGATCGAAATAAAGTATTTTAAATAATATTTTTTCTCATTTATTTTGCAATATAAATACTCTATATTCGACTATTATTGTTGAAATCATATTGAATAAAAATATACCCTACCAAAGAGAATATAACCCTACTATATGGGTAACAAGGCTACCATAGAGAAAGGATAGAATAGAGGGATTCACTCACACAATTTCACCTGCACGGCTAGCACACGACGGCGCGCGAGCTCTCTCGATTTTTCTCGCACTATCCGTTCGTACCGCGAAACGAAAACGAATTTCGTTCGTGTATCTCCCTCTCTGTGGCACTTGCTGGTTCGAGCGACAGAGAGGGAGATACTCGAACGAAGTTCGTTTACACTTCGCGGTAGCCCCTCTTATTATTCTTCCAAGGTGTAACCACTACGTTCTATAGGTCCATGGTTCTTTGATGGTTCTGCGCTTGGAATAAGGATAAGCATGGAAACCGCGCTAAAATAGGTAGCAGAGACGTATACCCGTCCTGTACTTCCTTACGACATACTTAGGCGGCAGAAAAAGATGTATATGCATTTGTTATTCCTCAATTGTGTCGGTTGTCACAAGTTTTATGCAAGTTTGGTCTTTGCTAGGGATGTTACTGTGTCGACTTGTTTATCGATAAATTATACAAACTAAATTGTAATTATATATTTATAGTTTAATAAATAATGCACTGTGTGAAAAACGGTTTCCTTCAGTCGTCATAAAAACAAAATGCATAATTTTAAGTAGCATACTTCCAGAAACCATACCAAACTATTATCATAAGGAGACGCTACACGAGCGAAATCGGCAGGCCAGCATGCAGTTCTAGCTGAAGCGTGATTTGGCACGTGTCGATACCTGTCGGAAGCACGGCTTTCAAACAAATCAAGGTGGTTTCTATGGAGTACCATACTAGATTTCTCTGCATGCTAGGATCACTTCCGTTGTCTATCAGCCCGTCTGTCAAACAACTCAAAAATTCAATAATCTTTTTTCCCAGGAACGCGTGGAGGTATAAAGTTGAAATTTAAATCAATTACTTAAATCAGCTAAAATCGAACTTCTAAGTAATTCTAAGTAAAGATGCTAAAAAAATACGGCCGTAGGTATATATACCTATATACCCATATTTTGCCGCATATTGCCAAAGAGTAAGATTGAAATTCATCTGGTCTATGTAAAAACATTACTAACTCATACTTCTAGGTGTAACATTCATATTTATGTACGTCTTTGTAATGGCAGATGATAGGACTTGGTAATCAAATGCACAGGGTTAGTCACAATTCTGTTTTATTCAAGATTGCTCTCATTACAACTACCTTAAGTTGTCTTAGAGTGACGCTACATCTTTTCACACTTAACAGAAGACGACCGCACATAAACAATAGACCACTGGTCATAGACAAAGATCTAAATACTTTCTTGCCACAATACCACCCCTCAATAAAATATTTTACTCTGACCACTAAAGTACACCGTTGAACATTAAAGCTGTTAACGACCTAACCCCAAACAATACACAATTACATACTACAACACTAACAAATCCTATTTCTAAACCTTCTGCGTATCAAACAATAAACCCCTAAATTTTCTAAATAAGACTCCTCCCAAAGCTTTAATAAGATGTCAGCCACTTGCTCACTAGTGCAAATATACTTTAACAAGATAATGCCTGGCGTTATCTTTTCTTTAACAAAGCTTTGTTTAATGTCAAGTTGCTTTACCCTTGTAAGCCACCTTGTCATATGAGCCATCTTAATCGCCGACTGATTGTCTTCATATAGCACAATCGGTCCTACATGAAAATCAAAGACATTCGAGATGTCTTTGAGCCAGCACGCTTCACTGGTTGCGTGGCTCAAGGCAACAAATTCTGCCTCAGTCGAAGAAAGACTCACAGACTGCTGTTTTTTTGAAAACCACATGATGGTGCATCCCCACAGTTTGAAGCAACAGCCTGTTGTTGATCTTCGATCCTCACTCCCTCCCCAATTACTATCTACGTAACCTACACAACCATCTTCAGTGCATTCGTATTTTAAACAAAAATCTCTTGTACCTGCTAAATATCTCAAAACATTGAATAATAATTTATACAACAGCATAGATGCACAACTTTGATATCTGCTGAGCATTGCCACGACTGCACTAATGTCAGGCCTTGTCCCAGCTGCCAAATAAGCCAAACTCCCTACCAAGGTTCTGCACTTGCTCTCTATCTCTGCACTTTCCGAAGATTCTCTTTTTAATATATGAAAGTCAAAGTTTTTATCAATCGGTAACAACAAAGTTTTACAATCTGTCATACCATATGTCTGCAATACCTTCTCTAAATATCCTCTTTGAGACATAGTCGTACATTTTTTGTGTAAATCCTGTTTAACCTCAAATCCTAAGTATTTAGTAATCTTCCCCATATCCTTCATCTTAAAGGATTTACTCAATATATCTCACCTTGAATAAACCTTCTGCGTATCAAACAATAAACCCCTAAATTTTCTAAATAAGACTCCTCCCAAAGCTTTAATAAGATGTCAGCCACTTGCTCACTAGTGCAAATATACTTTAACAAGATAATGCCTGGCGTTATCTTTTCTTTAACAAAGCTTTGTTTAATGTCAAGTTGCTTTACCCTTGTAAGCCACCTTGTCATATGAGCCATCTTAATCGCCGACTGATTGTCTTCATATAGCACAATCGGTCCTACATGAAAATCAAAGACATTCGAGATGTCTTTGAGCCAGCACGCTTCACTGGTTGCGTGGCTCAAGGCAACAAATTCTGCCTCAGTCGAAGAAAGACTCACAGACTGCTGTTTTTTTGAAAACCACATGATGGTGCATCCCCACAGTTTGAAGCAACAGCCTGTTGTTGATCTTCGATCCTCACTCCCTCCCCAATTACTATCTACGTAACCTACACAACCATCTTCAGTGCATTCGTATTTTAAACAAAAATCTCTTGTACCTGCTAAATATCTCAAAACATTGAATAATAATTTATACAACAGCATAGATGCACAACTTTGATATCTGCTGAGCATTGCCACGACTGCACTAATGTCAGGCCTTGTCCCAGCTGCCAAATAAGCCAAACTCCCTACCAAGGTTCTGCACTTGCTCTCTATCTCTGCACTTTCCGAAGATTCTCTTTTTAATATATGAAAGTCAAAGTTTTTATCAATCGGTAACAACAAAGTTTTACAATCTGTCATACCATATGTCTGCAATACCTTCTCTAAATATCCTCTTTGAGACATAGTCGTACATTTTTTGTGTAAATCCTGTTTAACCTCAAATCCTAAGTATTTAGTAATCTTCCCCATATCCTTCATCTTAAAGGATTTACTCAATATATCTCACCTTGAATACTGAAAAATGAAAATACTAAATAATTGAATACTGAAAATACTGAAAAACAGTATATAGTCTACATGCAATAATAGCCATGTCTTAGACTTTGTACTGCACTTCGAGAACAAACAACAATCCTTTTCCGCCTGTACAAAACCTAATGATTTAACGAGGCTAATAAACGTCTCATTCCAATACCTGGGTGCTCCCTTGAGTCCATACAAAGATTTATTTAGTTTACCATACCTAGCGTCACATCCGTCAGGCAGTAATATGTACAACTCTTCATCCAAATTTGCATTTAAGAATGCGCCGCATACATCCATTTGGTTAATTTGTAAGTTTAGTTTAGTCGCTACTGAAACAAAAATTCGAAACGTGTTAAGCCTAGCTACTGGCGCATACACATTGTAGTCATCACCACAGTTTTGTTCGAAACCTATAGCGACTAACCTAGCCTTAAAAGTACTCATCCTTCTTCTTAAACACCCATTTTGAACTAACGGCACTTGCCGAATCCGGGATATTTTGGACCTCAGTCCATGTATTGTATTCCGTCATTTGGGCGAGCCCAGCCTTGATAGCTAGCTCCCATTTCTCCTTGTCCTTGGACTGCATAGCCTCAGCATAGGTTTTCGGTTCGCATTCATCGCTCACTACCATCATCATATCATCATACCTCTGCGGCTTCCTAATCTGCCGTCCTGACCTGGAGGTTTGCTGAGCTTCTGCTGGAACTTGTTGAGATTCCGCAGGAACCGACTGCTCAACCACCGGAACCCCTTGAATTGTCGCCGGGATGAATTCTGACTCCAAATCTGAAACAATATCTTTATCTGATGAATCCTCTATGTTCTCAACATCTAGGAATTCATCCTCATCCTGTTGGGCATCTCTTGTCGGGACCTGCTCGTGGTCAATGTCCAAGGATATTAACAACTCTTCGGCTTTATCTTCCTCATCCGACTTATCATTTGGTGGAACACAGGCTTTTCCTGACAACACAATGACGTCTCTTCGTATGTCAACAAATCTTTCGGCAGGATAGTAGATTCTATAGCCTTTAGACTTCTCGTAGCCCACAAACATACCTTTCTTTCCTTTAGGTTCCCACTTTAAACGCTTTTCTTTGGGAATATGAACTGCCACCTGGCTGCCAAAAATCATTGTCAAACTGCTTAAGTCAAACTGTTTGCCTTCCCACAACTCCAGTCCGGTTCAAAACAAAGACAGCCATATTGATAGCCTCTGACCACAGCTCTTTGCCAAGACCGTTTATCATAGAACGTGCAGCCTCCACGAGGGTACGCATCTCTCGTTCTGCTCTTCCATTCTGTTCTGCGTTGTATGGGATCGTAGTTTGATGCGTGATACCCATTACTCCGAGCAACTCATTAACTTCCCGATTTACGAATTCCTTCCCATTATCCGTCCTCAAGACCTTCATTTTCTTGGACGTATATCTCTCTGATGTTAAAATATATTCTTTAATTTTTTCTGCCACTTCAGACTTCCTCTTAAGAAAATAAACCACCCTGTAGTTAGACAGGTCATCCTTTAAAAGTAAGAAGTATCTTGCCCCTCCGATAGAAGGCACTTCCATGGGTCCAGCCACGTCACCATGCACCAGCTCCAACACATCATTTGATATACTCGTACTCGCAGTAAAAGGCGTTCTATGTATTTTGTTTAAGGCACAGTTCTCACATGCCTTGTCACTCTCTGCATATTCAATACCATGCTTCTTCAAAGTGCACTTTACGAGCTTATTATTTTGATGACATAATCTCTGGTGCCACACATCCAAAGAACAGATGGCTGCCACATCTTCTTGCTTTGATTTCGTATTTAGCACATAGTAATTTGCTACCCGGGATCCCCGTCCACAAATAACTCCGTGTTTAGTAATCAAACATTCGTCATTTTGCATTGTTACCTCGTATCCCTTATTCGTAATTCTCAGTACTGACAGCAAATTAATTTTCATCCCTGGTACATGCAGTACGTTACTAAACGTTGAATTTACAAACGTTTTGCCGTTATGGACCTCCATTTCCATCTCTCCAGAACCCAACACGGGCAAACGCCATCCATCTCCGACCACAATAAATCGATCTGTTACTGACTGGTAGTTTGTCAGTTTTTACTTATCCCCTGTCAGATGTTCGCTGGCCCCGCTGTCTACCACCCAATTCTCACCAAAAAGGTCACTGCCCGCTGTCATAGCTGTTACCAAGAACGCATTATTTTGTGACGAACTTGAAAACTTCGCTTCTTTATGATGTGTGTTTTTTAGCCTGGGAAAGTCTACTTTTAAATGCCCAATTTTATCGCACACAAAGCACCTCCTGTTCTCAGACGCATATTGGCAATGCTGTGCGAAATGTCCAGCTTTACCACATTTGAAGCATTTCTTGCTTGACCCGCCAGCTTTGTGATTCTGATTCGTATACAAAGCCGCATTATCCTCCTCTACTCTGGAATCTCTGGCCTTCACCCTCTCTTCTTCTATCAAGAGTCTTGCAACTAGATCATCGCAGTTTTGTTTACTCGTCTCTACCGACTCCCACGCGCATATAAAATGACTGTACCTCTCTGGCAAGGACATTAGGATTTTTGTCATCATAAACTTGTCAGACACCTCCTCGCCACCTTGTTTTAACTGGCATTTCAATTCCTGTAATTTGGATAGAAAAACAGCCAAATCTCCTCCTTCGAATTTAAATTGTAGGAATTTTTGTTGGAGCATGAGCGTTGTCGTCGCTGATTTTGGCTCAAACACGGTTTGCAACTTGCTCCAAATCTCTTCTGCTGTTTCACAAGTTAATACATGTACCACTACATCCTCGCTCAATCTTGTAACTATGGTGGACTGTGCTCTTGCGTCTCTTTTCGTCCACTCTACCTTATTGGCCACCGTTATTTTCTCAGTGCCATTAACTATATTCTGCTCCCCTTAGCGTGACTGACACTTGGAATTTCCACACGCTCCAGTTTCGCTGCCCTTCTAGCCTCACTGCTGTCGATACCGTGGGTCACACACGGTATCCATCTTTCCTTCCTCCTTCCATCTTTGCTTTTTTTCGCCACGTGTGTTCCCTTAGCCTTTTATCGCGACCACCGCACGACCTCCAAGGCTCCTCCTGGAACCTCTCTTCACGTGTCTCCTCGTAAGCCTCCGAATAACCTCTACCCGCAATCTTCACCTATACAGAAATATGACCCGGCAGGCCCATAACCTGATAGGACTTGGTAATCAAATGCACAGGGTTAGTCACAATTCTGTTTTATTCAAGATTGCTCTCATTACAACTACCTTAAGTTGTCTTAGAGTGACGCTAGATCTTTTCACACTTAACAGAAGACGACCGCACATAAACAATAGACCACTGGTCATAGACAAAGATCTAAATACTTTATTGCCACAACAGCAGACAAATACAATGTGGGAAAAGCATCTGCTTTGAGTCGTCTTCATTTAAATTTCTTATGAGTTAAAAAAGATTTTTCTATATACTGATAAATACATCCATGTCAATGTCGATAAGTTATTGTTCCGAGTTCGATAAAAAATACACATCACTATGTAAATAAACATAACCTCTTTAATCCACATAAAAGTCTTATTTACTTGCCGATTTTGCACGAATAATTGATCATGATGATATTTACATAAACTTCTAATAGTAATTATTAATTTTAGCTTAGATCGTTACATTAATAACATCAAAATCTATTGAAACTTACTGGTGAAAGCTTAATGGTCCCTGAACATTTTCTTTTCTTCCCGTATGGGACGTACAACCTTCAATCGCACAAGACATTTTCTTATATTCTACAGTAAACTATAAAGAAAGTAAATTTTACTGTATTCTAATGATTTAGCGCGGAACAATACGCTAATTAATTATTTTTCCCTGAGACGGTCCGCTTGTTTATTGAAAATATGACAGCTGCTATAATGCGAGCAAGTTAAGGAGTGACGTTATAACACTTACTACCAAACAATGATGACATATTTGATTTTGCTGGACTAAAAGAGATACAAAAGAGATCCATTTGACATTTCCCGAGTTCATTTTAGTGACAACCTACGAAAATGTGAAACCGAGTACGGATTGTTGTCTCATTCACTCGCCAACTATTGATATACGCAAGTGAATAAGGTAGCTGTTGCCAAGCTTTTATTTTAGCCCTACCGGGTTGGTTCTGCGTGACAACTTGACAAAGATGTAAGCATAGACAATACAACAAGTGGGAACGAGATTTTAGTTTCTATGCCAATGCCTCGATGCCAATGCTCCTAATTAAAAAAAAATGCTGTCAACTGTCAACAAAATGTCAATGTCTTGACGAATACGAATATTGTTTTGTTTTGTTGATTTCAGATATTCAGAGTAGTTTTACGACGATAAATAACTCCCATTCCTGTTCATTCCTTAGACAATCACAAAGTATTAGTGTGTGTGTTTATGGGGTATACGTCACCAGGAAGTGGGAGTGAGCTCAGCAATGTCCGGCGTGCAGTAGCTGGTGCTGGAGCCGGCGATGTCGTTGGACGGCGCGGAGGCGGTGCGGGTGAAGGAGGAGCCGGAGTGGGGGGAGAAGACAGAGCATGAGGTCAAGGAGGACCTGGACCTCATGCTCTGACTTCTCCCCCCACTGAGATCGAGGCGGGCGCACAGGCCGGTCACATAGAGCATGAGGTGAAGGAAGAGCCCGGGGCGAGCCAGGGCGCGTGCGGCGTGAGCGCGGGCCGGCCTGTACCGCGACCACATGGTGAAGGAGGAGCTCGTGGTGGGCCCCGAGGAGCTGCATCAGCCCAAAGTGGTCTTGGTGCAGCCAGGTTGGTTGTTCCAGTCTTAAGCACTTATTTATGAGGGTTCAAACTGGCATACCATATCTCAAGCTCAAGTGGCTTAAAAATGGTTTGCAAAGTTTGAAGAATAACTTCGTGATACATATTTTTTACATACAATTGCTGCAAGGTAAATAGAAGATTACTTTTTTATTTTTTGATCCCTGACTGTTGGTTTAGTAAGACAAACCCAATAATAACTCACTCACGCGGGGAGAAGCTTACATTACATGAGGATACTCAATTGCCCTTGTAGTGTTCAAAGTTGAATAATAAAATAAATAAATAAAAAGCCTTTTTATTTCTGGGTGAAAGTATAAAATATAAAATGACAATCTAGGATTTAAACCTAATATTATTGTGAGATATCACACCAAAACCCTTAGGAGGTAAAGCCCTCTTCCAGATTCTTCCATTTCTCTCCGTCTTGGGCCTCCCACATCCAGCTGGCCCCTGCCACTTTTGTTATGTCGTCTGACCAGCGTGCCAGTAGCCGGCCTATTTTTCTCTTACCGATGGGCCCATTCCAGACTGTCGCTTCAGAGGTCCATCTTCCGTCCTGTAGTCTAGCGACATGGCCAGCCCATCTCCATTTTTGTTTCTGGGCCTGGCTTAGTGTGTCTATAACTTTTGTCTTGTCTCTGATTATGGAGTGCCTGATCTTCTGTATTTTTTTAAGTTTTAGCATACTCCTTTCCATTCCCCTCTGGCATGAAACTAACATCCTTTTTGCTTTTGATGTGAATTTCCATGTTTGACATGCGTAGGTTAAAGTTGGGAGTTAGCACATGTCCATAACTTTCTTTTTGAGCTGAACGGGCAGGTTACTCTTTAAGGTCTCTTTTAAACTCCAAAACCTGTTCCAGGTGTTTTTGATTTTTCTCTCAATCTCATTTTCATTTGATTTGGTATTGAAGCTTATTTGTTTCCCTAGGTAGATGTAATGATCAATATATTCTATTCTATTGGTTTTGGCGAAGTTTATTTCCCAGCCCTACCTTTTTGCTCTTAGTTTAAGGTGTTGCACATGTGTTCCAGGTTAGAGCTGCTGTTTGCGAATATGGCTATGTCAAAGTTGAATATGGTTCTATATTTTCTTTAGTTCTTTGAAGTAAATGAAAATGGAAATATATATTATATAATATTCAATAAGTTGTATTTGTTTATAGAATTTCTTATTTTGTAATTAATAATAACAAAGATTTTGTATAGTTGGCATGCTCACATGTACTGTTTCACTTTTAAACACCTGATTTATTTAGTATCTCAAAGTTTAGGGGTTTGGCTGAGATTTTCAATCTTGTTTTATAGGCTGTTTTCTATGCTTCGCAGAAACCCATTGTTTTTTTTTAAGTATGGCTTTTACCGCTTTCTTTTTTAGCAAGGTGGATTTGCCAATATCAGTTTTTTGACATATTTACACATGAGGAGAATGTTCGGTTTAATTTTGACGGTTTTTGGGGGAGGATCAGTCCGGAAACTTAAAACTAATAAAAATTATTGACATCACAGACAATCACATGACATTTACAAACGTTATGAAAAAAGAGCGGGAAAATGGATGACAGAGTGTTAATCATGCCAAAATGACAGATATGGTGGAAAATGTATCATTAGAAATAAATTAAAATGTCTAATAGAAGAAGAGATTACATGCAGAGTGGAGTATGTTTTAAAGTCTACTGTTGTGTACTTGAATATATTTCAAAAGAATAGCAGTTATGGGAGAGTCCATTGAACAAAGAAGCGAGTAGAAATTTATAGGATGTGTGAATGTGGGCTTGATGATGGTTCATTGAGTCACATATCTTTCAACTATCCTAGGTTTAGTTACTAAATGTACGACGTATTACCAAAGAAAATCCCACCCATGTTGTTGTCCTTATCTAAAAAACTCTTGACATGTTAGAATAGAATAGAATAGAATAGAATGTTTATTTGTAAAGTCATGTACATAAACGAAATGACAGATGGCGACTTACTAAGATCAGGGAGAAAACTATGGTGAGAGATGTTGTCAGAGACATTAGGAAGAGAAAATGGAAATGGTCTGGCCATATGGTTAGAAACAAAATAGAAAAATGGACCAAACATATTACAGACTGGTTTCCAATATACAGGAAAAGAGGAAGGGGAAGACAACACAGAAGATGACTTCCCGCCCAAGTGGACAAGATTGGCACAAGATAGAGAGACTTGGAAAACTTTAGAGGAGGCCTATGTCAGTGAAAACTGACAACCTGACGCAATAAAATAAATAAACAAATAAAACAGAATAATACTAAATTGTACAAAGTCAGCGAATAAAGGCAATTTGTATTTGTACATGAGGTGTTCAGTTTATACAAAAAGGCTTCCATGACACCCTGTTAGGGCACACAAATGTTCTTATAAGTAACTTAATTCTATGTTATCCTGGCTAACGGTACAGACTACAGAATAACAACAAGAAATATTTTATTGATGCGTGTACTGCTATTGCAGCGTCACTCGGCACAGCAGAGAGGAGCGCTGCGGCTGGCAGGGCCTGTTACGTCAGGCTGGAGCACATGCGTGTGGACCTGCAGCGCCGCATCTGCAGCATCGGGCCCCACACTTACAAGTTCCGATTGTGCCTCGGCACTCCTCACGACAATAATACAAGTAGGTAGAGAAATGATTCATCCAGCTTATTCTAAAGGTGCGTACGAGTTGGAGCAGCCTCGGGTTGAGGCACGCACGGCTTACCTGTTTTGCTCTAATTCGAACGCGCCACGCGCATGCATCGCGCGAGCGGCGCGCGGCGAGCCGCTTAGAGTCGGTCTTTTGACCGTGCTCAAAGGCGCCTCAGTGTGCGTGCCTCGCTTAAATTGGACGTGTATTCGAGCGTGCCGCGGACAGAACGATGTAATTCGGTAAAGTAAATGTGCATCACATTAATTACGATTTTTGTACAACTTTTTCATCCACCACCAAGGCGATTTCCTCTTCTTTTTGTTAATAATTCGGTGAATTACGATAGACGCAGCCGCGACTGTCATCGTGTCCGACGCCATTTTGAATGACGCATAATGGCGGCTCGCCGTGAGCGCGCTGCCTCGCCCGCGCATGTTTATGTGCAATAAATTGGCTAGCGAGCAGCTCGCCTCGAGGGGCGAGCATGCCTCAGCCTGAGCCGCTCAAATTCGTACGCAGCTTATATTATGCCTGTTAGGAACCACCTATTTAGTGTACCGGTTTGCGACCTCTCAGACTAGATCCTATTACTTAGTCGGTCCCAAAGTTCTGTCACTGGCATATTATTTTTAAATATAGAAGATGATTTTAAGAAAATTTTATTGCATTCCATTTTTGAATGTTTGACAATTATTTTAAAACAAAAAAACAGTCATTTGTTGCAATTTCTCACGATGGAGTGGACATTGAAAGAAAACCGAATAGCTGTTTTAGCATTGCACCGCTGTGGGCACTCGCCAAGTACCAATTTCAAGTTGCTCAAAAATTTAAAAATAACGCTTAGGTTTGTGTACCGTACTATTGATAGGTACAATTAAGTCTCCAGTGTTGAGGACAAGAAAATAATTGGCCGGCCTCGCTCCGTACGAACACCAGCAGTGATCAAAGCGATCAAGGCGCGCATAGCAAGAAATCCTGTCCGAAAACAGAAATTGATGGCTTTGCAGATGGGTGTCAGTAGAAAAACCGTCAAAAAGGTTTTAAACGAAGATCTTAGTCTACGAGCATACAAAAAAAAGCGTGGGCACTTACTTAATGCCCGTCTAAAAACAATAAGGCTTAAAAGATCCCGGAAGTTGTTAAAGCGGTACGCGAAAAATCGACACCGTGATATCCTCTTTACAGACGAAAAGATTTTCGATATTGAAGAGAAGTACAATAAACAGAATGATAGAGTGTACGCTAGGAGCTCTGAGAAGCAGGAAAAAGAGTTCCGCGGGTGCAACATGGGCATCATCCATCATCAGTGATGGTCTGGTTGGGTGTATCTTATTACGGGCCAACTGAGGTTCATTTTTGCGAAAAAGGTGTCAAAATCAGTGCGAAAGTATACCAAGAGACAGTTTTGGATGAGGTTGTCAAAGATCTGCCCAACACGCTATTTTCGGGACATAATTTTGTGTTCCAGCAGGATTCTGCGCCAGCACACAAAGCCAAGACCACTCAAGCCTGGATTGACCGTCAAAAAATCGACTTTATAAGACACGAAGATTGGCCTTCCTCTAGTCCGGACCTTAATCCTTTGGACTATAAAATTTGGCAGGTCTTAGAGGGGAAGGTCTGTGCTAAACCACATAAAAATTTGGAGAGCCTAAAGTCATCTTTAAGAAAAGCAGTCACTGAGATCGATATGAAAATGGTGCGTGCTGCGATAGACGACCGGCCGCACCGATTAAGGGCCTGTATTAAAAACAAAGGAGGTCATTTTGAATAATTTTGAGTAATTTTAATTCTTTATTAAATGTACTTTAAATCGGTATATAATTTATTAAAAATTGATTGCTACTTTTGTTTTTATCATTATTTTCATTTGTGACAGAACTTTGGGACCGACTACGTATATACTTCTAACAATGATTGCATAATTCTGTACGAATGCTATTGCCTCTATGCGATGATACGAGTATTTTGTCCTTTAGTTTAGGTTGCTTGGGTTACCAGTTGTCTCCAATTTTACAGGACATCCCAATTTTCAACATTGAAATTTGGTCATGTTCCAAAGTTCGGTGAACCCTATTCGGGCCAGAATATGTCCCAAATTTTGAGAAATAAGTAAATAAAACCAATGAATTTACTTTTTGTACCCTGTCAGTATGAAATGCGAAAGAATCAACTGTACAAACAAATCAAATTACATTCCGAAAATGCTGTCTCGCTCGCTTGCTAACGTGAGCTCGATATGCTGTGCGCTTTTCTCGCGCACGGACCAACCTGCGAAATTTAAATGAAAAATGATCATTTCAAAACGAATGGTTATTTTGTTATTTTAAATTTGGAAAAGATTATATGGGTTTTTTATATAAAATATTTTACTCTATGTAATAAAACACGAAACAATAGCCGGTTCCACATTGCACGCATGCCTCGGGCGAGGCGAGCGGCCGAGCAACCGGCCCGTTCGCCGCTTTGTGTGCCGAACTGTTCGCGCGAGGAAACGGACGGTTCGGTCGAATATTAGTGCTAGTCCGAGGCAGAGATGGGCATTAATCGATTAACTTTTTAATCAACTAATTAATCGGCTAAACAATGAATCGTCACAAGTTATTCACGATTAATTAATCGACCAAATGTTCGATTGACGAGTGGATTAATTGTAATTTTAATCGACTAAATTAATAAATTTCACGATTAAAATTAGGAACACGAGCAGTGATCAGCTTCCCCGTCACTTGACCACCTATGCATGTACCACAGTCATATCTATCAGCTAGAGCTGCTTCTTGCAAGATCATTAACGATGCCGCCAAAGACAAGATGGCATCAAAATGAAAACCATCAGTGCGTCTCCGCGAAGATCTTCGAAGCACTGCAGAACAAAGATTTGCTAATAAGTAATAACACGCGGCACTTAAGGTGGTTCGACGACCATACTAAACGTTTTTTGACATTCGCAGGCTAAAGGCGTGATATTTTAAGAAACTTATGTAACACACTTTCATATATTGGCTTTCCGTTTGCGCGCATTTCCTCCTTTCCTAGAACCAATTTGTATACCTAAAGTAGAATAATTTTAGAAATTCGGTTGTCACGTGATACTTTGGGAAAACGATTATTCTCAAATTACTCTAGTTTATACAAGTTTAATCTAGGAAATGGGGAATTTCGCGCAAATGGAAAGCCAATTTATGAAAGATTATTACATATAAGTTTCTTAAAATGTCCTATTTTAGCCGTTAGCCTGCGAATGTCAAAAGACGTTTTGTATGGTCGCGAACCACCTTAATAAAAGTGAGCATAATTATACCTCTATCGGTTGGTGGCCGAGCCCATACATAGGTATGCATGTGTGCGTGGCTGCGCTCACGAATCCTCTATAGTAACAAATCAGTGTGCTGCCAACCGGCGTTCGTTTCACTCGCACCCGTCTCGTACTTACCAGTGGGGACGACATCTACCCACATTCGTAAAAAATTACTGCCGTATTTGGAATTCCGCTGACTTTCGACCATAATGTACAAGTTTGGAAGATTTACAAGAGTCGGCTGTGGTACATTGCATACAATTGCTCAAGCAACGGACGCGCAGAGCAAGAAACAACTAGCCATTTGGCTGAGCGCACTCAGCGGGAGCACCAACGAGCTCACTGTGTATTTAGCGCTACCTAAGGACATTCAGGAAGTGCCCTATGAAGATATCATAAGCTTGCTGGACTCCAAAGCGCGCTGGTTTTGGCGAGCGGCATAACTTATTCTGCGACACAGCAACGAGATGAGTTATACCCACAGTGGGCAGCTAGGCTACGGGGCCTTATTATTGCGTGTTTTTAAACGTAGAAGACGCGCTACTTTACCGTTTTGTTATGGGAATGAACTCGCCGAAAACATACGGTGCACGCGGGTAGTTAGGCGCTGCAGCGGCAGCGGCCGGCTCCACCGCCACGGCCGCGGGGATCTTCAAGATTGCGCCTGGAGATCGTTGGAAGGAAGGAAGTGATAAGCCCAAGTGTTCCGTGTGCAGTTATACTAGTTTACATGCAAAAAGTATAATAACAAAGGACATATACGCATTTATGAGTTGTCGGTCGGATAAAAATCAAAATCCCACGAAGGTCAATGTTCTGTCAACGTTATCGCCGTAACTCTCACATTATTTCGCTTCTGTTTAGTGTCCTTTTTAACACTGCAACTCCCCGCTATCTCAAAGAGCGTTTTAGTTATTTGAATTCTGTTAGATCTTCTAACAATTTGCTATTAACTGTGCAAATCAAATCAAATCAAATCAAAATATTTATTCTGTAAATAGGCTTATGCTAGCTCTTTTACATGTCATATTATAACTATATATTTATATATATTCTATTTTAACATAAATGCATCCTTATCTTCTACGAATTCCTTTACAGTATAATAAGCTTTCTGTAAAAGCTGTCGTTTCACAGTTGACCTGAATTTATTCATTGACAATTCCGTTAAATTAGATGGTAACTTATTATAAAAGCGCACACTGTTCCCCATGAATGACATATTATTTACTCTATTTAAACGTAATCTCGGAATCGCCAATTTATTTTTATTTCTGGTGTTATAATTGTGTATGTCACTATTCAATTTATACATGTCTATATTTTTCCTTGCATACATTATAGTTTCGTAAATATATTGGGAAGCCACAGTGAGAATATTGATTTCTTTGAATTTGTCTTTAAGAGACACTCGTGTTCCCAAATTATATATGTGACGTACAGCACGTTTCTGTAAAACAAAAATTGAATTGATGTCAGCGGCTTTGCCCCATAATAATATGCCGTAAGACATGACGCTATGGAAATATCCAAAATACACCAGCCGTGCTGTCTCAACATCTGCAAGTTGACGGATTCTTTTCACCGCGTATGCTGCTGAACTTAGTGCTGCCTTTGTCATCTTCCAAATTTTACAGTAGTTCGTTCACCTTTAAGGCTATTCGACTGTGGAACTCTCTCCCTCTTCATATAAGACAAGCTAAATCTATCGGCAACTTCAAATCTCTTCTTAAAGAACATTATTTGTCTTTCCCCTAACCCTGATTGTCTTACTATTATTATTATTGGCTGACTGTTTATGTATTATACATCTATTTTTATTTGTGTTATTTGTATATATGTATGATTGTGTATGTATGTTTATATATAGAGCTATTTATGTACATGCATTCATATAATTATTTTGATTTTTGGCTTATTATAATCTCTGCACCACCTACTACATAATCTAGTTTTATCTCTTTCTCCGATACCCAAAGGTTGTCTGGAAGAGATCGCTCTTCAGCGGTAAGACCGCCTGTTGTCTACCTCTACCTACATGTTATTGTATTGTTTTTCTTTTTAACTGCTTTGTTTGTGTGAGGTGTGCAATAAAGAGTATTTGTATTGTATTGTATTGTATTGTTCTGGGCGCCTTAACGCGGCAGTTTTTGAATTTACGGAAAAGTTTATAAGCAACTTTTCCGTAAATTCAAAAACTGCCGCGTAAATACGCTCTAAACACGCTTTGGACGATAAGGTCCTGAAAGAATTATGTCATAATGATGCGATTTCGGTCGGAAAATTATGAAAGTCCGAATAGTTCCGTAATCCGGATCCGGGGCACTTTATCTCAGCAATTTTGAAGCTTAGAAAAAAATTGTTCAAACGAAACATGCCTATTTTTATTACAGGATGTACACAATAAGACCATAAAAATATGGCATTAATATGACACCCAAGTAGTGACACCAAATCCCAACTGCACGTAAAGTTACCCTACCGTGTGTGACCACCCTAACTTGAGGTGTCCTGCCGTTTGACCAAAAGTCATTTGGCGAAATTACACTTGACAAACGTTTTGAAAAAAAATGTTTCGCCAATTGATCATTTTACTAATAGTCATTTTACAAATGAATCACTTTTCCAAATGATCAACAGTTAAATTTACATTATTATAAATAATTATTTGGCTAAATGAACATTTAGCAACTGAGTTATCAGACAAAACTACTATTGGTCTAAAAACGTTTGGTACAATGTATTATTTGACAAGTGGTTCGTTTATTAATAAATCTCATAATAGATATGGTCTGGGTCAAATACATACAGATGTATTGCAAAATTATTTTCCTTCGGGAAAACTCGGATCTTTATCGGAATACGATGACACCCGAACTGTCAATGAATTATCGTATTAAATCAGTGAAATTCTCATATCCATTAATATGGAACTTTATTGTTAAGTGTCAAATGTCAAAATGAATAATGTTGTTGTATAATATAGAGATGTTACAACCGCAACAATTATTAGGTACTGAATGGGATTTTTAAAACCACTTTCTGTAACTTCAAAAATAATCAGTTTTATTGTCACTACTAAACAAAACATTATCTCCGCTTTAAAACATAATTAAAAGGACAACAAAATAAAGCTTATCGGGAAATATTTACAATGATAAAATTCAAAACCTGTCTATATTTTATATTTGGCGTCCCTCTCGTACCTAAAAATAACCTGCGTGTGAGAGGAATGCAATCGATTCAAAAGGTTTCATAGGCAATTTCACGAAAGTTATCGCCACAACCGTTGTAATGAATGATAGAGGATTTTTAAAATTGGTGTTTTTTTTGCGTACCGATTGCAAGTTCAGCAGCGAACTGATGGGATGACAAAATGTTTTTTGTTAAGATTCTCACATTGACTCAATCACTTCGTTCATTCGTTTTTCTTGCAATCAGTACGTAATGTAACTGGGTGTGGTTTCATTCATTTCAACTTTGGTAAAACTACCTATACCTACCTAACATTACAATTTCATCGTATTTGGATCGATGTTTTCAATATTGTCCATTTCACAATCTGAGTCAGTCATATCATCGTCAGATTCGTCAGTGCTGTCATTGACGTTAATAACAATCCTATCAATGCGATCATCCATAGAGTGTTCCTGTGAGAGGTATTCATTTTCACATTTGATAGCATGATCACAAACTTTCTTCCATTCTTCCGGGCCAATAATATTTATTTTTTCTTCAATTTTTTTTTTTACTGTACCCAAATTCATATCTATGTTTCTTTTTGATACATAACCTTTTATCTGTGACCATATATTTTCAATAGGGTTGAAGTCGGGGTGGTATGGAGGTAACCTTAACACTTCGTGTCCATGTTGATGTAAAATTTTGTCAATGGAATATTCTACAAAGTCTCCTTTATGCCGGCAAATAATTTCGTATAATTGTATTTTGGTTGACGATGAATTATGTGGAATATTGTATTTTTTTAACCAGTTTATCATAAGTGGCTTTGCGGTATTAGAGTTGGACGGACATTCCACATATTTATTGTGATAAGCAGCATTGTCTACTACTAGTACAGAATTTGGAGACAAGTTGGGAATAAGTTGATTCCGTAACCATTTTTCATAATTAACATTATTCATGGCATCGTGATAATCACCAGTTTTATCAGTAGACCTATACATAAGTAGAGCACCCGGTACAAATCTTTTGGCACTACCTGCATGTACTATAATTAGACGTTGACCTTTTGAAATTAACTGTTTCACTCCTTTATCCGTAGAATCGATCCAGCACTTTCCTGTTAAATGGGATGTGTGAACATAGGTTTCGTCAGTATACACAATATCTCTGCCTTCAGATCTGTACTTCCTTATAAGGTCTATGAACTTTATTCTTTTAAGTCTAACGTCATCTTTTTCCATCAGCATTTTCCTATTATTAGTAATTTTCTTGAATAAAGAACCCATTTGGCAAAGTATTTTTCTTAGTGTAAAATCGCAGCTCTTAAAATTCATCGTTTCTATTCATTTGGACTTTAGTACTTTTATAGTAGGGACCTGTTTATAAATGAGATGAAAGTTATAAACCATTCGTTGTATCACTGCGTAGTCAAAATCATCAAGATCTAAATAGAATTTCTTGCGTGGTCTACCCAGCTTAATTTTGTTTGTGTTGGGATTTTCATTACTTCTGTATTGTTCTTCCTGGTTCAAATATTTTCTAATTGTTGGTCTAGATATTCCTGTTGCGTCCGAAATTCGCTGTTGAACTTTCCTAAAATACTCTGTCGTTTCTATTTTTGAATTTGCTATTTTCCGATATGAAGTACAGGTAAATATTAAATATAATACCTTGAATTGGATTTTTTAACCGTTTTCGAGATTTCGGCATGGCTATACAACCTTATTATAAGTAATCTGAAAATATGATTAAAATTACAGCGAATTTGTAAATTGCGGATTACCACTCTATATAAGAAGCAATTTGAGAGAACTTTTCCGAAAAATTACGAAGGAAAATAATTTCGCACTACATCTGTACTTAGATATTATTTCGAAAATAATTATTTATTAATGCAATTAAAAATTGCAATTAGAGTAAACATGGAAAAAACCGTTAGGTACGACGACGAGCGAAGCGAGGAGGAGTGTTAGTTTGAACTGCGAACATACGCGCGAGCCGAGTGAGCGAAGCGAGCGTGCCGCGGCAGCGGCCGGCGAAGCGCCAGAATCGACTATGTGTCAAATGTCAGTTCAACAAATTCATTCTCACGGCGATAAGAGGGTAGCGGATAAAATTACCCAACAGACTAAATCGTAATGTTTGAAAAAGAAGTACTTTTTATGAAATAACATATTGTCAAATGACATTTGGACAAATTCTTAATTTGCGAATCATATTATTTGGTGAAATGATAAAAGGTCAATTGACCTTTTATTACTTAACCCATTTACCCAAGTGTAGTGTTTGCTAATTGATCATTTGCTAAGTGAGTTTTTGTAAGGTGATACTTTTGTCAAATGTCTCGTTTGCCAAATGATCATTTGGTGAAACGTTGTTTGTTAAATGACCATTTGTCAATATTTTTTTGGTGAAACATTAGTGAACCCCCTAACTTGAATATTCAAAAATTCATATCTCGCGAATCCTGCGATATTTTCATTTACTTTTTTTTCGTAGTGATAATGCTTCTTATAGACTATTAAATAGTTGTTAAATAAAATACGACCGATGTAATATTATCGAGTTTTTTTTTTAAATTGATGATATCATCCTCTAAGAGTCATCAATTCAAACTTTTAGCAAATCATATTGGTATTATATCAAAACTACCTCTATATATGCATATAAGGATCTTTATAAAAAGAGGCATGAAATGTGAGTAATTACAGTTTTCATGTTTCTATAGATTTCTATGGCTGTTTCTCGATTTATCTAAAATATCAAAACGATGGGACACAGAACTGTGGGAGTTTCAATGTTCGCTATCATTTGATAAAGTTCATAATTTAAACATTTAAGTAGACTCGCAAAAATTAGTAAAAATCCCACACTGTTCTACTTACGGTTTTTATATAGGTAAGTTTTTGCGTACTATCCATTCCTGTATCCCACCAAATACCTGTTAGGAACCTTAGGTTATAATTAATTGGAGGTAAGGAGCCAACGAAAAAAGCATAGAAGTCTAACTCGCGCCGTAAAATGGCCCCACAGAAAGGGTGCCATGGTAGGCGGGGCGTCAGAACGATGCCAGGCAGCCGTTTAGTTCAAACATGGCTGCCGTGACAAACTGTTAAACAAACCAAATGTTCAATTTCAATAAATATGCCTTGTTGTGCTGTAAAATGGTGTGCGAGTCGTTCGGACAAGCACAACAAAAAGATGGATCACTTTTCACGAGTAAGTAAAGCGATAACACACACACACACACACACACACACACACACACACACACACACACACACACACACACACACACACATACACTCTAACACTCGCTTGGTTCCATGAACTTCATGCTTCATTTCATTAAATTGATCATAACAAACATTTTAATTTTTAATTTTGCAATCTTAACTATGTAATTAGAGTTTTAGCCATATAGTAGAATAGAACAAAAATGTAACTACTACTATAAACTAGTTAAAGCTAGTTCATCAAAATTTATACTTATTTAGTTAATTGGTTAAGCATAAAAGCATAAAACAAAATTATGTAACCTATAGGAAGAGCGGCGCCATCCAACACAGGCATTTTTTTTTGCCTACCGGGTGGCTCCATCGCCTTAGATTATAGACAAAGTGTATCTTACAAAATAAAGAATTTAGTTTATTTTATTTTATTTGATAAACATATTATTTAGATTTTATTGTTATGGTCACATTTTGTACGGCGATGGTGTCATGCCAAGAGACATCAACACTTTTTTAATAACTTAAAAGACATAATTAATAATTTGGTATTTTTATTTATCTAGTACCTGGGCGACCGAGTCCCACTCGGGTGAAAATAGAGCGAACTAATTTTGCCGGATATGAACAAAGAAAAAAAGCTAGGATAGATTTTTCACCCCCGTAAACTCTTATATGACAAAATATAACCTACAAATACCGGTCGCAGAGATCGCGAACTTGGCGGACGTCCCTGACATGAAACACATCCAGAAAGTATGGGACACTCCTCTGCTCAAATCCATTCACGTTTCTTTAGTCGAAAATAGTCTAAACGACTCAGAACGCGGCCGGCTCTTGGCTGTCTCCTCACATGAGTCAGGCCACTGGCTTAACGCTCTTCCCTCACGCAACATAGGCACAGTTCTCGACCCAGGTACGCTAAGAATAGCTATCTGTTTAAGGCTGGGATCCCAAATATGTGTTCCCCATACTTGTGTCTGCGGCAAAGGTGTAGACCAGCTAGGTAGACATGGCCTATCATGTAACAGAAGCGCCGGCCGCATGTACTGCCATGGTACCATAAACGACCTGCTGCGTCGGGCGCTTGCCACTGCCTCCATACCTTCGTCACTAGAACCTCCTGGTATGACGAGAGACGATGGCAAGCGCCCGGACGGAGTAACTTTGGTACCGTAGAAACTCGGTAGGGCCCTGGTGTGGGACGCAACATGCGTCGATACGTTCGCACTGTCCCACATACAGGCAACACGGTCTCAGGCCGGCGCTGCGGCTGATCAGGCCCAATTACTTAAGCGCCGCAAATACTCTTCTCTAGTTCAGAACTACGAGTTTGCGGCGCTTGCAGTTGAAACGATGGGACCCTGGTCAGCCGACATGAAGGCCTTCATGAGGACCCTGTCGTCGCGGCTGGTCCACGCCTGGGGACCCCAGAGCTGGCGCGTATCTTTCACAAAGGATCGCCCTTGCGGTCCAAAGGGGAAATGCCGCAAGCGTCATGGGGTCCATGCCGCAGACAGAACTTTTGGACGGACTATTTTTTTTGTAATTAGTTGAGGCGGACTCGTTTCCCGCGCGGCTTAGCCCATCACTAAAGCGGCGTGCGCTAAGCCACAACACTAGTTTCCGCGAACCGCACTAGGAGCGTCGCGCGCGCCGGCCGAGTCGCCACGCCAGTTCGAGCCAGACACCCTTAAAGCACGGTCACGTCACTCGTCCTTAGGTCCGCCCCTCTCGCGACATTCCGCGTAAACTCCGCGAGTACTATTTCTGTGTTATTTGTAAGGTTCTACTATGTGCCATTATAATAAACGAATGTGAACTATATTAGTGAGTTTCAATCTTCATTACACTAGTTGAAACCCACATTGGTGACCCCGTGAATAGTGAATAAAAACATTACGTAACTTATAGTTATAGGTACGTGAACTTAATTCTTTTGTGCTGTGTGGACACGATCACCGTTATTCGCATTACCGAAACATTATATTATTCTGTGCCGAAACACAAAGTGGACTGTCGTAGGCAAATCATTGTCCGTGTTTCTGAAACCGACTACCATGCACGGTGCTGGCGAAAAGGACGCCGAGGCCGCAGCTGCCGCCATCGCCGATGCTGCTGCTGCCGGCTCAAACAATCACCCTAGCCCCAACGCCCCCGCCGGGAATTACCCCGTCGCCGACAACGCCGCCGCCGCCGCAGCCGCCGCCGCCACCGCCGCCACGGGCGGTGCCGCTCAACTCTGCCCAGACGCCAACCACACGCCGATGCCGCTGCATGGACAGTTGATGGGTTATGAGGTAAGCCGTGTAGGCATTCGAGTTCCGCCTTTTTACCCCGACAACCCCGCTGTATGGTTCGGTATCATAGAGGGCCAGTTTCACGTAAATAACATTACTAGAGAACTGACAAAGTTTTACCACGCTATTTCACAATTAGACCCAAAGACAGCCGCGGAGGCGGAAGAAATTATCACCTGCCCACCTGCGATCGATCCCTATACAAAACTAAAACACGTTCTTATATCGCGTTTCTCGGAATCGTGCGAAGAAAAAATACACCGCCTCTTAGAAAAAGAGGAAATTGGGAGCCGACGGCCTTCCTAATTTTTACGACATCTTAGGACTTTAGCTAAAGGGGCAGGTTCCGACCAGATGATAAAAACAATATGGATAGGTAGACTACCTACACATATTCAAGGCAATCTAATATCTCAGCCTCCTAGCATGTCGCTGGACGATCTCGGTGACTTAGCCGATAAATTGTACGGCATAGCGCCTAACAACCATCATCTGGTACAACAAGTCCACCTGCCTACACAATGTAATTATTTTGCGAGTACAAGATTTAACAACGCAAATCCCACAAGCGCTGGAAATACAGCCCCCGCAGCAGACTACCCGTATTCAGGTGTAAACCATATAGCTGCGACACACAATCATTCCTCGAGCGCTTTCCCGCTAAACCATAACCAACCTTTTGACATGCAAAATATGCAGATGCAAATCAACGAACTTACACGAATGGTCGCAGCACTCACCCGAACACAAGAAAATTCTAATCGACCATACCCTCGCAACAGAAGCAGATCTAGATCCCGCACTCGCTACGCTAGCAACAACCTCTGCTGGTACCATACTAATTTTGGTGCCAATGCACGCAGGTGCGAACAACCGTGTACATTCGTTAAGGAAAACCAGCAGTAGGGTTGTTAGAGGCGGTAAGCAACCCTACCAGCATTCCTAAAACATATCCTAACCGCCTTTATATTCATGGACCGGGCAAGCAAAAAAGACTACCTTATAGACACAGGCTCAGATGTTTGCGTCTACCCTTATAAATTGCTTAAACGGCGACGCCCTCCATCAACATACATACTCTATGCCGCAAATTTAACACCTATAAGAACATATGGAGAAATTGAAGTCAACCTTAACATCGGACTACGGCGCGACTTCACTTGGTCGTTCATTATCGCAGATGTCAGCAGGCCTATCATCGGTGCTGACCTGCTCACTAAGTACGGCCTCCTTGTCGACCTCAAGAATAGACGCTTAATAGACCCTACAACCGGTATGGGTACTCCAGCAAGACCTGTTATTATTGATGACTCCCCATCTATAAAGGTCATCGCAGGTACAACAGTTTACCATCAGCTCTTAGCCAAATTCCCGTCCCTTACCAAACCAACAGGCAACATAGACAACTTCAAACATAACATCCAGCACCACATCAAAACCACTCCAGGGCCTCCCTCCGCCTGCAGAGCAAGGCGTCTTCCTCCTGAGAAGTTAGAAGCCGCTAAAAAGAAGTTTGACGAACTTCTCCAGGAAGGCATCATAAGACCCAGTGACAGTCCCTGGGCCTCCCCATTGCACATGGTGGCCAAGAAGTCAGGAGGGTGGCGCCCTTGTGGTGACTACAGGGGACTCAATGCCCGCACCCTACCTGACCGTTATCCTCTCCGCCACATTGAAGACTTCGGTATGTCTCTCCAAGGTTCCACTATCTTTAGCAAAGTAGACTTGGTCAATGCATTCTACCACCTACCCGTACACGAAGTAGATATCCAGAAGACAGCAGTGATAACACCCTTCGGCCTCTTCGAGTTCCTTAAAATGCCTTTTGGTCTCCGAAACGCCGCTCAAACTTTCCAGCGTTTTATAGACGAAATCACCAGAGACCTACCATTCACCTTTCCGTACCTTGACGACATATTAGTAGCCTCTACGGATGAATCCCAACACCTGCAACATCTCAAGACCCTTTTCCAGAAGCTCGAGAAATACGGAATCATCATAAATACCTCGAAGTGTTTATTTGGCCAAAGTGAGATTGATTTTTTGGGATACAAGGTATCAGCTTCCGGCATAGAACCTCCATCATCAATGATCGAAGCCATCCAACAATACCCAAAGCCACCAACAGTCAAAGCACTCCGCAGATTTTTAGGCGTTCTCAACTTCTACCGGCGTTTCATCAAAAATGCCGCTGATATGCAAGCGCCGCTCAATAATCTGCTAAAAGATGGCGTCAAAGGCAACGAGCCCGTACATTGGTCTTCCGAAGCTGACGTTGCATTCGAATTGTGCAGACAGAGCCTCGCCCACGCCACTAGACTCACACATCCAAAACAAAACGCTGAGCTGTCACTATACACGGATGCATCAGACACAGCAATGGGGGCTGCCCTCCATCAGAAAGGAGACAACGGCTGGGAGCCGATCGCATTTTTCTCCAGAAAATTGACTTCAGCTCAATCCAAGTATAGCGCTTACGATAAAGAACTGCTTGCTGTTTACCAGGCCATTCACCACTTCAGACACTGGTTAGAAGGAAGACACTTCACGGTTTTCACTGACCACCGACCGCTAACATTTGCGTTCCAACAAAAGCCTGAAAAGTGCAGTCCTCGCCAGTTCCGCCACTTAGAATTTATCAGCCAATTTACAACAGACATCAAACACATCAGTGGCAATGAAAACATAGTCGCTGACGCCTTTTCAAGAGTCGAGGCCATCAGTCAACCAATTGGTTTTCAAGAACTCGCTACTGCCCAAGCTTCTGATACAGAGCTCCAACAACTTCTTAATAACAACCAAACAAGCTTACAAATTAAAAAAATTGTTTTACCGAACACGAATACCCCCATTTTTTGCGATACTTCAACTCCCGCAGCCAAACCGTTTATTCCAGCAGCACTTCGACGACAAGTGTTCGATTCACTGCACAACCTAGCGCATCCTGGCGTTAAAGTGACAATTAAACTAGTCTCAGACAGATATACATGGCCCGGAATCAGAAAAGAATGCGCCACTTGGTCACGTTCGTGCCTTGCATGCCAAGCATCAAAGACCAGCCGCCATATCACCACTGCACCTGGATCTTTCGCGCCCCCCAACACCAGGTTCGAACATATACACGTCGACTTAGTGGGACCTCTGCCATATTCTCGAGATTACAGATACCTCCTCACAGTAGTGGATAGATTTTCCAGACTTCCAGAAGCTTATCCACTAAAGAACATAGAAGCTGAAACTGTAGCGCAAAAGTTGTTTTCCGGATGGATATGTCGCTATGGCATACCACTTCGGATAACCACAGACCAAGGCAGACAATTCCAATCAGAACTGTTTTCATCTCTGTCTCGAATATGTGGTTTCCAGCATATACACACCACTCCGCATCACCCAATCGGAAACGGTCTAGTCGAGCGCCTTCATCGGCAGCTCAAAGCAGCTCTGAGGTGCCACTACAACACATCGTGGACAGATGATTTACCAGTGGTGATGATGGGCCTCCGAGCAGCCTACAAAGAAGACATAGACGCCACGCCTGCCGAAATGGTTTTCGGTCAGAATATCAGACTACCCGGAGAATTTTTATCACCTGCAGCATCTACAGTTCAATCTCGGTCAACATTTGCATCTTCACTCAAAGCAGCATTCCATCGTTTAGCACCAGTCAACACATGTTCTCATGCCAAAACATCAATATTCGTTCACAAGGAGTTAGCCTCAGCAACACACGTATATGTCAGAAGATTCAACAAGACAGGTATGCAAAATCCGTATGAAGGACCTTTTAGGATCGCTGACAGACAAGACAAGACCCTAACTATCATTATCAACGGTTTACCACGCGTAGTATCAGTCAATAATGTAAAACCAGCTTTTATAGATGTGGATGACACTGCTCCTACTTATACCCCTGTCCGGCCTGTTCCTGTACCTATACCATATGAAAAGCCAGCAGTTGCAGCCCAGCCAACACCTGCACTCATGGCAAAATCACAGCAAAGTCCTGCTACGACAAGAACAGGAAGAAAAGTCAGATTCCCTGATAAGCTAAATCTTTAAATATGATACCGAGCGACTTCTCTCTTCTACTTTTCTCTGGGGGGGGAGTACTGAGGCGGACTCGTTTCCCGCGCGGCTTAGCCCATCACTAAAGCGGCGTGCGCTAAGCCACAACACTAGTTTCCGCGAACCGCACTAGGAGCATCGCGCGCGCCGGCCGAGTCGCCACGCCAGTTCGAGCCAGACACCCTTAAAGCACGGTCACGTCACTCGTCCTTAGGTCCGCCGCTCTCGCGACATTCCGCGTAAACTCCGCGAGTACTATTTCTGTGTTATTTGTAAGGTTCTACTATGTGCCATTATAATAAACGAATGTGAACTATATTAGTGAGTTTCAATCTTCATTACACTAGTTGAAACCCACATAGTTTTAATTTTTTCGTTTTATTATTTTTTATTTAGTATCAAAAAGAAATGTATTATAACTTAATTAAATCCCTTCATTTATTTAAACTTAAATTATAAAGTTCAGAAATCGTTCACGTTAAAATATAATACTGGAATGTTACATTTAGACATTTATCCGATAGTTGTAAGATAATAAGAAAACCTATAAATAAAAATACTGGTTTAACAATAGGATAGAATCTTTAGTTGACTCCATCATTGCGATCATCGTAGACACCAAGGTATATTTTTTTTGTACTTTTAGTAGGTAGCTAAAATAAAAAATATATTTCTTAAACTAAAAATATTACGCGAACGTTATGACAACTAAATAGCTTCTTGTTGCATGTAACCATTCATCGATTATTCGTTTTCGTTGTCCCTGTCATATAGCTGTCGTCCGACGTGATGCACGACGGCTAATCACAGTAATGCATTCGTAAAGTGACCAATCGCATTAATTTGTGTTGGGTAATAAGAATAAGAAATAGGCTAATATTTTGGGTAGCTGTGATTGGATGCGCAGTTGACAATGCGCATACCGGGTTTTAGGCACGTATTTGGGTAGAAATTTGTAAGGAGACGCCTGCTAAGGTTTTTTCGTTCGCTGGAGGTAAGGCATAATTTCAATTTGTTGGTGGCTGTGTGTCGGATCATACGTGGTGAGTCAGATTGTCCGGTGCTCCGGATATCCCCAGGATAACTCTCAGGGCACGGCGACGCGATTTATTGGCGGTGGCGGCAGATCACACTGTTTCACGCAGGAACTCGCCGCTGATCCGCGCTCTCTCACAACTCAATGCGCTCTTGGCATCAGCGCCGGAGTGCGACTTACTTGCGTGGGGATGGATGTATGTGTGCGGTGAATTTCTGAGCTTCTGTGAGGAGATGGGTGACAGGCAATCAACTGTACCAATGTAATAGGATTCAAATTAATAACGTAGTGATGCTAAATGGATAGTAAACCATGAAATTATCGTAATAAAATATAAATTATACAATGTAATTAAAATCATAAAAGACCGAAACAACAATTTACCTGATTTTCTATACAACGATTAGTACAATTGTGCAAATGTGACGTCATACTTGTGTGTCTATCAGTATGAAGCGTTTTGCGCTGCCGCCAGCGAGGTCAGTCTGTCTAAAATTTTTAGGTATTCATGTTCTCCCCTCCTCTCCCGCTGACCCCGAACCGGGTCAGCATTTAGTATGGAATTCCATACTAAAAAAAATAGCTCGGGAGAGGAGGGATTTGTAGTTGCTCCCATACAAACATTTGTTCCTCTCCAAAAACTGCTTCGAATGACATCATAAAAAAATCTTATTCATCATCCCTATTATATGTGTTTTTTTTTGTCTTTTTTATATCTCGTTTCATGACGCAATTTCTTCAAGGGATCTTAGACCATCTAGTGTTATAGTCGTGGATATCGCTGTCGAGTTTGAAATCATGGAGATTTTTCCGCACATAGTATGTATTGAGATGCTACAGTAAAGCTGCGTACGAATTTGAGCGGTTCAGCCTGAGGCATGCTCGCCCCGCGCGGCGCGCTGCTCGCGACCCAAATTGTTGCACATAAACATGCGCGGTTGAGGCAGCGTGCTCGCGGCGAGCCGAATTGTGCGTCGTTCAAAATGGCGTCGGACACGATGACAGCCGCGGCTCTGTTCATCATATTTCACCAAATTATATTAATAAATTTACGAACAAACTCGATTAAACATGCACGGCTCATCCACTTGCTCAAATGCATACGCGCCTCGCCCACAAACAAGTCGGAACGTGTCGCTCTGCCCGCGGTAAGCTCGGATACACGTCCAAATTACGCGAGGCACGCACACTGAGGCGCCTTTGAGCACGGTCAAAAGACCGCCTCTGGACGGCTCGCCGCGCGCCGATCGCGGGCTGCTCGTGCACAGCGCGTGAGCGCGTACGAATTTGAGCGAAATAGGTGAGCCGTGCGTGCCTCAACCCGAGTCTGCTCTAATTCGTACGCAGCTTAAGACTTTTCGCGTTCTGTGGCTCTAGTATAAGTTTTACCGAAACAAAACGTTACGACCGCGTTCGCGTTTAGCTGGCAAATCCCATACAAATTGAGGGTAAAACGCAAACGCGATCGTAAAGTTTTGTTTCGGTAAAACTTAT
Organism: Epinotia bilunana; assembly: GCA_947049275.1. NCBI lineage: Eukaryota > Metazoa > Arthropoda > Insecta > Lepidoptera > Tortricidae > Epinotia > Epinotia bilunana. Next base: position 5,969,413 of record OX346276.1, on the reverse strand, counting down.
ACTAGAGCCTCTGTTTGCCGATCGGCGTGGCTCGCCGAGGCACGTCTACACTGAGTGCGCAGGCTCGGGCGAGGCCGAGGCTTGTTTCCAGTGCGCATCCGGCTAGTTACCTATAATATAATTTTAATAAAAATAGAACCATTGTAATATATATATAAGCCTAGATATAATTAGCTTAAGAGTGAATACAGCGGCCGTTAAACCTTTACTATTGGTAAATGCATAAATAAAAAACAAAAAAAGGTAATTAATTGTCCCAAGTATTTATCAAATGGCCTGAAATATTAAGGCTAGAATCTGGTAACCCCATCGCTAACTGTAGCTGGTCGCGCAACCCGGCAGCAGCAATGACCCTACTGCGGAATTTTAGCTGCTCTTTAACAATATATTTTTGTTGAACTACCACAGTCCGATAAAGAAACATATCTTATCTTAATGTGTTAGTAATGTCAAATATTGTAATTTCAGGGCGAGCACAGCAAGAATACCGAAGAAATCAGCGGAAAATGAAATATTGAAAGACTCATAGACAATACAAATGTGGTCAATGTAGTTACTGTACAATTAAGCAAAATAATTTAAAACGACATGAAAAGAAACATACTGGCGAGAAACCATACAAATGTACCCTATGTAGTTACTCTACTATTCAGCAAAGTGCTTTAAAACGTCATGAAAAAAGACATACTGGCGAGAAACCATACAAATGTGCCTACTGTATTTATACGAGTCCTCATAAAAATTCTTTGAAAGCTCATGAAATGGTACACACTGGAAACCAACCATACAAATGTGCCCTATGTAGTTACTGTACAATTGAGCAAACTAATTTAAAACGTCATGAAAAGACATTCTGGCGAGAAACCATACAAATGTGACCACTGTAGTTACTCTACTATTCAGCAAAGTGCTTTAAAACGTCATGAAAAAAGACATACTGGAGAGAAACCATACAGATGTGCTCTATGTAGTTACTGTACAATTGCGAAAACTAATTTAAAACGTCATGTAAGGACACATACTGGCGAGAACCCAAAAAATAAAAAATAAACCCTGGTCGCGAAGAACACCTAAAAGTTCTGCGTGTTATCGTGTGCACGGCGCTAAGAACACCTATGTGTTATGGCCTTATGGTGTGCACTGTCCGATTCACCTTCATGCTTTCAATGCTTTCAACTAAGGTCCATTCGAGGCCGAGGCCACACTGCAATGATCGGAAATAGAATAAAATAGATCGAAAATGCAATTTGATAATGGTTTACTGTTACCTCAAAAGGAAAATAAGAACGCTTAAAGGATCACTTTGTTGTTTGTTTGTCTATCTGTCACGACCCTATTTCTCAGGAACGCGTGGAGGTATAGAGTTGAAATTAAAACCACATACTCAAGCGTGCAGTCCGTTGAGGCTATTAAAACTTCAAACTTCGTAGTGAACGCAATTAAAAGATATGGCCGTTAATGCCGCATAATTGCGTGTCTGTAATTTTTGTCATAATTCATACACCCGCAAGGCAACCGAAACCTATGGGGTACATCCCGTTGCCTTAGAATCATGAAATTTGGCAGGAAGAAAAGCATAGCTAGAAATCACACGAGTACGGCAAGTCCGACTCGCATTTGGCCGGTTTGTTATATTATACATATATGATGTAGGTACCCATAATTAAAAAAGATGAGCCTCTGTTTTTAGTCGACTTATAGAAGATGGATCTAGATATCAAAATATTGGTATGCTAGCTAGATACCGTCGTTTGACTATATTAGAATTAATAACATTGGAGTAAACGGCATAAAAAATATGCTTACCCAAGAAATATCTTGGCATAACCCTTGTGATAGTTTTGAATAAATATGCTTTATAAGAAGCACTCGATTATTAAGAAATAAAATAAATATAAATCATTTATTTCGTGTAACAGGACACATAATTATGTTAGTAATAGCAAGGACAATTTGGTAATAGTAATTATTAAAACTATACTTAAGAGTCCGCAGTAAGCTCGGCCGAATTTCACCTTCCCATACAAACGTAGTTACGCTCTCATTTTAAAACTACGTGTTGAATTGTGACGAAACTTTGCATATACAATGACATGAGGTATATCTATGTCCGTAATTGGTTTATATGGTTTGTTTATAAAACAAACGAAATACAGCAAAAACAAGTTTTGGATGAAAAACTTAAATTCGCTGTATTTTTTTTACTATGGTATCTGAAGCTACATAAACTAATTACAGACATAGATATACCTCATGTCATTGTATATGCAAAGTTTCGTTACAATCCAACACGTAACTACGTTTTATGTTTGTATGGAGAATCGAGCTTACTGTGGACTCTTAAAAGGTTAGTATTTATAGAGATTGACATTTTATTTATTTACTAGCTTCTGCCCGCGACTCCGTCCACGTGGAACTCGTTTATATCGTAGCTCCATACAAACTTTCACCCCCTTAGGGGATGATTTCCGGGATAAAAACTATCCTATGTCCTTCCCTGGGATTCAAGTTATCTCCATACCAAATTTCATCTCAATCGGTTCAGCGGTTTAAGCGTGAAGAGGTAACAGACAGACAGACACACCACCGCATTTATAATATTAGTATGGATAGTAATTGACGCACTACCACAGTATCACACTAGTAGGGGAATACAGTCCCTCACACCTCACAGTGTGACATGTAGGTACAGTCAAGCCTGTCCGCTATCATACGTGTGGACGGTGTTGGGACTGGCTCGCACGCGGCGCAGCAGGGATGCGGCGCGCCCGCGCATGGTCGTGTACAAACAGTCGATGCGCGCCTCCGCAAGCATCCCTGACGCGCTACACTAGCGAGAGCGAGGCGGTCCCATCAAAGCCCGGAACGCGTTATTATACAAATACAAATACAAATACAAATCGTTTATTCGCAGTAATATGGTTACAAAGGTCTTAAATTACATTATAGTGGATCAACATATTACACCTTTTCCTGGCGTGCGAATTTTAATAAATGCTTAATATCTAAAATTCATGATTACATTAAATCTATCATGCTACTAACCTAATTAATGTCTATGTTACACAATATCTTCTTTATGGGTAAAGAATTCATTCACAGAGTAAAATACTCTATGAGTGAGCCATTTATGGAGTTCAGTTTTAAATATTTTTAAGGGCAAGTTACGCAGATTTGTAGGCAATTTATTAAAAACTTTGATGGCCATAAAAAAAGCATTTCTTCTGCAGTAATACAGTTTAGTTTTTGGCAACACTACCCCGACCCGACCGAACCCGACCCGACTTAACCCGACCCGACCCGAAGAGCCCCATAGGCCCGTTGCGTGTACAGGCTGCAGGTGTAGAGGGAAGTGCAAGCGCGAAACAACGTGACCTTCAATTCCCTCGAACACCCCGCAAACCTGAGCCCGAGCATATTCGCCCGGACCGATAGGTCGTTTTTGAGGTCGGTCAATCACGTGACCTAGATATTTAAATTGGTACACTCTACTCAGGGGTGCCCTCGATACAAATGGGAGGAACCACACTTGTACTTTTGCGACCGCTCTCGAATACCATGTACTGGCTTTTGATTTCATTATATTTGAGTCCGTGGCTTGCTGCATAGGCTTCGCACATTTTGAGCAATCTGCGGAATCCACACACCGACGTACTCAGCAATACCATGTCGTCTGCATAACTTATATTGTTAACACAGACTCCATCTATATGGCAGCCGACACGTGTACAACTGAGTGCCTCGATTAGCCCGTTCACATACAGGTTGAAGAGTGTCGGCGAGGTCAGTCCCCCGTCTCACCCCACACCCTAACCTGTATTCATCCGACAATGCGTTTGACCATCTAACGCTGTTGACCTGGCTTCCATACCAGTACCTAAATATGCGTACTGTCTCGCGCGGTATACCAGTCTCTACCTAAATATGCGTACTGTCTCGCGCGGTATACCAGTTTCTACCTAAATATGCGTACTGTCTCGCGCGGTATACCAGTCTCTACCTAAATATGCGTACTGTCTCGCGCGGTATACCAGTGTCTACCTAAATATGCGTACTGTCTCGCGCGGTATACCAGTCTCTACCTAAATATGCGTACTGTCTCGCGCGGTATACCAGTCTCTACCTAAATATGCGTACTGTCTCGCGCGGTATACCAGTCACCTCTGATTTTTTCCACAATATATCATATGAAACCAGGTCAAAAGCCTTAGACAAGTCTAGAAAACAGGCATCATAGCGCACAGGCGTTATTGCAGACATCAAAAACTTAAACAGTTTCTGCTAAAACTTATAAAACCATTTTTAAAATTTGTTTTAATATCATTATGCTTACCAAAATTCAGCGTTAAGAGTCCGCAGTAAGCTCAATTCTCCATACAAACGCAGTTACGCACTCATTTTATAACTACGTGTTCGATTGTAACGAAACTTTGCATATAAAATGACTGATATCTATGTCTGTAATTAGTTTATGTAGCTTCAGATACCATAGTAAAAGAAATACAGCGAATTTAAGTTTTTCATACAAAACTTGTTTTTGCTGTATTTCGTTTGTTTTATAACTGGAACCATATAAGCTAATTACAGACATAGATTGGTATACCGCATGTAATTGTATATGCAAAGTTTCGTCACAATCACACGTAGTTTTAAAATGAGAACGAAACTCCGTTTGTATGGGAAGGTGAAATTCGGCCGAGCTTACGACTTTACATGATTGTATATGTAAGGTCATACTTGCGGTCCTGTGCCCGTGGCAATCTGCAGAAGAATTAATAGTCCGCAGTAAGCTCGACTCTCCATACAAACGTAGTTACGCTCTCATTTTAAAACTACGTGTTGGATTGTAACGAAACTGCATATACAATGACATGAGGTATATCTATGTCTGTTATTAGTTTATGTACCTTCAGATACCATAGTAATAAAAAATACAGCGAATTTAAGTTTTTCATACAAAACTTGTTTTTGCTGTATTTCGTTTGTTTTATAAACTGTTAAGAGTCTTCGGGTAACTTGGTCTTAAGTAATCCATTCCTGTTCATTTCGGTGTGGCCTATACACCCTGCGGCCTGTACACGGAGCACGGTGGGGGAGCCTGAGGAGCCCCGAGGAGCCGCAGCAGCCCAGGGTGCTCTTAGCGCTTACTGGTTCTTCGTTCAAATCTTACTTCACTCCTGTGTCTTATACATGCTTAGCTCAGTAACCATTACTACTAGAAAACTGTAATTCGGCATGGGTATAAAAATCAATCACGCCGACAAAACAGTACAATAAAATCTTTAAATATTTTTTTTAAGGTACCTCCCCTACACCTAAAGCGGGGATGGCATTTTTTTTTCTCGTTAAACCCATGGTGTGGGGTATCGTTGGAATAAGTAGTTACCGAGTAATAGTCGACCAACTTAATGTGTACTTGGAAAGGCCGATTTTCATACAAATTCGGCCGACGCAACCGCACAGCACGTCGATGTAACTAAGACAGACAGGCAATACGGAACCCTACACTGCGCGTTGCCCGACACGCACTTGGCCTGTTTTTTTGATTAGGTATTTCGTCTTGGATTTCATATATTTATTTATTTTTATTGTTTGATTCATTGTATGTTTTGCTTAACCATTTCTTTTTTAGGGTTCCGTAGTCTCAGTAACCCTTACAACTAGAAATGCACTTAATTTCGGGTGCAAATACATTTTATACATTGTCATTGGAATTTGAACCTTTTACCGTGGATGGTAGAGTTGCTTTTCACGACACGGTGCTTCTTGCCCGCGGCGAGCGCGCAAAAGACCTGCCGTGCGACATGCTCTAAAAGCCAAAATATCTCCTCATAATATTCCAAAATATCGACTCAAGAAGAAAAATTCTGAGGACCAAACTTATAAAGAATCAAATTTCCGTCAATTTTTGTTCTCACAGTTTTACTGTAAAATCAAAAATGGCCGAGTTATTCAAAAAAACCGTTTTTCGAATATACGCAGGAGCCTGATTCAGTCTACTTTTTTAATTTACACTCCCAATGACCCCCCGAGGGACCTACGAAAAAATAATCCAAGAACTAATTATTCACGGGTAGGGTCGGTTTTTTGGATATAATGACTGACTGTACTAACAGACGTAGCAATCTGCAACTACAATTTCATATAGTGTGGCCAGTTAACAGTAAGAAAGCGAAAATTGCCGCATTCAAAGGGTCCTGCGAACCGGACTGAAGGTTGTTACTAACCGATATAGGGCGAGAGCACACAAACATCGAGAGTATGTCGCGGCCGTCTCATGATAGACGTGCTGGAAATGTATTTCATAGGTATCCCCATCCCGCTTTATCTTACAGCTTCATATAGCACGTGCAGTCCGCAATGCAGGACCGTCTGGTGCTCGTTACAGGCTGTCAAAATTAACTTGACTTTGAAATAAAAACCTGTCAGATAACATGGTTCTATCCCTTTCTTACTCGTCGTTCAGTCGGTAAGTGAGAAGAGATCGGATGTATAGAAAACGTTCAATTTATTAGGGCCTATCTGCCTTTCTCTGTAATCTGTGGGAAAACTTTAAGCAGGCTACAAACAGGCGTAATTTGTCACAGCAATTGCAATAGTTGGAAAGAGACAGCCATACACTACTAACCAGTCTAACTATCGCAAGTTGTTGTGACAAATTGCAAGGTCTTTAAAAGTACTAGGCTGCACCTTGGCGGCACTTGGCTGTTTGTAGTGATTTGGAATGCAGGGCACTGAGACAATCAGAAAAAAATACTCCTTGTTTTGTTCTTTTTATAGTGCGTACACATCTACAGTGAAGCGTTAGCGCTTGTCGATTGTAAACTTGTCTAGGCCCCCAGCACGGTTAGCATAAGACGGCACGCGAGCTCTCTCGCACTATCCGTCTCTAATTTTTCTATAAGAAAGGGGTAGTGCGAGAGAGCTCGCGCGCCGTCTTGTGAAACCGTGCAGGTTCGTTAATTATAGTTATATTGTCGATTTTTCGAAATTCTAATATCTCCTTATTGACTGAAGGTGTTGGCGTAATTTAGGTATGTTAAAATAAACACAACATTGGCTGGATTAATACTTTTTATTTCATAGCACATGTCTATAACCTTATGAGCTAATCTGAGGCTACGCATCGCCAATGCGCATATACTCTTGAATAGAATAGAATAACATGTATTCATCCATTGCATTCATTCATTGCGGTTCCGTTACAAGTTTCCAGCCCCTGGGAATCCTGGAATATACCACACATTTACTGAAGATGGGAATCCTGCACTCGAGTGTGTTGTGTCATCTTATGATAATTTAGAGCACTGCTCGTAGCACCAGAGTACCAACAACAGTGGTCGCATTTGTATGGTTTCTCGCCGGTATGGATCCTTACATGACCTCTTAACGAAGCTTTAAAAGCAGTAGAGTAACTACAATGTTCACATTTGTATGGTTTCTCGCCCGTATGCTTCGTCTCATGACCTATTAACGATGTTTTAAAAGCACTAGAGAAACTACAATGTTCACATTTGTATGGCTTCTCGCCCGTATGCTTCATTTCATGAGACTTTAAAGCAATCTTAGTAGCACTAGAGTAACTGCAGGAGGCACATTTGTATGGTTTCTCGCCCGTATGAGTCCTTATATGATCTCTTAATGTTGTTTTCTTAGTGCTAGAGTAACTACAGTGGGCACATTGGTATGGTTTCTCGTCGGTATGCATCGTTATATGATCTCTTGATGTTGATTTACCAGCGCTAGAGTAACTACAGCGGGAAAATTTGTATGGTTTCTCGCCCGCATGCGTAGTTTCATGAGATTTTAAAGCACTCTCAGTAGTACTAGCGTAACTACAGTGGGTGCATTTGTATGGTTTAACGTCGGTATGCATCCTTATATGATCTCTTGATGTTGATTTACCAGCGCTAGAGTAACTACAGTGGGCACATTGGTATTGTTTCTCGCCCGCATGCGTCGTTTCATGAGATTTTAAAGCACTCTTAGTAGTACCAGCGTAACTACAGTGGGCACATTGGTATGGTTTCTCGTCGGTATGTATCCTTATATGATCTCTTGATGATGATTTACCAGCGCTAGAGTAACTACAGCGGGCAAATTTGTATGGTTTCTCGCCCGCATCCGTCGTTTCATGAGATTTGAAAGCACTCTCAGTAGTGCCAGCGTAACTACAGTTCACACTACATTTGTATGATTTCCCACATTGTTGGCCAAAATTTATGCGCATGACATTTAGAAGTGCCGCGTGATCGAATCTAGTGGGTTCAACTTTCGTTTGCGACACTCTATCGCCGACTGAAGGTTTGGTTTTTCGATTGTCTTTTCTGTATTCTTGCTGTGTTCGCCCTGCAATTACAATGTTTCTCATTACTTATTAACAAGGAAAAACGTGCTTGGCCTCATACCGTAACACGCAGTAAGTACACAGAGTATATTATACAGAGTGTACCAAAAATGGGGTGTGAACCGATCAAGGGCATAACAGGTATTGTGTTCTGATAATAAAAAACTAAAAGAATTTTTTTTTGACGCGATTTTTTTTCACATTTGTATGGAGCAGCTCGCCCCAGTCGGCCAACGCTCAATACAAATGTAAAAAACGCAAAAATATGATTTATTCTTAGTTTTTTCTTATCAGAACACGATACCTGTTATGCCCTTGATCGGTTCACACCCCATTTATGGTACACTCTGTATAATATACATTTAAAAAGTGGCAACACTGAGAAATTACTGCACGTCTATCATGAAACGTCGTCTATCATGAGCGCTTCGAAATTAAATAAATTCAATAAACATAAAATGCCTGTTAGAGTCTGTCAAGCGAGTCGTGTCCCTGGAAATATTGCAAATCCTACTAATATTATGAATGCTAAAATTTGGACCTCATTCACGCAAAAACGGCTTAACAAATTAAAAATAATTTTGGTATACATATATATAGTGTATAACCTGAATTAACATACGAGTATATAATACTTTTTATTCCGGAAATCATCGTCTAAGAGGGGAAAGTTTGTAAGAAGCTACGATATAAAAGAGTTCCACGCGGACGAAGTCGCGGGCAGAAGCTAGTTGATAATATATCCGTAACACAGGAACAATAAGCTATTATAAATTATTTCCAAAATTGTAATTTTTTCCATACAAGTTGTCAGTTGATTGACTGGACTATTTCGATTTCTTTATTTCGGACATACAAAATATCCATAGAGTGGTATCCAAAGTAACATAACAAATATCTTAGTCTGGTGTTAGCATTTATACATAAGCAATTGGGACATTTATAGAGCTAATTCACAATAGCTAGTTTGCAGTATACATACGCAACTCCAGCAACGTATCTATACTAAGAACTGTGCTATGCTTTTAATTTGGTCGGACCACTGTTTTAGTATCGGAAACCTGTCAGCAGTTTCCTTTAGAATGCTGTTGGGATATGTGGTATAAGTATTCTAATAAGCAAGAGACGGATAGTGGGAGAAAAATCGAGAGTATGTCGCGGCCGTCTTATGAATCTTAGGCACTGGTCCCACCGCCGGCTAGTAAGCTAGAATATTTGGGCGAGTAGCATTACATTGCGGATCTGTAAAGGTCGATTGATCACACTGTGCCTGGTCAGCACGCAATGAACCGTTACTCGCCCAACTTTTCTAGCTTACTAGCCGGCGGCGGGACCAGTGCCTTATGATAGACGTGCTGTGCACACATGGCGGCGAACAGTCGAGAGTGCGCTGCAAGCAGTTGGACTGAGCTGGAGCGAGGCCCAGGGGTGTCGCTCAGGATAGGAAGGTGTGGCGCGAGCTTATGTAGGCCCTATGCACCTCTGGGGTGGCGTCGGAGGACAACAACTGTGCCTAAAGCCGGGTATTCATTCGGTTGAAACACCGTTTTTTTTACATGGTAGTAGCCACACTGTTCGGTAGCTTAAACATCCTAGACTTGTTTCTTGTAGTTTTTTTTTCCATTGGCCACCCTCAAGAGTAACCGCTCCCAGCCAATTTTCCTAAATTTACAGATATAAGAGCAGCCCTTTGTCTCTAAACTTTGGTCGTTTGATTTTTGTTTTCAGGATAAATTTACACGATTTTTAGTAGGTACAAACATAGTTTTCAAAAATATGAGTTTCTTTTCTTCTCAATCCATTTGGCTGTTGGCGAACGGAACGTTAGTCTGCGCTCGCGCTGCGAGGGATTAGAAAAAACTCAAGTTGTCATTTGCGAAATGGAGGATACTGTGTAGGGTCGATTTAGAGTGTGTTGGACTAAATCGATGTGACAGTGGCAGGATGTCTTATTAGAAACCGAATAGTTGTGAGTGAACTCCGTTTCGTCCTCGGGATAAAATCCGTACTATATGGCTGCCGGGACGCATAATTTTTCTCAAATGCCGATAGCACTTGGTGTCATGTCTTCGCGGTAAATCCTCATAAGTACAGAATATGATGTGTACTTTCTGTTGCGCTATTCAGTGGATATCGTATTTGACCCATTCTTTGCTTATTTTCCAGCAATCTCGCAGATCCCACTGATGGTATCCCGTGGTAAAAGGGCCGATGTCGATTGTGTACGCCATTCGGGTATGTATCAAGATGCTACGTTTTCCCAAGCTCATACAATAAATAAGAATGCTTGCGGCACCTATTCTAACTCACATGCTTTTGTTTCAGTAATTTTGTCTCGCGTCTGAAGGTGTTGAGCGCCTGAACGCAGGGATAGTCTTTAACCTCTTTCCTTACTGCCCTAAATGGTATGTATTCATGTAGTACATGACACATTGTAGACATGACAACTAGGTCCATGTAAATACTAGTAAATTAGAATTAGGTTTAATTGGAGTATTCTCGAATTCCAGGGCCTTCTACCTACGGCTGAAGAACATATTCCAGCCATCTTTGACAGCAGAACTAGGAAGGGAGACTCCGAGGCTGCTAGAGGCTTCTACGCGGTTTCAAACGCATTCCGTCGCGGATTCTAGACCGGCGGGCGTATGCGGCTAGGTGTGAGTGGCGGAATTTCGAATAGTTAGTAACATGGTTGACCTCGGGTGAGTCGTTTCAATGTCCATATAATAGGGAGATTTATACATACACACACTTTCATATCGCAAAGGATTTAACTCTAATAAGAGGCGTTACATAATAAGTAAATAATAGTACAACCATTTTCTTGGGACGGCACTGAGGACGCTTGGGAGCCGGTCCCCCTGTTTGAATAACAAACCCTATCAAGATAATATTAAGGGCCTTAAGCCAGGACAAGTGTCGTCCATGAATAAGTAATGTTATTTGCAAAAATATAGTTTATGAACCTAATTGTGTAGTTTCACTCGTTATGTTAATACCTCCCATTTGCAGTCAGGCCTTGCGATCTCTATTTTAGGCGCCCAACCTTACCCTAGCGAGGTCTGACTCTCAGGCTATGACTGAACCTCCCTAAGAGCTCGGTCTCATGCCCTTAGCCGTTGGCAAAGTGTTACAAGGTAACATTTGTTAATATACACTGTTTATAAACAGTGTTCCACAATGTTTCATCATCTCTGCAAACAGTTTATACACAACGGCGATGAAGCATTGTTTATTAAACATGTTGCCGTGTTCCCCCACTTCGAGTGGAGAGCATGACGAAACATCTAGTTTATAAGCAAAAACCAAGGTGTGGACGTGTGTTGCGCGAATTTATAAAATAAGGTCATCAAATACGTAAGTTCTATTCAAGAGGTAATTTCTGGTCGGCCTTATCACGTGATAAGTGACATGATGGAAAGTCCGTCTCGTTCTATTGAACGGTGTCAGCGAGTGACGGACACTCTATATTGTCACTTATCGTGTGATAAGGCCGTCCATGCTATGGGGTCTGACTAGTGTGGACTGCCAAGTTTCAGAGACAGTGTTTACGGTAAACTTGTTAATAAACACGGTATAAAAGTTTATTAACAAATGTTGCCAAATGAATACCCGGCTTGTGTAACCGTTCAACAAAGAGGACAATAATATGCGGCCTTGGGGTAGCCGTATGTAAGGCAACTAGTCTATTTTTTTTTAAATTCTTTAATTGTGTAATTCTATTGTTATTTAACTTAATTTGATTTAATGCACTTATGGACTCCGTCTGGAATAATTAATTTTCATTTCATATTTAACTCCAACTTACTGAAGAATAAACCATACCTTACTGCTTATTTTGTTCTTGGATATACGCGTGCGTCACGGCGACCAGTGTCATACCAAGTAGGCGGATAGTCAGCATATATTTGTAAAGGTGGAACATAATCAATAGAGATCAGAATAGACAACTAATTAACTTATAAGCCTATTTGTGTGCCCTAACAGGGTGTCATCACAGAGTGAGCTTCCCCAGGCTTGGGTTCGTTTCTTTACTCCCACAATACAATTGCACGTCAAATGGTCAAATGCACATTACATACCTCGCATATTATTGTCTTGTGGAGTCGTGAGGATCTGGAACCACCCTAATCGAAACTTGTAAGTGTGGGGACCGATCCTGCAGACGCGTCGTTTCAGGTCCACACGCATGTGCTCCAGCATGACGGAGCAGGCCCTGCCTGTCACAGCGCTCCTCTCTGCTGTGCTAAGTGATGCTGCAAAAACATTGTATATCAGTAAATTGTTATTACAAAATAAACAGTTAGACTCAATCAATTTCAACATTTACTTCATAGAACTAAAGGAATTATAGAACCGGATTCAACTAGAACCTTATGGGATCAATGTGGTAATTCTTAGATCTTATATCACATTTTCTCAAGATTTTACTTACCTATTCGCCGCCACAGAAAAAAAAGGGTAGGTGGCATCCTGCTACACCATGCAAGTCTTAGAACTATTGTTTTTGGGCCTTCTATGAAGTTGGTGGCAGGTCGGTTGGTGGCAACAGTGACAGAATCCTACTAATATTATAAATGCGAAAGTTTAGATGTTTGGATGTTTAGATGTTTGTTACTCAATCATGCTTAAACGATCGAATTTGGATAAAACTTTGCATGAAGATTGTTTATAGCCTAGATTAAAATATAGGATAGTTTTTATCCCAAGTCCATGCAGACGAAGTCGCGGGCGGAAGCTAGTTTAGTTATATTTAATGGGTTGATTACACTGTTCATAAGTAAGCATGTAAAGTGGTATTAAGCGTGTTACAACCTTCGTAGATACAGTAAGATTTTATCTGCATATAACTAGGGAGGGGAGTTAAACCGTCTCACTCTATAGACTCGCTGTCGCCCCTAGGTATACACAAATAAGAACTTACCGTATCTGTGAAGTGTGTAGCACGCTAGAGCAAGTAATAGAGCAAGTTGTCTTTCAAAAACAGCAAACCATTTTTCAGCCACTTGCCAGTGAAAATTGCTAACTCTGCCAGTATGGGCACGCTAAACGAATTGTGGTAAGCCTTAATCAACCAACCTGGATGCACTAAGACCACTTTAGGCCGATGTATCTCCTCGGGGCCCACCACGAGCTCCTTCTTAACCAGGTCCGGGTGCAGGCCGACCCGCGCGGCCGCCGCGCTCACGCCGCAAGCGCCCGCGCTTGCCCCGACCTCGTCCTTCAGCTCATTATCTTTGTGGCTGGTTTGAGCACCCGCTTTGCACTCAGACTTCATCTCCAGCAAAATCTCCCTATCACGCTCCACCTTCACCTCATGCTTTACGTGACCGGCCTGTGCGCCCGCTTCGCTCTCTGGGTCCTCCGCCTCATACTCTAAGTCCCCCTCGCACTCAGGCTCCTCCTTTACTCGCACCGCCGCCGCGACCTCCAGCGACATCGCCGGCTGCAGAACCAGCTATTTTACTACACGTTGGAAAATGCTAAGCTCACTCCCACGTACTGGTGATATAACACATTAATACCTTATGAGTTTCTAAGGCTTTAACAGGAATAGTCATAAAACTACTCTGAAAATGATGAAAATCTGAAATCAAAAAAACAATATTCTATTCGCCTTGCCTTGACAGACCACCGACCACAGATTACAGAGCGCACCCACAGACAGAAGCTGACAGAAGCCAAGCACAATCGCCACAGATTACATATTTTTTGTGTTATGCTACATGTACACGCTTGCGGTGGCTCGGCAAGCATACGCAAGTTCCAAGCCTTCACAAACGCTTGGATAGCATTTACACGCAAGCGAGTGCGTTAGATTGGCCCGAATAGGTAAGCATGGCAGACGTGGAAGTTGTGTCGGCTATTGCATTCGGCTCGCTTTGGTATGCCTCGAGAAAGGCCAAGGTTTAGTCGTTTGACCATACAGCACTCATGGTCGATACGCGGTTACATAAAGGCCATATAAATAAGGCGACCGACCGTCGCAAGCTCGCGACCGACCGTCGCGAGCTCGCGAGCGACACTAAACACGCGCCAACGTGTAAATACGTCGCAAGCGCTTGCCCAAGCTTCCTTTGATCTGTGTTCAAAAACCGACACTAGACCGGATCGGGCCAAGCTCACGCAAGCCAAGCCAAACACCCCCATTTACACGCTTGTGCTTATGGAGGCATGCCAAGCCACCGCAAGCGTGTAAATGCAGCATAATGACAGTATCTATACATTATCGTTCGTTAAGGAGTGCTGCCGATATCGGCCCGTGTAGCATCCTACACGGGGCGATATCGGCAGCACTGCATGCAGGCCGCCGCGTGATTCGGCCCGTGTGGAATGTAGAACGCATCGGAAGCACAGCGGCCAGGTCAAATCAAGGTCACTCCATACTCGATTTTCTGTGACCTTACTTGGCAGTCCTGCCGATTTCGTTTGATCTAAACTGCGGCGCTACCACGAACTTCGAAAGTCGAAGTTCGTAATACATGCATCCCTGTCACTCAAGTAAGGGAGTGCGATAGAGATGGAAATACCCGAACTTCGACTTTCGAAGTTCGTGGTAGCGCCGCTGATTGTGGTTAGTGCTATTTGTGTATAGGAGACGCTGAGCGAAATCGGAGTCCGGTGTCCCCTAATCTCCAGATTTGGCACTCGTTTTACGAAAGTGACTGTCATCTTCATCTGCTGACCTTCCAACCCAGAGGGAAAACTAGATCTTACTGGGATTAGACCGGTTTCCTCGCGATGCTTTCCTTCACCGAAAATCTAATGGTAAAATATTCCGTACATAACTACTACAGAGTTACCCCACAATATTAAGCCGTAAGCAAGTACTTATGACACATAGTTATGGTAAGCTGTAAGTGCAGCTTCTTTATAAATCGTTTCAGTCTTTTCAAGGCAAACACAAAACGATTTACAAACAGATATAATTCTAAGAAGTAAAACATTTCACAGTCAATGTCGAACATGCAATCGGTGTATGGTTCTGATACTTCTTTTTTAGAGGATAAAAGTAGACTGAATATCATTTGAATTTTCCCAGTAAATGATTCCATATTTGAGTATAGGATATACATTTCAAAAATAAGCATTCCTGGCAATGTTTTCGGTGCATGCCTCAGACAAAATGGATAGATCATATATGCATAGCAGTTGCTTGAAATAGTTTTATTAATAATTGCAATATGGGTCTTCCAGTTTAAGCCTGAATCAACAGTTACCCCTAAGAACTTTATACTCCTATGGGTACACGTACCAGCTTCAGAGATATTGAAACTAGAAGGGGCAGTTCTTTGATTTCTAAATTGCACTAGTTTTGTTTTGCCCAAAGTTTACTTTTAAATTTAATGTTTTTAAACATTCCACAATTGTTTTACATACATACATACAAGAAATATTTGAATTAACGTCTGAAAATAATACAGAGGCATCATCAGCGAATAAAACACAAAGCACCTTGACAATAATCGGAAGGTCGTTAATATATATTAGGATCATAATTTACTTTAAAAACAAAGTTTTAACCGACTTCAATTTAGTACTCCGCCAAGCCACGAGAACATTTCCACATTTATTTTCCAATTGACCACATGAACTGATTTCCGAGAGCAAATGCGTTGATTATTAAGGAAAATAATAGGGCTTTAAAATTCTTTATATTGAATAATATTAAGGAACACACTAGTCGGAAAGACAATTTTTTCGAGAGTTTCCCTCAATTTCTTCAGGATTCCACCATCAGATCCTGGTTTCCTTACCATGGGACCACCCTTGGGATACTCCCTTTCCAACAAAAAAAGAATAATCAAAATCGGTTCATAAACGACGAAGTTATCCGCGGACATACATAAAATATATATATATATATATACGGTCGAATTGAGAAACCTCCTCCTTTTTTGAAGTCGGTTAAAAAGGGGGCCAAATACACTACCCTGAGGCACCCCTAGTTTCACTGGCTCGAAATCTGATTGATACTGTTCTACGGTTTTATTTTCCTCGCAATATTGGGAAATTGTTGTCGCTACCTGTCTATTACATAAATAGCTTTCAAACAAATGTAATACAGTCAGTGTCATATAGTCAGTAGCAGCCAAGGTGGCCAAATAATCCGGTTCACGTCTTTATTACTGTAAGAATAAGGGTGTGTTACGAAATATTTGGCTACTCTGGCTGCTACTACGACGCTGACTGTACATTACATTACACATTCAAACTTCGAGATTCGATTTTCGTGGTACCGCCGCTTCAATGATATGGCTCCTGTGAGGTTTCCATCGGTTACGGTTGCGTATCATCAGCGACATACTCTCGATTTTTATCGCACTATACCTCTTCTTCTAAGTGTTCTAATAAGAGAGAGACGGATAGTGCGAGAAAAATCGAGAGAGCTCGCGCGCCGTCGCGTGCCAGCCGTGCAGTCAAATGCTAAGTATAGCCCGACCAGGAAAATAAAACACCGCCATATTACGGAAAACTATTGAAACTAATTTCCTCAACTGGCAACAGTAACTTAGAAGACGTCATCCATACCATCTCACCATCTGTCAATTGCTGTCAAAGTGAGTGGTCGTTGGTACGTGTTGTATTGAGTTAAAATGCCGAAAACGATTAAATGCGACTTAAGAAAAGTGATTTACAATATGACGAAGTATTTGCCGGAGAAAAAGTCTGAAGGATTAGACTCTATTCCTCTAAACAACATCACCGACCTTGTTGTCAACATGACAGAGTGGAAATTAATTAGTGTTGCCATCATTATTGCTAATTTAGCGCCGCCAGACAGGTTTTTTTGATTTTCCTGGTCGGACTTTAGTTTGCCACTGTTGTAGAATAAAACAATCGTACTTAGGTGGCCCTAAGTACGATTGTTTTTATGCACACCGCGTTTCGTGTCGATTTTCACGTGATCGATCCAAACTTGCGTCAGCGGCGCGTTTCAAAAACGCTGTGTGAATGGGCTTTGTGTTTCAGTTTATGATAGCAAATACAACATGGTTTAGCTAAAGTAATCAATAATCATCAAAAGATACGTATTTTACTGAAATGTCTTTATTTAACAAACAAAAATTATATACGTTAAAACTACTTAAATTAAAATAAGAAATATACAATTAGAAAGACGTATCAAAACTTTGCCCTTTAGTTAGGCAGAACGATACTTATATTTATTAATTACATACATATTAGTCACGCCTATTTTCCGGAGGGGTAGGCAGAGATCACAGATTTCCACTTGCATCAAGTTTGACAATACGTTCTTGCTCCATTCACTTTGATGGATGACATTCTTCATACATGCCCGTTGGTTTATGGGGTACTCTTTAGGATTTCTCCGATTTGTCGGAAAAAGTTCGACAAGGTCGTCCCTTTCCAACTGTACCATCCCCGTTTCGCTCCTACAATTTTTTTGTCTCTTTGTTGTTGTGGTGAGGTAGGGCACAGCGAAATGTCACCCCGCTCGAATTTGGAGCAGCCCAACTGGGGAAGTACCTCCGCCTTGCAGAAGACCACAGCCATAATAACACTACTACTTGCTCTGTAGTAGTGTTGTGTTCCTGGTGGTGAGCAAGGTCGCCAGAGCTCCCGAGGATGCGTTGTGTTGAGAGCGAGGGAATTTGTTCCTTCAACTGTCGACACGGCGAACCCTCAAATATATCAAGGGTCGGCAACGCCCATGTTACTCCTTTGGAGTTGCATGCGTCTATAGGCTGCGGTGTCCGCTTACCATCAGGCAGGCCGTACGCTTGTTTGACACCGTCGTATAAAAAAAAAACATCCTCTCTAAGTGCTCAATCCATATTAGCATGCCTTTCTCAATTTTCGCCACTACATCTTCAGCCACTCCACATCTCTTTCTCATCACACTATTTCTTATTCTGTCTCTCAAAGTCACCCCACACATACATCGCAACGCTCTCCGTTCCACTTCCAGAGAATATAACCACTACGTTTAAGAGGTGGAACTTCATACATTGTTTTAGGATTCTATTGTGTTTACTACCAACGTAACGAAAAAATTAGTGCACTTTATTGCCTTGTAATAAGGTGCAAAGGTTCTGTGTTTTGTTAGGTTGGCTAAGATGCGTGAACTTTCCCGTACATTTTTTCATTCTATGAGAGTTTCCAAAGGCTGTCCACTGCATTCACTTGACTCTGATGCTTCTTCTGCCACAACCAACTAATGTATTAATTCAATACAGAAAAAACCTAATCACAAAAGTTTGCTGCGCACGGTTCGTCTTTTTGGTAAACATCATATATAGGTATACTAGCTTCTGCCCGCGACTCCGTCCGCGTGGAACTCGTTTATATCGTAGCACCATACAAACTTTCATCCCTAATTTCACCCCCTCCGGGGATATTATCCGGGATCAAAACTATCCTATGTCCTTCCCCGGGA
The DNA here is from genome assembly GCA_947049275.1 of Epinotia bilunana. NCBI lineage: Eukaryota > Metazoa > Arthropoda > Insecta > Lepidoptera > Tortricidae > Epinotia > Epinotia bilunana. Next base: position 5,950,664 of record OX346276.1, on the reverse strand, counting down.
TCCAAACTATCTTCATACCAAATTTCATCTCAATAGGTTCAGCGGTTTAAGCGTGAAGAGGTAACAGACAGACAGACAGACACACTTTCACATTTATAATATTAGTATGGATATACTCTTTTATTTCTGAACTTTCGACAGGTTTCACAGCATGGCTATCACAAGATGGCGCGCGAGCTCTCTCGATTTTTCTCGCACCATCCGTCTCTCTCTTAATAGAAAACTTAGAAAGAGAGGTATAGTGCGAGAAAAATCGAGAGCTCGGGCACCGTCTTGTGATAGCTGTGCTGGTCATGGTTCCAGATGACTTCATGTAATCAGTCAATTAAATATGCTCGCGTGAACACTTCCACCTCTAATGTAATTATCAACATACCTCACTCGTATCACAATGTACTATTGTAGAGTAACTACAGTGGCATATTTTAATGGTTTCTCCTTATATGAACTTTCAAACTATTCATATAGGCACTAGAGAAACTACATTCAGCACATTTGTAAGGATTCTCGCCAGTATGTGTCATTATATGATTTTTTAAATGTCTTCTCTCGGTACTAGAGTAACTACAGTAGGCACATTTGTGTGGTTTCTCGGCAGTATGTGTCTTTTGATGACGTCTAAAATGACTTTTATCAGCACTAGAGTAACTACATTGAGCACACTTGTATGGTTTCTCACCAGTGTGTCTCTTTTCATGACATTTTAAAACACGTTCATGGGCACTACAGTAACTACAGTGAGCACATTTGTAAGGTTTCTCGCCAGTATGTGTCCTTGTGTGACCTTCTAAGTGACTTCTATAGGCACAAGAGTAACTACAGTGAGCACATTTGTATGGTTTCTCCCCAGTGTGTGTCTTTTCATGACGTTTTAAATGACTTTTCTGGACACTAGCGTAACTACAGTGAGCACATTTGTATGGTTTCTCCACAGTGTGTGTCTTTTCATGACGTTTTAAATGACTTTTCTGGACACTAGCATAACTACAGTGATTACATTTGTAAGGTTTATCATTCATAGAAGTTTTCATTTCCTGATGCTTTCTTTGGTATTCTTCTTGTGATGGCCCTGCAATGAGAACAATGCACATTAGAAAGGTACGTTATGAAATTATATCAGAGTGTATTAGTTTAACAATAGCACATCTCTTCAGAGGTTGGGAAAATATGGATTATCATTCAAGTAGATATAGATTTCCACGTGAGGTGTCGGGTAAAAAATTTACCACCCGCTCTCTTCCCATTGGGTGTCGTAAAAGTCGACTAAGGGAGCAGGGTTGAAGTGTGTTGTGGGCGATGGGCTAGCAACCTATCACTGCGATATCACATTTTGTCTATCCTTTATACCCGCATTTATGCTAAAAGTAGCACTGGAACATTAGTTTAATGTGCTCTGTCTACCCCTTTTGGGGATAAAGGCATATGTATGTGTATGTAGATATAGACAGCCAAGCTCGGCGAGGCCGGTTAGGGATGCGAGGCTGGCAATCCCTTTTACGATGGGGTGTGTATGCTTTTCTCAAAGATACAATTAAATAAAAAAATCTCCAACCTTTTTTAATGAAAGCCTTGACGAGTTACGAATTGATATTGAAATTAAAGAAGGCCTACACCTCCAATTTTTGTATGAAATTCCATTACGGATCTTGTCTCTCAGCGCCCAAAATCTGATACTTCGCAACCTGTTATAAAGAACAAAACGTCAATATTTCATTGCACGTTTGAGAAAAAAAGATATTAACAATAGGGAACAGGAAAAATTCTGCAGTAGGGTCGTTGGGCCAGTTAAGCGTTTCCTACGGTTTTTTCGATGTCAAACCAGTTTTTAGAGAGGAACAAATGTTTGCATGGGAGTAACTACAGTTAAGAGTCCGCAGTAAGCTCGGCCGAATTTCACCTTCCCATACAAACGTAGTTACGCTCTCATTTTAAAACTTTGCATATACTTTGACATGAGGTATATCTATATATGGTTCCAGTTTGTAAAACAAACGAAATACAGCAAAAACAAGTTTTGTATGAAAAACTTAAATTCGCTCTATTTTTTTACTATGGTATCTGAAGCTACATAAACTAATTACAGACATAGATATACCTCATGTCATTGTATATGCAAAGCGTCGTACAATCCAACAGGTAGTTTTAAAATGAGAGCGTAACTACGTTTGTATGGAGAATCGAGCTTACTGCGGACTCTTAAAGTAGGAACGTAAATAGACAAAAAAAATACTCGGACCTCGCTCGCGGCAGCCGAAACGCTTCACACTATTGACTTCTGTGTATGACGTTTTTTTTTTTAGTAATTCTATTGTTCACCACCCTAGTTAGAAGCAAACTTGAGACAGCATCTATAATTTGGAATCCGCATGAAGCTTCTTACACCCTGCTACTGGAAAAAATCCTTTTTGGATTTTGGCCTTTTTACGGTTTCTTTATAAGAAAAAATATGGATATTATCCATTTTTATATCCCACAAATTTTTTATTGGGCGTATTAGGTTTTAATTCACTTGAGGTGAGGCGTAACTGTGTGTTACTAACGAGCGCTTGCAAAATCTTGCGAGGTGGATCAGATTGCCCTGAGCTGGTGGGTCAGGCGGTGCGTCTGCTAGTCCCCTCACTGTCGAGGATCAATTTTCGTCCGCGTAACCGGCTACTGCTAGCTCCTCCAGAGGCGCGCACCGTAGCGCGCAAAAACTCTCCTTTTGTCAGAGCTCTACACAGCCTTAATGCGCTTCTTGCATCAGCACCGGATGTGGACGTCTTTGGAAGTAGTTGGGGAACTGTGTATCGTGAATGCTTAAGGTACTGTGAGATGATGGATAGACGTAATTCTTCTGTCATATATTAATATGCAGTGTATATATTAATTTGTAATTACTATATTTGTAATTCACAGTGACTTAGTTTCTAACTGTAATGCTGTGTAATTATTTTAAATAAATAAATAAATTGTTTTATCTTATTTTAGACAGGCAGCCGACACTGATATGTCTACATCATAGTTCACTTAGCACAGATTTACACTGCTTTAAAGAAATAGTTGATTGACCCTGATACTATCTGTATTAGGGTCAATCAACTATTTCTTGATGTTATTCTGGCTCGTTAGCCAGGAGACAATTTTGCAGTTTCTCAGAAAAAAAAAACAATATGGAGTTAAAACGTGCTTAAAAGTTGGGCCATACAAAATGGGGTTGAACGTGACAAGAAAACCCCACATAATTGATCTAACCTATGCCCCCTTGCAATTAACGGAAATTGAAAAAAACGCGTAGTATAAGAGATAGTTTGTCAAGTCTGTTTTTGAATTGGTTGCCGCTTTTTAACCGACTTCGAAAAAAGGAGGAGGTTCTCAATGCGTTGGAATCTTTTTGTGTTTCCCCGATTACTGTTACACGCGTGGACCGATTTAGAAAATTGACTTTTTGTTAGAAAGGGTATCCATCTCAGGTAGTCCCGTGGTCACCTGGTCAGGATCTGATGATAGGATCATGGAAAAATTGAGGGAACTCTTTACATCTAATAGGCACACTTGAGGCTATTTGGGCACTAATATGAAGTCGGTTAAAATTTTCTATTTAAAGTGAATTATAGCATCCACTACTTCTAAAGGTTAATTTCTTAAATAGTGTTGTTCTAGTTCCGTCTTCAAAATTTGCAAGCCATTTTTCAGCCGCTTGCCAGTCAATTGAGCCGAAATACGGTAAGTATGTCAGTATGGGGGCACATGAAAGAGTAGTCCTAATCAACCAACCTGGATGCACCAAGGTCACTTTGGGCCGATGCATCTCCTCGGGGCCCACCACGAGCTCCTCCTTCACTGAGTGGTCCGGGTACAGGCCGGCCCGCGCGGCCGCGCTCACGCTGCACGCACCCTCCTCGGCCACCACGGGCTCTTCATTTACCTCATATTCTATGCGACCGGCCCGAGAACCCGTTTCACACTCAAGCTCCTTCACCTCATGCTCTATGTACCAATCAGGTCGTGCGGCTAGCTCAATATCCCATACAGGCTCCTGCTTCACAAGCCTTATGTGACCGGCCCGGACGCCCACATTACCACCAGGCTCATCCTCCGCCTCATGTTCTGTACACAGCACGGACCGCGCGGCCGCCTCGCTCTCCCACTGGGGCTCTTCCTTTACCTCATATTCTATGTGACCGGCCTGAGAACTCGCTTCACTCCCAGGCTCCTTCACCTCATGCTCTATGTAGCCATCAGGTCGTGTGGCTAGCTCAATATCCCATACAGGCTCCTGCTTCACTAGCTTTATGTGACTGGCCCAGGCGCCCACATTACTCTCGGGCACGTCCTCCGCCTCATGTTCTGTGCACAGCCCGGCCCGCGCGGCCGCCTCGCTCTCCCACTGGGGCTCTTCCTTTACCTCATATTCTGTGTGACCGGCCTGAGAACTCGCTTCACTCTCAGGCTCCTTCACCTCATGCTCTATGTAGCCATCAGGTCGTGTGGCTAGCTCAATATCCCATACAGGCTCCTGCTTCACAAGCTTTATGTGATTGGCCCGGGTGCCCACATTACTCTCAGGCACGTCCTCCGCCTCATGTTCTGTGCACAGCCCGTCCCGCGGGGCCGCCTCGCTCTCCCACTGGGGCTCTTCCTTTACCTCATGTTCTATGTGACCGGCCTGGGTGCCCGATTCTTTAGACATCGCCGGTTGCAGCACCAACTATGAAAAGATATTTTTATATTATTGTGTGTTCATTTTCTAGACCGTTTTAACTTCTCTATAGTAAACGCTACACCGGCCGATATCGGCAGGACTGCATGCAGGCCGTGATTCGGCCCGTGTGGATACTTGTCGGAAGCGGGTCTATATCTGTTGGTCTAAAATTTTTTGTCCAATATTTATTTCGGCACATATTTTTTGGTCTAATAATCTTTGGTCGATTGTTTTTTTATGTCGAAAATTGTTTGGCCAAAATTGTTTTGCATATATTTTTTTGCCCGAAAATCCTTTAGTCTAACATTTGTATGGAATAACATTGTTTGGTCGAATGTATTTTAGGCATAAAATTGGTATTCCGAATATTGGTGACACTAATAATCGCATCCAAACTGTCGCATTTATTAAATTAATATTACTTGAATTTCCTTCTTCGCGCTGATAAATTTAACGCCTAGTATAAACACGTGAGCAAAGTTTCGTCGATGAATATAGTTGCCGGTATACATTGTATTGTTGATTCCGCATGGTAATAGTTAAGGCAATGTGGGTAAGTTTGCAATTGTTTCCATTTTGTTGTAAGTAAGTAAGTAAGTAATTTATTTTGCTTAAAATGTGGTAGGTAAGTACATAAGATGGCATACATTAACAATAGAACACACATTTTACCAACAAATAGCATGCAAAATGAGAGTAGATACAGAAATTCCTACAATAATTTAATTAATTTAAAATGTCAATAAAATAAAATATCACATTCACTAAAATTTAAAATATTTAAAGAGAAATTTCTGAATAATTTAATAAATTTAACATGTCAATAAAAATATCAAAATCATTAAAATTTAAAATACTTAAAGAGAAATTCCTGAATAATTTACATCCATCATCATCATAATTTTCAGCCTTTAATCGCCCACTGCTGAGCATAAGCCTCTCTTCGAGCACGCCACTTATCCCGGTCCCGTGCTAGTCTCATCCAGAGATGACCCGCGGTCTTGTTTACGTCGTCAACCCATCGTGCCGGTGGACGACCGACGCTTCTTTTTCCTGTTAGTGGCCACCAATCCGTTAACGTTTTGGTCCACCTACCGTCACGCTGCCTGGCAATATGTCCTGCCCAACTCCATTTGAGTTTGGTTATGACTTCTCCGACGTCACGCACCTTAGTGCGACGTCGGATCTCAGTATTCCTCACTCGGTCTTGTAGGTTAATACCGAGCATGGCGCGCTCCATGGCTCTCTGTGCCACCCTTACTTTATGCACAGCCTCCTTTGTGAGCGTCCATGTCTCAGCACCATATGTCATTGTGGGCAGGACACACTGATTATAGAGACGAGTCTTTAGGCATTGTGGAACGTCAACGGATTTGAGGATGTCGTCTAACTTATTGAATGCCGCCCAACCGAGCTGAATTCTCCTGGAGATCTCTTTGTTTCGATGCTCCTTGTCAAAGGATAGAATATGACCAAGATAAACGTATCGCTCGACGATCTCCAGCGACTCGTTTCCAACCGTTATAGTTGAATTCGACTCGCCGGAAACGCTCGTCATGACCTTAGTCTTGGTCATATTCATCCTGAGACCTACCTGCAAGGAAGCATGATAAAGATCTTGGATCATATTTTGGAGCTCATCCAGGGTCTCGGCAAACAAGACAATGTCGTCGGCGAATCTCAAGTGCGACAAGAATACACCATTGATATTAATACCGGACCTATCCCATGCAAGCGTTTTTATGACGTCCTCTAGAACAGCCGTAAAAAGTTTGGGTGAAATGGTATCCCCTTGACGCACTCCCCTCCGAATTAAAATTGGCGCGCTCAGTTTATGGAGCCGAACCTGCATTGTTGCCGAGCTGTACAGCTCCCAAAGCACGTCCACGTAGCGAGCATCGATTGAGCAGCGATGGAGAGAGTCAAACACGGCCCAGTGCTCGACACTGTCGAAAGCCTTCTCGTAATCGACGAAGGCCATGCACAGGGGTCGATTATACTCCTGACTTTTCTCCATGAGCTGTTTTACCGCATGTATATGGTCAGTGGTCGAAAATCCGCTTCGGAAGCCGGCCTGCTCGGGCGGTTGGCACTCGTCGAGATTACGGGTGAGACGGTTGCATAATACTTTTGCAAAAAGTTTATAAGTGTGGGAAAGAAGGCTTATGGGGCGGTAGTTGGTAAGCTTCGAAATGTCTCCTTTTTTATGTAAGATGGTGACGATGGCAGTTTTCCATGATTTTGGAGTGCGAGTATCCTGAAGTACCTGGTTAAATAATTTTACAAGGAGGTTAATGATAGGGTCGCCACCAGCGCGAAGTAAGTCGGATGTGATGCCATCTTCGCCAGGAGATTTGTCGGCTTTCATACTGTACATGAATGAATAATTTACGTTAATTAATAATTTGTGGTTCAGTGTTGGTTAAAAAGAACGCAAAAAGACGTTTTTGCGTTTTGTGTAAAGGTCGCAATTCTAACCTAACCGCCAGAGTGTCGACGTCATTACTACCGACATAATTATACTTAACAATATTCTACTTTGACCCTTTTAGTCATAAAAAATATATACTAAACAATTTTAGGTCAAACAAGTTTTAGGCCAAAAAATATGTATGCAAAAAAATCTTTATGCTAAAGAATAATGGTATACCATGAAATATTATACTAAACATTTTCGGACAAACAATTTTAGGACATAAAATTTTAGACCAAGTGAAGGGCACCCGTCGGAAGCAAGGCGGCCAGCCAAATCAAGATCACTCCATACTAGATTTTCTGTGACCGTGCTTGGCAGTGCTGCCGATTTTGCTCTCCTTTTGTGCCCAGTAAACAATGTTAAAAACAATGGTAAATAGACAAAGCAATTGTCTTTTATTCTTAAGTGTAACCACTAATTGATACTGTAAAATAATTGTAGACTACGTACCTAGGGCGGTGAATTCGTGAATGGCCCAGATCGCAGTTGTTTGTGGCCCGAACCAAAGGTGAGGGCCATAAATATGCGATCTGGGCCTTTACGAATTACACATGGTAAGTACACAATTTTACGTCTTTATCTGGCCACAATGCGAGTTTTACCATACGCGCAGCGTGCATTAAAACTCGCATTATGGCCAGGTGTGACGAAAAACTTTTACAACCAAAGTGCGATTTTATGTTTAAAAAATATTACTTATAAATGTTGATCATTTTTTATCTCAAAGCAAACAGTAGATTAATTACTTTAACAATAGCATTGCTATTCGAGTAAAGAGTAAATTATTTAAAGACATTCTCTTCGTTTCAAAGCGTTTGTAACACATGTGGCTATATAATTGCTTTGTTGGACCGTTGTTCCGATGTGTCTTAAGAAAAGTTCTGGTCTAGAAAATTATCCACACTATACACATTCAACGTATGGTAAGTGGTGATGGTCAAGGGTGGTACATGTATACTTAGATAGTGTTTATTCAATCTCGTCTTGAAAAGATCCAAATTATAAATAGCTGGGAGAATGTTCGCCACAAGTGAGTTCCACTCTTTAGCAATCCTCACGAGACAAGTGGAAGGAAAGCGCTTCGTAATGCCAGTAGAAGTTAACAGTTGAAAATAAAATGCCTTGAATTTGAATGGTCGCAACATCAGTCATTAAAATGTTCTATTAAAAACTAGCTTTTGCCCGCGACTCCGTCCCTGTGGAACTAGTTTTTATCGTAGCTCCATACAAACTTTCACCCCCCATTTCAGCCCCTTAGGGAATAATTTCGGGGATAAAAAGTATCCTGTGTCCTTCTTCGGGACTCAAACTATCTCTATACTAAATGTCGTCTAAATCGGTTAGTGGCTTAACCGTGAAGAGGTAACAGACAGACACAGTTTCGCATTTATAATATTAGTATGGATAAAGAAGCTTATTTTTATTACAGATTTTTAACCAAATTATTTTTATCTACATATAAAAAATAGACCTAGCATAGGCTAGTATAAAAATACATTAAGAGATCTAAGGCAGTTGGCTGCGTCACTAACCTATGAATTTTCTTTTCGATTTTTATTTTCGATTTCCGTGCACTACACAGTTTTATACAACACATAGGCATGGTCCGACCGCATCACTCGATGTCCACACCACAAAAAGCATATGCTTAACATCTCAATATGTGTATTGTAGTCTTTGTTTGACATGTTTTTCACATCACACTGAAAATCACGAAGTTGTTGTCGAAGACTAAAGTCAATGTCAACTTGACAGCTAAACAGCTAAGGTTTTTTTATTATTCGGATTCGGACAGGCTAAGACCATGGGTCATACTGCCTCGTCTCGTCTTCAATAAATAATAAGCAAAAACACTAACCTTAAGGTCACCCTATTCCACAAGACTTGGTCTATAGCTTAAAGTGACAGTTTAACACATTCAGAGGGGCCTACCGGGAAACGAAAAAGAACTTCGTTCTTGTACCTCCCTCTCTGTCGCACTTGCTAGTTCGAGAGAATATCGGGTGCCTACGCCGTAGGCGCTTTTCGCTACATACGAGAAAACCCACGGGATCGGCTACGAGCGTAACGATTTGCGGCACTGAAGGTTTATATGGGGTCTGTACATGCAATGATTTGTCAGCCCCAATTTATCAGAAGCTGACTAATTGCTATTGTCTGGAGGCATGTTGCGCTGCTGATCCAATTGTCAAACGCGTTGAAATTGCATGCACATGTGGTCGGATAGTTGCATCTGTACGCCACACCAAATTAAGTATGACTTCGACATGTTGTACTGACAAGTTGTGGTAAAGTCACCTAATCAATAGAACCCTTTATAGGGCATCTCCATGTATTTATAGGAGACGCTACACGAGCGAAATCGGCAGAGGTCACAGAAAATCTAGTATTAAGTGATTTGGCAGGCGGCCGTACTTCCGACACTTATCAACACGGACCGAATCACGCGGCGGCCTGCAGCCCTGCCAATATCGGGCCGTGTAGCGTCACCTTATTTCCTTTCTTAAGGTGCCACTACCTACATGTACTAAATTGGCGTGCAGTCCGCCGTGTGATGAAGATGAAGCACGACGGCCGGCCAAACCAAGGTCACTCCGTACTAGATTTTCTGTAACCTTGCTTCGCTGTCCGCCGATTTCGCTTGTTTAGCGTCGCCTATACAAAGAAAATACCACGAATTTTGAAATTCGAAGTTCGGGTATTTCCATTTCTATCGCACTCACAATACTCGAGTGACAGGGATACATGCATACGAAATTCGAGTTTCGGTTTTCATGGTAGAGCGCCGCAGGACGCAACTATGCGTTAGAGGGAGAAAGTCATACTCCCATCGCACTCCAGCACGTCTAGCACACGACGGCTGCGACATACTCTCGATTTTTATCGCTCTATACCTCTTCTTCTAAGTGTTCTAATAAGAGATAGACGGATAGTGCGAGAAAAATCGAGAGAGCTCGCGTGCCGTCGCGTGCTAGCCGTGCTGAGCATAACAGCGTCACTGTCCCGCGCCACGATGGCCCATTGTATAGAGAAGCCTTCAGACACTTGGCAAATATGAGATTAAGTAGGTACTATTTTACGTAAGGCGCTAGATAACGTAGATAGAATACTAAAAGACGTCCATGTGTTCCATTCATTTATTACGTACAGTAGAACATTCAAGAAACAAAAATATAATCATCACGAAATTCATAGGTCCAAGGTTACTTACACGACCTATTTACTAAAGTTAATTACCTCCTTAAGTGTTTTTAAAGCCATTAACACACGAACACACCATTAAGGCGGGATTCCACCGGTGTGCGGCACTGTGAGGCACAAGCATTTTTGTACTGAATATGATTGTGCCACACACTGGTGGAATCCCGCCTTTAGGTCGCTACGTCTGTTTACACTTAAGAGGTCACTTGTATAACTAAGCATTTTCAACATGGACCAACAGGACTCAGGACAAGCTATGGTTTAAAAATACCACGTCCGAGCGAGATGGTAGCATACAAATCTCAATAAGGGTGATAGAAAGGGAAATATCAATCGTTGTCCAAGGACAACGGCAAAGTGTATAGCTATGACAAGTCATAGCTATACACTTTTTTTATTTGCCGCAACTGATTTAGTATGAGGTTGCGGCAAATAAACCATTACCCGCCCAAATTAAGTAGGTTGTTTATGGTAAGCCATCAGTAATTTAAGACCAGTTCTTAAATTAGCCGCGTAGAAGCCTTTCCGTCTCTCATTGTAGCAACAGGTATAGCTTGTCCTGAGTAAAATAGGTCCATGATTTGCCAGTTTTATTACTAGCTACACACTTAAGTATTTAGGGACTAGAAACATATTACAAGTTAACCAAATTGAAAGGCTCCTTCTTCTATTCACACAATGGGCCATCATGGCCGCAGAACAGGACACAGTTATGAGGTGGAATGAGATGAAATGATGAAAGACCATTGTGTGAGTGCCTTAAGATAGAGACAAATAGTATACAAATACACAGCATAAGGAGACGCTACACGGGCCGATTTCGGCCGGACTGCATGCCGGCCGACGTGTGATTCAAGGTCACTCCATACTAGAATATCTGTGACCTAGCTTGGCCGTCGGCCGAAATCGGACCGTATAGCGTCTGCTATACATAGTACACCAGAGCATATTATTACCACCATGTTCTTGTTATAAGGAGACGCTACACGAGCGAAATCGGCAGGACTGCCAAGCAAGGTCACAAAAAATCTAGTATGGAGTGCCCTTGATTTGGCTGGCCGCCGTGCTTCCGACACTTATCGACACGGGCCGAATCACGCGGCGGCCTGCATGCAGTCCGGCCGATATCGGCCCGTGTAGCGTCTCTTATACTTTATGGTACAATATTAATTAACCGACTTCAAAAAGGAGGAGGTTCTCAATTCGCCGGAATATTTTATTTTTTATGTATGTTCTACGATTACTCAAAGAAGCTTGGGCCAATTTGGAAAAATATATTTTTGTTTGAAAGGGTATCCTTGCTAGGTGGTACCATGGTCATCAGGTCAGGATCTGATGATGGGATCCAGGATAAATCGAGGGAACTCTTCAATTGAATTGAAGTCGGTTAAAACTTTGTTTTTAAAGTAAATTATATTATGTTTACACAATTTTGTCAACTAAATGAGTAGTTTTGTTGACTTCAGCACACTACAAACGATGCTACTTGTTATACATTGATAGACAGACAAATAAATAAGTTAATTACACATCTATACTTACTAGAATAGTACGAATAAATTAAAAATACATACATTTAATTCTTAAACGTTCTATACACCTATCAATTTGTCACAACACCTTAAAGTAAATGTTTGTTGTCTCTTGCCATCGTATAGCTGCTCCAGGTTAAGTTAAGTCACTCACTCTTTAAGCAAGATATGAGACGCAAATACACATTGGACAAAGAGCTTCGACAAGTGGAATACCACCCTAAAGCAAGTTGGCGTGACAGATAGCTATAGACCGACCGCTTTAATGAGTGCTCGCCTGCGCGGTACGGGGGCGCCGAGGTATGGCGACAAAGGGGAACGAGGGAGGTGCGGGGGGCGGGCGTGAAATGCGTGACACACGAGGCGAAATGTGCACTAGACAGTTCTTAAGATATCTGACGTCATAGTGGCTAACGGTGAACAGATTGAGTTTTACACGACTGCAACTGGAGGGACGGCTATGTTTTTCGAGGGTATGTATATATAATAATAAACCATTTATTTATGGCATATAAGGCTCACAGTAACAAATACCTTAAAGCCTAACACATATAATTATAAAATAAAAAACAAAACGAATTATTTATTTAGTATACCGGGGTAAAAGCACGCTGTGGGTATAAGTTCGCAGTGCCCCCCTCACCCCGTTCTCCGACAGGGGTGAGGGGGCGGAGCATAATTCAGTGTCGTTTGCACCGTCATTACGGAAGATGTCTAAAGCATTCCTATACGTTAAAAGCCATTTTCTTGCACTGACTATTAATTTTATGACTGAAGATATTTTGACTCATCATGATGTAATCTCATGTATAACTCTCACAAAGCGTCCGCAACTGTTAGCAGGTGCGATCGGAAACCGCGTAGCGAACGAAATGAATTGTGTCTAGAATTCGCCTGCCGCACCTCATTCATTCCCCTTTGCCGTCGTACCCCGGCGCCCCCGAACCACGCAGGCGGGGACTCATTTAAGCGGTCCGTTTATAGGTGTGAAATGGCCTTTATGCGGTCTGTCGCGAGAACGTCGGTATCTTCACAGGAAGATTAGGACCCCGATGGCCTGCACCGTAGCGAGACCGAAATGACGCCCATCGGCGTCACCGGCATCACATCGTGTTCAAAACTATTTCAACGAATTATTGAATGTAAAATTATTGAATATAAAATGTTATGCACATTGCCTACCCTTGTAAGTTGGGCAATACTCATATGTAATTCCATCTAGTGAATAGTTTGTCTTTAAGTTATGAATCTTTCTGTGCACACACTGTTTAGAATTGTAGTCCAGATCTAGACACTAAGCTTGTAATGTTACTGAATGAATGACTGTAATTTGTTGTGTGAGCCTAATAAAATAAAAAAAAGACGCCAATCGGCATTGCATTGTATACAGGCCTACTGCCCGTCGTTGATCGCGATTTATATGGCAGACGTCACGCATTCGTCCCTCTCGCACTTATATTCTTGTACAATCAGCAGAAGTAGCTACGCAAAATAGCACGCTCAAAATAATCTGGACAGTCCTTATCCACTTGACGTTACAGTCGTGTGTAGGCAATTTTGAGCACTTGACCCGCGTAGCTACTTTTGCTGCCGACTGTACTTGTAAAGGACATATGCTCCATATTTGTCTTCTCCGTGCATTCACAGAGTAACTTGGTCCCGTGTGGTGTCGGGTTAGAATTTCACCACCCCCTTTCTTCCCGTCGGTGTCGAAAAAGTCGACTAAGGGCATTTATGCTGAAAGTGGCGCTGGAATATACGTTTCATGTGCTCTGCCTACCCCTTTTGGGAATAAAGGCGTGAATGTATGTATGTATGTAACTTGGTCTCCCAGTCACTGTACTATTACTAGCGGATCTGAACTTGCAAGCCTGTCCATGATCATGTCATGATGATCCAAAAACTGAATCGACAAAAAAAATAAAAAACTACATAATTATCGAAATGCTCACATAATTTAACGAAATCGATTGAGAAATGCGACTTGTACAGAACAGCTGGACAGCCGAACATACGAAATAATTTCGGCTCAAGCTGACGCAGAGAACGTTTCTATCGTTCGTTACGCTCTGGCTCCTTCTATTAGCGCTAAAAAAATATATAATAGGCACATTTGTACCGTCTACGATTTCTCACCAATATGTGTCCTTACATGAGCCTTTAAATAATCTTTACGAGCACTAGAGAAACCACAGTGTGTACAATTGTACGGTTTCTCCCCAGTATGAGTTCTTTCATGAACACGTAAACAACTTTTGTAGGCACTCGCGAAATCGCAGTGGTCACATTTGTAAGGTTTCTCATCAGTGTGAGTCCTAATGTGAAGTTGTAAATTAATATTGCGAGCACTAGAGTAACTACAATGGGGACATTTGTGTGGTTTCTCACTAGTATGTACCATTTCATGAAGTTTTAAATTACCTTTTCTGGTACTAGTATAACTACAGTGGGCACATTTGTAAGGTTTTTCTCCTGTATGTGTCCTTGAATGAACTTCTAAATCACGTTTCTGAACAGTAGAGTAACTACAGTGAGTACATTTGTACGGCTTTTCGCTAATATGTGCCTTTTCATGAACTTTCAGATTACCTTTATGGGCGCTAGTATAACTACAGTGGGCACATTTGTATGGTTTTTCACCAGTGTGTGTCCTTATATGTGCTTGTAAATAATCCCTACGAGTACAAGAGAAAGTACAGTAAGGGCATACGTGTCGATTTTCTTCTGTGTGTGTCCTTACATGAACCTGCAAGTCACCTTTCCGAGCAGTAGCGAAACTACAGTGAGTACATTGGTATGGTTTTTCGCCACTGTGTGACTTTTCATGAACTACTAAACTACCTTTACGGGCACACGTATAACTACAGTGGGCACATTTATACGGTTTCTCCCCGGTATGTGTCCTTCTATGAACATTTAAATCACTTTTCTGAGCGCTAGAGAAACTACAGTGAGCACAAGAGTATGGTTTTTCACCGGTATGTCTCCTCAAATGAACTTCTAAATATTCTTTACGAGCACTAGAGTAACTACAGTGGGTACATTTGAATGGTTTTTCACCGGTATGCATCCTTTCATGATTTTTTAATTGACCTCTATCAGCACTAGCATAACTACAGTGCGTACATTTGTATGGTTTCTCACCAGTGTGTGTCCTTACATGACTTACCAAGTTTTTTCTATAGGCACTAGAGTAGCTACATTGGTCGCATTGGTGTTTGTGTTTTTCGCCAGTATGTGATTTTTCATGATTTTTTAAATAACTTTTAATGGCACTAGCATAACTACAGTGTCTACATTTGTATGGTTTCTCGCCAGTATGCGCCATTACATGATTTTTTAAATTACTTTTATGGGTACTAGCGTAACTACAGTAGGTACATTTGTATGGCTTCTCACCGGTATGAGTCCTTATATGACCTTGTAAATCTTTCTTATATGTACTAGAGTAACTACATTGGTCACATTTGTGTGGTTTCTCTCCAATACTTGCGCTTGGCAGAATTTCTGTTTTTTCATTTATTAGTTTTCTCATAGGGTTTTCACTTTGGTCTTCCTGCTGGGTTGGTCCTGCAATCAAAATCTAGTTTTAAAAACAGAATTACATACAAAAAAGTATGGTATCAAGGAGTCATCTACGAAACAAAACATTATTATGCATTTTAAAACGGGGTTAAATATAATGACCACAAAAAATGCTTTGATACCCTAAGATCTCTTACCAAAAAAAAATTACTGAACACCAAAAAAAATTCTACCATTACAATAGTACTAGCTGTTTTAGTAACGACTGAACATTCAATTGTATTTGAAGACCAAACTTAGTAAATGATCAGCAAATCTTAGCGAGCAAATTAATACAATATTTCTACCCAAATAACCCACTATGATTGCCATAAAATGTATCCATATTACCAAATAAACTGTAATGATGCCAAATTTACAAGTTTTCATTTGAATAAATACAAAAAAAAAAATTGCTAACCCAAAAATAGTAAATGATCACCAAATAAAACCATTGGGTTTCATTTGGTGATCATTTACTATTTTTGGGTTAGCAATGTTTTTTTTTTGTATTTATTCAAATGAAAACTTACATACTATACATTTATATTCTCGCCAAACTGTTACGTTTGATGGCGAGACGCGCTACATTTTAATACAACTTAACTTAACCTATTAAACTCATCTTATAAAATAAATTAGGTAACAATTTCGTGGGCCCCATACCAAAGAAATTACATATATATATATGCATACATACACACACACCCACACAATCATGACACGGATATTAGGATAGTAATGTTATACTTTGGGTTATTATTTCACATAACGTCACAGTTTGGCGAGTTTTTATGTTAATGTATAACATGTAATTTCTTCTTTTTGAATAAATAAATTAAAAAAAAAACATTAAAATGGAGATTAAATTTTAGTGATCATTTAGTAGGCACCAGTAATGGTTCTCCCTTTTGGCAGATAATCAATTGAAAGGATTCCATCCGCATCCCAGAAAACTGAGGCCATTACTTTACCTGCCGTCGGAAAAACATTTTTTTTTATTGGTGGAGAAGATGGACGTTTTCAGGACATACTTTGTTTATTAAAAGCTTTTATTTAACTTGCAATGCATGCAATTTGTTCGGATGGATCGAAATGATGAACCCATGTTTCGTCCATAGTAACAAAACGGCAATAAAAAGTATCCGGGTCAGGCTTGATAATTTCAAGATTTCGCTCTGCAACGCAAGTCTTTGTTTGCCTGGGTTAACATTCGCGGAACCCATCTTGCTGACACTTTTTAAAGTGAAAATTTCTTTAGCGGCGCTGTGCACTTTTTGGGATGGGGAAAAATGGCGAAAGATTCGGGACGAGGCTTGGGGGCGGGGGGGACCGATGCCGTATTACGGGACTGGCTGCGCCATTCGAGTTAGCGAGAAAAAGGGCGCAAACGCCATGCAATCCGCGGCGCTTACCCGATCGGCCGAGACACAATCTGTTCTCAAACGCTAATTTGCAAGTGAAATAGTTTACTTCGGTCGCTACGGTATTCGTCGATTCGAAATATCAAAACATTCAAGTTTTCACTTCTGCCGGCACTCCCGGAGTGCAAGCCCGGACTTTTTTCAACCCAAAACTTCTGTTCTTATCGAATGTAGACTACCAAATTAAAACCTTTAGGGTCTCTGCTAGATATTTGATAGTGATTCGCCTGTCTCCTAAAACCATTTTTTCAATTTCAACGGTTTTTTTCGTTAACCGAGGTAGAAGGCCGACCGCAGCGGGGTCATCTTCAAAGCTTGATCTACCTCTTCTAAACCCTGCAACCCAGTAAGCGACAGTGGAATAAGCATCAGAGCCTACCTAATATATACTAAATACTTTTAATAATACTAAATTACATCATAGTGCCAGCTCAGAAAAAATGACGAACGTCAAGTAAAGAGGTTTTACAAATACATAG
The DNA here is from genome assembly GCA_947049275.1 of Epinotia bilunana. Classification (NCBI taxonomy): domain Eukaryota; kingdom Metazoa; phylum Arthropoda; class Insecta; order Lepidoptera; family Tortricidae; genus Epinotia; species Epinotia bilunana. The sequence continues at coordinate 5,933,304 of OX346276.1, read as the reverse complement.
TTCTAAGGACTTTTTGATTCCCCCTCGTAATAAGCAGTGATCGTAACTTTTGTAGCATTTTTGGTGCAACGTAGTGTTGTTAACGGAATTGGTATAGACAATATCAATCAAAATTGTTAATAAGGTTAATATTAACGTTATTAACGCTAAGTAAGCACTACGCTGCACCAAAACTGCTACAAAAGTTACGATCACTGGTGATAAGAAACCTTTGGTACCGCTTATCCGATTTAAAGAAATCATTCACTTGCAAGTAGAATGGACTTTCTGGATGGTTATCCTACTAATATCATAAATGCGAAAGTTTAGATGTTTTGATGTTTGTTACTCAATCACGCTTAAACGGCTGAACCGATTTGAATGAAATTTTGTACGAAGATAGTTTATAGCCTGCCCGAGTCCACGCAGATGAAGTCGCGGCCGGAAGCTAGTAGGGTATATTTCATCTCGCGGTTTTGCCGTTCTTTGCATTGCGCAGGCGAAGTCGCGCGGGTAGCTAGTTATATACAGCGAACGAGAAAACCATAAAAGTCTAAGTAGCGCCGCAAAATGGCCGCACAGCATGGTTGCTATTGCCATTATGCGGGGGTAGGGGGCGGGGTGTCGAAACGATGCCAGGCGCTGTTTAGTTCGAACATGCGCGTACCGGGTTTTAGGCACGTGTTTGGGTAGAAATTTGTAAGGAGCTCGCATTCTGTGTTTGTTTCTTTCGCTGGTCCCTTTTCTAAAAAACTCTGCCAGTAGTGGATTCAGAACACCTTAAAAAAAACTTGATCAATCCAATTGTATAAGTATTGAAGAATAGGTTCCAGCCTCCTTTCGGCAGTGGCTATTTATTTATTGTATGGCATTTTGGGATTACCTTTACGTTTGGCACTTTTATATGTAAAAGCAAATAATGAGCAAATACAGTAATAAATTTGACTAAAGATTTAGATTAGCCCTCTTCAAGTACTCTGTAGCAAGTTGTTTCTTGTCTTGAGGTCCTCCATCCGCCCTGTCAATTTTGCTGTCGGGCACTCCAGAACCATGTGGTTGACTCTATTAACTATAGGGTGGCCAGAGCGGGCAAAATGCCACGGCACCCCGCGGAACCTACCTTACATTGTGAGGCCCTAAAATAATTTCACCAAAGCCCCTCATGGTATAGTTACAATACAATACAAATATTCTTTACTGCTCACCAGAAATAGTATATGACAGAAACAGAGGTAAATTAAACAAAAACAATGGTAGACAACATGCGGTATTATCGCTAAAAAGCGATCTCTTGCAGACAAACTGAGTGGTGGAGATGATGGAAAGCTTTAGGGTGCTTTTTACATTATGTTTAACCTTTTAATCACCATCATCTGATATAGAGTTGTATGTTTTAATCCATGGAATCGATTACTCAGAGTACATCTGAATATATCGGATATATAAATCGGACGAAGTGACAGAGCAAATGCCACCTTCATTTATTACGAATTAACAGAGTTGAAAACTGAGAGTAACTTATTTGATGATACAGGGGTATTTATTTATTTATCTGGTAGGCAGTTGAAACAACTGATAATGCCTGTATCCAATTTGGCCAAACAACTATTTTTTGTCGTTTGTTGCCACTCTATAAAAATATGATATAGGGTTTAAATCCAATAAACACATGTTTTTGTTATATTGGTAAACTAGAGATGTACCGACTAGTCGGGAAAGCCGAGTATCCGACCTCATTTGTAGTCGGTGACTAGTCGGCAAAATGTGCCAATTAGTTGATGGATGGATCACAGGAAAAGAAACATAAAATAATTTAACTGCCAGTGTTTACCATTCGTTTTATATTTTACTCAAAACAGATTTAATATCACATTTGGTACTTTAATCGCATGCAGACAGCGCGTCGGCAAACCGAAACGAAGTTTCCCGATTGCACCCAAACTTAGCCGAAGTCGACGATCGGCCTAGCCGACTAGTTTGCCTTCTAGGCGGCCGACTAGTCGGCTAGTCGGCCAAACCCATAGTCGGCCCATCTCTATGGTAAACCCATTAAATGGTGGGGCATTTCCTTAGCATGATAGGAGTCCAATCTATAGTATATTTTCCAAGAAACTCTGTCACTGTTGTTTCTTGGCTTTTCGGGACAGAACAACACCAAGAAGGTGGATTGGCCCAGTTAACTTTTAAAATATAATTGTCGAGGTAAAATTTGAATTTTAGTAGAAATCTGCTTGTTTAATTTGGTCTTGAATTGGTTGACATTGAGAGCAGCGATCACCACCCTGTTGCTCAAGAAGTGTCTATAGGGGTTGTTGTGTGTTGGTTGCACGAGTCATTATTACAGCATAATGCCATCATTATCATCAGCCCATAAACGTCCAACTCGTAATGACTTAGTTTCATAACAAAAAAATACTTATGAAATTGCACATCATTCCTAAAAAATTACTAAATATCAAATCATATATCTAAAAGATACAACGCCATTGAGATCAGTAGCAAACTCATTTATTTCCAAACTACCTTCAGCTGTCATCACACTTCAATTCTAGAAGTGCCCATCTAAATACATAACATACCTTTCCATCAAAATTAACAAGTTTAAATCAACTTATACATTAATTATTAAATTTATCACCAACAGTCATTTGGTATTCCTATAATCTCAGGCCATAACTCTGGGGGAGGTATTTCAATAGGCTCCGATGTTGATGAAGTTTGAGAACCAAAATATGGTGAGTGTCGGTCGTAAGTGTCGGCTGCCTTAGACTGGCTTGTCGCTCGAGCTACGATCTGATCTGCATGGCGGCGATGCAGCTCTCCATCTTCCGTTCTCACCAAATAAGTACTGGGCCCCTCCACCATCTCATCCTTGCCCTTTGCCCATTTCAGTCCCGGTGTGTACATGCGCACGAGCACGGGCTGGTGCTCGCAGAAGGCGCGCGCGCACGGTCGTTGCGCCGCTTGTTCGAGCTGCTGCTCGGCTCGGCTCGAGGTGCTCTCTGGATGCAAATTCGACACCGCCGTTCTGTATTTGCGCCCATTAAGCATTTCCGCTGGCGTTTTATTGGTGCAGCTGTTAGGCACGGTTCGCAAAGCGTATAATGCCTTCACCAGTTTTTCATTCCAGGGCATGTTGCAATTCGCCATCTTCTTCAATTTATTCTTAAATGTCTGCACGGCCCTTTCTATTTGCCCGTTTGATGCCGGGTGGTAAGGCGGGGTAAATAAATTGAAATCCTCGGAGGTAAACGTCCTGCCATTGTCCGACACCAATACGTCAGGTAAACCTTGGGAAGCGAAAATACGTCTTAAAATTGTGATTATAGAATCTGAGCTCATAGATGGAACAATTTCCGCCTCTATCCATTTTCTGTACGAGTCTATTAAGAGCAGGAAGGTCTTCCCTTGAAACGGGCCGGCAAAATCGATATGAACTCTGCTCCATGGTTTCTCTGGTATCACCCATATTTGAGGATCCTTAGGTGGGTTGTTCCTCACCAACTGGCAGTCTTCACACTCGGCCACCACCCTCTCGATGTCCTTGTCCATGCCAGCCCACCAAAGATACCCTCTAGCATATGCTTTAGTCTGTACAATGCCTGCATGTGGGGCATGTAATAATTTGAGTACCTTTTGATGGAGCGAGGCCGGTATAATGACTCTGTTACACCATAATAAACATTCTATATTAATATGTAAGAAGTATATATGTAAGAAGAATAAACAACACGTGGAAAAAATACTGGAGCCTCAAAGAAGTATTCAAAAGCAACATGCAAGTAAGTTTTAAAAAGAAAGTCATGGACACATGTCTTATTCCATGTCTAACATATGCGTGCCAAACATGAAATTTTACAAACGCCATCAAAAATAAATTAATTACATGCCAAAGGGGGATGGAAAGAAGCATGCTAAATATTAAAAAAAAAAAAACAGATACAAAAATAAGAGAAAAGTTAAATACTATGGACGCACTCGAACAAGCACTAAAACTGAAGTGGAGATGGGCTGGACACGTAGCGCGCCTTAAAGACCACAGATGGACTAAAATAGTTACATCGTGGAAAGGCCCACAGGGCAAACGTCGACCGGGAAGACCACACTCACGCTGGGAGGACGAGATCAAAAAACTAGCGGGACCAAATTGGATACTTGAAGCTCAAGACCGTCAAAAATGGCAATCTTTGGAAGAGGCCTTTTCCTGAGAGGGGTTCCTGATACTAGCAGTATATTCTACCAACAAAATGTAAAAAAATAAAAAATAAATAAATGAATAAATAAAAAAGTAGAATAAATAAACATATAGGTATATATTAAAAAGTGCACAAATATAAAAAAGGGAAATAAAAGGCTTTTTTATTTTTTATTTATTTATTATTATGTGAAAGAGCCTCTCTGCGGATCCAATATGGTTGCAATTCTAGGTCTGTATTCGAGTGCGGCCACCCATGGAGCACGTTAAACCATACCTTCTGCAGCAACTGATCCTTCTTGGTTTCCTCGGCAATGACTTTTGCATCTAGGCTTCATCCCAGGGGCTGTTCCTCTAGCAAAAGCACTTCGCCCAAACTGTCAGTATCCATCGTCACAGACGAAGTATCTGGCTCAGTCCATCTGCTTAAAGCATCCGCGTTTCCAATGGACTTGCCTGGTCGATATTTGATGGAATAAGTGTATCCATTGAGTTTTAACGACCATCGCAACATTCTAGGCGATATTTGGCCAGACATTGGTTTGTCCGGGTTAAATAAGCCAACCAAGGGTTTATGATCGGTGATGATGCAAAACTTCCGTCCAGCTAGGAACTGATGGTATTTGACCAGCCCGAACATTATCGCCAGCGCCTCTTTATCAATTTGCCCGTAACGTCTTTCATGAGGTTGTAATGTCCGCGACGCCATCATCACCGGACGTTCCGATCCATCTTCCATTACATGAGCCAATATTGCTCCCAAACCATAATCTGATGAGTCGCAAATCAGCAACAAATCTTTATTTAGGTCATATCCAACTAAACTACGATCCGACGACAAAAGGCTTTTAGCTTTATTAAACGCTTCTTGTTCTTTGTCACCCCACGTCCATAGTGTTTTTGCTTCCAAAAGCCGGTACAAAGGCTCTAGCACCGTCGCCTTGTCAGGTAAGAACTTCTCGTAGAAATTGTAAAGTCCCAAAAATGCTCTTAATGTTTCTTTGTTAGTGGGCGCTGGTTTAGCCTGAATCTCTTCTGTTTTATCCGGAGACGGGTGCAGCCCTTCAGCATCCAGCATATGTCCCAAGAACGTTATACTCCGTGAAGCGAATATGCATTTATCAATGTTCAGGCGGAATCCCATGTCTTGAAATTTCCATCCAATCTTTGATTATGCTCTTCCGTATTTCTCCCTGTGACCGCTACATCATCCAGGAGACACGCGACGCCCTCCATGTCTGTCAGCGCGGTAGACATGACCCTCTGGAAAATGCCTGGCGCTGCACTTACTCCGAAGGCTAAACCATTCATCTTCATGAACCCGATAGGCGTATTTAGAGTCAGCAACCTAGCCGTGTCATTGTCAACCTTGAGTTGAGTATAGGCCTGCTTCAGGTCCAATTTGCTAAATACGCGTCCTCCGCTGAGTTTCACGAATGCCTCTGTCGACGTAGGGAGAGGATATGTGTCAACATCTATTGATGCATTAACCGTAGAACGGTAATCGCCGCAAATACGTAATGATCCGTCTTTCTTTACAATCCTCAATGGAGTGGCCCATTCAGAATATTTGATTGGTGTCAAAACACCATCCTTAATCATTTGACGCACCTCGTCTTCCACTTGCTGGTTCAGTGGGAATGGCACAGGGCGTGCCTTCAGGAAACGTGGTGCCGGCCCGGGCCGCACGTGTAGTGACACTAGTGGCCCTGTGTACTCTCCCAACTCTTCTTTAAACAAATTCGGATACTCCTTTTTCCATATACCAATTTTATCTTCTGACCAGCACACACCCACCAACTCCAGGCCCAATTTCTCAAACCAGTTTCTCCCAAGCAAGCTCGGTCCGCTGCCCGCAACAACAACCAGTTCACACTGAGCCTCTGTATCACCTAAAATCACTCGTACAACTTTCAACGGGGCACGGGTCCATGTGACCAACTACACATTTGTTGAATGTAATGGTGGTGGGTTGGACCACAACTTCTTGAATGTGTCTTCAGCTATGATGGTCCTGGAAGCTCCCGAATCAATTTCCATTAATAATTTAGCGCCATTTAAAACCATGTTTGCTGTAATAGGTGCATGGTGATTTTCAGCGCAAACATAAATCCCATTCATATCTTCATGATCTGATTTTGAGTCACACAAACACTTATCTTCGGTCCGGAGTACCCTATCTTGTTTCTTGTAGCAGGCCGAAGCTATGTGACCATGTCTTTTACAATAATAACACTGTGCCTTACTAAAAGGGCACCGCTCATTCGGGCACAATGTTTACAATTTACTGATTGAATTTTATCAATTTCCATCTGGTCACTTTCATGACGTGGAGTTTGCCCAGATGTACTGGCTTCGGGGTACAAGTCTGGAAAAGTCGCCTGGTAGTTAAGACAATACTGAACGGCCCCCATATACGTGAGGTCCTTGGTCTTCAACAGCTCGCGGCGCAGGCGCTCGTCGCGCACCCCGAGAACCAGTCTATCTCTCAATTGACGTTTAAGATCGGCAAAGTTGCATTTTGCACCCAGCAAGCTAATCGCGCCGATATACTCTTGCACGCTCTCTTGTTGTAATTGTACGCGTTTATGAAACTTTCCCGCTTGTAAAATTTCATTCACTTCCGGTTCAAAAAACTTGTCTAAAACACTGATGATGTCGTCAAATGAAGCACTAGTCGGCCGCAGCGGGACCAGAAGTGATGCGATTAGTGAATAAGTGTCTTTGCCGCACTGAGACAGAAACAATGAGCGCGCCCGCGCGGGGTCTTGCGCGGCGCCCGCCACATCCAATCCACATAGTAATTGTTCTTTATAATCACACCACTTGACAGTTTTCGGGTTAAAATGTCCGGGGAGCACAACATTGGAAAGATTACTGTTCATTTTCGCACAAATTACATTAATTTACCACAGTCGCCAATAAAAGATACAATGCCATTGAGATCAGTAGCAAAACTCATTTATTTCCAAACTACCTTCAGCTGTCATCACAGTTCAATTCTAGAAGTACCCATCTAAATACATAACAATATCGATTTAATCTTTCATGATACTCACACATTATTTTTTACGGAACGGGACTTATACCATGTGCAATTAACTTATTTATTTAGGTTATTAAATGGGGTTTTCGTCATGGGTGTGTGGCGTTGTTGTTAGAATAAAAGAGGTTACGCCTTACGTATTTTAACAGGCTGAATACAGTCTATGATATTCTTTGTAATTTCAAATCTATATGTCTATTGTGTCACTATTTTGTTGTCATGTCATGTTTTATCTGATGTCGAATAAAGATTAATTCTATCTAATTAATCCTTTATTATCAGTCATCTTCATATACCCACTGTGCCAAAATGTGTTATTAGTGATATAGAGTTGTACACTAATAGGTTATAGGCCCAGCACGCTAATTATGGCTGATAGTGGAGACAGAGCAACTGCACCTTCTAGCAGTTCTAGCAGTGCACTACCATCACTAGAGAAGCTGGATGGAAATAGTAACTACGCAACATGGAAATTTCTCATGGAAATGTATCTCATCCATGATGATTTGTGGGAATTTACAAGTACCACTCCTGCGGCGACTGACGTTTCTGGGACGAAGCGTGACCAAAGAGCACGAGCGAAAATCTGTTTAATGATCAGACCCCATTGTTTAGTGCATGTAAGAAACAGTAAAACGGCTAAGGATGCTTGGGAAGCTTTAAAAAATGCGTTCGAAGATAAAGGTTTGAACAACCGCTGCCGGCGGTTGACAAAGCTAGTGAGCATGAGGCTCGAACAATTTGCGACGGTTCGCGCGTATGTGACGTCTGTATTAACAACGTCACAGGAGCTGTTGGACTTAGGGAAGGAGATTGATGATGAGCTCCTGGCAGCTCTGCTCCTTCAAGGTCTTACCCCAGAATTTCAACCTGTGAGGTTGGCCATAGAAAACAGCAACGTCAATTTGACTACCGACTATGTAAAAACAAAGCTATTCCAAATGGAAGATACCTACTCGACAAGCTCTAGTGAGAAGCAGTCAACATCAGCACTTCTGACAAATAAGCACAAAGGCAAGTGTGCTCCTAAAAAGAAGACTAAAGGAAAAGTCAAATGTTTTATTTGTGAAGGACCTCACAAAGCTCAGGACTGTCCAGAGAATCCAAAACAAAGGAAGGAGGCGCTGCAGGCATATGCGTTTGGCTCATTGACCAAACCACATACGGATGATTGGATCATAGACTCAGGAGCGTCGACTCACATGACGAATCGTAAATCATGGTTCAGGAATTTAAAGGACACTCCTAAGCCCTTAAGAGTGACGTGTGCTGATGGTAACGAGGTATTGGGTGAAAGCGAAGGTACTGTAGTTTGTGAGTCAATTGATTTAACAATAAGCAATGTAACATATGTTCCTAAATTAGCCTCTAATTTACTTAGTGTTAATGCAATTGTCAAAAAGGGACATGTGGTGGTATTTACCGATAAAGGGTGTGACATCTTTAAGAGTGATGAATGTGAGATTCGAGGAAAGGCTGTAGTGAAAGGTGTGGAAGAACGAGGCATCTATAAAATCAAGTGCTGTTCACAGGGTTCTGCGCTTTCCTCAGCAACTGCAGGTGACCAGCTGGTGCAGTGGCATCGGAGGATGGGGCACCTTGGTATGAAAAACCTGAGATTACTCAGAGATAAGATGGCAACCGGGGTAAGTTTTCCCAATACTTTAACAAAATTTGAGTGTACACCCTGCATTATGGGAAAACAGACAAAACAACCCTTTACGAAGACCAATGCGACGAGAAGTACTGAGGTACTTGGTTTGGTGCACTCCGACGTATGTGGACCTATGAAGGTACCTTCTGTCAACAAGGCGAGATATTTTTTAACTTTTATTGACGATTTTACTCGCAAAACTTTCGTATATTTTTTGAAACAGAAAAGCGAAGTTTTTGAAAAGTTTATAGAGTTTAAGGAGTTTGCCGAAAATCAAAGTGGAAATAAACTGAAGATTCTCCGCTCAGACAACGGCACGGAATTCGTCAATAAACGTATGGATGATTATTTGAAGAAATTCGGGATTCAGCATCAGCTGACAGTTGAATACACACCAGAGCAAAATGGAGTCGCAGAGAGAGCGAACCGTACAATCAACGAGAAAGCAAGAAGCATGCTTCAAGATTCCGGTTTGGCTAAACGATTTTGGGCAGAGGCAGTCCACCATGCAGTTTTCTTGAAAAATCGGTCACCAACGATAGCGGTGAAGAATGTGACACCTGAAGAGAAGTGGTCACACAGGAAAACTGACCTGAGCATGGTGAAGATTTTTGGTTGCAAGGCTTTTATGCACATCCCTCAACAAATGAGGAAAAAGTGGGATCCTAAAAGCAGAGAACTGATCTACACGGGTTTTTGCGACAACTCTAAAGCGCATAGATTAATCAACCCCAGTTCTGGCGCAGTTTTCAAGGCAAGAAACGTGGTGTTCTTGGAGAATCAAATGTATCATCAGCATTCAGAAACTAAAGAGCATTCGGAGGTGATACTAAATCTGCCGGAAGATAGTTTAGAGAAACATCCATCACTTCAAAACACTGTAGAGCTGGAGAGCAGTCAGTCACCGATATTGGAACGTGATGAAAGAGAAACATCACTTGGTTTTGAACGAGGATTGGAAGAGAACATTCCTAGAGTGGAACGTCCTCAAGTAGAACACGCTCTTGTGGAAGACGAGACTGCAGATCTCTACAGACAAAATGAGCCAAATGTAGACTCTGATCTGGCCGAGTTTGAAGACTGCGAATCAGGTTCAACTGTGGACGAAGATCTTGAGGAGAACCAGCAGGAGAGGACACGGAGGTATCCTCTTCGAAGAAGGAAACCTACTCAGTTTCCCGATTACGTACTCTATCAAGCCACTGAACAAACCGAACAGGATCCTTGTACAATTCGTGAGGCATTGTCAAGGAATGACAGCAAAGAGTGGAAAGCCGCTATCCAAGAAGAGCTGAGTGCTATTAGGAAAAATGAAACATGGGTACCAGTCAAACGACCAGAAAGATGTAACGTCGTTGATTCTAAATGGATTTTTAGAATCAAAGACGAGGGGGAGGGAAAAAAGAGATACAAGGCTCGTCTCGTGGCTCGAGGTTTTAGTCAGAGATACGGAGTTGACTATGACGAGACCTTTTCCCCGGTCGTAAGACACAGTTCCCTGAGGACGCTTTTAGCACTGGCAGCGGCTTATCATCTCAAAATCGATCAGATGGACGTGAAAACGGCGTTCCTTAACGGAGACTTATCAGAGACTGTATATATGAAACAACCAGAAGGGTTTGAGGAAAAGGGAACTGACTATGTTTGTTTGCTGAAACGCTCGCTCTATGGATTAAAGCAAGCTCCTAGAGCATGGAACACCAAGTTGAACAGCGAGTTGTTACAGCTAGGATTCACGAGGTCCAATAATGAACCTTGTGTTTATAAGAAATCTAATGGAAAGACGGTCATTGTACTCGCGGTTTACGTTGATGACATTATTATTCTATGGAATGACGAAGAAGAACTACGTAGTCTCAAAAGAGGTTTAATGAGAAAATTTGAGATGAAGGATCTCGGTCGAGCAAAATTTATTCTAGGAATTCGCATTACCCAAAGCGAGACTGCAATCAAAATCGACCAGGAAAGCTATGTGGATAAGGTTTTGAAGAATTTTAGTATGGTTGACTGCAAGGTTGCGTCAACGCCATCTGTACCTGGACAAAAATTGGAAAAACCAGGATCATCGCACATACCGGATGCTGACACACCATACCAAAATCTAATTGGTTCGCTAATGTATTTATCTGTCTGCACGAGGCCGGACATAGCACATACAGTGAATCATCTGAGCCAGTTTAACACCTGCTTTACTGATGATCATTGGACAGCTGCGAAACGAGTGCTCAGATTTTTAAAGGGCACTAAAAGTCGCGGACTCATGTACAGGAAAAAAGACAGAAAGGAGTTAGTGGGCTATGCAGATGCGAGTCATGCTACATCATATGACAGGAAGTCATACACCGGATTGGCTTTCCTGTGGAAAGGAGGAGCAATTTGCTGGGAAAGCAAAAAGCAGAAAACTGTAGCACTCTCAACTGCAGAAGCTGAATATGTTGCCATCTCAGAAGCAGCCAGAGAGGCAATATTTTTAAAACGGTTTATTGCTGAGATCACCGGAGAACCGGAGAGGCAACTGACTATCTACAGTGACAGTCAGTCAGCAATTGCCATTGCGCAGAACCCTGTGCACCACCAACGCACAAAACATATCGATGTGCGCCACCACTTTATTCGGGAATCTGTTGAGCATGGGCATGTTCGTTTAGAGTATGTAGAGACTGAGCGAATGGTGGCGGATGTACTTACGAAACCCCTGCTAAAGGGTAAGTTAGGTATGGGACTAGAGGAATGAAATTAAGGAGGAGTGTTAGAATAAAAGAGGTTACGCCTTACGTATTTTAACAGGCTGAATACAGTCTATGATATTCTTTGTAATTTCAAATCTATATGTCTATTGTGTCACTATTTTGTTGTCATGTCATGTTTTATCTGATGTCGAATAAAGATTAATTCTATCTAATTAATCCTTTATTATCAGTCATCTTCATATACCCACTGTGCCAAAATGTGTTATTAGTGATATAGAGTTGTACACTAATAGTTGTCCCCCGATCATAAAAGTTACAACACATTCGAAACGTCAGGAGACCTCTGTGAGGTAAATATATAAGTTAATTACACGCGATTAAGTCTTGTCGGGTAAAAATAACAATCAAATCAGTAAGAATTGTACCAACCTGGAAGCACTAAGATCACTTCGGGGCGATGCTTCGCCTCAGGCGCCATGTCCTCCGTCTTCACCGCGTACAGCCCGGCCGCGGCCGCCGCGCTCACGCCACACGCGTCCTCACTTGCCCACTTGGGTTCCTCCTTCACATTATGAAAAGCTGCTGCTCTCGCCTCACTCTCCATTTCTCCTTCATGCTCTGTGTCGGTCCACGCTGCCTCTACCTTAACTTCAATCTCTATATGGTCGACTTTTGCACTGGCTTCACTCGGCTCCTCTTTTGCCTTATGCTCTATATACAGGCCAGGCGACGTAGCTGCCTCGCTGTCCCACTCGGGCTCCTCTTTCACCCGCACTGCCATTCCTTCTAGCGACATCGTTGGCCGCACCAGCGGCTATTAAACGCTGATATATACAGGTATTCAGGTATATAGGTTTTACTCAGCCTTGTGGTGTCGACGGTCAATTAAATATCATTATAGTAGTTCTACTTAATTCATTAACAAGATTTTTAAAGCAATAAATGTACTACGTAGAGGGTAAATATAAACATAAGCCTATGTTTATGTTTTAAGCCCGAAATTACAGAAAATACAAAAATTACCGAGAAGCTGACAGTGACAATGACAAGAGGAGAGAGGACGCACTTGAGTTGAGACCCATGGGACCAATCGAATATTCGAATGTATTGAACGTAAAGGTGGTAATAGGACGGTAAGTTTGGTAGCGGACCGGTTGGGATGGTTATTCTCATGTCTGAGGGGCTATCGCGAAACGAAAACGAACTTCGTTCGTGTATCTCCCTCTCTGTCACTCGAGTCAGCAAGTGCGACAGAAGGAGATACACGAACGAAGTTCGTTTTCGTTTCGCGGTAGCCCCTCTGTGCTCCCACTCGTGCGGGATAAATTGAAGGATTGGAAGGAAGCGATTGATAATGAATAGACGCGTATTGCATCAAAAATGCAAATATCAGTGTCAGCCAGTGTCAATTTTACTTTTATTGAGACTGTAGTGTGGTCGCGTCGCTGGTCTTATTGAAAATGTAATTAATGTCGATGCTGAGACGAATACTGTTTTGTTGATTTCAGATATTCAGAGTAGTTTTATTGTTATGACGATAACAACTCAAAACCATTCCTGTTAATTCCTTAATCAATCTTAAAGTATTATTGTGTGTAAGTGTTGCCTACAGCCTCCAGTACGTACACCACCAGAACGTGGGCGTGAGCGCAATATTTTCTGGCGCCTAATAGCTGGTGCTGCAGCCAGCGATGTCTCTCGAGGGCACGGAAGCGGTGCAGGTGAAGGAGGAACCCGAGTGGGAGGGAGAAAGCTTCGCACGGGATATTCACATAGAGGTTGAGGTGAAGGCAGAGCGGGAGTGGGAGGACGAGGCGGCCGCGCGGGCCGGGCTGTACACAGAACATGAAGTGAAGAAGGACCCCGAGAATTCAGTCGGTGCACAGGACGGTCAAGTTGAGCACAATGTGAAGAAGGAGCCTGTGTGGGAGATTGAGCTGGCTGGACGACCTGGTTGGTACATGGGGGTTGAGGAGACGTGTGAGAGCAAAGCGCATGCACAAACTAGTTGCATAGATCATGAGGCGCCGGAGAAGATCGGTGCGAGCGAGGGGGTCTTGTACCCGGACCACACAGTGAAGAAAGAGCTTGCGGTGTTGGGCCCAGAGGAGCTGCATCGGCAAATGGTGCATCTAGGTTTGTTGATTAAGTGTTTTTGCATTTCTTTACGCATGTGCTAACTGGCATACTTACCGAATATCTAGTTATGTGATTGTTTTGCCCAATGTAACCATAAAGGCCACTAAGCAAATGGTTGTTGACTAAGTGGCTTATGCAACTGGATTATCATCAGACAGAACTCCTCATGACTGTGTTAAAATAATTACTACTAACCTGTAGTAATTATTTTACGCTGTCAAACTGGTCGCATTCAGCTTAAGCCGTGCGTACTGCAGACACCGTGACACACTTCAGGTCCCGCCGGAAGATCAGCGCCGGCTCTTGAGTCGGCATTATGCTGAGGCGGGACCTTTTCGTGACACGATACTTGTCATGAATAAATGTTTTTCTTTCTTTCTTTAACCATTAAGTCACTATTCCAGGTTAGGTATTTTTAATTTATTATATTATATAATGTTATGCTCTGCATACTTTATGCGACACATGCACTCACACACACATACACACAGCTGGATTGTTATTCCCGGTTGTACCCTAAAGGAGAGCGGGTCCGCTTAGACACCTAGTCCCAAGATAAGGCATAGGCACTAGTTTTACGAAAGGACTACCATCTGACCTTCAAATTGATGTTTTCCTTCACTGAAAAGCTAATTATTCCATTTGTTTATTATTGTTCTTGTATTGTGGGCTTTTATATGCCGCTTCGACCAGCAAGTGATCTATTGTGGCACTTTTTTTTTTTTTTTTGACCATTAGCCATTGCCTCTAGGAAATTCCAGATTCTTTGGGCTGATAAATATTCCATTCATAAGTTCGGTAAAACTCATTGTTACGAACCGGGATTCGAACTCACAATCGCACTGTACTGTCTGTACTATAAAGTAAATGTGGAAATTAGACTATTATTATTACTAGTGGCTCTGTGAGCTGTCGACCTCGCGCATCGAATTCGGAGTTCAAGATACAGTGGACGGAACATACAATTTGTACCAAGTCAGTAGTCAACGCTGACCCCTTTCTTGTAATTTTTTACGTTTTCAACCCATATCTCCGCCATTATTCAAAATTTCGAAAAACTGACTCGACAAAAAAAATCTGTATACTTACCGAACCTACTCACAAAATTTCATGAGAATCGGTTGAGAAATGTGAGCTCTAGGCGAGAACAGGTGGAAATCCAAACATCCAGACATGAGGAAAAACGATTTGTCCAAGCTGAAGCATAGACGCTTCGCTCGCTCGGTCGATAATCATTTATTTCCTTAAATAAAGTATTTTTAGTTACAAAGTTCTCTCTCTTCAGTTACTCTACGAGTAAAGGCCTCCGAGTAAAGGCCTCCTCCGTTCTACTCCACATTCTTCTGTCTTGGGCTTTTGATACCCAGTGAAGTATACTCACATTTAGGGTCTAGAGCACATGAGCTGGCTGAAATCTAGGTAACAGACTGGCTTTCCAAACTACCTTCCATATCTTGACACTTGTCATCAAACTACCCACTTTGTCCATAATGTTCATACACAATGCCCAGTTTTCACCTGCTACCTTTTTTATTTCGTCTAGCCATCTCTCGGGGCCTGCCTCTTTTTTCTCCTTCCGAGAGGGCCATCCTAATGTGTTACTCATTTTGTCCATCTATCTTTATGCATCCGTGCAAATGTGAAATTAGACTATTAGGTGTCAAAACGGACCACGGGCTCCTTTAGGGGCACAACCGGGAATAACGCTAGGAGGATAACGATGATTATGAAATTATATACTAGCTTCTGCCCGCGACTCCGTCCGCGTGGAACTCGTTTATTTTATTTATTTATTTGTTTTTATCGTAGCTCCATACAAACTTTCACCCCCCACTTCATCCCCTTGGGGGAGGATTTCCGGTATAAAAAATATCCTATGTCCTTCCCCAGGACTCAAACTATCTCTATACCAAATTTCATCCAAATCGGTTCAGCGGTTTAAGCGGGTAGATGTTACAGACAGACACACTTTCGCATTTATAATATTAGTATCGATTGTTTCTGCAGCATCACCTAGCATAGCGGAGAGGAGCGCTGTGGCGGGCAGGGCCTGCTCCGTCATGCTGGAGCACATGCGTGTGGACCTGCAGCAACGCGTCTGCAGCATCGGACCCCACTCTTGCAAGTTCCGATTATGCCTCGACACTCCACACGACAATAATATACAAGGTGTGTTAATTGCATTTATCAGAAATCATTTATTGTCAAATTGTGCGAGTACAGAAGCTGTTATGTTACAAAAAAGTGTTGCGTGTGTCACAATCAACCACTTTACGCTGTATAATAATTTACAATTGCACTAGGAAATCAATAATAAAACATGTCGAGCATTAAAGAACTAAAAGTATTAATCCACCAATTAAAATTAAAATACATTTCAAACATTTTTCTACTCACGTTTATCTTTCAATCAATTTCATTTTACAGAAAAATTCATTCAGTGTGTAAAAACATTCATTATTTAATAAAGTTCTAAGCTTAAAGATACATTTGTTACTGGGGAGTTTAGTCCATGAAATAGGCAGCGAGTTATAAACTTTAATAGCCATGTGATGTTTTTTTTATTAATTTGTAATCGGCTTTTTGCCGCTACTAAAGCCTTATGTGTAACTGTACGCTTTCCATCATTACATTTCTCGTCAAACAGTTCCGAGTCGTTCCTTACAAATTTCTAAAATATATAAACTCGGATCTGTCAGGATCCCATACTTCTTAAACAATGGCTTGCATGACTCTGACCATTTTTTACCGCCTATGGCTCTGACGCACTTTTTTATCATAATCATAATCATAATCATATCGTTTATTGCTTTATATGGTAACAAAATGGTCTTACAATATTATAATATATGTCCCAATATAAACCCTGTAAGGGCACTGCAATAGTAATAAACTAATAACAACACTATTTATAATATAATAAACTAGTAACATGCATCTATGAACTAACAAAATACTCCCCCAATGTATAAAAGTTTTAGTTATATTAGAGACGCGCCGAATATTCGCTAATTATTCGGTATTCGACCGAATTATTCGGTTCAAATGCCGAATATTTTTAGAGTAGTTTGTCTGCAAGTTGCAATAGAACACAGTAATAATAGATACCGGTCATTGTGGAACTCTTCGGGGGAGGCCTATGTCCTATGTCCAGCAGTGGACGTCTTTCGGCTGAAATGATGTTGATGAAGTTGCAATAATGTATTATAGTCATATCCTTGTTAACTCGGATTGTTATTGTTACTATTTGATTAAATTTACTTTAAATATTTGACTTTCAAAATCGACAAGCTATTTCACTGAATGAGTCTGTTTTGGAACGGCTGATGCAGGCATTACGTTGAACGAATTTAAACTTTCGTGAGACATGTGGAAATAATGGGAGCCAATAATGCACGGCCCAATAATGTACAGCCTGATAATCTGCGTCCACTTTTTGTGGACTTGGATTATTGGGTCGTGCATTATCAGCCCGGACAAAAGTGGCTTCCAATTATTGCCCCGGACCAAGTTTGCTCAGGGTGATAATGCACGAAACATGTCTCCCGTAGTGACATTTAATACGTGAGTTGAGCCGTGTAATTATTATTATTATTACGTTGAACCGAATAATTCGGCCGAATATTCGGTTCAGCAAAAGCTGAACTGTACATTCGGCTGAATATTCGGCAAAAGTTTTATTCGGCGCAGCTCTAATTTGTATTGTATTGTTTAGGGGTAAAGAAACAAATTCACCCAAAACGGGCAACTCACGGGGTAACATCCTCGTTAAAAATAACACGTAACCAAAATATTTGTTTCGTTACGATGTATCCCTACTAATATTATAAAGGCGAAAGTGTGTCTGTCTGTTACCTCTTCACGCTTTTACCGCTGAACCGATTTAGATGAAATTGGGTATAGAGATAGTTTGAGTCCCCGGGAAGGACATAGTATAGTCTTTATCCCGGAAATCATCTTCTGAGGGTGTGTCTATATCACACTTGGCAGGCAACCCCTTACTTCCCGGCCATTGTATTAATGTACCACTAGGTTATGTAAACGATTACTTTACGCGGGTCCTTATACTTATAAAGTCAGCAGCAAAAGTAACTACGCGGTTCAAGTGCTCAAAATGACCTGGACACGACCCTAATGTCATGAGGATAAGGATTGTCTAGATAATTTCGAAAGTGTTATTTTGCGTAGTCTTTCAATTCAAGATGGGGTTTCACCAGTCTTGGTCCAGTCAGCATCATATAGTCAGTAGCAGTCAAAGTAGCCAAATATATCGGAACACCTCTTTATTACTATAGGCGTAAGGAAGTGTTACCGATATATTTGGCTGCTACTAACTATGTGACGCTGACTGTCCCAGGTGTTGAGTAATAAATGTACTTAATAATTTAAATACAAAGTGTAACAAAAATGGGGTATGAACCGATCAAGGGCTTAACAGGTATCGTGTTCTGATAAGAAAAACAAAAAAAAAATTGACTCGTTTTTTTTACATTATATACTAAGGTAAAAAAAAAGCTGTTTTTTCTTATCAGCCCTTGATCGGTTCACACCCCATTTTTGGTACACCCTGTATGTGATCGTACACAAAGCGCCAGAGTTTGAACCCTATACAGAATACAATGTTCCTAGCACTGGTTACCTACAATGACATGCATAAAATAATACGAAAACTGAAGAACAAAAGTAGTCACGGAATAGACGAGTTACCGCCGCGTTTAATACGACTATGTGCTGACGAACTCACGTTGCCGTTTTGCGATTTAATAAATCAATCATTTGCTGAAGGAACTTTCCCTGAATTATTGAAAACTGCCATAGTTAAACCGATCAACAAAAAGAACGTTAAAACAGATCCGAATAATTATCGCCCGATTGCTTTGCTCCCCACAGCTTCAAAAATATTTGAGAAACCAATGAATAACCGAATATACGCCTTCTGCGAAAAATACAGGATATTTAATGAATCACAAAACGGGTTTCGTAAGAAACACTCTACTACTTTAGCAGTATACAAATACATACAAACAATTCTCAATATAATAGACTCAAAACATTATGCAATAGGGATTCTACTAGACATGACAAAAGCCTATGATAAAGTTCAGTATCCAATACGAGGGCCACACTGAAAGTTTTGCGTAACTTTTAAATAAAACAATTTAAAACAAAACTAATACATTTACTGCTTCTCAAAATATTCTCCCTTGCATTTTATACATTTATTCATCCGCTCGAACCATTTTTCAAAGCATGATACCCAGTCGCTTGACTGTATGTTTTCGACGTGTTGGTTAAATGTCGCCACTGCATCTTCGGGCGTCTTAAATGTTAAACCTCTCATCAAATCCTTGATTTTCGGGAAAAGGTAAAAGTCACAGGGTGCAAGATCTGGACTATAAGGCGGATGAGCCACGGTCTCCACATTTTCGGAACTCAAAAACGCTTTTGTTTTTTTTGCAGTGTGGGGGGACGCTTTATCATGATGCAGGAGTATGCGGCTTCGTGGTCGTGTCTCGCGAACTTTTTCAAAGACTGTGGGCAAACAAGTTGTGGTGTACCACTCGGCATTTACAGTTCTTTTATTATTTAGAAGGACTGTGCAGACATGGCCACTTTTTGAAAAAAAACAAGCGATCATTTGTTTGGCAACGCTTTTGGCTTGTTGAATTTTTGTTGGCCTACTGTCACCTTCAAAGACCCATTCACTAGACTGTTGTTTCTTTTCTGGATCGTAACAATAAATCCATGTTTCATCTCCTGTTACGATGTTATATACACCATTTGAACATCCGTTCTTATATTTCCGCAGCATTTCTTGGCACCAGTCGACACGTGCCCGTTTTTGGCCTGAAGTTAGTTCATGATGAATCCACCGACAACAATGTTTCCTGACTTTTAAATTTTCGTGTAAAATCTTTTGTATTTGACTCATACCAATCCCTAATTGTCCTCGAATTTCGTCGTAAGTGATTCGTCGGTTTTCTTCTATCAGTCGTCTCACAGCAGCAACGTTTTCTTCAGTGACCGCGGTTGACGGTCGACCTTCACGAAACTCGTCATCGAGACTAACACGGCCCCTATTAAATTCAGCGTACCAACGTCTCACGGTGCTCAGATGTGGTGCTTCAACACCAAATGCATTTTGAAGGCGAGTACTACACTCATGCGGAGAAAGAGAACTTTTCAAATCATAAAAAATCATTGCTCTAAAATCTTTACGCGTCAAATCCATTTTGAATGCAATCGGTTTATTTCGAACTGACAAAAAAAACAAATGACTATCGATTTCCCGCCAATATTTAGTACATTCCATAAACAAAGGTCTATATTTAAAAAAAATAATCAATTCGAAATTGGAATGAGTGCGAATAGCCAGGAGTGCAAAACTTTCAGTGTGGCCTATGTACTACTAAATAAATTATATGGAATAGGAATTCGGGGCATACGCCATAGATGGCTTTCGTCATATTTAACAAATAGGAAACAATATGTAGAAATAGAGCATTTCGACTTACAGACTGGTATGATAAGCAATGTACAATCTGGCATTAAAGCCGTCACATCTTCAATTCCACAGGGGAGTGTAATTGGGTGCCTTCTATTCCTAATCTATATTAACGACCTACCAAAATCCATTCAAGAACATTCCATATTATTTGCCGATGACGTATCAATTCTGACCTCATGCCATAATACAGAACATCAACGAGAAAATAAATAGTATCCTTAGTAATGTCACAAACTGGATGCGAGACCACCACCTTGAAGTAAATTACCAAAAAACAAAGCTAATGACCTTCCATCCATATCAGAAAAACCCACTCACTATCAACTTCAGCCACGATTCCATAACATTAGAAACTGTCGATACATTTACCCTGCTCAGAATAGTTATAGACAAACACATATCCTGGAAATCACACATAAAACACATTAGAACTAAACTCTCCAAATTCACTTATGCACTTCGAGAAATAAAAAAAACAACCGACTTCCAAACTGCACTGGCAACATACTATGCTTACGGCTTCTCCTGCCTCAGCTACGGAGTAATCCTCTGGGGTAACAGTACCGACGCTCCCTTTGTCTTCACGTTGCAAAAAAAACTTATCCGCATACTTGTAAATATAAAACAAACTGATAGTTTCAAGCCTCACTTCATTAAACATAAAATACTTACCTTACCCTGCTTATACATTCTAGAAATATGTAAGTTCGTTCGCAAACACTCCGAATTTTACACTAAAAGAGAAGATACGCCGTTACCGTACGGCCTAAGATTTAAATCAAGGCTAGTGCAACCGACTACCCGATTAAAACTGCATTCATCTGGTCCGCTATCCATGTCAGTAAAAGTATACAATAAACTACCGGAATACATAAAAAAAGAAAAAAAAGATAGCCTCTTTATAAATAAACTAAAGCATATATTGCTAAAAAATGCTTATTATTCTATAAATGAATACCTAGACGACAAACTCTAAACAACACATAAATATTACTACTACTAAACCATATCTGTACACACATAAATCGATATATTATTATATGTTTAATAATTTAAATAATAAGGAAATACATAAATACAAATATAAACAACACATACACAACGATACAGTAATACAAATACAACAACATAACCAACATTATGCCTAGCTCTGTTAACTATACCGATCTATACTGTTTTATGTTATAAATATATTTCGTTGTAAGTCAATTTAGAACCATTGCGTTACCCTCACAGGGTTCATGTTTGAGACTTAATGTAACATATGTCAACTATGTACCATACTGTAACAACATGATTGCAATAAATACTTGAATACTTGTTATGAAGAAACCTTATCCTTCATGTTGTTGATAACTGAATCTGGTCGCGTAACCGACGCAATGACCCTAATGCTGATTTTTCTAATACACTCCGACATAATGTTAATGGCATTACTTACCTTTCTGTGTTGCTAAAGTGCAATGTTGTCATTGCAGGGCCAACCGAACAAGAATATGGAAGACAGCAGCTGGAAAGGAAATATTTAATGAAGGACCGACCTTACAAATGTGGTGTCTGTAGTTACTCTAGTGCCTACAAAAATAATTTGCAACTTCATATAAGGACACATACTGGAGAGAAACCGTTCAAATGTGCCCACTGTAGTTACTCTAGTGTTCATCTAAGTCATTTGAAACGTCATGAAAATACACACACGGACGGGAAACCATACAAATGTGCTCACTGTAGTTATACAAGTCCTCGAAAAGTTACTTTAAAAATTCATGAAATGGCGCATACTGGCAAGAAACCATACAAATGTGGTCAATGTAGTTACTCTACTGCCCATAAAACTGATTTAACATTTCATATAAGGACACATACTGGCGAGAAACCATATAAATGTGCCCATTGCAGTTACTCTAGTACCCATCCAAGTGATTTAAAACGTCACGAAAAGACACACACTGGCGAGAGACCATACAAATGTGCCCACTGTAGTTATACAAGTGCTCGTAAAGGTACTTTAAAGGTTCATGAAATGGTACATACCGGCGAGAAGTCGTACGAATGCCCTCACTGTAGTTACACTACTGCCCATAAAAATGGTCTAAGAATTCATATAAGGACGCATACTGGCGAGAAACCATACAAATGTTCCCACTGTAGTTACTCTAGTAACCAACAATGTGATTTAAAACGTCATGAAATGACACATACTGGAGAAAAACCATACAAATGTGCCTATTGTAGTTACTCTAGTGCCCAACCAAGTGGTTTAAAACGGCACGTAAAGACACATACTGACGAGAAAACAAATGTGCTTAATAGCCCTTTGGACAAGAATAACGCCTAAAAGCGTAGTGTGTTGTCGTGCCCACTGCCCCAAAAAGACCCATATGTATTACATTTTTTTTTAATACAATGATGGTGGCAAAGAAGCGTACGGCCCGCCTGATGGTAAGGGGACACCGCAGCCTATAAACGCATGCAACTCCAAAGGAGTAACATGGGCGTTGCCTACCCTTGATATGTTTGAGGATTCGCCTTGTTGACAGCTGAAGGAACAAGTTCCCTCGGTCTCAACACAACGCATCCTCCGGAGCTCTGGTACATCGTGTACTGTCAAAGTCACCTGTGCTATGAAGTAAGGTTCCCGACTTCGAGGTCGTCTTATACTGCCCTCCTAAGCCGAATAGCGCTATCTCAAACTAATCTGTCATTGTAAGTAATGTCATTTGGTGTAGATTTAAAATTACATGTTCCAATAACATTTCATTTTGAGACTGCGCCATTTGGCTTAGTAGGGCAGTATATTAGTAACAAATATTAAGTAGGATGCACCGGATTGCGACCTGTTTGCCTGTCAATGGAGCAAACTTCGCCCTACTCTTTTAAAGTTTTGTGAAAACTATTTTATATGATTTAATTGTAATACCGGAAGGCGCGGCGTGGGTAGGCCCCCCATAAGGTGGACTGATAACCTGGTAAAGGTTGCTGGAGTCTGCTGGATGCGGGTGGCGCAGGACCAATCACTTTGGCACTCTTTGGGGGAGGCCTATGTCCAGCAGTGGACGTCTTTCGGCTGATATGATGATGATGATGATGATGAATTGTATTAATGTAGGTACGATGTATATGTACTTACTAAGTTACTTTAAGTCTAACAACGCGATAGCTGTATGCGTTATGTTGATAAATTGTATTTACAAATAAATAAATATGAAATAAGATAAGATAATATTTATTTCTGAGAATATGGTACAATATTGGTTAGTAGAATGTGTTAGTTCAACATATTCTGCCGAAAATCGATGTAGAAATATTTTCCTAATACGAATTATAAACTATTGAATATCATGCAATTTACTACTACTACACAAACATTGTTTTGAAACTTCAACTTTTTTTTTCCATATTGACGCGTCGGTAGACGTTGGAATTCCTCTGGCACACGGTTATACAATCTTATAGCCATAGAGTACGTGTTTAAACTAGAACGTTTAAATCTTTGTGCAGGTTGGAAAAGCTTAAGTGGCTTCCTGCCTACTTTTTTTGACCACTCATCATGACGCGGAAAGAACAGAGGATGTCTTTTTACAAATTGTATGCACACTATTATGCACTTTCTTATATAAAAATGGCGTCCATAGCTCTAATGTGCCTACTGTATTTACTCTAGTACCTATAAAAAATCCTAAATCCCCAGCACTGTGACAGCAATAAATATGCCAATTTCTTATCTAGTTTTTGTTTTTAATGTGTACTGTAAATTTTTTTTTTTTATTGAAGCTGCATCTAGGTAGTGTGTACTACATGTATTATCTCACTTTTTATTTATGTTTATTTCTCTTTCGCCTGTCCCAATACTGTAGGTAGTTTATTTATTACATTTGTATGACGTTTCCGTGAGTCACTGACGGTGCTGGCTGAAAATCAGCGCTGCAGGTGTCTGACACCTCAGCATAATGCTGAGCCAGTGTCCGGTTCACTGCCGCAGAGACACACTTGTTTCATGTTTTATCTGTTTTCTGTTTTTGGATTATTTTATTGTTTACCACGTGTGTCCTGTGTGTTTGTGTATCTTTCTTTCTTTCTTTTATTTCTTTATAAGGGTCATTTAAAAAATCCTGTATTTTTATTTTTATACAACCCTGGTATGGGCAAACAAGCAGACGAGCCACCTGATGGTAAGTGCACCCGTCGCCTTTATCATCCACTGTCCCACTAGAACTCTGACGCAAGTTCAAATTAGTACATAAACTGGCGAAAAACTAATAGTCTAAGATAATACGAACAGAGGCATGATCTGCAACCATCTGTTTAATGGATGATAAGTATGTACAAGTCTTTTACATCGAAATTAGTACATTAATAAATATTTCGCCATTCTATTCGTTTTTATATTTTATAGGCTTTATACTTTTGATAAGTATAAAATTTGATCGTGAAATTGATTGCAATGCAAATGTAAACAAACGTTTTTTTTTTGTCAGGACTTGGACCAACCCAGAGGGCCTACCGCGAAATGAAAACGAACTTCTTCCTTCCCAAGAAATCCTTTTTCAAGAAAATACATCATTATTGATTATTTTATTTTAGTGTCTACAGCCCTTGCGACAGCCGTCATCGAAATCACGCCCATCAAGTTCTGAATTTTATAACGGTAAATATGGCCTGCGGCAACGTCATACTTTATGGGTGGGACTACACGAATAGTGGTGTACAACAAGTCATCGTAACCACAAACTATACACTATCGATAAACAGAAAACAATACTTTATATTTCAATTAAGAACTTTGTTTTGTCACTATAATTTTAATATTCTTAACACTTAAAATGTGATAAAATTTGTAGAGACCTAATCTTAAAAAAATGTGTAATGCCGGGTGGGGGTGGTGTGGTGAATGAGCGGCGCGTGAGACTCGCGTGCGGCGGCGGCGACGGCCGGCCGCCATCTTGATTGAGTCAGTACCATAAATAATGGTGAGGTAGACCGCACTCTTCAATATCGCACGGCGCGGCCGGGCAGGTTTCTTTTCCATGCCCCGCTAATAGACACTTATGACACATTCTATGTATTTTAATAAATCGCCACTTGTCTTTACCGCGTTTGAATTTCGTGCAGTTTGAAATCGGGTGAACATGTGTGCGACAGAATTTACATTTAGCGTCGCTATTATTGTCGTTGTTCAAAACTGCATGTGAATAAACTCTTCGGTCTTCGATTTTCGGCTTGAATGGTTTATTTTCAGGCTGCGCGTAAATGTGGCTTATTCCAGCTGAGGCGATTTTCATTGCTTCTTTATGTAAAAATTCGGAAAAATATTGAAGTTTTGCCTTCTTGCTGTCGTTATTGTCGTAAATGTAATCTGCCCATTTGTTAAGAAGTGTAGTTGGGCATTTCGATAAAACGGTGTTGAGCAAATCTGGGCTTCTTAAATAGTCGTTTTGATTTATTGATTGTACGGCGGCGACATAGTTTCTCACTTTAACTGCGAAGTTCACGATCTCGTTATGATAGTTATGTGGCAAGGAGGGCAGTTTCTAAAATTGTGAAGCCAACTTGAAGATAATTAATTCAGGACGTCCAAAACGTAACTCGAGTGCTCCTAAAATGGTACTTGGAGTAGTGTCGCTCATGAGCAGCGACGAAACTGCTTCCCTGGTGTAGAGTAGGCTGGTTAGATTCCTAGGCCAGGTAATGTCACTGAGTTACGTTCTTTTCTGGGGTTAATAAATTTCTTTGCGAAATTCGTGGGGCAGATGAGTGGCAGGCTCGTACCTTTGTATAAATTGCTTAAAAAGGATGTAGAGTGGCGTTGGTCGAACGAATGCGAGCGAGCATTCGTAGACATTAAACGGATACTTTCTAGTGCGCCGGTGTTAGCGTACTACGACCCTGAACGGCCGCTTACTCTCACATGCGATGCGTCTGCGCGTGGCGTCGGTGGGGTGCTATCTCAGCCTAATCTCAGAGGACGCGGAGAACGACCGGTCGCTTACGTGTCGCGGACGTTATCGGACGCGGAAAAAAATTACTCGTAAATACATCGCCAAGCGTTGGCGATAATCTTTTGCGTGAACAAATTCCATCAATACCTGTATGGCAGGCATTTCACGCTTAAGACAGATCATAAACCATTGGTGACCATTTTCGAGCCCCACACAGGTATACCTACTATGGCTGCTAGTCGTATGGAGCGGTGGGCTCTAATTTTAGCGGCGTATACGTTTACCATCGAGTATGTGCGTACTGACGAGAATGGAGCTGACGGTTTGTCGCGACTGCCGGTAGTTCAAAACGGAAAAACGTGTCCCACGGCACCAGAGCAGACGTATTTGCATTTCATTCAGCAGGCGTTGATGCTCGATTATAATGAGGTCTGTAAGCAAACTGCGCGGGATCCTATAGTTGCGAGGGTTTTAAGGTTTATTAGGGATGGTTGGCCAAGGGATTGTGACATAGAAGGATTGCAACCTTTTTATAACAGGAAGGATGAGTTGTACGAGGAATTAGGTTGTGTCATGTGGGGCCACCGGTTACTGATTCCAGAAATGTGCAAAGAACGAGTACTACGTGTGCTTCACGAGCCTCATATGGGTATAGTCAAATCGAAAGCCCCGGCGGGAAGTTACGTTTGGTGGCCCGGGGCCACGAGGCGGTGGAGCGCATGTGCCGGGAGTGCGCGGTATGCGCAGCGCATGCGGACGCGCCGCCTCGGCAAACGCCCAGCATGTGGCCGTGGCCAGACAGGCAGTGGTCAAGGATCCATTTGGACTTCATGGGTCCAATTCTTGGAAAATCATATCTCGTAGTCGTGGATGCGATGTCGAAATGGGTCGAAGTTTTCCACATGCCTAGCACAACCGCAGGGGCAGTCATTGCAACCTTGTGAGAGTTATTTAGTAGGTGGGGTTTGCCCAAGCAGATTGTTTCGGATAATGGGCCGCCGTTCTCAAGTACCGAAATGAGTAACTACTGTCAGGGACTCTGTATAGAGCACATTTTCTCTGCACCTTATCATCCCGCTTCGAACGGTCTGGCGGAAGTGACCGTGAAGGCGTTAAAGCGTGTGATTAAGAAAGCGATTCACGAGGAACAAGACATAAATAAAGCTCTGTGGACCTACTTGCTATATTATAGAAACACGACGCATTCGACTACGGGGCAGAGCCCAGCGATGTTACTGCAGGGTAGGAGTCTTCGTACCAAATTAGATGCTCTGAAACCAGATACTGCGTCCAGGGTTAACAAGGCCCAGCAACAACAAAGACTAGCGGCGGGGGGAGCGCATAGGGAACTAAACCTAAATGAAGATGTGTGGTACCGCCAGTACTTGAAGGGAGAAAAGTGGGCCCCGGGTCAAATTGTAAATAGGACTGGCTCTGGCGACTATACGGTCAGGGGATCAGACGGGTGTTTATTGCATAGGCACGTTGAGCAACTAAGGCGGCGTTCATCAAGTACCCAGTCACTTACATATCCAGCTTCAGGAGCTTTAGAGCCCGAAGTCCGCACAAATCCTAGTGGTGTAAGAGTTCAGGAACTAAACGCGGAGCCTTCTCAGGCGACTCAGGAAAGTCCAGCGGTGCCGCCGATAGCAGCGGCATCGAGCGCGGCTGTGGAACAGCAAGGGAGTCACACTCCCTCTCCGCCCGGGTCACCTGCCTTCCAAGACGCTCTGCCGAGTGTATCGCCGCCGGCCCATGTTCGTCCGTTCAGGCAATGCTGGCTCAGGGGTATTTCTAGGTTGAATCTCTAGTTATTAAGTATTAACCAAGTGGGGAGGAGTGTAGAGTAGGCTGGTTAGAAAGTAACTGTCTTGTGTCTGTCGGAATTCTGTCTAATATAGCTGAGCTGGTAAACCCTGCTTCGGAGTCTTATTTACCGTCCCCGGGCCCCATACCTTACACCTGGCTTCACCGCGGAGGCATCTGTTCAGTCTTGCGATGTTTTCACTATAACTATAATTACACAATTCTGTTGAGTCTTCGTAGCTTCTTTTAAACTGCAACCATTCGAGTGGGTCGCCGTAGAATGGTGGCAGGTCCTTAGACG
Source organism: Epinotia bilunana (assembly GCA_947049275.1). NCBI lineage: Eukaryota > Metazoa > Arthropoda > Insecta > Lepidoptera > Tortricidae > Epinotia > Epinotia bilunana. The sequence continues at coordinate 5,905,047 of OX346276.1, read as the reverse complement.
TGGCTAATCTTGATACGAAGTTCATATTTGCGCTCTGTGTCGCAGTGGCAAGGTTGGCAATCGCGTGCGACAGTTGCAAAAAATCGTTGGAAGTGGGTATGGCGGTGGGCGCTAAAGCAGATTCATGGGCGGGATGGTCCACGACCGGTTCCTGTACACTGTTTTCGAGCCATTGTTCCACTTTCTGTGATGCTGCTTGCATTGATTGGTTATCACTATAGCGACCTTTTCTCGAGGAACGGTCATCGAGGGCGGCGAGATCAGCTGCCAGCTTCTTATCAATCAATTCCCGCTCGATTCTCGCCTTGGCCTCGGCCGCCTCTAGCTCAAATTGTTTTCTGCAAGCCAGCACTGAAGCTTTGGAGCTCCTTGCCGAGGAACCTGAGGCGCGGCGTTCGACCTCTGTTTTCAAGGTACCCTCTTTTTCTGTAGCTTTCTCTTTCTGTAGAAAATTGGTATCCAGTGGTTTTAAATCCGTGAGTTTCCCTGCCTGAGGGCATGTTTTCACTGAGAGCACTTCACTGGCGTTTGCTATGGAATGTTTCAGCCTTTCACAAATGTGAGCGCGCTCACTGCGAGATGTAGCATTTGCGTGCGGTGGCGGTGTGCTGAACATTTCGTTTGCCGTTTTATCCTGGTTCCTTTTGATCCTGGCTCGATGGACCAGATGTAGCTGACAGAAGCAGGCGCAGGACAGGTAAGGACTTCGGTGAGTAAAACAGCGATTTTTGGTAGCTTGTGCTTAAGGAGCGAGTACATGCTTTGGTTGGCGGTCAAAGGGTCACTGTCTGAGACAAAGCTAGGCGACGCACACATAGACTCGCGCCCGTACACGAGCGTTTATTCACACATTTACATTTCGTTACAGACACGGCAGTAGCGGGTTAACAGACCAGGTAAGTACCTACATCTATAATTATTTATTATATTTTCTGTTTCAGGTGGAAGCCAGGCGTCGTCGTGTACTTTACAAACACCATTTTTTTTCTAGGTCACGGAGCCGGACACAGTGCAGTAACCCCTTTCACGGCAAATAAAAAGATGACATTATTACAAAATGCATGTGAAAACGTTACGTCAGAAGATTGGAAGAAGGTAGTCAACAAATGTAGAAAAGTTATACAAGAAGATTGGGAGCGTGATGTTCACTTTGACAATGTTATAAGCGAACAAGAGTTAATTATTAATCTGGAAGAACGCTCCAGCGACTCCGAATCAGATTTTGACCAAGATATTGATTTGGGTTGTGCACCTTTATAAAATAATAAATAAAAACGAGTAAGCAATATTCCTCGTGTCTGATTTTTTTTATAAATTTCCTTCCTTTCCTTATTATACTTGTTAAAAATAATTCGAATTTGTATCAATAATAGTCGCAACAATCGATAATTATAATAAAATATCTTCAACATCGTCCCCGCTCTAGTCATGTCACTTTGACAGTTGTCGCAGGGCTCAAGCTATATTTTACGTAGATTAGTATGGAAGTGCGCACACGTAGCGGAGCGACTCCGTGTGCGCACATATTACACTCTTATTTATGGTGCGCACTTCCATACTAACCCATAGCCTTTGATGTGAGAGTTGAAGAGAGAGTCGACACACACACATTACATTGTTTAATCTGTGGCAATTGCTTTCCTTCTAATCTAATCCTTCTGCCTGTCAGAACGTTGTCAGTTGTCAGTGTCTTGTCAAGTGAAGTAAAATAAAACAGATTTCCTTTCCCCCATTTCCCCACGATTTCCCTTAATGTTGCGGTTTTGTTGACTATAGATTGTATTTAAAACAATTGTATTTTTATCAAAATATCTTAAGAGTAAAGTATAGCGTGCGTAAGCTAAGATATACACCATAGAATGACGAAAGTGGACGTCAGCGCAGCATTTTCTGGCGTGTAATAGTTGGCGCTGCAGCCGGCAATGTCGCTAGAGGGTGCGGAGGCGGTGCAGGTGAAGGTGGAACCTGGGTTGGACAACGAAGCGTGCGCGCAGGACGGTTACATATGGTTACATAGACCATGAGGTGAAGAAGGAGCCTAAATCAGATATTGAGCTTGCGGCACGAGCACGACCTGCTTGGTATACGGAGCTTGCGGCAGAGGAGTGCGAGAGCAAAGCAAGTGCACTAACAAGCCACATCGAACATGAAGTGAAGGAGGAGTCCTGGGCGAGCACAGGCGCGTGCGGTCGGCCGCGCGGGCCGGCCTGTACCCAGACCACTCTGTGAAGAAGGAGCTTGTGGTGGGCCCCGAGGAGCTGCATCGGCCCAAAAGGGTCTTCTTACATCCAGGTTGCTTGATTGTCTTATTGTGGTAATTAAACTACTCTATCTTCTTATTTTGTAACATTCATCAACCAATGTATATTGTTACTGCAGCATCACTTAGCATAGCAGAGACGAATGCTGTGGCGGGCAGGGCCTGCTCCATCATGCTGGAGCACATGCGTGTGGACCTGAAGTGCCGCACCTGCAGGATAGGGCCCCACACTTTCAAGTTCCGATTGTGGCTTGATACTCCACAAGACAATAACATGCGAGGTGTGTAAAGTGTTCTTGTATTTTTTTATATTGGTATAGGAGTAAAGAAACCATACACCAAAAAAATTTAATATAAAATCTCAGCATGTCAACAATCCATGGAGATAAGTTTATTAAAGTTAAGGAGAATGCATAAAACCAGAAATGAAGATTTAAAAATACATACAAAAAGAATAGATGTACTTCACCAAGCACTGTGCCTTAAATTGAAATGGGCAGACCATATCGCCAGATATAAGGAGAAAAGATGGGCACTGGAAGCAACAAAATGGTTGGGGCTGAAAGGCAAAAGAAAGAAAGGTAGACCGGACCACGAACACTCACGGACTCATCTAGATAAGATAAGATAAGATAACATTATAAAATTATATGTTAACTTAATACCAACTCTAAACACCAAAGAATGTTAAACTCGAAAGAAATAAAAGGCTATTTTATTTTTATTTTATTTTGCTGAATATGTCCAAAGCATATTACATAGTCCAATATGATATTTTTCTTCTTATATTAGCTTCTTATAGTTACTTTTTACATATACACACACTACGTAAATATATAAGCAGGGTAAAGTTAGAATTTGTAATTGTATTTAGAGTGGTTTACACGAGTCCTTAGGTTTAATACCACATAGTGCTCTCAATACATTTATTTCTGTGGAGTTCCCCCAATATACTGGCATAACTTACCTTTTTGTGTTAGTAATGTACTATATTGTAATTGCAGGGCCAACAGAACAAGAATTCGGAAGACGGCAGCAGACAATGAAACATTCAATGAATGATGGACAATACAAATGTAGTCACTGTAGTTACTCTAGCGCCTACAAAAAAAAAATTCGACTTCATATAAAGACACATACTAGCAGGAAGCCATACAAATGTGCCCACTGCAGTTATACTAGTATCCATAAAGGTAATCTTAAAGTTCATGAAAAGGCACATATTAGCGGAAAACCGCACAAATGCACTTACTGCAGTTATGCTACTCTTCAGAAACGTTATTTAGAAGTTCATTTAAGGACACATACAGGAGAAAAACCTTACAAATGTGCCCACTGCAGTTACACTAGTACCAGAAAAGGTAATTTAAAACTTCATGAAATGGTACATACTAGTGAGAAACCACACAAATGCCCCCATTGTAGTTACTCTAGTGCTCGTAATGTTGATTTACAACTCCACATTAGGAAGCATACTGATGAGAAACCTTACAGATGTGACCACTGCGATTTCGCTAGTGCCTACAGGAGTTGCCTACGTGTTCATGAAATAACTCGTACTGGGGAAAAACCGTACAAATGTCCTCACTGTAGTTTCTCTAGTGCTCGTAAAAATTATTTAAAGGTTCACGTAAGGAGACATACTGGAGAGAAACCATACAAATGTGTCCATTGTAGTTACTCTGGTGCCCAACAAAGTGCTTTAAAACGTCACGAAAAGACACATACTGGCTAGAAATTATACAAATGTACTAAAAGGTGCGTACGAATTTGAGCAGCATCTGCCTAAAGCACTTACGGCTCACCTATTTTGCTTAAATTCGTACGCGCTTACGCAATGTGCGCGAGCAGCACGCGGCCGACAGGTGGCGATCACAATAGATCGGCGATGGTCGCAGTGATATTTATTTATTTATTATAAGTATATAAGGGCTCTACAGTCCGGAAGCCACTACCAGAATAATAATAAGGACACATACTGGCGAGAAACCACATACGGTATGAATCACACGAACCACGAACGGTATTAAGCGGTACTGAATGGACGGTGCGGTACTAATAATAGTAAATTCCCATTTACCAAGTTCTACTATGTAAAAAAAACAGCAAGAAGATGATAATGGCAGGCGTCCATCATTATCATCAGTTGATCCCTCAATGCCTCGTGACATGTCCTATTCTTATTGGTGTTCGTGGAAGTCGGTCACAGGCATCAAATTTCAAGTGCAATGAATGTCTCGGTACTGGCGTCAATGTATTGGCGTCAAGTGTCGAGTCAGTTAGTTTGCGTGTTGCTGATGTTGGAGGTCGCACGTGGATCGAATCGCATGAGTGGCTGAAGAAGCTGAGCCCCGGGCCAGATCAGACGGACGTCAGGAACAGCGGGATAGCAGTTTGCAATTATAAAGTCGACTCGTAGCAAACATTTCTTTTATTTAATATATTACATACATGAGCAGTACATGACAGCACCAAGGTAAAAGGAAGAGAGAGAGTATCCATCTTGAAAGATTAGGGAGGTGCAAAACGTTAGTGTTGCGCCGTAAAGCAAAGTTTTACGGTATTATGATGCATACATACAATATGCAAAAAGCAATCTTAACAGCTGACACAGCTCGTGTCGCAACCGTCGCTCCGCCGCCCGCGTGTCCCCCGCGCGCGCGGCCTCCCCCCGCCTCCTCGAAGTCACGTCATCGCTATGCTCGCACCGGTGATGGTGATAAGGTGGTTTTCACATTGGTGTCTAGTAAGCGCAAGCCGCGAAAGGGCCAGTGTGTTACAGCAGAGCTGGTTGGTTCTGGCCTGCGGGTTGACCTATAGTCTGTTCGTTTAGGTATTTAAAAGAATGTAAACAAACAAAACCACGTGACTTTGTCATTCAGCCGCCGAAGGGTGTCGTCTATCGGCGGATCCAGGGCAACCTACCGAATTCTACACCGGACTTGACGATGCCACGGAGCCACACTGTTTCGTCGCCTAAATAAATAATAATTAGTGTTTTAATTTTATTTATATTGTATTTGGTCTTTAAGGTATTTGTATAAATTAGTTGCCTGAAATAAATTATTATTATTATTATTTGTATGTTTTTTCTATATCACAGAACCATGGGGTCCCGGACGTGTGATGGTCCCCGCCAGGTGCAAAGACTATTGCATCGCAACACTGTGCTGCGATGGAAACTAATGTCATGGGTTATTAGAAAATGGGTTATGGGAGGAGACTAGCGGACACCTGCTGTGACAATTAGTCTCAAGATTGTGAAAAGGCAGGCGGTGACTCGCCAACTCTTTAAGTGATCTCCACAAAACAGTCGCAAGCACAGTGCGACAATGGAGCAACACGTCTGAGTGGCTGTGGGGTTGCCGAGAGGTGAGTCTGCGGTGCGCCAGATCCCGGTAATCCGTTTAAGGGCCGCCGGCGTTATGACATTTTATACTCCCAACCTGGAGCATAGGTTCCGCTCTTGCGACTCCACTCTGGCCTGCACAGACGCGAGGGCCAGATCACAGGCCCTCTGGAGGTTAGGGGTCCGCGGTGGCGCCACTCACCGTCAGCTCGCTACAAGCTGCCCCCGTGGGCTTGTTATTATTATTATACAGTGAGTAAGTATTATAGCAAGATCTTAATAGCAATATTATCACGGAATTAAAAAAAAAGTATGGATCAAGTTTGAATCATGTATATGAGGTATCGCGTGATAATACTCGCCCTGTAGTCGGTCCCTATGAATTGTTTGCAGACGACTTCTAAACTTAACTTTTCTCCATTTATTTTGACCCCTCCTGACCCCGTATCATGACCATGGTCGGACTTATCACACGATAAGTGATAGGATAGAGCGTCCATCACTGGCTGACACCGTTCGATAGAGACGCTCCTATCTTGTCACTTAATTAGCTAATCGCATTTTCGATGAATAAATTAAAAATCAGCGGCAAGTGGACATCCCTGACACCTTGACGACTATTTGCACTTCCTTTCTGCATGGCTATCACGCGACGGCGCGCGAGCTCTCTCGATTTTTCTCGCACTATCCGTCTCTCTCTCTTATTAGAACACTTGGAACAAGAGGTATAGTGCGAGAAAAATCGAGAGAATGTAGCTGCCGTCCCATGATAGACGTGCTGTACTTTAATTGTTGTTAAGGCCCTTCCACAACAGTCACGGGCGTAAACTCTTCCTTGGCTCAACATTCGCAGTGTTCACATTGTTCGCGTTCGCAGGCCCTTTGACGCGGGCCAAAAAGGAATTAGTCATGTTAAGGCTTAATGGTTTTGGTTTTCAATGTGGGAAATACCGTAAATTACATTTTGTTATACTATGGAGATACAATTCATTTGCGAATGGCAGAGATTACGAATATGAACAGTACATGTCGATGTCGATATCTCGCTGCACTAAATCTAAAACGAGCGAGCGAGATAGTGAGATACATGCAAGCGAATTAGCGGAGACAGTGACGTATAAAAACCTAGCAGATAACATGGTTCTATCCTATTCTTACTCGTTAAGTACAAAAGTAAGAAGAGATCGGATATATAGAATACGTTCCATTTATAAGAGCCTTTTCTTATAAGCTGTGGTTCCCCTATTTGTGCTGCACGTCTAGCACACGACGACTCTCGATTTTTATCGCTCTATACCTCTTCTTCTAACTGTTCTAATAAGAGAGAGACGGATAGTGCGAGAAAAATCGAGAGAGCTCGCGTGCCGTCGCGTGCTAGCCGTGCTGGATTATACAAAAGTGGTTTAATCTGCACGGCTATCACGCGACGGCGCGCGAGCTCTCTCGATTTTTCTCGCACTATCCGTCTTTCCGTATTAGAACACTTAGAACAAGAGGTATAGTGCGAGAAAAAGCGAGAGTATGTCGCGGCCATCCCATGAATGACGTGCTGTGGTAAGTGTAGCACTTGCTTTCTTTTCTCCTCCGTGCAGCCTGGCAATCAGCTTGGCAAGCAGCCCGTGTACTTCTGCGGCCCAAGCAGGCTGTTCACACGCTCGCGGGCGTGCTTGTCATGCAAACATGGAACATTTTTTTATCTTTGGAATATTTTATTCTAGGGGTCTCATATTGATGCGTCCTTCCGGTGACCCTTACCAGTGACCCCCAAAAAGAGCAAAATTCCTTTCTTTGACCATTTTTAATCTTCTGACGACTCTAATTCCGACATGTTTACTAATGCACGCCAGCGTGTGAACAGGTACACAAGCACGAGCGCATTCACCCTTTGATCTTTGTCAAAAAACTGACAGTCGTCCCGATCGGCGACATTCACGAGCACGGGCACGGGTGCGTGCACATTCAGGCTGTTCACACGCTCGCGCCCGTGCACTTGAATGTCGCTTTGAACGCGAGCATTGAACGCGGCATCAGAGTCATCCAGAGTTTCAGAACAGTCGTAGTAGCTAGATATTATTAATCTGTGGTTAGAGTGTCTTGTCAAGTTGTCAAGCTTGTCAAGCGAAATCATGAAATCACATGAAATTGTAGTCTGGTTGTTTTTTTGTTGACTGCAGGTGCAGATCAATACAGATTTAACAAAATTATATTTTCATGAGAATATCTCACAATATTTCCCGTTAATTCCTACTATACACAAAGTATAGTGTGCGTAAGGTGTATATCACACGGACGTGCACGTGATCGCAGCATTTTCTGGCGATAGCTGGTGGTGCAGCCGACGATGTCGCTGGAGGGCGCGGAGGCGGTGCGGGTGAAGGTGGAGCCCGAGTGGAAGTGCGAAGCGGGCGGACAGGACGGGCATATAGAGAGTGGGGTGAAGGAAGAGCCCCAGTGGGACAGCGAAGCGGGCGCACAGGACGCGCTCATAGAGCATGCCGTGAAGAAGGAACCTGCATGGGAGATTGAGCTGGCTGCACGACCTTGTTGTTACATGGAGATTGCAGAGGAGTTTGAGAGCAAAGCAAGTGCACAAACCAGTTGCATAGATCATGATGCGAAAGAGGAGACCGGTGCGAGCGAGGAGGGTGCCACAGGGGTGCGGGCCGGCTTTTACCCGGACCACACGGTGAAGGAGGAGCTCATTTTTACGGGCCCTGAGGTGTCGCATCGGCCAAAAGTGGTCTCGGTGCGTCCAGGTTGGTTGATTAAGGCTTTTTATGGTAATTTAAACCCAATCCAAATTCTTATTTTGTAATGAAAATTAACCAATATACAATATTTAAATATATCTTTATATATTTATGCATGGGCTAAGTGATGCTGCAATAACAATTTATTTATAATTGTTTTTGCAGTGATTAAGATAAGCGGAGAGGAGCGCTGTGGCGGGCAGGGCCTAATCCGTCATGCTGGAGCACATGCGTGTGGATATTTAATCTTTATTGCACATAAGAACAACTTATCGTACAAAAGGCAGACTTAATGCCGTAAGCATTCTCTACCAGTCAACCTTTGGGCAAAGTAGACAAATTGTGGGTGGTGCAACTACAGATATAAACACACAGCGGATATACATACATAATAAATAACAGCAATAGACAAATAAATCGAAATACACAGATAAAATAGATACAAATATAAATACCTACATGCGTGTGGCACCTGCAGCGCCGCACCTGTAGGGCTGCACCTGTAGGATCGGGCCCCGCACTTACAAGTTCCAATTGTGTCTCGACACTCCTCAAGAAAATAATATGCGAGGTGTGTAAAGTGTATTTGTATTGTATTTATTATTATTGCATAGGAGTAAACAAATGAATTCACTGAAGAATCCCTCAGCAGTTTGCGAAACTTAATTTTAATTCTATTGCTGCAGTTGAGTTTAATGATACTCCTATCCCATACAGCAAAATTGTCAAAGACCCAGGTGTTTATTTGGAAAACCCTGAGTTGGAGGCCACAGATGTCTGAGGTTAGTTGGAAAGTTGTAGGTTCACTTCATGCGCTTAATAGGCTAAAGCTTTTTTTGCCCATCAATACCAAGATTTTATGAATCCCATAATCGACTATGGTGATGTGTGTCATCCTGACTTGTATGGAGAGCTTCTTGACAAGTTAGATTGTCTGCTCAATAATAGGCATGCCTCATGTTTAAATTGATAACGTAGTGATGCTATATGGATAGTAAACCATCAAATGATCGTAATACGCCGTGTCTACACCGAACGAGCGGCTCGCCTGAACACCGTTCGCCCAAACGTGCTCGCCCGGTGTGGACGTGATTCGGGCAAATGATGGCTCGCCCGAGCCGTTCGGGCGAGCCCCCGAATGCTTGTCCGAACGGTTTGCCCGAGCCGCGAGCGGCTCAGCCTATGTGGATGGTGGTTTTGTTCGGCCGAACGACAGAAGGCGACGGCGATTTTTGCCCTACGTCTTATTATTCTTATTTGTACTTTATTGCTAACACTATAAGGTCGTAACACATTTTTCGTAAATGCAAATTCCATTTTGTTTTATCACACTTTTATATTTTGCTGTTAGCCGATTCGACTTCATTCAAAACTGAACGCTATTCGTAAGAGTATAAAGCCGTTAAACACTTTTTGCAATTGCATATTCTGCAAATAAAGTAATTTCGTCCACGCGTCCTTTACCGTTTTGCTATTGAGCAAATTCGAATAGTTCGAATTTGGACGTTACTCCTAAAGAGATAAAGCTTTGACAAATATTTGGCAATGGCAAAAACAAATTGGTATTTTATTTCTTCGTCTCCTTCATCAATTTTGCTGTTAGGTCGAACTATAGCGTACTACTAATAAGGTTGTTATTAGATATATTGGCACGCAGGGGGAGAGAGGGGGGAGGAAGGGATTTTTTTTGCAAAATTAAAAAATATCAAGTTTTCACTTCTGCCGGCACTCCCGGAGTGCAACCCGGTCTTTTTTTTATCAAGGTAACTTATTAAAGTTCATTCGAAGTCGCTGCGTTGGAAAAGGTCAAAACTAGCTTGACCCCTGGATACCTACATTACATATTGATATTGGGAAATTAGGGTTCAAGTTATACCTACTGGCGGTTGGTAACTTGGTAGTGAGACGAGTTGAGGCGGATTTGGAAATTGCGTAACTGAGTTAGACACGCCTGGGTTTGTTTGTCAGCTGGAAGGATTGGTAGATTGAGTAGTAGTAGTAGTAGTAGTACCTACCTAGTAGGAATTTCAATAGGTCGGTATTTTTGATTTATCACCTTTTGATCGTTGTTGTGTCTTCCGTCTGAGAAACCGAGAGGGAGACACAAGTCAATTATAAATATCGAACTCACTCACAAAATTTCACGAGAATCTATTGAGAGATGCGACTTATAGATATAGTTTCTTATTTATTTGTCATTTTACCTACTTTTGTTCTCTCCTTATTACAGTTATTATCTATGTTCTACAGTGTTAAAATACTATCCGGTTACCGGCCGGATACTACGCCACTATTCATATTCGGCCGGATATTAAAATTGTGGCTGGATAGGTAGGCCGGATACCGGATACCAGATAGTGACCGGATATCCGTTGCATCTCTACTATAGACACTTACCGATTAAATGAACGGCATCTTTTATAGCTGGTGGCATTGTGCAAGGCAATAGGTACCTACCTACCTACCTATCTATCCACATGCAATGCAGCACAACTTGATGTAGGTACTTACCTATATGTATTTACTTTTGTGAAAAGTTTTTCGCATGTACTTACGAGACGAGACGTCGAGTCTCATTTCAATGTGCACATTCGCAAAGAAAGTGATAAAGTTCATAAATAGGTACCTTAACAAACAAATTGTCGAAACTGAAGGCCTTGGTAGTTCGAGCGACGGAGACAGATACACGAACGAAGTTCGTTTTCGTTTCGCAGTAGCCCGCGGCAGGTGCAATAAATTTATGGTCTGACGATTATGGCATCTCTTACTAAGGCAGCTTGGTGCAAATTTGTTTGACGCAAAAATAGTAGCGGTGTCGTTTAAAAGCTTTGACAACACCGCACCGCCGCCTGCTGCCTTTGAGGCGCGCCGCGGGATTCGGCGAACCACGATTGTTGTTTTGTTTGACCATAAATAAAGTATAAGAAGATATATCCACGCCATTAGGGCATGCGGTACCGGTACCACTCTCAGAACCGGGACTAGATTTTCGGTACTGAGTCAGAACCGGGAATTCCCGGGATTTCCCGGGATTTTAATTTTTTCGGTTAATATAATAAAACACCAATCAAATTATTATTTTTTAATCATATAATCCAGAATAGTCAACATAGGGCAAAATAAATCAACACGTGACAAAAATAAATCAACAAATACAAAAATAAAAGAGAACTTGTAATTAATATTTCTTCAAAGTTCCTTTTGAGATCAATTCACCTGTTACGTAGATACAATGGTGATAAATAATCAGTCTTATATTAGAGTAGGTATTCCAGATTTCCAGAGCAATTATTAATATAAAACCAAATTACAAAATACACCATATTAAAAACATAAACAATTAACATTTCTTATATGCTCTAAGCTCCTAAGTGAGATCACTTGTCATTATTTAGTTGGTCACATCACATTAAATATATAATGTCACGATTGAATAGACAAAATCAATCTTTTACATTAGAGTATTCCAGAAACCACATTTCCAGAGCAATCATTAAAATAAACCTAAATTACAAAATAAACCATATTAAAAACATAAACAATTAACATTTCTTTTATACTCGAAGCCCCAAAGTGAGATCACTTGTCATTATTTAGTTGGTAATATTAAATATACAATGTCGGTATTGAATAGACAAAATCAATCTTTTACATTAGTTTTCCAGATTTCCAAAGCAATTATTAAAACAAATCCAAATTACAAAATAAACCATATTAAAAACATAAACAATTAACATTTCTTATTCTTATATACTCTAGGCCCCAAAGTGAGATCACTTGTCATTATTTAGTTGGTCATATTAAATATGTAGCGTCACGATTAAATAGACAAAACAAATATTGAAATATCATGATAAATATTTCTTAAATCTTACTCATGGGGCAATTGCATTGCCTTTTTTTCCCGGTAATAGCTCCTCATAAAGCTGATGGCGTCTACGCTTCTGTCACTCAACGAAGTACGGAGCTTATTACAGATAATACCAGCTGAGGAAAACACTCTTTCAGACTCGGCACTCGTTGGTGGTATAGTCATAAGATAATCGTAGGCCAGTGATTGATAACGTCCACGGACACCTCCGTTTTCAAATACGACCATCTCTACTTGAATCGACTGAGAAATATTATCGTGGTCTATTCTATGGGTATTAGGACGACTGCTTAAGCTTTTCTTCAGCTCGTTATTTAATTGGTCTTTAACTGAAGATGTAGATGGCTCGTTGACGATTGGATCGAAAGTAGAAGGAGCTGAAGTGTTCATCATATCACTTTCAGCAGTATCATGGTCTTTTATAGCTCTCCGTACAATATTTTCTATTAAGTTCTGCATTTCTGAGCTGGTCGGCCTCGGAAATGTCAGTAAATCTTCATTTTGAATTTCAGCGAAGTAGTTATCGGGATTGTGTAAATAATGTAAGACGGACGTCTCATTTAGTCTTCGGGATTTATACCGGATTTTTAATGCATTTGCCATTGCAATGCTTAAGGTGTTATTCATCAAACTGAATTTATTCAGTGCAAAATTAATTGATATTTGAGCTGTAAGTAACGTCGCATCTCGGCGACACAGAGCTTCAATCACCGTTTTCAAAATGTCTAAAATGTCGTGTAGCTGTTTTAGTGTTTCAATTTCACTATCTGTAAAAACAATGTTAGACTTGATGTCAATCAATGCCTTCAAAATGCTAGATTTAAGTTTAAGGAAACGATTGATCATTTCTTCCATGGAACTCCAACGAGTTTTGCAGTCCAATATCAAAGCATATTCTTTTCCATGTTCTTCGGTCACATACTTTTGAAGGATTTCGTCATTTTTTGTAGGACTCTTTCGGAATATTTTCGCTACAGCACGAACTTTCGACACAATATTATTGAACTTAAACCTTGTGGCTGTGCCATCTGAATCAATAATAGGCCTCACTACCGTTAAAAACTCGGCACCATCGTCTTCAGAATTTATATCAACAGGATCATCAGTTTCGTCATTTATCTCTTGATTCTCTGTTGTTATTGTTACCAAATTATTCATCTCCCAATTACGTGTTAATTCAAGTTCCGCTAGGGTCGTCGGTTCTTCTTCGTATATGTCAGCAATGTCAGCATTATCTTGTACTGTAGGTTCTTCCAGTTCAATTGAGGTACTTTTGTAAAAAACATCTACAATAGCCAACTGAACTGCATGCGCAAGGCACAGCTGGTGATAGCACGGTATAGTTTTTCCCAATTTCTTCATGACACTGCAGCCATCCGTGACCAATCCTACAATATCTTCCTCCAAGTTCAATCCGTACCGGTTAAGTCGTCGATTTATTTCTTCTTTACATCTGTTAGCAGGCATGGACCCAAAAGCTCTTATAAGGCCCAAATTTCTAAATTTGAACACCCCAGACAAAAATTGACAGTGTAGATTCAAATTCAGATACCTTCTGTTTCTGTCGGAAGACCATTCATCAAGTGAAATTGTAAATTTTCTATCTTCCTTCTTTAAACCCTCTAATTCTTGTCGAAGGCGGTCTCTTTTTACATCGTACTCTCGCAAAAGAATTTCTCTGATCGTGTTGGGAGATTTTGGGAGTGCTTGACCAGATTGCTCAAACAACTGTCTTAAGTCAATTGATGTGACAAACAGTCTAAAGGGAACTCCGTCCAGTGCAATCATGCGACATACTCGGTCATTCCTATTATATTTAGGTTCACCTTGAGATTCAAAATAATCCGTGAGTTTAATTTTCTTAGCAGGTGCAACGGCCGGTTGTACCGAATCATCCCTCGTACTGGGCCCTGCTTGTGGCTCAGGCTCTGCGTCCAAGCTAATTAAATGAACATTTTTCAAATGCTTCCGTAAACCGCTGGTTGATCCTCCTAACGTTTTTAACACTTTACCACAATGTTTGCATTTGCCGTCTTTCTTGTCTTTGTCGCGTAAAAAATGATTCCATACGGATGATTTGCTAGTATACTCTTCGAAGCTCATCGTGTTTCTGCCAAAATAAAACATATTTTTAGAAATATAAAACAAGCAACTACACTCACTACTACCTACACAAATAAATCATGGATACCAGTAGCGTCATGAAAAATATCTCTAAGGCCTCTAGAAAGTATTTATTCGTTATTTAAATTTTATTTGTAAAATATGACACATTAAATTAGTTACTAAAATATAACACGTGCTTAAAAAAATATCTAAATAATCTAAAAACAAATATATCAGATGTCTAAATATAGTACATTCTAGTAAAATACAACACGTGCTTGATCAGTCCTTTTGTAATGTCATCGAGACATTATATCAATAATATTCTCAAACATATAATATAATTCACCCAAAAGTACATACATATTATTACCTTAGGAACTAAAAGACAATATATACTTGATACACAGAGGGCGCAGGATCGAGTCCTGTCTTAGGCTTATAGTTGATGGCGGTTTATTTTTGCCGTTGTAAGTATTTGTTCTCTGTACCAAATCGATTATAATTTGATCGTGGTAACTTCCACTCCACGTAAAATTTACACGAAACAAAAAATATTTAATAATATAATTTGTAGAGTATGTATTTATTTCCAATATATAATTTTAATGTGATACACACGATTACGTCCAATCCTTGATTTGTCATAATTCGTTCAGGTAGGTGCCCGTAGTACCTGTAAGCCTAGTTTATGTAGGTGAATTTCTTTATAATATTTACTGACTACAAGACCGTACTAGTAAAATATAAGTTATCTTTTTATATACAGTGAAATATATTTAGTCTGATACTTTTCTTACCTTTTATACGCTGCAAACTCATCACAATCACAACACTTTCTTAGACACAGCACAGTGCACAGAACACATGTTCACTAAACGAAAACAGCCATCTTTCTGACTACCTGGTTGACAATGACAATACTTGTTTACGTCGCGACGCGTCGGTCGGCCGGACCGGTTGACCTTGGATCGTGTCGAGGCGTTGGGTCGGGCGGGCGAGCCGAATAAAGCCGAAAGCATCCGAATAAAACCGCGGTCCACGCGAAATTTTGAAATAAAAATATGCCGAATAACCAAGCAACAAACTCAGTTAATCAAAATCAATTATTTATTCAGCAAATAGGCCACTAGGGCACTATTACATGTCAAACGGTAATTTACAATAAAATTATCTTGCACAATAATTTCAAATTTGTAAATAATCGATTAACAAACAAAATATCAGTAGGTACGATTTTTTATCCATTACATAAGGTTCATTAATTGTATAGGTTATGTTACCTGAGGGACCGAGCTCTGCTCGTTTTCTAAAAATGAAACCTAGTTAGATCGATTTATGGCCTCCGAAACACCCTGCATACTAAATTACATGAAAACCATTGGAGGCTGGAGCCGTTTCCGGATTCAGATTATATATATATATATCTATCTAACATAATAATAAAAACATCAAAAGGTATCTCATTTAAAGGTATTAGATAGACATATTATTATATATTAGATAGATAGATATATGGTCCGTAATAGAATTAGCAAGAAATGTATAGTATTAATATCAGTACCGATGGAACCGAAGAACCGGGATTTTTTTCCGTCAGAACCGGTACCAGTTTGCTTGAAAATTCCCGGGAATTCCCGGGATTTTCAGTACCGGGAATTCCCGGGAGCATGCCCTACACGCCATACATTAAAATGAATCCGCCTTATTTGCTGTGAGCACCAGGGGGCGTTAGTGAACTGGTATGTACATTTGCTCTCAGCAAAAGATGTCGTTTATATCAATATTGCCTTTTACGGATTATCAAATACACTAACGGCATCTGTACCTACAACAGGTGATGTTGTAAAAAATCTGTTTTACGCGGTCAATAGATGTCACTTTGCAAGATAGGTTTACACAAAGTAAAATTATAGTATTTTTTTCTGTTTTGTTAGAGCACACGCGACCAGTCAATAAAATGCTCAATTTTCGTACCTTTTCTTAGAACCTCCACCGTACCATCATGTACCATAAATAAAGTACCTATATAAGCAACCTTACATAAGACCGCAGCCAAAGTTCCACTACTTGCTACTTAGGTTTGTGGTGTGTTCTTGGGGGTAAGCTTGCCAGGGCTCCCGAGGGGGGAGTTATGTGGATCCCCACTATCAACAAAACTCATCTTGTTTGATGATGTGCATTTGTACTATCAATCTCAAAGCTGTACCTTGATTCGTCTAATTGCTGCCATGCGATTTATTGTGCTAGTGGCTCTATATGCTGTAGAAACTAGCGAACCTGTCTTTTTTTTAATTTCTAAAAAGTAACAGAAAAAACTATATACTAAACCGAACCTGCTCACAAAATTTCACGAGAATCGGTTAAGAATGCGACCTGTAGAGGAGAACAGCCGGACAGCTGGACAGACACCGGACATACGAACGATTTTCGGCCCAAGCTGAAGCGTAGAACTTCGTTCGCTTCGCTCCCTCGATCGATAAAACCACAGCACATTGAAAACTCAATTCAGTAAAGGATCGGAATCGCGCTTTTGACTCCCCTGGGTTTTTCAAGATTATTATTACCAGGAACAACTGTAGGAGGACGATTATAGAACAAACTTAAGGAACAATAGGAAGGTACCTTAATATACAAAATTTAAAAACTATTGAGGTTGAAAGCTTCAGTTATAAAAAAAGGTGCGAACACCACAGGCAAGGCAGTAGTAAAAAAGCCTCCGATCGCATTTTGTTTGCCCTTGCGTGCGTATATGCGATCCGAGACATTCTTCTATTTACTGCCTGTGAGTAATGCAGATTTCCTTGAGAAAAGTAAGGTAAAAGGTAAGGGTTCAATAACACGTATTAAATGTAAATTATTTCATTTACTTTGCAGTAAGTAGCCTAATTTTTTGCTGATTTTGTAGATTTCTTTTGTGAGATTTACAAATATTTTTTTTTTAGTAACAATATATTTTTTTTAAACATCTACGTGCTCTGAATAAATACAATTTGAATGTGTTTAAATAATCTGTCGGATGCGTTGCTCGACGCCGCCGCCCCCACGTCCACGCAAGAGGAGCCTTCTTTCAGATGTCTTTTTATTTGAGGAGCCTCAGTTGGACGTGATGATGTGATGAGGGCTGTGGCGATGCGGGTTGTGGTGCTGAAGTTGGCCACTCCTCAGGATCATTGTCAGGTTTTCTTACTTTGTCCGGTAGGTCGCACGTCAATGAATGTAATTTCAGTACCAGATCCTGAAATTTAAAAAATAAACATTAAACTAAACAATATTATCCGAGCATACTTAAATTTTGTTAATCGTCCCCTTTACCCCTTCCGTTGAGTTGATAGAATTAGGACTCATACGATAGATCGATTAGGTAGTGTCTGTATACGTTTGTTAAGTCATTCATGTGTGGAGGAGACACATTTTTTAAGTAATTTGAAATTCAAAGGTGTATGTGAAGTCCCCAACACGCACTGGGCCAGCGTGGGCACTTCTGCCCGTTCCCTCTCATCCTTGAGAGGAGGGCTGTGCCCAGCAGTGGGACGTATATAAGCTGATTTATTGTTTAAATTATTATTAAATTATACTGCTAATATTTTCAAATATGCTTGCCGCCGTATGCTAATAAAAACCGGCTATATGTGAAACCTAACTAACCTAACCTAACAATCCTAACATCTTATAAGCATTTTTTTTTAGTTCTGCGTGTTTAGCTAAGAAATTCAATACATTACATACATAATTCATTACTTACTAACTGTAAAAAACGCTGTAATGGAATTAATAAAGCTTTTTTATTTTTATTTATTTTATTTATATGTGATATAAAAACACCACGTGCTTTTATGATGCCAATAAGTAAGCTAAAAATAAAGAATGATTTCTTCTAAGTACAATTTAGCTTGAAAGAAAGGAGTTGGATTTAGCCGGATCATAAATAAATATTTCCTCTATGGTCGGATTGACTCCCAGACGAAGCAAGCAATTTTATGAAAATCTTTGAGTGCAGTATTACTTACTATAAAATATTCAATAATATCTCCTTTCAGTAAAATATCTTATCTACAATATTTAAGGTACTGTCCCTTCAAGTTGCATAGCGCTGGGACAGCCTGTATATATTTTCAAGTATAAGTTGCTTGGACCAACAACACCGACGGGAAGAAAGGGTGTGGTGCTTTTGTAACCCGACACCAAACACAATATTTTCTTAAAGCTATCTCGTTTGACATGAACGAATACCAATGCCATCCTGTTTTCAATGATAAACAATTTTTTGTACATTTCCCATGTGTGCCTTAAGGAGTCCCTTTTCAGAAAAATTGTCATCATGTTTTTAAGAAAATACTATTTGAACAATAAAAAATCAAGACATACCTTGCATTGGGTCCTCTACAGACACAAAGCTAATAACATCAATTGATTTATCTTCACAGTGATAGTGTCTAGTAATAGCTGTCCCGGTCAACCTTCTCTGGTTATCATTGTGACTCATAGCAGGATACAAAATGCACTTCACAAAGATAGCAGTACTTTAACTGATCAGGTGTCAAAGATGTGAGATTGATGTTGCCTGAAATTAAAAATAAATAAAATAAAATATATATTAAGGGGCAATCTTACACAAGTTGAACTAGTCCCATTGTAAGCTCAATAAGGCTTGTATTATGGGTACTAGACGACGATATATATAGTTCCAATAGGTATAAATACATAGAAAACATCCAAGACTTAGAAACAAATATTTGTGCCCATCACACAAAAAAAATCCCTTACAGGGATTCGACCCCAGGACCTCTTGCTTCATAGGCAGGGTCATTACCAACTAGGCTAAAGCAGTCGTCATAAAACTAAATACTTAGATATTATTAATTTCCATCAAGTACATTTCTTGTAAAAAAACCTGCCAAGCCTTCCGGCCTGAAAAGTAGTGAAATCTCAAGCTAAACCAAGTACTTCAGCCATCATTTCCGGTTAGATATTTTCACGAATTGGCAATCACACTGCGAATAAGTAAATTCAAAAGATTCAAAATAAAATGCCAACAAGCAAACTCCTAACTAGTTTATCATTACCATTAGGTACAGTGCAAACATGAAATGAAGGATTAATAAGGACACTAATCAGTTTGGAGCGAGATATAAACTTATTTTAACGTAAGTAACGCGATAAAAAACTGAAGTACAAAACGATGTTTTGGAACATTGATAAAAAGTCAAGTTGACTGACGCATGCCCGACGTCACCAAGTATGTATGTGCTTAGTTGTATAATTTTATTTATTGTAAATAAAATAGAGCTTACCTGAATTGTTAATCCAGATCCGTAGGCGATTTTTATCACTAACTGGAAAACGAAACAATGTGTGACAGTTTATGAATTGGCACCGATGTCATTTTGGTAAATTCAATAATATCAAATCAGTCCGGTAGAAGTCCAAGTGGTCGTATGTAAATCACTGGCAAACAAATCCGTTTCTAAATCAAATCGTAGGTCCATTCAAATAAGCGGAGGTCAAATTTTAAAAGAATAACATTAACAATATGTTCGTGGTAGAGTTGATACCTATCGTCTCTAGTTTCAGTGTGGCCAGTTAAGTCTCTATCTTTCCATATACTTCTGACGTTTTGACTTTGCCCATGTAATTACACGTATATTTTCACTACGCTTTTATAAAAAAATATCATACCGCAGGTTATCTTTATTTGTATTTTTAATTGAGACAATAAACTCATACTAAATCATTTTTTTCGCATTTTTACAAATGGACAAAGTTTATTCTGTTTACCTACAATTTAAAGGAATAATTTTGTAGCAACATTTTCTCATTTCGTCTCTGTAATCTGTGTTTCGTCTGCACTGAGTCGTTTCGTTGTACGCAGTTCTCTTTACTATTATACAGTTTCAAAGACGAGTGCGAAGTGATAAGAAATAAATAATTATGCTCCATTATTTATTAATAATTTAAGAGATTGCAGTCACTTTATGTTTATTTTAATTTAATGTAAAATATTTGTAACACGCAGTAATTCATTTGTTGTAATATATAAGATGTCGAAATGGAACGTTATGCAGAGATGTTAAAAATAATAAAATAAATTGGAAATTAGTATACAGTTGGCGACGTTGCCAGATCGAACTACGGCGCTGCCAGCGCGAGCTGACAACGTCGCGCGTCGTAAGCACTTCGATAATTTTAGGTACTTATTGGCAATTTGAATCATAAATTGCTACATACTCAAATGTGAATGGCAGTAGGTACATATTATAGGTATTATTCTTTATTTATGGTACTAGATACCTATGTAAAGAAAGAATATTCAAATAAGTTGTAAAATAAAGACAGTTTTACGTATAGGTCCCGAATAAATGTATGTTATATTTTTTACTTACTGTAGTATTCTGATGTTTTAGGGACTAGGTTACCTATTCTAATAATTATCTACTAAACTCATCAGTCGCATCACAATCCTCCTAGCGATATTCCCGGGTGTGCCCCTAAAGGAGCCAGGGGTCCGCTTTGACACCTAATCCCAAGATTTGGCATAGGCACTAGTTTTTACTTCATCTTATTTAAAAACTCTTCGTACGTTTTCGTTTTTCTTCCCGTGGGTGTCGTAAAAGTCGACTAAGGGAGCAGGGTTGAAGTGTGTTGTGGGCGATGGGCTAGCAACCTATCACTGCAATATCACATTTTGTCGATCTTTTTTATACCCACATTTATTAGAAGTGGCGCTGGAACATAAGTTTCATGTGCTCTGCCTACCCCTTTTGGGAATAAAGGCGTGAATGTATGTATGTATGTATGTATGTTTTCTTTTTGAAGTGAAAACTTCTTTAGCGGCGCTGAGCACTTTTTGGGATGGGTAAAAATTGTTAAACTCGCGACAGATTTTTGTGACATCAGATGCGTAAGAGGCCACGTGACCGTAGGAGGATGGCGAGAGATTCGGGACGAGGCTGGGGGGCGGGGGGGACAACGGGGGTTTGACTAAGGGCACATAGTTCTAATTTGTACTTTATTGTTAACAGTATAAGGTCGTAACACATTTTCCGTAAATGCAAATTCCATTTTGTTTTATCAAACTTTTATATATTGCTGTTAGCCGATTCGACTTCATTCAAAACTGAACGCTATTCGTAAGAATATTAAGCCGTTAAACACTTTGCAATTGCATATTCTGCAAATAAATTTGTAATTTTGTCCGCGCGTCCTTTACCGCTTTGCTATTGAGCAAATTCGAATAGTTCGAATTTGGACGTTATTCCTAAAGAGATAAAGCTTTGAAAAATATTTGGCAATGGCAAAAACAAATTGGTATTTTATTTCTTTGTCTCCTTCATCAATTTTGCCGAGTTAAGTTGAACTATAGCGTACTACTAATAAGTTTGTTATTAGATATATTGGCACGCAGGGGGAGAGAGGGGGGCGGAAGGGATTTTTTTGCAAAATTAAAATTATTCAAGTTTTCACTTCCGCCGGCACTCCCGGAGTGCAAAAACCGATAGGTCTTTTTACAAGTTTTATAGTAACTTGACTTCTTTCGTATGTAAGTATAAAAGTATGTATGTAAGTAAGTTGTCCGTCAAATCTTGCAAGTTAAATTTGACCCACTTCCCGGTGACCGATTGAGCTGAAATTTTGGGTATAACTATAGTTTGGATGACATTCAATATTATGGTACCATCGAGCTGATCTGATGATAGAGACAGAAGGTGGCCATAGGAACTCCGTAATAAAACCATATAACCCCATCGAGTTGGGGCTGATGATGGTATACAGAAAAGTACAGTCGGCAATAAAAGCTTGTACCAAAAATTAAATTTTTGACAGAAACTTATTTATATATTTTCGTAACAACAATGCGTTTAGGTTTAGTAAATATATCAGGTTTAAAACAGCACCATCTATGGACACTTATCCTGCTAGAATCCTGCGCATATATACTTTGTCCACTTACAAGCTAAGCTGTAATAAAGGTCAAGCCGTTCACTAGATGGCGCACAAATACAGGATGTTATAAATTATTTTGAATCGATTTACGATCTATTAAAGCCTGTGTCTGGTTGTTATTTTTTTTTTAAGTTGATAAGTGAAAATGAATATCTATTAATGATAATATTTGAGATTTCGTATAACGTAAAATATTAATATCCGTCAGTGGTGCTCCAAGCGACATCTCTTAACGTTCTTCAGAAATATTCGACCGCAGTATGGGATAGTTACTCTATGCTATATTTACTTTATGGTTTGACTTTGACTTGACACATGACATGTGCTGCGCGCACCGAGGACGGTTGTGTTTCGCTTGTATTTAGGCTCTTTTCGATTTTCAAAAATTTGGCGCATCCCCATTTTGCGGCTTTTTTTTTAAATACATTTCTTCCGATTTTGAAGAAGCAAAAGCAAAATCAACGTTGTCGCAGCGACAGCTGTGCGCACGTGCGGCTTCATAGTGATCGTGAGCTCAACTATCGGTAGGTAAATTCGCCCGAGCCGATCTGGCTCGGGCGAGCCGCGCGTGTTTGCCCGAACGCCCATCCACACCGACCGAGCGCTTGCGGCCGACCCTTTTGACGGCTCGCCCGAGCCTTCTGACGGCTCGCCCGAACCGTTCGGGCAAGCGTTTTTGATGGCTCGGGCGAGCCGCTCGGCCGGTGGGGACACGGCTAATAAGTATAAATTATAAAATATCATAAAAAGATATAAAACATGAAAGTTTAGAAAAATATGCATTTTTTTTATTGTCCAAGAGTAAATTAAATCCTAACGCTTTAAAAAGAAACAAAATTGTATGACAACTACGTATTTAAACGCAATATTTCGCGACCGAAACAAGAATTTACCTGATTTTTAACTGACGAAAAAAAGGGAGGAGGTTCTCAAGTCAACGCGTATATATATATTTTTTTTATGTATGACCACGCATAACTTTTTACAGACTAGTCTGATTTTGATAATTCTTTTTTTATTAGAAAGTGTATACCTTGAAGTTGGTCCCACATAAATTTGAAATAAAATTTCAACCCTAAGGGTAGGAAAACTGGGGATGATTGATTGTTCACTTACTGATTGAAATGTATGACCACGCATGTGTGTGTGTGTGTGTGTGTGTGTGTGTGTGTGTGTGTGTGTGTGTGTGTGTGTGTGTGTGTGTGTGTGTGTGTGTGTGTGTGTGTGTGTGTCGTGCGTGCGTGCGTGCGTGTGTGTGTGTGTGTGTGTGTGTGTGTGTGTGTGTGTGTGTGTGTGTGGGTGGGTGTGTGGGTGTGTGTGTGTGTGTGTGTGTGTGTCTCAGTCAGTCTCCTCTCAGTCTCTGCATCTCTGCTAAAGCTCGTTCATCGTGAGGTTTGTGTAATACCTTATGGGCTAGTTCAGACACGGCGGGAACCGCGCGATTATAGAATCGCATGGTAATCGCGCGGGTCTTATTTATATGAGTTATTTAGTAATCGTTCAGACATAACCGCGCGGTTAATCAAGCCGCGCGGTTACCGCAACCCAACCGCCAGAAAAAAGAATCGCGCTGCTCCCGCGCGTTTCTATTACTATGGAGTCTTTACTTCGCGTTCAGTTGCGTTGCGGATACCGCGCGGTGAGCACGTCACTGTTCGTGAGTTCGCCATGGATCGTTTCGACACTGAACTATTTATTGATGAGGTGGAGAAGAGACCTGCAATATGGGACATTCAGTGTGATGATTACTCAAATAAAATTATCAAGAACCGAGCTTGGCAAGAGTTGGTGGAGATATTTGGAAATTGCGAAGACACGGTGGAAAAAAAGAATATTTTAAGTAAGTAGGTTTATTCACCAAAAAATAATTGACAGAATTATGTTATAATTATTGTTATGAAGCGTATATTATACTCTCCGTATACTTTAGGTACTTAAATAAATATAAACAAACTTCGGCTGCTTTATGCAGACATTTCGAGCATTTTTCAAATGAAGGTCACAACGGTATTACCATATTTCGTTTGTTTACATTTAGTTATGTACCTAAACATTACAAGTACGGTATGTTAGTTGCAGCTATATCTTTGTGTCTTGCCATGGAACACGCCCATCGTTCACAAAGTAATGAGCGAATTTATCTCTGATATTCAAAGATGACGGTGTTCCTCTTCCCGCATGCGAGGTATTGAGATTAGTCATGGGTGCATTATATAAAGTATCTTTAAATTTTAGACCATCTCTAGTCCGCACATAGTTATGTAGAACACAAGAAGCTTTTATTATATCTTCGGCAAAATCTATGTTTACATTTATAGGCCTATGAAAGATGCGCCATTTGTTCGCCAAAATACCAAAAGTGCACTCAATATTACGTCGGGCTCTCGATAACCTATAGTTAAAAATCCTTTTTTCATATGGTAAACATTTGCCTGAATATGGACGCATTAAATTTTCTGCTAAGCCGAAGGCTTCATCTCCAACTATAACATAAGGCACTGGTGTTAGGTCTACATTAGATATTGGTTTAGGTGTTGGTATGTTTAATGATTTTTCTGTCAGGCGTTTATAAAAAACCGAATTTTTAAATATAGCAGAATCACTGCTTTTGCCATAAGCCCCAATATCAACATAAGTAAAGCAATAGTTGGCGTCGCAAAGTGCTAAGAGCACTATGGAAAAGAAATGTTTATAGTTATGATACAAAGAACCCGAATCAACAGGCTTTATAACTCGGATATGCTTGCCGTCTATAGCACCAATGCAATTTGGAAAATTTGCATATCTCTCAAAGTCTCGTGCTATTGTCTTCCAGATATCTTCAGTCGCTTCGGGCATGACTATGTTTACCAACTTATTCCACAATGATTTACATACTTCGCGGACAATTCCAGTAATCGTCGATTTTCCTAGGCGATAATTGTAGCTTAGTTCCCCAAATGAACAACCCGTACCAAGATATCTGAAACAAGAATATTATTAATAATGTTGTTATTTTTAGGTACACAACTCCAAAAAAAATGGAAAAACATACGAGATTGCTACAATAAAGAATACAAAAAAGAAAAAACAACTCCTTCTGGTTCAGGTGCTCGTAAAGGAGCCCGATATATGTATTTTTCAAGATTATCTTTCCTGCAGAATAGTGTAAGTAATAAAGACACTACAACTAATATTGAAGAACAGAATGAAAGGCAAAGTGAGGAGACAAGTGAACTAAACGCCAATGCAACCGAAGCCACTGAAATACGTCCCCCTAAACGTAAGAAAACACAAGTGCCAGAAGAAAAAATAGCTGTTTTAATAGAAAAAAGTATCGAGTCACGAAAACATTTTCAGAATGAACTTCAAGAAAATAGTATTACCAAGCAAGATGACGACAAACTCTTTTGTTTGTCGTTATATAAAGAACTCAAAAAAGTACCAGAAAATAGGCGTTTAGCAACCAAAATTGAAGTACTTCAAGTGATACAAAAAGGACAAAGCTTACCAGCCCCTGTTCGCTACAATACTCAGCAGATCACACCTACGTATTGGCAAGGACAACAGTATACAAGCCCGCAAGGATATTTTACTACATCTGGATCATCTCCTCCTGTTCCGGCACCGTCACCGTCACCATCGCAATTTAGTTCTGGCTCTCAGTCCTCTACAGTTATAGAAAATATTTATGCTGCTTTTGAAGAACAATAAATAAATCTTACCTTAAAGTTATTACGAGTTTCTCTTCCGGTGACACGCTTGGCCTCAAATGCGTTTCAGAGCATGAAATATCTTGCCTGATCAGTTCAATTAGTTCATCAAAAG
Source organism: Epinotia bilunana (assembly GCA_947049275.1). Taxonomy (NCBI): domain Eukaryota; kingdom Metazoa; phylum Arthropoda; class Insecta; order Lepidoptera; family Tortricidae; genus Epinotia; species Epinotia bilunana. Next base: position 5,878,960 of record OX346276.1, on the reverse strand, counting down.
ATTTTATTGACATTCTCAAATAGTCAAAAAATTTGTTATCATACATTCTTAAAATGGGATATAACGTTACGAACTGACCATGTACTAGTCGGTCACGTAATATTGGATGCACCCAATACCGCCTTTTTCTTTTCTTTTTTTTAAGGAGCAACCACAGTAAACACACTTCTTCGTCGACCTCCATTTTGAAACTGACGCTAACCCGCACGAAATCGCATACTAACCGCGCGTGTCTGAATAGCATCACAATTTTGCGGTTTGAAACCGCGCGATTCGTAAACGCACGATTCCCGCATGTCTGAACGGGCCCTATTTGCATGTAACTACTAATTAAGTTAGTAATTAACTTAAGTAAGCCACAGAAAATTAAAACTTTTTAACAAAAAATTAAACTGCCGAAAAAATACTGAAAAGCAAAAAATAATAAACCTTTTTTATTTAGTTTAATAACTAAGTTAAGAACTATTGTAAGTATACCTACGTATATATTTTTGTAATTATTTTGAGTTTTTAATTAACCTTAATAACCAAGTTCTTAAATTAATCTAAGTGTACGTAAGTAATTTTGAGTCGGCGCCAAACAATCAATGAACAAAGTTTACTCCAAACAAGTACAAGTTACACCAAATCAAATTAGGAAGCGACCACACTTGATTGGTTGGGGCCGACTCAAAATTACTTAGGTACATGTAGATTAATTTAAGAACTTGGTTATTAAGGTTAATTAAAAACACAAAATAATTACAAAATATATACTTAGGTATACTTACAATAGTTTAAGAACTTAGTTATTAAACTAACCAAAAAAGGTTTATTATTTTTTGCTTTTCAGTATTTTTTCGGTGGTTTAATTTTTTTGTTAAAAAGTTTTTTCCATACAACGATTAGTACAAATGTCATTTGTGACGTCATACTTGTGTATCTATCAGTATGAAGCGTTTTGCGCTGCCGCCAGCGAGGTCAGTCTTTGTCTCAGATTTTTGAGAGTTCCGTGCAAGTTCTTGGTCATAGCTGACTTCAAAAACATAAACAGACTTTTAGTAAAAATTACACCATTTCTCATCAAAAGAAGAGTTTCGGTTAACTTTGTCCTAGGTAATCCATTTCCGATCATTATTAATTATCACAAATTGATGAATTTTAGATAAAAAATGAAATATAATATTTTAGATTCCCTATCGAAATGTTTACTTTACGTGGCCCGTGGGCCAGTGCGCGATATTTATTTACCTTTATTTCTGACATTCGAGATGCGGTTGCACCAGTCTTGGTCACATCTCATGGATGCTGAGTAATCATTTAGAACGTGATGCTGTACAAAGCCCGAGAGTTTGAAGTGTTTTGAAGAAACCTTGTCCTTCATGTGGCCGCTAAATGAATCTGGCCTAGAAGCATGATACGTTTTATCGTTATGCTTTCGTCGTAAAACGTGACGATAAAACCTATTGTGCTAGGGCCAACTAATACACTCATAACATAACTAAGCTTTCTGTGTTAATAACGTACAATATTGTAATTGCAGGGCCAACGGAACAAGGATACGGAAGAGAGCAGCAGGAAATGAAATATTCAATGAATGATGGACAGTACAAATGTGGTCACTGTAGATACTCTAGTGCCTACAAAAATAATTTTCTACTTCATATTAGGATACATACTGGCGAGAAACCATACAAATGCGCCCAGTGTAGTTACTCGAGTGCCGATCAAAGTCATTTAAAACGTCATGAAAATACACATACGGTTGGTAAACCATACAAATGTGCCCACTGTACTTATACAAGTCCTCGTAAGAATATTTTAAAAGTTCATGAAATGTCACATACTGGCAGGAAACCATACGAGTGTGCTCATTGTAGTTATTCTAGTGCCTCTAAAACCGATTTAACCATTCATATATGGACACATACTGGCGAGAAACCATATAAATGCGCCCATTGCAGTTACTCTAGTACCCATCCAGGAGTTTTAAAACGTCATGAGAAGACACATACTGGGGAGAAACCATTCAAATGTGGCCACTGTAGTTATACAAGTGCTCGAAAAAGTACTTTAAAGGTTCATGAAATGATACATACTGGCGAGAAATCATACAAATGTACTCACTGTAGTTACTCTACTGCCCATAAAAATGTTTTACGAATTCATATAAGGAGACATACTGGAGAGAAACCATACAAATGTGCCCATTGTAGTTACTCTGGTGCCCAACAATGTGATTTAAAACGTCATGAAATGACACATACTGGCGAGAAACCATACAAATGTGTCCATTGTAGTTACTCTAGTGCCCAACAAAGTGCTTTAAAACGTCACGAAAAGACACATACTGGCTAGAAATAATAAAATGTACTAAAAGGTGCGTAGGAATTTTAGCAGCATCTGCCTAAAGCACGTACGGCTCACCTATTTTGCTTTAATTCGTACGCGCTCACGCAATGTGCGCGAGCAGCACGCGGCCAGCCGCCCAAAGTCGGTCTGTTGACCGTGCTCAAAGGCGCCTCAGTGTGCGTGCCTCGCGTAATTTGTACGTGTATCTGACTGAGCATGCCGCGGGCAGTGCAACAAGATCCAACTTGCTTCCGCGCGAGTCGCGTATGTATTTTACCAAGTGGCTGAGCCGTGCTTGTGTAAACGTTTATTACTAAATATGGAACAATTATTTATGCGAATATATGAAAATAAAAGGTGTTGTGGGACCATTGATTTAGTATAAGTAACTAGATACACAATCAGACGAAAAAAATGGCCGTCCAAAAGAACCACCCGATCGACTCAGTCGGCTCTTTTCTTTTGCGTTTAGTCTGATTTCGACCGTGAGACTTGACGGTTGTCAAAAATGTTCTGTGAAAATATTCGTTAATCCTTCCTAATATTATAAATGCGAAAGTGTGTATGTTTGTCCTTCTTTCACGTGGCAACGGAGCGTCGTATTGATGTGAATTTTTGTATGGAGATAGTTTAGAAGCTGGAGAGTGACATAGGCTACTTTTTCCAGCGGGAAAACATCTAATTCCCACGGGAAAATTCAATATGTTACATTTTCCTATAACCACGCGGGCGAAGCCGCGGGCATCAGCTAGTAGCAAATACAGCAACGGCAAAAAATCTAAAAATGATAGGATATATTTATTTAACTAAGTTCTATTGACATTGTAAAGAATTTTATGTAAACTCATCGTAATTTCATGGTTTTGAATAATTTATTTCGTTGGTACAAATGGCAGGACGAATCACGGAACAAAAACCTCTTTAGGTCAGCATTACATTTATTATATGGAGTCGCGGTTACGTAAATAACGATTTTCAATTGAAGACTCGAGAAATCCATAGCGACGTGCATAGTAGGCCGCAGTTATATATAGCACATATATATGTATATAGCACAAGATAGAAGACGGCTTTGACGAATAGTCGTGACGAGTTAGTCGTGTTTTTTTTTCAAGTTCATATAAATCTCGTAAAAATAATTTTATTTTCTGATTGTACTTAAATTATAATTATGTGTCGCAACAGAGCTAGTTGATACGTCAAACACGCAACGCTGTAATTAAAATTCTTAAAAATAATAACTTTTTATTCCCACTACTTAGCTGCACTGGTATAAATATACATATAACATAAATAACGAATGTTACTGTTTTCCATAAAGATAAAGATAAAGATAAAGATAAAGATAATTTATTTGTCCAAACATGAGTAAAAAGTACATACAGCTGTCATCGTTAAAATAATGTCCTTCATGTTTTGCCTTTCGGCGTACAGACTATTTTGTATGGCTACAATGTGAAAACAATAAAAAATAAAAACAGGATGTCAAAATTATAAATTGATGTTTTGAATAAAATGACAGTCATAGTAGTCTATATCTAATTATTCCTTTTCTTAAAACTAGTTTATATGCCAAATCTTGGAATTAGGTTTTAAAGCGGACCCCGGGCTCCTTTAGGGCACAACCGGGAATAAACGCTAGGAGGATGATGATGAATGATGATAAATAACTAGTTTCTGCCTACTATCTTTATACCAAATTATATTTAAAATTCTTAGGCGGTCTATAAGTGGTTGCCGCGCGCTGCTACGAATCGCACGTGTTCGCGCTTTGCATCGTCATTCGCCTCGTAAATATGTCTAAACCAAAAAAACAATCATACTGAGGGCCTACCGCGAAACGAAAACGAACTTACAGTGGTATCGCAGCGGGTTGTAATGCTGTGTACACACCAAGCCTACGAACGCCTACGAACGATTTTCAGTGTTGGCTGTCGCACGTTCGTTGGTTCTCGTTCAGCATGGCTGTCACGTGACGGCGCGCGAGCTCTCTCGATTTACTCTCTCTCTCTTAATAGAACACTTAGAACAAGAGGTATAGTGCGAGAAAAATCGAGAGTATGTCGCGGCCGTCCCATGATTGCTTACACACCAACGAATGGGTTTCGTTGGCCTTCGCTGTCCTTCGTTGGCTGTTTCTGGACGGATTAACAAACGCCAACGATTGTTTGTTGGCGTGTGCCGGCGATCCGCAGCGAGGCGGCAACATCAAAGGATTTGAAGCAATCGTCCCAACGTGGTGTGGATTGGATGCCGAAGGCCAACAAACGAAAGCTCTGTTGAACTGACAGAGTGTAGTGACTTTTATAACCTAAATAATATTAGATTCAAAGTAAAACACATAAACAATAGAGAAAAACAAAGAGCGTAGTAACGACATGTTTTGTTAATTGATTTGTGTAGAGAAAAGCAGTGTCTTTGAGACCCTACCTACTGTACTTTTCTGCTTTTAAAATATGTCGTTGTCCACCATCTCCGCCTTCGTTCTGTTTTTTTCTTTTTGTTAACTCGGTAAGCTACAGAAAACTAGCAATTATAATCAGTGTCGTCGTCCATGATCAATATGCGGTTATCAAACCTGTTCGACTTTTAACGTTGGCTACCGCACGTTCGTTCTTTCGACGCATCTTCAAGAACCAACGAACGTGCGGGAGCGTGCGGTAGCCAACGCCGAATATCTTTCTTTGGCGTTCGTTGGTCGGGGTGTATGCAGCGGATTGCCGGTACACGCTAACGTGAACGCGGCATTATGCCGCGTTCACATGCTCGCGTACAAAGCGCCATTCACGTGCACGTGCACGTGCACGGGCGCGAGCGTGCCCGTGCTCGTGTATGTCGCCGATCGGGACGACTGTGGGTTTTTTGACAAAGATCAAAGGGTGAATGTGCTCGTGCTTGGTACCTGTTCACACGCTCGCGTGCATTAGTAAACATGTCGGAATTGGAGTCGTCAGAAGATTAAAAATGGTCAAAGAAAGAAATTTTGCTCTTTTTTGGGGGGTTACAAGTGGGACGCAACAATATGATATGAGACCCTAGAATAAAATATACCAAAGATAAAAACATGTCCCATGTTTGCATGACAAGCACGCCCGCGAGCGTGTCAACAGCCTGCGTGGGCCGCAGAAGTGCACGGGCTGCTTGCCGGGCTGATTGCCAGGCTGCACGGAGTGCATGTGGACGCGGCATTACGAATGATCATCGAACGGTCGTTGGCTTTTGTTGAGTCATCCAGACAGCGCCAACGAAGGCCAGCGAAATCCATTCGTTGGCGTTCGTTTGCTTGGTGTATACACAGCATAAGAATAACGACAACTTACTGCCGACGAGCGGTCGGAGAATGTTACCGAAAGGTAAGAAAATATGTGATTCCTGTACTGTTGGTATCAAAGAGAATATAATCTGAGGGCCTACCGCGGAACGAAAACGAACTTCGTTCGTGTATCTCCCTTTCTGTCGCACTTGCTAGTTCGAGCGACAAAGACTGAGAGATACTTTTCGTTTCGCAGTAGCCCCTCTGTCCTGTACTGTGGCGTTTTCACGCGTAGTAATATAAGCAAAACAAAACTTAAACTATCGAGTGCAACAGAGAGGTAGATACACGAACGAAGTTTAGAGCGCCGGCCTATTTTTCAAGCCAGTGAGCCAGCACTGGCTTCGCTTAACCCTGGCTTAAGGTTAATAGCCTCAAAATACCGTACTATGCGTCTCATTCCTCACCTGACCATAACAAGTAACAGAGACTATATGAAACATGGTCTCAATACAATATTGCGGGTCTGTATTAAGGAGACGCTACACGGGCCGATATCGGCGGACGGCCATGCAAGGTCACAGAAAAATAGAATGACCTTGATTTGGCCGGCCGCGTGCTTCCGACACGTATCCACAAGGACCGTATCAAGCGTCGGCCGGCATGCAGTCTTGCCGATATCGGCCCATGTAGCGTCTCCTTTAGTCTGTGGTTGCGTTCAAACTACGTATTAATCTGTGGTTGCGTTCCCCCTATTTGTGCGGGCTGTAGGCAAACGAACGATAATGAATAGCTGTCATTAACTCATTATTATACAAGAGTTGTATAATCTGTGGCAATGGCTTTCCTTTTCTTCTTTTAGTAGTCTATTTAGCCTGTCTTAGTCTGTCCGAAAGGACGAATTATATATAAAAAAAAAAAAAATTGTCTGTGTACAGTGTCAAGTGAAATAAATCAAATAAAATTGTCACAGTATGTATGGTCACAGTTTTGTTGATTACAAAAAACTGTTTTGTTTTCGTGAGAATATCTCAGAACATTCCCTCTTAATTCCTACCATACATAAAGTATAGTGTGCGTAAGCTCATAAGGTGTATAGCACACGAACGTGGACGTGAGCGCAGCATTTTCTGGCTTGCAATAGCTATTGGTGCAGCCGACGATGTCGCTGGAGGGCGCGGAGGCGGTTCGGGTGAAGGTGGAGCCCGAGTGGAAGTGCGAAGCGGGCGCACAGGACGGGCACATAGAGAGTGGGGTGAAGGAAGAGCCCCAGTGGGACAGCGAAGCGGGCGCACAGGACGCGCACATAGAGCGTGCGGTGAAGAAGGAACCTGCATGGGAAATTGAGCTTGCTGCACGACCTGGTTGGTACATGGAGATTGAGGAGGAGTTTGAGAGCAAAGCAAGTGCACAAACCAGTTGGATGGATTATAACGTGAAAGAAGAGCCTAATGCGAGTGAGGGTGGGAGCGCGGGGGCTTCGCGGGTCGGCTTGTACCCGGCCCACACGGTCAAGGAGGACCTTGTGGTAATGGACAAGCTGCATCGGCCCAAAATGGGCTTGGTGCATGCAGGTTGGTTGATTCACTTTTTGTGGTAATTAAATATTAAATAAACATAAACACAATTTATTGATAAAACATAAAGTACATTAGTTTTACTATAGACTAGGAGCTTACTATTAGAGATAAATAACACATGTGCCTGAGCTAGGATACCCTGTTTCAGGCAAAAAAGAAGTAACAATTGAAAATCAAGTTATTCATAATATAATACAATATCATTTGTATTGGCTAGTATAAAATAGTTAGGAACTTATAACCTAGGCGCTAACTATGAAGATATAAAAAAATAAAATTTCATTTTAAAACGATAAATAATTTCTCTGTATCGTCATAGGACATATTCTGTAGGGCTTCTCGTAGCGTTGATTTACATTTCATGTAGTTTAGAGGATATAAACCTAGCCGCGCATTAAGTCTATTGTAAAGCAGTGGACCTAGGAAAAGAAAAAATCTAGAAGGGAAAGCGTGTCGTTTTTGCGTATATTTAGGACAAACAAAATCTTTACGCCTTTTACTGGCATGATCAGTGTTGTAAGGGGTTACAGCGTGCTGTTTTAGAACTGTGTGCAATATAAACAATTGGCAAACTGTTAAAACTTCAGATAATTTATACAGAAGGTTAGTGGGAAATTGATAGGGGCGGAAAGTAGAAACCTTGAGGATTGCTCTCTGGGCTCTTTCTAGGTTTAGTAAAGTGGTTCTAGCCAAGCCACCCCACGTAGAGATGCAGTAAATTAATACAGATTGACATAACGCAAAGTAAACTTGTTTGATTATGTGGGAGTCTGCAATCGTACGTAATTTTTTGAAAATAAATATTAACTTACGAAATCTAGTGCACAACGCATCCACATGATGCCGAAAGGAGAGGGTCTCATCAATTATGATTCCTAAATACTTTATTTTGCTTGTGGTAGCAATACCCGGACATGCACACTGGTTATTTGTGGGATGTTTACAATTGTGAGCATAGAGGTTAAGGTTAGTCGGAAATAAAATATTAGGGGACAATCTTACACAAATCGACCTAATCCTAAACTAAGCAAAGCTTGTACTATGGGTACTAGACGACAATAAACATACTTATATAGATGAATAAATACTTAAATACATAGAAAACATCCATGACTCAGAACAAATATTCGTGTTCATCACACAAATAAATGCCCTTACCAGGATTTGCACCCGAGACCTCTTGCTTCGTAGGCAGGGTCACTACCAACTAGGCTGAAGCGATTGTCAATTATACTAATCCAACTATTCATTTTGTAATCTAAATTAACTGATATATATTGTTATAGCAGCATCACTTAGCACAGCGGAGAGCAGCACTGTGGTGGGCGGGGCCTGCTCCGTCATGCTGGAGCACATGCATGTGGACCTCAAGTGCTGCACCTGCAGGATCGGGCCCCACACTTACAAGTTCCAATTGTGGCTCGACACTCCACAAGACAATAATATGGGAGGTGTGTTAAGTGTATTTATATTGTATTTATTTATTTATTATTATTGTATAGGAAGGTTGTTGTGGAAGAGGGAAGATGTTAGCCACCTCATATGACATGACAAGGTCATACTCAACATAGTTGAAGGAAAGGTTGAGGGGAAGCGAGGAGGAGGAAGGCGTAGAATAAACTACATAGAGTGGCTCTAAAAAAAGTTGATGTTAGGTCGTATTGAGATGTCAAAGAGGTTGCCTGGGGTTGGAGTAAATGGAGGGCCTACTTTAAGCTACACCAACAAGAGCTTAGCTCTTAAATAAGCAGAAGAGAAGATTTTAAAGCAGCAAAGAAACAAATTCACCCAAGAATAAGATATTACTTGCAAGCTTTATTTATTTATTATTATTTTTCTTGTAATATTTCACCTGCATCGTGACCCCGAGGTACTGGCAGAATATCAGTGCTTGCTCACATGAGCAAAGCAAAACTGAGCCAGTACCTTTTTGGCATTATTGCAATGCACAAGTATGCCTTAAATTTAATTCATTATTCTATTTCCCTTTATTGCATGTACTTGTTGTTTTTTTCTGTATTTTTTATTTTTATTATGTTGCAAAATGCCAAATAAATGATTTATCTATCTATCATTTAACAGTCAGTTCTAGTGTATTCTCAAATGGTAAGCAACAATCTACTTGCGGTAAGTTTGAATTCTGGGTTGCGACCACTTAGTTGAGTTGGAGAGCTAGAAGGATATATTTTCGGTCTCATCATATCAGCCGAACGACGTCCACTGCTGGACCAAAGAATGAAAGAATGATTATTTTCGTTCCATCATAATAAAAAAAAAGCCTTAATTTTTTTACAGACATTAATTTTGTTTCACATTGTAATAACGTTACACTACTTCGCACTTTCTAACTTTTGTGTCTGTCTGCTCTTCGGCAAAGGCCTCCTCCAGCCTTCTACACTTGCTCCGGTCTTGTGCGACCCTGCTCCAGGTGCATCCTGCCACTTGCCGTATGTCGTCTTACCATCTCTTCTGGGGCCTCTCCTTCTTTCTTTTTCCCTCTCTAGGGTACCATTGGGTGACCCGTTTGCTCCACTTGTCTGCGCCTCGGATAATGTGTCTGGACCACCTTTGTTGAGATGTCTTGAATAGAAGAATTCCTATTATATAACTCAAAAAACAATTGCATTCAGCCCACTGTATGTTTAGGGTCTATACAAGTCTCACCAAAATGATCAGAGAATCAACAGAGGATGTCACTTAATTATACTTTATTGTGTTTTTTAACTGTAAACTTTGTTAATATGTGGGCTTTCGCATAACATAAAACATTTTATTAAAACCAGGCTGAAGTTGTCATTGAAATCTTGTGCAGTGCAGTGCTTTTGTGCAGTATTACAAACTTACAAACTAAAGATACATATATTATTAATGGCTCTTGTTGTCTTATCAGAACTGTAGATTTGGTGAGCAAAAATCTACACAGTAGTCACATTTCTTCTAGGGAACGCAAAAGCCTTACCTTTCAAACACCTTTTTTAGGGTTCCGTAGTCAACATGGAACCCTTATAGTTTAGCCATGTCGTCCGTCCGTCCGTCTTCGGCTTAGGTTTTTTTTCTGATTTCTCGTTAGCTTGTTCAAAAAATTATGGGTTTCTTCAAACGATTTTTCAAATTAGTGATTCGTTTGCGAGACATTGGGCTTTAAAGCCCAAATTTTTGTTCGAGTTATGACCCCCCCCCGTCAAATGATAGAAGTTCTATCATTTGACGACCGGTTAGCCTAGTGTGTAGTGACGCTGCCTACGAAGCTGAAGATCCTGGGTTCGAATCCCGGTAAGGGCAAATATTCGTGTGATGAGCATGATTATTTGTTTCTGAGTCTTGGATGTTTTCTATGTGTTTAAGACTTTAAGTATGTATATCTATTAAATATATCCTCGTCTAGTACCCGTAACACAAGCCTTATTGAGCTTACTATGGGGCTAGCTCGATTTGTGTAAGATTGTCCCCTAATATTTATTTATTTATCATAGAACTAGGTCAGGAAAAACTGAGATGATAGCGAGACTGACGATGGGCGCGATTAGATTAAATAACGTTAGATTAAACATAAAAAATGTAAGTTTACCCAGGGTATGTATATTAAGAGTCTGCAGTAAGCCCGGCCGAATTTTACCTTCCCATACAAACGTAGTTACGCTCTCATTTTAAAACTACGTATTGGATTGTAACGAAACTTTGCATATATAATTGCTGTAATTAGTTTATATGGTTCCAGTTTATAAAAAAAAACTAAATACAGGAAAAACAAGTTTTGTATGAAAAACTTAAATTCGCACGTCAGCCTCAGTATCTATACGAGAAGCTGACCTTCACTGCCCGGCCGACCAGAGGTGCGATCCGTCTTGTATGCCCAAGACACGGTAAATCGGCAGCATTTCGTGGCAGTTTTCGCTACTCAGCCACGAAATGCTGGAACAACATCCCTCCGCCTATTCGTAATTCGTTAACTGTAGGTACTTTTAAGCTCCACTTCAAAACATGTCTATTTACCCTACAACTCTCCTAGCCCGTGTCGTTATCTATTTCTTTTTTTTTTGTTAGTCGTATATAGCTGTATAGCGTCACGTTAGTCTCGAAAATCCTCATAATTTATCGCATATAATTATTATCCAATATTCTGTTATATAGTCAGTTTCCTAAATACGCGTAGTACTTAATATGCATGCAACTTGCCACGTACAAACCTACTCCTAACTCTTCTTATAAGTAATTCAATATTATATTCTTAAATAAAATTAATGTAGGTATATACTGGATATGTAAACGTCGATTCATCATTTTAATCCCTAAATGTAGGTTTTAGTACCACGTTTTCCACTTTTTGCTGTTCAGAACTACCTTACAGCCCTGGGTTGTAAAATTCGCTGTATTTTTTTTACTATGGTATCTGAAGCTACATAAACAATTACAGACATAGATATACCTCATGTCATTGTACATGCAAAGTTTCGTTACAATCCAACACGTACTTTTAAAATGGGAGCGTAACTACGTTTACGTATGGCGAATCGAGCTTACAGCGGACTCTTAAGGAATAACCCTGTGATAGTTTTGAAAAAAATATGTTAGACAGATTTTTACGTGCAAGCTCTCCGTCACAGCAGACTTCAAAACATAAACCGCCTTTTAATTTTTAGGGTTCCGTAGTCAACACGTAGCCCAGATGTGATGCTGACCCTAGCAGCATTTTCGTTGGCATTTCATTGGGCCAACTCGGTGATCAATGGCCCAACGTGGGGCCAACTTAAAATGCTACTAGGGGAGTAATCACTAAAATGTGTGATAGTGTACAAAGACATGCGAGAGTTTGGAGTGCTTTGAAGAAGCCTTGTCCTTGATGTGTACGCTAAAATATTCTGGCCTGGGAGCATGATACGTTTTATTTTTGTTTTTCGTGATGTGTCAGTACATTTTCGTCGTAAAACGAGACATTAAAACCTATTGTACTAGGGTCTGGTTGCATAACGGACGCAACGACCCTACTAATTTTTGCTGCTCACTATATAAAGCCCGACCAGGAAAATAAAAACCTGGTCTGGGGGCGCTAAATTAGCAATAGTTATGGCAACACTAATTCATTTCCACTCTGTCATGTTGACAACAAGGTCGGTGATGTTATTTAGAGGAATAGTCAAATCCTTCAGACTTTCTCTCCGACAAATTCCTCGTCATATTGTAAATCACTTTTAAGTCACATTTAATAGTTTTCGCCATTTTAACGCAATACAACACGTACCAACGACAGCTCACTTTGACAGCAATTGACAGATGGCCTTAATGACGTCTTCAAAGTTACTGTTGCCAGTTGATGAAATTAGTTCCAATAGTTTTCCGCAATATGGCGAAGTTTTCTATCTTCCTGGTTGGGCTTTATATCGATATAATGGCATAACTAACCTTTCTGTGGTAGTAATGCGCAATATTGTAATTGCAGGGCCAACGGAACATGAAGACGGAAGAGAGCAGCAGGAAATGAAACTTTCAATGAATGATGGACAGTACAAATGCGGTCACTGTAGTTACTCTAGTGCCTACAAAAAGCATTTTCTACTTCATATAAGGTCACATCCTGGCGAAAAACCATATAAATGTACCCATTGCAGTTACTCTACTGTCCATCCAGGGGTTTTAAACCGCCATGTAAAAACACACACTGGCGAGAAACCATTCAAATGTGCCCACTGTAGTTATACAAGTAATCGAAAAAGTACTTTAAAAGTCCATGAATTGGTACATACTGGTGAGAAATCATACAAATGCACCCACTGCAGTTACTCTACTGCCTATAAGAATGGTTTAAATATCCATTTAAGGAGACATACTGGAGAGAAACTATACGAGTGTGATCACTGTAGCTACTCTACTGCATACAAATATGTTTTACGGATTCATATAAGGAGACATAATGGCGAGAAACCTTACAAATGTGCCTATTGTAGTTATTCTGGTGCCCAACAATATGATCTAAAACGTCATGAAATGAAGCATACTGGCGAGAAACCACACAAATGTATCCATTGTAGTTACTCTACTGCACAGCAAAGTGCTTTAAAACGTCACGAAAAGACACATACTGGATAGAAGCATAAAGGAAATATAAATTTGAGCATTTTATTGACTGCTCGCGTGTGCTCTAACAAAACAAAAAATACTATTATTTTACTTTGTGTAAACCTATCTTGCAAAGTGACATCTATTGACTGCGTAAAACAGATTTTTTACAACATAATCTGTTGTAGGTACAGATGTCGTTAGTGTATGCGAAAGTCCGTAAAAGGCAATATTGATATAAGCGACATCTATTGCTGAGAGCAAATGTACATAACAGTTTACTAACGCCCCCTGGTGCTCACAGCAAATAAGCCAGATTCATTTTAATGCATGGTGTTGACATATCTTCTTAATCTTATTATACTTTATTTATGCTAGAAGCGTTAGGCCGAATCCCGCGGCGGTCTGCATGCAGTCCTGTTAATTTTCTCACCTCTTAAATTACTACAGCATTTTTGAGCCGATTAATTTAGATTGATCGATTAATTTGAATTTGAATTCATTGATTGATTGATTGGATTTAAATCCATACTAATATTATAAATGCAAAAGTGTGTCTGTCTGTCTGTCTGTTACGTCTTCAAGCTTAAACCGCTGAACCGATTTAGATGAATTTTGGTATAGAGATAGTTTGACTCCCGGGGAAGGACATAGGTTAGATTTATCCCGGAAATCATCCCCTAAGGGGGTGAAATGGGGGGATGAATTTGTGTGGAGCTGCGATATAAACGAGTTCCACGCGGACGGAGTCGCGGGCAGAAGCTGTTTAGAATATAGGGGTTCATCGAGACGAACCTAACCTACCTATCTTTTACAACAGAAAAAGGAGATATTGAACAAATATTGATATTATTGAACCCTGTTTTATTAAATAAAAAGAGTATCGCATTAATGAACGCAACAGACTACAGCGGGCGTAGCACGGTTGCCATTTTATCACTTATCGTTGTGGATAAGGCATCCGTCACTCTCGCACTCGCATACTTGTCAGAACGTGATGGGCTTCTTTACCACAACGATAAGTGATAAAATGGCAACCGTGCTACGCCCGCAGGACAGTTGTACTACCGATCCTCCATCATGGTCATTAGTACTACTGCACAGTGATTCATAGGCGGCCATAAATACAGTCAAGGGCACCAATATGTAAGTATTATCTTAAGTTTCATACGACGAGTATATATGTATACTACAACCTTATTGTTGCAGAAATAAGGTCTGCCTACATATTTTTGAGACTTTGTAGTGTATACATATTGGTGCCCTTGACTGTACCACCACTCCGAAATAAGTTATTCCTTTGATTTTAAACCACTAATTACTGTTCTAGGAATATTGAATTTACAATATATTATATTTTTACATATGTTTAACACTTATAAATAATTTTGGAAATAAAACTGTTTCGCATTAAGCTTGTTTTAGACACATAGTCAAAAACATTTTATAATGCGATTTTAATGGAAAAAATAAGTAAATAAAGGAAAATGTGTGAAATGTGAAAAAGGAGAATGTGAAAGTCCTCCTTAGAATTCCAAGTATCGAAAATGATACGCCTCGAATAGGAAAACTTGAAAAAATATCTAAAACAAAGTAAAATAATTTAAAAAAAAAACGTATTTTTTCGGCTAAGTATATGGGCATGTATACATTGGCACCTGAAAAGATGCAGCAAGAGACAGATGAAAGTCACAGAACTAATTTCACATATCCACCTCTATATAATGATATATGTGTCAGGGTCGGCATAGGTCGGCGAAAATTTATAGCTCTATGTGAAGCCATACTTCAGGAAAAATCAAGCGAACCAATAAACCTCTAGTAAAAAAATCATATAAAATACAAATAAAAATATTGTTACGTAAAACTTATTAATAACTAAAGTACATACCTTAAACTTGCACTTCCATATTATTACCACGTGGAGAGACGCGATGAATAATAATAACACACAATAACAAAGTGATTAAGTTGCGGCGACACAAACGTACTGCTAGTTAATTAGGGTACAGGTAGAGATGCGGTCACTTTCATTGCACAAGTGTTTTTTTTTTTTTTTTTGAACCTGACTGTTGCTATAATAGGACGGACCCAATATAGCGCTCGAATTGCGTGGTTGGAGGGCAGCCTGGGGAAAATCCAGGGGGAGCCTCCATCACGACCACGCGGCGAAGTTTATACAGTGGAATACTCTACGAGTTTGCGCTCCAGTGAGATTGGTTGAACGGTATCAACCGAATCTGGGGTGTGAGTGGTGTCGAACTACTGCTAGTTTTATTGCTGGTTCGCTAAAACCTAACCTACCTGAGAATAGTAATGATAATTTCATTTAATGACTTTGCTATTTATGGTATTTAGTAGGTTGGGTATTAATGAATCATTTTAGTAAACATCCAGACCGGGATACTATCATGACTTTTTGGAATTATGGCCTACGGAGGAATCACCGTGTACTGGTAGCAGTGATATATCACCCGGGGTATACCCTAGGGTGTATCATTTGTACTACCAGTTGAACTACGTGGTAGTACTAACTGTCTCAGAGGTATATTTTTTCACTGTACTAAATGTAAGTTGCTAATTACAAAGGTTATTTGTCGCAATGTGCATCAACGCTAAAGTTCTCGAGCCAACGTACTGCACAAAATTTTAATGGAACTCGAGCCTGAAAACCTTGTAGTTTCACGTCGCGCAGGCGCAGGGTTATAGCAGAATAGGTAGTATATAGGTAGAGAACGTAAAACCGGCGGCGATTTCCGAGTAATACAGTGGCACGTGCGCCGCGCGGTCGCATTTACCTAATTATTAACCTATTATACTATATCGTAAATACTTCTCTAGTCCATCCAATGAACTGACAACTTGTATGGAAAAAATGTCAATTTTGGAAATAATTTATAATAGCTTATTTTTTATGTGTAACGGATATATTATCAATTAAATAGTTACCCAGCGACAAAATCCGACAAAATTTCAGACATCAAAAAAATGATAAATTAACTAGCTTCTAAAAAGTCAGAAAAAATATTAATAAACACGTTTGTCTTTATTTTGGTTCATTTATATTTGCTCTATAATATTCAATATAAATCGTACAAAAAAAGGCAATGCATGCTTCATTTAAATCTACATAATTACTTCCGGGTGGAAAGTTTGCCGGATTCTTGAATAAATCATCTTAGAATAAAATTTTAAAATGAAACCAACAAAAAAAAACGCTATTTAAATTAATGTTTTTCAAAACCGTATTTTGCCTGGAGTATCCTACACTCCGTTCCACGCGCGCTAACCGGCCACTCTGCCGTTATTCAAACATCGCGCCCTAAAGCCATAAGGTTCACATTCGCGCGGCACGCGCCCAATTTCGCGCGGCGGCCATATTCCGCGAATCAGTCCACCGCTGTGCTTGTACCGACGCGCATACATTTTAACTATTACTCAGTTATCCTAATTAGTTATCTATTTCAGACTGAGCCAATAGCCGGGGTATTCAGTTTTCCATATTTACAATAGATTTAACTATTAGTGCAGTGTTTTTGTCGTGTTTTCCAGCCAGTGTTCAATAGACTCAAATAATAATACCAATAAACATTTATTTCCACAATCGCGTCGTTTTCTCATTTAATTCCACAATATTATAGTAGATATATAATTTCTGGAGATGGTAAAATTAATTTAAAAAAATTAGAGTATATTTATTCCCTGACCTCCATTAAATCCCTGACTTTTCCATGACCAACGAAATTCCCTGACTTTTCCCGGTTTTCCAGAAAGTGGCCACCCTGGCATGGATACCGGTCTGCAGGTTATTCCAAATTCTGTACAGGATCTTTTAAAGCGTCCACAATTATTTTACTGTAATTTATGATTTTGTTTCTCATCATCATATCAGCCGAAAGACGTCCACTGCTGGACATAGGCCTCTCCCAAACAGTGCCAAAGTGACCGGTCCTGCGCCACCCGCTTCCACCGGACTCCAGCAACCTTTACCAGGTCATCAGTCCACCTTGCGGGGGGCCTACCCACGCCGCGCCTTCCGGTTCGTGGTTGCCACCCGAGAACCTTTCCGCCCCAACGGCCATCGGTTCTACGTGCTATGTGCCCCGCCCACTGCCACTTCAGTTTAGCGATTCGGATCGGTTTTGTTTCTCATACTATAGGTGATCTGTAAATTGCCTAATTTGTTATTGCGCAAGTTCAGTTAGGCATAAATGCTTATTCCATTAATGCTTATTCTATTTTGTAATTGATGAGTTTCAATGTTTGTTTTGTGTAATGATTTTGTTTAGTTCAAGGCACTATTATTTTCGTTTGTAAATTGTATATTGGTTTGAGCTGATGGCCTCGTTGCCAATGCTCCTAATAAAAGGTGCGTGCAAGGAAGCGTTTTTGATCGTCTCCTATTTATTATTTATAATATTATATTCCTTTAAGGAGCTACGGTACCCTAGTGGTTCAGGCATGCGGCTGTCAAGCGGCGGTCGTGGGTTCGAATCCCGGCTCGTACCAATGAGTTTTTCGGAACTTACGATGCGGAATACTTACCGTCGGCTTTTCGGTGAAGGGAAACATCGTGAGGAAACCGCTCTAATCCCAATAAGGTCTAGTTTTCCCTCTGGGTTGGAAGGTCAGATGGCAGTCGCTTTCGTAAAACTAGTGCCTATGGCAAATCTTGGGATTAGGTGTCAAAGCGGACCCCGGGCTCCTTTAGGGGCACAACCGGGAAACACGCTAGGAGGATGATGAATATTATATTCCTTTAATATTATATGGCTTTAAATGAGAGTTCGTTATGTTATGTTGGTTTACTCAATACAACATACCTGAAATCGAGCTGATTTACCCCACTTAATTCCCAAAGCCTTAATTCGATCGCCAGAAGGCGCCATTTCCCTTGTCACTGTCGACTGACGGCACTAACTCGGTGTCACTGCGTTTTTTAGGGTTCCGTAGACAACAAGGAACCCTTATAGTTTCGCCATGTCCGTCTGTCCGTCCTCGGCTTAGCTCAGTAACCATTACTACTAGAAAGCTGTTATTCGGCATGGGTATATAAATCGATCACGCCGACAAAACAGTACAATAAAATCTTGAAAAAAATGATGTTTTTAGGGTACCCCTACACCTAAAGCGGGAATGTATGTTTTTTTCTCGTTAAACCCATGGTGTGGGATATCGTTGGATAGCTCGTCAAAAAATTTATGGTTTTCCTAAAACCATTTTGATATTGGGCTTTAAAGCCCTAACTTTGGTTCGAGTAATGTGCCCCCCCTGCCGGCTAAATGGCTACTACTGGGGATGTGAAAAGATTCTTGGTAGTAGTATATACCTATAATGAATTTAAAAGGAAAACTATCACGGACAGTAGGCATAAGCGGTTACCGAGTAATAGTCGACAAACATAATGTGTACTTGGAAAGGCCAATTTTCGTACAAATTCGGCCGACGCAACCGCACCGCACGTCGATTTAACTAAGACAGACAGGCAACTACATACTTACTTTACTCTTTGTACGGAACCCTACACTGCGCGTGGCCCGACACGCACTTGGCCGGTTTTTTATTTATTTACGTTGTCAATGCCAAAATGAGTACTTAGACACCTTCACAAGACGGCGCGCGAGCTCTCTCGATTTTTTTTTTTCTCTCTCTTTCTAAATTTTATAATAAGAGAAAGACGAATAGTGCGAGAAAAATCGAGAGAGCTGCCAACCCCCGTCGAAAAGCTGAGCAGTTCGCTCGCTGTTACTGCGCGCTCTTCGTCAGCTTTCTGCCGCGGCTTACGTCACTCCGATAGCGTCCAGCGCGAACCAAGGTACCATACCGTAAGGTACCATGTATGCACCATCCTAACGGGGTGAGTGTAGCTGACGGCTCATTTCTATCACCCAAAATGACTAAGTGACAAAAACAAGTGATAGTTATCCTGGCCAATAAGAATTTCTGGTTTAACATTGGTATAACACATAGAACTCACACCGCTTGCGGTCGAGTGCTAACCTTACACTTGCTGTACCGTCTGAAAAGACGCGAACATACTCCAGATCTTTTACCGCACGCGCTGTTGTTGTGAAATTGAGCAGCAATAATCATCAGCAGACTCACCTTGGCTCGCCTATGCAGCAATCATTTCACCATGAATTCTTCAAATTACCCACCCGAAACGTTTCTGCACAGTGAAGCGGTGCCAGGCGAGCCTTGCATTGCTTTAAAGAGGTCGTTACGCGAACACCTACGAACCTACCTATTTTATTGTGAAACATAAATTGTCAGAAAAACGGAATTGCATTCGATCGTATTGTCAGTGTCACGTGTGGCGCTCAAAAAAATACAATTTAATACGAATAAATTAGAAAAGGCAAGCGAACATTTTGACTCAGAATCGTGTATCAAAGTAGATTTTTCGTGACCTCGGCAGTTCGCCCCGCTGAATCGTCTGGCGGCGCCTCTTTAGTTCATCGCGATATTTACCCAAAAGTCTATAGGTGCCGCTACACGTACGAAATTGGCGGACTACATAGTCGCTGTACCGCGCGCGTCGCGACTTTGCAGCAAGTTGTGCTAGCTCCCAAGCCAACACACTGTACTATTAATATCTAGATATTATAGCTGCGTTTCTGTACGGTGGTCTGAGACATGGATGTGGTGTCCGCATTACATTGTTATTTTTATAAAACCTGTGACAGAAGGAACCAGTGTCGAGATGCTAATACGGGCGAGTACGGCGAGCATAACGACGCTCGTGCGTACAGAGCGTCTACGAGCGCTGTTGACGACCATCGGCGTTCCGTGGGAGGCTCAGTACGTGCCCGCCTCGCCGCAGGACCACTCACCCGGTAACTGGGGCGCGAGACGCAGCGCGTGCGTACAGAGCTGCTGCGGTTGTTGACGACCATCGGCGTGCCGTGGGAGGCTCAGTACGTGCCCGCCTCGCCGCAGGACCACTCACCCGGTAACTAGGGCGCGAGACGCTGCGCGTGCGTACAGAGTTGCTGCGGTTGTTGACGACCATCGGCGTGCCGTGGGAGGCTCAGTACGGGCCCGCCTCGCCACAAAACCACTCACTTGTCCAGCTAGCACGATAGGTTTTATCATCATGTTTTGCGGCGAAAATGAAGTGAAATGTCACGTAAAACATAACGATAAAACGTATCATGTTATAATAGGCCTGATACTGAAAGATGTTTTCCCTCCGACGAGACATTGTCCGAGTGAAACAAATATAATCTGTGGTAAGATAAAACAAATGACAATCTCGCCTCCTCTCACTCCGAGGAAGACAGCACATTCGGAGAACAATTTGCTTAGGAAAAGATTTGTAGAAGAGGGGGTATAATCCTATAATCGCCTATAATAAAATAAAATAAAGTCTTTTTTGACGCGGCAAATAAATGTTTTATCATCTTGTTTCGTAGAGCCAGCAGCATTTGAGGCGGAGACATCCCACCGCCATGTCTGGCGCGACGCTCTCGGGTCGTCCATACTGCTGCACGCGCCACCCGCCTCGCGCTCGCTGTTCAGCCTTTAGCAGTAGGTTAAATGTGCCACTTTACACTCATAAGGCTCAGGAGACGTTACACGGGCCGATATCGGCAGGACTGCATGCAGGCCGCCGCGTGATTCGGCCCGTGTGGTTAACTGGATACGTGTTGGAAGCACGGCAATCGAGGTCACTCCATACTACCAAACGCCGCGGTCGGCCGAGAAAGGTCAAACAAAAACTACTACCGCGTGTCCATGATTTTGCTGGCCGCCGCGTGCATCTGCCACTTATCCAGACGGGTAAAGAAGAGCTACGAGTACACGAGCGAGAACAGCAGAATTGCCAAGCAAGGACACAAAATCAAGTATGGAGTGACCTTGATCGCGAATTCACGCGGCGGCCTGCAGTCCTGCCGATATCGGCCCGTGTAGCGTCTCCTTATGTATGTCGCTGTACGGCGCGTCCCCACGGGCGAGCATGGAAGCCCGTCACGCAGTCCGCCGCGTGATTCCAGCCCGTCTGTACAGTTGCGGGCCGCACGGTGTCTCTTAGGGCCTACGAAGTTGTGTTTTTTAAGCGCGCCGTCGCTGCGTTTGTGACGATTGTCACGTGATTATTTGACGTCGACGGCGCGTTTAAAAAACGTGGTCTGCATAGGCCCTTAAGGTCGGTCGCTCATAATCAAGGACTGTCGTGCTCGCCGATGCGCCTTAAGCCATTAGTGGGGTGCAGATGAGCCAACGCGAGCCTCGTGCTTGAATTGAAGACCCTTAATGCCCTTGAATGACTAACAGAGCACGCGCGGCTCGCGCCATCGACCCGCCAGCATCACGTACGCACCGCGCGCTCCGCTGTCTGGCGTCACACTGACGCGCCGCGCACCCGTCGCGGTCGCGCGGCGCGCCGGTCATGGGCGCGCGGCGGGAGGCTGGCGGGGCGCGACAGAAGCGGGGCGCGTTGCCGGCGAGGCGCAGCCTGTTTGACGACGCTAGCGGTTTGTAGGGAAATATCGCGCTGCGCGCCCGCGACCGGCGCGCCGCGCGCCCGCGACGGTGCAGTGTGTTCGACCCTTTATAGGTCCATGCGGCTACTAAACGCTCGTTCGCTGGCACTAGAAGAAATTGGAGCTTGTGGCTAGCTATGAAAATTACATGAAAGATACATGTATCTTTCAAAGGCCTCTGTATTTTTCAATAAAATACAGTATCTTTCCTTGCGGATCTTCGATTGAATCTTTCGCAAGTTTAAGTTTTTTACGTATAAAATACATGTATTTTTCGCATTATTATATTGTATTATGAATAGTGACTCGGAATGTATTGGCTCTCATACAAACAGGTGACTTTTCATTCCGCTCAGACTATTGAGACTATATTTCGATATCAGTTAACTAAAGAGGTTTCTGGAGTTTGGTTTCTTTTTTTTTTTGACTTGGGCTAGGCTTTTTACAATATGTTTATAAAAGTAAAATACAAAAATATTATTATTATTTGTATGTCTTGCCTTATCACGGGACCATGGGGTTATTATTTAATCAAATAAACATTTAAAATACGCAGTATAAAACGGGTATTATACGTGTATGATTGTACCTAGTCGGTCCCAAAGTTCTGTCACAAATGAAAATAATGATAAAAATAAAAGTAGCAATAAATTTTTAATAAATTATATACCGATTTAAAGTACATTTAATAAAGAATTAAAATTACTCAAAATTATTCAAAATTACCTCCTTTGTTTTTAATACAGGCCCTTAATCGGTGCGGCCAGTCGTCTATCGCAGCACGCACCATTTTCATATCTATCTCAGTGACTGCTTTTCTTAAAGATGACTTTAGGCTCTCCAAATTTTTATGTGGTTTAGCACAGACCTTCCCCTCTAAGACCTGCCAAATTTTATAGTCCAAAGGATTAAGGTCCGGACTAGAGGAAGGCCAATCTTCGTGTCTTATAAAGTCGATTTTTTGACGGTCAAACCAGGCTTGAGTGGTCTTGGCTTTGTGTGCTGGCGCAGAATCCTGCTGGAACACAAAATTATGTCCCGAAAATAGCGTGTTGGGCAGATCTTTGACAACCTTATCCAAAACTGTCTCTTGGTATACTTTCGCACTGATTTTGACACCTTTTCGCAAAAATGAACCTCAGTTGGCCCGTAATAAGATACACCCAACCAGACCATCACTGATGATGGATGATGCCCATGTTGCACCCGCGGAACTCTTTTTCCTGCTTCTTCAGAGCTCCTAGCGTACACTCTATCATTCTGTTTATTGTACTTCTCTTCAATATCGAAAATCTTTTCGTCTGTAAAGAGGATATCACGGTGTCGATTTTTCGCGTACCGCTTTAACAACTTCCGGGATCTTTTAAGCCTTATTGTTTTTAGACGGGCATTAAGTAAGTGCCCACGCTTTTTTTTGTATGCTCGTAGACTAAGATCTTCGTTTAAAACCTTTTTGACGGTTTTTCTACTGACACCCATCTGCAAAGCCATCAATTTCTGTTTTCGGACAGGATTTCTTGCTATGCGCGCCTTGATCGCTTTGATCACTGCTGGTGTTCGTACGGAGCGAGGCCGGCCAATTATTTTCTTGTCCTCAACACTGGAGACTTCATTGTACCTATCAATAGTACGGTACACAAACCTAAGCGTTATTTTTAAATTTTTGAGCAACTTGAAAATCGTACTTGGCGAGTGCCCACAGCGGTGCAATGCTAAAACAGCTATTCGGTTTTCTTTCTATGTCCACTCCATCGTGAGAAATGGCAACGAATGACTGTTTTTTGTTTTAAAATAATTGTCAAACATTCAAAAATGGAATGCAAT
Source organism: Epinotia bilunana (assembly GCA_947049275.1). Classification (NCBI taxonomy): domain Eukaryota; kingdom Metazoa; phylum Arthropoda; class Insecta; order Lepidoptera; family Tortricidae; genus Epinotia; species Epinotia bilunana. The sequence goes on along the minus strand of OX346276.1, from coordinate 5,855,432 downwards.
AAAATTTTCTTAAAATCATCATCTAAATTTAAAAATAATATGCCAGTGACAGAACTTTGGGACCGACTACGTATTTGTCAGACAAACGTCAGTTTTGTTTATTTCGAAAGTTACACGTATTTTATAGGAAAGATACAAAGTTTCGAAAGAAACAACACGAATCTTTCGCCATTTTCATCCTTACTTGTGGCCAAATATGCGGTGGCGGCTCTGTCTCACTAACTTAAGGGTTCTACAGATTACGTGATTTTACCACAATTTGTCAGTATCAGTAGAACATGTCGAAGTCATAATGGGTGTGGCGTACGGATGCAACGATCCGACCGCATGTGCATGCAATTTCTTAGTAGGTACAACTCGTTTGACAGTTGGATCAGCAGCGCAACATCCAGACAATAGCAATTAGTCAGCTTCTGATAAATTGGGGCTGACAAATGATTACTTGTATACACCCCTTTATAAAACTCGTTGTTTTTGAACGAATCATCATATCAGCCGAAAGACGTCCACTGCTGGACATAGGCCTCCCCAAAAGAGTGCCACAATGACTGGTCCTGCGCCACCCGCATCCAGCGGACCCCCGCGACCTTTACCAGGTCATCAGTCCACCTTGTGGGGGGCCTACCCACGCTGCGCTTTCCGGTACATGGTCGCCACTCGAGAACCTTTCCGCCCCAGCGGCCATCGGTTCTACGTGCAATGTGCCCCACTGCCACTTAAGTTTAGCTATGTTTGAACGAATGTTAAGTTATAATTACTTCTCTTGCAGATACAAACGTAATATGAGCTGTCTAAATTACGAATAAACTGCAAGACTTCGTGTATATGAAACTGCCTCAGCGTCAGCATATCCGATTATACAAGGTGTAACAAAAATGGGGTATGAACCGATCAAGGGCTTAACAGGTATCACGTTCTGATAAGATAAAACAGAAAAAAAAAATTGACGAGTTTTTTTTTTACTTTAGTATGGAGCGTTGGCCAACTGGGGCGACAAGCTCCATAGAAACGTAAAAAAAAATCGCGTCAAAAAAAATTTTTGTTCTGTTTTTTCTTGTCAGAACACGATACCTGTGAAGCCCTTGATCCGTTCATACCCCATTTTTGTTACACCTTGTATTTAGTAAATTATTGCCATCATAAGGTATTTAGTTCTGATTTTGAAATAAAAACGTATAAATTCCTTATTGTATCCTTTCCAACTTCCAAAAAGGAGGCATTTCTCAATTCGATTGACGACATAAGTATAGGTATACTTTGTGATTATTTGACTTGGCCGAATTGCATAAAATTAGTCCATTCAAAAAGCAACTCTACCGTCCTACGTAGAAGATTCGAATTCCAATGACAGATTTTTAAAAGTCTGTCATATACAGCACGATTACTGTTAGTTCGACTGAGATGGATTGCCTTCAATTAATTTTCAACTTTAATGTTATACAATTAAAATAGTTATTACTAAATCGGTAGATGTGGGTAACAGTATTCTGAAAAATGCTTTATCCGTATGAAATTAAAGTTGAAAATTAAATGAAGGCAATCCATCTGTCAGTGGTTAACTAACAGTAAACGTACTGTACCTAATCTCAACCACACAATATCTATGTCTGTAATTAGTTTATATGGTTGCAGTTTATATAATTTACTTTAAAAACAAAGTTTTAACCGACTTCAATTTAGTACTCCGCCAAGCCACGAGAACATTTCCATATTTCTTTTCCAATTTACCACATGAACTGATTTCCGAGAGCAAATGCGTTGATTATTAGAGAAAAAAACCTAATCGCTGTATGTGAGCCGATAATATTTCAGGACTTCCGTCGATTTCACAAGGATCACCTTTGGCACTTCATTAGTTGCTATTTCAACGGAATCTTATCAGAATCTGTGATATACTTTTGTACTTTTAAGTACATAATTGAGGAATTCCATAAGTCATCTGTGGTCTTCATCATCAATTCCACTCCACCAAATTTATGATTTCCGGGTGTAAATACACAAGTTATAATAGAAAATACCGAAATCACTACACGCGTGCCTAATATAATTGAGGAGTTCCCTCAATTCCTCATGGATCCCATCATCCAATTGAATTTTCAAAAAAATGGGACCCACCTGGAAACATATACTTACCAACAAAAAAAAAATGAATCGGCTCATCAATGACGGAGTTCTGAGGTAACAAACATTGAAAAAAAAAAATACACCCGAATTGAGAACCTCCTCCTTTTTTTTGAAGTCGGTTAAAAACAAACGAAATACAGCAAAAACAAGTTTTGTATGAAAAACTTAAATTCGCTGTATTTTTTTTACTATGGTATCTGAAGCTACATAAACTAATTACAGACATAGATATACCTCATGTCATTGTATATGCAAAGTTTCGTTACAATCCAACACGTAGTTTTAAAATGAGAACGTAACTACGTTTGTATGGAGAATCGAGCTTGCCGCTAAGTCAGATTTTTTATTCTATTTATGTCAGCTTTAGAGCTAATTGGACTCCACTACCTATCGACAAAAGAATTCTCGGATTACTGTGTTGAAAAAGGGTTTTTAGAAACCCATAATATTTTTAAACACGCTATCCAACAATACCCCACATCATGGGTTTTAAGCAAAGATTATCAATAATCTTTGCTAGTATAGTAAGGGTCACTGAGCTAAGCCGCAGACGGACGCACAGATGACACTATAAGGGATCCTTGTTGACTACGTAACCCTAAAAATGAGCCTGAAGGGATATAATTAAATAAACACACTCGCAACTTAATATAAATATATTTTACAGGTATAAATAATATACATTTCGTTATAACAATAACTAATTATAATTACATTGCGTCCCATATATTACAACGCCAAACGAGCTAAATCGGGGCAGACGGCCAAGCAAGATCACAGAAAATCTAGAACGGAGCGACCTTCGTTTGGCCGGCCGCCGTGCTTGCGACACGTATCCACGCGGGCCGAAATCACGCGGCGACCTGCATGGAGGCCTGCCGATACAGGCCCGTGTAGCGTCTCCTTTAGTAGGATTCGAACGAGCTTCGTGGATAGGCATGCACTCCGCCGATTTCGGACGAGTGCCGGCACCTATTTGCGATAATACATTCCCAATCCACGCATACTTATTATACAATGAATCATACACAATAATCACGGGCAATTATTCATTTGTCTATGATTCTTTACGTTCGCCTTTGACGGGAAATGGATGCGTCCTTTTTGACCCCAATTGCGAATTTATCCGCTACAACGGTTCCACTAATTATTCCGTGATGTCGCTAGGCTAGGGGGTCAGTCCATCCCGGGCACCCGGTACGGTTAGGGGTATTAATATACGTACATAAAATAAGGGCATAAATATCAAATGATATAGATTATACCCGTGTGGTGTCGGGTTAGAATTTCACCACCCCCTTTCTTCCCGTGGGTGTCGTAAAAGTCGACTAAGGGACCAGGGTTGAAGTGTGTTGTGGGCGATGGGCTAGCAACCTATCACTGCAATATCACATTTTTGGCGATCTTTTGTACCCACATTTATGCTAAAAGTGGCGCTGGAACATACGTTTCATGTGCTCTGCCTACCCCTTTTGGGAATAACGGCGTGAATGTATGTATGTATGTATGATATAGATTGTCTGTGACCTTGCTTGGCCGTCCGCCGATATCGGCCCTGCTATTGACTGATGCAGGACTATAGTCATATGTCAGGCGTGTACAGATATTTATGTCCGTTTTTATGTACGTATATTAATACCCCTGACTGTACGTGCCTTGAGTGACACCCACGCTATCTCTGCCCCTACCTAGAACTACCCCATTGCCTTGAGAGTTCGCAGAAGTCTGCCTTCATGTTTTAAGAGTCCGCAGTAAGCTCGATTCTCCATCCATATGTAGCTTCAGATATCATAGTAAAAAAAATTCATACAAAACTTGTTTTTGCTGTATTTCGTTTGTTTTATAAACTGGAACCATATAAACTAATTACAGACATAGATATACCTCATGTCAATGTATATGCAAAGTTTCGTCACAATACAACACGTAGTTTTAAAATGAGAGCGTAACTACGTTTGTATGGGAAGGTGAAATTCGGCCGAGCTTACTGCGGACTCTTAATGACCCTTAGGTGTAACCATGTTGTGTTAAAATTTGGATCAAACACTGTGACAAAATCACAGCTATTGTGTCTGAAGTGGCGCTCAAAAGGTTAACACAGATATTCAACAGTTTCATCTAACACTTCAGCCATAAAGTGTTAAATAAAAATACCACAAACAATATGAACGTTCTTAATAGAAGTGAAGACGATTTGTTCTTGAAGAGAACTTTGTCCGTCAACTTGAGCTTAAAGTTGCTGAATCTCTTAAGATATTCACCATGACAGAGCCCGGAATTTTCACGGCAAAACAAAAGACTTTCGCAATCTTATTAGTGTTAGAAACATTTTTGTATCGATATCGAGTATTATTATCGAATATTTTAAAATACTTCGCGACGGTTAATTTAAAATAATACATGAGAAATATCTTTAAAAACTTACTCAACCTGAACAACATACCAATTACAATGAATTTTCTAAATTCCTTGACGTCGAGTGAAGTTGAACGATCATTTAGTATATATAAATGGCTTCTGAAGAAATTGCATCTGTTTCTAATAATACAAACCTCACGTAATTTTGTGGACCGTTTTTTTTCTTCTATTACACAACTATCGATATCGATAAAAAAATGTTACTAACACTAGTAAGGTTGCGACAGTCTTTTGTTTTGCCGTGAACATTCCGGGCTCTGACCATGACACATGGTCAATTTGTTCTAAAAATGAGTTCAAGAATACGGAATAGAATAATTAAAGTACATTACATAATAGTTGATAGATTCAGGAGCGAGTTCCATTAGCCCTTTCACCGCCACAGTCGGCCATAGCCGACAACGCAAAATCGTGACTACGACGCCACAGACGGCGCTGGCCGACAATTTTTTTTTGATGAATACCTATTGAAAAAAGCCCACTTTTATGGTGGCGTTATTTCTTTACCCATTTTAATTTTACCCCCGTGGCGTCAGTGGCACAGCGTATTGCTTCGCCGTCGGGCGGTGAAAAGGTTAGTAAGAAATGGAAATCGGAGTGATAGTTTTGTGATAGAGCTAATATGAAGTTAGATTAGATTGGTCATGATATATGAGCTCCCGGCATGGACCTATGATACTCAGGACAAGCTATGGTAATAATAATACCCACGTGCGAGCGAGATGGTAGCATACAAATCTCGACAAGTGTGACAGAACAGGAAATATCATTTGTTGTCCTTGTCATAGTTCCACTTTTTTATTTGCCACAACTGATTTAGTATGAAGTTGTGGCACATAATTTACATAAACCATTAACCGTCCAAATTGAGAACGTTGTTCATGGCAAGTCATCAGCCATTTTAATTCTGCGATAGCCGAGCATTTGTTGGAGTCAGGACCAAACCACTGGATTGAGCTCCATAAACCGAAAGTCCTGTCTACGGAACGTCATTTCTACATTAGAAAAATACATGAAGCCGTTGAAATCAGAAAAATCTAAATTTTAACCGGGATGACGGTTTTAAGATTTCATCTTCGTGGAATCCTATCATAAGTAAATGCCAGAGGCAAAAACATCGTCTGTTATATCACCGGACATTATTAGTGTTGTGTGTCGGCCGGGTGACTACCCTAGTGTACAAGTGGTTAATAAAGACCAAATGCGGGTAGTTCGGAAAACCCGCGCAGCGAGAAGATGTCGACACCCGCTCAAGCCAGTCGTCCCGCGACCACGATGTTGCGACACATCCGAAACGTCGGAAGACCTCAGTGAGGTAAATAAACAATTTAATTATACGCGATTAAGTCCCGTTTAGTATAAATAATGTGTGAGAATCGTGAAAGTTTAAATCAATATATTTTAAGACCAGTTCTTAATTTAGCTGCATAGGAGCTTTTCCGTCCCTCGTTGTGGCATCACGTATAGCCTGTCCTGAGTATCCTAGGTCCATGGCTCCCGGCGACATTTTCACAGGGGTTAGTAGATTCGGGAGCAACAGTTTCAATAGTAACCACCCTAGGAGTGACTGATGGTAATTCGTCGTCATTATCACATCAGCCGAAAGGCGTCCGCTGCTGCTAGGCCTCCAAAGAGTGCCCGATGGCGGGTCCCGCGCCACCCGCGTAAAGCGGACCCCCGCGATCTTTACCATGTCATCAGTTCACCTTGTGGGGGGTGATTAGGTACTTTTTTGTGTTCCGAACCCAAAGGGTAAAACGGGACCCTCTTACTAAGACTCCGCTATCCGTCCGTCTGTCTGTCTGTCACCAGGCCGTATCTCATGCACCGTGATAGTTCACAGTTGAAATTTTCACAGACGATGTATTTCTCAAGAAATGCTAAAAAACAGAAGACAATAAATATTAAACCCTCGCATACAAAAAACCTGATTCTTTTGTCATTTTCATACATAATGGTACGGAACCCTTCATGCGCGAGTTCAGGGATCGGAACCGGTTTTTTGCAAAAACCTCGATATTACCACATATCTCGAACTATTGTATAGTTCATATGTAAGACTTTGTTTAACGAATGCGTATTATTAAATTGCTCAATTAGAAATGACATAATTAACAAAGAACGAAAAAATAACGTTTTCGTTCCTATACAAAAAATACCGGTTTTACGATCCCTGCGCGAGTCCCACGCGCCCTTGGCCGGTTTCTTTTTTATTGTTACGAGGCAGTGGCGTTGTCCTGCATGAGCTCCTGGCCTACCAGGAAGTTGACCTTCTGCCGGCCGGGCCGCTGCGGCGGCACGGTCACCCCGTGCTGCTTCTGCAGGTGCTTCTTCCAGTAGCAGCGGCGAGTGAAGCAGGAGTGGCAGACTTCGCATTCGAACCTGCGGAGATAGGGTAGTTTCCCCATGTTGAAATTGATAGCTACGTAGCGTGCATAGTAAACCATCAAAATGGACCCGATTTACGTGCACATGGCTTAACTAGCCTAAAACTAAACTGTCTAACTTTTAGACATAATTTAGAATAGCATTTAGGCAGCTAAGTAAGTTGTATAGACCGCCTAAGATAAGAAACGTCAGATCCAAATTAGCGCTGTCATTTGATTATGACAGCTGCTCATAGAAAAGCAAAGTGTTTTAGCGACACCTAAATAAAATTAGGAAGTTTAGAGGCCACTGTAGAATCGGGTCCATTATTGTAATAAGTATAAATAACGAAAGAAGAAACATTTGAAAAAATATGTATGTACACATACCATGTAAGACTTTATTGTACACAAAACAGGTTAAAACATAAACATGATATACAAGACTAGCTTCCGCCCGCGACTTCGTCCGCGCGGACCCGGGATAAAAACTATCCTATATTTTAATCCAGGCTATAATCTATCTTCGTGCAAAATTTCATTCAAATCGGTTCAGCCGTTTTAGCGTGATTGAGTAACAAACATCCAAACATCTAAACATCTAAACTTTCGCATTTATAATATTAGTAGGATAGTAGGATTATGGTATAAAGGCGAACTCATCCCTATAAGGGATGTCTTCCAGCTAACCTTACATTATGCATTTTTTTATTGGCCAAGAGTAAATTTAAAGCTACCAATCCTCACGCTTTTATGGAAACAAAGTTGTATCAACTATTGACCTAAACGCAGTATTTCGCGACCGAAACAACAGTTCACTTGATTTTCCATACAATGATTAGTACAAATAGCAAACGTGACATCATAATTTTTTATGAATCGTATCGGCTACCGCCGGCGAGGTCCGTCTTTGACTCAATTATTTGGTTACTAGCTTGTGCCCGCGACTCCGTCCGCGTGGAACTCGTTTTTACCGCAGCTCCATACAAACTTCCACCCCCCATTTTAGGGAAGTGGGGGGGTTAGAAAGAGACAAAAAGTAGCCTATGTCATTCTCCATCCCTTCAACTATCTCCACTTAAAAAATCACGTCAATTCGTCGCTCCGTTTTGCCGTGAAAGACGGACAAACAAACACACACACACACTTTCGCATTTATAATATTAGTAAGGATCTATGTTATTTAATTTTGTTCTCATACTAATATTCGTTCCTTTTCGAATCGCATCGTAAAAAAAACTTAGGACAGAAGCCTATTGTAAATTGTGTCTCATCAATATCACATTATATCAGCCAAAAGACGTCCAATGCTGGACATAGGCTTTCCCCAAAGAGTGCCAAAGCACAGATTAAAGAATACAAGTACAGAAACCCTATCTCATAGAGCAAAAGCGTACCGTCCTAATGTAGGCAATTCTGTATACAATTTTAGTCCCGTAGCTACACCAGTAGATGCAGTATCCGAGCCACCACGGCTATGACGCTGTCAGCCTTCCTAATAGTTTTAGTAATACATTGAGATATCACCAGATGGCGTTGACTTCCCGGGCAACAAATAGAGTATTTTTGATATACAGGTAGTATTTTAGAGACACACATTACACACACACACACACACACACACACACATTACATTATTACACATTACATTATTTTACACATCACACAAAAATATACATAACAAACTTTCGCAACCCGTGATGGCGCCATCTAGTGACAGTACCCAATAATACGAAGTAAGCTTGAAAGCTCACATGTATAGTACGAGTTACATGGATTTAGTATCAATTTTATTGCATTTACTAAACTTATAAAATATACCTTTATTTTATGTGCGGAAGGATGTTTGTGATATAATTAAGGTACGTTGAACTTATTAAGGTGTAAAAATCATTCTATCATCACTGTTAAAAATTATATCACATGTTGCTCTATGCGCAATGTTGCTATGTTAGAATGTAAGGCGTTTTGTATTTTTCCTTTCTGTATGTGTCAAAGTTAGACATTACACGTTACTTGAATTCGAGAAACCGTATTTAATTTTCTACTCCTGTTATACTCCAAAACATGGTCCTAGACCGAACCGGATTGAAGATTTTAAGCCCATAGCTGTTATATTTCATAAAAGGAGTTAATTAGCGGAGAAATTAAGAAATTCGTCCTACAAGTGTAAGAGGTCACGCAAAGGGCAAAGAAACAGCGGACATCGTGCTCAAGTTGGATTGCTGAAATTGAAGACAGTGTTAAGCCTTCATTTATTCTTAATTTTAACCCATCACTCAACAGGTAGTACCTATTTATAAGGATAAGAATTATTACGGTTAGTATCATCTTGTAATTATTAAAGTTAACTGCTTATACCTACCCGTTATGTTAACCCATGTTACGTCAGATTGCTACTTTACTTTCATTTAATTTCGTATTCATTTAATTTAATACTAGTGGTTCATTGCTGTAGGGTCAGCCCTCTTAATTAACTAGTATATTTACGAACTGTAAAGTTAGATAATCATTATTTTACAAGACGGAGATACATAGGCGTTAAAGGAAACAGTAGGTTAAACATTTCACTAGTAATTGAATCAGTTAATTTATGCTAGAAGTTACATCTAGTACGCAATTACTAGCGTATAAACTTAAAACGCTTAGTGCTTTAACAAAATATACGAATTAAATTATATATTAAAGGACACGTAGGCAACATTTTTAATTGTAATTGCTGTAACATTATTTTACATTTAAGTAAATTTTGCACTGTATAACGTTTCAGTTGACTACACACGCCTCTCAAAATGGTCAAAGAAAAGGAATTAATCAAAAAACGAGGCAGCTACAAAGGCCGGCTGACTACCTTTTCGAACTACGTAAACACTTTGAAAATTGAATTACTTACCAGTGTTTCGGCCAATGAGTTGGAGTTACGGATTCGTAGGATGGAAACATTATTTAGTGAGTACGATGAGGTGCAGTTACAGTTGGAGTGTTTGACTGAAAGCATTGGCCTTCAAATTTCTGAGCGAGCTGAGTTCGAAACCCAATATTACGGTAAAGCCAATGTACTAAGGCACAAGATATTTTAACTTCGTTTCACAAACGGCAGGATGACCAGGGTAGCGAACGTGCAAGTGGTTCTCGTACTAGCAACCGTAAACTAGTTAAACTTCCAGTCATACAATTGCCAAAATTTCGGGAGCATATGAAAATTGGCTCGAGTTCCACGACACATTCCAAAGCCTAATTCACTCTAATGACGACATCGACGAAATTAACAAATTTCATTATTTGCGAGCGTCATTGGAAGGTTCAGCTGCAGTGTTTATTCAATCGATCGAATTCTCCTCTAAAAATTACAAATCTGCGTGGAAACTGTTGTGTGATCGTTACGATAATAAACGTTTATTGCTACAAAATCACGTTTCAGCAATCTTTAATATCGAAGCTATCACCAGAGAGTCTTCATTTGCGTTAAAACGTATGATCGACCAATTGAACAAAAACCTGCTCGCCTTAGTATCACTTGGCGAACACACTAAACACTGGGATACGTTACTTATTTATATTGTATCACAAAAATTAGACACTAAGTCGTATCGAGAATGGGAAGAGTACAAAGGTCGCTTAGACAAAGGTAAGCCAATTACTCTCGACTTGTTTTTAACGTTCATGCGAAATCGTTCCGACTTGTTAGAAACGTTGGAACTGTCCACTAATAACACTGCCGGTCGAGTTAATTCGTCAAACAAAAGCACTCCGAAATTAAAAACAATGGTGTCCATACAAGATGTTAAGCAAAACAAGGTCATTAACTGCCCTAAATGCAGCGGCGAACACAATTTAAGCAGTTGTTTAAAATTTCTCTCGCTTAGTAACACTGCGCGTTTAGAGTTGTTACCGAGTTTAAAGGTATGCTACAATTGCTTGCGAAGCGGGCATTACGCTAATCATTGTAAGAAGGGGATGCAAGTTATGTAAGCGTAAGCATAATTTAGTTCACGTGACCGATTCCAGAACAAGGCCTAGCGGTGACAGCGCGTCCGGTCGCAGCGAGGAGGATAATGCGACTAAATTAAATAAATCGATTCCTCCCGGTAATCAATTAGCAACCGCGCCGCCTGCGACTGTTTTTTATAGTATGGGGAATAATTCGCATGATTTCTCACCCGCTACGATGTCAACGTTATCTGCGCAATTAGGATCAGAATCGAGTCAAGGTCAAGATGTTTTGCTTTCAACTGCATTGGTGAAAGTGTACGATGGCAATAATCGCGAACATGTCGCTCGCGCAATTTTTGACAGTGGAAGTACCTCTTGCCTGATGACGCAGAGTCTCTGTGAGAAATTAAACTTGCCAACACATTGCGTCAACAAATCTATTCAAGGTATCAATAACGGGACTTCAAAAGTAGGACAAATGTGTCGAGTACCTATTAAATCCTTGGACGACATATTTTCAATGAACGTAACTTGTTTCGTTTTACCGTCTATCACTGATAATGTCCCGTGTCGTCAAATAAACTTGACGAACTTAAATATCCCGTGTGATATTAGTTTGGCCGATCCTAACTTTTACAAACCTGCACCTGTAGATTTAATATTGGGAGCTGATGTATTTTGGGACGTCTTAGGGTCAAAGGTCATCAAACTAGGTAGTGGGCAACCGGTGCTCTGTGAAACGCGCTTTGGCTGGTTAGTTTCAGGTCCGATAAATAACGGCCATGTACCTTCCACTACCATTAAATGTTGTTTTAGTTCCGTGTTTTCGCATACAGGTAATAATGATTCAGAGTTTAAGGACGACATCCAAACCCAATTAGCGCGTTTTTGGCAACTTGAGGTTAGCCATAAGTCGTCTCATTATTCACCTGAGGAGAAACTGTGCGAGGAACATTTTGTTGAAAATACCACGCGCCTAGGAGACGGTCAGTTTTGTGTGAGGCTTCCTTTAAAACAAAGTGAAAGCGTATTAGGTGACTCATTTGAACGTGCAAAACATTGTATGCTGTCATTAGAGCGTAGGATTAAAACTAAGCCTTCGTTCAAAGGCTTGTATACTGACTTTATGGCAGAATACGAAGCCTTAGGCCACATGTCGGAGGGCAGGCAGGTCACCGAGGAGAAGAAGGGATTCTTCATTGCTCATCACGGAGTCTTGCGCGAAGGCAGTTCCACGACTAGATTGCGGGTCGTTTTTAATGCTAGCAGTCCGTCTACGTCAGGTGTCAGTCTGAATGACATCCAGATGGTTGGACCTACCGTTCAGGATGACCTCCTGTCCATTCTACTCAGGTTCAGGCAGCACAGGTACATTATTTCTTCGGACGTGGAGAAGATGTACCGACAGATCTTGGTTCACCCTGATGATCGACACCTGCAGCAAATTGTTTGGCGTAACTCTGAGTCAGAGCCTCTACTGGTGCACCAACTGAATACCGTCTCATATGGGACCGCCAGTGCTCCTTTCCTCGCCACGAGATGTCTTCAGCAAATAGGTCTGGAGTGTGACGATGAGACGATTAAAGAGATCATCATCCACGATTTTTATGTTGACGATCTGCTGACCGGCGGGGATGAGGTTTCTGAGGTGGAAAAGATTCGCCATAAAGTGACTGCAGCACGCAGGAATGAACTTGCGTAAGTGGAGATCAAATGAGCCTCGTCTTCTAGGTGGACTTTCTCAGTCTACAGTGGATTTAAACATAGGTGCTAATGAGCCCAGCAAAACGTTAGGTTTAGGCTGGCATTCTGAGTCTGATGAGCTATGTTTTCCAATTGGAACCGTAATTTCCAAAGAAAACACCAAGCGCGATATGTTGTCAGTGATCGCTCAGATCTTTGACCCATTAGGACTTCTGTCTCCATGCGTGATCACCATGAAGATGCTGTTGCAGCGGTTATGGCTGCACAAGTTGTCGTGGGATGAACAGCTGTCACCAGACATCTCCAAACAGTGGTTGGAAATATTGACTAGCTTGCCGGCACTTAATGACATCCGAGTTCCTCGGCATGTCGTATGCAATTCACATCAGACGATGGATCTACACATCTTTACGGATGCATCCGAACGAGCGTACGGGTCCTGTGTGTACGTTCGGAGTGTGGACAAGCAGAACCACACTTTAGTTAGATTGTTAATAGCCAAAAGTTGGGTAGCGCCGATTAAACCTACGACTATACCTCGGCTCGAGCTTTGTGGCGCGCTGGTCGGTGCACACCTTTATGAAAAAGTTATGGCATCACTTAGAGCCCAGGTTAGGAGTACGACATTTTGGACCGATTCCACGATAGTTTTAGGTTGGCTGAAGATGATGCCAAATAGGTTACAACCTTTTGTGAGAAATCGAGTGTCTGATATTTTAGAGATTACTGGCAGTTGTATTTGGAGACATGTTCCAACGGATCAAAACCCAGCGGATTTGATTTCGCCTGGAGTGCATGCAAGCGTTATGAATACGTTAGACTTGTGGTGGTCGGGTCCCAGCTTTTTACAACGAGATGTTTCTCAGTGGCCGTTGACTTCAAGCTCTAAATCATGTAGCGCACTGCCGGAAACTCGCGTTGACGTATCGCTGCACGTTAATATAAATAATGAGCCATTTATAGATTTCGATCGATTTAAAAAAATTTCACGGCTTAATCGTGCTCTGAAAGAAAGAAAAGAAAAGAAAAGAAAGAAAGAAAAGCATTTATTTGTGACAAACACGTAGGTAACAAAAATTACACAAATAGGCCGAACACTGTTTGTCACAAAACATACGCTCATATACTCTGGCATACGCTCTGCGTTTTATCAACAGATGCCGCAAACAAATAACGTCGACTTCTCTGAGTCATGAAGAATTAAAGAATTCATTAATGCTCATTACTAGAATCAGTCAACGCGAATCATTCCCTGAATATAATTTATTATTAAACAAACAAACTGCAAAAAAAGAGTAAGCTTTTAAAATTCAACCCATTCTTAGATAAAGACAATTTAATGCGAGTTGGGGGCCGCCTTTCCAATTCTGAATTTGCTTATGAAAAAAGACACCCTATTATTTTACAGTCCACTCATCGTTTCACAAAATTGTTATTTAGTTTTGAACATAAAAGGCTACTGCATGCACCACCCCAACTCTTGTTGGCAACCATTAAAGAATCCTACTTGCCGGTAGGAGGTCGTAATTTGGCAAAGGCTTGTTATCATCAATGCGTGCGATGCAAGATCATGAAAGCGAAAGTGATCGCTCCATTGATGGGTAACCTGCCTAGTTCGCGGTTGTCACCGGGAGGTCACGCGTTTAGGAATGTGGGCGTGGACTACGCAGGTCCACTTATGGCAGCCAGTCGCCAAGGGTCGTGGTTGTACTTTGATGAAAGTATATGTTGCCATTTTTATATGCTTCACAACTAAGGCTACATTAGAGTTGGTTGGAGATTTAACTAGTAAAACTTACTTGTCAGCACTGTCTCGCTTTATGTCTCGAAGGGGACAGCCAGATAACGTTTTCTCCGACAACGGCACCGCATTCGTTGGAGCGTCTAACGAAATCGGTAAATTTTTAAAGACAAACTGCAACTCGCTGGCCGAAACGTTAGCTAGCGAAAAAACTCATTTTCATTTCCTTCCTGCGTATGCACCGCACTTCGGTGGTCTTTGGGAGGCGGGTGTTAAGTCAACCAAGTACCATTGACAACGAGTGTTGGGAAATTGTAACTTAACTTATGAAGAGCTTAACACAACACTCATCGAAATCGAAGCACTGCTGAACTCCCGCCCGCTTACACCTCTGTCGTCGCATCCGGACGACCTCTCACCGCTTACTCCTGGGCATTTTCTCATCGGTCGCTCGTTCACGTCGCTGCCAGTCCAGGATCTACAGGATCACACCTACCACCACCTTTCTCGATACCACCGAATCGAGCAGCTTCGTCAGCACTTTTGGGCTCGGTGGTGCAAAGAGTATGTCCCGGAACTACAACAGCGAGTCAAGTGGAGGCTCAATCATGACTCCCTCAAGGTGAACACTCTCGTTGTCCTGAAGGAAGACAATCTCCCTCCGTTGAAGTGGAGACTAGGACGCATCGTCGCCATTCACCCAGGTTCAGATGGCATATCTCGGGTGGCTGATGTGAAGACGGCAATAGGAGTTGTCCGACGAGCTTTCAGCAAAATTTGTCCTCTCCCTGTGGTCAACGAATCTGCTTGAAAGGCATGCTTTCAACCCCGGGGGCATGTTAAAAATTATATCACATGTTGCTCCATGCGCAATGTTGCTATGTTAGAATGTAAGGCATTTTGTATTTTTCCTTTCTGTATGTGTCAAAGTCAGACATTACACGTTACTTGAATTCGAGAAACCGTATTTAATTTTCTACTCCTGTTATACTCCAAAACAATCACGATTACTGGTTCAAATGTTTCGCTCGGTACCTGTGTCGTCATCTATAAGTTCTTTTTAGTAACAATTATACGTTGTTCGGTTGGGAGGCCATGGCCAAAGTGATCGGTCCTTCGCCACCCGAATCCAGCGGTCTCCCGCGATCTTTACCAGGTCATCAGTCCATCTTGTGGGAGGCATTGTGTCCCAAGGTAGCAAAATTATATATTTACGACGAGGGCGGTTAGGTCCATAAGCTACGGTAACCGCTTACCACTGTCCCTCTCCCTCTCGCACACCTGTCCCTCTCTCGTTAGAGCTCCTCACTCGTGAGTGAGGAGCGACAGTGACTCTATAGTCTACTGACCGTTTGATGTCGTTGTGGCTGTCCGTGTGCCGCCGCCGCTTGGTCATGTCGAAGAACCTGCGCGAACACCGCGTGCACTGGTACCCCTGTCCCTCTCTAACGAGCGAGGAGCGAGAGTGACGCTACTGACCGTTTGATGTCGTTGTGGCTGTCCGTGTGCCGCCGCAGCTTGGTCCTGTCGAAGAACCTGCGCGAACACCGCGTGCACTGGCACACCTGTCTCTCTCTAACGAGCGAGGAGCGAGAGTGACGCTACTGACCGTTTGATGTCGTTGTGGCTGTCCGTGTGCCGCCGCAGCTTGGTCCTGTCAAAGAACCTGCGCGAACACTGCGTGCACTGGCACACCTGTCCCTCTCTAACGAGCGAGGAGCGAGAGTGACGCTACTGACCGTTTGATGTCGTTGTGGCTGTCCGTGTGCCGCCGCAGCTTGGTCCTGTCGAAGAACCTGCGCGAACACCGCGTGCACTGGCACACCTGTCCCTCTCTAACGAGCGAGGAGCGAGAGTGACGCTACTGACCGTTTGATGTCGTTGTGGCTGTCCGTGTGCCGCCGCAGCTTGGTCCTGTCGAAGAACCTGCGCGAACACTGCGTGCACTGGCACACCTGTCCCTCTCTAACGAGCGAGGAGCGAGAGTGACGCTACTGACCGTTTGATGTCGTTGTGGCTGTCCGTGTGCCGCCGCAGCTTGGTCCTGTCGAAGAACCTGCGCGAACACTGCGTGCACTGGCACACCTGTCTCTCACTAACGAGCGACGAGCGAGAGTGACGCTACTGACCGTTTGATGTCGTTGTGGCTGTCCGTGTGCCGCCGCAGCTTGGTCCTGTCGAAGAACCTGCGCGAACACTGCGTGCACTGGCACACCTGTCTCTCTCTAACGAGCGAGGAGCGAGAGTGACGCTACTGACCGTTTGATGTCGTTGTGGCTGTCCGTGTGCCGCCGCAGCTTGGTCCTGTCGAAGAACCTGCGCGAACACTGCGTGCACTGGCACACCTGTCTCTCTCTAACGAGCGAGGAGCGAGAGTGACGCTACTGACCGTTTGATGTCGTTGTGGCTGTCCGTGTGCCGCCGCAGCTTGGTCCTGTCGAAGAACCTGCGCGAACACTGCGTGCACTGGCACACCTGTCTCTCTCTAACGAGCGAGGAGCGAGAGTGACGCTACTGACCGTTTGATGTCGTTGTGGCTGTCCGTGTGCCGCCGCAGCTTGGTCCTGTCGAAGAACCTGCGCGAACACTGCGTGCACTGGCACACCTGTCCCTCTCTAACGAGCGAGGAGCGAGAGTGACGCTACTGACCGTTTGATGTCGTTGTGGCTGTCCGTGTGCCGCCGCAGCTTGGTCCTGTCGAAGAACCTGCGCGAACACCGCGTGCACTGGCACACCTGTCCCTCTCTAACGAGCGAGGAGCGAGAGTGACGCTACTGACCGTTTGATGTCGTTGTGGCTGTCCGTGTGCCGCCGCAGCTTGGTCCTGTCGAAGAACCTGCGCGAACACTGCGTGCACTGGCACACCTGTCCCTCTCTAACGAGCGAGGAGCGAGAGTGACGCTACTGACCGTTTGATGTCGTTGTGGCTGTCCGTGTGCCGCCGCAGCTTGGTCCTGTCGAAGAACCTGCGCGAACACTGCGTGCACTGGCACACCTGTCTCTCTCTCTAACGAGCAAGGAGCGAGAGTGACGCTACTGACCGTTTGATGTCGTTGTGGCTGTCTCGTGTGCCGCCGCAGCTTGGTCCTGTCGAAGAACCTGCGCGAACACTGCATGCACTGGCACACCTGTCTCTCTCTAACGAGCGAGGAGCGAGAGTGACGCTACTGACCGTTTGATGTCGTTGTGGCTGTCCGTGTGCCGCCGCAGCTTGGTCCTGTCGAAGAACCTGCGCGAACACTGCGTGCACTGGCACACCTGTCTCTCTCTAACGAGCGAGGAGCGAGAGTGACGCTACTGACCGTTTGATGTCGTTGTGGCTGTCCGTGTGTCGCCGCAGCTTGGTCCTGTCGAAGAACCTGCGCGAACACTGCGTGCACTGGCACACCTGTCTCTCTCTAACGAGCGAGGAGCGAGAGTGACGCTACTGACCGTTTGATGTCGTTGTGGCTGTCCGTGTGCCGCCGCAGCTTGGTCCTGTCGAAGAACCTGCGCGAACACTGCGTGCACTGGCACACCTGTCCCTCTCTAACGAGCGAGGAGCGAGAGTGACGCTACTGACCGTTTGATGTCGTTGTGGCTGTCCGTGTGCCGCCGCAGCTTGGTCCTGTCGAAGAACCTGCGCGAACACTGCGTGCACTGGTAGGGGCGCGCGCGCTCGTGCAGCCGCTTGGTGTGCGATGCCAGGTTGGACGATGTGTGGAACGTTCGGGTGCATTGCGTGCACTGGTACTGCTTCACACCTGCAATAATTCGCATGTTATACACACGTAACTTCTCTCAAACATGCAATGACATATTTTTTATGATCCTTCTATTGCCAATCCTGCGAAGTATCACTTTTCGGGTGCAACGAGACGGGAGCTCTATAATCGTTTTTTTTAAATTGCAGTTCTTCTGCCAAGTTTCAGTATCATTAGTGGCGTTCAGTTCTATGTAAAAACGCCAACACAGTTACCTGGCCATTACTGACCCTTATTACAATGCACATAAATTGAACGAATGGTCAGTGACCTGTGTTAAATTTTTGTCTGTTGCTAGGTGCAATGCAATGGTTACGTCGCCTCACTTTTTTTACGAGCTTTTATTTAACTTGACCTGTTCCTTTGATTGCCAGTCCGTTAGTGTGGGACAAATCTTGGAACTGAATTTTGAACCAGCTAACCTCAATTGAGCGGAATTTTGGGGTATAATTCAATATTATGGTACCATTGAGCTGATCTGACGATAAAGACAGAAAGTGGCCATGGGATTTCAGTACTTAACCGTTTGATCAGGTCGTGTCGGTGCCCAGGTCTTGCAGTCGCAGTGGCCAGGTGGGTAAAGCGGGAGTGGGGCTCACCGGCGTGGATGCGCAGGTGTTTGACCAGGTCGTGTCGGTGCCCAGGTCTTGTAGTCGCAGTGGGCAGGTGGGTAAACTGGGAGTGGGGCTCACCGGCGTGGATGCGCAGGTGTTTGACCAGGTCGTGTCGGTGCCAGGTCTTGTAGTCGCAGTGGGCAGGTGGGTAAAGTGGGAGTGGGGCTCACCGGCGTGGATGCGCAGGTGTTTGACCAGGTCGTGTCGGTGCCCAGGTCTTGTAGGCGCAGTGGGCAGGTGGGTAAAGTGGGAGTGGGGCTCACCGGCGTGGATGCGCAGGTGTTTGACCAGGTCGTGTCGGTGCCCAGGTCTTGTAGTCGCAGTGGGCAGGTGGGTAAAGTGGGAGTGGGGCTCACCGGCGTGGATGCGCAGGTGTTTGACCAGGTCGTGTCGGTGCCAGGTCTTGTAGTCGCAGTGTGCGCAGCCGTGCAGTGGTGGCAAATGGGAACGCACGTGAGTATAGTGGGAGCCGCGGTGGGTAAACACTTTACCGCATATCTGAGGAGATACATTTAAAGTGGTGAGTTAAGGGTAACTAATATCATCATCATCATCATCACATCAGCCGGAAGACGTCCACTGCTGGACATAGGCATCCAGCGGACTCCCGCGACCTTCACCGGGTCAGCGGCCTACCCACGCTTGGCTTTCCGCCACTCGAGAACCTTTTCGCCCCAACGGCCATCGGTTCTACGTGCAATGTAACTAATATAAAAATATCTGATACTGATTCTAAATTGATGTTCAAGTTACGTCTGACCTGTCGATTTTGCGACTGCCCGTAACTAACCGTCAAATTTTCACCATAATTTAAGGACATTACACATTATACAATTTGTCGTAATGCTACTTGCAATAAATTAAATGATTGCCGTCTCATTTCACTTATAGCCGCGACGACGTCAGTTGTTGGAACACTATAGAAAGTATCTAGTGATTTTTGCCGTGATGCACTTGCAATTTCAAGTGCAGCAATCGCTGTCTCCTGCCAACTAGAGCTACGTCTCTGTCAGTTGTGACAAATTGCAAGATGTGTATTGCCTTAAAATACACTTCAAACGTTGCAATTTGTCACGCCGACTTGCCGTATAGGTCGACCGCTTCAGTCAGTCCTCGCATGCGCGGCGAGCGGGTGCAGGAGTATGACGAGGGCCCTCATCTAGATAAGATGACGATGGAGGGACGCGCGCGGATTGCGGGCGCCGGGTTTCGCCTCCCGCACGCTGCGCGCGACCCGTCATCGACATCGACATACCTAAAGCTAGAATGAAAGGTATGTAACGCTGTCTCGTTCCAACGATAGCAAGTTTTTGTGACATATAGGCGTGGTCGTACCTCGCACATCCAGGGGTCCTCGGGGTGTTTAGCTAGTCTATGAGCGTCGCTCTCCTCCTTAGAGTCGAATTTTATCTCGCACGGCGAGCACCACAGTCGTCGAAATTTGAACTTCGGGCGGCGGGCACCGGACGTTTTGTATGGGCCGCGTTTGTACACTTTCTCTGGTTTAATGTCGGGTGGCTCGTCTGGGCTGCAATATATCGACAGTATCATAAATGCGAAAGGGTTATTCTCCTACTTTTAACACAAGTATAATTTAGACAAGTGGCATCAACTGTCGTTTTGAAAAGTGCAACAATTGTGGATACATATTTGTATTATTTTTAATTTACCTATTATTTATATTTACTACTGGATACCCTACGGAAGACCGGAGTGGACCTTCTGTACCTTAGATAGTACTTATTCTGTGTATAAAGGGTTCTACAGATTATTAATTTGTTTCGGCGTTTCTTCTTAACAGTGGTCTTCTTTTTCAGAAACGCTGGTAGAATTTTGACTTGTAAAAGTGCCATTACGGCCTACTTGCAGAATAAAATTCATTTATTTCATTTATGTGATTTTACCACAATTTGTCAGTACAACATGTCGAAGTCATAATTGTGTGCGTCGTACAGAAGTACAGTCAGCGAAATATAGTCAGTAGCAGCCAGAGTAGCCAAATATTTCGTAACACACCCTTATTCTTATTTAAAGACATGTACCGAAATATTTGGCTACCTTGGCTGCTACTAACTATACCTATCTCCGCTGCTACTAACTATATCTAGAGTGAAAATTGCCGCGTTTAAATGGTCCTGCGAATCGGACCACACGAGCGTTACTAACCTACCGCTACATGGGTCGATATCGGCCGGACTGCATGCCGGCCGACGCGTGATTCGGCCCGTGTCAAACGGCCAAACAAATCAAGGTCACTTCATACTAGATTTTCTGTGACCTTGCTTGGCCGTCCGCCGATGTCGGCCCGTGTAGCGTCTCCTATTATAGTGTAGATGTGAACACGCTCTATTTTATTTTGGATCATTGGCAAATTGGATTTCTTTAGCTTACCAGTTTTTCCTTGTTGTTCGTTGTGATGATGTAAATCCAACAACTGGGTTGTTGTCTCATGTTAAAATGTATAATGACATGTTACTATATGGATCTCGACTCGTAGTAAACCATCAAATTATCGTTAAGACGCGTCTAAAGGAGCGAAATCGGCGGACTGCATGCTGTCCGCCGCTAATTTCGACGTCCGGATAAGGAAAGGAAAAGAACTGCAAATTAAAAAAAACCGCGTCCCATCACCGGGCATAACGCCAAAAAATAATAATGATACTTGAACAATTATTATTTTTGTCCAATTAACACAATGCAACTGATCAAGCAGAAGGAAGTAAATTAATATGAAATAAAACTCTTTAACTTCGTATACATATAATTTGTTGTCTTCAAATAATAATATTTTAGAAGAATAATCAAAACCACTCTCTAAAATTTCAATTTTGACGAGACATTAACAATTGAAGTTTTTATGATATTCTTCAATGTGAATAATATTGGCAGTAACCCACAGTTTGATTCTCTTTAAAAGTAAACACAGTCCAATTTATTATGGAACAGTTACCTTACAATACCCTCTTTAAAAAAAAATGGCTGCCATCTAAGTTAAGATGATTTCGCCAATATCAAGTTTGCTTATAAAGCGCTGTTGTTCGGTAGTTTGTTCAGTCGTCAATAATGAAATCAGTGTCGAAGCTCCGCTTAAGAACCAAGGCGTCTGCCGCTGACCGCATTCCCGACGAAAGAGCACGGAACATCAGTTACTCTCTTAGTTACCATATCAAGTATCAAGATTAAGACATATACTAATTTAAGACGTTTGATACACTTCACATGACAATGATATTACTGTTCACATATAAATCTTAGGCTATAACCGAGTTTACACCGGACCGGTCGTATGCCTCTGCCGAGCACGCCTCGCCCACATGCTCAGTGTAGACGTGCCTCAGCGAGTCATGCCTCGCTCTAGCGTACGCGCTCAGAGTAGACGTGCCTCGGGCGAGGCGTGCGGCCGACCGTGCGTCCGGTGTAGACACGGCTTGCGACCATTGTCGGCAGTCCGCCGATTTCGCTCGTCTGGACGCGGCTATACGGGTACAAAGCTAGAAAATAGAGCGGGATAGGGAACATTCTGTTTCCTATCTATCTATGCGATTTATATTGAGATAAGGATATGGGCAGACAAACAACTGACATAATAAAATATTGTTTAATATTAACATCACGAAATATTGTGTAGACAACTATAAAGCATTTTCAAGATATAAGTATTACTTTAATTGGTTATATTTTGTATTGCACTAGACTAAACCTTGCGTGAAATTTATGGCATACAATATATCGTAGGTGCAATAATCTTGAGTCATTTACTCTTTAGTTATAATAATTGGCTACTTAAACCTATATGCCCTAATTCATTAACAATCATTAAGAGACGCTATACGAGCGAAATCGGCAGGACTGCCAAGCAAGATCACAGAAAGTCTAGTATGGACTGGCCCTCGATTTGGCTGGCCGCAGTGTTTCCAACACGGGCCGAATCACGCGGCGGCCTGCATGAAGTCCTGCCGATATCGGCCATTAATAAATTTTAACTAGCATCCCGCTAACATTAGTTTGTCGTCATCTGTCAAACACGCATGTGAAGCGTGTTTAAGAAAGGGACAAAACACAGTTAACCCTTTAACTGACGATGTGGGTTTAGAGTAACACTAACGACGACGTGGTGACGTATGACAGACGCCGTATTTCGAATTTATTTTAACAGAATCCTATTGACATGCCACGTGAGTATTAGCCAAGCTTTTAAAGTAGTTGGATAATTATATCAGGTAATAAAAATTAGAAAAAAAAAATTTACAACTTCAATCATGCTAACAATCATTTCATAATTATGGATTTTTCGGACTTGGTTCAGTCCTATTTTTTACTACCTAAATTTATGAAGATATTATCAATAAAACATAACATATGTTTTGATTATAAGATTCCCCGTGTGGTGTCGGGTTAGAATAACACCACCCTCTTACTTCCTGTGGGTGTCGTAAGTCGTACTAAGGGAACAGGGTTGAAGTATGTTGTGGGCGATAGGCTAGCAACCTTTCACTGCGATATCACATTTTATCGATCTTTTATAACCACATTTATGCTTAAAGTGGCACTGGAACATAAGTTTCAAGTGCTCTGCCTACCCCTTTTGGGAATCAAGAATGAATCTATCTATTTATGTAGGTATGTTTCATCATATTATTTTACATTTACATGAATACTTTGTAACTTTAAATATAAAAAAACTGACATCACTTGATTTAAGCATACTCGTATCTACTAAACTAATATGTAATCACTAATGATCAAACACCGGTTTGGCGCGGGCAAAAATGTACCAGTGCTAGTGATTAATTAAAAATCGACTAAGTTTATCGACATCGATAAAAATAATTTTTTAACCATCATTACCATAACTAAACTAATGGCTAAGTTTGAATACGATTAACTATGTGCAAACCTCTTTCATTTCTACTTATCGGAAAAGAAATAGAACTGAGTCATATAGCAGAAATTCAACAATACTATAAATTGTTTGAATTTGCTCCAATTACTACAGTTGACCTAGAAAGGTCATTTAGTTGGCTAAAATGGATATTGTCACCCAGGCGACGAAGATTAAAGTCTGAAAATGTGGAGAAAATTTTGATTGTATATTATGAAAATTATATTAAATATTAAAAAAGGCAATTACGCAAAAAGTTTATTTTTGTGTATGAAGTTTTCTTCGTCATTCAAATTCTTGAAATTACCCAACGGTTGTACGTCATTTTTATCGATATCAACTAATAAAATTAGTTTAATGTGTCCTCGCACTATTAAACGTCAGTACAGATTTGCCCCCGCCAAACCGGTGTTTGCTAATGATACTAGCTTCCTACGCTTAATAATAATATGTGACGAACAGAACCTTATACTGACAGTAAGCCTTACTTGATTTTATCTTGGTACTCTATTTAAAAAGAATTGCTCGAACTTAAAAGATGACGTAACACTGGGAGACACCATAGTTACTATAGTCACAAACACTTACGTCGAGGTGACGTCCAGGAGACGTGCATATTTTGCGTGTGAGACGTCATCGCTCCGTAACCGAATCGTGCGCACTCGCCTCGGTTGCGGTCTTGGCTGCAGCTAGACGACCCCAAAAAAGGAAGCTAGCGGAAAGGAAAGCGTCAGACGCCACGCATACGCAAAAATGTTTTCGTAATAAAAGTGGTGACCTCTGTGAGACATCGATCGCTCCGTAACCGACTCGTGCGCACTCGCCGGTTGCGATCTTGGCTGCGGCTAGAGGACCCCAAAAAAGGAAGCTAGCGGAAAGGAAAGCGTCTGACGCCACGCATACGCAGAAATGTTTTCGTAATAAAAGTGGTGACCTCTGTGATACGTCGATCGCTCCGTAACCGACTCGTGCGCACTCGCCGCGGTTGTGATCTTGGCTGCGGCTAGAGGACCCCTAAAAGGAAGCTAGTGTTTTTAACCCGGAAATCATCCCCCGAGGGGGTGAAATATGGTAATAAAAGTTTGTCTGGAGCCACGCGGACGGAGTCGCGGGCAGAAGCTAGTAAACATTTGTATACATCTTCTTTAGCCTTATTACATTGATAACGTGAAATATAGATATATATCTTTGTGGTCGACTATATCAAGCGATATTTTGGCCATGTTACGTCAATATTATGTTACATTAATATTACGTTCATTTAAATTCGCTTAACGACTATATTATGGTATAATATTATTTTCATTATTTTAATTGCATATTTTAACACGTTTCACGTCAAAAGGGTTAAGTACATTAATTTATAATTTACAATAAATAAACTTTCACAATATTACGCCGAGCATTCGCATGCCTCGGCCGAGCACGCCTCACCTGAGCGTGCGCGCTCAGTGTAGACTACAGACGTGCCTCAGCGAGCCTCGCCACCCCCGAGGCAAGCGGCCGAGCAAGCCTCGCCCTAGCGTGCGCGGTCAGTGTAGACGTGCCTCGCCCTAGCATGCACGATCAGTGTGGACTTGCCTCTCAATGCTACATATATTCTGGCTGAAACGCGTCATATTACGTCATATTCATAGAAGCCTCCTCACACGCTTTTTCTAACCAACCAAGCACCGTCTTCTCACCAATACTCAACGTGTTCAGAAACATCTTCTTACACACCGGCCAGCACTCGTTATTGACCTCTAAATTATACTTAATAGTCTTCGTTCTTCGGGACTCTCCGTTGGCATTCTTGCAACTAGTAACATTCACTAAATCTACGATGTACTGCTTCTTTTCTGTCCAGTTCAATTCGGACCAGAATTTATTGAAGCAGTATTTCCTGTCCTTGTCTTTTATAATGTTGCATCTTCTTTTGGCACTTTTCCGGCATAAGCTGGAATAGCATGGTGGGCCCATTTTTCTCTCGTTTCGGGTTTCGAAACCGACTCTAACACCTTTTAAGCGCTTCTGACTTAAGTATGCTCTGCCAGATTCCCTTGCTTTTTTGACTCTATTTATCTCCCAGCTTGAAGAGTCTGCTGAGCCTTTTTTGGACCGTTTCTTTGGTGTTTTCTCATGTAGGATGGAATCACCGGGTATCCTAGAGTCTAGTAGCGATGAACTTGATGAGATGCTCCGAGTTTCAACGGGGTCGGGTCTAGGGAAGCTGTTTCCGAGATTAACGAACATTGTGCGATTGTTTTCTGTGTAGATATATTCGTGTTTTGACTGCGGCTGGGGCTGATTGCGTTTCTTAGCTTTTCTAGAAAGACAGGAAATGCATTGGTTTACATTTTTAATGTCAACAATATGGAATTTCAACATGTAGAACTAGTATATCGACAAAACTATTGGTGATGTGATGCGTACGAAACGTCGAGGTATATAAATATAATACATACACGGTCATTAGTAATTCAATGTATTCATGTTAACGGGTTATGGGGGAGGTTGATTGCTACTTTTTGAGCCACATAGTCCAGTATGGAAAAGTACATAGTTCAATATTAAAAGTGAACTATCACGAAAATGTTTCACTTTTGCATAATGCATTATGTTGTCCAAAAAGCTGCAATCAACGTCCCCTATAACCCGTTAACAGGAATACATTGACAGACCTAGGATTCCGTGGGGCAAATCGTCTTGACAGCTAGGGACTTCCTATATCGATAAACTCATTTATCGATACTAGTTCTAAATACTAGTGATCACACAAAGGTTTTCTTATTAAATGTTTTTTTATTACAAGAATATAATGTAATAAAGTAACTACTCAAAATAAACGAAATACGGTTGATCACTATGAAATTTTGTTATGCTCCCATAACCTCCACAGAAATTGAAAAGTCTTTTAGCCAATGGGTTTTTCAGCCAAGACGGAGAAGCTTAACGCCTGAAATTATGGAAAGATTCTGGTGGTGTACTTTAACAGTAATAGATGAGACGGTCATGAAGAAATAAATTGTGAAAAGTAAAAATTTAAGAATTTTCCAAAAATGAAGGAGAAATTTGAGTAGTTACTTTATTACATTATATTCTTTTAATAAAAACATTTAATAAGCAAACCTTTGTGTGATCACTAGTATTTAGAACTAGTATCGATAAATGAGTTTATCGATATAGGAAGTCCCTAGCTGTCAAGACGATTTGCCCCACGGAATCCTAGGTCTGATCATTTACAATTAAATACATCCGAGTCTAAATAAATGAGTGACTAAATGTAAAATGTAAAACTTACCGCTTTGTACAAAAACATATGACTGGTAACTTTCGCAAGATCGTATCTCAGCTTACTTATACACATGCGTGGGTATGGTTCTAACATGCGAATAGTTATCAAGATCGTAACAAACGCAAGAGCTTCATAAGAGCTTGCGAGAGTTACCAGTCCAAAATATACTTATCTTCACAGGAATCCACATTTTTAAAGAAATTTTTTTCAGCATCTTTGGTGCACTTTAAACCCGATTTCTTTTTTCTTGTAGTATTTGCAAAAATGCAAAGTAATTTGGGATACAATCTTGCGATAGTAATGTTTTATTTTAACAAAAATAATAAACATGCAAACAGAAATCAAGAAGCTGGTCACACGCTTTTTTTATTGTAACTTAAATTACAGTATCAAATGACGACCCTACTTATGAAGCCGGAGGTCCCAGGTTCGAACCCCGGTAAGGGCGTTTATTTGTGTGATGAACACGAATATTTGTTTCTGAGTCTTGGATGTTTACTATTTATTTATATCTGTTGAATATATCGTCTAGTACCCATAACACAAGCATTATTGGGCCTACTATGTGACTAGTTCGATTTGTGTAAGATTGCCCCCTAATAAGTATTTATTTTATTTATAATATTACTAGCTCTTTCCCGCGACTTCGTTGACTTCCTTTTGTTGGACTTTTACTGGGAATAAAAAGTATTCGACATGTTAATCCAGGCTATACTCTATTTGTATTGTATACTTAAATTCCTCTGAATCCGTTCAGCCGTTTTTCGTGATTTAGTAACTAATGCTAATAATTACACGGTTCAACTCACGTATTAAACGTCTCCACGGGCGACATGTTTCGAACTCTTCGTGAGTTCTTCTTCAGGACGAGTGTTTACGCGGCGATGTCGCTTGAATCACTGCCCGCGCCCTTCATATAAGGCTTCCCGTTTCCTGGTAGATATCCTGCAACCTCTAACCAGGTAACACATCCAGAGCTATAACAACGAACTTCGAAGTATTCGAAGTATTTCTATCGCACTCACAATACTCGAGTGACAGGGATGTATGTATACGAAGTTCGGGTTTCGTTTTTCGTTGTAGGTAGCTTTGTGCGAGACTCCACACATTTTGTACACTTACTCGAAAACGTCACACTGCACGAGGATGAGTCGATGGTGCAAGCGACATCGCCGCGAAAACACTCAACCTGAAGAAGAACTCCCGAAGAGTTCGAAACATGTCGCCCGTAGTGACATTTAATACGTGAGTTGAACCGTGTAATTATTAGCATTATTTCAACATGTCTCACGAAAGTCTAAATTCGATATAGTAACTTTTTTTTGCAAACTTTCACATTTATAACATTACTAGCTTCTGCCCGTGACTCCGTCCGCGTGGAACTCGTTTATATCGTAGCTCCGTACAAACTGTCACCCCCATTTCATCCCCTCAGGGCGTGATTTCCGGGATAGAAACTATCCTATCTCCTTCCCCGGGTCTCAAACTATCTCTATACCAAATTTAATCCAAATCGGTTCAGCGGTTTAAGCGTGAAGAGGTAATAGAGGGACAATCTTACCTTTCTTCTTTCTCCTTCTTCATCTTCACCCTCTTACTCTTTCTCTCCTCCACCCACTCCTCGTTATCCATGTCCGTGCTGTCGTCTCTCTCCATCTTGACCAGCACCGCCGGCCGGGTGTTGACGAGGGTCTGAGCGTGCGGGTGCAGCGTGTGGTGGGAGGCGAGGCAGGTGGACTTGAAGGAGTGGGCGATGCTGAGGTGCGCGAGGCAGGGGGGGCAGATGTGGGAAGGAAGGGTCGGTTCGTAGAGGAGCTGAAAGTATATGAAATTTACTCATTACTTAAGAGTCCGCAGTAAGATCGTTTCTCCATACAAACGTAGTTACGCTCTCATTTCAAAACTACGTGTTGGATTGTAACGAAACTTTGCATATACAATGACATGAGGTATATCTATGTCTGTAATTAGTTTATGTAGCTTCAAATACCATAGTAAAAAAAATACAGCCAATTTAAGTTTTTCATACAAAACTTGTTTTTGCCGTTTTTTGTTTGTTTTAAAAACTGGAACCATATAAACTAATTACCATACCCCGGGGATTTGGGTGCGGGAATGAATGACATAAGCCAAAGAATAGGTATGAATTAAATAACAGAATGTATACTCACCTACTGAATAATTAATTGAATTAAAAAATACAAAAAAAAACATACGTTCAATTATTGATTTATTTGAAAATATTTCATTTAATTACGCTTACGAAGCCGCGGATAACATCTAGTATGATATCAAATAAATGCTCACGGTTTAAATAGAGTGGCTGAACACGTCAGAAAACTTTATCCAAACGTGGATGCGTTAATCGCCAATGTTAAAAAGACATTTGAAGTCTCCGAAAAGTATCAAAAAATTTCAAGAAACGATGCCTGGAGTACCTTTGCCACCCCGACCAACAATCATTCGATGGGGGACCTGGCTAGAAGCAGCGGCATATTATAGCAAACATTATGATGAAGTTAAAAGTTTTTTGAATACATTCAGTCCCTCAGAAGGCCAGAGTGTTAGTAAAGAGTATTGGGGAATGCTAATATTAGAAGCGACTTAAATTTCATAGCAAGTTATTTATCCCAAATGCCATTAAAAAAGTACAGAGTGCAAGTATGTCTATTAACGACAGTCTAAAAATCATTCATAAAACCTATCAAGACATCTCCAAATTAAACTTAGTGTAAAAGGAAAAAGTATTTTTAATAAACTAAAGCTGGTGTTAAATAAGAATTCTGGCTATAGCACACTAAAAACTATGAATGAATTGTTACAAGGCAAAGAAATAGAATTGCAATCGCAAACACATCGTGCAACAATTGAATTCTTCAAAAAAATTAGAATGATCGTTTAGTTTTTTGAAATGGATATTTACAGCTAGACGCGGAAGCTTAACTGTTCCAAATGTGGAAAAAATATTAATTGTTTATTTTGAAAATCGTGTTAACTACTAATTGACGGCAGGTAATTAATTAAAATTATTTTTATTATTATCTCGAAGGGCTTGGTAGAAATGCTAAAGTTCCTGCTACTTAAGTTAAAATTAAATTGTAGTTTGTTTACAATTCGCAGGAAGGTATTTATTCATTAGGCACAATATGATTATTTGTCAATAAAACCTATCTGTTTATCTCTACTCTTTCTCAAGTTATTCCCGCACCCAAATCCCCGGGGTATGCTAATTACAGACATAGATATACCTCATGTCATTGTATATGGAAAGTTTCGTCACAATCCAACACGTAGTTTTAAAATGAGAGCGTAACTACGTTTGTATGGGAAGGTGAAATTCGGCTGAGCTTACTGCGGACTCTTAAGGAGTTAAAAAAAAAAAAAACTATACATCGACGGTGGCAAACAAGCGTACGGCCCGTCTGATGGTAAGCGGACACCGCAGCCTATTGACGCATGCAACTCCAAAGCAGTAACATGGGCGTTGCCGACCCTTGATATCTTTGAGGATTCGTCGTGTTGACAGCTGAAGGAACAAACTCCCTCGCTCTCAACACAACGCATCCTCGGGAGCTCTGGCGACCTTACTCACCACCAGGAACACAACACTACTACAGAGCAAGTAGTAGTGGAGTTTATGATATTCAATAAAAGATTTTAAAATACTTTTCTGAAGGTGATTGAGCTGTAATAAGGTCTTTTATTTATTACTAGCTTCTGCCCGCAACTCCGTCCGCATGGAACTCATTTATATTGTAGCTCCATACAAACTTTCACCCCCCATTTCAACCCCTAGGGGATGATTTCTGGGATGAAAACTATCCTATGTCCTTCCCCGGGACTCCCCTATACCAAATTTCATCTAAATCGGTTCAGCGGTTTATGTGTGAAGAGGTATACTGTCCGGCTGTTCGCGTCTGCAGGTCGCATATCTCAACCGATTCTCGTGAAATTTTGTGAGCAGGTTCGTTAATTAAAACAGACACACACCCATTCAAATTTTACTTTCAAATTTTACCAAGCACAGTAATTATTGTTGGTATGGTAAGTATCAACACTTCCATACTACCATACTAATATTATAAATGCGAAAGTGTGTCTGTCTGTCTGTTACCTCTCCACGCTTAAACCGCTGAACCGATTTGAATGAAATTTGGTATAGAGGTAGTTTGAGTCCTGGGAAAGGACATAGGATAGTTTTATCCCGGAAATCATCCCCCAAGGGGATGAAGTAGGGGGTGAAAGTTTGTATGGAGCTATGATATGAACGAGTTCCACGCAGACAGAGTCGCGGGCAGAAGCTAGTATGTATATACAACATTGCACAAAAATGTGAAGAAATAATAGATTTTCATTGAAATTGGTAAATTGCTTAAACACAACACAATTGAAGCCATGAATTGAGGTTTTGCATTCATCCAAATTCAAAAAGCTTGCATGAGTACCCCACAACACAAGAAAAAAAAATGTAATAGGATAGGAACAACATAGAACTACATTTGATATAATGCAACTGTTCCAATTTTGAATGGTTTAAATGCCATTGAAGAGGGTGTCCTAGGTAGCTTGAGGAGAAGATTTGATAAACTATGGTACTTATTAAGTAAACAATATAGGTATTTCTAAAGTAAACGAAACCTGAAAAAGCTACAAAGTAAAATATCATGAAACCAAAAACAAGTGTAAGGTGCACTCGGGTAATTCCGAAAATCGGTTAATTCCGAAAATTACATATCTACTAAACGCTACATTATTTGCTCTGGCAACACTCCCTATGACGTTCAACTTAAACATATGATGACATTCTACTTGAACACACACAGTAATCATAGTAATTTTCGGAATACCCCATTTTCGGAATTCCCCGGGTGCACCTTAAAAAATTTGGTATTATAACCTAACAGTTGTTTTAACCTCATAAGTCACAATATACTTGTACAAGTATATGGGGATTTATGAATATTAACAATAGTACTTTAGACCTGACATTTTAATGAACTGCCGAATGTATTTAACCAAGTACAAATTAAGGATGCGCTAAAGACACAAGGAATAAAATACGAAAAGCAAAAAGTTACGAAGCGAACCACTGCTCCTGGTTTGTACTTCATATAGTACATTGAACCGGTCATTGTGGCACCCTTTGGGGGAGGCCTATGTAGAGCAGTGGACGGCTTTTGGCTGATATGATGATGCTGATAGTGCAATGGGCAGTTAGAACTACTAAAATTAAAAAAAAACAGGACTTACAAGGTTGAATTGGTCGTGTGCCCATGAGTTGTAGGGGAACTAGTTTAGAATAATGCTAACTTATATGTGTGACTTACTCGAACGCCTGTACAGTATTCTATCTGCTCAATGATGCCGATCCCTTCCACAAACAACGCCTGCATACCCTCGCCCCGCACTAAGCATATTCGACATATCGTGTCACTTCTCAATGCATTTTCCATAGTTAGTGCTAATGCTAATGTTTCCTCCATTTATACTTAATCTCAAGAAGCTAGACATTTAGTAAAATGTGAAATAGCTGTAAGAAAGTAATAAAAACATTGATAATATAAGGTGAAATAAATACGTCATCCGTGTAGATTAGAATGACATTGACAAGTTGAGTTGACATTTGATTTGACAGATATTTTGTGTTGCTAACAGAAATAAATAAATTAAAATCTAACAAGAATCGAATTAAATGTGCCAAGATAAAATTAATAATTGATATCAATGAAATCAACATGCTAAATCTATGAAATACTTGATAAAATAGTTATGAACTATTATTTTTCCATTACATAACGGTGGAAAATATTTGCCGATTTGAGGAAGTTGCAACTAATCATCATGAGAGGGCGCTTTTATAAACTGAAATAGTAAAGGTATAAAATTATATAAATAAAAAGCGAAAAATTATGTCTGTAAATCTCTCATTTTTGCAGTTTGTACATTATGCATATTAGTTGAAATATTGCTTTCATTTGATGCTATTATGTAATATTTAGCATGTTGTCTATTGCCCTTTACTCACCCGTAACTTTTCATTGCTTACCATTGGCCCATAGTTATGACGTCAAGACAATTTAACCAATGTCAAGGGTTTGATTTTAACCCTCATAGCCAAAGAGAACTAGCCTCAATAGATTTTTAAACGAGAATATTCTACAGCACGCGCCAGCCATTTTCCGTGTGGCAAGAATATCGCATGCCGAAAAAAAAGTAAAAACGTTCTTTCATGAAGTTGCGTCACCCACATGTTCTGTCCGAAGTGAATTAACACGAGAAATAATTTGAATAGCTGCTAATAAATTAGTAAAAATGTTGTGCGCTACGCGGGTGGTCGGCCGAAAGGCTTTGGAGTGTTCTGGCATTGGTACGGACTTTTACACACAGCGAAACTTCAGCTCAATACTAAAAAGTGTAAGTGACCATTTTAGTTTCTAAAACGAAAGAAAATCGTTTGTCATATCATAAGTCTTGAAATGACAATGAAATATTCCTAATGATAATAATATTGCATTCGTGTATCCTTCTTGTTAGTTTCCTTAATATATTCACCGGTCCGCGGGGGTCACATGGAGTAGAATTAAAACTATGATTCATCTTGATATTTCCTTTATTTCTCAAAATTTCAGACCGCAGCCCCCACAGTTCCTATTTATCAACGACATGCAGTACATTACAGAAACAAGTAAGTTCTAATATGATTTTTTAACGTAACAATTTCGTCATAACCTAACATTCTTTCGGACGACCTTTGTATACTAGACAAATCATATGTATCTAACTTAATATCATCATCGTTGGCCTTATACATCTATGAAAAGATGATTTAAACTAATGATAACTTCAATTGCATCATGTTTTTGTGAAATGAACACGTGAAAGTAATTCAACTAGTGCCAAGGTTTTGAAAGTTTGGCAGGATGGTAGATTATGTTGAACAGTGAATACTATCATTTCTCTTTGTACTACATTATTTGCAATTAATCTATTATACATGTATTTTAATCATACACAAGCAAGTTTCTCAGCTTACATTGTTGCCTAGTCTACTCATGCTACTTAATGGCTGCTCCACACTATGGGCCATCCTGACACATACAGGACGCGGCTATGCGGTAGAACGAGACATAAATATGTCTTACTCCCTTTAACGCATAGTTGCGTCCTGTATGGTGGGTCAGATGGAAGACCTGAGTCATGGAAAATTAATGCTTTAAATAGTTATACATTATATGTATTTATATTCCATCTAATTATACAAGCTACATTCAATGCATCTCACCTAGCATGTGATTGATGTTTATTGTAGCGATTATACATTTATTTTACAGTACTATTGGAATTGAATCTTGTTCAAATAACAGACAAACACCCCTTAATAATTGACACTTTTACTCTTATTTCATAAGCATAACCACAGAGGTGAACATTAGGGATCTGTATGTTGTGTACTGTACAGCACCATAATCTGTACCCACATTTGTTCTCTCTCTCTCTTGCATGCATCCATACTAATATTAAGCTGCGTACGAATCAGAGCAGCCTCGGGTTGAGGCACGCACGGCTCACCTATTTCGCTCAAATTCGTACGCGCTCACGCGCCGTGCGCGAGCAGCCCGCGAGCGGCGCGCGGCGAGCCGTCTAGAGGCGGTCTTCTTTCAACCGTGCTCAAAGGCGCCTCAGTGTGCGTGCCTCGCGTAAAGGCTGGTTTCCACTTTGATTAGTGCGAGTGCAGGTGCGTAGTGCAGGTGATTAGTGACTAGGTGTGGACAGCGACTGATTAGTGCAATTGATTAGTTGGCTGTGTAGTAAAGTGAATAGCCGTGTCCACACCTACCGATAGTTGAGCTCACGATCGCGATCAAGCCGCACGTGCGCACAGTTGTCGCTGCGACAACATTAATTTTGCTTCTGCTAGTTCGAAATCGGAGGAAATGTATTTAAAAAAAAAGCCGCAAAATGTGGATGCGCAAAATGCACAGATTCTCGTGAAATTTTGTGAGTGAGTTCGATATTTATGATTGACTTAACAACGATCAAAAGGTGATAAATCAAAAATGCCTACCTATTGAAATTCCTACTAGGTAGGTACTACTCGATCTACCAATCCTTCCAGCTGACAAACAAACCCATGCGTGTCGAACTCAGTTACGCAATTCCCAAATCCGCCTCAACTCGTCTCACTACCAAGTTAGCAACCACCAGTAGGCCTAACTTGATCCCTAATTTCCCAATATCAATATGTAATGTATCCATAGGGGTCAAGCTAGTTTTGACCTTTTCCAACGCAGCGACTTCGAATGAACTTTAATAAGTTACCTTGATAAAAAAAAGACCGGGTTGCACTCCGGGAGTGCCGGCAAAAGTGAAAACTTGAATAATTTTAATTTTGCAAAAAAAAAACCCTTCCGCCCCCCTCTCTCCCCCTGCGTGCCAATATATCTAGTAACAACCTTATTAGTAGTACGCTATAGTTCAACTTAACTCAGCAAAATTGATGAAGCAGAGGAAGAAATAAAATACCAATTTGTTTTTGCCATTGCCAAATATTTTTCAAACCTTTATCTCTTCAGGAATAACGTCCAAATTAGAACTATTCGAATTTGCTCAATAGCAAAACGGTAAAGGACGCGTGTACAAAATTACTTTATTTGCAGAATATGCAATTGCAAAAAGTGTTTAACGGCTTTATATTCTTACGAATAGCGTTCAGTTTTGAATGAAGTCGAATCGGCTAACAGCAAAATATAAGTTCGATAAAAAAAAATGGGATTGGCATTCACGGAAAATGTGTTACGACCTTATAGTGTTAACAATAAAGTACAAATTAGAATAATAATACGTAGGGCAAAAATCGCCCTCGCCTTCTGTCGTTCGGCCGAACAAAACCACCGTCCAATTAGGCTGAGCCGCTCGCGGCCCGGGCAAACCGTTCGGGCAAGCATTCGGAGGCTCGCCCGAATCACGTCCACACCGGGCGAGCACGTTTGGGCGAACGGTGTTCGGGCAAGCCGCTCGTCCGGTGTAGACACGGCTAATAGAAGCCCGTTCTATTTTTTTGCTCTCCCCGCGCGCCCTCCCTTCCCCCTCACTCGCAGCGTGCCTGCCACTAAACACGTGTGGACACTACTCGCACTACACCTGCACTCGCAGTGAATTGGACACTACTCGCACTACACACCTGCACTCGCACTAATCAAAGTGGAAACCAGCCTTAATTTGGACGTGTATCCGAGCGTGCCGCGGACAGAGCGACACGTTCTGACTTGTTTGTGGGCCAGGCGCGTATGAATTTGAGCAAGTGGATGAGCCGTGCATGTGTAATCGAGTTTGTTCGTAAATTTATTAATACAATTCGGTGAAATATGATAAATGCAGCCGCGGCTGTCATCGTGTCCGACGCCATTTTGAACGACGCACAAAGTCGGCTCGCCGCGAGCACGCTGCCTCGCCCGCGCATGTTTATGTGCACCAAATTAGCTCGCCGCGCGGGGCGAACCGCTCGCGGGCTGCTCGCACACAGCGCGTGAGCGCGTACGAATTTAAGCGAAATAGGTGAGACGTGCGTGCCTCAACCCGAGGCTGCTCTGATTCGTACGCAGACGTTGTTGACTATTGATCCGTAAATACAAATCTCCCCCCCACTTGACATTGGCAAAGTGCCTAAGTAGCAAAAAGCCACAAACTACGGAAAAAAAAAGTCAGTACTACGTTTATAAGTATTATGGCAAATAAAATAATTCTTCTTCTTCACTGTATGTACTACGTCTTC
This sequence comes from Epinotia bilunana, assembly GCA_947049275.1. Classification (NCBI taxonomy): domain Eukaryota; kingdom Metazoa; phylum Arthropoda; class Insecta; order Lepidoptera; family Tortricidae; genus Epinotia; species Epinotia bilunana. The sequence continues at coordinate 5,818,858 of OX346276.1, read as the reverse complement.
TAGGTCTAACAATGATAACAAACAACATAAAATAGTTGATTGGCTCCTGGAACAAACCTGTGATAAAAATTTAACATTCCTAGGAATCGGCTTAGTTCTTTGGTTTTTTTGAGGGCTGGGTAGTCCAACATAGCTTGTACCCACGACTGCACAGGGCTTACCATGCTAGGGCTTGTTATACATGTTGTTAAGTTTTCATTCAGTATTTTTAGTATGGCAACATTCTGTGCCTGCGTTTGACAGATAATATAACTGTCGATTCGCTTTCGCCTTTGTCGTTTTGAAATACGGTTAGAAAAATTGAGCTCCGCGCGAATAGTCGCGCTGTTTTATAGGCAGCTACTATTTTGACCTATTCATATTCGTAAGTGCCTTGAAGAAGCCGGAGGATATCCCGTCGGCCGTGTGTTATCGGGTTCCAGGTAACCTTGGAGTCGGGTGAGTCTGTACAGTACAAGCCAGGTCTCTGGGTCCTACACCTGACGAAAGAGCATCGCAGCAGCTTCTGGCAACTAGAGATGGGGGAAAAGCGTTACTTTTCGATCACCGTGACCGATCCCAGTTCCAAAAATATCACCGTGACTCCCGTTACTCATCACAAATCACAATATTCACAATAGACGTTCCGCGGTTCCGAACGTTGAAATGATATTTTTATTTTTAAGTGACTTTGTAACTGCGGTTACTTAACGTCACGGTCACGTTACGGTATGTGTTCAGTCCGCCCATGCTAAACGTACCCCTGTGTATTTTTTCAAGTTTGCAAATTGCAACTTATAGTGTACAGATTTAGGTTCAAATTCCAAGTTCACCGAAATACAATTGGGTAAGTTTAGAATGGGAGCGACGTCCGTGCCTGTGCCACAGATCGCGCTATACGTATTGTCGTGACATGAGTGACGGCAGTTCTCGGCGATATCTCTAGGAACAGTAGGAACCTAAGTGATTTGTAACGTTGTTTCTCCCCGTGACAAGTCACAGTGATACTTTTAGACGCAGGATCACTGTGACTTTCACCGTGATGTTATTTATCACTCACCTCTGTGGCAACGGTGAGTGTCCTTTCAGCAACTTCAAGGCTCCGTGTCGTCGTATAAATTTATCTTTTGACGCTAGCCTACTTGTCGTGTATAAACCCATTAATTTTGTTCGAAATTTACATTCCACTAATTAACACATGTACATATAACAATCCCTACTATGGTAAGCCCTAGCATGATGAGATGGTAATCACAAACATGATCATGTATAATTTGGACATAATCATAAGATTATAATGTACAAACATGAACAAATGTATTCGCAGGTCCGATGGAGTCCGGGGCGCTGTCATTGGCATTGATCTTGGTACCACAAACTCCTGTGTGGCCGTTATGGAAGGCAAAACGCCTAAGGTAAGCTCTTTGGCAATCCTTTTCTTATGGCTTATGGTTAAAACATTGTAAATCGAGGTCGCGGGAGTCTGGGTGTGGGTGGCGCAGGATCGGTCATTATCGGACGATCGGACATCTGGCTGATATGATGATGATGATTGTGTATATTGAAAGGATTTTAAATAATCATGAAACTTAAGAAGCCTCTGTTAATTAAAATTCGTTTTCTTTCTTTCTCACTAACACTAATGTCAAATTCGCAGATTTTGATATCATTCTAGCTAGTATGGGTTTGATGAACCTTTATAAGTAATGGAATGGCAGTAGTATTTTTCTCCCATATAAATAGATGTATTAAAAAACAAATTCATAATTCTGGTATGTCGGTTTTAAAACAATAATATTACTAGATTAAAAAAAAGGAATAAAACATTGAAGACTCACACTAAATATAACGCTAAATTTCGTTGCCCTTATAGGTGGCCTACTTGGCTCAATGGCCCCTGTGTCAGGGCAAAATTTTGCCAATCACTAAAGTGCCGCGATTTCTAACCCCGCACGTCTTTTTCCTTTATTAATTTATTCCGCACCCTACATGAAAAACAGAACATAGGGAGGGACTCATTATAGTCTAGTCCTAATAATAAATATATTTATGGTTCTTTATGCTGAAGAAGAAGAATGGTTCTTTGTATGTACAGGAATCGATAGCTACAGGCGAGGAGTTTAAGCTTAAGCAGCTGACTTTCAGACAAATATATTGACAGGACTGTTAAAACAAAAACATAACACAACCGATAAAAGAGTTATAATAGTACATTACTGCAGAGGCCGTGAAGTAAGGGATTGCTGGACGAGATTGGGGTAGACGGCCGAGTCGTAGACGAGGCCGGATACAGCGAGTCCAGCAATCCCTGTTCCGGCCGAGGATTGTATAGTGCTTTTCTCAAACGATGTTAAGAAATATAAAAATAAAAATAATTACAATCGGAACAATTGTGTAATTTGCCGCATTTTTTATTGTTTATATGGCCATTTGAAGAAGCCGTTCGAGCACCAAGTTTAACCGCACATAAAGTGCCTAACCTACCATAGATTTTGTTTTTTTTTTATGTCGCAAGTATGCTTACGGAGTCTAGTGGTGGTTGGCAGAATGTAATTTTTCCTTTGTCAGTTTTATATTAGTAAGCAAATTTAAAAAGTTAGAGTAGCGGACAATAATGGTTTTACTTAGGGTTTTCATACATTACTTCTTGGCGTAAGGCCAAGATGTAATGTAGGGAGCCTTAAACAAGAAACTTCATGTCTTAATTTCGTGATATTAACGCATACATTTCCGAGCATGTTTGAGAAAAAAGTGTAAATATAAAACTAATAGGTTATCCTCGACATTGTCTTAAAAACGACAATATTTGTTAGATTGAAGATATACCCATTCTAAATCTAATACTAAATTTCGCTGCCCCAATGTCTTCCTATTTGGCCCAATGGTCACCATAGTAGACAAAATCTTGCACAGACCCAAAGTGCCGCGAGTTCGAGCCCCGCCGGCGGCTTTTTCCATTATTTGTTCGCACCGACGATCAGCGCCCGCGCCTTTGTGCGGTTGCGCTCTTGCACCGGTGCCAGAAGAACGCGCGGAACCAGCTAGTCGCGTCCCTGTGGTCGCAGGCTTTCCTAGAATCCGTGCTACATTTTTTGATATTTATGTGCATGAAAAAAAATATTATAAAAGATTTGTTTCTTTTTGTCTTGGGTATTTTTTAAGAACCCGCTGGCTTCCTTAGGCTGGATTTTTTGATATTTATAACATTTATAAAAAAAAACGTCTTTTGGTTAATTATATAAAAATAAATAGCATTTTGTTTAATATTTTTTATCTACGATACTTAGCCAATGCATTGACGACGGACAAGATTACAAAAAAAAAAAGTGAATCGGCTCATCAATGACGGAGTTCTGAGGTAACAAACATTGAGAAAAAAAAACAACCGAATTGAGAACCTCCTCCTTTTTTTTGAAGTCGGTTAATAACAATAAGAATTACTGTTTAAGCGAGTAGTATATTGTTCAAAATATTTAGGTAATAATAGCTATCTTTATAAAAGAAACCCACACTCAATTCATCCATCTGCAATATATAAATAGTAATAATAATAAATCAGCCTATATACCGTCCTACTGCTGGGCACAGGCCTCCTCTCATGGATGTGAGGGAACGGGCAGTAGTCCCCACGCTGACCCAGTGCGGGTTGGGGACTTCACATACACCTTTGAATTTCTTCGTGGATGTATGCAGGTTTCCTCACGATGTTTTTCCTTCACCGAAAAGCTAACGGTAAATATCACATGATATTCCGTACATAAGTTCCGAAAAACTCATTGGTTACGAGCCGGGATTCGAACACACGACTGCCGTTTGACAGCCGCATGCCTGAACCGCTAGGCTAACGTAGCTTCTTCGCTTCGCTTCTGCAATATAGATATGTGATAATGGAATTTGCTATCTATTACACAACAGAGATTGCGTAATCAACGATAAAAGCAGTGGGACTGATGGTTTTAGGTTACTGTTACATTATCTATGTGGTTGTAATTTGGAGTTTGACGCGACCACTGCAGTGTGACATTACTTGGTTACTGATAAAATACTAGCTGTCCGCATGTTACAGAGAATACAGGCGGAACAACGGGATATGGTATTAACCCTTTCACCGCCACAGTCGGCCATAGCCGACAACGCAAACTCGTGACTACGACGCCACAGTCGGCGCTGGCCGACAAACATTTTTTCATGAATACCTATTGAAAAACAGCCCATTTTTATGGTGGCGTTATTTCTTTACCCATTTTAATTTTACCCCCGTGGCGTCAGTGGCACAGCGTATTGCTTCGCCGTCGGGCGGTGAAAAGGTTAAAAAGTAGTGGCTTCGTGAGCAGTAACAGTTAGGAGACTGTTCCAAACCTTTTTTTTTTACAAATTCTTCCTGTTTCAATAATTGGTCGACAAATAGAAACTATATGCGACCACGGTCGGTAGGGGGCTATTCATAAATTACGTCATTTAGGCTGCTTCTAAAAAGAAACCTTATTGTAACACTTTGTTCCAATAATTGGTCGACAAAAAAGAAACTATACCATTATCGAATAGGTTGAGAAATGCGACCTGTGGAGGAGAACATCCGAGCATACGAAAGAATGTTTGTCCAAGCTGAATTGGAGAACTTCGTCCGCTACTCGCTCGTTTAAAAATATATGACGACCGCTTTAGCCTAGTTGGCAGTGACCCTGCCTACGAAGCAAGAGGTCCTGGGTTCGAATACCTGTAAGGGCATTTATTTGTGTAATGAGCACGAATATTTGTTCCTGCGTATTAAGTATGTAAGAATTTACTTATATAAGTATGTTTATCGTCGTCTAGTACCCATAGTACAAGCTTTGCTTAGTTTGGGACTAGGTCGATTTGTGTAAGATTGTCCCCTAATATTTATTTATTTATACTACGTGTTTTTGACAATTTCCGTTAATTGCAAGGGGGCATAGTTTAGATCAAATAAAGTTAATTTCTCCAAGACAGTAGTATCTTAACTCTTCTAGTTATCAAGATATTCAATATTTTAATTTAATCAGTTTCACAGATTTAACCAGTGTGGCTCTTAACTGTGACGTCATAACAGCTTTTTAAACTTTGTAAGGTTTCCTATACACTACAAGGAGGTTTACAAAGTGAGTTCGTTCGATATTAGGCACGAACTGATTCGGTGGTACATATTTTTTATTTCATTTGTTTCTAGACCCTTGTACAATAAGACAATAACCGTTAATGCTACATACAATTATTTTGTATAAAAAAGGTTTTTTTTTTTCTTTTTCAAGAAATAATTATACTATTTTGTTTCTGTGAATGTACTCTGCATATGCCGAAGTTAACGGAAATTCCCGGGAACACCGTGTATATAGGTGCAGGTTGCAAAAACATCCTAAAGATAGCTCATTTTACTTAAAGGCCTGTTTCCTTTTTACTTGAACCTGAAACGAATATACACTTACTTGATTCTACTAATCGATAGGAACAATGTTAAGGATAAAATCTTTCCGGCACGGCTATCGAGTTGTGCGGTGATATTCCAAAAAGTACTAGTAATTAACTAGTTATTTAGCCGACGAAACAGCGGGGCTCCGGTCTAGAATTCGGCACTCGGTAGTTAATGCTTTGTAAAACACCAGTACTACAAGAACCTTCCACCCCACAGGTGGTCGAGAACACCGAAGGCTCCCGCACCACCCCCTCCCACGTGGCGTTCTCCAAGGAGGGCGAGCGTCTAGTCGGCATGCCGGCCAAGCGGCAGGCGGTCACGAACAGTGGCAACACTTTCTACGCCACTAAACGGCTGATTGGACGCCGCTTCGATGACCCGGAGGTTCAGAAAGACATGAAGAATCTGTCCTATAAGGTTGTGAAGGCTTCCAATGGAGACGCTTGGGTGCAAGGTGAGGTCCTAGTTAAGGCGGTGCATTGGAAATTATCGCGTGCTTTGTAACGCCGTTCTGACTAGATTAAGAAACAATAAGGTCTGATTTTCATATATATGATTCTTGACTATATGATTGTTTTTCTTATTTTACCGATACATGATGGCTTAAAATTTCCTCGATAGAAAAAATGACCAAAGTTGGGTCTGAATTTTCCTTTTTCTACTCAGCCTAATCAAACGATACATTATATTACGACACAATCAAGCTAATACTATAGTATTTTATCTCATCTAAAATCTCACTTTATTAAGTTAGGTATTTATCGAAATCTGTCCAAAAAAAGCCATTCCCGAAGAGTGTTACATCTCATTTTCTCGTGCGTAGTGATGCTATATGGATAGTAAACCATCAAATTATCGTAATAAAGTATCAGTTACAAAAATATAGTTAAAATCATAAAAAGATATAAACCTTGAAATTTTAGAAAAAACTAGCTTCTCCCCGCGACACCGTCCGCGTGGAACTCGTTTATATCGTAGCTCCATACAAACTTTCACCCCCCACTTCATCCCCTTGGGGGATGATTTCCAGGATAAAAACTATCCTATGTCCTGCCCCAGGACTCAAACTACCTCTATACCAAATTTCATCCAAATCGGTTCAGCGGTTTAAGCGTGAAGAGGTAACAGACAGACAGACAGACACACTTTCGCATTTATATTATTAGTATGGAATGCCTTTTTTATTATTGTCCAAGAGTAAATTTAAAGCTACCAATAGAATCCTTACGCTTTTATAGAAACAAAATTGTATGACAACTATGTACTTAAACGCAGTATTTCGCGACCGAAACAACAATTAACCTGATTTTCCATGCAACGATTAGTAGAAATGTGACGTCATACTTGTGTGTCTATCAGTATGAAGCGTTTTGCGCTGCCGCCAGCGAGGTCAGTCTTTGTCTCAAATTTTTGGGTATTTATGTTCTTAATTGTAGTTGCTCCCATACAAACATTTCTTCCTCTCCAAAACTGGTTCGAATGACATCATAAAATAAGTTTCTGTCAAAAATTTCATTTTGGTACAAGCTTTTATTGCCGACTGTACTTTTCTGTATACCATCATCAACTACTCATTGCGACGATTCTAACGAGCCCAAATTCGATAGGGTTATGTGATTTTATTACGGAGTTCCTATGGCCACCTTCCAGCTCCATCATCAGATCAGCTCCACGTCATCGTAATATTGCATCGTCACGCGATTTGCATATTCGTGCAAAATTGCAACTCAATCGGAAACCGGGAAGTGGATCAAATTTAACTTGCAAGATTTGATTACAGACAGACAGACAACGGGACAGGTGAAACTAAAAAGTTTCTGTCAAAAATTTCATTTTTGGTACAAGCTTTTATAGCCGACTGTACTTTTCTGTTTAACATCGTCAACTACTCATTGAGACGATTCTAACGAGCCCAAACTCAACGGGGTTACGTCGGTTAAGTACTGAATTCCCATGGCCACCTTCCGTGTCCATCATCAGATCAGCTCGATGGTACCATAATATTGAATTGTCACCCAAACCATACTAATATCCAAAATTTCAGCTCAATCGGTCACCGGGAAGTGGGTCAAATTTAACTTGCGAGATTTGATTACAGACAGACAGACAGACAACGGGACAGGTGAAAGTAAATAAAAGCTTGTAACAATCTTATTCATCAATCCTATTCTGCTTGGCTTAGCATTACTAGTCATTTATAGTGGTCACTATAAATGACTAGTAATGCTAAGCCAAGCACTCACACTAACTCGCACTAAGTATAGCACTAATTCGTTCAGTGTTATAGAAGGTATGGTCATACCTTCTATAACACTGAACGAATTAGTGCTATAGTATTTATTATTTAGTTCTGAACACTTGAAATGGAAATGCTTAGGTGTAAGGTGAGATTCAATTAATTTTGAACCAATTTCAAATCTAAGAGATGTTCTGTATTCATTTGTGGGATTTTTATTATGTACCTACATACATACATTCACGCCTTTATTCCCAAAAGGGGTAGGCGGAGCACATGAAACGTATGTTTCAGCGCCACTTTTAGCATAAAAGATCGTCAATTTTTTTACTATGTACCCAAAAAAAACCTGTTTACAAAACCTGATTTTGATTAATATAGTAGATGGTGGTAGGTGAGACTAGGGTCAACCATTGGACAGCCTTTTACAAAAAAAAACTGTATCGATACTAATATTATAAATGGGAAAGTGTATGTGTGTGTTTGTTTGTCCGTCTTTCACGGCATAACGGAGCGACGAATTGACGTGATTTTTTAAGTGGAGATAGTTGAAGGGATGGAGAGTGACATAGGCTACTTTTTTTCTCTTTCTAACCCGCCCACTTGCCTAAAATGGGGGGTGAAAGTTTGTATGGAGCTATGATATAAACGAGTTCCACGCGGACGGTGTCGCGGGCAGAAGCTAGTAGTGGCATATTTTCCCACGCACAACCGTAAACGCATTTTTAGCGTTCCGTACCAAAATTGATCCAACGGAACACATATTCGATCACTCGGAGGCTGTCCGTCTGTCACAGCCAGTTTTCTCGAAGACCGTTTGACATAGGAAGCTGAAATTTGGTATATATATAGAAATTTGTGGCCTAATTACATAAATAAAGTCAAAAAGGTGTAAACCCCAATAAAGGGGGCAGTTTAAGGGGTTTCCTATTTTTTTTTTTTGGATTGTAAGGAACGTGTTGTTGTCGTGTGATTCGAAATCTCGTAAAATTTTGAGACAGTATACACATTTTGAGTTCTTTTTACGATAGCTCTTACTAGTGTAAAATATAACCAAAGTAACTTTTTTACATAAATATTTTTGTACTAGCTTCTGGCCGCGACTCCGTCCGCGTGGAACTCATTTTTATCGTCCATACAAACTTTCACCCCCTTAGGGATTTCCGGGATAATGGCCTTCTCCGGGACTCAAACTATCTCTATACTTACCTAATTTCACCCGTAAAAACTTTGCTCCCCTATTTAACCCGATTAGGGGTGGGTTTTTCCATAACCCTAAAATTACTTTTCTTGTATTGTCCATACACAAAGTTCCAAGCCTCTCACTTAAAATTTGACTCCATCCCCATACAAACTTTCAACCCCCTTTTTACCCCCTTGAGGGTGTAATTTTCACGAATCCCTTCTTAGTGGGTACTTACGTCATATAAGTTACCTGATGTGAAAAAATCAGCTTTCTAGGTTGAACGGTTTTGGCTGGGCGTTGATTTAAGTGAGTGAGTGAGTCAGTCAGTCAGTCAGGACTTTTAGTTTATAGTTTGGATTTACGTTAGGATATAGATTTTGCGAAGAATAATAAGTTATTTTCTTTACAGGCACCGATGGCAAAGTGTACTCTCCCAGCCAGATCGGCGCGTTCGTCCTAGTGAAGATGAAGGAGACTGCGGAGGCCTACCTCAACACGAGCGTCAAGAACGCCGTTATTACCGTGCCGGCTTACTTCAACGACTCGCAGCGACAGGCCACCAAGGATGCCGGTAATATGCCATGGTAGAAAGAGTGGAAAGTAGGTTATCTTCATACAAACGTACCGCGCGACTGGCGCACTGAGAAACGGGTCGAGATTTTGTTGTGTGCGTGCGGCGACGCATAGATACTATGACGCACACATACAAGCCGCGTGCTGTGCGTTTGTAGAAGATAACTTAGTTTGCACTCTTTCTACTATGGCAATGCTGTTATGGTCCTGAAAGAGAATTTCTGAGAGAAAACAACTTAGAAAATCCATACTTACTATAAATGCGACAGTGTCGTGTCTGTCTATCTCTCTGTTACCTCTTCACGCTTAAACCGCTGAACTGATTAAGATGAAATCTAATATAGAGATAGTATGAGTCCCGGGGAAGGACATAGGTTAGTTTTTATCCCGCAAATGGGCCATTTTACGGAAAGTTGTACACGACTTTTTTTTTTATTAGATATCTTTGGGTTTTTTCTACTCAGAATCGAGAGCACTTTCGAACTAATAGGAGAAAAAGTGTCCCAAGATTTTTTATTCCATTCCGTTACCGTGTCCATACTAAACTTGTATGGTGGTAACGGAACGGAAAACCGAAAATTATATGTAACATTACGGACAATTTTTTTCTCCTATTAGGTTCGAAAGTGGTCTCCCGATTCTGAGTAGAAAAAACCCGCTTATATCAAAATTTAAAAAAAAATCGAGTACAACTTTCCGTAAAATGGCTCAAATAATTTCCTAAGGGGGTGAAAGTTTGTATGGAGCTAAGGTATAAACGAGGTCTACGCGGACGAAGTCGCGGGCGCAAGCTAGCTATTTATCGAGCGAACGAGCAAAGCGAACGAAGTTCTATGCTTCAGCTTGGGCCGAAAATCGTTTGGTGTCCGAGGAATAACGAAGCTACAACCGCTTTAATATTGCTTGTTAGAGAGAGAAAACGCTAGCTGATCGTGACGTCACGAGTATGAATATGAATGACAATCGTTTCATATGAAGGCGCGTTTTGCGGAAAGGGACAGAAGATATCCCCTCTTAAAACTTTGGACACTTATAACTTTGTGATTATTTAACCTCTTGCGTTGCTTTTTTCTCCGTTTGACTACATTTTTATTAGGGTTCCGTAGTCGACTAGGAACCCTTATAGTTTCGCTTTGTTTGTCCGTCCGTCCGCGGATAATCTCAGTAACCGTTAGCACTACAAAGCTGAAATTTGGTACTAATATGTATATCAATCACGCCGACAAAGTGGTAAAATAAAGTGTTTTTTTTTTATTAGGGTACCTCCCCTGTACGTAACGTGGGGAGTGTTGTTTTTTTTTTTTTCATTTCAGCCCTAACGTGTGATATATTGTTGGATAGGTATTTAAAAATGAATAGGGGTTTGCTAAAATATTTTTTTGATAATGTTAATATTTTCGGAGATAATCGCTCCAGAAGTTAAAAAAAATGTGTCCCCCCCTCTAACTTTTGAACCATAAGTTTTAAAAATATGAAAATAATCTCAAAAGTAGAACTTTATAAAAACGTAAACCGGGCTCCTTAGGAGGATGATGATGACCCCAATGGCGTTGGTTACAGGTCAGATCTCGGGGCTGAATGTGCTGCGCGTGATCAACGAGCCGACCGCCGCGGCGCTGGCCTACGGCATGGACAAAACTGATGACAGAATGTAAGTTTTTATTTAATTAATCTTTATTCCACAATATTACATTACTACAGAGGCCGGGTTGTCGGCTGAGTATATATTGACGGCCGAGCGTAGCGAGGTCGGATAGTTATGAGGCCGGCAACCCCTTTTCACGCCGAGGTATGTATAGTTTTCTCAAACATGCAATGAAATAAATTAAAAATAACTCCAAGAAATCAAACTTTAATTTCCATGGCTGAACGCCGTGATCCTGTGCCAAAAATTTTTGCGTCATACTCGTGATCGGGTGCTGTTTGTGGAGTCCGGACTGTTCATGCTTGCAAGGGCATAGTACATAGTTAACTAATTACATACTAGTGTTATTATTATTATCTTTATTCATCTTTTATCTTAAGCTAGGTTTTTACAATAACTATATAAAAAATAAAATATAAAACTATACATACAAAACATAAAATCATTATAAAAACCTAACCTAGGGTACCGCCGGCAGCGAGGCGGGGCCTAAGCTGCCGGTGGTCAGGGCGCCAGAGACAGGAATCTCCTGACTATCCGCGCAGTATCCAGGAGTACCGCCTTCTGTATCTGACCCTTGATCCAGCCATCTAGCGAGAGTCTCTTGAGGTGATGGTCGAGACTCTTCGCTATTAAACCGTTCGCTGAAACGACTATCGGGACGATGATCGTCGAATCAACATCCCACATGGCGGTTACCTCGTGAGCCAGGTCTAGGTACTTGCTGGCTTTGTCCTTCTCGGCCTTCACGAGGTTCTCGTCATGGGGGATGGTGATGTCGACGAGCACTGCCTGGCGTTTCCATCGATCTGTCAGCACGATATCAGGCCTATTGGCAAGAATAGTCCTGTCCGTGATGACAGTTCGATCCCAATAGAGCGTGGCACGACCATTTTCGAGAACTGGCGCAGGTGTGTACTTATTATTATTATTATGTATGTCTTTCCCGCTCACGGGACAATGACGTCCCGGACCTTTGGGAGGCGTGCGTGGAGCTAGGTACCTACAAAGTACCACCTGAGCCAACACGTAGAGGCCCTTTTGACAATTTAATAAAATGCAAGGAGTACACCGAGCGGATGCTGTCCCTGCCCGTGTCATGGGACGCACACAGGGACAGCACCCGCTGAGGAGTATAGGGCCTATTGATGGTTGATGGAATCTAAATGAAACGGGTTATTGGGTGAAAATGATGGACTAGTGGCTGGGCTATTGGGTGAAACATCGGACGCCTGCCTAATAAAACTGTCTCACTTTTTATCTCTGGCAGACGGTGACTCGCCAACTGCTAGATGGGCCCCTATTAATAGCGACATTAAAAAATGGCCTAAGGGCAACACCGGTCAGAAAGCTGGGGGGAAGAGAGGTGGCACTGGACTTTAAACATATAGCCAACTCGCCACTTAGGTGTCCACATCAACCCTCGAGCAACAGCTCTTGCGACTCCACTCTGAACGGCCAGTAAAGGCAAGCCAGAGACAGGGGGCCTGTCCAACCATCCACCCGGTCGGCTCAACCTGACCACAGGACACCCCCAGGAGTACTCAGGTACGTAGGGTCGCTACGCCCTAACAGCCCGCCACAAGCTGCCTTACGTTGACTGATTGCACCAGAAATCTTATTATTATTATTATTATCGTATTGACGAGAGACATCATTCTGATCTTGACACGTTTTATTGTTATTGACCCTGTACATCTCTGACAATATTACATCATTGTTCCTTTTTTGTTTTGACGCTTAGAGACCGTATACATCTCTTAGAATATTAGAATACAGATCTTATATCGAATGTAATGGTCATATTTTGCAATTTTGTTTTGTTTACATTAACTTAGTGACATTTAGTTTGTTAACCTTTTATATATAATTTTAAATTATTACTGTGTAAGATTATTATTATTTTTTTTTTGTAAATTACGGTTTGACATGTAAAAGTGCCCTTGTGGCCTATTTGCAGAATAAATAATTGATTTGGTTGATTTGATTTGAAATGGAAATTAAAAAAGACCATCTTGCAGGCCTAGGCCTCCAATTTTGTATGAAATGCCATTACGGGTCTCGCTGCGCCCGAAACGTGACACTTCGAAGCCCATTATGAAGAACACGACGTCAATATTTCATTGCATGTTTGAGAAAAATAAATTATCGTACAAGAGGCGGATTTAATGCCGTCTCTAACAGTCAAGTTGTCAGAAACTTATTATTTATCATTGTCATAAATTTAATGTAATTTATTTAATTTTATTTATTTTACTCTTGTTGGTCGTACGGCTGGTTGGTAGGGCCGCCTCCTTGAGCTCTTTAAGGTACAGACAGACGTGCTCATTACTAGCACGAAAGCATGCCACTATTGAGTAATTGCTCATTAGTAGCACGTGTGTAACAACATTGCTAGTAATGAGCATGCTTATTAAGAGCGTGCTCAAAAATCAACCGACGTTTGATTTTCGAGCACGCTACCCGAGGCGCGGTTGGAAGGGGGCGTGCTCCGAGCGCGTCTGAACAGTCCGTACTTGCTTTGAGCATGCTTATTTATGAGAATTCTTAAAACAAGCATGCTTATTGCTGGCAAATGTGAACAGTTGCAGAGCATGCTAATTTTAAGCAAGTTTATAGGCATGCTTTTTTTTAGCACGTCTGTCTGTAGCTTTATACGACGTGACTACTGTTCATTAGTCTTATTACAGTACGATTACTGTTAGTTAAGACCTGACAGATGGATTGCCTTCATTTAATTTTCAACTTTAATCTTATACAAATAAAATAGTTATTACTAAATCGGTAGATGTGGGTAACAGTATTCTGAAAAATGCTTTATCTATATGAAATTAAAGTTGAAAATTAAATGAAGGCAATCCATCTGTCAGGTCTTAACTAACAGTAATCGTACTGTACAAGCCTTTATTAATTTTACGTATAAAAAAACTAGTTAGAAAATTCTAAATGTAGGTAGAAATGAATTGCAATATATTTGAAGTGTGCAACAGGCTGGCAACTTTTGTGAATAGCCGTGTCTAAGCCGGACGCATGCTCGGCCGCACGCCTCGCCCGAGGCATGCGGCTGCTCGGCCGAGGCATGCGGCTGCTCGGCCGAGGCACGTCTACACTGGGCGCGCACGCTAGGGCCAGGCGTGCTCGGCCGAGGCATGCGTCCGGTGTGGACACGGCCAATGCTAGCGCGAGTGTACGATGTATCGTTACTTATACATGTATGTTATCTTTGTCCAGCATCGCCGTTTACGATTTGGGCGGCGGCACCTTCGACATCTCCGTACTGGAGATCCAGAAGGGCGTCTTCGAGGTGAAGTCCACCAACGGCGACACGCTGCTCGGCGGGGAAGACTTCGACAACGTCATCGTCAACTTCCTGGTCGACGAGTTCAAGCGAGACGTGAGTTCTCTTTGTCACGCTGGGAGACACAAGCTCGTTGGTTCGTTGATACGGGAGCCACTGCCAATGTCGCTCTAAGCTTTGTCTGGGGGTCTTTGTCGCTCTAAAGGTAGTGGCCGTAAGGCGAAGTGGGACGGAGCAACTGTCATTGTCAAATTCATACGAGAATGGCCAGTTAATAATGTTGCTCTTAGGGCCAGAAATGACGCTGGACTACTCACTCATATATAGTGCGGACGAGACACCTATAATCTGAGACCCTAAATGTGCTAATGGAAACGTCCTTATACTTAATTTTATATTAGAAGACAACCTCTTGCCTAGCTAGCCTAGTTGGTAGTCACCCTGTCTACGAAGCGAGAGGTCCCGGGTTCGAATCCCGGTAAGGGCATTTATTTGTGTGATAAGCACGAATATTTGTTCCAGAGTCATGGATGTTTTCTATGTAATTAAGTATTTATTTATCTATATAAGTCGTCGTCTAGCACCAAGCTTTGCTTAGTTTGGGACTAGGTAGATTTGTACAAGATTTTCCCCTAATATTTAATTTAAACATCTTTAACTTATTCTCCCACTGCACGCACATACAGTGTTCGCCTTATTACTATGGAATTAAGTGCAAAAGTGTATTTCACGTCGACTATACAAACTTGTAAGCATATGTGCGTTGAAGGCACTAAACATCTTAATCAATTAGAGAAAGCAAGTGTTATTTTGGCAACGCAGTCCATGTTTATCAAATCAATGAAAACCAGTCTCTAATTTTAACAACCTATTTGTTGACAGCAAGGCATCAACCTCCGCAAGGACGCGATGGCGATGCAGCGACTGAAGGAGGCGGCCGAGAAGGCCAAGATTGAGTTGTCTGGCTCGCTGCAGACTGATATCAACCTGCCTTACCTTACCATGGACGCCTCCGGCCCCAAGCACATGAACCTCAAGGTACTGTCATATTATCCTGATCTGACTCCAAGACAGGCCAAAACCCGATACCGGTCCCTTGTTGAGGCTGGTCGCAGTGGTCTCACCATGGATCTATAATACTAACGACAAGCTATGGTAATAATAATACCTCGGCCGAGTGAGATGGTAGCATACAAATTCCGATAAGTGTGACAGAAAAGGAAATATCATTTGTTGTCCTTGTCATAGTTCCACTTCTTATTTGCCACAACTGATTTAGTATGAAGTTGTGGCAAATAAAGCATTACCCGCCCAAATTAAGTTGGTTGTTTATGGTAAGCCATCAGCCATTTTAAGACCAGTTCATTTCGCTGCATAGGAGCCTAGGACACAAATTTCGATAAGTGTGACAGAAAAGGAAATATCATTTGTTGTCCTTGTCATAGTTCCACTTTTTTTTATTTGCCACAACTTCATACTAAATTAGTTGTGGCAAATAAACCATTACGCGTCCAGATTAAGTAGGTTGTTTACGGAAAGCCGTCGGCCATTTTAAGACCAGTTCTTAATTTAGCTGCATAGGAGCCTTTCCGTCCCTCATTGTGGCAACACGTATAGCTTGTCCTGAGTATATATAGGTCCACAAATAGCTGTCTCCATAAGCTAAACTGCCGTTTAAATTAATTAGTCTTTCTTTATCTATCACTTTGACACGTGTGTTTGTATGAAAAGGCTATTCTACGTTTTTATTTTAATGTCCGTATAGATTCGACAGTCACGTAGTATTTTTAGTTCCTCAGAATTATATCGCTTTATGCAAAGAAATAATTGGAACTATATATATCCGCGCCAATTATCGTGACGTCATAAGGGCAGACAAGCAGAACGTAGAAACGTCAAATGTGCATACTGCACGTCTTTTAGCATAGTAGATGTAAATGATAATATTTACCAATAATTAATACAATACAATACAATATGTAATACAATAGTCGTTCTATACTGACTTCACTCACGAGAAAAAAAAAATGGCGGTCGGCGTTTTCGGCCACGTGATATATGGATAATACTACAATTATAATTTTGAAATTATTTTTCTTATGTTTTTATAACGAAATAGTGCAATATTCGTATTTCGTTATGTTAAAAAACTATATAAAGAAATACTTTGATAATTTAATTTCGATGGATGAAAATACACTATTAACCTCCCTAAGATGAGGCTTTATATAAAGTACTGTTATATTCATGCCCCCCCGCAAGGTGGACTGATGACCTGGTAAAGGTTGCTGGAGTCCGCTGGATGCGGGTGGCGCAGGACCGGTCACTTTCGGCAGCAGTGGACGTCTTTCGGCTGATATGATGATGATGATTTGATGATATTCTGCAGTCGAACATGCACTGTGTTTTAGGCACTCAAACTGTCCTCATACATTTGATTGTTATGTAACAGTGCTACAGCAATACGGAACAAAACCATCCGCTCTAATGCTATTTTAGAACGGATCAATAGATATTCGTTACAAATTTTGATTATCTATTAAGGCGATGCCTTGATTTGAGTCGAACACGCCCCCTAGACAGAGACACGCTGATGCCTTCCGCGCACGAGGAAAAGAGATGTAACACTCTTCGGGAATGGCTTTTTGTACAAATTTCGATAAATGCGTAACTTAGAGACGTTTTATTTAAATTTAATAAAGTGAGATTTTAGATGAGATAAAATACTATAGTATAAACTTGATTGTGTCGTAAAATAATGTATCGTTTGAGTAGGCTGACTAAAAAAAGGAAAATACAGACCCAACTTTGGATTCTTTTTCTATCGAGGAAATTTTAAGCAATCATGTATCGATAAAATCAGATAAACAATCATATAGTCAAGAATCATATATCTGAAAATCAGACCTTACTGTTTCTTAATCTAGTCAGAACAGCGTTTCAAAGCACGCGATTATTTCCAATGCACAGCCTTAAATGTACCCAGGTTTTTCTTGTTTTCTACCAACAATAGTCTGTTCTTCATCTTAAGGTATCCCATTAGAGTACTGATCTTTACGGTTTTATAATGTTTGAGTAAACGTCCATATTACTTTATTATTTAATCTTTCACTAACTCTAACCAACATTTTTAGGGTTCCGTAGTAAACAAGGAACCCTTATAGTTTCGCCATGTCCGTCTGTCTGTCTGTCCGTCTTCGGCTTAGCTCAGTAACCATTACTACTAGAAAACTGTGATTCGGCATGGGTATATGAATTAATCACGCCGACAAAACAGTACAATACAATTAGGAAAAATATTTTTTTTTAGGGTACCTCCCCCTACACCTAAAGCGGGGATGTAATTTTTTTTTCGTCAAACCCATGGTGTGGGGTATCGTTGGATAGCTCGTTCAAAAATATTATTCAAATCAGTAATTTGCGAGATATTGGGCTTTAAAGCCCTAATTTTAGTTCGTGTCATGTATCCCCCCCTGCCGGCTAAATGGCTACTACTGGGGATGTGAAAAAATTGTAGTAGTACATATAATGAATTTAAAAGGAAAACTATCACGAACAAGTAGGCATAAGTAGTTACCGAGTAAGTCGATCAACTTAATGTGTAAATGAAAAGGCCAATTTTCGTACAAATTCGGCCGACGCAACCGCACCGCACGTCGATGTAACTAAGACAGACAGGCAACTACGGAACCCTACACTGCGCGTGGCCCGACACGCACTTGGTCGGTTTTTTTTAATATATTTTTCGTTCGTAGAGAATGCCGTGAGAGTGGTACTTAAACCAAAATGAGTCCCCAGAGATATGCGAAAATCTTCTGTTTCTTGCTCAGCACAACTTTGTCGACCTGCCGCCATGCATTTTATCGTGTTGCCATGAGATGTAGGCAGAGCACATGAAACTTGTGTTCCAGTGCCACTTTTAGCATCAATGTGGGTATAAAAGATCGACAAAATGTGAATCGTAGTGACAGGTTGCTAGCCCATCGCGCACAACGCACTTCAGCCCTGTTCCCTTAGTCGACTCTTACGACACCCACAGGAAGAAAGGGGGTGGTGCTATTCTTGCAACAAGCACAAGCACAAGTTTCATGTGCTCTGCCTACCCCTTTTAGGGATAAAGGCGTGAATGTATGTATGTATGTCATGAGACGTAGGTGTACTCGAAGTGGGCTTACGGACTAAAACTCGATTTGAATCTGTTTGTACTTCCATAAGTACTTCGGGACTAACAAGAATTAGAAGCTGCCTTCATAATACGTCCATACCAATATATTAAAGACGAAAAGTCTGCCAGATTATTTACAACTTTGTAAGTTTATATGTAGTTATTTATTTAGGTTTGCCAACAGGTGTGACTCTAAATACTTAAATAAAAACAGATTATAAGATTAGATTGTTTGAGTATTCACCCACTTACAGGCAAACGCGGCATGCCCATAAAAGCTACAAAATATACTTAATCTAAGTAATACAAGCTCATGCTGCGTTTAGAAAAACAAGTTAGAGTAAAAAAAGCTCTGGCAAAAATTTAATTTTTGGTACAAGCTTTTATTGCCGACTGTACTTTTCTGTTTACCATTGTCAACTACTCATTAAAACGATTCTAACGAGCCCAAACTCAACGGGGTTACGTCGGTTAAGTACTGAATTCCCATGGTCACCTACCGTCTCCATCATCAGATCAGCTCGATGGTACCATAATATTGAATTGTCATCCAAACTATACTTATACCCCAAATTTCAGCTCAATTGGCCACCGGGAAGTGGGTCAAATTTAACTTGCAAGATTTGATTACAGACAGACAAACAGACAGACAAACAGACAGACAGACAACGGGACAGGTGAAAGTAAATAAAAGCTTGTAAAAAGTAACAAATTGTTGGTTGTTCTCAAAGTTATTGCAAAGTCTACATGACAAAATCTCTTTAAAATAAATGATGACTATTTGTAAACGAAGTAAAAACGCACATACTTAAATACGAGTGTAAAAATAATATACATGTTTTTTTTGATAACTAAGAATTAGCCTTGAGTTGGTTAGATCTGCTCTAAACAGATTTTGAGTCAAATATATCCAGCTTATTAAGTTTGAATAACAAATTATGCTCACAAGTTCTTGGTACAATACTATGAGATCCAACATTGGTTCTGTAAGTTTTACATGAGAAAGTTCGAAAGTTAGCTAGACGAGTGTTGTCGTGGGACTGTCCAATTAATTGTTTTTAAAAGCTGTGGGCAGTCTAGCGAGCCAGAGACAATTTCATGCAGTAAAACCTGGTCAGAAATCCAACGGCAATCCTCGAGAGATAGCTGTTATCCGGACGCGCTATGCTCGGCTCTCTATATCATACTCGGCAGGCAATCCCTTACTTCCCGGCCTTGAACTATAACACTCGCAACTTCTTTCCAGATGACCCGTTCCAAGCTGGAGTCCCTGGTAGGAGACCTGATCAAGCGCACGGTCGCCCCGTGCCAGCGCGCGCTCCAGGACGCGGAGGTGCAGCGCTCCGACATCGGGGAGGTGCTGCTGGTCGGGGGCATGACCAGGATGCCCAAGGTAACATACTAGAACACTCTTCCATGGCCCGTTCCAAGCTGGAGTCCCTGGAGACCTGATCAAGCGGGCAGTCGTTTAAGGCCGGAGCCGCACTTTGTAGGGCGATAAGCATCGAGTATAGGCATCAAGTCGCCCCTGATATGTGTATTTCAAGCCGAGCACAAGCGGAGCCGTCCTGTTCGCGGCGTCAAGTGGCATTCGAGGCGAATTGTGGCTCCGCTCGTGCTCGGCTCGCCTAGCGTAGACGCAGACGCAGCTTTACCCTTTTCAACGCTCTATCAAAGAGAAAAGTTGTCAACCACACACAGTGACGCATATATCTGCCCCACGACTTAGCGCCAACGACTGATATACGCGTCAAGGAGCCCAGCGCGATAGCAACTTCTCGCATTGGCATGAGGTTTAACTCCGCACTAAATGTCTTGTTGATTTGTGTGGTTGACCTTTTTACAAGCTTTATATTAACATGACTTGTTCGTATGTAAGTATAAAAGTATGTATGTAAGTAAGTTGTCCGTTAAATCTTGCAAGTTAAATTTGACCCACTTCCCGGTGACCGATTGAGCTGAAATTTTGGGTATAACTATAGTTTGGATGACAATTCAATATTATGGTACCATCGAGCTGATCTGATGAAAGAGACAGAAGGTGGCCATAGGAACTCCGTAATAAAACCACATAACCCCATCGAGTTTGGGCTCGTTAGAATCGTCTCAATGAGCAGTTGATGATGGTATACAGAAAAGTACAGTCGACAATAAAAGCTGTTACCAAAAATGAAATTTTTGACAGAGACTTATTTAACAGAGTGTTGAGAAGGTTAAATGGTTGGTGTAGTTTTAATGGTATTTACTGTGATATATTTCGTTCAAATGATTTGAAGAATCTCGAATTTTCGAAAGGGTCTGAATGCCAATGTTTATTTGCACCAAATGCACAAAGCCGACGGCAGTCCCGCCTGACTGTCTAGGCTGTCATTGAGACTGGTGCTATATCAAATTGGGCTATATTCACCAGTTGGGCCTGCCGTGTTCCTCTGGATTATTCTGCCCAATACAAATGTGAAGTCTAAACTCGCAACACTGGTCGAACAGGCAGTATACTTGTCATCAATGGACTTTGCTAAGTATGTAAACAAAGGACGTAACTTTGTTTTGTCACCGTTTCTCCTTGTATTTTCACATCACCTCATCAAACACCACTAGGCCTACCACTAGGACCTGTAGGCTATACATATTCCGATTGATCGGACTAGTCAATCGGACCATGCGACCTAAGGGCACAATTGAACCGGTTGTTACCGGAAAATACAAAACCATACCATATATAACTGAATCTTGGATATTTCATTAAGATTTTAAAATCCTACTTAATACTATAAATGCGAAAGTTTGGATGTTTGTTACTCAATCACGCCTAAACGGCTTAACCGATTTGGATGGAATTTTCCACGAAGATAGTTTATAGCCTGGATTAAAATATAGGATAGTTTTTATCCCGGGCCCACGCAGACGAAGTCGCGGGGGGAAGCTAGTTGTTTCATAAGTTATGTTAGTATGTCATGATGGAATGACATTATTGTTTCCTTTAAATTCTACAATTGTCTATGATGGGTAGTGTTGTGACTAAAGTTGGTGATATTGTAAAGCCGCTACACACTACCCAACTCACGCTATGTGATCAGTGGGTAAAGAATCGTAGTGTTCTATCAGTGGGTAAAGTGTTTAAAAATAATTAAAAATTACCTCCCTGTTTTTTACTTTCGATATCTTAATATTCGATATGTTTTGACATAATAGAGTACAGTAAGAGGCTTCCCCATCACTAGTAAATTCATCATTCAGAGACAATTTCAATATGGCGGTTTGTTTACATAGAGTCCATTGATGACAAGTTTACAGATTTTACCCCAATTTTCGGGTCGACATGTCTTTTAGATTGACGTAATGTCTACTGACACATTCACCAAAATGTCGAAGACGGCATTTTTTTATTCTGGGGCATCATAGAGATCATGTCATGTCTATTGCAACATGCGTTTTGTTTTTCTGGATTGTGTTTAAATTGGAAAATAATGAAATACTTTCAGTCTTTCCTCTGAATAAATCGAGAACAAAAGTGTTAATACGAAAGAACGGCATCCGCCATTTTTTTTCGAGATATGTCTATTAGCCTCCAGGCCCCTATTTCACCAACTTGACAATTGTCACCTGACAACGACAATTCTCCGTACATTGCTGATTCCACAAGTAACCTAGCAACCACCTTAACTTCTGGAACAAGTAATGTATGGCGAATCGTCAGTGTCAGGTGACAATTGTCAAGTTGGTGAAATAGGCGCCGGGTGCATCAGCGTTGCCGGTTTGTACCTTAAGTTGTATAAATGTTGTAGCTTCGTGAAATGGGCTGGTCCATTTAAAGGTCACAGCTCGGAGCCACCCGGGCCCCCGCGCGACCCGCACCGCCTCGCCTCGAAACTACTAACTACGGAGTTGATGCAGTGAGCGCGTGCCCATACGAATCCATATAAAGAATACTAACCGCTCGAGACGAGGCGGGGCGGGTCGGGTGTAGAGTGGCACTAATGAGCTGTGACCTTTGGGTAGCCAGGACGCTGGACTCTCCGTACAAGCGTAGTTTGGTTCTAATTTTAAAACGACACGCTAGAATACCGTGAAACTTTGTCTACACGACTGTATCCGCTATATCTAAAGGGGCCCGTCAATAGAATTTGCTAACAATGTAAAAAAACCCCCATATCGAAATTGTCTTTCACTATGGCGCTTTGTTTACATAGCAAATTCCATTGACGGCGACTTTAGGTCGGGAACTCCTGTTGCTAGAAATTAAAATAGAAAAAAATAGAGCGAATAGATCGTTTTTCATACTTTTTTATCGCTTAATTTTCTTTCCCGACTGCGCAACGCAAAGTAGGGTAATGTGTTTACCACTCTATTTATATAGGTTTGTTCCTTTATGGCACGCTGCAGATCAAACGTGGGGGTCGATTTTGATGAATCATACGTCAATCGATTTGTTCTAATCGTGTGGGTGTCGCTGGAGACAAGACTAATCAAAATTAAAAATGGCGGCCGCCTGACGCCATATTGTATAAATTAAAGTCGACGAAATATGTCATGTGGGGTATCGTTGAATAGGTAGTTTAAAATAATTATTAGGTTTCTTTAACATTTTTTTAGTTCAATTAACCGTTTAGGATTTATAACGATTTAAAGTTAGCTTAAGAACAACTTTCGTTACTAAAAACCTTACTTATTCGTTTTTTTTTTTTAATTGGATTTTGGCATATGAGTTGTTGTGGATTCCTTATAATCGTGGGAGGTTATATCATATTTGAAAAACGCAGTTAGGTTTTTTGAAAAGTCTTTGATGTCACTTGTCGCTATTATGAATATTTCTATTATAATCAGACAACGGAACTAGTTTCCGACCTAGATATGGCGAAACCCATTGTGTATAAAAAGTTTCATGTTATTCAAGTATGGCGTTTTAGATTTTAACGAGACGGGGATTCTTTCTTGAATCTAACGCATCAATTATTCCTCCAGCATTTTTATCCGCCAAGTGAAAATGTCCACAGGCATTTTTACATGAAAATACTTCCAATTTCAGGTTCAATCGACAGTGCAAGAGATCTTCGGGCGCGCGCCGTCCCGGGCGGTGAACCCCGACGAGGCGGTGGCGGTGGGCGCGGCCGTGCAGGGCGGCGTGCTGGCCGGCGACGTCACCGACATCCTGCTGCTCGACGTCACACCGCTGTCGCTGGGCATCGAGACGCTGGGCGGCGTCTTCACCAAGCTCATCACTAGGAACACCACCATACCCACCAAGAAGAGCCAGGTCTTCTCTACCGGTCAGTGTCACTATATTTCTCCAAGCGTTTGGTGTGTGTGAGCGGGCTTCCTGGCCATGTTGATACGTAAGGCGGTTCCACACGGTGACTTAGCAGCGATACAAACTGCTGCACTGAAGGATGTTTTCAAGACTCTGGACTGGACTCATTAGATAGGCTAGGCATCATTATAAACGGTAACTGCATCACTGACCTTCGGTTTGCTGTTGATATAGTAGTCTTGGCCAGAGATGTACAAAATACTTTAAAAAAAGTATTTAAATACAAAATGCAAATACTTTATTAATATTTAAAATACAAAATACTTTTGCTTTTTGTATTTAAATACAACATAGGTATTTTCAAAATACTCTATTCAAATAAAATACTTTCAAAAAGTTATCGAAACAAAATCGAAGTCAATCTCGTTGAAAAGCGAAGCGTAACGTCATGTTTCACGGATAATAACGTTCATTTTGTTTTAACTGTCACTTTGCACATAGACTTTCAAAGTTGCAGCACCTCCTATGGCCATTTGCCGAATCGCTGACCCATTCACTTAAGAATTTGAGTGGTAAAGGTAATACTTTCGAAACTTAACAGTAAAAAGTATTTTATATTTCACAAATATAAAATACATTTCGAAAAGTAAATTGCAAGTATTTCAAATAAGTCACAACTCTGGTCTTGGCTGAGACCATGGCGGACTTGAGTACTATGGTTGATGACCTCAGTAAAGCCCCCAAGCGAGTTGTCTAAGGATGAACATGGATAAGACGAAAGGCGACTCGAGGGTAACTTAAGGTCTTCGCACATTATAACAACTCAACGGCGACTCGATTCTATGCCAAATATTGAAATTTAAGCCGTATGTCATATTATCTAGGTTTAATTTCAAAAAATGATATTCAAGTAGTGTACGACGTGTGGTCTACGCGTCGTACACGTGTCGTGCCTTAACAACAATGGAAAATTGTGCTGTAGGAAATACGACATAAGGCTTAAATTTCAATATTTTGCTTTGAATCGAGTGGCTGTTGAGTTGTTATAGTGTGCTAAGACCTTTATGGGGCGCTTATTGTACTACAATTGCACTCTGGGCGTTTGAGGCGGTGCTTTATCGAAGATTGGTGTTGAAAGCACATTTACTTAAATAACAAAACTGGTTTTTATCTACATAATGCGTATATTTTCCTCTATACCGCTACTCTAACCACCCCAGCTCCTCTAAAAAGTTAACGAGTGCCTGGGTGTCGCTTAGTGCCCCCCTGTAATATGTCTGGAGACCCTAAACTGTTAAAGTGAAAGAAGGACAAACAAACACACACACACTTTCGCAATTATAATATTAGTAAGGATTAGCCTAGGGCGGTCAGAACTCTAAATCAGGCTCTGCTTACAATCCAGTAGAATATTTCCGTACATAGCGGGAATAAGTTGACAGGTTTTCGAGATATTTCTAAAAAACTGCCTTCCTTAAAGAAAAGGACGTAAGTGCCATAAGATTTCAGTAACGATACGACCTTCTTAATAGGCACGGATCCCTTCGTGCAAGTCGACAGGAAAACTGGAAGAAATTTGAACTCTATGTACAGATTACATAAAGTATACTTTTCTTCCATTTTACATCTCGAGTTGTCAACATATTCCCGCCGTGTACGGATTTGTGGTCTTTTTAACTGATCATGGCCCCCCGTTACAGCGGCCGACGGGCAGACCCAAGTGGAGATCAAGGTGCACCAAGGCGAGCGCGAGATGGCCACCGACAACAAGCTGCTCGGGCAGTTCTCGCTCGTGGGCATCCCGCCCGCGCCGCGCGGCGTGCCGCAGGTCGAGGTCACCTTCGACATCGACGCCAACGGCATCGTGCACGTGTCCGCCAGGGACAAGGGCACCGGCAAGGAGCAGCAGAGTGAGTCCACATTTGAAAAAAAAAAAAAAACTGCGGCCGTAGACAAGGTTAGAATCGACAAGCGCTAACGCCAATAGAAAACTAATAAAATGTAGGGGAATGACAGATGCCGACGAAACACTTTTCGTTAACATCTGTCATTCGCATATATTGTATTAGTTTTCTATTGGCGGTAGCGCTTGTCGATTGTAACCTTGTCTACGGCCCCAGAACTGTTTATTTCAATTAAAAAGAAGTTATTATAGGTTTCATTACAAACTTAACTGCTAATCTTGAATATAAAAGATTTTTGAGTTAAGGAGCTTGCCTTATAACTAGTTAATCCTAATTAAGTGTAATAATTTAACTAAATTAATTAGCTTAATTTGCCTTTTTTGTGCTTGCCTAACATGTGTCGTTTAACTATATTTTTAATTTGGGCTGCAGTTTGACCCTCTATTGAGCTTGATAAATCATCAGGGAATCTATTTAAAGTACTTGGGAGAAGGCACTTCCACACTCTTTTCCATATTCGTTGTTGCTTGAAAACATGATTAGATTCCAGAGAGATAACCTTGAAATTGCCATTAGAACGAAAAAATAAAAACCGACACCGGCTAACTTACACTCTTCCAAATGATGGACGTAGCTGCCGCTGCTGCGGCGCGACGAGCACTTTCAGTGTTAAATAATTTTAAACTTTATCTACATACTAAAAAGTCCAGTACCGCTTGAGAAGCTCAAAAGGTCGCGCGGCGCCGCGCGGTGTCGCGAACCGCCTCGCGGGCAAGCGCGCCTTGGCGTACTGGACTTTTTATGCACGATTTCCACCGAACGGCCCGCATCGGAAAGAATTTTATGGTCTTTAAACGATACTGAATCATATATGTACTGCTTTTAAGTCTACATCAACTTACGGCACTGACGGCTTCGATCGCGTGTCGCGGATGTCAAGGTGTTGTATGACGCAAGCTGATGTAGACTAAAAAACAGTACATATGTGATTCAGTATCGTTTAAAGGCCATACAATTCTTTCCGTTCCGATCCGTTTGGTAGAAATATTGCTTTAGTATGTAGATAAAGTTTAAAATTATTTGACACGGAAAGTGCTCGCCGCGCCGCTGCCATTCCGGTCTGAAGCGACCCTTAGTTTGCCAGTGTCTGTTTTTTACGCCGCACATTAAGCTGGGTCCACATTTGTATCATTTTGCCGATCGTATCGAGCTCGCGTATCCTAAGTATGGACGCTCACTTTGGGCACGCCGTATCACTAGTAATCGTCGCGTGAAAAAATGCGTCCATACTACATTTATTTGTGTGTGTATGTAAGTACTTATTTATGTATATAATTATGTACAGTCAGCATCAGAAGTAGCTAAGCAAAATAACACGCTCTAAATGACTTACACAGATCCTTATTAGTCTTATTACCTTGACATTAGAGTTCGTGTATAGATCATTTTGAGCACTTGAACTGCTTAGCAACTTCTGCTTCTGACTTTATATCATTGTTTAGTACCCATACAAGCGTACAAGCTTTGCTTAGTTTGGGTCTAGGTCGATTTGTGTAAGATTGTCCTCAAATATTTATTTATTTATACTAACCGTAGCGTAGCATCGTATCGTATTATCATAACACCGTAACATTAAATGTGGATGCATATCCATATTCCCTTTGATGATCGGGGAAAAACCGCCTCGAGATCGATCACGGCGTATCGCGTATCAAATCATACCTTCGTATCGTGATACAGAAAAAAACACGTCCATACTTACCGATCTTGATACGCGTATCCGATCCCGAGTGTGCGGGGTGTATGATAAACGCGTGTCAACATCGATCCCGAGCGATCAGATAACGCGCGCCGCATGATTGCGCTGTTTTTGCGTCTATACTAGCGATCTTGATACGCGCGACGTACATACAATGCGGCAAAATGATACAAATGTGGATCCAGCTTTACATGATGGCCGCCGACAGCAAGCTGCTCGGCATCCCGCCCAGTGATTGGTCGCTAGCTCAGACCAAGAAAAAAATACAGACGGAGCGTTACGAACAGTCAAGTGAAGCCAAATCACAGCCAAACAAAACCAAGCTACACCAAGTTTAGCACGCGCTCACGCACACATATACAAACAACATTGCACAAAACTCTTCAGCACGTGTCGCGCAATCCTGTCAAGATCATCAAATCAAATCAAATAATTTATTTGCTCAGAATACAGTTGTGTAGATGTTACATTGTTAATTATAAATATGAGCAGTGCAGTGCATGCAGGCGTGCAAATATTTTACGGAGCGAATACAATTAAAATAATATAAAGTAAAACCAAAAAAAATCATTTACAAAGTATAAAAATAAAATACAATACAATACTAATAACACAATCAAGAATAATCAAATATAACCATAGGAAAATAAATTATAATGTCAAGAAATTAAATGAAAATTACAAATGTCTAATGAAAATTACGAATGTCAGTCACGATTTTAATATTTTTGAATTGAGTAAAAGCAACGGCAAAGCCAGGTAGTCAATTTGTGTTTAAAACTATTTCCCTCGAGTAATTTTATGTCCTCAGGTATATTATTATATATGTCAATGCACATGTTAAAAACATTCATCATCAATTTCGAGACATCTATTTCGAGTTTTGTGCGATTTAATTTGTTTAGCGTGTGCTAAAGACTTGTGGGGCCTGGTTGAAAACCGGTTGGCTTCACTGGACTGTTCGTAACGCTCCGTCTGTATTTTTTTCTTGGTCTGAGGTCGCTAGCTATGTAAACAATGTGTTCAGAGATGTAAACAATACTGAAACGAATAAAACGTCAATGTGCCCTAGAGCTCGACACTATGCACCGCATGCAAGCCAATGGCAGTCCTGTCTGGCTGTCTAGGCTTTGACGGCCTAGACAGCCACGGGACTGGTGCTAGATAACCTTGGGCTATATTCACCAGTTGGACCTGTGTTCCTCTGGATTATTCTCCCCAATACAAACATACATTTCTTTTATTTAGGTACGAAGCTATAAGAAAGTAATATTCAGAAGAGTATGTGTATCTATTTTGAGATTTTTATTTTATAAAGAAGTGTTGATTCCACAAGTGAAATAAAAGATTTTTCAAAAAACTCATCTGCCTTTTTTCAAATATGTGTGAGGATAAGAAAATTACAAACTGCTTGATGAATTTTGGCACATGTGGTGTTGTTGGATTCCTCATAATTGTGAGAGTGATATAGGCTATAATATTTGAATAAACAGTGGGTTTTTTTGAAAAATCTGTTGATTTCACTTGTCATTTAATAAACATCTGCACTGTAACCAACATGGTTGTGTTTGTTTTAGCGACGATACGAATGTATGTTTCGCAGAATTTTCATTTCATCGAAAACCATTTTTTTCAGAACCAGTATTCTTTTCAGGAATGTCATAAAACAAACATAACCTAACCTAATGGGTTATACCGAATCGCGTTTTAGCTGTATTTAAAAAGTAAACGGTTACTGAGTAACAGAAATTCGATTAAAAGAATATTCGGCGAAACTACGCACTAAGCGAAACGTTTGTCGGTGACTAAAGGCGCTCTGACATGGGCGATTTTTCGGGCAATTATTGCTCGGCGACACGTTGCCGAAATTAATGGAGCAATAATTGAGCCCGTGTGGTGTCGGGTTAGAAGTCACCACCCCCTTTCTTCCCGTGGGTGTCGTAAAAGTCGACTAAGGGAGCAGGGTTGAAGTGTGTTGTGGGCGATGGGCTAGCAACCTTTCACTGCAATATCACATTTTGTCGATCTTTTATACCCACAGTTATGCTAAAAGTGGCGCTGGAACATAAGTTTCATGTGCTCTGTCTACCCCTTCTGGGAATAAAGGCGTGAATGTATGTATGTATAATTGAGCAACATGGGGCAATTTATAGAAATTGCGGCAATATTTCGGAAATTATTTCTCAAATTGCTCCATTCATTTCCGTGTTGCTCCATATCGCCGACTACAATTGCCGTATATCCAGACGATTGGAAAATTCAAGGCAATTTTTATTTTTATCCTGTACGCACCGAGACCGAACCGAGTTGCTGCATGTGGGGCAATTTGAATGGGGCCAGAATGGCGCCATACTCGAGCAATGATTGCTCCATTTTGAGCAACATTCGAATTGCTTGAAATGGCCGTGACGCAAAAATTGCCCCGCATTTCCGGCAATTCGGCAATTTACATCGCCCGTGTAAGAGCTCCTTAATGGGGCACCAACCGACACCTAGTTAACGCAGTGCCCTCCCGACAGTCGTGATCCAGTCGTCCGGCGGCCTCTCCAAGGATGAGATCGAGAACATGGTGAAGGCCGCCGAGCAGTTCGCGGCCGCGGACAAGGGCCGCCGCGAGCGCGTGGAGGCCGCCAACCAGGCCGAGGGCGTGCTGCACGACACCGAGACGAAGATGGACGAGTACAAGACCCAGCTGCCGCAGGAAGAGGTGAGCGGCTGGCTAGGCCCGGGTTTTACAATGTGTAACAAAAATGGCGTATGAACCTATCAAGGGCTTAACCTGACGAACGCGCGTCGTCTGTAGAACTATGTGTAAAGGGCTTATGACTCAACTCCGCTCGCTAATTAGAATGCTAAATTTAGGTAAGTGTCATAAGCCCCTTAGTATTGTCCCTTAGTAACACACGTGTGTTACTAGCCCGCTTGACGGGTTAACAGGTGTCGTGTTCTGATAGGAAAAAAACAGAATAAAAGTTTTTTTTGACGCGATTTTTTATTTTATTTTTATGGAGCTTTTTGTCGGCCAACGCTCCATACTAAGGTAAAAAAAAATCGCGTCAATTATTTTTTTTCTATTTTTTTTTATCAGAACACTATACCTTTTGAGCCTTTGATCGGTTCACACCCCATTTTTGGTACACCCTGAATTAGTTAAGAGTCCGCAGTAAGCTCGATTCTCCATACAAACGTAGTTACGTTCTCATTTTAAATCTACGTGTTGGATTGTAACGAAACTTTGCATGTACAATGAAATGAGTTATATCCAATGTAGCTTGAGATACCATAGTAAAAAGAAATCGGCGAATTAAAGTTTTTCACACAAAACTTGTTTTTGCTGTATTTCGTTTGTTTTATTAACTCGAACCATATAAACTAATAACAGACATAGATATACCTCATGCATGTCACTGTATATGCAAAGTTTCGTCACAATCCAACACGCAGTTTTGAAATGAGAACGAAACTCCGTCTGCATGGGAAGGTGAAATTCGGCCGAGCTTACTGCGGACTGTTAAAGCAATGACGCGTAGTTACATGTCAGAGATATTTGAGTACTAGCTTCCGCCCGCGACTTCGTCCGCGTGGACCTGGGATAAAAATTATCCTATATTTTAATCCAGACTATAAACTATCTTCGTGCAAAATTTCATTCAAATCGGTTCGGCCGTTTAAGCGTGATTGAGTAACAAACATCCAAACATCTAAACTTTCGCATTTATAATATTAGTAGGATATAAAATATTCGCCACTCGCGTGCTGGACAGAACGTGATGGATCTTCGCCACGGCGATAAGATAAGTGATAAAATGGCAACCACGCCACATTTCACATCCTCTTGGCGACGCGACTTGGCAGCAAGCTGTTCAGCGTGCGCTAGACTTACTGGCGATGTCTGTCATTCTTACTGTATATGTATGGTACAGCTCTGCAACCATGAGTCCATATATTCGGAGCAATGACAAGAGGCAACCGGATTGCTCGCGGTATTTGAGCTCCTGAAGCGTTGTGGAACCGCCCTGTGTGAGCCGACTTGGACGGGGGCGTTTAAGGGAAGCTTGCCTATTGTAAGTACGAGTAACACAATATTGTGTATCACGTTTCAGTGCGACAAGCTGCGTGAAGAGATCGGCAAGCTGCGCGAGCTGCTCGCCGCCAAGGACAGCGCCGAGCCCGAGGCCGTGCGCGCCGCCACCGCCACGCTGCAGCAGGCCAGCCTCAAGCTCTTCGAGCAGGCCTACAAGAAGGTACGCATGTACTCATGCATGCATGCATGGACACGCTCGTCGCGACACCCCGGCGCGCGACAGACCGAGAACGAGTGTCTACATGACGCTCTCACCTTGTCTCGCGCCAAGGTCGCGCGTCGGTTTTTGCGGCCGAGTTCAAAGGGTTGTTCCGCTGTTCAAATGACGCAACGAGTGCGCACATGCTGTGCTCTCGTCGAGAGCTTCCCGCCCGAGACTCGGCAAGAAGCTCGTATTGTCAACTAATCATAAATCATAAATCTTTATTTGCAATAGATATAGTACTTACAGATCTTAGGCTAACATATACAGGTCCATATATCTAGACTTAAATAAGCCACCAACTACGCATCCAATCACACAGTTACCCAAAATATCAACCTATTTTCAATTACAACAATGATGCGATTGGTCAATCTGCGAATGCTGTGATTAGCCGTCATCGCCGCACGACAGCCAAACGACAGTGACAACGAAAACGGATGACTGTTGAATGGTAACATGCCACAAGAAGCAATTCAGTTGTGATGATCATCATCATCATCCTCCTAGCGTTGTTCCCGGTTGTGCCCCTAAAGGAGCCCGGGGTCCGCTTTGACACCTAATCCCAAGATTTGGCGTAGGCACTAGTTTTACGAAAGCGACTGCCATCTGACCTTCCAACCCTGAGAGAAAACTAGACCTAGGTTTCCTCACGATGTTTCCCTTCACCGAAAAGCTAACGGTAAATATTCCGTACATACGTTCCGAAAAACTCATTGGTACGAGCCGGGATTCGAACCCACGACCGCCGCTTGACGCCTGAACCACTAGGCTACCGTAGCTTTTTAAGCCTAGCGGCGGCGGTGATCGTAGGGTAAATTTAATTTCAAGTTAAACAAACTACATTTTGCACACATTTGAGCCATCACACTGCCTTTTTGCGTGTGGCGGTCAAGCTGTTGTGCTAGACTGACGGAGTCAATTTATCAGCCAGTTCCACTTGCTATAGTTCACTGGACGATTCGTGCCTCCCACATTTACCTATTTATTTAATTGTATGGCATACCTTAAAGCCAAATCAAAGAGCAAAAAAATTGGGGAGATCGTGAAACGACAAAAGTGGCGCTGGACAGGCCACATGATCAGACAAAACCAAGATAAATGGACAAAAGAAGTAGTTGAGTGGTATCCAAGAGGAGCTAAAAGGAAAAGAGGAAGACCAATTCTAAGATGGTCAGATGACCATAAAAGAAATGGTGGAGGAGCGTGGATGCGGGACGCGAGGGATCGCAAGGTGTGGAAAGCTTTGCAAGAGGCCTTTGTCGGAGGACAAGTTGAGGTTGTCGATGGAAAGAAATAAAGGAAACGCAGTAAATAATAAGTTATATTTTTAAGTAGTATAGTATATGTTTTTGCAAATTGTAAACCTCAGCAATAAAGGCTATTTTATTTATTTATTTATTATGGCATACCTTATTTCTGGCCTTTAAAATTTGTAACTCTTCAGTACCACCCACGGGACACGTGCAGGGTTGTGGTAGGTAGCTCCTGCGGACGCGAGTGACAGTTGTCCCCCCTTTGTCTAGTGAGTGGGCAACTCGACTGTTAGAAGTTCTTAAGCCGCCCGAAAGCATCTAATTCGGCTTAACGACTACTGTCAAAGACAGCAGCCGGGATCAACTGCTTAGCGTGCCTTCCAAAGCACGGAAGCGCTCATTTATATGAACCACTCAAACATCAGGCGGTCACCCATCCAAATACTGACCGCTGCCATCTTTGCTTAACCTGCGTTATCGTTTCCGATTCGCAGGCGCCGCTAGACTGACCGCTTGCCTCCCACAAATATTTTAATGCCTCTGCCACACCATGCTGCGCGATTAATTAGTGACCGCACATGTATCATCTCAGTACGCTATAGTTATTTGTGTTACAAGGGAGCAAAATAGTATACTTACGGCGAACCTGAACGTAGCGAGGGATCCTACAATAAAATCCTGAGCGTAGCAAGGGATTCTAAAGATGATTTTCCACCGGAGGGGCGAGACGAGACGAGGCGGGGCGAGAATTGAAATTTGTATGGCACTTACTATTTCCACCGAGCGCGCGCGAGGAGAGAATTGTAAATTTGCAATACGAATTTCAATTCTCGCCTCGCCTCGTCTCGTCTCGCCCCTCCGGTGGAAAATCAGCTTAACGTAGGATCCTGAGCGTAGTGAAGGATACAAGTGTTAACGCCCGTGGCGAACATAACTTTGTTACCTAGTGACACATACTATTTTTCACACCAACTATGAAGAAATTTAAAAAATATGCTGTTAAAAGTTATTTTTTTCCCCGTAGATGGCGGCAGAACGCGAGGGTCAGCAGCAGCCGTCTGGCGAGAGCCAACAGCAAGACGAGAAACAGGAGGAAAAGAAGAACTAGACACGTTAGTTGACTGCCTACCGACACATAAGGCCTGAAACACGCTGGCGCGGCCTGCGGTGGCGGTCAATGGTGAACTGCAGTAATTGTCTATTTTACTATTGACCGCCATAGTTGAACAAAAACTAAGTCCGCGTCAGTTTTGTGACGAAAATCAAGCATACAAATTCCGTAGAAACGAACTTGAATTACATTTAAATTACGTATTTGTGCATATCATTTATAAATTGGTAGGATTTTTTTTTTTTATACAAACTGACACCGAGTTAATTTTTGTTTAACAACACGCTAATTGGGTACACAAATTATTGAAAATGACCGTACACACTTGTTGTCAACAGCAGCAGAAGCTACCTCCATATCCTCTTGACATTATAGTCGCGTGTAGGTCATTTTGAGCATTTGACCCGCTTAGCTACTTTTTCTGCCGGCTGTGCCATCCCTCTTTTTGCTAGGGCGGTTAAAAACAAAAACATTACCCTTCTACAACTTAACCTTTCGAAATGAAATGTAATGTGAACACATCCATAGTTACTGAAGAAATTGGTCAGAGAAAAACAATGCCGTATATAAATACGTTAAAATAATCTTAAATATAAAGTACTGATGTGGCTTCATGGCAGAAGTTAACGCTTTCGCTGCCGAGAATCGCTACGCTCGCTCGGTCCCGTGGTTTTCCCGCTAAGTAGCGGAAACCGACTACGGCGTAGGCGGGGTTCTGGCAGTGAAAGTGTTAACGTATACGTATTAAGTTAATTATAGTTATCCATAAGACGTAGCAAATGCATTCTTCGTTAGAAACTTTTTTTAGGTTTGTAATAAAATGTTATTTCACTCGACATGTAGTTATGAAATCTTCATAATACTCCCTTGAGAAGAACTCGGCATGAACCATTCTTTGAAATTGACGACCTATGTAGCCTAGTTGGTAGTGACCCTGCCTACGAAGCAAGTGGTCCCGGGTTCGAATCCCGGTAAGGGCATTTATATGTGTGACGAGAATATTTGTTCCTGAGTGATGGATGTTTTCTTTGTATTTAAGTATTTATTTATCTATATAAGTATGTTTATCGTCGTCTAGTACCCATAGTACAAGCTTTGCTTAGTTTGGGACTAGGTCGATTTGTGTAAGAATGTCCCCTAATATTTATTTATTTTAAATGTGTCGTCATCTTCCTAGCGTTATTCCCGGTTGTGTTAGGGGCACATTGGTCAATCTGCGAATGCTGTGATTAGCCGTCATCGCCGCACGACAGCCAAATGACAGTGACAACGAAAACGGATGACTGTTGAATGGTAACATGCCACAAGAAGCAATTCAGTTGTGATGATCATCATCATCATCCTCCTAGCGTTGTTCCCGGTTGTGCCCCTAAAGGAGCCCGGGGGTCCGCTTTGACACCTAATCCCTAGTATTTGGCATAGGCGCTAGTTTTTACGAAAGCGACTGCCATCTGACCTTCCGACATACAAGGTGTAACAAAAATGTGGTATGAACCGATCAAGGGCTTAACAGGTATCGTGTTCTGATAAGAAAGAACAGAAAAAAAATTTTTGACGCGATTTTTTTTTTTACATTTCTATGGAGCTTGTCGCCCCAGTCGGCCAACGCTCCATACTAAGGTGAAAAAAAAATCGCGTCAAATTTTTTTTTTCTGTTTTTTCTTATCAGAACACGATACCTGTTAAGCCCTTGATCGGTTCATACCACATTTTTGTTACACCCTGTATAGAATAAATTAATAAATATTAGGGGACAATCTTACACAAATCGAGCTAGTCCCAAACTAAGCAAAGCTTGTACACTCGGCGTCATAAAGTTGGTAGTAGCTTTCGTTGGTAGTAACCTTCGGTTCGGGCCACAAACAACTGCGATCTGGGCCATTCACGAATTCACCGCCCTAGGTACGTAATGTACTATTGTATTATCGCTGTGTCTGTTGTAGAGGTGTACAATATTCACAAGATTCATTTTGGTTGCAGACTCTAAGCGGCCTTGTGGCGCTTTCGTAGCGAAGAACTAAGTAACGTTTGCTGGAGCAAATCAGCAGACAAGTCCGCCTCCTACTGTATTCTACCAAATGCTAGTAAATTATAAAGACTGCCGATGTCAACTGTTTCACTAGACAGGGTCACAGTTATATACCTGGCCGTAAAGTGGGCATTACCGCTCGCTATAGCAAACTTAGATGCCATATTATACATATTTGGGTGAATCTACTATTTTCTGTCTGTCATGGTTGCGTCACTTTTGAAAACTGTGGGGTTTTCTTGTCAGGTTCAACCCCTTTTTGCATGGTCTTTTAAGCACGTTTAAAGTGCATATTGTCACAATTTTTCTAAGAAACTGTCATACTGTCTCCTGGCTAACGGGACAAAATAACAAGAAATAGTTGATTGACCCATTTAATTAAAAAAAGCCTCCGCAAACGGTTGGAGTCATTCTTTATCACTCTTTATAATTTACTAGTCTATGAATCTTTAATAAATGATATCCACAACAGTTAGTTTTTCTTTGGAGAGTATCTTAGATTCGAAAATGCACAATATCCGAGCCAAATTTGGCTAGATTTCATGCATTTTTGTTCACTAGTAGTGAGAAATTGTTATTTAGTGTGAGAACTGGTATTGAAGTTAGTTACTGTAATGTAATATATTTTTAATTGTATGTATGAATGTTTGTAGAACAGTTTTTCCACATGTCTCTTTGCGGGTGAGATGCTGGTCAATTTGGATGAATGGTGAGATTGTCACCGTTCATAAACTTGACAATCGCCACATGACAATGCACGCTTGGTGCAGTAAAGATAGCCGGTTATGTCCATTGTTACATACAGTGTCATGTACAGGGAATTGTCATTGCGTCGATTGTTAATCCTTATTACAAAATTTAAAAAAGTCATTGTTTTCAGTGGAGAATAGTACATTACGTACCTAGGGCGGTGAATTTGTGAATGGCCCAGATCGCAGTTGTTTGTGCCATAAATATGCGATCTGGGGCTTTACGAATTACCGCCCGTGGTAAGTACACAATTTTACGTCTTCATCTGGCCACAATGCGAGTTTTACCGTACGCGCAGCGTGCAGTAAAACTCGCATTATGGCCAGGTGTGACGTAAAAATATTTACTGATTTGTTTAATGTTACTGAAATATTTTCAATATCTGGCATGTCCGATGTCAAATGTAATTTCTCTTTATAGACATTTTACATCATTCATTTGAGTTGAAAAGCAACATGGCATTTAGTTTTTTTTACGGAAGCCAAGAGATGTGTCGAAAAACTGCATTGTTTTTATTTTGTTTTTTTCTACATTCACGTGTTATGGTGTGGCTCTTTACATATATTTCTATACAATAATTCACAGTTAGTTTATCTTTAAAATGAAATGTATGTATTGAATCCTGGGTACGCCACGCTCGTCGATGCATGACTTATCAAATTTGAATTTAATAAATAAAATGAGAATATTGGCAATGTGTTAAATTAAAATTCCATATTACTACAGTCAGCATCATATATTTATTAGCAGCCAAAGTAGCCAAATATATCGTAACACATCCTTACTCCTATAGTAATAAAGCTGTGATCCGATATATTTGGCTACTTTGGCTGCTACTAAATATATGATGCTGAATGTACAGTTTGCTACAATACTGTTTTTACATGTAACTCTTTCGAAAAATATTGTTTGGTTGACAAGATATTTTGAATGATTTATAGGTAATTGATTTTACATTTGACCGTCTTAAATTCACATTATAAATTTATATTAATTTGTCTGGTTGAGATTTGAGATTATTTAAGGTGGGCGACATTTTATAAAACTGGCATTGGAATATGAACCTTCCACCTTGAACGGTAAAGTCTGTCCTGAATGGACAACTTTGATGCAAGTCGGCCAACTTGAATAATCGGTGAGCGCGGCGTCACCCCAAAATTGTATGTATGTGCGTTGAATTAGAATAGTGAATTATATTATTTCGATTATTATGCGTTTTTTTCTTCTTTTTACATCCAATGGTAACTTGAGGACCCAAAGGGGGCCAAGTCGGCTTTCTTTCTGTGCATATAAAAAAATGATTTAATTTCATATAAGCATTTAAGGAGACATTTATGCGGATTAAGAGTCCGCAGTAAGCTCGGCCGAATTTCACCTTCCCATACAAACGTAGTTACGCTCTCATTTTAAAACTACGTGTTGGATTGTAACGAGACTTTGCATATACAATGACATGAGGTATATCTATGTCTGTAATTAGTTTATATGGTTCCAGTTTATAAAACAACGAAATACGGCAAAAATAAGTTTTGTATGAAAAACTTAAATTCGCTGTATTTTTTCACCATGGTATCTGAAGCTACATAAACTGATTACAGACGTAGATATACCTCGTGTCATTGTACATGCAAAGTTTCGTTACAATCCAAAACGTAGTTTTAAAATAAAATGAGAGCGTAACTACGTTTGTATGGAGAATCGAGCTTACTGCGGACTCTTAAGAGTCCAACCAAAAATTAGCTTTTTTAACCGACGAAAAAAACGGAGGAGGTTCTCAAGTCAACGCGTATATATATTTTTTTCTTTAGCAAAGTCCACAAGAGACGCAAACCTGGGGCCTCACGCGCGTGTTGGTAGGTACAATAGACAACTTACAAAACTATTGGTAATAACAACCAGAGAAATAAATAATTGAATAAGAAATAAATGTTATTAATTTTTGCAAACTCGGGACCGAAACAGCTCAAAACGTAGGGTCGAGGTAGTCGGGCAAGGGGCATAATCATACATTATGTCGACAAGTATATTTACTTGGGCCAGCTAGTCTGTTTCAGCAACAAGCAAGACAAGGAAGTTGAGCGCGCAGTCGAGAACACCCGGTAGAGCTACCGGGCCACGAAGGAGCACCCTTGCTCGGTCACTAAAGGTGAGTATATTTCTACAGACATTGATTGTGCCAGACGCGTGGCAGACACGTTCCGGGGTCGGGAGGGGGGTTGGTGTCTGCGCGGCCAGATATAAATATACTCCAGGCAAAATACGGTTTTGAAAACATTAATTTATAATAGCGTTTTTTTTGTTGATCTCGTTTTAAAATGTTGTTCTAAGATGATATATTCAAGAATCCGGCAAACTATCCACCCGGAAGTAATTATGTAGATTTAAATGAAGCATGCATTGTCTTTTTTTGTACGATTTATCTTGAATATTATAGAGCAAATATAAATGAAGAGCAAATTAATATTTTATCTGACTTTTCAGTAGCTAGTTAATTTATCATTTTTTTGATGTCTGAAATTTTGTCGGATTTTGTCGCTGGGTAACTATTTAATTGATAATATATCACACATAAAAAATGAGCTATTATAAATTATTTCCAAAATTGAAATTTTTTCCATACAAGTTGTCAGTTCATTGACTGGACTATTTAGGCTGCAGAGCGTGCCAAAGAATAAGACATACCCACATAAATACATACGTACATACATCACACTGATATTATAAATGTGAATACATACATTCGCTCGAAAAACATAACCCTCCTCTCCTTCAACAGACGGGTAAAAAGAAATGAAATCCCATCCACGATACGTCTAACAACTTTTTGCGGTAGAAGAACTCCGTTGCATTTGAGGGACTTGCATTTGTGTACATGATATGTTTTGATGGGATTTGATTCAAAATATATCATGGTGGTTCCTTGTATAGCTTTAAGAAGGGGAAGAAATTCAGAAAACACTTTTTAGTTTTCATATTGTGTGTAATTATAATTAGTTTAGGTACAAAAAGCAACACTTAACTAACCAACCATTGGTTATGTCATTTTAATAAATGGTTGGTGAATGCGAATAGCCAATGAACAATATCGTCGATGACTGAATGTAACTTAAAATGTAATAATGATCACATCAAATCATTATATTATGTCACTGACACTGTTCACTTCACCCCCATCACTATCATCACTCTCATCGTCTGGAAGCTGCTCGTCACAATCATCGGCAGACTCATCACCTTGGCTCACCTGCGTAGCAATCACTTCACCATGAATGTTCTTATTCTTCAAATTCCCCATCCAAAACGCTTCTGAACAGTTATTAGCCGCAAGCACAGCCTTCACTTTGTACACCAACGTTTCCAACATCTGTCTCATATAAGGGACTTTGCTCATTAACGCCATGTCTTTCTTTATCCGGGCATGACAGCATAGAGACTGCAGAAACCTAGTTGATTGCTGCAAAATCTTCAGCACTTCCAACACTTCCTGCGTTCTACTCTTCAAATTCAGCTCCAACATAGGAATTCCCTGTGAAATGAAGAGTTTCAGAATGGGGAGCGACTTTTTGAAAAATGCCAATAGGTTGTTTCTGTTCTCCAAAGTTTTGGCGACGTCGGACATGTACTTAAGTACTGTGGAGACCTCCTTCCACACCTCCATCTGTTCGGTATTCGTCAGTCCTTGGCTCAAACGCGTTTTAGCGGTCTCGTATACCGCCGTCCCTAAATTCCTGTAGAGAATAGGGAAGTTGCTTTTATTGATGCACTTAAACGACTCTAAAGTATCGTTCTTTCCTTTCAAATTTTGAATCTCAGTGGACAGTTGGAGCGCAAGGTTTTTCAAGGTAATGATCTCGTTGTTTGTGAAATAAATTTGGAATAGCTTGTCCACACTTTGGTTGAAGATAAGACCCTTCTCTGGGATGCCGTCAACAGTTTTCCATTGTTGAGAAAGAAAATTTTTCGCAATGTCTCTTAATATCTTCACGACAATACCACTGTCGGAATAATCTTGGAAGGTTCTCATCAATTCCATCAAAGACACTGCAGTGGATAGTTGCAAGCAATACTTTTCATGTTTCTGCAGATATTTAGAGACAGCCAGAAGTAGTTCTTTTAACGAAACTGCGTTAGGATTGTCCTTAGATCCTATTGTTCTTAAAGATACTTTGAATAAGGCAACATGGTGGTTCCTAAATCCTATCCATTTGAAATATGTTGTCAAGAAAATATACATGTATTCCAAACATGTCAAGTAGTCTCCAAGATCGGGAGGGTACATGAAGCCACTGTCGTTTTGGGAATGTTCAGTCGAGTTTCGCTCGATATACGCTGTCACTGTTTCAAAATGGAACATCATTTTAGGCAAGATCTCGTTGACTGACTTTGCACATTCTTCAGCTTTTTTTGCATCGTAGGCCGCGCAGTCTTCTGGCTTTGACAGGAAAGTGACCTTCTTGACTTTGGAGATGAGAACCTTCTCCAAATTGCTGTTCATGCACATCAGTAAGAATTTTAAGGATTTCATATTTAGGTTTTCCATATCGTTCTCAGATGACAGCTCGTTGTTTAGTAGATTGAGTAGATCTAAACTTAGTTCTCGGAGTGGTAACTTGTGGATGGTTTCTAGTTTATTCTTTATTAGTGCATTTGGCGTTGGCTGAGTTTTGACTGTCTCTGGCAAAACGGTGTCATCATGGGCGGGCTTCTTTTGTGGCTTCTGCTTAGGAACTTGTTTAACTATTCCTTTCTCAGGTGGATTTCCCGAGTACACGCTAATATTGAAGGTACATACCGGGGGTTTGTAAGCAATATTCGCTTTTATCAAGACGTTTGAAATTAACGCCTCCATTTCTTGAACCTGGTGAACTCTGCTGAGAATTTTCGATGTCAAACTCACGTCGTTTTGAATCGAAAAAGCGTTTAATAATTCCCTAAACCAATTTGTGCAATGGATCAAGCAATCTAGGATGCTACTGACGGCTGAGCTGTCCATATCTTCAATTTCGTCGATGTCGAACTCTGGCATGACAACTGGGCATCCCAATAAAGCATCAATAGACGATAAGTCCCCCTCGTGTTGCCTGGAATGTAGAGTAGCCACCAATCGAAAAAGCGGGGACAGTATGGCTACATTAACTTCCTTTGCGTCTAGCGCTAACCCGGCAATGTTAATAGCTATAACTTCATCCATTTCTCCTTCAGCATTAAGACAATATTGCATTGTCAACTTCAAACTATTAATCCGAGTTTTACTTATGTTGTCAACAATGAAGTTCTGTTGCAAATCATTAGTGGCTGCATCAGTGAGCCACGCAAGAAAGTTCTTGCTCATGCATGAAGCCGACGACACGACTGCAGACATTTCGTCGTAAAACAAAGCAGTCATATCAGGGAAATTAGTAGCACTTCTACTGATGAATTCTATGATTTCAGCCGCTTCCCTAAGATCTCCTTCAGCTAGGTGTGTGGTGGAACCGTAGCTAACATCATCTGGTAAATCTATAGCAGGTTCATCATCATCCTTCGCTGTAAGGTATTTGATAGCATGTATGCCAGACACAATGCCATGGATTTTACCCTTGAGTTTGGATGTGCCGAGCTGTTTTCGTATAATCATGTGCATATCGTCTCTTATTACGGAATTCTCATAGCTGTAAGCTAGTCCACATACAATGTTGACGACGGCTTTGAATTCGTTCAGCGTCATCTTGTCTGTGTGGTCTAGAAGGTTCAACATCTGCAAGCTTTGCGGCTTTAGAAGACTCATGTCTTTAGTAGCCACATTATTCAATATGACCAAAGTGTTCATGAGGCATTCCTTATTGTACAAACCTACGTGTAACAACTCTGCAACAATGGTCTGTCTGTCGTGGGCGTCAGAGAACATCAGAACATATATATGCGAAGCTAAAGATATTACTAATGGCTCAGAATGCATCCTCATCAACGAATTAGTAAGGCTAATTAATGTTTCGAAATTGTCTTTCAAAATCGGCTTGAAATTCTCAAACGCGTCACTGACCAAAGACTCCTTTAGAATATTGAGCTTCACGTGTTTCTTTATCAAAGCCTCCACAAGTTTCTCTTTCTCTTCTGATGTGGAATAGAGAATTAAGAGTATGACGAAGTCAATAGGTTTATGCTCAGTGTCGATTTTGCAATTAGATACAACTTTCATCCAAGCATTAGCTATTGTTTTGGACCCTACAATGGAATTTCTAATAGCTGTGGCAGTCAATACTTGACTGGTGGCTATTTCTTGAGCAGAAGCTAAGGATGTAGGCCAGCCTAAGGCATCTCTCAAACCTTCAACGATTTCCATTGACGAGCTTTCGTTGGCCCTACCATTAAGAAGAAACCTCACAAAATTCGGGTAGTACATACACTTAGGGATGTTTTTGACGATGCTAAGCGCTTTTTGCTGTAGTTGGTTGTATTGCTCATCAGAGAGACTGAGGTAGGAGAAACAGTCGAGAATAGCTGGGACCAGATCCAGATCTTCTTGAAGAATCCTGCTCAGCTCGGTGACAACATTCTCCAGTTCTTGATCGCCGATTATGTCTGGGATCGCTGCAATAAGCAAAGTAAATATGTATTTGTATAATTTATCCTTGATAAACAATTGGGACAATCAGAGAATAATGTGAGTTATGAAGAATTCAAATCAATCTATTAATAAATCCTTTCTAATATTATAAATGCGAAAGTGTGTGTGTGTGTTTGTTTGTCCTTATTTCACGTCGCAACGGAGCATCGTATTCGGAGTCGACGACGTATGTCGGAGATAGTTTAGAGGCCGGAGAGTGACATAGGCTACTTTTCCAGCGGGAAAATATCTAATTCCCACGGATTTCAATATGTAACATTTTCCTATAACCACGCGGGCAT
Source organism: Epinotia bilunana (assembly GCA_947049275.1). Lineage (NCBI taxonomy): Eukaryota > Metazoa > Arthropoda > Insecta > Lepidoptera > Tortricidae > Epinotia > Epinotia bilunana. The sequence continues at coordinate 5,775,114 of OX346276.1, read as the reverse complement.
CTGCTAGTACCTAATAAATAAATAATACCCCCTTTGACCTAGGGGTTCGGTTCTATCCTGCAAGCCAGCACGCGTACGTAACGTAACCGATACTAGCCAGTATATTTAACACTTTCGCAACCGGACTAAAAATGGAACAATACACCAGAAACTGACAGAACTCGCTAGGCGTGTAGGTTTATAGCTACTGCTCGCCTAGCGGGCTGAGCCGGCATCTGAGCAAACATCAGACGGGTTGTTGGTTGCGAACGTGTTAATATATATAAGTGCTTAAAGACACAGAAAACATCCAAGACTCAAACAAATATGCATGCTCATCAGTCACACAGATATTTGCCCTTGCCGGGAATCGCACCCAGGACCTTGAGCTTCGTAGGCAGCGTCACTACCCACTAGGCTAACCGGTCGTCAAATTAACTTAATAATAACAAATTAATAGTTCGTATGCAACTTATTTACCTACAGGTCAATCAACTTCTTACAAGCTTTTATTTAGTTTCACCTGTCCCGGTGTCTGTAATGAAATCTTGCAAGTTAAATTTGACCCACTTCCCGGTGACCAATTGAATGGAATTTTGGGTATAAGTATAGTTTGGATGAGAATTCAATATTATAATGTACTAGTTTCCGCCCGCGACTTCGTCTGCGTGGACCCGGGATAAAAACTATACTATATTTTAATCCAGGTTTTAAACTGTCTTCGTGCACAATTTCATTCAAATCTGTTGAGCCGTTAAAGCGTGATTGAGTAACAAACATCTAAACATCTCAACTTTCGCATTTATAATATTAGTAGGATGATGGAGACAAAGGTGGCCATGGGAATTCAGTACTTAACCGTTATAACCCCGTTGAGTTTGGGCTCGTTAGAATCGTCTCAATGAGTAGTTGATGACGGTATACAGAAAAGTAGTTGGTTTGAAAAGTAATAGTAGTTAATAAAAGCTTGTACCTAAAATGAAATTTTTGAAAGAAACTTATTCTTGTTGTTATTAGATCCCATAAACAAGGAGAGAATAAAGATAGTTTCTAAGGTAAAATTATTATGGTGTATGTGTATAAGGCAAAGGCTATACTTAGGAGTAACCATTTGACAAATGGTTATATGATTGCCACATAAATATCAGCATCATCATCGATATCATCAGCCGAATGCCACAAAGAGTGCCACAATGACAGGTCCACAAAAATATATGTTTGGTGAATTGAAACCCCATAAAATCACAGTTTTATAGTCTCGAGGACACATAACTATAAAGCTGCGTACGAATTTGAGCGGCTCAGCCTGAGGCATGCTCGCCCCGCGCGGCGAGCTGCTCGCGAGCCAATTTGGTGCACATAAATATGCGCGGGCGAAGCAGCGTGCTCGCGGCGAGCTGACGTTGTGCGTCGTTCAAAATGGCGTCGGACACGATGACAGCCGCGGCTGCGTTTATCATATTTCACCGAATTGTATTAATAAATTTACGAACAAACTCGATTACACATGCACGGCTCATCCACTTGCTCAAATTCATACGCGCCTGGTCCACAAACAAGTCAGAACGTGTCGCTCTGTCCGCGGCACGCTCGGATACACGTCCAAATTACGCGAGGCACGCACACCGAGGCACCTTTGAGCACGGTCAAAAGAAAAGACCGCCTGTGGACAGCTCGCCGCGCGCCGCTCGCGGCCTGCTCGCGCACAGCGCGTGAGCGCGTACGAATTTGAGCGAAATAGGTGAGCCGCGCGTGCCTCAACCCGAGGCTGCTCTGATTCGTACGCAGCTTAACAATGAGCAATAAGAAAAGTTGACACTGGTCTAACTCCAACCAAAGTTCTAGTTTTTCTTCTCAGTTGGAAGGTCAGGCAGTCACTTTCGTAGAACTAGTGCCTATGCCAAATCTTGGGATCAGGTGCCAAAGCGGAACTTGGGCTCATTTATTGTGTATAGTCAAGTGTAAAAATGTGGGTGCATACAACTTACTCATATATACGTCCCATATCTCTTATGAAAACGCGTCCGCAGTAAGCTCGGCCGAATTTCACCTTCCCATACAAACGTAGTTACGCTCTCATTTTAAAACTGTGTTGGATTGTGAGGAAACTTTGCATATACAATGACATGAGGTATATCTATGTCTGTAATTAGTTTATATGGTTCCAGTTTATAAAACAAACAAACTACAGGAAAAACAAGTTTTGTATGAAAAACTGAAGCTACATAAACTAATTACAGACATAGATATACCTCATGTCATTGTATATGCAAAGTTTCGTTACAATCCAAGACGTAGTTTTAAAATGAGAGCGTAACTACGTTTGTATGGAGAATAATGATACAAACTATCAAGAATTTCTGTTATATTAAAATATATTTTTTAAGAAGCCGAATCCATACTTTCTTAACTCCTTTCGGGAATATGCGAACTTTAGGCATTTATGTATACGACGCCTGGTTATGATATATAAATAAATTCACAAAAATAATCATAGAATTCTATTGCCCGGAACCCACCCGTGATAATCTCCAATTTCACTGGCTTTTCCGCTGCAATATCCAGTAAATTTATCAAATAAGTTGAGATCTTTTGCAAATCTGCAATCTGATCTAAGCACGAGAAGCATTTTAGAAGCTTCTGGATCCACGGTCCGCACACGTTGGCTGCGGCCAAGTCAATTGCCTTGTTGAATACGTAATCAGTCAGTTTTTTTTGCAAAGCGGGAATGCTTAGCAATATTTTGACCACGCTTTGGCTTACTCTAGGGTATCCTTCTGAATATTCATCGGTAATCCGTACGACGTTTGGAAACACGTAGTGCTGTAAGACCTTTGGGTCTTTGCACTCGTTTTCAAAGTCCGTTAGCAGCGTGGCGACGTTGCGCGGGTAGTTGATATGGTTTTTAAGGTTCTTCTCTAGATTTCTCACAATTTGAACAGTTTCTTCGGACGCTTCGCACTTTTCCGGCGGGTGCTTTAGAGTTAACCCACATTCTTGCAAGCACTTGTGTAAGTAGCTCTCGGTAACACAGAGTTTCTTTCTCTGACCGCTTGAAACCTCACCAGAGCGTTTCACGCTCATGTTTGAATCTCAATCTCAATTTCGTCTCGTGATTCTGTAGATATTTTATGAAATTTGTAATCACAACGTAAGCTTACAAAACAATAACAAGATTAACAAGACAAGAAGCCCGCGATTCGTTGTAGCTGTCAGCTGTCACTGTCAAAACAGTTGTTTAAGATACGTGTTTAGCCGCTGCAACGCTTTTCATTTGCGATTCTATTTATTTTAAGGTCGTGATGTGATATATATTTATAAAACTACTTTAGTTTATTCTAGTTTATTAGGAAAGAAGGACTCGCGCAAATGGAAAGCCAATTTATGAAAGCTTGTTACATAATTTTCTTTAAATATTACGCCGTTAGCCTGCGAATGTCAAAAGATGTTTGTATGGAAAGCGAACCACCTTAAGGCCTTTCACAGACTGGCGCAGCCTGCGGTGCCGGTCAATAGTTAATTTAAGCGCTAATGCTAGGCTGCCGCGCCTATGTGATGCGGGCTTAATACTAAGATCATCCCAGCCATGTGATGGAGCTATAATATTCTCAACTGATTTAGTAAAGGGTTGCGGCAAATACACCATTACCCGCTTTAATTGAGTAGGTGCAGCGAACAATAAAAACATAGAAGTCTATATAGCGCCGTAAAATGGCCCCACAGAAAGGGGGCCATGGTAGGCGGGGCGTCAGAACGATGCCAGGCAGCCGCTTAGTTCGGTCATGGCAGTGTTGTTCATTTTCAAAAAATATGCCTTCTTGTGCAGTAAAATGTTGTGCGAGTCGTTCTCATCAACAAAGACAAGCACATAAAAAAAAAAGAGTTCACTTCCTTTCAGGTTGTGTAAATATAGGTGGGCCAGCTCGACAATTGCTTTATAATATAAGTATACTTAATAACTGCTTGATGTTGATTACAGATTAAATAAATAATATTGGGTGATGACGTCACATGTATGCCTAAATACTGGGACACCTTCATGTCGCAACTAACTTATTTTGGCAACCTGGTTCATTTCGCAACTTTAAATTTCCCAAACTCTGAAACTGTCAGAAACTGTGAAATTTCAGGATTTCTTTCAGGGCCATCGTGTAGAACCCTTTAGGTTAGGTTAGGTTAGTTTTATAAAAATCGTGAAATATTTACTTACCTATTTATATTCGGTAATATTAAGATGTTGGGAAATGAATCAGGTTGCCAAACGTTAGGTTGGGAAACATGAGCATACCGCCTATGCTGCACATTATCGTTCGTTAGCATATATACAGACGTTTAAAGGTATTCAAGGTTTGTTGCTATTCGCCGCTAGATGGTGGGAGCATTATCCAAGGTTTGTTGCTTCTAGCCGCTAGTTGGCATGAATACGAGTGAGGCTATCTTTGGTTTGCTGGTATTTGCACTATATTTAGATCGAGTTCACGATGTATAGTGAACTAGGTTTAAATTATTTTTCTTTTTTAATTATTAGTAAATAAAAGAGGCAGAAAACGATATAATAATGTTTTATTGTCATTCGGCACGTAGACAGCGGTCGGAGCAGCGTTTGAGACAGTCCGGGTCGTTGCGGCAGTGCGAGCGGCAGCTGGCCTGGCAACGATTCACTGTGCGCACGTTCGTGCGGGCTAGTTTCTCGTCGAACATCACACTGTAACAGTGAAACAGAGCTATAAACACCAAATCGAAGTTCAGATGTAACAGACTATCCACTATCCATCTCTTACTAATAAATATTCTGTCCAATGCAAGAGCGACTGTGACAGCGATTTTCGGTAATAATTTGAGGGTTTTATTTTGTTTAATTTTTATAAAATTAAAATTATTCAAGTTTTCACTTCTGCCGGCACTCCCGGAGTGCAACCCGGCCTTTTATTTGTTTCTTTGTTATTGGTCAAGCGCATGACGCCGTCTGCTGCGCTCATAGCCACATAACGGCAGATAGTTGGAGCAGAGAGCAAAAGGCGCAATAAGATGTATCAGAAGACTTAGGCCTCTCATAGACTGAAGTGGCCTAGCCGCGGCGGTCAATAGTAAACTTGTCATTAGCAGTCAAATTTACTATTGACCGCCACCGCAGGCCGCGCCAGTCTCATGCGGGCCTAATACATTCTTGATGTCTTATGTCATTTATAATTTAGGCGTGTCATGGTGATGTCATACCTAGACTAGCCTAACCTAGCTTTTGCCCGCGACTCCGTCCGCTTGGAACTCGTTTTTATCGTAGCTCCATACAAACTTTCACCCCCCATTGTACCTCCTGAGGGAATCATTGCCGGGATAAAAACTATCCTATGTCCTTTCCCGAGATTTAAGATATCCCCATACCAAATTTCATATTAATCGGTTTAGCGGTTCAAGCGTCAAGAGGTGACAGACAGATAGACACACTTTCGTATTTATAATATTAACTAGCTACTGCTCGCGACTCCGTCCGCGTGGAACTCGTTTATATCGCAGCTCAATACAAACTTTCACCCCCCCCCCCCCCCCTCCTTTCAGTCAGACAGACAGACTTTCACATTTATAATATTAGTATGGATGCGAAAGTGTGTCTGTCTGTTACCTCTTCTCGCTTAAACCGCTGAACCGATTAAGATGCAATTTGGTATAGATATAGTTTTAATCCCGGGGAACGACATAAGATAGTTTTTATCCCGGAAACCATCCCCGGAGGGCGTGAAATTGGGGATGAAAGTTTGTAACCTACAATATAAACGAGTTCCACGCGGACGGAGTCGCGGGCAGAAGCTAGTTTATAATATAAGTATATATTGACCTGTCAATGAATGGGACGCTGGTACATGTGGATGCATCGCAGTGCAGCACGGGGGGCGCCACGGCGGCCATGATGGAGCTGTCTTCGCCCACCACGTAGGGGATGTGGTCGATGTACACGTTGTCAAATAGGCACATCCGCTTCATATACTCTTCCGGGTGTGTCCAAATTGTGGGAGGAGTGCCTGGCAATTGAAATGAAATCAAGCCGTTAAGACTAGAGATAATTTGCATTATATACATGGCAATTTGTCACAACAACTTCCTATAGTTGAAATGAAACGCTTGCTGCCATTATTGCTGTCACATTCCAATTACAGGTGGCGGGAGTACGTTTCAACTTTCAAGGTATCTAACTTCCTTTCCGCTAGATGGCAGGATCAGTGCGTTTCAAAGTATCTTACTGAAGTTGGTTGCTACTCACCGCTAGATGGAGAGCGCAGTAAGTCTCAGTAAGGTACCTACTGATGGCGTACTATTTGGTGTTGCACGCGAGCGTGAGGTAGAACAAGGTGTTTTTTTTTAATTGAATACATCACTATACATTTTCTGTACACTCGTTAAAACGACTCGATTAAAAACTTTATAGAATCGTGCATATTTGTAACGATCACTGGCCAAGTATAAAAAAAGTCCCTTCTGTGCCGGTTATTCACATAAACTGTGCAAACATTTTACCTACATCGGTGGCATTCGATGACTTCTAATGCCGCGTTCAAAGCGACATTCACGTGCACGAGCACGGGCACGAGCGTGTGAACAGCCTGAATGTGCACGCGCCCGTGCCCGTGCTCGTGCATGCCGCCGATCGGGACGACTCGACTGTCGGTTTTTCGACAAAGATCAAAGAGTGAATGTCCTCATGCTTGTGTACCTGTTCACACGCTCGCGTGCATTAGTAAACATGTCGGAATTGGAGTCGTCAGAAGATTAAAAATGGTCAAAGAAAGAAATTTTGCTCTTACTGGGGGGGTTACCAGTGGGATCCAACAATATGAAACTCCTAGAATAAATATTTCAAAGATAAAAAAAATCTCCCATGTTTGCATGACAAGCACGCCCGCGAGCGTGTGAACAGCCTGCTTGGGCCGCAAAAGTGCACGGGCTGCATGCCAACCTGATTGCCATGACTCCTTGCCATGACTCCTTGCCAGTAAAATAAATTAGTTCCATTAAAAATCCGCAACATGGCTAGGAAGAAAGAACAAAGACGCGGTAGCGTACTTAAAAACTGTACATCTTTGAAGTAGAAATATATAATCAGCCATACGATAAATAAATAAATAAATAACATGGCTAGGGTCAAAAAGAAACTTGTCAGGCTATAGACGCCGCTAGGTGGCGTAAGTTCCAAAGTATGAATACAACACTCACCGACGGCGTAATACTTTACATTACACGCGTGCTCCTGAATGAGCTGCGAGCGGTTGTTGAACCAGCCCACGAGCCAGCGCAGGTCCTCGAACTTGGTGATCTCGTCGTTGATCACCTTGCGCGTGAGTCGGAGGTACTCCACGTCAGCCTCAATCACGGATTCGTCCTTGTCTTCGCCGTAACTGAAAAGGGTATCGAAAGGCCTTGCACACATCGTTCAGTCCACAAAGACAGACAGGTATAGTCTGTCCGACGGTTTAAGAGCTAAAAGCCATAAAACTTGTTACAATGGCATTTTTATTTCAAAAGGTCTGAAGTCGTAATACGACAAAGTGAGATTCGACACAAACCACTTCTAATACAGCTTATAATGCACTTTATGTTTCTTTAACAAAAGACATCATCACTTTTGCTTAGGGTTGTCAAAAATGTACCTAACATTGGAATGGAGTAAAAATAATACAACATAAATAATTTACTCATATATTACTTTATTAAAAATAATGTAATTATTTGGAGTGAACTCAAACTAAGAATACGACGTAATAATACGCAACCACAGCTAAACTCTAACTTGGTCGAATTAGTTCGCGAGGAGACGATGAAAATTGCTAATAATGTATGGACCGCATGTTTTAGTATCGAGAACACATTTATTTTTACCCCATTCCAATGTTACGTACATTTTTGACAACCCTATGCAAAAGTGATGATGCCTTTTGTTAAAGAAACAAAGTGCATTATAAGCTGTAATAGAAGTGGTTTGGGTCGAATCTCACTTTGTCGTATTACGACTTCAGACCTTTTGAAATAAAAATGCCATTGTAACAAGTTTTATGGCTTTTAGCTCTTAAACCGTCGGACAGACTATACTCTAACTGCATAAGTGTTGTTCGCTTCCAGAATCTCGCTCTTTTTTAAGAATAAGAATAAGAATGTGTTTATTGCCATCACCTTAAAATATGAAACGAAAGAAAAAGTACATTAAAAAAAGAAAAAGTACAATCACATAACTTAAATCCAGTTAACATAGGGTGGTGTGACAATGGGAGCCGATCTCAGCATGTGCTAGGCTTAAGTGGCCAGCGCTGGTTTTCAGATTGGTCCCTCAGAAGAGGAGGACTGTCGCATTTGAATTCAGTTACCATATCCATAAAAATATTACCGTACCGTATCCATATATAATTTTACGATATTTGAGTCCATGAATCACGGCAAACCTTTCGCAAATGGACAGTAGTATCTTAAGTGCGTCGAATGAGGGGCTCAGCAGCACCATGTCGTCGGCGTAGCTGTCCACCGAGCAACCTACGCCGGCACTGCTGAGCTCAACACGCGTACGCGCGCGCTCCTCATACGCGTTGAACAATGTTCGTGATGTAAGCCCCCCCTGTCTCACACCACACTTCATCGTATAAGCCTGCGTGTAGCTTCCAGCCCATCTAACCACATGGTTTGGTTATCATACCAGTACTTAAAAATACCTATTATTTCATCCGGTAGACCTGTGTCGCTGCTCAGCTTCTCCCACAGCTCATTATATGACACCAAGTCAAATGCCTTCGACAAGTCCAAGAAGCACGCGTATACCGTGTAGTATCACAAGGCGTGCTTAAAACGTAGCACAGCCGCCTCGGTTGACACACAAAGTACATGTATCGTTGTATGGAAGATCAGTTAAATTGTTGTTTCGGTCGTGAAATACTGCGTTTAAGTACATAGTTGTCATACAATTTTGCTTCTAAGTATAAAACCGTAAGGATTCTATTGGTAACTTTAAATTTACTCTTGGTCAATAAAAAAAATACATATTTTTTCTAAACTTTCAAGGCTCATATCTTTTGACAAATTTAATTATATTTTATAATTTATACTTTATTAAGATAATTTGATGGTTTACTATCCATTAGCATCACGTTATCAATTTGAAAATGAGGCATCATGCCTATTGTATTTTAAGTTAGAATCTGTTTGGAAACCTGGTATTGGGTTCAGTCCTTAATACTTGTCCGCGCTAGGCGCGAGTGTGATATAGGTGTCGAAGGCGGATCCGCGACCGAATGGCGTTCTACGTAGCATGGACGGCCTTATCACACGATAAGTGACAAGATAGAGCTTCTGTCACTGGCGACTGCTGGCTGGTGACTGGGTTCAATAGAACGAGACGGCCGCTATCTTGTCACTTATTTATTTATTTACACTTTATTGCACAAAAGAAAACTAATCGTACAAAAGGCGGACTTAATGCCAAATGGCGTGATAAGGCCGACCATGATACGGGGTCTGCAGGCCTACACGAGGACCAGCGGGCGACATTAACTTGACCCTTCTTTAGCTACTTGACTGTTACCTGCCCGTCTTGACGTGACACGCCGGCACCATCAGTAAGTGTTAAACTTTTAGTAAATTTATGTGGCTAGATTTTAGGCAATTATATGACCCACTGTATCGTGAGGCATCAAACGACCCCCTCAGCCAGCCACCTTCTGTATCCATCATCAGATCAGGTCGATGGTACCATTATATTGAATTGTCATCCAAACTATACCTTTACCCAAAATTTCAGCTCAACCGGTCACCGGGAAGTGGGTCAAATTTAACTTGCAAGATTTGATTACAGACAGACAGACAACGGGACAGGTGAAACTAAATAAATGCTTGTAAAAAAGAACACCCTGTCGAGGAGATCCTATCTATATATACTACAGTATGTTGTGTTGCATTCTGTTGGTAAGGTACGGTGTTGTCGCGCTGTAGGTGTCCGACACCTCGGCATAATGCTGAGACAGCGACCGATCGACTGCTGCGAAGACGCACACAATAGGAGTCAATGTTATTATATGTTTACTCTCTTTGTATTCTGTGAGTATTTTGTGTAGTGAATAAACGTCCTCTCTTTAACTTACTTGCGGTATTGCATCTTGAGGATAGCCTCCGACATGTGAATGCGGAAGATGACTCCAGGCCGCAGATGTGCTTGGTACAGGTCCTTGGGCATCTCTACGTACTTTCTATCCTGTAGGTCATCAGTACAGTACGTAAGGTATCAGTAGGGTGGACCGCTTAACTCAGTCCTCGCTTGCGAGGCGCGCGGGTGCAGGGGTATGATGATGACGACACATTCCACCTATAGTGTACGTACACAACATTCACACGCACACTAAATCGCCGTAAATCGTTGGTGGCAAGTCCGACACCGCAGCGCAGGCCTTAGGCCTCTCACAGACTGGGGCGGCCTGAGGTGGCGGTCAATAGTAAATTTGACAGAGGGGCTACCGCGAAGTGAAAACGAACTTCGTTCGAGTATCTCCATCTCTGTCGCTCGAACTAGCAAGTGCAATAGAGAGGGAGATACACGAACGAAATTCGTTTTCGTTTCGCGGTAGGGCCTCAGCTAATGACAAGTTTACTATTGTCCGCCGCGGCCAGGCCGCGACAGTGTGACACAGGCTTTAAAGCACCCCTATGACATTATTAAAAAGTACAGCACCCATATGTACTAACGACATTCGACAACACAGCTAACTGACCATCCATGCACTTTGTGCATTGTAATAAGGTTCTATATAAATACAGGATGGTCAGTTAACTGTGTTGGCGTTTGTACAGTATGACCCTGCTTGCTGGAGATACAAAGTAAACCAACCTCGATTCCCCGCGGCGGCTCGTAGGTGTCGTAGCTAGGTTTCTTCTGTTTGCGCCTGCGGCGATTGCCTCGCGCAACTGGCACCTCGCTCGTCGCGCTGACGTTCGACTGTCAAGCAACTTCAGTTTTGGATAGTCGAGCTTTATTTAGGTTTATGTCACATTCAATCTGTGAAATTGATTTTAGTCCCACCTCATAGACAGATATGGTAGCTAGCTTCGAAATGGGAGAAATGATCCCCACACAAAGCTGGCCTGGTATTAAGGTAAGGTATTTTCACCATAAGTGGAAATCGTAGGTTTGTATTTAAGACGAATTATTTCAAAAAATTTAGGATTGATCTAGGAATTGACATACTTAGGCTATATATTGTCGCGCAGCTTTGCTTGAGTTCTTTGTACCCAACACGCGGGTGGAGACGCGCGGGTAGATAATTAGGATATACAGGGTGTACCAAAAATGGGGTGTGTAGGGCATAACAGGTATCGTGTTCTGATAACAAAAAACTGAAAGAAAAAAATTTTTGACTAGTTTTTTTTAACTTTTGTATTTTTTTTTATTTATTTTTTTATTTATTATCTCAAAAATGTACTTATGTGGTAGGTATACAAAAAATTTCGCCAAACTGAGATCAGTTTGTTGGCGAATAGTGCGCTCACATAAGTCGGTGTTTGTTATACCTACTGATGTGACACTTAAACTTCTTATCTAATGTTACTTATGTTCATTCAAGGTGCAGCAGAACCGTATGAGTATCTACCCTCTTCATCCCACGAAGGCAATGACCTTGACCTATATTATAAAGAGCCTAGGAATGCTATATTTCTCTGAGTGGGTCAGCTTCGTGAGTTGAAGTGGATAGTCATGCCAATACCTTATAACTAATAGGTATATATTATTATTATATTACATTACTTATCTATATTATCTAAAAGTGTTTCTTTTAGTTTTTTTTTGAAAACCTCTTTACTACTACATTCTTCTATTGTTGGGCTAATTCGGTTAAAAATCTTAGGTATTATGTTTTTCCGAGTTCTCTGGCCATAGTAATTGTTAGTATTATATTCTACATATCTTCTTTTTGTATTTGGCCTAAAGTTGCGTAACGATTTTTTACGTGTTTTAAATCTGTCATGGCCATAGTTTTCTAGGTATATTAAATATTTAACTTTGTCATGAACTGGTAAGATTTTTAACCTTTTATAAAGTAATTTATAGTTCTGTTTACAACTCATTTTGGTATGTTTATCCACCAATATATTTTTAATAATTCTAATTTGTATACTATATATCTTATCAAGGTAAGTTTTAAAAGTAAGCCCGTATGCATTTAAGCCGTAACTAATTACTGACTCGGCTAGCGAGTGGTATAAGGTGTGCATTATTTTCCTGTTAACAATATTTTTCAAACTATACAGTTTAACCATAATTGCCCGTAGTTTATTGCATACTATATCTATGTGGTTGGCCCAGCTGAACTTGGTATCAATGGTCAAACCTAAATATTTATATTTGTTTACAAATTCAATACTAGCACATTTACAGTTTAATTGGTTGTTATGTAAACAGTCATACGTGTGTCCTATTATGTTAATATTTTCGCTCGGGACTCGTAGGTACGGTGATTTAATTAACATACATTTTGTTTTTTCTATGTTTAGAATAATCCCATTGTCATGCGACCATTTAATTATGTTTACAAAATCAGTCTGGACACATTGTTCTAGATTTTTTACGTCCCTGTCTGCATATACCATACATGTGTCGTCAGCATACATATACGTCGAGCAATTCTTGACCACATTGCTCATGCTGTTCACATGCATAATATAGCCTACTGGGCCATAAATAGAACCGGTAGGCACGCCATAGATCACCTTGGCTTCGTCCCCGCTCCGTCCGTCGATCACAGTGGTCAGTGTCCTGTTCGATAAGTAGCTTCTGAGCAACTCGAGCGCCGAACCACGAACACCACATTCTTGCATGGCAACAATGAGCTGTTCGTGATCCAGCGTGTCGAATGCTTTTTTGAAGTCTATGTATAAGGTGAGTACATACTTTTGATTATTTAAGTGCTCATTAACCTCATCTGTGAACTCGGACAGTGCGGTTGCAGTGCTGCGCATACGCCTAAATCCGTGCTGGGTGTCAGATATTATGTTGTTTTTCTCTAAGTATTTACTAATCTGTGATACAATAACTTTTTCCACTATTTTATTTATGACTGATAGTATGGCTATGGGCCGATAGTTTGTGTACTCAGAGTGACTACCCTGTTTGTATATAGGTCTGATTATTGATTTTTTCAACAGTTCCGGGTAGGTACCTGACGAAACGCAGATATTTACAAACTTTGCCAAAATAGGACTTACACTCGGTTTTATAATTTTTAGATCTTTACATCTTATACCATCAATCCCCGGCGATTTTCTACTGCTTAACTTATCTATAATATTTTCTATTTCCGTGTTCGTCACCTTTTGATAACGGAATGAGACATCGCTCACATTTACATAGTTTTCTCGAATTAAGAATTTTTTATTACAGTTATGTTTGATGTTTTGAATTTCGGAGGTAAATGTTTTGGCAAAGTTTGTACACCGCTTCAATAGAAGTATTTTTACTTTTACATAAATATTTATTTATCACCTCGTCTAAGTTTGGTTTCACATTGCCAAGCCATTTATTTATTGTAGCCCACAGTTTTCTCAAATCATTCTCACAGTTTATAATTTCTGTTTGCATGTGGTTTTGCTTCGCTAAGAATATACATTTATTTGTTAGATTTCTAAATCTCGTATAATCTAATCTATACGTTACATTTTTAGGGCTAGACTTCCATTTTTTAAACAGTTCATCTCTACGTATTAACATATTTTCTAAATTTCTAGTTATCCAAGGTTGGGTGATTCTATTACTATTATACAATTTAACTTCTTTAGATTTATTATATATTGTGCTAAAGATTAGGTGGATTTTTTCGTACATCATTTTCGGGCATTGAATTTTATACACTTCCGACCAGTCTACTTTTTGTAATTCCGTTTTAACTAATCTATTATTGAGTACTTCGAGCGTACGGCGTTCCATGCCGTTTCCATTTCTAATTGGCCTGACTTTACCGGTCGCTGCACCCGTAGATATGCTGACGCCGACGATAGTGGTCCGACACCTTGCACGTGAGCATGTGCGCGCCGGCCGCCCGCAGGTCCCCGGCCGCGCGCACCCACACATGGTCGAGGCACGACGTCACGAGCTGCCCGTCCAGTATCTCCTCCCGCGTGCATTCGTTGATAACGCATTCTAGGGCGCGATCACACAGGACGGTTTTGTAGTTTTCTGTTATGTTATCATTTAATAGTATGTTTATATTTATGTCGCCTATTATGATGATGTTGTCCGTCCGTGGTATATTTCCTAATATACCATCCAGCTCCTGTATAAAACCAGTTTTGCTAGTACTTGGTGGTCTATATATTGCCAATATATGAAGTGGGTTCCGGAAGTTTCTAGTCATTATGTGTAATATTTCCGATGTACGTCCACGAGTGTTTAGCTTTTCTGTCAATCTCCATATGTCCGCATCCGATTTAATGTGTTGTATCTTCGCCTTTTCGTCTTTCTTGACTAACACTCTATGATTTTGTACCCAGATATACTTATATGTAGTCTTCAGGGAAGTTTTAGTATTCCAGAATAGAATTCGCATTTGTCTCGTCATGTTTTCGTTTATATAAACCATATGCTCGTTTTCAACTGACAGCAGGTCTTTGTTGGTGTACCTTGTCTTTCTCTTGCTGAGCCATTCATCTTTAGCCTGCCTGGACGCGAGCGTTACCACGACGGGGCGCGGGCGCGGCCGCGCGCCGGCCCCGCCGTCCACTTTTTCTCGCCCTACCCTCTTTGCGTTTTCTATTTCACTTGGATTTAGTTTCAGTTTCTCAGCAATTTTCATGACTGTTTTCTTCGTATCTTCCTTTTCTTCTTGTTGTAATCCTATAATCTCAATTTCATTCTCAATTTCCTTAGTTTCTAGTTGTGTGATTCTCTCTTCTAGGCTTTCATTCATTTTTTGTAGGTGGGTATTTTTGTTCTCCAACGCCGCGATCCTCTTTTGAGCACTCTCTTTAAATTCCAACATCTCTTGATATTGCTCTGAGTAGAAATCAACGGTATCCTTCAGTTCTTCTAGTTGACTACTCAGGTTGAAGATAATTTCAAGTTTTTTGTTCACCTCGCTGAGGACCGATTCCACCGTAGCCTTGTTCACGTCGATGGTCAGCTTAGGAGGTTGAGGTTTGGGACTATTTTCTCCTCGAGCACATTTTTCACATATTTCACTGGTTATAAACTGGTTCAGGTTAGGGACACATTTTTCGTCCTTTACATTGTATGACATCATCCTATTTTGGCGAAACAAAAAGTTTACATTGTTTGCACTGCACCATTTTTAACACTTTATACGTAACTAGGTCTATCGAGTATAGTATAACATAAGCGCATCGACACGACCGCACGCCGAGCGCCTTCGCGCGAATGTAGCAGTCAGTATGTAGCAGGTCTCCCCAGTCGACCAACGCTCCATACAAATGTAAAAAAAAAATCTTTTCGTTTTTTCTTTTTAGAACACGATACCTGTTATGCCCTTAATCGGTTACATCGGTACACTGTTGAGCCATCCCAACTGGAGAAGTACCACTAAGTAGCTTACAGAAACTACTTGCTCTGTAAGTACTTGTGGTGTTGTGTCAGTTGTGTGTCGTGTTCCTTTCCTAGTGGCGAGATAGGCCAGAGCTCCGGAAGATACGCTGTGACGAGAGTGAGGGATCTGCATTTGTCTCTATCTTTCTGCACAACCAACCCTCAAATCAATAGGAGGGTCGATAGTGGGCGGGATAAGAGCGTCCGTCTCGTTCTATCGAACGGTGACAGGCAGTGAAGGACGCTCTATCTTGTCACTTATCGTGATAAGGCCGACCATGATACGGGGTCAGATCCTGGAGTCGCGAGCGTCCATACGTTTCGGTATCTGTTTACCATCATGTATGCCTATTTTCCACCGTCGTCGTAGTATTAATATATATCGTCTCTAGATTCTAGCCTATTTGGCTGGCCGCAGACGCACGGTTTCCTGATTAGGTTTACGAATACGCAATGTAGATTCGGCAACCTGAATCCGCTTCTTTAATAGAAAATGTTTGACAAGGCTTCAAGACGTTCTTAGATTTTCCGAACGGAAAAAAACCTGCCGTTCGTTCCGAATAGCAGCCATGCGTTCGGGTAATAAGAACGGATAAAAACCGAATGACGTCATCCCGAATGCAGCTCCTGCACACATTTCGTTTCACTAGCCGCACACGAACGGAAATTTCGATTCAGAAACGCGCGAGCGCCGTATCCTGTAAAATTTGTAGAATTCATCTGGGTGAGCTCGCAACTTAGCTCTTTTAAGATAAAATTGACTCTGTTATCCTCCGAGTATTTAATGCGTTCACCCAATAACGTCGTTTCCTCTTCTCGTTTAACGCCAGTAAAAGCGCAATAAGTATAAAGTAATTCCTCGTCGTTCTTGTCCATACGTGCTCTCAAAAAAACGTCGCTCTAGAACTGGCAGAAAAAACCTAATGCTATTTGCATCGAACGTGTGAGCTTACGGCATTCCGAATCTACATTCCGTATTCGTTCGTAAACCTAATCAGGAAACCGTGCGTCTGCGGCCAGCCTTAACCTTCTAAGACCGCGTACAAAGATTTGTAAAAAATACCTATTGAATGCCAAAAAGTTCGCAATTCTTACACAAAAGTGTACTATCCATACTAATCCATACTAATATTATAAATGCGAATGTGTGTCTGTCTGTCTGTCTGTTACCTCTTCACGCTTAAACCGCTGAACCGATTGAGATGAAATTTGGTATGGAGATAGTTTGAATCCCGGGGAAGGACATAGGATAGTCTCTATCCCGGAAATCATCCCCTGAGGGGGTGAAATGGGGGATGAAAGTTTGTATCGAGCTACGATATAAACGAGTTCCACGCGGACGGAGTCGCGGGCAGAAGCTAGTGTATGTATGTATTTAAGCACTTTCTTGTACACAATAACAGGTTAAAGAATATACATGTCACACAATTGATCAAAGTACAAAGGAGAACTTATAACTATAAGGGATCTCTTCCAGCTAAGCATTGAGCATTTGAGAGGAAGGTTTTACTCTGGGTCTCTGGAGGTCAAAAGATAAATGAAAATATGAAGTAGGTACTTACTTCCTAACTCAGGGTAAAACTCGGCTTACCTCCTTCATCGGCGCGTCGGTGCCGGTGTGTCCGCGACGCCTCTGCACACGATTGCGTCGACGCTGCATCAATACAAATTGACTTTTTATAACGTTATTGTTGTAGTTTGCATGTAGGGGTTTTGAAATTTTCTAAACTAAGCTCATCCACTTATGCATTCACAATGGCATTGTGTCTAATACAATCCTATTATAGTCTGCTTTTGTTCTCGTAACCGCCTACTAGTTAGGGTCATTACGCTGGTTACGCGACCACCTTCGGTTAGCGACCACCTGAAGGAGAAGGTTTTTTCTATTGAAGATAACATCAATTCTACAGACCCTATTGAGACAATTACTTGTAAATGCATTTTTTTGTTGTTTTAGAATAGAAGTACTAAAAACCGAGAAAATATCCTTTCAGTTCAACAACTCAGCTAAGTGGTCGCCAATCGGCACATAAAATTAGGTGGTCGCTAACCGGCGAAATGACCCTACTTACAATAAAAGGATAGAACTACATTGTGTGGATATTAAATTTTCAACCTTATTCCTTGTTGAATAGGTTTAAAATGGTTTTAGAGGACAATAGCATTTTCAGCATTTGTTTATAGTTGAGATTTTCTGAACTGGACTGATCCTTATCTTCAGAACAATAGCATTCAAGTCTAACAATACGACTGTGTGGTCGGACGCGTGCCATTTTTTGCAAGAAAAAGGTTAGCGCCACATAAACAAAGGCTCTTCATGAGCTCAGTACAATGGCCGTTCATGAGCTCAGTTCAAATAATTTAAACTATACCATAATAAAAAACGTAACCATGAAGCAGCGGTTGGCAAAAGGCTGCCTGTTTTGTATGGTCAGGTACCTTTTGCCTCATAAAAAAAATCATTTGTATCAGACCACGCAATGGTCCATAGGTATTTTATTAGTAATAATCAACTTTATGAACTAAATAGTGTGGAATTGAATCAAATTTTACACACATTTTACATTCGTCAGCTACTTACTTGCTGACCGCTGATGTAATTCATCGAAGACTCGACTGTATAGAACCCGTTGAAATATAATTGGAAAGAAGTGTCATGGGAAATAGCCCGTTTACAGTCTTACACGCTAGATACAGTACCACCCAACCAGCAAAACTAAGTCGTATGAAAGTCGAGAGCACGTTCCTGTTTTCACTTAAAGCTGAGAAAAGGGTCTTTAAACTGTCGAGTAATAGATCTGTAAACGTTTACTCGACGCGATTTGGGCACAAATTACTCAGCTTAAGGTGCTATAATTGTCATATAATTGTCGAGTTAAGAGCCAAATGATGGTATAAAAGTCGAGACAAAGCGACATACAGCACCTTCAATGCTATAATAGCAATCATTTCACCGTTAGTCGACTAATATGTCAGTTGAAAGCAACGAAATTGCTTTTACTCGACTTAATAGTGCTGTGATAGCTACTTTTTTGCATTCACTCAGCTGTTTAGTCGATTGATCGCAACGAGGCGAGCTTAAGTGTTTGAAGTATTTATTTGCAGCTTTAATAAATGTGTGTTATTTGTGTCAGGAAATAGGAAAACAATTGAAGTAAGTACAAAACTATAGAACGGTAGCCATGTTCTTATAAAAAATATGTTTTCGGTGTTAGCTATTATTCGTGTAACATACTAAATTTCAATGCGAAATTTTATTTTTCGATTAACTTCCTTATATTTCTAGTTATTCTTTTAATGGGCTTCCTTATTTTCAAGGTATTAAGAAATTATTTATAAAATTATAATATGAAAAGGAATTGTTCCGCCATTATATAAGTATGTTTGCCATCTTACGACCTTTACTCGACTTTCAGTTGCAAAATAGAAACTATATTACATTTACATTACTATGTAGACGCCATTATAGACAATATTGGTCTTCCTTATTGCATACTAGCTTCCGCCCGCGACTTCGTCTGCGTGGATTCGGGATAAAAACTATCCTATATTTGAATCCAGGCTATAAACTATCTTCGTGCAAAATTTCATTCAAATTGGTTCAGCCGTTTAAAGCGTGATTGAGTAACAAACATCCAAACATCTAAAATTTCGCATTTATAATATTATTAGGATGATAAATCCTCTCTCTTTAACAAAGTACTGACTATACAAACGCACAGTGAATTTATTACACTGATTATAATCCATTTTCTAGACTATGTGAGCCTCTAACGTAAATTACGTAAACTCATGAAATTGCGGTTTGGTGCTGTAAAAGATTTCAAAGATCATTTATGCTACTTTTTGCTGCATGATGGCTTTAAAAGTGCATTTGAATTGCTGTAGGTGCTATAACAATCACTTTTAGAACTTTCTCTCGGCAGGTGCTGTAATAATGAATCGATATCTTTTATATAACACTGTGTTTAAATAGTAACTGAGATGCTATTTGGTCATATAAGCAGCTTTTTTACCATTATAATGCTTCCACGGGAACAATGTCGAATGACGGTGCTATAAAGACTTCTTCAGCAGCTAATTAGAAAATTAGAAGCTTTTATACAGCTAATTTAGAACTTGAAGTGGTATAAAAGTGAAATTTGACACCTTTATACAATAATTGGGTAAACGCGCTGTAAACATGTCGAGTAAACGTTTAGTCGACATATTTTTACGCCCAAAATGCGAAAATGATAGAGTTGAGTATAGTTCTTTTATACGACGATTTGGTATCTTTAACTCCTTTTTGCGACTATTTCTCGATCATTAGCTGTAAAAAGCTTTGCTTATACGACTGTTTTGCTGGTTGGGCAGCAGGTAAGCCAAGAAAGTGGTCTACCACTTTGCGACTTTATTAATTGTATATTAAGATCCTTCCTGGGCTGAGGGTAGGGTCCTTCGAACCAGATATTATTATTAGTAATTCCTGTAGCGTGGAAATACCTCGCTGATGTTTATACAAGATCGCGAGTCACTAAGCTCCTTTCCACTCATTGCTGTATGAGAGGGAATGGACTTCAGTCCCCTGGCTGTATTTTTTAGCGCTAGAAATTGTACCAAGGGTGGTACACCTCGACATTCTTTGTACCGCCACAAGGTAGGTAATAGTAGATTGTATGACAAGGGTCTAAAATACGCCATACTACCACGGAGATTTAGGGGTAATAATAGTAGAAGTGAAAAGTAGAGTGTACAGCTCAGTCCCCTATTTCACCAACTTGACAATTGTCACCTAACACTGACAATTCGCCATACATTTATTTATTTATTTAGTTTTAATTATATAGTATGGCTGATTATATATCTCTACTTCAAAGAGTTCAGTTTTTAAGTACGCTACCGCGTCTAATACATTGCTTGTTCTAGAAGTTAAGGTGGTCGCTAGGGTACTTGTGGATCCAGCAATGTACTCTTTTTCTTTCACTCTACTTTTCACTTCGACTCCGAGAAAATATTAAAAACAAAGGTAATCCATCCTTATCAATAATAAAATCCACGGCGAAAAGATTGTCTAATTTGGCGCCAAGTTTTTTAATAAGCTGCTTTGACACATGATACATGATATTGACACCACGAAAAACGCCTGACTACTTATCTATAGACGCGTCCAAACGACCGAACGTGGTGGACAGCGTATAGGTTTAAAGCTCACGCTTGAACCTTTGGACGCGGCTATAGACGGTCACAGGCATTTTTTTTAATGATTGTGAATTAGGGAGGAATAGATCATTAAAAACGAAATGAAATGAATTCTGTTTCATGATTGGTCGATATTCACTCGGTATTATTAATATCTTTAATTAGATTTTTTTAACAGCCCATATTTGACAGTCAGAATACTACATAGTTTTAGGTATGCAAAAGTCCATAAATGCAGTAAAGTTGTGTGATTGCCATGTTGCCGAATTTTATTTAGCAAGCATATAAAGATTAATAAGAATGCCTGAGATTTGGCTCTACGAAATATCTCATTACTTTTACCGGTGGAAGATTTTAGAGACGGCCTCTTTTATACATGGACGACATCTGAACGCATGCGCTATAGATCCTGCGTGTTGGGAGGAGCAAGCTGCAATCAGGTCGTCTTGGCGATCTACCATCTTTAGTAAGGTCAAATCCTTTGAACAAAACCACTTTTAACCACCTTAGACACAAAACGCCAATTGCGAAAGGAGAGGCCTAAACATTCCTACGTGTACACCTAAACGCAACTGGCCAACTCTACTGTCCCCCATGTAATAGGGTTTTTAAGAGTAAGTTTGGCCTAGCCAGCCATATACGAAATGAGAGAGAGCTTACAATAGGGCAAATCCGTAATTGCTATGGTCGCCGTCATCGAAATCATGGAAAGTTTTTTATGGGATAAAATACTGTCTTTAAATAAAACATCCAACAAAATTCGCCACAATTTATTGCCAATTCACTCCTCAACGTCTTTCGGTTCCGTGATGGAGTCTACAAACACAACAGAATTGCACTCCGTAGCATCACATTGCAGCATTGGAGGCACCTCAACCGGCGTCACCGAATACTCGTCTCCTATTACATATGGATTGCCATCGATCCACAGAGCATCGAAAAGACAGTAGATGTGTACTTTAATAGTCATGTAGCTTATAAATTTGTAGATTCTCCCCCCGCATTCACCTAGATGTTCCTTGATGCTCTTATCCGTCTTGTACATGAGAAGCAAGTTGTGGAACTTCGTGATTTCGTCCATAACCACCTTCTTTATCAGATTAGTGTAGATTATATCAGATTCTATATGCCGTTCCGGGTCTTCGTACATGCGCTGCTTGATTCTAAGTATGGCGTCGGACATTCTAACACGGAAGATGACGCCAGGGGACATCTGTTCAGGGAGTATTGCCGGTTTTTTCGTTGAAGTGGAGAATTCGATAATTCGGTCTTTCACAGGTTCTGGGTAGACGTAGTGGTGGGGCCGCTCTCTTAATTTCGGGCCTTGGAGGGTGTTGAAGCGGCGCGTTCTCTGCGTACAAAGAAGCTTGTCAGTGGCTTGTCGGGAACGTGGCCGGACTGTTAGAAAACAGCTGAAGGTTTGAGGTGTTTTATAGGTATCATAAACTTCAAATTCACGTCGTTTCCATTAGTTGGTTAGTTTTACTTTCATAAACACTATTACACTTAATTCACTTCAATTCTAAAGCAGCGCTGTAATTGGTAGGTACGACTACAAGCTTCGAGTGAAGAGAGGTGCAGAAACAGTAAGTACCTACACCTTTGCACAGTGGATCTGATAGATAGATCTGAGATACGAAGATCGCACTAGACCGGGGTGTGCCACAAATAATTGGATTCGTTTCTGAACATATATAGGTACCCCCAGGGGGCCCGCTTCGTCGCACGCATCGTCAGTCCACAGACGGCCTAATTTTTCAAATGTGTTAAGTATGTCTCTATTTTGATATTTAATATATTAATTATTTTTTAAAATTTTCATATACAGTTTTATTATTCTTTATTTAATATGTCACCTTCAACACAACAATACAACAATAATTTTTGTTGCGACTTTTGTCACGTCGTCGTATGAAATGTACTAGACGTAACGCGGCCTTATACGAGTCAAGCAAACCTGTCGGCACTTGAACGGATATTGGGCATGCATGAAGCGTATAAAGATAAGGAGACCCTACACGGGCCGATATCGGCAAGACTGCATGCAGGCCGCCGCGTGATTCGGCTCGACACGTGTCGGAAACACGGCGGCCATTGGCTGGCTGGGATCAAGGTCACTTCATTCTAGGTTTTCTGTGACCTTGCTTGGCAGTCCTGCCAATTTCGCTCGTGTAGCGTCTCCTATAAGCCGTTTTAGTACGTAACAGTCTGGATAGATGGCGTACCTTGGCGCGTCGTTTAAGCCGGTTATGCTCCGGAGCGTCCTCAGCCAGCTCATCGCCCTTCCCGGCGATGTCGTAGGGCGCCCAGGGCTCCGCCGGCCGCTCTAGACCTTCTGCCAGGCCCTGGAACAACCATCGAAATATAGTAACAAGCCAGAATACACAGTCGCTGTGGCCGAAATCGGTCAGGACGACACCATCAACATCATCATACTTAGTATCAACAGTTTACTGTAAAATTTCATCTGTGTAGGTACTTGCAAGGAAAACAAACAGATTTTTGTATTTTCGTGTTTTTACGCACATTTAATAAGTACCTAATAATCACGAGCACGACCGCGTCGCGTCGCACAATAACCATCAAGAAACATTCGTTTGTGTCAAGCAAAATTATACCTTCATATGCGGAACTTTCTTAGACGACAAGAAGTTCACAGGATGCTCGTAGATATCATCTTTTAGCTGCAATCAGAAACATTTCTGTGTTTTGGTGACAAATAAATAAATTTCGTTAGTTCTCAATTAGTAAATGATGCTAGAATCTAGATAAGTATACCTAAATAAGTCTATTTCCTGGAAGTTAAAGATGTGGGAAAAAGTTGAAAACAATTTTAGTGGTAGGCAGAATCCATACTCTGCACGGCTATCACAAGACGGCGCGCGAGCTCTCTCGATTTTTCTCACACTATTCGTCTCTCTCTTATTAGAAAACTTAGAAAGAAACGTGAAGTGCGA
Organism: Epinotia bilunana; assembly: GCA_947049275.1. Lineage (NCBI taxonomy): Eukaryota > Metazoa > Arthropoda > Insecta > Lepidoptera > Tortricidae > Epinotia > Epinotia bilunana. The sequence continues at coordinate 5,751,444 of OX346276.1, read as the reverse complement.
GAAAAATCGAGAGCTCGGGCGCCGTCTTGTGATAGCCGTGCTAGCCAAAACAGTTCCTCTAGGTAAGTAGTATAATAAGAACAAAAAGAACGGGATTCGATCGTTTAGATCACTTAGGAACTCAACACAGATAGGTAGGATCTCTTCGTACGTCTGTCTGTTAAGCAATACCACCTCAGCGCTTCAGATACTGAACCGATTTTGATGAATGAGGTATCAATCGATTCGGAATTAATATATATTATTATTATTATTAATATATATTATTATTCAGCTACTCGGAGCATATGCTCCGAGTAGCTGATAGTGATGACGATGAGTCAGGACACGGTGTTATGAACTTGTTAGGCCTGTTCTTGAGAACTCTTGGAGGTATTTATAAACATGTTCACGTTTTTAGGGTTTAGTAGGCAAACTTTCCTCGCCAGACGTTTCTGCTCGGTAAAAAACACATTGAATAAGATACATACACTGTTGAAATTGAAGCCGAAACTGGGCTCGGGATCCGCGCATACTGCACTCAGCAACTGCAACGTTCATTAATCTTAAAGTGCCTGCTACACGGTTGCCAACACGCCCCTCCGACCAAGCGACCTTGGTCCGCACCGACCGTGTAGACAGTAGTTTGCAAAATTTCATACTACAGCGGTCGGTGCCGGTGTAGCACATGCATAAAACGTCTTTTAGACGACCTTGGTCCGGACCGATCGTGTAGTTGTTTGCTGCAAAATTGCATACGTACATCTAATCTACACGGTCGGCCCGGACCAAGTTCGTTCGGTCGGAGGGGCTTGTTGGCGACCGTCTAGCAGACGTTTAAAAACATATAGTAATAGGTAGCTATATGGAATGTACAGAAAATAACATCAGTAGGTATTGTCGACATTTATCTATATTTAATATTACTCGTGGCTCCGTGAGCTGTAGAAATCGAGATCCTGGCTTCTAAAAAAATTTAAAATTTCGAAAACACGGAAACGGCAAAAAAAACAGAGAAATGTCTGAGATGGTTAGATTGGTAAGTTTATATGAAGGGTGCGATTCCCGGAACTACACATCCGATATCAAAAATCCTTAAGTACATCCAATATCATTATTTGTACTTATAACAAGGTCCTTTAGGAAGGACATAGGCTAAGGACTATAAGGAATATTTATAAAGGCTTTGTATTACACAGGCAAATCCGCGCGGGCAGCTAGTGTATTATAGAGAGGTAAAGTTTGTAAGATGTAAATTTGTATTTTATGCTCGTTTGCTCGACTTGGAGGCTCCCAGATAGATGTACCTAAGGAGTCATCTCCGAAACCAAAAATTCGATTGAAAAAAGTCTTTCAGCAGCACGTGGAGGAGCATGTTTGTCCCGCATCCCTTGGAAATGTGATTATCCAACAGAGCCAACAAAGCTGTGCGAGGGAGCGGAGAGGACAATAATGTCACCAACTGGAAGAGGTGCGTGGGCGAGGCTAGCAATGCTATAACGCTAGTATAGACGCGGGCGGCTTGCACTTATTCAATACTAGCTTCCGCCCGCGTGGACCCGGGATAAAAACTATCCTATATTTTAATGCAGGCTATAAACTATCTTCGTGCAAAATTTCATTCAAATCGGTTCAGCCGTTTAAGCGTGATTGAGTAACAAACATCCAAACGCACCCAACGTACTTTCGCATTTATAATATATTCAGTATTCAATATTCAATACTAGCTTCTGCCCACGACTCCGTCCGCGTGGAAGTCGTTTATATCATAGCTCTATACAAAGTTTCACCCCTCATTTTAGGGAAGTGGGGGGGTTAGAAAGAGACAAAAAGTAGCCTATGTCACTCTCCATCCCTTCAACTATCTCCTCTTAAAAAAACACGTCAATTCGTCGCTCCGTTTTGCCGTGAAAGACGGACAAACAAACACACACATACACTTTCCCATTTAAAATATTAGAATGGATTAGCTTCCGCCCGCGATACAAACTATCCTATATATTAATCCAGGCTATAAACTATATTCGCGAAAAAAAATCATTCAAATCGGTTGATCCGTTGAAGCGTGATTGAGTAACAAACATCCAAACATCTAAACATCCGAGGATCCAAACTTTCACATTTATTATAGGTATAGTACATACAAAGTTGCATCGAAATAATATACCAGAGTCATCCAGCGACGGATAGATTCGACTAGCGCAACGGAAGTAGTAACATAATAACAATAACAGGAATAGTAGGTAATATTCACAAATGGCGTTGGTAAATCTGATTTCATAATAAGTAATTTGAGAAATATCCAGGAAATATAAAATCATAATCTGAATCTTCTGTCATAGATCGAAACGGTTCCCAGATCTCAAAACTTGCTACTTAGTTCCTTAGACTGATTGAACGCAATCGGAGGGCTCTTTTTGAAAACCGAGCGGGCGCAACTCTGGTTAGCGTACCTTATACCCACAGTGAAATCGTTAATCGAAAGGATTTCGTTACGAATTGATCAACTAGAAATATTTCCAAATATGTACATTATTACACTTACCAATAGCCCACAGAGCTTCAAAAACATGACTTTCAGCCGGCTGCGGCCTACAGCGAATGCCGTATGTGCGCTGTTAGGAATAGTTTCCTAGTGTTAATTGCTTGTTACCATTTTAATTGATTTGGTTTATTGACTCGATAAGTCTGACGAAAGTTAACAACCCCCGTTAGTATATAAATTATATGTATATATAATATCCTAACTAGCAAGGCAGGCAGGCTCCCGCCCCTTTCGAAATGACTATTTATTCTGCATCGCGCTGTCGATGTTTCTTGAAAGGAAAGATGTGTGGTCATTTTTCCATACAAACATTCTCGACTGTTTCCTCCGAGGTTTTTTTTACCGTAGATTAATGATTTTTTGAAATAAGTGTCGTTGTGTTTTGCTTTTTGTGATATCCTTTTTAGGGTTCCGTAGTCAACAAGGAACCCTTATAGTTTCGCCATGTCCGTCTGTCTGCTTAGCTCAGTAACCATTACTACTAGAAAACTGTGATTCGGCATGGTTATATGAATCAATCACGCCGACAAAACAGTACAATACAATTTGGAAAATGATTTTTTTAGAGTATCTACCCTAAACCTAAAGCGGGGATGTATTTTTTTTTCTCATCAAACCCATGGTGTGGGGTATAAGGTATATTGGATAGCTCGTTCAAAAATATTATGGGTTTTCTAAAACCATTTTTCAAATCAGTAATTCGTTTGCGAGATATTGGGCTTTAAAGCCCTAATTTTAGTTAGAGTCATGTGTTCCCCCCACCCCCCGCTGGCTAAATGGCTACTACAGGGGATGTGAAAAAATTCTTGGTAGGTAGGTTTATTGAAACTTAAATAATTTGGCGGTATTTTAGTTCATTTAGAGGAATCTGTTTATTAATTGATAATCCACGAATAATTTTACTTAATTAAAAATTTTGTATATCGTTGTTAATAAAATATTTTTTAATAAATTTAATATTTAAAAATTTAAAATGGAAATTAAATCAGATCAAGATGCAGATTATAGTTAAGAATATAATGGATTACAATAAATTTATTTAAATGGAAATTTAATTGAAATATTAAATTAAAGGTGGATTTAAATGAATTTAAATGGAAAACTTAACAAGTAGGCTTAAGTAGTTACCGAGTAATAGTCGACCAACTTAGTGTGTAATTGAAAAGGCCAATTTTCGTACAAATTCGGCCGACGCAACCGCACCGCACGTCGATATAACTAAGACAGACAGGCAACTACGGAACCCTATACTGCGCGTGGCCCGACACGCACTTGGCCGGTTTTTCATATTCATATTCATAGTTTATTGATAAACTATGAATATAAATATGATATACTTAATACAAACCCGTCAACAATAAGCACAAAAATCTAAACAGTACGACATTTAATATTTCCTTTTTATATAGTTTCCAAAATGTTTAAAGATAAAGATAAAATCATTTATTTGTCCAACATGGGTTACAGGATGTTGCAGAATTATGGTCAGTTTCACTATGTGGCGCCTTACGGCTTACCAAATGTTGAGCATGCGTGTCAAAGTCACTATCATTTATATATTCATACAATCGTAATATCATACAATAGAGTACAAATGTCTTTATTTACGAAACAAGAATGATTAGGTACCTACATAAAAATATCCGCAACGCCTGCTTGGTTAAGTCTCGAAGGAATATATATAATAGTCGAAAACGAAATCTCGATTGTTGCACACGAAACTTATGTTCCAGCGCCACTTTTATAACTGTGGGTAAATAAAAGATCGACATAATGTGATATTGCAGTGATAGGTTGCTAGCCCATCACCCACAACACACTTCAACGCTGCTCCCTTAGTCGACTTTTACGACACCCACGGGAAGAAAGAGGGTGGTGAAATTCTAACCTGTGTGGTGTCGGGCATAATATTTCAAATAAATAATTTATACAATTTCTTTATTTAAGGTATAGAAGTGTAAAACTGAAGTATAAAAAGGTTAACTATACGCTACTATTTACTAACTTATAATACAATTAAAATAACAAAACAGTACATAACTAATTAAAAACCAACGGCCATCGGTGCTACGTGCTATGTACCCCGACCACATGGTATCCGCCCGCGTATATACCATGTAGGTAGGTACCTCATTAGTTTATTAAATTAGTAAACAATTACCATATTTACACAAACAAAAATCATTAAAAAATTGGGCAATTACAGTGAAACTAAAATAAAATAGAATTACATCGACGTTTAAACACTTCGTAATCGACACATTGCCATCACTACGACCGCCGAGCTTTATTACCCTTGCCTCGAGTTTTATGACCTCATCCGACCCAAGTCGGGCCTAGCTGAGTTTCTTGCTGGACTCTTCTCAGCTAGGCTAGGTTTTAGCGAACCAGCGATAAAACTCCAAGTAGTTCGGCACCACTCACACCCCAGATTCGGTTGATACCGTTCAACCAATCTCACTGGAGCGCAAACTCGTAGTGTTCCAGTGTATAAACTTCCCCGCGTGGTCGTGCTCAGTAATTTTTTAGGTAGCGGACGAGTATAATAGCTGGCGAGTTACGTGCAATTTTTTGCCAGTCACTTCTCTGCGGCTCCGATGGTGGGTTTACTAGTACTCCAGGCAAAATACGGTTTTGAAAAACATTAATTTATAATAGCGTTTTTTTTGTTGATTTCATTTTAAAATTTTATTCTAAGATGATTTATTCAAGAATCCGGCAAACTTTCCACCCGGAAGTAATTATGTAGCTTTAAATGAAGCATGCATTGTGTTTTTTTGTACGATTTATATTGAATATTATAGAGCAAATGTAAATGAACCAAAATAAAGACAAACATGTTTATTAATATTTTTTCTGACTTTTTAGAAGCTAGTTAATTTATCATTTTTTTGATGTCTGAAATTTTGTCGGATTTTGTCGCTGGCTAACTATTTAATTGATAATATATCCGTTACACATCAAAAAGAAGCTATTATAAATTATTTCCAAAATTGACATTTTTTCCATACAAGTTGTCAGTTCATTGACTGGACTATAGCGACAGCCTCCCAAACAAGAAAAAAAAACGTCATTTCCCCGATTGATTCTATCGTCAATTGATAGTTAATCCAGCATCTTAACGAAATAAAATGTCCAGGGCTGTATAGTGGTGGAAATTCCGTCAGCTGGTCACACGAACATGTTAAAATATATTCCTATTATAAGTACACGCGCGGTTAAAGCGCGATACTTGGCCATGCGCTTTAAAGCTGATTAACGCCTGCTATGAAGTGCAGACGCAGACTATAAGGAATCTCGTATCAATAAAACACAGGAATACGGTAAAATAAAAGTGTAATCAAATTCAACACTGTTAACTCAATTTATCTCTATAGTTGTCTAGAGCGAGAAAGCTCGAAGGGCTTTAGTTTCAAATGTGTTCGTAGAACAATCGCGGTTTTTGTATGTCAGGTGCATATAACCGCTAAACTTCAATAGTGTGTCCTAAGTAGTTATAATGTTTTTGTAGGTACCTATACAAGTATTACGAGCTGAAATAACTATTAGGTATTCTATCTCTTTAGAAAAGAATGATTACAACTATTCTACATTTTATTAAACACTTAAGTATCAATTATTTCTTAACAACCATTTTATATCATAATTTGAATAATTCAAGACACGAAAGTACAATTCATACCTATTAGGTAGATAGATAAATAAGAGCAATCATAGTTTACCTTTTTGAAATGATCTGGAACTTTTGTAGTATCTATCGGAAGTTGTCTGGAAGAGATCGCTCTTAAGCGATAAGATCGCCTGTATGCCTCTGCTTATATTAGCTGTGTTCTGTACAATGCCGGATTAAGACTACTTGATGCCCTAAGCGGTCGCGGGAGTCCGCTGGATGCGGGTGGCGCAGGACCGGTCATTGTGGCACTCTTTGGGGGAGGCCTATGTCCAGCAGTGGAAGTCTTTCGGCTGATATGATGATGATGGTGATGCCCTAAGCTTCTTAAACTTAAACCCCCCCTTATCCAAAAGCATTTTGTTATGCTTGTTCTAGGGGCCCCCAAAACGTGGTGCCCTATAAGCAATTGCATAATTTGCTTAATGAATATCTGTCCATGGTTCCGCCCTGTTTTTGTACTATCTACTATTGAGGTTTGTAAGTATTTGTAACATAAGTTTACTTCTCTGTTGGATAATAGCGTCGCAACAGTGTCAGAGGGCAACTAGAGACTAACTTATGTGGCTCGTATTGTATTTTACCTTGGTAGACCGCTTAACTCAGTCCACGCCCGCGCCCCGTTATCGTCTTACCGCCGCTCCCGTGGAGCGTCCATATAAAATGCATTTGTTTTATATGGACGCCTTACACTTAGTGGTCTGCCTATAGGTAATATCATTGCAAGTCTTCAAAGATTAGGCCGAAAGCAATCATCGTTGTTTTTGGAAAGTACAAGGAACATATGAATCTTATGATTGACTCGCGTCTGCGGGATAAATGCTGTAGATGCAAAAACGTCATTTGTAGTGCCGAGAAGCGAAATCGCGCCGTTGAAAACATCAACTCTACAGTAAGGTTAGCAAGACGCCGCGCGATCTGTCGAGAGAGATCAACCTTCTCTTTCTAAGCGTTTTAATTAGAAAGAGACGGATAACCCCCTCCCCACCCCCGCCGCGAGACAGCTCGAGCTTGTGCTGACCGAGTTGTTCATAACCCATAAGGCAAACACTTTTAACGAGTGGGTCCCACAGACCCAAATAAAGTATAACCGAATACGGCGTCGAGGCAGACCACGCAGGAGATGGCGAGACGAGCTTGACGTCTTTGACCAAGACTGGTGGGAGGCTGCCCAGGACAGGGATATGTGGAAGAAAAAGAGGGAGGGCTTTGCCCAGCAGTGGGACACTCAAGGCTCATAAAAAAACAGGGCATTTGAGCAATAATATGAAAAAGTTATTAGTAATTCACTCACAGGTCACTTTTAAAACAGTGATTCTACAGGTTCAAATGCGCCAAATGTAGACTTTTGTTCACATTTTTAACCCCCTTTTAAAGGCTATCTTCTAAACATGTTAGAAGTTTTTTAAAACTGTCCTGTTATCTCTTGTGTAACACAATAACAGCAAGAAGTAGTTGATAAATACACATACATACAATCACAAAAATGGGGTGTGCCTATTCGATAGCGCATTGCAATTCTAAATATGCATTTGTTTATGGTTTTTATTTTTTTTACTTTTGTGTACATTAATAATTTGTTTTATTTAACATTACATTTGTTTTTGTTGACATTGCCCGTGTATTTTAAGTCATATGAAGTATTTTTTTATTGGTGATCAGATCAAATAACAATAAGTTGCTTGATTAATGGTTTTCTCATTACCTACTTAGTCCGAAAAGGTTTCGAATGGAATACGACATGTAATGCGTTTGCTTTACCTACGAACACACAGACAGTCATACATATCATATACATACCTACGTATACATGGTCCAGTGCATGACAATCTAACCGTGCTGCTCTCTTTTTAGCATTACATTTTTGTATTTTTTTACAAAATAGTTAACATCGAGTCTATTCAGTGTATATTTTGAAAAACTGTGCATACAAAAAATACGAAGCTATGCCTATTTAAGCTACTTACTACTTATATAATACTTATATCATAATATAGGTATAGATATTAGCTGACGAGTAATAGGACCACATTTATAATACGTCAAATGACATATAGCTTTTTTGCCCACTGTAGGCCACATATTTGAACATATACACATATATAGTCAGTATATATGAATAAAAATAATATATAAAAAGGTCAGTCAGTCCGTCCCATATAAAATAAAAAGAACATAAAATACAGCGTCATAGTTTATTGAAAAACTTCTTGCATAAAAACATTTTCTTAGCATCAGATCTAAGCGTTGTACTTATAAAATAAACCTTGAGTAGTTTGCACAAAAATTTCGTTTTTATTATAATTGGTGCAATTTATAATCGTCAAATGTATAAAACAGTATATACCGTCAGGTGACGACCAAAACTCACTAAGTAACAAATACCTACTTAAATCAATGGTCGTATCTCAATATCGACTACGTACCGAGATACGAGGTTTTGAAGAGCAGTGACAGTTTTGATAGTGACTTTTGGTTGTCAACAGGCGATACAGTACATCCATCCGTCAAACAAGATTTTATTGAAAACACGTGGGTTGGAAAACCTTTGTCCAAACACTCAGGCGAACAATTTTCTTCATAAGAAAATATGACGATTGTGACTTACTTACGTTAATATTGTTCTTCAATAAGTTATTTAAAAATAAAAAATCATTTCCAACAACGTTGATTTCTGGAATGGACAGCGTGTTGCCTGTTGTTCACTGTTTAAAAAAAAACTGTTTCTTGATTCATGAAACGCACTTCCTTAAGCATAAAACGTTCTCTGCTCTATTTCTCTAAAAAGAATAATGAAAATATGCAAAGGTATAGTAATTTTATAGACAGTGTATCTCAAAATGCATGCTGTGAACATATATACATAGATGACAGACTTCAAATGAGATCCCTTACAGGGATAAGTTCGCCTTTGTACCGACTTAACCTTCTTTGTCTGTATTTTTACCCGTGTCTTGTGTACAATAAAGTATTTGAGCATGTATTTAACCATAATTCAACCAAAACTAAATATGGTTTATCGATTGAAACAGAAGTAAAAACATAACCCTCCTCTCCTTCGGCAGTCAGGTAAAAACGCGTAAGAATATTTTTTCTTTAAACAATGAACGGCAATAATATAAAAGTATCTACCGTCTTCACCATAGAGTCAAAAACTGAAATAACGGTCCACACATTCAACTAGACAACTCTAACAACTTTATTTTATATTACTAGAATTATCCAGTTGGATATCACACCGAAGCACTTATCCACATCCGACAGCTAACAATTACACATACTAACCCCATAAATACTTAACTAATTATTTATATAGTTCACATCCACGCCTCGTTCCAACAAAGTTTTTAAATCCATCATTAAAATATTTCATATAAAATCATAATTATAGAACCCGAACGTCTTTCGGTAGCGTTGCAGCGCCGTCCCGATAAAGTTTCAGGAATTTATAAAATAGCATGTCTATAGGAACCGCAAAATCAACGAATGAAAGAATGAAAGTTGGTTGAGTTTGTGAACACCATAACATAGTACGTAATGGCACCACACTGAGGTTATTAAACGTTGTATAACATAGTGTTATAGCACTACGAAGTTATTCTCGACTTTTGGCACTAGTTTATGAAAGCGACTGCCATCTGACCCTCCAACCCCGAGGGAAAACTAGACCTTATTGGGATTAGACCGGTTTCCTCGCGATGTTTTCCTTCACCGAAAAGTTAACGGTAAATATTCCGTACATAAGTTCCGAAAAACTCATTGGTAAGAGCCGGGATTCGAACCCACGACCGCCGCTTGACAGCCGCATGCCTGAACCACTAGGCTAACGTAGCTATGCAGGAGATGTTGAAGCAAAGTGGTTAATGTGTAACATTTTATAAGCTCTGTGTGGGCACCATAATTCAGACATTTGTTCTTTCAGCGCATTTATATACACTAATCACTATACACCTTAAAATGTGTATTAAATCAATCGATATTAATATTAATTTTAATGTTTGTCAATTTTCTAGGTGTCGTTACAATTTGGTGCCCTGGTGAATCTTAGACGGCACCTCACAACGCTCCCCGTTTTCATTCAACTCAAAATTACCTCACGCGCTTTAAACAATAACCAACAATATACTCAATTTTTTGTTGAATTATCTATTGATAATTTCATGCTTGAAGACTGAAAAACGTAAACAGAATAGTGAGTATCATATCAAAATCAACTAGTTGTAATAGTAATCAGGTATTGCAAATTGACTACTAAAATATTAATTTGATCTGCTGCTATTTAATAAAATTGCTTTATCGAATTCGTTTTAACTCTTCGTATGACTCGACACTGGTGACACTCGAAAAATGTGTAACCCTTCAGCACCTTAGGGTATATATCTATAGAGCTATACGGTTGCCATTATAATGGACGGAAAGGCAGCTAAATTAAGAACTGGTCTTAAAATAGCAGACGGCTTACCATAAACAACCTATTTAACTTGGGCAGGTCATAGTTTATTTGTCGCAACCTCATATTAACTCAGTTGCGGCAAATAAAGAAAAATGGAACTATGACAAGGACAATGAATGATCCCGTTCTGTTACACTTATGACATTTGTATCTACCGTCTCGATCGGTCGTGGTTATTATTACCATAGCGCTCTAAGTTCAGCACTGTCAGTGTCGAAGCATCGGAAAAATCAAAGTGTTACCAGTTAAAGCGCGTCAGGCAACATCGACCCTCTATACTCTTTAGTTGAGAGGAGACATGTAGGTGATGTCGTCCCACGGGTGACGGTAGAGGGGTTGCTTCATGCGCTTCTGGTCGAGGTAGTGGCCGACGAGACCGATGGTGCGGCCGAGTACGAAGAGAGCGTTGATGGAGCCCATGTTGATGTAGTTGTTGCCCTCCTCGCTGCAACAAAAACAATCGTTAGCAATCGTTAATCGTTATCGTTCATTTATTGAATGGCGAACGAGGATCTCCGACTGTACTGAACATGTCTGTTCGACGATAGCTCGAGTGTCGATGATCGGAACGTCTTGTAATTTGATAGAATTAGTGCGCAAAAAAATTTTTAAAAGTTGGAAAATAAAAAGTATTTTTTGCAAAATATGATGCTACAGACTTGCTAAAAATTCAGTTCGCACGCTCGTGTTCTGGTGGTCGATGGGTACAAAAGCGTGTAATTCTTTTTTATGGGATGAATTCGCCGTTTGATGATATTTTGTTATTATAGTCCGTAAGCCCGCTCTCATAATGCCTACGTCTCCTGTCTGACGTCACGATAAAATGCATGGCACACGGTCGGAAAAGTTGTGCCTCACTTTAAATCATTACAACTATTAACTCTACCATCCCTCTACATTTATGAGTGCTGTATTTTTGTAAACCTCAACCCCGACCTGTTTCAAAGGAAAGAAGCAGTACAAGGACTCTGCCTTCGCCCAAGAAACCCTGGTGTGCATTTTGGAATGTGTCAAACTAGCCTAATGAAAAAAAGTATTCTAACAATGGGTCCAAAGCTATTTAATAAATTACCAGGTGATATAAAAAATAAGAACCCAAGTAAATTTAAATCTTTGTTGTTTAAATTTCTTGTGGAAAAATGTTATTATAATATTCATGATTACCTTAGTATTAATTAAATCTCTAATAGACATAATAATTATACTGTTACACTTGACATTTCGCAATTTTATTCTGTTTTAACTGCTTGCTTACTATTTAATATCATTAGTATTTTTAGGATTAAGTTTGTGACATTGTATTTGTAATTTATCGTACGCCGAAAGGTACATCATGGTTGTTCCATTTATAATACCTATCACCTGTACATAACCTACCTATGATGACGAAATAAATGATTATGATTATGATTATGATGATTATGATTATATGTACGAGGATCAGAAGATTATCACACCTAAAATTGTCCGGAAGTTTGAGAAAAACTTTCACTTCCGGTCAAAATCTTAAGGGCATATTTACGTCATGTGACATCAGTACGATACACGTGGCATCATTTAACCCTTCAATGGTACAGAGAGTAAACATAAGTCTGTCAGTCCTGAAATGGCCGAAAGTACGGGATACCTTGTCCTACGTCATGTGACATCTTAACGAATATTATTTCGTGCCAATTTTAGGTACGATAATCTTCTGACCCTAGCTCAGCACATTTTTTTCGAACGTGTGCCATGCATTTTATCGTGATGTCATGAGACGTAGGCATATTGGGAGCGGACTTACGGACTTGACTCAGAGCGTTAGTAAGGAGGACCAAGTCTACAAACATACTAAGGGTGAGTTGCACCAAACCGTCTGCAATCGTAAGCGATGTACGTTAAAATGAAAAGATTGGCAAGTTTGTATGGAATGACAGCTGCGGGCGCCATATTTAACGTTGATCGGTCTGTAATCGTAAGTTGGTGCAACCCGCCCTCAATCTCAAGAGTTGACGTAGGCACTTAGACAAGGGGCACCGACTGCTATCTCTCCTTCCATATTATGAACTACTACTTACTTCAGCGTGGAGTTTGCAGGAGACTTGGTGCCGTAACCCAGCATCCATAGTATTTTTGTTTTAACAAGCTACTCACATGGTGAATAGGTCTTCAGCTCGCGGACGCCAGAGTCGGGGTTGTTGATGGACTTTATTCTTGACTCTTATACTGGCCAACCATTTCAATACGAAAGCGTCTTGAGTAATATGATGTCACAAATGACAAACCGTGACATGAATGCCAATGATGACATTTTTGATAGAAAAACATGACTTTTTTGAATAAGATGACGTCACAGTCTGACACGTGACACTATTGTCGTACTTACAATGAATTATGGTACAAAAGCGTGACATATCTGTATATAACGATGTGACGAGAGTGACAGAAATTATTAAATTTCGTCTCAAGTATCGGCCAAGGCATTCGATTTGACAGCGACCGCCGTCTACCCGTCTAACTAAAAAGAGTGTTTACTTACTCGGAGTTTGCAGGTGGTGTCGCTACAATTTGGTGCCATAGTCCAGGATCTATTTATGTCTCAACAAGCTACTCACGCGGTGAAAGGTTGGTGTGCCGAAACAGGTCGCCCATGAAATTTATATATATATATATAATGAACGCTATAGATCTGCCACTTTAATCAACTCCGATTGATATTATTTAATTTGATATCAAAAGAATTGTCGGAGGCACTCATTTTTGCGGCATCGCCTGCCACCTTTCCGTCCAACTTAAAAGAGTGTTTACTTACTTGGAGCTTGCTTAAGTGGTGTCGCTACAATTTGGCGCTATAGCCCAGGATCTATTTTTGTTTGAACAAGCTACTCACGTGGTGAAGAGGTTGGTGTGCCGGAACAGGTCGACCATGGCGGCGGCCACGATGCCGTCCACGTTGAGGATGAGGTTGGGCTTCTTGCGCGTGGTGACCGCCTCCACGTCGAGCGCATAGCGGGTCACGGGCCACGCGGGCCAGCGCGCGGTCACGTAGGCCTTCAGCTCGCGGACGCGAGAGTCGGGGTTGTTGATCGATTTTACTCTGGAATAAATGTTTGATGATTAGTTGTAGTCGGACTGAGCTGGTCATGTCTGCCGCATGTCAAGTTAGCTAGGCACTGCCGCGCAAGAAATACAAAGGTGTATATGTCTCGTTTCCCAATAACAATTGACACTCGCACTGCTATAAAAGTTATACCTTACTAGTTTCCGCCCGCGACTTCGTCCGCGTGGACCCGGGATAAAAACTATCCTATATTTTAATCCAGGCTATAAACTATCTTCGTGCAAAATTTCATTCAAATCGGTTCAGCCGTTTAAGCGTGATTGAGTAACAAACATCCAAACATCTTAAAAAAAAAAAAAAAAAAATTATTCTGTTTATTTCACTTATTTTTTTAAAAGTAGCATACATATTTCTTAACTACTAATCTTAAATTCTAAAGATTTTTTGAGTTAAGGAGTCTATAATTAGTTATATTAGTTATACAATTTCAATTACATAACATAGGTTTATCTCTTCTCTCAATTTAAGCATGTGTTTTTTTATCATATTTCTAGCTTGTTTACATGTTCGGCCTTCTAATGAGCTTATTAGTTCATTTGGAAATCTATTCAATATCCGCGGTAAAGTGCATTTCCATATTCTTCGACCGTATTCATTGTTAGTTTTTGCGATCTCAAACGTTGGGATGTTATCTAAGTTGCGTAACCGTGGGGGTCGCGTTTTTTTGTCTAGGTACTTTATGTTGTTGTAGTATTGGGTTACTATGGCTAAGTCTATTTTTTCATATACAGTTAGCACTCTGCAGTAATTGAATAGGTTTCCATAATTACTTTTATATTTATATTTAACTTTCGTAGGTACGATCGTCTTCAGTAAACGTAATTGGAGGTTATAAATATCATTTAGGTAGGTTTTGTATGATCTTCCATAACTTTCTAGGCCATAGTTTATTATGGAATCCGCTAAAGACATGTAAAGGAGTTTTAGTGTATTATACGGGATTTTGTGCTTTAGTATACATAGCTTTGCTAATATAGATCTAAGTTTATTACATACCCGTTGAATATGTGGGCCCCAGTTGAAGTTATGGTCTATAATTAGCCCGAGGTAAGTATGTTCCGTTACAATATCCAGATGATTACAGTTACAAGTTGTACTAGGCATATGTAAACACTTGTGCTCATGGGCCACGATCTTTGGTGTGAAGTTGGTTTTTTTGTACGGTGAGTGAATGTGCATCAGTTTAGTTTTCGCGTAGTTTAGTGACAGACCTAGGTCGTGAGCCCATTTGCACAGTATATCAAAGTCATGCTGCATCATAGTCTGTGCAGTTTCTAGGTTCTCATGGGCTGTGATTATACACGTATCGTCTGCAAACTGGTATACAGAACCGTGCCGGAAGATTTTACACATATCATTTACGTATATCAAGTATTCCGTCGGAGCCAAAATTGAGCCTTGTGCCGAGCCGCATAAGGTCGGAATTAGGTCACTCTGTTCGCCCGCTATGCTTACGGCACTGTATCTGTTAGCATGGTAGTCTTTAATAAGTTCTAGCATGGGTCCCTGTATACCATTTTGTTCTAATTTTTTATATAATGTAATGTGGTCCAAAGTGTCAAAAGCTTTACTAAAATCAATCATTACTGCAAGTACATGGTGTTTTTTTTCTAGATGTTCATTAATTTCGTCTGTAAACAATGATAAGAGTTGTGATGTACTTTTATTTTTTTGAAAGCCAAACTGTTTTTCGTGAATTATGCCATTACTTGATAAGAATGAGTTTAATGCGTTGCCAATATATTTTTCTATGATTTTATCTATGGCGGGTAGAATTGATATCGGCCTATAGTTATTTGTGTCTGCATGACTTCCTTTTTTATATATTGGTCTTACCAGCCCTGTCTTAAGTTTATCCGGATAAATGGAGCGCGATATACATAAGTTTATAAGGTGTGTTAAGACAGGGGTCATTTGTTCGGAGATGCATTTTATATCTTTTGCCCTTATTTTATCGTATCCTGCGCTTTTTTTGTCGTCTATTTTCGATATTATTTTATGTACTATTTGTTCGTTAATTTTTTCTAAGCGAAATGTTAGGTTGGGAGTGTTAATATATTTTGTCTCGTCAAGTAATGGCACATTACAATTATTTTTTACACTTTTGACATTATCATTAAACTCCATTGCAAATTTGTTGGATAGTTGTTTGGCTTTTAACTTAAATGATTTAATAAGTACATCATCAATTGCCTTAATGAGTCTGCCTGACAATTTGTTTATAATTTCCCAAGTTTTTTTTGGGTTCCTATAGTTTTGGCATATTTCCTTCTTTGTAAAATTATTTC
Organism: Epinotia bilunana; assembly: GCA_947049275.1. Classification (NCBI taxonomy): domain Eukaryota; kingdom Metazoa; phylum Arthropoda; class Insecta; order Lepidoptera; family Tortricidae; genus Epinotia; species Epinotia bilunana. The sequence continues at coordinate 5,735,409 of OX346276.1, read as the reverse complement.
GAGTTTGACATATTTTTCTATTGTTTCTATTTCTATATTTTTTGTATATAAGCTCGTTTTGTTTGTTAGTTGGGTCCTCTAAAAATATTTTTAAGAGTTCTCTCTTTTTGTTACACATATTTATTAAATTATCGGTTATCCACGGATTATCCTGTTTTTTATTTAAAAATATTTTGGACTTATATGTACACTTGTTATAGGTTGATTGATATTCATTGATTATGAGATCGACCAATTCGTTCGGGTCGTCACATCGTAGAGCCGGGCTCCAGTCAATTTGACTTAATTCTCGTTTTAATTGGTCGTTATTCATCTTGTTTACTGTCTTAAAGGTACTCACGCTCGTAGCGCTGATAAGGGCTAGTCCAGTTATGTAGTGATCGGCCGGCGCATCTCGCACAACAGCTGATCGCAACGAGCGCGCGGGCGCACTTGGCTTGCCGACGTCACGAACGAATAAGTGATCTATGCAGGATTTGGATATTCAATTTTTATTAGACTCAACTCTCGTAAATTGTGAGATACAATAAACAAAACCCAATTCATATAGGCTATTTAGGTACGACCTTACAATAGTATTTGTGCATGAAATATCTATGTTAACATCACCTATTAGTATACAATCCGATTGTGTGGGATATTTTGACAGTAACTGTGATAGTTCGTTTATAAAATTAGCCTTATTTAAGTTAGGTGGCCTGTATATTGCACATAAATTTATTTTACCGACTTTATAGATTTCCACTTCACCATGCATACACTCAAAATTCACTGTATTCACTGGAGTCTTGATGAATGATATACTTTTATGTGCGTAGACGATAATGCCGCCTCCTTTTCTTTGTGTTCGCAATTCTGTATACATAACATAATCCTGTATATCGAACAAGCTCGCTATGTTTTCTGTTATGTTAGCTTCTGTGATTATTATTAGATGTATTATTCGTGGACTGCTAGTGACTATGTATTCAAGTTGAGAGTGGTTTTTTATTGTTGACCGGATGTTGACGTGTAGTAATATTAAGCTGTTTAGAGCGTTTGGTAAATTAAACATAAAATCTGTCCAAGAGTCGTGGAGTGTCTCAGTAATGTTGGAGTCGGGAATATTACTCATTGCTCGTGTTTTATGTATATTGGCTTATTGACATATTGGCTTATTGACTTCCTTCGAGTTCTAATCACATTAATACGCGTTTGGTACATACCTATGTTTTCCGTAGTTCCTTACCGATTCGCTCAATGTCTTTTTCCGATCTGACATAGAAAATCTTTTTGTCTCCATGGTTTTTTCGTACCATTATCTGTCCGTTTCTGCACCATACGAATTGGCAAAGCGATTTATCCCTTAGGTTGGTTTTGGCACTCCACAGTAGGTAAGATGTTGTTGGTGTAAGTGACTCGCGTAGGTATACCTTTCTGTTGCCTTGTCCTCCAATATCCTGAGCGGTTAATTCTACTGATTTAGCTGCATCACACCAGTGCTCGCGCCTGCCCTCGCGCAGGGTCACCGCCATTGGCGCGTCCACTTTGGCGCGTTCTGCTTGCGCGGTGCCGGATCGGAAGGGCTTCTTTTTTCTGTAGGCTCTGACAACATCGCTATGGTTTTGGTGCAGCAGCTGGCTCAATGATGTCACGATTTTGTTGACGTCCTCATTCTCTTGTTCTGCGACCCCACATATTTCAATTTCGTTACATGTCAGCGCCTGCTCGCTTTTGTGTAGTTTTTGCTCCAGTACTTCATTTTTTAACATAAGGTTCTTGCATGAATTGGCTACGTCTTTGTGTTGGTTCTCCAGTATTTTAAATCTCGTTTCGTGTTCCGTTAGTTTGTTTTCAAATTCATCGATTTTATTAGAATAATAATCGAGGGTAGATTTAAGTTCTTGTTCGATTATTTCTTTAACGGTTTTTCGTAGCTGCCTAATTTCTTGTCTCATTTCCAACAGCACTTTGTCTGGTTCTACTTGTATTTCAGCTTCGGAATCATCGTCTTCGCGGTCTGGTAGAATCACCGATATACGTTTTTTGGAAGCACCTTTGATAGGTATACACTTAGGGCATCTCCAGTCAATTGATTCCGTTGCAGACAATGTACTAAGGTGATCTGTTGATAATGAACCACACGAGGCGTGCCACCATTTATTACACTTATTGCACTGCACTCCAGGGGCCTTCGCGTTAATCACTTTATTACAGTTGTTTGCTATGCATTTAACCATTGTGTACAATTATTTTGCTCACGCGCACTGACGGGTTACTAGTGTCACGACCTGTCGCTAGCGCGCTCGCGGCGAGACTGATCTAAACTTTCGCATTTATAATATTAGTAGGATTGCATATAAGATTATTGTAGATATTGGAGAACTCGACTGGAGATTGGTGTAGGCGTTAGAGTAAGGTAGTAATCTCAAGTTATTCAACTTATGAATACACATAAATTAATGACACGTACGTGTCATTAATTTTTGTGTGTATATTTCTATAAATAAACACGATTTCGCCTTTTCAAAAACGGGAGGGAAATTCTTTTTGTTGGTACAAAAGATATAATTTGTATTTATTTTGAAATTGAATTTGAATAAATATATTACCTGTGTCCGATGCCCATAATCAGCTCACCCTTGGCCCTCTTCTCATTGACGAACTCCTGGGGGTGCTGGCCCCTGTCGTACGCCGCGCAGAAGTCGATCGCGGCGCGGTCCAACGCGCCACCGAACCGATCGCCCTGCAACACAGCCCATTTAGTTCACACGTTTATGAACAAACGCCGCGGGATAAAATATAGGGTGTGACCAGAAAGTCCATTATACACGCACATGAAAGAATTTTTGAAATCGGATGAGAGGTTCCGGAGATTACCCAAAACATACAAACTTATAAAGCTACAATGTCACAGACTTTTCCTCTTTATAATATTAGTAGTAGTCGCGGTCACTATCAGCTCGTTGTACTCACGATAGTCAGCAGCCCGCTGACGACGGAGGAGATGAGGTCCTTGCCGGCGCGCGCGGTCACCATGGTGTTGTGTGCGCCGGACACCGCCGGCCCGTGGTCGGCGGTCACTATCAGGACGAGCTCGAAGAACTTGCACGCCCAGTCGGGCAGCTCGCGTTGGAACCTGGTACGAAAATACGAGTAAGTCACATTTATGTACAATTGTATATTATGAAATAAAAAAAACTAAATCTATAATCACGCGTATTTCCCGGAAGGGGTAGGCAGAGATCATCCATTGGATTTCCACTTGCTACGATCTTGACAAACCTTTCTTGCTTCGTTCACTTTCATGTCAGTCGTCATACATGCGGTTTCACTCGTCTGTTTAGGGACTATCGCTGTCTATCTCACTCTTATAATAAATAGCATCGGTAGTTCAAACGGAGTGCCGTCGGGTATGGACGTCTCGCTCTAGCGTTCGCGGCACTGTGAATCTCGTCTAGAGAGGAAATAGTCTACCAAAGATGGGCCGACTATGGATTTTGCCGATTAGCTAACTAGCCGACTAATCGGCGCTGAAGCGACCGACTAGCCGCCGACTATTCATCGACTATAAATGTGGTAGGATAGTCGGTGACTAATCGGCACATATCTCCAGTCTACAAATTTTATAGTTTGATAGTAAAGAACCAAAGCACTGTACAATTTAATTCTTAACACGTAAAAACCGAAAAAAATATAACATCTAAACACCCATCGTCTCGCAGTACAGTCCGCATCAAAAGTAGCTACGCAAACGAAGACGTCAAGTCTTTATTAAAAGGGAATAAGAGCTTTTTTTTTATGCAAACGAGCAGTCAAATCACCTGATGGTAAGCGATAATCGACGCCAGAGGAGTTGTAGGTGCGTTGCCAGCCTTTAAGATGGGAGTACGCTCTTTTCTTGAAGGCTTGAAGGTTATAACGGTCCGGATATACCGCAGGCAACAATTCATTCCAGAGTTTGACTGTGCGAGGCAGAAAGTTTCGAGAGAAACGCACAGTTGAGACTGCCAACCATCTACGTGGTGAGAATGGAAAAGCTGTCGCGTAGGGCGATGGCGGAAGGAAGCGGCTGGGATTAATCCGAACAATTCTTCGGAACACTCCCCATTGTACATGCGGTAGAAAATGCAAAGCGAGGCTACATCTCTACGCAGTGCTAAGGGATCAAGCCGATCGGAAACACGCTGGCAGCCGACAATTCGAATCGCTCTCCGTTGAATGCGGTCTAGAGGGAGGAGTTGGTACTTTTGACGTCTTGATGCTGCTCTCGTGATGCTGACATTCGCCCATTTATATCGCATTCAGGTGCTTGTGACAGAAGCGAGTTCAGCAATTTTGTGCCCGAACAGCAGGAGAGTTTCCGAGTGCCACAGTGCAAGTTAATGGGACTGCCAGAAGATTGTGATGTCTCGGCCCCAAGACGGGCATAATAGTAGATTATATGAGTAAGGGTCTAAAATAAGCCATATTACCACGAGATAGTTATCCTTCCGGCCGAAGAGTGTGATATGGCTTTTAGAACGGAGTTACTAAACTGCCTGCTGTTACTGGGCTGCGGGAGATGAATAGAGCAAGCGAGATCGTTTTAACCAGCCCCTTATTTTATTAGAACCCTAAAATTACTCTCGTTAGTCGTTACAGTAGGCCATTGCTAAAGTATATCTAACGCAAGCACGTTCCATCTAAACCTAACTTCTTTCAAACCCTCTCTCGCTCACAGTCCGTTCTTACTGTATCTCAGTCTCTGTCGTTCAAGTAGCTTAAACCATAAGTGCGACAGACGCAGAGATATCCGAACTTCGTAATTCGATTTTCGTGGTAGCGCCGCAGGTTTCAGTTCAATTTTACCAAAAGGCAACATTGCCCAGCCAAGTACTACATTTTTGACAGTGTGCACTATATTTTACTAAATATATCACCCCCACAAAAAGTTAGCAAGCCTATTCCTTATCTAACTGTACTGTATTATGGTTAGTTGATATGTATACATTTTTTTCCTAGGGGCTAAATGTCCTAATTTAGCCCCATTTGCTAAGCCTCGACACACTCTTCGAGCATGAGAAGTGAAAAAGTATAGTGAGCTTCAAGACTCGTGCCCCTAGATCAGGGCAATCGGTGTCGCCGCGTAATCTACAGCAAGTGGCCACCAGAAGATCGTGCCGTGACTCACCACAGCAAACTGATGGTGCCCCCAACTCCCAGTTGCTTCTCCAGGACCTGGCTGATCGGGACTCCGCAGTAGGTCAGCTCCTGGCCGCGCTCGTCGCATATCGTGCTGATGAACGCGGCAGGTTTGCGGATGATGCCCAGTTTCTGGAGACAAAATATCACAATTCAATTCGATACAATCTTTTATTCATAAAATATACATTTTATTGTCAAACACTTACGCTACGGTACGGTACGGAGCTACGGGAGCCTAGTGGTTCAGAGCTATATAACCACGAATTTCGAATGTCGAAGTTCGGATATCTCTATATCTATCGCACTTACTATACTCAAGTGGCAGGGATGCAAGTACACGAACTTCGAGATTCGATTTTCGTGGTAGCGTCGCAGCCATGCGGCTGGCGTGGGTTCGAATCCCTTCCCCCCTTTTTCTAGCTGCCCTAACCTAATCCTTATACGAAAATATACTTTGTGTTATGAACTTATGATCGTTACACGTTATGTATGTTATAAAAGAAAGAAAGAAAGAAAGAAGACATTTATTCACTACACAAAAGACACACAGAGACAAAGGGAGTACAGATACAATACAATTGACACATAATGTGTGTGTCTTCGCGGCAGTGAATCGGTCGCTGTCTCAGCATTATGCCAAGGTGTCAGACAGACACCTACAGCGCTGATTTTCAGACAGCACCGTACGTGACCCACGGAACGCAACACAACATACTGCCGATACAAACGTATACGTGTACGTTATACGAAATGAAATTAGTCAATTTGAGTATTATAGAAAAAAACGTTATAAAATATGAATATTATGACAATTGACCGTTATTCCTTATAAAAGTATTGGTTTTGTTATTAACGTTCATTATATCTTGTGAACGTTATTAATATGAAATGATATATATTGTAGTTACATCTCGTGGGGCGCACTCGGGTCGTACCAATGAGTTCTTGGAAACTTACGTACGGAATATTTACCGTTAGCTTTTCGGTGAAGGGAAACATCGCGAGGAAACCGATCTAATCCCAATAAGGTCTAGTTTTCCCTCTGGGTTGGCAGTCGCTTTCGTAAAACTAGTGTCTTAGCCAAATCTTGGAGGTTAGGTGTCAGAGCGTACGCCGGGCTCCTTTCGGGGCACAGCCGGGAGGATGATGTCATGTAAAAAAACTTAACCTACAGTTTTTACATTAATTTTATGTCAAGTTTGTAAGGATTATAATTATCTTATCGTACTTAAAGTTATGTCTCCTCTCGGCCCGGAAAGAATTCATCAATTGAGTAGACGGGTCCTCGCACAGCTTCGCTTTCAGTTGGTTTACAAATGAGACGTAGCTGGGACGCTAGCACATATTAAATGAGGTAAATCGCCTATAATTGGCCACCCTTCAATAACTGGCCTCTTCATACTAAAAAATAACTCTGTTCCCCTACAAACATAATTCAATTTAGTATAACGTGGCCAGTTATTGAAGGGTGGCCAATAATTAACACCTTACATTAAAAAAATATTCTATTATATAGGTGAATAGAGTTCATTTTTAGTAAAGGTGGCCAGTTATTGAACGGTGACCAGTTATTGGCGATTTACCCTACAACCACTCTTCAAATTCAAATTCAAAATGTTTATTTGTATACATAGGTTGCAAGGGTGATCCACTAATTCTGGGTATCGCTATGTTTTGCATGCATGTACTTAAAAACGAATTTAAATAACAATTCAAATAATTTCTCGCTGAAATTAAAGTAACGCTTAAAAAATATTCACCTAGGTATGTTTTTTCTACCAGGAATTTATACAGGAATTTTTAAAGTATGATAAGTCATCTAGTCTTGTTATATTTTTTGGTAATCCTTCCTCCGCAACGGAGCGTCGTATTGATGTGATTTTTTGTATGGAGATAGTTTAGAAGCTGGAGAGTGACATAGGCTACTTTTTCCAGCGGGAAAAAATCTTATTCCCACGGGAAAATTCAATATGTTACATTTTCCTATAACCACGCGGGCGAACCCGCGGGCATCAGCTAGTTTATTATACATTTTTGGTGCCATTCCAAAAATACTCTTACTCTATACTTCTTTACTTTTGGTATAAAATACATCACACATTTTGCATTATATTACGCATGTTAGTTACAGAAACCAAACCACAAACGAAGTGTATAACTGCCATTCAATTAAGGCTGTGCATTGGAAATTATCGCGTGCTTTGAAACGCCGTTCTGACTAAATTAAGAAACAATAAGGTCTGATTTTCAGATATATGATTCATGACTATATGATTATTCATTTGATTTTATCGATACATGATTGCTTAAAATTTCCTCGATACAAAAAAAAACCAAAGTTGGGTCTGTATATTCCTTTTTTACTCAGCCTACTCAAACGATACATTATTTTACGACACAATCAAGTTTATACTATAGTATTTTATCTCATCTAAAATCTCACTTTATGAAATTTAAACAAAACGTCTCTAAGTTAGGTATTTATCGAAATTTGTCCAAAAAAGCCATTCCCGAAGAGTGTTACATCTCTTTTCTTCGTGCGCGGAAGACATCAGCGTGTCTCTGTTTAGGGGGCGTGTTCGACTCAAATCAAGGCATCGCCTTAATAAACATTTGCTGTTAAACATAGTCCTGTATTTTTATTTTATTTTTTTATACAACGACGGTGGCAAACAATCGTACGGCCCGCCTGATGGTAAGCGGAAACCGCAGCCTATAGACGCATGCAACTCCAAAGGAGTAACATGGGCGTTGCCGACCCTTGATATGTTTGCGGATTCGCCGGGTTGACAGCTGAAGGAACCAAATCCCTCGCTCTCAACACAACGCATCCTCGGGAGCTCTGGCGACCTTGCTCACCTCCAGGAACAACACTACTACAGAGCAAGTAGTAGTGTTATTATGGCTGTGGTCTTCTGCAAGGCGGAGGTACTTCCCCAGCTGGGCTGCTCCATATTCGAGCGGGATGACATTTCGCTGTGCCCTACCTCGCCTTACACCCTTTTTGTATAGACAGTCTGAATGTAATAACTTAATAAGTGCAATCCAGCGACTCACCCTGGCCCAGTCGTAGTCCATGGGCACCTTAGGCGGCTCTTCTTCTTCCTTGACGATGACCTTCCCCGCGGCCACCAGCTCCTGGTACACCCGCCGCACGGCCGCGCCCAGGCTGTCGAAGCTCTCCGGGACCGTGACGCCGTACGCCCGGAGGCTCTGGTTCTTCGCGAACGCCTTCTCCAGCGCCGAGCCGGCGAGGGAGCCCGCGTGCCCGAACTGGACTTCGGAGGTGAACATGTCTGCGGGGGAAAGGAGACGGGGTCAGTTGACTCGAATTGCGTTACTCCAAAGTCAAGGACAAAGCTATTTTATTCTTCAATTATTACGTGCACCAATGAATGTCGATAAACTACCACCCAGTTTGGAAAGAAAACGTGTGAAACGGCGAAAAAAACGCGGCGAGGTATCTTTTTTTTAAAAAAACCGCACTTATTTAATTTGCGATATACTCATGCATTGGACCTTCCCAAAAGAAAGATGGCTAAAATCACAAAAAAATACGAAGCTCCAACTGTTTTGTAAAATGTTGCTTGTTAGCGAGAAAAACTTGTTACATAGCAATATAGTATGTATGTTTATTTTATTTATATAACTGTGTGTGAGCACTCGCGGCATTTTTGTGTTATATAATAATATAATATTACTCACTATGTGAAATGTATATATTTATTTTGAGTAAATAAATGTCCCAGAAAAACTAATCTGTGTCATAGTCAATAACAATCGTTTTAAATGAAGCTGCGTTTTGCGGAAAAGGGACAGGTTATACCCTTTTAAGAGTCCGCAGTAAGCTCGGCCGAATTTCACCTTCCCATATAAACGTAGTTACGCTCTCATTTTAAAACTACGTGTTGGATTGTGACAAAACTTTGCATATACAATGACATGAGGTATATCCATGTCTGTAATTAGTTTATATAGTTCCAGTTTATAAAACAAACAAAATACAGCAAAAACAAGTTTTGTATGAAAAACTTAAATTCGCTGTATTTTTTTACTGTGCTATCTGAAGCTACATAAACTAATTACAGACATAGATATACCTCATGTCATTGTATATGCAAAGTTTCGTTACACTCCAACACGTAGTTTTAAAATGAGAGCGTAACTACGTTTGTATGGAGAATCGAGCTTACTGCGGACTCTTAAAACTTTGGATACATAACTTTGTGATTGTTTATGTGTCACTTTTCCTCTATTTGGCTATAATATTACCCCATGCCCGGGAGCTCCGGCGACCCTGCTCACCACCAGGATGATATGAGCGGAATGACATTCCGCCTACTCTTCTCATTTTTTGACAGAAACTATTTTGGTGAAGAAAGGAAGTTTTAAAGCTAACCTGAGCAGGTGCCGATGCACCAGGCGACCATGGGTTTCTTGATGCGGCCTTCCTTGATGGCGCGGCAGACGTGGTACTCCTCCACGCCGCCCACCTCTCCCAGCAGCACCAGCATCTTCACGTTGGGGTCCGCTTCGAACCTGGTGAATAGAGGAATTGAAAACTACTATATTTGGGAGTGGACGACTTCAACGCTATAAAGCGTAAGACACACCGGTCTTCTGTCAAGAGTGATCGAATCAATGAACAGTATTGTTAAGGTGGCGTGCACGACGCCCTAACGATAAGATGTCAACATTTGTAAGGGTGGCATTCCACTTGTCCAATGTGTATTTGCATCTCACATTTTGCATAAAGAGTGAGTGAGAGGCGATGCACGTTGGACAAGATCTTGGACAAGTGGAATACCACCCTACCTTATAAAATAGGTTACTTTCATGAGTTATACTCGTAGGTACTTGAATAAAGATCAATTTTAGTATTTTTATTATTTTTTGATTGTATTAAAACAATAACAAATTATTTTACAGTACATATGGTGCTACTTTCCCGCACTAGTGCGGAAAAGAGCACTTTTCGTGCATATGTCGAAACTTTAAAGAGCCATATGTACAGTAAAACGTTGTACGATACACGTGCGAATAGGTAATTCGCAACTCGTGTCGATTTAAAACACTCCCGTCGGTCGTGTTTTAATTTATCACCGCTCGTCGCGAATTTTCTATTTTAGGCACTTGTATCGTAAATAACTAGTGTATTTTCATGCCAAGATCAAAATTGATTGTATGCTTTGATCGTGGTATCAAAAGGTACAATCAAAGGGGTCAGTTGTGCCAGGGGTTACTTGTAAGTATCTTGGTGGTTACCTCAGCAGGTGGTCGATGAAGGTGGTCCCGGGGTAGCGGTCGCCGCCGATGGCCACGCCCTCGCAGACGCCGTCGGCTTCTTTGGAGATGATGTTGTTCAATTCGTTGCTCATACCGCCGGAGCGGGACACGTATGCCACACTGCAAAACACGTTTCGTGCTAAAAGTCCGCAGTAAGCTCGATTCTCCATACAAACGTAGTTACGCTCTCATTTTAAAATTACGTGTCGGATTGTAGCGAAACTTTGCATGTACAATGACATGAGGTATATCTATGTCTGTAATTAGTTTATGTAGCTTCAGATACCATGGTAAAAAAAATACAGCGAATTTAAGTTTTTCATACAAAACTTGTTTTTGCTGTATTTCGTTTGTTTTATACACTGGAACCATATAAACTAATTACAGATGTATATGCAAAGTTTCGTCACAATCCAATACGTAGTTTTAAAATGAGAGCGTAACTACGTTTGTATGGGAAAGTGAAATTCGGCCGAGCTTATTGCGGACTCTTAGAATTCCCACAAATGAGGTCTGATTACGTAATAACTCAATACGGTATTTGACAAAAGTCATATCAGCTTCTTTTTATTAACCGACTTCAAAAAAAAGGAGGAGGTTCTCAATTCGGTTGTTTTTTTTTTTTCAATGTTTGTTACCTCAGAACTCCGTCATTGATGAGCCGATTCATAACTTTTTTTTTTGTTGGTAAGTATATGTTTCCAGGTGGGTCCCATTTTTTTGAAAATTCAATTGGATGATGGGATCCATGAGGAATTGAGGGAACTCCTCAATTATATTAGGCACGCGTGTAGTGATTTTGGTATTTTCTATTATAACTCGTGTATTTACATCCGGAAATCATAAATTGGTGGAGTGGAATTGATGATGAAGACCACAGATGACTTATGGAATTCCTCAATTATATACTTAAAAGTACAAAAGTATATCACAGATTCTGATAAGATTCCGTTGAAATAGCAACTAATGAAGTGCCAAGGGTGATCCTTGTGGAATTGACGGAAGTCCTCAAATATTATCGAGTCACATACAGCAATTGGGTTTTTTTCTATAATAATCAACGCATTTGCTCTCGGAAATCAGTTCATGAGGTAAATTGGAAAAGAAATGTTCTCGTGGCTTGGCGGGGTACTAAATTGAAGTCGGTTAAAACTTTTTTTTTAAAGTAAATTATGACGCGTCAAAAACGCTCCGTTAGTAGAATTTGTAGGGACTACTTGGTTGTGCCGTCACAATCAAACAACATCCTTGTTGTTAGTTTATATGAATTTAAAAATCTTAAAGCAGCAAACTTAAATGAAAGATTGTCAGTTTCCGAGTATTTTCGTAATTTTTATCTGTTGCTAATGAAACAACAAATTATTTTAACTGTTGTCAAATACCCTATTTTAAACACAAAATTTTTTTGGGGTCAATCTTACGTAAATCGACCTAGTCCTAAACTGAGCAAAGATTGTAGAGTTGATGAAATATAATTAGCACTTATCGCTACCTGATTTGGCCCGATTGAAAGGTAGTCAAGCGTATACCTATAGCTCACCCATTAGAGTGACGAAAAGACTATAATGTAAGCGATCTAGGTGCCTTCAAAACAAGAGTGATTAGTCTATTACGACCGGTTAGCCTAGTGGGTAGTGACGCTGCCTACGAAGCTGAAGGTCCTGGGTTCGAATCCCGGTAAGGGCAAATATTTGTGTGATGAGCATAAATATTTGTTTCTGAGTCATGGGTGTTTTTCTATGCATTTAAGTATTTATATCTATTATATATATCGTCGTCTAGTACCCATAACACAAGCCTTACTGAGCTTACTATGGGACTAGGTCGATTTGTGTAAGATTGTCCCCTTATATTTATTATTATTATTATTTTAGTGAGCTTCATCTTGGGCTCGGTCGTCGCTTACCATCAGGCGAGACCAGGGTCAATCACGGACAGTCTTTTTTATAAAAAAACCTTTCAGGTAAAACCAGAGAGGGCAAAAATTTGCGGTAATGCCTAAGTGGCCTGGGTGGTCTAGAAAACAGGACACTGCTCCGGTCAAGCAGAGGGCGCGGGTTCAAGTCCCGCCTAAAGCCGCGTTCACATTTGTCCGTCGTGTTGTGTTGTGATGCATCAGAAAGGTATCTGATGCGGTGTGTTGTGACGGCTTATGTTGTGTCGCGTCACAAGCGATCCCGGTCCGCGTCAGAACGGGTGAGGCGCGGGGGGCGGCGCGGCGACACGACACAGCGCATCAGACTGGCCCTAATTTCACCAACTTGACAATTGTCACCTGAAAACGACAGTTCTCCGTACATTGCTGGTTCCAGAAGTAACCTAGCAACCACCTTAACTTCTAGTATAATCAATGTATGGCGAATTGTAAGTGTCAGATGACAATTGTCAAGTTGGGGAAATAGGGGCCAGGTGTGCACGCGCCATTAGGCTGTATGCGATCACGGTATTTTTACAGTGTAATACCCCACAGGTTAAGTTAGTTTCAGTCATTTTATTAGTTTCATAGACATATTTGTAATATATTGTATAGTTTAATAATTTCGTATTAAATCAAAAAGCCAGTTTGAATCCCGGGGAAGGACATTTTTTTATAACCCTATTTTGTGTCCCACTGATGGGCAGCGGCCTCCCCCTAGACTTCCAACAAGATTAGGATCTTCAGACCGGAATGGCAGCGGCCGGCAGCGACGCGGCGCTCTTTAGGTGTCAAATCATCTTAATTATCTACATACTAAAAAGTCCAGTACGCCAAGACGCGCGCGACCTTTTCGAGCTTTTGAAGCGGTACTGTCCAGTATTTAGTATATAGGTGTTAGTATATAGAAAGAAAGAAAGAAATAAAACATTTATTCGTGGACAAAACAATGGGTATAAAAACAAAACACAGTAACGTAAAAGTAGCAGGGTCCACGAAAAGGCCCCGACTCAGCATAGTGCTAACCTAGGAGCCCAGCGCTGGTCTTCCGTCGGAACCTTTACATGAGTTACCTCCTGGAAGGCAACACAAAACAAATACCTACGCTAAACATATTTTAAAGAATACATAGGTATCTTAAGTAAAAATAAGCAGTTTGTAAGTGCGATAGAGATAGAGATATCCGAACTTCGACATTCGAAGTTCGTGGTTATAGCTAAAGTTTAAAATGATTTGACACTGAAAGTGCTCGCCGCGCCGCTGCCGGCCGCTGCCATTCCGGTCTGAAGCGGCCCTAATCCAACTAATCCTACTATCCAACTAATATTATAAATGCGAAAGTTTAGATCTTTGGATGTTTGTTACTCAATCACGCTTAAACGGCCGAACCGATTTGAATGAAATTTTGCACGAAGACAGCTTATAGCCTGGATTAAAATATAGGATAGTTTTTATCCCGGGTCCACGCGGACGAAGTCGCGGGCGGAAGCTAGTATCTAATATATGAGTGAGCTCACCTGCCGGGGCGGTACAGTTTGCTGTCGACGATGTTGTCGATCATGCCGGCCGTGTTGCCGATCTTGAAGCAGCCCGGCTTGATGCCGCCGACCGTCGCCGGGCCAATGATGTTCACCTGTATGTCCGCATGTTTACATCGTGAGCAGGGCCCGGAATTTTCGCGGCAAAACAAAAGACTGTCGCAATCTCACTAGCGTTATAAACATTTTTGTATCGATATCGTGTATTATTATGGAACATTTTAAAATACTTCGCGACGGTTTATTTAATATAATATACGAGGAATATCTAAAAAACTCACTCGGCCTGAACAACATACCAATTACAATGAATTTTCTAAATTCCTTGACGTCGAGTGAAGTTGAACGATCATTTAGTATATATAAATGGCTTTATAGTGATAAACGAACTGTCTGTCTACTCCCAGAGAATGCTGAGACGTTAATGATTTTATACTGCTATTACTATCAGAAATAAAATGTCATGTGCTGCTGTGTGTACTGACGTGGATTTAGAAGAAGAAATTGCATCTGTTTCTATGTAATTTTATAGTAAAATAATTAATAATAAAAAAAAATTTTTTTTTTTTTTATTGTAATTTTATAGTAATTTTGTGGACCGTTTTTTTTTCTTCTATTACACAACTATCGATATCGAGAAAAAAATGTTACTAACACTAGTAAGGTTGCGACAGTCTTTTGTTTTGCCGTGAAAATTCCGAGCTCTGATTATGAGGCAACGCGATCATATGGAACTCAGCAATACGGTTGTACAATCAATAGTAGATGTACAACAAGTGAATAAAACGCACCATTTTACGCGAGACGTTTATCCATCCGAGCGAGCTGGCGAGCGAGAATGGATATAAAATCGAGTGTAAAATGGTTTCTACTTTTCACATCGATTGCGAAGAAATGAAAACTATAAGTTAATTTCATGAAGTTTTATCGTGCACTTTGGCTGTTGGTATCCTTGCCTTGGTATTAGAATACTAACGAAACATAATAAAATTATAATAAAGAGTTTATTCTGTGAAGTTAAAGTTGCTCGTGTGGCTGTTGGACCAATTAATTGCCTTGGTCTTCGACGAAGATTTTACTTTAGGCACTAGAGCATAAAAGCGACTTTATGTCGCCTGCGCACAGCATATAGACGAACTTTTAGAGCATGAGAAATGAAATATGTATTATTACTAATATTAATCCAAAAGAAAGAAGGCAAAAAAATATGCTTGGTGACGAAAATCCCATTCAGATATCTCAAAGAATTACGAAGCTACAGCCGTTTTATATTGCTTGTTAGAGAGAGACATATGTCTGCAGATATAGTAGTGCTCTTCTTTTTTTCTTCTCAGTGCACCGACCTTAGCAAGTTTCTGTTTTGCTCTACGGTTGACTGGTAGAGCATGCCTTGTGTCATTAAGTCCGCCCTTTGTACTTATTTTATTTGTGCAATAAAATAAATTTATAAGTGTTATATATATTTTAAGTTATTGCACCCCAGGTATTACTTATTTAATGTTTTTCTATATTGTAAAGACACCTTTGTGACTGTTTGTTGCAAAAAAAATAAAAAACCGCCCAAGTGCGAGTCGGACTCGCGCACGGAGGGTTCCGTACCGTTATCTACAAAAACGGCAAAATAAAAAAACACGTTCGTTGTATGGGAGCCCCCCTTAAATATTTATTTTATTTTGTTTTTAGTATTTGTTGTTATAGCGGCAACAGAAATACATCATCTGCGAAAATTTCAACTGTCTAGCTATCGCGGTTCTTGATATATAGCCTGGTGACAGACGGACGGACGGACGGACAGACAGCGAAGTCTTAGTAATCCCTATTACTGGACTAACGGGACCCTTCCCGTTTTTACCCTTAAAAGTAAAAAATAAATGTTGTCTCCTGGCTAACGGGACAGATTAACAACGAGAAACGGATGATTGGCCCATAAAGCACTCACGCCTCTCGCGTCGGCCAGTTTGACGATCTTTCGAGTCATGTTCTCGGGGATGCCCTCCGCGATGATGACCACGGTGTTGATCTGCGGGTGCTGCATCGCCTGTCAAATATAACAATAAATAATAGTACATTACTACAGAGGCCGGGAAGTAAGGGGTTGCCGGCCGAGTACATATAGACGGCCGAGCGTAGCCAGGTCGGATAGTTACGAGGCTGGCAACCCCTTTCACGCCGAGGTATGTATAGTGCTTTTCTTTCTATAACTTGAAAATTAAAGTTGGCTGAACGCCGGGATCCTGTGCCACAAATAGTGGAATGAAAATTAAAAATGACCATCTTGCCGGCCTAGGCCTCCAATTTTGTATGAAATGCCATTACGGATCTCTCGTCTCGCTCCGCCCGAAACGTGACACTTCGAAGCCCAATATGAAGAACACAACGTCAATATTTCATTGCATGTTTGAGAAAAAATATATAAACGTAACTTAAATCAACGCCCAGCCCAAACCGATGAACCTAGAAAGCTGTTTTTTTCACAATATATTGTTTATATAACGTAAGCACCCACTAAGAAGGGATTTTTGAAAATTCCACCCTCAAGGGGGTAAAAAGGGGGGTTGAAAGTGAGAGACTTGAAACTTTGTGTATGGACAGTCAGCGTCATATAGTTAGTAGCAGCCAAGGTAGCCAAATATTTCGTAACACACCCTTATTCTTAGAGTAATAAAGACGTGTATCGATATATTTGGCTACCTTAGCTACACTAACTATATGACGCTGACTGGACAAGAAAAGTAATTTTAAGGTTTTGGAAAAAACCATCCCTAAGGGGGTTAAATAGGGGTGCAAAGTCTGTATGGAGGAAACTCTTTGTTCGAGTCCCGGGGAGGGACATAGGATAGTTTTTATCCCGGAAATAATTCCCTAAACGGCCGCCTGGGGACCGATTTTTGACTTTCGAGCACTCGACTCTTTCACTCGACTTTCACTCGACACTGACAAACATTATGAAATACTATTTTGAAATGACGGTAGAAAATTTAAAAACGTGCGGTATTGACCACTCGTATTCAATTCTATCAGTAGAAAGTAAGTGCCTGTGATTATGACACTACAATAGCATTTACTTTTATTTAATTTTCGAGCGCTCGAAAGTCAAAAATCGGCCCCCTGGCATCGTTTTGACACCCCGCCCCCATCCCCGCATAACAGCAATGGCACCCAATCTGTGGGGACATGTTGCGGCGCTGCTTAGACATCTATGGTTTTTTCGTTCGCTAGTTTTAGCGCCCTAGATGAATAATATACTATTACTGTACCTGCATGGTGCTGTCATAAGCGGAACGCAGCGAAGCGAAGTTGACGAGGACAGTCGCCTCTTGGTGTTTTCGCATTGCGACGTCCATGTCGGAGAAGACTGGAAGACGAACCGGTTTTTAGAGAGGGGCCGCGTTGGGCCTATGACAGCTGTCATCTCCGTACAATTTATAACTTTAAAACGTAAAATTGTGCTGAGATGAAAGCTGTTGAATCAAGATTCGCCGCGATACGTATACATTCATTGTACCATAGCATAGGTTATAGCAATCGACCGTTGTTTGACGCCGCGATACGTATACATTCATTGTACCATAGCATAGGTTATAGCAATCGACCGTTGTTTGACGCCGCGATACGTATACATTCATTGTACCATAGCATAGGTTATAGCAATCGACCGTTGTTTGACCATTGGATGACGGTAGTCATTTTAGTAGGCAGTTTTTATCGATTTTTGTATATTGTATGGACGAGTACGTAGTATTCTTCCTTCTTAAGGCTCGTCCACGGAAAAAGTAGCCACTGTTGTATAATTCAAAATGTCATTTCATTCAATATGAAATGACATTTTTTAATGAATTTAATTGAAAAGAAGGACTGTTCAGCACCTTTCGTTTGGAGTGGCTTTATGGATATTTATATCAGCTGCTCCCCATTTTTGAGCCTCCTTTCGAAATCTCTGGATTTCAGTCTTATATTTTGTAATTTTCACATTTGATTCGATGCTATAATAAAATTAGATCATTGTTATCTTGAATAAATGAAATTGAATTGAATTGATATAATGTTCCGCGAATATCTTGAATGAATGACTGAATGAATGTCGTTTATTCACCATAAAAATATGGTACATACAGATGTTACAATCAATTAGCATCCCTAAATATGTTTCACCAAAACAGGCATGTGAAAATTTTATGTCACAAGTCAAATTAAGAACTAATGACCGTAGTCTTTCCAGACTAATGACCGTATGCAGGTCATAAATTGTTTCTCAAATCATGCCCAAATTACACACATTTCTATTGAATATTTTTTTCACTTCTCATGCTCGAAAAGTGTCATATTAGGCCTAGATAGCGGGGCTAAAGTAGCACATTTAGCCCCTAGGGAAAATATGTAAACATATTTATGGTTTTAGTACATTTTAATTTGACCAATCAAAGCACTTCAACGTATTAAATCCACCAATCACAACTGTTTAAAAAACCATTTTTATTTGCTATCAACTAATCAGAATACAGCTATATATTAAAATCAACCAATCAGAAAACAGATTTTATTTCAAATATTAGGCGTTTTTTATTCCCGATTTCACAAACATTAAAAAAAATAAACGCCTTTGGCCGTCTATAGCCTCGTCCAAACGTTCAAGCGGGGTGGCCTGCAAACATGACATGAGCGGGATAGATTGCTGTCAATCTCGCTTTATCTTATGCAGCGTATGCTGTCCGCCGCGCTCGGCCGTTTGGACCCGGCTATATACGGTAAGTAGCGTTTATTCGTGGTGTCAAAATTTTGTATCTGTGTCAAACAGTTTATTAAAAAAATCATGCCGCTAAATTGAACAATCTTTTCGCTGTGGAATTTATTATTGATTGTAGACGAATAATGTTTGTTTTCACTATTTTCTCGCAGTCTAAGTGAAAAGTAGAGTGTATAACTCTGGTCTAAAAGCCATATTACCACTCGAACAATTTTCCCTTACTTCGCTCGGGAAAATAACCATCTCGTGGTAATATGGCTTATTTTAGCCCCTTGTCATGCAATCTACTATAGCTTTAAGCCTAAACTGGCATTATATATATTACAAAACTCTTAAGGAAAGACGTATGAATTATAGATTTTTCACATAAAAAAGAATGCTCAGTTGGCAATCTAATCATGGTTTTAAATACCTAGACCTACTTGGTGACAGTGGAGACTTATAATAAAGTTTCGATGGCTACTTTTTTTCATGAACAAGCCTTAGAATCACTATCACTACATAGTATAAAACAAATTCGCTTCCCGCTGTCTGTGCCTATGTATGCTTAGATCTTTAAAACTACGCAACGGTATTTGATGCGGTTTTTTTAATATATAGGGTGATTCAAGAGGAAGGTTTATATGTGTAATATAGTACCCGTGTGAAGCCGGGGCGGGTCGCTAGTAGTTAATAAAGAGGTAACTTCTGTGCAATGCAAGTTTGGAGCTCTCTATGAATGTTTGTATGTACGCCCGCTTTGCCTGGATTCTCTGTTATACGCGGGTGAAACCGCGAGGGTATCTAGTCCTTATACACGGTGTTCCCGGGAATTTCCGTTAACTTCGGCATATTGCAGAGTCCATTCACAGAAACAAATTAGCATAATTATTACTTGAATAAGAAAAAAAAAATTTTTTTCCTTTTTTTTATACAAAATAATTTTATGTGGCATTAACGGTTATTGTCTTATTGTACAAGAATCTTGAAACAAATTAAATAAAAAATATGTACCACCGATTCAGTTCGTGCCTAATATCGAACGAACTCGCTTTGTAAACCTCCTTGTAGTGTATAGGAACCTAACAAAGTTTAAAAAGCTGTTATGACGTCACAGTTAAGAGCCATTTACAGTGGTTAAATCTGCGAAACTGGTTAAATTAAAATATTGAACATCTTGATAACAGGAAGAGAGATACTACTGTCTTGGAGAAATTAACTTTATTTGATCTAAACTATGCCTCCTTGCAGGTAACGGAAATTGTCAAAAACACGTAGCATAAGATCTCTTACCGGGAATGAAGACCTCCTTGTTCCCGAAGTAGTACTTCTGCTTGTGGTCGGCGGTGAACGGATACACAATCGCCACCACGGACGGCTCCGCGCGACGGCATATGTAGTCGAAGTCCAACATGCCCTGCGGAGGAAAATACATGGTCGATTTTTATTTTCAGTAACTATAAATCCATTTATTGAAAGATAAAAACCATCCAAAAAGTTTAAATATCCGCAGCGCTGATTTCGTCAAAAATGAGCACAGAGTGAGTATCCGCAACAAACTTCGTCCAATTATATTTATTTGAACAAACATTGCATGCAGAATCAATACGCAACTTGAGTATTATATTGCCTTTTTCCTCTTTTTACGAATAAATCGCTTTCTACCTACAAGGTGTAACCAAAATATGTATGGCACGTTGGCCGACTGGGGCAACCTGCTCCATACAAATGTAAAAAAAACTGGCGTCAATTTTTTTTTCTTCCAGTTTTTTCTTATCAGAACACGATACCTGTTACGCCCGTAAAACGGATCATAGCTATTTTTGTTACACCTTGTATAATGGAAAATGTCGAATGCCGGTATTCCGATCTTTCCACATTGGCTTTATTCAATTCCGGTATTGAAATATCGGAAAAAATCTGTCCGTGATTCCGGTTATTCGGTATGCATGCCCTAATGTTTAACCATATCAGGGAAAATGAAATACCAAGTCCAGCATGTATCTGCGGAGAAGTTCAAAGGTGTACGTGAAATCCCCACTAGGCCCGTGTGGGGACTACTGCCCTTTCCCTTTGGCCCACGACAGGAGGCTTGTGCCCAGCATTGGGGAGTATAAATATAATATATGATGATCTAGTTCAGCACGGGGTAGTTCAAGACCGCGCGCGAAATGTCTCGCTCCTTCTA
Source organism: Epinotia bilunana (assembly GCA_947049275.1). Lineage (NCBI taxonomy): Eukaryota > Metazoa > Arthropoda > Insecta > Lepidoptera > Tortricidae > Epinotia > Epinotia bilunana. Next base: position 5,714,593 of record OX346276.1, on the reverse strand, counting down.
ATTAAAATATTTAGAAAGTCGTGTATCGTGTAGTTTATTTCGCACTTTTGACAGCTCACTTGCAGTCTTGTGCTAGCCGTGTAGATCCTGTGTGTGTGTGTGTGTGTGTGTGTGTGTGTGTGTGTGTGTGTGTGTGTGTGTGTGTGTGTGTGTGTGTGTGTGTGTGTGTGTGTGTGTGTGTGTGTGTGTGTGTGTGTGCGTGTGTGTGTATGTGTGTGTGTGTGTGTGTGCGTGTGTGTGTGCGCGTGTGCGTGTGTGTGTGCGTGTGTGTGTGCGTGTGCGTGTACCTGGATGGCGCGGTTCTGCATGCCCCAGATGATGGCCTTGGTGCGGTCGCTGAACAGCGGCTTGGCGGTGGAGAGCGGCTGGCCGAGCTCGCCGCGGGTCGGGGACTGCGAGCACACCAACTCCAAGAGTTTGTGGGTCAGCTCGGGCAGCTCGATTTTGGGTTTCGGCTGAAAAATTACAAATTCAGAATTTAAAAAAAAAAGTTTTACGGTTGAAATACGTAGAGCAAGTGAACTTAGGGATTTTTCAAAAAACCCAAATAAATGGCTCTAGTGCAATTTTTCTGTAGAAACTCTTTAACCAGACTGCTTTACGAGGAGGTTATCTTTTTCGGGCACATGTACGTATGTGGACAAGAAAATTATATTTCTGGGCCTACAGTCCGAACCGCTTGCTGGATTTTGGCATATTAGATGACGTTGGATCCCTCATAATTGTGGGAGTGATAGAAGCTATATTTATTTGAAAAAAAAAGCCAGGTTTTAAAAAAAACATTGGAATTCACTTGACTTACGAGTTATGAACAATTTAGAGCTTATAGACATACATTTTGACTTGTAAAAGTGCCCTTGTGGCCTATTTATTTTATTAATTTGTATTCTTGACACTTCACTCACGGCTGGCGTGGGTTCCAACAGGTGTTCCTCGAGTATGGGCGAGTGGCAGCGCCAAGACGTCTATAGACGCCATATTAGTCGGAACAAACTAAACAGTGGACAGTGCACTCACCGCGGGCGTGGGTTTCAAAAGGTGTTCCTCGAGTATCGGTGAGTGGCAGCGCCAAGACGTCCATAGACGCCATGTTGGTCAGAACAAACTAAACAGTGGACAGTGCCCTCACCGCGGGCGTGGGTTTCAACAGGTGTTCCTCGAGTATGGGCGAGTGGCAGCGCCAAGACGTCTATAGACGCCATGTTGGTCAGAACAAACTAAACAGTGGACAGTGGACTCACCGCGGGCGTGGGTTTCAAAAGGTGTTCCTCGAGTATCGGCGAGTGGCAGCGCCAAGACGTCTATAGACGCCATGTTGGTCAGAACAAACTAAACAGTGGACAGTGCACTCACCGCGGGCGTGGGTTTCAACAGGTGTTCCTCGAGTATGGGCGAGTGGCAGCGCCAAGACGTCTATAGACGCCATATTAGTCGGAACAAACTAAACAGTGGACAGTGCACTCACCGCGGGCGTGGGTTTCAAAAGGTGTTCCTCGAGTATCGGTGAGTGGCAGCGCCAAGACGTCCATAGACGCCATGTTGGTCAGAACAAACTAAACAGTGGACAGTGCCCTCACCGCGGGCGTGGGTTTCAACAGGTGTTCCTCGAGTATGGGCGAGTGGCAGCGCCAAGACGTCTATAGACGCCATGTTGGTCAGAACAAACTAAACAGTGGACAGTGGACTCACCGCGGGCGTGGGTTTCAAAAGGTGTTCCTCGAGTATCGGCGAGTGGCAGCGCCAAGACGTCTATAGACGCCATGTTGGTCAGAACAAACTAAACAGTGGACAGTGCACTCACCGCGGGCGTGGGTTTCAACAGGTGTTCCTCGAGTATCGGCGAGTGGCAGCGCCAAGACGTCTATAGACGCCACGTTGGTCAGAACAAACTAAACAGTGGACAGTGCACTCACCGCGGGCGTGGGTTTCAAAAGGTGTTCCTCGAGTATCGGCAAGTGGCAGCGCCAAGACGTCTATAGACGCCATATTGGTCAGAACAAACTAAACAGTGGACAGTGCACTCACCGCGGGCGTGGGTTTCAACAGGTGTTCCTCGAGTATGGGCGAGTGGCAGCGCCAAGACGTCTATAGACGCCATATTAGTCGGCTAAACAGTGGACAGTGCACTCACCGCGGGCGTAGGTTTCAAAAGGTGTTCCTCGAGTATGGGCGAGTGGCAGCGCCAAGACGTCCATAGACGCCATGTTGGTCAGAACAAACTAAACAGTGGACAGTGCACTCACCGCGGGCGTGGGCTTCGGCAGCTGCTTGGGCGCGTAGTCCAACTGGTGCTCCTTAGGTATGGGCGAGTGGCCCAGCGCGAGGCCCACTATAGACGTCATGTTGGCTTCCGGCCCGAACACGTACAGGGGTATGCGCAGCCGGTGACCGACTTCACGCATTTGCCTGAAGATAAATGAAACATATTGTAGCTGTGGGTCCATACTTAGAGCCCCCGCAGACTGCAGACTTTGAGTCGGCCGAGTTTGGTCGGGCTCTTAAGGCTGTGCATTGGAAATTATCGCGTGCTTTGAAACACCGTTCTGATTAGATTAAGAAACAATAAGGTCTGATTTTCAGATATATGATTCTTGACAATATGATTGTTTATCTGATTTTATAGATACATGATTGCTTAAAATTTCCTCGATAGAAAAAAATTTTACTCAGCCTACTCAAACGATACATCATTTTACGACACAATCAATTTAATACTATAGTATTTTATCTCATCTAAAATCTCACTTTATGAAATTTAAATAAAACGTCTCTAAGTTAGGCATTTATCGAAATTTGTCCAAAAAAGCCATTCTCGAAGAGTGTTATATCTCTTTTCCTCGTGCGCGCAAGGCATCAGCGTGTCTCTGTCTAGGGGGCGTGTTCGACTCAAGTCAAGGCATCGCCTTAATCAGTCTGGAGATGTATGGTAGTGCGCATACTGATCTCCATAATGATTAAGGCACTGGTCCCACCGCCGGCTAGTAAGCTAGAAAAGTTGGGCGAGTAACGGTTCATTGCGTGCTGACCAGGCACAGTGTGATCAATCGACCTTTACAGATCCGCAATGTAATGCTACTCGCCCAACTTTTCTAGCTTACCAGCCGGCGGTGGGACCAGTGCCTCAGAGCCCGACCAAACTATCGGCCGACTAAAAGTTTGCAGTCTGCAGGGGCTCTTATAATGAGCAAGAATCGTCGTCTGACAGGCCACAGCTTAAAGATTACTCGGTCATCCAGTGCAAGCAATCCTAGAAAGCAACTTCTATCAAATCGTTTAGCACGTGAGTGGAATAAACTGCCAGAGACACTGATAAGTGCCCCTTCGGTGAACAGTTTTAAAAACAGACTAGATAAAAACAAAACTCAAGTGAACTTTGAAACAACAACCGTGATATACACGCATCAGCTTTCTGAGATAGGAAGGGTTAAACAATAATAATAATACCCGCGGTACCCTAGGTTAGGTTTTTATAATGATTTTATGTTTTGTATGTATAGTTTTTATATTTTAACTACGGTAGCCTAGTGGTTCAGGCATGCGGCTGTCAAGCGGCGGTCGTGGGTTCGAATCCCGGCTCGTACCAATGAGTTTTTCGGAACTTATGTACGGAATATAAATTTACCGTTAGCTTTTCGGTGAAGGGAAACATCGTGAGGAAACCGGTCTAATCTCAATAAGGTCTAGTTTTCCCTTTGGGTTGCAAGGTCAGATGGCAGTCGCTTTCGTAAAACTAGTGCATATGCCAAATCTTGGGATTAGGTGTCAAAGCGGACCCCGGGCTCCTTTAGGGGCACAACCGGGAATAACGCTAGGACGATGGCGACGATGATGATGTAAAGTTTTTATATTTTACTTTTTATATAATTATTGTAAAAACCTAGCCTAAGATTGAGATTGAATAAATAGATAATAATAAAAAACTGTGTGAGCAACAGTCATACGGATCACTGTCAGTCTGTTGCCGGATAATATTTGTGTGTGACGCGTAAACAGGTAATTTAATTATAAGATTACTATAAGATTACCCTTAAATCCTCATATAAACACATTTTGTAATCGTCTACTCGTAGCTTTTAATTGTGGAGGTTTTTTTTACTGTGATAATGATAACACATTGACACCTAATTCTTGGCGTTCAAAGGGTACCGGTCTGTCAAATGTGGTTGACACATGGACCTATAATACTCAGGACAAGCTATACGTGTTGGCACAGTGAGGAACGGAAAGGCTCCTATGCAGCAAATTAAGAACTGGTCTCAAAATTGCTGATGGCTTGCCATAAACCACATACTTCATTTGGACGGGTTATGGTTTATTTGCTACAACATTATACTAAATCAGTTGTGATAAAGATAATTTATTTGTCCAAACATGAGTAAAAGTACATACAGCTGTCATCGTTAAAATAATGTCCTTCATGTTTTGCCTTTCGGCGTACAGACTATTTTATATGGCTACAATGTGAAAACAATAAAAAATAAAAATGAAGGTTGTCAAAATTATAAATTGATGATTAAAATGTTTTGAATAAAATTACAGCCATAGTAATCTATATCTAATTATTTAACCCTAAATTCATGTCATGCATACAGTCAAATTAAAATAATAATAATAATTTATCATTCGTTCAATTTATATAGATCCTTGTCTCAATTTTCACGTAGAATTATTAAATAAAATGTCGTTGAAAAATTCATTTAAGCTAAAATAACATTTACCTACTAATAGCGTCAACAAACGTACGCTTAAAGATTCTAATTGGGCTGTCCCTAATTGCTTTGGGTATCTTGTTATAAATTCTAGGGGCTAAACGAAATACACTTTTCTTTAGTAAGGCAGTGTTAGCGAATAGGCATCTTGTTTTACTGTTAGTGTTGTGGTAAATAAAAAAATGGAAGTCCAACTTATCGAGGCGTGCATGCTACCATATCGCTTGGGTTGACACAACCCGCCCTGAGGGTGGGTTGCACCGAACCGTCGGTAGTAGTAAAGGGGCTTGTAGACATGCTATACTTTTCCGGAAATGTGTGGCCGGCAACTATGGGCGTCATGTTCTAGCAAGATGCCTATAGATGTTCTTTGAATACTATGGAAAGTTTGACAAGTTTCTATGGAATGACAGCTGCCGGAGCCATATCCTCTCTCTAGCTCTCTGGCACTATCCGTCTCTTTCCAAGTTTTCTAATAAGAGATAGACGGATAGTGCCAGAGAGCTCATCTTCTTTGCTAACCGTGCTGGTTAATGGCCTCCTTGCATGTATCGGTGACTGGGACCATCCGTTAAGGGTGTTCGATTTCCATACAAAACCTAATTTGACATTCACAGGCTAACGGCGTGATTTTATAAGAAACCTATTTAAGTAACATTCACAAACTGGCTTTCCATTGGCGCGAAATTCCCCCTTTCCTTGAATAAATTTGTATATAAACTAGAATGATTTGAGAAAAATGGGTTTCCCAAAGTACAATACAATACAATACAAATACTCTTTATTGCACACCTCACACAAGCAAAGCAGTTAAAAAGAAAAACAATACAATAACATGTAGGTAGAGGTAGACAACAGGCGGTCTTATCGCTGAAGAGTAGCTGAGCGAAGTATGACGTCACAAACTAATATCTCAAATTATTCTAGTTTATACAAGTTTATTCAAGAAAAAAGGGGATTTTCGTGCAAATGGTAAGCCAATTTATGAAAGTTAGTTCGGTTTTGCGGGACCCTGTACTTATTTATGTTGTATTATCGTTTCTCTCTTAATAAATAAATAAATAATAATCCTACTAATACTATAAATGCGAAAGTTTAGATGTTTGGATGTTTGTTACTCAATCACGCTTAAACGGCTGAACCGATTTGAATGAAATTTTGCACGAAGATAGTTTATAGCCTGGATTAAAATATAGGATAGTTTTTATCCCGGGTCCACGCGGACGAAGTCGCGGGCGGAAGCTAGTAAATAATAATAATAAGTTTCTTAAAAAATCACGCCGTCAGCCTGCGAATGTCAAATAACGTTTTGTATGGAAATCGAACCACCTTAAACAATGCTCTCTGCATCTCTGCCAAGCAGGTGCATAGGCATGGTCAGCTCACCGGAGTCCCTCCTGGTAGTTGGGGCCGCCTCTCCTCACGAAGATGGTGATGTTGTACTGGACGAGCGCGTCCTTGTAGGTGTCGATGGCGGTTATGATGCCGCGGAAGGTGTCCGCCACGTTCGTGAAGTTGGCGATGCCTCCTCCGATTATGAGGACCTAGAACAGTAAAGTAAAGTGTCGAAGGGACTCGTCTGAAAACCGGCGCGAGGCTTCAAGCCTTGCATATGCTGAGACGAGCACCCATTGCCCAACCTAATGCATTTAGAAGGCATTTTGAAGTTGTTTCTTTGTACTTATGTTATGAGTAATATTTTGTGTTCTTTTTGGCACAAAAATATTTTGAATTTGAATTTAAAGGGTCGCAGTCAGATCCGTTCAAATTAAATTAAATTTTCAAATTAAAAAGAGATCTTATGTTTTGATAACAAACGTTATATTCGTAGTTCTTATGGTAAAACCTACATTACAAAACTACTTCGATCATTATTTGGTCCGAGCGGCGTTATCTGGGGGCACCGCCCCCGCCAAGTCGAGCAAAATAGCGGCACGGCCGTACAATCCTTTTCTCGAATTATTATTATCCAAAACAAAGCTACGTACCTTGCCGTTCGGATGTTTCTCGCGGCACATGAGGCTGAAGATGGTCTTGGCGTAGTCGGCGGTCTGGCTCTCGGTCGGCGCGCCCGAGTACTCGCCGTAATTGGCTAACTCGGCGGCGCCGCCTATACAAAAAACATTAATCATTGTTAACCTGCTCTCGTGAAATTAAAACTATTTTAGGTCCCGATGAGGTGTTTTGTTGAGAGTGAAGGACCAGCACAACGAATTCTCTAATCAATTAAAGGTTGACAACGCGATAGTGATACTTCTGATCGCACGCGTCTATATGCTACGGTGTCTACTCACATCAGGCATACCGAACGCTTGTTTGCCACCGTAATATTAAAAAAAGGTTGAAAGCCGTTAAAATATTTTGTATTGTGACAAGTGGAATGGGTTTGTGTGTGTTACTAATGAAATCCATAAATTTATTACAAGATTTTATTTAGTTTCACCTGTCCCGTTGTCTGCCTGTCTGTCTGTCTGTCTGTAATCAAATCTTGCAAGTTCATTTGATCCACTTCCCGGTTTCCGATTGAGTTGAAATTTTGCACGAATATGCAAATCGCGTGACAATGCAATATTATGATGACGTGGAGCTGATCTGATGATAGAGCTGGAAGGTGGTCATAGGAACTACGTAATAAAACCACATAACCCCATCGAGTTTGGGCTCGTAAGAATCGTCTCAATGAGTAGTTGATGACGGTATACAGAGAAGTACAGCTACTTCTATTCAAACTTTACTTAAATTGCCCTGAGAATGGACCTTTATGGCAAATTAAGAGTCCGCAGTAAGCTCCATTCTCCATACAAACGTAGTTACGCTCTCATTTTAAAACTACGTGTTAGATTGTAACGAAACTTTGCATATACATTGACATAAGGTATATCTATGTCTGTAATTAGTTTATGTAGCTTCAGATACCATAGTAAAAAAAATACAGCGATTTTAAGTTTTTCATACAAAACTTGTTTTTGCTGTATTTCGTTTGTTTTATAAATTGGAACCATATAAACTAATTACAGAGATAGATATACCTCATGTCATTGTATATGCAAAGTTTCGTCACAATACAACACGTAGTTTCAAAATGAGAGCGTAACTACGTTTGTATGGGAAGGTGAAATTCGGCCGTTCTTCAATTCTTAAATGATGGATTTCGAAGGTGTCCGGATCGCGACATTGGGACAAAAAGGCATTTTAGTAAACAGAGGTTTGTTAAATTTTTATGAATAAGTTTGTAATTGGAGCGGGTACATACCCAGTTCGCAGATGGTGTCAGTGTAGACGACGGACGCCCCGCCCCCGGCCACCATCGTCCAGATACGACCAGACTTGTTCAATATCGTCAACTGGAAACAAACACAAGAGTATTATATTTACTATCATCCATACTATACTATATATTTAGAAAGAAAGAAAGAAGAAAGAAAAACATTTATTCATGACAAGTATCGTGTCACGAAAAGGTCCCGCCTCAGCATAATGCCGACTCAAGAGCCGGCGCTGATCTTCCGGCGGAACCTGAAGTGTGTCACGGTGTCTGCAGTACGCACGGCTTAAGCTGAACGCGACCAGTTTGACAGCGCTGTCTAGCGACGGCGACCCGAACTACCGTAGTGTCAAAGTCACGTGCAAAACCTCTGCCGTGAGTACTACAGACAGACAGAGTACAATAGGCCGACAATAAACTATAAAATAACTAAATAATAAAAACAAACAAGTACAGTTAACACAGATAAGGATATGGTAAAAAATTTGGAAAGTTACAAGACACCAAAGAGGAAGACAATCGCTGATGAACATAACATAATAAATACAAGATGGGACATAAAACGTAGGTAAGTTAGTTTAGGTTAAAGATATATCATATCAGAAATCTAGGAACGCTAAACACACACAAGTATTTCATATACATTATTTTACTATATTTACTATATAATATATATCCATACTATCCTTACTAATATTATAAATGCGAAAGTGTGTATGTTTGTCCTTCTTTCACGTCGCAACAGAGCGTCGTAATGATGTGATTTTTTGTAGAGCTAGTTTAGAAGCTGGAGAGTGACATAGGCTACTTTTCCAGCGGGAAAACATCTAATTCCCACGGGAAAATTCAATATGTTACATTTTCCTATAACCACGCGGGCGAAGCCGCGGGCATCAGCTAGTAATATTTTAAATGCGAAAGTGTCTGTCTGTTTGTTACCTCTTCACGCTTAAACCGCTGAACTGATTGAGATGAAATTTCGTATGGAGATAGTTAGAATCCCGGGGAAGGACATAGGATAGTTTTTATCCCGGAAATCATCCCCTGAGGGGGTGAAGTGGGGGATGAAAGTTTGTAACGAGCTACGATATAAAAGAGTTCCACGCGGACGGAGTCGCGGGCAGAAGCTAGTAAGTAATAATTATTTGACGACCGGATTAGCCTAGTTGGTAGTGACCCCGCCTACGTAGCTATAGGTCCCGGGTTCGAATCCCGGTAAGGGCATTTATTAGTGTGATGAGTACGAATATTTGTTCCTGAGTCGTGGATGTTTTCTATGTATTTAGGTATTTATTTATGTATATAAGTATGTTTATCGTCGTCTACCCATAGTACAAAAGCTAACACAGTTAACTGACCATCCTGTATTTATTATTATTAATTTAATTTAGCCCGCCTTTGTTTTTAGTAGAAGAACGGAAGTGATTAAAAGATTCATCGCCACAGCGGACCCGCGGTAGCTCAGTTGGCGAGAGCGATGGATGGATTGCAGAGGTCACAGGTTCAAATCCTGCTCGTGGCGAAAAAATTTTTTCAACTTTTGATGGTTTTTTTTGGAATTTCGTTAGTGGACTTTCTGCTTAGTAAACATTTACTGCGAATGGCTAGTTTAAGACTCACCTTAAGACTAGCCCCGCTCTTGGCGTCCAAGTCAGCTATGTGCGCCTCCTCCGGGTACGCGTCGCGTCCGAAAGGCGGCGGGAATGTGACAGCGCCCCAGTTCTTCGCGCAGATGAAGTCAGCCGTCTGGTCCAACTTGGCGGCCAGGTCGAGCAGGTAGATACGCTGGTTGGTGATCACGATCGGGTTGATCTCCATGTACGTGAAGTAGAGGTCCACGTACACGCGGTAGAGGGAGAGGATGAACGTCGTGAGTATCCTGGAATGAGGTAAGCACATGTTGAAACCGCAAATCGAGGCGACACAGCTCGCGGGCCGTCCCGCGAGTCGTGCTGGGTGGACTAAAATGTAATTTAAGACAGTATGGTCGTCTCTCTTGGTAGGTCCCAAGATCCGGAAAACAGGGACCGGCCCGCTATCCCTTATAAAGGATTTTGTATGGGTTTTGCATAAAGCTTAACTCAACATACCCTTTGCCCGACGAAACCCATTCATTTTGCTTTTAAAGCCCCTATATAAACGCTAACCCATATGAGCAATCGGTATCCCAATACCCTTACAAAACCCTTATCACCCGCTCACCAATATCTTATAAGGGTTAGCCTTATAAAGGGCTTCCCTTTTAGCATATAAGCGAGCTAATTTAAATCGTCTACCATGTTCACAAAGCACACATTACTCCGAATCCAAATAGTAAGCGCAGCAACTGGTAGCCCTAATCGTACTAGTATGTAGTAGGTATGGTGGCGAACAAATTAATTTTACAAACCCTCCCCTAGGCACGTATTTTCTATCCTTTTCATACATTAGCGTAGAACACTAATCCTCTCTTTTACGCAAGGTTCAACTACGACATTAATAAAGGGAAAGCTTTATAAAAAGCGCTAAATGATAAGGGTAACCCTTATTAAGGGATTGCAAGGCATATAGGATAGCAGTAAGCAATTGCAAAGGGCTAGCTTTATTTTTTGCTAAGTTTTTCGATAAGGGTTAGCCAAACGAATGGGCTAGACTTTCAATGGGTTAGCCGTGATTAAGATATGCCCATTGAAAGGCTTTTACCGCGGAAAGGGTTGTCCGGTCCCTGCCGGAAAAACGACGAGATTGAGGAGTTGGCCGAGCCCAACATCATCGGCGAAACGATATCCCGCAGAATGGGAGTGGATCGGGCAGTCGACAGAGCGTACTTGGGCCGACCGACTGGTCGCCGCCCGGGCCCCAATTTCACCAACTAGACAACTGTCACGTGACAACGACAATTCTCCGTACATTGCTGGTTCCACAAGTAACCTAGCAACCACCTTAACTTCTAGAACAACCGATGTATGGCTAATTGTCAGTGTCAGGTGAAAATTGTCAAGTTGGTGGAATAGGGGGAGCGTGCAGACGGATCGGTGTCATCTTCAAGCTGAAAGTTGGCAGGAAGTTGCGCACAAACGGGATAAGTGGCGTGCTCTCGTTCCGGAGGCCAGGAGCCTTTTTGGTCAGTGGTCCAAATAGGGTTAGTTATGGTTGTCTCACCTTTTGGCAGTGGCGGACTTGATGTTTTTTAGCAGTACCCTGTCTATGTCCTCTCCAGTGGGGAATGTGTCTACGGCTACCTGAAACACAACAACACGTTTAAAATACGCGCTATAAACGCTAGAGGAAGATTCAACTATTTTATAACAGCCCCACTTCATCAAACAAGATATATAGGATTCAAAGTTAATAGTACATTACTACAGAGGCCGGGAAAGGAAGGGGTCGCCGGCCGAGTACATATAGACGGCCGAGCGTAGCGAGGTCGGATAGTTATGAGGCCGGCAACCCCTTTTCACGCCGAGGTATGTATAGTGCTTTTCTCAAACATGCCATGAAATAAATAAAAAAACTCCAAGAAGTGAAACTTTAATTTTCATGGCTGAACGCCGTGATCCTGCGCCACAAATTGTGGAATGGAAATTAAAAAAGACCGTCTTGCCGGCCTAGGCCTCCAATTTTGTATGAAATGCCATTACGGATCTCTCGTCTCGCGCCGCCCGAAACGCGACACTTCGAAGCCCATTATGATGAACACAACGTCAATATTTCATTGCATGTTTGAGAAAAGTTATTTATTTTATAATTTAGACATAGAATAATAACAACAATGCGAGTGGCTAGTCACCGCCTACCTCGATAACATCTCACAATGTTATGGCAGCTGTCCGGAACTCTTAAGAGTCCGCAGTAAGCTCGGCCGAATTTCACCTTCCCATACAAACGTAGTTACGCTCTCATTTTAAAACTACGTGTTGGATTGTAACGAAACTTTTCATATACAATGACATGAGGTATATCTATGTCTGTAATTAGTTTATATGGTTCCAGTTTATAAATCAAACGAAATACAGCCAAAACAAGTTTTGTATGAAAACCTTAAATTCGCTGTATTTTTTTTTACAATGGTATCTGAAGCTACATAAACTAATAACAGACATAGATATACCTTATGTCATTGTATATGCAAAGTTTCGTTACAATGCAAAACGTAGTTTTAAAATGAGAGCGTATCTACGTTTTTATGGAGAATCGAGCTTACTGCGGACTTTTAAAATAGCCCATTCATTAATTCATCCTTTCATCCATAGCCCATCCAGTAACCAATATTAATGATAACGAACCAATTATTTCAGGCATATAAGGCCCACATATGAACATACATTTAACAACAAGCAACATACATTAGTATTTCATGCAATCGTTATACAATGTATGCTTTTTCAGTCGAGTACCGCGTTTAGGCCACGGAGCTTGCTGAGTGGCCTAGTTAAGGTACGAGACTTAAAAAGCTAATTATATAACTATTGTATACAATACTTTTTCTACGAGTCAACTGAACTAATTAAACAACTTTAGTATGTATTGAAAACGAAGTGCAACCAACGGCTTTTTCTTTTTTGTGCGTTGATGTCTATTTACCTTTTGACTTTCTCATAACGGCGTCTTATTGGTCAAATACATTATAGTTCAGTAAAGACGCCACGTGATTGGTCCATTTCATTTTAGTTGTCTCAACAGTTATGAAATGTTGAGTTGGGAGCTTCATAGTAAAAAGTATGTGATTTAAGTTTGGTGTACGAAGTCTTAATTCAAACATTAAGGTCGACGAGTATAAAAATAATATTACATGCACATATGAATGTCGATAATCTACCACCGGTTCGGAAAAGAACAGGCGTAAATACTCGGCGAGGTATCATTTTTTCAAAACAGTATACAGTTTCAATATCACATCTTAATGCTCCTAGCGTTTTTCCCGGTTGTCAGAGAATCAGAGGTTTCTTGTTAAAAAAGCTGATAAGACTACCTCTTGTTGCCATTATTCATTTTGCCTAATCTTGTAATCTCTGTTATTTGTGGTGCAATAAATAATTTTAATACTATTATTATTATCCCAAGATTAAATAACAAGATATAATTACAGTATCACAATGTTATTAAATTACATTGCTACAATAGAAAGCCTGTCTATCTATCTTGCGATAGATTTCTCGTACAGGACTTTATGACTGCCAAATATAACGATCCATGCAATTGTTTATCTTATAATATGCTTAAAAATACCTTTTGTAAGGTAAGTAATAAAACCAATGTGTTGAGTTATTGATATTGAATTGGTATATGTAAAGAATCAACTTTTTTTTTAAGAAAGAACTTTTTAGTTCGTATTTTCTTTTAAGACAACAAAATGTTTTTAAATTGAAATTCCGTGCTGTTCCCGTCACGGTAATATTGTCGCGGCTATTAGATTCCATTATTGTTGTGAAACAATTTAGACTTTTAATATTAATATCGTTATTGGCGTTATTGCACAAAAACCCGTACTAAAGGCGGACTTATTGCGATAAGTATTGGGCAAAGCAAATACTTTGTGGGGAAACAGAAAATAATAAATAAATATTTGCGGACAAAAATCGACAAAAACACGATGACGTGATTTATGAACAGCCCCTTATCTAGTTATTGTATATTGAGTTTACCTCTAGCCTGGCCGCCAGAGCGTCGACGTCGCCGACATCCACGCCGCCCTGGTGGTGGAACAGGATCGTGTCCGTCCGTCTGCCGGACTGGATGCAGATGTACATCTCCTCATTCTGAAAATAAATAGAAAGTTTTATGAACACCCTTGTCACATATGTTTTCTGGGAGACTTGAAGATGTAATAGAGAAGAGTATCTGTTTGTTACATCTTCACGCTTAAACCGCTGAACCTATTTAGATGAAATTAGGTATATAGATAGTTTGAGTCCCCGGGAAGGACATAGGATAGTTTTTATCCCGTAAATCATCCCATAAGGGAATGAAATGGAGGGTGAAAGTCAGTATGGAGCAACGATATAGACGAGTTCCACGCGGACGGAGTCGGGGGCAGAAGCTAGTATATAATAAAATAAAGAATGTAACTTTGACGATGGCGGCGCCTACGGGCTGCTCCTTGCCCATATGCTCGCTACCGGCGACTTGGTCACTACATGTTCAACCCATCATGGCGTGTTCAGTGTGGACTACGCAACCATCACTCACCGCTTGGTGTTTGACGGAGGTTTGGAGGCTAATGAAGCTCGAAATGTGGCGATAATTTGGTGAAACATGTCGAGAAATTTTCAAAGAATTAACATAAAACGTCTTAGCATGACGACAATTTGTCGAAGCATGACGCGACATGACTATGAACTGTCAAAGTGTACTCACCGCGTCGTGTTTGACGAAGGGCTCCACGATGAAGTGGCGCAGCTTGCCGACGGCGGCGCCGACCGCCTGCTCCTTGCCCATGTGCTCGCTGAGCCACCGGCGCACGTCACCCGCCGACTTGTTCACGCCGACCAGCCCGAGCTTGCCGCGCCGCTTGATCAGCTGGTCGGGCTTCACTACCAGTTGCTGTGGACGAGACATAGCAAGAATAAGTATAGGACTCGAACACATACACACATGTGTAGCAAAGATGTTAGCACAAGTCATACAATGTCGTGTCTCCTGTTCCTCACCGCATAGAGAAAGGATAGAATAGAGGGGCTCACTCACCCATACGTCATGAGCGGTTAGCATTATAGCGTGAAACTACATGACAACTGTATTAAAAAATATTAAATTTGCCATCAATTTCACCGGTTGCCCAGCTGGCGTAAAAAAATCCCCCGGTTTGTATGAAATGGGTTGTCCATGGACAACCATGTTTTCTGGCTAGAATACGTTTCTGTGCGAGATGCAACATATATGTTCAAGTAGAATATCTGACCATAAGAGCTTATAAATTTTATCAAATACACATGTAGTGGTAACTGATAATGAAGAAAAAACAAAAGGGAAAAAATGCTTTCACCAGTACGTAGAATGGACGTACAGGGTGGACATACATAAGCTATATTTTGGCCTTCTTTGGTTCCTTAACACGCGGGCGGAACCGCGCAAGCAGCCAATTCTAAATAATTCGAACGTTTTTCGAACATATTTACTATTATCTATAATAAACTTAAAAGTCCCGACTGACTGACTCACTCACTTATATCAACGCCCAGCCCAAACCGTTGAGCCTAGAAAGCTGTATTTTTTTCACGATAGGTAGTTTATATAACGTTATTACCCACTAAGAAGGGATTTTCGAAAATTCCACCCGCAAGGGGGTAAAAAGGGGGTTGAAAGTATGTATGAGGATGGAATCAAATTTTAAGTGAGAGACGTGAAACTATGTGTACGGACTGCATATTGCAATACAAGAAAAGTAATTTTAGCCACCCCTAAGCGGGTTCAATAGGGGTGCCAATTTTGTACGGTTGCAATTTGGTATAGAGATAGTTTGAGTCCCGGGGAAGGCCATAGAATAGTTTTTATCCCGGAGATCAGTCCCTAAGGGGGTGAAATGGGGGTGAAAGTTTGTATGGAGCTACGATAAAAACGAGTTCCGCGCGTACGGAGTCGCGGGCAGAAGCTAGTAACTTATAACTATTTCCTAGCATTGTCAACCCCACCGACTACTGTTTGACATGCCTATCTCTGATGATTCATTATTGATGCTAACGACATGATAAAAGATACTATACCAGTGATTAAAAGGTAATCTATTGCTTGGATGACAGGAGGATTAACATTAAAAAGTTTCTACTTTAGTATGTATGAGTCAATCAACTTTTTCTTGTGTAAGCCAAGAAACAACAGCGACCGAGTTTTCTTTTTAATACTATAAATTGGACTCCTATCATGCTGAGAAGATGCCCCGCCATAGAATGGGTTTAGCAATGTAACAAATATAAACCCCATAAAATTTTGGTTTTAAAAAGTAACGCAGGAGACGTGACCATGGGGCAACGAGCAACAGAAAACAGTTGATTGACCTATATAATGCCGTGGGGACCGGGCGCGAAAGCCCTATATAAGGAACTTTCGGAGCGGCTCATTGAAACATCCAGCGACCAGAGGGCTGGCAGCTATTTTGGCCAAAGGATTAGCCTAGCAATCCAAAGAGGCAACGTTGCTAGCCTATAACGGGGACCTGGGTGGGGGGGCATTTACTTTTAAAACGTTTAGTTTAGTTATATTTCGTTATAAATATTTTTATGTTACTTAAGTTTATACCTTAGTTGTTTTTATGTTTTTATCTAATAAACAATAAGTAATTGAATAATTACGAATCCTATATAATATACTAGTTACTGCCCGCGACCCTGTCCACGTGGAACTCGTTATTATCGTAGCTCCATACAAACTTTCACCCCCTTAGGGACTGATTTCCGGGACTATATAAAGAATCCGGCCAAAGCCGCAGAATAAAATATAGCCTATGCATATACAAAGAAAGACAGAAAGAAATACACATTTATTCGCAAACGCATAGGACACGCATCTTAAACAAAAAAATTAAAAAAACAGGGTCTCGGGTTAGAATTTCACCACCCCCCTTTCTTCCCGTGGGTGTCGTAAAAGTCGACTAAGGGAGCAGGGTTGAAGTGTGTTGAGGGAAACGCTAGCAGATCGTGACGTCACGATATTCGACCGTCATAGTAGATGACAAGCGTTTCATATGAAGGTGCGTTATGCGGAAAAGGGACAAAACATGCCCCTCTTAAAACTATGGACACTTATGACTTTGTGATTGTTTAACCTCTTGCGTTGCTTCTTTTCTCCATTTGAGTACATTATTAATCCTTTTTCCAGAAAATACATCGTTATTGATTACTTTATTTAGTGTCCACACCCCTATCATTTGCACCCTTGACAAAACAATAGCTTGTATCTAATCGAAACAAATTAAAGTGGAAACTTTAACACGATTATCGGTTGATAATAAATCAGTTTTACTTGTAATATTGTCATTTGTACGATAACCTATCGAACATAATAAGGTTTGTGATAAATGCAACGAGATTGTTTAATTATAATAGGTCCCCGGGCGACCGAGCTCTGCTCGGGTGAAAACAGAGAAAATGTTTATACAAAAATACGGAGAAAACGCATTTTCCCAGACCTGAGACTTAGCTAGATCGATTTTCTCCCATAAACCCCTATAATCCAAATTTTATAGTGCCCATTTTAAGAACCTGTAAGCAAGTATACAGGGCGTCCCAAACTTATGGGACATGAAGGGGAAGTACCTTAAATATCGTAGATAGTGAATTTTGCTCAAAGAAGACTTTATGTTATTTTTAAAAGTTAGTAATTCTGCATTCATAGATTTTCTAAAAATTACTTGCTTCGTCTGGGAATCGAACCGACTAAAATGTGAAAAAAAAATCACCCTTTTTTATGATGCCAATCGAAAGAACTGCTAAAAAATAATAACTCAGCTTAAGTAACATAGTATTTTAAAATAAAGGAACACCATAAAATGATTGAGTCAAATTTCAAGAAAGTTATTTATTGCCGAAGACGACGTTCGAAAAGTAGCAATATTATCATTCCAAAGATAGCATTGATTATTCGTAAATAAGTACCCACTTCATAAAATAGGTACTGGCATAAGTTTTCCTTATTATAAGTGCACGTGTGGATAAAATGATAATTTGATAAAACTTAGTATTTCAATACGTCCTCTGTAAGCTAGACAGAAGGCAAATTAAAAAAAAAAAAAAAAAAAAAAAAAAATCTATGAATGTAGAATTACTAACTTTTAAAAATAACATAAAGTCTTCTTTGAGCAAAATTCACTATCTACGATATTTAAGGTACTTCCCCTTCATGTCCCATAAGTTTGGGACGCCCTGTATATACAAATATTGCTCGCTTAATAGTATAGACCCTGGGCAAACGAGCTCGGCTCGGGTGAAAATGGGGAGAAAACGATTTTTCCCAAACATGAGACCTAGCTATATCGATAAATTCCCAATGTCCAAATTTCATCAAAATCGTTAGAGCCGTTCCCGAGAACGTGATTGCAAAATATTGCTCGTTAGTAGTATAGGATAATATAGTTACAGAAAAACGGGCGCAGCACTAGACGCGCGCGCCGGTCTATACTGGCGGGCGCAATAGGCTAATGAGCGACACGGTCGCTACACGGACTGAGCCCCGCGGACTAGATGTATACTGACCTCTTTAGAGAGCCATGGATTCTTCCCAAGCTCATCCTCCCAGACGGTCCCCTGCTCGAAGGTCGCGAACCGGCATGGCACCAACGCTGTCCCTGGCGCTATGTGCCTGGAACGCAAACGTACATTCATTACAAGAAAACAACGTTTCTCTGCGTCGCACCGGAACCCAGGTAACCGATATAGCCCACCGAACCGCTAAACTTAAGTGGCAGCGGTGTGCATTGCACGCAGAACCGATGGCCGTTGGGGCGGAAAGGTTCTCCGGTGGTGACCAGTTGACCACCCACCAGCGTGGGCAGCCAAGCCACAACGCGGGAGTCCGCTGGATGCGGGTGGCGCAGGACCGGTCATGCCGGCACTCTTTGGGGGAGGCCTACGTCCAGCAGTGGAAGTCTTTCGGCTGATATGATACTCGAATGTACTTTGACTCGATCACTCAGAAGCCAGAGAGGTTTCTGAGTGGTCGAGGCACATGGTCAGTTGCAGCGAACGATGAAACCATACAATGCGAGCTAATTACAAATTTCTACCCAAACACGTGCCTAAAACGCTGCGCATGCGCATGTTCGAACTAAACGGCTGCCTGGCATCGTTTTGACACCCCGCCTCCAACCCCGCATAATGGCAAGTATATATATTAAACTAAACTTAGCTAATAATCTTTAAAAGTTAAGATTGTGCTAAGTAATAAAACATATTTGTGTAAAAATTATTGAAATAAACAGTTCAATTTTTTTTTTGTGGAAC
The DNA here is from genome assembly GCA_947049275.1 of Epinotia bilunana. Classification (NCBI taxonomy): domain Eukaryota; kingdom Metazoa; phylum Arthropoda; class Insecta; order Lepidoptera; family Tortricidae; genus Epinotia; species Epinotia bilunana. The sequence continues at coordinate 5,695,706 of OX346276.1, read as the reverse complement.
CATTTTGCAGCGCTACTTAGACTTCTATGGTTTTTTCGTTACTCACCTGTTGATGAGATCTTTACCGGTCGCCTCGTATATGGCCTTCGACGACATGTTTGTCTGTTTGTGTGTTCGTGTGTTTCACTGCGCGCTCACCGTCGTCATATGGCCGATGGGATTGACTGTGGACAAAGAAAATAAGAAATAAATAATCTGTTTAATTTGATTATAATATGTATGTATGTATGTATGTATGTATGTATGTGAATGATTTATTGTAAAAATACAGACAATATAGGTTAGATTGGTACCAAGGCGAACTTATCCCTGTAAGGGATCTCTTCCAGTTGACCTTTTTAGGAATTGAGTAGAGATCAGGAACAAAAAGATAGACATACATAATACATATTTATAGACATACTATAAATATATATTATAGTATACACGATGATTTTTAATTCGTGATCAGGAGTAAATTTTTCTAATTCTGTAATTGATACCAAACACGATTAACTCGAAGTTACCTAAAACAAACGTTCTTTTTTTTCTGAATAAAACAAAATAAGGAATTACTTTATAATTCAAAATCATTGTCACCCTAACGGTAGTTTGCGAAAATTTGACGTATGCGATATTGTTATTGACGTATCTACTTATCTTCAAGAAATGTAGGGTGACCAAACATTCAGTGTACATTCAGTGTTAGCATTATCATTCAATTTAATTAACTAAACAGTGATTTAATTGCATGAGACCTCATCCATTGAAATACGTTTTGGCTGTTTATCAATATTTTTTACTCTTGATCACGGATTAAAAATCACCGTGTATATACACGGTGTTCCCGGGAATTTCCGTTAACTTCGGCATATTGCAGAGTACATTCACAGAAACCAATTAGCATAATTATTTCGTAAAAAAGAAAAAAAAAAACCATTTTTTATACAAAATAATTTTATGTAGCATTAACGGTTATTGTCTTATTGTACAAGGGTCTGGAAACAAATGAAATAAAAAATATGTACCACCGAATCAGTTCGTGCCTAATATCGAACGAACTCACTTTGTAAACCTCCTTGTAGTGTATAGGAACCTTACAAAGCTTAAAAAGCTGTTATGACGTCACAGTTAAGAGCCATTTACACTGGTTAAATCTGCAAAACTGATTAAATTATATATTGAATATCTTGATAACAGAAAGAGTTAAGATACTTCTGTCTTGGAGAAATTAACTTTATTTGAACTAAACTATGCCCCCTTGCAATTAACGGAAATTGTCCAAAACACGTAGTATATAAAATCTATGATATAAGTATGCAGACATACCGCCTTATTCAAAAAAATTAACGAACCTCTGATAGCTAAATGTGTTTTTTTTTAATTCAATTATACGGGACACCAACAGAGTACATAAGCTCAGTATATAAATTTATCTGTAGCACAATTATTATTTGGGATTTTATGTACCCCAATTATAAAAAGTAAAAGTAAAAGTAAAAGTATTTTTATTGCCACAACATTACATGATCTTGAATTACACTAACTAATATAAAAATAAAATAAAATAAAATAACAGGAAATGGAAAAACAAATAGAGGCAATGGGCCCCAGTCTCAGCATGTGCTGGGCAAGCGAGTATGCCCAGCGCTGATTTTCAGACTGGTCCCTTGTTACATACTATTATTATTACTAGACGGTCGTCAGCGCTAGCTGGAGTGCAAATAATTGTGTAAATATTCAATATAAGTAACACATTTTTTTTTAATGATTGAAATATGCAAAAAATAAATATACAAAATTACAGATAAATAAGAGAACTAAAAATATAGGTGGACACATCGTTGTCATATATTATTATTATTATTAATTAAGATTTATATGTGTTGTCCGTTTCTCGGCCACCCAAAAGTCAATGTGACGGATAAAGACAAATCTTAGCGGCATTTGAGCCAAAACAGTGTGAACGTTTATGAATAAATCAGTGAATAGCTAATCAGTTAACGGTTATTAGTGGTTGTCACAAAACTGATATCAGACGTGTTCAAAGTTCAAATGAAAATGCCCTCGTAGTGCGGGGCCCGGGGCCAGTGGCGGAGCGCCCGTACGCGATTTCCACCGGCTTACCTAAATAGTACATTGTTTATCGAGGGGCGTAAGTGGAATATTGCGAACAAGTCTATCAGAAGCCCGACGCCGAAGTCGGAGGGCATTTGATGACTCGAGTTTGCAACATTCTTACGCCCGTCAACAATGTTTTCATCGCATTTGCGAGGAAACAAATACATTTTAGATGAAATTAATACAAATCGTAATAAAAACTGCAACATGTCAGTTGTCCATTTTCTTGAATTTGACGCGAGGCGCGTATGGCAAAGACCCCTCGGTAAACAGCCACGATTTGAAAATACTTAAAACATTTTACGTGTCTACACTAAATAACTACATATTCAATCTATAAATAATTCTGTTAAACATGTTTTAGTTTAAATTACCCATGTAAAATGTATGGGTAATTGACGTTACTAAAATAAGAAAAGTTAAAGCGTATATTAACTAGATTAAGGCCTTAACTATGTGCAATTTTTTTTATTTTCACCCGCCTACGAAGCTGGAGGTCTCGGGTTCGAATCCCGGTTAGGGCATTTATTTGTGTGATGTGATGAGCATGATTATTTGTTCCTGAGTCATGGATGTTTTCTATGTATTTATCTATAATATTTTATTTTATTTTTAATTATTTATCTCACAAAATCTTATACACTAGTTTAACAAATAACGTTCCGCTAAACTGAGGACAGTTTGTTGGCGGATAATACGCTCGTTACTAAAATTATTGTTTTTTATACGAACTACCTTAACCCTAATACTCTAAACAAGGAATAAGCGTTACCACAAACAACTCGTTAAGTAAGAATACCTCGGTTATGCGACGCGTCATGCCATGCACTACCTAACACTTTTATCGAATAAATCTATTAGTTCTACTTTTAATCTTTTCTTAAATATTAGCTCACTACTACACTTCTCTAAGGTTGTACTTATCTTATTATGTACCTTAGGAACAATATAATTACGGGTTCTTTTACCGTAATAGTTGTTGGCATTAAATTCTAGGTATTTTTTTTGTGTGCTTGCTCTAAGGTTACGTAACTGCAGTCTACTGGTTTTCAACCTGTTCCAGCCATAGTCATCAATACACATTAAATACCTGACCTTCTCATTTACCGGTAGGGTTTTTAGCATTTTATATAATAACTTATAGTTTTTATTACAATTCTCTTTCGTTTTTTTATCCACTAATACATGTTTTATTATTCTAATCTGAATATTACTAATTTTCTCAAGATAAGTTTTAAAGGTACGTCCGTACGCAATTAGTCCATAGCTAATTACTGACTCGGCTAGCGAGTGGTACAGCATGTTCATTAGTTTTCTACTTAATATATTTTTTAAACTTATTAATTTTGACATAATTGCACGGAGTTTATTACATACTACATCTATGTGGGGGCCCCAACTGAATTTAGTGTCTATAGTTACGCCTAAATATTAATATTTATCCACAAGTTGAATACTACCACAATTACAGTCTTCTTGATTCTTATTACTATGTAGACAGTGGTATGAATGTCCTACGATATTATTAATATTTTCATATGGTTTTGGCGCGTAGGGCGACATAATTAAAATACATTTAGTTTTTTTTTATGTTAAGAATTATGCCATTATCGTGCGACCTCTTTATTATATTTGTAAAATCTGCCTGTATTTTTTTTCCACAGTCTTTATATCCTTATCCGCGTATAGTAAGCATGTATCGTCAGCATACATATAAGTTGAGCACATGTGGACCACGTTAACCATGCTGTTTACGTGCATTATATACCCTAATGGCCCAAATACAGAGCCGGTCGGCACCCCGTATGTCACCTTAGCCTCCTCGCCGCTCTCTCCATCGATGACTGTTGTTATTGTCCTGTTACTTACGTAGTTTCTAATCCACTCGACCACGGGGCCCCGGACACCACATTCCTGTATGGCGAGAATGAGCTGTTCGTGGTCCAGCGTGTCAAATGCTTTTTTTAAATCAATGTATAATGTCACAACGTATTTTTTATTATTTAAATGTTCATTTACCTCGCCTGTGAATTGGGCCGGAGCGGTTGAGGTGCTGCGCATGCGCCTGAATCCATGGTATTTGATATTATGTTATTGTTTTCTAAAAAAGTGCTAATTTGCGAGGTAATAACCTTATCTACGATCTTATTTACTACTGTGAGTATAGCTACTGGTCTATAATTGGTATAGTCTGTGGTTTCCTTGCTTATATATAGGCCTAATTATTGTTTTTTTTAACATATCTGGATAAATACCGGTTATCGCGCAGGTATTTACAAATTTCGCCAAAATCGGACTAATACTTGTTTTGATAAGCTTTATATCCCTGCTTCTAATTTCGTCCATGCCTGCAGACTTTCTATTGCTTATTTTATCTATGATTTATTTCAATATCAGCACGTCTAGCATGCGACGGCCGTGACATAGTCTCGATTTTTATCGCACTATATCTCTTGTTCTAAGTGTTCTAATAAGAAAGAGACGGATAGTGCGAGAAAAATCGAGAGAGCTCGCGCGCCGTCGCATGCTAGCCGTGCTGTTGGTGACACTTTTTGATAACGAAAAGATACCTCGCACTCTTTTAAATAGTTCTCTCGAATGAGGAATTTTTCGTTACATTTATGTTTCATTTCATTTATTCAGTCACATAATAAACTTACAGTGCGGTCACCAAGACGTTTATATGCTATAAAACAAAAGCAATTGAGGCTTAATTTACGAACAAGATTAATTTACGAAAATGTCAAACATTGTACAAGTCACAAGTCAAATTATAAAATGTTAGTGTTAAAAAAATAAAAATAAAAATGTTCTAATTCATCAAATCAACAAAAAGGCTAAAAATTACAAATTCATCACATAAAGAGTATGTATGTCACAAACTAAAATATAAAAACAAAATTAAAATTAAAAACATGAAATGTTTTGTATTTCCATAGTAAATGTTTTGGCGAAGTTTGAACAGACGGTCTGTATTGACGTAGTTTTACCCAGATATTTAAGCACAACCTCATCTAAATTTGGTTTGTCATTTCCAAGCCAGCTATTTACCGTTGCCCATATATAAGTATGTATATCGTCGTCTAGTACCCATAGTACAAGCTTTGCTTAGTTAGGGACTAGGTCGATTTAAGAATAATAATAAAAAACCCGGCCAAGTGCGAGTCGGACTCGCGTTGCAAGGGTTCCGTACATCACAAGATTTTAAACAATATTTTTTACTAACGGAGCGTTTTTGACGTTTCATAAAAATAAGCTGATTTGATTTTTGTCAAATACCGTATTAAGTCCGACTCACGCTTGACTGCACATTTCTATTAGGTTTTCCTATCATCTGTAGGTAAAGAACTATTTTGTGCATTTTTTTCAAAATTTTAGACTCAGTAGTTTCGGAGATGAAGGGGGGAATGGTCATTTTTTGGCTATTTTCTTAAATAATTTCTAAACTAATTATTTTAAAATTACAAAATATATATATTTTAGATGCACACAATGAGCTCTTTCATTTGATATGTAACACGATAGTATATGCAAAACTTTATTTTTTAATTTTCTCATTTCCCCCCCAAAAGTGGCCCCCATGTTTAAAATTCATTTGTTTGCGTTACATGTCCCTCTTTGGGTCACAAACTTACATATGTGTACCAAATTTCAACGTAATTGGTTCAGTAGTTTCGGAGAAAAAGGGCTGTGAAGGACGGACAGACAGACGCACGAGTGATCCTATAAGGGTTCCGTTCTTTCCTGTTGAGGTACGGAACCCTAAAAAGTGTAAAATTGACCCCCAATAGTCTCAAAGTTCTTTACTGTTCAATGTGCGCACATTACATGCACCTATGAATGAAAACGACCATTTATAGGTCATGTGACATTCAATAAAACGGAAACTTCCCTGACTCCATGTAAATAATTTTGCTATCTTGCGTCTCTATCACCAAACTTGTAAAAAAAACAGGCGAGTACTATAATTGACCGGCGCGCGCGGCGATTGGCCGGCGCCGATGGTGTGGCATCGCCTGATCCGTGAAGGCAATCCGCAACACAACCACAAAACGGATACAACTAACCAGCGTTAGTCTGACCCCGTATCACGGACGGCCTTATCACACAAGCACGGCAAGATAGCGCGTCCGTCACTGGCCGACACCGTTCGAGAGAACGAGACGGACGCTCTATCTTGGCACTTATCGCGTGATAAGGCCGACCATGATACGGGGTCTGAACTCAAAGACTTTGACGTTTTCTATATTTAAAATTAAGGGTGGGTTGCATCAACTTAATATTACAGACCGATCATCGTTTAATATGACGCCGGCAGCTGTCATCCCATAGAAACTTGTCATACTTTCCATACATTCAGATTTTAATGAACACTGCTTAAGATCCGGCTCGCTGCAAACCACTCTAAGTATATATTTATATAACGTCTAGTATACCAATAACGCAGGTCTTATTGAGTATACTATGGCTAATATAGTATCGAGGTACGCAATAAAGTGTATTTGTATTTAAAAAAAAAACTTTATTTCAGACGTACGGCTACAGCAGTATTGTCACCAGACATCAAATAAAATAATCAATAATGTTGATTTTTCTCGAACAAGTGAAATTAAAAGATTTTTCAAAAAACCCCTGCTTGTTTTTCAAATTTTATAGCCTATGTCACTCCCACGATTAAGAGGAATCCAAAGACACATCATATGTCGAGATCCGTCAAACGGTTTAGGCTGCAGGGCGTGCCAAATAATAAGGTCACATACACATACATGAAACGATTGTCATTTACTATGACGCTCGACACCCGGGGTCTCTAGCGTTTTCTCACTCTATCAAGCAATATTGAAACTGTTGTACCTTCGTATTTTTTCGAGACATTTGAATAAGATTTTCGTAATTAGGCATATTTTTTACCTTCATTCTTTTGGAGTAAAATAAAATTAGAGTCCCGAACCCTATCGTATTGTGCAGGTCAGGTTATCATAGTCGTGGGTGAACTGAGTACAAAGTGTTCGTGAATCGCTCCGCGTGCGAACTTCCGAGTCTGCATAAAGGCGCTTTTACATTGGCTAGAGTGACGTCATACATTTAGTAATATATAGTAAGAAATAATAATGAAATAGTCGTGTTAGTTCATATATCAGTGTTTTAAGCTACGTATTATCCATCAGATATATCGGAGCGGCCAGTGCTCACAAATATCTGAACACGTCTCAATTGTCGAGGCATTAGAAAATCAGATCCGATCGAATCCGATATATCTGATGGCGACTGTAAATATGTATACAGGGTGAAATTTAATTAATTAATCACGTTAACAATATGTGAATCTATCCATGATCCTTAACTACTTTTACTATGGGAAAAATGTGTACATTTAATACACTGCCAGGTTTAGGGTAGCTTTTTTTTTAATTTTGAAAAACTGAATCTATAAAAGAAGCCTACATAATACGGGTTTGTGACGTCACAAACTGTTTGCGTTTTCTCTTTCTAACAAGCAATATCAAAACGGTTGTAGCTTCGTAATTCTTTGATATATCTGATATTTTCGTTCCGATTTTCGACACTAGGCATATTTTTTGGCCTTCTTCCTTTCGGAGTAATAATAATTTTGGAGTCTACACCCGTATTAATGGCCCCCCTTTAATGACTGGCCACGTTATACTAAATTGAATTCTGTCGGTACGGGAACTATGTTAATTTTTAGTACGAGTATGAGGGGGCCAGTTAATGAAGGGTGGCCAGTTATTGGCGATTTACCCTAGGAAAAAAAAACATATTTATATGTATATCTCGGCTGCTGATCACCTATCACCCCCATAAAATCCCCGTGTATACGTATAGACTGTATAGTTAGGTGTAACATCGGCGTGGAAACGAGTCGTGTGACCCAGTTCTACAAGATCACGGTCGGCGCGGGCGCAGGTCGTTCATCCGAGCGACGTGGCCGTCAATGTTGGCTAAAACTAAACCACGCCTAGCCCGAATGTGCAAAATATTGGATATCCAATGGACATACAAGAGGCCCCCATCAAAATCGCTTCCACATTGATAAAAAATAATTAATTTTGTTTTATACACTGTGTACGGGTAAACACACATTCGTCTCTCCTGTGGTCAGTAATTAAGAGCTCACGTGCATATAAATAATGTTTTCATCGAATAGTAATATAGAAGGGGAGACGCCGTTTATGCGGATTAAGAGTCCAAACAAAAATGAGGCTTCAGTAGCCCTTAACTTTGATAATGTCCACAGGAAAGACGCGAACCTAAATCTGTGTATGACCCATGTACTTACTTACCTACTGTTATTTGCGAAATATAGTTTTTTCTATTCTATTCTTTTCTAATTACGTATGGATATGATATATTGGAGACCTTGAAAATACATATATTTATTGTCTTACCTATTGATCCGTGTTGAGTAAGTAGCATGTTCGTTGAGGGAAGTGTTAATTATGCGGCCTTCTGTCTAAGACAACACAACCAATGAGAAAAAACAATACTACAAAGAACACGGCTCGAAACATATGTCCACATTTGCACAGCCGTTTAGCAATTTACAACTAATAATATTCTTCCAAAACAAAGTTTTAAGAGTCCGCAGTAAGCTCGGCCGAATTGCACCTTCCCATACAAATGTAGTTACGCTCTCATTTTAAAACTAAGTGTTTGGATTGTGACGAAACTTTGCATATACAATGACATGAGGTGTATCTATGTCTGTAATTAGTTTATATGGTTCCAGTTTATAAAGCAAACGAAATACAGCAAAAACAAGTTTTATATGAAAAACTTAAATTCGCTTTTTTTTTTACTGTGGTATCTGAAGCTACATAAACTACAGACATAGATATACCTCATGTCATTGTACATGCAAAGTGTCGTTACAATCCAACACGTAGTTTTAAAATGAGAGCGTAACTACGTTTGTATGGAGGATCGAGCTTACTGCGGACTCTTAACCGGCTTCAATTCAGTACTCCGCCAAGCCACATGATTCGAGTGTCCTACAACTCAATTCTCCCTCTATGACCTACTAATAAAACTTCAAGTTCTACTTCCCACTAACGTTAAGCTGTGGCCAGTTTTGCGCCCAAAGTAGCCAAGTCTTTGGCTTATTTTATTGATAAAAATAAAATAAAATCGTAACTATTTATTAATAATAACTATATTTTTATTCACTATTATTATTGCTATTCATATATAGTATTTCTGTATGATTTATGTGTATGTTTAGTCCCCAGGGCAAACATTTTTAGGTGCACTCCACATCCGTAAATACAAATCTCCCCTCACTTGACATTGGCAAGGTGCCCAGATGATTTAATTGCACCGTACTTAATGAAATGTATACATATAAGCTCTTGTCAAGATTTTTGAAATAAACTATTTTATTTGTTAAGTAGCAAAAAGCCAAAAACTACAGAAAAAGAAGCCACACGAACATTTCGACATTTCCTTTCCACTTTACCACATGAACTACTTTTCTAGAGCAAATGAGTTGATTATTACAGAAAAAAAAACTAAATCGCTGTATGTGCCGATAATATTATTTGAGGAGTCCGTCGATTCATCAAGGATTTCAGAATCAACATCGGCCCTTCATTCGTTGCTATTCCAACGGAATCATATAGTTTTATGTACATCATTGAGGAGTTCCAGAAGTCACCTGTGGTCTTCATCATCAGTTCAACTTCACCAGCTTTTAACGGTGTACTATATTTTAGTCGTTTTTTTTCTAAATACTATATCTCCCCCAAAAAAAGTTGGCAACCCTACTCTCAAGACCCCGCATCCTCCGGATCGCCGGCGAGCTTGCCACCAGCGGGCGCAGCATGGCTGCCATCTTGTCACTTACCGTTGTGGTTAAGACATCCATCACTCGTACTCGCATACTTCGCAGCGGGCGTAGTATGGTTGATATTTTATCACTTATCGTTGTGGGTAAGACATCCGCCCCTCTGGCACTCGCATACTTATCAGAACGTGGCGGATGTCTTGTCCACAGCGACAAGTGATACAATGGCAACCATGCTACGCCCGCAGATCGTGACGGACGACCTATCCACATCGATAAGTGATAAAATAGCAAGCATGCTACGCCCGCAGGATCACAAAAGCACATAACTACAGCGCAAGTAGTGGCTTCTGTTTAGTATAGCCGACGCCAAAGATTTGTTTACACTTTTGAATCTTATTGCATTGTAATAAGGCGAGAAATATACACACAACTTGGACGTTGAGTGGACAGGCAGATGACGTAAAACTCTTGTTTTTTGCCCCAACACCGTGTCCATTATGGGAAGTTAAATACAGAAGGATCACTCAATTCGTACGTGTTTTGCACTTCGCGCAAACAGTTAATGTATACAGCCGTGACGTCAAGTGGGGTCAAAGGTGGTATATACAAGTAACTAACGCTCTGACAAATTTTATTGGACTTCCGTATTCATCAATGCATTAGGAATCACCCCACTTTTCGTTACGTAAATACTATACTCGTGGGTCTGTGAGCTGCCGAATTCGCCTTTTTTACCTAAACTTGCAAACCGCTGCGTTTAAGCCTTGGCTGCGCTGTATAGAGCGCGAAAAATAGTTCTTGATAAACATGCTAAAAGTTGAAAACATGTGTGCATTGAATACACTATAGAGTTTAGGGTTAATATATTATATTTCATTCAATTTCGAAAAACTGTATCGGCAAAAAATCCCATATTATTTTATTATTGAACCTGCTCACAAAATTTCACGAGAATCGGTTGGGGAATGCTACCTGTAGAGATCTGGGCATCAGAAAGAATTTTGGCCCAAGCTCAAACCGTACGGTGAAACGTAAAGCGCAAGTTACACATGGAACTCATTATACCTCAAAAACCCGCAATGTAATGAAACTTGCATGCAATTTCTCGCATGTGTAAATTGAGCTTAAGAGTCCCTAGGATGCTCGACACGAGACGGCTCCTCATACAAACGGGAGTTTGGTTCTCCTTTTAAAACGGTGTGCCAGAATACTCGTAACATTACACTATGTATGCTGGGGTCCGCCATATTTAAGTCTGAAACTAGTTTATTTTGCAATACATTATAATACTGGTACAACAGGAAACAATAAATTTTACAAGCTTTTATTTAACTTGACCTGCCTTGCTGCTGTTGCTATATTATGTAACTTGTTTTAAGCCCACCTCAACGCTCAACCCACAAATGTATTTTGACACCGCGATGCGTAGTAACTAAGCGTAGGCAGAGGTCTAGTTTCGGGAGGGGTGACCGGCGGGGTGAACCGCATTTAGGCGGATGTCACACTGCGGACAGAGGTGCGGAGCTGCATATAAATTTCGCCGGACGGAGGTGCGGTGCAGTGTGTCGTACCACACGGAATTTATATACAAACTGAGGTACTTGCATACAACGAGCTCCGTATCTCCGTCCGGAGATGCGGCGCAGTGTGACATCCACCTTAGCCGTAGCGAATAACAGGGCAGTTCGTATGTTCATCAGTTTGATAGTGAGAGCTGAATATGGAGGCCATGTGAATTCAGTACTAAACCGACGTGACCCCGTTGAGTTTGGGCTAGTTAGAATCGTTTTGATAAGTTGTTAGAATCGTTTTGATAAGTTGTTGATGACGTTATACAAAAAAGTACAGTTGTGAATAGAAGCCCAAAAAATATTTTTATGACAGAAACTTTTTTCTATTTTCATTTCTAGTTTCCGACCTAAAAATAGCAGATCCCATTGCGTATAAAAGGTTTTATGTTATTATACAAAGTCGTTTTTAAATGAGCATTAAACTACGTTTGTGGAGTGTGGAGCGCCCTGGCGTACCTATATAAGGTTTCCAACTAAATTGAATCCTAATTGGATAACACTTTTTAAACTTCTACGGGAAAATCAAAACAGTGGAATAAAAGAAAGTAGCCACTCAGTTTTAATACTACTCTTAACATTTGCATAACAATAAGATTCGACTAAGCATTTGAATACGGAGTTACGCAACAAAGTTGTGACTTAATATCACTCTAAATATACCGTGTGAATGCACAGCATAGCGTTGTCAAACCGCGGTTAGAATGGCCTATGTCCACCAGTGGGCGTCTTTTGGCTGATATGATGATTATTATTATACCGACTTCAATTTAGTACTCAACCAAGCCACGAGAACATTTCCCCATTTCTTTTCCAATTTACCACATGAACTGATTTCCGAGAGCAAATGCGTTGATTATTAGAGAAAAAAACCCAATCACTGTATGTGACCCGATAATATTTGAGGACTCCACAAGGATCACTTCATTAGTTGCTATTTCAACGGAATCTTATCAGAATCTGTGATATACTTTTGTACTTTTAAGTACATAATTGAGGAATACCATAAGTCATCTGTGGACATCATCAATTACACTCCACCAATTTATGATTTCCGGATGTAAATACACGAGTTATAATAGAAAATACCAAAATCACTACACGCGTGCCTAATATAATTGAGGAGTTCCCTCAATTCCTCATGGATCCCATCATCCAATTGAATTTAAAAAAAAAATGGGACCCACCTGGAAGCATAAACATACAAACAAAAAAAAATTACGAATCGGCTCCTCAATGACGGAGTTCTGAGGTAAGAAACATTGAAAAAATAAAATTATAAAAAAAAACAACCGAATTGAGAACCTACTCCTTTTTTTTTGTCGGTTAAAAATGGGATCACTGATACGTTTTTTAGCTGAATAGCAAAGGACTATTATAAATAAACATGAGGGGACAACCTTACACACATCGACTTGGAGTGGTATCCCACTTGTCCAAGATGTTTGCCCAATGTGCATTGCTCACTCACTCAGATACACATTGGACAAAGATCTTGGACAAGTGGAAAACCACCCTTAGTCCCAAACTAAGCGAAGCTTGTTCTATGGGTACCAGACGACGATATACATAAATAAATACTTAAATTAGGGTTGCCAACCGTACTATATTATATAGTATTGTACTATTTTGACGCTTTTTACTATATACTGTTGAAGAAATATATAGTACGCGAAAATACTATATTTTGAGGGACCTTACGAAGTGCTTCAAATTGTCGAGATTTTTTACTAAATAGCAACAATGCCCAGTCAAGTACTATATTTATTTACAGTGTACTATATTTTTGTCGTTTTTTATATGGAAAATAATATATCTCACCCAAAGAATAGTTGGCAACCCTACGTGTGTACCAGCCTGGCGAGCTTAGAGTAGAGACTTCTACAGAGGAACTATACGCAATAATGGAGCTTCTAGACGGGTTATAAGGTAAATCACCAATAACTGGCCACCTCATACTAAAAATTAACTCTATTCACCTATAATAGAATTAGTTTTTAGGATAAGGTGTTAATTAATGGCCACCCTTCAATAACTAGCCACGTTATATTTTAAGTTATGTTTGTTTTGTTACTGCCGTGTTAGGGCTTTGTCCATATTGCGTCATCGGTTTTGACGATTTCTATTTATTTCAATATTTAATAAAAAATACTTTAAAGTTGTAAGAAGGAAAAATAACAAGAGAAACTTGCTTCCTCGAAGCACCATTACAAAACAATTGCTATACCAAACCAATACAAAGCGAACTTTCGGTTAAAAAAAACTACGCTACGATAACACAGACAGACACACAGATAAAAAAAAACAATCGTAGCGCGGAAAATTTCAACTGTCTTACTATCACGGTTCATGAGATACACCCGGGTGACAGACGGGCAGAGAGACAGACAGACAGACGGACGTACAGCGGAGTCTTAGTAATAAGGTCCCGTTTTACCCTTTGGGTTTCGGAGTCCTAAAAAACAGTTCGTTTTTCTGAAAACTCTTTTGCTTCACTTGTTTCTTGGTATACTTTTGGCAAGACTTTTGGCAAGTCCCAAGTAATAAGGCGCGTGAGTTAAGCAATAATAGCCTCTCGGTCAACTACTTAAGAGCCCGCAGTAAGCTCGATTCTCCATACAAACGTAGTTACGCTCTCATTTCAAAACTACGTGTTGGATTGTAACGAAACTTTGCATATACAATGACATGAGGTATATCTATGTCTATAATTAGTTTATGTAGCTTCAAATACCATAGTAAAACTTGTTTTTGCTGTGTTTCGTTTGTAATATAAACTGTAACCATATAAACTAATTACAGACATAGATATACCTCATGTCATTGTCTATGCAAAGTTTCATCACAATCCAACACGTAGTTTTAAAATGAGAGCGTAACTACGTTTGTATGGGAAGGTGGAATTCGGCCGAGCTTACTGCGGACTCTTAACCGCCTTGACGCGCGCCATTTTAATTGTGTCGATCTGTTTCTATGGTCACAACTTCACAAGGCAATTAACTTATGCCCTTTGTTAACTGTAGGTGTGTGAAAGGCCAGTTAAAGAACAATGAAATTGTCACTAGAACAATCACACGTACGGTGCTGTCTGAAAATCAGCGCTGTAGGCGTCTGTCTGACACCTCGGCATAATGCTGAGACAGCGACCGATTCACTGCCGCGAAGACACACACATTATGTGTCAATTGTATTGTATTTCTACTCCCTTTGTCTCTGTGTGTCTTTTGTGTAGTGAATAAATGTCTTCTTTCTTTCTTTCTGCACATAATTATAGCCTTATTTATTTATTTTGATCCCTAAGCTGACTGGTTGTATAGGAATAACCACTGGCGCGTCTACAAATAATAAAAAAATAAATACTAGGGGACAATCTTACACAAACCGACCTAGTCCCAAACTAAGCAAAGCTTGTACTTTGCGTACTAGACGACGATAGGCATACTTATATAGATAAATAAATACTTAAGTACATAGAAAACATCCATGACGCAGGAACAAATATTCGTGCTCATCACACAAATAAATGCCTTTACCAGGATTCGAACCCGGGGCCTCTTGCTTCGTAGGTCACTACCAACTAGGCTAAAGCGGTTGTCAAGGGGCGGTTTAAACACTGGAATACTCTACGAGTTTGCGTCCCAGTGAGATTGGTTGAACGGTATCAACCGAATCCGAGGGATTATAGCAAGCCTTACATTACAGTAGCGTTCTGCAATATCTACACAGACAGACTTTCAAAAATATCTATCATCATCATCATATCAGCCGAAAGACGTCCACTGCTGGACATAGGCCTCCCCGAAAGAGTGCCAAAGTGACTCCAGCAACCTTTACCAGGTCATCAGTCCACCTTGCGGGGGGCCTACCCACGCCGCGCCTTCCGGTTCGTGGTCGCCACTCGAGAACCTTTCCGCCCCATCGGCCATCGGTTCTACGTGCTATGTGCCCCGCCCACTGCCACTTAAGTTTAGCGATTCGGAGGGCTATATCGGTTACCTTGGTTCTGCTGCGGATAGCCTCATTTCTGATGCGATCACGCAGAGAAACTCGCAACATAGGCCTCTCCATAGCCCTTTGGGTGACTTTGAGCCTTCTTATATGAGGCCCATAGTAAGCGACCACGTCTCAGTGCCATATGTCATCACTGGCAACACACACTGGTCAAAGACTCTCGTCTTGAGACACTGCGGAATATTGGACGAAAAGATGTGCCGTAGCTTCCCGAACGCTGCCCAGCCGAGTCGGATTCGACGATTGACCTCTTTCTCGAAGTTGGACCTACCTAACTGGATAGTTTGTCCTAGGTATACATAATCGTCTACAACTTCGAGTAAAATATCTATACAGTGACTTTATTGTTACTGACACAAGACACATGTGTAGATATTTTTGAAAGGTTGTCTGTATAGATATTGGAGAACTCGACTGTACATCATATCATATATATACACGATGACTTGGAATTCGTGATCAGGAGTAAATTGTTCTAATTCTGTAATTGATGCCAAGCACGTTTAACGAATTTACTTAAAACAGACGTTATTTTTTTCTGAATAAAACTGAATGAGAAATCACTTTATAATTCAAAATCGTTGTCACCCTAACGGTAGTTTGCGAAGATTTGACGTATGTGTGTTTGACGAATCTACTTAACTTCAAGAAATGTAGGGTGAGCAAACATTCAGTGGATATTAGTGTTAGCATTATCATTAAATTTAATTAACTATACAGTGATTTAATTGTTGAGACCTCATCCATTGAAATCCCTTTTGGCTGTTTATCAATATATTTCGACTCCTTCACGGATTAAAAATCGTCGTGTATAGACATCTAGGTTCGCGTATTTTCTTTCTTGAAGCCGGGTCGGCCGGACGCACGAATTTCCATACAAACTTAGATTGGTTCTCATTTAAAAATAGCTCGTAAACTTTCGTGAGACATGTTGGAATAATGCTAAGTCCCTGGGCGACCGAGCTCAGCTCGGGTGAAAATACAGAGTAAACGAATTTTCCCAGACATGAGACCTAGCTAGATCGATTTCTCGCCCCCCTATATTCCAAATTTCATCGAAATCGTTAGAGCCGTTTCCATAATGGATATAATGCGATATTTCATTTCATCTTAAGCGGGTGCATTGGAAATTATCGCGTGCTTTAAAACGCCGTTCTGACTAGATTAAGAAACAAAAAGGTCTGATGTATGATTCTTGACTATATGATTTAATTGGTTATCTGATTTAATCGATACATGATTACCTAAAGTTTCCTCTATAGAAAAAAAAACAAAGTTGTCTTTATTTTCCTTTTTTTTTACTGAGCCTACTCAAACAATACATTATTTAACGACACAATCAAGTTATACTATAGTATTTTATCTCATCTAAAATCTCACTTAATCTATACTAATATTATAAATGCGAAAGTGTGTCTGTCTTTCTGTCTGTCTCTCTGTCTGTTCACGCTGAAACCGCTGCACCGATTTAGATGAATTTGGTATAGAGATTTTATATTTTATTTTTAAATCCCGGGGAAGGACATAGGATAGATTTTATCCCGGAAATGGGAAGTGGTTATGGGAAGTGAAAGTTTGTATGGAGCTACGATATAAACGAGTTCCACGCGGACGGAGTCGCGGGCAGAAGCTAGTGACATATAAATAAGACTTCACTAAGTTAGGTATTTATCTAAATTTGTCAAAAAAAACCATTCCCGAAGAGTGTTGCATCTCTTTTTCTCGTGCGCGGAAGGCATAAATGTGTCTCTGTCAAGGGGGCGTGGTCGACTCGAATCAAGGAATCCCCTTAATGACCTAGCGGGCATGAATCAGCGTTAATGAGGCTTCTAATTAAATGTTAATCAGTTTTTATAGCATCCATTACATCTAATGTAATGATCTACTTACTTATATTAGGTTTTTTTCTAATAAACCTACTAATATTATAACGAAAGTTAAGATATTCGGGTGTTTAGATGTTTGTTACTCAATCACGCAAAAACGGCTGAACGGATTGACATGAAATTTGGCATAGCGATGGTTTATAACCTGGGTTAAAATATAGGAGAGTTTTTATCCCAGGTCCACGCAGACGAAGTCGCGGGCGGAAGCTAGTATTCTTATAACTTTTCCCCTCACTGCCTCGGAAAGCCGTGTTTTATCCTTTAAAACCAGTGGCAGGCGCAGGACACTCCGCGATTTACGTTCGTCGCTACAAGTACATGCCGGAACCCCAATATTCATTCAGGTCTATTCATTGGCTGCCACGCTATGCATCGGACCGCACGCGCATGTTGCTTCGCGCGCACACGCTCACGTGAATATTATATCGCAAGTGAACATGCCGCATTCGTCTGTTTCTGTTTGTGTGTTGCATTGTACAAGAATGCCGAAAAGATATTGTATCGCAGCGGGATGCAGTAATAATGATAATAAGTCTAACTGTCAAAAATTTAATTTTTGGTACAAGCTTTTATTGCCGACTGTACTTTTCTGTATACCGTCAACTACTCATTGAGATGATTGTAACGAGCCCAAACTCGATGGGATTATGTGGTTATGGCCAACTTCCAGCTCCATCATCAGATCAGCTCCACGTCATCATAATATTGTATTGTCACGCGATTTGGATATTCGTGCAAAATTTGAACTCAATCGGAAACCGGGAAGTGGATCAAATTTAACTTGCAAAATTTGATTACAGACAGAAAGACAGACAACGGGACAGGTGAAACTAAATAAAAGCTTGTAAAAATACGAATCACGCGTTTTTCCCTCTCCCGGCATTCACGAAGGATGCCGAATGGTAAGAAATTGAATATAATAGATAATAAGTAGTTACTGAATAATAATATATAAATAATTAAATATAAGGGGACAATCTTACACAAATCGCACTAGCCCCATAGTAAGCTCAATAAGGCTTGTGTTACGGGTACTAGACGACGATATATTTAATACATAGAAAACATCCTTGGATGAGTCTTGACTCAGAACCAAATATAATAATATAAGTTTCTGTCAAAAATTTCATTTTTGGTACAAGCTTTTATTGCCGACTGTACTTTTCTGTATACCATCATCAACTGCGCATTGAGACGATTCTAACGAGCCCAAACTCGATGGGGTTCAGTGGTTTTATTACGGAGTTCCTATGGCCACCTTCTGTCTCCATCATCAGATCAGCTCGATGGTACTATAATATTGAATTGTCATCCAAACTATACTTATACCCAAATTTCAGCTCAATCGGTCACCGGGACGTGGGTCAAATTTAACTTGCAAGATTTGACGGACAACTTACATACGACCAAGTCAAGTTAATATAAAGCTTGTAAAAAGAGATATTATTATTATAGGTTTATCTACTTCCATATATAACACTGTATGAATCAATCTAACTATTTATATCTAAGTAAGTAACTCAGAACAATTTTTATTTGGATTAAGTATGTAGGTAAATTTGTATTGATTATTTGCTGATATTGTGAATTTAAATTCTAGTGTACTAAGTATACCTAGTTTCTAATACAACAACTTAATATGCCTGTAAAGGGTACGTCATAGTCATAGAGGCTCTTATAATATTAGATGTCACCTTTGTCAAATTAATATGCCTGTAAAGGGTACGTCATAGTCATAGAGGCTCTTATAATATTAGATGTCACCTTTGTCAAATTAATATGCCTGTAAAGGGTACGTCATAGTCATAGAGGCTCTTATAATATTAGATGTCACCTTTGTCAAATTAATATGCCTGTAAAGGGTACGTCATAGTCATAGAGGCTCTTATAATATTAGATGTCACCTTTGTCAAATTACCAGTGATGAATTTTTATTCATCACTTCATCAATCATTTATCAGTCGTGGGTTCGAATCCTGGCTCGTACCAATGAGTTTTTCGGAACTTATGTACGGAATATTTACCGTTAGCTTTTCGGTGAAGGAAAACATCGTGAGGCAACCGCTCTAATCCCAATAAGGTCTAGTTTTCCCTCCGGGTTGGAAGGTCAGATGGCAGTCGCTTTCGTAAAACTAGTGCCTATGCCAAATCTTGGGATTAAGTGTCAAAGCGGACCCCGGGCTCCTTAAGGGGCACAACCGGGAACAACGCTAGGAGGATGATGACTTCATCAATCATTTATTTATTTATTTAATCTTTATTGCACAAAAGAATATCTTATAGTACAAAAGGCGGACTTAATGCTATAAAGCATTCTCTACCAGTCAACCTTAAGGCAAAGCAGATAAAATGTGGGCAGTGCAACTTAATTTAAAACAAAAATTCTATAACATGTCTAAAGATGGGACGAATAATAATATAGTAGAATACGATACAATACAATATAATATGATATAACAATATATACCTATTAATACATACATATACATACATATGAATTTAATTTTTAATGATTGATTAACATTTTCATAGGTATATAAAATAATATAAATGAATTAATAACCCAAATCGAAATGGTGTAATTCGTTAAAGAAATAAAATTGGAGTGAGCAAAGACGTCATAAATGCACCGCCGCAGTTTTTAGAGCTGGGTAGTTCCTACCAGCTCCGTGTCTCTGCAAGGTCATGGAAACCGGCAACATAGTGCAGGGGCAGCGTTTCAGATTTATTTAGTTATTTTGATAATTTTATGTATGTCTTTCTCGTTTCTATGAATGATTTAAATAAATTATCATTTTTATGTTACAGCATCAATAAATGGTGTATTATTTTAGAGATAAATAATGAAATAATGTATATAATGTATGAAGAATACACTATCTATACAGGGTGAACCAAAAATGGGGTGTGAACCGATCAAGGGCTCAACAGGTATCGTGTTCTGATAAGAAAAAACAGAAAAAAAAATTTTTTGACGCGTTTTTTTTTTACTTTAGTATGGAGCGTTGGCCGACTGGGGCGACAAGCTTCATAGAAATGTAAAAAAAAATCGCGTCAAAAAATTTTTTTTTTCTATTTTTTCTTATCAGAACACGATACCTGTTAAGCCCTTGATCGGTTCATACTCCATTTTTGTTACACCTTGTATTGAATGCAAATGTATTTTACTTCTCGTGTGTTGAAACACTCGCGGGTAAAATACAACATTGCACCCTTGTATAACAAATAACTATAATACACAGAACAGCAGCTTTTTTTTTATATTATGTTTGCCGCCGACTTAGCTTAGACTTTCTATAAGAGTCATTGGAATTGGAATCTTCTACGTTGGACGGTAGAGTGGCTTTTGGAATGGAATAATTTTATGTAATTTGGCCAACTCGAATAATGTATACGCGTTATGAACATAATTGGTTTTTCCTTATTTCATTGACAAACGATTCATCGAATATATTATTCTGCAGAATCCTAGTTTTTTTTCGATAACGTCGTCTTTCTATTTTATTTAGGTAAGTATATTTAAAAGGTGTTTGTGTAAAACCCATGAGGTTAGGTTACATCTGTTTTATAACTATACTCAAAAGTCCAGAAAAATAATGTGTTCTGGAACGATAAATCAGGCAGCCTAGCACAACCGACGCCGCGCCGCGACGCGAGTCGAGAAAGATCTACCCTCCTCTTTCTAATTTGCACGGTGCGAGTGAGACAGGAGATGCTCAGTCGCGCGCGAAGCGACTAAGCAGCAAGTTGTGACGACCTGCGGAGCAGTCAGTTATTTGTTTCTCGCACGTATTTATGTCAATAAACTACCAGCGCTTCCGCAAGAAAACCTCAGGCACGAGAAGAACCGACGTAAAAAACTGCGAGCTATCATTTTTAAAGGCGATTTTTTTTTATAACGCGCTTCAATTTTCGGTAAAACAAGGTACAACCGAACGCAGCCCCGAGTAGGGTTGCCAACTATTTTTGGGGGAGATATGGTATTTTACATAAAAAACAACAAAAATATAGTACACTGTAAATAAATATAGTACTTGGCTGGGCATTGTTGCTATTTAGTAAAAAATCTCGACAATTTGAAGCACTTCGTAAGGTCCCTCAAAATATAGTATTTTCGCGTACTATATATTTATTCAACAGTATATAGTACAAAAAGTCAAAATAAAGTACAACTAGCTTCTGCCCGCGACTCCGTCCGCGTGGAACTCGTTTATATCTAAACTTTCATCCCCCATTTCACCCCCTCAGGGGATGATTTCCGGGATAAAAACTATCCTATGTCCTTCCCCGGGATTCAAACTATCTCCATACCAAATTTCATCTCAATCGGTTCAGCGCAAGCGTGAAGGGGTAACAGACAGACAGACAGACACACTTTCGCATTTATAATATTAGTATGGATACTATATAATATCGTACGGTTGGCAACCCTAGCCCCGAGATAGATGTACATGGCTCCGTATTGACCTGTTGTTTGGGTAATAACCGGTTCCCGTACGTCAAACGGCGTATATTTGAATATCTATTAATGTGCGAGCGTCACACGTCCTCAAATCACTACGTTCTCATTTTATACCTAGTCGCATTTTTAGCCATTACTTACGGCCAAATAACTATACTACGTGTTTTTGACAATTTCCGTTAATTGCAAGGGGGCATAGGTTAGATAAAGTTTATTTCTCCAAGACATATCTTAAGAGTATCTTAACTCTTACTGTTATCAAGATCCATACTTAATCCACACTAATATTATAAATGCGAAAGTGTGTCTGCCTGTTACCTCTTCACGCTTAAACCGCTGAACCGATTGAGTTGAAATTTGGTATGGAGATAGCTTGAATCTCGGGGAAGGACATAGGATAGTTTTTATCCCGGAAATCATCCCCTGAGGGGGTGAAATCGGGGGTTAAAGTTAGTATGGAGCTACGATATAAACGAGTTCCACGCGGACGGAGTCGCGGGCAGAAGCTAATATTTTATATTTTGATTTAACCAGATTTGCAGCTTTAACCACTGTTAATACTACATTCAATTATTTTGTAAAAAAAAATTTTTTCGTTTTTTTTTTCAAGTAATAATTATGCTTTTTTGTTTCTGTGAATGTACTTTGCAATATGCCGAAGTTAACGGAAATTCCCGGGAACACCGTGTATAAGGTGCTTCAATGCCAATACTTTAAGAGATGTTAACTTACATTAAAATAATTTACTTTAAATAGGAATGTTTATATGAAATTTTTGTTTTCATTTCCCGAACAAAAAAAATCTGCCCAAACATAATTATCCTGTGCATTTAACTGACAATGAACTTATGGACGGAATATATTTACCGTAAGCTTTTCGGTGAAGGAAAACATCGCGAGGAAACCGGTCTAATCCCAATAAGGTCTAGTTTTCCCTCTGGGTTGGAAGGTCAGATGGCAGTCGCTGTCGTAAAACTAGTGCCTGTGCCAAATCTTGGGATTAGGTGTCAAAGCGGACCCCGGGCTCCTTTAGGGGCACAACCAGGAACAACGCTAGGAGGATGATGACCAATAAAATGAATAAAATCATTAAATTCTAATTATCTCATTAACAGGGTGTTAATTTTGTATTAAGCAGTATGTTATGTATAAGTTCTTATGGCTCCTCTACATGATGGCCCACTAGGATGGGCCAGCGTGTGGAGAGGGTAGTGGTGTCAGATGGCTTATGGCGCGGCGATGTCTTTCTCCGTCTAACGCATAGTCGCGTCCTGTACGATGGGTCGTGATGGCCCACTGTCTAGAGCAGGCTTTAGGAGAACGGGACTTAACGTGTACCGAATGGTCCCTTTTTAAACGCATTCTACACATAAACTGTACTTACTACGTAAATCTAGTATTGAATTGATTTAAATATGTAGATTACTAGCTTCCGCCCGCGACTTCGTCCGCGTGGACCCGGGATAAAACTATCCTATATTTTAATCCAGGCTATAAACTATCTTCGTGCAAAATTTCATTCAAATCGATTCAGCCGTTTAAGCGTGATTGAGTAACAAACATCCAAACATCGCATTTATAATATTAGTAGGATTATCAACTTCCTCGTTCGTTAGACTTAAAATTACAATATGAATGAAAGGTTTTAAATGTAGTTGGGTCACTCAACAATTTCTGTCCCGTTAGACAGGAGACAATATGACAGAGTCTCCTAAGAGACTAAGAATTGTTACAACGGACCCGATTCTACGTGCACATGGTTTTAGGCTAGTTATAGCCTAAAACTAAATTGTCTAATTTTTAGACATAATTTAGGCGGCAGATCAAAAACGACATATTTAGAATAGCATTTAGGCAGCTAAGTAAGTTGTATAGACCGCCTAAACTAAGAAACGTCAGATTCAAGTTGGCGCTGTCATTTGATTATGACAGCTGCTCATACTCGTAGAATAGCAGTATTTTAGCGACACCTAAATAAAATTAGGGAGTTTAGAGGCCACTGTAGAATCGAGTCCAGAGTCTCCTAAGAGACTAAAAATTGTTACAATATAAACTTTAAACATGCTTAAAATTTGTTCCATACAAAAAGGGGGTTGACCGTGACAAGAAATATCCCACATTCGGTGAATTTAAACCTATAAAATCGTAATTTTAAAAGGAGGGAGAGGAGACATGAACATGGTAAAAAGTGACAGAAAAAGTTGATTCACCCAGATGTGCAGCAATACATTTTAACTTTTTTTCCAAAAAAATATCCCATTTGTCCGCGATTTTGTGAACAGACCGATATAACTTTAATAATTCGCATCAATATACATCGTTATTTTTTTATAAATCCCAACTGACCACGATAAATTTTATTAATAAGAAAGAGATACTGGTAAAACCAGTCTACTTGAAGATTTTAACCGGTAAACACGGCCTGTCTGATGGCAAGACACCATAGCTTATGGATAAGAATATAGGCGATAAATCAGTTTCATTTAATTCTATTCACTTGTTTCAGTATAGTAATGTTTTACCGCCAATTCAAAGGACTTTCCATAATATCTGCAGTGAAAAAGCAGTTCAAGCCGTTCTTATTCACAAAAAGTTACTTTAAAACAAAGTTGCCGACTCTCATTCAGTATTCCGCCTTATTTTGAAGAGTCCCCTCCATTTATCAAGGCCCCCATCATCAGATCCTGACCTGATGGCCACCTGGGAAGAATACCCATTCGAACGAAAAATAATTGTCCAAATAGGTCCAGCGTCTTCGAGTAATCCGGGAACATACACTAAAAATAAAAGATTCTGAGAGGGAGAAATCCTGTTTTAAAGTCGGTTAAAAGTCAAACCGTCAACAGCGTTCTAAATTCCCAACTGCATTACACCGTCCTGTATTATAAACTAAACTAACACAAGTCGCCGAGCATCACTTACATAAATTACCATACAAATAAAAAAATAAACTAAACAGCACTCACTTCCTAGCGTCGTGGCACGACAGTTTATGCTAAACTCACTCACGAGACACGTGCTTACGCTACGGGGTCCGTACGGCGACTGACTGACACTGACACTTGTTACACTGCGGTGCGCGCGCGCTGACGACGCGTACACTCCGCCAACTTAACACCGGTATAACACACGCGAAAACCAACCATATTTGCAACCCGTTACGGATGCGCATACCGCTTTATACGCCTCAGCTGTACCGTTATCAGACTTTCGGTATTAAAGAGTGAGAATCATGCTTTTGATAAGGTGATATATAATTTAAGGAAAATTGCACAGAGTCGTGTAAATATAACCTTTCTTATAGGTTGTAGTTGAACTTTGGAACGCGCTAGCGACACGGCATACTTAAGTGGTTGTGAATGAGACAGGTTATACGCACAATACAACAGTGTGTATGGTTGAGATAAGTTAATGTGGCCGATTTTTGTATAAAACTGCCATTGGAATTGGAATCTTCTACCTCGGACGGTAGAGGTGCTTTTTGAATGGAGTACTTTGATGCAATTTGGCCAAATCAAATAATCTCAAGTATAACCAAAAGGCTCGCAACCAGTGTTGTCGAGACGGTTGTAATCCGTGACTAAAAAAGTGGTAGAGCAAATCTAACAATGAGCCGTTTCCTCTTCAGGGTTTCTTAAGGCGGTGCATTGGAAATTATCGCGTGATTTGAAACGCCTTTGTGACTAGATTAAGAAACAATAAGCTCTGATTTTCAGATATATGATTCTTGACTATACGATTGTTTATCTGATTTGATCGATACATGATTGCTTAAAATTTCCTCTATAGAAAAAAAAACCAAAGTTGGGTCTGTATTTCCCTTTTTTTACTCAGCCTACTCAAAGGATACATTATTTTACGACACAGTCAAGTTTTATTTATTTATTTTTATTTATTTTATTAGGTACACTACAGACATCATGGTTCTTTATGAATAGCTTATAGACTAGCACGCCATCCAAGGCAATATGCAAGCAACAGCGACGAATCTATGGTTTATGGTTTAAGACATTTATTTCTTATAAGATTTACATAAATCACTTACTGAGAAAACAATCATTTTGCTTAAATCTAAGTAGGAGGGTAGCATGCAAGATGGTAACAGCCAAGTACAAAAGGCGCGTGGTAGCAACAAGCGCAATGCAACAGACAATCTGCATTGAATATTAATACCATACGTTTAACCAGTGATAAGTATAAATCACAAAAAATTGTCCAAAGACCGGAATGTTAATAACGTCTAAAACGAAATTAAGCTAATCTAAAACAAGAGTTAAAGTTACAACTTAATACTATTCAGGGTGAGTAGAGCAGCAGGCGTAGCACGGTTGGCATTTTATCACTTATCGTTGTGGATAAGGCATCCGTCACTCTCGCACTCGCATACTTGTCAGAGCGTGATGGGCGTCTTTACCACAACGATAAGTGATAAAATGGCAACCGTGCTACGCCCACTGAGGACGTCCGTTAAGGTATTTTTGAAGTAAATACTATAGTTTTCGTATTTTCTTTTTTTTAAGTTATAGGAGGCAAACGAGCAGACGGATCGCCTGATGGTAAGCGATTACCGCCGCCCACATGAACACCTGCAACACCAGAGGTGTTGTGAGTGCGTTGCCGGCCTTTAAGATGGGAGTACGCTCTTTTTCTTTATCGGTCCGGAAATACCGCAGGCGACAATCCATTCCACAGTGTAACTGTGCGAGGCAGGAAGTTTCTGGAGAATCGCACAGTTAAGGACTGCCAACCATCTAGCAGGGGCGTATTTACCCTAGGGCCATCCGGGCCATGGCCCGGCGCGCCAATCCGCCAGGGGCGGCACAGCCGCCGCTGACCGATTGCGTTTTCTTTGGGTTTGGCGCCATTCATTGAAAGAAAGAAAGAAAGAAAACATTTATTCGTGGACAAAACAATGGGTATAAAAACAAAACACAGTACGTAAAAGTAGCAGGGTCCAGGAAAAGGCCCCGACTCAGCATGGTGGTGAACCTTTGACATGAGTTACCTCCTGGAAGGCAACACAAAACAAATACCTACGCATTGACTTTTGGCGCGGAGAAACTTATTGGCTCAGGGCGCCGAATTTCAAAATACGCCCCTATCTTAGTGGTGAGGATGGTAATGTTGTCATATTTATTTATTGCGCATCACATTTATGTATATTTCTTGCAATACAAATACTCTTTATTGCACACCTCACACAAACAAAGCAGTTAAAAAGAAAAACAATACAATAACATGTAGGTAGAGGTAGACAACAGGCGGTCTTATCGCTGAAGAGCGATCTCTTCCAGACAACCTTTGGGTATCGGAGAAAGAGATAAAACTAGATTATGTAGTAGGTGGTGCAGAGATTATAATAAGCCAAAAATCAAAATAATTATATTAATGCACGTACATAAATAGCTCTATATATAAACATACATACACAATCATACATATATACAAATAACACAAATAAAAATATATAAAACATAAACAGTCAGCCAATAATAATAATAGTAGGACAATCAGGGCTAGGGGAAAGACAAATAATGTTCTTTAAGAAGAGATTTGAAGTTGCCGATAGATTTAGCTTGTCTTATATGAAGAGGGAGAGAGTTCCACAGTCGAATAGCCTTAAAGGTGAACGAACTACTGTAAAATTTGGAAGATGACAAAGGCACAGTTAATAGCAAATTGTATTGTATTGTATTGTATTGCATATTTATATTTCTTGCTAAACATACACAGTTATAGTTACATAATAATTCATGTCAGTGGTAAAAGTGACATGGGTGCATATTCCGCCACAATATGGCATGCAAACCTAAAAACTAAGACGTATCTAAAAGTATTATAATAACGATTTCATAGATTTAAACTATTATATTGCAGTTTGAAGAAAAAAAACAATTCCATAGTTTAAAATAATTATATGTAGTATTTTATCTCATCTAAAATCTCACTTGATGAAATCTAAATAAAACTTCTCTAAGTTAGATATTTATCGAAATTTGGCCAAAAAAGCCATTCCCGAAGAGTGTTGCATTTCTTTTTCTCGTGAGCGGAAGGCATAAGCTGTCTGGGGGACGTGTTCGACTCAAATAAAGGCATTTCCTTAAGGGTTAACGAAATAACACAATTCATAGAATCGGCATGAACTATGTTAGTTTTTTAGCATTTTAAAATTCTCGTTAAAACATTCGGTTCCATCACACTTTGACACATCCGAAACGTCGAGTCACCACAGAGAGTTCAATAAATAAATTTAATTATACCCGCTGGATGCGGGCGGCGCAGGACCGGTCATTGTGGCACTCTTTGGGGGAGGCCTATGTCCAGCAGTGGACATCATCATATCATCCGAAAGACGACCACTGCTGGACACAGGCCTCCCCAAAAGAGTGCCAACCAATGTGATTTTAAATTTAAATGCTTTAAGCCGGCATTTCCACTAAGCTAAATTATACGTATAGGATGACACATTTGTAGACACAGGTGAGTGGTTTCCTTAGCTAATTATATAATTAACTACTTACATTCTCAATGTTACAATTAGCAGAAATATACTAATTACGAAATACCGATTGGCTACATAAGTCAAATGCGAGCACACGACCGTCGACAGCATACTTGAACGCGGTCGCTGTGGCCGAAATCGGCCGGGACTTCATCATATATTCTTATTGATATTCGATTATTTCATGCATAATCAGATACATTAAATTACATACATGTTGGTTGCAAAGTAAGAGGCATTGATACCCCGGTAGGGTATTGCAAAGATTTTACAAACTAAATTAAAATTTTACTTAAAATGTGCATTATTAATCATCACTGTACATAGGGTTGCCATCTCTAAAATTTGGCAACCAGGACAAGACGCGTGAAAACCCCGGATTTTCGAGCCCGGAACCCAAACACTAACTTTGATTTACGGACCGCACTTTATTCGGTCATTCTATGTGTGGGTTTACGTTTGACTTCCACAATACAGGCCTAGCCTAGTGTGGGGTCATCGACTTTGCATTTTTTGTACTGAATCTTTCTGGTAATAAAATTTTACTTTACTTTACTTTACTTTACATCGCGCCGCCGTCGCGTCGCGGCGCGGCGCGGCGGCCCAAGGCTTCAAATTTTTAAACCTGGACTATAAATGAAACCCCGCCCGGACGCTCCACGGACGCCTTTTAAACTAGGACAAATCCGGTGAAACCCGGACGGATGGCAACTCTAACTGTACATGTGAATAGAATAGATATTTCACTAGTTTAATGGTCGCTAGGATGCCAGACTCTCCATACAAACGTAATTTGGTTCTCATTTTAAAGCGTGCTAGAATAACATGAAAGTTTGTATGTATGTATACACCAGGGATGTCACGAATGCCAGTTCTATTGCGAATGTAAATATTAAGAATCCGCAGTCAGCTCGGCCGAATTTCACTCTTAAGAGCGAATTAAGTTTTTCATACAAAACTTGTTTTTGCTGCATTTCGTTTGTTTTATAAACTGGAACCATATAAACTAATTACAGACATAGATATACCTCATCTCAATGTATATGCAACGTTTCGGCACAATCCAACACGTTTGTATGGGAAGGTGAAATTCGGCCGAGCTTACTGCGGACTCTTAAGGAAGTACACTAAAAACTCAACGTACGTAATCAAATTCTATTGGTCAAAATTAATCACGTGACACGGGTTGGCGCGCTTTGCGCATGCGCGAGTCGGCGTCTCGGCGGCAGGCGGTCGGCGCGGGCGGGCGAACAAAACACGCCACGACTTGCACATATTCGCATTCGCAAAACATTCGCATCGTTTGATGCGAATGCGAATGTTGTATAATTTTATTAATATATTGACATAATTTAATTATTTTTCTTTTTAATTTTATTTTGACATTAGAGACTGTACATCTCTGTACCTATTTATTGTTCTTTAATTTTAATTTTACTCTGACATTAGAGAGTATACATCTGTGTACCTAATTATTTTTCTTTTATTAGTGACAATAGAGACTTTTTACATATCTGTATTATTTATATTTATTTGTGATTATTTGTAATAATTTGTATTAATCTGACATTGGAGACCATACATGTCCCGGTGCGTATGTGCTCAGGTTTGTAAGGCTGTTGGTCATTAAGAAATGTTGTTATATCCATGCTTATTGTTGACTTGTGAAAGACCCCACGTGGCCTAATTGCAGAATAAACATTTGATTTGATTTAAATACATTTAGAATGCCAGTAATAAGATAAATCTCGATATTTACCAAATATTTTCGAAAATTTTGTTTATTTGCTAATGTCATAATAATTACCTTGGGGCCATGGGGGCCAAGTGCGCGTCGGCTATACAGCGTGGAACGGAACGATGGACTTTCCCGCAAGAGGGGGATTATTGAGCGCTAGTACGTCACATTTTCCAGATAAACTATTTTTTTTGTCGCGATTTTTTTAAAATATTTGTATGGATCTCTTCGCTCCAGTCGGCCAACGCTCCATACAAAGGTAAAAAAAAATCGCGTCAAAAAAAATTGATTATCTGGAAAATGTGACGTACTAGCGCTCAATAATCCCCCTCTTGCGGGAAAGTCCATCGTTCCGTTCCACGCAGTATAAACATTTGGCGACGCGCTTAAAATGCTAGGTTTACACGGGCTTAGTAGCTAATGCTTAGTACCTACGCGTCACTTACACTTGACACAGGTGTGTAAACATGTTGTATAAGTGCTTAGTATTAGTGCAACTGCAAGTGCAAGTAAATAGAAGCCGGTCCTATTTACTAAGCGAGCACCTATCCGCAGCTAAAAATCTACTAATAGGGTCATTTCGCCGGTTAGCGACCACCTAATTTTATGTGCCGGTTGGCGACCACTTAGCTGAGTTGGTGAACTGAAAGGATTTCCTCGGTTTTTTAGTAGATTTATATTCTAAAACAACAAGAAAATGCATGTACAAATTATTGTCTCAATAGGGTCGGTAGAATTGATGTTATCTTCAATAGAAAAAACCTTCTCCTTCAGGTGGTCGCCAACCGAAGGTGGTCGCGTAACCAGCGTAATGACCCTACTTGTCATTTTTCGAGTGGTGTAAACATTTAATGACAAGTGCAATTTGATTAGTGATTAGTTGATTACCTACTCAAAGCTGCCGAAGTGTTTTGTTTACTTTGTTTTCTCAGTCTAATATCCCGAAAAAAACATAATTATGACGTCGGAAAGGTGGAAATCGGAAACTACAATTAAGTTTATAGAAGTTTTTAGATCGTTTGAGTGTTTATGGAACCAGAACAAGCCAGAGAATCCGCATTTCAAAAAGTGGCCGAGATAGAAGCCTCGGGCGACCAGAGGGCTGGCCACTATTTCGCATAGCGTATTAGTATCGCTATACAGCGAGGAAATACGGCCAGCCTTCTGGGCACCTTGCCCGTTGACGGCGATTTATGCCAATTTTTTTACCTATAGCTTAAGTTTTATGTTTGTTTTTATTAATTGTCGATAATAAAACTACTATTGTCAAATACCATATTCCAGGTACACCTCGTCATATCGTTGAACTGGTAATATTCCACTGTAGCTAAGAAAAATGTTACATAACGTAAGATGCTAATACTTTTAAGTTTACAAGGACAAACTCAGTGTCAATGTCAAGCGAGGTCAAGTTCAAGTTGCTAAATTAGCTACGTCTGAGCTACGCAATATTGTTACATGATCTCAGTTAACAGGTTCGTCGCCACTGACTTGAAGTTCGTCACAACACAACCCAAGTCAAGTCCAAAAACAATAGACTTAGTCCCCGCTATTCAATTTTTTTTTTTTGCTGAACTCGGTTTGCATATTGCCACCGGCAAAGCAGGGAAACGTTAGGAAAGTAGGAATACGGATAACGGAATTTGGAAAGATAGGATCAGCTCAGAATAAGAGCTAATAAATAATAAATAAATATAAGGGGACAATCTTACACAAATCGACCTAGTCCCATAGTAAGCTCAGTAAGGCTTGTGTTATGGGTACTAGACGACGATATAAATACTTAAATACATAGAAAACATCCAAGACTCAGAAAAAAATATGCATGCTCATCAAACAAATATTTGCCCTTACCGGGATTCGAACCCAGGACCTTCAGCTTCGTAGGCAGCGTCACTACCCACTAGGCTGACCGGTCGTCAAGAGCTAACAAAATATATAAATAACAAAAAAAACTAAATACAGATATCATAAAGTTAAATGATATTCAATATGTTTCACATCCCGTTCACTCTCAAATATACATATAAGAGAAATGACGTAATATAAAAAAAGAGGTGGATACGTTTTCTATACGATATTCCGTGTTTAAAAATGGCCACCAAGTCTGAAGTTTCAAATGCCGACGCGAAACTGAGGCAAATTGGTGGTGCAATAGAGGTGTAGGCACTAAATAAAATAATCAATAATGTCATATTTTCTAGAAAAAGGATTAAAAATGTAGTCAAATGCAGAAAAAAACAATGCAAAAGGTTAAATAATCACGAGGTTATAAGTGTCCAAAGTCTTAAGAAGGGGTATGGTTCTGTTCTGTCCCTTTTTCGCAAAACGCAACTCCATATGAAACGATGACGCTGGATGATTGTGACGTCACACTAATAGACGGCAACGTGCCGCGCCCCGTCTTGTTCGACGCGGCCCCCCACAGCATCCAGCCCCCCTATTCTGTAACTTGTTTTAAGCTCACCTCAACGCTCACCCACAAATATATCTTGACACCGCGATGCGTAGTAACCAAGCGTAGGTCTCGTTTCGTGTCAAGATATATTTGTGGGTAAGCTGTAATGTCACGTCACACACTGTTTGGGTTTTCTCTCTAACAAGCAATATTAAAACGGTTGTAGCTTCGTTATTCTTTGAGATATCTGAATGGGATTTTCGTCACTAGGCATATTTTTGTGCCTTCTTTCATTTCAAGTAATAATAATACTCGAGTCTACACCCGTATTGACTCAGTTTTGGTGTGCCACTTTTATATTACATCATTGTATTAGAGTGAATAGGCTATTACTGAACCAGTGAGCTTCATCTTAGGCTCTGTCGTCGCTTACCATGAGGTGAGACTAGGGTCAATCACAGGACGGTCTTTTATAAAAAAAAATTTTGATTCGTAACTGGGCGTTTTTCAAAAAAATCCGAGTAACAGTAACAGCCCTGATTACGCTATAGAATAGCGGGGTTTGGTCTAGTTTCTTCAGGCGTGATGGGTGAGGTTAGGTTAGGTTAGGATTAGTGCGTTCGTTCCGAATAGCCCAGAAAACGCCAGCTGACGTCGCGTATTTATTTCTCTACAATTTCATACTAATTCATTCATAGATTCACACCTTTATTCCCAAAAGGGATAGGCAGAGCGCGTGAAACTTATGTTCCAGTGCCACTTTTAGCATAAATGTGGGTATAAAAGATCGACAAAATGTGATAGGTTGCTAGCCCATCGCCCACAACACACTTCAACCCTGCTCCCTTAGTCGACTTTTAGGTACGACACTCACGGGAAGGGGGTGGGGATATTCTAACCCAACGGACCCCACACGGGGAACACGGGGGGCACTTTATACCAAGATAGCGTTTTTAACGAATATAACTCAAATACCGAATTAACGAAATTAATTAACAATTAATCAAATATCAAATATATTTATTCATGACACAACACAACAAAACACAGTATTACAGGACAAAGACAAAAGAAGAAATAAATCTGTGCAGTGTCACGAAATGCGCCCTACTCAGCATGATGCTGGCTTTGCGGCCAGCGCTGGTCTTCCGTAGGGTCCATCCAGTGAGGACACGGTACGTAACACAGTAAAATAAAATAAAATAAAAACCGATGACAAAAAACGAAATCACATTACAAGTTACAATAATAATTAATAACGCAATAATAACTGCAATGGCAATGACTTAAAAGGATTCCAAACCGCCGTACATCATTATAATTAAGCAAACGATCGATTGCATACGTTGCAATAATGCAAACGCAGTTGCACAAGCAATCTTTAGAAAAGGATAGGTATCGTAAGAAGTTACTGTTAAATAATTTACTTTAAAAACTATTTTTAACCGACTTCTATTCAGTATCCGATGAGTACCATCGATTTCTCCAGTGGGCGTAGCATGGTTGCCATTTTATCACTTATCGTTGTGGTAAAGACGCTCATCACGCTCTGACAAGTATGCGAGTGCGAGAGTGACGGATGCCTTATCCACAACGATAAGTGATAAAATGCCAACCGTGCTACGCCCGCAGGACCCCATCATCAGATCCTGACCTGACCCCGTATCAGGGTCGGCCTTATCACGCGATAAGTGACAAGATTACTGAACGGTGTCAGCCAGTGACGGACGCTCTCTATCTTGTCACATATCGTGTGATAAGGCCGTCCATGCTACGGGGTCTGATAACAAATGGGACCACCTGGGAAGGTTACCCTTTCAAACAAACAAATAATTTTCCAAATCGGTCTCGACATCTTCGAGTAATCAATCGGGGAACACACATTTAACACGTTCGGTCCAGCAACGTCCGATTACGTCAATTTTATAAAATTATAATGAACACAACGTCTAATGACTTCGACATAAAATTTTCATTTATTTGCACTACGTTGTATAACGCCAAGGGCCCTTATTATGGTCCTATTAGCTGATTTCTGCGCAGCAACACTTGAAATTTTCAACAACATCTTATGTTTTGAAAAACAATCACAAACAAAAAACCCGACGCATTAAGAACCTCCTTTTTTGGAGGAAAAATAACTACTCGTTGAGGGTGTTTCAACGAGTAAGAACGCACAAAACGTTTAAGAGTTGCTATGTCACCGAACTGACATAATCACCAATCAGATACTGGCAAGTGGCTGAAAAGAGGCATGTTATTTATGAAGGCCAACTTCCAGAAGAACATCTCGGCGCATTTGCCCGTAAAATAGCCATCAAGAAATGAGCCTCTGAAAACAACTCCCTACATCGAGACAGAATATTGACTGATACAAAGGTTGACCGAGTTAGTAGGTACATTTTGGACCAGAACGATTGTGTATTTTACCGCCACCCGCATCCAACAGACTCGCGCGACCTTACCAGGTCATCAGCACACCTTGGGTCTACCCACGCGGCGTCTTCCGGTACGTCGCCACTCGAGAACCTTTCCGCCCCAACGGCTATCGGTTAAATATTTACCTTAATAAATAAAATTTTATAATAACCTAGCTTTTGCCCGCGCGTCCGTCCGCGTGGAACTCGTTTATATCGTAGCTCCATACAAACTTTCACCCTCCATTTCACCGTCTTAGGGGACGATTTCCGGGACGAAAACTATCCTATGTCCCTCCCCGGGACTCAAACTATCTCTATACCAAATTTTATCTAAATCGGGTCAGTGGTTTAAGCGTGAAGAGGTAACAACCAACCATATATATAAAACTAGCTTCTGCCCGCGACTCCGTCCGCGTGGAAATCGTTTATATCGCAGCTCCATACAAACTTTCACCCCCCATTTCACCCCCCTAGGGGATGATTGCCTGGATAAAAACTATCCTATGTCCTTCCCGGGATTCAAAAAATATTTAATGAACAATTGAACATGATTGGCTGAGGGAGGAAAAAGTGTAGTTTAACGGAATTAAAAAGTGGATTAAAAAAGGAATTGTTAGAAAAGTTACCCTATAGTATTGGCTCTTTAAGGGGCTCCTAGCTCCCAATGACCTTCGATCTATAACTGTCGGTTTATTTGTGTTTTTTATGGTTTATCGTATTAACAACAACGAGGTTTACCGAAATAGTATCCCATATTTACTTCAAACCTCACAGTTTTCGGGATATATGGCACCAAACTTTGGCAATTTCAGGCCAAAAAACCAGTTTTATGGACGTAACTTTTGTGAAAATGAGTTTAAAATAAAAATCTCTCGTGGGTTGTTAGAGACGTCAATAAGGAACAGTTATATGTAGATTTCATATATAACAGTGCATGAACAACATAATAATATCGAAAACAGAGCTTTTTTGGACCATGTTTGAATAATTCATAAAAAAATAAATATTAATTATTTTCAAAAAAACTCTCGTGCAAATGTAGATAAAGACTAAAAAACCGATAGGTGTTTGTTCCATAAATATATCTATAGTTTTGACGGAGGAATATCAATTCAAAACTCGTCAAAACTAGCCAAAAAGCGCGTGGAGCCCCTTAAGTTAAAACTTAAAAGTTGTATCCTACTAAATATTATAAAGGCGAAATTTTAGATGTTTGGATGTTTGTTACTCAATCACGCTTAAACGGCTGAACCGATTTGAATGAAATTTTGCACTAAGATAGTTTATAGCCTGGATTAAAATATAGGATAGTTTTTATCCCGGGTCCACGCGGACGAAGTCGCGGGCGGAAGCTAGTTAATCTATATTTGTAATTCTCGTATTTGCATGTTCCTCACAGCCTGTATTAGAATATAGTTCAGATAGCATATCAGTAATAGTTATCTTTAAGCAGTTAGTAACAATAATATATATAAGTATATAGATAAATATGTATATTGATATGTAATGTACCTCTTTTGGATTATTAAAAAAAAAACCTGCATACCAAACTCAATCGGTTCGGGTCAGCTGCTTAACCGTGAAGAGGTAACAGACAGACAGAAAGACACACTTCCGCATTTATAATATTAGTAAGTATACATGCACTTTGTTCTCGCTTAGTCGTAAAGATAGTACTTACGTCAATCGTTAAGTAATACTGTATGTCCGCCATATTTAAGTCCACACTAAGATTGGCAGGATTGACATTGCCCGGTCATCCGTCGGTGGATAATGAATAGGTGACATTCACTTCGGTTGAGGTCGATTGATATAATTGGCACATTTCATATTTTCAAGTGGGTTATTTTACGTTCTAGATCGATAGAAAACGAGATTTAAACGTATACGTGTTTTTTCAATTCTCTTAATCATAATTTTCATTCAAAAATACTAAATCTAGAAGTAGCTAATTCCTAAAGGTCGTAAGTAAATCATGACGTCATCATTATGGCTGTTAGACTATATTGATTTTGCCAATTTCTTAAAAAAAAAATGTTTTGACAGTTGACAAACGCAGACATGGCACAATCACACTGACAGTTGACACCTTAATTTGAAATTTGTGACAGCCGGAAGTGATTTGAATTTTCTTAAGGCTATTGATGTTTGTGGACTAAAGTACTGTCCGTTTACAGCCATAAGAATGACGTCACACTTCCGGTTTATACATTTTAGCGATTTTCTTCCAAATGAGTGGGAAAAAAATCGGAAAACTAGTTTTACATTCAGATAACATATTTACTCAAATGGTTTTCGATTTAGGTATCATAAAATATTTTGAAATGTTGTCAATTGTTCTCCGTTTCAGTTATGTTATGGTAAAAATGCTTTCGGCTGTCCAGCTGTTCTCCTCCACAGCCCCGCTATTCTGTAACTTCAACTCACCGTTCACCCTCAAATATATCTTGAGGCCTCACCTCACCCCGCACGCCTTGATATCTTGAGACCGGTCGTATTTCTCAACCGATTCTCGTGAAAATTGGTGAGCAGCTTCGATAATTATATGTTATTTTTTAACCCCCGACGCAAAGAGAGGAGTGTTATAAGTTTAAGTGTCTGTGTATCTGTCTGTGGTATCGTAGCTCCCAAACGGATGGACCGATTTGAATGCGGTTTTTTTTATTCGAAAGCTGCTGTGAGCCCGAGTATTCTTACCCATGTTTCATGAAAATCTGTTTAGCCGTTTTTGAGATATTAGACTTTGAAATGAAAATGTCGGGGGTTTTTCAACTTTTCTAATTGTCAATACAGTATCGAAAAAAAAAATGATTTTGGAAAAAAAGTGGTCTACAGATCGCAGTGGTATTAATTAAAGCAATGACGCGTAGTTGCAGTATCCAAGAGGCAGCCGGATGGCTCGCGGTATTTGAGTTCCCGAAGTATTGTAGAACCCGAACTGAGCCAACTTGGCCTGGGGCGGAAATACCCGGTCACTCCAACAATTATGATGAATCCAACGACACCCGTATGTCAACATCCATCAAGCCGTCTGTAGCCCGTGATATAGAACTTTCTTGTCCACATACATAGTATACAAACGCTCGAAATACATTACCCTCCTACTGGCAGTCGGGTAAAAAGATCACCACGCATACGATACGCCACGAACTTCGCTTACGAATTCATATAATTCTGCCTTGCACGGCACGGCATCGGGAATGCATGAGACAGCTCTGAGGTCTACAATTGCCCATTTAAAAAGGCCTATCAAACAAAACATTATGACCACTTGTGACTATAAAGTCACAGGTCGCGTATAAACGCGAACATGTCCTTTAATGGAGGTCGCAAAGACAATCGTTTCGATCTAGAATCATATTAGAACGTAGCGAGTTATTGCCTTATTGCCAATCGATTTGTCACGATAGAAGTCTAAGCAGCGTCGCAAAATGGCCCCACAGAATAGGTGCCATTGCCATTATGCGGGGATTGGGGTGGGGTGTCAAAACGATGCCAGGCAGCCTTTTACTTCGAATTCGAACATGCACATACCGGGTTTTAGGCACGTGTTTGGGTGGAACTTTATAAGGAGCTCGCATTTATCATGCCTGATGATGTGATGATGATGACCCGTGCAACCCGTGTCCAAACGTCAGAAATAATAGTAGTTTATCTACGCACATGTCATTAGTGCTCTAAAATGCGTTCAGAAACCGTAGGAAATGACCAGCATTATATATTACAACCGATTTTACTATGAGAACTTTCATGTCTGGTAGTAGGTACAATCTGTACTTTAATGTTATAACAGTACAGATTTTTGTAACGTTATGAGTTTAAATTTGGAACAGCTGTCAGAACTCAAGTGGGTCTCTATTCTAGTATCCATATATATTAAAACAGTTATCGATACGTAACGTCGATTCAGTGTGATTTTTTAATATTTACGCACGACATTTGATCTCGAGTGACATGAGTATAGGGACTTCATTCGTTTGTCTATGATTTTTAAAAAAACCATTCGTCTTGACGGAGGATCGAATTGCCGCCATTGCTGTTGTCATTTTTTTGTATAGATAAAGCAGTGTATTCAACTGTACATAATTAGGCCTTAAAACACTCGTGTGATCCTATTATGAACCACACTCGTACTTTGGGGCCTCTCATTATGGATCAGTTGCATAAACTACTAATAAGCCTGTTCCCTTAGTCGACTCCCACGTCCACAGGAAGAAAGGAGGTGGTGCTATTCTAACCCGACGCCACACGGGGAATTCATCGAGAATTTTGAGAACAGGCGGACAGACGAACGCATTCAGGCCCAAGTCGAAGCATACAACTTCAATAAAGCCTACAGCCGATTATACCGCAACAGTCACACGATATTCCTTATCACTCTTATCAATCAGGTGTCAACAGATCATCTGCCACGCTGCCGCGCTTTCAACCACGCGGCCAAGAATCTAGGCTTATCTGTAGGTCAAATAGTGGCGTGTATAAGTTACATAATGTAATCAAGTTTAAGACCATGCAGATGTTTAAGGGAAGCAAAGACCCAACTTAAGTGGTTAGAAATCACAAAATATATATTCAAGATACATTGACATTATTTGAGACGCGAACATACTCCAGATCTTTTACCGCGCGCGTTGCCTTTGTCGCTGAGACAGTCGCGGTCTGTTGCGTCACTTAAGATTAATTTGAAGAAGTTGTGGCTTTACAATGACTTGTGAATTGGTTGAACATAGTATTTATTTATTTATTGTATATTTGCGATATATATTACAAATGATAGTGTGTATTATATTTTGTATTGTATATTTATATACGTATTGGCATGTTTTATTTAAAACGAATTACTATCTATTAGGTTTTGTTTTTATTTTCTCCGTGTTTTTGTACACGGTATAAGTTTGCCTATCCCGTTCTACCTACCTTCCTCTCAATTGCTCAAAGGTTAGCTGAAAGAGATCCCTTATAGGGATAAGTTCGCCTTTGTACTTTGATTTATTGTGTGACATATATATTCTTTAACCTGTTATTGTGTACAATAAAGTGCTTACATACATACATTGTAATATGACAATAGGGATGGTGACTTCAACCAACTAAAATAATCAATAATGTTAAATTTTCTCTCAAAAGGATTAAAAATGTATAGTCACATTGAGATAAAAGTAACATAAGACAATAAATAATTACCAAGATATAAGTGTCCAAAGTTTTAAGATGGGGTGGGGTATACTCTGTCCCTTTTCCGCATAACTTCACATGAAACGATTGTCACTTACTATGACGCTCGAGACGAGACCCATGATCCTCATGCGTTTTCTGTCTCTATCAAGCAATACTAAAACGGTTGAATATTCATATTTTTTCGAGATATTTGAATCGGATTTTCGTCATTAGATATATTTTCCTGCCTTCTTCCTTATGGAGTAATAATAAAATTAGTCACCAACCTTATTCTTTAAATTTTCTTGCCTCTGCTCGGAAATGTGGCAAAACATGGCCAGAATCCAGGTTAACTTGAATTAATGCACTGTCCAACACTGTTTTTGTTGGAACAGCGATTAGAACAATCATTTGCAACCGTGCTCTCTTGTTTCGTGTTATGATCTTAAATTGAGTACTTCATTTTGATTTATATTCTATAATATATTCTAATGTTTACTAAGCAGAAAGTCCGCTAACGAAATGCCAAATTTCGATCGAAGTGGAAAACTGAAAAATTATTCGCCACGAGCGGGGATTGAACCCGCGACCTTTGGAATCCGTCCATCGCTCTTTCCAACTGAGCTATCGTGGGTCCACTGGTGGCGGTGAATCTTTCAATCACTTCCACTCTCCTAATTACACCTTAGGGAGGCTCGTAGCGACATCTACCGCGAAGTTAAATGAAAGTATATTGTTTTAAACTTTCAAGATTCACACACTATATTTTTACTAAACTTCAGAGAGGTAAATAAATAAGTTAATTATACCTAGTCGGTCCCAAAGTTCTGTCACAAATGAAAATAATGATAAAAACAAAAGTAGCAATCAATTTTTAATAAATTATATACCGATTTAAAGTACATTTAATAAAGAATAAAAATTACTCAAAATTATTCAAAATTACCTCCTTTGTTTTTAATACAGGCCCTTAATCGGTGCGGCCAGTCGTCTATCGCAGCACGCACCATTTTCATATCTATCTCAGTGACTGCTTTTCTTAAAGATGACTTTAGCCTCTCCTTATGTGGTTTAGCACAGACCTTCCCCGCTAAGACCTGACAAATTTTATAGTCCAAAGGATTAAGGTCCGGACTAGAGGAAGGCCAATCTTCGTGTCTTATAAAGTCGATTTTTTGACGGTCAAACCAGGCTTGAGTGGTCTTGGCTTTGTGTGCTGGCGCAGAATCCTGCTGGAACACAAAATTATGTCCCGAAAATAGCGTGTTGGGCAGATCTTTGACAACCTTATCCAAAACTGTCTCTTGGTATAGTTTCGCACTGATTTTGACACCTTTTTCGCAAAAATGAACCTCAGTTGGCCCGTAATAAGATACACCCAACCAGACCATCACTGATGATGGATGATGCCCATGTTGCACCCGCGGAACTCTTTTTCCTGCTTCTTCAGAGCTCCTAGCGTACACTCTATCATTCTGTTTATTGTACTTCTCTTCAATATCGAAAATCTTTTCGTCTGTAAAGAGGATATCACGGTGTCGATTTTTCGCGTACCGCTTTAACAACTTCCGGGATCTTTTAAGCCTTATTGTTTTTAGACGGGCATTAAGTAAGTGCCCACGCTTTTTTTTGTATGCTCGTAGACTAAGATCTTCGTTTAAAACCTTTTTGACGGT
The DNA here is from genome assembly GCA_947049275.1 of Epinotia bilunana. Lineage (NCBI taxonomy): Eukaryota > Metazoa > Arthropoda > Insecta > Lepidoptera > Tortricidae > Epinotia > Epinotia bilunana. The sequence continues at coordinate 5,653,984 of OX346276.1, read as the reverse complement.
TTTTCTACTGACACCCATCTGCAAAGCCATCAATTTCTGTTTTCGGACAGGATTTCTTGCTATGCGCGCCTTGATCGCTTTGATCACTGCTGGTGTTCGTACGGAGCGAGGCCGGCCAATTATTTTCTTGTCCTCAACACTGGAGACTTCATTGTACCTATCAATAGTACGGTACACAAACCTAAGCGTTATTTTTAAATTTTTGAGCAACTTGAAAATCGTACTTGGCGAGTGCCCACAGCGGTGCAATGCTAAAACAGCTATTCGGTTTTCTTTCAATGTCCACTCCATCGTGAGAAATTGCAACGAATGACTGTTTTTTGTTTTAAAATAATTGGCAAACATTCAAAAATGGAATGCAATAAAATTTTCTTAAAATCATCTTCTAAATTTAAAAATAATATGCCAGTGACAGAACTTTGGGACCGACTACGTATGTGCTTAAGTCTCGTTTAGTAAAAAAATATGTGAATGCAATGTAAGTAAGTAAATAGTTAGTCCGAACTCTAGCTGTAAATAAGCCATTAATCGCTTCAGAAATAAGAGCATGCAACTCTGGCATCATTAAAACAAATTATTTGGAACTTTAAATTAAAAAAAAAGTTATTACGACTTCTGAAACGGCACCAATGTCTCAAATTACATTGAGAATCGTTAGTAACAATGCGCTACCCCATATACATATATTTGCAATTTATGTCTCGACCAAAAGTGCAATAGATGGCACCGTCTCCTTCGAGGTCCTCACCTTCGTCTCGATCTTTGAACCCACTCGTCCATCTATTGCCTACTTTCTAGCCTATACAAAAATGTACTATTGTTTCCTAGTTCAGACAGTACCAACAATATCATCATTATTGGTGAGGTAGGGCACAGCGAAATATCATCCCGCTCGAATGTGGAGCAGCCCAACTGGGGAAGTACCTCCGCCTTGCAGAAGATCACAGCCATAATAACACTACTACTTGCTGTGTAGTAGTGTTGTTCCTGGAGGTGAGCCAGGTCGCCAGAGCTCCCGAGGATGCGTTGTGTTGAGAGCGAGGGAATTAGTTCCTTCAGCTGTCAACACGGCGAATCCTCAAACATATCAAGGGTCGGCAACGCCCATGTTACTCCTTTGGAGTTGCGTGCGTCTATATATAGGCTGCGGTGTCCGCTTACCATCAGGCAGGCCGTACGCTTGTTTGCCACCGTCGTTGTATTAAAAAAAATATCGTCATAATCTTCAGCCTGTAATCGGTTAGGTTAGCACAAGTCGGCGCGCAAGCTGTCTCGCGGCGAGGTGTTTTCAGTCTCTACTTAAGTGTTCTAATTAGAAAAAAATATTATTTTTTAGCCCTATACAAACGTTTGCACTCAGAAGACTGGTTCAAATGGCATCGTGAAACAAAAATTGACAATTAGCCAATCGATCGGTAGTCTGAGAGTGCTCCGGAGCTCTTGCGTGGTCAAGAGGCGTTTGCCACGACGCCCAGTGACCCAAATGCATCTTTAACTTGTGGCTCTGTGAGCTGTAGAACGCGGGAGCCTGCTTTTTTTAAAATCAATTTTTTTTTTCGAAGACATGACTCGTGACGTACACATAAACATTCTACTAGGTACGTGTTTTTGTCAATTTCCGTTAATTGCAAGGGGGCATAGGTTAGATCAAATAAAGGAAATTTCTCCAAGACAGTAGTATCGTAACTATTACTGTTATCAAGATATTCAATATTGGGGGGGGGGTTTGTACTGATAATTACAGCAATTCGTGCAAAATTATTCCCTAACCATTCCAAAATTTCAAAAATGCACACAACCTTAATCTTCAAGTTTTCAAAAAATAATTATGCTAATTTGTTTCTGTGAATGTACTCTGCAATATGCCGATGTTAACGGAAATTCCCGGGAACACCGTGTATATAATTAACGAACCTGCTGCCAAAATTTCACGAGAATTGGTTGAGAAATGTGACCTGTAGAGAATAACAGCGGGACAGAGGGACAGACAGCGGACACCGGTCATACGGACGATTTCGAGCCAAGCTGAAGCACAGAACTTGATAATCATAAAGTAATTCACTATCGGCAACAATCGTCATATTTTAATCTTACATGTAAGAGGTTAGCCCGCCGACCCGCGTCCTGACGACCCCGGGGGTCGCGCGTTATCGCAATGTCGCCCCAATGTCGACGCGTCCTCTCACAGCGGTCACGGGGGCGATTGAGGAAACGCACCTTAACCTTGAATATAATTAACCCTTTTCAACCGACTGCAAAAAAGGAAGTTCGCAATTATTCGTTTTTATTTTTACGTATGCTCCCCGATTACTAGAAGACGCATGGACGGAGTTGTATTTTTTTTTTGTTTGAAGGGGTATCTCGGGTGCCATGGTCACCAGGTCAAATTCTGATGATGGGGTCCAATTAAAATCTAGGGAACTTCAAATTGTATAGGGCACATACAGCGATTTGGGTTTTTTCTGTAATAATCAACGCATTTACTCTCGGCAAGCAGCTTATGTCGTATTAAATGAAGGCGAAGTATTGAATTGAAGTAGGTTAAAACTTTGATTTAAAGTAAATAATTGACATAGTGTTTTAAAAGACACACATACTTTATGGTCGTATTGCATTTGTTGCTCTACAAGGCACAAATGAAGATTAAACTCACGATGTTTTTTTTAATTTGCCGGGAAACTAACTATGTAGTAACTTTTCAATGTCGCAAAGTATATGAAGTTGGCTAAAAAGGTGGAAGTTATAATTTAAGAAATTAAACATTTTTCAGTACGTGGAATGGGGTTACTTTAGGAAAAAATGGGGCTACTTTGATCATTTACAATGTAGTATAAAATCAGAACTATTTGAAATTAAGACGATGTAATTGAGTAAACAGCAAGATTGAATACTAATATATTCGCTGCCACAATTTACCCACAAGTAAAAACAATGATTTCGGAGAAAAACCTATTTAGAATGGTTGTGCATATTCTTTTGAAGTGAAAACTTCTTTAGCGGCGCTGTGCACTTTTTGTGATGGGGAAAAATTGTTAAACTCGCCGCAGGTCACGTGACCGTAAGATTCGTAAGACGTGACCGTAAGACGGACACCTGACCTGATCGAAAAACTGTTACAATGTCATTGAGTTTTCACTTCTGCCGGCACTCCCGGAGTCCAACCCGGTCTTTTTTTTACAAGCTTTTTTTACTTTCACCTGTCCCGTTGTCTGTAATCAAATCTTGCAAGTTAAATTTGATCCACTTCCCGGTTTCCAATTGAGCTGAAATTTTGCATGCATGTATAAATCGCGTGATAATGCAATATTATGATGACGTTGAGCTGATCTGATGATGGAGCTGGAAGGTGACCATAGGAACTCCGTATTAAAACCCACATAACCCCATCGAGTTTGGGCTCGTTAGAATCGTCTAAATGAGTAGTAGGTAGATGAAGGTATACAGACGAACAGTTAGCAAAAAAAGCTTGTACTAAAAACATTTTTTTTGACAGAAACATACTAAGTAAGAGCGAAAATAAGTGAATTGACTGTTTTATTAATTAACCCTCTCTTACGTCTCATTATTTATAGTTAATCTAGCTTCTGCCGGCGACTTCAACTGGACGCCGACTGGGGCGACCTGCTCCATACAAATGTAAAAAAAAATCGCGTCAAAAAAAAAATTCAGTTTTTTCTTGTCAGAACACGATACCTGTTATGCCCTTGATCGGTTCACATCCCATTTTTGGTACACTATGTATTACAGGATTGCGGCCGATCAACGTTAAATATGACGGCGGCAGCTGTCATCCCATAGAAACTTGTCAAACTTTCCATACATTCCGATTTTAACGAACACCGCCTACGATTAGAGACGGTTTGGTGCAGCCCACTCTTACTGCGAAGTTAAACCTTATGTCAAACCATGTAGGATGGTATCGCACTGAACTCCTTAACGGATTAATCCGTCATTGGCGTTGAACCAGTGGTGCGGACTGCGGACATATCCGTCTTTGACGATGAAAAGGTTAAGGGGGAGGTTTTATTCCCAGTACCATAACTATTCGGTCGGAATTGCTCTTGCAACGCCAGAATAATCGCAAGCACGCCTTTATTGATATGAGGATATCTTGCTAGCGAGAGTTATAGGTTGCACATTGAACGTAGAACCGATGGCCGTTGGGGCGGAAAGGTACTCGAGTGGCGACCACGTACCGGAAGGCGCAGCGCGGGTGGAAGACCGCCCACAAGGTGGACTGATGACCTGGTAAAGGTCGCGGGAGTCTGCTGGATGCGGGTGGCGCAGGGCCGATCATTGTGGCACTCTTTGGGGGAGGCCTATGTCCAGCAGTGGACGTCTTTTAGCTGATATGATGATGATGATGATAGGTTTCATGCACTGTTACTTTTGTCGTGTTCAGATCATGAGAGACAATACTTATTTATTTATATAACCTTATTATACGCAAGAAGAACTTAAAAGGTACAAAAGGCGGACTTATAATGCTATAAAGCATTCTCTACCAGTCAACCTTAATGCAAAGCAGATAAATTCCAATATCTTGGTTCAAGTTTTTATATTATTTGCGTAGCCATTTCGAATTAAATGTAATTCGTAATATTTGATCAAATGTCAGTGTTTCTATTAAAGATGAAGTCATCCAATATCTTTATTGATCAAAGGCACATTTGACAAAGATCTTGGACAAGTGGAATACCACCCTTAAGTAGGTCTCTAGATATAAAAGATATATTCTTTAAGTGAGAACCTGTAGTTGGCTATATGGCTGTAAATAAATATGTTGCGGTTGTCCATGTATTAATAAATAAATAAATAACTCCAAACTGCTCGTTTTAACCATGTGAAAAGTGTTGGCGCCGATGCCGGTGATGAATGTAGCTCGACGACTTTTAAATAAAACTTCGATGAAAAGTTGACTGTAGTATAATTTCCCAAAAGGCTCTGGTTGATACAAAAATAGTTTGGCCGAAAGACAGATGTACAGAAGTGGTGTTATATGCTATCGTATATGAAAGGTAAGTGACTAGCAAGATTTGACTTATTTGAGGTAACGAATTTAGGTAGGGATAAAACTTGGGTATGTGTAGCGCTTCTATTGGTGCTTTTAAAAGCCCCTCTCATGCTAACCGTGCCCGACGGGCGCGTTTTGCTACTGCATATGAAGTAATATTTAAGTAGGATACAATACTAAAAACGGTTGCGTTCGCAACAAAAAGTAACCGGACATAATGTCAACAAACTTCATTTGATAAGTCGACGACCCGCATCTAGAACGTGTTGTTCTGATGTTATCTGTTGCGGTATGTAATGAGAACCACAAAACAATAGCCAAAGTTGATATTTACGCACCTAAAACTTAATAGGGGTGTGGACACCAAATGTAATGATCAATAATGACGTATTTTCTTGATTAGAAAAGTTGAAAAACCCCCGACATTTTCATTTCAAAGTCCAATAACTGAAAACGGCTAAACAGATTTCCATGAAACATAGCTAAGAACACTCGGGATCACATCAGCTTTCGAATAAAAAAAACCGCATTCAAATCGGTCCATCCGTTTCGGAGCTACGATACCACAGACAGATACACACATACACAGACACACAGACACGTTAAACGTATAACACCCCTCTCTTTGCGTCGGGGGTTAAAAAAGGATCAACAATGTGGTCAAATGGGGGAAAAAGCAAAAATCACAAATTTATAAGTGTCCAGGTTTAAGAGTGGGTATGCTCTGTCCCTGGTCCGCAAAACGCACCTTCATACGAAACATGTCATTTACTATGACGCACGAGGATCATGATCATGACGTCACAATCTGCTAGCGTTTTCTCTCTAACAAGCAAAATTGAAACGGTTGTAGCTTCGTAATTTTTTGCGATATTTGAATAGGATTTTCGTCTAGGCATATGTTTTTCCCTTCTTTCTATTGAAGTAATAATACATTTTGAGTAGGTACTACACCAGTATTGGCAGATCAATGATGCAACTGAGGCTGGCAGGACACAGCCATCTCACTTATATAGGAGCCCAACTGGGGAAGTTGCCCGCCTCACAGAAGACCGCAGCCATAATAACACCACTACTTCTTCTGTAGTATAAATCAAACTAGTCCGTTAGTAGCTCAATAAGGCTTGCGTTATGGTTACTAGACAATGATATATTTAAGAGATATAAATACTTAAATACATAGAAAACCAACTGATGGCCGCTGGGGCGGAAAGGTTCTCGAGTAGCAACCATGTAACGGAAGGTGCGATGTGGGTAGACCCCCCAGAGGTGTGATGACTGAAGGTCAAGGAGTCCGCTGGATGTGGATAGCGCAGGACACACTCACAGGACAGTCACATTTACACTTTGGGGGAGGCCTATGTCCAGCAGTGGATGTCTTTCGGCTGATATAATGATGACAATAGAAAAAGACTCACTAGTATCCATGCTCAAGTCATCACACAAATATTTGCCCTTACTTAGCTGATAATTTTGTATCTTAATGCGTAATCACCAGAAACGTTTAACCGATTTAAAAAAATCTTTCATGTAGAATGGACTTCCTGGATGCTTATAGGCTATATATCATTCCGCGGGTTTGCGCAGGGCAGCTAGTCACGTAAAACCCTCAGAGTAAAATAAACTTTAAATTTACATGTATGAATAAAAAATTAAACATTTATATAGGAAATAATAACAGTTTATTTTAAGCAATGATGTTTAAGGATGTGGACATAGCAAATGTTCTGATGAAACTTTTGATATTACGAAAATAGGTCTAATCCGATTTCTCTATCCAAATATTTGAAAACATTGCCATTGATTACATGATTGACGTAGAATTTGCATCATGAAAGAAATTGGATTTATTATCAGTGCAGAGTGCATATACAACAGACGTAAGACTCTTTTAGCCGTTTTATCGGCGTTTTGCACGCATTAGACACACAATTAAGGGCTTTTAACGAGGGAACAAAATTAGAAAGCATTCATATATACGCATAGTTACTAATATCGCAGATAACTATCTATATCCAGAAATCAGTTAACACGGAGCTTATACATTCGCTGTTATCCGATAAAGTGCAAATCAGCACTCAAATATTGACCTATAACAGATTATGTGGTCGTAAACAAAATTGTAGGTGCGTCGACTTAACCTAAAATTAAACGGTAAAGACTTACTGAAACGCGCCGGGCTGCAACCAAGACACAAATTGGAGACAATATAACACAATTGAATATTACAGTCTGAATTGATGTTACAATTTGCTTTTGGAGAGAAATTTTACGTTTCATACGATATGACACTAGGAGCGTACTACCACAGATTAGATAAATTAAATTCAACGAATAGTGATGACGTTTCGCTTTACCATAGACTACGAATAAACTGGCCCATTCACGATCAAACATGCCTAAAATCATAAGAGTTCCAACTTGGCTGTAAGAAACCGATAAAATGCGCATCCCAGTACATCCCTGCGGTCGAATCACGTGTCCATGACCTATATATAGTAGGTGCAAATTTTCTCAGACCGCCATTACCGCACCAAAAATGGCGCGAAGCACGAAATAATTGATGATTTTGATGGTACCCTATATCGGCGTATATAATAAATAACTAGTATGATATGATATTTATTAAAAACTACTGATTTCATATCTATCAGCTAAGCAGAGCCAAACTGCAGGCTGAGTGTTCAAAAGTAAGCAAAATAGTTTTCTTGGTTACTTAAGTAGCCGAATTATGTACGTATGCTCGACCCGGAGGCGCACTCCGCAGTTCCCGTAGCCTAAAGCTGTCTGTTCTCCCTCACCGGTCTGGTTTTATGTCTGGTTCTTTTACCGTTCAGGCAATCCGACTCTGGAATGCTTTTTCCCTAACTATCCGTCAAGCACAAAGCAAATGGACTTTCAAGCGCAAGTTACGCAAGTCTTTCTGATAAGCGAGAAGGATAGAGTTGTCAACATAGTATTTTTCACTAGGTACAAAATATAGTAATGTACATTTATTAGTGTATATTATTTTGTATATATATGTGTATTTATTTCAGTATGTATTTGATAGAATTATATCTTGGATTAAGTTCACATTTAAATTTAAATGCCTGCACCAAATGATTCTGTTTTGCCCAATGGTTGACTCGTAGAGAATGACTCATGGCATTAAGTCCGCCATTTGTACTTTATCTTGTCTTGTGCAATAGTTTAAATAAATAAATAAATTATTCGACTTTTTATTTAATCTTCGGAAAGGTCATATAAAATATATAAAATTAATCGCGTGGCGATATCGGTGCCGAGATATTTCAGTTTGAAGTTTTGTTTATAACTTCAATATGACCTGTAAAAATATATATTACAAATATATCGGCTCCGATGCATTTTAGTGTATTACATTTCATAACAAAATATGTTTGTTTTGAGTAGACATATCATAATCTACCACAATTACGAATGGCCCCTCATCTAAAAAAAATTACAACAGTTTTACCCAAACCCCTTACGTCATTTCACTAAACAGATTCAGGGATTTGATGAAATGACAGATTTTTTTCTAGGCAAATGATGAATGGATTCGCCATTTTAATATTCTGCGTGATTTGGTCACACTCTTATCCCTTAGAGATTTGTTCAAATCTCTACTTTGGCCATGTCCCTGCCACATTTAGACAGTAACTTTTTTTGAGTAAAACGAAACGGTGCGTCAAGTGTCACCGGCACCAAGCAATTTTGAAAGCACTCTCACTATCCGTCTCTCTCTTATTAGAACACTTAGAACAAGAGGTATAGTGCGAGAAAAATCGAGATTATGTCGCGGCCGTCCCATCATAGACGTGCTGTAGTCGTATTATATCCGTGACGTCCGTTTCAGTACAATTTGACAACAAAGAGCTGACGGCTTTCGCGCAACACGTCAGCATTGCAATTCAGCGAGGAAATGCCACCAGCAATCTCGGTACAATAGGCGAGGTTTTTATTTAGATTTAACTTAGTTTTAATCTACTTTACTTACTATATACCTACTTTAGATAATAAAAATAAAAACAATTGACTACTATACGCAACGATGGACAGTAAGTATGACATTAAAGATAAAGATAAAATCATTTATTTGTCCAACATGGGTTACAGGATGTTGCAGAATTATGGTCAGTTTCACTATGTGGCGCCTTACGGCTTACCAAATGTTGAGCATGCGTGTCAAAGTCACTATCATTTATATATTCATTTATGGTATAATAACTTCTATGAGCTAGAACATTTTTTAAGGCTTTTTTAAATATATGTAGTTGATCTATTGAAATTAAACACTGGTAGTTTATGAAATATCTTGTATCATATTTCCCCTTTCACTTGTGTTGTTGTATAGGCTCATATAATTGTCACTCATGTGTTTATTTATTTGTTACTAGCTTCCGCCCGCGACTTCGTCTGCGTCGACCCGGGAAAACTATCCTATATTGTAATCTAAGCTTTAAACTATCTTCATGCACAATTTCACCTAAATCGGTTGAGCCGTTTAAGCGTGATTGAGTAACAAATATCCGAACTTTCGCATTTGTAATATTAGTAGGATTATTTTGCTGTCTCTTTCCATCTTATAGCTGCGTCTCAAGGTTGTTGTGACAAGTTGTTAAACGGTGCCACCCGGATTTGCTGCAATATAAGAAAGAAAGAAAGAAGACATTTATTCACTACACAAAAGACACACAGAGACAAAGGGAGTACAAATACAATATAATGCTGGCTCGAGTTTGGCTCATCAATGAGATCCTTCCTTGTTCTCCAGTGTGAATTCTTATGTGTCTAACCAAATCACTGTTTTCTGTGTTTCCTTTTGTTATGTTTAATAAAAGAAGATTGGAAGCTAAACGTCAGGTCACACACTTCACAGCTGTATGGTTTTTCCCCAGTGTGAATTATTCTATGTCTAATCCAGTGGCATTTTAAAGTGAATCGCTTGTTACATACTTCGCAACAGTATGCTTTGATTCCACTGTGAATTTTTTTATGAATAGCTAAAACACTTCCTTGTCTAAATTGCTTGCCACATTCATCACAGACATATGGCTTCTCACCAGTGTGTATTCGTTTATGTAATCGTAGGGTATTTTTACTTTTAAAATTTCGATTACATTCTTTACAGTTATAAGGTCTCTCTATATGAGCATTTTTATGACTCAAAAAGGATTTATACGTAAAACGTTTATAGCATACTTCACACCTGTATAATTTTCTTGGGTATTTGTGAATAACTTTTATATGAGATTTTAAGGTGTTAATACTTGCAAGCTGGGTCCCACAAATGTCGCAAATGAAAATTTTCGACTCTGTACTTTCAGCATGCTTCGAATCACAATTTCTTCTACGGATTTCGCCGCTATATGGTTTCTTTATTGCAACAGATTCCGGTGGTGGTTTCCAACACTCGAGTTTATGTTTAAAATAGGCCGTTTTAGAAGAAAACCTTCTTGTACATGCGCAGACACTTGCTATAACTAACTTGGCCGCCCGCGTGGCGTGCCCTTGTGTGTGTTTAATGAACCTAGACTTGTCTGTGAACTGTTCCCCGCAAGTGTCGCACTCGTACACTTTCCCGGCGCGGACCCCGGCGGTGTCACGAGGCGAGTCCTTCAGACTCGCGCGCCTCGGCCCGCGGCGTGATGTCGCGAGGCACGTCTGGCTCGCGCGTGCCTCGCCGCGGAGGCGCTCGAGCCTCACGGAACAAGCCGCGGCGAGCTGTTGCCTGGCGCGGGCGGACACAGGCCGCGCCGACGGGACTGGAAATATCAACAGTTAAGTTAAGAAAAACACATAAAAGAAAGAATAATACGATACCTATTTACTTGTATACTTATATTTGTAAATATATTTATAGTATGTGTATAGTAATTTTATTTTATTTGTACTTGCTTGTAGTATGTGCATTGAACTATTGAAATCAATTTACTGTAGCGTATAGCTGCGTACGAATTTGAGCGGCTCAGCCTGAGGCATGCTCGCCCCGCGCGGCGCGCTGCTCGCGAGCCAATTTGGTGCAAGTAAACATGCGCGGGCGAGCCGACTTTGTGCGTCGTTCAAAATGGCGTCGGACACGATGACAGTGGCGGCTGCGTTTATCATATTTCACCGAATTGTATTCATAAATTTACGAAGAAACTCGATTACACATGAACGGCTCATCCACTTGCTCAAATTCATACGCGCCTGGCCCACAAACAAGTCGGAACGTGTCGCTCTGCCCGCGGCACGCTCGGATACACGTCCAAATTACGCGAGGCACGCACACTGAGGCGCCTTTGAGCGCGGGCACAAGACCGCCTCTGGCCGGCTCGCCGCGCGCCGCTCGCGGGCTGCTCGCGCACAGCGCGTGAGCGCGTACGAATTTGAGCGAAATAGGTGAGCCGTGCGTGCCTCAACCCGAGGCTGCTCTGATTCGTACGCAGCTTAATAGTACATTACGTACCTAGGGCGGTGAATTCGTGAATGCCCCAGATCGCAGGTGTTTGTGGCCCGAACCGAAGGTGAGGGCTATAAATATGCGATCTTGGGTTTAACGAATTACCGCACGTGGTGCGTACACAATTTTACGTCTTCTTCTGGGTGTGAAGTGAGATTTGCCGCTGCGCCCGCAGAGTGACGTAAAGGTAAATACGTCTCTGTAGGTACCTGTGTGGGTTTGTCTATCTTTTTGTTCCTGATCTCCACTTAATTGCTCAAAGGTTAACTGGAAGAGATCCATTACAGGGATAAGTTCGTCTCGGTACCGATTTAACCTATTCTGCCTGTATTTTTACCCGTGTCTTGTGTACAATTAAGTATACATACATAAAAACATGCAGAGGCATTGAGCGGTCGAGTAATAATAGGTAGGTACCTAAATGCGCGGTAGAAAGTCATTCCCGTGACAGCTCGTGACGTCAGCGTACCATAAGGCCATTGTACACCTAGCAAGTTGTCACAACAACCTAGAGACGCAGATCAGATGGAAAGAGACAGCAAACATTCAATTAATTACCTGCCCAAATTAAGTAGGTTGATTATGGTAAGCCGTCAGTCAATTCGAGGCCAGTTCTTAATTTAGCTGCATAAAGCTGGTTTTCCACCGGAGGGGCGAGACGAGCCGAGACGATGCGAGAATTGAAATCGTATGGGACTTACCACCTATTTCCACCGCGCACGCGCGCGCTCAGTGCAAATAGGTAATAAGTCCCATACGAATTTCAATTCTCGTCTCGCCTCGTCTCGTCCCGCCCCTCTGGTGGAAAACCAGCTTAACAGCCTTTCCGTCCCTTTTGATGGCAACCGTATAGCTCCTCTGTAAAAATCTATACTCTAAAGGACCCACCGGAAGAAGACACTACTCGAGCGAAATCGGCAAGACTGCCAAGCAAGGTCACGGAAAATCTAGTATGGAGTGACCTTGATTTGGTTGGCCGCCGCGCTTCCGACACGTATCCACACGGGCCGAATCACGCGGCGGACTGCATGCAGTCCGTCCGATATCGGTCCGTGTAGCGTTTCCTGAAGCAATAGAGTCGGATAACGATCGGCAACGTCGGTACGTTTAGAATAGAATAGAAACTTTATTCAACATCACATGACAATTCTAGACAATTCATGTTTAATGTATTTCTACATTATAAATTGTTGTTGTATCATCATTTGTTTGTTATTATTTGTAAGATTAAACATCATTGTAAATTTATACACGATGATTCTTAATTCGTATCAGGAGTAAATTTTTCTAATTCTGTAATTGATACCAAACACGATTAACTCGAAGTTACTTAAAACAAACATTCTTTTTTTTCTGAATAAAACTGAACAAGGAATTACTTCATAATTCAAAATCGTTGTCACCCTAACGGTAGTTTGCGAAAATTTGACGTATATGTGTTTGACGTATCTACTTAACTTCAAGAAATGTAGGGTGAGCAAACATTTAGTGGACATTAGTGTTAGCATTATCATTAAATTTAATTAACTAAACAGTGATTTCATTGCATGAGACCTCATCCATTGAAATCTGTTTTGGCTGTTTATCAATATTTTTCGACTCCTCATGACGAATTAAGAATCATCGTGTATAGTTAGTTGATAGGTACTTCATGGGTACCAAATTTTTATTTCTTTTATTTTTCATTATTACTCTGTGACACGTTATAATTGGTACCTACAACATGGTTGGTTTTGAGCTTCTGTTCTTTTTAATTCGTTGTGACTTTTTACAAGCTTTATATTAACTTGACTTGTTCGTATGTAAGTATAAAAGTATGTATGTAAGTAAGTTGTCCGTCAAATCTTGCAAGTTAAATTTGACCCACTTCCCGGTGACCGATTGAGCTGAAATGTTGGGTATAAGTATAGTTTGGATGACAATTCAATATTATGGTACCATCGAGCTGATCTGATGATGGAGACAGAAGGTGGCCATAGGAACTCCGTAATAAAACCACATAACCCCATCCAGTTTGGGCTCGTTAGAATCGTCTCAATGAGCAGTTTATGATGGTAAACAGAAAAGTACAGTCTGTAATGAAAGCTTGTACCAAAAACGAAATTTTTGTCAGAAACTTTTTATCTCTGTGTACGCATGACATCGCAACATCCATACTAATATTATAAATGCGAAAGTGTGCCTGTCTGTCTGTCTGTTACCTCTTCACGCTTAAACCGCTGAACCGATTGAGATGAAATTTGGTATGGATATAGTTTGAATCCGCGGGAAGGACATAGGATATTTTTTAACCCTGAAATCATCCCCTGAGGGGGTGAAATGGGGGATGAAAGTTTGTACCGAGCTACGATATAAACGAGTTCCACGTGGACGGAGTCGCGGACAGAAGCTAGTTTATTAATAAGTGCAGCTATATATTTATTATATACGCTGCACATTGTTTATTATTCCGCATTTTTTTTTCAAAGTTATTATGACTGTATTTATAACGATCACTATCAATCAAATCAATGTGTTATGTGAAATTTGTATACTGAGATATAATAAACTAAACTAAACTAAACATAAAGTGACACGAACCTGGTACGATTGGCAAACTCGGTCCATGTCCATCACACATACACAGAGGGAGTTCTATATCGGTTTCACCCAGGACCGAATGGCTATCAGTCTTGGCGTAGTCGTGATCGATGAGGAATCTTCTAGTATTCAGGTGATCACATGATGAAATTGGCGCGGGAACTGGACCAACTGAAAGAAAAAACGTGATATAAAGCAAATACATATACAAGGAGAAAAAACATCCATACTAATATACTATATATACTATCCTACTAATATTATAAATGCGAAAGTTTAGATGTTGGGATGTTTGGATGTTTGTTACTCAATCACGCTCAAACGGCTGAACCGATTTGAATGAAATTTTGCACGAAGATAGTTTATAGCCTGGATTAAAATATAGGATAGATTTATCCCGGGTCCACGCGGACGAAGTCGCGGGCGGAAGCTAGTAATATTATAAATGTGAAAGTGTGTCTGTCTGTCTGTTACCTCTTCACGCTTAAACCGCTGAACCGATTGAGATGAAATTTTGTATGAAGATAGTTTGGATCCCGGTGAAGGACATAGGGATAGTTTTGATCCCGGAAACCATCCCCGGAGGGGGTGAAATTGGGGATGAAAGTTTGTATGGTGCTACGATATAAAAGAGTTCCACGCGGACGAAGTCGCGGGCAGAAGCTAGTCCATACTATCCATACTATAATATTATAAATGCGAAAGTGTGTCTGTCTGTCTGTTACCTCTTCACGCTTAAACCGCTGAACCTATTGAGTTGAAATTTGGTATGAAGATAGTTTGGATCCCAGGGAAGGACATAGGATAGTTTTTATCCCGGAAACCATCCCCGGAGGGGGTGAAATTAGGGATGAAAGTTTGTATGGTGCTACGATCAAGCCTTCAAGAAAAGAGCGTACTCCCATCTTAAAGGCCGGCAACGCACCTACAACTCTTCTGGTGTTGTAAGTGTCCATGGGTGTCGATTATCGCTTACCATCAGGTGATTCGACTGCTCGTTTGCCTCCTATATCATAAAAAAAAAAAAAAAAAAACTATAAACGAGTTCCACGCGGACGGAGTCGCGGGCAGAAGCTAGTAATATTATAAATGCGAAAGTGTGTCTATCTGTCTGTCCGTTACCTCTTCACGCTTACACCGCTGAATCGATTTGAATGAAATTTGGTATAGAAACAGTTTGAGTCTCGGGGAAGGACATGGGATATTTTTTATCCCGGAAATCATCTCCTGAGGGGCCGGACATTTTTATGGAACTTCGATATATACGAGTTCCACGCGGACGGGGTCGCGGGCAGAAGCTAGTATTATAAATGCGAAAGTGTGTCTGTCTATCTGTCTGTCTGTTCGTTACCTCTTCACGCTTAAACCGCTGAATCAATTTAGATGAAATTTAGTATAGAGACAGCTTAAGTCTCGGGGAAGGACATAGGATATTTTTTTATCCCGGATATCATCCCCGAAGTGCGTGAAAATTTGTATGGAATTACGGTATAAACTAGTTCCACGCGGTCATGGGCGGGAGCTATCCTACTATCCTACTAATATTATAAATGCGAAAGTTTGGATGTTTTGATGTTTACATGTTTCAACGACTCAACCTCAATCACGCTTAAACGACTCAACCGATTTGACTGAAATTTTGCACCAAGATAGCTTGGATTAAAATATAGAATAGTTTTTATCCTAGGTTCACGGAGACGAAGTCGCGGGCGGAAGCTAGTAGCTAGTTTTATATAAATTATAAAAACTGTGATGCAAATTAAATGAGATGAAAATAGAATGTAGGTAATCTATATAGCCTACTAGTGACACGAGAAGGCCCCGCCTCATACCTGACCCAGTTTTCAAATTCTCATTAATCTTCACATCATCCGTTTCCGACTTGACTAGGGGATCTCTCTCTGAAACAAACACAGATGTACATTACACTTCAGTCACACACAAAACAAGTTATTTGGGTGAAAATCAAAAAAAATGTACATAGTTAAGGGTTTTAATCTAATCTATGCTTTAACTTTTCTCATTTTAGTAACGACAATTACCCATGTAAAATGTATGGGTGATTGTTGTTACTAAAATGAGAATAGTTAAAGCGGAGAATAGATTAAGGCCCTTAACTATGTACATTTTTTTTTTTTTTCACCCATTTATCGTTTTAAAATAAGTTTATTTTATACCGCACAGGTTATAACCACGAACGAAAAAACCATATGTCGTACCTACACCGTCCTGCCATTAGTCTCTCTGAAACTACTTTGAACAGTTTAACTAATCATAAGGCCGAATGTCATGATTCATAAAATTCCGGTTATTAAAAACACGAAATTCAAAAGTCGGAATTTCTTAATTCATAAAAAATAAAATTCCGATTATTAAAAACATGAAGTTCATTTTAACTCAAGACCTCCTTCGCGAGCTTCTGGCTCCGCAGGCGCTTATAATATACAGTCTAGGGGTAGGACAGACAATACCACGTGAAAGTACTCTCTCATTCGGTTTTTGGCAATTATTTTTTCTATTTATAAAAAAAAGGTAGGTAAGTAGCTTTTTTTTCTAGAATGTGATAGCTATCACTTAGTAAAACTAAGTACACCACCTTCTCTTATCATTATTTCAAATGTTGTTATCAGTTTTAATCTATACTAAACGTATGTTATGGCAAAATAAATTAGTGCACATAAACGTTATAGCGAATATGGTGGTGATAAATGAGTGTTACATAGGCCACACTGAAAGTTTTGCACTCCTGGCTATTCGCACTCATTCCAATTTCGAATTGATTATTTAAAAAAAATATAGACCTTTGTTTATGGAATGTACTAAATATTGGCGGGAAATCGATAGTCATTTGTTTTTTTTGTCAGTTCGAAATAAACCGATTGCATTCAAAATGGATTTGACGCGTAAAGATTTTAGAGCAATGATTTTTTATGATTTTAAAAGTTCTCTTTCTCCGCATGAGTGTAGTACTCGCCTTCAAAATGCATTTGGTGTTGAAGCACCACATCTGAGCACCGTGAGACGTTGGTACGCTGAATTTAATATGGGCCGTGTTAGTATCGATGACGAGTTTCGTGAAGGTCGACCGTCAACCGCGATCACTGAAGAAAACGTTGCTGCTGTGAGACGACTGATAGAAGAAAACCGACGAATCACTTACGACGAAATTCGAGGACAATTAGGGATTGGTATGAGTCAAATACAAAAGATTTTACACGAAAATTTAAAAGTCAGGAAACTTTGTTGTCGGTGGATTCCTCATGAACTAACTTCAGGCCAAAAACGGGCACGTGTCGACGTACTGGTGCCAAGAAATGCTGCGGAAATATAAGAACGGATGTTCAAATGGTGTATATAACATCGTAACAGGAGATGAAACATGGATTTATTGTTACGATCCAGAAAAGAAACAACAGTCTAGTGAATGGGTCTTTGAAGGTGACAGTAGGCCAACAAAAATTCAACAAGCCAAAAGCGTTGCCAAACAAATGATCGCTTGTTTTTTTTCAAAAAGTGGCCATGTCTGCACAGTCCTTCTAAATAATAAAAGAACTGTAAATGCCGAGTGGTACACCACAACTTGTTTGCCCACAGTCTTTGAAAAAGTTCGCGAGACACGACCACGAAGCCGCATACTCCTGCATCATGATAATGCGTCCCCCCACACTGCAAAAAAAACAAAAGCGTTTTTAAGTTCCGAAAATGTGGAGACCGTGGCTCATCCGCCTTATAGTCCAGATCTTGCACCCTGTGACTTTTACCTTTTCCCGAAAATCAAGGATTTGATGAGAGGTTTAACATTTAAGACGCCCGAAGATGCAGTGGCGACATTTAACCAACACGTCGAAAACATGCAGTCAAGCGACTGGGTATCATGCTTTGAAAAATGGTTCGAGCGGATGAATAAATGTATAAAATGCAAGGGAGAATATTTTGAGAAGCAGTAAATGTATTAGTTTTGTTTTAAATTGTTTTATTTAAAAGTTACGCAAAACTTTCAGTGTGGCCCTCGTATGTTATCTAAATGGTATGACCAATCAAAATATGCATTTTGTTATTATGATAATAGTTTGTTATGATTTCCGTACGTATGCTACTTGAAAGTATGCATTTTGTTTTTACGGCGACTGGACGGCACCCACAAATTATGTTGTGTCTCATTCTCACAAACATATATAAATGCAGAACGAAGTTAAGCATATCCTTGAAAGGCCCAACACAGAAAATGTTCACTAAGGTGATTTGAATCTTGTCAATGCATACAGTCAACTATTTTTTGTTGTTCATTGCCACGGTCACGTCCCCTGGGTCACTCTTTAAAACTATGATTTCATTGATAAACCCATTCTATGGTGGGGCATCTCCTAGGCATGATAGGAGTCAAATATATAGTATTTTTCCAAGATACTGTCACTATAGGCTTATGACCTAAGATTTATTTACGATGCCATCAAAACAGTTTTTGGAGCAGAACAAATGTATGGGAGCAACTACAATTAAAGAACATAAATACCCAACAAAATACTTATTGACGCAAAAGTATGCCGTCACACTTTGCAATTTGTAGTAATTGTTGTATGAAAAATCAAGTAACTTGCAGTTTCTGTCGCGAAATACTGTGTTTAGGGTCCATAGTTGTCATATAGTTTTGTTTCTATAAAAGCGTAAGGATTCTATCGGTAGCTTTAAATTTACTCTTGGACAATAAAAAAATGCTTAATTTTCTAAACTTTCCATATCTTTTTACGATTTTAATGATATTTTGTAATTTATACTTTATTGGAATATACGATTTTTAACATGACGCAACTACCCTATTGTCTCCTGGCTAACCGGGATAGAATAACAATAAGTAAAAGTTGATTCAAATACTCAACAAAACAAAAATACTTTATTTTTTATGAAAGGTTCAAATCCCATTGAAGCAGAGTTTACAGTATATAACACATTGACACTTATGAGGATATGTTTGGAAAACCTGCCTAAAGGTTAAATGGACATCCATACTAATATTATAAATGAGAAAGTGTGTCTGTCTGTCTGTTACCTCTTCACGCTTAAACCGCTGAACCGATTAAGATGAAATTTGGTATGGAGATATCTTAAATCCCGGGGAAGGACATAGGACAGTTTTTATCCCGGAAATCATCCCCTGAGGGGGTGAAATTGGGGATGAAAGTTTGTATCGAGCTACGATATAAACGAGTTCCACGCGGACGGAGTCGCGGGCAGAAGCTAGTTTATAATAAAAGGCATGTCTTTAACTTTATAACCAGCCAAGTACTCACGGAACACATCACCGTCATCTTCACAGGGCATCTCTGGTTCATCTACGAGCTGTTCATCTGAAACAAAAGCGAAATCATTATAATATATTTGTCCATACATAATATAAGTTTCTGTCAATGATTTCATTTTTGGTGCAAACTTTTATTGCCAACAGTACTTTTCTGTATAATATCATCAACTACTCGTTAAGACGATTTTGAGGAGCCCGAACTCAACAAGGTTATGTTTGAGACGATTTTGAGGAGCCCAAACTCAACGAGGTTATGTCTGAGACGATATTGAGGAGCCCGAACTCAACAAGGTTATGTTTGAGACGATTTTGAGGAGCCCAAACTCAACGAGGTTATGTCTGAGACGATTTTGAGGAGCCCGAACTCAACAAGGTTATGTTTGAGACGATTTTGAGGAGCCCGAACTCAACGAGGTTATGTCTCAGACGATTTTGAGGAGAACTCAACAAGGTTATGTTTGAGACGATTTTGAGGAACCCGAACTCAACGAGGTTATGTCTGGTAAGTCCTGAATTCTCATAACCACCTTCTGTCTCCATCATCAGAGCAGCTCGATGGTACCATAATATTGAATTGTCATCCAAACTATACTTATACCCAAAATTTCAGCTCAATCGGTAGAAGATATCTGCTTCAAAATTGAGTTGCAAGATTCCACCCGACCTAACATCCATACTAATATTATAAATGGGAAAGTGTATGTGTGTGTGTTTGTTTGTCCGTCTTTCACGGCAAAACGGAGCGACGAATTGACGTGTTTTTTTAAGTGGAGATAGTTGAAGGGATGGAGAGTGACATAGGCTACTTTTTGTCTCTTTTTAACCTAAAAGTCCTACTTCCCTAAAATGGGGGGTGAAAGTTTGTATGGAGCTACTATATAAACGACTTCCACGCGGACGGAGTCGCGGGCAGAAGCTAGTAGTTACATATATTGCAAGTTAAATAAAAGCTTGTAATTATAAAGAGGAAAACTCTGTGACATTAGTAGTAGGTTTGTCAGTTTATATGTAAGGAAGGGGTAATCTCTAGGACCACTCACTCGTTTTATATTTCACCTGTCTATAAGATGGACTTTCTGGGTAGGCATAGGCTATATATTGTCCCTCGGATTTGCCTGCGTTCTTTGCAATATGCGGGCAAAGTCACATAAGCAGCTAGTATTATATAAGTGAGATCTGAAATGTTTCAATCGACTTCTACTTATCATACAAATTTTAATCATCATCATGACGATCATGAATAATATATATTTAACATACTCGGAAGCTACAGCCTAGTGGTTCAGGCATGCAGCTGTCAAGCGGCGGTCATGGGTTTGAATTCCGGCTTGTACCAATAAGTTTTTTGGAACATGCACAAAATATTTATTCGGTGAAGGAGAACATTGTGAGGAAACTGGTCTAATCCCAATAAGGTCTAGTCTTCGCTCTGTCAGTTCAGACGGAAGTCGCCTTCGTAAAACTAGTACCTATAATGGTACTTTGTAAATTAGTAAAGCGATATGCTCAAAAATTTCTTGTGTATGTAGACTTTAGAAGCGATACATTAAATAATATATTCTCACTGGACGTTCAAGTGCCTGTTGGCAGAACGGCGGGTTTAGGAAATGCACTAGGTTTGTTGCAGCAAAAATATATAATGCCCTGCCAATCAAAATAAAGTCCCTGCCATACTCTAAATTTGTAGCTGCATTGAAAAAACACCTGATTGAATTATGTCCATATAACCTAAATGAATTTTATAATTATAATATATGAATGAATGAATTTTATAATTATTATAATGATTATTAGTATTAGAAGAATGTAAAATGACTATTAATGTAATTTGTTGATTAATGCAATCTTGTTAAGTAATTAATGTATTACTATTTAGTTTGCAATTAATATTTAGCCCTATGGGTAAAATTGTATCCTGCAATTTGAAGCTATTAAATAAATAAAATAAACAGTATATGTTAATTAAGCAGAAACGTCCACTAACGAAATTCCAAATTTCAATCAGTGGAAAATTAAAAATTATTAGCTACGAGCGGGATTTGAGCCCACAACCTCTGGAATCCGTCCATACTACACTACTAGCACTAGTTCTTATGCCAAATCTTGGGATTAGATGTCAAAGCGGACCCCATGCTTTAGGGCGCAACCGGGAATAACGCTAGAAGCATACATGATATACAAGCCCTGGCTGACATTTGACATCCAGACCTCCCAGCAGCCGCTGCAGCTCCGCCTGGCTGCGCTGCACTTGCAGCTTGAAGTCGCTCGCGTCGCGCAGCCGGCGCACGCACACCTCGCAGATCCCGCACTCGCCATCCAGTGTCAACTGCAGGTTTAGTTAAGAATTACAATAATACTACTGTAGTTATAAGCATAGCTATCTTTATCTCTATTGTACACGCACATTTGAGCGACAGAGAGGGAGATACACGAAAAATCAACTTTTCGCAATAGCCCTTGTTCAATAAGTACTTAGTAAAATATATCACTTTTAGGTTACGAAATATATTATGTTACAGTATTAACTTCTCATCTGTCGGAGAATATAGTCACGTACCATACTTTAATACTAACGTGAATTTGGAAGCACTCTTCGAGCATGTCCGCGTACACTTGCTCGCCGCGCCGCGAGTACGGCGTCTTCAGGTCCTCGTCCGCCGGCAGCAGGCAGCATAGACATATTTTTAAGGTCTCCATTACGTAGTTTTCATTTAAAAACTATTAAACTGGTAACTTACAATGGTTTACTTTTAGCGCAACATGAACACACAACAAACAAAACATTGCCAGTGAGTATTAGGTATATTCTTTGGTGACAATGACCAAAGACTACAATATATATACTGACAATGACAAACTTTTTTTTTTATGACGAACGTTTCGTTTCGTTTTGACGTATTTAGTTTGACGCCGGACGGTTTTTTTTAATGAATAGGGAAGTAAGCATGATACTTTTTTAAGCCATATCGGTTAAGGACGCACTACACTTAAAGCCTGTTAATACCAAACATGGACCTATGTAACTCAGGACATGCTATGGTAATAATAATACCACGTGCAAGCGAGCTGGTAGCATGCAAATCTCGATAAGTGCGACAGAAAGGGAAATATCATTCGTTGTCCTTATAGTTCCACTTTTTTTTATTTGCCACAAGTGATTTTGTATGCTGCTTTGTTTGTGTGAGGTGTGCAATAAAGAGTATTTGTATTGTATTGTATGAAGTTGTGGCATATAAACCATTACCCGTCCAAATTGAGTAGGTTGTTTATGGCAAGTCATCAGCACGCCTAGCACACGACGGCCGCGACATACTCTCGATTTTTATCGCTCTATACCTCTTCTTCTAAGTGTTCTAATAAGAGAGAGACGGATAGTGCGAGAAAAATCGAGAGCTCGCGCCCCGTCGCGTGCTAGCCATGCAGCCATTTTAAGAGCAGTTCTTAATTAAGCTGCATAGAAGCTTTACCGTCCCTCGTTGTGGCATCACGTATAGCCTGTCCTGAGTATCATAGGTCCATGTTTAAGCCATATCGGTTAAGGACGCTACACACTTAAAGCCTGTTCACACCAAACCGTGTCAGATTTGTCAACGACATTTTGTGTTTGGAGAATGCTACGAACAAAGAGAATTTAGAGAATATAACCACTTGGCTACGATATCGGACAAATATATTTATCGTATGGCAAATCAGTGTATTTAGAACCGTGAGATTTTCGAAGACTGTAGTGGTTGCCAGGTTGTTGCACCGTGCAAGTGGTTAAATTCTCTTTGGCTCTGTGAACAATGAGTATGTTTTCCATACATTTACTTACCTTGATATCGTAACTACACCGACACCGATAGATGCGGAATGGTGTGAACAAGCTGTTACGACCGCCACCTACGGCTGAATTCCGCGACGGAATTCTGTTGGGCTGATTCCAGAGGCGGATTATCCATATAGGCAAACTAGGCACATGCCTAGGAGCGCGGGGTTCCCAAAGGAGACGCTACACGAGCGAAATCAGCAGCACGTCTAGCACACGACGGCCGCGACATACTCTCGATTTTTATCGCACTATACCTCTTCTTCTAAGTGTTCTAATAAGAGAGAGACGGATAGTGCGAGAAAAATCGAGAGAGCTCGCGCGCTAGCCGTGCAGGAATGCCAAGCAAGGTCACGATTTGGTTAGCCGCCGTGCTTACGACCCATATCCACACGGGCCGAATTACACGGCGGCCTACCTGTCTCCTTAGGCAGGCATTGCTTAGTGAGTTATATCTATTGCATGGATAAGCTGCTTCAATTATATCAATGCATGTTACAAATTTTGAAAATTGTGATAATAATATCGATACCTAAAATGCGCGTCTTAACTTTAATACCTACTGTTTGTTGCTGATTAATATCGACAATAAAGTATCACAATTTCTAGTTTTATTACATAGTAACCGGTACATTGGGATAAAATTATGCCGGACGCCGTGCAGCCTGCTACGCCTGTCTGCCATGCTCGCCTATGGGGATGCGCTTAAAAGGACGGGCGAAAGGGTCCCCCCCGCATTTGGACTAATGCCTTTTTTACCCCTACTCTTAAGATTTTTATGTAACATTGTATAGCAATTAAATAAATAAGTGGGGCGCACATGGCCAGGGTGTTTTAATTTAACTAACAGATTAAATAAAAACAAAAGTATACGTTTAATTTGTTTATTTAGGTACAAACAGTAAGTAATCCCAGGTAAAACTATGAACAATATTGTCGATGTTGACATATGGCTCGTATTTTCAACATAAAATACTTTACAATGCACTTGCTCTGAAAGTGCGCCAACATGAACACGGAAAGCCCTCCATGCCCGCGCGGCGGGGCAGACCGGGGGGACGGCCGTGCGGGAATGGATTTCGGGCCAACATTCCCACACGCGTGCGAGAATGAGATTTGATGGCAGTTCTAATTTTACCTTTTATATATAATTTTAATTACCTCGCATGATGCATTGTAAAATGATGTATGATACACGTGCGGATTGGTAATTCCCAACTCGTGTCGATCAACAACACTCCCTGACGGTCGTGTTTTTGGTCATCGCCACTCGTTGGGAATTACCTACTTTCCGCACTTGTATCATAAATAACTATTCAAACGACTGTGGGTCATTCTTTCTATTGAAGATGTCGGCATGTAAAGCAGGTACGGTACGGTACGTTTCTCACGGGCTTTAAAAACGTCTAGCACACGACGGCCGCGACATACTCTCGATTTTTATCGCACTATACCTCTTCTCTAAGTGTTCTAATAAGAGAGACACGGATAGTGCGAGAAAAATCGAGAGAGCTCGCGCGCCGTCGCGTGCTAGCCGTGCAGCTACGTAAAAGGGCATTTTCGCGAGAAGAGATGTATCGTTAGTGACGTCACCGAGTATAAGTTAGTGTTCCATTTTGTAACTTTTATTTGTCATACAAATTGTATGGTTAATTTTGGTTACAAAATGGTACATTTTTAACTTATATTCAGTGACATGACGTCACTAACGTTGTATTTCTTCTCCGAAAATGCTCAAAATGTAACCATTCACACGGTTTGCACATCTAAAACGAAAATTTAAACGTCAAGTGCTAATATGCTCTGGATTAGACATATAAAATTGACGTTATAAACCGATGACGGGCATAAATTTGTGTAGGTCACTCGATACCCTAGGTAAATTTTAACACTATGATTCAAAGATTTATTTGTCCAACATAGGTAGTTATTAGGTATTACATTTTTTCAGTATCACTATGTGGCGCCTTGCGGCATACAAATATGGTTATATTTTTGTAACATGCTTCTGCATGCAGCATGCTTTACAAATAATTTACATTGGGTAGTCAACATTATTAAAAATATAAAGAATAGAGTAATTTTAATTAAGTGCATATGTCAGCTAAAAATCGATTAATTGAGTAATAAGCTTTTTTTTTTAGAAATTCTTTTAATAGTTTCATATCAACATCATTTTCAACTGTTCCAACAATAGTCTGTGGTAGTTTATTAAAAATCTTGTGGGCCATTCCAATTATGCTTTTTGGCAATAACGCTGTATTACTTGATATTGCTTTTAATTTATTCTGAAAAGAATTACACTCCGGATTATGACTAAAAATTACTGTCAAAACCAATATTGGTTTTGACAGGATGGAACGTAAATATATGGCCGATTAGTGTACTAGTTAAGAGCTTGTATTCATTGTTTAGCTTTTACAACATTTCGTCTGACCGAGAGGTCTAGTACCAGCACGTCTAGCACACGACGGCCGCGACATACTCTCGATTTTTATCGCACTATACCTCTTCTTCTAAGTGTTCTAATAAGAGAGAGACGGATAGTGCGAGAAAAATCGAGAGAGCTCGCGCGCCGTCGCGTGCTAGCCGTGCTGCAGTAGTGTTCGAATGGCCGGAGCCCGATTTTATAACACATCTCATAGAAAACATGTATCATTAAATATTTTACGCATTCCAACGCATAACCGCGTAGTAATAGAAGCTAAACAAAAAGATTGAAATACAACTTAATTTGGGAGTGCAAACGGCAAACTGTTAACTGACCATCCTGTGTTTATATAGAACCTTATTACAATGCACTTAAGGTGCACCGATGGTCAGTTAGCTGTGTTGTCGATAGTACCTCTTTTATTAGAAGATTACAGTGCTCATCGTCGCTCTTTTATTAATATTGTAACTTATAACCATGACGACAAATTAACGAAGGAAATATATTTTTTTAGTAGATTGTGCACAGAGCCAGTACGCAGTGTGCGTTTTGGCTACATATCATTTACGCCAGGCCATAAATATACGTCGCGTCATTACCGTGCTAGCTAAGTAACGTAAAAATTGACACATGCATAAGGTTATAGGCAGCCGGCTCTGATTGTGGCAACACGTATAGCTTGTCCAGTCAATCCATCCAACTGATTTCCGATTGCCAAATCGGAGATCAGTTATGCCTGTTGTGGATTAACAGGTGTTTCTTCAATTCGTTTTTCACTGCAAACCCCTTTCCGCACATATGACAAGAGAACGGTCTTTCTCCAGTATGACTCAATATATGCCTCCTTAACGTAGACTGCAATGCAAATGCCCTCTTGCACATGTGGCAAGTATGCGGCTTTTCTCTTAAGTGAATTACTTTTACATGAACGTTCAAAGCACATTTATATGAAAATTGTTTATGGCATATGTCGCACGAATATGGTTTTTGTCCAGTGTGCACGATCATGTGGTTCTTTAAAGTGGCTTTCGTTCCGAATCGTTTACGGCATATTTCGCAGGTATAGGTCTTCTCTCCGGTGTGTATTAGTTTATGAGCTTTTATGGCGCCTTTTTGGGTGAATCGTTTATTGCATATGTCACAGAAATATGGTTTTACTCCCCTGTGGCCATTTATATGTATAGTCAAATAGCTTTTATGTCGAAATCGCTTACCACATATTTCGCAACAGAAACATTCATCGCCAGTGTGTTCCCCGTCCAAAGTATCCGCATGCGTGAGTAGATGCCTGTTCAAAGTGCTTTTCATGGTGAATTGCTTCTGGCAAACTTCACACGAGTGTGGTTTGTCACCAGTGTGAAAGCGTCGATGGACATCTAAGGTGGACTTAAGGGCGAATTGTTTTTTACAGATTTCGCAGACATAAGGCTTTTCTCCAGTGTGTAGACGCATATGATAAGTCAAGGAAGATTTTTGTGCATATTCCTTTTTGCACAGCTTACAGGAGTATTGAAATTGCCTATTTTCCATGTGAGTTTGTAGATGAGTATATAAGTGACTTTTACGTGTAAATCTCTTTTCACATACGCGACATACGTGTGGTTTCTCCCCTGTGTGTGACCGCAAATGATTTTTCAAGTGCCAATTGGTTAAAAACCGTTTCTGGCACACTTGACACGGATAATTTTTGTTCGCGTGATGCGACTGCTCGTGTCTCTTCAAATGAGATTTTTTCGTAAACTCCTTATCACATGTTACGCAAGAGAACACCACATCCTTTTCCTCGTCTGGTGGTACCTTATGTACCTCCATATGCTTGGCTAAGTCGCTTTTTAATTTAAACCATAGGCAACAAACTTCGCACGTGTGTATTTTCTTTTTGGTGAGAGTTTCAGAGTTGCCTTGGCCCTTGGACTGTATTTCATGTTTCGCGTGGATAGCAAAAGTATGCCTAGTGAGGCTTTCTTCTTGGTCAAACAATTTCTGACATGCCTGGCACTCGTAAGGCGCCTTATGTTCGCCCTCTGAAAATAAAATTACGGTGCCCTCTATACTTGAATGCTTATCACAAGACGGCGCGCGAGCTATCTCGATAGATCAGTCTCTTTCTAAGTATTCTAATTAGAAAGAGACATAGTCTATATCGCCGCGACACAGCTCGCGCGCTGTCTTGTAATAACCTTGCTGATCGCCGGAAATGTACCAGTCAGATCAGGGCCATTGTTTATGCTTCGAGCAAAAACGGTCATGTACGCTTGCCCGACGATTCGGCTCCTGGAGAATCAATAGACGATACAACTACGACATTGGCGAATGGCCAAGTAAGGTCACAGATAATCTAGTGCGGAGTGACCTTCATTTGATCACGCGGCGGCCGGCATGCAGTCCGCCGATTTCGTACGTGAGGCGCCTCCTAACGACGATAGTTCTTCTTCCTATGGTTCAGTGTGACCAGACACGTGGGGCAAGCGTACCTGTCGTAGGTATTCCTATAAGGAGCATAGACAATGACCTTGATCCGTCTGCAGGCAGCCCGGCTGTCTGTAGAACGCTTTAGTTGTCTTATACATACTTACACGAGCGACGACGTGGCAAGCTAAAAGCAGAGGGGGAGCAGGCATTTCACAGCATCCACATTGATGATGTTGAAATTTCCGCATAGCTTTTTCGGAGCGTGCCATTTAAAATTTAACCCCTAAGGCACTGGTCCCGGATCTGTAAAGGTCGATTGATCACACAGTGCCTGGTCAGCACGCAATGAACCGTTACTCGCCCAACTTTTCTAGCTTACTAGCCGGCGGTGGGACCAGTGCTTTAGGTATTGAATTTCCGATGGTCAAAAATAATACAATTTCTCAGGATTTGGTAACAGGGAAATTGTTCCTAGTGTAATTTAAGTACAACAGTACTTAAATTGCTACAACTAGTACTAGGGATAATTACCCATTTCTTAGATAACAATCAAATTTAATGTAGCCCTCAGGGTTGGCAAAGCATTTTCAATAGTGAGGTTGCAGTTGCACATGTATGAAGGCATGTCTGTGTCTGTTTACTTATTATTTTTAGGAGACGCTATTGAACGCTACACGAGCGAAATCGGCCGGATTGCCATGCAAGGTCACAGAAAATCTAGTATGGAGTGAGCTCGATTTGGCTGGCCGCCCTGCATCCGACGCGTATACACGCGGGCTGAATCACGCGCTGCATGCAGTCATGCCGATATCGGCCCGTGTACCGTCTCCGTATAAGTAATGACCTGCGTGCGGCGCTACCACGAAAATCGAAACTCGAAGTTCGTATGCATCCCTGTCACTCGAGTAATGTGAGTGCGATAGAGATGGAAATACACGAACTTCAGATTGCGAAGTTCCTGGTTATAGCTCTGAGGGGCTACCGCGAAACGAAAACGAACTTCGTTCCTGTATCTCCCTGCTCTGTCACTCGAACTAGCAAGTGCGACCGAGACATTTTCGTGGTAGCGCCGCAGTGAGCTCGTTCCGTTCTCGATAGAATAAAAACTAATCAGTTCTGTAAACATAATTCAGGATACAAATATTCATAAAATTTATACACGTTTCGTGTGTTCAATGCTTTCAAGCACTTAATCTATTTTTTAGTATACTTAGTAAACTCGACAATGATAGTAAAATCTACTATTGACCGCCACCGCACTCCGCGCCAGTGTGATTCAGGCTCAAGGCCTGAAATACCCAACTGAAATTTTGAACTGCCAGTTGGGTGTTTTTGATAAATTTTCTATTTCACTAGGTCCTAAGTAATTATTGGAATATAGGGATCATCGGATAGGCGTCTGGCAAACGCAAGTGGAACGCACAAGATTCAATCACGCGAAATGCACGCGTACAGTCAGCATCATATAGTTATGTTATGTTGTTATGTTATAGCCTTTGTTCGTGACATCCAAATGCTACATTTCTTCTTTGATTGGTTAGTTTGGTATCTTTATTTATTTTGGGTGGCCGCTTGCCAGTCGGCAAAGGCCTCCTCCAGCCTTCTCCACTCATGTCTGTCTCTGGCGACCCTGCTCCAGGTGACACCAGCAACAGGCCTGATGTCGTCGTCCCATCTTTTTATCTGTCTGCCTCTCTTTCTTTTGCAGCCTCTTGGGTACCACTGGGTTACCTTTTTACTCCACTCATCGATGCCTCTAATCGAGACATCATATAGTTAGTAAAACCAAATATATCGTACCACATCCTTTCTCCTATAGTAATACAGACATGTTGCGAAAGTTTTGGCTACTTTGGCTGCTACCAACTATATAGTGCTGACTGTACAGGCAGACAAGAAGAGACGCTACACCTACGGAATTGGCGGGCGTCTAAGCGAGGTCACAGAGAATAAAATATGCAGTGACCTTGATTTGGCCGGCCGCCGTGCTTCCGCTTTATATCCACACGGGCCGAAATCACGTACGTCATTTCGTACGTATAGCGCCTCCTAACGACGATAGTTCGTTTGTGTTGTTCAGCGGGAGAGCGGGACCTAAGGCCGGGCCGCGGCGCACCATAGTAAGGCCTCTCACTGACTGGAGCGGAGCTGGACGGTCAATAGTAAATTTGACAGCTAATGATAAGTTTACTATGGTCCGCCGCGGCCAGGCCGCGCCAGTGTGTTGCAGTCTTGCGTAGTAATAATTAGTCAATATAAGCGTACCACGTTTAACTGAATCTAATGGGTTCAACTAGAGTTTGCCAGACTATCAACTGGGGTGACAAAATACAAACAATAATATGAAAATAACTATTATATTTACAAAAAATACATTTAAACGTTGATCATAATATACTCGCAAAAGCCGACTACGCTTCTGATACAAATAAGCAACTTTAAATTACCTATGACTTGCGCTATTTATGATGGACTGTGAGTTTGGAGCACTGTGATATAAACTTTTAATGTCGCTATATCTCGTTTCTGACATTGTATCATGAGATATAGTCTGGCCAGGGAAAGATGAGTCAATAAAAGAACGGCCAATTTAAAAAAAAACAGCGTGTTGCAACACCGTGTATCATGCGATAAAATAACAATGATGCTTAAACAATTATAATTTTTCCTCAATTCACACAATGCAACTGATCAAGCAGAAGTAAAGTTATAAAACTAAATAGAAATAAGTCTTTAACTTCATTCTACTTTACATTTAACAAGAACAATCAAAGCCACTTTCTAAAATTTAAATTTTGAGATTTTGAATAATATAAGCAGCAAGCCAGCCTTTTCTCTTAAAACGCTAAAACAGTCCAATTTAATCGGAACAGTTACTTTCTTAATTATAATTACCATAACAAGTATCAAGATTAGGAAATCATACAAAATGACGTTCGACACATTTGACAATGATATTACTGCTGTTTTCAAATAAAACTCAGGCTCACCTGTCTCTGGCCAGACTACCATGAGATACATATTTTTGCATGCAGGTTTTGCAGACTTTGATAGATAAACAAGCTGCAAACGAGGCTTGACCTCACGTCTTTTTTTATTTGCCAAGATAAGAGTTCGAACTTTCAAAGTAAGACCCTAGCCGACATTAAAGTGCGCAAGTCTTACCTATAAAAATGCCAACTACTATAGTAAGGGGTATAACTAAGAGTAATATTTATCTTTTTTTTAATCTACCTACTTCAAAAGAGACTACTTTCCATTATGTAACTAACCAATAACAGATCATAGCTTCTTAGTATAAGTGTACGTTAAACTTGTAGGAAATATACAATGGTTGTGTAGTAAAGGTTACATCATCATTCATATCACCCAAAAGCCGCCCCCAAAGAGTGCCGGTCCTGAGCCACCCGCATCCAGCGGACGCCCGCGACCTTTGCCAGGTCATCAGTCCACCTTATGGGGGATCTGCCCACGCAAGTAAGAGTTACGTTATGTTATGAACTAATGACGACTGTTTTAACCCATTCAGCGCCACGCTACGCCGTGGTAGCTTGATATCCATGTGTATATATGTAAGCACTTTATTGTACACAAAACAGGTTAAAACATAAACGTGATATGTCAGATTAAGGTACAAACGCGTTATCCCTGTAAGGGATCTCTTCCAGCTACCCTTTGAGCAATTGAATGGAAGGTAGGTAGAACGCGATATACAAACTTACACCGTATACAAAAACATATAGAAGAAATCAAGAACACAAAGAAATCTAAGAAAAATACTATCATATTAATTAATGTAAATATTAATATGTTTGTATTTTTCTTAGTTTTCCATACGTAACAGCGCCCGTGGCGCTCTGACGTATGTTGTAAAAATTGGCGATGAAAGGGTTAAAAACCATATTCAGCTATCAACTTTTACATACAGGTACGGAGTCAAAAATATCGATGCATACATGTACAAAGGAGATGCAAAGAACATGTGACCTCTTGGGTAGTTACCCCAGCACAAGCCTCGACACAAGAGGATTCTCCATACAAACGTATAAATACGATAGGAATATAATAGAAAAAATGAAGCGACTAGACTGTATGAAAAACGATTTACCGCTCTATTTTTTTCTGTTATGTTCAGTCGCTGTCCTCGTAGCTTAGTGGTTAAAGCACTCTACCGGCAATAGAGGGATCGCAGGTTCGAGTCCTGTCGGGGGCTACACACGAAGATGGTTTATTTTTCCATTATACTCTTTCTCTTTGTATCATCGTTCAAAAAAATCGGGGTAACTTCCTCGTTAAAAATAACACGAAACCAAATACACTGACCGGCAGAAAATCTGGCCCAAAAACTTTTCATGATTTCAAACTATAAATTGAGTAGATTAAATAATGTTTTAAATAATTAAATGCATGTTTCTAATTTGGGCCAAATTTATTGCCGGTGAGTGTAAATAATTTGTTTCGTTAAGAAAGTATAAGCCTTTGTAAGTATTTATTCACTACAAATAATCTGAATTATTTTGGAGACAGTGTAATGTTCTGTTTTTGGTGTACTGACGTAATAAAAACTGGCTAGGTACTGGGTACTAACCAAATTGGGAAAAATCTCTAAACAAATACCTCATTCGATATAATATTAGAATCATAATCCTCCTAGCGTTATCCCGGTTGTGCCCTAAGGGAGCCCGGGGTCCACTTTGACACCTAATCAGCGACAGCCTGCGACTGCCTTCTGACCTTCCAACCCTGAGGGAAAACTAGACCTTATTGGGATTAGACTGGTTTCCCCACGATGTTATCCTTCACCGAAAAGCTAACGGTAAATAATACATAAGTTCCGAAAAACTCATTGGTACGAACCGGGATTCGAACCCACGGCCGCCGCTTGACAGCCGCATGCCACTAGGCTACCATAGCCCTTATAATATTAGAATATTAACGGGAAAAAAATTGGTCGACGTCCCTTCGTTTACCTATACTTGAAACCGTAATTAGAGACCAAAAAATAACCTCAAAATTGCCATTAAAATGAAAAAACACTGGCAAACTTACACTCTTCCAAATGATGAGAATAGGTAAAAACTAGCTAATTCTATCATTTGGAAGAGTGTACGTTTGCCAGTGTCGGTTATTTTTTCATTTTAACCCTTTCACCGCAAAATCGTGACTACGACGCCACAGACGGCGCTGGCCGACAAACATTTTTTGATGAATACCTATTGAAAAAAGCCCACTTTTATGGTGGCGTTATTTCTTTACCCATTTTAATTTTACCCCCATGGCGTCAGTGGCACAGCGTATTGCTTCGCCGTCGGGCGGTGAAAAGGTTAATGGCAATGTTGAGGTTATTTTTTTGGTCTCTAATTACGGTTTCAAGTATAGGATATCGAAGGGAAATATTTCTTGAACTGGTTTCACTTATTATGATCGTTAAGTGCTTTTCAAACATGACAATACTAAGGTGTATGCGTTTTAAATTGGTTTTTACGGTTAACGTACGATTTTTCTAATCTCATATGAAACAGGTTACAGCACAGTGCATCATAGTTGTGCAAGTAATACCTACGTATTACTTGGAGAACTATTCTTCAGCATCACTCATTACTTCACTATCCCTTCTTTAGGATCGTCTTAACGAAAAATTAATCATCATCATATCAGCCAAACGATGTCCACAGCTGGACGTAGGCCTCTCCCAAAGAGTGCCACAATGACCGGTCCTGCGCCACCCGTTCCCAGCCGACTCCCGCGATCTTTACCAGGTCATTAGTTCACCTTGTGGGGGGTCTACTCACGCCGCGCCTTCCGGTACGTGATCGCCACTCGAGAACCTTGCCGCCACAACGGCCATCGGTTCTACGTGCCCCGCCCACTGCCACTTAAGTGTATTACAGACGGCAATAAACCGTAACAGTTCATTTACAAGGTAATAACAACATTTCCTTTATATTAAAAAAAACGATGCTCTTAAATGTACCACTAAAAGCGAGACCTATTCGATAATAAAATTAATTGAGAGTTACTGTATGAATACACTATTAATCTAAAGTGATGAAGTCTTAAACTAGGTTTTATTGTAATTCTAAAAGCCAACTACCAAGAAGTCGATTTGGTCCGACACTGCATCGCAATGTGTCGCGCGCCCTTTTCCACGACCACCGAGCTGGTGAGTGAGAGCGAGTGCGCAATAAAATAAAGTCAAATAGCGATGAGTAACGAACCAAAATGATCTCCACGGCTCGCCCACGAGACGCCATACGTAGAAGCGAGACGCTGCGCTCCGCCCCCCTATTCTGTAACTTGTCTTAACCTCACCTCACCTTCACGTCGCAATTCGTAGTAACTAATCGTAGGTAGAGGTCTAGAGTCTCTTTTGTTTGGCGTGACGGGTGGGGTGAGGCGCATGAGCGCGCACAGAATAACATCCCGATATCATGGCCAAGCCGTTTTGACGCGTCGTCTGCTAATCCCTTCCGCAAATTGAGTTCGTTCAACCAGGTTGCGATAGAATCACTTTCTTGTTTCGTAATGCTACATAAGTTTGGTTTATTAGGTAGCTTCAGCCTAGATAGCATGATGGCGATTTAGGGCATTTTCAAACTGTGTACCCAATTAGCGTGAGTCGTCAAACTTTAACTCAAGTGTCGGTATTGTGACGAAAATTAATCATATAAATTGTGTGGAAATTCATTAGTTTCACATTTAAGTAACATGACATAACATTTACAAAAAAAAAAAAACATACAGTCTTAACACTTACTCGAGAACAAATAATACATGTTAAAGTTTAATTAATTCAATTTTATGTGATAAAAATCACTAATACTAATTCCAATTTAGTTGCATATTTTTAAAGTAAAATATTCAATGTATAATATAAAATTTACAAGCAGTCGAATTAACTATGTACAATTTTCATATGGCAATGTTTAGCATTCAAAAAGGACTGACGTTAAAACTTACGGTTGTTCAGCGATTCCCAGCGACTGTAACACACTCACTTTTTCTATATTTTGCTATTTTGGATTAAGTATACCAGCACTAATTCAACAGTCCACTCTTTTATTTAACACCTACGGACCTGCGAAGGTTTTACACTGGTCGTTACGAAACTGTCACTGAGTTAATTTTTGGTAACTGGATACGCTATTGGATAAATAATTATTCGAAAATGCCCTTATGTCAAGCATGCGTTCGCTCGCACTTACATGCTAAGGGCCGTTTTATGTACCACATAAACGCAGTCACGCTAGCTAGGAACGTCGCGCGTCGCCGAATTACGAAAATGCTCGCAACCCGTTTCGTACAAATACAAATTCGTCGATCTTAACTTGTTTCGTACGCTGCCGAAGCGGAAGAACTGCAAGCGCCAGATAAACGACAAAAGCGGTATGTATGTATGTATGTATGTATGTATATCAACACTGCCGTGTCGCACACAACTTTGTCATGGACTGTTCGATAAACGAGAACCCACTCTACACTCCATTGCATTGTTTAACTTGTACATGACGGGTCGTGAGTCGGGGATACTTTGAGAACACTAGCGATTTGAAAGAACACGTTTTAAGGCTGTGCATTGGAAATTATCGCGTGCTTTGAAACGCCGTTCTGACTAGATTAAGAAACAATAAGGTCTGATTTTCAGATATATGATCCTTGATTTTATCGATACATGATCATAGAATTTCCTCGATAGAAAAAAATTCCAAAGTCTGGGTCTGCATTTTCCTTTTTTTACTCAGCCTACTCAAACGATACATTATTTTACGAAATAGCATTTTATCTCATCTAAAATCTCACTTTATGAAATTTAAATAAAATGTCTCTAAGTTAGGTCTTTATCGAAATTTGTCCAAAAAAGCCATTCCCAAAGATTGTTACATCTCTTTTCCTCGTGCGCGGAAGGCATCAGCGTGTCTCTGTCTAGGGGGCGTGTTCGACTCAAATCAAGGCATCGCCTTAAGGTGACAAGGACAATGAGCATTCAATTGTAATGAGCTTTCCAGCGAATGTTACATTGCAGGTAAGCTCAAAAAATAAACGGGATCGTTTTAGCAAGCATTCTAGCGAAACGACAGTGAATTTGCTTTGAGATTTTGCCGTGCCGAGCGGTTTTGTTATTGTTCCGCCGTCTCCGCCCATCCGCACAGCATTTAATAGAGCGTTCGCTACAATGTTCGTGGCCATGTTTCGCTCTGTTCGTTATTCAGTTCGACAAATTTAAAAACAGAATGCTCGATGGTCTTTTACATGTGAATGCTGCGTCTATACCCTTCTATCAGCACCTTTATACGACAAAGAAATAAGGCACGATGAAGGTTATTTCCCCGGTCTAATATCGATTTCGTTATGCATGTAGCTTGAGTAAGAATGGGCGTCGTAGATCGGATGATTTACATTTTAGGTCCCGGGTAATAGGATGACAGAGTTGTGTGCGACACGGCAGGACTCTAATGGTGCCTGTTGTGGATTAATAGGTGCTTCTTCAATCCATACTTCACTGTAAAAGCTTTGCCACAGACGTGGCACGAGAAAGGCCGTTCTCCAGTGTGACTCAATATATGCTTTTTCAATGTAGACAACAATGCAAATGACCTTTTGCATATATGGCATATATGAGGTTTCTCCCTGAAGTGAATGACTTTGATATGAACGTTCAAAGCACATTTATACGAAAATTGCTTATTGCATATTTTACACGAGTGTGGTTTCTGCCCAGTGTGTATGATCATGTGGTTCTTGCAATTAGCTTTTGTACCAAATCGCTTACGACATATTTCGCAAGCGAAGGACTTCTCTCCAGTGTGGATCTTCTTGTGAGCTCTCAAGTTGCCTTTTTGGCCAAATCGCTTGTTGCATATTTCACAGAAATACGGCTTGATTCCCATGTGAGCTTTCAGATGTCTGGCCAAATAGCTTTTTTGTCTAAATCGCTTTCCACATATTTCGCAACAGAAAGATTCATCGGTGGCAGCTGATGGTAAATCAAGAACATCTGCATGGGACAGTAAATGCTTGTTCAAAGAACTTTTTAGAGTGAATTGTTTCCGGCAGACTTCACACGTGTATGGTTTCTCTCCTGTGTGGAAACGCTTGTGGGCATTCAAGGTGGACCTAAAAGCGAAAGGTTTGCTACATATGTCACAGGTATAAGGTTTTTCTCCCGTGTGTAAACGCATATGAAGCTTCAAGGAGGATTTTTGCGCAAACTTCTTCTTGCACACCGAACAGAAGAATTTATATTGCCTGTTCTCCATGTGAATTTCTTGGTGAGCAGTCAAGTGGCTTTTATGTCTGAATTTCTTCTGACATACTTGACATTCGTAAGGCTTCTCACCAGTATGTATCATCTTATGCATCTTCAAACCGTTATAACTTTTAAAATGCTTTTCGCACAGTTCACAGTTGTAATTGTCTCGTGTCCCATGTGATTGCTGGTGTCTATTCAGATGGGATCTGTCCGAAAATTGTCTTTGGCACGTTTCGCAGGTCAAATCGTCGTTTTCATTGGGGATCACCTTGTGAACCTCCATGTGCTTTTCTAGGTCAGTTTTCAGTGTGAACCATTGACAGCAAACTTCACATGGGTGTATTTTTTTCTTAGTAGGGGCTTCGATAGGATCTTCGTTCACTTCGACCTTGGATTGTAGTTCGTGTTTAGCGTGGATAGCGAACATGTGTCTGGTGAGACTCTCCTCTTGGTCGAATTGCTTGTGACATGCGCGGCAGTTGTACGGCGGCATGCCGCCGGTCTCGATCGGTTTGAGCGCGGCTGTCGATGTTGCGCTGAATAATAACTCTGAAAAAAAGTTCATCATCAGCCTAATACGTCTCAGGTCTCAGTGCTGGGCACAAGCCTTTCATGAATGGGTTCTGGTCCCCATGCTATCCTAGTGCAGTTGGGAACTGCACACGCCTATGAATTTCTAAACAGATGTATGCTGGGTTCCATAACTGCGTGTAACTACGAGCATTTAGTTTTCAGAGTCGGCAACGCATTTACAAGAGATCACATATATTTACTTACCATTAAGAAACCGAGCCAATTTGCTTAAATGATGGAATAAATAAGAAATGCCTAAACAAATACAAATAAGTGATGTAGGTTCATGTAATTATTTGAGGAACTTCATATACAATGTAGTCTAAAACTAGACTGTGCGTGTTACCAGCCGATATACATTCGATGTACTTTAAAAAAATATTCGTGCTTATGATAATCAAACAAATAATATTCCTTATTGAGAACCTTATTTTTACCACAATTTCTTTCATTAGAATATTTTAAGTTATTTCCTTGGTTTTATTTATTGAAAAAAATAACAACTTATCGGAAAAAAGGCAGACTTAATGCCGTAAGCATTCTCTACCAGTCATCTTTTAGGCAAAGTAGACAAATTGTTGGCGCCAGTTTCGCCAGCCAGCCGGAGCCAGTTTTCGTGATTATCCGGCCTACCTATAGAAATTTGTTCTACTGTTGGCCAACAACTTTCTCTCATGAATGAGAGGGAACCGAAAGCTATGCTATTCTGTTACTTGTTTTAACCTCACCCCTAGTATAATTTGACGCCGCGATTCTAATGTATCCGAAAACAAACAAAGAAGTCTCATTATTATATTTTTATTGAAGCGGTTACTACTGATCATCTACTGACCTAAGCGTCATAAATCACTAAAATAAGGTTTACTCAAAATAAACAATACGCTCCAAGTAAATATTATAAAAAAACGTCTTCGATATAATTAAAATTACAAATATGACTTAACTAATATAGAAGCTACACTAGACATGACATAATGTTGACGCAGTATAATCAATGTACAACCTTATGTCTTTTTACGAGATCTTTATAAGACAATAAAGAGATTGAGGACACATTCGTAATTTATTTATTTAATTGCAAATGCCTTGCTACAGACGTGACACGAGAAGGGTTTCCCCAGTGTGATTTAATAAATGACATTTAATGTATATTGCAATGCAAACTCCATGGCATATATTGCACACATATGGTTTTTCTCCCGGATTAATTTAATGTGAACCTTCAAGGAACTTATGTAAGAGAATTGTTTATTACATATTTGACAAAATTGTGGTTTTTGTCCAGTGCGATCATGTGGTTCTTTAAAGTGGCTTTAGTTCCTAATTGTTTACAACATATTTCGCACGAAAAGGACTTCTCTCCGGTGTGAATTAGTTTTCATAAACTAATACACCGGAGAAAAGTTGTGGCATCTTGCGTTTATGGCACCTTTTTGGGTGAATCTTTTATTGCATATTTCACAGAAATATGGTCTCAATCCCATGTGTCCATTTATATGTATCGCCAAATAGTTTTTATGTCGAAAACGTTCTCCACATATCTCACAACAGAAACATTTATCCCCAGCGTGAGGTGGTAAATCTGTTACATGACTTTATAGAGTGAATATCTTCGGGCATACTTTACACGAGTGTAGTTTTTCGCCTGTGGCCATTAAGGTAGACTTGTACGCACACTGTTTTTTACAGATATTACAGGCGTAAGGTTTTCCTCCCGTGTGTAACCGCACATGACTAGCCAAGTGGGATTTTTGTGCAAATTGCTTTTGGCATACGTCACAAGAAAACTGGTATTGCCAGATTTCCATGTGGGTTTTAGGTAAGTATTTAAGTGACTTCTATGTCTAAATATCTTCTTGCAGATTTCACAGGTGTGTGGTTTCTCACCAGTGTGTACCAACATGTGCATTTTTAAGTGACTTTTATTTTTAAAACGCTTTTTACACACCACATAAATAAGTTCTTTTATCTGTGTGCACTACTAGCTCATGATTCTTCAAGTGAGATTGCCGTGTGAAATTTCTAGTGCATATGCCGCAGGAGAATCGCTGTCCCTTGTGATATTTCATATGAGCTCTCGTTATGTTTATGTGCAAACAGTTTGCTGCATACTTGGTTTTTCTCTAGTGTGAATTATTTTTCGAATTTTTTAATGTTTATATATTGCGTGTTACATTACAGGTTACAGATGGTGAAACCGGTAAGGTGTAAGGTATATGAGACGCCCTGCAAGTGCACTGCAAACATATGAGAGGGATAAAATGAATACTACCTATTATCCTTATTCATGACATGAACGTCCATCAAATGTATTCCAGTTGAAATGCCGTAATTATACTTTTATCTTTAATGAGACTAACACCCTATATAAGGCCTACTGCGGGCGTAGCACGGTTGCCATTTTATCACTTATCGTTTTGGATAAGGCATCCGTCACTCTCGCACTCGCATACTTGTCAGAGCGTGATGGGCGTCTTTACCACAACGATAATTGATAAAATGGCAACCATGCTACGCCCACTGCTCGCTACAGACTATTACGTGAATGGCAACGAATTAACTCGACACGATGCCTTAGCGTTATTTAACATTATATTTAACATTATTATGTAAAATTAATGCTAAAAGAGAACTTATTACCTTACGGTATTGTTTGCCAGTTAAAAGTGGCTAAACAGTGTAGTGAAGGCGACAAGGGCATTCTTATGGCAATAAGTTACTAAACCCTTAAATTGTCACCCTATGATATCACATCTTTTATTAAGTTTCGAAGATAAACTTAAAAAAAACTGTGACGTTTTACGTTGATTTATGGATGATTAAAGGAAAAATGTATGAAAAAATACGGATACTTGTTTTTTTTCATGGTTTTTTAAAAGTCACATAAAATATATAGGACATTAAAAAGAATTAAATTAACTTTGAAATATTATTATCTATGCTAGGCAACATGTAAAGATAAACAAAAACTTAATTTGATATTAGTAAAATCAATAACGTTAATTCTTTAATAGCTTACCTACTGATTCAGAATAGGTTGCCATTAAACAAGAAATGCGTTTTTATGTCACACTAAACTAAAGTGTTAAAACTGCCGAGTATGTGAATTAGACTACTGTTATATTATCTCCCCGAAATTTTATTTCACCCCCAGGGTGATAGAAAAAAACTGCATCTTACGTAAAATATGGTTTTATACGAGGGAGCTAAGAAATCGGAGCATCTTTGATTTCTTAATTTCAGTACAAACTTTAACCCGCATAATGAAAATTGAAATATTGTAATGTGACCCGCCACTATAATCCACCCGTTTATTGATATAGACCATGCAGCATTGGAACACGTTCTCCAATATTAAGTATCTGGTAATGTCCGTTACGTGTGACGAACATGTCTTGTGTACTATTTGGCAATGCCATTTTCAACTGAAACTTATATCCACAAACTCCAATAAAAGAATGAAAACTTTTACATCTGGGGGCACGGCAGTGTCCCCGCCAAGTCGAGCGCGAAGCAAACACTGCCGTACCATCCTTTACTGGAACCATTTCGCCGCATTTTCAGGCTCCTATTTGAGAACCTCTGAATAAGACCAGAACGCAGAAATTTTCGTCATCCAGTAAGCTATAATCACATACTTAAAATCCAAAATTTCAAGTCTGTAGGTCATTTAGTTCCGAAGTTAAGTGAAAGCAAAGTTTCGCATTTATGACACTCACTCACTCATGATCATCAAAATAGAATGAGTACTTCCCATAAACTTGGAGAGCTGAAATTTGGTATAGTTAGGGTTTAATGGCCACATAAAGACTAGGATAATCGAAGATCAGGAGTACCTGGTGACCCTGATTAGAAAACACAAGAGCCCAACCAAACTATTAGAGATATATCTATACCGCCTTTACCAAAAATATTCAACTTGGTGGGCCGTTTCATTTGATGTCAAAAATCGAAGGTCTGAAGTAAGATGAAGAACCCGCCCGCATATCTCTAATACAGCTGAGACCAGCTGGTCTCAGCTGTATTAGAGATATGGTAATGCCCCCTTCTACTATTGGTAGATAAGAAAATCGATTGTTATTGCAAAAATCCAGCGTAGTGGGACACCTTCTAATTTAAATCTAATCTGGGGGCACGGCAGTGCCCCCGCCAAATCGAGCAAAACAGCGGCACGGCCGTACCATACCATCCTTTTCTCGAAGCAGTTCAGGCCATTTTCGACCCCCCTATAACTTCGTTGTGGATAAAACTAGAAGCCTGAATTTTCATTAACCAAGCACGCATTGTAAGTACAACACGAACACAAACACGATATATTTCAAATTTCATTCAATTTGAACCAGCGGTTTAAGATTTATAACTAGTCAAAGTTTCTTAATTTTGTCACTCACTGACTGACTCACCGATCATCAAAAGTCTAAGGCACTTGTAGCAGACATAGAAGCTTCAAATTTAGAATACAATTAGTGTTTAGTGTATAAATCAAGGGGACGTTAAAAAAAATGCAATTTAAGTCCAGTTTTCTGGATAAACCGACTGCATAATTAACTTTGTAATCCCATATAAACATATTTGATTACAAAGTTATATTTGCAGTGAATGGGACAAAAAATCAAGAATGGGATATTGACACACATTGCCAAGTTGCAGAATTTTATTTAGCTAGCAAATAAACAATAAGAAGAATGCCTGAGACTTGGTACTACCAAATATCTCACAACTTTTTGCGGTGGAAGAGTTTCGAGACTTGGCCTCTTTTTTACATGGAATGTTTTTTATGGGATATAAATGACGTGAACTATTCAAA
Source organism: Epinotia bilunana (assembly GCA_947049275.1). Taxonomy (NCBI): domain Eukaryota; kingdom Metazoa; phylum Arthropoda; class Insecta; order Lepidoptera; family Tortricidae; genus Epinotia; species Epinotia bilunana. The sequence continues at coordinate 5,611,362 of OX346276.1, read as the reverse complement.
ACAGTCATATGATCAATGTTCTATGTAACTTAAAAATATTATAATTGATTGAAATACCTACGTAACAACGATATTCATGACGAGCGTGAACACAATTAGCAGTTGTAATTTTTTACATCAGCGATGGGCGTGTGTGCTCCTTGAAATCATACTAATTTGCGTCTTTATAAGATGTCCTTTGTAACGGACAAAATAAGGGTTGCATTAAGCAGGACAGTGGTTATTATAAAAATATCTTAATTATCTTTACCCAGAGACAAGTTTCCATTAGCCTACTCTGAGGCCCCAAAATAAATAGGCATCGCTGCACACTTGAGATTTTTTTTCTTTATAAAAGTTAGGATAAGAATTAATATTTGTAAAATACAAACAAAGAAAGCATACATAATATTTTTATTCAAGTAGTTACAACTGAAATTGATTTACACTTTTAACACGCTGAGAGGTTCAAAGTATACAAAATATATCAAAGCGTATAAGACGTTATACATATATTTTTACGATTCTTATATTAATTATCCTACACCTGCCTAGATCTCGCGCTCTGTCGGACATAAAGCATTCGTCCCGCTCTCACCGACATAAACACGATCATGTTAGCTTTACTATTATCAAACGCTCGTTGTGCGCAAGGCCATGAAATGTGGGAACGAAACCTCTACAAGGGCTGTTTGATAAGTCCTTTTAAAAACTATTTATAAAACCTTTTTTCTGGTAAATGGCATTAACACTGGCAGTCACAATCTTTCAAATGAAGACTGTCAAATATTCAGCAAAAAAGAACAAGTTTTGTCAGTTTAAATTTTTTTTGACTGTGATCACTCGTAAATTTTCAACAACTATGGAAAAATCTGAATTTCGTGCCGTTATAAAACATTTTTATATGAAGGGTTGCAGTGCTGCCACAATAAAATCTGAACTTGATTCTGTTCATGGCACTAACGAGCCAACGTTGCAGACTGTTTATAACTGGATAAATGATTTTAAACGTGGTCGGTCAAGCACATCTGATGCTCCAGGCTCTGGTCGCCCAATCGAGGTCACTACTGAGGATGTTGTTGAAGAAGTCTATAATATTGTACTCGACGACCGCCGAGTGAAGGTGCGTGAAAGAGCTGAGAACACAGGCATCTCCAGTGAGCGAGTACATAAAATCCTGCATGAAGATTTGGGTATGACAAAGCTGTCTGCACGATGGGTGCCACGTTTGTTGACAATCGAACAAAAACGCGAACGAAAGCGAATTTCAAAACTATGTTTGGATAAGATGAAGCGTAATCCTCGGAATTTTTTGAGTCGATTTGTCACTGTGGACAAAACTTGAGTCCATCATTATACACCTGAATCAAAACAATGGATGGCGACTGGTGAACGTGCCCCAAAGAAGGCCAAGACTGTTTTGTCGGCTGGGAAGGTGATGGCGACAGTCTTCTGGGATGGCGAAGGAATCCTTATGATTGATTACTTGGAAAAGGGAAAGACTATCACTGGCCGTTATTACGCAGAGTTATTGGACCGTTTTTATGCCGAATTGTTGGAAAAACGACCAAAATTGTCCCCCAAGAAAGTCCTCTTTCATCAAGACAATGCCCCAGTGCACACGTCAGCTATTGCAATGGCCAAAATCCACGAGTTGGGCTTCGAGCTGGTTCCGCATGCTCCGTATTCGCCGGACCTAGCTCCTTGCGATTATTACCTATTACCTATTCCCAAATCTGAAAGATGGCTTGGAGGGCAAAATTTTTTGACAAATGAGGACTGCATCGCAGGTGTAAACGGCTATTTTGAAGACCTCGACAAAACGTATTTTTTGGAGGGGATCAAAAAATTGGAAACTCGCTGGAACAAGTGTTTGGCCCTCAAAGGAGACTATGTTGAGAAATAAATGTAAATTGTTTAAAAAATATATATTGTTTTTTACTTTTGAAAATGAATTATCAAACAGCCCTCGTATTGCACTTACCTGCCATGATTGGTGCGACACAAAACAACAGAGTTGTCCCGTTTGATAATAGTACAGGCTGTTATTATATAATATGTTACAATACAATAATTAAATCATTCGAATCGATTTTCACCCACTTCCATTAGCAGTTTCGGTTTGAAACGTTGCAAAAATACAGCATAAGCCCGAAGGAGCCAATCAACTTAAACCATAAATTTCTGAAGGTATGAGCAAATAATGTCTTAACAGCATTGGTGCGATTATATCATTTTAAATGTATTATTATTCATAAGTTCAGGGCACAGACCCCGGACTCGTACTGAGCACCTCCGGTGAAAATGCTAAGATGATTTTTCAGCACACATTGATTGAATTAAATTAAGTGTTCCTCGTATAAAAAACCTCTGAAGTCGAGCTGTAGTAAAACAAATGACGGCATGTAACGTGAGAGTAATCACGTTTAATAGGGTCGTTTTGCAGCAAGATTTTACGTTTGAATTTTTTAAATATTTTTCGTCCTTTTACATTGGTACTTTCGGTTATATTTACAATATATCCTGATCGTAACTTTGTTTTCTTAGCTCCAAACGAGCTTAGGTGGGGTCAGCTCTTTTACCTACTGACATTCTTGTGGAAACCACAGTTGCCAATTTCGCGCCTCAAAACTGATTGTGGCCAGAGAAGTATGGGTGTCTTTGAAAAAAAAAAGGAATTTACGCTACCTTTTTAAAACTCGAAAAAAGCGGGCCATACAGTCTGTCCGGTTGGTAGGGTAAAATGTCCTAATCAACTAATTGTTTATATTGTGGCTTAATAGATATTTAGTTAAAAACCCTTTAGCACAAACGTGGCAAGGGAAAGGTTTCTCTCTGGTGTGAGTTAGTTCATGTAATCTCAATGATGATAGCAATGCAAATGCTGTTTGGCATACCTTGCAGATATGTGGTTTTTCTCCCGAATGGATTTTCATGTGAACTGCCAACGCACTTTTGAACGAGAATTGACGCTTACATATTTCACATGAGAATGGTTTTAGCCCAGTGTGTATAATCATGTGGGATTTTAAATTGGCTTTCATTTTGAATCACTTATTACATGTATCGCAAGTGTAAGGTTTCTCACGGGTTTGTGTTTGTTTGTGAAATTTTAAGGCTATTTCGTTGGTGAATGGTTTATTACATGTGTCACAAATATACGGTCTCACTCCCATGTGTTCATTTACATGAGAAATAATTTTGTGTTTTTTTAGAAATTTCCCAGACATCTCACAACAGAAACATTTGTCCCTGGTGCCAGCTGGTACAGATATTGTATCTGCATGAATAAGTAAATGATTTTCCAAGCTATGTTTGATCTTGAACTGTTTCTGGCATACAAAACACGAGTATGGTTTTTCACTTGTGTGTGTACGCATATGAAGTTTCAAGTGACTTTTCTGCGTAAATTGTTTTCCACAGACATCACACGGGTAACTTGTTCCTTCAATATGAATTAGTTTATGGGTACATAAATAAATAAATAAATAAAATAAATATAAGGGGACAATCTTACACAAATCGCACTAGCCCCATAGTAAGCTCAATAAGGCTTGTGTTACGGGTACTAGACGACGATATATTTAATAGACATAAATACTTAAATACATAGAAAACATCCAAGACTCAGAAACAAATATTCATGCTCATCACACAAATATTTGTCCTTACCGGGAATCGAACCCAGGACCTTCAGCTTCGTAGGCAGCGTCACTACCCACTAGGCTAACCGGTCGTCAAAATATAACATAAGTTAGACCGAAACGCATATTTTTTTTACAGATGTTACAAGAATAACGTTTTTTTCTTAGGTGAACCCGCATATGATTAGCCAACTGATATTTCAGTACAAATTGCTTTTTGCATACATGACAGGTAAAAAGTTGCATGTTCTCAGTGTGGGTACTTAGGTGACACCTTAAACGCCTTTCATCCTTGAATATCCTCTCGCATATTTCACATGTATGTGATTTGTCAATGTGGGTCTTCACGTGAGTATAAAAGAGGCTTTTATTCTCAAATTTCTCCTCGCATATTTGACAAGTATGAGATTCCTGTTTCTTGTGCTCCAGCAAATGTATTTGTAAGTGGATGTTACTGCCGAATTCTTCTTTACACGTTTCACACGTATATGTTAGAGTGTTTTTTTCCGCATGCTCTAACCAATGCTTCTTCAACTCAATTTGCTTTGTGAACTGCTTAGGGCATTTTCTGCAGAAGAATAAACACTCTCCTCTGTGATTTCATATGTTTTTTCAAATGATGTTTATGTCCAAATTTCATGCTGCATACTGGGCAGGAATAAGGTTTCTGTCCAGTGTGAGTAGTTCTCATGTGAACTTTCAGGCTGTCTTTATTTGCAAATATTTTTTTGCATAAACCGCACCGGAGATCCTTAGTCTCGGTGTGTTCTTTGTGAATATGTTTGGTTAAATCAGTTTTTAGTTTAAAACTTTGACAGCAAAAGTCGCATTTATATTCACATACGTAAGGTTTTTTATTTTATCTTCTTGTACATGTTCTAATACATGCTCCTTCAAGTCAGATTGCTCTGCGAACTTCTTAGAGGATATTTGGCGTTGACCCTCTCCCTTGTGACAACATCTCATATGCCTTTTCAACATATATATATTTCCAAACTTTTTGTCACATAACTCACAAGAATAAGGTTTTTCTTCAGTGTGAATTCCCATGTGATATCGTAGGGTGCTTGGTGCTGCAAATACCTTTTTACATAAACCACACCGCAAATCAAGGTGAATTTCCATATGCTTGGTAAAATCAGCGTTTAGTTCAAAAAATTTATAACAAATTTTGCATACATGAGTATTTGCCTTAGGGGCAACGCTGCCTTTAGTGTGAGCAGCCATTAGACTGATGAGACTATCTTCAAGGTCGAATGTTTTCTGACAATCCTGACATTTGAACAGCGAATTATTGTCATCAGATTCCAACGTACTTGACTTCGCATGGGATGACTCTCCGCTAAGCAAAGTTTGCGTCTCGGTGGCAACGGTACCGATAGCATGCACAGCTATGTGTTTGGTGAGACTGTCTCCAAGGACGAATGTTTCCTGACATTCCTGAGATTTGATTGGTGAATCGTTGTCTTCAGTTTTCGACATGACTGACTCCACATCGGACGAGTCTCTGTTAGACAGAGTTTTCGTCTCGGTAGCAAAGCTGCCTCTAGCATGCACATCCATATGTTTGGTGCGACTGGCTCCAAGGTCGAAAGTCTCCTGACATTCCTGAGATTTGATTGGCGAATTGTTGTCTTCAGATTCCGACATAACTGACTGCGCATCGGATAAGTCTCCGCAAGACAGAGTTCTCGTCTCGGTGGCTACGCTACCTTTAGCATGCAAAGCCATATGTTTGGTGAGACTGTCTTCAAGGTCAAATGTTTTCTGACATTCCTGACATTTGAACGGCGAATTATGTCTTCAGATTCCGATATAGCGGACTCGGCATCGGATGTTAGTGTTATCTTTTCGATGGCCATGTTACCTTTGATGACACCGTCTTCCAGGTCGATTAGTTTTTGACGTTCCTGACGTTTGAACGGCAAGTTATTGTCTTCACATTCCGACGTACCTGACTCCGCGTCGGATGACTCTCCGCTAGACAATAAGCCTGTAAGAAGTGGTGTACTTACTTTTCTATCTTGTACTGTAAGACCGCAACGCATTTGAAATCTTGAGATCAAAAGTCATCGCCAGGTAACTTGAGTCCGGTCGCCGGTAACACGCATAAAAGATTTGATTTTTTGAAGGACAATGTGTCTTATTGTTTTCGACGTATATAGCTCATTTATCGCCAGGATCTAAACTTATCCATTGATCTCATACAATATAGCAAGCACCCTTGATCTGTTCGTATTCGAGTGTTTCGGCGTGGGTATAGATTTGTTACTTTAACCGCAAATAAAAAAAGTTTATATGAGTTATCAAATGCTTGCTCTATGATACTAAAGTAAGATGTCTCGTTTATTGAAAGCTATTCAAATATTTAAGCGCTAGAATAAAAGTTTTGATTTGCGATTTGACACAACCGCATGTTCACACTATCGCAGTTCTGTACACACAATCAGCATAAACATACTATAATATGCATTACAATGAATCAAACGTCATCGCATTTGTTGGACCCCGTCAAGGATCTTGTCCCCTAGGATCCCAATTCTCGGGCCGATCGAGATGATGACTAATAAATATATCTCGAAAAAAAAAATAGAAATGTCGATTAAAAGCCATTTCCGTGTTTTCAAGATCTCGGCGATAATTTACTGAAAAGTCACGTATTGAGTGACGATAAAACCTATCGTGCTAGGGCAGGTGCTAAAGTTGTGTAGGTACTACAGGCTTGTGCAGAAAATTCGGGCACTATGCCAAAAATGTTAGGCATGTTGAATGGCATACTTTGTATTTAGCATTTTTTTTTTGCATAATTGTTGTTTGTGCTAATTCTTATTGCTCCTAATACTAAATAATAGAAAAAAGAAATGTCTAAAACTTATTACGCCTATTATTTAAATGGTATAAAACATGTCTGGCCTAATCTATATTGCAATGCCTACAATATGTAAGTACTAAAATTAGTATACGGTGGGGGACAACTGTTACTCGCGTCCGCAAGACCTACCCACGGTGTGTTTTATGACCCAAAAAAGTGACATTGTCCTTTTATTAGACAAATCTATTGCTTGTATCATTACAAATGCGAGACGAGATGTCTCCTGTGCCGATTTTAAATATTTTTCAAATATATTTTTTTAAGTTAGTGTGACCTTGTCACGAATGGAAAACGAAAATAAATTCTTATAAAAAAACTTCACTTTTAACGTGGCATTGTTTTATGTGGCAATTGAATGCGCATATTAATCCGATTTCACTTGCTTTTAAATGTGAATAGACTCGTCGCAAAAAAATAATTTCTCCTTTTTGGTTTTTATTTTTTATTTCAATTTCTAGGTCGAAGTAGAATCTCTAGATGAGTGGGATAGATTCCCTATAATTGGTTGTATAACGTAATTTTTACATTCTACATACGCGGATGTTTAGAGAAAATGAGATTTAAAAAAATGTTCTAGGGCTGTCACTAATATCACCGTAACATTTTATTCAAAAAAAAAAAATTTTTGGTGATCATCATTCAATAAAAAAGTTCCAGGACGATAAAGATCAATATTAGTAACAGCCCTAGAACATTTTTTTAAATCTCATACATCCGCGTATGTAGAATGTAACGGCGCCGAACACGATGGGGCGCGGACGTTGCCGTCTATTAGAGACGTCACAAACTACAAGCGTTATCGTTTCATATGAAGTTGCGTTTTGGGAAAAAAGGGACAGAACATACCCCTTCTTACTTTAAACTTTGGACATTTATAACTTCGTGATTATTTAACCTCTTGCGTTGATTTTTTCTCCATTTGACTACATTTTTCCATCCTTTTACGAGAAAATATGACATTATTGATTATTTTATTTAGTATCTACCCCTATTTACAAAGCGTTATGTTTGCTACTCGAGGGGCACACCGAAATGATCGGGAACAGAAAAAACCGATTGAAAATGTAACTTAATTATGTTTTTTTTTAGATTTTTAAGTATACATTAAACATAAACATAATTTATTGATAAAACATAAAGTACATCAGTTTTACTATAGACTAGGAGCTTACTATTAGAGGCAAATAACACGTTACACACATTATGTTGATATGAGCGCTTGTGCCAAACATATAACATTTTATTATGTCGATGATTCAAGGCTGAGGAGGACACTGAAATGATGGCAAATTTTCGTGCTTTTCGACCGTATTACAAAGTTCAAACCTCGATCAGTCCCGGATAACGTGATATTACAGGCTTATATTATTAATGGCTTTGACGTTTCTCACCAGAACTTTTGTAGAGTAACGAGAGACAAGATCAAATTGAACAGATATAATATATGCGCGTGCAGTATAACAACGCGTGGCGAGCTTTATTCCGCCTTCCGCGATGGTGCAGTTCGAGTACGATGTTCGCAGAGGGCCGCGCGCCGTGCTGGCCCGCACTACGAGCTAGGACAGCTAACGCCAGAAAGGCATTCTATGGCTCCTCCAATACACTGCCTGCGGCGGTGAGAGTGGGACGCCAGCCCGCTGCATCTGCGATGGCGGGAGTACCACAAGCCTTACACTGCGGCCTTGGGGTAGCCGTATTTAAGGCAACTAATCAATTTTATTTTTTTTGACATTCTTAAATTGGGTAATTCTATTGTTATTTAACTTGATTTGATGCGCTGGCAACACTGAAGACGGCCTTTTTTGCATGCATTTGGTAAACTACGTTATTTTTTATTACTGAGAAAAGTTGCTCTTTTTTTTATATCATATATAAAATACGATTTATAACTTATTTTGTTTTTATGTAACTAGTCCTTCTAAACACCTGAGTCATACTGAATTTTCAGGTTGAAGTTAGGTTAATAATTTTTTTTCTCACTAGACGTGCACATTTGCATTGGGGCTCGTATACTCAAATAAATAATACAAATAAACATCCATAAATTCCTACATAAATACTTATATATATACCTAGTGTTAACCATAGACGGAAAAAATCAAAAATAAAACTAAACCATGAAGAATCAGGGCAGAGATAGTGTTCCTTTAGGTGTGCTTTGAAAGTAGGGACAGATTTAGCACGCCTTCAGTCCACGGGCAGAGAATTCCAAAGTCGAATGGCTTGAAAAGTAAACGAGCAATTATTAAATCATGCTGAATTAATGTATTTAATTTATGCAATTATTTCTTATTTTTTCTTTCAAATCTTTGACCTTATTTTTGATATCTTGAGACGTCAATGAGTATGGTTAGCTGTGTACTTAATAAGTAGTCAAAATATTCGCTGACTGACTAACAGTTTCTATTGTGGATTAATAGATGTTTATTTAATTGGTATTTAGTTACGAACGCCTTTCCACAAACGTGGCAAGGGAATGGTTTTTCTCCAGTATGACTGAGTATATGTCTTCTTAATGTTGATTGCAATGTAAATGCTTTCCGGCATATATTGCAGACATGTGGTTTTATTCCTGAGTGGAATTTCATGTGAACTCTCAAAGCATTTTTGAACGAGAATTGTCTTTTGCATATTTCACATGAGAATGGTTTTAGCCCAGTGTGTATAATCATGTGGGATTTTAAAGTATCTTTCATACGGAATCGCTTACTACATATATCGCAAGGGAATGACTTCTCGTCAGTGTGCGTTCGTTTATGAGATTTTAAGGCGTTTTTGTTGGTGAATCGCTTATTGCATGTGTCACAAAAATACGGTTTTATTCCCATGTGTCCATTCATATGAAAAATAAAGTTGTTTTTATATCGAAAACACTTCCCACACATCTCGCAACAGAACCCTTTTTTACATGTTCCACATTTACAATTTTTTTTCCCCGCATGCACTAGCTCATGATTCTTCAAGACGGTTTGGTCTGTGAATTTCTTAGGGCATATTTGGCAGGAGAATAAATACTCCCCCTTGTGAGTTCTCATATGATGACGTTTCAGATGATGTTTTTGTGCAAACTTCATGCTGCATACTTCACAAGAATAAGGTTTTTCTCCAGTGTGTATACTCATGTGAACTTTAAAGCTGTATTTAGTTGCCAATACTTTTTTGCATAAACCACACCAAAGCTCATTAGTCTTGTTATGTTCCTCCATATCTTCTAGTGCTTGCTTCTTTAAGTGAGATTGCTCTGTCAACTCCTTAGAGCGTTGATACTCCGGGTGACCTTTCATATGACGTGTCAAATGATGTTTAAGTCCAAACTGTTTGTTGCATACTTCACAGGAAAAACGTTTCTCTTTTACGCTGGTTTCCTTTGTCAATATTTTTACACGCAATCCACTCTCGGTTACGAGCTGATTGTGAATCTGCATATGTTTGGTTAAATCAGTTTTTTGAGCCTGTGGACCGGAAATGTTGCATGTATTTTCACATGAATCAGTTCTTATTTCTGTATGTACTAGCTCATGCTCCTTTAACTGAGACTGCTCTGCAAATTTTTTAGAGCATACTTGACAAGAGAATATATCTTTGTGAGATTGCATATGCCGTTTCATATGATGTTTATGTCCAAACTTTCTGTCGCATATTTCACAAGAATAAGGTTTTTCTCCAGTGTGAGTTCTCATGTGAACTCGTAAGCTGTCTTCATTTGCCAATACTTTTTTGCATACACTACACCGGAGACCCTCGTGAATATCCATATGTTTGGATAAATCAGCGTACCGTTCAAAAATTTCAGAACATACATTGCACATATGCGTTTCAAATTCTTTAGCATGAACAATCATATGTTTGATGGCGCTGTCTTCATTGTCGAAAGTTTTCGGACATTCCTGACATTTGAACGGCGGATTATTGTCTTCAGATTCCGACGTACCTGACTCCGCGTCGGATGACTCTCCGTTGGATATTTCGCCTGAAAGAAGTGGTGTACTTACTTAGCTATCTTGTAAGTACTGTAAAAAAGTTACGCATATGGAATCTTGAGATCGCGATGCATAAGTCACCGTCAAGTAGTTTGTAACCCCGTTTGTCGATAAATCGCATATAAGATTAGATTCTTTGTAGGACAACGCGTTATATTTCATTCGCGCATTTCATTCTGTTTTAAAACATGGAGTTTATGTTTCGCCAGGATCTAAACTCATCCATTGATCTCATATTATATAATTAGCACTCTTGGTTTGTTCGTATGGCCGTACGAGTGTTTCGGATAGATTTGATAAGTAATGGTAATGCGAATCCTCTTCACAATATCATCATGACTTTAAAAAATAGTAAGGCCAGATGATATAACTAACACAATATTAAATCGTTGATCTCCTTACATAAATAATATTTCTTTCTATGATAGTCCTCAAGAATTAAAGTTTTACATCTAAATCTAAATCATCACCATTAGTACCAATCTTGTCAAAGATTTTAGAAAAGGCAATGTTAAAAAGAATATAATTTTCTGGCAGAGCATGACACATTGTTCGGAGCAATACGGTTCCCGTAGTGGACGCTCGACTTCACTCGCATGTTTTCACCTTGGACGATGTGTAAACTGACGATAGAACCCACAGAATGTGTCAATATTTTTGGATATATTCAAAAGGTTTTGACTTTGTTAACCATAGTTAACTTCTACATAAACTTGAAGTATATGGGATCAGACGGAAATGTTAGAATGGTTAGGAAGCTACTCAGAAAAGATAATCTCAGCAGGCGGCAAATAATTCTATATTAAAGCAAACAACCAGTCAGAGCTTCTAATTGTTACGTTCCAAAAGGAAGTATTCTGGGCCCTTTACTTTTTTACCGCATGCCAATGACCTAACTATATAAACATATGCCTAATAAACTTATTTTCTTTCTTTCTTTCTACCTAGAGCCTCTACCCAAAGAAGCATAATGTTTGCTGATGACACGACACTTAATTGTTGAGGTGAATTCAAAGCAAAATGCTTGACATAATGAGACAAACACCTTAATCGGAAAGATCAAATTGAACACATATGTAGTAAGTTTTTTGTGTTTTCGAAGGACTGACATAAACATTTCCAAAGAAGTTACACTAACAGCTTACCATGGCTATGTATCATTATTAGTTGCTTACGGCTTCATATTGAGGGGTAATGCCGTAGAGGTTGACAAAGTATTTAATTAATATAATAAAAAAGATATAAGGGCGATAAGTAACGTCAAGATGGGTGACAGCTAAATATTCTGACATTACCATGTTTGTATATTAGAGAGGTATGTTTTCGTCAATTGTTAAAATGTGTAAACAGACGTAGTAAAGTCATACAGAGGCAGACAAGACCACATCCCACGTCTCCTTTAGTTTTTACAACGTCAGCGAGTACTTTCATTATAAAAATGTTAAGAAATACCAAATTTTACACTGTATCCTAAGACCAAATGTTACTGTATTCTTACAAATAAAATATTTACATTTAAAATTATTTATCTCTTAAAAAACCGTTTTGTTTGAGCCGTACAATGTATGCTGTATGGCACAAAATTTCATCAAACTCCCACTGATTTAATGTTTTGACAACATTGACTAGTCTTTTCATTGCTAGATTGGACATAAATATTCTTTATTATGTATGACACTTCATTGTTCTTAATCATATTTTTTGTTATGTAATGTTTAGTCGAGATAAACGGAGAAGAAATTGCATATGTCCATGAATACCTTTATTTGGGGCAATTAGTCGCCTTCCAGGCGCGACTGGACAGAGATCGAAAGACGGACCGAAAACGCCTGGAGGAGCTATTGGTCCATGAAACACCTCATGAAAGGAGACCTGCCACTATCACTTAAACGTAGGCTCATGGACATGTGCATTCTTCCAGTTCTCACCTACGGTGCACAGACTTGGTCGTTGACAGCATCTCAAAAGTCCAGACTCGGGGTTTGCCAGCGAGCCATGGAGCGCAGCATATTAGATGTCAAATTAATGGATCGTATCCGGAACACTACGCTACGCTCCAAGACTCAAATTGTCGACGTAGCTCGGAAAGCGGCTAAGTTGAAGTGGGAGTGGGCTGGGCATGTCTGCCGCATGCCGAGTGAACTGTGGGCCAAAGCCGCCACTGACTGGCAACCCGATAGTTCAAAACGGAGACGCGGCAGGCCTCGCCGGCGATGGCGGGACGAGCTAGACTCGTTCTCAAAAGATTGGCCACACGAAACTCAGGATCGAGAATACTGGAAACGGAGGGGGGAGGCCTTTGCCCTGCAGTGGGACACTACAGGCTCCCAATAATAATAATAATAATGTCTAGTGTACTGGTTGCTGTTATTTGATTATTAACTTGGTATTTAACGGCTTTAATTTACATGTAATCTACCGCTGCTTGCATCGCAAACCATTTAGGCGTCGTAGTTCTCTAGCGGATAAAGCTATAGTGCGGTTTTTTACATTGAAAGTTTTGTCGTGTTGTTGTACATATTTTTTTAATGTAGTATTTTTTTTTGGTTTCTTGAGACGTCAATGAATTTTATTATAATGAATTATATTCAATAGGAATTTAATAAATAAATATATCCTGCTTGACTAATCGGTTATATAGTGGATTACTATATGTTTATTTAATCGATACTTAGTTGTAAACGTCTTTCCACAAACGTGGCAAGGAAAAGGTTTTTCTTCTGTGTGAATGAGTTTATGTACTCTTAATTCTGTTCGGAATAAAAATGCCTTCTGGCATTGGCATATATTGCAGACATAAGGTTTATCTCCCGTGTGGAATTTCATGTGATTCCACAAACCAGCTTTGCTCGACAATTGTTTTTTACAAATTTTACATGAGTGTGGTTTTGGTCTTGTGTGAATACTCATATGACGACTCAGTAAATTTATGTGATTAAATTGTTTTCCACAAACATCACACGAGTTACGGTTTTCTCCAGTAGGTATGACAAATGAGTTTATGGGTATGTAAGCTATGCTTACGCTCAAATTGCTTTTTACATACATCACACGGGAAAGGTTTTTCAGTATGAAAGCGTTTATGGGTGTGTAGGCTAGACCTATCAGCAAATTTTTCTTTACATACTTTACAAGTATACCATTTTTCTCCGTGAACCCGCATATGACGAGCCAACAGACATTTTAGTGGAAATTGTTTTTTGCGTGCGTCACAGATAAAATACTGTTCTCTCTGTGAACCCGCATATGACGAACCAACATAGATTTTAGTAGAAATTGTTTTTTGCATGCGTCACAGGTAAAATATGTTCTGTTCTCAATGTGGGTATTTAGGTGAGTTATTAATTTACTTTCATCCTCAAATATCGCCTCGCATATTTCACATGTATGTGATTTGTCAATGTGGGTCTTCACGTGAGTATCCAAAAGGCTTATATTCTTAAATTTCTCATCGCATGTGACACATGTGTATGATTTGTCAGTGTGTGTTTTCACTTGAGTATCTAAGAGACTTTTATTCTTAAATTCCTCCTCGCATATTTGACGTATATGTGATTCCTCTTTCTTGTGCTCCAGCATATGTATTTGTAAGTGGATATTACTGCTAAATCCTTTTTGACATGTTTCAAAATTGTAAGTTATATTTCCCGCATGCAATAGCTCATGCTTCCTCAACTCAGTTTGCTCTATGAATTTCTTAGGGCGTACTTGGGAGGAAATTGAGTACTCTGCTTTGTGAGACATCATATATATAGTGACGATACAAATGATGTTTTTGTCCAAACTTCTTGCTGCATACTTGGCACGAATAAGGTTTCTCTCCAGTGTGAATACTCATGTGATATTTTAAGCTGTTTTTACTTGACAATACTTTTTTTGCATAAACCGCACCGGAGATCCTTAGTCTCGGTGTGTTCTTTGTGAATATGTTTGGTTAAATCAGTTTTTAGTTTAAAACTTTGACTGCAAAAGTCGCATTTATTTACACATACGTAAGGTTTTTTTAGTTTTATTTCTAGTACATGCTCCTTCAAATGAGATTGCTCTGTGAACTTCTTAGAGGATATTTCGCGTCGATCCTTTCTCTGGTGAGATGTCATATGCTGCTCCAAATGATGATTACGTCTAAACTTTCTGTTGCATACTTCACAGGAATAGAGTTTCTCTTTTACGCTGCTTTCTTTAGTTGTTGATATTTTTTCACGCAAACCACCTTGATTGTGAATCTTCATATTGGTTAAATCATTTTTGTTCAAATCTTTCACAGCAAAGGTTGCATGTATTTTCACATGAATAATTTCTTATTTCTGTATGCACTAGCTCATGCTTCCTCAACTCAGTTTGCTCTGTGAATTTCTTAGGGCGTATTTGGGAGGAAATTGATTACTCACCTTTGTGAGATCTCATATGGTGACGTTTCAAATGATGTTTTTGTCCAAACTTCATGCTGCATACTTGGCAGGAATAAGGTTTCTCTCCAGTGTGAGAACTCATGTGAACTTTAAGGATATCTTTATTTGCTAATAATTTTTTGCATAAACCGCACCGGAGATCCTTAGTCTCGATGTGTTCTTTGTGAATATGCTTGGTTAAATCTGCGTAAAGTTGAAAAATCTCACAACATACACCGCACATATGAGTTTTAATTTCTGTGGTAGCGCTACTTTCAGCATGCACAGCCATATGTTTGGTGAGACTGTCTTCAACGTCGAATGTCTCCTGACATTCCTGATATTTGAACGGTGAATTATTCTCTTCAGATTCCGACATAACTGACTCCGCATTGGGTGACTCTCCGCTAAGCAGAGGTTCCGTTTCGGTGGCAACGCTGCCGATAGCATGCACAGCCATATGTTTGGTGAGACTGTGTTCAAGGTCGAATGTTTTCTGACATTCCTGATATTTGAACAGCGAATTATTGTCATCAGATTCCAACGTACTTGACTTCGCATGGGATGACTCTCCGCTAAGCAAAGTTTTCGTCTCGGTGGCAACGGTACCGGTAGCATGCACAGCTATGTGTTTGGTGAGACTGTCTCCAAGGTCGAATGTTTTCTGACATTCCTGAGATTTGATTGGTGAATCGTTGTCGTCAGTTTTCGACATGACTGACTCGGCATCGGACGAGTCTCCACTAGACAAGAGTTTTCGTCTCGGTGGCAAAGCTGCCTCTAGCATGCACATCCGTATGTTTGGTGAGACTGCCTACAAGGTCAAAAGTCTCCTGACATTCCTTAGATTTGTATTGGCGAATTATTGTCTTCAGATTCCGACATAACTGACTGCGCATCGGATGAGTCTCCGCTAGACAGAGATATCGTCTCGGTGGCTAGGCTACCTTTAGCATGCAAAGCCATATGTTTGGTGAGATTTTCTTCAAGGTCAAATGTTTTCTGACATTCCTGACATTTGAACGGCGAATTATTGTCTTCAGATTCCGATATAACAGACTCCGCATCGGATGACTCTCCGCAAAGCAGAGTTTCTGTCTCGGTGGCAACGCTACCGCTAGCATGCACATCTATGTGTTTAGCGAGACTGTGTCCAAGGTCGAATGACGCGTGACATTCCTGATATTTGGTAAACGAATTGTTGTCTTCAGATTCTGACATAACTGACTCGGCATCGGATGATTCTCCGCTAGACAATAAGCCTGTAAGAAGTGGTGTACTTACTTTGCTATTTTGTACTGTAAGGTACATCGCGCTTTATTGTGGTCGACTTAAAGCATGCTTATATTTTCTCGGCAAAATCTAAGTTTATATATTGATCTCATAAAATAAAACTAGATAAGCACTCTTTATTTGTTCGTATGACTTAACATATCACACAACATCATACAAAAGGCGGATTTAATGCCGTAAATATTCTGTACCAGTCAACCTTTGGGCAAAGCAGACAATCTTCAAATATAAACACACAGTAGGTATACATAAATAATATAATACAAAAATATACATATAAAAATACTAATAAAGAAATAAAATACTTACAATATATATATATATATATATAGGAAAATAGGCAACAGAAAGCTATTGCTAGTAATCAACTTACGTGATGACTATTTAAACGCGAATCTGGTTGGAGCGTGTCTGATTTTAGTGGGTAGCCTGTTCCAGAGGCGAGCAACTTGAATGGTAAACGAGTGGGACATGAAACCAGTTCGGTAAAGTGGGATAGCGAGGGAAAGGTTACCTTCAGGCTCTTCAGAGCGAAACTGACAGATACAACTCACACCAATGGTACTAAAACAAACTTTTAAGAATGGAAAAAAGGCAGCAAAGCATACGAATATTGCGACGTTGGAATAAAGACAAGAAACTAAGTCCATTCAAAACTATTTATTGGGAAACGTAATCGGTTATTTTGGCGATTCCATTTATTATTACAACCATAATGTAAAGTTTACACAATTAACAAACACTAACAATACGAAACATGACACTTGCTTGACGCTTTAAGCTGGGGATACTCTAAAGGACAACCCTCCCTTGAAACAAAGAGATATGAAATCTCGCAGTGCTTTTCGCCGCTAAACCATACGTCCCGCCGTGTTGGAGAAGTAAAGAATCATTTCATCGCGTACGGGGACGTAGGGAGCGCTGGGATACTTGACACTGAACCTGCCTGCGAGGCCGGCGTGGTCTATCCTCCACATGTACCTCCATATGCATTTTTAAATGATTATTGCTTTTAAACCGTCTTTTGCACGTTTCACAGGAATAAACCTTTTTCTTTTGATGCACCAGCTCATGCTTCTTCAAATCGGATTTCTCCATAAACTCTTCTGCACATATTCCGCAGGAGAACAGAGGATTTTCTACATCCTTATGATATTTCAAATGAGCGCTCGCGTTATGTTTGTACGAAAACTTTTTTCCGCATACTTCACAGGCATATGGTTTGTCTCCAGAGTGAACGATCATGTGAGCTTTCAGGACGTATTTACTTGAAAACAGTTTCTCGCACACACCGCACCAGAGATCCTTTGTTTCGTCGACTTCCTTGTGAATCTCCATATGGGGAGCTAACTCACTTTGCAGCGTAAACCATTCGCAGCAAAAACGGCATGTGTAAATTTTTCTATTAGTAGGAAACTCGTGTTTGGAATGCACAGCGAAAATGTGTCTTGTGAGGCTTTCTTCGAGGTCGAATTTTTTTTGACACGCTTGGCACTCGTAAGGCGAATCGCTTCCAGATTCCAGCCAAGCCACATTGATCTGAGGTTGCGGCCAAGCGTCATCCTCATATGTTGCCTCTACGTGGAACAGTACGTCTGGAAAAGATGTACTTACTTTTTGATATGTCGCACTGAGGTTTGAGACAGCAACGCATTAGCAATCTTGAGATCTCATGTCCACTTACTTGTGTAAAAGATCGAGTTCATTTTTAGGGATTATGTGGAGTCCGAACCGAACTAATGCACGTTCTGAACTTATCCATTGATCTCATATAATATAACCAGGCCCGGCGCACTCCGCATAATAGAGCGCCGTGTTAGGACCTCTTTAGTATGGTTTACAGCTGAATTTTAAGGTGCCCCCACGCTAAACGTCACTTGTTAATGTCAGTTCATTATAAATTGTGTGACTACGAAATAAAACCAGGGAATTTGGTCAAATGAGTTGCAAGATTTGACCCGCACATAATAACGAAAGAACGAACTACTTAAAATCAAGCTTGTAAAAGAAAACTGGATACATATTTGTTTTCCTTTTAGAGTAGCCATAATTCTGGATACAAATAAATACTCACCTTTCACATGGAGATTTGTAGCAATGCCTCACCACGCTTGCATTAGTTAACATTGCGAAGGACATCTTGCGAATCAAGGACTGTGTCTGCAGCGCGCCAGACCAAAGATTTTTACGCGAATGTACGCAATGGAACAGAGCCAATAGGGATACTAAGTAGTATGCAAACTTATATCAATGTCACAAAGTCAGCATTTCAACATTCATTATCTCCAGTCTTCGACTAGAGACTATTCTAGGGATAACAAACCTCTTAACCGGTAAATTGACCTATAATGAGGCCGATAAAAACCGGTAAATTAAAATCAAACCGGTAATTTCACCGAATCACGAAATATCAGTAAAATAATACATAAAACTATTATCGATACTTCATCGTCATATTTTTATCTCAATAACTATATCTTTACCGACATTAATGGAAGGATTAAAATTAACTAGGAAGCCTATCAAAGACAGGGGATAAAATTCGTGTAAAAGCGATTTTTGGTATAGTTGTAGGGAAATGTGTCTTAAACAACATACTGAAAGTACTTGTGTGTGTGTGAAGCATGATAATTAATTTAGATTTAGAAGATGGAATGGAATTAAATTTTTACTACAGCCTACTTCGAAAATAAGTGTATTTTTGAAGTGAAAGCTTCTTTAGGGGCGCTGTGCACTTTATGGGATGGGGAAAAATTGTTAAACTCGCCACAGGTCACGTGACCGTAAGGTGAGATTCATTGTTGCCAGATGCCAGAATTCTGGGGGGCGGGTGGAACTCGGGGTATTCTTTATACTGATAATTAAAGCAATTCGTGCAAAATTATTCCCTAACCATTCCAAAAGATGAAGAGAAGAGAAGAGAAGAGAAAGGGAGGGAGGGAGACCTGTTATTGGCTAAGCAGTTGTATCTTAATTGTAAGAGTATCAATATAATGTTAAAGCTGTTGGTTTTCTAATAAAATAAAATAAAAAATAAAATAAAAAGATCAAAAATGCACAACGTTAATATTCAAGTTTTTTATTGTCTTCTTCCCTTCATGTCTCATTAAATATTCATCCCAGCGAAAAAGTGTATATATGTAGAATCTGATTTGGAAAAAAAAATGTTGATTACTTAATATCTATAAGAACACTTTTTGGTATGAGCCACCGTTTGCGAGTTATTTACAATAACTAAATAATAATTTACTTTAAAAACAAAGTTTTAACCGACTTCAATTTAGTACTCCGCCAAGCCACGAGAACATTTCTTTTCCAATTTACCTCATGAACTGATTTCCGAGAGCAAATGCGTTGATTATTATAGAAAAAAACCCAAACGCTGTATGTGACCCGATAATATTTGAGGACTTCCGTCAATTCCACAAGGATCACCCTTGGCACTTCATTAGTTGCTATTTCAACGGAATCTTATCAGAATCTGTGATATACTTTTGTACTTTTAAGTACATAATTGAGGAATTCCATAAGTCATCTGTGGTCTTCATCATCAATTCCACCACCAATTTATGATTTCCGGATGTAAATACACGAGTTATAATAGAAAATACCAAAATCACTACACGCGTGCCTAATATAATTGAGGAGTTCCCTCAATTCCTCATGGATCCCATCATCCAATTGAATTTTCAAAATAATGGGACCCACCTGGAAGCATATACTAACCAACAAAAAAAAATTTTTATGAATCGGCTCATCAATGACAGAGTTCTGAGGTAACAAACATTGAAAAAAAAAAAAACCGAATTGAGGACCTCCTCTTTTTTTTGAAGTCGGTTAAAAAGAGGGACGTCTATCCCCCACCAGTACTTTTAGTATGTTGTTTAAGGCTGTGCATTGGAAAGTATCGAGTGCTTTGAAACGCCGTTCTGACTAGATTAAGAAACAATAAGGTCTGATTTTCAGATATATGATTCTTGACTATATTATTGTTTATCTGATTTTATCGATACATGATTGCTTAAAATTTCCTCCATAGACAAAAAATCCAAAGTTGGGTCTGTATTTTCCTTTTTTTACTCAGCCTACTCAAACGATACATTATTTTACGACACAATCAAGTTAATACTATAGTATTTTATCTCATCTAAAATCTCACTTTATGAAATTTAAATAAAACGTCTCTAAGTTAGGTATTTATCGAAATTTGTCCAAAAAAGCCATTCCCGAAGAGTGTTACATCTCTTTTCCTCGTGCGCGGAACGCATCAGCGTGTGTCTGTCTAGGGGACGTGTTCGGCTCAAATCAAGGCATCACCTTGAGACACATTTACCTACAACTACATATATCAATATTCCCCTATTTGGCAGTCTTTGGGCGTCATATATGTAAGGTAAACTACGACACTCATCACGTTCGCTGAATATGTAGATAGTCAGTCGCCGATCGCCTGACTCCGCCTCCCGCTCCCCCGTTATACCCCCCGCGCGCCGCGCAGTCGAACACTGAGTTAAGTCGGAATATAGTTTCTTATGGTTCGGTGCAGTGCCAACAAACCACTACTCTAAATAGGAGCACTCAAAGACGGAGTTGTGGAGAATTAGCTCGCTGAAACAAGCTCTATCCTATTACCTTTACAACACTGGTAATTTACTTGTTTGCAAATAATAATACAGCAATAAATCTTGACTTATAATTATAACCAAGCTCATATCCCAGCATTAGTTGCGGAAATATAACGTTGTCGACGAATTACTAGTGATTTATGATAGTTAACTAATCATATTAGTAGGTAAGTAGTCTTTTTTAAAGAAACTACTAATGCACTCTCTAGAAAACGTGTCTACTACCACACATTTAACACATTGTCATATAAAATTTTACTAAACGGGACTCAATCGCGTATAATCAACTTATTTATAAATTTTTCCCGTTTCGGATGTGTCAGAACATCCTTGGCCACAGGAGGACTGGCTTAAATGGGTATCAACATCTTGTTGCGCGGGTTGATATTGATACCCGCTTAAGCCAGTCGTCTCGTGAATATGTCCACTTAAACCACTATTAAGATAGATATAAGAATTATTAGTTTCATTTTATTTTGCTAAGTTCACGCACACAATTACAATGATTCTCGATCCTTAAACGCTAATACACTGAACCTGACAGGAAGAGCATAATGCGATTAAAACACATACTTCCCACTCTCGGCTGAGTACCAATTTGCTGTCTTGACATTGCGTTCGGTGCGTGTGACCGTCGCATTGACCAAAACAGCTATCAGCTGATACACAAAGCCGCATTTTTCCGCGATTCAGGCAATATATGGCAAGTGTCGCGATACAGTCACGAGTTCTTAAAGTGTTTGTATAGCTGCAAAATCTCGCCGTGTTACGCGCTAACGTGGCCGAGTAGCTTATTTGATGAACGGACATTCGTACCGTAATGTCACAAAACTTGCGATGTCTGGTTATGAGTAGACAACTATCCAAGGCACTCATCGCACATTATAGTTTTAGAGAAAGATTTTAATATTTAAGAGAGACATTATAGTGTTTAAGATTATTCGGTCGATAAAAAAGACCGAATAATCTTTCGACGTCGAATGATATTTGTTAATCTTCAACCGACTTCCAAGAAAGTTCTTAATTCACGTGTTTATTTTTGTAACAACATCAGAAGTTAGATCTTTATTAACGGACTGGCTGCCCACGCGACTTCGCCCATATTGCAACGAACGCAGGCAAGGTCGCGGGCTAAAATATAACCTATAACCATCCAGAAAGTCCATTCTACACGCAGGTGACAGAATTTTTGAAATCGGATATGCGGTTCCGGAGATTACCCATTACATACAAATTTACATTTTAAAAAGCTACAGTCTCATATTTTACTGTTTATAATTAGTGTATATGTATACATTATCAAAAGCTGCGTACGAATTTGAGTGGCTCAGCCTGAGGCATCCTCGCCCCGCGCGGCGCGCTGCTCGCAAGCCAATTTGGTGCACATAAACATGCGCGGGCGAGGCAGCGTGCTCGCGGCGAGCCGACATTGTGCGTCGTTCAAAATGGCGTTGGACACGATGACAGCCGCGGCTGCGTTTATCATATTTCACCTAATTATATTCATAAATTTACGAACAAACTCGATTACACACGCACGGCTCAGCCACTTGCTCAAATTCATACGCGCCTCGCTCACAAACAAGTCAGAACGTGTCGCTCTGTCCGCGGCACGCTGATACACGTCCAAATTACGCGAGGCACGCACACTGAGGCGCCTTTGAGCACGGGCTAGAGACCGCCTCTGGGTGGCTCGCCGCGCGCTGCTCGCGGGCTGCTCGAACACAGAGCGTGAGCGCGTACGAATTTGAGCGAAATAGGTGAGCTGTGCGCGCCTCAACCCGAGGCTGCTCTAATTCGTACGCAGCTAAAGGTTCAAGCTCTCAAATTTAGTTTGTATTTGAGAGCTTGGATCTCGTAAATAGTTCAGTTCAAATCATAGAAGGCGAGCTCCTTACAAATTTCTACCCAAATACGTGCCTAAAACCCGGTATGCGCATTGTCAACTGCGCATCCAATCACAGCTACACAAAATATCAGCTTATTTCTTATTACCAAACACAAATGAATGCGATTGGTCAATTTACGAATGCATTGCTGTGATTAGCTGTCGTGCATCACGTCGGACGACAGCTATATGACAGGGACAACGAAAACGAATAATCGTTGAATGGTTACATGCAACAAGAAGCTATTTAGTTGTCATAACGTTCGTGTAATATTTTTAGATTTAGAATTTAATTTTTATTTTAGCTACCTGCTAAAAATACAAAAAATTACTGCCTTGGTTTCTACGATGATCGCAATGATGGAGTCAACTTAAGATTCTATCCTATATTGTAACGAAACGGCTGCCTGGCACAGTTCTGACGCCCCGCCTACCATGGCACCCTTTTTGTGGGGCCATTTTACGGCGCTAGTTAGACTTCTATGATTTTTACGTTCGCCGTCAGAGCTGACATCTGGTGATAGGGTCCAGGTAGAATCCACGGAACTCCTCCAATAAACGATTAGCACACGTTCAGAAGCACAGCAAATATCCATAGCGACAATGGACTCTCTGTTGGTCGCATTATATGCTAGATGACGCTGTACTGTACCATCCGCGTCGATAGCTATGGATTTTTTTCCTGAGATGATGTCATGAGTGGTTTAAATTTGTTTAAGTAGGACCAGTATTTGAATATACCTGTATATTAACATCAAACGCGGCTCAACAACACATAAAAGTGACTGTCACTAATGTCGCAGTGTCACTAAAAACATGATATGTATCTTTCGTTCACGGTGAACAATTATATGGCTCGTTTAGTTCACTAGTTCAGTTCAGTTAAGTAGCTCGTCAGATCCACTAGTTCAGTTTTGCAGCTCATCAGATCCACTATTTCAGTTTAGTTAATAAGTAGCATTCAGAACCACTAGTTCAGTTTAGTTAAGTAGCTTATCAGATCCACTAGTTCAGTTTAGTTAAGTAGCTTATCAGATCCATTAGTTCAGTTTAGTCAAGTAGCTTATCAGATCCACTAGTTCAGTTTAGTTAAGTAGCTTATCAGATCCACTAGTTCAGTTTAGTTAAGTAGCTTATCAGATCCACTAGTCCAGTTTAGTTAAGTAGCTTATCAGATCCACTAGTCCAGTTTAGTTAAGTAGCAATCAGAACCACTAGTTCAGTTTAGTAGCTCATCAGATCCACTATTTCAGTTTAGTTCACTTAAGTAGCTCATCAGCTCCACTCGTTCAGTTTAGTTAAGTAGCAATCAGGTCCCCTAATTTAATTTAGTGCAATCAGATCTATCTACACAAGTTCTATCTAAATCCAAGCATTCAATATCAGATGAGAACTATTGAATCGACTGTATTTATCACATGCCATAACATCATTTGCCTTCCATATAAACGCCACAATAGTAGGTTCATTTTAAATCATATACTGATAACTATATTGTGTTGAGCCAACACCTTAGGGCGGAACCGACTTGGATAGCGGATAGGTTAGAAGACTAACCCCCATATTCATAAAACTTAAAATGCTTCTGCTAAATAAAATGTGCTTTGTCCCTTTCTTACGAACACAAATGTCAAAATGACAGATAAGGACAAACGAATTTTAACGGCATTTTAGTTAAAACAGGCTTGTAGAACGTTTATGAATACGGCCATTAGTCTTCGACGTTAATTATTGTATAAAAGAGCGGAAACTCTTGCTTGCTTGCAAGTTTGCTTGTTTAAGTTACCCACAATACTGAAAAATTTTCTAGCGCCTATAGAAATGTAATAAGCAAATACAACCCCAGGATGGATTCGGAAAAAAACAGTATTTAGTATGGCGTTTAAATATTCTACCAAATAATATTATTTCACTTAATAATATGGATCAAAATATGTATGGCATTCGTATCATTCTGGCATATATACGTAATGTTCGGGAAAACAAAAGTATGTCAATTAACTATTCTAGTAAATGAAAATCGGGCCAACGTGATTCGGGCAAATGAATATTCTTGCGTATAAATTTCGGCCAAACATTAGACAACCTTTGTGCTTGTTTAATATATATTTTTTAAGTTTTATTGTATCTATCACTTTATGAGCCACGAGCTTGAAATAAACGTTAATTTCATTTGTTCTTTGATTGGCTGACATTGAGAGCCGAGACCACATCGTCTGGCATTTCGTTCCAAGCTTTCAACATCCTGTTGCTCAAAAAGTGTCTGATGGGGTTTACGAAATAATTTCCTGAGCGCAAGAGCGTTTTTTCGCCACACGACAGCTTTGCGTGATCTACTGTATCATGCTGGTTCTACCGTATTCTACAAGAGAGAGTGAGAAAGTAACTGAAAAAAATTATACTTCTGACCTACTGAGGTAAACTGAATTTGAACTGAACTAATGAATAAAAGAGTGAACTATTTTATTTGAATCATTCACTGTTGACAGCAACTGTTGTCTGTTACACTTGAAAAGCATTTTCGGATGGAATTGATGGAAGTCGGTTGTCATAGTAAATTTGGTAGTCATAAATGTTGCCAATTATATCATATGAGTTCAATGCAATCATTTTTAATTAATCTAAACTAAATAGACACTGGAAGAATGCAATCTCAAGATTTCACATGCATTGCCAACTCTGTGATACTAAAATTTTATGCTAAATAGGCAAAAATGTTACCGACTGTCTTATTAATACTTGTAAGGTCACAGCTCACTAGGCCCACCCGGCACACGCACCGCACCCGGCCACGCCACGCCATACTACGCTACGCTAGCGACTCCATACTGCGTTACGTTTGCGACTAGAGTCGCTAACGTAACGTAGTATGGCGAGGCGGTGCGGTGCGGCGTGTGCCGGGTGGGTCGTGAGCTGTGACCCTAAGACTCCCCAGCGTGGCCGACTCTCCATACAAAAGTAGTTTGGTTCTCATTTCATAACGGCATTCTGCAACATATGGCGTATAACATTGTGTATACATAGTTTCCTGTTATTCTAGCATGCCGTTCTAAAATAAGAACCGAACTACGTTTGTATGGAGAGTTGAACGCCTTGAGTTGAACCCTTAATGGCCGCGAAACACAACCATGGCCCGCCATACATCTCATTCCGCTGAATAACTGCGGCCATGATGGCCCATTGTGTAAAGCTAGCTTTACAGAACAGAACAGACACACATTTGACAGATATAATGTGTTACATCCAGCTACCGGAATTTACGTGGCATTTTTGAGCAATCATAGTGACTTCTCATTTATCGACTTTTAATGTAGCAACTTATTGCTATGTAATTGCAGACATGAACCTAGAATACTCTGGACAGGCTGTATGTGATGCCACAGTGAGGGATGGAAAGGCTCCTATGCAGCTAAATTAAGAACTGGTCTTAAAATGGCTGATGACTTGCCATAAACAACCTACTCAATTTGGACGGGTAATGGTTTATGTGCCACAACTTCATACTAAATCAGTTGTGGCAAATAAAAAAAGTGGAACTATGACAAAGACAATGAATGATATTTCCCTTTCTGTCACACTTATCGAGATTTGTATGCTACCAGCTCGCTCGCACGTGATATTATTATTACCATAGCCTGTCCAGAGTATTCTAGGTTCATGAATTGCAGACAATACGTTGTATTCATCATGTTCCTAAGGTTTTTCACGGTTACATACCTAAGGAACCCGGGGTCCGCTTTGGCACCTGCCAATCTGAAGAATCACTAACACATGAAGACACATTCGTAAAGTTATTAAGATTTAAGAGTCCGCAGTAAGCTCGGCCGAATTTCACCTTCCCATACAAACGTAGTTACGCTCTGATTTTAAAACTACGTGTCGGATTGTGACGAAACTTTGCATATACAATGACATGAGGTATATCCATGTCTGTAATTAGTTTATATGGTTCCAGTTTATAAAACAAACGAAATACTACAAAAACAAGTTTTGTATGAAAAACTTAAATTCGCTGTATTTTTTTTACTACGGTATCTGAAGCTACATAAACCAATTACAGACATAGATATACCTCATGTTATTGTACGTGCAAAGTTTCGTTACAATCCAACACGTAGTTTTAAAATGAGAGCGTAACTACGTTTGTATGGAGAATCGAGCTTACTGCGGACTCTTAATAAACGAATTTTATTTTATTTATTTATGAATATCGATATTACGAAGTCGATGAATGAAGTCACTATGTCAGCTCAAAAATGCCACCATAATTCCGGACTCTCGTGATGTATATGTTGCAGTGAAATAGTTATAGTCTTATAGGCTTGATATAATTATATCCCCGCGCGCAATCTGCTTCGTTCCGCTTTGCCGCGACGGGGCCAGGTGAAACCCTAATTTCGGAAGATCGTTACTACCTTGGGCAAATTATAAAGGGTGCATAGAGAATTCCTTGAGTTTCAACAGCTATATAACGTTGTTACAATGTTGCTGTAACATTGAAACGGCCTGACCTAGTATTCAGAGGCCCTACCGCGAATCTAAAACGATGTTCGTTCTCCCTCTCTGTCGCACTTGCTTATTCGAGCGACACGAATGAATTTCGTTTTTGTTAGAATCCTCTGCATGGTAGAATAAACCAAGGTTTATTCTACCTTGTCTTACGCAAATCGCCAATCTATTTTATTAGATGGCCGGCCAGATCCCCGGACCTCACACCATTAGATTTCTTCTTTTGGGGATACGTGAAAGATATGCTATACAAAAAGCGATACGAGAACGTAGGCGAGTTGCAAACAGAATTGTGCCATATCACATCGAGTGTTCACCATAAAATGATTAGAAAATCAACAGGCAGCGGGCTTATTAAAAGATTGGCGATTTGCGTAAGACAAGAGGGATCACATTTTGAGCATTTAATTAATTAATTTACAAAAAAATACCTACTTAATTGACTACGGCAGTTTCATGTATGTTTTTTATTTGATTAAAATGATTAATTTCACGTTGTTCCTTTATTTTAAAATACTATGTTACTTAAGCTGAGTTATTATTTTTTAGCTGTTCTTTCGATTGGCATCATAAAAAAGGGTGATTTTTTTTTCACATTTTAGTCGGTTCGATTCCCAGACGAAGCAAGTAATTTTTAGAAAATCTATGAATGCAGAATTACTAACTTTTAAAAATAACATAAAGTCTTCTTTGAGCAAAATTCACTATCTACGATATTTAAGGTACTTCCCCTTCATGTCCCATAAGTTTGGGACGCCCTGTATATGTGAACTGTATCACTATTTTTGATATTTTAGGTTACGTTATACTTATACTTGCTTTACTCAAGACAACACATAAAAGGTAACCAAAGAGGAAGTTCAAGGAATGCCATAATAAACGTAATTCGTTGTTTTTTTTTTATCTCTAGTAATTGAGCTCTATTTAATATAGAATACTTTTATCCCAATAAAAGTCCAACAAAAGGAAGCAAACTCGAACGAAATCGCGGGAAAAAGCTAGTTATTTCAAAATAGTATTTATGCAATCGTTATATAATGTATGCTTTTTCAGTCGAGTACCACGTTTAGGCCACGAAGCTTACTGAGTGGCCTAATTAAGGTACGAGTTAAAAAGCTAATTATATAACTATAGTATACAATCCTTTTTCTACGAGTCAACTGAACTAATTAAACAAACTTAGTATATATTGAAAATCTAAGCCCTGCTGAAACGAAGTGCAGCCAATGGCTTTTTCATTTTTATCGTTGATGTCTTATATTTTATTCTGTAGTCAAGACGCCGTTCTATTGGTCAAATTCATTATAGTTCAGTAAAGGCTCCACGTGATTGGTCGAATTTAGTTTAGTTGTCTAAACAGTTGTAAAATGTTGAGTTGGGAGCTCCATAGTAAAAAGTATGTGATTTTTGTTTGGTGTACGAAGTCTTAATTAACTCAAACATTAAAGTCGACGAGTATAAAAAAAGTACTTAAGGTAGTTTCCTTTAAATACAAAAAGTCTTTTGACATTTGCAGGCTAGCGGCGTGATATTTTGAGAAACTTTATGTATACACCTTTTATAAATTGACTTTTCATTTGCGCGAATTTCCCCCTTTCCTAGAATAAACTTATATAAACTAGAATACTTGGTGAAAACGATTTCTCTCAAATGGAAAGGAAAGGGAGACTATTGCGCAAATGGAAAGCCAATTTATGAAAGCTTGTGACATAAGTTTCTTAAAATATCACGCCATTAGCCTGCGAATGTCAAAAGACGTTTTATATGGAAAGCGAACCTTAACTAAATTTACATGTAAGTATATGTTTTGTATTATTTATTTATATATTTAGGTATTCTAACCGACTGTCAAATATTGCAACATCCTGCCGAAATACAATTTTGGAATGCCGAACAATATTGCGAATTGAAAAAGATATATTTTTTTGAATACGAATGACGCCCTGTCAGCAACTTGGTTATATAACTGTTGAACCTCACGAAGTTTCTCAAGACCCAGTAATTTAACAACGTGCATGGAAATTGAATGCTCCTATAAATAAGCAAAGTAAATTCCTTTCACAAGTGTTCATCCTATCATTTGTATAAAAGCATGTACTCACTGGATACTATATCTCCATCGCCCAACTCCGATTTGACTGGACCATCATCCTCTGAAAAAAAAAACTCATTAAGTTTTTTTTTACGATAAATCTAATCACCGAATCATGTGTGTGAAGAAAGCAAAATTTTAACACATGTGCGAGTCATGTGATGGTACCGTACTTGCACGATATGAGTGAATGAGTGGAATTTGCTTACTATGTAAACATACCGCCATATTGAAATTGTCTTTTAATATGGCGGTTTGTTTAAATAGTTAGCAAATTCTATTGACGGCCACTTTACAAACATATACAAGGAAAGATAAAATAAAAAAATAAAAAGAAGTTTATTGCCACATTTGAATTTTAAATAAAAAGTATAAAAACTAATAATAATAATAATAAGACTTAAACATAACTTAATAAAAAAACAAGGAATACAAAAAACAAACAAAAGGGCAATGGGTACCCGTCTCAGCCATTTGCTGGATATGTAGGTATACTTAATACCCCGCGCTGATTTTCAGACGTCCTTTTTCTATTCCTACAGGTCAGGATAAATGACATATGTATAAATATTAATGTCGGCTGTAAACACTCGTTGCGTCATTTAAAAAGCGGAACAACCCTTTGACTCGGCCGCAAAAACCGACACGCGACCGAGGCGTACCGAGGCGAGCCCCGAGCGGGCGGGACAAGGCGAGAGCATCATGTGCACACTCGCTCTTGGTCTGTCTCGGGGTGTCGCGACGAGTGTGTACAGCCCGCATAATTAGTAAGTTTTATTCTATTTTTGACAATTTTAAATTGAATTGTTCAAATGACGCAACGAGTGTGTGCATGGTGTGCGCTCGTCGAGAGCTTCTCGCCTGAGACTCGGCGAGAAGCTCTCGACGAGTGTGTGCAGCCGGCATTACATAAATATTTGATCTTTTTAATAAAAATGTCTTACTATTTATAACTTAGCAATATGTGGCTACAGGTACATTAGGCACTACAGAGGCCGGGAAAATAGGGATTGTCGGCAGTTACAAGGCGGGCAATCCCTTTTCACGGGGAGGTACCTACGGTGCTTTTCTCAAGCACGCAATTATATTAAAAAAACGCCTCCAAAAATTATAAGGCGCACAACACAACGTCAATAATTCATAGCATGTTTTAGTAAAAATATTTTTACGGTGGCGGGGTGCCCCTTAACATTATTTTTAGTGTCTTATTAGCGTCTTAAGAAGAGAGTCTTTGACCATCACACATGTCACAAAAACATGGTTGGTTACTATGGAAAGTCAGCAGCAAAAGTAGGTACGCAAAATAACACGCTCAAAATGATCTAGACAGTCCTTATCCTCTTGAAATTAGAGTCGTGTGTAGGTTATTTTGAGCACTTGACCCGCTTAGCTACTTTTGCTGCTGACTGGACCTCGTAAGAAGACTCAAAGTCACCCAAAGGGCAATGGAGGGGGCTATGCTGGGAGTTTCTCTGCGTGATTGCATCAGAAATGAGGCTATCCACAGAAAAACCAAGGTAATTAGCTATCAAACAAAAAAGGTACTTACGTATCATGACCTCCTCAACATTGGGGTCCTCCTCAACTAGCTCCACCTTTATTAAAGAAGGCTTTTTATCTGAAACAATATGATACAAATGTTATTAATGTCTACTCTGAAAATTCTTTGAAAAAGTGTTTTTCATCGAACAGGGTTGTTTTCTCTAAATCTATTATTACTTCAAAAGAAAGACGACAAAAAATATGCCTAATGATGAAAATCCTACCCAAACAACAAAAAATAAACGCACCGTAAAACGCAGAAAAACGTATGAAGAATACGTGACGCATACGACACGTCAACGCGTATACGCAGCGTTAAGCACCGGTGTGGTCGCTCCCTTAATATAGCTTGAGAGAGAGAAAACGCTTGAGACCCGTGACGTCACGTAAATGGTTGCACATCAACATGTGCGGCACGGGCGAGGCAGCATGCTCGCGGCGAGCCGACATTGCGCGTCGTTCAAAATGGCGTCGGACACGATTAATTACAGCTGATTGATTTCGGGTCACACAACACCCTTTTCTTTTCATGTATTCGTATCAATAATTGTTCCAAATTCAATAAAAAAGAAGTGAGTTGTGTCGGAGATACAACCGTTAATTAAGTGGATACTTCTTTGTTGGCTATGGAACCCTAATAAAAAAAACCGGCCAAGCTTGCTATTACAGTGTACCCGTAAAACATATATCTGAATTAATTCACTAAAATCTGTGTAAATCCAGATAAATCGGTATATATAGCAACATTAACTGACGTAGCTCATTTGACTCGCGATACATTAAAAATGGCGGTCATTTCAGCATTATTTTCATGTCCGCCACATAAACAAAATAACATTTTGTGATTAACAACTAATGGCAAATAATGAAGGATTAAAACATGTAACAAAAAATTATTTGAAATCAGATTAGGCTTCTCTACAAAAAGTTATTCCCGAAGTCACGTGATACATTTCGAACTGTACCCCTATACAAGAACGCGAGCAAAGAAGTATCCACTTCAAAACGATATACACACGCAGGGCTCAGCCAGTTGCTCAAATTCGTACGCGCCTCGCGCGCAAACAAGTTGCATCTTGACGCTCTGCCGCGGCACGCTCGGGTACACGTACAAATTACGCGAGCCACGCACACTGAGACACCTTTGAGCACGGTTAACAGACTGACCCTGGGCGGCGCGCCGCGCGCGAGCGCGTACGAATTAGAGCAAAATAGGTGAACCGGGCGTGCCTCAACCCATGACTGCTCAAATTCGTATGCAGCTTTATATTGGTACGTACCTATAGATAACATTGGTAACAATTTTATAATAGCTCATTTACCTTTCGGGCTGTTCGGTTGCTTGCTTGCTGCGGAATGCTTTGCCGTTGCATATAAGGTGTGCAAAATCTCTTCCTATTTTCAAAAATCTCTTGAAACAATATTACCTGTCTCTCCCTTAAGTTGCCTTCTATGTATTGTATGTATGTATCTCTGTATGATTGTATATATGTCTGCGTATTTTTTTAATTTATTAGGTATGTATTTTAATGTGTCCTGTTTAGTAATATTTTAAAGTTTCCTGTTTACTAATATTTGAAAGAATGATGTGTTAGTATGCTCTTCTTGATGAGTTCCTGCACTACCTGTTTAAAATTCTAATTTAAATGGTTCCTACTATACAAAGGTTGTCTGGAAGAGATCGCTTTAAAGCGATAAGACCGCCTGTTGTTACCATTATATATTAAGCAATTTTTTTTTTTGTAAGATGTTTCTCTCCTGTTGTGGTACAATAAAGACTATTTATTATTATTATTATTGGTTCACCGAAACATACTGGATAAAATCATTTTTTTTTTTAATTATTATCAATATAATAGCACCTGGTAACTGATTAAAAAAAACATATCAATAATTTAAAAAAAATACAAAAAAATGAAGTTAAAATAAGCAATAAGATTATATAAAAAAATGCGAAAATCCTAGACAATTGAAATAAATATATTAAGCAGGTTATAGTAATACTTAATACACTTTTACTGGTACAGTCAAGTGTAAAAATATGGATGCATACAACTTAGTCATAAATATCACTCAGCCCCCATCACTATGTCAGTAGATTAAGGTTTTGGTACAGATTTATGACAGGATTAAATTGATAAACATTTTTCACTTGACTGTACTAGCAATAAAAAAAGCTTACCCTTTTCTTGTAAAGCTTTCTCCAGCAGTGCTTTAAGCTCCACCTGGCTCTGCTGCACCTGTATCTTGAATTCAGTTGCGTCCCGCAGCCGGGCCACGCACACCTCGCAGATACCGCACTCATCATTCCCCACGTTCAGCTGAAATAGTACCGAATTGAATATTTAAAATGGTTCATCTCATGGGTGGACCTTGTAGCGGTGTTCATATAAAATTAACTGTTGAATTTGTATCATAAGAAAAAAAAAAGGTATATGGACAAAAGATATCGTCCATTTGTTTTTTATTCACACAGATATAGCGAATCAATGACGAGATAGCGAATAGCGAATTTTCGAGGTTCAATCTCAGTGGCAGGAAATCTTGTGCGTTGAAATCTCGGTCATGATCTCGACTGAAATAATCGAGATTTCGAACGAGATTTCAGTACGCAAAGCAGGTTAATGTCGGACAGCCCTTGGCAAGTACTAAATGCTTCAAAAGAAATTGTGTAATATTAGTGCCTGTGTGCACATATTTTACTCCGGTGTACAAGTCAACAAAAAATGATTGTGCAGAGATTCCATAGATGTGTTTTATCGCATCCGGACTATCTTGCCCATATTAAAGCTAATACTATAATATGGACTGTATAAAAACGAGTAAAATACCGTGCTAACTTTTGTTGCTATAATGATAATAATTTTTATTTTACAAAGTAGGCAATATTGAACAAAAGCTATGTTTTGATATTGATTGATTGTATTCGATATTGTCGAGATTTTTCGAATTCTCGTCGATTTGGCTGACGAGATCTCGATTCCTTAATGCATTGAAGGATAGACGCCTATAGGCGTAATTCTATTGTGTCTGGAATAGTGTCCATCAAAGTGTTAATCTCCACATCAGAATTTTAACGTGAGATCTCGAATTCCCAATCTCGGTTCGAAATTGCATTCCCTACACAGATAGAGACAGATATGCCCAAGGCAACATAAAAGTGACAGACAACATCCCAGATTGGAGGATGGCATTGTAAGGATAGCGGGTGCAACTTGGATCAGAAAAGCATATGATCCCAAATGGAGCGAGCAAGGGAGTAGGCATAAAGGAGAGGGCAAAGGCACAAAAGATCCCACTGTGTCGAAGTGTATTCAAAAGGGCCCTTACTTAGACAAGATAATATAAGATAAGGGGAGGCCTATGCTGTAAAGCATGACCGTTTCCACTGGACAGGTGGACTAGTGTGGGACTACAGCTATGATTAATAAATAAGGTTGTTATAATAATAATACGAGGGCAAAAATCCCCTCGCCTTCTGTCGTTCGGCCGCACAAAACCACCGTCCACATAGGCTGAGCCGGTCGCGGCTCGGGCAAACCGTGACTGTATATTTTAATAAATATTTCATTTCACTTCAAATGGATACAGAAGATTAGCATTATACATATAAATATAATTTTGGTTGAATGTATTATTATTGTAATGGTCAATTTATTCAATTCAATTCAGACGACAGGGTGATGGGGGTCTGAGGCTTTAGCCTTCATAAAGGAGGTGGGGCGTCGAATTAAAGACAGAGGTTCCGATGCTCGCGCGGGTTCGTACCTGGTGCAAAGATTGTCAATCGCCATCCAACGAGGTAACGCGGCCAGCGTGATGGGCACCTTTGCACCGGGTACAACTCGCGGGGGCTTGTTTGATTAGACTTAGGCTAGGAATGTTATGTGCATGTTTTTGTTTTTGTATGTGTGTTTTTTTTAATGTTGTTTGTGTGATTCTTGTTATTTTGTGTTTTCTATTTATATTTTTTATGATTAAAATGCTTTATCTCCCTACATTAAATAAAATATTTTAATTAAAAAAAAAAAAACAATTCATGTATTTGTTGCATCTCGTATTACAAGATTGCAAGTTACATATTACAGTGCAACATGGGCCCTTCTAGGGTCAAGCAACAGGTATTATAAACTAAACCTAAAATGGTTAGTAATTATTAAATTAACATTTGGCTATGATATTAAAAGGTACATTTTTGGATTAATTTAATGAGTCTAAATCTTCCATAAATTCCTTAATAGTATGAAAGCATTTAGATATTTTAAAAAATCTTTCGTTTTGTGTGTAAATCATTCAAAATATGATTTTATTTTTATAGTATTCAAACATTGTATTTAGGGAATGATGCTGAAACAGGGCTAACAAATAGCCGTGTCTACACCGAACGAGCGGCTCGCCCGAACACCGTTCGCCCAAACGTGCTCGCCCGGTGTGCACGTGATTCGGGCAAACGATGGCTCGCCCGAGCCGTTCGGGCGAGCCCCCGAATGCTTGCCCGAACGGTTTGCCCGAGCCGCGACCAGCTCAGCCTATGAGGACGGTGGTTTTGTGCGGCCGAACGACAGAAGGCGAGAGGATTTTTGCCCTCGTATTATTATTCTAATTTGTACTTTATTGTTAACACTATAAGGTCGTAACACATTTTTCGTAAATGCAAATTCCATTTTGTTTTATCACACTTTTATATTTTGCTGTTAGCCGATTCGACTTCATTCAAAACTGAACGCTATTCGTAAGAGTATAAAGCCGTTAAACACTTTTTGCAATTGCATATTCTGCAAATAAAGTCATTTTGTTCACGCGTCCTTTACCGTTATGCTATTGAGCAAATTCGAATAGTTCGAATTTGGACGTTATTCCTAAAGAGATAAAGCTTTGAAAAATATTTGACAATGGCAAAAACAAATTGGTATTTTATTTCTTCCAGCTTCATCAATTTTGCTGAGTTAAGTTGAACTATAGCGTACTACTAATAAGGTTGTTATTTGATATATTGGCACGCAGGGGGAGAGAGGTTGCAAAATTATAATTATTCATGTTTTCAATTCTGGGGCACTCCCAGAGTGCACTCTGGGAGTGCCCCAGAATTGAAAACAAACCCAGTCTTTTTTTTATCAAGGTAACTTATTAAATTTCATTCGAAGTTGCTGCATTGGAAAAGGTCAAAACTAGCTTGACCCCTGTTGAGGCGGATTTGGGAATTGCGTAACTGAGTTCGACACGCATGGGTTTGTTTGTCAGCTGGAAGGATTGGTAGATTGAGTAGTACCTACCTAGTAGGAATTTCAATAGGTAGGCGTCTTCGCTCTGATCATAACACAATTGATCAAATAATGTTATCCCGGCCTCTTTTCAGTTCTCAAAAATTTTGCACATCCACATTTTGCGGCTTTTTTTTAAATACATGTCTTCCGATTTCGAATTCGAACAAGCAAAAGCAAAATTAACGTTGTCGCAGCGACAGCTGTGCGCACGTGCGGCTTCATCGTGATCGTGAGCTCAACTATCGGTAGGTAGATTCGCCCGAGCCAGACGGGCGTTCGGGCGAGCCGCGCGCGTTTGCCCGAACGCCCGTCCACACCGACCGAGCGCTTGCGGCCGACCCTTTTGACGGCTCGCCCGAGCCTTCTGATGGCTCGCCCGAACCGTTAGGGTGAGCATTTTTGATGGCTCGGGCGAGCCGCTCGGCCGGTGTGGACACGGCTAATTGGTATAGATTCAAAACAAAGCTGCCAGAAAATAGTAAGCTTTGATAAAGGAGCCTTTAAGGCTGGTTCACATTGTATTAAGTTGTCAAGTCATTAATTTTAAGCGATTTATTACTAAAATTGTTTGTTTACATGCATTTAGTCACTTAATATTAAGTTAAAATTTAGTTAATTACTTAACAACTTAATACGTGTAAATCGAGCATTAGACAGAATTATCCTCCCAAGCCTAGTTTTTTTTTTACAGCATGCTGCATGGCAAATATTGCGCGTGAAATGCGCGTCAAAGGAGAAACATTGCAACCCATTAAATTACTACTTAAGTGTTTTCTAGCGCGGCTTGACATACACTGGCCATAACGGGACGCCTATTAAAGGTTATGGGCGTAGGTACTAATCTATGTAAACGAATAACCCCTGATCTTCAAACGTAGACAAATCTTGACCCAATCAGGGCAAAGCTTCTTCAATTGAATACGCATTTCAACACAAATGCCTTCTCTAAGCTTCTGTGATTCAGATACAAGTGAGACGTATGTTAGTTAGGTACTTAACTATCTTAACGACAGAATGGGGTCAATGTGAAAGCGATTAGTTTCGTTTTGCTTCGATTCATTTAGAAATACGAAAAAATATATATTTACATGTATATTGAAGCATTCTTTAAGCATGTCCCAGTAATTCTCCGTTTTGCCGACATTTTCGTATAGCGTCTTGAGACCCTTGTCTGGGGGGCGCCTCAGGCAACAGCGACACGAGTGCAGCGCTTCCATTGCCTTAACTGCCGCGGCATCAGCCATAATGCCAATTACTTCACATAACACAGATTCTAAATAGCGACTAAAAACTTGAATTTTCAATCGGTAAGTCTACGTAGCCCTAAATTCTCGATTTTCCAGCAAGTTTCTGCTTTTTGTGGATGACAGCATGAAATGGCGTCGGTTGCGAGGAGCGTTCCAAATTCTAGAAATATTAACTCAAACTAGTTAGATCACATCACAGACCGGTTTTGCAGAAATGTTCGGATTAGTGCTGGACGCTAGATAATGAATAGCCAACTTTTTTTTTTTTTTTTAAGTATGGCTTTTACCCCTTGCTGTTTTAGCAAGGTGGATTTGCCAATATCAGTTTTTCAACTTGGCAATTAAAAACCGGGTTTGACTAGAAGAGGTACATCCCTGCGTATATATAAAAAAAAGAAACGTCAAGTCACGATTTGAAACGTTCGAATACTGTCCAATATAAGCACAAGGAATAAATCCTATAACGATTCGTATGCTTTCAAAAGACAAAGAAATAAAATAAATATAGTTTAAAATTATATTTTAAATAAAAAAAAATATATTTATAGTGAAAAGCCCTAATATATTAATAGTTCCGTTCCATTGGTTCGATGCTGTCGTAGAATTC
This sequence comes from Epinotia bilunana, assembly GCA_947049275.1. Lineage (NCBI taxonomy): Eukaryota > Metazoa > Arthropoda > Insecta > Lepidoptera > Tortricidae > Epinotia > Epinotia bilunana. The sequence goes on along the minus strand of OX346276.1, from coordinate 5,573,429 downwards.
GAACGCTCTCTGCCAAAATTTGGCAGCAAAATGCCGAATTCTCATATTTTTATTTAAACTTGTCCTATTGTAAATTAAAGTGGAAAATGGACGCTTTGCAATCGTGTCGCTGCTGCCTACGGCGCCCTCCGGACAAGGGCCTTTCAACCATGTACACACATCTTGGCAAAAGAGAGATATATTCGGACATGCTCAATGACTGCTTCAACCTACATGTAAATAATAACTTTTTGTTTTGGCCTGTTTACCTACTGAGTGGAAGCCAAAACTAGTCAAAATTTGTTACGATTGTTTTACTTTCAGCTAATTAAAGATGGTGACGAGTGCGGCATCTGCGAGGTGTGCGTGGGGCGGCTGCGGGACGCGAGCGATTTCAAGCTGCAAGTGCAGCGCAGCCAGGCGGAGCTGCAGTGGTTGCAGGGAGCTGTGCTCGTTAAAGGTTAGGTATTGATTAGATACTATATGGTATGTATGTATGTATGTACCTATGTAAGCACTTTATTGTACACAATAACAGGTTAAATATCTATTGTGTGACAATACATGTCACACAATAGATCAAAGTACAGAGGCGAACTTATCCCTATAAATAAGGGATCTCTTCTAGCTAACCTTTAAGCAATTGAGAGAAAGGTAGGTAGACCGAGATAGGCAAACTTATACTGTGTACAAAAACACAGAGAAAATTAAAACAAAACCTAATAGGTATTAATTCTAGACAAATAAAAACATGCCAATAAATATATAAATACACAGTATAAAATATAGTACACACTATCATAAATAATATATATCGCAAATATACAATAAATAAATAAATACTATATTCAACCAATTCACAAGTCATTGGAAAGACACAACTTCTTCAAATTCATCTTAAGTGACGCAACAGACCGCAACAAAGGCAACTCATTCCACAACTTAACAGCGCGCGCGGTAAAAGTTCTGGAGTATGTTCGCGTCTTTCTAGACGGTACAGCAAGAGTAAGGTTAGCACTCGACCGCAAGCGGTGGCCACTGCCCGTCTGCCATATAGTTAAACCGCTCAGAAAGATAGGGAGGGGAAGTAGGGCTGAACAGTGTGTTGAAAAGTAATGACAGGATATGCACGTCCCATCACGTCATGCAGGATATGGTTATTCTAATATTCTTTTAAGTTAATGAATTTAATAAATTTCTAGTAAATGGGTACTTTCCTCATGTTAAAATGTTGGCCAAGAGCTAATTTAAAGGTACCAATAGAATCCTAACACTAATAAAAATATAATTGTAAAGTTGCACAACCAAAACAGCAATTTACGTGAGTTGCACAACCCCATGATAACCTAAAACTTAAAATACACACCTGCTTTCCTACTGATAATTTACTCTGTAACTTTATGGACATTGAGAGGGTCAGTTCCACTAAATACCTAGGTGTAATCTTAGATCAGCGCCTCTCATGGCATCCCCACATTGAATATGTAAATTGTAGAATCAGAAAACTTATATGGATTTTTAAAATACTTAGACATATAACTGGCAAGACTCTCCTTAGTCAACTTTATGTTACCTTAGCGCAATCCATCATGAGCTATTGTATTACTGTATGGGGTGGAGCAACTAAATCTACATTTCTGGAAGTTGAAAGAGGGCAACGATGTCTACTGAAGGTGATGCATCTCCGGCCATACAGATTTCCCACGAATGAGCTGTATCAACTATGTAATCAACTAACAATGAGGATGCTGTACATATATCCTCTGCGCTATACTAAAACTACATAAAACAGTAAATTATGTTATGACCCAGTACTACTTTCTGTAATTTACTTTAAAAACAAAGTTTTAACCGACTTCAATTTAGTACTCCGCCAAGCCACGAGAACATTTCCACATTTCTTTTCCAATTTACCACATGAACTGATTTCCGAGAGCAAATGAGAAAATGATAGGAATGATAAATGATTATTAGAGAAAAAAACTCAATCGCTGTATGTGGGCCGATAATATTTGAAAACTTCCGTCGATTCCACAAGGATCACCTTTGGCACTTCATTAGTTGCTATTTCAACGGAATCTTGTCAGAATCTGTGATATACTTTTGTACTTTTATGTACATAATTGAGGAATTCCATAAGTCATCTGTGGTCTTCATCATCAATTCCACTCGACCAAATTTTTGATTTCCGGGTGTAAATACACGAGTTATAATAGAAAATACCAAAATCACTACACGCGTGCCTAATATGATTGAGGAGTTCCCTCAATTCCTCATGGTTCCCATCATCCAAGCATAAAGTAAATATAACATAGAGTAACTATCCCATACTGCGGTCGAATATTTCTGAAGAACGTCAAGAGATGTCGCTTGGAGCACCACTGACGGATATTAATATTTTACGTTATACGAAATCTCAAATATTATCATTAATAGATATTCATTTTCACTTATCAACTCAAAAAAAAAAACAACCAGACACAGGCCTTAATAGATCGTAAATCGATTCAAAATAATTTATAACATCCTTTATTTGTGCGCACAGAACACCTCCACTAGACTAGAAGCCTAATGTTTGTAATTTTGTTCCCGACGCGAGTCACCAAAGCATGAGGAAGAGGTGAGGGGAAGGGCGGGTGCTAACAGCGTTGCGATTGGGCAATGCGCTCGCGCGCGGAATGCGTAGTGATGGGACATGTTCACGTACAAGCATCCTAATTTTTTAGGTACATTTTAAAGTAAAGTAAGTAACTACTTACTATACTTTTATCTTTAAGTTAAGGTAAAGTATAGATAGTTTTGTTACCATTTTAATACACAGTAAGTTAGGAATCCTAACTGGTACCGTAATTTTTTGCTGATAAATCATGGTAGGTACTTACTGTACATATTAAAATGGTAATTAAACTATCTATACTTAAAAGTGTGCTAAAAAAATACTGACCATTTAGTATTTTTGGTTCTAAAGATTAAACTACAAATACTTCAGTATTTTTTATGGAAAGTTTCGGAGCAGTTTAATAATAAGTAGTCTCATTATTCCTTTAAAAGTTGTATTTATTGTTCTCATTTTAAAATAAAACAAACAAAACACGAAAAAGGCATTCGGCTATTTAGGATGGTGACGTATCTCACACCAACTCCGAGTTCCCTCGCACTTTCTCGAAGTTCATCATCAGGCCCATTTTGTGGCACTGGACCCAACTGCTCACTGAGAGGATTCTAAGAAACCCGCACAACGTATATCTATCTCACACCAACTCCGAGTTCCCTCGCACTTTCTTGAAATTCATCATCAAGCCCATTTTGTGACACTGTGCCCAACTGCTCACTGAGAGGATTCTTAGAAGCCCGCACAACGTATATCTATCTCACACCAACTCCGAGTTCCCTCGCACTTTCTCGAAGTTCATCATCAGGCCCGTCTTGTGACACTGGGCCCAACTGCTCACTGAGAGGATTCTTAGAAGCCCGCACAACGTATATCTAACTCACACCAACTCCGAGTTCCCTCGCACTTTCTCGAAGTCCATCATCAGGCCCATCTTGTGACACTGGACACAACTGCTCACTGAGAGGATTCTAAGAAGCCCGCACAACGTATATCTATCTCACACCAACACCGAGTTCCCTCGCACTTTCTCGAAGTTCATCATCAGGCCCATCTTGTGACATTGGACCCAACTGCTCACTGAGAGGATTCTAAGAAGCCCGCACAACGTATATCTATCTCACACCAACTCCGAGTTCCCTTGCACTTTCTCGAAGTCCATCATCAGGCCCATCTTGTGACACTGGACACAACTGCTCACTGAGAGGATTCTTAGAAGCCCGCACAACGTATATCTAACTCACACCAACTCCGAGTTCCCTCGCACTTTCTCGAAGTCCATCATCAGGCCCATCTTGTGACACTGGACACAACTGCTCACTGAGAGGATTCTAAGAAGCCCGCACAACGTATATCTATCTCACACCAACATCGAGTTCCCTCGCACTTTCTCGAAGTTCATCATCAGGCCCATCTTGTGACATTGGACCCAACTGCTCACTGAGAGGATTCTAAGAAGCCCGCACAACGTATATCTATCTCACACCAACTCCGAGTTCCCTTGCACTTTCTCGAAGTTCATCATCAGGCTCATCTTGTGGCACTGGACCCAACTGCTCACCGAGAGGATTCTAAGAAGTTACTAAAACAGTAAAGTAACTACTACTACTAGTACTACTAATACTTATTATATATTACACTATTTACTTTAAATAACGAACAATAAATAAAACTAAATTTAAGTTCTAATCTACAGAATAACTACTCAAACCAAAATCAACGAGAAATCTGTATTTATGTTACATTTCTTCAAACCGGTTGGAACGAAAGCACGTGGTTTGTCGATTGACCATCATAGCATCATCGGGACATCACTAGTCGTGACGTGTTTTCGTAAGAAAGGAATAGCATATTGCATTTTCAAAGTGATGAAAAGTGACAGACATAGTGTGTCTGTACCTCAGTATTCGCACCGGCCAGTATAAAATGGCCTCCGCTGGCTATAAATATTTTCAATGAAATATTGAATTTGACTCAACTGTGGAATGAAATTCCATCTTTTTTGTAATTAGAAGTCTGACGACTTTCCGCACCACCTCACACTACAAAAGCCCACAATTAGCCCCGAAAATCCTATTATTTTGTTTTTTTTTTGTGAGAGTCATGCACACTCCGCACAGGTCGTTAACATGGACGCAACTGAACGGAAAGGCGGGCGACCGCGGATTAAATAAGCGCAACAACACCAACGCTTGGTGACTCGAGTCGCGAACAAACTGAGAAACATTAGGCTTCTAGTGGAGGTGTTCTATGTTTGTGCGCCATCTAGTGAACGGCTTGACCTTTATTACTGCTTAGCTTGTAAGTGGACAAAGTATACATGCGCAGGATTCTAGCATTATAAGTGTCCATAGATGGTGCTGTTTTAAACCTGATATATTTACTAAACCTAAACGCATTGTTGTTACGAAAATATATAAATAAGTTTCTGTCAAAAATTTAATTTTTGGTACAAGCTTTTATTGCCGACTGTACTTTTCTGTATACCATCATCAACTGCTCATTGAGACGATTCTAACGAGCCCCAACTCGATGGGGTTATATGGTTTTATTACGGAGTTCCTATGGCCACCTTCTGTCTATCATCAGATCAGCTCGATGGTACCATAATATTGAATGTTATCCAAACTATAGTTATACCCAAAATTTCAGCTCAATCGGTCACCGGGAAGTGGGTCAAATTTAACTTGCAAGATTTGACGGACAACTTACTTACATACATACTTTTATACTTACATACGAAAGAAGTCAAGTTACTATAAAACTTGTAAAAAGACCTATCGGTTTTTGCACTCCGGGAGTGCCGGCAGAAGTGAAAACTTGAATAATTTTAATTTAGCAAAAAAAATCCCTTCCGCCCCCCTCTCTCCCCCTGCGTGCCAATATATCTAATAACAAACTTATTAGTAGTACGCTATAGTTCAACTTAACTTAACTCGGCAAAATTGATGAAGGAGACGAAGAAATAAAATACCAATTTGTTTTTGTCATTGCCAAATATTTTTCAAAGCTTTATCTCTTTAGGAATAACGTCCAAATTCGAACTATTCGAATTTGCTCAATAGCAAAGCGGTAAAGGACGCGCGGACAAAATTACAAATTTATTTGCTGAATATGCAATTGCAAAGTGTTTAACGGCTTTATATTCTTACGAATAGCGTTCAGTTTTGAATGAATCAGCTAACAGCAATATATAAAAGTTTGATAAAACAAAATGGAATTTGCATTTACGGAAAATGTGTTACGACCTTATACTGTTAACAATAAAGTACAAATTAGAACTATGTGCCCCTAGTCAAACCCCCGTTTTCCCCGCCGACCCCAGCCTCGTCCCCAATCTCTCGCCATCCTCCTACGGTCACGTGGCCTCTTACGCATCTGATGTCACAAATATCTGTCGCGAGTTTAACAATTTTTCCCCATCCCAAAAAGTGCTCAGCGCCGCTAAAGAAGTTTTCACTTCAAAAAGAAAACATACATACGTACATACATACATACATTCACGCCTTTATTCCCAAAAGGGGTAGGCAGAGCACATGAAACTTATGTTCCAGCGCCACTTCTAGCATAAATGTGGGTATAAAAAAGATCGACAAAATGTGATATTGCAGTGATAGGTTGCTAGCCCATCGCCCACAACACACTTCAACCCTGCTCCCTTAGTCGACTTTTACGACACCCACGGGAAGAAAAACGAAAACGTACGTAGAGTTTTTAAATAAGATGAAGTAAAAACTAGTGCCTATGCCAAATCTTGGGATTAGGTGTCAAAGCGGACCCCTGGCTCCTTTAGGGGCACACCCGGGAATATCGCTAGGAGGATTGTGATTCGACTGATGAGTTTAGTAGATAATTATTAGAATAGGTAACCTAGTCCCTAAAACATCAGAATACTACAGTAAGTAAAAAATATAACATACATTTATTCGGGACCTATACGTAAAACTGTTTCTATTTTACAACTTATTTGAATATTCTTTCTTTACATAGGTATCTAGTACCATAGATAAAGAATAATACCTATAATATGTACCTACTGCCATTCACATTTGAGTATGTAGCAATTTATGATTCAAATTGCCAATAAGTACCTAAAATTATCGAAGTGCTTACGACGCGCGACGTTGTCAGCTCGCGCTGGCAGCGCCGTAGTTCGATCTGGCAACGTCGCCAACTGTATACTAATTTCCAATTTATTTTATTATTTTTAACATCTCTGCATAACGTTCCATTTAGACATCTTATATATTACAACAAATGAATTACTGCGTGTTACAAATATTTTACATTAAATTAAAATAAACATAGTGACTGCAATCTCTTAAATTATTAATAAATAATGGAGCATAATTATTTATTTCTTATCACTTCGCACTCGTCTTTGAAACTGTATAATAGTAAAGAGAACTACGTACAACGAAACGATTCAGTGCAGACGAAACACAGATTACAGAGACGAAATGAGAAAATGTTGCTACAAAATTATTCCTTTAAATTGTAGGTAAACAGAATAAACTTTGTCCATTTGTAAAATGCGAAAAAAATGATTTAGTATGAGTTTATTGTCTCAATTAAAAATACAAATAAAGATAACCTGCGGTATGATATTTTTTTATAAAAGCGTAGTGAAAATATACGTGTAATTACATGGGCAAAGTCAAAACGTCAGAAGTATATGGAAAGATAGAGACTTAACTGGCCACACTGAAACTAAAGACAATAGGTATCAACTCTACCACGAACATATTGTTAATGTTATTCTTTTAAAATTTGACCTCCGCTTATTTGAATGGACCTACGATTTGATTTAGAAACGGATTTGATTGCAAGTGATTTACATACGACCACTTGGACTTCTACCGGACTGATTTGATATTATTGCATTTACCAAAATGACACATCGGTGCCAATTCATAAACTGTCACACATTGTTTCGTTTTCCAGTTAGTGATAAAAATCGCCTACGGATCTGGATTATCAATTCAGGTAAGCTCTACTTTATTTATAATAAATAAAATTATACAACTAAGCACATACATACTTGGTGACGTCGGGCATGCGTCAGTCAACTTGACTTTTTATCAATGTTCCAAAACATCGTTTTGTACTTCAGTTTTTTATCGCGTTACTTACGTTAAAATAAGTTTATATCTCGCTCCAAACTGATTAGTGTCCTTATTAATCCTTCATTTCATGTTTGCACTGTACCTAATGGTAATGATAAACTAGTTAGGAGTTTGCTTGTTGGCATTTTATTTTGTATCTTTTGAATTTACTTATTCGCAGTGTGATTGCCAATTCGTGAAAATATCTAACCGGAAATGATGGCTGAAGTACTTGGTTTAGCTTGAGATTTCACTACTTTTCAGGCCGGAAGGCTTGGCAGGTTTTTTTACAAGAAATGTACTTGATGGAAATTAATAATATCTAAGTATTTAGTTTTATGACGACTGCTTTAGCCTAGTTGGTAATGACCCTGCCTATGAAGCAAGAGGTCCTGGGGTCGAATCCCTGTAAGGGATTTTTTTTGTGTGATGGGCACAAATATTTGTTTCTGAGTCTTGGATGTTTTCTATGTATTTATACCTATTGGAACTATATATATCGTCGTCTAGTACCCATAATACAAGCCTTATTGAGCTTACAATGGGACTAGTTCAACTTGTTTAAGATTGCCCCTTAATATATATTTTATTTTATTTATTTTTAATTTCAGGCAACATCAATCTCACATCTTTGACACCTGATCAGTTAAAGTACTGCTATCTTTGTGAAGTGCATTTTGAATCCTGCTATGAGTCACAATGATAACCAGAGAAGGTTGACGGGACAGCTATTACTAGACACTATCACTGTGAAGATAAATCAATTGATGTTATTAGCTCTGTGTCTGAGCACCCAATGCAAGGTATGTCTTGATTTTTTATTGTTCAAATAGTATTTTCTTAAAAACATGATGACAATTTTTCTGAAAAGGGACTCCTTAAGGCACACATGGGAAATGTACAAAAAAATTGTTTATCATTGAAAACAGGATGGCATTGGTATCCGTTCATGTCAAACGAGATAGCTTTAAGAAAATATTGCGTTTGGTGTCGGGTTACAAAAGCACCACACCCTTTCTTCCCGTCGGTGTTGTTGGTCCAAGCAACTTATACTTGAAAATATATACAGGCTGTCCCAGTACCTTAAATATTGTAGATAAGATATTTTACTGAAAGGAGATATTATTGAATATTTTATAGTAAGTAATACTGCACTCAAAGATTTTCATAAAATTGCTTGCTTCGTCTGGGAGTCAATCCGACCATAGAGGAAATATTTATTTATGATCCGGCTAAATCCAACTCCTTTCTTTCAAGCTAAATTGTACTTAGAAGAAATCATTCTTTATTTTTAGCTTACTTATTGGCATCATAAAAGCACGTGGTGTTTTTATATCACATATAAATAAAATAAATAAAAATAAAAAAGCTTTATTAATTCCATTACAGCGTTTTTTACAGTTAGTAAGTAATGAATTATGTATGTAATGTATTGAATTTCTTAGCTAAACACGCAGAACTAAAAAAAAATGCTTATAAGATGTTAGGATTGTTAGGTTAGGTTAGTTAGGTTTCACATATAGCCGGTTTTTATTCGCATACGGCGGCAAGCATATTTGAAAATATTAGCAGTATAATTTAATAATAATATAAACAATAAATCAGCTTATATACGTCCCACTGCTGGGCACAGCCCTCCTCTCAAGGATGAGAGGGAACGGGCAGTAGTGCCCATGCTGGCCCAGTGCGTGTTGGGGACTTCACAAACACCTTTGAATTTCAAATTACTTAAAAAAATGTGTCTCCTCCACACATGAATGACTTAACAAACGTATAGACACTACCTAATCGATCTATCGTATGAGTCCTAATTCTATCAACTCAACGGAAGGGGTAAAGGGGACGATTAACAAAATTTAAGTATGCTCGGATAATATTGTTTAGTTTAATATTTTTATTTTTAAATTTCAGGATCTGGTACTGAAATTACATTCATTGACGTGCGACCTACCGGACAAAGTAAGAAAACCTGACAATGATCCTGAGGAGTGGCCAACTTCAGCACCACAACCCGCATCGCCACAGCCCTCATCACATCATCACGTCCAACTGAGGCTCCTCAAATAAAAAGACATCTGGAAGAAAGCTCCTCTTGCGTGGACGTGGGGGCGGCGGCGTCGAGCAACGCATCCGACAGATCATTTAAACACATTCAAATTGTATTTGTTCAGAGCACGAAGATGTTTTAAAAAAATATATTGTTACTAAAAAAAAATATTTGTAAATCTCACAAAAGAAATCTACAAAATCAGCAAAAAATTAGGCTACTTACTGCAAAGTAAATGAAATAATTTACATATAATACGTGTTATTGAACCCTTACCTTTTACCTTACTTTTCTCAAGGAAATCTGCATTACTCACAGGCAGTAAATAGAAGAAAGTCTCGGATCGCATGTCATGCACGCAAGGGCAAACAAAATGCGATCGGAGGCTTTTTTACTACTGCCTTGCCTGTGGTGTTCGCACCTTTTTTTATAACTGAAGCTTTCAACCTCAATAGTTTTTAAATTTTGTATATTAAGGTACCTTCCTATTGTTCCTTAAGTTTGTTCTATAATCGTCCTCCTACAGTTGTTCCTGGTAATAATAATCTTGAAAAATCCAGGGGAGTCAAAAGCGCGATTCCGATCCTTTACTGAATTGAGTATTCAATGTGCTGTGGTTTTATCGATCGAGGGAGCGAAGCGAACGAAGTTCTACGCTTCAGCTTGAGCCGAAAATCGTACGTATGTCCGGTGTCTGTCCAGCTGTCCGGCTGTTCTCCTCTACAGGTCGCATTCTTAACCGATTCTCGTGAAATTTTGTGAGCAGGTTCGGTTTAGTATATAGTTTTTTCTGTTACTTTTTAGAAATTAAAAAAAAGACAGGTTCGCTAGTTTCTACAGCACATAGAGCCACTAGCACAATAAATCGCATGGCAGCAAATAGACGAATCAAGGGACAGCTTTGAGATTGATAGTACAAATGCACATCATCAAACAAGATGAGTTTTGTTGATAGTGGGGATCCACATAACTCCCCCCTCGGGAGCCCTGGCAAGCTTACCCCCAAGAACACACCACATACCTAAGTAGCAAGTAGTGGAACTTTGGCTGCGGTCTTATGTAAGGTTGCTTATATAGGTACTTTATTTATGGTACATGATGGTACGGTGGAGGTTCTAAGAAAAGGTACGAAAATTGAGCATTTTATTGACTGCTCGCGTGTGCTCTAACAAAACAGAAAAAAATACTATTATTTTACTTTGTGTAAACCTATCTTGCAAAGTGACATCTATTGACTGCGTAAAACAGATTTTTTACAACATCACCTGTTGTAGGTACAGATGTCGTTATTGTATTCGATAATCCGTAAAAGGCAATATTGATATAAACGACATCTTTTGCTGAGAGCAAATGTACATACCAGTTCACTAACGCCCCCTGGTGCTCACAGCAAATAAGGCGGCGGCATTTTAATTATTTATGATCCTAGTGAATTTTTGAAAAAAATGAAACCCACCTGGAAGCATATACTTACAAATAAAATAAAAAAATTACGAATCGGCTCATCAATGACGGAGTTCTGAGGTAACAAACATTGAAAAAAAAAAAAAAAAACCCGAATTGAGAACCTCCTCCCTTTTTTGAAGTCGGTTAAAAAGACGTAAAAACATTGTTGCCCCCCCGACAACTTGTAGATCTGCATTCGCTAGAAGACAGTATCTATCACAATCTGTATACCTATATAATAAGATAAATACTAAACTTCAGATATATTCGTTCCAGTAACTCGTACTCGTATTATATATGCAAGAAAGTTGTAGCGGAATGGCTTAATACGCTCACATATGAGGAAACGGAATATTTATTGTTTCGAATAACATAAAAGTACTTAGGCAAATTGTAAGAATAAGTTGTAGTTATTAGATAATAAGGATCCAAAGGGAATAAAACTAAAATTGTCTATTGTATCAATATAGTTAGTGGTGCTCTTTATAGGTAGTCATGTTATGAATTATGATTATGAAGTAACAAAATGTAAAATGTTATCCACGAATTTCAGGTATAACACACAAACACCCGCACACGCTCACCCATACACACACACACACACACACACACACACACACACACACACACACACACACACACACACACACACACACACACACACACACACACACACACACACACACACACATACAGACGCAGACGCATGCGCGCGCGCGAACGCATGCACGCACACAGAAACACGTACACACGCGTACACCCACGCAGGCTGGTGTTATCACATTCGTGTAGGCCTTTTTCGTCGAAATAGAAAGTAAGAATGTACCTATAGTCCTAAAAATAGAAACTTAATTTGATTTAGCTTATGCATGTAATCATAAATAATTTACTTTATGATGCAATGGAGGAGCCCCAACCTTGTTGTCATCTTGTGACTCGCTTTTATCTCAAATAAAATTTCATTTCAATTTTTTCATAGACACTTACTTAATGCATTAAGTCCTTCATGGAATTGCTACCTTATTTTGTGATTTCAATCTTACTTAAGTATTACATATAGGTACATTCATACACAACATAATCAGCGTAATTTATTTATAAACTCATGCGGAATTACTATTTTGTAGGAGTATGATTTCAATGAAATTTATGCTATTGACAAATGAAACGTTGTTATCAATTACCGAAATCAATCAATGAAAAACCTCTCAAGGATACAAGTGGAATCAATCGATTGTTTTGAATTTATGAAAAGTTTGAAACCATATCTTGTACATTCAAGGTGAGTTTGGTTCTTTCAAAAACCAATTGAACTGTTAATTTTAGATGTCAACAACAATTAACATTCAATGACAATTTATTTCACACTATTTGGCGCGCGAAACTTATCCACACAAAGTTCGTTATTCAAATTGTCACCGGTGTGCAAATTACCGTGTCTACCGTCTACCGGAGGCACGTGTCGGCCGAGCACGCCTCGCTCAGCACGTCTAGCACACGACGGCCGCGACATACTCTCGATTTTTATCGCACTATACCTCTTATTCTAAGTGTTCTAATAAGAGAGAGACGGATAGTGCGAGAAAAATCGAGAGAGCTCGCGCGTCGTCGCGTGCTAGCCGTGCAGGTGTGCGCCCTTAGTGTAGACGTGCTCGGCGAGCCACGCCTCGCCCGGGGCATGCGACCGAGCGTCCGCATGCCTCGGCCGAGCACGCCTCGCCCTAGCGTGCGCGCTCAGTGTAGACGTGCTCGGCGAGCCACGCCTCGCCCGGGGCATGCGACCGAGCATCCGCATGCCTCGGCCGAGCACGCCTCGCCCTAGCGTGCGCGCTCAGTGTAGACGTGCCCCGGCGAGCCACGAGGCCGAGGCGTACGGCCGAGCATGCGTCCGGCTCAGACACGGCTGGTGACATCCGGTCATTGACCCCTTTCGTCACATTGAGTTGGACGCTACACTCCTGGAGGATTTCCTGGAGAATCTAGAAAAGAAAACTACTTGATTTCAAGTCACGATAACCGTCTGAAACAATCGTTTCAGTCTCCGTTGCGGTGTCGCTGACATCTTGTATAACAATATAGAAATAAAATGTCTGTTTGCCATCAGATAGGCTATAAGTTATAACCACATAAATGACGACCTCTTTAGCCTAGTTGGTATATAGTGACGCTGCCTACGAAGCCGGAGGTCCAGGGTTCGGATCCCGGTAAGGGCATTCATTTGTGTGATGAGCATCTTCCTGAGTTATGGATGTTTTCTATGTATTTAAGTATTTATTTATCTATATAGCTATAAGTATGTATATCGTGGTCTAGTACCCAAAGTACAAACTTTGCTTAGTTCTGGACTAGGTCGATTTGTGTAAGATTGTCCCTTTATATTTATTTATTTATCCCTACAGTCTCTACCTACTACTCAAGTCAGTTCACCCGTTCAAGAGCTACAATGCCAGAGACAGACACACATATTTCAGGGACACTTTTTGTTTGGAGCATGCTCCAAAACCGGACTGTGAACAGTAAGCATGTTTTCCATACATGTACTTAGTCGGTCCTTAAGTTCTGTCACAAGGTTTTTGATAGATAAAACTCGGCAATTTTTTTTTTCTTATTCGTATTATACATGATTAAAAAGCTTATTTTATACGAATCAAATTGCAATTCAATACATTTTGTACAATTATCTCAATATGACAAAAAAACCTTGTAACTTGAGACAATTTTGAACCCAAAACACGCTGCAACTGACAAAAATACCACTTACAACAAATTTTATAAAAAAACAGTGTTCCAGATGACCAACGAGGTTTTATTTATTTATTCTGAAACCTCGATTTTAGACCATGCTTAGCAACTAGCATTTGATTTTCTGTTAGCTTTCAATTCCAACTGCTCCCATCGAGAACTCTACGTACTTTTTACGTTTTCAGAAAAACGCGTAAATTTGATCTTGTGGGCAACAAGTACACTACGTAAAATGTGAATATGAAAATTAGTTTTACCCAGACTTACTTATCTCATGCTTCAAAATGGAGGTAACAGGGTTCAGGGAGGGTTGTGACTAAAATCTCACGTAAGTTTGAAAGGTGTTAAGAATCATGGAAAAAAGATAAAGTGAATCACGTCCGTGTTTTTGATTGGCTAAAAACTTGCAAAATCTCAGAAGAAACTAGCATTTGTGTAATATGGCTTTAAGCATTTAAATCCAGTAATCGTTCTTATTTATCAGTATTTAATGAGCTATCAAACCATATATAGGATTAAATAAAAACATCCTTGGTTTTATTTACTATGCGGCAAAACATTTGTGACAGAACTTATCAACCGACTAGGTACTTGCCCTCCGATATCGTTACTGGATCCGACACCGACAGTAGACTTTAGACAGACGTTAGACAGTAGACGCTTCTTGATAATTATCACCAGTATAAGAACCAATGACACTCGAGTTCACTCAACTTTGCATAATCCGAACTGAACTCTTCTTGTAAGGGGAATCCCCACGGCGCGGCACGTCACGTTGACACTTCGTGCGTTCGGATAGACGCAAGTAATACAAAATACAGTTCACTTTCACGAGCGCAATTTTTTGTTATTATCCTTTCGAACCTCGATGACAGGGATGCATGTATACGATCTTCGACTTCCGTTTTTCGTGGTAGCGCCGCAGGCCCTTACAATAAACATGTGAAACTTATGACATCCCTCACAGTAGTTAAAAATAAAAATGGGGTCTCCTAAAAACCTTTTTGGCGGGTTCTGCTGATGATTTATTTTTCTTTGTGTTTCAGATGAAGGATCTGCCGTCAAGTTGGAAAGTCTGCGGGAAGATGTTACAGACCATGAAGCAATATTACGTAAGTAGAGTGACGAATTCCGCGGCGGAATTTATCCGAATTCCGCCTGCTTGTGTAACGGCTATAGATTTTGCGTAGAGCACATTTAGAGTATAGATTTCAACAGAGGGAGCTTAAATGAAATATAATATCACGACCGGGCGAGATTGGAGGTTGTTTACTGCCACATCTCACTAAGTGTAACAGAAAGCTTTCGTTGTCCCTGTCTTAGTTCCACTTTTTTACATCAGCAGATGTGACGTAAATAAATAAAAAAGTGGAACTGCGTACGCGCTGCGCGCACGGTAAAACTCGCATTGTGGCCAGGTGAAGAAGTAACGTTGTGTACTCACCACGTAAGAAAGAAAACCCTCCTGTCGCATATTTACAACTCTCGCCTGCGGCACGGGTCACACATACCTGCGTTTTCGGGCTTTCTTTCTTTTACAGCCCCTGGTAATAATGTACTTGTTAGGTATGTTAGAATGAGTACGCAGCTATACTTGTAGCGTCTAGGTTGTTTACGCAGGCATGCATAGTATCTTTTCACCTCAGCAGCTCGAACAAGCACATTTTGCTGCGTGAAAACAGTGTGCAAAATGCGATTTTGCTCACTCCGTGAGACAAAGTAGCTTTTTAATTTTGATGCGGAGCACTGACATTTCGTTGTATGGGGTCTATTACAAGTTCAGAATATTAGAACTTTATTAGCACTGTCCCTTTCATTCCATTACGAAAAAAGAAAATGGCAGACGTAGGTCGATCCATAGTTCGACCATCAAATTTCAAAGTAGACCCCCAAAAGAGTACACGTTCGAAAACTATCAAATTAACAAGTTTAGATTACCAAAATAATTATACAAAAGAATTTACAATTGAAGAATATTTAAATAAAAGATCTCAGAATAAACTCCATTTTTCATAGTAAATAGGTAAACATGATTTTTTTACGCTAGCTAATTAATAATTCTATTTCAAACAATCTTAAATTTTATGAATGTATACCACAGATGCAGTTTCCGAACGCAAGCGCGGCGCCCCGCCCCTTTTAAAAAATTGCGCGCTGTTATTTGTTTCAGATTTTATTAGGTATAAGTATATTATTCTTCATTCTTGCGTTATTTATATTAGTTTTAAATAAAAAAAACTACTAGGATAAATCAATTCTCTATCTAACTAGGAAATATAGTGAAGTCAATGACGTGACGAGGGCAGTATTTTAACAACAGTACCTACGACTAGTTTTTGATGTGCACGCGAGATACACGTAATATGCTAATGTATGCCCTTGTGATAATGATAATATATTTCATAAATATCTCGAAGATATTAGTAAAATCCGTGAATTTTAACAAAAATACGGTTAGTTTTTAGTGATGTGTTACAAGTGTAACGCGACACTCGTATAGATACTGAAATATCCTTTGGTGTCTCATGCCTTGTCTCGCCTTTCTAGTATTGAATAACGGAGCGGCTGGCTCTGAGGAGTTAAAACTAGCAGTAATGAACGTCTAATTAAGTTTTCTTCCTGAATAATCTTGAGACGAATAGGTACGTGATACTATGATATATTTTTAATGTGAATATGTTCTCACTGCTGAGGTGAAAAGTTGTATGTGTTACTCGAGAGCAAAGTATTTGCATCTCGTGCTTTTGAGTCCTTCGCTGCTCTCAAGATTCAAACGTTGCATCACTCGCTACGCTCGTGATTCAATTTTAGAATCTTTCGCTTCCTCAGGACTCAAAATCAGCACTCGCAGCAAAAACACACTTTGCTCTCTTGTTGCACAAATAACTAATAAGTACCTACCTAGCTGTCTATGTATGTATAGTTTAGCGAGAACGAATAAAGTCAGTTAGCAACAGACAAAGCCCGTGTGTTAATCTCCGTTCCCTAACCTCAAAACCTAACAGTACTATTGCCGCTTTTGTGTTTTATACGCGGGCGTTGCCGCGCGGGCAGCTAGTAAATACTAAAACACGTTACTTAAATACTAACCTTCATCATCATCGTCATCATATCAGCCGAAAGACGTCCACTGCTGCACATAGGCCTCCCCCAAACAGTGTCAAAGTGACCGGTCCTGCGCCACCCGCATCCAGCGGACTCCCGCGACCTTTACCAGGTCATCAGTCCATCTTGTGGGGGTCTGCCCACGCTGCGCCTTCTAGTAAGTGGTTGCCACTAGAACCTTTCCGCCCCAACGGCCATTAGTTCTACGTGCAATGTGCCCCGGCCACTGCCAATTAAGTTTAGCGATTCGGATTTCGGCCGTGTTATGAGGAGGCCATAGCAAGCGACCACGTTTTAAAATACTAACCTTAGTGAATTCATTTTAATCTTTGCTTCAGATAAAGGACCTCGGGTCAAGTCAGAGACGAAGGAGAGGGATTTAAAACCCAGTAAGTATAGTATATTAGTCAATCAGATAAGTATACACTTGGGACTTTTAGTAGAATACCTGTTCTAAAATATATCACAATCCAAATCACATGCAGATTGAGTATTGACGTTTCCACACGATTGTGATGATATTTAGAAATCCGCCCACAGATAAGAAATAATTAACGGGCGTGGCTTAATAACAATGTTCAAGCAAACACTTCATAATAAATATCTTGATATCATCTGTCAAACTCGATGTAATCTTGTGTATTTCCGCAATCACCACTAATTCAGCGATGGATTCAAACTGTAAAACTTGTGTTGTTGAATTATTCGTTAACTCAATAGGTTATTCATGATTACTCTATTTTATTTATTTACTAGCTTCTACCCGCGAGTCCGACCGCGTGGAACTCGTTTATATCGGAGCTGTATACAAACTTTTACCCCCCATTTCATGCCCTTAGGGGTTGATTCCCGGGATAGAAACTGTCCTATGTCCTTCCTTCCTTCCTTCAAATCTTTTAAGCGTGAAGAGGTAACAGACAGACATACACACTTTCGCATTTATAATATTAGTATGGATTAGAAAATGGGACCCACCTGGAAGCATATACTTACAAACAAAAAAAATTACGAATCGGCTCATCAATGACGGCGTTCTGAGGTAAAAATACATAATTTAAAAAAATACAACCGAATTGAGAGCATCCTCCTTTTTTTGAAGTCGGTTAAAAAAAAGCTGTATGTTGGCCAATTTCTCAGGCTGAATGTCATTTTAAAGGCACATCACGACGTACGTTCTTCGTGGATGGCATGAGCGGTACAAAGTTATAAGATAGAGCGAGATGGTGATATAAAAGGAACAGAACTACCTCTTTGCTGCGCCTTAATACTGACGCTATATATAATTACTGTTTCAAGGACCTGTTCAATCCTGCTGCTTCCATATTGCTAAAAATACTGACATACCCGGATCATAAGTATTAATCACAGTGTAATCAATCTAACCTTGAAATCAAACCAAACGTCAATAGAGTCCACAGATAGTATAGAAACTTAAACAACTTTAGAGCAGGTCGGTGCAACAAATTGCATCGCTTGTAGTGTGTAAACACATAAGGCCGACTACCAAAAAGATTAAAAATTAAAATATTTTTCAAATAACCCAACTGCTTTTTTCAAATTTTATAGCCTATGTCACTCCCACGATCAAGAGGAATCCAACGACACCTCATATGTCGAAATCCGTCAAACGGTTTAGGTTGCAGGGCGTGCCAAAGAGTAAGGTCACATACAATACATACGCTCGAAAAACATAACCCTCCTCTCCTTCGGCAGTTGGGTAAAAAGGAACCCTTAAGGTGCGAAACTGTCCGTCCGTTTGT
The DNA here is from genome assembly GCA_947049275.1 of Epinotia bilunana. Classification (NCBI taxonomy): domain Eukaryota; kingdom Metazoa; phylum Arthropoda; class Insecta; order Lepidoptera; family Tortricidae; genus Epinotia; species Epinotia bilunana. Next base: position 5,554,634 of record OX346276.1, on the reverse strand, counting down.
CACAACGTTAAATATCTATCGTTACCATAAGGTGAAAAATGTATACATACTTTTGACATTGACTGTACACATGATGGTAACTTCAAGGTACCGTGTCCAGTTTGTGATATATGTTAACCTTCTTGGTGCTCTAGTCTAAAACCTAGTTGTCAAAATAACAGCTGAATAAATTAAATCGTTTGTTTGTTTTCATGAATTATTATTTCTAGCGTAGGGTTCTTTTGCATTCGTTTGTAGGTAATATCGCCCTGTTGCGTTACGATCGACGTTCTCTCCCATATATGTCAGATTATGGCATTCCTTATTGTTTAAATAATCCGTCCAGTTTACGTTATGACAAGCAGGAAAACCGGTAGGATTTCCAATAGATTCGGCAAAGTAAATGTGGGATCGCCCATGGCTACATGACTCTGAAAATTACACAAGCCAAGGTATTACCAAGGTTTAGTTTAGTAAGTACTTTTAGAAGACGTAGGTAGACCACGCACAACGTGGACTGATGACCTGTTAAAGGTCGCGGGAGTCCGCTGGAGGCGGGTGGCACAGGACCGGTCATTGTGGCACTATTTGCGGGAGGCCTATGTCCAGCACTGGAAGTCTTTCGATGGGATGATGATGGGTTTCTTGTTTACTTTTTGACTGAGATTAATCAAATGATCAAATTGAAAGGAATATAAAATTGTTACCCGGAAGGATAAGTGTGTCACATCCCGGTTGCGGCGGTGCACCACTGTTTGGGTAAAAATCAACATGACCTGTAGGGTTTTCTACGCCCAGGACACCGCCGCATGAGTGGATCACGTCGACGAACTCTGCGTCCGAGTGGTCCAGCGACAATGAGGGCGGTTTCATCGGGAACTCAAATAAAGGTCGTGCTGGATCGAGGCCTGAGGAACAAATTTGTTTAAAATGCTGAGAAGTTGGCATAGGTAAAAAACTCAAGTAAAACCTGTGGTATGTAGTTGTGACGTATTCTAATATAATAGACATTACACAAGTGTTTGAATAGGGGTGTAGACACTAAATAAAATAATCAATAATGTCATATTTTCTCGAAAAAGGATTAAAAATGTAGTCAAATGGAGAAAAAATCAATGCGAAAGGTTAAATAATCACGAAGTTATAAGTGTCCAAAGTTTTAAGAAGGGGTATGATCTGTCCTTTTTTCGCAAATCGCAACTCCATATGAAACGATGACGCTGGAAGATTGTGACGTCACACTAATAGACGGCACTGTGCCGCGCCGCATCGTGTTCGACGCCGCCGTCGACACGGCCCCCCGGCATCATCCTGTAATGTGACGTCACACACTGTTTGCGTTTTCTCTCTCTAACAAGCAATATTAAAACGGTTGTAGCTTCGTTATTCTTTGAGACATCTGAATGGGGTTTTCGTCACTAGGCATATTTTTTTGCCTTCTTTCATTTCAAGTAATTTTTCAAGTAATAATTATCGACTCTACACCCCTATTGTCTAACACAAACATAAACAAATGCCTATTCGAACACGCCACCCCTACATGCAAGAGGGACTTTACTTAAGTTATGATGATTATAATATAATCAATCGACGGAAACAATTTTTGGAATTACTAATTTACCTACCGCATAAAATCAGACAGATAACAACATTTCGGTAGTATAGTATAGAAGATCAGATAGAGGACAGTGTGCAAGCCAAACAGGAAAGGAAGATAAGACTTTCGGTTCGTTACAACGTAATTTCATGTTGCCTTTAACTTCATACTTGTAGATTCAAATTCAAACATTTAAGGTCCGTTTATATGTACGGACATTGAGCGTGCCAGACACAGACAAAATAATATTCTTTTATACAGTATCTATTAACGTATTTATATCTATCGTTACACGGCCGCACAGACACCAACCCCAAGTCCCAGAATGCCTAGTATTTTCTCAAAGCTGGCTGGCTGAATGATAAAATGTTTTAGTTTCGTAATTACAAAACTTAAGAACATTTATATCTGAAAACACTATGCGTACAAATTACAAAATAATCCGGTGTTTTGAGAAAATAAATAAGGTATTCTGGGAGTAAGGCATTTTGACACTAAACTTTTTTGAGATGTATAAGCATTATATCATATCAATAATATCGAGGGGGGACCCTGTGCGACTACCCTCAGTCTACAAGGAATCCACCTCTAAGTTTGAAGTAGAACATCGGTCAACAAAAGTAGGCCCAAGTCAAAGGACTACGGCGGCTGCGCCATGTTTTCATGGTTTGTCCGTAAATTCACTTGAAAACTCTTCAAGACCTCTTTCTGTTTTATGATCCAACTATTTATACAGCGTGGAACGGGTCGATGGACTTTCCCGCAAGAGGATAGTTTAGCGTTAGTGCTACCTATTTTCCGAATAAACTATGTTACTATTTCTGACCGTTTCGAAGTTAAGAGTTGATCAAACTTTTGTGCAAAAATCTGTATATTAAAGACTGTACACGATAAAATCCGGCCATGCATGATGTGGTATACATTTTCACCGAATGCACATATTCAAGCACTTATTTTTTTTTAATAATCTGTAACTACTGGCAAATATAATTCAAATAAATTCAAATTACAATGTATTAGCTTCTGTGAGTTTTCGTCGAAAATACTCCACTATACCTTTAAATGTTTGCGCATCGTTTTTTGATAATCTATACTCACTTCCTACTACAATGCCACAAGGGTAATTATATTTTCATAATCATTAATATGCTCATTAGAATGTTATCTTACCAAAGAAGTACGTTTTGAAACTATTTTCCATCTTAGGTAGTCGGAGAGGCTTTCTAGTCCAAGGACTGAAAGTTGTTTTTGTATGGGAGGCAATAATTTGTCATAAAGCCAAATTGACCAAAGTTAAAACACCTCAGATCTATCTTGATCTAAATGTAATTGTAAAAATAAAATGTAATGAGGTATATTTAAGCTTATAAAATTCAAAGCACGAGAAAATAAATACCAGGAAAATTGGTAAAGCTTGTCAGAATACCGTGTGCAAGAAAATATAGGTACCGTGGAATATAAAATTCTCTAAGTCATAGATGACCTAACTTTATATAATGTTTGGATGTTTATTATGTAGTTTGATAACCACAAAACTATTTTAATGAAGAGCTGCTCCAAAGATTTACAAGATTCAAAAGATTTACCATAACATACATGGCCGGATTTATCGTGTAGTCTTTACAACTCTAACGGAGAATACGGTCAACGCCATCATGTTTTAAGGGATGACAGTAATTACAGGGAATCCAAAAAGTATAATTACCGGTGACTCTTGATATAGTCATATTAGACATCGATGCAGCAACACCCATGACGTGGGCGCCAAGGCTGTGTCCGATCAAATGCAACCTGTCGCCGTGTACGTTGTAAAGTTTGTAGAATGCATCCAAGAACTCTCCAACTAGAGACCCGACCTCCTTCGTCTCGCCCGCAACTAATGGATATAGAAAGTCATTGGCTGTCTCACTCCAGTCAACACCTATAACGGCTACATCTTGGTGTGTCATGTAAGAGTCCTTGATGCCCTTCACCACGCTATCGTCAGCCGACGACATCCAGCCATGTGTAACCACTTTAACAGTCTTGTTTGCCAATAGCTCTGTTACGTTTGTACCGTTGGGTGGTTCTGCTGACTGGCCTAGAATTATGAAGTCGGATATGCCCCTGTAACAGTCCAAAGGATAGACACAAAGCGCTTCAAAATGGCACTATGAACTCCATGAAATCTCATATCTACAAAGATTTATTATTATTACCTGACGAGTTTGCTTGGACAGGTAACTTATTAGATAGAAAATAAAAATAAATCAGCCTATATACCGTCCCACTGCTGGGCACAGGCCTCCTCTCATGGATGAGAGGGAACGGGCAATAGTCCCCACGCTGACCCAGTGCGGGTTGGGGACTTCACATACACCTTTGAATTTCTTCGTGGATGTATGCAGGTTTCCTTACGATGTTTTTCCTTCACCGAAAAGCTAACGGTAAATATCAAATGATATTCCGGACGTAAGTTCCGAAAAACTCATTGGTACGAACCGGGATTCGAACCCACGACTGCCGTTTGACAGCCGCATGCCTGAACCGCTAGGCTACCGTAGCTATTATTAGATATACTTCGACCTAACTACCTTCTTTAGCCCTAAATGTTTCATTTGACCTATTGTTCCATTAGACCTAATGCATTTTTTATTTAATACTAAACTTTATAGGCTTATTGCAAAACAAACCTAACCTAGGGTAAATCGCCAATAACTCTGTTCCCCTACAAACATAATTCAATTTAGTGTAACGTTATTGAAGGGAGGCCAATTATTAACACCTTATACTGAAAATTAATGATATTATTGGTGAATGGCGGCGTTTCACGATATAACTAGGAATTTCGTGATCTGGCGAATTTTACGATCGGCCGCCGACATATACATATTGGGGTAAGGACCAAATTATTGGCCCGCTTAACTCACTCAATTAAATTTTCTATTAAAGTTTTCCGCTGTGACACGAAAATTAACCATACTCGTACAATTCTATGGTAATGTTTTGTGTCACAACTTAACTATGTTCACTTCTTCAGTTTGATTGGCTTACTATAGACTAACCAGGCGAAATACTGGCCAAGTATTTGGTCCTCACTCATTGGTGCCCTTAACTGAGCCAGTGAACGATTATCAATATAATTGCAGGCGCTGAGTTTAGAAATACATCATCATTAATTAGGTAGGGTACAGTCGAGTTCTCCAATATTTACACAGACAACCTTTCAAAAATATCTAAACAGAGACTTTATTTTTACTGACGTAAGACACGTGTAGATATTTTTGAAAGGTAGTCTGTATAGATATTGGAGAACTCGACTGTACATAACACATTTCACGCGTTACAACTTATATACAGGGCGTGGCCTGTAATAGGAGCAATACATTTATAGGATGACTCCATTAAAAATCGGTCGCAGTTTTTCAAAATTTTTGAATTCGAAAAAATAATATTAGAGTTGTGATCCATGAGTAATTAAATTTGACGTCACGATATTGTAGCATGTAACTCATTAAATATCTTGATAAAACACTAGGCACTTATGTCATAGTGATTAATACCGTCTTGGTTTTCCATCAATTAAGCACAGCCGAGGGACGTTGGGTAAAGAGGAAGGTCGCCCAACTCTCCTGCATTCAGACTGACCCAAATCTAGGTTTCGGACCCATCTGCCCTACTTTAACATTACTAGTATTACATAAACCTCAGTCATTAAATATAGTAATAGTGTCGTAAGTAGAGAACATTATATCTAGAAGTTTAAAACTAGAATCTTAGAATTTTAACCCTGGAAACATACATTTAGAAATATAAATATAGAAACTTAAATATAGAAACATAAATTTAGAAATATAAATATAGAAACTTAAATATAGAAACATAAATTTAGAAATATAATATAGAAACTTAAATATAGAAACATACATTTAGAAATATAATATAGAAACTTAAATATAGAAACATAGTCCTAGAATCTTAAACTACGCATAATTGCATGTATAGTTAAAATAAATCATTTCTTGTAATAAATCTTACTTATTTTGTGTCCCAGTAGTCTTTCCCGAGTACGTAGAACTTAGGAATGAGACTAAAGGTGACAGTCCTACCTTCCTCTCAATTGCTCAAAGGTTAGCTGGAAGAGATCCCTTATAGGGATAAGTTCGCCTTTGTACTTTGATCTATTGTGTGACATGTATATTCTTTAACCTGTTATTGTGTACAATAAAGTGCTTACATACATACAATTAGTAGAGTTTTTATTACATATTGCAAGATTTAATTTATATAAAATGTAAAATATTATTGATAGTATTCCAGTTAAGTAAAAGACCCAGGCATGTTGCTACTACAAAAAATAACTTGTTGTTTTTGTTTTAACTACTTGGAATTGATTGCCGATTGGCTTAATAATCCACCGTTCCATCCATTGCTCCTGTTACAAGCCACACCCTGTATATTATTGTACACTGAATGAGGCGAGTAAGAAAAGCACTTACCTGATGTATAATCTATATTGAATGTCCTTCACCTGCGTACTACGCAACTGTATCCAGGGCATGGACAAATTAACGAAGTGAGGGGTGCCGTTTCCGTCCGGGAAGAAAATCCACTCGGTCCCGTAGCCAGTGATGTTTTTGAAGCCACGTTCAAGTGCATTGGAGTAATCTATTTTATTCGGCCAGTTCTCACCTACAACATCATCAATTCGGTTAACATGACGGTGTTTAATTTAAACTAGCTTTTTTTTGTTGATAACACAGCGTTTTCAATATTCCGTAATCGCTTATACAGACACAGTACATTAAGTATAATAATATTACCTTTATCGACATGTTTTACGTTATGCGCACTTGATAATTTTAATGTAGCCGAAATAATCGCTAGAAAAACTGAAGACTCCATTTTTAAAATGTATTTACGCTGTTCTCGGTGCAACGGCTGATGTTCTTATAGAAACTTGCTTTAATGTATGCGCGTAAATAACAAATTCAAGTCATGCTTGAAGAATTTAACAAAACCATGCAGTCATTAATTAAGAACTATTCCTATGTAAATTACATAGTTGTTGTTAATTTGCGTACCCATGTTTGAACGTTAAATAGATATGATAGATAGATAAATCATTTATTTGGCATTATGCAACAAAATAAAAACAAAAAAATACAGAAAAAAACAACAATAAAAGAACAAGTAAAACAATTGTGGTACGGAACTAGAATTATAAATTTAAATTACGGCATACTTGTGCGTTGCAATAATGCCAAAAAGGTACTGGCTCAGTTTTGCTTTGCTCGTGTGAGCTAGCACTGATATTCTGCCAGTACCTCGGGTCACGATGCAGGTGAAATATTACAAGAAAAATAATAATAAATAAATAAAGCTTGCAAATAATATCGAATAAATAAAAAAGATCTGTGTGATAGGTGAGTACTAAAAATGACAAAATATAAGGTGTAACTATGTGTCGACAAGGAGTGTATATATTATGAAAAAACGTGTGGTGAGATGTGTGATGTCCCTTAGAAGCACGCCTATATTACAAAATCTGCAACCAAATAGCCATGAGGAATTCCTGCCACTTGCTTGTCCAAGAGAAATCTTTTAAATTTTAATTTAAAAGATTTCTTGGATGGTAATTGTCGAAGTGGCGGAGGAATGTTATTCCAGCATTTGGTTGCAAGATAACGAAAACCAGTAAACGCAACCGTCCTGTAGGGGTGTACTTCTAAGATACATCGTCGTATTGACCTAGTGCCATAATGTGAGTGTAAAGACGAGACCCTTATTTTTCTGAACAGATAGTCAGGTTTTTGGTATTTAAGAACATCAAACAACAGGCAGGCGAGGTGTAAGTGTCGACGTGATGACATATTTAAAATGGAACTTCTATTAAGGTATGGTGTAATATGACTTCTGGGTGGGATACTATAGCAAAAACGACAACATGCGTTTTGTACACGCTGAACGAGACGACACGTTTTAGCCAGTAAACGTGGTCCATAGATGATGTCTCCGTAATTGAATCTGGATAGAATCAGAGATTCACACAGAGCTACTCGTACCTGTTCGCTCAAAAGATTTCGGATTTGGTACAAGACCTTGAGCCGGAAAAAACAAGACTTTACCAGATTTTTTACGTAGCTATCAAAGCGTAACTAGCTGTCCATTATGATCCCCAGATTCCTAGCTTCCTCTACTCGTTCAATTTGAGTACCACCAATAGCTACCGCTGGGTTACCGTTCAAAATTCTTGAAATTTGAGTTTTGGAACCAAGGATCATAAATTTGGATTTCTGTGGATTCAGCAGTAACCCGTTTTTATCAGCCCACGTAGCAATACTGTTCAAATCGTCATTTATTTTGCAGACAGACTCTGCAAAACCTCGTGGAGCAGCGGTCAGGTACAATTGAACATCATCTGCGTATAAATGAAATTTACAGTGCCTAATGGCGTTGACTATATCAGCACTATATATAATAAAAAGTAACGGTCCGAGTATAGAGCCCTGAGGAACGCCACGAACGCACGGTTTTGCCGCTGATTCCAACAAGGTGCCATCTACCTTTGCTATTTTAACCGATTGTGTTCGATTACTTAGGTAATTATTAAACCAAAAAAGTGACTTTGCATCGATACCATAGAATGTCAATTTAGAAAGAAGCAGAGGAATATTAATACTGTCAAAGGCTCGGGAGAAATCTAATAGTACCAGACACGTGCCCTTGCCCGAGTCTAGCTCTGACAGAATATTGTCAACGACGTCCATAAGTGCGGTTACCGTTCCCACGCCCTTACGAAAACCAGACTGCATTGCCGGCAAAATGCCGTTGGCCTCAACGTAGTGAGTGAGCTGTGTGCAGACTGCTTCTTCAAGTACCTTGGACAGAAAAGGCAGTATGCTAAGGGGTCTGAGATCCTTAAACTGAAGCGGGCTTTCTACTTTGGGCAAAGGCGTAACTAAAACTGACTTCCACGCCTCGGGCACCTCCCCGGTCAATATAGATTTGTTAATGATAGCAGTTATTACTGACATGGTCCATGGAAGCGTAAGCAATATCATATCCCTCCCGATCCCGTCGATACCAACGGCATTGGTTGAGATAGACAGTATGAATTTACCCACAACGTGCTCATTCACCGGTTTTAATGTAAAAGACGCATCACAAAATCTATGGAACTCGAAAAACGTCAACGATGATAATGAAACCTTATCACCACCAGGTACATTTCGAAAACTATCATTGACCGCATTTGGGTCGTTAAAACGATCCGGAAGACAGTCACGCTTTTTTGGGTCAATTAGGACAGTTTTTTTTTAAGTTTTTCCACAGTGTTTTTGAGTCATCACTATGTGAATTTATGTGATAATTATAATATGCCCGTTTCTCCAAATAAATACTATTTTTTACTAATTTTTTAAAGTCAATATATGATCTTTATATATACCTACTTTAGACGGATCACACTATTTTTAACAGACTTCAAAAAATGAGGTATATATATATGCTTGTATAAGGTACTGTCCTACATAAATAAATGAATTTTATTCTGCAAGTATGCCGTAAAAAGAAAATAATTAAAGATGCACTTTTTAAAATGCAATAATGTAACCTATATTCTGTAAACTAAGTTGTACTAACTAACCTACTTAAAATACTTAGCTTTTAATTTAACTATAAATTAGATCAGTAGAAAACTAAGAACTCCCCATCGGCACACAAACCTCTCCAAGGTTTTGCCTAGATGGGCTTTATAATGATATTCTTTGTTTTTGTCTTAATCAATAAATAAAAATAAAAAAATGGCACTTTTACAAGTCAACATTCTACCAGTTTCTGAAAAAGTAGACCACTGTTAAGAAGAAACGCCGAAACAAACTCAACAGTCAGTAATTTTTTGCCAAAAAAAAGCTTATTACAATGATAGTTCTTAACCTACTTGAAATAAGTCAAACTGAATATGAATAATTAGCCTATTTTGGGCTCTGGTTTAAGTATACATATGTAGATAAAGCACTGGAGTCAGCATCATAAGCATGTATACACTTTTCAACCTTATCTCCAACCAATAAGAATAAAGTCCTATGTATATACTGTATATATCCTACTAATATTATAAATGCGAAAGTTTAGATGTTTGTATGTTTGTTACTCAATCACGCTTAAACGGCTGAACCGATTTGAATGAAATTTTGCACGAAGATAGTTTATAGCCTGGATTAAAATATAGGATAGTTTTTATCCCGGGTCCACGCGGACGAAGTCGCGGGCGGTCGCTAGTTATATATATATTAATGTGTTCATCACACTTGCTCGTAAAGGGCTTCATAATGCGCAGGCGTACGGAGCTACAATGCCCTAAATTACGCCCACACAGTTATAATGCAAGGAGGCTTTAACTCAAATACGATGTTTGAAAAGGAAGGTGATGGCTTCAGTTTTTTGGGACTGCATAGTAGTGCAGAGGGGTTATAATGATAGATTTCCTTGAAAAAGGTAAAACCACAAATTCTGACTACTACTGTTCCCTCTTACGACGTTTGCGTGAGGAAATCAAAATAAAAAGGTCTGGTATGAAGCGAAATGAATGGCACAGATTCGTAATTGAGGGTTTGAATTGTTGCCGCACCCATAGGGTTTGCAATCCGGATATCCGAAATATCCGGATATCCGCCAAATTTCAGATCCGGATCTGACAGGCTCCTGGATCCGGATTTTTCGGATATTACGGATCCTTAAAATACAACCATGGAAACCGAAAATACCGCTACAAAATGAAGTTTGTACCGAGTCCACGCTAAAAACGGAATGATATAATGTAGATCATTCTCAATCTCTGTTTTTATTCGCCACTTCTTCATCCCAGATCAGATTATTTTTGTTTTTAATTTATTGGTTACAACATTGCGGAATTTGATGTCGAAAGTTGGCGTTAGTTTAAATGCACCGTAGGCACTAAGTAATCATATAAATCCAATATTACTTAGACTATATGTACCTACCTACTTACGAAAGACTTAGTTTAGATGTACCTAAAGAAATATTTAAGAAGTATATTTGACACATTGTAGTCTTTGATTTGACACAGGAAGTAAAAAGTAAATGCAGCAACAATACCTACGTTTTATAATTGTAATAAATTTTTAGTATTATGGTCTTGACTTATATTGATCATGTAAAATAAGAATAGTGCGCTATATATAGTTCACCGTTTTTGCCATATCTAGACATACCTAGTCTTATTAGTCTCATACTATAACTTAAAATAGATTAAAGTTTTGAAAAATTCACTAGAAAAGGACGAACAAAGAGAATATAACACAGATTTTATATTTTATGAAACATACTTTGGCACTTTTGGCCGATGTCACATACGTCAACTGTCAAAAACAAACGCATGGTGATTTCAATTAGGAGTGGGTAGGGGCACTCGTAAATCGATATCATAGGTATGACAAATGTAAGTCACCGATGAGTTTGAAAAATACGAACTTTCGGAAATCACTCACATCGGTGAGAATTAGTCACTTGGTGAAATTCAAAAATCGATCCCGGTTGTAGTTATTTAAGTGACAACTTTCAGTGACTAAACTAACTTTGCTAGTAAGTTTGTAGTCGTAAGTTAAAAGTTGAAACAAAATAACGTTTTATACCCCTTATGACCTCGGGAATGCGTATCTATTTAAAATCTTTCAGGTATATAAATACGGTGGTATAACCGTTTTTAGTTTTTTCTTAGTTTGGCCTTACAATTCCTACTTTATACCAAAAAAACTTGTGGATCCGTTTTATCCGAAAAATCCGGATATCCGGATCCGTTCGATTTAAATATCCGAAATATCCGGATCCGAAATATTGGCGGATCTTGCAAACCCTACGCACCCACCCTATTCGCCGGATTTGGCCCCTTCCGACTATCTGGGGGCACGGCAGTGCCCCCGCCAAGTCGAGCAAAACAGCGAGCGGCACGGCCGTACCATCCTTTTCTCGAAGCAGTTCAGGCCATTTTCGACCCCCCTATAACTTCGTTGTGGATAAAACTAGAAGCCTGAATTTTCAGTAACTAAGCACGCATTGTATAACCACAATATATTTCAAATTTCATCTGATTTGAACCAGTGGTTTAAAAATTATAACTAGGCAAAGTTTCTTAATTTTGTCACTCACTGACTCACCGATCATCAAAAGTCTAAGGCACTTCTAGCAGATATAGAAGCTTCAAATTTAGAATACAATTAGTGTTTGGTGTATAAATAAATCAAGACAAAAAAAATGCAATTTCACTCCAGTTTTCTAGATACACCAACTGCGTAAATAACTTTGTAATCACATATAAACATATAGGTGAATGGGACAAACATAACCTACAAAAAGATGTGAGATCCCATAAAAACCATTTCATGTAAAAAAGAGGCCAAGTCTCGAAACTCTTCACCGTAAAAAGTTGTGAGATATTTCGTAGTACAAAGTCTCAGGCATTCTTATTTTTCTTTATTTGCTAACTAATTAAAATTTTGTGACTTGGCAATCACACAATAGTTACTACATAGTTTTAGGTATGCAAAAATCCATAAATGCAGTAAAGTTCATCTTTTCATCATCTTTTCCCCAACCAGACTGACGGTTCGATATGAATGAATTCCGAACGAAGTCGCGTATAGTGCGAGAAAAATCGAAAGAGCTCGCGCTGTATTGTGATAGCCGTGCAGGACAAGCTATGGTAATAATACCACGACCGAGCTAAAATATCAATAAGCGAGACGGAAAGGTACCACATTTTCAATTGGTCGCAACAACACTGAGTTTGCACAATGTAATTAGTTTGTTATGGTTTATTAACCACTTGTTACTGTGGAAGAGCGTTGTCTCCTGACAAGCAGAATTACCTGCTTAATAATCTTACCTAACCTATATAAACTTTTTTTATTTTCGTTTTCAATGTTGCGGCAAATAAACCATTACCCGCCCAAATAATACCTAGGTTGTTTATGGTAAGCCGTGAGCCATTTTAAGACCTGTTTTTAATTTAGCTGCATAAGAGCCTTTCCGTTCCTTATAGTGCCACGCGTAGAACTCTTCTGCAGATATCTATAATCTAAGACCACTCACGACCGCCCATTTCAACTGCGTTGCCTTTTAAGACTTGTAAAATCGTAGGTTGTAGCTTCGTTAACCATCTTTCATTTAAATCGTGGTAACTAATCTTAATCCAGTCTCTAAATAACTATAATCTTGTTCCAGTCTTACACAACTCGGGGCCCTTGTTTGTGTCCGGCACAGCGACACACGCGTGTCTGATGTGTCAGAAAACATTTCAACACAAGGAGGGTCTTACAAGCCACCTGCGTCGTTCCGGACACGGTGCTGCGAAGAAAAACAAATATAATAGAATTCACAAATACACTTGTGACACTTGTCAGGGAATTTTTACCTCAAAAAATAGTTTAATTAAACACATTCAAAGTCACACCGAAAAGAACACATTCTCGTGCGATATATGCAAAAAACTATTCAGGCGAAAATCCTACTTGAACAGACATAACTTAGTGCACACGCGGGCAAAGCGATATTTCTGTAAAGTGTGCAAAAAAGTGTTTACACATAAGTTTCACTTAAACGATCATTTTAAATGCCATCAAGACAGGACATTTTCATGTGGAACATGTAATAAAGAATTTACTAAACAATATAATTTGGATATTCATAAGCGTGTGCACAGTAGAGAAAAGCCATACACCTGTGAAGTATGCAAAAAAGGATTCAAATATGAATGCTCATTGAAAGCCCATTTCAATTGTCACACGGGAGAATATCGATTCTCTTGCGATATATGCAATAGACAGTTTTCACAACAATCTAACTTGAATAAACATAAACTAATTCACACAGGAGAAAAATCATACTCGTGCGAAGTATGTAAAAAACGGTTTGCATTAAAAGGTACCTTAAATAAACATATGATAATCCATACTGGGAATTATAAATTCTCTTGTGAAATATGTAAAAAACAGTTTTCAGAAGAATTTACTTTAAATATACACAAGCGAGTGCACACAGGAGAGAAACCCTTTTCCTGCGAGGTATGCAAGAAACAGTTTACATTAAAAGGCACTTTGAAAAAGCATATACTTACCCACACGGATAATAAACTATTCTGTTGTGATATATGTGGAAAACAATTTATACGCGACTCTCAATTATCTGTACACATCAACGGCCACAAGGGAGTAAAACCATTTTTCTGCGAAATCTGCAACAAGCGATTCACCCAAAAAAGTAGCTTAAAATCTCACAAGTTAATACATACAGGAGAAAAATCCTACACCTGCGAATTGTGTCATAAGCCATTCCGAACGAAAACAAATTTAAAAGGCCACATGCTGACACACGAGGGGCTTAAAAAGCACTCCTGTGAAGTGTGTAATAAAGAATTTACACATAAATCTGCCTTAGTTGTTCATAGCCGACTACACACAGGTGAGAAACCACACAGTTGTGATATATGCAAAAAAGATTTCACAGTACTCAGTACCCTGAAGTTCCATTACCGTACTCACACTGGGGAGAAACCTCATACTTGTGAAATCTGCCATAAGAAATTCGCACACCCATCAAGTTTCAGGAAGCATAAACGTATACATAAAGAGAAATGCTATCCTTGGCCTTAGGGATGACGCACACTTATCAACTCGGCACAGTACAACATAACAAGGTGCACACAATTATCTGCACACGACACGACCTTAATGTTAAGGCGTTAGAATGCATGATCAGATATTTTTGCTGGCAGTGCCGGCGGCGCGCACGGTATCGCACAGACATTCGCCGCTCGCTCGCGCGCTCACTCTGCTCAATGCGCTCTTGACATCGGCACCTGAATGTGACTTGTTTGCGTGGAGATGGACGACTGTGTGTCGTGAATGTCTAAGGTTTTGTGAGTCGATGAATACCATTCATCGACTGGCAGGCTGTCCAGTACTTTAGTTTGATGTCACAGATGTTGTCCATATTGAATGTGTTTATTAGTATACAAACTGTTATTTTGTAATGTTTAATTTCTCGGTGTATTGGCTTGTCTGTTATGCCGTGTAAATATATTGTTAATAAATTAATTAATTTTTGACCACACCTGAGTACCTAGTCTTATGGCCATGGTTTACGTGATGTTTTGGTACATTTGGCCGTAAAACCTATCGTGCTAACTGGGCTGAAGTTTTCAGTCTAGCTAGTACCAAACCATGAGTGCGAATATGTATATTTGTGCAAGTTAGTCTTTTCTAAAACATACTCTGAAAGTTTTCCGAGCAAGCGTCGCATTATGTTTGAAAAACGAACATGCAAATTGCGTCTAAATTTAAAAAGTTTAATGTCGTCAGGGAAGGAAGGAAAAATACTCGAGTATAATAGTCCATACAAAACCCATTATTTCCCGCTGTGTTAAACTTTTTATAATCCTAATAGCGCCATACTAAATCGTTACGACTAAGGAAAAATTAATCCAGCCAAAGAAAACCACCCGCAAACCGCGCGGTTTTTTTCATTGTGATATTTTAAACAATTTTTTTTTTTCGCTCTATTGTTTATGGTCAGAAGAAAATGGAATTAAAAAGTTAAAAACCGTACCTCAGTAAATTCATTTATTTGTGATCGTTATTTAATATTTTAGAATACGTATAAAAAAATATTTCATTTTCAATTTAGACACAATTTGCGACTGTAGTCAAGGAAATATCAATTTCTATTTTTCTAACAATTAAGTTCATAATCCGTGTATAATTTCGCTACTCGGAACGTGAAATGCACGGCAAATGCCCCGAAGGTTCGCTACTCAAATGCTGTGGCTAAGGTCGATAATTGTTGATAAACCAAAATTAAAAAGTTTATATTTTTAGGAGTAATATGTATATAATATGTAATTGTAAGAATAATTTAAAGTAATTTATTAAACTAATTATATTCTTTGTTTATTAGAAATCTATGTTTATTTGCTGCTACATTAATAACAAAAGTAATTTAATATAAATGTTACCTACTACTAATTATATAATAAACAAGATGTTATTAGTAACATTTTAATATTTACCGTATGAATATCATTAAAATATCGATCGTCAAACCATGTCAAACTCATACCATATCCACATCCCTATTCCGTTATAGCCAAATAGTCGTATCATCATACATATTTTGGAGTACATGCGACTTTCTGGTTTCAAGCGGTTGCATCTCCTTAGCTTTGAAAACACCGCCATCTTGCGTCGAGTAGCCGAACGCCCACATCTTGAAGAATAAGGACCTCTCGGTAGGTATTGACAAGTCAAGACTCGGGTAATAACTGTGTTTATTCAGAGAAAATGTATTGCTTATATACTATTGCATTTCCTTGTGTTCCCGTGAGTGGAAACTGCTATCAAGGTTACAGTACAAAGTCCAGGCATGTGCAGGTGGCTATGCCGAGGTCGAGGTATTATGTTACAGTTTGTTATGATTAAGTACTAATGGAAAATAGGTAGAAACTTTCCATCAGGTGTGCCGTGTGCCCTCACTACAATCTCTTGCAAGTCTTGCAACGCACATGGTAACGGAGGTAAGAAATATTTACTTGACACTCAAAATTAGACCGTAAATAGTACTTGTTAAAGTAGAATTTGCATACAAAATTTGCTACGGTTAACAACATATTGCCATAGTACGTTTTAACAAATCGAAAACGTATCGCAATTGTGTGTTCGTGTATTTATTGAAGTGTGGTTGTGTGCGTGCGGCGACAGTAGTTCTCTATGGAAATTGGTTGAATGCCACTTCAAATGGATTCTTTGTTCCGTGGTTGGGGTGGAGCGTATCTTCGTGGGTTGGCCGATCTAAATACACGGTGGACGCGAATAACCTGCCAGATTGTAGCCATGCATTTTGAGGTTATGAGATCTTGTTCACACCAATCCTTTACAGCCAGGCTGTAGTTATTCAATACATGGCTAAAGTACGGTAGTGTTGTGGGGAAACAGTACAGACTTGATGCATTTGTTTATATTACAAAAACGCTGCATCAGAATTCTAGTCAATATAAGGATGATGGAAAGCTGCAAACAACATTTTATTGAACAACACATTCTCACCTTGCCTTCAATATGTATCATGGAAGCTTGCATTTTTGTAAAAAATAATATGAACCTGTTTCCTCAACACACACGAGCGGATAATTTGAGACCCCGCGATAAACTTGAAAGACCAACGTCATAATTTACTTTAAAAACAAAGTTTTAACCGACTTCAATTTAGTACTCCGCCAAGCCACGAGAACATTTCTTTTCCAATTTACCTCATGAACTGATTTCCGAGAACAAATGCGTTGATTATTATAGAAAAAAACCCAATCGCTGTATGTGACCCGATAATATTTGAGGACTTCCGTCAATTCCACAAGGATCACCCTTGGCACTTCATTAGTTGCTATTTCAACGGAATCTTATCAGAATCTGTGATATACTTTTGTACTTTTAAGTACATAATTGAGGAATTCCATAAGTCATCTGTGGTCTTCATCATCAATTCCACTCCACCAATTTATGATTCCCGGATGTAAATACACGAGTTATAATAGAAAATACCAAAATCACTACACGCGTGCCTAATATAATTGAGGAGTTCCTTCCACAACGAAGGACAGCGTGAGGAAACCGGTGACCCAAAAAGGACTAGTTTTCCCTCTGGACCGGGAGGTCAGATAGTAGTCGCTTTCGTAATACTACGCCTAGGCCAAATCTTACGATTAGGTGCCAAAGCGAAGCTCGGGCTTCTTTAGTGTAACGAGGAAAACGCTAAAGTACCTAAAGCACTCTAACCTAACCTAAAGCACGTCCGGACGATTGTGCAGACCAAGGTCATTGGTCTATGTTCTATAAAATATCGTCCTGAGTACTCTTGTCGGAGTCGGAGCCTGTGAAGATACGGAACCCAGGTAACCTGGCCCACAGTGCAAAGGAGAAATACGATCCTTTGGGTGCTCTCTTTGCGTCGAACTCAACCTTGAACGTGGATGACAGCACCGTACCACTCACTATTCCAGGCTGCTGATACTTCATGCCGGAAATAAATATCACGCAGAGAGATATCCCGGTGTGCTCCCGAGTTGTCCCCCGTACCTACTAACGCGCCCTCCTACCACAAAAAGCAAGTTCAGTCTTCGTGGAAGATCGCCCTGGTGCACTCTGTACCGAAAATGGGTGATAGCGCAGACCCATCGAATTACAGGGGGCCTAGACAAGGTTACAATCGACAAGCGCTAACGCCAATAGAATATAATAAAATGTATGGGAGTTGAAGAAATAACACGAGTTTTGATTATAACGAAAGGATTAAATTATTAAAATAGAAAAAAGAGTTTACTTGAACACTTGTTGCTAGTGCTTACAAGGGCGAGACAACCCTCTTGAAATAAAATCCTAAAACGGTTGTTGTGCGTGTTTGCTCGCAAACATACATCAGGCGCTGTAGTTTTGCGTCCCAATTTCAACAGGAATGACAGATGATAACGAAAAGTGTTTCGTCGGCATCTGTCATTTCCCTACATTTTATTATTTTCTATTGGCGTTAGCGCTTGTCGATTGTAACCTTGTCTACGGCCCCAGGTATATTGCTATAACCCCCCTTCTCTCTGGTGATGGAACGTGTCAACACAAAGCTCCTGAGATACCTGGAAGAGCAAGACTTGATCAGCGACCGTCAATATGGATTCCGCCACGGTCGCTCGACCGGCGAGCGAGATAAATTACACTACTACTACCGTAACTGGCTGCGCTCGCGCGTCACTTGCTATTGGTCAATTTTCTCCTCGCTCACCGCCTCGCACAGCTCTGGTGGATACTCACCCTAACGACCGTATCTTTAGATGGAATCAACTTACGAAGTTTTTTACAGCTCCATGCGACTGCAGACCCTAAGTGTTACACCTTGACAACCCCGCGTGCTTGGGAAAAAGATCCTGTAAAGGCCGATTTCCACCGGCGAGGCGAGGCGGGGCGTGGATGGGCGAGAATTGAAATTAGTATGGGACTTACTACCTATTTGCACTGAGCGCGAGCCTTTAGCAACCAAACAAACCACCTTTAGGGTTTCTTTTTCCATTTTAATGTGCGGAACACTAAAAACAATAAATGAATGCCACTGTGGTATGAAAGTCACCCGTTAAGGCCTACACGGCTTATCGTGTACTAAAAGCGCCGGCCGGACATCGCGACATACCAGCCTGAACGATATTTTGCGCCGGGGCTAGAACCATCCGGTCTCGCGCGGGACGACGGCAAGAGGCCTGATGGCATGACCCCTGTTCCCTGAAAGTTGGGTGGGCCCCACGGAGCACACTCAGTCTCCAAAGAGTTCACGAAGCGAGTTGTGGAAGCAAGTGGTGACCAGAGGGCTGGCGGCCATCTTGCGCAACGGATCAACGTTGCTATCCAGCGCGGTAATGCCGCCAACCTTATGGGCCCTGGCCGTACGGCACAGGTCTGGAGCCGGTTTTTTATTTGCAAAAATAATTGTACCGTTTGGGAATAAAATATCGTGTTTTTATCAATAGTATAATAACGCATTGGTAGTAGGATAAATAAACGTCCAACAATTTCACACATTTATTAGGCAGTAAAATTTACAGCGTGAATGTATATTAGAGTACCAATTAATTATGTTTCGTATGCTGTGTTTGTGATATCTGGCTGTTATTAACAATAGGTTTGTAAGTGATGTACCTACTAACACTTTTATGGACTCTGCCTGAAATAAATGATTTATTATTATTATATTATTATTATTAATTATATTTTTATACAACTGCACCTTCATCTATCCATATAACCATCCTCCTCTTCAATGGAATTAATACTATTATAAACGGGAACAGTTGCAATTTTTTGTTTCATTTCATTTTAAGCAAAACTATCTCTACAAGTTAATCCGAATTGTATGTCCAATTTTTGGGCGTGGATAAAACTGGTCTGCGTGTCTTGTTCAATCGAAGCATAATTGTGCTCTCATCTGCGGACAAATAAATTGTATTAACACGTGACCACTGATATGGCTAGATAATAAAACCGGCAAAGTGTGTATCGGGCCACGCACAGCGTACGGTTATGTAGTTCTCCCACTACCCCTGCGCCACGTGGTTCGAGCGCAAATATTACAGAAGCAACGGATATCCGGCTACTGTCCGGTATCCGGCCGAAGAGCGACTAGAGGCGTGGTAGCCGGTTACATAGGATTTAACCTTCAATTCAATTTACAGTCACTGTTAGACATCAATGCACTTAAAAGGAATGCTGGCCGCCCTTTATATGGCATCCAGCGTTCTTTTTAAGTATAAAGGAACTTAAATATTCGTTATTTACTGAAAGTAAAGTAAAAGTAATAGTAGGCCACGTCCTCTTGCCGCCTTGGCTGACCTCGGCTCTCGCACACGTCCCAGGGAGTCGATGCCCCGATCGGGCAAGGAGAGAAAGAGCACGAGCTGTGCGACGAGCGCGTCTGATTGGCATGCACGGAATAAAGAATCCATTGGAAGTGGTGAGTCGGCGTTCGTTCCCGTGTTAATATTCATAAGACAGAATTGTAATTTTCCATAATACCATATATCATTTGCCAGAAACTTTATAATCCATAATATTCATATGCAATAAAATCATTTGCCATACCTTTCAAAAGCCATACTATATGTAAAATAACAAATTACTGTGTGAAATGGGTGATATTATGAAAAATTGCTACCAAAACCCGAATGAGCGCACCCCACTTCCACGTGGTCTTATCTGTCCTACCCCTAGAGTGTATAAATAACGTGATTCACGTGATTGTACAGTTCGTCAAGAAAGAGAAGAAATTAAATGAGGGCGCCACTTTCTACGTAACTGTCACATTATTCGACGTAATGGCTACAATTCATTATGGTATTTTTTTAGTTCCATTTTATTTAATTTCTACTCTTTCTTGACGGACTGTAATTTATTGGTAGCAGTGTTCCAATCGGTTGAAGCATAGGATTTTTTGGAGTTTCTTTTCCTATCGTAAAAAATGCGTAAAAATAAGCATTCTTTCAGCTTTTCCTCTCAGATCGATATTTACCAAGATATTTGGGTTCAAAGGACAGTCAGAAGTGTTGCCAGATGGTTTTACGTTCCGTTACGCGCAGCTCTTAAAAATAGTACGCAAATTCAAATTTGAGTACGCAGTACAGCATTTATTGACAGACTGTGCTTTATGCAGCTGGTGCATAAACAAAGGCCTTAAAAAAACATGTTGCACTGTTTCACGG
Organism: Epinotia bilunana; assembly: GCA_947049275.1. NCBI lineage: Eukaryota > Metazoa > Arthropoda > Insecta > Lepidoptera > Tortricidae > Epinotia > Epinotia bilunana. The sequence goes on along the minus strand of OX346276.1, from coordinate 5,533,776 downwards.
ATTTTGGATTTTGTTCTGGTTGTCAGCTGATGAAATCATACAGTACAGTCAAACTGAATCAAACAGGCCCTTTATTTTTCGGTTACCTATCATAAACTCGAAAATAGTAATTCCGAATATTAAAATCCCGAAAATATTTCGCTTATTTTAGTTGGCCGAATTTTTGTTTGCCCGAAATTTCATTTCCCATATTATTATTTTCCCAATTCTCAGTTCGTTGCAATTTTATTTTTAAAATTCCGAAGGATCATTTGCCAACTAGTTTTAAGTGCCGAAAAGTATTAAGTCCGGAATATTATTATCCCGCTATACCAAAAGATCGAAATTGTAGTATGTCGATGCAAATCGTCGATACATTGGTTTGCTATTTTATTTGCGTAGGCGTCAATATTAATTGCTTGACACTTAGTGTGGTATTGTGCAAGTCAATAAATTATATTTATGAACATTGTCATGTCATTTCGAAAAGAAAAAGATTTAAGTGAGGTTGAATTCCTCAAATAAATAAGTAAAATAATATAATTATGCCTATTATATTCATTTAATTATGCCTATTTCCGCTCTAAGGGACAGAAGCTAACCCTAACCTAACCTACAAATAATACCACTGTTAGGATTACTTGTTATTTTTTTACTGTGGGGGGCTTCGCCCCCCGAGCCCCCCTCTTTGCGCGTTTTGAGAACTCGTGCAGCGCTCTAGTTGCTTAAGAGAGTGCAAACATTTCGTTACAACTCGACAAAGTCGCGATCGCCTGCGAGCGGCTATGATTAGCAACCCACACTACGGTGTTTACTGTGTGCGTGCGGTTCGAGTGCTGCCGTGCTGTTGGACCGACCCTTCTTGATCATTGTTATACTTTCACTTTATAGTGAGGTAGGAAATAAAAAACAGTTTCAGTTGTAGTTTTAAATGTTTTTATTTTATTAAACTTACGCACTTATTTACTTACCATAAAACTAGTGCCTATGCCAAATCTTGGAATTAGGTGTCAAAGCGGAGCATGAGCTCCTTTTCCGGGAATAACGCTAGGGGATGATGATGACGCACTTATTTTCTTATGTCATACGGTATAGTTTTGTATGGACACTCGACTGACTCTGACAGTGTTTAAATTACAAACACAAGCCATACGAATATTGGTCCGAGTAAATCCGAGCCACTCGTGTAGTTTAAAATGTTTAAATTATTATACCTATAGACGATCTTTTAGTGAATGTATTTTATTTTTGATGTAAAATAAAATAATCATGTTATTTTCTAAAATAAAAAATTGAATCTATCTATATTTTAAGTTTCTCCTAGGTAAGTATGTCCCTAATTGACATTGACCTACTTTCCTCCCATCAACCATTTCATTTCTTTCAATATTAATTTTGGCTCCATCTTCTCCTTCCAAAACCAGTCATCTTTATTCATTTTTGCAGTCTTATAGCTGGAACTCTTCTTCTGTACACACCGAACTGGCATTACATATGGCAACATATATTCCAAAAGAGCTCTTTTTGGAGTTCCTTTATTGTCTTGTGCAATATCCTTTGTTTTGCAGTATCACATATCATCATCATCATCATATCAGCCGAAAGGCGTCCACTCCTAGCGAAGAATTTGGTCCTCACCCATATTTGACGGTTTTTCTCATTTTTTTTCTGTCTGAAAATAAAGTTCAACTTTACCACAAAAAGTAATTACCAAAAACATTGATTTCCCTTGAAAAGTACATTTTCTAAGTTTCATAACCGTAGGTTAAATATAACGTTTTCCTACTCAAACTTCCAACCCCTTTTTCAGCATTCTATGGGTGGGATTTTCTAAAACAGTGAAACATGATATGTTCTTTTATATCTTTTGAAGAGTATATTCCCAGTTATATGATCGTAAGTTTAAAAAACAAAGTTTTTTTAATTCAGAATTCCAACCCCCTTCTCATCCCCTATAAATTTAGCCTTACCCCTAGTACAAATCATAAAAGAAACCTCTATGCCAAATTTCAGCTTTCTATGTGTAAAGGTTTGGGCGCGGCGCGCGCCGCAGGCTAAGATGATGATGATGACGAATTTTATAAAACGATTACTAACTCGAAAATATTTCATACAATCGTTACATAACCCCTAGGCAAGTGCGGTATAAACATAAATAATATGAATAATATTGGTGACTTAACTTTTAACTTGTCTGGCCATACGTAGTATTATTGGATTTTTTCATCCCAAATAATGTTCGTTTATTACCCATTTCTATAAAAAGTTATATCACTAGTGCTTTGTGAAACAATAAAATAAATAAACTTACTTAACATGTAAAATTACTTACCAAGTATCAATCAGTAGCGGACGCACTACAGCTAGTCAGGCACGTGTCGGGTACGTTCGGTCACCGACCTTTGGGCAGCGACGAGAGCCATGCGTCCGTTCTTTGGGAAGGCCCGGCGCGTAATAAATTGAACAACGTTTTCGCTCGCGGCTATAAGGTGGTTTTTAAAAAATGGGCTAAATTAACTGGGTCACCCAAAAGCGTAAAAAAAATCACGTAATATTAAACAAGTCCTGTAGTTTTATAATAAAATGTTTGATTTCCAAAACATCATCAAATACGTGAATAAAAAAATGTTTAAACTAACCGAATTAGACATTATGTAGTGCTATTTTTTAATAGGAAAAACCAATATTTTAGAACTAGTGCGAATGGTATGTACTAAAAGACTATATATTCAATTGTCAAAGGCAAACATCGATACATTTTTGAAAGTTTAAAATGGAAATATTCTACCTGAAAGATAGCTCTGACGCGTATTTTTGAAAAACACTCCGACGAAAACCTGGTTGTTTTAAATAACCGTTTATATAAATAGAATTATAGCAATGGTGTGGTCTAGAATAAGAGTTTATCTATACAAAACAGTAGTTTACTTTAACAATGCAATCATTTGAACGAAACTATGGCCTTTGATAAAGCCTTACGTTAGCTAAAATACGAACTTTTTGTTTGCACGTTCTTAAATGTTTGGACCTAATCTAAGCCCCTTTTCTATCAATTGTTTATTTTTTAAGGTCACAGTTTTAAATGTAACCTAACCCATTTATTAGTTAGTTTATTTTCGCATTGCAATTTTAAAATGCACTTCTGTAGGGTTTTTAGCATATCTGAATGTTTTTTTAATCGTGGCGGTAAAATGATATTAGACAAAATGAGATTTCGATTTTACGTAGCATCGGAATTATGAAAAGGTGGTTAACAATTCGGTTGTCAAATAATTAAGTTGGCAATCGTTCTTCGGGTTATTGAGTTTCGCGAAAAGGATAATGTGGGAAAACAAAAGTATGGTACCTAAACAAAGTATATGGATTATAAGAATTCGGTTAACCGTTTTCGGACAAGTGAAAATCGGACAAGTGTTTTTCGAAACTTCGATAGGTTACCTTATGTTTCTTATAGATATACTACAATTGTAATAAACAAGCATATAGCCGATGGTAAGGACGGAAAAACATGGAGGCTTGTGACTCCAGAACGATTGGACGTTGCCGACCCTCTATTAACTGTCGGATTTATTGTGTTGATGTTGATACATATTACTCATCAGCTCTGTGAGGCCACCATACTCACCACCAGGACGTGACTCCTACAGGCTACATCGAGGCACTATTGTGGTTACGGTCTTCTGATAGGCCGAGGTACTTCCATAATATAAGTGAAATGACATTCCTCTATGCCCAACCTCTCATAAGTATGTTATTATGATGTAATTAAATAGCGCGGGCAACTAGTAAACGCACAAACCTGTAGAAGTGCCGCAGGGTCCCGGTGCAGGCTCTCGTCTCTCGCATGTGTGGTCGTGGTCGACGTGGTGACGGCCTCCACTGTCCGCGCGGACGGCGGGTGGACGGTCGGTTTCTGCAGCGGCACTAATGTCAGGAATGGTATCACCCACTTGTTCCCTTTTATGGACATTTAACTTGGTTACAGGAATAACTGCATTGGCCGCATTTGTGAAGCTTTTGATGTATGCATTCATTGGTTTCTAAATCACCTTTTCTTCACCTATTCGTAACTACATTGGCCACATTTATATGGTTTTTCTTCAGTACATACTGAAGAAAAAATCCGTTCATACATTTTTAAATTACCTTTTCGGGTACTAGCGTAACCAGATAACCACGTTGATCACATTTGTAAGTCTGTTCTCCAGTATGTTACCTTTCATGGATTATTAAATGACTTTCGTGGACACAAGCATAACCACGATTTGAAGTGTGTATCCGTTCGTTGCATTTTAAATCGCGGTTATGGGCAGTAGCATAACCACATTGGCCACATTTGAATGGTTTTCGTTCACTATGTATTATTTCATGGATTTTAAATGGCTTTTTAGCACAAGCATCACATTGGCTACATTTGTGGAGCTTTTCAGTAGTAGGTATACTTAAATGGATTTTATTCGGCTTTTTGGGCACTAGCATAATTACATTGACCACATGTTTATGGCTTGCCTGCAGTATGTTTCCTTTCATGGATTTTTAATTTACCTTTTTCGGCACTCGCATAACTACATTGGTCACATTTGTATGGCTTTTCACCAGTATGTATACTTTCATGCCTATTTAAATCGATTTTTCTGGGACTTGCGTAACTACATTGGCCGCATTTGAATAGCTTTTCACCAGTATGTATACTTTCATGCCTATCTAAATCGATTTTTCTGGCACTCGCATAACTACATTGGTCACATTTGTATGGCTTTTCACCAGTATGTATACATTCATGCCTATTTAAATCGTTTTTTCTGGGACTTGCGTAACTACATTGGCCACATTTGTATAGCTTTTCACCAGTATGTATACTTTCATGCCTATTTAAATCGATTTTTCTGGCACTCGCATAACTACATTGGTCACATTTGTATGGCTTTTCACCAGTATGTATACTTTCATGCCTATTTAAATCACCTTTTTGGGCACTAGCAAAACTACATTGGCCACATTTGTATGGTTTTTCTCCAGTATGTATCCTTTCATGGATTTTTAAATGAACTTTTCGGGCACTAGTATAAGCACAATTGCAACATTTGTAAGGTTTCTCAGCAGTATGTTTCTTTTCATGGACTAGCAATTTGCCTTTTAGGAAACTTGTGTAACTACATTGGCCACACTTATAAGACCTGTTGCGATTATGTTTACTCATATGATTTTGTAACAATGCTTTGTCACTGGCTGTGTAATCACAGGGATCACAGATAAAGTGTTCCTTGTCAATGTGTTCCCTTTCATGACTTACTAAAGAGGCCTTTCTAGCAGTTGTGAAACTACATTGGTAAGCTTTAGGTTTCCCTCTTGGCTCCTTCTGTTGAGTTTGCCCTGCAATGTATACAGTACAAAATTAAAAAGAGAAAGACAGTGTGCTTTAATGTTTTTATAAATAAAAATCTAACTAAGAAACGAAGTTGCGCAACAAAATTGTATATAATTATAATTATTTGTGTTTTGTTGAGCATTGTATTGATATTATAAATGTGAAAGTTCGTTGATGTTGTCAGAGAGACAGTATAATATAGCATAAGAATATAAGGTTTTAAACGTCAAATTCGTCATAACAAGCTGAAATTTGATTGAATGGATTGAATATTTGTATGGAGAGTGAATTCTTTTTCGAGGTAGGGACTTGAAACTTCGTAAAATGGTTCCATATTAAAACGCAAGAAAATCAATTTCAGCGTTTTTTCAAAATTCATCTTTTAAAGGGCTTAAAACTTGCTTGAAAGTTTGTATGTAGAAATACAGAATTAAGAACTCCACAATGAATGGTGCTACCGGTCTTATCCGATACTATTAAACGAGCAATATTTGTACATAATATAACTATACTAGCTTGTGCCCGCGACTTCGTCCGAGTGGTACACGTTTATATCGCAGCTTCCTACAAACGTTCGCCCCCTTAGACCATGGTTCCCGGAATAAAGTGTATTATATATGTTAATCCAGGTTATACACTATGTATACCAAAGTTCATTTTAATCCATTTAGCCGTTTTTGCGCGATTGAAGTCCAAACTTTCGCATTCATAATATTAGTAGGATTTGCAAAAAGGTCAGGGACACAAGTCGCTTGACAGACTAGCAGGCATTTTAAGAGTCCGCATTAAGGTCGATTCTCCATACAAACGTAGTTACGCTCTCATTTTAAAACTACGTATTTGATTGCAACGAAACTTTGCATATACAATGCCATGAGGTATATCTATGTCTGTAATTAGTTTATGTAGCTTCAGATACCATAGTTAAAAAAATACAACGAATTTAAGTTTTTCATACAAAAACTTGTTTTTGCTGTATTTCGATTGTTTTATAAACTGGAACCATATAAACTTATGAATTTATTATAATTACAGACATAGATACACCTCATGTCATTGTATATGCAAAGTTTCGTCAGAATCCAACACATAGTTTTAAAATGAGAGCGTATTTACGTTTGTATGGGAAGGTGAAATTCGGCTGAGCTTACTGCGGACTCTTAAGTTTCATAAATAAAGTTTATTTACGATTTTTGCTACGGTGGTAGAATTGTGCTGAAGTTTACCAACAAAGTGAAAATTTACTTAATAAAATATAAAAGAAAGGATAATCCCACTAATATTATAAATGCGAAAGTGTGGATGGTTTGATGTTTGGATGTGTAGATGTTTGGATGTTTGTTACTCAATGACGCTTAAACAGCTCAACCGATTTGGATGAAATTTGGCACGAAGATAGTTTATAGCCTGGATTAAAATATAGGATAGCTTTATCTCGGGTTCACGCAGGCAAAGTCGCGGGCGGAAGCTAGTGCTTTTATAAGTAAACAATACGGGTGTAGACTCAAAAATTATTATTACTCCAAAAGAAAGAAGGCATAAAAATATGCCTAGTGACGAAAATCCCAATCAAATATCTCAAAGAATTACGAAGCTACCACCGTTTTAACTTTTAATATTGCTTGTTAGAGAGAGAAAACGCTCGCTGATAGTGACGTCACAATCTACGAGCGTCATAGTAAATTGCAATCGGTTATGAAGGTGCGTTTTGCGGAAAAAGGACAGACTCTTAAAGCTTTGGACACTTGTAACTTTGTGACTATTTAACCTCTTACGTTGTCTTTTTCTCCATTTGACTACATTTTTAATCCTTTTTCGAGAAAATACTAAATTATTGATTATTTAGAATAGAATAGAAATTTATTCGGATAACACATCATTACACATTCACACAATGCACCTTAAGAGCTAACAAATAGGGATGTGCTACCGAAAAGGTCTCCACTCAGCAATGCAGTTGACACAGCAGTGCCAACGGCGCTGGTTTTCTGTGGATCCAGTGAGGTGTGCGGGACAGCATACTGCGCGACTCGTATTAAGGGCGGTATAAATACATAAAAATACAAAAAGTTATATTCAATGCATATAAGTTTATAAGTAAAATTGTGGTTAAATTAATTTGAATCTCTAGAGTTAGTTAGAGTGAGTGTTGGTGTTGGTATGCAGCAATTATTATTATTTTTTAAAAGCTACCTAACATAACCTAACCTACCTAAGTATAAGGTCCTAGGCACCAGTACTTTGTGGGTCCAAGATATAATTTTTAAGCCTTGCTTTAAAAGTTCTGATAGTGCTACTTTTTAATATCGGCGGTGGAAGATTATTCCAGCACTTCGTAGCAGCATAACGAAAGCTGCCACGGAATGCAGTAGCAGCAGTACTGTGCCTCGGACATATTACTCGTGGAACATGTCTTATGTGACGACGTGAGAAAGTCAGCTTCTAATATATGTATACGGGTTTTTTATTTTGACAAATACCGAAGAGGAGTGTGTCAAAATGAAGGTGTCGGCGAGAACTCATGTTTAAGAGTTTGTTGTTCACTAGATGCGGAGTTACATGCGATCGTGGGGGTATAGGAAAGCTAAACCGCGCACAGGCGTTTTGTATTCGTTGTATAACTTTCTTGGTACGAGCTAGTAGACAGTTTCCATACACCGTGTCCGCGTAGTTGAGCTTAGAAAGAATAAGAGTATCAGTCAGTTTCACTCGCATGTCTACGCTGAGATAGTTGCGCACCCTGTATTTCATTTAGTGTCTACGCCCCTATTGTGTTGTGTTACTGTAAGGTGGAGGCATTGGAGAATTGGGAGATTAACACATTCACTGCCAGAAATCGCTACGCTCGCAGCCGATCCTGCAGTGGTCCGGCTAAGTAATGGAAAGTGGCTACGGCGCAGGCGTTCGCTACGTGGGTTACTGACAGTGAATGTGTTAATACCTACTTTCTCCTTATCTATCAGGCTCTATATTTAGCCTTTATAAAGTTATTAAAAAAACAATATAAGTTAGTATTTAGCACTCACTGCCGGGAACCCGCCTATTAGCGCGCGCGTACGCCGTAGTCGCTTCCCGCTACATACTAGGAAAACCACAGCACGTCTATCATGATGAGACGGCCGCGACTTCCTCTCGATTTTTCTCGCACTATACCTCTTGTTCTGAGTGTTCTAATAAGAAAGAGACGGATAGTGCGAGAAAAATCGAGAGTATGTCGCTGCCGTCGCATGGTAGACGTGCAGGATCGGCGACGAGCGTAGCGATTCTTGGCAGTGAGTGTGTTAAGATACTGGTATATAAAATTAAATATAGTGATATTTTAATCAGACTTGCTCATAAAGGACTTCATAACGAGCAGTCATACAATAGCCCATGTTACGCCCATGGGCATAAGGCATAATGGTTCTTTTATTATTTTGTATCTGTCACTCATGCGTCAGTTATACAGCCAGAGGCTCTAGTATAAGTTTTACTGAAACAAAACCTTACGATCGCGTTTGCGTTTTACCCTCAATTTGTATGGGATTTGACAGCTAAACGCAAACGCGGTCGCAACGTTTTGTTCGGTAAAACTTATACTAGAGCCACGGGAGGTTTAACTCAAATACGGAAGGTTAAAAACCCAATTATAAAAAATCTCAACGTACAATCACGAATAAAAGATAATTACCTGAATTATTGAATGATTTTAAAAAATTAACATAAATGAATATATATAAATTTTATGAAAACTAACGTTTTAGCGGCCCCCGTGAACCTTTAAATCGTGAATGGCCCGTTTTCATGTATTTTAATACTTATGTCATAGGTCTGATTCTCACGGGATTCTTTCTATATAAAATGAGGTCATGCAGTGTCTGTTTAAAATATTTTTAACAGTGATATTAAAGTCATCATCCTCCTAGCGTTATTCCCGGTTGTGCCCTAAACGAGCCCGGGGTCCGCTTTAACACCTAATCCCAAGATTTGGCATAGGCACTAGTTTTACGAAAGCGACGGCCATCTGACCTTCCAACCCAGAGGGAAAAATAGAACTTATTGGGATTAGACGGGTTTTCTCACGATGTTTTCCTTCACCGAAAAGCTAACGTTAATATTCCGTACATAAGTTCCGAAAAACTCATTGGTACGAGCCGGGATTCGAACCCACGACCGCCGCTTGACAGCCGCATGCCTGAACCACTAGGCTACCGTACCTCCACAGTGATATTCACGTCAAATTCAATAAAATGTAAGCCTGGCAATGTGTATTTGTTATTGCCATTAGTATTTATTTCGTTTGTAAATATATATTTGTTTTCTCACAAATGTGATGAAAAACATTGCCACACATATGGTAAGAAACATAAAAACTATTACCATACTTGTGGCACAATGTACTATTATATCATATCATATAATAAAATCTAAATTATAACTTTACAAGACAAAGCTATAATATCGTTTTAATCTACGTTCTATCGACAACACAGCTAACTGACCATCGGTGCACCTTAAGTGCATTGTAATAAGGTTCTATATAAACACAGGATGGTCAGTTAACTGTGTTGTCGTTTGAACCGCGCGCTATTGCAGCTTTGTGCCGGCGGCAATTGGAGTGACCTTAAGAGTCCGCAGTAAGTTCGGCCGAATTTCACCTTCCCATACAAACGTAGTTACGCTCTCATTTCAAAACTACGTGTTGGATTGTGACGAAACTTTGCATATGCAATGACATGAGGTATATCTATGGTTGTATTTATATGGTTCCAGTTTATAAAACAAACGAAATACAGCAAAAACAAGTTTTGTATGAAAAACTTAAATTCGCTGTATTTTTTTTACTTTGGTATCTGAAGCTACGTAAACTAATTACAGACATAGATATACCTCATTTCATTGTCCATACAAAGTTTCGTTACAATCCTACACGTAGTTTTAAAATGAAAGCGTAACTATTGTATCACGAAATTTTAGCCTGTCAATCTTATAACGCCGTTTGACCAAGTTTTGCTATGAGTGATGCATATATTGGTTATTGTTCCATAACCAGAGGGGCTACCGCGAAACGAAAACGAACTCGGTAAGTGTATCTCTCTCTCTGTCGCTCGAACTAGCAAGTGCGACAGCGGCAGAGATACACGAATGAAGTTTGTTTTCGTTTCGCGGTAGGCCCTCAGGCCGCGGACATCTCGCTGCACGGCAAGATGAAAGCGAACTACGGAGTGGACATTAACATTAAAATTCAACAATTACTCTTCATTTCCTTATTACGGAACTTGGTCCATGTTCATCCATACTGTTATAAATGCAAAAGTAATTACTTAAAAACTATTACTTAAGTTTAGATCAATAAGTGTAGTTAATAAATGCAATTCATTATAATATAATTTAACTAATTTGAGCAACGCGGGATGAACAGCACGATTTCGCCCACTATTGATTGCCTCCCAGGTTTTAAATAGTGGTTTTATATGAAACACAAACTGATAAAAAAAAATCTCCATAAAAAAAACTTTTCCCTCCCCGGTTTTAAATAGTGCCTCTACATATAACACGGTTTCACATACAACAAGTTTCTGTCAAAAATTTCATTTTTGGTACAAGCCATTAGTGCCGACTGTACTTTTCTGTATACCGTCATCAACTACTCATTGAGACGATTCTAACGAGCCCAAACTCAACGGGGTTACGTCGGTTAAGTACTGAATTCCCATGGCCACCTTCCGTCTCCATCATCAGATCAGCTCGATGGTACCATAATATTGAATTGTCATCCAAACTATATTAATACCCAAAATTTCAGCTCAATCGGTCACCGGGAAGTGGTTCAAATTTAACTTGCAAGATTTGATTACAGATACACAGACAACGGAACAGGTGAAACTAAATAAAAGCTTGTAAAATAGATTTAAATAAAAACACTTTGTTTGTCTGACTGTTACCTTTTCTTGCTTAAGCCGCTGTATTGATTGAGATGAAATTTGGTATGGAGATATGTTTAATCCCGGGAAGCACGTATGATAATTTTACGTATTGCCCTATAAATATCGAACACGCTCAAAAAATTTCACGAGACTGTTGAGAGATGCGACCTATAGAGGGGACAGCCGGCCAGCCAGTCATACGAAAGCATATTTGTTTGCTCTATAAATAAATATCGAACTCACAAAATTTCACGACAATCTGGTGAGAGATGCGACCTATAGAGGGATCAGCTGGACAGGACGTGCGAAAGCATTTTTCATGGCGATCGCGAGCTCAACTAATGGCCTGTAGGCAAATTCGTCCGAGCCGATTTGGCTCGGACTTGCCGCGCTCGTTTGCCCAACGCGTGTCCACACCGACCGAGCGCATGCGGCCGAGCATTCGGACGGCTCGCCCGAGCCGTTCGGACGAGCTTTTCGACTGGCTTGGGCGAGCCGCTCGTCCAGTGTGAATAATAGGCACACCGAACAGAGATTTTATATAAACAAGAATTGGGAAAATAAAGGGCAAGAATGTTCAGAATAAAGCCCTATTTACACGGTGCAAGAACTCGTATGCAAGTTCCATTACATTGCGGGACTATCGGCAGTGTCGGCCACTGAGGTACTACCAGGCCGACTAAACCCAGTAATGTAACGAAAATTGCATGCGAGTTCTTGCATCATGTAAATGGGCCTTAAGGCACTTGTCCCATCGCCGGCAAGTAGCCTTAAGGGCTATGTAATAAAGATATTTTTTAATTTAATTCTAATTTTAATCTTCTCTCACGATGATGAAGGTGATAATAAAAGCATGTTGAGATTAAAAAATGAATAAGTATACATAAGAGTTGAATTTTAATTTTAATGTTGGCTCCCTAGTTCTGTCTCATTTAACCATGCAACAACATATCCGCAGCCTGTTCATAACATGTCAAATATTGATTTTTATAAAAAAAATGCGGGATTTACAGGCCTGCTTTAGATAGACCAGATTTGATCCACAGAATGTTGAATGACGACTTTGCCAGTGCGGCCTTGTGCCGTGCTGGCGGCGCGCTGCGCTAGCCAGTAACGAACGAAATAAGTGAACTTTATTTGAACATTTTTGTAATGATTGAAAATGTGACTGAAAGTGAACAGTGAATAAATTTAAAATGAACAAGCTATTCGTGCGCAAGATACTATATAAATTCCACAAATAGTACAGTAGTAAAAAGACTAAACTGAACGAGACATTGAAAATACTTAAATACTAATCATAAAATATAAATAGAAGAACCAGAATATGAAATAGTGTTCAACAACAAATTTAATGGATTCGGTGCTGGGAGCTGGGAATGATAATTGTATGCTGCTGTGAGTAGAAGGTGTCGAGGATTGCGACTAGTGCGAGTCAGGATGTCCAGCGCATGCGGTAACGTTTCTAGAAGCATGAATCGGCTGAGTGGTTTAGAAGAACATATATAAAGAAATGTAGTTTTTTTTAATAATAATTAATATTAAACTTTTAAACTTTTATTCGTACTATATAATTTTATATAGGTACCATTTATTACCTACATGGCTACTTGTTAAAAAAGTAGGTACCTACCAAATCGTGTAATTTGCGTTCAAAATTGATTAATTAATAAAAATTATAACATTAAAATTGAAATGTATGATTACCGCTGATGATTTTATGATTTTCATTGGCTTAATTAATTAATAAAAAATAATTTACTGTACTATGTTTAAGTGATATAAATAATATTAAGCTACGCTTTTTGCCGCTTGATGACGACACCCAATTATGGTTAAAAGTGAGGCAAAACAAAAAAATAAAAAAAAACCTTTTGTATAGGATCATATATTAAAAAAAAACAAATATTCATATCTTAACTACTTTGCATTCTCAGGAAAACAAACATTATTTGTGACTACAAATTTACAGTATTAACACTGTAAATTAACTATAATCAATTTTTGAAAAATAAATTAAGCTAATCATAAGACTATAGTTTTTTAATACAGATATATTATATAGAGGATTTCATCATACTTTATAATAAGGCACGACGCGAAATGCAAGCCAGCATAAAAGGATTGGTATGCAGTTCGTCTGTTATTACATCTCAAATTACATAGTAAACATCGAAGCTTTGTTAAATTAAATCGTAATGATTAATAACTGTTTTGAAAATGATTTGTTGCTTAATTACACGTATGCCGACTTTTAACCATTACTTAGATTAATGTTTTAATTCATAGAAAAAATAAAATTTAAAGATATTCAATATTTTTAAAGTGTGTTAATTAAATTACTTGATTGCTTTTTCTAGATAAAAACATTTACACGTGTACTGATTTGACCTTATTGATTATTATATAACGGATATGACATAATTATAGGCACCAAAATGAGAGACAATAAATAAAGAATGGTCCTATGACAACCAAATTAGAGCATGCTAGACTATGAACAGTTTTTTATAAATGAAGGTATAGGAATGTTTGTTTAGTTTTTGTTGGATTTTAAAGGTTTGAAGTAGGTATCGTAACTATGTTTGTAACTGAATGTTGAGATATAAGATAATGTAGTTGGGTATTGAATGTTTATGTTATTTAAGAGATTGATAGTTTGTTTTTTTTTTGAAAAATATATAATTGGTGTCTGGGAAAACTGAAACATGTAAGTTTATCTCTGAACGATTAGACTGATCACCTAAGAGTAGATGAAATTCTTATATGTTGAGGTTTTCAGGGTTTCTACATAATTTGATAGGGATATTGAGTGGATATTTGGAGTATTGAAACGATTATATGAATTGAACTTAAAGTATGTCCTTTCGTGATCTTCGGCAGCATGAGAGGCGCCGTTGAGCGAGTAGGTGCGTATAATAGCAAGGTACACCAGGATACAAGGCAGGCAGGGAATCCTTGGAACCTGATCATGATTCGGTCGAGTATCAATCGTGAAGGTCCTTGGACACATGGTATGTTTAAATGAAAGGAAGTGTTAAAAGAACTGCCTGAATAGTAATAATAAATAGTAAGTGCGCGTTAATAAATAGTAATTATCTTGTATCCTGAGCGAAAACAAAAGTATATATATATGTAAGGTCAGCCGACCAAGTGTTAATGCGTGTACCCTTGCCACAAGTGAAGCATATTGAGTTGCATACTTTATGTTATAAGTTGTATGAAAAGTTATTAAGTAAAAGAAAAAAGTATAATATGAGTATGCATAAAAATTAAGACTTGCAAGTCACACTGATATACATTGAGAAGACAATTGTCAAACAGAGGACTGACTCTTATCTGCGTTACGATGTAAACGTAAGTAAGTACTTACATATTTCATGGACGAGGACCTTATATAACAGATAGTTCGTATGACGTGTTTCTTTTTAAGTTTTTTTTATCGTGTTACGTCTAGGTAAGAAATTAGTTAATAATCTTGTGTTGTCATCGAAGCGTGCAATGTGTAAGTTACTCATTTAAATTTCATATTGTCTTATTATTGTGTCTACTAAAAGAGTTACTCGTACTATTTTAAGTCAAAAAGTTTAATTAAAAAATGAAAATGATTGTCAGGCCAACCAGTAGATTTCCTTTTGAAAAAAAAAAGATATTTTTATTAGTAATTTAGTTTCCAAACCATCCTTAATCGTTATTAGTAATATTAAATTCTTATGCTTGTTCAACAACTTAGGTATATTGAAGCAAATTAGTTCAAATATGGCTAGAATTATGAATGGCCAAAGTTTTCTTTGTTTGCATAAAATGTGAACTAAATTACATATACAAAAAATGTACTTATACCTACTTACTGACTAAGTTTACTTGGATTTGTTCTTTTTTAAAATTATTTTGTACTGCCGTTGCTATTAAGTAATATGAGAAAAAAATATTAATATTTATTACAATATTTTTTTTTGCCAAGAAGGGAGGTGTAGTGTGACACTCACACTGCAACACACTAACCCTATATAAGTAACTTAACTATCTTCTATGCTTCTATGCAACTTAAGACACAATATATCATAATCCCAACGTGAACAGTTGTTTAATTACGTCCATCCTCACATGGCACAAAACCAAGTTGAACTGGCATTTCAGTTTCTGCATAATCTTCAAGAAGATCTCGGAAATTAAGCATATTTCATAGCCAAGAGTAGAATTCTCTTAGCAGAAATCACACTTCAAGAAGGATTGACCATTGTTTTATTAAACAATCCAGTTATCAGTGTTATCAAATCTCTTAGCATGTCAACTTTTTTATCATTATTCTGTAACATTTGCCATCATTGATAAGTGGCTTGCATCTCCACATTAAAATGAATCCCATCAACATAAGGAAAGGTTTGTGAAATGTTCTCGAGCTACTTTGGTTCAGTTTTTGAAAAATCAACTGGCTCTGACACATATGTATTTCCAGTGGCCCCGTCGCAGAATACAACCTTAAGCGACATCAATATTAGCATTGACCTTATACGAGCTAAGATCAAAGGTCTGAACTGTAAGAAAGGCCCGGGCCCTGATGGTATTCCTCCACTGTTTATTAAAAAGTGCTGTGATGAACTTTGCCTACCGCTTTGTATCATTTTTAATAAATCTCTCAACACTGGTAATTTCCCTGCACTTTGGAAAACGGCTCATATCATACCAATACATAAGTCAGGAGACAATAACTATTGCCAAAATTACAGGCCGATTAGTATTTTATCCGTTTTTCCAAAATTATTTGAATCAGTTATGTACAATTACTTTTATTCCCATTTTAAAATGTTTGTATCACCCAGTCAACACGGTTTCGTTCCTAATAGGTCCACTATCAGTAATCTACTGTTATACAAAAATTATCTATGTAATGCATTTGCTAAAAGGACTCAAGTAGATTCTATATATACCGATTTTTCAAAGGCCTTCGACAAAGTCAACCATTCAATCCTAATACAGAAACTAGAAGGTTATGGTATTCACGGGAACTTGCTAAGATGGATTCGTTCTTGTCTTGATAACAGAAGTCAACTTATAAACATAAAAGGACATCTTTCTGTGCCAGTCACTATTTCATCTGGTGTGCCGCAAGGATCGCATTTAGGGCCTCTCCTCTTTATCGTTTTTATCAACGACCTGGTTCAGCAATTGTCATGCCCTTTTCTATTATACGCAGATGATCTTAAGATATATTCTAGTATAACTAAAACCGAGGACTGTGTAATCTTGCAGGATAACCTTAATGCTATTGTTGATTGGTGTGTTGCAAACCGCATGTTTTTAAATTCTGATAAATGCTACATTATTTCTTTTACAACATCCAAGCAAAAAATAGTTTTTAATTATTCTCTTAGCGGTTTTAGCTTAAATCGTACGTCTGTTGTTCACGATCTTGGTATTAACTTTGATGAAAAATTTACCTTTCATAATCACTATGACGTATTAATATCCAAGTGCACTAAATTGGTCGGTTTCATTTCTCGCTCTACAAGAGACTTCAGGAATACAAACACTTTCAAATATTTATATTACGCCTTGATTAGAAGCTCTTTAGAGTATGGTTGCGTTATTTGGTCACCATATTACAAAGCTCATATCGATAGGATAGAAAAAGTCCAAAAGCAGTTTCTTAACATCCTTTGCTTCAGGCTTCAGCTAGGGCGCAATCTAAGGTCATACCTCAGCAGGCTGAAACAATTCAACATACCATCTCTTTCATCTCGTAGAAAATGTAGTGAATTGATTACATTATACAAAATTGTACACTCACACATTGATTGTCCTTCCCTTCTTTCTCTCTTGAACTTTATCACAAGGTACAAAGCTCGTAATCCATCACACAGATTATTCCAACTCGAAATTTACAAAAATAACACATCATTTTATAATCCCGTTGTCCGAATGTGCCGTTTGTATAATGATATGGTGGCTGAACATCCTTCTTTCGACATCTTTATACACACCCTACCCTCGTTTAAAAATAAAGTTAAAGATGCATTCAAATTAGGCATTTAAGATTTAAGATTTAAGTTAGTTATTAACTCAATATTCTGTTATTCTGGTTAATTTTAAATGTAAATAAAATGTTATGCACATTGCCTATCCCTGTAAGTTGGGCAATACTCATATGTAATTCCATCTAGTGAATAGTTTGTCTAAGTTATTAATCTTTCTGTGCACACACTGTTTAGAATTGTAGTCCAGATCTAGACACTAAGCTTTTAATGTACTCAATGTATGACTGTAATTTGTTGTGTGAGCCTAATAAATAAAATTAAAAATAAGGCCTACTGTCCACGGAAGCGTAGCTGCATAGACGCGTATTCGTCATTGTATGCTTGGTGTACGCTTGCTTACAGCTTACATACAAAACCGCACAACTCTGTAAACGGAGCGGCAACGTCGTGTCAGCGACGCTGCATGCAAGCTTCATGCCACTGGGCGTACCGCGTGTTATACGCCGGGCTGCATCGCACGGAACAGCACGTTGAATATTTGTGAGAAAAAATGGAGGGAACGGCTGCAAAGTTTGTGCAAATAGTGGAGAAATACCAATATCGTATATATCATATGAAATACGTTGTCATCTGCTGATAGTTCTTTTGCAGCTACGAACAGTCTACAATGTATTTTTCTTTCTATAAATGGATGTATCCAATATAAAGGGTGACGTCACAGACTTTGAAAATAATAATAGGCCAAAATAACGCCTTCATCACTGGACAACATAATCACGAATTAAAGAAAATGCAGGCTACGATACGCTTTGTGCTTACGCTATGCTCCACGGACAACGTCAGTACGCCGGGCTCCATGAATGCTGCACGGCGATGCGTGCAGCGTCTATGCAGCTACGCCTCGTGGACAGTAGTCCTTACATAATTACTACATATATGTAGCTTGAGTTTTCATAGGTCATTCCAGTGTCATTAAAATGGCTAATCCCAGCAAACAAAAAACCATACAATGCAAGCCATGTGCCTAACTCCCAGTAGCACATGTTCGTCCTAAACGGCGGCCTAGCATCATTTTGACACCCGCCCCCAACCCTGCATAATGGCCATGGCACCCATTCTGTTGGGCCATATTGCGGCGCTACTTAGACATCTACGGTTTTTCCGTTTGGTGGTTAATCCTAAAAGAAAAACGATTACCTAATTCTGCTCGAGTTCTACTCCTTGGTCAATGCATACATTGTATAAACTGACCTGGCGCTGCGCAGAGCACGCGGCGCGGCTGCACTAGCTCGAGGGTGAGCACGAGCTCGTCCTTCACAACGTGGTCGGCGTACAGCCGCGCGGCCGCCGCCGCCTCGCTGACAACGCGCGCGACCGCGACCGCGGCCTCCGGACTCGAGGGCTCGTCTTTTACACACTCATCCGAGCACGAGGGCTCGTCTTGTACACACGCATCGTCCAACAAGGGCTCGCTTTTAATACAGACATCCTCGAAACCCAAACAGTGCTCTGACTTCACACACACTTCCTTTACGTTTGCTTCCTTCGGCGCTGGCGACTCCATCATCAACTAGTAACTGTTATTAAGTCTACGTTTATAAGCAATCCGCGAGATATGTGCTATCGCTCTTAACTCCAAGTAAATTATTATTTATTAAACTCTTCAATAACTTGCGGCCAACCAATAAGGCACGACGAATACGATGTTTTCATGCAATATGGAAATATAGTGTGACCATCTCAAAAGTGGCGAAATGTCATCTTGCTCTTGGCCAAAGAGAATATAACCACTACGTCTTGGCTTAGCTGTCAATTTGACATTGAGTTGTGCGTTTAGTTCTAACATTATTAGATTAACAATCCAAATTATATTAGTTGTGTCATATTGACATTTAGTTCTACAAGTACGAAAAAAATTATACAATTCATATTCATAAATATTAAATATTATTATTAACGCTTGGCAGTCAGCGTAATTATGCAATAGACAACAAAAGCAGTCAGCGTCATCTCTGCGGAGACCGCAGCCCGGGCCCGAGAGGAGCAGCTCTTTGCGACCGCCGATCATGACAGATGTCGTCGGTTTCAAAACACGAGAAAAATAACAACAAAGCAATATTTTTCCTAAAAGCTCTCCAATTTTTTATAAAGTTCATCGAGTACACCGTCCAGAAGTGAACGTTTCGTGTCTTTTGTGCAGTGGTGTCCTGGTGTCTCCTATTTTGTACTCATTTACTTTATATCTATGTTTTTGTATTGTATTCGTAAGTTTTGTTTTATATTTGCAGTGTTCTTTCATTGTCCGTCGTGAAGATAGTGAATGCTCCCTAGCCCATGTCGCAGACCCCGTCTACTGCCACATCTGTAAGTCAGGCCAGCGGCAACGTCACCGGCGGTTTTATACAGTGTCCACAGTGCTCTCAACCCCGTTTCTTTAGAGGAAGTAGGGGTTTGAATATCCATAATGCCCGCGTTCATAAAATCCAGACCCAAGCAACCCAACACGTAAGTGTAAGTCCAACTAATAACCGGACCGACTTAAACACAACAGATAATCTCGTAGCTTGGCTAGGCTCACAAAAACAGGCAACTCCCATCGTTAAAAGGATCCCCAGAGGAGCTCGCTTTTCCGTGGCCAATGCTCTGAACCAAATAATATCAAAAATTGTTACTGAAAATTCGCTTGACAGTTGGACTCAGCTTTTTGCCTTTGCGTATAGAATCCTCCACACTAGCAATGACAAAACTACGTCCCTTACTAAAAAAATTAAGTCCAACTGTCTCCACCCAACAAACCCATCCCCCTGTCAGCCACAGCACGGTCTAAGAGAAGACACAAAACTCTACAGAAAAGTTGAGCAAAAAGTCATAGACGGCGATGTTAAGGGAGCCGCCCAACTTCTCTTCTCCAGTGACGTTGTTGCACCCGACTGCCCAAACACCGTCTCCGCTTTACTGTCCAAACATCCCCTTCCGGCAGCATCTCTCCGCCTTCCCGTTCCACCTGATCCTGATGCACCACACTTAATTTCATCTAAAAAGGATGTGCTAGCTGCAGTGATGTCGTTCAAAAACGGCTCCGCTGGTGGTCTTGATGGTCTCTCCCCGCAGCATCTTAAAGACTTACTTGGAGGTGCTACCGGAGATACTGGTTCACAACTTTTGGATGGCATCACTGAGCTCGTAAACCTTATGCTGTCTGGTAAAGTTTGTAGTGACGTGTTAGAAATATTATATGGAGCAAATCTCTGCGCCTTAAAAAAAAAAGATGGAGGAATTAGACCTATCGCGGTGGGCTTTACTCTTAGACGGATCTGTTCCAAAATTTGCTGTAAACAAGTATTTCCTTCTCTGACCAAAAAGTTCCAGCCGTCACAACTTGGTTTCGGTAGCAAAGGTGGTTGCGAAGCTGCTGTACACGCAGCACGCGCGTTTGTGCACGACGACTCCTGCGAGGTGCTGCTGAAGGTGGATGTTAAAAATGCGTTCAACTCTGTGGATAGAGGCGCCCTGCTGGCACAAGTTAAAGATGCCACACCTTTAATATTTAAATACTTATGGCAATGCTACCAGCAACCTACGCACCTTCTCTTCAAAAACCATCGCCTATCCTCGGCAGTTGGTTGTCAGCAGGGTGATCCTCTTGGACCCGCTATCTTCAGCCTCGCCATCCATCCAGTAATCTCAAATCTAAATTCGAAATTTAATTCATGGTATCTCGACGACGGCACTTTAGGGGGGGACTGGAAAACAGTTTTGGACGACCTAAGAAGTCTGTGCGATGGTTTTAGCGAAATAGGTTTAGATTTAAATTTCTCCAAGTGTGAATTGTTTATAAATAAATCGCTTCCTCCGACTGACTTACATAGTATTATCTCTATCTTCAATTCTTTAGCCCCTAACATTAAAATTATAGATAAATCTTCGCTCAGACTATTAGGGGCTCCCGTTTTTCAGGAATCCATACCATCGCTCATCAACGAACATCTAACCATTCACAAAACTTATTCGGATCGCCTTCTAAAAGTCAGTGCACACATGGCTTTAGTCATCATAAAATTTTGTCTTTTTGTCCCCAAATTTACATATATTTTAAGATGTAGCCCCATTTGGAAATTCCCTCATATTATTGAACCCCTCGACGCCGTCCTTAAAACCACCCTCACATCCATCCTGAACGTCCATTTGGACAGTCGTGCCTGGACCCAGGCTTCTCTGCCAATCCGGCACGGCGGCCTGGGAATCCGGCAGGTTGTCAGTGTAGCCCTTCCAGCGTTCTTAGCCTCTTTCCACAGCACGCAGGAACTCGCCAGCAAAATTTTTAGCCCAGCTGCCGACAATGTCGCGATTGCCTGTTCGAGTGAGGCAATAAGCGCGTGGGAGCAGGCCTGCCCAGATGATTCGCTTCCGGTTTCCCCGAAATCTCAAAAGCAGTGGGACGAGCCCCTCTGTCAATCTTCTCTTAAAGACCTCATCACCTCCGCTCAAAGCACAGCAGAGCGTGCTCGTCTCCTTGCTGTAGCGGAGCCGGAGGCGGGGCTCTGGCTTCACTCTTTGCCGTCTCCAAACCTTGGCACTCTCCTCGACAAACCAACTTTAACTTTGGCAACCTGTCTGCGACTTGGCTCCAAAACTAATGAGCCACACCGCTGCCGCTGTGGCGCCGACGTAGACTCCCTAGGTCACCACGGCTTGTCCTGCCAGAAGAGTGCTGGCCGCATCTCCCGCCACGCCTCTTTGAATGACGTCATCCGTAGGGCTCTTGCCTCCGTTAGCGTGCCGGCCATTTTAGAGCCGAACGGTATCGCACGTGACGATGGTAGGCGCCCTGACGGCATGACGCTCATTCCGTGGAAGCAGGGGAGGACTCTTGTGTGGGACGCTACTTGCGTTGATACGCTAGCCCCGTCCCATCTCCAAGCGACCTCCTCTAAAGCCGGAGCTGCGGCCACCACGGCAGAGCAACACAAGCGGCGGAAATATGCTGTCCTCGGTGAGGGCTACATGTTTGCGCCGTTTGGAGTGGAAACTCTGGGGCCGTGGGGTCCGGGCGCGAAAGCCCTTTATAAGGAAATTTCGGAGCGGCTCATTCAAACATCCGGCGACCAGAGGGCTGGCAGCTATTTTGGCCAAAGGATTAGCCTAGCAATCCAAAGAGGCAACGCTGCCAGCCTTCTGGGCACCATAACCAATGACGGGGACCTGGGGGGCATTTACTTTTTATAGGTTTAGTTTATAATATAGGTTTAGTTTAGTTATATTCCGTTATAAATATATATATATTGTTTTAGTAGATGATTGTTAATTAAATAAGTACGAAAATGATTTGTAAATACAATCTAACATTATTATGCTTTTCGTCTCGATACTTTTTTACCAAATTACGCTATCGTGTGTTTGATAAAGCCCCGATTTTTTATTTTATACCATTAAACAGGTTATTTTCATCTATCACAATTAAGGCGGAAACACATGATTAAAACGCGACGCGACCCGATGAAACGCGACGCGTGTTGTGTCGAATCAAATTGTATTATTTTCTATGACCAGAATCCATGGACGTATACCTAAATTGGACTGAGTACCTACTGTTTTATTAGTCAATCATAATTGAACCATATTACCGAGCATGACGGGTACACGATTGTATGATAAAAGACGACTAGAGAAAGCGGTCCGAGCGAGAGCAACCAACCCGAGGATGGTGTCCCACTCGCACGAGTTGCCTATGTAAAAATAATAATGACATAGTGGCATTAACATAACAGGTATTCAATAATACTGAAAAAAATTACCTGCTTATAATTATGAGCTGACATTATATAGGAGATGTAACCTTTTACCTAAGTTTTAATTTACTGATTAAAACACGGTAATGCATTAAATATTGTGGTAATCAAGTGGTAATTTTAAATATCGACTCGTATCCCCAACGTTGACATCTATTTGTCTAATGGTGTCATTGAAGTTTGTTGCGTTGTCGACCACAGACTACTTGTCGACTAAATGAAATGAGTTAAAAATGGTGAAAACATGTTGCATAAAGGGCTGTAACAGCGAAAGCTTTCCTAATTGTGGAATATTATTCCACAAGCAAGGGACATTTTGCTCTATTTTACGATAAAACGACCAAATCATATGCCAAACTTATTAGGGTGACTATGATTTGGGCCGGTGTGAGTATCTATGTAGGTATACGATTTACAAAGGCTATTGCCTCGTGATTCTTAAATTTACGCAGGGCTCATCAGCATCACGGAAAAACTACAATTATGAGAGATTTGGGTAATAAAATAAAGTAGGACTTAGGCAATAACGACACAAGACTATATTGTTTAACAACTTATGATGCGTAATCCAATTATTTGCAATCAATTAATATTTCTACAAGATATATTTTTATTTATTCAGCATCAACTTTTAATGAAACTTCAAAAACGCTCCGTTAGTATGATTTTTGTAGGGAATATTACCTAAATGACGTCAGAATTTCATGGAGTCGTAAGACATTAGTAAACATGTCATCGTCTTCCTCCCCTAGCGTTATTCCCGGTGATCCCAGTTGTGCCCTAAACGAGCACGGAGTCCGCTAGGTTTCAAAGCGAACGTTAGTAAACATGTATTTATATTTAAAATAGCATATATATGTAAGTAATGTAGGAGCAGGTGTTTTTTTAAGAGTTTATGCGTGTCTTATTTAATTGTAATACAAGAATAATTAATTTTAACTGTAGTAGGATACCCTATTTAGATTATTTCTTACATATATTATTAAATTAAATATCATCATCATATCAGCCTCTCCCCTAAGTCAACTAAGTGTACTATGACATTTCATACGATACAAAGCGCACGCCTCGCATACGCACGTGCACGCCACGTATCCGGTGTGGCTCGGCCTTTATTCTACGGGTCTAGCAATGTTATCATTGTTACCCCCGCAATATTACACTGCGGGACCAACAAAGCTAACATTGCTAACACCGCAATATTCTACGGGTCTAGCAATGTTATCATTGTTAACCCCGCAATATTACACTGCGGGAGCAACAAAGCTAACATTGCTAATCCCGCAATATTCTACGGGTCTAGCAATGTTAGTATTGTTACTCCCGCAATATTACACTGCGGGACCAACAAAGTTAAAATTGCTAACCCCGAACCGCTACCTTGTGAAATTAGCTATGTTGTAATTCACAAAGTTATTACCTCCACTTTGTCTCATTCGCAACGTTGTTCCATTAAGTTAAGTTTGCTAAAGAAGCAATGTGAAAATTGTGAAATATACATTTGTAAAATTCGCAATGTTATATAACACAAAGTTAATACTTCCGCTTTGTCTAATTCGCAACTTTGTTCTGATAAGTTAAGTTTGCTAAAGAAGCAATGTGAAAATTGTGAAATAGGAGCCGACAGAGTAAAATTGTGAAAAACATACATTTGTAAAATTCGCAATGTTATATAACACAAAGTTAATACTTCCGCTTTGTCTAATTCGCAACTTTGTTCTAATAAGTTAAGTTTGCTAAAGAAGCAATGTGAAAATTGTGAAATAGGAGCCGACAGAGTAAAATTGTGAAAAACATACATTTGTAAAATGGACGGAACCCTACACTGCGCGTGGCCCGATACGCACTTGGCCGGTTCTTATTTTTAAGGTACGGTAGTAACTCTAAAAAGAATTTTACTCTATGGGAACAAGATACAGCGTTTTTATTAATAGTATAATAATACCTTTGAAGCTGGTAGGATAAATAAACGTCCAACAATCTAACACATTTATTAGGTAGTAAAATGTACAGTATGAATGTGTCTTATACTTATTCCAAATTATATTTTTAAATAACTGCACCTGTAATATGGATACCATGTAGCTATCCTCCTCTTCAATGGAATTAATACTATTTTAAACGGGAACAGAGTTAATTTTTTTTGTTTAATTCCATTTTAAACATAACATCTCTACTATGTATAATAGTTAATCCCAATTTTTCTTGTATGGGGGGCGTGAGCAGCTAGAGGGTAGAGGGTGAAACTGGTCTGCGTGTCTTGTTCAATCGAAGCCTCGTCTCGTGAAACTGCGGACAAATAAATTGTATTAACACGTGACCTCTGATATGGCTAGATATTAAAACCGGCAAAGTGCGAGTCGGACCACGCACAGCGTACGGTTATGTAGTTCACCCGCTACCCCTGCGCCATCAAGCTCTGTACTCAAAGGTTATTCAATCGCTTAAGGTGAAGTTTGATAATGTGAAATGCTGGACGGACTCCACTATTGTTTTGGGCTGGTTACGAATGGCATCTCACACACTTAAAACATTCGTCCAAAACAGAGTGGCGGAGGTAACCGGGAGCGCGTGGTGGCTACATGTCAGTAGTAAACATAATTACTCTAAAAACAAAGTTTTAACCGACTTCAATTTAGTACTCCGCCAAGCCACGAGAACATTTCCACATTTCTTTTCCAATTTACAACATGAACTGATTTCCGAGTGCAAATGCGTTGATTATTAGAGAAAAAAAACCAATTGCTGTATGTGGCCCGATAATATGAATATTCTTCCGTCGATTCCACAAGGATCACCTTTGGCACTTCATTAGTTGCTATTTCAACGGAATCTTATCAGAATTCGTGACGTGCTTTTGCACTTTTAAGTACATAATTGAGGAATTCCTTAAGTCATCTGTGGTCTTCATCATCAATTCCACTCCACCAAATTTATGATTTCCTGGTGTAAATACACGAGTTATAATAGAAAATACCAAAATCACTACACCCGTGCCTAATAATATAATTGAGGAGTTCCCTCAATTCCTCATGGATCCCATCATCCAACTGAATTTTTGAAAAAATAGGACCTACCTGTAAGCATATACTTAAAAAAAAAATACGAATCGGCTCATCAATGACGGAGTTCTGAGGTAACGAACATTGAAAAAAAATACTACCGAATTGAGAACCTCCTCCTTTTTTTGAAGTCGATTAAAAGCCCTGCCGATCTGGTCAGTCGCGGCCTTGAACTTGACGAGCTTGTCGACAGCAGACTATGGTTTAGTCAGCCGCCATTTTTACATGAACCAGAGTCGAACTGGTTGCCTACTACTATCACGCACTTCAAAAATTACACATACTGATTTACCTGAAATAAAAACGCACACAATTAACATGACATGCCAAGTCGACACCGACTTATTCCCATTCGATAGGTTTTCATCTTTAAACCTCTTACGGCGCGCGGGTGCTTATGTTTTAAGATTTATAAACAACACACGCAATAAAAATAAAATTAATCGTAAAATTATCCCGTTGACTGTTGACGAATTGGAGGCTTCGGTGCAGCACTTGGCACGTCGTTCGCAAATGAAATCATTTCCTAATGAATATGATAACTTATCTAAAAACTTACCAAATAAATACACACGCGGGATAGCTAAACTTAACATATTTTTAGACACACTTTAGGGTTGGAGGTTGGAGGTCGTATTAGCAACTCACCTGGTTTCTCATACGAGAAAAAATATCCGATCTTGCTTTGTTCGAAACACCGTTTCACACACCTTTTGTTTCAGAGTGAGCATATACGGTTTCTGCACGCTCCGTCAAAGATTGCTGTTGGCCTTTCGATGGTATGAACTTAGCAAAACGGGTCGTGCGCAGCTGTGTAACCAGCACCCGCATGAAGGGGTAAACGTTCACGCCTATTATGGGTAGCTTACCTGCACAGCGTCTGAAGCCCGGGGTTGTTTTTGCTCGCTGCGGGGTTGATTATGCGGGCCCGATGTACGTACTTAACCGTAGCGGTAGAGGTGCTAAACTCGAAAAAGCCTACATATGTTTGATAGTTTGCTTCACGACGCGCGCGGTTTATCTTGATATTGCCACGAGTGTTAGTACCGAAGGATACATGCTCGTGTTAAAGCGTTTTATTTCTCGACGTGGTAATCCAGACGCTATTTATTCAGATAATGGCCAAACTTTGTAGGTTCTATGAAAGAACTTTCATCGTTCCTGCAAAGTCACTTAGATGATATTGTTGATTGTGCCTCTAGCGATCGTATAAATTTACATTTCAACCCGCCTTATGCTCCACATATGTCAGGATTGTGTGAGAGAGCTGTACAGTCATGGAAATATCACTTGAAGCGCGTTGTTGGTAACGCGCATTTAACTTTTGAGGAGTTCAGCGCGGTATTAGCACAAGTCGAAGCCGTCCTGAACTCCCAACCCATGCATCCTATGTCCACAGATCCAAACGACCCCGTTGCCCTTAGTCCAGCTCATTTCCTTATTGGCCGACCGCTGACAGCGCCGCCCTGCAAGGACCTCACAGCGGCGACAGGCCGCTTCCCCTGCTACGAGATGCTAGAGCAAATGAGGCAGCACTTTTGGCAACGATGGTTGAAGGACTATATCTCTGAGCTGCAGAACAGAACGAAGTGGCAGACACATGGCCAGGATGGGTCTATATCTGTTGGTCTAAACATTTTTGCACGATATTTATTTCGGCACATATTTTTTGGTCTAATAATCTTTGGTCGACTGTTTTTTATGTCGAAAATTGTTTGGCTGAAAGTGTTTTGCATATATTTTTTTGGCCGTAAACTGTTTAGTCTAACATTTGTATGGAATAACATTGTTTGTTCGAATGTATTTTAGGCATAAAATTGGTATTTCAAATATCGGTGTCACTAATAATCGCGTCTAAACTGTCGCATTTATTAAATTAATATTACTTAGATTTCCTTCTTCGCGCTGATAAACGCCTAGTCTAGTCAAGGCCAGGGGCATGTCCGCGTATTGAACGCCATCTACCGACCACCTACCGAAGAGGAGGAGCCTCCAACTGGCGCCGTGCGGGGGCGCGGCGATGACTCGCTCACTTTACCATCCACGAGCGCTACGCGCGTTTTTAAATAAGGTCGCCACAAACCAAAATCTTGTAACTTCATAAAATGTTAAAGTTAATACAAACAAAATTGTAAAATCACAAAGAAGAAGACAGTCATTGAAGAGAGACGGGTCTCTTCCTGAATTACTCACGCTAACTCTCAAACGGTACGATTTATTGTGTTGATGTACTCATCAGGTCTGTCTGGCCACCATACTCACCACCAGGACGTGACTCCCACAGGCTAACTCGTGGCGCTATTGTGGTTATGGTTTTCTGAAAGGCCGAGGTACTTCCAGAATATAGTTTCACAAACCTATAGAAGCGCCGCAGGGTCCCGGTGCAGGCTCTCGTCTCCCGTAAGTGTGGTCGTGGTCCACGTGGTGACGGGCTCCACTGTCCGGGCGGTCGGCGGGTGTACGGTCGGTTTCTGCAGCGGCACAAATGTCAGGAATATTATCATTATCACCCATTTGTTCCCTTTTATGGACTTTTAACTTCCTCGTATGGTTGCAGGAATAACTGCATTGGCCGCATTTGAAAGGCTTTTCTCCAGTATGTGTCCATTCATGCATTTTTAGATTACCTTTTTGGGAACTCACATTACTACATTGGCCGCATTGGTATGGCTATCACCAATATGTATCCTTTCATGGACTTTTAAAGTACTTCTTTGGGCACTTGCGTAACTACATTGGCCACATTTGTATGGTTTTTCTCCAGTATGAATCCTTACATGCATTTTTAAGACACCTTTTTGGGCACTAGCATAAGTACATAGGCCACATTTGTATGGTTTTTCTGCAGTATGTATCCTTTCATGGATTTTTAATCTACCTTTTTCGGCACTCGCATAACTACATTGGTCACATTTGTATGGCTTTTCTCCAGTATGTATTCTTTCATGGATTTTCAAATGACCTTTATTAGCACTGGTATAACTACACTGGCCACATTTGTATGGCTTTTCACCAGTATGTCTCCATTCATGCCTTTTTAAGTCGCCTTTTTTGCCACTAGCATAACTACATTGGCCACATTTGTATGACTTTTCTGCAGAATGTACCTTCACATGCAATTTTAACTCGCCTTTCTTGCCACTAGCATAACTACATTGGCCACATTTGTAAGGCTTTTCTCCAGTATGTATCCTTTCATGCCTATTTAAATCTCTTTTTCTGGCACTTGCGTAAGTACATTGGCCACATTTGTATGGTTTTTCTCCAGTATGAATCCTTACATGCATTTTTAGGTCGCCTTTTTTTAAACTACCATAACTACATTGGCCACATTTGTATGGCTTTTCTCCAGTATGTATCCTTTCATGGATTTGTAAATACGATTTTACGGCACTCGCATAGCTACATTGCCCACATGTGTATGGCTTATGTCCAATATGTTTCCGTTCGTGGATTTTTAGATTACCTTTTTGGGCACTGGCATAACCACAACTGCCACATTTGTAAGGTTTCTCACCAGAATGTTTCTTTTCATGGACTAGTAATTTGCCTTTTAGGAAACTTGTGTAACTACATTGGCCACACTTATAAGACCTGTGGCGATTATGTTTACTCATATGATTTTGTAACAATGCTTTGTCACTGGCTGTGTAATCACAGTGATCACAGATAAAGTGTTCCTTTACAACGTGTTTCCTTGCATGACTTACTAAATAGGCCATTCTAGCAGTTGTGAAACTACATTGGCCACATTGGTAAGCTTTAGGTCTTCCTCTTGGCTCCTTCTGTTGAGTTTGCCCTGCAATTTATACAGTACAAAATTAAAAAGAGAACTACAGTGTGTGTTACAAATAAAAATCTAACTAAGAACGGAGTTGCGCAACAAAGGTATATATATAACTAGCTGCCCGGCCCTGCTTCGCACGGATTACCCGTTTTCCCGTAGGAATGAGGCATTTTACCGCGGTAAAAAGTAGCCTATGTTCATCAGGGATAATGTCGGCTTCTAATGGTAAAAGTATTTTTCAAATCGGTCCAGTAGTTTCGGAGCCTATTCAATACAAACACACAAACAAACAATCAAATCTTTACTCTTTATAATATTAGTGTAGATAATAATTATTAGTCTTTTGTTGAGCATTGACATGTAAATAATACTTTTATAAGTAAACAATACCCGGGTATGTTCTAAAACTACGACCAAGAACATCAGGGGATAGGCAGGTGTTTCCACCGAACTCCAGGGTTCGGTGGAAACACTGCGATCGCCAACCCGCATCCAGAACACAGCCAAGGCACGGCCCCGAGGTTCCGTCGACCCCTGGTACCCTGGTTATGGTAGCGGTACTGATCAAATCTACACCTTTTGGACAATTTTTTCAAGACTTCCGTGTGGACAGACAATGAAACCTGACAGCTATGTAGCATTTTAGCTTCTGCATAATCTTCAAGAAGATTGTAGAAATTAAGCTTATCTCATTGCCAAGAAGCAGAATTTGAATCGCCAAAGATTGACCATTGTTTTATCAACTATTTCAGTTATTGGTGTTACGAGTATCGAATCTCTTCACTTGTTGTATATCTTGTTGTCATCTTATTTTGTAACATTTGACATATTTAGTAAGTGGCTTGCATCTCCACATTAAAAAAATCATCACATCAACATCAGAAATTACATTTGTCTACTCCTGTACCGTTATCTGCCATTTATATAGGCACTAACTCAAATACAATGACACCGATAATAAGTTGTCCAAAAACTCCTTGCTCTATGGTCCATAAAAGCACTGTTTAGCGTGCTGTTACGGTTAATACATTTTTCATAACAGCACTGTTCTACCACAATGAAAACACCAAACTTTAAAAAAAAGGTCCTTATGTTGCAGTGGTACCAACTTCTCAAACAAATATTTTGAATCAAAAGTATTTATTTACTATCAAACATATGTTTAACATAAATTATTTACTGAAATAAAAATAAATGATCATAACAATAATAATAATTAGCGAGGCGGGGCCTAAGCTGCCGGTGGTCAGGGCGCCAGAGACAGGAACCTCCTGACTATCCGCGCAGTATCCAGGAGTACCGCCTTCTGTATCTGACCCTTTTTCCAGCCATCTAGCGAGTCACATGAGGTTATGGTCGAGACTCTTCGCTATTAAACCGTTCGCCGAAACGACTATCGGGACGATGATCGTCGAATTAACATCCCACATGGCGGTTACCTCGTGAGCCAGGTCTAGGTACTTGCTGGCTTTGTTCTTCTCGGCCTTCAAGAGGTTCTCATCATGGGGGATGGTGATGTCGACGAGCACTGCCTGGCGTTTCGATCGATCTGTCAGCACGATATCAGGCCTATTGGCAAGAATATGATGACAGATCGATCCCAATAGAGCGTGGCAGAACTGACGCAGGTGTGTACTTATAGTAAGGCACTTCGGAGACCACAAGAGTGTATAGCAGAGCAAGTTGCTGGTGAATAATTCTGGCTACAAGGTTATGTCTGTGCAAGTACTCGAGGAGGTTGTCTCTGACGCCCTGACCACCGGCAGCTTAGGCCCCGCCTCGCTGCCGGCTGCACACTAAGTTAGGTTTTTATAATGATTTTATGTTTTGTATGTATAGTTTTATATTTCACTTTTTATGTAATTATTGTAAGAACCTAGTCTAAGATGAAAATTTAATAAAGAGATAATAATATCAGCCTTTATTTAACGTCTTTTGACATGCAAAAAAATCTCAATTGAATACGTCGACAATGTCATTTTGCCTTCCGGCATAGGCCTCCTCTAAAGATTTCCATTCAGTTCTATCTGTTGCTCTTCTTCTCCATATGTTTCCTTCTGCTATTCTAAGGTCATCCTCCCATCTCCTCTTTTTCTTTTCCCTTCTCTAGGGTACCATTCTGATATTTGTTTTGTCCATTTATCTTTTTTGTCTCTAAATATGTGTCCCGCCCATCTCCACTTGAGCCTTTTTATTTTTATCGTGATATCGTTTATATTTGTTCTTCGTCTTATTTCTTTCAGTCTAATTTTATCCAGCTTTTTTATATCTAGCATGCTTCGTTCCATGTTGTGTTGACAGGTCTCTAAGTCGTTGGTATCTTTTTTAGTTAGAGACCACGTTTGGCAACCATATGTCATACAGGGAAGTACGCATGTATTGTAGACTTTCCTTTTTTCATAATATATTCATTCCAGGGTTTTTCATAATTTCCTTCATACCACCACCAGCACCACCACCACCAGCGCTGGCGTTGCCAGCATTATGCTGAGTTGTGACCATTTCGTGGCAAATGTGTATGTGCGTACGTGTCCACTCCACAGTTTGTCTTTTTTTTTGCCATGAATAAATGTTTTTCTTTCTTTCTTTTTCTTTTCTTTCATGGCCCAGTATTTTTTCCATGTGACTGATATTCTTCGTTTAATCTCTTTTAACATATTCAATTATGTTGTTATTGATTTTAATTTCTTGTTTCAAGTAGTTCGTCATGACTTTGGTTTTTTGTGTATTCATTGACAGTCCTAGCTTTTCACTTTCGATGGTTAGCTGTTGTAGCATCTCTTGAAGTTTGGACGGCCGGCTGTCACTGATAATGATGAGGTCATCTGCGAACCGTAAGTGACTCAATACTCTACCATTTATCCATTAATCCTTGATTTTCCCAGTTCAAGATTCTGAATATGTATTCTAGTGCGGCTGAGAATAGTTTTGGAGACAGCGGATCTCCCTGGTGGACCCCTCTTTTTTATTTGGAACTCTTCTCCAATATTTTCCAGTTTCAATTTTGCAGTAGTCTGAGCATACAATTTACTTATTATTCTAATGTATTTGCTTGGTACTCCTGGGTCTGAAGAGCTATCCATATATATTTATGTTTAAGGGAGTCGAATGCCTTGTTGTAATCTACAAAACCCAGATAGTATGTGCCTCTGTACACATTGCATCTCTCGATTAGCTGTTTAATTGTATGTATGTGGTCTACTGTGGAGAAGTCTTTCCGGAAACCTGCTTGTTCAATAGGTTGATTGTCATCCAATACTTTCTTAATGCGGTGTAAGATAATTTTTGAAAATATTTTGTGTAAATTTGTCATCAGGCTTATAGGCCTGTAGTTTCCTATATCATTTTTGTCTCCCTTCTTATATATAAGGGTAATTGTAGAGGTAGTCCACTGCTTTGGTATTTGTTCTGTCTGGTAACAGAACAAATACCAAAGCGAAAAAGTATTGTATGCAATGGTGTATAACTTGGTCTTAAAACGCTTGTGGCGTGACACTGGCGTTTTAAGACCCTACTTATACAACAGTTGCATAAAATACTATTATGTAGCTTGAGTTTTCATAAGTCATTCCTGTCATTAAAATGGTTAATTCTAAAAGGAAACCGATTTACAAATTCTGCTCTATGAATTCCACTCCTTGTTTGTTGTATATATAACGAATTGTATAATGTTGTATAAAACGAAAAAACATATGTATTGTATAAACTGACCTGGCGGTGCGCAGAGCACGCGGCGCGGCTGCACCAGCTCGAGGCTGAGCACGAGCTCGTCCTTCACGACATGGTCGGCGTACAGCCGCGCCGCCGCCGCTGCCTCGCTGCCGCAGCGCGCGTCCGCGGCCTCCGGACTCGAGGGCTCGTCTTTTACACACGCATCCGAGCACGAGGGCTCGTCTTTTACAAACGCATAGGAGCACGAGGGCTCGTCTTTTACACACGCATACGAGCACGAGGGCTCGTCTTGTATACACGCATCGTCCAACGAGGGCTCGCTTTTAATGCAGACACCCTCCGAATCCAAATAGTGCTCTGGCTTCACACACACTTCCTCTACGCTTGCTTTCTTCGGCGCTGGCGACTCCATCATTAACTAGTAAACGCCTCTGTTATTAAGTCTAGGTTTAGAAGCAATCCGAGAGATGTGCTATCGTTTTAACTCCTAGCTCCAAATAAATGTTTCAATAAAATAACTTGCAGCCAACATCGCGTTTGACATTGGGTGTTTTTTTTTATTCGTCCATTCGGACAGGCTAAGACCATGGGCCATACTGCCTCTTCTTCAGTTAATATAAATTTTATTTG
This sequence comes from Epinotia bilunana, assembly GCA_947049275.1. Classification (NCBI taxonomy): domain Eukaryota; kingdom Metazoa; phylum Arthropoda; class Insecta; order Lepidoptera; family Tortricidae; genus Epinotia; species Epinotia bilunana. Next base: position 5,499,605 of record OX346276.1, on the reverse strand, counting down.
GACAAATCCAGTAATAACGTCTTCATTAATTTCAAACAGCACGGCTAGCACGCGACGGCACGCGAGCTCTCTCGATTTTTCTCGCACTATCCGTCTCTCTCTTATTAGAACACTTAGAAGAAGAGGTGTAGTGCGATAAAAATCGAGAGTATGTCGCGGCCGTCGTGTGCTAGACGTGCAGAAGTATCTAGTCCAATGAATATGTCTTCAGTTATTTTCAATTCATATGATCAAATCCAGATATAAAGTCATCAGTATTATCAACAAATGTGTCCAATCCAAGAACTAGAACGTCTTCAGCACGGCTATCAGCGCGAGCCGTCCCATGATAGACGTGCAAGTGGTTATATTCTGTTTGGTGCTGACCACGGTGCTGACGTGGTGCTGACATTGGGCGAGGTATGCGTTTAGTTGCATTCCGTTTCGATATTTAGCAATCTTGTTCAATAAACGCTTACGCTTACGTCCGAGGGCATCGGACGGCACGAGTGGTACGAAGTTATAAGAAAGAGCGAGATAGGGATAGAATTTTGCTAGACGCCGTGCTTACGGCACGTATCCACGCGGTCCACCGATTTCGTACGTGTGGCGGCTGCTTAAATCATCATCATCCTCCTAGCGTTATTCCCGGTAATGCCCCGGCCGGGTCCGCTTTGACACCTAATTCCAAGATTTGGCATAGGCACTAGTTTTACGAAACCGACTGCCATCTGACCATCCAGCCCAGAGGGAAAACTAGACGTTATTGATATTAGACCGGTTTCCTCACGATGTTTTCCTTCACCGAAAAGCTAACGGTAAATATTCCGTACATAAGTTCCGAAAAACTCATTGGTACGAGCCGGGATTTGAACCCACGACCGCCGCATGCCTGATCCACTAGGCTACCTTAGCTCTCTAGTAGTGGCGGCTGCTTAAATGAAGTTGTTAAAACCATCGTACGACCTTCCCCGGGGTTCAAACTGTTAATAAATATACAAAATTTCGGTTAAATAGTTTACGCAGGGAAAGCTAATACAAATAACCAGCCAACTGCGAGTCAGACACGCGCACGACGGTTCCGTGCCGTACTCCATGAATGTTTTCAGCATGTCTTTTGTAACCCGAGCTCCAAACATTAAAGGGTCGAACAGACTGCCAGCGGGACGGTAGCGGGGCTTGACGAGCGCGTGATGCGCGCGGGACGGCCGGTCACACAGAGCACGCGCGCATCGCGCCATCAACCAGCCAGCAACGCGCGAGCGTCCCGCGCGCCTCGCGCTGGCCTCGCGCCATTGACCCGCCAGCATTACATACGCACCGCACGCTCCGCTGTCTGGCGTCACACTGACGCGCCGCGCACCCGTCGCGGGCGCGCGGCGGGCGGCTGGCGGGGCGCGACAGAAGCGGGGCGCGTTGCCGACGGGGCGCAGCCTGTTTGACCACGCTAGCGGTTTGTAGGGAAATATCGCGCTGCGCGCCCGTGACGGTGATTAAACGCACATTCCGCCTCCGCCACCGCCGCACTCACATTGAGTTTAGCAGGGGCGGTGCTGTAGACCGACTGAAAGAATTTAGCAAATTCTTCAACCCCCTCTTTACCACTAAGTAACACACCATTCTTGAGTAGTTTTTGAGTATTCCCATGTTTTTGGTGTGATTTTACATAGTTCCAAAAAGCTTTCGGGTCCTCCTTCAAAATGTGTTTGAACACGGTCTTGGTACTGAGTATAATTTATGTAATTCACTAGACTTGTATTTTTTATGAAGTTTAGCCTTAAATTTTATTTGGTGAATAGTTTCAGTGCTATACCATTTTGGATACCTGTACCGCGCCACAACACTCTTCCGCGTTTTGTTGGGCACACATTCGTCAACGACGTAGTTAACTTTTGCATAAAAATATGACAAACATGCTTCTGCATTGTTTAAATTATATAGTGGTGAGCTATTGATTGGAGGCTAATAATTCATATAACCGTGGATAGTCGGCCTTCGCAAAGTTCCACTCTTGCACATGTTCGTTTTGCGTGAACAAACACTCATACTCGCATGACTCATGCGAGCGATATCCGCTGCAGTAGCGATGCGTGTGCGATTTTTAGCTCTGTACTTTGCATCCGAATCTTATAAAGATAGGAACCAAAAAAATCAAGGATGGGAGCTTATGAAGGATTTTGAATTTTCTTTTTTTCCTTTGTTCTTCTTCTTCGCTCAAACATAAAAAAGTGATTGCCAAACCGATTTTTTGTTGCTTTGAAAGGCAAGGCGCCATCGCTACCGTTCTGTTCAAATACCGGAGAAGTACTGACAAGTTGAGTCAACCACCGATCCTGTAGAACGAATACAAAAAATGGTTGATCCGATCAAGGACACGATGGTTGGCGGTTGGTTCCGATCGTGTAGAAGGCCTTCATCGATATCGGGGGGCAAGCGAATGTAGGAATGTAGCATGGATCTATAATACCCAGGACATGCTATGTTAATAATAATACCACGACCGAGCGAGAAGGTAGAAGATAAACCTCAATAAGTGTGACGGAAAGAGATATCTATTATGCTATACCATTTGTTATCATATTTGCACTTTTCTAGGTCCCGTAGCCAACAAGGAACCCTTATAATTATCGGAATCGCTAAACGAATTAAAGAATTATCGCTGAAAAACAAACAAACTATTGCAAGTAATTAGTACAACGGTAACTTCTACTATAAGCTGTTTAGATTGTTCAAGATATGAATGGGGTCGTGACGGGTATGTTTGAAAGTTAGTGCAGAACCCTCGGCGGGTGAGTCAGACTCGCCCTTGCCCGGGTTTTTTATTTCTGAGGTACTGGAACTCAAAAAATAATTATACTCTCAGGGAATAAAATATATCTCTTACATAATAATGCCTTGGAAGCTGGTAGGGTTAATAAACGTTCAACAATTCACTTCATCCCCTTGGGGTATGATTTCCGGGATAAAAACTATCCTATGCCCTCCCCCAGGACTCAATACCAAATATAAGTATCTTGTAAATGTAAGTGGTGTTGTAAGTGTCCATGGGCGCCGATTATCGCTTACCATCAGGTGATTCGACTGCTCGTTTGCCTCCTATATCATAATAATAATAAAAAAAGTATCTCTATACCAAATTTCTTCACAAATCAGTTCAGCGGTTTAAGCGTGAAGAGGTAAACAGACAGACACACTTTCGCATTTATAATATTAGTATGGATATAACTGCACCTTCATCTATCCATATAACCGTCCTCCACGTCAAGAAATTAATACTATTTCAAACGGTAACAGTTTTTATTTGATTTCATTAAAAAACTAAACCATCTCTATGCATACTAGTTAATCCGAATTTCATGTCAATTCCCATTTGCCAATTTTCCTTGCATGGGGGGCGGCTAGAGGATAAAGCTGGTCTGCGTGTCTTGTTCAATCGGGGCCTCGTCTCGTGATTCTGCGGACAAATAAATTGTATTAACAAGTGAGTAAATAATAAAACGGGCAAAGTGCGTGTCGGGCCACGCACAGAGTACGGTTTATGTAGTTCACGTGCATGCACCCCTGAGCCATCAAGCTAATTTTAGAGAAGCAACGGCTATCCGGCCACTATCCGGTAACCGGCCGAATAGCGAATAGAGGAGTAGTAGCCGGTTACATACCGGGTGTTTTTATTCATTTGCTTTAACTTCGACAGTGCTTGGTACATTTATATAAGTTATCCTGTATATCGGTTTAACGATATTAGAAAAACAAAAAAAAACAGGTTTCATACAAAATAATTTAATATTTACTTGCAGACTATTGTAAAAGGTCTTTTAAAGTTAAGGAAGAGTAAGCGTCAATTTGGTGTCAGCTACGTCGGTACCTTAAATGTTGTGCGTGATTAAGTAGATTTTACACTGGTTTAACTTAAGTTAGTGATTAAATTTCGATTCGAAATATTTTGAAAACGGTGCGAGTTAGGACATACCTACGTTTCTTTGAGAAATTATCTACATAATATGTAAAGAATCTGCGCTAAAAATTAAAGCAAATGAATAAAAACACCCTGTAGAATTTAACCTTCAATTCAATTTAAAATTACTGTTAACAAAGAACTCGTGTATTCTTATTTTACTGAATACAGGATCAGCTCGATACCGCAGCGGAATGTAATAGCAGGCCACATCCTCTTGCCGCCTCGGCTGACCTCGGCACTCGCACACCTCTCAGGTGTTGCTGCCCAGATCGGGCAAGGAGCGAAATAATTAAAGAATTCACAAACAACGTTTATATATTTTTGCCTGCTGTCACGTCCACCCGTTTTAACTAAAGTTAAACAGTAAGAAACACATATGTCTGTTCACAACTTAGGATTCACCCTGTATATATCATTCTGTGACACCCGTACCATATGCTTATAGTGAATAAGCGATATTCATTCGTTCAAGTTAGTAATGAAATGCCCACAAACCTGGAGAAGTGCCGCAGGGCCCCGGTGCAGGCTCCCGTCTCCCGTAAGCGTGGTCGTGGTCGACGCGGTGACGGGCTCCGGCGTCCGCGCGGCCGGCGGGAGTAGGGTCGATTCCTGCAGCGGCACACACGTTATCACCCTCTTTTAACTTCCTAATCTGGTTAAAAGAATAACTGCATTGGCCGAATTTGTGAAACTTATCATGTGAGCTTTCATGGGTTTCTAAATCACCTTTTCGGGTACTAGCATAACTACATTGGCCGCATGTGTATGGGTTCACTCCAGTATGTAACCTTTCATGGTGTTTTAAATTATCTTTGTTTGGCTTATGTTTCCGTTCATGGAATTTCAAATGACCTTTATGGACACTGGCAAAACTACACTGGCCACATTTGTATGGCTTTTCACCAGTATGTATCCATATCCATTGATGCCTTCTTAAGTGGACTTTTTTGCCACTAGCATAATTACATTGGCCACATTTGTATGGCTTTTCTCCAATATGTATCCTTTCATGGATTTTGAAATCACCTTTGAGGGCACTAACATAACTACATTGGTCACATTTGTATGGTTTTTCTCCAGTACATATAATTTCATGGGTTTTTAAATTACCTTTTCGGGCACTAGCATAACCACAATTGCCACATTTGTAAGGTTTCTCACCAGTATGTTTTTTTTCATGGACTAGTAAATTGCCTTTTAGGAAACTTGTGTAACTACATTGGCCACACTTATAAGACCTGTTGCGATTATGTTTACTCATATGATTTTGTAACAATGCTTTGTCACTGGCTGTGTAATCACAGTGATCACAGATAAAGTGTTCCTTGTCAATGTATTTCCTGTCATGACTTACTAAAGAGGTCTTTCTAGCAGTTGTGTAACTACATTGGCCACATTGGTAAGCTTTAGGTCTCCCTCTTGGCTCCTTCTGTTGAGTTTGCCCTGCAATGTATACAGCACAAAATTAAAAAGTTCAAGGCCTATTTTTTTATAGGTACATTAAAAATCTAACTAATAAACGAAGTTGCGCAACAAAATTATATATAATTATTATTATTTGTATTTTGTTGACCATTGACATGTCCATAATCTATATATATATGTCGTAAAAGTCCTGACTGACTGACTTCAGTTTACTCACTTAAATCAACGCCCAGCTCAAACCGTTGAACCTAGAAAGCTGTTTTTTTTTCACAATAGGTAGTTTATATATAGAACGATTCTTTTTTGTATCAGTTATTAATTAGTAATAGGATTTTGACATTGGTTTATATTTTTCTGTTATTATTTGATTGGTACTATTTGGTACTTTATTTCTATTGTATTTTATATTGTAGATTATTGACATATACTTCTTTTGGCATTGTGGTTTAATTATACACAGGAATAACCTGACAGATTTTTGTATACTGTACGAATTGTATTTGAAATTACGTTTTATTTTATATTAATTTAATTTGAATTGTAGGTATATGCATTTATTGTATATTATACCTTATTATACACATTTTTAATATTCATTATTTTTTAATTCCTCGACAATCATATCATGTGAAAATTGTACAACGAAATAAAATAAACAAAATTAAACTAAACAATGGTTTGTTATTCCGTGGGCCTTTATTTAATTATTTATTTAAACTTTATTGCACAATACAAGATAAAGTACAAATGGCGGACTTAATGCCATAAGGCATTCTCTACCAGTCAACCATTGGGCAAAACAGAAACATTTGGTGCAGGCATTTCAATTTAAATGAAAACTTAATCCAAGATAAACTTCTATCAGATACATACTGAAAAAAAAAACATACACATATACAAAATAATATACACTAATATATATAAGTATTTTTTGTACCTAGTGAAAAATACTATGTTGACAACTACCCTACGCGCTTATCAGAAAGATACTTGCGTAACTTGCGCTTGAAAGTCAATTTGCTTTGTGCTTGACGGATATAGTCAGCGGAAGAGCATTCCAGAGTCGCCTTTCCACTTGGAAACTTGACTAACTTTCTCACCTAGGTATACTTATACCTAGGTGAGAAAGTTAGCCAGCCAAGAATTCTCTACAACGGGCTACCCCAGGGGTCGGTGCAATCGCCCATGCTATTTCACCTGTACATACATGACATCCCGGACACGCTCTTGAGGAAATTTGGGTACGCGCACGACTTAGCTCTCATCTCACAAGGGCGGCAAGGGCGGAGCATTGCCACCACAGAAGCTACCCTGCAACAAGATCTTGCCACCATGAGAGACTACTTCGCCCGATGGCACCTTTGCCCAAACGGATCCAAAACCGAAGTATGCTGCTTCCATGGTAGCAACCGTCTGGCTGGAAGTCATACATACGTTAGATTTGGAGACATTGTCCTAACGCATAATCCCTACTCGAAATATCTCGGAGTTACACTGGACCGAAGCCTCACCTATAAAACGCATTTACAAAACGTCGCAGCCAAGCTGAAAACTAGGAACAACATACTGCAAAACCTGACAGGTACCTCGTGTGGAGCTTCGGCTGTCTGCTTGAGAAATACCGCCTGTACCCTACAGCAGAATACTGTGCCCCAGCCTGGTTGAATAGCGCCCAGACGCAAGGCATAGACACCCACCGCAACAACGCCATGCGCCTAATCACAGGCTGAATGAAACTAACTCCTGGACACTGGTTACCGGCCCACGTCACGCCCACGCCCACCCAAAGTCACGGAACCCCCAGCCCTAATCTCACACAATAAATAGCCTACCGAGTGGAACATCCAATCTGTCTGGTTGGAGGAGTGGCTGATCAAATCAGTCACCGACCCGATTCGAACTCAGCCCCGGCCGCCACCCACAAGGTTTCAAAGAAGCTCAACGTGTCTGGTGCTCCCTGAATCGAATAAGGACTGAAATAGGGCACTGTGCTCAACTATGCAAAAAATGGGGCTGGAGCGACGCTGAAGAATGTGACTGTGGATGTCCGAAGCAAACGGTGCATTACATCGTGTTCGAGTGCCCTTTCACCAAGTACGAAGGAGTGCCCACGGACTTTAAAGACCTCACGGGCTACTCTGCAGACTATTTGAAAAAGTTGTAGTACTTCATACCTACTCGTAATTACCAGTGTATCCTACTAATATTATAAAGGCGAAAGTTTGGATGTTTAGATGTCTGGATGTTTAGATGTTTGTGTTACTCAATCAAGCTTAAACGGCTCAACCGATTTGGATGAAACTTTGCACGAAGATAGTTAATAGCCTGGATTAACATATAGGATAGTTTTTATCCCGGGTCTACGCAGACAAAGTCGCGGGCATAAGCTAGTAATTAATAAAACCAGGCAAGCAGGTGACAGGCCACTCACAGCAGGATTCTGTACCTAGTTCACCAGCTACCCCTGCGCCAATAGCCGCCCTCTAACCTACTTACCTAACCTAAACCATTTCTAGCTGTCATTTATCAGTTTTCTTACACAGAGGACCTTCTGTATGCAAGTACTGTTATTTATTAAGTGTTAGCCTAATAGGTATGGTAGGCAAACAGTGTTAGGCTAGGTGTGGTAGTTAAGCTTATTAATTCATCTGTTTTGTTAGATAGGACCTCCTACACGGAAGTACTATTATTTATACTGTCCTAATTAAATAGTGAGTTAGTAAGAAAAGCGCACAAACCCGGTGCAGGCTCTCGTCTCCCGTAAGTGTGGTCGTGGTCGACATGGTGACGGGCTGCACTGTCCGCGCGGTCGGCGGGTGGACGGTCTGTTTCTGCAGCGGCCCTAATGTCACGAATGGTATCACCCACTTGTTCCCTTTTATGGACATTTAACTTCCTCATTTCGTTGCAGGAATAACTGCATTGCCCGAATCTGTGAACCATGTCATGTAAGCTTTCATGGGTTTCTAAATTACCTTTTCGGATACTAGCGTAACTACATCGCCCAGATTTGTATGGCTTATCTCCAGTATGTTTCTTTTCATGGATTTGTAAATCGCCTTTTGTGGCACTTACATTACTACATTGGCCACATTTGTATGGTTTTTCACCAGTATTTATCATTACATGAATTTTTAATTTACTTTTTCTGGCACTCACGAAACTACACTGGCCACATTTGTATAGCTTTTCACCCGTGTGCTTCCTTTCATGGATTTTTAATACACTTTTAAAGGCACTTGCATAACTACATATGCCACATTTGAATGGCTTTTCTCCAGTATGTTTCCTTTCATGGTTTTGTAAATCGTCTTTTCTGGCACTCGCATAACTACACTGGCCGCATATGTATGGCTTCACTCCAGTATGTAACCTTTCATGGCGTATTAAATTACCTTTATTGACACTAGCATAACTACATTGGTCACATTTGTATGGCTTATCTCCAGTATGTATCATTTCATGGAATTTCAAATGATATTTTGTGGCACTTGCATAACTACATATGCCACATTTGAATGGCTTTTCTCCAGTATGTTTCCTTTCATGGATTTGTAAATGGCCTTTTCTGGCACTTACATAACTACATTGGCCACATTTGTATGGTTTTTTACCAGTATGTATCATTACATGAATTTTTAATTTACTTTTCCTGGCACTCACGAAACTACACTGGCCACATTTGTATAGCTTTTCACCCGTATGCTTCCTTTCATGGATTTTTAAATCACTTTTAAGGGCACTTGCATAACTACATATGCCACATTTGAATGGCTTTTCTCCAGTATGTTTCCTTTCATGGTTTTGTAAATCGTCTTTTCTGGCACTCGCATAACTACACTGGCCGCATTTGTATGGCTTCACTCCAGTATGTAACCTTTCATGGCGTTTTAAATTACCTTTTTTGACACTGGCATAACTACATTGGGCACATTTGTATGACTTTTCACCAGTATGTCTTCTTTCATGGACTAGTAAATTGCCTTTTAGGAAACTTGTGTAACTACATTGGCCACACTTATAAGACCTGTTGCGATTATGGTTACTCATATGATTTTGTAACAATGCTTTGTCACTGGCTGTGTAATCACAGTGATCACAGATAAAGTGTTCCTTTACAACGTGTTTCCTTTCATGACTTACTAGAGAGGCCTTTCTAGCAGTTGTGTAACTACATTGGCCACATTGGTAAGCTTTAGGTCTCCCTCTTGGCTCCTTCTGTTGAGTTTGCGCTGCAATGTATACAGTACACAATTAAAAAGTTTAAGTTTTTTAATACATAAAAATCTAACTAAGAAACGAAGTTGTGCAACAAAATTATATATAATTATTATTATTTGTATTTTATTGAACATTGACATGTACATAATACTTTTATAAGTGAACCGCTCCTACGCACAGTGGTTCCGCGCCCTAAGAGCGGCGGCCATAATTTCCGCAAATTTTCGAACTCGCAAGGGAATCAAAACCTAGAGGGTACTTCCCGTGAACTCAGAATCTTGAAATTTGGTATGAAGCAACATCTTATAGCACAGATATAGGAAAAATTGCGAAAACCGTAAATTTTTTGTTACATCATATAATAAAAATATTTTTAATAATTTTAAAGTTATTACTTATATACCTACAGGTTTGTACGGAACCCTCGGTGCGCGAGTCCGACTCGCACTTGACCGGTTTTATTTGTAATACTTTACGTTATAATAAAATTAAAAAAGCAAATTAATGTTAAATAAATATTTTATTCGAAATAATAATGCATTTATTGTACTTCCTTGTCAAAATACATACTAAAATACAAGAAAAGTACTGTAACTCACATTTTAAAATTAAAAATAAAGTAAATGCCCAACTATTACCTAACTACAAACACAGAAAATGGAGCAAAAAATATAATATTTGCATAAATATAATGTAAATTTAGTTTTAATTACATAACTATATACATTTTATTCCATAACGACAACTAATTCGATACCTCTTTTGATAGAATAGACTTCTTCTTCCGCAGTAACTTTCTTAAACTAGAAATATAAGGATCCGTATTAAGAAGAAGTCTATGTATCAAGTTGGTGTTTGTGAGAACCCGGGACATTTTCCTCGTGTTGTCACGCCTAAACAGTTTAAGTAACTTATGACAAGATGCGGCAGCCTCTTTCGAAAGCTCACCTATTGACAGTAATGAGTGAGGGACCCATGAATGAGGACCTTATGCAACAGACGGGGGCAAGTTGTACCAGTTACAGGTAGCAACTGTTGAGTATATCTTGGTAGGGAGTATACGGATAAGCTTGAACTTTTATAAAAATCAAATTTATTCTGGAACACATTTAATAATTACACTTGAATACGATTGTCAATACATAACAGCAGCTATGACAAGGCGGAACCACAGACAATATAAATATCTCAACAATTATATCCTCTCAAGCTTACCTGCTGTGTCCAGAGAATACTCTTTAAAAGCCGCATTGTAAGAATCAGATATAAGAGTGAAAAGGAGATAGCCCAAGGTGATATTTACTACTGTCTACAGTTTTGCTAAGTGATTTATTTATTTATTTAAACTTTATTGCACAAATATAATAACTACAACTTAGAAAAGTTGCAAAACCCCCAACATTTTCATTTCAAAGTCCAATATCTCAAAAACAACTAAACAGATTTTCATAAAACATGGCTAAGAACACTTTGGATATAATTATCTATGACACAAAAAAAACCGCGTTCAAATCGATCCATCCGTTTGGGAGCTACAATACCACAGACAGATACACAGATACACAGACATGTTAACCTAATAACACCCCTCTTTTCGAGTCGGGGGTTAAAAGCAAAGGTATATATGGCTTCTCTACCAGTCAACCATTGGGCTGAACAGAAACTTGAGTGGTGCAGAAAAAAAATTTAACCAATTCTGCTCTATGAATTCCGTGGGATCCATTCATGTCACAACTAACATTTGGCAACCTGATGCATTTCGCAAACAAAAACTGTAAATATTTCAGGATTTCATTCAGGGCCATTGTGTAAAAACCTTTAGGTTAGATTAGGTTAGTTTTATAAAAATCCTGAAATATTTACAGTTTCAGAAATACTAAACAGAAAAAGAAAAGTTGCGAAATGAATCAGGTTGCCAAACATTTGTGAACCGAAATCCGCTACTTCCTCATTGCATACATTGTATAAACTGACCTGGCGCTGCGCAGAGCACGCGGCGCGGCTGCACTAGCTCGGGGCTGAGCACGAGCTCGTCCTTCACGACGTGGTCGGCGTACAGCCGCGCGGCCGCCGCCGCCTCGCTGACGCCACGCGCGACCGCGACCGCGGCCTCCGGACTCGAGGGCTCGTCTTTTACACACGCATCCGAGCACGAGGGTTCGTCTTTTACACACGCGTACGAGCACGAGGGCTCGTCTTGTATACACGCATCGTCCAACAAGGGCTCGCTTTTAATACAGACACCCTCCGAACCCAAAGAGTGCTCCGACTTCACACACACTTCCTCTACGCTTGCTTCCTTCTGTGCTGGAGACTCCATCATCAACTAGTAAACGCATCTGGTATTGTCTATATATATGTATATTGTGTAATACCGTTCTTTTAAACTCCTAATCATTTATTTTAAGAACTACCAATATTAGTATCTCTTATTAGTTTGTGACCAATAACATAAAATAAAATAGTATAGTCGTATTCTTGGCTTGGTTGTCAATTTGACATAGTGTTTCGCGTTTCGTTCGTTCTTACATTAAATTTTGCATTCGTTCTCGAATATTTTTTTTTTGTCCATCAGAACAGGTTAAGGAAGGCCATACTGTCATGTATTCTGTAATATCATAATATGGTAATATGCCTTTTCCATTTTCTTCTTCTCGTCCAAATTGTTCAATCTATATATTTACCAACCCGGTAGGGCTAAAATAAGAGCTTGGCAATAGCTACCTTATTCACTTGCGTATATCTATAGTAGGCGTGAGAGGGAATGAGACCACAATCCGTACTCGGTTTCACATTTTCGTAAGTTGTCACTAAAATGAACTCGGGAAATGTCAAATGGATCTCTTTTAGTCCAGCAAAATTAAATATGTCATCATTGTTTGGTAGTAAGTGTTATAACGTCACTCCTTAACTTGCTCGCATTATAGCAGCTGTCATATTTTCTATAAACAAACGGATCGTCTCAGGGAAAATTAATTAATTTGCGTATTGTTCCGCGCTAAATCATTAGAATACAGTAAAATTTACTTACTTTATAGTTTACTGTAGAATATAAGCAAATGTCTTGTGCGATTGAAGGTTGTACGTCCCGTACGGGAAGAAAAGAAAATGTTCAGGGACCATTAAGCTTTCACCAGTAAGTTTCAATAGATTTTGAGGCGTGAGAGTGAATGAGACCACAATCCGTACTCGATTTCACATTTTCGTAAGTTGTCACTAAAATGAACTCGGGAAATGTCAAATGGATCTCTTTTGTATCTCTTTTTGTTGGAGGTTTCATTTTGTAGCCGATATAAACCTTGTTTTAATCCTGGCCAACTCCGTATTGTCACTTAACTGTTTTTTGTCGCTCTTGTCAATGTCGTATTTCTTAATCCTATGTGCTGAATAAACTCTGTTATACTTTTATAAATATGTGGTTTAATTATCAAATATATTAGGTTATGGTTCCGCAGAAATAGTATAACGTTGTTATAAATATGTCGGAAAGTAAGAATCATAGTTTTTCACATGAAAAATTACGTGGACGGGAAAATTACGTCGAATGGAAATTTGTTATGAAAAATGCATTGATTCACGACAATTTATGGATCTGTATCAGTGGTTACGGTGCGGATGATAAAACAACGTCCGAGGTGAGAAATCGACGTGATGAAATAGCTAAATCTAAAATTTGCTTGGGCGTCGAAAAGTCATGTTTTTCTCATTTAATGTCGGCGGAGACGGCAAAAGAAGCCTGGAATGCACTGGAACGTGCTTATGATGACAAGGGACTTGGTTCAAGAGTGAGAACGCTCCAGAACTTATGCGCTGTCAAATTTGAAAACTTCGCGAACATGGAAGCTTACGTCAATGAAGTTTTGTCATTAGCACAGCAATTGGCGAATATGAACAAGCCTGTTGACGACGAGTTTCTTGGTGCGCTGATGCTCAAAGGTTTACCGACAGAGTATGAGCCCATGATCATGGCACTAGAGCATTCGGGAGCTGCCATCACATCTGATCTAGTCAAATCCAAACTGCTACAGGATCAACGTTGGACTACTCGTGGAGATTCGAGTGAGTGCTTATATTCTACCAGAAAAGGCGCTACTACGAGTGACTCCTGGACGAGAAAAGCGCAGCAGCACAAGGGAGAATCAAAAACGAAGGATAGTTCTGATCGAAAGAGAGAACCGTGGTGCTGGAAATGCAGACAGAAAGGACATCTGAAGAAAGACTGTCGGAACGAGAAGAGTTCTTCAGGAAACTTGGTATTGACAGCATTCAGTACTAGTGCGGGTTCGGAATCTTCCTGGTACATAGACTCAGGTGCAACAAATTGCATGACTGGCAGGCGCGATTTGCTGATAGACTTTAAATCGCGTGGTGGTTTCGTTACCATTGCTAGTGGAGAGAAACTGCAATGTACAGGTATAGGTAACGTTATGTTGTCGGATGACGCGACGTTGACTGACGTGTTGTTTATACCTAAGCTGTCTGTGAATCTTATATCTGTTTCCCAATTGATTAAGAACGGCTGTACTGTAAATTTTGATACTAAGGGTTGTACAATTTCAAATTTGAGCGATGTTTTGAGTAAGGCAAATGACGTGGGAGGTGCATATAAACTTCAGACCTGCAGTCTAAGGGCGAATCTAACTATTAGCACTGCAACTTGGCATCAAAGACTTGGTCACTTGAGCGGCCATAATATGAAGCTTTTGAGGCTGGGACTTGCTAATGACATTAGTTTTCAGGAGGACCCTTGTAAAAACGTTGCTTGTGAGGTTTGTTTGAAAGGAAAGCAAGCCCGTTTTCCTTTTCCTAGCAATCCTGAGAAGTCTGTGGCTACAAAACGGTTGCATTTGATCCATACCGATTTGTGTGGTCCGTTGCCGGTGAATTCGCTTGGAGGCAAGAGGTACATCCTGACGTTCTTGGATGATCATTCGAGGAAGGTGTTCGTGTACTTCCTGAAGCGTAAGAGCGAGGTGAGTGAATACACTAAAAACTTTATTAAGCTAGTGGAAACACAAACTGGTGAAAAAGTCAAGGTTTTGAGGTCGGATAACGGGACGGAGTATGTAAATAGGGACCTTGAAGGCTTTTTGAAGAGTAAGGGAATTGTCCACCAGGTAACTGTGCCGTACAGTCCGCAACAGAATGCCTGCGCGGAGCGGCTGAACAGGACGCTACTGGAAAAAGTAAGGTGCCTGTTATACACTTCAAATATAGACCACAAATTTTGGGCAGAAGCTGCCAACACTGCAGCTCATTTGGTAAATGTGTCACCTTCGAAAAGGCTCTCGGGGAAAACTCCTGAGGAGGCCTGGACCGGTAAAAAGGTGAGCTTGAAACACTTACGATTGTTTGGCTGCGAAGCTTATGCTCACATTGATAAGGTGAAGAGGAATAAGCTTGAACCAAAGAGCAAGCGTTGTATATTTCTTGGATATGAGAGCAATGGGTATAGGCTCTACGATTTGGCGAAAAATGAAGTTTTTCGTAGTCGTGACGTTGTTTTCAATGAAACAATCTTTCCAGGTGTCAAGAGCAAGCGGTCCGTGGAGATATTCTTTCCGACAAGCGACGACGGTGTCATCGATGACGAGAGTCACGCGGAAGATGCGCCTGAGGTTGAGCTTGAGGCGGAGAAAGCGGAGCTACCGTTCCCACAGAAAGTAGAGATTCAGGTTGCGGCGGAAAGGCCGGTAGCGCCTGAAGTTTGGTTCGAGGCGAACGAGCAGGTACAGAGCTCATCTACTGATACAGGCGGTATACCACGGGAGTCACATGTTGATGGACCTGCATTTCATTTACGGCCGAGATTACCGAGAACAATGTCTGCACTCGAGATAGAGTTGAATGAGCCGGCAACTGTCAAGGAGGCTTTGCAATCGGGCGATAGCAAGCTTTGGCAGCAAGCTATGCAAGACGAGATTGACTCATTCAACAAGCATGAAGCTTGGGAGCTTGTTGACAGACCGGCGGATAAGAACATTGTCAAGAATCGGTGGCTGTTTAAAATTAAACGCGACGCGAATGGAAAGATAGCGTGTTATAGAGCGCGATTAGTTGCGAAGGGGTTTACCCAAAAGTTCGGAATTGACTACATGGATACGTACTCTCCAGTTGTTCGGCATAGTTCGTTGAGAATGTTGCCGTCTCTTGCGGTGGAGCTAGATCTGAAAATTGATCACCTTGATGTGAAAACTGCCTTCTTGAATGGTAACTTCAGCGAGGAGATTTATATGTCACAGCCAGAAGGATTCATAAAACAAGGCGATGAGCATAAAGTCTACAGACTCAAGAAAGCCGTGTACGGTTTAAAGCAGGCGTCTCGTGCCTGGTACGATAAGGTAAAGCAAGTTTTACTCAAAGAGAAGTTCACGCAGAGTAAGCATGAGAGCTGCATCTTCAGTCGTCGAGTGGGTAAGCGGACCATTATTATCGCACTATATGTAGATGATTTTTTCGTTTTTTACGATTGTGACGAGCTTGCTAAAAAGCTGAAAACGTCACTGAAGTTTCACTTTACTATTAAGGATTTAGGTGAGGTTAAACAAATGCTAGGCATTAAAGTAGATCGCACTAGTAGTGATTTGAAGCTGAGTCAGAAAAACTACATTGAAAAGTTGCTTGAACGTTTCGGTATGAGCGACTGTAAAGGCGCAAAGACGCCCTTAGACGTAGGTCTGAAGTTTTCTGATAATAGCACTAACCACGATAGTAGATTACCATATCAGGAATTGATAGGATCCTTAATGTACTTGTCTGTGACATCTAGACCTGACATTTCATTTGCTGTAAGTTTTCTTAGTCAGTATAATACCCGCTACACAGCGGAACATTTTGCTGCGGCCAAACGTGTGTTGCGTTATTTGAAAAGCACAATGAATTTGGGTCTAGTGTACAGGAAAAATGTTGAGCATGATAAGTTTCGTGTTTATGGTTTTACCGATGCTGATTGGGCTAACGGAGCCGATCGTAAATCATACACGGGATATATTTATAAACTAGGTAGGAATGTAATTTCCTGGGGTTGTTATAAACAATCTTGTATCGCACTTTCGTCTACCGAGGCGGAGTATATAGCTTTGTCTGAAGCGGCCAAAGAGGCGGTATACATCCGTGCGGTTCTTTCTGAATTGACAGGTCAGAGTAACACTGTAACCCTGTATAGTGACAATCAGTCTGCGGCGAAGCTTGCCACTAATCCGGTCTTTCATAAACGGTCTAAGCACGTAGACATTAGGTATCACTATATTCGTGAGGCTGTTGACAATGAAGTCATTAAGTTGTCATATATGCCTACAGAGCAGATGACTGCTGATGTGCTCACGAAGGCACTGCCTACTTGTAAGCACCAATCATTTGTTCAAGATATGCTGGAAGTCGTCCAAGATTAAAAGGGCGTGTTGGAGGTTTCATTTTGTAGCCGATATAAACCTTGTTTTAATCCTGGCCAACTCCGTATTGTCACTTAACTGTTTTTTGTCGCTCTTGTCAATGTCGTATTTCTTAATCCTATGTGCTGAATAAACTCTGTTATACTTTTATAAATATGTGGTTTAATTATCAAATATATTACTTTTAGTCCAGAAAAATTATATATGTCATCATTGTTTGGTAGTAAGTGTTATAACGTCACTCCTTAACTTGCTCGCATTATAGCAGCTGTCATATTTTCTATAAACAAACGGAACGTCTCAGGGAAAATTAATTTGAAAAGGCGGCACTTAGTGGAAGTCCACTCATTAGAAAGGCAATTGATTACGTGCCTAGGCCGGACCCCAAGCTCAGGGACCGCCGGCCTAGGCACGTCCTGTGCTACCCGGACGATGTCATCACCATGGAGCGGAGGGCCGAACTCGAATACGATGTTGAGTTCCGCGCCCGGGAACGGCAACAGAGGCGCCGTGAGGCAGCGCGTGAGGACGGGCTCACTGGCTTATCCTTTGTAGATTTAAATACGGACGAGGACTTGGTGGGAGAGTTTGCGCGCAGCTTTTCCCACCAACCTCCTGATATTGATGGGAGTGTGCGATCTCCCTCTCCCTCTTCCTCCTCTCCTTCCTTCCCATACAGGCCCTCACTGGCGAGGCGCTATTTTAGATCAAAAAGCGTCCGACACTACACCCGTCCTCCTTCTGTTTCTGTAAATAACTCTATTTGTTAATTTCTACTCTCTGTACATAGGTATACTTACTTTGTGTGCATGTTACCCTTCTGGCTGTATATTTTTTATATGTTAGATTCTAAGGTTTGTACATTACTTAGTTAGTTTTATAGTGCATGGTTTGCACGTTAGATTTAAGTTTGTATATTATGTCTGGGTCGAGCGGCTATGTACTGTCTCGCCTACGGCTCGCGCTCTCTCGCTTCGTCTTGTGCTGCCGCATGGCGGCTGGCTGAGGCGGGGCGGGGGGCGTGGCCTGTGCGCCGCGGGGCGCGTTATTGTTATCACCGCACTTAAGGTGTGGTGTTGATTGCGCGCCCTGCGGTGTTACTTGTATATTAGGTTTTAAGGTATTATAGTTATAGGCAATTAGTTAAGGGCCCCTTCGGGGCCCAACTTGGAAAGATAGGTAGGAAAAAAAAAGAAAAGGGAAAATTAATTAATTTGCGTATTGTTCCGCGCTAAATCATTAGAATACAGTAAAATTTACTTACTTTATAGTTTACTGTAGAATATAAGCAAATGTCTTGTGCGATTGAAGGTTGTACGTCCCGTACGGGAATAAAAGAAAATGTTCAGGGACCATTAAGCTTTCACCAGTAAGTTTCAATAGATTTTGAGGCGTGAGAGTGAATGAGACCACAATCCGTACTCGATTTCACATTTTCGTAAGTTGTCACTAAAATGAACTCGGGAAATGTCAAATGGATCTCTTTTGTATCTCTTTTAGTCCAGCAAAATTAAATATGTCATCATTGTTTGGTAGTAAGTGTTATAACGTCACTCCTTAACTTGCTCGCATTATAGCAGCTGTCATATTTTCTATAAACAAACGGATCGTCTCAGGGAAAATTAATTAATTTGCGTATTGTTCCGCGCTAAATCATTAGAATACAGTAAAATTTACTTACTTTATAGTTTACTGTAGAATATAAGCAAATGTCTTGTGCGATTGAAGGTTGTACGTCCCGTACGGGAAGAAAAGAAAATGTTCAGGGACCATTAAGCTTTCACCAGTAAGTTTCAATAGATTTTGATGTTATTCATGTAACGATCTAAGCTAAAATTAATAATCACTATTAGAAGTTTATGTAAATATCATCATGTTCAATTATTTGTGCAAAATTGGCATGTAAATAAGACAATTTTGTGGATTAAAGAGGTTATGTTTATTTACATAGTGATGCGTATTTTTTATCGAACTCGGAACAATAACTTATCGACATTGACATGGATGTATTTATCAGTATATAGAAAAATCAGTATTGGAACATACGAAATTGCAAGTTTGCTGAAGAATGACAACAAAATGGCTTAATGTAATAGCTTAGGCTGTGAATAATGTTTTTACATAGACCAGATGAATTTCAATCTTACTCTTTGGCAATCAATATGCGGCAAAATATGGCCTTAGGTATATATACCTACGGCCGTATTTTTTTAGCATCTTTACTTAGAAGTTCGATTTTAGCTGAGCTCAAAGAGATTGTATTTAGTATTTGATTTAGATTTCAACTTTATACCTCCACGCGTTCCTGAGAAAAAATATTATTGACAGACGGGCTGATAGACAACGAAGTGATCCTAGCATGATAGTATGGTACTCCATAGAAACCACCTTGATTTGGTTGGAAGCCGTGCTTCCGACAGGTATCGACACGTGCCAAATCACGCTTCAGCTAGAACTGCATGCTGGCCTGCCGATTTCGCTCGTCTAGCGTCTCCTTATGATAATAGTTTGGTATGATTTCTGGAAATATGCTACTTAAAATTATGCATTTTGTTTTTATGACGACTGAAGGAAACCGTTTGACAGGTATACGTCTCCTCTACCTATTTTAGCGCGGTTTCCATGCTTATCCTTATTCCAAGGTATTTACCACATCGTGCATTCGAATATAGCCCCAAAACATTTTTTTATTGAGTATTGTACCGTGCGGCTATCACAAGTCGGCGCGCGAGCTCTTTCGATCTCGCACTATCCATCTCTATTAGAAAACTTACAAAGAGACATATACTGCGAGAAAAATCGTGAGCTCGCGCGCCGTCTTGTGATATCCGCGCGAAGTGCTGCTCAGAACGTAGTGGTTATATTCTCTTTGGCGATTGATTACATTTTATTTGGCTTGAGTAGCGTATACGGGACTAATCGCCCGGGAACGGCAATAGAGGCGCCGTGGGGCAGCGCGTGCGGACGGGCTCACTGGCTTATCTTTTGAGGATTTAAATACCGACGAGGACTTGGTGGGAGAGTTTGCGCGCAGCTTCTCCCACCAACCTCCTGATATTGGTGGGCGTGCTATCTCCCTTTCCCTCTTCCTCCTCTCCTTCCTGTATGGGAATACAGGCCCTTCCTGGCGAGGCGCTCTTTTAGATCTAAAAGCGTCCGACACTACACCCGTCCTCCTTCTGTTTCTGTTAATAACTCTATTTGTTAATTTCTACTCTCGTCCTAAGTCGTGTGCTGTTTGTGTATATTTTTGTCTTATGACAGAAGTGTGGATAGGCAGCGTGTGACATTGTTTGCATCCTTATCAGTGTATATAGCTCTCATTTGTTTGTTATGTTTTTTTTGTGCCTGTATATATACTTTGTATATACTTGTTATGGTTTTGTTGTTAGTTAGTTTCTTGTACATGTACATATTTTGTGTGCATGTTACCCTTCTGGCTGTATATTTTTTATATGTTAGATTCTAAGGTTTGTAACTTACTTAGTTAGTTTTATAGTGCATGGTTTGCACGTTAGATTTAAGTTTGTATATTATGTCTGGGTCGAGCGGCTATATGCTGTCTCGCCTACGGCTCGCACTCTCTCGCTTCGCTTTGTGCTGCCGCATGGCTAGCACGCGACGGCGCACGAGCTCTCTCGATTTTTCGCGCACTATCCGTCTCTCTCTTATTAGGACACTTAGAAGAAGAGGTATAGTGCGATAAAATCGAGGGTATGTCGTGGCCGTCGTGTGCTAGACGTGCTGGCTGGGGCGGGGCGGGGGGCGTGGCCTGTGCGCCGCAGGGCGCGTTATTGTTATCACCGTACTTAAGGTGTGGTGTCGATTGCGCGCCCTGCGGTGTTTCTTGTTTATTAGATTTACGGTATTAAGGTGCGACCACACCGCTGCTAAAAATACGCTAACGCATCGTAAAACGCAGCAAAATGTATGAAGAATACGTGACGCATACGACACGTCAACGCGTATACGCAGCATTAAGCACCAGTGTGGTCGCTCGCTTATAGCTATAGATAATTAGTTGTTAAGGGCCCCTTCGGGGCCCAACTTGGAAAGATAGGTGAGGAAAACAAAATAACGTGGCGGCCTGCATGCAATTAGTCCTACCGATATTGGCGTCTACTTTTGAACAAGATTGCTAAATATCGAAAAGGAATGCAACAAAACGCACTAAAGTAAAAAAAAAAACAACACACATAATGTCAATATTATATTGTCACATTGACAGCCTAGCCAAGAACAGGAACACGATCACGATTCCTTATTGTTAAAATACTAATCTTTTCGTTGACTAATGTCATAGCGGTTGACAAGACAAATAAATAATTTTTTGCTTTGATTTGGGGATTTTTAATAGAATCTAGATGAATTGCATTACAAAATGCAGACATGCGATACTGTTAAGCACAAAAAATACACTACGAGTAATTGCACTTTTAACTTAAATGATATGTATAACTTTTATAGCTTCTATTAAACTTTTTAACTTTAAATAATAAAAAGCCGTATGTCTAGCAAACAAACATTTAACGCAGTGACACCGAGTCCGTGCTGTCAACCGAACAACCACCAGCGACAATGGAAATGGCGCCTTCTGAAGATCGAATTAAGACTTACAGTCGGGTAAATCTGAGGGGCTACCGCGAAGTGAAAACGAACTTCGTTCGAGTATCTCCCTCTCTGTCGCTCGAACTAATAAGTGCCACAGAGAGGGAGATACACGAACGAAATTCGTTTTCGTTTCGCGGTAGGGCCTCTGCCCGATTTCAGGTATGTTGCCATATGTATCAAATGAACCAACATAACGCCTTTCTCATTTAAAGCCATGCTGCGTGCATGAAGAAGGAATATAACATTCAAATTTGGCGTGGCGGCCTGCATGCAGTCCTGCCGATATTGGCCCGTCTAGCTAAAAAAAAAATTATAAAAAAACCCCGTCTAGCTAGCGTCTACTTTCGAACAAGATTGCTAAATATCGAAACGGAATGCAACTAAACGCACAAATCACTTAATGTCAAAATTGTCACATTGACAGCTGACAGCCCAGCCAGCCAAGAGCCAAGAATACGATTCCCTTTGCTGAAAAGAGTCACGTTGTTTTTTTGGCTTCCGGCCGCTGTGCGAGCACGTTGTCGAACGCAAAGAAAATTATAATTACAGTGTTTTTTGTTATATTTCTCACTGAATTGTGTTTATTTGTTCTGTGTCGTTGTTGTTGTGCCAGTGTTTGTCCTCCTAAATCTTGGTAAGTGAACGAACGCGGAGGAGGTGGCAATTACTTTCATGTGAGGTACTTGCCACCTTGTCCTGGACGAATTATGTCGTCCAACAACATTTTTGACCCTGGGACGGACCCGGGGACTCTCCCAATTGTTGTTAATCTACCATCTCCCGGGTTACATGTGGAGATCGCGAATGTTTCGGAAAATTCTGGCCTTAAGAGAGATCGCAATGTACTAGATTCCCAAGACGACAGTCCTAGCCCTACAGATCTGGCTGCCCCGACTAAAATTCCCCGCGCTGACTTGAATTTCTCCCCTGATGTGTCCCAGGATGTCTTGCAAAACCAGTGTAGCCCTAGTGCAACCAAAGACTCCAACCTTATGTTCACAGAACCTGCCCTTACGGCAAAGGATGACCCTAAGTCCCTAAAGCCTTCCCATTTGACTCAAGAGTTTATTCCTGAGACCCAAGAGTCCGTCCCTCTGTCTCAAGAGCCTTCTCAATCTCAACAACCATCTACAACTCTAATAACCCCCGCTCCCCACAGAAATGAATATTTGTCTACGGATTTGGGCCCTTTTGTTGTCCATGTGACTAAGGAATCTCAGGAGTCTTACCTCAACCAAATAAAGTTTGGTCAGCTTCTTCATAACAAAGGTATTGTGGGAATTAAAGAAGGTGGAGTTAAGAAAGTGGGTCGGAACAGACTCTCGGTGGAGTTTAAAACTGCACAGTTGGCAAACAACTTTCTCTCATCCCCTCCCTCGGGGGATCTCAAGACGTTCATTCCATCATTTCACATCACTCGGACCGGTTTTGTCAAAGACATTCCCAAAGATTTCTCAAATGAAGAGCTTCCTTCTCTCTTCTTGTCTCCCCATGGTTTTGGCAAAGTTATAAAGGCGCGTCGCATCAACTATAAACAAAGAGATTCTAGTGATGGAGCCATTCAATGGGTCCCTTCAGAAAAAGTAGTGATTACTTTTGACGGTTAGGCGCTACCGCCTAGGGTATTTTTATTCAATTGTTCTGTGGAGGTTGAACCCTGCAATTTCCCCACAATTCAATGTTTCAAGTGCTGTAGATTTGGCCATGTCAAGGCTCATTGCCGGTCCCGTCCTCGCTGTGCAAAGTGTGCGCAACCCCATGAGTCCTCGGATTGTTCTGTGGATGAGAACTCGGTGTCTTGTCTGCACTGCTCTGGCAGCCACAGAGCCACTGATAAAAAATGTCCTGAATATAGTAGACAAAAACTAATAAAAGTGACTATGGCAGATGAAGGTGTTTCATACCCTGAAGCTGAAAAACGTCATGCTCCCTCGAGACGCCCATACAGTGAAGCTGTCCAATCGTCCCATAAAAAACTGTTTTTATTCAGAAAAAGCAAGAGTGCCGCTCTCCCCTAGCTATGACCGTAGGGCCCATAATGATGTCATTGCTGGTTTTAACGCCCCTTTCCCTGGAAATGGGACGGCTTATCCCAAAGACCCTCCTTAGTCTAGGTATATTCCTCAGGATAATCAACCTTCCTCCCCTTCTGCCTCCTCGTTTGACCTCCCATCCTTACTTTCATCGATGGCATCATCGCTTATCGATTTTCTTATTAACAATCCCTCTTGTCTACCGTCCAACGTCGCCGATCTATTGAAAATTCTCTCCTCCCTCTTAGTGAGGGAGCCCCGCCCGGGGCTCCATCCTCGTCATGGCTCACACGATTCTGCAGTGGAACATTAGAAGTATAAATAGTAATAAATCCGACCTCCTCTACTTATGTGGTAAACACTCCCCTTCAATTATTGCTCTCTCCGAGACTTGGCTAAGACCAGATTCGGCTTTTAGGCTTTCTGGGTTCACTTGTCTTCGTCACGATAGCTCGGACGGATATGCAGGTTGTGGTTTGTTTATTAAAAACGGTCTCGATTATTCCCGCATAGTTTTCCCTCTCACGCCGTCAATTTTTATCACAGCTGCGCGAGTCATAGATATTAGCGTGGTCTCAGTCTACATCCCTCACCCCTCCCCTAGTATTGTGTCCTCTTTCTGGTCCCTCTTATCTAATATCCCTCCTCCTTTATTAATTGTGGGTGATTTCAACTCTCACAGTCCTCTATGGGGCTCTGTCTCTGACGACTCCTCGGGCCGCAAAATGGTCGAATTTTTGGATTCCCAAAACCTTTGTATTTTAAATGATGGGCGCCCAACCCGCCGTGTCTCGCACTTACAAAACCCCTCAGCGGTTGATCTTTCAGTATGTTCTCCATCTCCTGCCTCCGTTTGCTCCTGGGATATATCTCCTTCTGCGTTAGGTAGCGACCATTTCCCTATTATAATAACTATCTCGTCTGGTTCTCCCCTGCCGTCTCCCTGCCCCCCTTTACAAAAATGTAATCTTATAAAAGCTGACTGGCCTAAGTTTATTTCTTCTCTAGACGAAAAAATTTGTAACCTCCCTCCTGTTTCTTCAGACAACTGTCTCGAAGTATACGCTACTTTCGAGAACTGCATTATGTGCTGTGCTGAGGAATCCATTCCACTTAAAAATGCAGTTATTAACAGACGGCCCTCCTTGCCCTGGTGGGACCCAGACTGTTCTGCTCTGGTTAAGAATCGAAAGGAGTCTGAAAAACTATATTGTTCTCAAATGACAACTGAAAATTTTATTGCATACAAAAAAACGCAGGCCAAGTGTAAACGAGGTTTAGCTGCTAGGAAAAAAAATGGTTGGAATAAATTCTGCGAATCTGTCTCCCCTTCCACTCCCCCTTCGTTGGTTTGGAAGAAAATTAAAATCTTTCGATGCTCCAGCGTTACTTCCCCGACTCCATCGTCGTTTTGTACTAGACCGAAGTGGTTAGAAGACTTTTATGACAAATTAGCCCCTCCGTACGTACCTGATTTATCAGAGTTACCTGCAGCTTGCTCGTCTTCCTCTCACAACACAGACAACTTTTTGTCTTCCCCTTTTTTAATGTCTGAACTGCGCTGTGCCTTGGAAAATCTTTCAGATTCTGCTCCTGGCCCTGATGGTCTGATTTACTCTTTTTTAACTAAAGCCGGGTCTAAGACTATGGCGTTTTTTCTAGAGATAGTCAACCAACTTTTTCAACTCAGGATTGACCCCGGATTCTTGGAAGGAGCAATTCATCATCCCTATTTTAAAGCCTGGCAAGAATTCGGACGAAGCGTCTTCTTACCGTCCCATCGCCCTTTCGTCTACCCTTTGTAAAATAACGGAACATCTCCTTAAAAATCGCCTGGATTGGTTTCTGGAGAACCATAATTATCTGTCGCGTTTTCAGTTTGGCTTTCGCAAAGGCAGAAGCGTTTCGGACAGTCATTGCATCCTTTCCACGGATATCCGTCTGGCCTTCTCTAGGAATGAGTCTGTGGCTGCGGCGTTCTTAGATATTTCCTCAGCGTACGATAACGTTATACTTTCAGTGCTCAGCTCAGTTGACTTTATCTCCAATCTTCTTATGGGTAGAAGGATCAAGGTGAGATGGCAGGGTAGAATTGTTGGCGAAAGATGTTTATGGAAAGGGCTCCCACAGGGGTCAGTCCTTAGCCCGCTCCTCTATAACTTATACACCATGGATTTAGATAGGTCAGTCAATTCGCAATGAGGAATCTTGCAATATGCCGATGATATTGCTATATACTCAAATTGCCTCTGAGAAAATTAATTCTGCCCTTAAGTCTCTTCAGTCTTGGCTTTCCTCTCATGGCCTTTCTCTCTCTCCAACCAAAAGTTCTGCTATTATTTTTTCAAGGAGCAGACATTCTCCTCTGTGCAATATTCATCTCGGCAATGAGGTTATCCCCGTTAAAGATTCCATAAAATTTTTAGGTGTTATTTTCGACAGACGTCTGCAAGGCGTCCCCCATCTTTCTTACGTGGTTAAAAAGTGCGAAAAAAATATCAACTTGTTAAGAACTCTTTCCGGTGCGTGGTGGGGCGCCCACCCTTACTCTCAAAAACTCCTATATAACGCTTTGGTTAGATGTCATCTGGACTTTGGTACTTTTATTTTTGAGCCATGTAACAAGGGAGCGCTTAAAGTGATGGAGCTGATCCAAATGAAAGCCCTCGGAATTGTATCTGGTGGAATGAAATCATCCCCCAATAGAGCTATACAGGTGGAGTGTGGTGATCCTCCTCTCGACCTTAGACGCAAATTCTTGGCAGATCGATTCCTGTTCCGTGCTGTCAGCTTAGAGTCCCATCCTTTGATTCCAAACTGAAACTGCTGCAGAGCTTTTGTTCTTCTAACCCTTATTGGCGGAATAAAACTAAGCCTATCCTTGTCCTCAGTCTTGAAAAAGTTTCTTCACTTAGAGCTCCGGTGCAGAGATGTCCTACCTTACCTCTATATTCGATTCCTTATGATGCGATCCCTCTTTTTCCTAATGTTTTTTTTAATACGGGTATTTCCAAGAAAACAGTTAACTGTAATTCCTCCTTTAATGAATTTGTTCACACCAACCATCCAAATCATCTTTATTTTTACACGGATGCTTCTAAGCTTGCTGATCTTGGGTGTGTGGGTTGTGCTGTGGTCAGCCCTAGCATCAGCCTCTCTCTGAAATACAAGCTGCCCCCTGATTCCTCAGTTTTTTCGGGCGAAAGTCTAGCTATCTGGATCACTGTTAACTTTATTCTCCAAAAGAAATTTCCCAAAACGGTTATTTTTACTGAATGTTTAAGCGTTCTTCAGGCGATTTCTACCTATCCTTTTAAAAACTGTGCTCGCAATTATATCATCTGCCTAATTAAAAAATCCATCCTTTCGTGTCAATTAGCTAATCTTGATGTATCGTTTGTCTGGATCCCCAGTCATAGTGGTATTCTAGGTAATGAACTCGCTGATCAAGCCGCCAAGGAAGCAGTTCTCCATGGCCTCGATTCTTTTTACAAAATTCTACCTTCTGATCTAGTGAACATTCCAGCCAAAAACTTGCAAAAAAAATGGTCGTCGCGATGGAATTCATCAAAAAAATGCTTTTATTCTCTTGTGCAACCAAAGATCCCCTCCCGCCCTTGGTTTTTTAAAAATCGTTCCCTCTCCAAAAGACATACCAGTACCATCATCAGACTACGTCTTGGTCGAGTTTGCTCGCCAGAGCTTCTTTTTAAATTCAAGTTAAGAGATTCCCCTTTGTGTGAGTGTGGTGAAGAGGTTGGTTTTATAGATCATATATTTTTCAACTGCCAACGTAATTCCCCCTCCTTTAATCTCTACTCTATGCTGCCAAAATTGAATGTCCCTCTCCCTTCGAATGTTGCCTCTTTAATCTGTTTAACAGAAAATAAAAAAGTGTTCCGTTTACTTGCCAAGTTCGTAGAAAAGAATAACATTAAACTTTACCTTTTTAACATTACCTTTTTAACTCTCTGTTTGTGGTGCTTACCTCTTACAATTAATTTTTAATCTGTAGTTTTTTATTTTATTTATTTAACAATGGTGTTTGGTAGTCGTTATGTGTTTGTGTTGTCCGTTTGTTCGCAGGACATGAGCAGCTCTCGTGCCACTTGATTCTGGCAAATTTGAGCCGACATAGTTGGCCAGTACGCCATTTAAAAAAAAGAAGAAGAAGAAGAGTCACGTTTTAGGGTGCGACCACACCGCTGCTCAAAATACGCTAACGCACTGTAAAACGCAGCAGAATGTATGAAGAATATGTGACGCATACGACGCGCATACGCAGCGTTAAGCGCCGGTGTGGTCGCTCCCTTATTTGTTCTTATTAATGGTTTAATTAATTATTTCGTAGTTAATTTATATGCTTACTGACTCTGGCAAAGAGGCCTAGAGGCTGCCATTTGTCTTGAATAATAATAATAATCGTGCCTAATTGATTGGCTGCAAGTTATTGAAGCGTTTAATAATTTACATGGCGTTAAGAGCGATAGTACATCTCTCGGATTTCTTCTAAACGTACCTAGTCGGTCCCAAAGTTCTGTCACTGGCATATTATTTTTAAATTTAGAAGATGATTTTAAGAAAATTTTATTGCATTCCATTTTTGAATGTTTGACAATTATTTTAAATCAAAAAACAGTCATTCGTTGCAATTTCTCACGATGGAGTGGACATTGAAAGAAAACCGAATAGCTGTTTTAGCATTGCACCGCTGTGGGCACTCGCCAAGTACCATTTTCAAGTTGCTCAAAAATTTAAAAATAACGCTTAGGTTTGTGTACCGTACTATTGATAGGTACAATGAAGTCTCCAGTATTGAGGACAAGAAAAGAATTGGCCGGCCTCGCTCCGTACGAACACCAGCAGTGATCAAAGCGATCAAGGCGCGCATAGCAAGAAATCCTGTCCGAAAACAGAAATTGATGGCTTTGCAGATGGGTGTCAGTAGAAAAACCGTCAAAAAGGTTTTAAACGAAGATCTTAGTCTACGAGCATACAAAAAAAAGCGTGGGCACTTACTTAATGCCCGTCTAAAAACAATAAGGCTTAAAAGATCCCGGAAGTTGTTAAAGCGGTACGCGAAAAATCGACACCGTGATATCCTCTTTACAGACGAAAAGATTTTCGATATTGAAGAGAAGTACAATAAACAGAATGATAGAGTGTATGCTAGGAGCTCTGAAGAAGCAGGAAAAAGAGTTCCGCGGGTGCAACATGGGCATCATCCATCATCAGTGATGGTCTGGTTGGGTGTATCTTATTACGGGCCAACCGAGGTTCATTTTTGCGAAAAAGGTGTCAAAATCAGTGCGAAAGTATACCAAGAAACAGTTTTGGATAAGGTTGTCAAAGATCTGCCCAACACGCTATTTTCGGGACATAATTTTGTGTTCCAGCAGGATTCTGCGCCAGCACACAAAGCCAAGACCACTCAAGCCTGGTTTGACCGTCAAAAAATCGACTTTATATTACTTTATAAGACACGAAGATTGGCCTTCCTCTAGTCCGGACCTTAATCCTTTGGACTATAAAATTTGGCAGGTCTTAGAGGGGAAGGTCTGTGCTAAACCACATAAAAATTTGGAGAGCCTAAAGTCATCTTTAAGAAAAGCAGTCACTGAGATAGATATGAAAATGGTGCGTGCTGCGATAGACGACTGGCCGCACCGATTAAGGGCCTGTATTAAAAACAAAGGAGGTCATTTTGAATCATTTTGAGTAATTTTAATTCTTTATTAAATGTACTTTAAATCAGTATATAATTTATTAAAAATTGATTGCTACTTTTGTTTTTATCATTATTTTCATTTGTGACAGAACTTTGGGACCGACTACGTAGACTTACTAGTTGATGATGGAGGCGCTAGCGCCAAAGGAAGCAAACGTAGAGGACGTGTGTGTGAAGTCAGAGCACTCTTTGGGTTTGGAGGGTGTCTGTATTAAAAGCGAGCCCTCGTTGGACGATGCGTGTATACAAGACGAGCCCTCGTGCTCGTACGCGTGTGTAAAAGACGAGCCCTCGTGCTCGGATGCGTGTGTAAAAGACGAGCCCTCGAGTCCGGAGGCCGCAGTCGCGCACGGCGTCAGCGAGGCGGCGGCGGCAGCGCGGCTGTACGTCGACCACGTCGTGAAGGAAGAGCTCGTGCTCAGCCCCGAGCTAGTGCAGCCGCGCCGCGTGCTCTGCGCAGCGCCAGGTCAGTTTATACAATGTATGCGATGCTCAAGGACTGGAATTTATAGAGCAGTTTGTTAATCGATTTTCTTTTAGTAGTAACCATCTTAATGACACAGGAATGACTTAATTTGACTCAAGCTAAATAAATGTAATATGTTATGTTCATGTGATTCATTTTAATGTGGAGATGCAAATCACTTATCAAAGATATCAAAAGTTACAGGATAATGTTAAAAAGTTGACAACAATTGAAGAGAATTGATAACACCAATAACTGGAATAGTTGAGAAAACAATGATCACTCTCTCTAGAAGTGTGATTTCTGCTAAGAGAATTCTGCTCCTTGGCAGTGAGATTAACTTCATTTCCAAGATCTTCTTGAAGATTATGAAGATGCTTAAATGCCAGTTGAGCTTGGTTATTGATATCAGTAAGGATCAAATCTGGTCTGTCTAAAACAGGCTTGTAAAAAAATAATTTTCAGATTTATTATTATTATTTTGTCAAAAATAAAGTATCCTAAAATCAATAATCGACATGTTATGAACAGGCTGCGGATATGATGTTGCATGGTTAGAAGTAACCGAACTAGAGAGCCAACATTAAAATTAAAATGTACTCAACTCTTACCTATATTTATTATCGGCCTGCACGTCTATCATGCGGCAGCCGCGACATTATCTCGATATTTCTTGCACTACATCTCTTGTTCTAGTTCAGAACTACAGGAACACAGTTGTTGGATAACTAGAATGAAAACAAAAAGAATAGAATCAAAGTGTTCAGATATTCTTAGCACAGCAACTATTTACTATAAACAACTGTACAATAGCAATGAAGATAGAAACTATAGAGGCCTAAATTGTCAACTGAATGAAGACCATATCCAATTATACCACCAATTATAGAAAGTGAAATTTCAAGAGCCATTCAATCGCAGAAGAATGATAAAGCACCAGGAGAAGACCAAATATCAAATGAACTACTGAAAAGTTCCCTCCCTGCCACATTAAAAACATGTTTAATTAAGAAGAGATACAAAAACAATGGCCCACATCAACAATTATACTTCTCCATAAAAAGGGACGTATTATTGAGTTTGTAGATATTTTATTATGTTTTGAATTGCATTACGTTTCGCATATATTTTATTAGAATAGAGTAAATTGACATACTTACTTGGACATTTTTGGTAATTATATTATAGTGGACATTTTTATATTATTTTTAAATCTTAGATTATAAAATGTAATTATTTTCAGGAATTTCAAACATAATTTATATTGTTTATGAATAAATGACTTAGGTTGACTTAGGGTGACAGGAATGGCATAAACAATTATAGACCTATCAGTCTTATGTTGAACTTGTACAAAATATTTTCCAAAATAATACTCTCTGATAGAGTTCTAGAAGAAGCAACCATATGAACAAGTTGGCTTCTGGAAAGACTGCAACCACAGATCACACCCATACTATAAAACAAATACTAGTAAAATACAATGAATGTAGTAAGAAATACTGCCTAGCATTTAGGTATTGATTACAAAAAAGTGTTTGATTCCTTACTTCACAGCCAGATCTGGAACACCCTAGAAAGTCAAAATGTTGCAACCAAGTACATAAGAATTATGAACAAAGTATATATGAACTCTTCTGCCAAAATCTAATTAGAAACTGTAGGTCAAGAATTCCAGATAAAAAGAGGGGTAAGACAAGGGGACCCCCTATCACCTGAACTATTCTCTGCAACTATAGAACAGGTATTCAGAAACCTGAATTGGGACAGTTTTGGCTTAAACATAAAATTAAATGGAAAACTATTAAATCATCTCCGATTTGCAGACGACATCATACTTATCTCTGAAAACCCTGCTACACCAACTGACCAGGGAGAACATGAAAGTGGGTCTGGAACTAAACACAGAAAAAATTAAACTTATGACAAACGATCAAAGAATCTGGGGGCACGGTAGTGCCCCCGCCAAGTCGAGCAAAACAGCGGCACGGCCGTACCATCCTTTTCTCGAAGCAGTTCAGGCCATTTTCGACCCCCCTATAACTTTGTTGTGGATAAAACTAGAAGCCTGCATTTTCATTAACCAAGCACGCATTGTATAGACACGATATATTTCAAATCTAATTCAATTTGAACCAGTGGTTTAAGATTTATAACTAGTCAAAGTTTCTTAATTTTGTACTCACTGACTGACTCACCGATCATCAAAAGTCCAAGGCACTTCTGTGCTAGGCAGACATAGAAACTTCAAATTTAGAATACAATTAGTGTTTAGTGTATAAATCAAGGGGACGCTAAAAAAAATTGCAATTTAAGTCCAGTTTTCTAGATACACCGACTGCATAAATCCCATATAAACATATAGGATTACAAAGTTATATTTGCAGTAAATGTGACAAAAAAAATCAAGAATGGGATATTGACACAATAACCTACAAAAAGAAGTGAGATCCCATAAAAAACATTCCATGTAAAACAGAGGCCAAGTCTCGAAACTCTTCCACCGCAAAAAGTTGTGAGATATTTGGTAGTACGAAGTCTCAGGCATTCTTATTATTATTTATTTGCTAGCTAAATCAAATTTTGTGACTTGGCAATCACACAATAGTTACTACATAGTTTTAGGTATGCAAAAATCCATAAATGCAGTAAAGTAAATTAAAGTAATAAAAAGACCGAGTTGCACTCCGGGAGTGCCGGCAGAAGTGAAAACTTAAATATTAATGTTGTGCATTTTTGATATTTTGGTATGGTTAGGAAATAATATTAATTATTTTTTATATTACATTGAAATTTTAACACTTCAGCACTATTACAATTATTTAACATTAAAAAGTTTATCTCTTAAAAAAATCAACTTCACATCTGACGTCTCACGAATCTGTCAGTCACGTGACCTGATGCGAGTTAAACATTTTTTCCCCATCACAAAAAATGCACAGCGCCGCTAAAGAAGTTTTCACTTCAAAAAACCGCATCAAAATCCGTTGCGTAGTTTAAAGATCTAAGCTTACATGGGGACAGACAGCGGGAAGCGACTTTGTTTTATACTGTGTAGTGATTATTTACATGTCAATGTTCAACAAAATACAAATAATAATCATTATACAAGGGCTGCTATTTATGTATCCGGAATTGAAAAAATATACAAACGTATACGACTAAATATGGTTTTATAGTTTTTGAAAATATTCTCCGTGATGATCGATGCAAGCATACGTGTAAACCAATTTTTTAAGCATTTTTGCCATGCTGAATGAGGTATCTTCAAAACGTGTTGTTTGAACGCGTCGACCGCATGTTCACGGGTCGAAAATCGTTGACGTGATTTATTCTTCACATCACACTGATATTACACACACGTTGACACTAAGTTGATGTTGTCAAAGAGATAATAAGGAGAATCTGAAGGAAACTGTATTTATACAACATAAATTAAAAACTTCAATAGCGCGATGCAGAACATCACCAATTTCCACGCATATTCTAGCCTTGATAGGTTATTCTCCAGTTATTTGTCGGCGTCTAAACTCCGTCAAACCATATGAAACGTATAAAAAAGTTTGATGGAGTTAAGGTGACCCGCAGACCAAATTTGAGAACAACCGACTGGATAAAGTCGTGTATACGTAACAGCGCCATCTTCTGTTGTCAAGTCGACGCCGCGTGGCGGCGATGACAACCAGTATACTTTTGGTGGCAAATTTTAGCAAAAACTACTGAACCGATTTTGATGGCACTTTCTT
Organism: Epinotia bilunana; assembly: GCA_947049275.1. Taxonomy (NCBI): domain Eukaryota; kingdom Metazoa; phylum Arthropoda; class Insecta; order Lepidoptera; family Tortricidae; genus Epinotia; species Epinotia bilunana. Next base: position 5,466,047 of record OX346276.1, on the reverse strand, counting down.
ATATTGTAGTTTAGACGTTTTTTACAAGCTTTTATTTACTTTCACCTGTGCCGTTGTCTCTCTGTCTGTCTGTCTGTCTGTAATCAAATCTTGCAAGTTAAATTTGACCCACTTCCCGGTGACCGATTGAGCTGAAATTTTGTGTATAAGTATAGTTTGGATGACAATTCAATATTATGGTACCATCGATCTGATCTGATGATGGAGACAGAAGGTGGCCATGGGAATTCAGTACTTAACCGACGTAACCCCGTTGAGTTTGGGCTCGTTAGAATCGTCTCAATGAGTAGTTGATGATGGTATACCGAAAAGTACGAGTACAGTCCGCAATAAAAGCTTGTTCCAAAAATGAAATTTTTGACAGAAACTTGTTTAGATATAATTTCATCAGAGGGTGATATAAAAGGTTTGAAAATTTGTATGGGAATGAATTCATTTTTTAAGATAGAGACTTGAAACTTCGTAAAAAGGTTCTCAAATGAAATACAAGAAAAAAAAACAGCTCTTTTGAAAATGTAAACCCTTCATAGAGTTCTTCACTCTGGATTTCTAAATACAAACTTTCAAGCAAGTTTTAATCCATTTAGAAGATGAATGTTCAAAAATGCTGCAATAGTTTTTTTTTTGTTTTATACAGGAACCATTTTACGAAGTTTCAAGTCTCTATCTTAAGCTCGAAAAAAAAATTACTTTCATACAAATTTTCAACCCATTTGTGATATGGATAGATGGCGCTATCGGTCTTATCCTGTACTATTAAACGAGCAGTATTTGTAATATAATAAACCTATATTTATAATCATGTTCTGATGAAATTTGCAGTATGGGGGTTTACGGGGCCGAGAAACCGATTTAGCTTAGTCTTATTTTCTACAAAATTAGTTTTTTCCGTATTTTCTCCCAAAAGGCTGGCTTACTCTTCGGCGACGACCAATGGTTAATCTTCTTTGTTGATGGCTGCGAGTTAGAAACCCCAACGATGAGATAGTTGTTTGTTTTCTTTTTAGCAGTTTATTTTGTTATTTTTTTTGACACACAATCAGTTGTTGGTTTTTTGTTTTTGTAGTATTAAAGCCGAGAAAATCTCGGTCCCAGGTAAAAAAAACACTTATGCATTAAGAACAACATCGACGATTGTGGATTTGGATGCATCATGCAGTCTTATCGTTTTTAATTTATGCCGATTTTAGTCAAACACGACCCCAACCGGGCCCACACTTTATTACAATATGGACTGATTTCTTTTTTTGTTCTGTTTGCGAAGTTACGGAAAGATTGTATGACATTGACATTATTCAGTTAGATTAGTGTTTCTTTTATAATTTTAGAATCAAATAAAACCCATTTGCTTAATACTTTTTGGTATATTATTTTTATTGGTCTAAAAATATCAAAAACATAATATAAGCGGCCTCTATCGAGCTGAAATTGGACTAAATTAGGCTTGCTAGATGGTGCAAATCGACAGCTAACATCAGCGACCTCTATCAAACAGAAATTGTACCAAAATTATGATCGCTAGATGGTGCTGTTTCTTTTTCATTGAATTTGTGACTTATAATCATGAATATTATATATATTATATTATTGTCAATATCCGTTGTAAAAAAGATCTGAAATTGCGTAAGTATTAACACGTTCAAAGGCACACGGCCCGGCAGCCTACTAAACGAGAAAAAACCTCGAACTCCTATTTAAAGAGTCTGGGCTACAATTCTGTCTCCGTGGCCCCTATGGAAAGAAATACGAAAACCTTTCAGCGAGGACCATCGGGTCGCCGTCTAACCCTGCAGCCCACCTGCCCCCCTAGCACACTAGGTTTTATGTCCGACGTAAAGCATTTGTCCCTCTTGCACTCGCATATTTGCCAAAATGGAACGAATGCTTTATGTCCGACATAAAACTTAGCGTACTAGCCCCCCTGGCGCGATTCACCGCTGCGTAAGTCCGACTTGATCTTGGCCAGTTTTATCACTTATTTAATAACTTGATTCCGCCCGCGACTTTGCTTGCGTGGACCCGGGATGAAACTATCCCATATTTTAATCCAGGCTATAAACTATCTTCGTGCTATTTTTCATCCAAATCGGTTGAGCCATTTAAGCGTTGTTGAGTAACAAACATCCAAACATCGAAACATCCAAACTTTCGCATTTATAATATCAGTAGGATTGATTACTAAAAAAAAGCAGGCCACCATTTGCTTTAAGGTGCTTTTTGCACGAGTAACTTTCGTAGGGTTCGGTTGATTTTGAAACACCCACACTGTTGATTGTTATCATACGCATACTCGTAGATCCAGGATTCGTCACCTGTGTAGATATTACAAACAGCCTTTGAGTCACCACAGTTATATTTCTTCAACATTAACTTGCACTATTCGACGTGAGTCTCTTTTTGGTCCTTAGTTAAGTTGTGCGGTATCCAACGCGAACAAATTTTTTACAGCTAAATATTCATGTAATATCATTAATGCTCGTCATACATATTCCTAGAGTCGCCTCTATCTCGAGATACGTAACAGGACGGTCATGCACTATGAGTTCGCACAGCTTCAATATTTTGTGGTACAACGACCGATTTCAGGCGACCTTCCTTAACTTCGTCTGTGAGCATACTACGTCTACGATTGAACTTACTAAACCAGTGTTACACAGTAGTTTTTGACGGAACTTCATCACCAAAGTTGAAGTTAGTTGATCTATGCACTGTTGTTGCGTTAAGCCTCGCCGAAAATTGTAATAAATCATAGCACGAATATTTTCACGAGTAAGTTCCATTCTTGCAACGACATGACATTTTAAATCAAAATCAAATCAAGTCAAAACATTTATTCGTGACAAACACAACACAGATAATAATAAAAAAAAGCACATTTCCTCCCAAAAATCATAAATCCCATAAATCTCCCAAAAACATGACTAGCGTACATGAGAATAAATATATAGCGGCTAGTATTTAAAAAAAGTTCTAATTTTACCATGGAGGTAATATATAACGCTTCAAAAGTTTGGAATCCCGTATTCCGGATACATAAGTAGCAGCCTATGTATATAATTTTGTTGCGCAACTTCGTTTCTTAATAAAAAAAATAAAACACGATCTCTTTTTATGCTGTGCTGTATACATTGCAGGGCTAAATCAACAGAAGGGGTCAAGAGGGAGACCTAAATCTTATCAATGTGGCCAATGTAGTTACACAACTGCTAGAAAGGCCTCTCTAGTAAGTCATGAAAGGAAACACAAGGAACGCTTTATTTGTGATCACTGTGATTACACAGCCAGTGACAAAGCATTGTTACAAAGTCATATGAGTAAACATAATCGCAACAGGTCTTATAAGTGTGGCCAATGTAGTTACACAAATTTCCTAAAACGCAAATTACTAGTCCATGAAAAAAAACACACTCTTGCGAAACCTTACAAATGTGGCAATTGTGGTTATGCTAGTGCTCGAAAAGGTAATTTAAAAATGCATGAAAGGATACATACTGGAGAAAAACCATACAAATGTGGTCAATGTTGTTATGCTAGTGTCCATAAAGGTTATTTAAAAATCCATGAACGGAAACATACTGGTGATAAGCCATACACATGTGGCCAATGTAGTTATGCTAGTGCTAACAAAAGTACTATTAAAATCCATGAACGAAAACATACGGATGAAAAGCCGTACAAATGTGAACAATGTAGTTATGCGAGTGCCGAAAAACGTAATTTAAAAATCCATGAAAGGATACACACTGGTGAAAAGCCATACAGATGTGGCCAATGTAGTTTTGCTAGTGCCCAAAAAGGCTATTTACAAATCCATGAAAGGAGGATACACACTGGAGAAAAGCCTTTCAAATGTGGCCAATGTAGTTATGCTTGTGCCCAAAAAAGTCATTTGAAAATCCATGAGACGAAACATACTCGTACTGGTGAAAAGCCATACAAATGTGACCAATGTAGTTATGCGAGTGCCGAAAAAAGTAAATTACAAATCCATGGAAGGATACATACTGGTGAAAAGCCATACAGATGTGGCCAATGTTGTTATGCTAGTGCCCGAAAGGGCGATTTACAAATCCATGAAAGGAGGATACATACTGGAGAGAAGCCTTTCAAATGTGGCCAATGTAGTTATACTTGTGCCCAAAAAAGTAATTTAAAATTCCATGAAGCGAAACATACTCGTACTGGTGAAATGCCATACAAATGTGACCAATGTAGTTATGCGAGTGCCGAAAAAAGTAAATTAAAAATCCATGCTAGGATACATACTGGTGAAAAGCCATACAGATGTGGCCAATGTAGTTATGCTAGTGCACGAAAAGGCGATTTACAAATCCATGAAAGGAGGATACATGCTGGAGATAAGCCTTTCAAATGTGGCCAATGTAGTTATGCTTGTGCCCAAAAAAGTAATTTAAAATTCCATGAAGCGAAACATACTCGTACTGGTGAAAAGCCATACAAATGTGACCAATGTAGTTATGCGAGTGCCGAAAAAAGTAAATTAAAAATCCATGGAAGGATACATACTGGTGAAAAGCCATACAGATGTGGCCAATGTAGTTATGCTAGTGCCCGAAAAGGCGATTTACAAAACCATGAAAGGAGGATACATACTGCCGTCCTAAGCCAAATGGCGCTATCTCAAAATTATATGTCATTGTAAGTTATGTCATTTGACGTAGATTTTAACATTGACATTTCATTTTGAGTTAGCGCTATTTGGCTTATGAGGACAACATACTGGAGAGAAGCCTTTCAAATGTGCCCAATGTAGTTATGCGTGTGCCCAAAAAGTCATTTAAAAATCCATGAAAAGATACATACTGGTGAAAAGTCATACAGATGTGGCCAATGTAGTTATGTTAGTGTCCGAAAAAGTAATTTAAAAATCCATGAAACGAACATACTCGTACTGGTGAAAAGTCATACAAATGTGACCAATGTAGTTATGCGATTTTAATTTACCTTTTTCGACACTCGCATAACTAGCTAGTGTCGAAAAAGGTAAATTAAAAATCCATGAAAGGATAGATACTGGTGAAAAGCCATACAGATGTGGCCAATGTAATGCTAGTGCCCGAAAAGACGATTTACAAATCCATGAAAGGAATACATACTGGAGAGGAGCCTTTCAAATTTGGCCAATGTAGTTATGCTTGTGCCATAAAAGGCGATTTACTAATCCATGAAAGGAGGATACATACTGGAGAGAAGCCTTTCAAATGTGGCCAATGTAGTTACGCTTGTACCCGAAAAGGTGATTTAGAAACCCATGATAGCTTACATGAGAAGCTTCACAAATGCGGCCAATACAGTTATTCCAGTAAACAATTAAGGATGTTAAAAGTCTGATTAGTTAGTGCCGCTGCAGAAACCGACCGTACACCCGCCGACCTCGCGGACAGTGCAGCCCGTCACCACGTGGACCACGACCACAGTTACGAGAGATGAGAGCCTGCACCGGGGCCCTGCGGTACTTCTACAGGTTTGTGGGCATTTTATTAACAACTCGCTATTAAATTACCATACAATAAATGATAGTACTTGCGTTAGTTAATGGAGACCAGGCCTTTAAATACCGCTATTTTCGTATAGCGCTGTCGTTTATATTATAACGGTATTTTTCCTAAAAAGCGTTATACTCAAAACGATATTTGATGCGCTGTATAGCGTTATCCATTATATATAAAGTTATCAATCTAAACCAATATATAAATGCGATACTTGCTTAAGGGATAAATTAACGTTATTACCTTATAACATAACTGTTGAAGATGGCAATGTTATTACACTTACTTTAATATGTAGTGGCAATACTGATATATTTTTTCCTACTACTTCTTTTTTCTAAACTGTCATGGTCGTATTGCGGTGGTTTCTTATTTAGATTAAAAGTAATTATCCGCTCAAATACTGTTTTCTTTATTTAATCCCGTCAGGTTATGGGCCCAGCCATATATTTCCTGTTATAGATTATATAAAGAATTCATGAAGTTCAACTTAAAAATCGCAAAGAAAAAAAAGTGAGGTTAGGTCTGCAAACGACACGCCACCGCCGAAATAGGCGAATAATACCTGTTCTACTTCTGGAGCAAGGGACGACAGCAAGATGGAGCTTAACCCGAATAACAGCATGTTGAAGCTGGAAGGATCAAGTAACTGGAACATATGGAAGGTTCAAACCACAGTGTTGGTACGTGGCATGGCATAGTACATCAGACAACTGTCCCATACAAGCCTCCGCAGAACAGAAAAGCAGAACGTGAGATCCGTACCCTTGAGGAAGCTGCCAGAACAATGTTAAGTGCTAAGAACCTGCCAAAAGAATTATGGACGGCGGTTGTACCAACAGTAGCATTTGTTTTAAACAGAACTGGAAAGAGTAAATTTAGTGAGAAATCTCCTTATGAAGTCTGGTCAGGGAAAAGCTTTGACATTCATCAGTGACATTCAAGAGTTTCACTTCAGAGCCCCAGTGTACACGCATATTCCAAAAGAGAAGAGGAAGAAGTGGGAAAAAAAGGGTAAGCAAGGACTGATGGTTGGATATGGAGAGACTGTAAAAGGCTACAGAATATATTTTCCTCATACGAAGAGTGTGGAAATGAAGCGAGATGTAGTTTTCTTGGACAACATACAAGCTATTGATGACAGTCAATATAATATCAAATTGACCTACTCAGAACAGTCAGAAGAAAGTGAAAAGAAAACTGAAGAACCCTGGAATGAGTCAGAAGTGAAATTGCCAATGATCAATGAAAGTGCAGTCACCTTGGATGCAGAGGACTCTGGTAGTGAATATAACCCTAGTAGTGACGAGGGTGATAGTTCATTAGAGTCAACTGATACATCCGAGTTACCTCTCTCTTAGCAAGCGTGTGAGGAAACCAGATGATGTTTACAAATTTCAGAATGTTCACATAGCAGAACATGACCCTACAACATATAAAGAGGCCATGGGCCGACGTGATGCTGACAAGTCGACTGAGGCCATACAGCGAGAGCTGAAGACGCTGGAAGACAACAATACTTGGGAAACAACCAATGAACCAGTGAGTGAAAAGGTGATCAGTAGTAAGTAGGTGTTTAAAATTAAAAGATGTAATAATGACATTTTACAATACAAAGCCAGGTCGCAACTAGCGAGGGGGTTTGAGCAGTGATATTATAGACTTAAATGACATTTATGCCCCAGTTGCCAAATAGTCTACTCTGAGGCTGTTTATTATAGTCATCGCAACTAAACTGCGCTTACCTATTCTCCAAATGGATGTCACCGGGACATTCCTTTATGGTGATATAAAAGAAAATGTTTTCATAAGCCTGCCAGAAGGAGCTTATTCAGGTAATCAAAATGTATAATATGGGCTCAAAAGCTCACCAAAGTGTTGGAATGAAAAATTTACTTCTGTTATGGTTAAAGAAGGTTTTACTCGATCAAGCTGTGACTCTCGTCTCTATACAAAGTGCAAGGAAAATGACCACTTATTTGTTGCTATATGTGGATGATCTATTGATTTTTGGGTCAAATAAAAATGTAGTAATGGAACTGAAAAACTAGTTAAATTTTTTGGATTGATTGGTAACAGATTATTTTGGCATTTAAATCAATATATAGAAAGAGGTGTCACTGAACTAAGCCAAATAAATTATTTTGAAAGTGTGCTCAAAAGATTTAAAATGGAAAACTGTAAGCCCATGTCAACGCCAATTGATCTGAATTTTAATGGTAAAATATTTGAAAATGATAGTGGCCCTGTAGATAAAAACATTGAAAAGACTTGTCGACAAATTATTGGCTGTCTTAAGTATGCTGTGTCTGGTACCAGACCTGACTTGTGTTTTGCTGTCTCCTTGTTGAGTAGGTACCAAGTATGTTTGCACATATGTTGTGTATGTGATGAGATGTTATTAGCAGCATTAAAAAGAGTGCTGAGATATGTCAAATATACTCTAGACTATAAGTTAATATAGTGCCAAAATGATGCTTTAGAGGGATATTGTGATGCGGACTGGGGAGGAGATCTGACAGATAGAAAGTCTACCACAGGATATTTGTTTAAATTCTCCAATTGCTTAATTTCATGGAGCTCGAGGAAACAAATGTCTGTCAGTTTGTCTTCGACAGAATCAGAGTATGACGCTATTAGTGTAGCTGCTAGTGAGGCTTCACTGGTTGGTTATTTTTTTAATGACTTCAAAATTAATAATGTTTGTCCAGTACATATTTATTGTGATAATCAATCTGCCATATCGGTTGCCTCCACTGATACTGTAAAGCGTTTAAAACACATTGATATCCGTTACCATTTTATACAGGAATTAATTAAAAACAAAAAATTGTGTTTGAAGTACATTAGAACTAGTGACCAGCCAGCAGACATGTTTACTAAAGCCCTAAACAGGGAACTAATAACACGTTTTCTTAAGAAATGTAGCCTGGGCAATTTATAAAAATGCACTTTGTTGGAAATCTGTCTGTATGAAGTGTATGATAAGTTTTTTTTAAATAAGTGTAGTCACATTGTAAAGGGGTGTTGAAGATGGCAATGTTATTACACTTACTTTATCATGTAGTGGCAACACTGATATATTTTTTCCTACTAGGTACTTTCTGTTTCTAAACTGTCATGGTCGTATTGCGGTGGTTTCTTATTTAGATTAAATGAAATTAAATTATCCATTCAAATACTGTTTTCTTTATTTAATCCCATCAATAACGTTATAGACTAAACCTTTCTCGCATTCGGTATCGCCTACTCGTGCGATGGCACTCGCGCGGCTCGCATTTTAAAACGATATTACAACGTTATTCGACCGTATTTTATATTGTTATGATATTCATTACGTAACGATATTTGTATCGGTTATGGAGAATACTGATTTTGTTATAACATAATTTTTGAGCACCAACGACACATATCGTTATAATATCGCTATTTTTCATAACGTTTTAAAGGCCTGATGGACACGGCATACCGGAATGTCATCTCAGTCATGTTCTTCAAGTACCTCGGCCGTACAGGAGACCGTGACTATAATAGCGCTACGTTTTAGCCTGCAGATGTCACGTCCTGGCGGTGAGTAAGGTCGCCAGCGCTAATGAGTTTTATGCATCTAAACAACAAATCCTACAATTAAGAAAGGGTTGGCAACGCGCCTGCGATCCTGTCACAATTGTATTATTTATGTAAGAAAAAGAAAGGTCCTCTGTAGATACATCGTAGATACTCGCCGCACAGCACGTGCTCTTTCGCCCCTTGCCCGATCGGGGCAGCGACACCTAATGCCGGCACGACATCGACGGCGACATCTTATGCCGAGGTGTGCAAGAGTCGAGGCCAGCCGAGGCGGCAAGAAGAAGTGACCTGCTAATGCATTCTGCTGCGGTGTCGAGCTGACCCCACTTTCAGTAAATAACGAATACTTCGGTTCCTTGGTAACAGTAATTTAAAATAAAATTTAAGGTTCATTTCTATGTTACCTGCTACTATGCCTGTAGTCGCTATTCGGCCGGATACCGGACTGTGGCCGGATATCCGTTGCGTTATTTGCTCTCGAACCACGTCTTGGAGTGGGCGCAGGGGTAGCGGAAGAACTACATAACCGTACGCTGTGCGTGGCCCGATACACACTTTGCCGGTTTTATTATCTAGCCATATCAGAGGTCACGTGTTAATACAATTTATTTGTCCGCAGAATCACAAGACGAGGCTTCGATTGAACAAGACACGCAGACCAGCTTTACCCTCTAGCCGCCCACGCCCCCGTACAAGAAAAACTGGCAATAAAGTTGGGATTAACTATTAAACTTAGTAGAAATGATATGTTTAAAATGATATGAAACAAAAAATTGTAACTGTTCGCCTTTAAAATAGTATTAATTCCATTGAAGAGGAAAATGGTTATATGGATATATGAAGGTGCAGTTATATAAAAATATTATTTGGAATAAGCATAAGATAGATTCATGCCGTAAATAAAAACTACCTAATAAATGTGTGATTGTTGGACGTTTATTTATCCTACCAGCTTCCAAGGTATTATTATACTATTAATAAAAACGCGGTGATTTATCGCTCTATAGCGGCAATTACTTGACTCATTCGATTCATTTGCCTTAAATAGATTATGTACGCATATATTGACACTCATGAATTATTAAAACCTATAATTAGAATGTAGTGATTATATTCTCTTTGCCTATAATCATGAATTTTGGGTTAGCAACAACGTATATACATAAGGAAGAAGTCTTAATTTGTGACATTGCATAAGTAGATATACTCTGAATATACACGGTGTTCCCGGGAATTTCCGTTAACTTCGGTATATTGCGGAGTACATTCACAGAAACAAATGAGCATAATTATTACTTGAAAAATAAAAATTACACAATAGTTGAATGTAGCATTAATGTTCCATGGCAATGCATTAATGTCCTATGTTCTGTACGATCCTTGTATGTTACTAACATGAAATGTGTAAGAGTTGTACAGACTAACATTTTATGGGCACTGCCTGAAATAAATGATTTATTATTATTATTATCTCTTCATCCATATTTCTTCTTAAGTTAGGTTTGTAGAATAATTATATAATAAGTAAAATATTAAACTATACATACAAAACAAAATCATTATAAAAACCTAACCTAGGGTGCAGCCGACAGCGAGGCGGGGCCTAAGCTAAGCTACCGGCGGTCAGGGCGACAGACAGGAACCCCCTGACTATCCGCGCAGTATCCAGGAGTACCGCCTTCTGTATCTGACCCTTTATCCAGCCATCTAGCGAGAGTCATGAGGTGATGGTCGAGACTCTTCGCTATTAAACCGTTCGCCGAAACGACTATCGGGACGATGATCGTCGAATCAACATCCCACATGGCGGTTACCTCGTGAGCCAGGTCTAGGTACTTGCTGGCATGGTCCTTGTCCTTGCTTACTTACTCCTTTGGCGTACTAAGGTGGACGCAGACTGAGCTGGATGCCCTGGACCGAAGAGTCCGACTACTGCTTACTGCGCATCGCATGCTACACCCACGCTCGTCTGTTATGCGACTGTACATCTCGCGGAAGTGCGGAGGTCGCGGCTTTTTAAATGCCAAAGACCTCCACAACCGCGAGGTGTGCAGTCTTAGGGATTATTTCCTAAACAACGAGTGTGGGATGCATCGTGGCGCAGTAGCAGGAGACGGAAACTTCACCCAGCTCTCCTTGGCAAACGAGAACTGGCGCAGACTTAAAGTAATGAGCGCCGAGGACCGCAGGGTGGTGTGGAGGAGCAAGGAGCTACACGGGCGGTTCTACAAGGCCCTCACTTGGCCCGAAGTAGATCTGCTCGCGTCGGTGAACTGGCTACGTTTCGGGGATCTCTTATTATTATTATTATTAGCAGTGGTTAAAGCTGCAAATCTGATTAAATTAAAATATTAAATATCTTGATAACAGTAAGAGTTAAGATACTACTGTCTTGGATAAATTAACTTTATTTGATCTAACCTATGCCTTCTTGCAATTAACGGAAATTGACAAAAACACGTAGTATGCTGCGTAAATAGACACCTAGACGCCGTAGCGGTAACTAAGTACGTCGTGATGGCAGGAACTCGGATTACACAAGGCATGCCGAAAACATTTAAATTTGGCGTGGCGGCCTGCATGCAGTCCTGCTGATGTTGCCTGTTGGCCCGTCTAGCTAGCGTCTACTTTTGAACAAGATTGCTAAATATCGAAACGGAATGCAACTAAACGCACAACTCGCTTAATGTCAAAATTGTCACATTGACAGCTGACAGCCCAGCCAGCCAAGATCGCGATTCCCTTTGCCTGAAAAGAAAATCACGTTTTATTTGTTCTTATTAATGGTTTAATTCATTATTTCGTAGTTAATTTATACGCTTACTCACTCTGGCAAAGGTCCTAGAGGCAGCCATTTGTCTTGAATCATAATAATAATCGTGCCTAATGGGTTGGCTGCAAGTTATTGAAGCATTTAATAATTTACATGGAGTTAAGAGCGATAGCACATCTCTCGGATTTCTTCTAAACGTAGACTTACTAGTTGATGATGGAGGCGCTAGCGCCAAAGGAAGCAAACGTAGAGGACGTGTGTGTGAAGTCAGAGCAATCTTTGGGTTTGGAGGGTGTCTGTATTAAAAGCGAGCCCTCGTTGGACAATGCGTGTATACAAGACGAGCCCTCGTGCTCGTACGCGTGTGTCAAAGACGAGCCCTCGTGCTCGGATGCGTGTGTAAAAGACGAGCCCTCGAGTCCAGAGGCCGCAGTCGCGCACGGCGTCAGCGAGGCGGCGGCGGCAGCGCGGCTGTACGCCGACCACGTTGTGAAGGACGAGCTCGTGCTCAGCCCCGAACTAGTGCAGCCGCGCCGCGTGCTCTGCGCAGCGCCAGGTCAGTTTATACAATGTATGCGATGCTCAAGGACTGGAATTCATATAGCAGAGTTTGTTAATCAATTTTCTTTTAGTAGTAACCATTTTAATGACACGGGAATGACTTAATTTCACTCAAGCTAAATAAATGTAATATGTTATGTTCATGTGATTCATTTTAATGTGGAGATGCAAGTCACTTATCAAAGATGTCAAAAGTTATCTTAAAAAGTTGACAACAAGTGAAGAGATTTAATAACACAAATAATTGGAATGGTTGAGAAAACAGTGATCACTCCGTCTAGAAGTGTGATTTCTGCTAAGAGAATTCTGGTCCTTGGCAATGAGATTAACTTCATTTCCAAGATCTTCTTGAAGATTATGAAGATGCTGAAATGCCAGTTGAGCTTGGTTCTTGATATCTGTCAGGATCAAATCTGGTCTGTGTAAAGCAGGCCTGTAAAGCCCAATAAAAATATATTTTTCAGATTTATTATTATTAATTTGCCAAAAAAAAAGATCCAAAAATCACTAATTTACATGTTATGAACAGGATGCGGATATGATGTTGTATGGTTAGAAGAAACCGAACTAAGGAGCCAACATTAAAATTAAAATTCAACTCTTACCTATATTTATTATCAGCCTGCACGTCTATCATGTGGCGGCCGCGACATACTCTCGATTTTTCTTGCACTATATCTCTTATTCCAAGTGTTACACATTACATTTTTTTTTCACAAATGATTAGTACGTTTTGGATACTTTAAGTGGGCTTTGGCTCTAAGACAGTTAAAAACAACACTTTGTATATAAACATATGCACTTATTACTTTAACTTTTGCTTGTGTCATACACTGATACTGCATCAAAGACCAGTATTCTTTATATATTTCTGTTGCATAATTAAGTAGTTATGTTAACATAATTATCATAATATGAATGAGCCTCCAGGTCTTTAGTATTATGTATGTTGGTACCGATGCTTACCCCATATATGTTTTTAAGCAACTGTTAGTGTTCTAAATAAATTATAAGAAATCTGTTTGTCAATATTTTATCTGAATGCGGCAGATTCCATTTTAAATTCCATTGTCTTCTTCCGATCTCAAATTAAATTAATTTGAGAATTTGATATAAGTAACAGTATCTTAAAACACTCACTGCCAAGAATCGCTACGCTCGCAGCCGATCCCGTGGTTTTCCTCGTATGTAGCGGAAAGCAACTACGGCGTACGTGCGGCGTACGCGCGCGCTAGAATCAGAAATCAGAAATTGTAATTTGTCAGAATAGTCAGACACGGATCACGAGTGACCTAAAAGATGATATGGATATTGAGAGGGAGTGCAGGGCGTTAGCGGTTCGTAGTAATATGCTTGCACGCAGGTTTGCTCAATGTTTATACGAAGTAAAGATAACGCTTTTTAAAGCTTATACACAGTCTTTTAACTCGAGAAGCATGTGGGTTAAATATACAAAGCAAGCCTATAGCGCCCAGCGTGTTCCAGGGTTCCAGGCGATCATGCACAAAAAGATAGCCTCGCTATTAGGTAGGGTGAGAGCAAGCGCCAACAGCATTCTACAAGCAATAGTGTCAAGATTTAACCGTCCAATTTTTTCTTTCTAGGTTGGGCAGATTAAGGGTGTTGCCCATTCTATCATTTAAAAGTTGTATATTGTTTTTGGCCAACTGTTAATACTAACCTAATTTCGTTTTAAGTCGTCTGTTACTAACATACTATGGATCAACCGGTCTGAAATAGTTTTTTTTTAATAAAAGGTTTTGCAGTTTAAAATTTCCTTGTATTCAACATGCAAGCATGTGCACAAATGCTTGATAAATTACGCTAGAAGCTACAATATCGATAGATGTCACTGAATGAATAGCTAGGCGGGATCCTGGTACCTTGTAAAAGTGGCAACACTAACGAAATTTTTTTTTTTTTTTTCGTAACGTTATAAAGGCTTGGTATAGAGCCAGATAGACAAGGAAAAAGCAGGTATTAAAACTTTCACTAACAGTAACCCAAGTAGCGGGCGCCTGCGCCGTAGCCCCTTCCCGCTACTTAGCCGGGCCAGCGCAGGATCGGCTGCGAGCGTGGCGATTCCTGGCTGTGAATGTGTTAATCTCCTAATTCTCCCATGCCTCCACCTTACAGTAACACATTACAATTGTTTACTTATAAAAGTACTAGCTACCTGCCCCGGCTTCGCACGAATATTATATTATATACATATAAACCTTACTCTTTAATCAATCTATCTATAAAAAAGACCAAGTTGCACTCCGGGAGTGCCGGCAGAAGTGAAAACCTGAATATTAATGTTGTGCATTTTTGATATTTTGGAATGGTTAGGGAATAATTTTGCACGGATTGCTTTTTATATTTTTATATAACATTGAAATTTTAACACTTCAGAACTATTACAATTATTTAACATTAGAAAGTTTATCTCTTAGAAAAATCAACTTCACATCTGACGTCTTACGAATCTGTCGGTCACGTGACCTGACGCGAGTTAAACATTTTTTCCCCATCACAAAAAGTGCACAGCACCGCTAAAGAAGTTTTTCACTTAAAAAAACCGCATCAAAATCCGTTGCGTAGTTTTAAAGATCTAAGCATACATAGGGACAGACAGCGGGAAGCGACTTTGTTTTATACTATGTAGTGATTATTTACATGTCAGTGTTCAACAAAATACAAAATTATTATTATTATGCAAGGGCTGCTACTTATGTATCCGGAATAGAAAAAATATACAAACGTATACCACTAAATATGGTTTTATTGTCTTTCAAAATATTCTCCGTCATGATCGATGCACTTTTGCATACGTGTAAACCAATTTTTTAAGCATTTTTGCCATTCTGAATGAGGTATCTCCAGAAAGTGTTGTTTGAACGCGTCGACCGCATGTTCACAGGTCGAAAATCGTTGACGTGTAATTTATTCTTCACAGCACACTGATATTATAAAGGTGAAACTTAGTTGATGTTGTCAAAGAGAAATAATAATGAAAATCTGAAGGAAACGGTATTTATACAACACTAGCTTTTGCCCGCGACTTCGTCTGCGTAGAATTAGAAGCAGATTTTTTATCATTGCTTACTTTTAAATATTAAAAGAAAATGATGGTTTTGGTATGTAATCAATAATCATCAATAATGCGTACAACCAGAATTTAATGAACAGGTAAATAAATGATTAGTAACTGCGACATATTATTTAGTTTAACACGTTTTTGTAAACTAAGTTTTTTGTTTTCCCGTCCTTTGCTAACACGTGAAGATTCTGTGGACTTGATACTCGTGAGCACGCCACGTATAGTTGTCCATGCGAAAAACAGTTTTTAACTAAATGTAAGTACACCTGCAACTTTCAGTGTTTGTCCATGTGCCCTATCCTCTTCTGTGTAGTAGTAACCAGCATGAATAAATATTACCCTCGTAGGTTTGATGGACATTTATGATTTTATGAATAAGGGGGTACATATTTAAAATGTTGATTGCATCTTAAAAACTTCTTATAAGGGATGAAAACGGCATTACGGATTCAAAATATCTCTAGACCAAATTTTATATGTATTTTATAGGGAATGATGATTTCCCGGATATAGACTGCCCGCCCTATCATCTTCCATGGGCCACAAACTATCTCTATACCAAATTTCATGAAAGTAAATCGGAAAAAAAAATGTTTTTAGTATTTGTTGTTATACTGGCAACAGAAATACATAATTTGTGAAAATTTCAACTATCGCGGTTTTTGAGATACAGCCTGAAAAAAAAACACGTTTGTTGTATGGGAGCCCCACTTAAATATTTATTTTATTTTATTTTTAGTATTTGTTGTTATAGCGGCAACAGAAATACATCATCTGTGAAAATTTCAACTGTCTAGCTATCGCGGTTCTTGAGATACAGCCTGGTGACAGACAGACGGACGGACGGACAGACGGCAAAGACTTAGTAATAGGGTTCCGTTTTTAACCTTTGGGTACGGAACCCTAAAAAGTAGACCATAAAAAAATTCCCTTAGGGGCTGAATTTCGAGAAAAAAACTATCCAATGTCCTTTCCCAGAATTCAATCTATTTCTGAACCAAATTTCATCTCATTCAGTTCTGCGGTTTAAGTGTCTCCATACAAATTTTAACCCCCATTTCACCCCCTCAGGGGACGAATTTCGGAAAAAAATAGTCCTTTATCCTTTCCCGGGATTCAATTTATCTTTGCACCAAATTTCATCTAAATCGGTTCAGCGGTTTAAGTAGCTCCATACAAATTTTAACCCCCCATTTCACCCCCTTAGGGGATGATTTCCGGCATAAAACTATCCTATGTCCTTCCCCAGGACTCCAACTATGTCTATACCAAATTTTATCCAAATCGGTTCAGCGGTTTCAGCGTGAAGAGGTAACAGACAAGCATACACACTTTCGCATTTATAATATTAGTCCATACTAACCATATAGTATCACTATCCATAACTATCCATATAGTATCTCCTTCTTCTTCTTTCTGTGCCATGTCCTCATCGGACGTCGGCGACCATCTGTCGGAACTTATTCCTATCCCGTGCCATCCTGCTCACCTGAGCAGGATGGCACGGGATAGGAATAAGTTGGCAGCGTCATCAATATGGGTCCAGCTTTTAACATTATCTATCCAGGCTAGCTTCCTTCTTCCTCTACTTCTTTTGCCCTCCATTTTGCCTTCTATTATTTTCCTTAGAATTTGATATTTGTTGTTACGGTATATGTGTCCAAAATATGAGATTTTTCTTTTCTTTACTGTTTCTAAAAGCTCCAATTTTTTATTCATTCTTTGCAAAACTGCTACATTGGTTATTCGGTCTCTCCATGATATTTTTAGCATTCTTCGGTAGAGCCATATTTCAAAAACGTTTATTTTTACCTCTATGGTTCGATCTATGGTCCAGATAACACGTAACATTTAACTATTCTCCATCTGAGTTTCAGGTTTATGTCTTTGTTGGTGAATTGAATAGCTTGTTCGTTTTCATGAATGTGCTTCTTGCTATCTCTATTCTTGTACGTATCTCTTTCCGTGGGTCCCATTTTTCGTTAAGGGAGCTTCCTAAATACTTGTAATGTTTGAATCTTTCAAGTGGTTTGCCGTTGATAGACAGCATGGTCGATTCTACCGCGTTCTTTCTCATTATCATATACTTGGTCTTTGTTATGTTCATTTTTAGACCGTAATCTTCTACGACAGTATTTAGCGGTTTAGGAGTTGTTGGAGGTCTTGTAGGGAGTGAGCTAAGATAACGGTATCATCGGCGTATCGGAGGTTATTTATCACTGTGCCGTTTGCTTTGATACCAGTTTCAACGCCATCAATAGCTTCTTGAAATATAGTTTCGGAGTAAAGATTAAACAATAATGGTGATAGGATACATCCTTGTCTCCTCTCCATCAGGTTCCTGATAATTCTTTGATCGTTGCTGTCCACTTCGGTCTTGTTGAGTATATGAATTAATTTGTCATGTTTTAAGTTGTCGAATGTCGAACTTCGTTATTATATTCTAGACTGTTCTGCACTATCACTTGAACTGCAACTAGGGCTTCTCGTGTTCCTAAACCATTTCGGAATCCAAATTGGTTATCTGATATAATTTTATCGATTTTGTTATAAATTCTCATGTGAATCACTTTAAGAAATACTTTCAGGGCGTGACTCATCAGGCTGACGAGCCTATGGTCACCGCATGTCTTAGCATTTGCCTTTTTAGGGAGCGGGAGGAATGTGGATTTTAACCAGTCTTCTGGTAATGTTCCTTTATCATAAATTTAATTGTATATTTTAACGAATAATTTCAAATTGTCGTCATCTAATAGCTTTAACAGTTCTACATATATCCCATCTGGGCCAACAGCTTTTCCGTCTTTCATCGATCTTATTGCTTTTTCAATCTCTACTTGGAGTATTGGTGGTCCCTCCACGTTGCTTTGGGTTTCCATCGCGTTTGTATCCAAATCTGCTCTATCATCTTCGAACAGTTGCTCAATGTACAGTTCCCATGTTTTACATTGTTTTTCGTTATCGATTACTAGTTTGTTATGTGAGTCTGTTAATTTATCCATAATTTGTTTCCTGTGTGTTTAAGTAAATTCTTTTATTTTCTTGTGTAAATTGAAGATCTCTCTTTTCTCTTGAATTTTTCAATTTGTTAACAATCTTCATTTAAGCACCTATCCCTAGTTTCTCTGATTTTAGTTCAGTCGGGCAGCATTATCTATTTCTTTATATTTATTTTTATCGATTCCTTTAAATTGTCTTCTCTGGTGCATAAGATCAAGGATTTCAGGTGTTATCCATTCTAGTTTTTCTCCCTTTTTTGAAACCCAAGCATTTTTCTGAAGACGTCACAATTGCTTTTTTAATTTTATTCCAGTGACTTTCAATATTACCTTCGTTCTCCTTATCTATGGTATCTCGTATCTCTTGATTTAATGCTTCTATTGTTTCCATTCTAACAGCATCATTTTTAAGTTTTCCAATATAAATTTTCTTGTGACTATTTGATTTCCTCAGTATTTTTAATTTTAGATTTAGTTTTGCAACTAGAGGATTATGGTCCGAACCAATATCAGCCCCAGGGGGGTACGTTTTCACGTTCACTATTGCGTTTCTATAACGTTCTTTTATAATTAAATAGTCAATTTGATTTCTAACAATATGTTCGGCTGTATTTTGGGGGATGTCCACGTGTATAGTCGTCTACGTGGGTGTTGATACCAGGTGTTAGTTATTATTAAGTCCTTTTCCACGCAGAACTGTAGCAATCTGTCGCCCCTTGCGTTTCTGTTGCCAAGACCATAGCTACCTACTGTTTTTCCTACGGTTCCTTTACCAATCTTGGCATTCATATCGCCCAGTATAATGACCATGTCCTGTGATTTGATGCTCTCCATTAATTCTTCTAACTCTTTATAAAAGGATTCTATTTCTTCATCCGTGCTTTGAGCTGTAGGCGCATATACCTGTAGAATACTTAAGTTGAAAGGTTTAGCATTGAACTGTAACAGCATACATCTATCCGAGTACGGAACAAAGTTGGTTACGAACTTTGACATTTCCTTCTTTATCATCATACCGACCCCGTAATGGTGGTTCTTTTCTGCTGATGGCTTTCCAGAGTAGTATAAAGTTACGTCCTCGTTATCTACTATACCATTGTCAGACCATTTGATCTCACTCAGTCCCAGAATACTCAACTGGAGTCTCTTCATTTCCTGAATGGTATTCTCTAGTTTTCCTGTCTTGATAAGGCTTCTTACATTCCAAGTGGCTATCAGTAGTTGTTCATTCTTCTTTCTTCTTGACAATGGCATGGCTTCTGTGATCGCATATTCTTCTCCGGTTACACATTTCACATCGGGAGACCCGGCAGTACTCTCCCGACGCCGGGTCTGGTTGTACTAATCATGTTTTATGTTGTTAGTCCGAGGGTTGGGTGTTGTATAGGGCATATTGGTGTGCAGTAGCGCCCCACGTCTTTCTGCACTGCTCCTTTTTGAGGGTATTTAATCCCCAAGGCTTGCTAGACCTCCTCCGACCTGTTGCCCGGCCAGGGTAGTGTTTATACCGCCACTTGCTCGGTCGCCAGAGCCCCGTCCGTTGTCTAGCAGGGAGCACCACGGCAGCCAATTGGTCGCCGTCGCCATCCGACGCGTGCAGGTGGGGTTGACATTTGGGTCGGATAAGATGTAATTACCGTTTTCCCCTTACTCCTCAATGGATAGTATGGATAAATTAAAAACTTCAATAGCGCGATGCAGAACATCACCAATTTCCACGCATATTCTAGCCTTGATAGTAGTTATTTGTCGGCGTCTAAACTCCGTCAAACCATATGAAACGTATAAAAAAGTTTAATGGAATTAACCCTTTACCTACGGGGCCTTAAATCGCTCCGGCACTTCTCAATACGGGCATGTTTTACACACTTGAAATTTCACACGTACAATAAGTATAAAGTGTTTAATCAATAAATAATCACTTGGAGTAATAATATTCACTATTTTTTCAGATATCAACCAATATATTCGTCACTAAGAAATTAAAGATTTTTAAGTTACTACTCGTGGATTTCACTAGTTATGTTTAAAAACATTATTTTATAGTATATTTAACACAAATAAACACTTAAAGAACGATAATTATACAAATAATGCATAAATATCAATCACTTAAAACGTTGCATAAAAACAATTAACGAGTTATGGAAAATAGTGATGTGCATCTATCGAGACACTTGTCGATATATCGATCACCTTGTACACCATCGACCAAGGGAAAAATCGAGCAATAATTGACTACGAATAGTTTTTACGATACAAGTGCAGAAAATAGGAAATTACCTGTTCGCTCGTGTATTGTACAACGTTTTAAAGTTCATATGGCTTTTTCAAGTCCCGACATATGCACGGAAAGTGCTCATTCTTGCACGCGTGCTGGAAACTAAGTCATAAGTCATTTTTTCATAAACAATATAAATTGTAACTAGCACCATATGTACTTTAAATACCTTTATTAGATTCTGTAGTGAGTACGAATGTGCACTAAGGTATAATTTATGAACCAAAAATGGTAAAAAACACTAATAACAACACTACAAACACTGCCGCGCCGTACTCTCACAACAAGTCGATGAAATTTAAAACAACATTATTGTCCACCATATTGAATTCAATTATTTGCACTCCTGCAGTACGGGTGTCAACCCCAGTTGACAGCAAAAATGCGGTAATTTTAAAAATATGTTTATGTCAGAGCCATCTACCGAAACATTACGATATTTTTTACTTTGCATCTATACTATATATAGGTTATAGTTGTACGCGGGCTGGGTTTCCGCAACTCGACGTCATATCTGGGCCTATTTTGCGTGTGGGTATTGGCACTACTATTATTCGTGCCAGCCCAGTTCCACCAGGAAGCCTAGCAGACCCTTTATGTTGCCGACGGCCTCCGGTAGTGACCCCGGTGTTCCGAGGTGCTTTGCCCGGTATACTGCCACCCCAGGGCACGTCAGGATGACGTGGACGGCTGTCTCTTCCTCTTCCATGCAGGCTCTGCAGAGAGGACTGTCTGTAATACCTAAGGTGAAAAGGTGTTTGTTTAATAGTGCATGACCAGTTATGGCTCCTGTCAAGAGACGGAGTGCCGGCCTCTTTAGCTGTTTTAGCTTCCTTGACAATCCGGGGTTGATTGTCGGGAGGGCCTGCCTGGTTTGCCTGCAGGTGCCTAGGGTATTCCAAATTTTTTGGTGTTCTACCTTGGTGTTTAGTCGCAGTGTGCTCCGCAGCCATGCAGGGGGTAGAGGGATCGTAGGTTCCGGTCCTATGGCTACTGATTCTGAGCCTTCTCTAGCCAGTGTATTCACTGCGTTGTTACCACGTGAATTGCTGTGCCCTTTGATCCATTGCAGGGTTATGTCGCAGTTGGTACATACCTCTGATAGAATTTTGTGGCAGACGTTGTCGTGTGAGCTTGCAGGGCTTGCAGTACAGATCGAATGTCGGAAAGTATGCGGATAGGATATCCCCTTACCTCCCTGGAGGCGATTGCATGAGCGGCCATTATAATGCCCATACAGGAATGATGTCGGTTGCTGCCTCTATGAGGGGTTCTCTACCTACAGCCTCGTAGAGTATCTCGGTGTGTGGAACCCTGGGCGGTCTCCAGAGATGCTGTTTTTTGAGCCCTATGGCTGACGCCAGGGCTTCTTGCCTGATGAAGAGGTGTAGCGGCGGAATATCCATGATGGCTTCCAGGGCTGCAGTCGGTGTGATCCTCATGCAGCCACTAGCCGCCATGCAGGCCAGTCTCTGGAGGCGTTGTAGTTTAGCTTCGACCGTGGTTAGTGTGGTGCGAGGCCACCACACTGTGGTGCGAGGCCACCACACTACGGCTCCGTAGCTTACTATTGGTCGGATTATCGCCTGGTAGAGCCATAGAGTGATCTTGGGGTTTAGCCCCCAGGTCCTACCTACCATTCTACGGCATTGCCAGAAAGCGACTGTAGCTTTTTGGATTTTGTTGTCTAGGTGGCTGCTCCAGTTAAGTTTGGCATCTAGTATACACCCACATACTTTACCTCTGCTGACAATTGGAGCTCTGTATTGAACAGTCTGGGTAGCAGATTCCGTTTGTAGGTGAACATTACCAGTTCGGTCTATACCAATCCCAATGCATAATGTGACCGCTATTACCAAGACACAAGGTCTCGTTTTGACTTAAAAAAATATTGAACATAACCATTACTTCGATCAATTATAGTTGACACCCGTACTGCAGCGGTGTTGCCTTACTGGCAACTCTGGTTGACACCCGTAGGTAAAGGGTTAAGGTGACCCGCAGACCAAATTTGAGAAAAACCGATTGGATAAAGTCGTGTATACGTAACAGTGCCATCTTTTGTTGTCAAGTATACTTTTGGTGGCAAATTTTAGCAAGAACTACTGAACCGATTTTTATGGCACTTTCTAATATTGTAGTTTAGACTTCGGAATAGGTCATAACGTGGCGTTTTTTACAAGCTTTTATTTACTTCCACCTGTCCCGTTGTATGTCTGTCTGTAATCAAATCTTGCAAGTTAAATTTGTCCCATTTCCCGGTGACCGATTGAGCTGAAATTTTGTGTACAAGTATAGCTTGAATGACGATTCAATATTATGGTACCATCGATCTGATCTGATGGAGTACTTAACCGACGTAGCCCCGTTGAGTTTGGGCTCGTTAGAATCTTCTCAATGAGTAGTTGATGATGGTATACCGAAAAGTACGAGTACAGTCCGCAATAAAAACTTGTTCCAAAAATGAAATTTTTGACAGAAACTTGTTTAGATATAATTTCATCAGAGGGTGATATAAAAGGTTTGAAAAATTGTATGGGAATGTTTTTTTTTTTAAGATAAGAGACTTGAAACTTCGTAAAAAGGTTCTCTAATGACATACATAAAAAAAAACAACTCTTTTGAAAATGGACTTTATGGAGTTCTTCACTCTGTTCTACATAATCTGATTTCTACATACAAACTTTCAAGCAAGTTGTTCAAAAATGCTGAAAAAGTTTTTTTTTTTGTTTTATAAAGGAACCATTTTACGAAGTTTCAAGTCTCTATCTTAAGCTCGAAAAAAAAAATACTGTCCATACAAATTTTCAACCCATTTTTAACCCATTTTTTATTAAACGAGCAATATTTATAATATAATAAACCTATATTTATAATCAATTGAACTTACTAAACCAGTGATACACAGTAGTTTTTGACGGAGCTTTATCACCAAAAGTTGAAGTTAGTTGATCTATGCACTGTTGTTGCGTTAAGCCACGCCGAAAATCGTAATAAATCATAGCACACAAACCTCCCAAAAACAAGACTAGCGTACATGAGAATAAATATATAGCGGCTAGTATTTAAAAAAAGTTTAAATTTTTTACCATGGACGTAAGATATAACGCTTAAAAAGTTTGGAATCCCGGATTCCGGATACATAAGTAGCAGCCGATGTATGTAATTTTGTTGCGCAACTTCGTTTATTAATAGATTTTTATTTATTAAAAAAATTAAAACACCCTTAATAACTTTTTAATTTTGTACTGTACCTATCTATACATTGCAGGGCAAACTCAACAGAAGGAGCCAAGAGGGAGACCTAAAGCTTACCAATGTGGCCAATGTAGTTACACAACTGCTAGAGAGGCCTCTCTAGTAAGTCATGAAAGGAAACACATTGACAAGGAACGGTTTGTTTGTGATCGCTGTGATTACACAGCCAGTGATGAAGCATTGTTACAAAATCATTTGAAACGCAACAGGTCTTATAAGTGTGGCCAATGTAGTTACACAAGTTTCCTAAAACGCAAATTACTAGTCCATGAAAAAAAACATACTAGTGAGAAACCTTACAAATGCGGCCAATGTAGTTATGCTAGTGCTAACAAAAGTAGTATAAAAATCCATGAACGCAAACATAATTGTGAAAAGCCATACAAATGTGGCCAATGTAGTTATGCGAGTGCCGAAAAAGGTAAATTAAAAATCCATGAAAGGATACATACTGGTGAAAAGCCATACAAATGTGGCCAATGTAGTTATGCTTCTGCCCATAAAAGTAATTTCAAAATCCATGAAATGAAACATAATCGTACTGGTGAAAAGCCATACAAATGTGACCAATGTAGTTTTGCGAGTGCCGAAAAAGGTAAATTAGAAATCCATGAAAGGATACATACTGGAGAAAAGCCATACAAATGTGACCAATGTACTTATGCGAGTGCCGAAAAAGGTAAATTAAAAATCCATGAAAGGAGACATACTGGTGAAAAGCCATACAAATGTGACCACTGTAGTTATGCGAGTGCCGAAAAAGGCAAACTAAAAATACATGAAAGGATACATACTGGTGAAAAGCCATACAGATGTGGCCAATGTAGTTATGCGAGTGCCCGAAAAAACGATTTACAAATCCATGAAAGGAGGATACATACTGGTGAGAAACCATACAAATGTGGCCAATGTAGTTATGCTTGTGACCAAAAAAGTAATTTCAAAATCCATGAAACGAAACATAATCGTACTGGTGAAAAGCCATACAAATGTGGCCAATGTAGTTATGCGAGTGCCGAAAAAGGTAAATTAAAAATCCATGAAAGGATACATACTGGTGAAAAGCCATACAAATGTGGCCAATGTACTTATGCGAGTGCCGAAAAAGGTAAATTAAAAATCCATGAAAGGATACATACTGGTGAAAAGCCATACAAATGTAGCCAATGTAGTTATGCTTGTGCCCAAAAACGTAATTTCAAAATCCATGAAATGAAGCATAATCGTACTGGTGAAAAGCCATACAAATGTGACCAATGTAGTTATGCGAGTGCCGAAAAAGGTAAATTAAAAATCCATGAAAGAATACATACTGGTGAAAAGCCATACAAATGTAGCCAATGTACTTATGCGAGTGCCGAAAAAGGTAAATTAAGAATCCATGAAAGGATACACACTGGTGAAAAGCCATACAAATGTGACCAATGCAGTTATGCAAGTGCCGAAAAAGGTAACTTAAAAGTTCATGAAAGGATACATACTGGTGAAAAGCCATACAGATGTGGCCAATGTAGTTTTGCTAGTGCCCGAAAAGGCGATTTACAAAACCATGAAAGGAGGATACATACTGCCGCCCAAAGCCAAATGGCGCTGTCTCAAAATTATATGTCATTGTGAGTTTTCATTTGACGTAGGTTTTAAATTACATGTTTCATTGTCATTTAATTTTGAGATAGAGCTATTTGGCTTTTAAGGACAGCATACTGGAGCGAAGCCTTTCAAATGTGGCCAATGTAGTTATGCTTGTGCCCAAAAAAGTAGTCATTTAAAAATCCATGAAAGGAAACATACTGCTGAAAAACCATACAAATGTGACCAATGTAGTGTATGCGACTGCCGAAAAAGGTAAAAAAAATCCATGACAGGATACATACTGGAGACAAACCATACAAATGTGGCCAATGTAGTTACGCTAGTGACAAAAAAAGTGATTTAAACATCCATTAAAGGTATCATACTAGTGAAAAGCCATACAAATGTGACCAATGTCGTGTACGCGAGTGCCGAAAAAGGTAAAATAAAAATCCATGAAAGGATACATACTGGTAAAAATCCTTCCAAATGTGGCCAATGTACTTATGCGAGTGCCGAAAAAGGTAAATTAAGAATCCATGAAAGGATACACACTGGTGAAAAGCCATACAAATGTGACCAATGCAGTTATGCGAGTGCCGAAAAAAGATAAAATAAAAATCTATTTACCGATACATACTTGTGAACAACTTGGTACTTACGGTATCCGTGGGAATGTTATGGATCTGCTAAAGTCTTATTTAAGTAATAGAGAACAATTCACTGAACTCACTCAGATCTGTGTAAAGTCGAAAGAACAAAAGACGTGTAGATCTGATAGGCGTGTGTTGATGTATGGGGTTCCCCAGGGTAGCGTTTTAGGCCCCCTTTTATTCTTGCTCTACATTAATGACCTTCCCAGATGTGTGGAATACCATATGGTCTTGTTCGCAGATGATAGCACCGTGATAATTGAGTGTAATGATAGTAGCAATTATGAAACTGAAATTAATCAAACTCTTACTAGGATAATAGACTGGCTAAATGTTAACAATTTAAAGATAAATTTGGGTAAAACAAAAATTATGCATTTTAGGCAAAGATCACTAATAAACCCAATCAATTGTAACTATCAAGGACATACTATTGAATCTGTTAATTCAATAAAAATTTAGGAGTAACTATCGATACTAACTTGTCATGGAATTCACACACTGATGAAATATGTACTAAGCTTAAAAAGTATGCATATTCTCTTTATAAACTACAGAAACAAACAAGCATTGATGCAGTCATGTCAGCCTACCATGGATACGTTGGATCAGCCCTTCGCTATGCTATCATTTTCTGGGGGAACTCTTCGAACAGGGAGGCAGTCTTCAAGGCGCAAAAAAAATGTATTAGAGCCATGTGTGCCTTGAAACAGACAGACAGTTGTGTTCCCCATATCAAAGAACTAAAGGTTCTGACAGTGCCATGTCTATATATTTTAGAAGTGGCCATATTTGTTAAAACAAAATCTGCACTATTCGTAAAGGTATCAGATGTATTTAAGCATAGCACCTATCGCAGTCATAACCTTTGTTCTGTACCTTCACGTACCGCACTGTTGCAAAAGAGTGTGTTTTGCATGGCACACAACATTTTTAAAAAATTACCCTTAGCTTTAAGAATGTTGGCTCTACAGGAATTTAAAAATAAGCTTTGTAAATTACTTATTATTAAGTCCTATTATGCAATATCGGATTTTTTAATAGACGACATAACTTCATATAGTAATATCTGACATTATTTTATAAATTTGTTTTTATTTTAATTAGATTAATTTATTAATGTATTCCTGAATTATTTTGACATTTCTTTTCTGTGACCATTTTTTCTTTTTTTTACAGAATATTTTTTATTTGTTATGTTATTATAATTACCTATACTCTATTCCAAATGTACCTACCTTTGTCATGTGCTAATGACTGTTTGTACGCCTCATGGCCAGAACATAGTGATTCTATACTGATTCTTGTAACACCAATCTACCTGTACCTATGTTTTACAGACAAATAAATGAATTGAACCCGAAAAGGTGATTTAGAAACCCATGATAGCTTCCTAACTACTAATGTATGTATGTAGTACATTTATGAATACAAGTTTAAGTTGGCCAGTTAATTTGTATAAGATATAGTAATAGTCCTTTCATGTAACATCTGAGCACATATTGAGGTTTCTCATTTTAAAAGCTATTCTTAAGGTTGTTAATTTAGTCGGTATGAATGTCCTGCAGCTTGAATATGTCATGCTCGCCTAAAGGTCTTTGCTTACGGCGTACGGCGGCGTCGTTGATCGGGTCGCCACCTTCTCTAACATATGGTCGAAGGAGGCGATGGCTGAGATACGCGTCATACTCGTGAACGGGTGCTGTTTGTGGAGTCCGGTCAGTTCATGTTTGCAAGGACGATAAGCATAACTTCATTCCACTGTTCTGCGGAATTGATATGAGAGATTTCACTCTGTCTTCACTTGATTGTATTATTTTATCACTTAGTTGTTGACACAAGATACCTTATACAATTATGCAACTCTAAGAAATAAGATTGTATTTTCTTTCTCTTATTGTATTTGACATGTAAACTCTGATTTAGTTATGAATAATGTACTCGCACTCTCAATACTCATACTATTTTGAGTCTATGGATAGACATATTGACTTTTAAAAGTGCCCTCGTGGCCTATTTGCTAAATAAATATTTACAATTTTTGACATGAGATGCTTCACAAATGCGGCCAATACAGTTATTCCAGTAAACAAATAAGGAAGTTAAAAGTCGATAAAAGGGATCAAATAGGGGATACCATTCCTGATGATTAGTTAGTGCCGCTGCAGAAACCGACCCTACACTCGCCGACCTCGCGGACACTGCAGCCCGTCACCACGTGGACCACGACCACACTTACGAGAGACGAGAGCCTGCACCGGGGCCCTGCGGTACTTCTACAGGTTTGTGGGCATTTTATTAACAACTCGCTATTAAATTACCATACAATAAATGATAGTACTTGCGTTAGTTAATGGAGACCAGACCTTTAAATACCGCTATTTTCGTGTAGCGCTGTCGTTTATATTATAACGGTATTTTTCCTAAAAAGCGTTATAATCAAAACGATATTTGATGCCCTGTATAGCGTTATCCATTATATATAAAGTAATCAATCTAAACCAATATATAAATGCGATACTTGCTTAAGCTATAAATTAACGTTATAACCTAATAACATAACTGTTGAAGATGGCAATGTTATTATACTTACTTTATCATGTAGTGGCAACACTGATATATTTTTTCCTACTACTTCCTGATTCTAAACTGTCATGGTCGTATTGCGGATTAAAAGTAATTAAATCATCCATTCTAATAATGTTTTCTTTATTTAATCCCATCAATAACGTTATAGGCTAACCCTTTCTCACATTCAGTATCGCCTACTCGTGCGATGTCACTCGCGCGGCTCGCATTTTAAAAAGATATAAAAAAAAAATTGAACTGTTTATTTCAATTAAAAAGAAGTTATTATAGGTTTCATCACAAACTTAACTGTTAATCTTAATTATAAAAGATTTTTGAGTTAAGGAGCCTGCCTTATAACTAGTCAATCCTAATTAAGTGTAATAATTTAACTAACTTAATTAATTAGCTTAATTTGACTTTCTTGTGCTTGCCTAACATGTGTCGTTTAACTATATTTGTCATTTGGGCTGCAGTTTGACCCTCTATTGAGCTTGATAAATCATCAGGGAATCTATTTAAAGTACTTGGGAGAAGGCACTTCCACACTCTTTGTCCATATTCTTTGTTGCTCTTTGCAACCTCATATTTCTGCATGTTTTGTAAGTTACGTAAGTGTTTGGGCCTTGCTTTTTTCTTTAGGTCTTTAATGTTGTTGCTATACTGGGTTACAATTGATAAATCTACTTTGTCGTATACTGTTAGCACTACAATGGTTAAATAAGTAATCATATTTATTTCTGTGCATATATTTAATTTTTATAGGTGCAATGGTTTTTAATATCCGTATTTGCAGGTTATATATATTCTTAAGATATGTTTTATATGTTTTATACGATATTATAACGTTATTCGACCGTATTTTATATTGTTATGATATTCATTATGTAACGATATTTGTATCGCTTATGGTAAATACTGATTTTGTTATAACATAATTTTTGAACACTTACGAAATATATCGTTATAATATCTCTATTTTTCATAACGCTTTATAGGCCTGATGGACACTGGGCATTGCGGAATGTCATCTCAGTCATGTTCTTCAAGTACCTCGGCCGTGCAGGAGACCGTAACTATAATAGCGCTACGTTTTAGCCTGCAGATGTCACGTCCTGGCGGTGAGTAAGGTCGCCAGAGCTAATGAGTTTTATGCATCTAAACAACAAATCCTACAATTAATAAAGGGTTGGCAACGCGCCTGCGATCCTGTCACAATTGTATTATATAAGAAAAATAAAGGTCCTCTGTAGATGCATCGTAGATACTCGCCGCACAGCACGTGCTCTTTCGCCCCTTGCCCGATCGGGGCAGCGACATCTGATGCCGGCACGACATCGACGGCGACCTCTTATGCCGAGGTGTGCAAGAGTCGAGGCCAGCCGAGGCGGCAAGAAGAAGTGGCCTGCTAATGCATTCTGCTGCGGTGTCGAGCTGACCCCACTTTCAGTAAATAACGAATGCTTTGGTTCCTTGGTAACAGTAATTTAAAATAAAATTTAAGGTTCAATTCTATGTTACCTGCTACTATGCCTGTAGTCGCTATTCGACCGGATACCGGACTGTGGCCGGATATCCGTTGCGTTATTTGCGCTCGAACCACGTCTTGGAGTGGGCGCAGGGGTAGCGGAAGAACTACATAACCGTACGCTGTGCGTGGCCCGATACACACTTTGCCGGTTTTATTATCTAGCCATATCAAAGGTCACGTGTTAATACAATTTATTTGTCCGCAGAATCACAAGACGAGGTTTCGATTGAACAAGACACGCAGACCAGCTTTACCCTCTAGCCGACCACGTCCCCGTACAAGAAAAACTGGCAATGAAATTGGGATTAACTATTAAACATAGTAGAAATGATATGTTTAAAATGATATGAAACAAAAAAATAACTGTTCCCGTTTAAAATAGTATTAATTCCATTGAAGAGGAAGATGGTTATATGGATAGATGAAGGTGCAGTTATATAAAAATATTATTTGGAATAAGTATAAGATAGATTCATGTTGTAAATAAAAACTACTACAATAATTATATAATAAGTAAAATATAAAACTATACATACAAAACATAAAATCATTATAAAATAGGTTAGGTTAGGTTAGGGTGTATACTAGCTTATATACCTAGGGTGCAGCCGGCAGCGAGGCGGGGCCTAAGCTACCGGCGGTCAGGGCGACAGACAGGAACCTCCTGACTATCCGCGCAGTATCCAGGAGTACCGCCTTCTGTATCTGACCCTTTATCCAGCCATCTAGGGAGTGTCCTGAGGTGATGGTCGAGACTCTTCGCTATTAAACCGTTCGCCGAAACGACTATCGGGACGATGATCGTCGAATCAACATCCCACATGGCGGTTACCTCGTGAGCCAGGTCTAGGTACTTGCTGGCTTTGTCCTTCTCGGCCTTCACGAGGTTCTCATCATGGGGGATGGTGATGTCGACGAGCACTGCCTGGCGTTTCGATCGATCTGTCAGCACAATATCAGGCCTATTGGCAAGAATAGTCCTGTCCGTGATGACAGATCGATCCCAATAGAGCGAGCGTGGCACGACCATTTTCGAGAACTGGCGCAGGTGTGTACTTATAGTAAGGCACTTCGGAGACCACAAGACCGTTTAGCAGAGCGAGTTGCTGGTGAATAATCCTGGCTACAAGGTTATGTCTGTGCAAGTACTCGCCGTTAGCAAGATGACCACAACCGGAGATAATATGCCTGAGTGACTCCCCGGGACGGCGGCATGCCCTACAAATGTCGACCGTACCGTCCTTCAGGATATACCTCCGGTAATTGTTCGTCATGATAACTTTGTGGTTCTGCCTAGCACTGAATCCGCTTAGCACCCTGCTGAAGGATTCAGGAGGACTACTTAGGTTGCCGGCTTCGGAGAGAGGGTGAGGTCATTTCTCATCACAAGGCATCTACAAGGCCCTCACTTGGCCCGAAGTAGATCTGCTCGCGTCGGTGAACTGGCTACGTTTCGGGGATCTCTTATTATTATTATTATTAGCAGTGGTTAAAGCTGCAAATCTGATTAAATTAAAATATTAAATATCTTGATAACAGTAAGAGTTAAGATACTACTGTCTTGGAGAAATTAACTTTATTTGATCTAACCTATGCCTCCTTGCAATTAACGGAAATTGACAAAAACACGTAGTATGCTGCGTAAATAGACACCTAGACGCCGTAGCGGTAACTAAGTACTTCGTGATGGCGGGAGCTCAGATTACAAAAGGCATGCCGAAAACATTTAAATTTGGCGTGGAGGCCTGCATGCAGTCCTGCTGATGTTGCCTGTTGGCCCGTCTAGCTAGCTAGCGTCTACTTTTGAACAAGATTGCTAAATATCGAAACGGAATGCAACTAAACGCACAACTCGCTTAATGTCAAAATTGTCACTTTGACAGCTGACAGCCCAGCCAGCCAAGATCACGATCAGGGGTCTGACAGCTTAGTTCCAAATTTTGGATAGTAGCGCTGTAGTCGCACCCACTTTATCTAATCTGTGATCGGTTTGCTGTCAAACTCAATTTTTTCATTTTGACAAGTGTATATGCCGTTTGCCGCCAGCCGCCATTTGTTTTGTAAACTTTGAGTTGAGCGCCGGTTATCTTGTTTCCTCCTCCCTTCTTGGTTGAGTTGAGTTACCTGAGAAGCCACCCTCCTCTGTTTGCAATACAATTCTTCACTCCATACTGTTTTACGTGTGTGTAGTGGTTGTGGGATATATTCCACATAGTGCCATGGCACCATTAAAGTGCTGTGTTATCGGTTGTGGTTCCACAAGTACCACGCAGAGACTATTCTGCATGCCCATGAACGACAAGTTACGTAGTTTGTGGATGTCGTTTCTTGTTCCTGTGAACTCATATTTACTAGGACTGACAAAAGCCCAGTTAGTGTCAAAACGTGTGTGCCGAAGACATTTTGACGACTCGCAGTTTGATTCTGCAGGTGTAAGAATTCGCTATTCTTATCCTTGCCTATTCACGGAAAAGGAAATTTTCCATGGTGTGCCCCTCTCTTCAGAAGGTACGTTATTATGTGATATAATATTCAATGCGTTATATTGAGCATGGTATTAAAAAAAACTAAGAATTGCAGTTCATCCATAACGTGCTGGTCTTTTCAGTGGGAAACTGTCACTAGTAACTAAATACAATCATCATTTTCAAGTACATATTGAAGTTCAGATATATTAGTATGTTGTTTCATAGTGTACCCCTGTCTATAGATGGAAGTTAAATTTGTTGAATATGTAAATGCCGGTATTACGCATACCTGGATAGATATTAAAATTCTAGTATTCTTCAAGTATAGATTTGCAAGCATGGTATTTATTTTTTTCCCTTAGAATGCAATTGTATGCATTTTATTTACATTGAGTAATTTAAATTTCAGAGTACAATGTTCTTAGTGAACATAATTACTACTCCAACCAAGAGCAGAAAGATGACAATCAACTGCTAGAACCGACTGTGCTCATGGGCATGCCAGGTATGTTGAGAAATATTGTTATGCCCCGTAGTGTGTCTATCAACAACACAAAGCATAATATGATCCTTTCACATTTGCATTTGGTTCAAAGAGCTTTATGTAACTCAAATGAAATAACAGTTTATAGTAGGTAGGCAGAAAGACAACAATAAATGTTATAATATGTGTCGCTAAATATACTTTGCGAATAACAAATGCCTTTTATACTTGAATTTAGTTTGAGCGCCGAATTGCATCAAAAAGCAACTGTACCCTTTAAGGTAGAAGAATCTAATTCCAACGACAGTTTTATCCTCCCCACCCTTCATTTACTGCTAACAACAGTAACTAGGAAAGCTTAACTTCACAGCCTTTTCTTTATTAAGATAAACCTGGTCTGGTTAAGTCCTGATCTGGTTAAGACCACATGAAGTATCTTTTTTTAATAAAATAAGATTTTTATTTGTTAAATAAAATCTTGTTAGTTTTTAATTAATTTGAATTGCTTATAAGAACCTTCTTAGTAAGCATAAAGGTCAATAAATAAGTTTTATGTGATTATTAATATTAATAATAATTGCCGTGAACATGGTATCAGTATTTTTTATTAAACTATGTTCTCTTTAAAAAGACATTGCTTCATTGAATTGATTTATTCCTATGAATTTCTTCTATTTTATATGAACTATTCTTTTACAAAAGCTTTAGAACAATGTAATTGTTACATAGGTATATTGACAATCATCCTCCTTGATATTTTTAAGTTGGCCGACTAACTAAAAAACTGTTATTGGAATTTGAATCTTCTACTACTTTCATGGCATTATAATACATTAAATAGGGATATTAACATTATCACATGGTACATTTCAATTTGGTATAGATATAGCAATTGATGACCTTGTTACATAAAGGCCATCAATTGCTAAAAGTCAATAATGACTAAGCCCCAATTTTAGGGGCAGTTTTCGAGGTATAGTTTGAGAATTGAATTTAAACTTACGTGAGACACCTTGAAATAGTACTAATAAAATTAAATCGTTACTCAATACGCACGACATTTTTGAGATATATGATTTGGCCCTCTGTAATCTCCAAAGAGATCTTTTGGTCAATATCGAAGAAAAGAGTTGTAAATATGCACCTTCTTCTTATTTGAGTACACTAGTAACATCTTGTTCCAGAGTGCCAAAGTGACCCATAAGTCGTTTGTATTTACGCCATTCTAGGCTTTAATATCCTAGTAATTAGCAGTAAAATCGCGTGTATAAAAATGGGCTTGAGTCACTCCGGCACTCTGGTAAAGGTGTTGACCGGTAAGTGCTTACGCGGAACAAAAGATTGCTAAATAGATAACAGATAGTCAGTTAAAGGGGTTTTTTTGCATTGTGTAATGAACGAGCGGATTGTTATTCAAGAGCCTGTAAAAATTTAAGCCAAAAGAAATTTTGAGTTCTTTTACGACAAGTTTATTTCTCTAACGTAAATCTAAATCGAACCGTTTATTTGCCACGAATACGAAAAATAAATAAATACGAATTCAGTCTGTCTATAGGCGTGCAAATATAGTATATTTTAAGACCAAATATAATTTTACGATTAAAATATAGATCAGATACGTAATCATTCGATTCAGCTAAGTAATACTTATTAGTCAAGAAAATGTCCGACTTGGTAAAAACACTTCCAATAGCCATCAGGTTAGTTTTTTTCTGATATTCATAGGTAAACGATTGAAAAATTCAATGCATATATTTGAAATATTGCGACTATGAATGGCTTTACTGCTTGATGGTCTGTACAGAAGGTTTTTTCCTCTGAGTTGCATCGTCTTTGTCTTTAGTGTAGTTAAGTTTAAGTTAATTTGTAGCCAATTACGATACAGAACAATCTATAGAGTACGGAAATCGAACGTAGATGGCGGAAAAATAAACTGACGCTACCGTAAATATTAATATTATTAAGAAAACTTAAACATGCAATGAAATATTGACTTTGTGCTCTTTATAGTACACTTCTAATAGACTTCCAAGTATTACGTTTCGGGTGCGACGAAACGGGAGATTCGTAATAGAATTTCATACAAAATTGAAAGCCTATGCCTGCAAAGCGGCCTTTTGTTTCCTTATCAATTTGTGAGGCGACGTCACGGCGTTCAACCATTAAATTCGGCTTCTACAGCAATGTACTATTAATTATAAAATTACTTTCCAGGAGATGTTTACCAACAGGAACATCTATATGCAGTTCCTGCAGCAAATCAACTAGCTATGTCAACAAAACCGAACGACCAGGGTGAGTGTTCAATTTGTACCTATACACACCGTGACTTGTAGGTACTATACAAATATATTAAAGAGGAAAAGTCTGCGAGATTTTAGTTTTATGAGTTTATGTTTGTATGTAAAGGGAAGGTCTGATTAAAAAAAAAGTTATCACAGGGCTTTATTAATTTTAATCCCGTGGCTTCCCATAATACGTGGGCAGAGCCGCACGGGCTGCTAGTCTGTACTATCTATACTAATTTTATAAAAAGGAAAAGTCGGTAAGATTGTAGGTTTGATTGAATGGGTAATCTCCGAAACCAATTTCCGATTTTAGAAATATTTTCCCACCTTCAGGAACGAGTTATTATTGCCCTCGAATAAAGAATCAAAGTTGTACTTTTATTGCCTGATCTTGCTGTTCAGAAGTGTCATTGCGGCCCTCACATTTAAACTAAGGGATTTAAACTTTCCTCATAGAAGGTGTGAAAAACAATATATGCCACTTGGTAGCAAAATTATTTAGGTCTTGGGCGTAAACATATGATCATGACCATACATCCCTCGTTAAGCTCAAGATTCTAGTTTTGAATACAATCGCTTCACCCTGAATTCAAAATTCCGCCCTCGCCGTAAATATATAGTTTTGCTCTCTTGAGACGCAATCTACTATTTCATCATGGTTGATGCTAATAGTAGCTTTGAGAGTTTGTAATGTACCTATGTGAAACTACAAAACAATTACAAGCACTTGTCATTATTACTAGTATGAATTATACTACCGTTCAACTGTCTTTGCAGATGATCTACAACAGCTTGTTCAGACGGCTACAGTCAGTTCTGAACCTGGGATTGAAGGTGAGTGCCGCAATTTTGAATACTTCGGTTCGATACTAAGAATTACTAGATTTGTAGTGTTTGTATGCTGGTACCTACATGTTTCCTTCCATTATTTATAAGTTTTTTATCGAATTGCAATGGTCGTTTGTATGCATGTAGGTACTAGGTATACTCGTATATAACTAACTAGTCTAACTACACTCAAAAGAGACGCCTTGAGTTCAACAAACAAGCAAGGCGAGAAAGAACTTTAACGGTCTGTATCATAAACTTGCAAGTTACAAAATAAGCGAAATTACGTCACTCAAAACCGTTAAAATTTACATTTTTCAAAAGAACCGAACTGTAATATTACAAATTACAGGTACAGCCCATAGCAAGTAAGGGGAAGTCACGTACTTATAGTTAGTTCAAAAACGAAAATATCCACAATATTCAACTGGCAATGATGGCATCCGTTTGAGCTGAAATTCGGAAACTGATACCTGATTCCGGGCCGACGCCGGAACGTATATAAATAAACTTTGTCACCGTCACGTTATAACGCCTATTAAATATTGTCATTATTTTGGCGAATATATGGAGAGTTCGGTGACCAAACGCCACGCCGCGCCGGTTAGCGTAGGGGCTGGCTTCGGCGCGGTGTACTGCGTGTGATTCACTCTTAGGACTTTAAAAGTCGAACAATGCTTGTTTTTCGATTTCTTATTTATGTTCTGTTATGTACCTGTTATTTTCTTTTGCAGGATCCGCGCTTCCACAGTTACCGTTGCTTGATGCCCCGAATGTTGAGAGCGAACTAAGCAAGACACCTCACTTATCGTTGTCCGAAGGCAAGTAATCTAAACTTATTGGATATCCATACTTTATTATCTGAATTAATAATGTTCTTAATTTTTTTTAACGTCATCAATGGCCACTGCATCCTTGTCAAATGATTTTAGCAACGTTTGTGGCCATGGTGGATTGTGCCGGCTGATAACGCTTCGCATATGGCTGATATAGTCAAATAGCGGTACGAAATTTCTTGCTGTATATGTCGCAGGTAAATTTTGAATCAAGCAGTGAGGCAATATTAGAACGACGAAGCCTTTTTTGTTTGAAATGTTCTAGTCACACAAACGTCATGGTTTTTCTTTCCAGCACCGCTTAATTCTCTACCCTTATCTGGTCTCATTGGAGCTCGCTGCTCATAGTCACAGTCGCCAGAGTCGATGCCAGTACATTCCATTTCACGCTTCCATGTTCTATATACCTAACTATGACGACACGACACTAAAGACTGTACACGATAAAATCCGGCCATGCATGATATGGTATACATTTTCACCGAATGCACATATTCAAGCACTTATTTTATTTTAATAATCTGTAACTACTGGCAAATATAATTCAAATAAATTCAAATTACAATGTATTAGCTTCTGTGAGTTTTCGTCGAAAATACTCCACTATACCTTTAAATGTTTGAGCATCGTTTTTTGATAATCTATACTCACTTCCAACTACAATGCCACAAAGGTAATTATATTTTCATAATCATTAATATGCTCATTAGAATGTTATCTTACCAAAAAAGTACGATTTGAAACTATTTTCCATCTTAGGTAGTTGGAGAGGCTTTCTAGTCCAAGCACTGAAAGTTGTTTTTGTATGGGAGGCAATAATTTGTCAAAAAGCCAAATTGACCAAAGTTAAAACACCTCAGATCTATCTTGACACTAAATGTAATTGTAAAAATGTTAACTATTGTAAAAATAAAATGTAATGAGGTATATTTAAGCTTATAAAATTCAAAGCACGAGAAAATAAATACCAGGAAAATTGGTAAAGCTTGTCAGAATACCGTGAGCAAGAAAATATAGGTACCGTGGAATATAAAATTCGTTCGTGGAATATAGAAGTCATAGATGACCTAACTTTATATAATGTTTGGATGTTTATTATGTAGTTTGATAACCACAAAACTATTTTAATGAAGAGCTGCTCCAAAGATTTACAAGATTCAAAAGATCTACCATAACATACATGGCCGGATTTTATCATGTACAGTCTTTATAACGATTAATTAGGCGACTTACTAGTATCCCGTACAGTAAGACTCATGGCTTGAGATCAAATTATAGTCTTGTGATGTGATCAATCTATAGACATGTGTTTTTGACAAAAAGGTTCATTTTCAAATAAGAAAGAAAACCAAGGTAATAAATATTACTGTACATACTTTCGTAATGAAGATTTCGTATTATTCCCTTAAAATACCCTATCAAATAGTTACAGGTGGAGAAATAAGGGTAACTTAATATAATTGAATACTATCCGGTGTCCGGCCTGGATACCTCGGCACTATTCGGCAGCAGTGGAGCAGTGGACGTCTTTCGGCTGATATGATGATGATGATTCGGTATTCGGCCGGATAGTAAAATTGAGGCCGGATATACGTTGCATCTCTAGTTATTTTGTTTATTTAGATTTTGAGGAAACCCGCGTTACTATTAATATATTGCAATCATGTTATATTTTTCCAATATAAAAATTGTAACAGTTAATGTTTAAGGTGGTTACAAAACTACTCATTTATAAGAAACAAGCCTTAACAATTCTCTTTTTATTTTCTAGGATCCTCTGCACAACAAGAACCATTGGATACTCAAAATGATGAGAGCAAACTGCCCGCTTTGTCAAAAGGTAATGGTGTTCCGTTTACCCAATAGAATCAAGAAATTTGGCAAGAGGCTAGGTCTTATGGCACAAGCATATTGAAAAGTCTGAAAACGGTAAAATCGAAATTATCACGCAAAAATAGGGTCCGTTTACAAGGAAAGTGGGGTCCAAAATTTAAAGTGAGGCGACTGTACCATGAGAGGTATCGTATAAAAGGGCGTCTTTAGCACAAGCTTCCTTAACACAGATCTTTAATTATTTTTACGCTTTATGAATGAATGAATTTATTTGAAAAAACACAACCACAACATTACATACAAACTGCTTAAAACTGATAAAATAACAATAAAAGAATGTTGAGGGTGGTCTCAAAAAGGAGTCCACTCAGCATGTGTCGGAGTATGGGGAGCCACGATGCTGATTTTCAGTGAAGAGAGCTTTAGAGTTCGATTTATTACGAAATATATAAAAAAAACCGGCCAAGTGCGAGTCGGACTCGCGCACGAAAGGTTCCGTACCATTATCTACAAAAACAGTAAAATAAAGTTTGTTGTATAGGGGGCCCCTTAAATATTTATTTTATTTTGTTTTTGGTATTTGTTGTTATAGCGGCAACAGAAATACATAATTTGTGAAAATTTCAACTGTCTAGCTATCGCGGTTCTTGAGATACAGCCTAGCGACAAACAAAACGGCAAAAAAAACACGTTTGTTGTATGGGAGACCCCCTTAAACTTATTTCTAGTTTGTTTTTAGTATTTGTTGTTATAGCGGCAACAGAAGTACATCATCTGTGAAAATATCAACAGTCTAGCTATCGCGGTTCTTGAGATACAGCCTGGTGACAGACAGACGGATGGACAGCGAAGTCTTAGTAATAGGGTCCCGTTTTTACCCTTTGGGTACGGAACTCTAAAAACGACTACCATTGTTTATTAATTTGTATTTTCTTTTTAGTACCCTCTGCCGCACAAGAACCGGTGGTGAATACTCAAAATGTTACGAGCAAACAGCACCAGGGGCCACACTCCACATCGTCAAAAGGTATGCTACCTAAGAATGCACATCCTACTAATATTATAAATGCGAAAGTTTAGATGTTTGGATGTTTGTTACTCAATCACGCTTCTACGGCTGAACCGATTTGAATGAAATTTTGCACGAAGATAGTTTATAGCCTGGATTAAAATATAGGATAGTTTTCATCCCGGGTCCACGCGGACGAAGTCGCGGGCGGAAGCTAGTAAAATATAATTGTCAATATGTTAATTAACCTGTGGGACAGCGATTGATTAAAGGCTATTTTAAGCAACTTAGCATTTGAGCAATAAGTATTCAGTTAAAAGCTAGAACAAGATTTTTTTAATACTTTGGTTATTTTTGGCCACCAACGGCAAAGTAATACCATAAAAAAAAAATACCATTAGGTGTCGATTTTCGAAAAAAATAATTTTTATTGTAACTTCAAAAAGGATTTAGATATATTTTTCTTCTCTTTTTTCCTCGACTATTCATGAGCAGATCCATCCTCTGGTACCCGCTTATCGTTCAATTTTGGGACACGTATAAATAAGCCTATTACAGGCGAGTCGTGTTTGCTTATGTTTTACCTTATCTTCTTCTTTTTCGTTCGTCGTTCATCGTTCTATTTTATTATTAAAACCCTCAACACACTGTTCTACGCTTAGCATATGTATATAGTTTGAGATTTTATCCATGCATTTACAGGAATTGCTGGCTTAACAAAAGGGAAGAAAAAGATCCTCCAAACAATCAAAATCGAGCCATCTCAGGCATCAACTTCAAAAGGTATGTCAAATTTTGTTCAAATTAGTTGTGATTGTTTTTTTAATATTTGTCAGATCATCATTTCTTGTTATTTATAAGCATCGAATTTATGTTACAACTTGTGATGTTAACATATTTTGCATGACTATATACAATAATAAAATGTATGCCACTTTGTAAAACAAATTCTAAAGTGTACGCTATGTAATAAAATATTATATCGTTTATTACAGGGAGCATAAAACAATTCAAAGCACATACCCGACGACTCATAAAGGAGACAACTACAATTGCTGTCGGTACTCTGGGGCAAGCGAGTACAGAAAGATTGCAAAATGCGCAAAACTATGCTAACAAGGAATTGATGCAAAACTTTGAAAACCTAAACAAAAAGGCCAAAGCCTTTTTAATAATGCAACTTAGACTTGCAAGAAAAAATAAGATGGCGAGAAGATTCAGTCTACAAGACAAATTGTTTGCGCTTGGTCTGATGAAACAAAGCCCAAAGGGGTATAAATTTTTGCAAAACATTTTTGCTTTACCTACGAAAAGGAAATTGTCTCGTCTTTCGTCGAAGATCATTTTTGAGACGGGTTTGAATAAGAGTACCCTCGACTATATCAAACATAATGTGAAGAACTGGGAAGAAAATAAAAAACTGTGTTCATTGGTGTTTGATGAAGTGGCTTTGACACCGCATCTAACTTTTAACGAAAGTAAAGATGTTATAAACGGCTTTGTGGAAATAGCTGAAGAGCGCAAACAAAAATTCGCTGACCATGCTCTGGTTTTTATGATACGAGGTATTTGCTCATCATGGAGGCAAAGCATTGCCTACTACTTTTGCACCGGTACCGTTTCTGCACCAGAGCTGGAGAAGATACTGAAAGAAATGATACCGCAGCTTTCGGCTGCCGGCCTAAAGCCACTTGCTCTCGTCTGTGATCAGGGATCAACATTCAGGTCGTGCTTTAAAAATTTAAAAGCCACGACTTCCCGACTTCGAGCCGATCATGAAAATAGATACGGTAGGTTTTATCTTAAAGACATTATTGTATACAGCTAAGTTGATTATGACACTGGCAACACGTCCCGTTACGATGTCATTTTATATAGTATAAATGCCCCACGCGTAAGTTCTACCAATATAACACAAGTTTCAGGTTTCCTTTTCCATAATAACACGCGGATTTTGGTTAACGCGAAGCCAAAATGGCTCCGTGTGAACCAAAATTGCCGTCTCGCGCCACACTGCCGCTTCGCGCTATATATATACATTTCTCACTCAGAAACTAATGTTAATATTTCCAAATTTAATTATATTTTACTGTTTACACATATGTTATACTAAATTTTTTTCCAGATACAGTTCACGTTGCCGACCATGAATTATTCATATTTCATGATCCGCCACACTTATTAAAGGGAATTAGAAATAACTTCTTGGATAAAGATATTATGTTTGAGGGCAAAAGAGCTTCGTGGAAAGACATTTTATATGTATATGATTTGGACATGAAAAATGTCCATACAAGAGCGCTACCGAATCTAACGGCAGATCACGTGGACCCGAAAAAAATTAAGAAAATGAAAGTGAAAGTAGCTGCTCAAGTGTTAAGTGCCCGTACTGCAGCACAACTGAATTTTGCACATACAGTTCGTAAGTAAATCTCGTATCCGTACCGCTCATATTAAGGGGAGTAGCTACTCCAATATATTGCCTCGTTCGCTCGCTACTGTTATATATGCTGTGCTTTACGCCCGCACATTTGCGAAAATAAAAAATATGAGATTTTATATGTGGGAATTGCCTATTTTTCGAAAGAACCGTGAGAACACCTCGTGGTTTAAAAAAAAAGTGAATTTTAAGTTGAAAACGGTCTTTTTAGGGTTCCGTAGTCAACAAACCCTTATAGTTTCGCCATGTCCGTCTGTCTGTCCGTCCGTCTTCGGCGTAGCTCAGTAACCCTTACTATTAGAAAACTGTATTTCGGCATGGGTATATTAATCAATCACGCCGACAAAACAATAGAATTAAATTATGAAAAATATTTTTTTAGGGTTTCTCCCCTACACCCAAAGTATTTTTTTTCTCGTTAAACCCATAGTGTCGGGTATCGTTGGATAGCTCAACAATATTACCTACGGGTTTCTTAAAACCATTTTTTAACTCGGTGATTCGTTTGCGAGATATTGGGCTTTAAAGCCCTAATTTTTGTTCGAGTCATGTCCCCCCCCCCAGCCGGCTACTAAATGGCTACTACTGGAGATGTGAAAAAAATCGTGGCAGTAGTACATATAATGAATTGAAAAGAAAAACTATCACGGATAAGAAGGCTTAAGTAACGAGCAATAATCGACCAACTTATTGTGTACTTGGAAAGGCCAATTTTCGTACTAATTCAACCGCACTCCACGTCGATGTAACTAAGACAGACAATCAACTACGTAACCTTACACTGCGCGTGCCTCGACACGCACTTGGCCGGTTATTTAAACTTTGGGATAGAATTGTTGTCCTACAAAAACTCAAACATTGACACTATAATTGAACTATCGAAGGATAATACATTTTATTTTTATAAATCATTTCAAACGCTCATTTAAAAGCCTTAGCGTTTAAAATGATCATCTGGCGTAG
Organism: Epinotia bilunana; assembly: GCA_947049275.1. Taxonomy (NCBI): domain Eukaryota; kingdom Metazoa; phylum Arthropoda; class Insecta; order Lepidoptera; family Tortricidae; genus Epinotia; species Epinotia bilunana. The sequence goes on along the minus strand of OX346276.1, from coordinate 5,422,537 downwards.
ATTGTGTCTCAAAGGAGCAAAATTATATATTTATGGCGAGGACAGTATATTGAATCTTGAGCGTAATTTGAGGGATTACGAGTGAGGGAGTGTTTACGCCCTAAACGGTAATAATTTTGCTACCGAGTGGCACCTACTGCTTTTCATACCTTCTTAAGAAGAAAATAATAAACGACATGATACAGTGAAAGAATATAATGGAAATATAAACCATCTTCGTCTAAAAATAACACGAAACAAAATATTTAAATAAATAATTTGTTTCGTTAAGAAAGGAAATAAATCCTTCGTTTGAGGGCGACTATTTTCTTTACTGAATAGCAGGATCAAGGAAGAAAAGTACACCTTGAATCCCGCATTTTAGGGTAACTATGATTCTGAATAGTAGGTGCGAAAAGAGTATTCATTAGTAATTAAGTTAACAATTCTTAAAACTAATAGTGTCACGATGAAACAAAAATTGCTTATAGTACTTGTGGACTCTATTTCAACACGCACTTTATCATAAGTTCAAGTGGTCAAACCACACTTTTACATCAAGAAGTAGGCTTTGCAGATGCAGGACATACAATGTAAGTCCTGGTAGTGATAGCTTGGATTTTCATGATATCTGATGAACAGTGAACGCGTTATGAGATTTGTGAGTCAGCAAACAGTTTAAATTTAATTGTTTTGATGGGGTATTCATTATAGATTTAACCCTTTATAAGGCACAATGAAAGGCAAAAATTACAACTTTATTTTGACTGTTTTATTTTTATGGTGCAGAATGTTTAGGTATATTTAATAGCAACAGATTTGAATAATTTTTAATATGGCGTTGGGCGTTAAAGGGTTAAATTTAAGTAACTAAATTGTAACTTATATTTCAGATGCTCATCTCAACGTACCAATGGAGACCATGGAAACAACAGCTAAATTGGTGTTGTTTCTTGATGAGTTGTTCGACAGCGTCAACGGATCCCCAGGCCAGAGCAAGGGAAAGTTGATGTGCGCCGTCAAAAAAAAATCACCGCACAGGGAGTTTTGGCAGGACGCCATCAAAAAAATGAAAAATATAAAATATATCGACACACTAAGTAAACTCGCCATGCGTGCTGGCAAACCAAGATATGTCCGCGTGCCTTCTTTAGAGGGGTGGCTTACAACGTTAAATAGTTTTCTGGGTTTATCAAAATTATTATTTTCTAAGTATGAAGTTGAATACTTTTATCCCAGATTTATAAATCAAGATCCCCTGGAAAACTTCTTTGGTCGAGTAAGAGCAATGAATTACAGGAATGTAAATCCAGACGCCAATCAATTCATGTATAGTTTTAAGTCACTTGTGATTGCAAATATATTAAGCCCGCAGTCGAAGTTTGCAAATTGTGAAGACGATGACGGCGAGACTTTAATTGATTTAAGGTATATGTTCAGTTCAGGTGAGGATAACAAAGAAAATGAGGAAAATATAAACACGAATGCGTCGCCGTCATCGTCCTCAATCACCCAGAATCGAACAAAATTCGAAAGAGAATCTGTTATAACAGAAAAAATTAAGGTACAAACTTCAGCATACACTGCGGGCTATATGTGTCGAAAAATGACTAAAAAATTTGATTGTCCAGCATGTAAAAATACTTACACGGCCAAAGATGAAGAGGGGATCCACGAGCTGATTCGTCTACGCGAATACAAAAGATTAAAGCATAAAAATCTATCATATCCTAATGGGAAATTACTAAGATTGTATTCAGATAGTGCCCACATTATCCACAACTATTTAAATGCTGAATGCCATAAAAAAAGTATTAAAAAAAATTTGAAAAACATTATCGGCAAACGCTGCGACATGTCTTGGTTAGGGTGTAAAGCACATCAAAATATAAAAACTTTTTTTGTAAACTTAATCATCCGCCTGCATGTGCACAATTGGTGTAACATAATAAATAAAATATTAAATGGGAAAGTGGAGGAAAAATATATTTTAAAAATGCACAGCATACATTTAGCCGCGTTCAATAAATATAAAGTCCATAGCTTAAGGCAAAAAGCAACAAAAAATATAAAATAAAGAGTTAGTAAATTTCGCAGTTTTCTTATTTTTTAACTAATTTATAAGTATCAATACCCCCTACTATTTCATCGTATAAATTTTATCATTTTCCACCACTAGTGAATATCGATATCGATACATGGTGCAATTGCAAGCCCTAGCAATGTCAAGTGAAATGCCACAGATTGTAAAAGTTTACAGCGCCAAAACTGCAAAAATAGGAACTAACGTCCACCTCGTTTTCGTCACTGTCCCATCTGTAGCTAGCTACATATTAGTAATCTGTGATCACGATTCCCTTTGCCTGAAAAGAAAATCACGTTTTATTTGTTCTTATCAATGGTTTAATTCATTATTTCGTAGTTAATACGCTTACTCACTCTGGCAAAGGTCCTAGAGGCTGCCATTTGTCTTAAATAATAATAATAATCGCGCCTAATGGGTTGGCTGCAAGTTATTGAAGCATTTAATAATTTACATGGAGTTAGTTAAGAGCGATAGCATATCTCTCGGATTTCTTCTAAACGTAGACTTACTAGTTGATGATGGAGGCGCTAGCGCCAAAGGAAGCAAACGTAGAGGACGTGTGTGTGAAGTCAGAGCAATCTTTGGGTTTGGAGGGTGTCTGTATTAAAAGCGAGCCCTCGTTGGACAATGCGTGTATACAAGACGAGCCCTCGTGCTCGTACGCGTGTGTAAAAGACGAGCCCTCGTGCTCGGATGCGTGTGTAAAAGACGAGCCCCCGAGTCCGGAGGCCGCAGTCGCGCATGGCGTCAGCGAGGCGGCGGCGGCAGCGCGGCTGTACGCCGACCACGTTGTGAAGGACGAGCTCGTGCTCAGCCCCGAGCTAGTGCAGCCGCGCCGCGTGCTCTGCGCAGTGCCAGGTCAGTTTATACAATGTATGCGATGCTCAAGGACTGGAATTCATAGAGCAGAGTTTGTCAATCAATTTTCTTTTAGTAGTAACCATTTTAATGACACGAGAATGACTTAATTTCACTCAAGCTAAATAAATGTAATATGTTATGTTTGTGTGATTTATTTTAATGTGGAGATGCAAGTCACTTATGAAAGATGTCAAAAGTTATCTTAAAAAGTTGACAACAAGTGAAGAGATTTAATAACACCAATAACTGGAATAGTTGACAAAACAATGATCACTCCCTCTAGCAGTGTGATTTCTGCTAAGAGAATTCTGCTCCTTGACAATGAGATTAACTTCATTTCCAAGATCTTCTTGAAGATTATGAAGATGCTGAAATGCCAGTTGAGCTTGGTTATTGATATCTGTCAGGATTAAATCTGGTCTGTGTAAAGCAGGCCTGTAAAGCCCAATAAAAAAATATTTTTCAGATTTATTATTATTAATTTGCCAAAAAAATGATCCTAAAATCACTAATTGACATGTTATGAACAGGCTGCGGATATGATGTTGCATGGTTAGAAGAAACCGAACTAAGGAGCCAACATTTAAATTAAAATTAAATTCTTACCTATATTTATTATCAGCCTGCACGTCTATCATGCGACGGCTGCGCCATACTCTCGATTTTTCTCGCACTATATCTCTTATTCCAAGTGTTACACATTACATTTTTTTTTCAACAATGATTAGTACGTTTTGGATACTTTTAAGTGGGCTTTGGCTCTAAGACAGTTAAAAACAACACTTTGTATATAAACATATGCACTTATTACTTTAACTTTGCTTGTGTCATACACTGATACTGCATCGAAGACCAGTATTCTTTATATATTTCTGTTGCATAATTAAGTAGTTATGTTAACATAATTATCATAATATGAATGAGCCTCCAGGTCTTTAGTATTATGTATGTTGGTACCGATGCTTACCCCATATATGTTTTTATGCGACTGTTAGTGTTCTAAATAAATTATAAGAAATCTGTTTGTCAATATTTTATCTGAATGCGGCAGATTTCATTTTAAATTCCATTGTCTTCTTCCGATCTCAAATTAAATTAACTTGAGAATTTGATATTAGTAACAGTATCTTAACACACTCACTGCCAAGAATCGCTACGCTCGCAGCCGATCCCGTGGTTTTCCTCGTATGTAGCGGAAAGCAACTACGGCATACGTGCGGCGTACGCGCGCGCTAGAATCAGAAATCAAATATTATACTTAGTCGGTCCTTAAGTTCTGTCACAAGGTTTTTGATAGATAAAACTCGGCAATAAACTTTTTCTTATTCGTATTATACATGATTAAAAAGCTTATTTTATACGAATCAAATTGCAATTCAATACATTTTGTACAATTATCTCAATATGACAAAAAAACCTTGTAACTTGAGACAATTTTGAACCCAAAACACGCCACAACTGACAAAAATACCACTTACAACAAATTTTATAAAAAAACAGTGTTCGAGATGACCAACAAGGTTTTATTTATTTATTCTGAAACCTAGATTTTAGACCATGCTTAGCAACTAGCATTTGATTTTCTGTTAGCTTTCAATTCCAACTGCTCCCATCGAGAACTCTACGTACTTTTTACGTTTTCAGAAAAACGCGTAAATTTGATCTTGTGGGCAACAAGTACACCACGTAAAATGTGAATATGAAAATGAGTTTTACCCAGACTTACTTATCTCATGCTTAAAAATGGAGGTAACAGGGTTCAGGGAGGGTTCTGACTAAAATCTCACGTAAGTTTGAAAGGTTTTAAGAATCATGGAAAAAATATAAAGTGAATCACGTCCGTGTTTTTGATTGGCTAAAAACGTGCAAAATCTCTGAAGAAACTAGCATTTGTGTAATATGGCTTTAAGCATTTAAATCCAGTAATCGCTCTAATTTATCAGTATTAAATGAGCTATCAAAAAATTTACTATGCGGCAAAACATTTGTGACAGAACTTATGAACCGACTAAGTAATTTGTCAGAATAGTCAGACACGGATCACGAGTGATCTAAAAGATGATATGGATATTGAGAGGGAGCGCAGGGCGTTAGCGGTACGTAGTAATATGCTTGCACGCAGGTTTGCTCAATGTTTATACGAAGTAAAGATAACGCTTTTTAAAGCTTATACACAGTCTTTTAACTCGAGAAGCATGTGGGTTAAATATACAAAGCAAGCCTATAGCGCCCAGCGTGTTCCAGGGTTCCAGGCGATCATGCACAAAAAGATAGCCTCGCTATTAGGTAGGGTGAGAGCAAGCGCCAACAGCATTCTACAAGCAATAGTGTCAAGATTTAACCGTCCAATTTTTTCTTTCTGGGTTGGGCAGATTAAGGGTGTTGCCCATTCTATCATTTAAAAGTTGTATATTGTTTTTGGCCAACTGTTAATACTAACCTAATTTCGTTTTAAGTCGTCTGTTACTAACATACTATGGATTAACCGGTCTGAAATAGTTTTTTTTTAATAAAAGGTTTTGCAGTTTAAAATTTCCTTGTATTCAACATGCAAGCATGTGCACAAATGCTTGATAAATTACGCTAGAAGCTACAATATCGATAGATGTCACTGAATGAATAGCTAGGCGGGATCCTGGTACCTTGTAAAAGTGCCAACACTAACGAAATATTATTATTATTTTTTCGTAACGTTATAAAGGCTTGGTATAGAGCCAGATAGACAAGGAAAAAGCAGGTATTAAAACTTTCCCGCTACTTAGCCGGGCCAGCGCAGGATCGGCTGCGAGCGTGGCGATTCCTGGCAGTGAATGTGTTAATCTCCAAATTCTCCCATGCCTCCACCTTACAGTAACACATTACAATTGTTTACTTATAAAAGTACTAGCTACCTGCCCCGGCTTCGCACGGATATATTATATTATATACATATAAACCTTACTCTTTAATCAATCTATCTATAAAAAAGACCAAGTTGCACTCCGGGAGTGCCGGCAGAAGTGAAAACTTGAATATTAATGTTGTGCATTTTTGATATTTTGGAATGGTTAGGGAATAATTTTGCACGGATTGCTTTTTATATTTTTATATAACATTGAAATTTTAACACTTCAGAACTATTACAATTATTTAACATTAGAAAGTTTATCTCTTAGAAAAATCAACTTCACATCTGACGTCTTACGAATCTGTCGGTCACGTGACCTGACGCGAGTTAAACATTTTTTCCCCATCACAAAAAGTGCACAGCGCCGCTAAAGAAGTTTTTCACTTAAAAAAACCGCATCAAAATCCGTTGCGTAGTTTTAAAGATCTAAGCATACATAGGGACAGACAGCGGGAAGCGACTTTGTTTTATACTATGTAGTGATTATTTACATGTCAATGTTCAACAAAATACAAATTATTATTATTATGCAAGGGCTGCTACTTATGTATCCGGAATAGAAACAATATACAAACGTATACCACTAAATATGGTTTTATTGTCTTTCAAAATATTCTCCGTGATGATCGATGCACTTTTGCATACGTGTAAACCAATTTTTTAAGCATTTTTGCCATTCTCAATGAAGTATCTCCAGAACGTGTTGTTTGAACGCGTCGACCGCATGTTCACAGGTCGAAAATCGTTGACGACGTAATTTATTCTTCACATCACACTGATATTATAAAGGTGAAACTTAGTTGATGTTGTCAAAGAGAAATAATAATGAAAATCTGAAGGAAACGGTATTTATACAACACTAGCTTTTGCCCGCGACTTCGTCTGCGTAGAATTAGAAGCAGATTTTTTATCATTGCTTACTTTTAAATATTAAAAGAAAATGATGGTTTTGGTATGTAATCATCAATAATGCGTACAACCAGAATTTAATGAACAGGTAAATAAATGATTAGTAACTGCGACATATTATTTAGTTTAACACGTTTTTGTAAACTAAGTTTTTTGTTTTCCCGTCCTTTGCTAACACGTGAAGATTCTGTGGACTTGAGACTCGTGAGCACGTCACATATAGCTGTCCATGGGAAAACAGTTTTTAAGTAAATGTAGGTACACCTGCAACTTTCAGTGTTTGTCCATGTGCCTTATCCTCTTCTGTGTAGTAGTAACCAGCATGAATAAATATTATTGATGGACATTTATGAATAAGGTACATATTTAAAATGTTGATTCCATCTTAAAAACTTCCTATAAGCCACAAACTATCTCTATACCAAATTTCGTGAAAGTAAATCGGAAAAACTGGCCAAGTGCGAGTCGGACTCGCGCACGAAGGGTTCCGTACCATTATCTATAAAAAGAACAGCAAAAAAAGAAGTTACTTGTATGGGAGCTGTGGCGTATAGCCACCACAAATATATATGCGAGGGCAGCAGCTGTGTTGGGGCGAACCGACAGCTCGGGTCAGTCGCCGGCTAGCTGTCGGTGAGCGAGGTCACGTCTGTGCGCCTGAGCAAATAGCATCCAATGGTTGTTTTATTTAAACGAGTATACCCTGAGAGACGCAAGGTGAAACGTCACAGGAGCCCCCCTTAAATATTTATTTCATTTTGTTTTTAGTATTTGTTGTTATAGCGGCAACAGAAATACATAATTTGTGAAATATTCAACTGTCTAACTATCGCGGTTTTTGAGATACAGTCTGGTGACAGACAGACGGACGGACGGACAGACAGCGAAGTCTTAGTAATAGGGTTCCGTTTTTACCCTTTGGGTACGGAACCCTAAAAAGTAGACCATAAAAAAACTCCCCTTAGGGGATGAATTTCGGGAAAAAAACTATCCTATGCCCTTTCCCAGAATTCAAACTATTTCTGCACCAAATTTCATCTAAATCGGTTCAGCGGTTTAAGTAGCTCCATACAAATTTTAAGCCCCCATTTCACCCCTTAGGGGATGAATTTCGGGAAAAAACTATCCCATGTCCTTTCCCAGAATTCATACTACCTCTGCACCAAATTTAATCTCAATCGGTTTAGCGGTTCAAGTATCTCCTTACAAATTTTAACCTCCCATTTCACCCCCTTAGTGGATGATTTCCGGGATAAAAACTATCCTATGTCCTTCCCCAGGACTCAAATGTCTATACCAAATTTCATCCAAATCAGTTCAGCTGTTTAAGCGTGAAGAGGTAACAGACAGAGAGACATACACTTTCGCATTTATAATATTAAACTCATAAACTCAAACTCTAAATTATCTTTATTCAAGTAGGCCTAGTAGCAAGCACTTTCAAATCGTCAGCCAAGTTTTTAGAATAATTTATTAATCATATATATATATGAAGTAAAAATTGTATAAAAATACTAGTAGAATGTTTCTAGAAAAACAATCTTATGTCAATTAAACATAATATAACGAGAATAATAGATTCAAAATTCAGTCACAATTAGTTCCATGGAGTTTTATCATTCATGTAGTAGTCTTGTGTGCTATAATAAGCTTTCGAAATAAGTTTACGCTTCACATAGTTCTTGAATTTATTAATAGATAACTCAGTTACGTTTCCTTTCGTTTCCAGTCGTATGTCACAGTTTTTTCCTAAAATTGACAATGTAATGTCATTATAAAATAAAATAAATAAAATAAAAAAGCCTTTATTTCTACTAACATTAATAATTACACTATTACTATAAACTATTATACTTAAAAAAATACTCTAGGTAGAAGTCGCCTTTGCGGCGGAGGCCATTATAATGTCATTATATTAATATTTTGAAACTTATATCTAAGTAAATCTATGGTTCAATTTATATATCGCCCGAATAGCCCGTTCTGCAAAACAAAAATCGAATGAATCTCCGAACCACTGCCCCACAATAAAATACCATATGACACAATGCTATGGAAGTAGCTAAAATATACTAATCGAGCTGTTTTCACGTCTGTTAATTGACGGATCTTGTTCACTGCAAATGCTACAGAACTCAGTCTATTCGAGAGATTAGCAATATGGGGACCCCATTGGAGCTTAGAATCTAACGTTAACCCAAGAAAATCTGTACTATCAACTAGTTCCAATTCCTCATCCTTCACAAAGACACTCCCTTGCTCGTGCTTAACGTGATTCGTGACAAATTTAATACATTTAGTCTTTTTCTCATTTAACAATAAATTATTAACATTAAAACAATTTACTACTTTAGAAATAGCATTGTTTACATCATTGCAAGCTTGTTGCTGTCTTATAAGTTTGAAAATAAGCTCTGCAAACAATACTATATCAAGGTGGGTCTTTACGAGGTATGGCAAGTCATTTATGTAGATAAGGAACAGGAAAGGTCCCAATATTGATCCCTGCGGTACACCCATAGAGACCAATGACCCCGGTGATCGCTGTCCATTTTCCACTTCGACCCTTGTTAACCGACTTCAAAAAAAAAGGAGGAGGTTCTCAATTCGGTTGTTTTTTTTTTCAATGTTTGTTACCTCAGAACTCCGTCATTGATGAGCCGATTTTTTTTTTTTTTGTTGGTAAGTATATGTTTCCAGGTGGGTCCCATTTTTTTGAAAATTCAATTGGATGATGGGATCCATGAGGAATTGAGGGAACTCCTCAATTATATTAGGCACGCGTGTAGTGATTTTGGTATTTTCTATTATAACTCGTGTATTTACATCCGGAAATCATAAATTGGTGGAGTGGAATTGATGATGAAGACCACAGATGACTTATGGAATTCCTCAATTATATACTTAAAAGTACAAAAGTATATCACAGATTCTGATAAGATTCCGTTGAAATAGCAACTAATGAAGTGCCAAGGGTGATCCTTGTGGAATTGACGGAAGTCCTCAAATATTATCGGGTCACATACAGCAATTGGGTTTTTTTCTATAATAATCAACGCATTTGCTCTCAGAAATCAGTTCATGAGGTAAATTGGAAAAGAAATGTTCTCGTGGCTTGGCGGAGTACTAAATTGAAGTCGGTTAAAACTTTGTTTTTAAAGTAAATTATATTCTATCATGTAAGTAAGACTGAAGTAAATTCAGTGATCTGATTGCAGCTGATCCTCTGACCAGAGGCGGCTCGTGACAAAATTGTATGGGTGTTCACTTGAAATAAAACAATGAAAATACATAGCGTTAGCAGATTCCGGGATTCAGGGATTCCGAAGACTCATTGTGCACAATCTATTAACCTTCGTAAAATATGCCTGTTTTCGTCAACACGGTCATTGAACTCGCGTATAGACTTTCGGTACTTACGCGGAATCTAGTGCCTTGCGAATATCTTGTCTTCCGATAGACGCTGTAATAACTGCAGTTCATTTAACAAATAAATGGTACCTACCGAGATTGTGAATGTTATTTTCATCTTGATTGAAAGATGAGCTAGGTCGTCAACGCCCGTTTCAGCCCAAGCAGAAAGACACGGAAAACAAAATAGTTTGGTACTCTCATCACCACCACAGAACTACGGTGTTTTCACACTTTTCACATATTATTCGGATTTAAACACACGCGTATATGTTTTGGGTTTCGTCGTACATGTTTGCGTAAGGTCAAGTTCAGGCCGTCGCGGTCCCTTTGCCTTCAATTCAAGCCGAATTTGTAACGTTTTTTTATGAACGCCACATTATAATTGTCCATTTTAACACTCTCAAGTAATAACTGATAAGTACAGGCTATTTCAACACGTATTAAATGATTATTAATTAGAAAATACCCGAATTTGCATTCGCGTGCATGCATTTAAGTTGACTAGTGTTTGTTTATATACGTATAGGAGTGGCAACGTCGCGCGCAATCGCTGTCGCGCGTTAGGGCGGTAAAATTAACCGGCAACGTCGCGTGAGCGGCGCTCCGAATTTGGCTATTTTTTCATAGAAAATCTTCTGTTTCACGCGCAGGACTTTGGCGAAATTTCTCTTTCACTCTTATTGGATTTCATATTAGGCAATGTACTGAATCTTGTTTCATAGGAGCGCAATCGTGAGCGCTCCGCCTCGCGCGTTACCTATGAAATGATACAGTACAGGTGTATGGGATGATGGGTATATGGTATGGTCTTGTAATGTGTAAAGGTAATCATTTTATTGAGACAGCCGTTTTTTAAGATAGACTTTAAATACATAGTAATATTAATAATGACATGAATGAGTATAATTTTGTTATAATTATTTATGGGAGTTCACTGCACCAGCGCTCCTTAGGGCGAGCCGCCTCTGCCTCTGACTCCATAGTAGTCGAGTTTCCTGATCAATGTTTCAATGTTTTGTGACAAACGCAGTCGAAGGCCTTGGATAAATCACAGAAGATACCTAAAGCATCTCGTGATTCCTCCCAGGCTTCGAAAATGTGTTTAATTAGCTCGACACCAGCGTCGGTTGTCGAGCGACCCCGGGTAAATCCAAATTGCATGTTTTGCATTAAATTATTTTATTAATTTCGGCAAAACTATTTTTTCAAATTTTTGCTAAATGTTGGGAGCACAGATATTGGTCTGAAGTTAGTGGGGTCAGTAGTGGTACCTAATTTGAATAATGGAGTGATTTTACTATGTTTCATTAGATCAGGAAACTCACTGCAATCGACACTGTTGTTAAATATGACTGCCAACTCAGGCGCTATGATTTCTATAATGGATTTGAGTGCATGAACAGAAACTCCCCAGAGGTCACAGGTTTTTTGACATTAATCGATTTAAACGCCTTTACTACATCTGAGAAACTAACGTGTTCAAAATTAAGGTTTGTATAACAATGTAACGGCAGAGGAAGGTGATTAATTTAAATACTTAGTTGTGGAAACTGGTATCTCAGTAAAGAAATATTCAAATTCAGTAGCTACTTCCAAACTAGAATCTACAATTCTGCCATCATTTTTTATTTTAAGATCATTAGTATGGATAAATTAAAAACTTCAATAGCGCGATGCAGAACATCACCAATTTCCACGCATATTCTAGCCTTGATTGGTCATTCTCCAGTTATTTGTCGGCGTCTGAACTCCGTCAAACCATATGAAACGTATAAAAAAGTTTGATGAAGTTAAGGTGACCCGCAGACCAAATTTGAGAACAACCGATTGGATAAAGTCGTGTATACGTAACAGCGCCATCTTTTATTGTCAAGTGGACGCCGCGTGGCGGCGATGACAACCTGTATACTTTTGGTGGCAAATTTTAGCAAAAACTACTGAACCGATTTTGATGGCACTTTCTAATATTGTAGTTTAGACTTCAGAATAGGTCATAACGTGGCGTTTTTTACAAGCTTTTATTTACTTCCACCTGTCCCGTTGTATGTCTGTCTGTAATCAAATCTTGCAAGTTAAATTTGTCCCACTTCCCGGTGACCGATTGAGCTGAAATTTTGTGTACAAGTATAGCTTGCTAGCAAGAATATTATGGTACCATCGATCTGATCTGATGATGGAGACAGAAGGTGGCCATGGGAATTCAGTACTTAACCGACGTAACCTCGTTGAGTTTGGGCTCGTTAGAATCTTCTCAATGAGTAGTTGATGATGGGACAGATGGTATACAGAAAAGTACAGTCCGCAATAAAAGCTTGTTCCAAAAGTGACATTTTTGACAGAAACTTGTTTAGATATAATTTCTTCAGAGGGTTTTCTTTTTATGATATAGGAGGCAAACGAGCAGTCGAATCACCTGATGGTAAGCGATAATCGACGCCCATGGACACTTACAACACCAGAAGAGTTGTAGGTGCGTTGCCGGCCTTTAAGATGGGAGTACGCTCTTTTCTTGAAGGCTTGAAGGTTATAACGGTCCGGAAATACCGCAGGCGACAGTTCATTCCAGAGTTTGGCTGTGCGAGGCAGAAAGTTTCGGGAGAAACGCACAGTTGAGGACTGCCAACCATCTACGTGGTGAGAATGGAAAAGCTGTCGCGTAGGGCGATGGCGGAAGGAAGCGGCGGGGATTAATCCGAACAATTCATCGGAACACTCCCCATTGTACATGCGGTAGAAAATGCAAAGCGAGGCTACATCTCTACGCAGTGCTAAGGGATCAAGCCGATCGGAAACACGCTGGCAGCCGACAATTCGAATCGCTCTCCGTTGAATGCGGTCTAGAGGGAGGAGTTGGTACTGAGGAGCCCCTGCCCACAGATGACAACAGTATTCCATATGTGGACGGACCTGCGCCTTATAGAGCTGTAGGCGGTGAGCCGGCGTGAAATACTGTCTCGATCTGTTGAGCACACCGAGCTTCATCGAGGCTAATTTGGCCTTACCCTCCAAGTGGCCGCGGAACTGGACTTCTTTCGAAATGTCGACGCCAAGGATTCCGATGCTGGCTGTGGCTGCTAGGGGAGTGCTCTCAAATCGTGGAGATGCCGGAAACGCTAACTTTTTTGCGGTGAATGCACAAACTTGTGTCTTCGTGGGTTTAAAACGGACTAGATTAAGTCGGCCCCATTCTGAAACTTCTTTTAGGGAAGACTCAATTTCAGACACAAGTTTGTTTCGACTCTCAATGACGTTTTCCCGAGAAATATTGGCACGGCCGGTGTAAAAGGCATCACCCGTACTATCATCCGCATAACAATGAATGCCGCTGATTTGCAACATGTCATTAATATGCAGGAGGAACAGCGTGGGTGATAGCACACAGCCTTGGGGGACACCAGCATTTACAGACATGGAGTCAGAGCATTCACCGTCGACTACGACTTTTATGCTTCTGTCTGCTAAAAAGCTGCTGACCCACTCGCATAATTTCTCTGGGAGCCCATAGGATGAAAGTTTTGCTAGAAGTGCTTTGTGCCAAACTCGATCAAAGGCCTTCGCTATGTCCAAACTAACTGCCAATGCCTCACCCTTTGTCTCGATTGCCTGCGCCCACCGATGTGTCAGGTAAACTAGAAGATCACCAGCCGAGCGACCCCCACGGAAACCGTACTGTCGGTCACAGAGCAGCTGGTGGTCCTCTAGGTACCGAAGCAGCTGGCGATTGATAATGGCCTCCCTTATCTTGGAGAAAAGGGAGGTTATAGCTATTGGCCTGTAGTTGGACGGATTTGAGCGGTCGCCTTTTTTAGGGATCGGGTGCACCAAAGCTGACTTCCACGAAGTCGGGACTACGCCAGAAGAATATGAGAGCCGAAAAAGTTGCGTTAGGACCGGTGTTAATTCAGGAGCACACATCTTTAGCACAATCGCGGGGATTCCATCAGGCCCACTCGACTTATGAATGTCGAGGGAAAGAAGAGCTCTACGCACTGAGGTTTGGCAGAACCGGACATCCGGCATAGAACTCTCACACCGCGGGATGATCGGCGGCGCGTTTCCCCCGTCATCCAAAGTCGAGTTGGACGCAAAGAGTTTGCCAAGAAAATCGGCTTTGTCTTTAGCGTCGTGGGCCAAGGAATCGTTACCTATGTGCAAAGGTGGAAAAGATGGCGTACAGAAATTCCCCTGGATAGCTTTGGCAAGAGACCAGAACGCACGAGTTCCCGAAGGAAGGCGCTCTAATTTCTCGCCAATTCTACCAATGTGCAAGGACTTCGCTTTAGCAATATCTCTCTTGAAGGACCTAGAGGCAAAGTTGAACTCCTTTTTGAATGCACTGGTTTTTACATCTCGTACCGCTGCCGCATTTACCCAGGCTTGATAACACCCTTGTTTTCGGCGAGAGGCCGCTTTGCAAGAGCGACCAAACCAAGGTTGGGATTTGCCACCAACGGGGACCGCAGAGGATGGTATGAAAAGCTCCATTCCCTGCAGCACCACGTCAGCCACAGAATCAGCAACGGCGGTAGGATCATCCGGCGTGAAACAAACCTGCCTCCATGGATAGGATGCAAAGAACAACCGCATCTCGTCCCAATCTGCTGACTTATAGTGCCACACACGGCGGGTACAGGCAACTCGCCGGCGCGGCGGGCGCGTGATTGGCACAGCACTCCGGATCAGGCAATGATCCGAAGAACGGAGTGGGGCTACGACAGAGACAGAGTAGTCAACCGGATGGGAAGTCAGCAGAAGGTCCAACAGGGAAGGTTCTTGGCTCACCACATCTGGGATTCGCGTAGGCGCTGTAACCAATTGTGTCAAGCCATATGCTAAAGCGAAGTCGTATACAGATCTCCCCGCATGATCAGTCTTGCTGGAGCCCAGCCATTCGGCATTATGAGCGTTAAAATCGCCAAGAACTATGATCTCTGCGGATGGGATCTGCATCTGCACGGAGTCTGCCGCCGTTTGGAGCTGCTCCAAGAGTCGGTCAGTTTCGGCATCGCCACTATGGGACCTATACAGGCACGAATAGACGCGGGGATGGTCATCGCTGTCTATACGTAGCCATAAGGTGGAAAGGTCCCTACCTTCAAGATTGCTGAGGCGGCGAAAGCTGATATCATCTCTAACGTACACGCATACCCCGGCCCTGGGCAAAAAGGAGTGTTCCAGTTCGTATCCAGGATAGGATAAGTATTTAGTGTCCGCTGGAGATGATATCTGCGTTTCGGTCAAAAAGAGCAAGGCCGGTTTCTCTGTCTCGAGGTAATGGTGGACAGCATTGAGGTTAGAATGTAGGCCTCTGATGTTGCAGAAATCCACGGCCAGGGTGGCAGGGGATGCCTTGCTCTTGCCTCGGATGGATGGCAGACGATTGAGCGCGGTTTTGCCCCCCCCCCAGAGTACGATTTGGGGCGGTCTCGGCGTCCACGCTCAGGCAAAGTGTTACCTGAGCATGGAGGCCCAGAGAGGGATACTCCAACGCTAGCGCAGCTGGTACCCTCCTGGAGTAGCTTATTTAACTGCGCCATCATCATCATTAGGAAAGGGGGCAGGGGGTTTGGAGCTCTGGAAACCTTGCTTACCATCAGGAACACAACACAACATACCTACAGAGTAAGCAGCAGTGCTATTATGGCTGTGATCTTTCTGCAAGGCGGAGGTACTGCCCCAGGTGGGCCGCTCCAGATTCAAGCGAGATGACATATCGCTAGGCCCTACCTCTCTTAAAAGGGGCTGTTCATTTAGCGCTACCCAGGGGACACGTGTGGGTATCTAGAGCTAAACCCCACGGACGCGAACAGCATTATCCCCCAAAATGTGTGGGGGTAGGGTGATATAAAAAGTTTGAAAATTTGTATGGGAATGAATTCATTTTTTAAGATAGAGACTTGAAACTTCGTAAAAACGTTATCTAATGAAATACAAGAAAAAAAACAGCTCTTTTGAAAATGTATACCCTTTATGGAGTTCTTTACTCTGGGTTTCTACATACAAACTTTCAAGCAAGTTTTAATCCATTTAGAAGATGAATGTTCAAAAATGCTGAAATAGATTTTTTTTGTTTTATAAAGGAACCATTCCACGAAGTTTCAAGTCTCTATCTTAAGCTCGAAAAAAATTTAATTTCCATACAAATTTTCAACCCATATTTAACCCCTAAATATAGATAGCGCTACCGGTCTTATCCTGTACTATTAAACGAGCAATATTTGTAATATAATAAACCTATATTTATAATCATGTTCTGATGAAATTTGCAGTATGGGGGTTTACGGGGCCGAGAAACCGATTTAGCTTGGTCTTATTTTCTACAAAATTAGTTTAGAGCTAAATATTCATGTAATATTATTAATGCTCGTCATACATATTCCTAGAGTCGCCTCTATCTCGAGATACGTAACAGGACAGTCATGCATTATGAGTTCACACAGCTTCAATATTTTGTGGTACAACGACCGATTTCAGGCGACCTTCCTTAACTTCGCCTGTGAGCATACTACGTCCACGATTGAACTTACTAAACCAGTGTTACACAGTAGTTATTGACGGAGTTTTATCACCAAAAGTTGAAGTTAGTTGATCTATGCACTGTTGTTGCGTTAAGCCACGCCAAAAATCGTAATAAACCATAGCACGAATATTTTCACGAGTAAGTTCCATTCTTGCAACGACATGACATTTTAAACCTCCCAAAAACAAGACTAGCGTACATGAGAATAAATATATAGCGGCTAGTATTTAAAAAAAGTTAAAATTTTACCATGGAGGTAAGATATAACGCTTATAAAGTTTGGAATCCCGGATTCCGGATAATAGGTAATTTTGTTGCGCAACTTCGTTTATTATTAAATTTTTAACCGAAGAAAAAAACGGAGGAGGTTCTCAAGTCAACGAGTGTACTTTTTTTATGTATGACCACGCATAACTAAATAAAAAATTCAACCCTAAGGGTAGGAAAACGGGGGATGATTGTTGTTCACTTACTGATTGAAATGTATGACCACGCATGTGTGTGTGTGTTGTGTTGTGTTGTCGTGTGAAAAACCTCACGATGAATGAGCTTTAGACCTGTCAGTCTTGTGTGTAGACCTCTCAGTCTCTGCATTTCTGCTAAAGCTCGTTTATCGTGAGGTTTTTCAATGAAAATCCCTTTTTTGCATGTAACTAGTAATTAAGTTAGTAATTAACTAAAGTAAGGCACAGAAAATTAAAAAATTAAAACTTTTTAACAAAATCAAGTGTGGTCGCTCCCTAATTTGATTTGGTGTAACTTGTATTTGTTTGGAGTAATCTTTGTTCATTGATGTTTGGCGCCGACTCAAAATTACTTAGGTACACTTCGATTATTTTAAGAACTTGGTTATTAAGGTTAATTAAAAACTCAAAATAATTACAAAAATATGTACTTAGGTATACTTACAATAGTTTAAGAACTTAGTTATAAATGAAAAAGGTTTATTATTTTTTGCTTTTCAGTATTTTTTCGGCGGTTTAATTTTTTTGTTAAAAAGTTTTTATGTATTAAAAAAATTAAAACACTTAATATCTTTTTAATTTTGTACTGTACGTATACATTGCAGGGCAACCTCAACAGAAGGAGCCAAGAGGGACACCTATAGCTTACCAATGTGGCCATTGTAGTTCCACAACTGCTAAAGAGGCCTCTCTAGTAAGTCATGAATGGAAACACATTGACAAGGAACGCTTTGTTTGTGTTCGCTGTGATTACACAGCCAGTGATGAAGCATTGTTATTGTCTTATAAGTGTGGCCAATGTAGTTACACAAGTTTCCTAAAACGCAAATTACTAGTCCATGAAAAAAAACATACTGGTGAGAAACCTTACAAATGCGACCAATGTAGTTATGCTAGTGCCGAAAAAGGTAAATTAAAAATCCATGTAAGGATACATACTGGTGAAAAGCCATACAAATGTGGCCAATGTAGTTATGCTAGTGCCCAAAAAGGTAAATTAAAAATCCATGAAAGGATACATACTGGTGAAAAGCCATACAAATGTGGCCAATGTACTTATGCGAGTGCCGTAAAAGGTAAATTAAGAAGCCATGAAAGGATACACACTGGTGAAAAGCCATACAAATGTGGCCAATGTAGTTATGCGAGTGCCGAAAAAGGTAAATTAAAAATACATGTAAGGATACATACTGGTGAAAAGCCATACAAATGTGGCCAATGTAGTTATGCTAGTGCCCAAAACGGTAAATTAAAAATCCATGAAAGGATACATACTGGTGAAAAGCCATACAAATGTGGCCAATGTATTTATGCAAGTGCCGAAAAAGGTAAATTAAAAATCCATGAAAGGATTCATACTGGTGAAAAGCCATACAAATGTGGCCAATGTAGTTATGCTTGTGCCCATAAAAGTAATTTTAAAATCCATGAAATGAAACATAATCGTACTGGTGAAAAGCCATACAAATGTGGCCAATGTAGTTATGCGAGTGCCCGAAAAGGCGATTTACAAATACATGAAAGGAGGATGCATACTGGTGAGAAGCCATACAAATGTGGCCAATGTAGTTATGCTTGTGACCAAAAAAGTAATTTCAAAATCCATGAAACGAAACATAATCGTACTGGTGAAAAG
The DNA here is from genome assembly GCA_947049275.1 of Epinotia bilunana. Classification (NCBI taxonomy): domain Eukaryota; kingdom Metazoa; phylum Arthropoda; class Insecta; order Lepidoptera; family Tortricidae; genus Epinotia; species Epinotia bilunana. Next base: position 5,403,781 of record OX346276.1, on the reverse strand, counting down.
CCATACAAATGTGGCAAATGTAGTTATGCGAGTGCCGAAAAAGGTAAATTAAAAATCCATGAAAGGATACATACTGGTGAAAAGCCATACAAATGTGGACAATGTAGTTATGCTTGTGCCCAAAAAAGTAATTTCAAAATCCATGAAATGAAACATAACCGTACTGGTGAAAAGCCATACAAATGTGACCAATGTAGTTATGCGAGTGCCGACAAAGGTAGATTAAAAATCCATGAAAGGATACATACTGGTGAAAAGCCATACAAATGTGGACAATGTAGTTATGCTTGTGCCCAAAAAAGTTATTTAAAAATCCATGAAATGAAACATAACCGTACTGGTGAAAAGCTATACAAATGTGACCAATGTAGTTATACGAGTGCCGAAAAAGGTAGATTAAAAATCCATGAAAGGATACATACTGGTGAAAAGCCATACAAATGTGGCCAATGTACTTATGCGAGTGCCGAAAAAGGTAGATTAAAAATCCATGAAAGGATACATACTGGTGAAAAGCCATACAAATGTGGACAATGTAGTTATGCTTGTGCCCAAAAAAGTAATTTCAAAATCCATGAAATGAAACATAACCGTACTGGTGAAAAGCCATACAAATGTGACCAATGTAGTTATGCGAGTGCCGAAAAAGGTAGATTAAAAATCCATGAAAGGATACATACTGGTGAAAAGCCATACAAATGTGGCCAATGTACTTATGCGAGTGCCGAAAAAGGTAAATTAAGAATCCATGAAAGGATACACACTGGTGAAAAGCCATACAAATGTGACCAATGTAGTTATGCAAGTGCTGAAAAAGGTAACTTAAAAGTCCATGAAAGGATACATACTGGTGAAAAGCCATATAGATGTGGTCAATGTAGTTTTGCTAGTGCCCGAAAAGGCGATTTACAAAACCATGAAAGGAGGATACATACTGCCGCCCAAAGCCAAATGGCGCTATCTCAAAATTATATGTCATTGTAAGTTTTCATTTGGCGTAGGTTTTAAATTACATGTTTCATTGACATTTAATTTTGAGAGAGCTATTTGGCTTTTAAGGACAGCATACTGGAGCGAAGCCTTTCAAATGTGGCCAATGTAGTTGTGCGTGTGCCCAAAAAGTCATTTAAAAATCCATGAAAGGAAACATACTGGTGAAAAACCATACAAATGTGACCAATGTCGTGTATGCGACTGCCGAAAAAGGTAAAATAAATCCATGACAGGATACATACTGGAGACAAACCATACAAATGTGGCCAATGTAGTTACGCTAGTGACAATAAAAGTGACTTAAATATCCATTAAAGAAATCATACTGGTGAAAAGCCGTACAAATGTGACCAATGTCGTGTATGCGACTGCCGAAAAAGGTAAAAATAAATCCATGACAGGATACATACTGGAGACAAACCATACAAATGTGGCCAATGTAGTTACGCTAGTGACAAAAAAGTCATTTAAAAATCCATGAAAGGAAGCATACTGGTGAAAAGCCATACAAATGTGACCAATGTCGTGTATGCGACTGCCGAAAAAAGTAAAAATAAATCCATGACAGGATACATACTGGAGACAAACCATACAAATGTGGCCAATGTAGTTACGCTAGTGACAAAAAGTGATTTAAACATCCATTAAAGAAATCATACTGGTGAAAAGCCATACAAATGTGTTAAAAATATAATTTGAATTTCCCGCCTTTTCTAGCCAGTTTTTTTGTTTTCTCTCTTCATATTTTTCACTCCGTGACAATGTCATAGTCTTGGTATTCTATGGTACTGTTGGTAAACTGTTTCATCACAAATTCCACCTTGTGTTCATTTATTTTATCAGGTTAAGGCCCCAGTAAAGCCCAGAAATAAATTCAGTGCAAAAACTCGTAGTGCAAAAGTGTCAGTGCATAATTCGTGTGATGGACATAATCTTAACAATGAACAGTGATCTTTGATTGAACTCTTGACAGTGTAATTCGTGTTTGTACTCCGAAATCCCTGTGAAAATGTCTGCTAGTAACCAATGTCGTGTATGCGAGTGCCGAAAAAGGTAAAATAAAAATCCATGACAGGATACATTCTGGAGATTAGCTATACAAATGTGGCCAATGTAGTTACGTTAGTGACAAAAAAAGTCATTTAAAAATCCATGAAAGGATACATACTGGTGAAAAGCCATACAAATGTGACCAATGTCGTGTATACGAGTGCCGAAAAAAGATAAAATAAAAATCCATGTAATGATATATACTGGAGAAAAGCCATACAATTGTGGCTAATGTATTTATGTGAGTGCCCGAAAAGGTAATTTAAAAATCTATGAACCGATACATACTTGTAAAAAGCGATACAAATGTTGCCTATGTAGTTATGCTAATGCCGAAAAAGGTCATTTCAAAATCCATAGATGGATACATACTGCTGAAAAGCCATACAAATGTGGCCAATATAGTTACGCTTGTACCCGAAAAGGTGATTTAGAAACCCATGATAGCTTACTAACTACTGATGTGTATGTAGTGTATTTATGAATACAAGTTTAAGTTGGCCAGTTAATTTGTATAAGATATAGTAATAGTCCTTTCATGTAACATCTGAGCACATATTGAGGTTTCTCATTTTAAAAGCTATTCTTAAGGTTGTTAATTTAGTCGGTATGAATGTCATGCTCGCCTAAAGGTCTTTGCTTACGGCGTACGGCGGCGTCGTTGATCGGGTCGCCACCTTCCCTAACATATGGTCGAGGGAGGCGATGGCTGAGATACGCGTCATACTCGTGAACGGGAGCTGTTAGTGGAGTCCGGTCAGTTCATGTTTGCAAGGACGATAAGCATAACTTCATTCCACTGTTCTGCGGAATTGATATGAGAGATTTCAGTCTGTCTTCACTTGATTGTATTATCACTTAGTTGTTGACACATAGATACCTTATACATCTCTGTGGGTACCTATGCGATTTAAATATAATTATTTTAATTTTGATACTTGGAGACCTTATACATCTCAGTACACTACAGTATAAATAAATAAATAAATAAATAAATAATGATTTATTTGCCAAACAGTGTGTACATATATGAAGATGTTTTTACAGTATACAGTTGGTCTCAACAATGTTTGATACCTTATAGTAGTAGGTATACAAATATTTTAACACTAAACCTAACTTACGGATAACTTATGACTACTTATGTAATGGTAAAAAGAAATCTTTTAGTGAATAAAATTTTTTTTGAGAGAGCCATTTTAACAGTTGTGGTTTAAATTTCTTAATAGGTAATTCTAATAAAGCCGTGGGCAGGTGATTATAGACTCGAGCCGCCATCCCAACAACATTGTTTTTATAAAACTTTAAATTTGCTCTAGGTGCATATACTTTATTTCTGTGCATACTTCTTGCATTTGGGTTATGATGCGAAATCCTAGTAAAGTAATTACTATGTTTTTTGACAAATAAACATATTTCAGCAATATAAATACACGGTATTTACACAGTATGCTGCTTACTTGTCTTATTGCTGCATAACACATAGCTATTATTATTATTTTATTTGTATAAGATTATGTTCATTGTAATAGTAGTTTTACGCTTAGTTATTACCACTTTTTTATTAGATTTTTTTTATTACGTACAAAGTCAATTACATATTTCAGTGTTGCATGCAAACAAATTCTAATGTTACCCGCTAGTTTTAAGTTCACTTTTGTAATTTAATGGCATACAGTGGCCAAAAATTATAAATTTGTTTGTTTAGTTTAGTCCTGGGTAGTTTTATTTATTTTTGGGCTCTCACTGAAAACCAGCGTCACGGCCCCGTGACAACATGCTGAGTGAGGCTCCCGTTTAGCACTGTAATATAAGGTTACCTTTTTGATTGCATTTCTTTTTTCCGTGGTTTGTGTGCTAAATAAATAAATTCTTATTCTTATCTCTAAGAAATAAGATTGTATTTTCTTTCTCTTATTGTATTTGACATGTAAACTCTGATGTAGTTAATTCTATTATGAATAATGTACTCAATACGCATACTATTTTGAGTCTATGGATAGACATTTTGACTTGTAAAAGTGCCCTCGTGGCCTATTTGCTGAATGAATATTTTGAATTTTTGACATGAGATGCTTCACAAATGCGGCCAATACAGTTATTACAGTAAACAAATAAGGAAGTTAAAAGTCGATAAAAGGGAACAAATAGGGGATAACATTCCTGATTAGTTAGTGCCGCTGCAGAAACCGACCCTACACCCGCCGACCTCGCGGACAGTGCAGCCCGTCACCACGTGGACCACGACCACACTTACGAGAGACGAGAGCCTGCACCGGGGCCCTGCGGTACTTCTACAGGTTTGTGGGCATTTTATTATCAACTCGCTATTTAATTATCACACAATAAATGATATTACTTGCGTTAGTTAATGGAGACCAGGCCTTTAAATACGGCTATTTTCGTATAGCGCTGTCGTTTATATTATAACGGTATTTTTCCTAAAAAGCGTTATACTCAAAACGATATTTGATGCGCTGTATAGCGTTATCCATTATATATAACGTTACCAATCTAAACCAATATATAAATGCGATACTTGCTTAAGCTATAAATTAACGTAATAACCTTATAACGTAACTGTTGAAGATGGCAATGTTATTACACTTACTTTATTATGTAGTGGCAACACTGATATATTTTTCCTACTACTTCCTGTTTCTAAACTGTCATGGTCGTATTGCGGTGGTTTCTCAAAATGACAATGTCAAACTCATGGTAGCCGTACTGATGCCGGCACCACACTGCGCTATGCGTTATTCGTTATTCGACTTATGCGCCTGTATTCGACGCCGTGTGGACGGATTATTCGTCTATGTTTGCTTTATTCGCACGCATAACGCATAAGCGCGAATAGCGTATACGCGTATCCGTCGACTTGGCGGTTTTTTGGTACACATCCAAAGAGGAACATAAGCCGAATAGCGCGCCGACTGCCCACACTTCGTTCACTCAATCATTTGCTCGCTAGCGGCGGTCGTGTCTCGACGTGTTCGGTGTGAAAAATGGAGTGGAAATACGAAAAAGTTAAGCTGCTGCCAACACGTCCATCGCCGCTTTCGTGATTTATTGATTTATTTAAACTTTATTGCACAGATAAGAAGTACAAATGGCAGACTTAATGCCTGTGATTACGCAAACAACACACATATTTTGCATGTTCGGCATACCGGCTCAAAGTGTGGATGGGCATGTTTGTTGTTATATTTTCGCAAATACGGCGCAGTCACATAACGAATAGTGCAGTGTAATAAGAGGTGTGCGAGAGCCGAGATCAGCCGAGGCGACAAGAAGTGACCTGCTTACATTGCGCTGCGGTGTCGAGCTGACCCCACTTTCAGTAAATAACGATTACTTGGGTTCCTTTCCTTGGTAGCAGTACCTAATTTGAAATTAAATTGAAGGTTCAATCCTATGTTACCTGCTACCACGCCTCTAGTCGCTATTGGGCCGGATACCTTCTGTAATATTTGCGCTCGAATCACGTCTTGGAGTAGGCGCTTGATGGCGCAGGGGCAGCGGGAGAACTACATAACCGTACGCTGTGCGTGACCCGACATGCACTTTGCCGGTTTTATTATCTAGTAATTTCAGAGGTAGCGTGGTAATTTAATTTGTCCGCAGAATCATGAGAAGAGGCTTCGATTGAACAACCGCCCCCCATAGAAGAGAAACTGGCAATGAAATTGGGATCAACTATTAAACATAGTAGATGTTATGTTTAAAATGAAATGAAACAAAAAATTGTAACTCCATTGAAGAGGAGGATGGTTATATGGATAGATGCAGGTGCAGTTATATAAAAATAATAGCTTCTGCCCGCGACTCCGTCCGCGTGTGACTCGTTTATATCGTAGCGCCATACAAACTTTCATCCCCAATATCACCCCCTCCGGGGATGGATTCCGGGATAAAAACTATCCTATGTCCTTCCCCGGAATCCAAACTATCTTCATACCCATCTCAATCGGTTCAGTGCAGCGGTTTAAAAGTGAAGAGATAACAGACAGACAGACAGACACACTTTCACATTTATAATATTAGTATGGATTATTTGGAATAAGTATAAGATACATTCATGCTGTAAATTTTACTACCTAATAAATGTGCGATTGTTGGACGTTTATTTATCCTACCAGCTTCCAAGATATTATTATACTATTAATAAAAACGAGGTTATTCATTCCCAAAGAGTACAATTATTTTTAGAGTTCCGCACCTTAAAAATAAAAAGGAACCCTTAGAGGATTACTTCCAAGACCCTTTTTCTCAGGCTCGCGAAGTTATCAAGGTGTAATATCCAGGTCTGCAATCCCATGGACCTGAAAAAATATTGAACTTCGTAAGATGACTCCATCTGAAGATACGGTTGTTACGGCGAGTATCCACCGGAGATGTGCGAGGCGGTGAGCGAGGAGCACTGCTCCAATAGCAAGCGATGCGCGAGCGCAGCCAGTCACGCTATTAGTGGATGTTTCTTACTCACCGCCTCGCAATCTCGCACATCACGGTTATTACAAGACGGCAAACGAGCTAAGTGTTCTAATTAGAAAGAGACGGGTAGTCTATCTCGCCGCGACACAGCTCGTTTGCCGTCTTGTGGTAAACGTGCAATTCTGATGAATACTCAAAATTAACCCGTTCGAGGCCACGCAGCGCTACGTGTGTTACGCCGTAGCGCGTAGTACCGTTTTTCCGCTCTATATCATCATTTGCCTCGAATAACTTATGCTTTATAGCATTAAGTCCGCCTTTTGTACCATAAGATATTCTTTTGTGCAATAAAGATTAAATAAATAAATAACTTAGGTTAGGTACATGTTATTGTATTGTTTTTCTTTTTAACTGCTTTGTTTGTGTGAGGTGTGCAATAAAGAGTATTTGTATTGTATTGTATTGTAGGTTCGCATATTTTGATACTCAAAAATAAAAACCTGTAATCATGATTATTGGGTTAGCAACAACGTAAATACATTATAAGGAACTAGTCTGATTTGTGACTAAATTGCATAGAATAGAGTCTATTAGGCATATTTAAAATGTCTATTCAATAGACATTTTAAATTTGCTACAGTATATCATGCGAGTACGGTACGGAAGCTCTTGCGCGAGTCTCTCACGTCACTCTCACTCTCACCTTGGCCGGCTTTGTATTATGGAAATCGAGAATATGTTGCGGCCGTCCCATGATAGACGTGCCAATAGATACGAAATAAGTGGTTTTTTAGACAGTGTTTTAAAAAATCATACAAAATTAAGTATTCATTTCTTTCAAAATCCAGTAGACAAAAATGGAGATAAAAGATTGAAGAACAGATAGCCGTTGGACTTAAATTATATCTGTAGTGCAAAAGTAGGAGATACGATTCAAAACTTGTCAAAAATCGATGAAAACCTCGGGTAGCCCCTTAATATATATTTTTTAATTTTCATTTAAATTTATTTGTATGAAATTTGTGAGAAAAGAAACACTTCGCAGATCACACAAATTCCATGGTCCAAATTGGATTTTCATGCAATTCGTCAGGACAACTCGTTTGACAGTTTGATCAGCGGCGCTAGATATCACGAAAATCGAATTACGAAGTTCGGATATCCCGGTGTCTGTCGCACTTATGCTTTAAGGTACTTGAAGAACAGAGACAGAGATATACGAACTTCGAGATTGAACAATCAGTCAGATTCTGATAAATTGGGGCTGATGACCTCGGAATAAGGATAAGGGGCTGACAAATCATGACTTGTGTACACCCCATTAGCCTTAATACGTTAAGGCTGGCCGCAGCAGCACGGTTTCCTGATTGTAAATCTAACTCGGAATGCCGTTAAAGTACGTTGCGAGCCTTGAGGATATACACGGGCCGATATCGGCAGGACTGCATGCAGGTTGCAGCGTGATTCGGCTCGTTTGAATAAGTGTCGGAAGAACGGCGGCCAGCCAAATCATGGTCTCTCCATAATAGGTTTTCTGTGACCTTGCTTGGCTGTCCTGCCGGTTTCGCTCGAGTAGCGTATTTACACAGGCCGAATCACGCGGCGGCCTGCATGCAGTCCTGCCGATATTGGCCCGTCTAGCGTCTAGTTTTGAACAAGATTGCTAAATATCGAAAGGAATGCAACTAAACGCACAATTCATTTAAATGTCAAAATTGACACATTCACATTGACAGTCCAGCAAAGAACACGATTCACTTTTGCCAGGGCTTGGGCTTTCGCACAGGTATATAACCTCCGGCTTTCGTCAGGGATCATGGTATCATATCATGGTCCATGTCGGGGATGCTGTCAGCGGTGGACGCCTTACTTCTTAAGCGGAGCTTCTGACGCTGATTGCATTATTGACGACTGACCAAACTACCGAATAACGTCGCTTTATAAGCAAACTTGACATTGGCGAAATCCTCTTAACTTAGATGGAAGCAATTTTTCAAAAGAAGAAGAAGAAGTGTAATGCAAACGCGATGTTGGCTGCAAGTTATTGAAACATTGAATCATTCTACTAACCAACAACTCCTAATAAACTCAACTAGTAGTTAGTACTCCAAATAAATAATTTGGAGTTAGTAGTTAAAACGATTGCACATATCTCTCAGATTGCTTCTAAACCTAGACCTAATAACAGAGGCGTTTACTAGTTGATGATGGAGTCGCCAGCGCCGAAGGAAGCAAGCGTAGAGGAAGTGTGTGTGAAGCCAGAGCACTCTTTGGATTTAGAGGGTGTCTGCATTAAAAGCGAGCCCTCGTTGGACGATGCGTGTGTAAAAGACGAGCCCTCATGCTCGTATGCGTGTGTAAAAGACGAGCCCTCATGCTCGTATGCGTGTGTAAAAGACGAGCCCTCGTGCTCGGATGCATGTGTAAAAGACGAGCCCTCGAGTCCGGAGGCCGCGGTCGCGGTCGCGCACAGCGTCAGCGAGGCGGCGGCGGCCGCGCGGCTGTACGCAGACCACGTCGTGAAGGACGAGCTCGTGCTCAGCCCTGAGCTAGTGCAGCCGCGCCGCGTGCTCTGCGCAGCGCCAGGTTAGTTTATACAATACATATGGTTTTTCATTTTATAGAACAATTCAATACAACAATCAAGGAGTGGAATTCGTAGAGCAGAATTTGTAAATGGGTTTTCTTCTAGGATTAACCATTTTAATGACATGGGAATTATCTATAAAAAGTCAAGCTACATAAATGTCATATGTTATGTTAATGTGATTCTTTTTAATGTGGAGATGCAACCGCAAAAATAGGGATGGCCGCAACTAAGGCAAAATTTCACACTGTGCAGTTGGATTATGTATTTTGACTAGTAAATGGATAACCATATGTATGACCGAAGAATTCCTCATACATACTTCCAACCGTTTTTAACCCCCTTAGAGGATGAATTTTAAGAAATGCTGTAATTAGTTTCCTAGTCTTTTACTGAAGGGTATATAAATAAATGGTTAAATTTGTCTGTTCCCCGTACAAAACAACTCCTTTTAGCCCATTTAGGGGATGATTGTTTTTAACCCCCTTATGGAATCAATTTCAAACCGCCTAAAACAGAAATTATAAATCTCTTACTTTCAAAATGTCTTGCTCTCCATACAAACCATGAACCCCCTTTAACCCCTATAGGGGATGAATTTCAAAAAACTCTGTAATCAGTTTTATAGTCTTTTACAAGCTTTTATTTACCACGCACGTGTTCAGTATTTTCGTCATTAGTCTATATGAATCTTCATTTCGTTTCTGTAATCTGGCGATTCGCCGTATTCGCTATTGGTGATGCGTTAGGTTTGCAACGATTGTAAATCAGTCACAACATGCCCGATTACTGCGTGACCATAAAGACGGTGCGTATGTATGTTTTTGAGTGTTTTGCCTCAAAATCCGCTTCCTCGGATGTCTAAAAAGTCGCATCCGCGGCATCCCCGGTCAGAATCGTCTCAATGACAGAAAAGTACAGTCAGCAATAAAAGCTTGTACCAAAAATGAAATTTTTGACAGAAACTGGTTAACATACAGGCTAAGACCGAAGTTACACCGAAGTTAGACCGAAGTCTCTTACTATAACATTTTCTTAGTCTCCATATAAACCTTGAATCCCATTCTAACCCCCTTTGATATAGTAAATTCTATTATGAATAATGTACTCATACTATTCAGAGGCTATAGATAGACACTTTGACTTGTAAAAGTGCCCTTGTGGCCTATTTGCTGAATAAATATTTTGATTTGATTTGATTTTAATTTAATTTGCTTTTACTTAGGGATGTAATTTTTCCATTACGCTGAAATAACTTTTTTTATTCTAATTTTTTTAATCAGATGTCATACATTACATATTTCGCCTTTTATTCTAATAAGAAATCTTTATACAACCCAGCTCAAAAGAGTGTTTCTCATCCAAAGCTTGCACCCCTCTTTAACCCCCTTAGGGATAGAATTTTGCAAAACGCTGAAAGTTCTTTTTGTATTCGAATAACTAATCTTTCTACAAATTTTCAAATCTCTAGCTCAGAAAAAAGTGTTTCCCATACAAACCTTGCACCCCTTTTTAACCCCCTAAGGGGTAAAATATTCTAAAACGCTGAAAGTTTTTTATTTGTATTCTAATAATTGTTCTTTCTAAAAAGTTTTAAGCATAGCTGACAAAATAAAGTTTCCCCTATATACGTTTTACGGGATGAATTTCAGAAATCGCCGTAGGAACTCAGCATGTTCGATTATATAAAAGGAGCCTATGGGGAAAGTTTCAACTCTCATATTATGTTTTCCATATGGCGTTTCCACCCCCTAGGGAATGATTTTTGATGAAAACGCTTTGTCAATTATCTGGTTCATAAATAAAGAACGTATATACGAACTTTCAAATTTCTAAGCTTTTAAAAGCACGTCTTCTCGGTGCAACTCCTATTTCACCCCTTTAGGGGGCAAGTTTAAAAAAATATATTTCTGTATAGACCTACATTCTACATATTATAAACCTGATGTCCTGCTTTCATGTTTCTAGCCACAGATTACCATTAAAAATCACACATTACTTATGTGAACTTTCAACCCCATATCTTACTCCTTCAAGGGATGAATTAGAAAAACCCTTAACAATGTTTTTGACTTAAAAACGACATGTTTCCCATACAAACTTTCAACTCTTTTTCAACCCCCTTAGGGGATGAATTTTTATAACAACTCTAAATCATTTGTTTAACTTTTAAGTAAGAAACCTTCATACAAAGATTCAATTCTGTAACTTTCTAATGAACGATTTCCACATAACGGTACGACCCCTATTTCTACCCCTTAAGGGATGAATTTCGAAAAATCCTTTCTTAGTACACATTCACGTACTGTAAAGAATATGTGTTCCAAATTTCATATTATATCTTTAGCGGTTTAGGCTGTTTGTCAATCGGTGAGTAACGCAAGAGTTTTATAAAAATATTATTCTTTATTTGCTAGCTAAATACATTTTTGTGACTTGGCAAACACACAATACTACATACTCAATAATTGATTGCATTCCAAAATGTTAGTTTACAGGGTTTTAGGTAAACTTAAATTTTAGTTGCCAAGTAAAGTAATAAGAATAAAACTTAATTGTGGACCCTGGTGGGCACCGCAAAATTAGTGAAGAGAAGACGATTTACGTACAGTTCTGCTTTTTATAATTTGCATATTCTGTGCAATGTGCAAATTATAAAGAAATTCACATGTAAGGGTTCCCTCTATTTGGCATAACTTTGATTGTCCGAAACTTTTTTCGCATAACAGACTTGGCATATTCGAATGTTAATGTGGCTTAATTAATGGAATTTCTAAAATTCCGAAAAATGTGTTTGGCCGAATTTAAATTTGCATAATATTGTTATGGCCGATATTTACGCATTATTTGGTTAACCAAATAATGCGTAAATATCGGCCATAACAAATAACAAATATGCCGAATAAAATTATGCTTAAGCATAATTTTATTCGGCATATTATCGATTGTCCGATACTTACTAAGCATACTTAAAACGGGGTGCGTCTCACGAGATATAACAACAATATAATTATATGATTTCGATAAGGATTATAATATAGTAGATTAGGTTAGGGCAGCTAGATAAGGGGGGGGGGGGCTCGGAGGGCAAAGCCCCCGCAATAAAAAAACCCAAATAATCGTACAAATGGTATTATTGGGCCGGAGGTCCCGGGTTCGAATCCCAGTAAGGGCATTTATTTGTGTGATGAGATGAGCATGAACATTTGTTCCTGAGTCATGGATGTTTTCTATGTATTTAAGTATTTATTTATCTATATAAGTATGTATACCGTCGTCTAGTACCCATAGTACAAGCTTTGCTTAGTTTGGGACTAGATTGATTTATTATATAAAAAAATATTAACTATATCAAAGGGGGTTAGAACAGGATTCAAGGTTTATATGGAGACTAAGAAAATGTTATAGTAAGAGATTTGTAACTTCGGTCTTAGCCTGTATGTTAACAAGTTTCTGTCAAAAATTACATTTTTGGTACAAGCTTTTATTGCGGACTGTACTTTTCTGTATACCATCATCAAATACTTATTGAGACGATTCTGACCGGGGATGCCGCGGATGCGACTTTTTAGACATCCGAGGATGCGGATTTTTAGGCAAAACACTCAAAAACATACATACGCACCGTCTTTATGGTCACGCAGTAATCGGGCATGTTGTGACTGATTTACAATAGTTGCAAACCTAACGCATCACCAATAGCGAATATGGCGAATCGTCAGATTACAGAAACGAAATGAAGATTCATATGGACTAATGACGAAAATACTGAACACGTGCGTGGTAAATAAAAGCTTGTAAAAGACTATAAAACTGATTACAGAGTTTTTTGAAATTCATCCCCTATAGGGGTTAAAGGGGGTTCATGGTTTGTATGGAGAGCAAGACATTTTTAAAGTAAGAGATTTATAATTTCTGTTTTAGACGGTTTGAAATTGATTCCATAAGGGGGTTAAAAACAATCATCCCCTAAATGGGCTAAAGGAGTTGTTTTGTACGGGGAACAGACAAATTTAACCATTTATTTAAACTTCGGTTAAAGAATAGGAAACTAATTACAGCGTTTCTTAAAATTCATCCTCTAAGGAGGTTAAAAATGTTTGGAAGTATGTATGAGGAATTCTTCGGTCATACATATGGTTATCCATTTATTAGTCAAAATACATAATCCGACTGCACAGTGTGAAATTTTGCCTTTGTTGCGGCCATCCCTATTTTTGCGGTGTTTGGATACACGATAACCAAAAAAAGATAAAAATAAAATTCCCGTGGTTTTAAGTATCATCATAGTTTTTGAGATATTCAAAAAATCGAGAAATGTCCTGAGAAACCATAGAATCGCATTTTTTGCTCTGTTGAAGCAGATTAATCAATGAATGCTCCATGTATGCTAGATATTATTTAATAACACCAATACATCCATTTAAATATAAAAAAATACTATTCTGTAGGCGTCAATTTATTAATTTTCATGATATGCTAAAAAAAAAATCTGCAATTCTCTACACGGTCGCCTTTCATTTTCTGTGCACAGGTGTTAAGTAACATAATAACTATTACCACAAAAAAAAAAATTAAACTCAACCAACACAGGAACACGGAGATATTATTTTTTAAAGTTTTAGGGTAGGGTTGTCGCATAGTCTACTATAAATATTAGGGGACAATCTTACACAAATCAACCTAGTCCCAAACTAGGCAAAACTTACATAAATACTTAAATACATAGAAAACATCCAAGACTCAGGAACAAATATTCGTGCTCATCACACAAATAAATGCCCTTACCGGGATTCGAACCCAGGACCTCTGGCTTCGTAGGCAGGGTCACTACCAACTAGGCTAAAGCGGTCGTCAAACTATAATTAAAGTATTTTAATTTCCGAATCATTGCTAGAGTGCCTCCTTTCTCCAATTATAATATTCTTCACATATAAAAATACCTGTTACAGATTGAAATTTTAATGTTCCAACCAATCGAGCAGTCAACTAACTTTACAATATACTTACGTGGAATGGGGTTACTTTTGGAAAAAATGGGGCTACTTTGATCAGTTAGAATGTAGTATAAAAACATAACTATTTTAAAATGCGAAGATTTAATCGAGTAAACAGCAACATAGTATATTAATATATTTACTGCTACAGTTCACCCACAAATAAACACAATGATTTCGGAGAAAAACCTATTTGATCAAAGTCGCCCCTCGAATCAAACAAACCCCATTCCACCGGTTTCTAAATTAGTTGAAAACTACAATCATTATTGTTTTACGCATTTTTAAACCAAATTCTGTAAAACTGTGCACATTTTTCATGGAACAAAATAATAAAACTACTTTAACATCCCATACGTGAAACGTATCGTCAATAGTGTTTGACAAAGACATCTGTCACAGGCACAATAAAAAAGTGAATAATTTTATATTACTCGTATAATCATAAGTCTTGTTTTTGAAGCCCTCTGGAGCGTAAAATAGCAGACTGGACCACAAAGTCTGTGTAACATGACATTTGTTTTTGAAGCCCTCTGGAGCATAAAATAGCAGACTGGACCACAAAGTCTGTGTCAGAGGCGGCTCGCCCTAAGGAGCGCAGGTGCAGTGAACTCCCATAAATAATTATAACAAAATTATACTCATTAATCTCATTATTAATATTACTATTTAAAATCTGTCTTAAAAAACGACTGTACCTGTAAATAATTACCTTTACACATTACAAGACCATACCATATACCCATCATCCCATACACCTGTACTCAGGTACTGTTACCATTTCATAGGTAACGCGCGAGGCGGAGCGCTCACGATTGCGCTCTCCTATGAAACAAGATTCAGTACATTGCCTAATACGAAATCCAATAAGAGTGAAAGAGAGATTTCGCCACAGTCCTGCGCGTGAAACAGAAGATTTTCTATGAAAAAATAGCCAAATTCGTTGCCGGTTAATTTTATCGCCCGAACGCGCGACAGCGATTGCGTGCGACGTTGCCACACCTATAAAACACTAGTCAACTTAAATGCATTCGTGCTAATGCAAATTCGGGTATTTTCTAATTAATAATCATTTAATACGTATTGAAACTGTGCTTATCAGTTATTACTTGTGAGTGTTAAAATGGACAATTATAATGTGGCTTTCATAAAAAAATGAGAAAAAACGTTACAAATTCGGCTTGAATTGAAGACAAAGGGACCGCGACGGCCAGAACTTGACCTTACGCAAACAGGCACCACGAAAACCAAAACATATACGCGTGTGTTTAAATCCGAATAATATGCGAAAAGTGTGAAAACACCGTAGTTCTGTGGTGGTGATGACAGTTTAAAACTATTTTGTTTTCCGTGTCTTTCTGCTTGGGCTGAAATGGGCGTTAACGACCTAGCTCATCTTTCAATCAAGATGAAAATAACATTCACAATCTCGGTAGGCACCATTTATTTGTTACATGAACTGCAGTTATTATAGCGTCTATCGGACGACAAGATATTCGCAAGGCACTAGATTCCGCGTAAGTCCTGAAAGTCTATACGCGAGTTCAATGACCGTGTTGACGAAAACAGGCATATTTTACGATGAGCCTTAGGAATCCCTGAATCCCGGAATTGGTTAACGCTATGTATTTTCATTGTTTTATTTCAAGTGAACACCCATACAATTTTGTCACGAGCTGCCTCTGGTCTGTGTTACTATAGCAATAAGTCTGTATGTGTGAGGGGGGCATAAGGGCTCACTGCACGAACAGCATTAGCGGACGAACATCGAAAAACGTTTGCTGAAATCTTAGGCATAGAAACGTGGATGGTGGAAGACTTGCATACTATATTGGTAGCTCTATCGAGTGGGTTACATATTGACGCTGAAAAATATGTCGAATTTTGTAGATCTGTTGTTAGTAAAGTACCTTTAGTCGTTCGGTTTGAGTTGTGTCCAATCCATTGTCTCATTGTGCGGGTTTGCTACCTCATTATGGTCCGTCATAATAGATAAGCACACTTCGTAGACAAAAACTGCATGCATTAACATTTTTCTGGATTTTCTACTCTAGGGCCTTTGCCAAAAGTTTAAATTGCTTCAATAGAATTATAATATTTCAATACATCCCTGGCGTTTACCTGAGTACTGAGAATCCAACAAGTACAAAGGCACCTGGACCGCCATTTTCCTATTAGTGCACTCGTAACCTATTATTTAGGGACATAGAGTCGATATTCAATTGAACTTTCTAGGTGGCTGTAACGACTTTTTACAGTATGGTAATTTTGGTGTTTTACGGTTTCAGTCAACAAAGGCATTGTTACTTTAAGTAGATTTGACACAACTCAAACCGAACGACTATACAAACATACAACTGGTTCTACATGTTCGTCACTTTACATTGTCGGAATATTATAGAATCCAGTACACTACCGATAGGTATGTTGTCTGAGCAAGCTGGCGAGTCAAGGAATAAATACTGGCGTTATGATCGGGAGCACCATACAAGAAAATTAGATCGTAAAGTGACTATTTTAGACCTGTTCCACCGAGCACTGGAATCGAAATAAAAATCATTAACGTTTACCTATACCGAACAAAGTTCTTCGCCTATTAAAATTAACATCAGATAATGTTCATTTCAACCCACTGATTGTTACCTTATCAAGAAAGACGAAATTATAATAGAATCCGATAACCAAAACACTAATCAACTATTTTACTTAAATTTCTTGACACAACCCTATTTCCATAGAAATCGGAAAAATACTTAGAAACGCAATTTTTCCGACTTAAAAGGTTTTGCGGTTAATTGTTTATTCACATTTTTTTGAAATCTCTGCATTTATTAATATACTCTTTCCTTGTGCCGTCTGAGTCCTGAAACTTTCACAACTGAGGCTCTAGTATAAGTTTTACCGAAACAAAACTTTACCCTCAATTTGTATGGGATTTGACGGCTAAACGCGAACGCGGTCGTAACGTTTTGTTTCGGTAAAACTTATACTAGAGCCTCTGATGTATTTTAAGCGGGCAATCACCACGTATTTAGTTTGAAACGGCAGTTTGATTTCATTTAGAAAATTTCGATCAAAACATTTTTAATGAAGGTCGTAACTTCTCGGAAAAAAACAATAACTGCGAAATTAAGTAAAATATTGCAACCGGAGTTTCTAAGTTGCATTATTACGGCAAAACATCATAATAGAAAATATAATAGGGATAGCCGCAACTAAGGCAAAATTTTACAGTGGATTGCTAGCAGAAAAGTAGGTTAGGTTCAGTTAGAACCATGACTCTTACAGAACCGAACAGCTACCAGAAATGTAAGCGCTAGTATTTTATCACGAAAAACTTTATCACGAACGACTTTATCACGAAAAATCTTAATGAGCGAAACAAGATGAGTCTAAATAAAATACTTTAATGAGCAGAGGTTTTTCCGCTCTTATATAAAAAATAATAACCTCGAAGACGAAAGCGGGAGCAAAGCTCTTGCTTTCGTCTTCTAACCTATCCGCGTTCCGAGTCGGTTTTGTCACTAAGTCCCTGTTCCCACTTCTCTGTATTTCTAGTCGCTCACTTAGTAATGTAGTCGCACGGATAGAATTTTAATATCTGGAATTAAAGTTTATTGGTAATATAGGTAGTCTTTTCGTGGTAAAGTTTTCGTGATTGAGATTTTTCGTGATAAAGTCTATTCGTGATATAGTATTTTCGTGGGTAAAGATTTCGTGATTGAGGTTTTTCGTGATAAAGTCTATTCGTGATATAGTCTATTCGTGATTAAGTTTTCGTAATAAAGTCATGTGATAAAACTTTCGTGATTAAGTTTTCGTGATATGGTCTTTTCGTGATAAAGTTTATTCGTGATAAAGTCGTTCGTGAAAAGTTTTCGTGAAAAAGTTTTTCGTGATTTAGTACTGACGCGGAAATGTAGGTTAGGTTAGGTTAGAACTGCGATGCTCCTAGAACCGAAAAGAAGTTTATGTTTCATTTAACTTTCGGATTATTTTGTTAACTGAAAAAGTGTATTTTGGATAATCAAATTAATTTATTCTCTGCCACCGTTAAATGGGGACGGTGGATAGAGATGGAAAGTTCTACGTCTTTTAGCATTGGATAAGTTTGCTTTCAAAACTATACAGATAGCCCGGACTAACGTGAGTAAACTACTGGACGGATATAGGCAAAATTTCCGATAATGTAGCTTTCTTGAATACATTATGAAAATATACAATGTAAGCAGAAACGTCTGTTGATGTTTCTTAAGATACATGTGTCAAAACGGAGTTTTCAATTTAAATGTTGCAATTTTAACTAATGAACTCATGTCACTGTTACCTTATACGCTTAATCCCTTAACGGATTTAAATGAAATTTTTCGTACAGATAATTTGAGACCCTTGGAAGGATATAGGATAGTTTTTATATCTGAAATCATCCCTTAAGATGGTAGTAACTTTGTTTGGGTCAGCGATAATTAAGGTTCCGCCTATAATAATTAAATAGCAATAATTTTTCTAAGCCAGTTACAAGTTCTACGCGGACGAAGTCGCGGGCAACAGCTAGTTATTATATATAATTTTGTTGCGCTACTTCGTTTCTTAGTTAGACTTTTATTATTAAATAAATACACCCTTAAACTCTTTTTAATTGTGTGCTGTATACATTGCAGGCCAAACTCAACAGAAGGAGCCAAGACGGAGACCTAAAGCTTACCAATGTGGCCAATGTAGTTTCACAACTGCTAGAAAGGCCTCTTTAGTAAGTCATGAAAGGAAACACATTGACAAGGAACGCTTTATCTGTGATCACTGTGATTACACAGCCATTGACAAAGCATTGTTACGAAATCATATGAGTAAACATATTCGCAACCGGTCTTATAAGTGTGGCCAATGTAGTTACACAAGTTTCCGAAAAGGCAAATTACTAGTCCATGAAAAAAAACACACTGGTGAGAAACTTTACAAATGTGGCCAATGTAGTTATGTGAGTGCTCAAAAAGGTCATTTAAGAATCCATGAGCGGATACATATTGCAGAAAAGCCATTCACATGTGGGCAATGTAGTTATGCGACTGCCAAAAAATCGTATTTACAAATCCATGAAAGGAAACATACCAGAGAAAAGCCATACAAATGTGGCCAATGTAGTTATGCTAGTGCCCATAAAGGTTATTTAAAAATCCATGAACGGAAACATACTGGTTATAAGCCATATACATGTGACATATGTAGTTATGTGAGTGCCGAAAAAGGTAAATTAAAAATCCATGAAAGGTTACATACTGGAGAAAAGCCATTCAAATGTGCCCAATGTAGCTATGCTAGTGCCCAAAAAGATACATTAAAAATTCATGTAATGATACATACTGGTGAAAAACCATACAAATGTGGCCGATGTAGTCATGCAAGTGCCAGAAAAGGCGATTTACAAATCCATGAAAGGAAACATACTGGAGAAAAGCCATTCAAATGTGACCAGTGTAGTTATGCGAGTGCCAAAAAAGATAATTTGAAAATGCATGAAATGATACATACTGGTGAAAAGCGATACAAATGTGGCCAATGTAGTTATGCGACGGCCAGAAAAGGCCATTTACAAATCCATGAAAGGAAACATACTGGAGAAAAGCCATTCAAATGTGGCATATGTAGTTATGCAACTGCCACGAAATATAATTTGAAAATCCATGAAACGATACATACTAGAGATAAGCCATACAAATCGGGGAAATGTAGTTACGCTAGTATCCGAAAAGGTCGAGACGAGAGCCTGCACCAGGTTTGTGCGCATTTCTTACTAACTCGCTATTTAATTAGCACAGTATAAATAATAGGACTTACAAAACTGATGAATTCGTGACAGCTAGAAAATTCATATCATGCATGGCATCCCGCTCCGACGCTCGCTGCATGGCACGTGCTCTTTCGATCCTAGGTCAATCGGGCGTATCGACATTTGTGCGGGAGCCGAGGTTAGATGAGTAAGTTAGAGGGCGGCTATTGGCGCAAGGGGAGCTGGTGAACTAGGTACAGGATCCTGCTGTTAGTGGCCTGACAACTGCTTGACTGGTTTTATTAATTATACACTGGTAATTACGAGTAGGTATTTATTACTACAACTTAAATTTTCTAATACTCTGCAGCTTCACTCGTGAGGTCTTTAAAGTCCGAGGGCAGGCCGTCGTACTTGGTGAGAGGGCACTCGAACATGATGTGATGCACCGTTTGCTTCGGACATCCACAGTCACATTCTTCAGCGTCGCTCCAGTCCAATTGTTTGCGCAGTTAAGCACAGTGCCCTATTTCAGTCCTTATTCGATTCAGGGAGCACTAGACACGTCGAGCTTCTTTGAAACCTTGTGGGTGGTTGCCGGGGCTGAGTTTGAATCGGGTCGGTGACTCTGATTTGGCCAGCCACTCGATTAGATGTTCCACTCGGTAGGCGATTTGTGTCAGAGTAGGGTAGGGCTGGGGGATTCTGTGACTTTAGTCTGGGAGACTTGAATATGTTTAGGTCTGCGTTTATTGGCAGTTTGGGCCTGGCGTGGATCTTATGAATCTTATCGACCTCTCTAAGGAGGTGTTGGAAGCATGCAAAATATTCAATCCATTGTATACCTTCTTAATATCTAGCACAAACAACTTCAACCTTACAATTAACATTGTTTGAGTAGGCCGAATTGCATCAGGGTAGTCCATTCGGAAAAGTCTGTATTGCACAAGTTACAAGATTCAAGTTCGCCATCTCACACAACGTATACTAGCTTTATTTGATGGGCTACTGTCTGGGGTTGCATTGAGCTTTATCGTTTCAGCTGCTTTCGGATAAGACGAGTGTGCACTTTGTCGCTAGGGGCTTTTGATAGCTTCACAGGCATTCTGCGTTCAGCGATTTGTCGCCAGTCTGGCGGAATTCCTCCCATAGGGTATTATCATTCCAGTAGCGGATGTACTGTTTGTGGTATGAATTTTTGGCTGTCGCTATCTACTAACTTTTGGAATATTTCGTAGTTTTCTAGTTATATCAGAGGTAAACTTGTTAAATAATACAATTCATTTGTCTGCAGAATCACGAGACGAGGCTTCGACTAAACAAGACACGAAGACCATAATTATTCTCTAGCTGCCCACCAAACAAGAAACATTTACAATTAAATTCGGATCAACTAATAATAGGAAATTAATAAAGTTTTGGCAACATGCTTATGATTATTCTGGAGTCGCGAGCATCCGTGAAAAATAGCGGAAAGTAAGTTTTGTTTTAAAATGGAATGAAACAAAACAAATGCAACTCTGATCCCATTTAGAGTAGTATTTATTTATTCAATTTAGCCCGCGAGCTAGCAACAGATTTTCGTGACTCGCGGACTAATTGAAGAGGAACATAGATCTGCCTGTTAATGGGCATTGGGACGCTACAGGTTATAAGGACAGATGCAGTACCCCTAGCACACTAGGTTTTATGTCCGACGTAAAGCATTCGTCCCTCTTGCACTCGCATATTTGCCAGAATGGGACGAATGCTTTATGTCCGACATAAAACTTAGCGTACTAGCCCAGCAGCCGCAGCTATAAAAATGTTATTTTGGATATAAGATACAATCATGCATGTTTTTTTTTTCTGTATAATAAATACATAGTGTGAAATTGTTGGATGTTTATTGACGGTGCAGTCGAGGACAAGGCGATGTTTATATGTTTCGCCTTATTGCTTACTAGCGACCCGCCCGGCTTCGCACGGGTACTATATTATACATATAAACCTTCCTCTTGAATCACTCTATCTACTAAAAAAACCGCATCAAAATCCGTTGCGTAGTTTTAAAGATCTGTACATAGGGACAGACAGCGGGAAGCGACTTTGTTTTATACTATATAGTGATTACAATAGAATAAGGTGCAAACGTGTAAACATATCTTTGAGGTTGACTGTATCTTACCAAAGAATTTTAATACTATGAATGAAAGCGTGACATTCTATTCCAAGACGTCCGCCAGGTTTAATTGCTACGGTTTCGTACCTCAAAATAATGGATACCTTATACTTGTAGGATCACTTCTTCTCCCTTCCATGATTGTATTGGGATTCTCCTCTTTAAATCTTAAATAGTGGCTGCCATAGCCCACCACGGCTATCATGAGACGGCCGCGACATAGTCTCGATTTTTCTCGCACTATACCTCTTGTTCTAAGTGTTCTAATAAGGGAGAGACGGCTAGTGCGAGAAAAATCGAGAGTATATCGCGGACGTCTCATGATAGCCGTGCTGGTTTCATTATTATTATTACAGTTGTATCTTTGACGATCATGGCATTCGTTCTTACGGATAGACACTCTTACAGTTTAATATTATTGTGCATGACGTCCGCCTCAGACGGCGTCGACCGGGCGAACGTGCGATAGCGTCTAGAGCAGCGGCGCTCGCCGCCCTACAGCCACCTAACAAATGCGGGTCTCGGCCGAGACACGTTCCGGCGACGGGCTGGCCCCGCCCCTGCGTGCTGTGGCGGCCCGCAACTGTCGAGGTGCGACCCGGAATACGAATCCAGTCGGCCCAACGATGACAGCCCACGAATAGCTCCGCGAACACGACGCCCGAGTTGTAAGTTCGGGGCCCTAGTTGTGTCCGGGTATTAAATAAAAGATGCGATGAAACCCCTTCCTCCTCGTCGTGCCACCAACTTGTTCCACCAGTGGCACGTGCAGGAATTGTCATTCCTCGTCGTACCACTGAATGCAGATACATGCAGTGAGGTAGCTCTACTTTATTTCCCTACCACTGAATGATATGATTGTTGCTCTACTAGTATTAAATATGCGGATGTCAAAACTAAAGAACAGTTTTGACGGAGCCCCGCAGAGCGGGGCTCCTATTTCTGGTCTGTTTGCCCTTCGGGCATCTGAAGATACCTAACTAACTTAACCTATCTACCAGTAGTACCCACCAGGTAGTTCAACTGGTAGGTAGGTTAGGTTCGTTAGGTATCTTCAGATGCCCGAAGGGCCAACAGACCAGAAATAGGAGCCCCGCTCCGCGGGACACCGTCAAAACTGTTTAAAGTAATGATATAAATACATCTGGCCAGGTACTTATTTAAACCAAAAAGTACTACTGTATACTATATACTAATGTACTATATCTAAAGGGAAATTAAGTAGAGCTACCTCACTGCATGTATCTGCATTCAGTGGTACGACGAGGAATGACAATTCCTTCTCGTGCCACTGGTGGAACAAGTTGGTGGCACGACGAGGAGGAAGGGGATGAAACGATACAAAATATTTATTTTAATTATAAACTTAATACTGCCCTATCACTGCCCTAAATGACTTCCTATGTCCTACTACTTGTTGCTGACTGCTGCTTTCCTTGGAGCTGTTCCTTCCCCAAGGCTCCGACTGACACAAATTGCACGGTTTTTTTTTTGAACCTGACTGTTGCTATAATAGGACGTACCCAATATAGCGGTCGAATTGCGTGGTTGGAGGGTAGCCTGGGGAAAATCCAGGGGGAGCCTCCGGCACGACCACGCGGGAAAGTTTGTACACTGGAATACTCTACGAGTTTGCGCTCCAGTGAGATTGGTTGAACGGTATCAACCGAATCTGGGGTGTGAGTGGTGTCGAACTACTGGGAGTTTTATCGCTGGTTCGCTAAAACCTAGCCTAGCTGAGAAGAGTCCAGCAAGAAACTCAGCTAGGCCCGACTTGGGTCGGACTGATAATTGCAGCCTTGATGGTCGTCTCACGGTCCCCGCAAGGGGGCCGGAGGAGCCTGATGCGGCATCGCCGCTTTTGGCGGGATCGGGCGCCGTCCGCTACAACGGACGGGTAGCTGTGATGGGCGTGACGCCCGTCTGGTCTGGTGGGGTCATCTGCGGCGGCCGTCGGCGAGGTCGAGCCCTGCCGGGTGGGACTCCAGAGGGAGAGGCCCGGCGAGCGACCTGCGAGCCGACGGCATTGCAGGAACATCCTTGGTCTGGTCCGGTGGTGCGTGCGTCCTTAGGGAGCTAGCCCTCCTGGTACAGGTCGGCCAGCCCCCTAAGAATGATGGGAGCGGGGTTCGCTCCTGCCTGCAGAGCGCTGAGCACGTCTTGCAGGATTGCCACGCACTGCGCTATCGCGGCAGTGTCGTGCGGTGGTCGGGTTGGCGCTGCTTCAGGGGGAGCGAGCGCTGGGGCGGCGTTTGTGTGGGCGGCGGCGGTGGTCTTGGGGGCGGCGGCAGCGGCGGTAGTCTGGGTGCTGGTATTGGCGGCGGTGGCGGCGGGCTGGCCCTTGCCTCGTTTGCCCCTTCCTCGGCGGCGGCGGCGCGGTGGCGCCGCGTCGTTCGCCCTCGCCATGAGAGAGTTGGGGGCATTCTCGGCGGCCTCCACCGAGTGTTGCTGAAGCACAACTTGCCCGCGGCGGTTGGCTGGTTGGCCGCCAACTACCCGCTTAAAGAAATAATGAACTTCACAACATTATTCACGATTACTCGATTAATTCAATTCCAGTACAAATCATTGAAATAATAAATCGCGCGCCGTTATATGGATCTATGGTCTGAAATAAAACATTTGGAAGATCAGATCAGCCATTTGGGAGCTACGATGCTACAGACAGACACCAGATACAAAAATTAACCTTATGACAACAGTTTATGTTTCGGGGCTATATTAAGGAGACTCCAAAAGAGTCAAATTGGCGGACGGCCAAGCAAAGTATGGACTGACCTTGGTTTGGCCGGCCACCGTGCTTCCAACTCGTATCCACACGGGTCAAAATCATCATGTAGCCTCTCCTATACTATATTGTTTTTCAATAGCTCGTGTAGCGTCTCCTTATATTTCGGGGCTACATTAAGGAGACACCAAATGACCACTAACATTAGCATAAGCATAGCATTAGAATAAGTTCGTGTGGACGGCCAACGAGGTCACACAAAATCCTGGAAGTGCGCACACGGAGTCGCGTCGCTACGTGTGCGCACTTCCATACTAACCCCTAGACCAGATGTGAGAGACAAAATAGTCGCGGAGATAAAAGTTGCTCGTGCGCGCATACCCTAATAGGATATATGGTCTGTGGGTGTAGAATACCTATCAATTACAGAAAAATTATATAAGTCTGTGTTGAGTCTGTGAATCTGTGATACTGATGTACTTACTCTATGGTGTGGTGTAGTATTTATTGTCTTGTCAAGTCAGAATGAATTAAATTACCAAACATAGAGGAAATTAAGACATTAACTAGTTGATGATGCAGTCGCCAGCGCCGAAGGCGGCAAGCTTAGATGCAGTGTGTGTGAAGTCAGAGCACTCCTTGGGTTTGGACGGTGTCTGCATTAAAAGCGAGCCCTCGTGGGATGATGCGTATGCAGAAGACGAGCCCCTGTGCTCGTATGTGTGTGCAGAATACGAGCCCTCGTGTTCGGACGTTTGTGTAAAAGACGAGCCCTCGTGCACGGATGCATGTCTAAAAGACGAGGCCGCGTGTTTGGATACACGTCCGGAGGTCGCGGAGGCAGTGAACACCGACCATGTCGTGAAGGACGAGCTCGCGCTCGGCCTCGAGCTAGTGCAGCCGCGTCGCGAGCTCTGCGCAGCGCCAGGTCAGTTTGATGCATGAGATGTGCAAAAATTTACCATTATGTTGATCACTTTAGGCCTAATTTGTTTGAAGATGTTGCAGAAATATTTGAAGATTATGCAGAGTGGTTGGTACTTTTGTTTGGTAAAATCCCTGTTAAGCTTGGTAATGTCTCATAATGTTATCATGATGCATGCTGTAAGGATTCATTGTTACTAGCATTCTAAAGATCAATGGGGATTGTTCAAGGCTACGTGCTGGGCTGGTGGCGGCTCACTGTGATTTCATTGCGCCCCTTCAAGGTCATACCAGCTAGCCGTCTCAGATGGTCCATTATATAGCTTTTTAAAGCTTATACCCAGTCTTTTTAAACTACTTAAGTCACAAAGCCCTCCGGCGCTGCTGGTCCACCAATCCAGCCCCCGACGGAGCCTAAATGAGGCTTGGTCTGATGAATGGTTTGCCGCTGACACCCCTCCTGATCTTTTCGAACTGGACCCGGGCAGCCACCCACCTGAATTCAACGAATCGCGCCGTGTCTGGCGCATGCCGAATCGCCTGAGAACGGGCACAGGCCATTGTGCCCATCTCCAGAAAAAATGGGGCTGGAGTGAGCAGGAATGCTGCGGTTGCGGATGCCCAAAGCAAACTGTACGACATATCATCTTTGAGTGTCCACTAACCAAATACGATGGTCCAGCAGAAGATTTTAAAAAATTACGAGTGCGGCTGCCAACTACCTGGCAGAATATAATTTTAGATTATAAAACAGTGTATTTCAATTGTAATTGCCATACGATAAATAAAATAAATAACAGTCTTTTTACTCGAGCAGCCTGTGGGTTAAATATACAAAGCAAGCCAATTGCGCCTTGCGTGTCCAATACAATAATGGGTTTAGAATGCTGCTGGGGCTGTCGAGGAGGTGTAGTGCCTGGGGCATGTTTGCCGGAGCCCGTGTAGATGGGTTCCAGGCGATCATGCGCAAAAAGGTAGCCTCACTATTAGGCAGGGTGAGAGCAAGCGCCAACAGTATTCTACAAGCATTATCGTCAAGATTTGACTGTCCAATTTTATCCTTCTGGGTTGGGCAGATTAAGGGTGTTGCCCAATTAATCATTTAAAAACTGAATGTTTTTTTGCCTACTGTCACTAACCTAATTTAGATTTAAGTCTGATGTAAATATTTTTTATTTTATTTTATTATTATTATTAGTGGGTGCCACATGCTGCTACGGAGCGCACACGTTCGCGCTTTGCATCGTCATTCGCCAAGTAAATGTGCCTAAACCAAAAAGAGTTATAAATTACTGTATCGCAAAGGGTTCGAAGTCGGGTAGGAAGTCTTAGATGAAGAGCCATAATTGCAAAAAATTGCATAGGGAGGTACTAGCGCACCTATAATTTAATAGGTTTATAGATGCTTAAATGTCTGTTTTATTTACCTTAACTAGGCTTTGTCCTTGGTTGTATGCAGAAAGAAAAAATCTCAAAAGTGTTGATATTTATATTGCACAAACACCACAGGGAAAAGTTATTTAAAAAAGTTTAGGATCATGTAAATATACAATTCACAAGCAACAGCGAGTATCTGCGCGGAGGTCAAATCACGACTGGCCGGCGTGCATGCAGCGCGGTGCACATAGCAACGACGCGAAACTCGTTCGGCGGCCGCGTATCCATAGCACGGCCGGCGCGCGTGACGTCACACGGTACGGCAAAGTATCGTGTGTTAAAGTCTATGTTGTGTGTGTATTTGTGTTATGTATATACATGTGAGTGATTGATTAAATACATTTCAAATGATATTATGCAAGGCACCCACAGGGTGAGCTGGCAACAACCTTGCATGAGATGGCCAAATTTAGGCACGTTTGTCTTACCTAAACTTATTCTGTGCTAGGGGTCAAAGCACCTTGGATTGCCAGGTCACCACCAGAGGTCCGCAACATAAAAGGTTTGCTAGGCTTGGTGATGAATGTTGGCAGAAATAGTAAGAAGGCCAACAAACTTATAGTTGAAATAAGTGCACTTATGTTGTCTAGCCTATAACCTATATAAACTATAGGGTAGGTAGTGCACTCATGTTTCTTTTTACTATTGTTATCTGTGATCGGCTCCTGAGCCATAATCATATTTTGTAACTTTTCAATGTTTCAAAGGGTATTCCATCGAACACACTCCCTCTTAACTTTAGGCGAGTTTACTCTTTAGTATCTCTGGTCTAACTGCAGTGTATCTGCCATCTTTTAAGCCTTGCCATGTTATCATTGGCATTAACCAGTTCCCTGGCGAGATTAGTTCGTAGAATTTGTAGAGTATTAATTTGAAAGACCACATACAGAACATAAGCTAAAAATTATTTACATATACAATATTATGCCTTGTATGAAAAAGATGCAAAAACCGCCGTATCTGATTATGCCCACACCCACTCTATATTCCTAACATGCCTGTTGGTAGTCGGTTTTTTTTTCTCTGGAGTGTGGGTAGGGTTGTTGGGGCCGGCCGGCGATAACTTTCCAACGGCAATTAATTCACCTATTAGTCCTTCAATGGAAGACCAAGAGCCCTCCGTTATCCCTGATGATGCAGATACTGATTATACACTAGTAACATCTAAAGGCCAGAAAAGGCTTGCCTCCAAATCTCCCCCCCCCCAAAGAACTCAACAAGAATAAACTTTCGGCGTACCTATAGCACTGTAGGCAGTCCTATACCCCCGAAAGGTTCTGGACCCTTCATAGTCAATATCCAACTTAATAAAACTTCCCCGGGTGAAGGTACAACCCTGAACCCAGTTAAGTTTGGTCAGTATTTATGCTCGCACAACATAAACGGGCTAAAACAGGGGGCGCTACCAAAATAGGCAGGAATCGTATCAGCCTCGACTTTGTGAGTGCCACTGCGACCAACAAATATTTAGTTTTATAATCTGGAAAAGTACGAAATATACAGCATTCGTCCCATCTTTTAATGTCCAGAGGATGTCTATTATCCGCTGGGTGCCAAAAGATAGGTCTTAAAATGTATCTTTCGTCGGTCTTTAAATATTCCAACGACGAGATCGCACCAGGCGTCATAACCCCACAAGGTTTCGGTAAAGTAAAGAAAGCCAGACGATTAAGCGTTACAAAGAAAATAAATTATATACAGGAATGGATCCCTACTGAGACGGCTGCCCTGACCATCGACGGGCAAAAGCTCCCTTAAGGCATCTTTCTGTTTCATAACTCCTTCGTGACTACCCAACTAGCAAAATATAGTCATATAGAAGTTGAGTCAACGTTTTACATGCAACTTCTAGTCTAATTTGGTTGGTCATATAAACGTAAGGTAAACGGTTATAAAAGGCGAAAGTGGCGCAAATTATAAAACTTATTGGTCGGATAATGGTTAAATAAAAGTTTGCATAACGGCTCAAACAGTTTATTAAAGGTATTGTAACGGTTTAGGAATGGCCAAAACGTTGTATAAGGGGTACAAGGAAAACCTTTACTCGACCAGAATATTACGGGTAAGGGTCTTATAAGAAGTATAATTTACCCGTAATACAATGTTTTCAATGCTGCAGATTCGGCCATGTTAAGGCGAACTGCAGATCGCAACCTCGCTGCTTGAAATGCGGTCAACCGCACCTACCTAACTAATGTTTCCCTACAAACTTAGTATAACGTGGCCAGCTATCGAAGGGTGGCCAGCAGAAATTAACCTTGTACTAAAAATAAATTATATCTAGAATAGAGTTATTGAATAGTGGCCTGCACGGCTAGCACGCGAGCTCTCTCGATTTTTCTCGCACTATCCGTCTCTCTCTTATTAGAACAGTTAGAAGAAGAGGTATAGAGCGATAAAAATCGAGAGTATGTCGCAGCCGTCGTGTGCTAGACGTGCTATGATTAGCGATTTACCCTATATTTATGTGTTTGTTTGTGTACTGGACTTAATTGATCACATCAACATTGCAGGGCAAATGAAACAGAAGGAGCTAAGAGAGAGACCAGAAACATACAAATGTGGCCACTGTAGTTACACAACTACAAGGAAGCCCTCTTTAGTAAGTCATGAAAGAAAACACATTGACAAGAAACTATTTAGCTGTGATCACTGTGATTACACAGCCAGTGGGAAAGCATTGTTACAAAATCATTTAAGTAAACATACTCGCAACGGTTCTTACAAATGTGATCATTGTGGTTATCTTAGTGCAACAAACAGTAATTTAATAATCCATATTAGGAAACATACTGGAGAAAAACCATACAAATGTGGCCAATGCAGTTATAGTAGTGTCAAAAAAAGTACTTTAAAAAGACATGTACGGATACATACTGGTGAAAAACCATTCAAATGTGACCACTGTGGTTATGCTACTGCCCAAAAAGGTCATTTAATAATCCATGAACGGAAACACACTGGAGAAAAACCATACAGATGTGGCCAATGTAGTTATACTTGTGCCCAAAAAGGCGATATAAAAACCCATGAACGGATACATACTGGAGAAAAACCATACAAATGTGGCCAATGTAGTTATGCTACTGCCCAAAAATCATATTTAAAAACCCATGAATTGATACATGTTGGAGAAAAACCATTGAAATGTGGCCAATGTAGTTATGTCGGTTCCCATAAACGTGATTTAAAAATCCATGAACTGGTACATACAAAAGAACAACTATTCCAATGTGGCCAATGTAGTTATGCTGGTGTTAAAAAAAGTGATTTAAAAATCCATGAACGGATACATACTGGAGAAAAACCATTCAAATGTGGCCAATGTAGTTATCGTTGTGTAAAAAAAAGTGCTTTAACAAGACACGTACGGACACATACTGGAGAAAAACCATACAAATGTGGCCAATGTAGTTATGCTAGTGCCCAATCAAGCTATTTAAAAATTCATGAACGGATACATACTGAAGAAAAAAACCATTCGAATGTGACTAATGTAGTTACACTAGAACCCAAAAAGGTGATTTAGAAACCCTCAAAAGCCTACATGAAATGCATTACAAATGTGGCCAGTGCAGTTATTCTTGTAACCAAAATAAATAACTTTCGTGACATTCCATAAAAGGGAACAAATGGGTGATACCATTTCTGACATTTGTGCCGCTGCAGAAACAGACCGTCCACCCGCCGACCGCGCGGACAGTGGAGCCCGTCACCACGTGGACCATGACCACACTTGCGAGAGACGAGAGCCTGCACCGGGGCCCTGCGGCGCTTCTCCAGGTTTTTCCGTTTACTAGCTGCCCGCGCGACTTTGCCCGCTTATAAAATATAGCCTACGTCCATCCGGAACAGCCAGTGTATACACACATATAGGTGGTTCCGGAGATTACCGCCTACACAAACTCAAGCTTACAAAGATACAATCTCACAGAATTTTCTTTTTTATAATATTAGTGGGTATGGACTAAATGGCTATTTAATAAGCACAGAATAATTACGGGTGTAGACTCGAAATTTGTTATTACCCCAAAAGAAAGAAGGCAAACAAATACGCCTGGTGACGAAAATCCCATTCAAATATCTAAAAGAATTACCAAGCAATTACTACAGTACATTCTGTTTTTTAAGTCAATACCTATTCTTTGGCAAATTTCATTCGTTCCCGCACCGAAAACCCCTGGGTTTGTTTATAATAGTTCGAAGTATATGAAGTAAGTAATTGAATTTCTTATAGTGGGTAGGTACACACAGCAAACGAACGGCCAACGAACGCGAAGCATTTATGTGACAGCTATTTGTTAGAGTGAGATATATAGCCGTTCGTTGGCTTGCTTTGTATGCACCTTTACAGAATTGCCCCGCCTTCTTTTCTTTCATTATCAATTCGTGACCCAACATCGTGGCGTTCAGCCCAAAAAACTACATTGGAGTTTAACTTTTATTTTGCGTGTTTGAGAAAAACACTATATCTACCTGCCTACCTTGTTCCGCTCGTCTTTCTATATCCAGTTGGCCGGCAATCCCTATTTTCCTGCACGGCTATCATGAGACAGCGCGCGAGCTCTCTCGATTTTTCTCGCACTATCCGTCTCTCACTTATTAGAAACACTTAGTACAAGAGGTATAGTGCGAGAAAAATCGAGATGTCTCATGATAGACGCGCTGGCCTCTGCTTTGATGTACTGTGATTCTTTCGCAGAATCAGGAGGCGAGGCTTCGACGCCTTCGACTGAACATGAGACGCATGAGGGCTTACCGCGAGTGAATTCGCCGCTAGAGGCGCTAGTGTCGCGTCGGGGATTTCAAAATGTCAAATGGCATAGATTGTGGGTGGATTGCGGGCTTTTTCATAATTCCTACTAATCTTGTGAATATATTGCATAACTGAGATTAATTATGGAATATATGTGTTGCGGGTCAATGAATGTCTGCGCTTTAAAAGCGAATCGAAGAAAAACTCATGCAAAAAATAAATCGGAGGTAATAATAATAAGTATTATTATTTTAGATTATTGATTTACTCTTTTCAGCATGATTTAAATGTAAATTGTGTTTTACGCCTAAATGATGTCAAATTGACACAACTTGTTTATGATTGCATCTTACAGAATACGTCAAAATAAGCAGGAATATATTGAAACAAGCAGGCCTTGTCCTGCAATTTTGTATGAAATTCCCTTACGGATCTCTTGTCTCGCCATCTTATAAATGAATGAATGAATGTAATAATTTAATTTCACGCCTTCACCGACCCATATACGAGGTGTTAGTTACTTTTTAATTTGAATTATTAGTTTAGGTTACACAACAACACAACAGAGACTGACATACATAGACCTTGTGAAATAAATAAAATAAAATAGCCTTTTATCCTCGACCTTTACAAAGTTGAATATAAACTTAAAATTATATACTGACATCGGTGGTGTGGTCGATTTGCGTCTCGGAATAGGCCTCCCCTAAAATCTTCCATTCGTTCACACACACACACACACACACACACACACACACACACGAACTAGTCACAGGAATTACACTTACTTAATATATAATAAATTAGATTTGACCTGCCCAATCCAATACTGAAAAATTGGACAGTCAAACCTACCAGCCAACATTTTCAGGATGCTGTTAGTGCTTTTTCTCACTCGTGCCATCATGGATGAAATTTTATTTCGCATAATCGCATGGAAGTCATTTGTTCGTGCTTCTGCGAACATCCCCCACAACACCACATCACACATACACATAAAGAACACAATGGCAATAATTCATGGCATGTTTTAGAAAAAAATATTTTGGTCATAAAATACAATCATGCTGTATGTTTTTCTGCCTAATAAATGTAATGTCTGAAATTGTGGGATTTTTATTGATGGTACCTACCTGTTTGCAAGAACTTACAATACCTACTATGAATAATAAGTTTCGTAGAAGTCGTGTTACGATGTATTCGGCTACTTTGGCTGCTACCAACTATACGATGCTGACTGTACACGCTTTTATTGCCGACTGTACTTTTCTGTATACCGCCATCAACTACTCATTGAGACGATTCTAACGAGCCCGAACTTACGTTATACTTAACGTTACTGAATTCACATGGCCTCCTTCTGTCTCAAAATTTCAGCTAAATTGTATAACGGAAAGTAACTGAAAAATGCACGCCACGCCAGTTTAAAGTCTATTGTTTTTGGACTTCATATGAAGTCTATAGCGGGCGGGATCCAAGAGTGATGAACTTGAGTTCACGTCAGTGGCGGTGAATGGGTTAATAACCGTTCTATACACCTATCAAGTTGTCACAACAGTCGAGGTAAGCGTTTGTAGGTTGTTGTGACAAATTGTTAGGTGTGGCCTTTAAAAGGTATCGGAACGGAACTCTACTAAACCTGTGGAGGAAACGCACATTTCAATGTCAAATTGACAGCCAAGCCAAGACATACATTAATAAATTACATTAGTCTTTGATAGAAATGATAGAATAAATAGTTATAATGACTAGACACAGAGATTGAATAATTTTACGTTACAAGATCGCTCGCGGTTGTATTCCATTTTCTTTAAGAGGTTAAAGTACACTTAATGGACGTGGCGCACTCGTGCCGCTGCTGCCTGCGGCGCGCTCCGGACAAGGATCTGACGACGCCGTACACACATCTCGGCGCAACGGAGATTTATTCGGACATGCTCAAAGAATGCTTCGATGTACAAGTAATTTTTACGTCATTATTGAACAGTCTAGTGCTTAAATATACGGTGCTTACAACTTACTCATAAATAGTATGCCCCATCGCTCTTATGTCAGCGGATTAGGGTTTCGGTACATATTTATAAGAGGATTAAATGGATACATATTCTTGCTTGATATTATTAACAAGTAAGTCTATTTTTCTCGAAAAACTGTTTCCAGATTGGCAATTGTGAGCCAAAATGGCTCATTCTATTCTAGTACTGTTTTTGGACTTCCTATGAAGACAGTGGCAGGTGGGTGGCAATGATGAGACTTGAATTCAAGTCAGTGGCAGCAAATGGGTTAAGGAAATGTGAAAACTCGAATCACATATATACTTATATCAATACAAAGGACTTTTTCCTTTGACAAAGGAAGTTTTCTTATCGCAGACATGTTGCTCTGCTAGTGTTTAATCCATATTATAAATGCAAAAGTCAACTCTGTCTACCTGTCTGTCACCTTTTCATGCTTAAACTGTTGAACCAATTTAGATGAAATTTGGTATGCAGCTTTAATCCCGGGGAAGGAC
The DNA here is from genome assembly GCA_947049275.1 of Epinotia bilunana. Lineage (NCBI taxonomy): Eukaryota > Metazoa > Arthropoda > Insecta > Lepidoptera > Tortricidae > Epinotia > Epinotia bilunana. Next base: position 5,369,435 of record OX346276.1, on the reverse strand, counting down.
AAAGTAAAATTTCTTATAGTGGAAGGCATCGCCTAAGGGGTAAAATGGGAGCCATGTTGGTATGGAGGCAAACAAGTTGCACACAGAAGAAGTCATGGGGAATATATTCTGTTCATTTATTAAACATGGTAAAATGATGTTTCATGTGTTTTCAGTTTTTTTACATCTCTTAAATAGTGATGTGCTACAACCGATAATTACCGAAAAGTTTTAAGGGGTATGTTTAGACGAGTCCTCATAAAGTTTACGCATTATTTTATTTATTCTGAATCTGTATATTCTTGTAAAGAACTTGTTGTATGGCTATCACAGGCCGCCCTGCAGTGGGATAGACGCAGTGAATTGGAACACTTAGAAACAGGCAGATAGTTAAAAACCACTATAGCCGAATGGAGGTCGCGGGTTTGAACCCTGTGTCATACCGCTGGGTTTAATAGAATACTTATATATGTACGAGTGGCTTTTCGGTGAAGGAAAACATAGTGAGAAAACGGTCTAAGCCCATTAAGGCCTATCCTCAGGCTTGGAAGGTCAGATGGTAGTCGCATCGTAAAACTAGTGCCTATGCGAAATCTTGGGATTAGGTGTCAAAACGGACTCGTTTGAGCACCGCCTGGAAAAACACTAGGAGGATGAAGATTTAGCCCTTTAATCGTAGAGAGAGAAAACCTAAGTCTGCCAGTGCCAGTCTGGCGAACGGTGTTAAAGTTGACAACTTTGACGCCGTCTGCCAAGTACTTCCGGCCATTTCAGGACTGGCAGACTTAGGTTTACTCTCTCTACGATTAAAGGGCTAAATGATGCCACATGTCTCGTAATGTTGTCACATGACGTAAATATGCCACCCCATACAAATTTTGACCAGAAGTGAAGAAGACCTGCTGCCATGCATTTTATCATGTTGTCATGTGACATAGGTGTATTGGGAGTGGGCCCACGGTCTATATGGAATCCCGCCCGTGTGCGGTAGGCCTAAAACACCCTATTATATATAACAAAAGCATCGAATCCTAGTAATATTATAAATGCGAAAGTTTAGATGTTTGGATGTTTGTTACTCAATCACGCTTAAACGGCTGAACCGATTTGAATGAAATTTGGATTAAAATATAGGATAGTTTTTATTCCAGGTCCACGCGGACGAAGTCGCGGGCGGAAGCTAGTAGATAATATATGGCATTTGTATCCCTTTATAAATTATTTTATTACCGATTATTGAGAATTAAACCAGAAACCGTACTAGGCCACACAAGTCGCCAAAATGTTTGAAACATTTTGACACTTCAATATTTTAGCTCAATTCATCATCTCAGCCGAAAGACGTCCACTGCTGGACTTAGGCCTCCCCCAAAGAGTGCTAACCAGTGACCGGTCCTACGCCACCCGCATCCAGCGGACTCCCGCGACCTTTACCAGGTCATCAGTCCACCTTGTGGGGGGCCTACCCACGCTGCGCCTTCCGGTACGTGGTCGCCACTCGAGAACCGTTCCGCCCCAACGGCCATCGGTTCTACGTGCAATGTGCGTGCAATATCTTAGGTACCCGGTCGCCTAATAAGGCCCAATATAAATGAATTAAAATAGTCGTTTAATCTATGTTTGAACATTACTATCGTCTACAACTAGTCGTTATATAGACTTTTTTAAATGAATTGCTATAAAACGACAGTGACTTGTTAAATAAAAACACATGTGCGAGATTCTTTATATCAGCCTGTATCATGATATTTACATTGATTTTATCGGTTCTTTATATAAATATTTTTTGTGGGGGTCCTGCCCACGCCGCGCCTTCCGGTACGGGGTTGCCACCCGAGAACCTTTCCGCCCCAACGGCCATCGGTTCTACGTGCTATGTGCCCCGCCCACTGCCACTTAGTTTAGCGATTCGGAGGGCTATATCGGTACCGCAATTAGTGTTTTTTTATTAGACCGAAATTAAATCATTTCTACACATGCAGCTGACACTGGACAGTGATGGCGAGTGCGGGATCTGCGAGGTGTGCGTGCGCCGGCTGCGCGACGCGAGCGACTTCAAGCTGCAAGTGCAGCGCAGCCAGGCGGAGCTGCAGGCGCGGGTGCAGAGAGCACTGCATATTAAAGGTTGTCTTGAGTTGTATAATTGAAATCAAAATGTGTACCATTTGGCGTCAAAACCCTCGGTCCGTGGGGTCCCAGTGCGCAAAAGTAATTTGCGGAATCGCGAAACATCTGGTTGACGTAACTGGTGACCGAAGAGCTGGCGGCTTTCTCGCGCAACGCATCAGCACGTCTAGCATGCGACGGCCGCGACATACTCTCGATTTTTATCGCACTATATCTCTTGTTCTAAGTGTTCTAATAAGAAAGAGACTGATTGTGCGAGAAAAATCGAGAGAGCTCGCGCGCCGTCGCATGCTAGCCGTGCAGATTGCAATTCAGCGAGGAAATGCCGCCGTCATCCTCGGTACAATGCCTCGAGGGCCTTTTTTAGATTTACCTTAGTTTTAATGTGATTTATTTAATATTAGTTATCATCTTGTATATACTTGGTATAATTAACTTCAAATTCTCTTCCCTTCTTATTTAATAGCTAAGCTCTTGTCGGTGTAGCTCAAAGTATAGGCCCTCCATCTACTCCGATCCCAGGCAACCTCTTTGACATCTCCGTACGACCCACCTAACCTTTTTTTTTTTTTTTTTTTTACGTGGGGAAATGCCTTTACGCATCCCGCCCGGCGGGGGAAGCCTGGGCGGGTATGACGGGCTCCCGCGAACCGCCCGGACTACCGTCTAAAACCCCACGGTGTTCCAGCTCATCACCATATTGCCGGGTTACGGGCACGCCGAAGCACTCTTCCGCGACCCGGCGGTGATTGCCCTGATGGAGGGCCCAAGCTCTGTGCCAGGAGGGTGAGGTGTTCAACCCATCCTGCAACGTCTAATGAGTGGCGCGCTGAACACGCGCGACGCCATCACGGGCCAGTTTGTTGTACGGCCGGCAGACTTCCCCAAGTCTGCCGGCCCTGGCCACTGTTAGGGGGGCAAGTGGCGATCGTAGGCTCGCCGCCTCCGCCCAATTCGCCGTTGGCGGCCGGGATCACTGGAGGTTGTCTCCCTCTGTCTCTCGGCTGCCTCCTTCGTGCGACCCACCTAACCTAACCCAACATCAACTCTCTTTTTGAGCTGATCTATGTAGTTTATTCTAGGTCTTCCTCTTCCTCGCTTCCCCTCTATCTTTCCTTCAATTATATTGAGTATGAACTTGTCATGTCGTATGAGGCGCCCTATCACCTTCCCTCTTCTACCTTCAAATAGGGGTGTAGACACTAAATGAAACAATCAATAATGTCATATTTTCTCGAAAATAGATTGAAAATGTAGTCAAATGGAGACAAAATCAACGCAAAGGGTTAAATAATCACGAAGTTATAAGCAAGAACGATGTGATATATTATTATATTATATTGTCCTTGTTATAAGTGTCCAAAGTTTTAAGAAGGGGTATGCAAAACGCAACTTCATATGAAACGATGACGCTGGAAGAATGTGACGTCAATAGAAGACGTCGTTCGGCGCCGCCGTCGACGCGGCCCCCCGGTAGAGTGGCGTAATGTGACGTCACACACTGTTTGCGTTTTCTCTCTGTAACAAGCAATATTAAAACGGTTTTAGCTTCGTAATTATTTGAGACATCTTCTTTCTTTTTTTAAAATAATTTTCGAGTCTACACCCGTATTACAGTATGAAATTACCCTAGTCAAAATTATAAGAATTTACGGCAGTGTCTCAAACTAAAATAACAATATTCAATTTTCTATAGAAAAATTCCGTGAGTGTCGTAAAATAAACGTAGTAAAATATTATGAAACTGGTCAATCACGTATTTTATATTGAAAATCTGAACCAAATAAGATGAAATCTGGTTTGGAGGACGTTTGTATCCCCGGGAAGAACATAGGACGGTTATTATCCTGGAATTCATCTCCAAAAGGGGTGAAATGGTGAAATAAAGTTTTTATACTCGTCGACTTTAATGTTTGAGTTAAGACTTCGTACACCAAACTAAAATCACATACTTTTTACCATGTGGCTCCGAAAGCATGACAAGAAAAGAAAAGACATCAACGACAAAAAAAGCCGTTCGCTGCGCTTCGTTTCAGCAGGGCTTAGATTTTTAATAGATACCAAGTTTGTTTAATTATTTCAGTTGACTCATAGAAAAAGTATTGTGTACAATAGTTATATAATTCGCTTTTTAAGTCTCGTACCTTAATTAGGCCACTCAGCAAGCTTCGTGGGCTAAACGTGGTACAAAAACAAAGAAAAAGTATACATTATGTAACGATTGCATAAAATACTATTGTATGAATGTACAATACAACAGAGATCCGCGCGGATGAAGTCGGAGGCGGATGCTTGTAATATGTATACTTGAAATGCTCTGAGTTAGCCGAATTGCTTTAAAGTACGATCTGTTAAGAGTCCGCAGTAAGCTTGATTCTCCATACAAACGTAGGTACGCTCTTATTTAAAAACTACGTATTGGATTGTAACGAAACTTTGCATGTACAATGACATGAGGTATATCTATGTCTGTAATTAGTTTATACAGCTTCAGATACCATGGTAAAAAAAAATACACCGAATTTGAGTTTTTCATACAAAACTTGTTTTTGCTGTATTTCGTTTGTTTTATAAACTGGAACCATATAAACTAATTACAGACATATATATACCTCATGTCATTGTATATGCAAAGTTTCGTCACAATCCAACACGTATTTTTAAAATGAGAGCGTAACTACGTTTGTATGGGAAGGTGAAATTCGGCCGACCTTACTGCGGACTCTTAACTGCACTCGGAGTAGGCCAAGATACAGGCTCAGCCTAGTTTGGTCACTGACGGACAGCGTGGATTTAATGTAATATTTGTTTTTGTGAAATAAACTATTTTGTATTTTTTTTTGTAAGTAGTCACTCAATTTAAAGCCACCTACTGTTCAAGGTAAAAGATTGCATTTGCAATACCAGTTTTATAAAAAGTCGGCCATGTGAAATAATCTCAACCAAGGAAAAAAGTTACAAACCTTATTTATATTCTGTAACTTTTTTAGATGAACCAGCAGTCAAGTCAGATACAACTGACGATGAAGAGGAGGCGAAGTTCGACATGTTTCGTAAGTACCTTTAACCCGTTCGCCGCCTCTGACTTAACTCAAGTTCACTGTTGGTGGGTACCAACAGTGAACTTGAGTTAAGTCAGAGGCGGCCGGTCACCGACGTCATACGAAGTCAAACAGACTTAAAACTTGGCTGTCTCCTCGCATTTTTATCTGTGACACGACACGAAAGGGTTAACTTACCACAGATTACATTATAACTCATGTGTAAAGCCCACATCACACTGGCGCGGCCTGGCCGCGGCGGACCATAGTAAACTTGTCATTAGCTGCCAAATTCATATTGTCCGCCACCGCAGGCCGCGCCAGTGTGTTGCAGGCCTAATACAGTATCTTGTGTTTCCATGTGGATAAAAACCTATTTTTATTACATTTTTATATGCATATTGCTCTTTTGTAGCACGAGAACTTGCTCTTGAATCCGTCTGTTCGGGCCTTAAGAATCCCAGAATATTACATGTGACGAAACGTCATCAACTGCGTTTCTGTTTCAGATATAGTGACCATAGAGAAGTCGGAGACTATCGTAGATGAGACAGCTGTAGAAGTCTTGCGTAAGTGCAGTTGGTTTAGGCGATCATCAAAGTGCCGCCGCGTCCCTGACGGACAAATTCCGCCGGACGGAGCTGCGGTGAAGTGTGAAGTACCGCGCGGAATTTATATACAAACTGAGGTGGCATATAACGTTGCGAACCGTCGCCCCACACGCAGCGGGATTCGGCGGCAGTATGATGACCGGGGTGTGACTTAATTGCGTGGCGATGGATGTATGTGTGCGATGAATGTCTGAGCTTCTGTGAGGAGATGGATGACAGGCAATTAACTGTACCAATGTAATTATATGTGTTTAATTTTTGTCTTTTGTATATGTCGTGTCATGACGCATTGGTTATACTGTAATGCCATGTTTACATGTTTTAATAAATATATAAAGGACCGCCTTATAGTTAAGTTAGAATGCTAGGAAAGGACCTGGTTTATATACTGCTCAAAACGAAATAAGGGCCACTTACATTTTATTTCATTGCTAATTATTGGACTAATTAATATGTGGCTAATTAATGATGTCTCACATCACCATACTTGTGGCCCCTATTTTCTTTTGAGTAGTATATATGAGCGATGTAAATTATGTCGTTGTTAAACTGCACAACCAAAAGAAAGTAGCTATAAGAATGTACCTATGAGGCCGGCATCATCGCTCAGTGAAGGCCTTCTATTTATTAAATAAAGATAAAAAAAAGACCGAAAGATATATATACCTTTATTAAACGGTATGACGTACCCGTTTTCTCAGGGCCATGTAGGTAGCGGAACCTTTATATTTCGCTAGCAAAAAATAACCGTTATTTTTTCCGGTACCGTAACCGCTTCCATAAAAGTAAACCGATTGGACTTCGGCGCGACGGACGAATCAGCCCGCTTGAGAACAACATTTTATGGTATCGAAATAATTCCGATCTGGAACCGGTATTATAAAGGTTTCAGTACAATTAAAAAATATCGAGAACTGATGGTCTTAAACGGTTACGGTACCGTCATTATAGCGCGGCGCGGCTAACCTTTAACGGTTTCATATAACCGTAACCGAAATCAGTCCCTGCTCTCAATAGTGTCATTTTGGTTTCAGATGAAGATCCCCTGGTTAAATTGGAGATGCCTGATGAAGGTGACATAGTGACGACAGATGTGGACTTATCAGGTGCGTCCTATAACCATAAGGCAGTGATCACACTGCCGCCGTGTCCAGCTGCGGCGTGCGGAGCCTGGCCTATCCCACAGTCATTTGGCGCGAAACGAAGTTTGTCTATGGTAACCTTCTGTGGAGGTCTACCAAGGGCCGTACAGCGAATCGCACACAATAGGTGACGCTACACGGGCCGATATATGCTGGACTGCAGAAAAATTTAGTATGCAGTGACCTTGATTTGGTTGGAAGCCATTCTGCCGACATGTATCCACACGGGCCGAATCACGCGTCGGCCGGCATGCAGGCGGCATGCCGATATCGGCCCGTGTAGTGTCTCCTAATGACTTTTTGTATATGTGTTCCGTTTTACGTAGTAACAACATAATTTCATTGATCGCACACCGTTATACGAATTTCAATTTTACACCACCTTGCTAACATAACGAAAGAAGTAATTCGTTTGCAGAATATGAACTGTTTTATGAAAATGTATCCTGTATTCAATATTTTTTTTTATTTAATCTTGACTTCCCGTCTATCTTATTATCATATTATAATACTATTATTATTGTTTCCAAAATTTGATGATCATTTCGATAACAAACAGGAACTAAAATAGTTATCATTTTGGATGTTCAGTTATGTGGTACGTTGACAACCCTATCTCACTGATTGTCTCATCATCATCATCATCATCATATCAGCCGAAAGACGTCCACTGCTGGACATAGGCCTCCCCCAAAGAGTGCCATAATGACCGGTCCTGCGCCACCCGCATCCAGCGGACTCCCGCGACTTCCACGCTGCGCCTTCCGGTACGTGGTCGCCACTCGAGAACCTTTCCGCCCCAACGGCCATCGGTTCTACGTGCAATGTGCCCCGCCCACTGCCACTTAAGTTTAGCGATTCGGAGGGCTATATCGGTTACCTTGGTTCTGCTGCGGATAGCCTCATTTCTGATGCGATCGCGCAGAGAAACTCCCAACATAGCCCTCTCCATTGCCCTTTGGGTGACTTTGAGCCTTCTTATGAGGCCCATAGTAAGCGACCACGTTTCCGTGCCATACGTCATCACTGGCAACTATGATTGTCTAATGCAAAAAAATGACATAGGGGCTCTAAGTGATGACGTTAGCTGTCATTTTTAAGTTAAGTTTAGCTTAGGCCCTAACTTAGGGCCTAAGTCTTAGGCAGTGGACCTTCTGTACCTTTCGGTATTATTAATTATTCTGTGCCCGACGGGTCAGACCCGGCATACGTTGCAGTGCTCAAAACTAAAATCCTACTAATATTATAAATGCGAAAGTTTAGATGTTTGGATGTTTGTTACTCAATCACGCTTAAACGGCTGAACCGATTTGAATGAAATTTTGCACGAAGATTGTTTATATCCTAGATTAAAATATAGGATAGTTTTTATCCCGGGTCCAGGCGGACGAAGTCGCGGGCGGAAGCTAGTAAGTAAATATAACCAAATAAATTGTATTCTACATTCGCAATGTGAAGTAGTGCATATAGTTATGATTATTTAACATATATATTATTAATAAAAAATAAAATATACCTATGGTGATATTACATATTCATCGATAAACATGTCGACAACTTCCGGGTGAAATATTTTTGACTATAAGGTCAACCGGGGCAAATGCGTCGATGGGGTAAATGCGTCTCTTGATGACATCTCCGAAACTGAACATTTCAGAACTATTACAATCGTCTAAATTTAAATTTTGGTAACCATACTTTGAACATCGAGGGCTATAATAGTTCTAAAATGTTCCGTTTCAAAGATATCTTCAAAAGGCGCATTTACCCCATTGTCGCATTAACCCTCGTAGACCTTACATCCGTTCTTATTTTCATTCTCCGAAATTTCCTTGGATTTTGTTACCTGCTGTACATGTTTCGCTTCTGATAACTTCCGCTCCGCCCTTAATTTCGTTTGTGCAGCATAAGTTAATATATCAGCGGAATAACTGCTACGTAAAACTGCTGTTTTTCTGCGTTTTGAGCCATCACTGGATTCCACAAAACCTTTAATAGGCCTCCCTCGTTTTTGTGGTTCCGGTTCTGAACTGTACAGTTTAAATCGGCATTCACCGGGTGCCAGTGTGCGGAGTTGCGGTGAAGTGTGAAGTACCGCGCGGAATTTATATACAAACTGAGGTACTGGCATACAATTAATGTTGCTAACCGTCGCTCCACACGCCGCAGCGGAATACGGCGGCAGTGGCCTGAGGGTAAGTATTGACCAGACCTGTGCGAGGTTGCGAGGCGGTGGGCGAGAAAATAACAGTTATTAAAAATGTACGAAATAATTAAGGGATACATTTTACAAGGGTCTGAACTAGGATTCACTGTGTTTCAGGCAGTAGGAGTGATCATTATAACCATTATTTAAATAAATAAAAAATAAAAATTATTTATTTTCTGACAATTACAGTCCATAGTTGTATTAACTTACAGGCTATGTTACGTTGTAGTACATCAGCACCAACTTGCGAACTATAAAAAATATACATTTAAATACACTACTAAACGTAACAACTATACACAATAAATAAATCAAGGATCATTATACGGATCTCTCGTCTCGAGGCCCGATAAAGAACACAACGTCAACATTTCATCATTGCATATTTGAGACCAGCTGTGCACTTCTTTCGGCTGATATGATAATGATATTTGAGACAAGGTAGTTTACTCGGAAACACTAAAATTGATTTAAGAGTCCGCAGTAAGCTCGGCCGAATTTCACCTTCCCATACAAACGTAGTTACGCTCTCATTTTAATATACGTGTTGTATTGTGACGAAACTTTGCATATACAATAACATGAGGTATATCTATGTCTGTAATTAGTTTATATGGTTCCAGTTTATAAAACGAACGAAATACAGCAAAAACAAGTTTTGTATGAAAAACTTAAAATCGCTGAATTTTTTTAACTATGGTATCTGAGGCTACATAAACTAATTCCAGACATAGATATACCTCATGTTAATGTATATGCAAAGTTTCGTTACAATCTAACTCGTAGATTTAAAATGAGAGCGGAACTACGTTTGTATGGACAATCGAGCTTACTGCGGACTCTTAATAGAAGGTAATTCATTAAGATCGCTCGAACATTGAAATATAATAAAATAACCTGTGTAGCTGATATTGCAACAGATTTTATATTATTGCAAAGTACATTTGCTGTAGGTATATATGAAATATAATCCCAGCCAAATGTCCGCCGCGACTCCGCTGTAGGTGGTGTGGCCTGGTGGACCAATTTTGGGCGACATATTCGCATAAATGGGGCTCGATTTCGTGAAGAGCGCGGGTTATGTTGGCCTTCAGATCAGCAATTGTCTGTTGTTTGTCTGTCATAGACAAGAGATTTGACGTAGCCCCACAGAAAGTTTTCGAGCGGTGTTAGGTCACACGATCTCGGGGGCCAGTTGATGGCGCCACCACGCGATTTAATATCCAGACTAATATTATAAATGCGAAAGTGTGTCTATCTGGACTGTCTGTCTGTTACCTCTTCACGCTTAAACCGCCGAACCGATTGAGATGAAATTTGAATCCCGGGGAAGGACATAGGATAGTTTTTATCCCGGAAAGGGGGTGAAATTGGGGATGAACGTTTGTATTGAGCTACGATATAAACGAGTTCCACGCGAACGGAGTCGCGGGCAGAAGCTAGTATGATGATATATTTATACACTTCTCATCCAATAAGTTTAATGTGTCCCGCGTAGTTAACAATTTCTACGCGTTGTTGATCGGTATAGCGTTCCATGATGAAATGTCACTATTGTATGTATGTATGTATGTAAGCACTTTATTGTACACAATAACAGGTTAAAGAATATACATGTCACACAATAGATCAAAGTACAAAGGCGAACTTATCCCTATAAGGGATCTCTTCCAGCTAACCTTTGAGCAATTGAGAGGAAGGTAGGTAGACCGAGATAGGCAAACTTATACCGTGTACAAAAACACAGAGAAAATGAAAACAAAACCTAATAGGTATTAATTCTAGACAAATAAAAACATGCCAATACATATATAAATATACAGTATAAAATATAATACACACTATATATATCGCAAATATACAATAAATAAATAAATACTATATTCAACCAATTCACAAGTCATTGGAAAGCCACAACTTCTTCAAATTCATCTTAAGTGACGCAACAGACCGCGACTGTCTCAGCGACAAAGGCAACTCATTCCACAACTTAACAGCGTGCGCGGTAAAAGATCTGGAGTATGTTCGCGTCTTTCTAGACGGTACAGCAAGAGTAAGGTTAGCACCCGACCGCAAGCGGTGGCCACTGCTGTCTACCATATAGTTAAACCGCTCAGAAAGATAAGGAGGGGAAGTAGGGCTGAACAGTGTGTTGAAAAGTAATGACAGGATATGCACGTCCCTGCGCCGGCGAATCGGTAACCATCGAAGCTTAGAGCGGAATTCAGAGATATGATCATACTTGCGTAGACCAAAAATATATCTGATACATACATTTTGCAGGCGCTCCAGCCTATCAAGCAGCTCCTCGTTGAGGTCCAGAAACGCAATATCACCATAGTCCAGAAGAGGAAGCAAAAGAGATTGAGTAAGGGTCAACTTGGTACGAAGTGGAAGGAAATTCTGGAGACGCCTTAGGGAGTGAAGGGATCTAAAGATCCTCTGACTCACCTCAGCTATATGGGGTGACCAAGAAAGCGTCTGATCCATGGTGATACCCAAATTCCTGACAGTAGAGGAAAAAGGAATAGAAATTCCATCAAAAAGGATGTCAGGCACCACCACCTCTGAGAGCTTATTTACATAGTAAGGACTACCAATAACAATCGCTTGCGATTTCTTTGCATTAATTTGTAAACCAAACTTACACGCCCAGCAGCGTATCGACTCAAGGTTTCGATTGACTTCTGAGATTAATGAGGAGATCTCATCCACAGTAGCCAATACTACTACTAGTAGTACTATTAGTTATATATTCCCGCCAAATTTGACAGCTATTGCTTTTCCAAGATGGCGGCTATACGCTGGCAAAGTTCCAGCGTGCCTATTGAATAACCCTATATGTTCCGAAAACGACTGAAGTTAAAATGACATAATCGGACCTGAGTTGATATAACATTATTTGCTCAATACCGTCAGAAATCCAGGGTATTTTTCGGGTCACTCGGGCTCGCGGTGGTTAAATATTATTTTATTTTGGCTTGGTGGTTAACCCATTCGCCTGCACTGGCTGTAACAATGGTTTAATTATTATTCTGTTGTTTTGGCTTAGTGGTTAACCCATTCGCCGCCACTGTTTAATTTTAATTATGTAGTTTTGGTTTAATGGTTAAGGTTACACATGTCTTAAAAACCCTCTACGCCGGTGTACTCTAATGGTAACTGTTATTTATTCCAGTTTCATTGTTCGCAGCGCCCGACACCGTCCGAATCCGTCACGAGGGAGACGCCTATATATGCGATACTTGCAGGGAACAGTTCACAGACAAGTCTAACTTAATCAACCACATACACCGCGTCACACACACAGACAAGTTATCTGTAACATATTACTGTGTCACCTGCTCTAAAGAATTCTCCCGTAAAGATCTGCTCGTTAAACATATACATCACTCGGAAAAGAAAACATACTCCTGTGAAATGTGCAGTATGAGGTTTGCGATAAAATCTATTTTACAGGAGCATATCAGAACACACGCGAACCTAAAACCTTCAAGCGAAGTTTGTGATAGGGATAACTCGGGTTTAAAGCGTAAACGCATCGCTACAAGTAACAGGTTCATCTGTGATGTATGTAATAGACATTGTGTCTCAAAATCTATCTTAGAAATACATAGGAGGGTTCACACTGGAGAAAAACCATATACCTGTGAAGTTTGTCACAAGCAATTTGCATTTAAGAATAGTTTTAAGGCACATACAAGAATTCATACTGGGGAAAGACCATACAGTTGTAACGAATGTGATAGAAAATTTAGACAAAAGGGTGCTTTGGACGTACATAAAAGAACTCACACCGGACACAAACCATACGACTGCGACGAATGCAAGAAGCAATTTGCAGCGCCCGGCGGCTTAAAAGCACATAAATGTGTTCACACTAGAGCCCAGCCGTACAAGTGCGAAGAATGTCACAAGCGGTTCACCCAAAAGGGTAGTTTAGATAAACATAAGAAAATCCACACTGGTGTCAAACCATATAGCTGTGAAGAATGTAACAAGCAGTTTAAAGAAAAATATGACCTTCAGGTGCATAACATAACACACACCGGAGAAAAGGCATACGCTTGTGAAGTATGTAAGAGGCAATTTTCACGAAAACATCACTTACATTCACATATAAGGACTCATACTGGTGAGAAACCTTATGGGTGTGAAATATGTAAGAGGAAATTTGCACAAAAAGCTACTTTAGAAATGCATAAAAAAATTCACACTGGAGTAAAAGAGTATACATGCGATGTATGTCGCAAGCAATTTACACAAAGAAGCACTTTCCAGAGACATAAAAAGGTTCACACTTGAAAAAACATACATCTGTAATAAAAATAGATTAATAACTTCATAACTAAATTAACAACTTAATTTGCCAACGACTTAGTATGAACACCTATAGTAAGCCTCAATTTCATCTCTTAAGTAAACGATTTCTGGTGTAAACATTATCTTAGTGTCCTAAAGGAATAATTAGTGTGAAATGTTTATCCAGGTTAGAAATCATCTGTGAGGGAATTTGACCGAAATCCGTTATTTTTGTTGATACGTCAATAATTATAATTTGTGGCATTATGGTATTGTTTTATTTATAGTTTAAACCAGAGTAAAGTCGCGCTGCTTCATAGTAAAGACTTTATAAACTTTTTTATGTTGAAGAAATTATATATTATTTTTATTTAACTAATTAAAAGCTTTTAAAAAATGCTTCTGTTCGTCTCTCTGGGCAGACTAGCTACGCAGACTTAGAGCTCAGAACGATCTACACGCGACTTCTAAGTGTTAAGAGAGTAAGGATTGTGTAGTTCTTTTTGAGCGTGGTGTTTTACGTAACTGCTTACTTCTGATGGCGAAAAAATAGGCATTCTGGGATTTAGCCATTTTGATAAGGTAAGGCTTGATTTCCTCCTACGCTGACGTCGGTCGCTGACATCGGTCGAGCGTACCGTCGGTCGCGTATGACAAAGAAAAATCCCGCATTGCGAAACCGATCGCTGTACGGCACGCCTGCGCCGCGCACACGTGCGTACAGCTGCCGATCAGCTTCGCACTGAGCGCGCGATAGTGGTGTCTAACGCGTCAGCGCGCTGACGAGCGAGACCGACGCGCGGCATCAGCGGCGCGAAGCAATAAATCTGCCGCGGACGTCAGCTTCGCTGTGCGGTGTCCCATAAAACATGGTATATATTCGTACGCCCGACCGGCGTCAGTGACTGACATCAGCGTAGGAGGAAATCAAGCCTAAACGTCCGAGTGCTCGACGCATGTACTAGTATATGGCATGGGTACTCTATGTCAAAGCAATATGGGTTAAATTCGAACTAAGAGGATTTTCCTTCATTCGAATTTATGCCATGTCACTTGGACAGTGCCCACTGCCCATGCCATATAAAGGGTGTCCCAAAAAGAACGCAAGATTTTCCATACACGTTTGGAAAATCTTGCGTTCTTTTTGGGACACCCTATACTAGTACAGCGTCGAGCACTCGCACGTTTACCTTGCTTAGTTATCGTGAGATCTAGAAGTATAAGAGTATTAGGCAAAATTTAATTAAGTTGTAATGAAACCAAACAAAACATATTACTTAAATCAAGAAGTTTCTTGGTTCAAAAAAATACCTCTAATCAAGTTTATAGCCCGACCAGGAAAATAAAAAACCTGGTCTAGGGGCGCTAAATTAGCAATAATTATGGCAACACTAATTAATTTCCACTCATCTCATGTTGACAACAAGCTCGGTGATGTTGTTTAGAGGAATATAGTCTAATCCTTCAGACTTTCTCTCCGGCAAATACTTCGTCATATTGTAAATAACTTTTCTTCAATCACTTAATAGTTTTCGGCATTTTAACGCAATACAACACGTACCAACGACGACTCACTTTGACAGCAATTGACAGATGGCAGTAATGGCGTCTTCAAAGTTACTGTTGCCAGTTGAGGAAATTAGTTCGAATAGTTTTCCGCAATATGGCGAAGTTTTTTATTTTCCTGGTCGGGCTTTAGGTACTCTATCTAAGCTATATATTTTTCTGTGTATCTGCCACGGGTTTCCTGTAATTGTAAAAAAGTTCGAGCTTCGGTGCTTTGAGTTCTTTACGGGAAAATTAGGGGTAAGTAAATTATCTTTATTTTATTAATTTAAGGTCATAATAATAATGAGCTCAATAACACAACCAATTATTGATGTCATATTAATCTTTATTCACAATACAAGGCAATCGTTAGGTACATCATATAACATTAACAATAGACTATAGGGGTGTAGACACTTAGTAATATAAACAATAATGATTGTATTTTCTTGAAAAATGGATTAAAAATGTAGTCAAATGGAGAACAAAGCATAGCAAGACGTTAAATAATCACAAAGTTTTAAGAGGTGGTGTTGAGAGGTGATGTTCTATCCCTTTTCCGCAAAACGCACCTTCATTCATATGATTAACTAACAGTACTTCAATAGCTCTTCATTTTTATTTTTAATTTTTTCACCGTGCCATAATAATTTAATAATAATAACACTGCAGTGTCAGTGTGCATAGCTATATGTATGTATAGTAGTAAAGATATCAGTTTGTTTGTATAAATGGTAGTATAAGTAAAATTATCTTATGTTATGTTACAGATTAGTCTTTAAGTATGTTTCTGTGCCCTTGTAGAGCATCACATGTAAACCTATCCTTAATTCCATCTCTTTAACTGTAATGTGACTTGCAATAAATGTTTTTGAATTTGCTACTCGGTACTAAAATTATTGACGTCATGGGCAAATATAGCGATAATAAATAGTAGAATGTTTCGCTTCACTCAGGATACAATATAAGGCTCGCCCCGTTATAGTAGATTGTTAACCAAGGGTTGAAAGTCACCCGAGTTAAACACTCTACTTTTCATTGCGACTGTGAGGAAAGTAGAATACTGGACATACATTTTATAAAAGGTTTATTAAGAGTAACCAGTTAAAATACACATACTGCCACCTTTAGAAAAGTTTAAAAACATATCTAATAGTTTTTTTTTTGGATTATTAACTATATAAATAAATGTACAGAATTTAAACTATTACGAACATGAAAAAATTAAATTATTAGTTATACCTAAATAAAATAATTACACACATATCCAACCTCCAACCTTTTCGCACTGGCCACTTGCCGCGGCCTACTAGATTGTAATCGAGTAGGCCGCGACGCGACTAATCTAGAGGGCCATGCCGAAACCTCAAGAAAAAAAAAATTGTCATGGCATTATGGCGGGCAGCCGAAATTTACAGGAATGATTTTGAATGTTGATTTTCTATAAGTAACTGCAATAAAAAATAGACCAACTGGGTTTTTTATATTAACTTGTACATTGTAATAAACCCGTCGATTAACGAAGCTGAGTTTAGATACTTATATGTAGGTATAGCTTTTATTTCAATAATATGACATAACTCAATTATCTTCGACTCCGCGGCCGATCTTAACAATTAAAAAAAAATACTTTCCACCCTAGGAGAAAACGCAATTTTCCACCCGGCCCATGAAAAGTCAACTTTCAGAACATGCTACATCCAGCAGTGGATTGCAATAGGCTCCGTTCTTTGCTTTGCTATGCAATATCTGGGTCAATCAACTATTTCTTGTTGTTATTCTATCCCGTTTGCCAGGAGACAATTTGGCTTGGCGTTTCTTAGAAAAATTGTTACAATATGGACTTTTAACATGCTTAAAAGATACTCCATACAAAAAGAGAAATCAAAAGATTTTCCATAAACCCGACTGCTTTTTTACGAAGCTACGATTAGGAGGAATCCAACGACACCACATATGTCGAAATCCGTCAAACGGTTAAGGCTGCAGGGCGTGCCAAAGAATAAGACATACACACATACATAGATATGTATCTATGCATGTGTGTATGTCTTATTCTTATGGGTTATGTTTTTCGAGCGCATGTATGTACATACGCTCGAAAAACATAACCCTCCTCTCCTTCGGCAGTCGGGTAAAAATGCATTGAACACGGCAAGCAAACACACATTTGGTGAATTTGAACCCGTGAAATCGCAGTTATAAAAGTGCCCCAGCAGACGTTACCATGGCAACTAGTGACAGGAAATAGTTGATCCACCCATCTACATAAGCTGGGATGGCAAGTACACTTGGAGAAATCATCAAAAGCGTCGACGGAGACAGAGTACTTGGGGACAACATGGTACACCTCAGGAAACGAGACGTGCTTGTCACTAATGAAAACTGCCCATACAAATAAATAATCAATAGTTGCGGACACCCTCCCCCTCCTAGCGTTATCCCGGTTGTGCCCTGAAGGAGCCCGGAGCTCGCTTTGACACCTAACCTCCTTTGGCATAGGCGCTAGTTTTACGAAAGCGATTGCCATCTCACCTTCCAACCCAGAAGGAAAACTAAACCTTATTGGGATTATTCTGTGGGGCCATTTTGCGGCGCTACTTAGAATTCTATGGTTTTTTTTTCGTTCGCTGTTTGTAAAGTCGCCGTCAATGGAATTTGCTAACTATGTAAACAAACCGCCATAGTGAAAGACAATTTTTAATATGGCGGTTTGTTTACATAGTAAATTCTGTTGACGGCCACTTTAGGCATATTCCGCGACTGGTCGTCCGTGGCGTTGAGAGGTTTAAGCGAAGTTTCCCGACACGCCAAATGCGCTCAACATTAGTGGCAGTTCCAACCATGAGGGAAAACTAGACCTTAGACCGGTTTCCTCGCGATGTTTTCCTTCACCGTAAAGCGAACGGTAAATATTACGCACATAGTTCCGAAAAACTTTGGTACGAGCCGGGATTCGAACCCCCGACCGCCGCTTGACAGCCGCATGCCTGAACCACTAAACTACCGTAGCTTTTTGGGGACAATCTTACACAAATCGCCCTCGTCCCAAACTAAGCAAAGCTTGTACAAACGACAACTCTGTTAACTGACCATCCTGTGTTTATATAGAACCTTATTACAATGCACTTAAGGTGCACCGATGGTCAGTTAGCTGTGCTGTCGATAGAACAGTCAACAGCAAAAGTAAAATAAATATTATGTATAAGGAAGTGTTTGTATTCCAAAATGTTATGAAATATATATTTTTCACAATTTTAGCTTTTATTAATTAGTATTTTTTCTTTAGATATTTTTTGAAACATTGACGAAATTATTAAAAATTGAAATATTGTTGAAAACAGATAGATAATAAATAAATAATAATAATAAATATTAGGGGACAATCTTATATAAATCGAGCTAGCCCCATAGTAAGCTAAATGTAGGCTAATGATGATGATATTTAAAGCTATTTTAAAGTATAACTAGTCTTTAGTACAGGTACTCAGTACCTAATACTAATTCTTACTAACTAAGGCATGAGGATAATAGTGGTATTCCACTTGTTTAAGATCTTGTCTAATGTGTATTTGCGCCTCACATTTTGCTTAAAGAGTGAGTGAGACGCAATGCACATTGGATAACGTTCTTGGTCAAGTGGTGATCATTTTAGTACCTTGTCGCTTTCACTACTTTGACGCATCCCAACTGTCACAGTATTGTTACGTTAAATGCGACAAAGTACTAAAATGATCATCTACATTTGCTGTTGACTGCACTATGGGACAATACGACAATAAACATACTTACATAGATGCCAGAACAAATAAATGCCCTTGCCGGGATTCGAACCCGGGACCTCCGGCTTCGTTAGCAGGGCCACTACAAACTAGGCTGTAGAGGTCGCATATAAAAAGCTAGATACTAAAAATCGTACAAAGGGTCAGTGAACTGTTGAACCACACCGTAGTTGCCACGCCGTTCTTATAGTCTGTTCGTTTAGGTATTTAAAAGAATGTAAACAAACAAAACCACGTGACTTGGTCATTCAGCCAATAAGATTGCTGTGAATAGCAACATTTTGTATCTATGGTATTATCTTATTGGCTGGACCAAGTCACGTGGTTTTGTTTGTTTACATTCTTTTAAATACCTAAACGAACAGACTACAGCGCACTGACGCAAGTTACCGCCAGGCGCCGCGGAGTGCAGGACAAGGACAGAGCTAGAGGAGGCGCTGCTTTACGAACCTTATGAGTGAGGTTCACTGCAAATATAAGAAGTATAATCTCGTAGTGGTTCAAGCGCACCTTTATAACGTCTTTTTAATTACAAATACGAGAAGCATATCAAATTGAACGGGCATTACATTCTGTAGCAATGAAAGGAACGTGTTTTTTCTCTAAATATTCGTTTTATGCCCTTCAAGGGGAAAAACGGTTCTATTTTCATAGGTATTATATGTTAAAATCATATTTTCCGCTTACATATATCAGTACAGCTACGACGTGTCTAAACAACATCCGAATTGCTTGTTACCGCAGCTGCACGTCTTTTCGCGTGATTCCTTTTATGTATATTTAAAGTACTTCTCTGTGTAAATTGCTTGTCACATTCGTCACAGTTATATGGTTTTTCTCCAGTGTGTATTCTTTTATGCATATCTAAAGTAGCTTTTTGTGCAAATTGCCCATTGCACATTTCACACACATATGGCTTCTCGCCAGTATGAATTCTTTTATGTGCATTTAAATGGTCTCTTCGTGAAAATTGTCTGTTACATACTTCACAAGCATAGGGTTTTTCACCGGTGTGTGTTCTTTTATGTAGATCTAAGTCATACTTTTGTTTAAATTGCTTATCGCATTCGTCACAACCGTAAGGCTTTTCCCCAGTGTGAATTCTTCTATGTTTGTCTAAACTGCCCTTTTGTGTGAATTGCTTGTGACATTCTTCGCAGGTATAGGGCTTCGCTCTAGTGTGAACACATTTATGTAAATCCAAAGCGCCTTTAGCTGAAAATGGCTTGCTACATTCATCGCAGCTGTAGGGTTTCTGTCCAGTGTGAACTCTTTTATGCACATCCAAGCCGCCTTTTCCTCTAAATTTCTTCCCACACTCGTCGCAACTGAATGGTTTCTCTCCTGTATGGATTCTTTTATGTTTCTCTAAGTTATTCTTTTGTTTAAATTGCTTGTCACATTCGTCACAGGCGAAAGGTCTCTCCCCAGTGTGAACCCTTTTATGGATATCTAACATAGATTTGCCTCCACATTCTTTATTACATACATCACAGGTGAAGGTTCTTTGTTTGCGTTGCTTTACCGACTTAGCCCCTTCGCAATCTTCACGTGACTCCGGGCCTGCATGTGTTCTAAAATGCGTGTCTAAAATAGATTTTGTCGCGAATGTCATGCTACAGATTTCGCAAG
The DNA here is from genome assembly GCA_947049275.1 of Epinotia bilunana. Classification (NCBI taxonomy): domain Eukaryota; kingdom Metazoa; phylum Arthropoda; class Insecta; order Lepidoptera; family Tortricidae; genus Epinotia; species Epinotia bilunana. Next base: position 5,349,062 of record OX346276.1, on the reverse strand, counting down.
GGTATGAGTTCGTTTCTTGCTCGATGCTGAGTAGAAGAGTACTGTCGGGTGCTGTGGATGGAACTGAAACAAAAACAGTCAACATTGAGACGAACTCTCTCTTAGACAAGTTTTTCGAGAGAAGCGGTTTCTCACATACAGGGATCTACATTTTGGAGGTTAGCTTGTTTGTAAAAAAACAACCAAATTATTTTACAACACTGTCATCTATGAAGTGTAATCTGAGAGCACAGTATAAATATAATATTAGATTACCGAAAGTTTGTACTTCTATATACAAAAAGAGCACATTTATAATGGCAATCCGTGTATTTAATCACCTCCCGCCCGACATAAAAGCTCTGGAGGGAAACGGTTTTAAAGCAAGTTTATTTATTTTATTTTATTTATTTATTTATTTATTACACACACAGCAACTATCTTTACAGGTAACCCTAATACAATAGTGCCTTAACCTTACATTAAAAATCATCCTTATTACTACTTAACTAAATAATTTAAATTAAAAATTCAATTTATTACAATGCATAATAGTCAATTTAGGTTTCAATATGTCATTACACAATAATTCAAATTAAATGTCAATCCATTACATAGCATAATACATATAAACACGTTTTTGACAATTCCCACATAGGGCAATAAAAAAGATCTGTCTTGTCGGCAACGAGATTCAGAACGTGTATAGTACGGCTGAGAGGTGCCTTACGGAGCAGATTCGTTCTGCCGGTTGGCTCTGCCAGCAGCTGCGGTTGCCGCCTCCTCTCGGTGTACCTGTCAGGCACGCACAGCTTGAACATTTGTAACATGTCCGGGTTGCAGATACTACCGCGGAGAACCCGAAGCAAGTAGCACGCAAGCACCAGATTCCTGCGAGTTTCTAAGTTTAAAAAGTTGGCTCATACATAAAGCATTTTATAATTTAAACGAGTTTTATGCATGTTAAGTATTTGGTCTTGCCTATTAACACAACTGTGGTTAGTTTATAATTAAGCCAAAAACCTTTTATAAATTAAAATAAGTATTGCATGCCTGAATCAGGTAACTGTTGGAACTATTTTGTCATCACTACCTACCTATGCACCTATGTAACACAGTTTGCAATAAATCATTCTTCTTCTTCTTCTTCTAAAAAACTACCACAAGGGCGTGGAATAGGGCCTACTATATCCTACTTTGATCTCTGAGAGAAACTGACGACGACCTCTGTAGCCTAGTTGGTAGTGACCCTGCCCACGAAGCCGGAGGTCCCGGGTTCGAATCCCGGTAAGGGCATTCATTTCTGTGATGAGTCATGGATGTTTTATATGTATTTAAGTATTTATTTATCTATATAAGTGTGAATATCTCATCATCATCTAGTAACCATAGTACAAGCTTTGCTTAGTTTGGGAGTTGGTCGATTTATGTAAAGTTGTCCCCAAATATTTATTTATACTTTGAGTCCGGAGTCGCGCCCGCCCGTGAATACAAAGAGCGCAAGCGAAATCGCGGGTTACCCCACATACTAGTGAAATAATTTTTGAAATTGAAAGTTCCGGAGATTAACCTCTACAAGGCTCCCAATCTCACGGACTTTTCCTCTTTATAGTATAGATTCACTAGCTTCTGCCCGCGACTCCGTCCGCGTGAACCTCGTTTATATCGTAGACCCATACAAACTTTCACTCCCTTAAGGGATGATGTCATCTAAATCGGGTTAGAATAGCACCACCCCCTTTCTTCCTGTGGGTGTCGTAAAAGTCGTACTAAGGAACAGGGTTAAAGTGAACCTATCACTGCGATATCACATTTAGTCGATATTTTATAACCACATTTAAGGTCACAGCTCACTAGACCCACCCGGCGCACGCAGCGCACCGCCTCGCCATACTAACGCGCTAGTCGCTAACGTAACGTAGTATGGAGTCGCTAACGTAACGTAGTATGGAGTCGCTAAAGTAACGTAGTATGGCGAGGAGGTGCGGCGCGTGGGCCGGGTGGGTCTAGTGAGCTGTGGACCTTATGCTAAAAGCGGCACAGGAACATAAGTTTCATGTGCTCTGCCTACCCCTATTGGGAATAAAGGCTTGAATCTATGAATGTATTTTCTTAAAATTTGCGTTTAAGTACTACGTTACAAGTAGACTTGTCATACATAATATCATTTCTAATTAAATATTCTGTCTAATCGTTATGTTTTTTTTTATGTAAAATATATGTATATTTAATTTTCTCGTGGTTTTGCCGTGAAATAAAACTACAACAATAAAATAGATTTTACGTCACACCTGGCCATAATGCGAGTTTTACTGCACGCTGCGCGTACGGTACAACTCGCAATGTGGCTATCTGGCCTTCTTCATCTGAAGACGTAAAATTGTGTAATTACCACGGGCGGTAATTCGTAAAGCCCCAGATCGCATAATTAACACCTGCGATCTGGGCCATTCACGAATTCACCGCCCTAGGTACGTAACCTACCTACTTTTGTATGATATTTCTACGTATATCCGTACCGATTGTGTGAAATTTATTCAAAATTAAAGTCCCATGCATATTCCCCATTATGAACCCGGGATTACGGAGTGTGACAAGTCGCTTACCTGGCAAGACCTCATCTCTCATGACGTCATCTTCATCGGGTCTCTCCATCTTCACGAGGACAACTGAAGCAAATATACACTATTAGGAACCGAGTTACACTTTAACCTTTTCACCGCCCGACGGCGAAGCAATACGCTGTGCCACTGACGCCACGGGGGTAAACTTAAAATGGGTAAATAAATAACGCCACCATATAAATGGGCTGTTTTTCAATAGGTATTCATCAAAAAATGTTTGTCGGCCAGCGCCGTCTCTGGCGTCGTAGTCACGATTTTGCGTTGTCGGCTATGGCCGACTGTGGCGGTGAAAGGGTTAAAGGCTTTTAGATTTATAAACACAACGCGACCTCACGCCTCCAAGATATATGGCCGGGCAAATAATCCAAATACGTGGCATTCACCAGTAGGCCAGAATTAGTTAACACGTTATGTAGCAACATAGGAATTTGCGTATGGAGAAATCATTTTCTGTCGTTTTCATTTGTGCCCTTAATTTGACAAATAGCGAAAGTCCATAGTTCAAGCCTCGGTGACGCATGACAGCCCCAACGATTCTGATCAGGCAAAAAATTACAAAAAGACGGCCAAAGAGTTTGTACAGTCTGATGGACACTGCCAACTTAAGGGAGACTGCCCTCTTTTCAGAGTCATCCCTACTACTAAACTACTACTTTTTTTTTAATGAAGAATCAAACAGTCGTTTACCGAAATTAATTCTTAAACTATCAATCTTTTAAAGGAGAGATATGCTGGACATGACGTTTCTGTATAGCCTCGTAAGTCCCCGCGTACTTGTACAGTCAGCATCAAAAGTAACTGCGCAATCGAAGACGTCAAAAGCTCTTATTCCCTTTTAATAAGGACTTTTGACGTCTTCGTTTGCGCAGTTACTTTTGATGCTGACTGTACAAGTGCAAACTAAGCATACTCGTTGTAGTTCAGACCTGATAATGAAACTGCATAGCACGAATAACTGCCTAATGTACTTACCCAAGTACAAATTCTTCATTCCCCATGTACCGGGTAAATTTTTTATCTCGGTCTGCAGCACTATTCTTGGTTTGTACTTGGTATAGTACATCCGGCAGATATGAATACTGCTATTAAAAAAACACAGGACTTACGAGGATAAAGCTTTGAATAACATGACAGACTGTCCAAGTTTAGGTACTTAAAAAGTTTGCGCTCAAAGTACCCACCCGCGTTCCACTATTTATTTATTTATCTATTTAAATCAGGCAACAAGGCCCATATTACAAATACCTTTAATGACTAACATAAATATCAATATAAACTTATTAATAACAACAAAACACACAATTATTGCGACGTGTTGCGCCATTTCGCGGTGTCAGGTAACCGACCGCGAAAACGTCGGAACTTGACTCCCTTCGGCCTAAATTCTTCCTTAGTGAAAGTCGATAGATGGTTCGTTGCAACTGCTATACCCTTGTCCACTATTTAGCATACGACTCTGCCGCACCAAACTAGGCTCCCTCGCCGGTGCGTCGTCTGTCGCGCCTATACAATAAACTGAGCACGAGTTGGACATACACCATGACAGTTTTGCTGTTTTGAAAAATTGCTGTCGTTGACCGATTGAAATGCCTCAATAACCATAGCAATTTGCATTAGTTTTAGACCCAAGAGGGGAGGGAGGGGGGGTTTGGAGTAAGACTCCAAACAAGTACAAGTTACACCAAATCAAATCTTTGTTCATTGATCGTTTGGCGCCTACTCAAAATTACTTTGGTACACTTAGATTTACGAACTTAGTTATTAAGGTTAGTTAATTAAAAACTCAAAATAATTTCAAAAATATACACTTAGTTATACTTAGAATAGTTTAAGAACTTGGTTATTAAACTAAATAAAAAAGGTTTATTATTTTTTGCTTTTCAGTTTTTTTTCGGCGGTTTAATTTTTTTGTTGGTTAAGTCTGCTTTCTTTGATGCATGCTGTGTTCACCTGTAATTGGTGGCGCAATTACATTGTTTTATTTTTATTTTTTTATTAAGTGCTTGTAATTATTGTTGCCGCTGTTGGTGATCTTTAATAATAAATTAATAAAGATAAATAATGAGAATTCTAGCAAATGTTACATTACAAGTAAAATGTCACAAATTAAACAGGAACGTTTTAACGAACCGACAGTAGGTTCATGGGCAACTTGCATCAGGCACTGGTCCCACCGCCGGCTAGTAAGCTAGAAAAGTTGGGCGAGTAGCATTACATTGCTGATCTGTAAAGGTCGATTGATCACACTGTGCTTGGTCAGCACGCAATGAACCGTTACTCGCCCAACTTTTCTAGCTGACTAGCCGGCGGTGGGACCAGTGCCTCAAAAACCAACAGAGCTGAGAGTTATGTTATTTTATTAACAGCAAGTTGTTATCCCATTACGTAAATTTTTTTCGTTGTTTTTTTCACTTTTTAAGTTTTAATTTAAACAAAATAACAATAATAATTATGTCCATACATGTGCACATGATTAGGTGTATTCTCCGAATCACAGACCATATAACCTATTACTATATAACAATTATGTTTGTTTTACATTTTGTCTCGCAATATAATTATCATATTATAAATGTATTTTAACGCGTGGGAACACGACTGCTGAATTATAATCATTCTAATTATTACTACTACTATTACTACTACTTTATAAAATTCTATACTATCGTGAAAGTATCGTATGTGTCCCATCACTACAGGCAGGCACGTGTTACGCGCGGCCTTGAATGCACCAATCACAGCACACTAGTCGTCCCCCGCGCTCCGCAAGTTCGGCAGCTTTGTTTGTAAGTAAAAATTAGGCTAAGCGGGGTCTTTAGGATACATGATCTGTGCTCCGAATGAAACCCGTTTTCTCATAGACCGCCCAGCGGGCGTAGCACGGTTGCCATTTTATCACTTATCGTTGTGGATAAGGCATCCGTCACTCTCGCACTTGTCTTTACCACAACGATAAGTGATAAAATGGCAACCATGCTACGCCCACAGAGTCGGCTTTTCATCCGTGCTCAAAGGCGCCTCAGTGTGCGTGCCTCGCGTAATTATGTGTATCCGCCGAGCGTGCCGCGGACAGAGCGACAAGTTCTAACTTATTTGTGCGCGAGGCGCGTACGAATTTGAGCAAGTACCGGAGCCATGCGCGTATAATCGTCAGGTACATTTTGAATAATTATTGATACAAACACGTGAAAAGCAAAAGGTGCTGCGGGACCCGAAATCAATCAGCTGTCGTCGTGTCGACGCCATTTTGAACGACGCGCAATGTCGGCTCGCTGCTCGCACGCACGCCGCCTCGCCCGCGCATGTTTATGTGCAACTATTGGGCTCGCGAGCAGCTCGGTGCGGGGGGCGAGCATGCCTCAGGCTGAGCTGTACTAATTCGTACTGTTACAGGGCAGCCTCCGTGGAGTTTAGAAGAAAACTTGTATATACCCAAGCAGTTTATCCCAAATACAAACACTGCACAACTTATAGTATCACTTAAAATATTTACCTATATCAAAATTAAATGACGACTGACTTATGTTTCTTTAATATATGACGATTTATACAGTCATATTGCTGTCGATACTATATTTTCATGCAGGGGACCGATTTTTGACTTTCGAGCGCTTGACTCGAAAACTGACAAAAATTATGAAATGCTATTTTGAAATGACGATGGAAAATTTAAAAACGCGCGGTATTGACTACTCGCATTCAATTCTATCGGTAGAAAGTAAGTGCCTGTGATTATGACACTACAATTGCATTTATTTTTATTTAATTTATAGTGGCTAAGCGGGTCATGTGCTCAAAATCGTACTCGTGTCTCTATACTATAGTGAGTGCAATCCTATTTGCATTATGACAGAGCTGTCATCCCAGTACGTCAATATTGACGTTTATTGTACTGGGATGACAGCTCTGTCATAATGCAAACAGGAATGCACTCACTATAATGTCAAGAGGATAAGGACTGTCTAGATTATTTTGAGCGTGTTATTTTGCTGACTATACAGTTCGAGCGCTCGAAAGTCAAAAATCGGCCCCCAGGCTGTCGCAGGTAGGCTGGATAGTGCTGTGCTAGCTAGGTTTAACAAGCTACACAGCACTATGCACACTGTGAGAGTGCCTCGATAGCAATATTCATAATAAGTTCATTCATTTATAACACTAAAATTAGTTGTTAAGATCATTTATTTACTAACAAACTACGGACCTAAAGTTGCCTGAAAATAATGATTTATTTTTATTTTTATTTTACCTACATTAGGCAATTTTACGTGTAAGCGAAACAGTTATATACTGTTATGGTTTTGACGACCTCTGTACCCTAGTTGGTAGTGACCCTGCCTACGAAGCCAGAGGTTCCGGGTTCGAATCCCGGTAAGGGCATTTATTTGAATGATGAGCATGATATTTGTTCCTGAGTAGTGGATGTTTCTATGTATTTCAGTATTTATTTATCTATATAAGTATGTATGATGTCGTCTAGCACCCATAGGACAAGCTTTGCTCAGTTTGGGACTAGGCCGATTTGTGTAAGATTGTCTTCAAATATTTATTTTTTATAAATTTTTCTTTAACAGTACGCAGCTTATAAGAGCCCCTGAGGTCTTCTTGCAGGATAAACATTTGAATTTTGAATTGCCGATGATTTGAAACAACCCATCCTTAACCGTCATTACTGTGATTAGAGATATACCTCATTCCAAATAAGTATAACATTCAATTTTTTACGGACAAATTCGTCTACGTTTCTTTGTGTATCTAATGGCACAAAAGGCGGACTTAATGCTATGAAGCATTATTACCAGTCAACCTTAAGGCAAAGCATAATCTATATATCTTAGTGTATCTAGGACAAGCTTCCGCCCGCGACTTCGTCCGCGTGGACCCGTGATAAAAACTATCATATATTTTAATCTAGGCTATAAACTATCTTCGTGCAAAATTTCATTCAAATCGGTTCAGCCGTTTAAGCGTGATTGAGTAATATACGTGAGTTGAACCGAGTAATTATTAGCATTATTTCAGCATGTCTCGCGAAAGTTTAAATTCGATTATCCTACTAATATTATAAATGCTGCAGTAAGCTCGGCCGAATTTCACCATCCCATACAAACGTAGTTACGCTCTCATTTTAAAACTATGTGTTGGATTGTGACGAAACTTTGCATATACAATGACATGCGGTATATCTATGTCTGTAATTAGTTTATATGGTTCCAGTTTATAAAACAAACGAAATAAAGCAAAAACAAGTTTTGTATGAAAAACTTAAATTCGCTGTATTTTTTTTACTATGGTATTTGAAACTACATAAACTAATTACAGACATAGATATACCTCATGTCATTGTATATGCAAAGTTTCGTTACAATCTAACACGTAGTTTTAAAATGAGAGCGAACTTTCTACGTTTGTATGGAGAATCGAGCTTACTGCGGACTCTTAAGTTTAGATGTTTGGACGTAATGTATCTACTTACGTGCCGCCGGTTCGCCTGTCGCATCTGCATTGACCTCCGATATCTCTATGTTCACTTCATCTGGTGAAAAGAAACATTTACTTGAAGACAAAAGCCAGTAAGATTTAACAGACCTTAGCACGGTCGACTCAAGTCAACCAAACAAATCGAAACATATGTAATTTGATTGTTATTTTAAAACGGCGAACTGGAATAACATGATACTTTTTATATGGGTGCGACACTGGATGTTGATTTGCGGAAAATGCCCAATACAACTAACTACACGAGCACAGTAGAACCACAAATATAAGTTACATCGACAGTAACCGTTTCTGTCGCGACGAACGCGAAAGCTAAAACCACTCCTAATTTCCAGTGTAGCAACACTGACTAGCGCCACCTAGGGTGGGCAGCGGTAAGTAAATTGAAATGGCAACGGTTAGTTAGTTACCGCCAATATGGCTCCAAGTGTGAACGTTCTGAGGAAGTGAGTTGAGAGTGAAAGTGCTATGGTTGCCTACAAACTATCCAGAAATATTGAAGCTAAGTATATTTGAATATCTTAGTAAAGCTCACAGTGGTTGTATGGTTTTCTCTAGACAACTAACGTATGTGTATTTTATTAGCTACGTAACCCATGTTGTGGAAGAAATATCTGAGCTCATCTTAGGTATGGCGGAAAAGGTACATCGTAACTCGGTGCCGCGGCTTCGGCCGCGGTGACCTGTTCTGTAGCGGGACACTGCCCGCATGTCCTAGGTGCCGCGGCTTCGTCCGCCGTGACCTAATCATGGACTGTTCTGTAGTGGGACTCTGCCCACATGTCCCAGGTGCCGCGGATTCGTCCGCCGTGACCTGACCATGGACTGTTCTGTAGTGGGACTCTGCCCACATGTCCCAGGTGCCGCAGATTCGTCCGCCGTGACCTGACCATGGACTGTTCTGTAGTGGGACTTTGCCCACATGTCCCAGGTGCCGCGGGTTCGTCCGCCGTGACCTGACCATGGACTATTCTGTAGTGGGACTCTGCCCACATAACGTTGATAGCTTCCTCCGGCCGGGTAAGATGAGGCTCTCCTTAGAGTCGAGAAAAGAAGAGAAAGAGAGATGCGTTGTAAGGAGACTACCATACTTATAGAGCTTTTTTCCACAGACCAAGGAGAGGCTCCGATTCGACACTTTAAGCGAAGCAGATAAGAGCGGGATATTAATCCCCTTAGAATACCATTGAGTCGACCATTAGACCAACCCATCAAGAATAAGGAAAGGTACGCTATGCATTCTATAACACACTATAAACAATTACTCCACTGAGTTACACCCCCATAAAACCATGTCGCCGTCTTCCCTCGGCGGTCTCATGATATTACCGTAAGAGAGAAGGAGGGAGGCGGCGATATCAACTGAAAAATCGGCAGTCACATCAAAAAGCAGTTACAGATAGCTATCTGTAACTACTTTTTGGTTCTACTGTACACAATGAAAGAAAAGACACCAGCGCGCTGCTGCGCCTCCAACGGCACTGCGTATGACATTTACATGTCATATATGCGGGCGTCACTGTCGCTCTCGTATTGGCCTGACAAGCCACGTAAGCAAGTGCCGCACTTTAATGGACGCTGCTTAAATCATCTTTTTTATACTCGTCGACCTTAATGTTTGAATTAAGACTTCGACACCAAACTTAAATCACATACTTTTTACTATGGAGCTCCCAACTTAACATTTCATATCTGTTGAGACAACTAAAATGAAATCGACCAATCACGTGGCGCCTTTACTGAACTATAATGTATTTGACCAATAGGACGCCGTCATGAGAAAGTCAAAAGGTAAATAGACATCAACGCACAAAAAAGAAAAAGCCGTTGGTTGCACTTCGTTTTCAGTAGATACCAAGTTTGTTTAATTAGTTCAGTTGACTAGTAGAAAAAGTATTGTATACAATAGTTATATAGCTTTTTCAGTCTCGTACCTTAATTAAACGTGGTACTCGACTGAAAAAGCATACATGATATAACATACATACATACATTCACGCCTTTATTCCCAAAAGGGGTAGGCAGAGCACATGAAACTTATGTTCCAGCGCCACTTTTAGCATAACTGTGGATATAAAAGATCGACAAAATGTGATATTGCAGTGATAGGTTTATTTACTTATTTATTTAGGATACATCGTACAATTTTAATATGTAGCTTAGGTAACATTCTTGGTTGATGTTCATCTAATTATAGGTAACCACAGCTTATTTTAGTATCTTAGAGCATGCGTAAAAATTAAATACAAAACAAGGGTAAACTACAAGTTCTGCAATGGGGGCAAAATTAAACTAAAACATTGAAGAAAAACATGCAGAAAAAATCTACAAAAAGAAAAGAAAATATTAAAATAACAGTTCGTGAGAAACAGGCACATAGCAAGTTACATTCTCGAAAAATCCTGAGAGCCGAAACGCTTTAAAACCTTTCTTTTAAATCTTATTAGACTGTCATGAAACAAGTCCGCTCCCAAGGAGTTCGGGAGATGGTTATATAGCTGGAACATTCTTGAGAGCGGAGAGTTGCGCCCCAGATTTGTCTTTCTAAAGCGATCTTTGAACAGTTTGTAGACGCCAGGGCGCGGGCGCGGGCGAGGCAATCGTGTGGGCACGACTATATTAATCTTAGCAAGCAGGTTGCTAGCCCATCGCTCACAGCACTCCAACCCTGCTCCCTTAGTCGACTTTTACGACACCCACGGGAAGGAAGGGGGTGGTGAAATGCTAACCCGACACCACACGGGGTCACATTATGTAACGATTGCATAAAATACTATTATAGATGCTAAAGGCCAATGGTGATGGTGGCACAATGAGGACTGTTGAAACTCATTTCAGTGGCTAGAAATTTTAATAGCTAAAATACTATACAGAAGATGTTTGTAATTATTTTCTCATTGTTTTTGTTTCTTTATGGCGGATCTCATTGTGTAAGTATACAGTTTCATGTTATTCCGCCGTTTTAAAATGGGAACCTAATCTGCGTTTGTAATCTGCGGTGTCCGCTTACCAAGAGGCGGGCCGTACGCTTTTTTGCCACTGTCGTTGTTTAAAAAAAAACAGGCAATATCAAAACGGTTGTAGCTTCGTAATTCTTTGAGATATCTGAATGGGATTTTCGTCACTAGGCATATTTTTTTGCCTTCTTTCTTTTGGCGAGTCTACACCCGTATTGGCCAGCGCTGGTCTTCCGTCAGGGCCAACTGATAAGGGGGATTAGGTGTCAAAGCGGACCCCGGGCGCCTTTCGGGGCACAATAACGCTAGGAGATGTATCTGCTACTGATGTTAGATAGGCCTCCACACATCGAACGCGGCGCGTTATCGGCGCGAGGAGGCAGCAGCGGTGGACGCGGTATATTGCAGCCTGACCGGCACAGGGCAGCGGGCGACGTGTCGTGCGCGTGTCCAGCGCGGTAGCAACGCTGTAGCATCACGGTAGCAACGCCGTAGCAACGCGGTAGCAACGCGTTACAACGCGGTAGCAAGCGGTAGCAATGCGGACCCGCGGCAGGCCCGCGCTGTACCAGCAACGGTCCCGTTTTCAAGGGGTCGCACAAACATTTGTTTTCTAGCAGTTAGCTCCACCCCCACCCATAAGTACTTTTAGTATATTTTTTAAGACATATTTACCTACAAGTATACCAAAACTCGCTTTTACAGGTAATATTTCCCGTATTTTTCCTTCGTTGGGTAGTCTATTGAGTGTATCAGGTACTTACGGAACATGTTAAAGCCAGCTTCACCCGCGCCGTCATTGTCTACCATCTCCGACTTGACCATGGGTTCCTCTAGAACAGAAGCATAAAATGTTTTATATATATATAGAAAATCCCCGTGAACCTCACACGTATGCAAATATAATGAAATCACTCGTGTATTTAAGGTTGTATATCGTGTTCTACCAATAGTTTCTTATGCCCGCCGGCATTTCGAGTGCTCACGAGTCACGAACAAGAACCACGTATTGGTTCGAAACATGTCGTGCAATATTTTACCTAAAAAGACATGCATTTCATTATATTTTAATCCATACTAATGTTATAAACGTATATTAAGTATATCGTCGTCTAGTATCTGTAGCGGGTGTCTGTCGTAGGTGCAGGGACGATAGGTATTGTCCAGCAATGTAAACACCCCACTTTTCTCCAATATATATAACGTCAGTAAGTACAACACAGAAGGTATATCCAAAGTCCGAAGATAGTTTACACAGAAGAGAACAGTACGGAAATAAGAATCAAATATATATAAAACAAAGTTAAGCGCAAGCGATGGCTATAAAACGTAAGCGGATAGCGGTCAAGAAAGGCATGCGCTTTGCGTCAGTATATGAGATCGACTAGCCGCGCGCATGCGCAACGAGCAACTCTCGGGCGGCCGGCGACTCGCACGGACCGTTATCGGTGCGCGGTCGCATTGCACCGAACTGTTGGCACGTCAAGTATATTGACGGATATAATGTAAACATACTAAGTGTATTAGATATGTATAAATTAAATATAGAGTAGTGTTTAGTAATATGGCCAGCATTGCATGGAAGAGATACTGGTCCTTCAAAGAAATCATGAAGAACCCCTGCATACCAATCAATGCGAAAAAAAGAGTATTCGACTCATGTATCCTGCCCAGTATGACATACGGGTGTCAGACGTGGAGCCTTACAAAACACAATATGCATAAACTAGAAGTCTGCCAACATAGTATGGACCTTAGTATGCTCAACATTAAACTGAAAGACAAAATAAACCTAAAAATAATAAGGAAGCAGACAAAAACCACCGATGTAAAATACTGTATCAAGAAACTAAAATGGAAGTGGGCAGGCCATATGATACGAAACAAAAAAGATAAATGGACAAAATATATTACAGAGTGGTGCCCAAGACAAAATAAAAGAAAAAGAGGCAGACAACGTCGCAGATGGGAGGATGACATTGTTAGGGTAGGGGGTGCGACTTGGATGAGAAAAGCACATGATCGCAAATTGTGGAAGTCTCTAGGGGAGGCCTATGCTACAGCATTCTACAGCATGCTGACACTGAATAGGAAAAAAAAAACACATATTGTAAAATACATAGTATATATTTAAGGCTATATTATTATTATTAGTAATATGGTAATGTAGGTATGTAGATGTATAAATGTATATAAATAAATATGTGTGTAAATATTTAGTAGTAAGGTATTATATAAGTGTAGATACATGTGAGTAATGTGAATGAGCAAGTAGCCCACATATCCATAACACAAGCCTTATTGGGCTTACTATGGGGCTAGGCTATTTCGATTTGGGTAAGATTGTCCCCATATAAATATCTATTTATGAATTTTTTCATCAGCCGTGTCTGCACCGAACGAGCGGCTCGCCCGAACACCGTTCGCCCAAACGTGCTCGCCCGGTGTGGACGTGATTCGGGCAAACGATGGCTCGCCCGAGCCGTTCGGGCGAGCCCCCGAATGCTTGCCCGAACGGTTTGCCCGAGCCGCGACCGGCTCAGCCTATGTGGACGGTGGTTTTGTTCGGCTGAACGACAGAAGGCGAGGGCGATTTTTGCCCTACGTATTATTATTCTTATTTGTACTTTATTGTTAACACTATAAGGTCGTAACACATTTTTCGTAAATGCAAATTCCATTTTGTTTTATCACACTTTTATATTTGCTGTTAGCCGATTCGACTTCATTCAAAACTGAACGCTATTCGTAAGAGTATAAAGCCGATAAACACTTTTTGCAATTGCATATTCTGCAAATAAAGTAATTTTGTCCACGCGTCCTTTACCGTTTTGCTATTGAGCAAATTCGAATAGTTCGCTTAGCTTTGAAAAATATTGGGCAATGGCAAAAACAAATTGGTATTTTATTTCTTCCTCTCCTTCATCAATTTTGCTGAGTTAGGTTGAACTATAGCGTACTACTAATAAGGTTGTTATTAGATATATTGGCACGCAGGGAGAGAGAGGGGGAAGGAAGGGATTTTCTTTTTGCAAAATTAAAATTCATCAAGTTTTCACTTCTGCCCGCACTCCCGGAGTGCAACCCGGTCTTTTTTTTATCAAGATAACTTATTAAAGTTCATTCGAAGTCGCTGCGTTGGAAAAGGTCAAAACTAGCTTGACCCCTGGATACCTACATTACATATTGATATTGGGAAATTAGGGATCAAGTTATACCTACTGGCGGTTGGTAACTTGGTAGTGAGACGAGTTGAGGCGGATTTCGGAATTGCGTAACTGAGTTCGACACGCATGGGTTTGTTTGTCAGCTGGAAGGATTGGTAGATTGAGTAGTACGTACCTAGTAGGAATTTCAATAGGTAGGCGTCTTCGCTCTGATCATAACACAATTGATCAATTAATTTTTACCCCGGCCTCTTTTCGGTTCTCAAAAATTTTGCGCATCCACATGCGCCTTTTTTTTAAATAGATTTCTTCAGATTTCGAATTCGAACAAGCAAAAGCAAAATTAACGTTGTCGCAGCGACAGCTGTGCGCACGTGCGTCTTCATCGTGATCGTGAGCTCAACTATTGGTAGGTAAATTCGCCCGAGCTGGGCGAGCCGCTCGCGTTTGCCCCCACGCCCGTCCGCACCGACCGAGCGCTTGCGGCAGACCCTTTTTACGGCTCGCCCGAGCCTTCTGACGGCTCGCCCGAACCGTTTGGGCGAGCGTTTTTGATGGCTTGGGCGAGCCGCTCGGCCGGTGGGACACGGCTAATCAACAATACCTTTTACATCTTCTTCTTGTGAAGCAAAGTTTAGAATAATTTAAGTACAAGTCAGTACAACTGACCTTTAACACATAACAGTCCCTGCAGCCGCTGCAGCTCCGCCTGGCTGTGCTGCACTTGCAGCTTAAAGTCGCTCGCGTCCCGCAGCCGGCCCACGCACACCTCGCAGATCCCACACTCGCCATGACTGCTCAGTGTCAGCTGCATGAGAGATATAGAAATAGAGTTACAAATGAATTTTAGCAAGCAATTTTTTTGGCAAATTTGTTTGGCAATTTTTGTAAGAAGGTGCTTTGAGGAATATTTCATCTTTGAAACACCTGTTACAAAGGCTATATTGAGGACGGCTTGAGCCTAGTTGGTAGTGACCCTGCCTATAAAGCAAGACCCAGGACGGGTTCAAATCCCGGTAAGGGTATTTATTTTTCTTTATATAAGTATGTTTTTCGTTGTCTAGTACCCATAGTACAAGCTTTTCTTAGTTTGGCACTAGGTTGATTTGTGTAAGACTGTCCGCAAATATTATTTATTTTATTTATTTCTATACAATATTATCCAGCAAGCTTGCTATGGCATAGTCATAGTATTTTTTTTTTCATGAACAATTTGCATTGTGTGTGCATTGTGTTAGAAAATACATTTGCACTTAACTAAAAATAAGAGAATAATTTATTTATTTGTATAACTATCAACAGAACACAACTATAAGTTATCTCCTACAAAATTACGTCTTCAAACACTTCTTCCACGCAATAGGAGCACCCGCTTAATAAAAACAATTTTAATTTTTCTTTAGAAGAAAGGCGAAATTTTATTTTCACTTTAGTATGTATAAGCTTAGGTACAGTGAGAATACACACTTTCTGAAAGTAGTCAAAGTGAAAATAAAATACCAAACTTTGCTGATAGGGGGTTTTGCAGAGGCTTATACTGTAATAACATTAATATTTTGTCATATTTACGTCTAAATTGAAGCACTCTTTAAGCATGTCCGAATATATCTCCGATTTTCCGAGATGTGTGTATGGCTTCGTCAGATCCTTGTCCGGAGGACACCGCAGACAGCAGCGGCACGAGTTCATGACTTCCATTGCTTGAAGTTAAAGTAAGCTAATGAATTCTAATGAATATCTACTCCGTTTATTGATTTTTTGCAGTTTTTATTACTTTCAGCTCGTAAATAAATACGATTACGATGGCGTCCAGGTCAGGGCCGTTCGAATTCTTCCAAATATGGTTATTAGGAAATGTTTATGAAACCGCACTGGAGCAAATTAGAAACCGACGGACATAGTAAATGTTATCATATTTTTTAAATTTAATTGTTTATTACTTTTTCATTACAGCTTTTCCATTTGCCAACGAAAATTAAGATAAATTAATGCGAGAAAATGTTTTGTGACAATATTCACAGACAATATTCAAAACGCTACTTTGCTTTTGACATTTGCCACAGATAAAGTAGTCGTGACAATAAGAAGGGCCCTTTGTGCTCGTTTTGCTGGGTTTCGTACTGATATCGCCAAGTGCCAAGTTCATCCCATCTAAAAGCATAGGCTGTTCCATACCATGAGGTATAGATTAACAGATATGAAGTGTTTTAGTGTGAACTTATTTAATAATAAACTTGGTTTTTATTAAGATTATTCGGTGAAAGTTTTGGTCAGTGATTAATTTCTAAACGTACTTTTTAGTTAAATTTAAAAAAAAGTGTCTAACCAAAGCCAAGCATATTAATTATTAGTAATCTGTGCCAAGCATATGTTTGCGACTGTTTTGTTCTTCATATTTCAAGTGTTTGTGGTTAAAATATAATTAAATTACTTGAATTTTCTTGCGATCGACTGAACGCATATGTTAACAACGGATTTTGTTCATCACTGTTGTCAACAAGGTAATTTTATACTGATTTTATTATTATACCGTACCAGTCATCAATTTAAGCACGATAGTACGAATTCTACTGCATAATATCAATACACATATTAAATAGGTTATTTAGCGACGTAAGTATACAATTAGAGCAAGTGTTATTGTGCTTTTTAAAGGGATGAAGGATTTGTGCACTCCAAACTGACAATTGCTCTAGAGATGTGCCAACCCGAAAATATCTCAAACCGAATTGAACGGTTCGACTTTCTATGTAAACCGGTTTCAACCCGGGTTAATCAAACCGAGTTGCTATGACGGTCCTAAACGTATTAATATTAATGTGGTATTCGGTTTGACCTGTCCGAGTCGATCCGTGAATTTAAACACCTACTTGTTCAGGTTTTAAACCTAAACTAAACTGTTTATAGGTTATTGTTACATTTGTGAGCGTTACCTCGGTAGCGCCATAGAGTAATAAGTAATTATAAATTGCTCACTATATTTCATTCAAAATTATATTGCAAAACAAAACTACAAACCTTGTTGCAACGGGATAAGGTCTACTAATGGTCGTCGTCGTCACCCGCCCACCTGTTCGGGAGAAATCGGGTTTATTCGGCTACTCATTCGGTTTGCCCGCTCCGGCCCAGCCCGCTCGCGCGAGTCGCGCGCGTCGGTTCGGTTTCGTTGGCTCGGGCCGCTGTCAGCGAGCGGGCTCGAATGTTGCGGTTTGCTGCTCGTTATAGAACCGAGTTAGTGGACTAACAAACCGGGTCGGTTCGACTTTAGCTTGACTCGGTTTGGACCGGGTTGGCAAACCGAGTTGACACATCTCTAAATTGCTCTAACCTTCAATGTGCGTATAGTTTGTTTCAGTTAAAATGACGAAAACGAAATTAACGTGCGGTTTTACAACTCCTCTGGCCTTATATGAAAGGAAAAGATACAAAACTGATCGTAGTGTGGCACGTGTACTGGAGTTGCTACTGTTTTTTCTATTGTTTATTAACAGTATGTTGTAGTAAATGTTGGTAACGGTTGGTTTTAAGTACTTTTCGTTATCTAAACTAAAACAAACGAACAACTAAACAATACTATCTAGTGCTGTAAAACGAGCGTCCACGCGCATACAATATTAAGCTAATTTAACCATTATTTGTATGCATTCTTTTATTAGAAAAGTGCATTCCAATGTTGCTCTAATAAAAAAGGGGTTTTTCATGGTGTAAACCTGTAATATCAAACTTTCAAAGCGAAAGTCTACGGCAATTTAAGAGTCCGCAGTAAACTCGGCCGAATTTCACCTTCCCATACAAACATAGTTACACTCTCATTTTAAAACTATGTGTTGGATTGTGACGAAACTTTGCATATACAATGACATGAAGTATATCTATGTCTGTAATTAGTTTATATATGGTACCAGTTTATAAAACAAACTAAATACAGCAAAAACAAGTTTTGTCTGAAAAACTTAAATTCACTGTATTTTTTTTACTATGGTATCTGAAGCTACATAAACTAATTACAGACATAGATAAACCTCATGGCATTGTATATGCAAAGTTTCGTTACAATCCAACATGTAGTTTTAAAATGAGAGTGTAACTACGTTTGTATGGAGAATCAAGCTCACTGCGGACTCTTAATTCTGTATATACCTATAAAAATATTCAACCATTTACCAGAGGACATGAGGATAATTGACTTAGGTGAATTCAAATCCAGTTTAAAGTTGTGTAGACGAACAATATTATAAAATTTATAAAATTGTTTAATGCTTAATCAAAATAGGTGTATATATCAATCACATCACACTGTATGTATCAACATTAGACTTAAGTATGTACTCAACTGACATTGCGTGCTGTATTACTGACATTCATAAATTTGTAAACTCCAATACAATTTGATATTTTATTTTGTTTATTGATTTATCTTAAGGTGGTTCCCTTTCCATACAAAACGTTATTTGACATTCACAGGCTAACAGCGTGATTTTTTAAGAAACTTATGTAACAACCTTGCATAAATTGGTATTTTATTTGCGCGAAATTCCCCATTTCCTAGAATAAACTTGTATAAACTATTTATGAGTGTTTTACATAAGTTTCTTAAAATATCAGTTAGCCTGCGAAAGTCAAAAAACGTTTTGCATGGAAAGGGTCAATGCCAAATCTCGGGATTAGGTTGCCAAAGGGGACCCCAAGCTCGTGAAGGGCACTACCGGGGAAAACGCTATTAGGATGATTTCATTTACTCTCCAATGCACAGCTGACATACATAAACCAGTTACAAAGAGAAACAAAACAGTAACATCTACTTATATGTTGTATGGTAGGCTCTTCTAAACAATCTTTATTAGCTGTGTCTGGACCGGACGCATCCTCGGCCGCATGCCTCGGGCGAGGCTTGGCTCGCCGAGGCACGTCTACACTGAGCGTGCATCCTCGGGCGAGGCGTGCTCGGCCGAGGCATGCGTCCGGTGTAGACTCGGCTACTGACTTTCAAATGTATTGACTATTATTAATTCATCACCAGTGATCGTAACTTTTGTAGCATTTCTGGTGCAGCGTAGTGTTGTTAACGGAATTGGTATAAAGAATTTCAATCCTAATGCTTAATTAGCGTTAATATTAACCATAATTAACAATTTTGATTGATATTGTCTATACCATTTCCGTTAGTTATGCACAGCGCGGCTTTAATATTATAAGTAGCTGGCTTCTACATCACCTACTAACCCTGAATTCGGATAAAACCAATGTTATAAAGTTCTCCATGCGCAAATCGAAACTAGCTCCGACTAACCTTAACCTCTATGCTCACAATTGTAAGCACCCCACAAATAACCAGTGTGCATGTCCGGGTATTGCTACCACAAGCAAAATAAAGTATTTAGGAATCATAATTGATGAGACCCTCTCCTTTCGGCATCATGTGGAAGCGTTGTGCACTAGAGTTCGTAAGTTAACATTTATTTTCAAAAAATTACGTACGATTGCAGACTCGCACATAATCAAACAAGTTTACTTTGCGTTATGTCAATCTGTATTAATTTACTGCATCTCTACGTGGGGTGGCTTGGCTAAAACCACTTTACTAAACCTAGAAAGAGCCCAGAGAGGAATCCTCAAGGTTTCTACTTTCCGCCCCTAACAATTCCCCACTAACCTTCTGTATAAATTATCAGAAGTTTTAACAGTTCGTCAATTGTTTATATTGCACACAGTTCTAAAACAGCACGCTGTAACCCCTTACAATACTGATCATGCCAGTAAAAGGCGTAAAGATTTTGTTTGTCCTAAATATACGCAAAAACGACACGCTTTCTCTTCTAGATTTTTCTTTTCCTAGGTCCACTTCTTTACAATAGACTTAATGCGCGGCTAGGTTTATATCCTCTAATCTACATGAAATATAAATCAACGCTACGAGAAGCCCTACAGAATATGTCCTATGACGATACAGAGAAATTATTTATCGTTTTAAAATAAAATTTTATTTTATTATATCTTCAAAGTTAGCGCCTAGGTTATAAGTTCCTAACTATTTTATACTAGCCAATAAGAATGATATTGTATTATAATATGAATAACTTGATTTTCAATTGTTAGTTCTTTTTTGCCTGAAACAGGGTGTCCTAGCTCAGGCACATGTGTTATTTATCTCTAATAGTAAGCTCCTAGTCTATAGTAAAACTGATGTACTTTATGTTTTATCAATAAATTATGTTTATGTTTATGTTAACAACACTAGCTGCACCAAAAATTCTACAAAAGTTACAATCACTGCTCATCACATTTTCATAATAATAGGTATAAAAACAGTTCTTGTATCCCGTCTAAATAACTGGATTTCTAGTTAACCTATACTAATACATTATCAATATTATAATAAAGAGGAAAACTGAGATTGGAGCTTTGGAAATTTATATGTCTGTAGTGGGTAATCTCCGGAACCACTAAACCCGATTGCAAATACTCTTTCATCTTCGTATGGAACGATCTTTCTGGATGAAGAGTGAAGCGGCGCAGGCACCTAGTACCCTATATAAATATCACAAGAGCAGTCACCATAAGCAGATTCAGATCTGCTAACACAAGTATGATGGTAGCCCACGCGGCTTCAAAGAATACGGCCTATTCCCAATTCCAAACCAACCAGAAAGTCCATTCTACATCCAAATGAAAGAATTTTTGAAATCCCATATGCAACCAGATTACCCAAAACATATAAACTTCAAAGCTACAATATCGCAGACTTTTCTCCGTGGACAAATTTCTCTGACTCTGCCCTACCCACTACTGACTGTGTAAACATCTGACTTGCGACAACTCATGGACCCGTTCATTTCAGTTTGACGACGCTTGACTGAACTGAGCTTGACCTCTGACCGACATGGGCTCCCGAGACGACCGCAAGGACGAGAGCCCCCCATACTCCAGAATCTTCGTGGTCTGCGGCAAACACTTTAAGGAGGAAGAGCTCAGACCCCACTTCGAAGCGTTCGGAGAACTGGAAGACCTTTACATGCCAAGAGACCGGAATTACGGAATCTCGAAAGGCGTAGCTTACATAAAATATGCTAAAACATCAAGCGCCGCCTCCGCCATTGAAGAACTCCACCTTAAAACCATTGCTGAGAACTCTAAACCGCTCAAGGTAATGGTAGCGAACAACAAACATGAGACAAACGTGACCAATGAAGATAAATACAAGCGTTTGTTCTTAAAAGTGCCAAAGCAAGCGACAGAGAACGATGTAAGGAAGCACTTCTCTGAATTCGGTCGCGTGGAATCCGTTAAATTGCACAGGGATCAAACTACTCAGGAGAGCAAAGGATTCGCTTATGTCCAATTCAAATCTTTCCTGGAAGCCGCAAAAGCTTTTGAAGAATGCGATCGCCTTTACAGACCGATGTTTGCGACGCCTAAAGAGGAACTGAAACGGAACCGAAGCAGCTTAGATGCCCCTTGGATGGACGCTCCAGAGAACTGTAGCTTTCCAAGCATGAGCACGCAGATTTTCAGTCAGAATCCTATCAGCTCTCTCATCAAAACACAGCCTGACGATTACACGACAGTGAACGTGACCTGCAGCCCGCAAGTGCCACAGCGGCATATCGAGGGACTCTTCAACATCGTCCCAGGAATGCAGCAGTTCCAATACTCAGTGGACATTTACAACGGCTTGTCCAAAGCCCTGATTACTTACGCCGAGCCATCAGCAGCGGCATACGCCGTGCAGCGAATAAACAGCTACGAGTTCCCGTCAGGCGAAATTATATCTGTGAAACCTCAGAAGAGCCATCTTAAGCAAGTCGCTAATGATTTAACGAACATTGTCAACGATTTTAAGAAGAGTCTGGATGGGGGCGCGCCGGATCTCATGCAGTTGGCTGAGGCCATAGCGCAGGCTTCCACGTTGATAAAACAAGCGACCGCAGTCAGAACTGACAGCGATTACTACGACAGCCGTGATGATTCTTTTTGGGGCTCGCTGCCGCCTCAACAGCAAATGCTGGACTTCAGTGCCAGAGTCGCGAAGCGTTGCTTCATTGTTTGCAAGCCGCACCCGCTTTCGCCTACCGCTTTAAGAGACATCTTCTGTCGCTTTGGGGACCTAATTGACGTCTCGACGTTTCCGAATAAAACCTTCGGTTTCGCTAAGTACGGGTCGGTCAGGTCGGCTGACGAGGCGATAAGGGCACTGAACGGGGCGACTGTGAGCGGTGTCCGGCTGAAGGTGATGGAGGCAGATGAAAAGCCGCCGAAAGACGATGATGACGAAGTCGGGCGGAAGAGGATTAGAATGGAGTCCGACTAGACATTAAAAGACTTGAAATAACCTCAGCAGCTTTCCATTAGGGGTGGCCAGAACGCTCGACTACCCTTACAATACAGTACAATAGACATTACTATACATTACAATAGAAATATAATAGAAAAAAATAACGATACTAGAGACTTTGGTTTCATTCAAAGTCTCTAGCGTCAAGCGTCCTAGGCACCCTTAAGGCTAAATCTAAGCACCACCTCAACACAAGGTGTGTATCATAGCTTAGATTTGTTGGAAAATCAGCCTTAGAGTGAATATCCACCACAGATGTGCGAAGCTGTGCTTTCATATTTGACGCTTAGCTGTCAGTCCACAGTAAGCTCGGCCGAATTTCACCTTCCCATACAAACGTAGTTACGCTCTCATTTTAAAACTACGTGTTGGATTGAGGCGAAACTTTGCATATACATTGACATGAGGTATATCTATGTCTGTAATTAGTTTATATGGTTCCAGTGTATAAAACAAAAAATACAGCAAAAACAAGTTTTGTATAAAAAACTTAAATTCGCTGCATTTTTTTACTATGGTATCTGAAGCTACATAAACTAATTACAGACATAGGCTACATACATATAGACATAGATATACCTCATGTCATTGTATATGCAAAGTTTCGTTACAATCCAACACGTAGTTATAAAATGAGAGCGTAACTACGTTTGTATGGAGAATCGAGCTTATGCGGACTCTTAAACGATCGGACTACAGGTACAGTCGGATTCTCCAATATAAACACACAACCTTTCAAAAATAGCTATACACAGTCCTGACACAAGACGCATGTGTAGATATTTTTGTAAGGTTGTATGTATATATATTGGAGAAATCAACTGTACCTAGTGAGAAACACTGGAGAATTATAAATATAAACTTTTACAATGGAATGAAAGTTGCTACAGTGATCGCTATTTCCAAGACTAAACACACTACACGAAGTAAAGTTGAAAAAGATAGTACACTCGTTTTAATGAATTAACGTAATATTTTATGTGCATGTTCCTTCAAGTAAAATATTGAATATATAATTTTGTAAAGAGTTGTTTTAATCATGGACAAATGATGACCCAGTGAACGCCAAGAATAGAGAGGTGTCGCGTGTTGGCGTAGATACAATACAAGTGCGAGTCGAACTCGCGCACGGAGGGTTCCGTACCGTTATCTGTAAAACGGCGTAAAAATCACGTTTGTTGTATGGGAGCCCCCTTAAATATTTATTTTATTCTGTTTCTTAGTATTTGTTGTTATAACGGCAACAGAAATACATCATCTGTGAAAATTTCAACTGTCTCACTATCACGGTTCATGAGATACAGCCTGGTGACATACGGACGGATAGCGGAGCCTTAGTAACAGGGTCCCGTTTGTACCCTTTGGGTCGCACAAGTCGTCTCCCCATGATGACGTTGTGAAGGGACGCCCGGCCGGATACAGGCGGGCTGTCGATCGGTTTTTGCGTTCATTCAGCCCCATTCCCTAGGTTGGAGCCTCAGGTTACTGTCCCTGCGGCGTTCACACTTCAAACTCTTCCATTCTTCTCGTTTTCCTGCAGAACAGAAGGACATCTTTAAGGCTGACATCCCTCAATTCCCTCTCCTCTAACACATCTTTACCGAATGTATTAAACCGCGGTGCCGCGTACATAATACACAGCGCCCGGAATTTTCACGGCAAAACAAAAGACTGTCGCAACCTGACAGTTTCGTTTATCTTATCACTATAAAGCCGTCGTTCAATACTTCATTCGACGTCAAGGAATTTAGAAAATTCATTGTAATTGGTATGTTGTTCAGGTTGAGTAAGTTTTTTTTTTATATTTCTCGTACATCATTTTAAATTACCTAACCGTCGCGAAGTGTTTTAAAATATTCGATAATAATACTCGATATCGATATAAAAATGTTTCTAACATTAGTAAGATTGCGACAGTCTTTTGTTTTGCCGTGAAAATTCCGGGCTCTGCATTCCGCTAGTACATGCTTACTAGTTTCTTCCTCCCCACAGTGCGGGCAGGAAGCGTCGCTACTAATACCTATTACCTTCAAGTGTCTATTTAGAGTATTGTGACCCGTTACGATACCAGTCAGCAACCTCAGGTTGTTCTTACCCAGTTTTTGCAGATACCTGGTTCATATCATCATCTTTGTCTGTCTACATCCAGATGCTTCCCTCCATTCTCTCTCCCCTTCTTGTTCTTTTAGCCTTTCTATGACCCCTTTGTGACTTAGCCGAGAAAGGGAGGTCCGGTTCTGGGCCTGTAAATTCCCTTCCCGAGCCGTGCTACCCAGCTGCACCGTGGGAACTTAGAATTATACCTACACTTTGCGCGCCGCTTGCGGCAATCAAGGCCAGTTGGCTGGCACACGGGCTCATGGCCGGACGCTGCTTACCTACACATTTATTAAAAAATAAATTCAACCCGAATAAATTAGGCGCACTAGTGTTGTGGGGTGTAATAATAATAAAACAAATAGACATTCATCCTTTTTTGCTTTTTTAACTTACGTACTTTATAGTGGCCTAAGTGTATTCTTTAATCTGTGCCTATTCGTATTATTTCCATGCCAGGTACGAACTAGTGGGTTTTAACAACGACAGGACGTACCTAATGATTTTTACGGAACATTGAATCTTTAATACCTATTTCAAATGCGTAATTAATTTGTAAGGCCTGCCGAGTTTCGGTAATTTAGTATACGTACCCCGAGCCTCCGACAAGTTTACTCCGTCACTGCCATTATGTCCAAATTATTTAGTTGTTTTCGTAGATTTCATGTTTATGTTTATCCCTGTCTAACAGTATAAATAATTTCCTTTATGCGAACAGCAAGCTGGTATAGCATACAAATTTCTATACGTGTGACAGAAAGGGAAATATCATTCATTGTCCTTGTCATAGTTCCACTTTTTTTATTTGCCACAACTGATTTAGTATGAAGTTGTGGCACATAAACCATTACCCGTCCAAATTAAGTAGTTTGTTTATGGCAAGTCATTAGCTGCATAGGAGTCTTTCCGTCCCTCACTGTGCCATCACGTACAGCCTGTCCAGAGTATTCTAGGTTCATGACTGCAGCACTGGGTCAAAGTAGCATGCGTAAGTGAACCTTTGACCCTCCTTGTAAGCGAAATGGCTGCACAACCGTCGGCCGTCGGGGGTTTAGTGGGTATAGTCTGGGCCTTCTGCCAGGGAGTGCCACACACCCGACCGGGCGGACGGTGCCTCAACTCAACGCATCCTCCCAACGGGAAAAACCGGACAAGTACGAGTCGGACTCTCCCTCCGAGGGTTCCGTACAAAATTACAAATGTAGTTTGATTTTTCCCTGTACTTGTACGTATAGTATAAGACGATATTACTTGCCGAATTTCATAGTTTTAGGTCACCGGAAAGTACCTACCCTATAAATTCTGATTCCCTTGAGTGTCGAAATATACGTTTACTTGCGCCATAAACGGCCGTATCTTTTTTACGTTAACTTTGAAGTTTGATTTTTTCACAGCTGCAAGGGACTGTAAACCTGTGTATATAGTTTTAATTTCAACTGGATACTTCCAGGCATTCCCGAGATAAAGGGTCTTGACAGACAGACGACATTAAACGTCCGTATGTTTTTTTTTACGTTAACTTAGAAGTTTGATTTTTTTGACAGCTTTATCAGCTCATTTCTGATATCGTTTTAATTTGAACTAGATACCTCCAGGTTCAACTCGGTTCCCGAGATATAGGGCCCTGACAGACGGACAGGGTTTCGATTTTTTCCCTTTGAGGTACGGAACCCTAATAAAGGTTGCAGCACTGGCAGTTTCTTTATTAAACTAAGACCCTGTTCAAATCTACCCGTAACTATTGCTGTCGGATCCAGTAACGATATCGGAGGGCAAGTAAATGTATGGAAAACATGTTTACTGTTCGCACCGCCCAATCCACTGTCCATCTTGTAACACTCTTTGGGGGAGGTCTATGTCAAGCAGTGGACGTCTTTCGGCTGATATTTATCCTTCAATTTAGGCATATTACATAAATGTTACCAAACAACCAACGGTTCGGAAAGATAACCTCTGCCACGAGAAGAACCGGCGTAAAAAACCATGGCAGGGTATCGAAACCGAAAAATTACACGTAGCTTGCTCGATACTCGAACTATGTAGTTTTTTCTGTAGCAATGTTCTAAAATTACAATAATTCATTTCCAGGTACAAAATATGATACCAATGCACATAATCTCCAGGCTTTGTCGAAGACACCTCTCCCCTCGAAGATTTCACGCAAAAACCTCCACGACAGGGGATTACAAACAAGAAAAAGACTTCAAAACACTTTTGGAGAAATACAAAGACAAAATCACTTTCAATTCTTGCTTGGAGCAAGACAGATTTGAATTAGGACACTTAAGGTATTTCGTAAGAAATATTAAGAAGGCGAAACAAAATGAAGAGAGAGATTATAAACGGAAGAGTATGCCTCCATTACCCGTGACCTTGCAGTATATTGTCAAAGAGGACCAATTGTTAGAAGAAGAGGAAAATCTGGAGACAGAAGAGCCTGAGAAAGTATTCCAGTTGCCGTTTTCTAAAACATCACGTATTGAAGGTGTTCCTAGAAAAAAACCTAATGATACTCCTGAAGAATCGAAAACAGATGTAGATAAGTGGATGACAAATTATGAATACTTCGATGATAGCATGTTGGATGAAGATATTGTAAAACAGTGGAGCCAAAACTATGGCACTCCTGATCCTGCTGCAAGAGTAAGCATGACGCAGTGTGGAGGTTGCGGAGCGTTGCTGCACTGCAACGATCCTGCTATACCAGGGTACTTACCTAGCGAGATCTTCAAGAACAGAAGAGACACAGAACTGAAGACTTTAGAATGCCAACGCTGCCATTTCCTTAAAGAATACAATATCGCTTTAGACGTGACGGTCCAGCCTGAAGAATACGAACGACTACTGGAATCTATTAAAAATGTCAAGTCTTTAGTAGTTCTAATGGTGGATCTTCTGGATTTCCCGTGTTCCATATGGCCTGGTATAGTTGATATTATAGGCACTAATCGCCCGCTCATAATAGTGGGGAATAAAGTTGACCTATTGCCAGCAGACAGCGTCGGCTACCTGCAACGGATCAAAGCTTCTCTCATTCAAGAAATAGGAAAGACCAAACTGGGTGAAGCTAATATTAAATACGTGTCTCTGATATCCGCTAAAACGGGTTATGGCGTTGAAAATTTAATTTCAGCCATGTTTAAGACTTGGTTGTATAAAGGCGACGTATTTTTAGTCGGTTGCACTAACGTTGGGAAGAGCTCGCTTTTCAATGCGCTTCTTCAGTCGGACTATTGCAAAGTCCACGCTGTAGACATAATCAAAAGAGCCACTGTCAGCAGATGGCCGGGCACCACGTTAAACCTTCTGAAATTCCCTATCAACAGACCTTCTGGATGGAAGATGCACGAGCGAGCAAACCGGTTGAGTTCACACTCACAACTAATGAAAATAGAAAAGGAGATCAGACGCGAACAGCTAGAGGGGAAGGCGCCCCGTGAAATGCCATCTCTAATCGGTCATATTGGCAGGACGTTTTCAGATCCAATGGATTACGAAGACGGCATAGAGGACAATATGGGTAAAAAGCGGAGGATGATGGTTCTGGACGAGAAACATAAATTGTTCGCTAACAGCAAGTGGTTTTATGACACACCAGGGGTAGTGCATCCAGATCAAGTGTTATCCCTCCTGACTACAGAAGAACTGCTAGCTACGATACCCAAACGGCTGATACGACCACAGACTTATTACCTACACAAGGGCTCAACTCTGTTCATCGCTGGACTGGCTAGATTGGACCTCACGGATTGCGAGAACGCTTGCCGTTTCACAATCTTCTGCTCTGATCATTTACCGATCTCTGTGGTGAAAACTGAAGACGCTGATGACGTGTATAATGCATTTTTGGGTACGGAATTGTTTGCAGTGCCGTCAGGAGGGGTGGAGAGATTAAGAAATTGGCCAAATCTGGACAAAAAAGTTGTGGAGTTTACCGGAGAAGGATCTAAGATCTGCTGTGGTGATGTTGTATTATCATCTATTGCGTGGGTGTCTGTGACAGCCAAGAAAGGCGACATTTGCGTGGCAACGGCGTGGACGCCTGAAGGCAAAGGGATCTTTAGGCGATATCCGTCTTTGCTGCCGTATTCGGTGAACCTAAAAGGTAAAAGGTTGAGAGATACGCCAGCGTATATGATAGGGAAAATATTTTCAGATAAAGATAGTACTTAATGCACAGTCGAACTATACTTGAAATTATAGGTAATTAACTAAATGTACACAAAACAAACCACGTGACTTGGTCATTCAAGCAATCATAGTAACCTTTTGTATCTCTATGGTATTTAATTATCTTATTGGCTGAATGACCAACCTAAACCTTTCAAGTATATGTATTGTTGTTTTTTAAGTTAAATCTCTACAAAACATTAGAGAATGTACTATAAATATTATTTGTTGAATCTAAAATAAAAACATCAAATTGTATTACATGTTTTATTATAATCATACAAATAAAAAACCTTTAATAAAAAAAAACATACTTGTTACAAAGTATTTAAAAATGAAACTTAACTTACAGATAATATACATAAATAGTATTAAAATATGATAAATATTGACGCCGCGGGATTAATTTAAATTTAAACCATCGTGTTCAACTTTTCACGAGCATAAAGACATTTATTTTTTCTCGTGATACACCGAATATTCGGTAATTATTCGGCATAAGTATATTTGAATCTTCGTTATTCGGTTCAACTGCTGAACATTTACTTTATTTACAGAATAATTATGGAGGTGATTCTCTACAGATTGCAAGAATGTAATAAAAACATTGCCTTGTAAAGTCATTATACTTTCAACCAGACTAAAATGGAACAATTCACCAGAAACCGACAGAATTCGCTAGGCGTGTAAGTTCATACTACTGCCCGCCTAGCAGGCTCAGCCGGCATCTGAGCAAACATTACGAGCGCCCGCTAGGCGGGTTCTTGCTTGCGAACGTGTTAAAAGATGCAAAGCAAAATCTGGTAATTATGGTGAACTGAAGTGCTACTTCAGATAACTTATGGTATACCCATACTTAAATAACCTACCTAGCAAGTATATCTCGTTTATGTCGGATATAAAGCATTTGTCCCTTCCCTTACTAGTAAATATGTTAGTGTGAGAGGGACAAATGCTCATGTCAAACGCAACCTAGGCAGATGTTTATCTACATTTAACCTTTATTTTGCCTTAAGTATGTGACATCATTGATACCAGAGAGTAGCTTATTGACAATCTCCTCGTATTGTCTTGCCGGGTTTGGTGTGTTTTGCAATTCTTCACGGGTGTCAGCGTTGCATTTGCTTAGCAAAGCATTTCCTTCGGCCATCTGAAGCAGTTTAAAATATTAAAATTATCAGAAACGTCACTAGAGAACGCCCAGGATCATGCAAAGTAGAGAAAAGTGAGAAGGAAAAAAAAGGAAATGGAAGAAATTAAGAAATGATAATATCAAAAATCCACAAAGAAATTCAAAGGTGTATGTGAAGTCCCCAACCGGCACTGGGCCAGTGTGGGGACTACTGCCCGTTTCCTGCAGCAGTGGGACGTATACAGGCTGATTTATTATTATTTATAATATCAATAGACCCTAGTCCCGTCTGGATCCGCTAATGTATGTGCTCAGACCAAGAAAAAAATACAGACGGAGCGTTACAAACACTCAAGTGAAGGCACATCACAGCCAAACAAAACCAAGCTACACCAAGTTTAACATGCGCTCACGCACACATATACAAACAAAATTGTACAAAACTCTTCAGCATGTGTTGCAATGCTGTCAAGATCATCTATTTCGAGTTTTGTGTGATTTAATTTGTTTAGCGTGTGCTAAACTTGTGGAGCTTGGTTGAAAACTGGTTGGCTTCACTAGACTGTTTGTAACGCTCCGTCTGTATTTTTTTTGGTCTGAGTGAAATAGGTATAAAGGTGGCAAGAAATTAGTTAAATATTTTCCTATTAAAATACTTGTCCGCATACTAATAATTAACCCTCGAAGTGGACTGAAAACCTGGTAAAGGTCATGGGAGTCAGTTGGATGTGGATGGCGCAGGACTGGTCATAGTGGCACTCTTTGGGGTAGGCCTGTGTGCAGCAGCGGATGTCTTTCGGCTGATATGATGATATGACCTAGTAATAAATAAATAGTATTCACCTCTTTAAACAGCTTAACATTCTGACTCAGAATTTCCAGTTCATGCTCCATATTCACATCCTTATTATTTTCTTCCTGCCTCAGGTTCTGCCTTATATGCGCGAGGCGCTTATTGAGCTGGTCTAAACTGGAGGCGTACTGTCCAATGTCAATGGGTTCCGAATTGTACGAAGTTTCTTTAAAATTCGTCTGCTGTTCAATGTCCGGCAGATTCTTTTTCAGATTTTCTGCATATTTCTTCATGGTAGCCAGGATTTCGTCAACTTCTCCTTCAAATTTAATGCCGCCGAACTCAGGAGTAACCAGTTTTAAAGGTTCCGCGTCTAGGAAATTGGAAACAGCATCCCGATCCAAATTACGAGCCGTATTGCTGTTTTTGATATCGTTGATGGAAGCGAATATGTTTGCGATGTTGTTCAGTGTGTTTTGTGAATCTAGCAGTTCTTGATCTAGTATTCTAGTCATACTTGCTATATCGTCAGCATTGACTGAAGAGCGGAGATGTGCTCTAAATTTGCTAGCACCAGAACTATCCATTTTCAGAGCTTTCTTGTCAAAGATTGCACGTTTAAACAACTTTTACAGAGATAGTACTACGAAATGTTCAGTTTCTTGATTTCTCTATTTAGGTTCTATGTAGCAAATCTTTCACATTTTTAATTTAAGAACTGAAATAAATTAGAAGCACTGTTACAGTAACACAAAAGTCACAACCTATATACCATATACTTACTTTACTCTTTGACAAAAATACAACGGAAACGAAAAAAAAAACAAAATTGATTCTTTTTTAATTGTGGTCTAAGTTGTACAAGGCTTTTGAAATTCAGTAAAATCAATAAAAAAAGTTACAATGTTTGTTCTTTAAATAGCTTTTTATGAATACAAACTGAATGTGTGTATATTTATTAACTATAAATAAAACGTTAGCTAAAAATTAAAATAAGTTTAATGTACCAAAATTAATTAAAAATTAAGATGCAAAAATATAATGCTTAATTTGGACTCAACAGGCACAGCCACGCTACAGGCACGCCACAGGTTACGCAAACTCAATCTTCAGTGTTAACATAACAGTATTTTTCTGTTTGTAGGTTAGTTGAATGTCTTAAATCTGGGAACTCTCCCAGCGTGATGTTTTTTATATTTTTATTCATATCTGCATCTTTTCTATGAATTTATTTTTTTAATTTAACTTTTAAATCATACTTGTACAATAAATCATAATATAGTTTGTGGCAGCATCATATATTTTTTGCTTATGGCAAGACATTCTAACAAATTTTCTTTCATTTCTCCGACGGTCGACGAGGCGTTCGTTCGATCGTTTGGTCACGTCATCTTTTTTATCTTGTAATGACTGATTTTTGCGTTCCACATGCTTAGGGGTAACCGAATTAAGAAGAAATCCAAGAATCCCCGCACTAGAAGAAAAGTTCGAGTGACCGCTTACGTAAATGTGAACTAGAAAGTGTGTGAACGGAGTCGCGAGGTGTCTCGTCCGTCCGGTTCGATCTGGATTATTGCAGTTCAAACCGCGAGTCGGGCTCCCTTTCCCCCGCTAATCATTAATTTTAAAGCTTGGTGGTGTATTTAAAGACTTATTTATTTATTATTGTCCGTTATTCGGAGTGTTTTAGTGGTGTAATCGTTTTATAAGTCGCGTATCAATATGTCTGAAGAGTCGTCCGCTGATCGGAATGTCGAAATATGGAAGATCAAGAAGCTTATAAAGAGTTTGGAGATGGCCAGGGGGTGAGTTATTAAAGCTAATGGAAATATATTATATTATTAACGTATTTTACACGTGGTTTATGCTTTTTTTTGGCTGCGTGGTAGTTGTGAGGTGCCAGCGAGTGCGTCACTGACAGGACATGCGCACGGCGCTCTGCATGCGCGAAAGTAACCTCTACGGCATGCGAGCGTCGTAAATAGAAGCTCTATGTGCATTTTGCGTGTACACAATGCCGATTACAAGCACGTCGATCAATTTTAGTCACCTGAGTGACAAGTCCAAACAAACTGAATAAGATGATATGGTATGCTATGGGAAATATACTGTCACAATACTCGCAATGCTTTGAGACAATAAACCAGTGCAAATTCTGTTGAGTCATGCTTTTGCATGCATTGTATACTATTGTAGTAGAGCTCCAATATCTATGAATACAGGCAAGCTTTCAAAAATATTTGTTCGTTTAGTCTATTGTTACTAATGATGTGTAAATATTTTTGAAAGGTAGTTTGTATAGATATTCGATGACTTGACTGTACATTGAATAAGATTCTTATTAAAAGTTTTACACCTAATAATATTTAGTACAAATCCTTTGAATCACTTTTTGTAATCAATATTTTTTATTTATTTATTGAATGAAGAAACAAACAGTCGTTTACAGAAATTAATTCTTAAACTATCGCTTACATCTTAAAATCTAATATAACAACTACTTGTTATTGCACAATGAAAAGTAAACATATTACCTACCATACCTGTATTTTCAAAGGGGGTTGGTAGAGCACAATATATTTAATCAGCATTGCTCTTTCTAGCAATTGTGGGCAACTCAAGAGTATAGATTTCTATAGAAGAGCTCTACAGAAGGTTGCCACCATGGGACTAAAAGGCTCATATGCAGCTAAATTAATAACTGGTCTAAAAATGGCTCATGGGTTACCATATAGAGTTACTAAATTTTGGCGGGTAATGGAACTATGACAAGGACAACAAATGATATATCCATTTCTATCACACTTATCGATTTTCGGTTGTGTTACGTGTATACTATTTTTATATATTTACTCATTACTAGTTTTACAGTAGTCATCATTTACTTAAGTTTGTCTATCATCATTACTTTTCTTTCTCTTAACGCATTAACTCAAAGGTTAGCTGGAAGAGATCCCTTAAAGGGATAAGGTCGCCTTTGTACATTTTTTTTTACTCCTTACAATTTTTTTTAAGGAATGTACATGCAATACAAAATCTTAGTTTGCCAGAATGTGGTAGGTGGTTGAAGATAGAGTCCACTGCCTGGCAATAATTAGATGTAGATGGGGGAATAGAGAAGGTGAGTGTGGAGTTCACCCCAGAGGGGTTTATGGCAGGCCACACTCAGAGAGACTCGGAAGTACTGTCTATACAATAGTTATTTAAAGTCGCCGTCAATGGACTTTGCTAACTATGTAAACAAAGTCCGTAACTTTGTTTTGTCACTGTTTCTCCTTGAATTTTCACATCACCTCATCAAACACTACTGAAACTATACACTATTGAACCGGTTTGTTACCGTAAAATACAATATCACAACATATATAACTGAATTTTGTATATTTCATTAAAAGTTTACAATTGTTTCATAAGTTAGGTTAGTATGACGTGATGGAATGACATTTTTGTTTCTTTCAAATTCTACAATTGTCTATGATGGGTAGTGTTGTGGAGCCACTACACACTACCCAACTGACTCTCTGTACGCGGTAGTATTATCAGTGGGTAAATTGGTTAAAAGAAATTAAAAATACCTACTTGTTTTTTACTTTCGATATTTTAATATTCGATATGTTTTGACATAAAAGAGTACAGTAAGAGTCTTCCCGTCACTAGTAAATTCATCATTCGGAGATAATTTCAATATGGCGGTTTGTTTACACCATTGACGGCGACTTTACTCATCCTCTCACACAGAATATGTACTTGTAGCTACTATGCGTAATCAATTAATCATTCATACATCTCGCACGTACTTAATCTATGGCTAATCTTATACACGTTTTATTCAATATCTTATCTCTATTAGAGAATGTGCCTAGTCAGCAGTTTGTCTGCTAACCTCATTTCATCTTCTGTTCTTAAATTTTAAATCTGTAGTGATACATTAATTAAGTACAAATACCTACTCTTTGGTAATTGTGTTTCATGAGATCCCTGGATCTCATGGCCCTGGCCTATGCACACCGCGTTTATTAAACGCGCGTAATCGAATAGCCGTGTCCACACCGGCCGAACGGTTCGCCCGAGCCATCAAAAACGCTCGCCCGAACGGTTCGGGCGAGCCGTCAAAAGGGTCGGCCGCAAGCGCTCGGTCGGTGTGGACGGGCGTTCGGGCAAACGCGCGCGGCTCGCCCGAGCCAGATCGGCTCGGGTGAATTTACCTACCGATAGTTGAGCTCACGATCACGATGAAGCCGCACGTGAGCACAGCTGTCGCTGCGACAACGTTAATTTTGTTTTTGCTTGTTCGAATTCGAAATCGGAAGAAATGTATTTAAAAAAAAGCTGCAAAATGTGGATGCGCAAAATTTTTGAGAACCGAAAAGAGGCCGGGATAAAATTATTTGATCAATTGTGTTATGATCAGAGCGAAGACGCCTACCTATTGAAATTCCTACTAGGTAGGTACTACTCAATCTACCAATCCTTCCAGCTGACAAACAAACCCATGCGTGTCGAACTCAGTTACGCAATTCCCAAATCCGCCTCAACTCGTCTCACTACCAAGTTACCAACCGCTAGTAGGTATAACTTGATCCCTAATTTCCCAATATCAATATGTAATGTAGGTATTCAGGGTTCAAGCTAGTTTTGACCTTTTCCAACGCAGCGACTTCGAATGAACTTTAAAAAGTTACCAGTTAGCCAGATCGGCTTGGGCGAGCCGCGCGCTTTTGCCCGAACGCCCGTCCACACCGACCGAGCGCTTGCGGCCGACCCTTTTGACGGCTCGCCCGAACCGTTCGGGCGAGCGTTTTTGATGGCTCGGGCGAGCCGCTCGGCCGGTGTGGACACGGCTATTTAAATGTAATAATTGAGACAAACTTGTTTTAGATAGGATAAGATAAGATTTATTTGCAACCAAGTACTTAAAACTAAGATATAACTGGACCCTGGAAGGGTGTAGCAATATCAGGTAACTTATACTATGTACATGTATTTCATTTTAACTAACTAATATTGATAGGTACCTATTGATATTTCCATACATTCAGTTATTAACATATATCTAACAGTTTGTACATCTGAGAGGCTACCGCGAAACGAAAACGAACTTCGTTCGTGTATCTCCCTCTCTTTTGCTCGAACAAGCAAGTGCGACAGAGATACACGAACGAAGTTCGTTTTCGTTTCGCGGAAGCCCCATTGGTTGGGTTTTTTATTTGCTGCCGGTACTTTTTAAAACATTATTGCACAATCAACAAATATACTCATTAAAACAATTTCAAAAAGCCCTAACACCTCATGTTTCTGGTACTAGCTCTCCTAGCCTAACGCAATATATGCTGTCTTGGCATGGCATAATCTATGTGTTCATCCTATATCAACATTATCAGCTATGTACTTGCCTCATATGGATTCCATAATGTTGGAGATAAAGCTAATTGGTTACTCTTATATGTGTGTATACAACATATACTATTTTAGTTATTTCTCTAAGTTCTCGAAGTCTAAGTAGCGCCGCAAGATGGCCCCACGGAATGGCCATTATGGGGGGTGGGAGCGGAGTGTCAAAACGATGCCAGGGCAGCCCGTTTAGTTCGAACATGCGCATATCGGGTTTTAGGCACGTGTTTGTGTCGAAATTTGTAAGGAGCTCGCGTGCTATGTGTTTTCGTTGTGCAGCTTGTCTGAATATATCTCCGTTGCGCCGATATTCGACGGCGTTAAGAGTCCGCAGTAAGCTCGGCCGAATTTCACCTTCCCATACAAACGGAGTTTCGTTCTCATTTTAAAACTACGTGTTGGACTGTGACGAAACTTTTCATGTACAATGACATGAGGTATGTAGATACGTCTACACTGAGCGCGCACGCTCGGGCGAGGCGTGCTCGGCCGAGGCATGCGTCCGGTGTAGACACGGCTAATAATCAATGTAATAGTATACTAGCAATATGTTGGTATTGTATTATAACTTCAGGCATCTGCAGGTCATGCATGTTCTGTGGAACACAGAGGGGACTGCTAGTATTAAATAAACGTATTAAGATGCGACAGAAAAAAAGTAGAACTATGACAAGGACACCGAATTATATATCCCTTTCTGTCACACTTATTGAGATTTGTATAGTACCATCTCGCTCGGCCGTGGTATAGTATAATATACCATAGCTTGTCCTGAGTCATTATTAGAGGCCGGAATTCTAGTGTCACTTTCGAGCTGTCATAGGGACTTCTCATTTATCGACTTCCAATATTCATATTATATCGATACATTTGCCTCTAAAAGAAGTAATTTAAAACCAGATAGTTTGGAAAAAAATATGACTATCTATTTCTTTTATAGAGAAACTAATGTTGAAACACTTATTAGCACTAAAACAGACAGAGAAATTGATAAAACACTGACATGAACTGATTCAATGTGACAATTAACTGTTAACTTTTCATTATTTTCGTTTGGTTGCATAGATATTTAGCGATAAGGCCGCCTGGGTTCACTTCTACTTTCAATCTTCTTTAATATGTTGTGTTATATAATCTATCGATATAATATGTATATCGGAAGTCGATAAATGAGAAGTCCCTATGACAGCTCGTAAGTGCCACGAGAATTCTGGCCTCTGGCATTACAAGTCAATGCTTTGTCATGAATTTGTATAATCAATTTGTTTCTCTTATTACAGCAACGGCACATCAATGATCTCCCTCATCATCCCGCCCAAGGACCAGATCTCGCGCGTGTCCAAGATGTTGGCCGACGAGTTTGGCACCGCGTCCAACATCAAGTCGCGCGTCAACCGGCTGTCTGTGCTCGGCGCCATCACTTCTGTACAGCACAGGCTCAAGCTCTACACTAAAGGTACAGTGCACAACACAATGCATGTAAAGCTGCGTACGAATTAGAGCAGCCTCGGGTTGAGGCATGCACGGCTCACCTATTTCGCTCAAATTCGTACGCGCTCACGCGCTGTGCGCGAGCAGCCCGCGAGCGGCACGCGGCGAGCCGCCCAGAGGCGGTCGTTTGACCGTGCTCAAAGGCGCCTCAGTGTGCGTGCCTCGCGTAATTTCGACGTGTATCTGAGCTTTCCGCGAGCAGACCGACACGTTTGTGGGCGAGGCGCGTATGAATTTGAGCAAGTGGATGAGCCGTGCTTGTGTAATAGAGTTTGTTCGTAAATTTATTAATATAATTCGGTGAAATATGATAAACGCAGCCGCGGCTGTCATCGTGTCCGACGCCATTTTGAACGCCGCACAATGTCGGCTCGCCACGAGCACGCTGCCTCGCCCGCGCATGTTTATGTGCAACAATTTGGCTCGCGAGCAGCGCGCCGCGCGGGGCGAGTATGCCTCAGGCTGAGCCGCTCAAATTCGTACGCAGCTGAACAAGTTTTTTTAAGTTGTTTATTCTTATTAGTAACTAGCTGCCCGGCCCGGCTTCGCACGGTTAGTGCGTCGGAATGAAGCATGTTTCCGCGGTAAAAAGTAGCCTATGTTCATCAGGGATAATGTCGGCTTCTAATGGTACAATACAAACAAACAGTCAAATCTTTCCTCTTTATAATATTAGTGCAGAAGTGTAGATAGCGTAGTTCCCTATTAATTAATTGTATTCCAACAGTGCCTCCAAACGGCCTTGTGATCTACTGCGGCACGATCGTCACCGAAGAAGGCAAAGAGAAGAAAGTTAACATTGACTTCGAGCCGTTCAAGCCGATCAACACCTCGCTGTACTTGTGCGACAACAAGTTCCACACTGAAGCGCTCACGGCACTGTTGGCTGACGACAATAAGTTCGGGTTCATTGTCATGGACGGTAACGGAGCGCTGTTCGGTACGCTGCAGGGGAACACTAGAGAGGTGAGTAGCTAGCTATAATGCAATCATCATATCAGCCGAAAGATGTCCAGTGCTGGACGTAGGCCTCCCCCAAAAGCATGCCTCGGCCGAGCATGCCTCGCCCTAGCGTGCGCGCTCAGTGTAGACGTGCCGGGCGAGGCGTGCGGCTGAGTATGCGTCCGGTGTAGACACGGCTAATGACACAATGATCGGTCCTCCGCTACCCGCATCCAGCGGACTCCCGCGACCTTTACCAGGTCATCTGTCCACGGGGGGCGTCGTGGTGGAATGCTCGCGATCCCCCTGTGCCCCCATTAACGGCAGGTATGGAAACGCCGGAGTGGTTTGGTGGGTAGACTCCCTCCCGCTTCTGTTTAAATACAGTTGGCTGGAGGGCGAGAGTCCCACATACCCCCCCATTATAGCTTCCCCAGGCTGGGGATGCGTAAGTGCATTTCCACTCCGTCAAAAAAAGAAAAGGTCATCTGTCCACCTTGTGGGCGGCCTACCCATGCTGCGCCTTCCGCTTCCGGTACGTGGTCGCCAGTCGAGAAGCTACAATACAAAACGAATACTCCACACAAACGGCAGTCACAAAGAGAAATGATTGTTTCTCTCATGTTAAGCGCAATTTACACATGCAAGATATTGCATGTTTGCAATGTATGCATGCCAGTTTAATTACATTGGGGTGACCCTGGTATTTATACTGCGTTTCATCTATCAAACCCCGCAATGTAGTTAAACTTGCATGTGTAATTTGCGCTTAGTTAGGGCTCTTACAGCACGGCGCGACCGCCCGCGACAGTAATCGGCGATCATCGGCGACCGTCGCCAGCTGCGGCTGGCGAACGCCCGCGACGGTCGTCGACGGCCGCCGATACGCCGCGGCGATCGCTGTCGTGTCGCAGCGCGCACTCGTCGATGTGTGTGTGTGAAGAGCACGTATTTTCTTCGATTGCGTAGTTACTTTTGATGCTGACTGTACCTACATATTAATATTAAATGAGGCAATGGGTCTCAATCTCAGCATGTGCTGGCCAGAGATGAACATCGCTGGTTTACAGAATGGTCCTCCGTCAGCTGTTTATAATCATCCCCTCAAAATGTGTTACCTCGTTTTGCAGGTTCTTCACAAATTCACGGTGGACCTCCCGAAGAAGCACGGCCGCGGTGGTCAGTCGGCGCTGCGTTTCGCGCGTCTCCGTATGGAGAAGCGACACAACTACGTGCGGAAGGTGGCCGAGGTGGCGACACAGCTGTTCATCAGTGCGGACCGACCGAACGTGGCCGGTCTCATCCTGGCCGGTTCCGCTGACTTCAAGACTGAGCTGAGCCAGTCTGACATGTTCGATCCTGTGAGTCGTACTTGTATACTGTGTCGGGTAATAGCCACACTGCACGCATGCCTAGGGCGAGGCGTGCGGCCGAGCATGCGACCGTTCGCCGAACAGTTCGCGCGGCATCCCGAGCCTTAACTACAAAAGCCGACGTCGCTCGGCTCGGGCGAGGCGTGCGGCCGAGCATGCGGACTGTTCGCCGTTCTGTTTGCCGAACGGCGTGTCTCGCCGAGGCACGTCTTCCACTGAGTATCTCGCTCGGGCGAGGCGTGCTCGGCCGAAACATGCGTCCAATGTATTCCCCCGGCTATTCAGAAATAGCATCGGGTCGCCTAAGTGGATTATGCCCAGCGGGCGTAACTTGGTTGCCATTTTATCACTTATCGTTGTCGGCAAGACATCTGTCACTCTCGCACTCGCATACCTGTCGGAAATTGACGGATGCAAGTGCATACACACATAAGTGTTAAAATGGCAACCATGCTACCGCAGGGGCCAAAGGCTCAATTTAGGAAGTGTCAGTTGGGCTAGTCCCGCTGTAACTTGAGTCTGAGTTAGAATTCTCTCCTCTCGTCTAGGAAACAAATGTGAGAAACATTTGTATATAGACCTTTCCGACAATTTCAAACCTATCTTTTATGCGAAAACCCCCCGCGACTCCGTCCGCGTGGAACTCGTTTATATCGTAGCACCATACAAACTTTCATCCTCAATTTCACCCCCTCCGGGGATGGTTTCCGGGATAAAAACAATGCTATGGTCTTCCCCGGGGTCCAAACTATCTTCATACCACCATTTCATCTCAATCGGTTCAGCAGTTTAACCGTGAAGGGAAGGTAACAGACAGACAGACAGACACACTTTCACATTTATAATATTAGTATAGATTTTTTTTTTTTATTCCTAAAACAATTGACAATTATTTTTTTTATACGAACCGTGTACAAATATTTTTCACAGTTCACTGGTACTATGTAACTACTGGACCTGCACACAACATTTCACGGGAGTTGGTTGAGAAATGTGACCTTCAAGGTGGTTTTCCACCGGCGAGGCGAGGCGGGCGTGGATGGGCGAGAATTGAAATTAGCATGGGACTACTACTCGAGCGGACGCGCGCGCGCGCTCAGTGCAAATAGGTAGTGGGTCCCATACTAATTTCAATTCTCGCCCATCCACGCCCCGCCTCGCCTCGCCGGTGGAAAACCACCTTCAGAGGAGAACAACCGGACGGCCGGACATACGAATGAATTGTGGCCCAAGTTGACGCGGCAAACCT
Source organism: Epinotia bilunana (assembly GCA_947049275.1). Taxonomy (NCBI): domain Eukaryota; kingdom Metazoa; phylum Arthropoda; class Insecta; order Lepidoptera; family Tortricidae; genus Epinotia; species Epinotia bilunana. The sequence continues at coordinate 5,307,869 of OX346276.1, read as the reverse complement.
CGTTCGCTTCGCTCGCTCCTTCTATAAATGTACCTATCTGGAACCGTTCTGACGATGCTCTCCCCCGCAGCGCCTGCAAGCCAAGATCATCAAGCTGGTGGACGTGTCGTACGGCGGCGAGAACGGGTTCAACCAGGCCATCGAGCTCGCGGCGGAGTCGCTGCAGAACGTCAAGTTCATACAGGAGAAGAAGCTCATCGGGCGGTACTTCGACGAGATCTCGCAGGTCGGTCCCAGTCCCATGTCACTCTTAAGCCGCGTACGAATTTGAGCGGCTCAGCCTGAGGCATGCTGGCCCCGCGCGGCGCGCTGCTCGCGAGCCAATTTGGTGCACATAAACATGCGCGGGCGAGGCAGCGTGCTCGCGGCGAGCCGACATTGTGCGTCGTTCAAAATGGCGTCGGACACGATGACAGCCACGGCTGCGTTTATCATATTTCACCGAATTATAGTAATAAATATACGAACAAACTCGATTACACATACACGGTTCGTCCACTTGCTCAAATTCATACGCGCCTCACCCACAAACAAGTTAGAACGCGTCGCTCTGCCTGCGGCAAGCTCAGATACACGTCCAAATTACGCGAGGCACGCTCACTGAGGCGCCTTTGAGCGCGGGCACAAGACCGCCTCTGGCCGGCTCGCCGCGCGCCGCTCGCGGGCTGCTCGCGCACAGCGCGTGAGCGCGTACGAATTTGAGAGAAATAGGTGAGCCGTGCGTGCCTCAACCCGAGGCTGCTCTAATTCATACGCAGCTTAAACCCTTAATTTGACAGCGTTCGCCCGAGTGAACATAGGTTATAGGTGTACGCGGGCTAGGTTTCCGCAACTCGACGTCATAATAGCGCCTATTTTGCGTATGGGTTATTGGCACTACTGTTATTCGTGCCAACCCAGTTCCACCAGAAAGCCTAGCAGACCCTTTATGTTTCCGACGGCCTCCGGTAGTGACCCCGGTGTTACGAGGTGCTTTGCCCGGTATTCTGCCACCCCTGGGCACGTCAGAATGACGTGGGCGGCTGTCTCTTCCTCTTCCATGCAGGCTCTGCAGAGAAGACTGTCTGTGATACCTAGAGTGAAAAGGTGTTTGTTTAATAGTGCATGACCTATGCCTCCTGTCAGGAGACTGAGTGAACATTATATTTGACCACTAGCTTCTACCCGCGACTCCGTCCACGTGGAACTCGTTTATAACGTAGCTCGATACAAATTTTCATCCCCCATTTCACCCCCTCAGGGGATGATTTCCGGAATTAAAACTATCCTATGTCCTTCCCCGGGATTCAAACTATCTCCATACCAAATTTCACCTCGGTTTAAGCGTGAAGAGGTAACAGACAGACAGAGAGACACACTTTCACATTTATAATATTAGTATGGATATTTTTGATTATTTTCTTAACTGGGATCGTTTGGACTAATTAGCATCACCGAGGCTTCAAATATGGACCTTTGTTTTTATTTTCAAAATTAAGGATTAAGGTACTAGTTGGAACCTTTTAATGATTATTAATACTTCGTCGTCATGATCATATCCCTGCAACCCTCCTTTTTAACCGACGAAAGAAACGGAGGAAGTTCTCATGTCGACGCGTATATTATTTTTATGTACGACCACGCATAACTTTTTACGGAGTAGTCCGATTTGGATAATTCTTTTTTTATTGGAAAGGGTACACTTCGGAAGCTGGTCTCATATAAATATGAAGAAAAAAAAAACAATAGGAAAACAGGGGATTATTGATTGTTCACTCACTGATTGTAATGTACGACCAGAACAAGTTTTATATCATCTAAATGGCAATAGAATCTATTGATCTGACCGTAGACAGCAGCAGGAGACAACGTCGCAGCGACACTACGGGTTTCTATGTATTTCTATGACGGCGACGTGTCGCTAGCTTAGAAAGATATTTCATAGAAATACATAGAAACGTGTTTCGGACTACATTACAAGGCAATTTCATGTAAAAATTGACCGTGTTATTTTATACTTAAAGTGAACCCTAGGTTATATTATAACAAAATCGATGTTGGCTGAAGATTGAACATTAATTTTACGCATATGCCCATGAAACGTTGTTATATAATTTGTATCATCTTTTGTGCGGTATCATGTACTGTGGAAGGGTCGTCTTTTGCACCTTATTGCATCGTAATAAGGCGAAAAAACGTAAACATCTCTTTGAAGTCTACTGTACAAGAATGATAACTAAACTATATTTGGCCGTGTTATAATCTATTTTTGGCTGTTAACTTCCTCATTGATGACTCGATGTGATAACAATATGTGTAAAAGTCAAGGTTGTTACGTCACTATACAGTATGTTGATAATTTACGAGGAAATACTTTGTGAGTTTGTGTGTGTTGAGGGGGCTTAAGCCCGCTTTACACTATGGGCCATTACGGCCCATACAGGACGCGGATATGCGGTAGACCGGGATGTAAATATGTCTACTCACTTTAATGCATAGTTGCGTCCTGTATGATGGACCATGATGGCCCATAGTGGGGAGCAGGCTTTAGAATATTGACTTCTAACAGAGAAGCTATAGTGATAATAATCCCACTACTCATCGAAATGGTAGTATACAAATCCCAAAAAGTATGACAGAAAGGGATATATCATTCGTCGTTCTTGTCATAGTTCATTTTTTTTATTTTCCGCAACTTGGTATGAGGCGGCAAATAAACCATTACCCATCCAAATTAAGTAGGTTGTTTATGGTAAACCGGCAGCCATTTTATGACCAGTTCTTAATTTAACTGCATGGGAGCCTTTCCGTCCCTTATTGTGGCAATGTGTATAGCTCTTCTGTGGACGTCTATACTATTTGGCCGTGTTATAATCTATTTTTGTTTGAAGCTTCCTCATTGCCGTCTGATTGATGACTTGATGTGATGACAAATTGTCAGAGTCAAGGTTCTTGCGTCACTACGCACTAAGTTGATAATTCGAGAGGAAATACTTAGATTACGTGTGGTTGTCGAGTTTGAATCAGGGACCATACACGGACCATATAGACCCCCCCACAAGGTGGACTGATGACCTGGTAAAGGTCGCGGAAGTCCGCTGGATGCGGGTGGCGCAGAACCGTTCATTGTGGCACTCTTTGGGGGAGGCCTTTGTCCAGCAGTGGACGTCTTCCGGCTGATATGATGATGATTGTGACCTAGTGCCTACACCTAATCTTGGGATAACAAACTTAGACTGTACTGTCTGGGGCAACACTTGGCAGTATAATACCAGGGCACCTAGGCAAGTCTGTGGTGAACATGAGAGGTTAAATTTAGGGTCGTGTGTTTGGCTATGACCAGAGCGGTTAGTGTCATCAAAATTTATATTTTATGAGCGCCAGATGAAACCACCGACAAGCTTGAGGATTAGCTAAATAAAATCACAAAAATACTTTCAACAAATGGTTTATTAATATACTGTCACAAGGATGATAGTCCGTGAAAAAAGTTTCCTTATTTTAGACTTAATGGATAACACTAGCAGTAAGATTATCTAGATGTTTTTAAAATTAGTAATTTAGGGTAGTTGAGTTGCTATGGCTGGGTAGACGCAGACATTACAAATATAAGGAATTAATTTACCGGGCGGTAGAGGTGACTCAAACCTCCATCTCCAACATCACAGGACAGCGACCCGCTCCGCAGTATGTACTTAAAACATGGCGACAAGGTCTAGCCAGGGGCTGGTCCCGCAGTGCAGATCAGGTGGACTGGTACACCTCGACGGCATACATAAGGGTGCTCTTCATTTAAGCGGAGATGTTGAGCATAAAACTTCCATAAAAATACAAACTAAAAGAAAAAGAAAAAAAAACCCTAGGACAAAACAATTGTCACAATTAGTAAAGAGTTGGTATCTGAGAATCTACATTTTAGTATTGAAACAGAAACAAAAGTATGCTTACCACGCGTGGTGGGTTTTTTCAATTAAAATATGTAGGTGGTTTTGGAAAATACATCAACACCGTGTGTCTGAAATGGACGAAATTCACACTTTGAATATCAAACAGAATGGGCTAAACACAGTCAGACACGAGTTAATGTGCAATTCGAAACACTCACCTGAGTAGTGAAAATGTGAAGAAAGTCCTGGACTATTATGTCCAGACCATGATGAAGCTAAATTACGCAAGCTGGGCTGTTGGCTGGAACCAAAATGAAATACCAATTAGCACTAACACGACAGCAGACACTTAGGCCCTTGCTAAAAGCAAACACTTACCCCGAAGCGAATGAATTAGAGACCGGTACGGGAATACGCGGCTTTCACATCCTGGCTAAATTTGGAATGATCGAGGTCCTACAAATCCTCTCGAAAATGCAAATTCACACCACGTTCCGAATCACCGAACTCGGAGGAGGGCAGCGACCAAACAACAGACCGTGGACACTAACAATTTCCTAGTTTTTTAACGAAAACACTGCAAACTGACTCTAGGATGCGAGTAAAAGAAAAGAACGACGTCTGAGTATTTTCTTCCAGCAAACTAACACGAAAAAGATAAATAAACAAAGATTATGTTTGACATAGCAGCCAGTGTGTCATGCCTAAAACGAAACGTTCCTCGAGCGTTTTGTTCATGCAACCCAGGTAACATCGACAAATTTCAAACAAGACTTTTCCCTAATTTCAATAGTTTAAATTTAGAACAGATGTGCTGCTAGGTAGACTACGATCTATAGATTTAAAAAATGTATATTTTGCCAAATTACCAATAGCTTTACTCCTAGGAATAAAAAACAAATGTCAACTTGACAGCTACGACTAATGCAACGAAACGCTTGCTTGACGGAAAGTATTTCTGAACTATGGACGAATGTTTACAATGAATTAAAAGTGTTATTTAGTGTACAGTATTAAGTGAAAGTGTCTCGGGTGCATTTCCCTTGGATTGTGAAGCTAAAATGCAATGGAATACTCTCGTGACCGATGGGAAAATCCCCGTACTTAAGGTAATATGTAGATTGTAAAAGTGGGTCTCTCGGCTCGGCAACCACGAAGCCTTTTCGCGACTAAACTAGCTTATCCCTAACCTACGAAGTGTTACAGTATCCCCTCTGTTGGCAAAATAATTTTATTTTTTAATTTCTTAAAATTCAGAAATAAAATTATTTGTTGAAGAAGTCGACCTTACCCTTCTCTACTCTGTAAACAACCCCATACACTTAGTTGAACCCCCAACAAACGTTTGAAATCATAACTCCCTACACAAGCGTTTATCCTACATATTTTGAGTGCTTTACCAGCACTGGCCCTTTAACCACGGGTGCCATCTGTGGGATCCGCAAGACTGCTAACCTCTTTGTCGATTTCCCTTTCAGAATCGAAAACCAAAACACGGAAGTCATGGAAAGAAAAAATAAAAATAGTGTGCCTCAGCACCTTGACAAGACTGGGCTTAATATACGACACGGACAGTAATTACTACTCGCGAATTCCTGCTAAACTGTTCAGGAACAACAACCTAACATACAGTTAAAAAGAACGAGTTGAAAACTCTATTAATGCTTAGAAACGTATAGATAATTATATGGCCGGAATAACGATCTATACTGTATACTTATGAACTATGCGCGCCCTAAAACTATATATGCTTAACCGAAACATTAAACACAAGTTTAACCGAATAATTAACAGCAAGTTAACTATTAAGACTACAAATTTTACTCTAAAGTTTAAACGACTATATTTAAACAAAGGTAATCCTAGTACTTACACGAATTTTAACTACGCGAAAACTTATCTAAAAGCATTTACGAGTAAACCTATGAACTATCAGAGGGAAACTTTACTAACTAAGATTTGTTAGCGGAAAGATCTTTCGCTATTTTAACCTAATAACTACTACTTTAAAAACTACAGAGGGTATCAGTAGTTTACTTTATTAACACATACCCGGGGATTTAGGGCTGGCAATGCACCATATAATAGTGATTTCTCAAGCACCTATAGTATAGTTTGGGGACTGAAAGAACAACATCTGATTATTCAGCAACCTTTCAATGAGCTACTTTTTTAAATCTTCCTGTAGATATGACTCCTAAGAGTTCAAATCCTTTTGGTTTTTAAGTGAGAATATCACAAGTGATTTTGAATGAAAAAGTTGATGACAAATCAAATCACCAAGACCACGGCTAGTTCGTACGCAACTAGACTCATGTAGTAAAAGTCAGATACAATTGTCTGAAAAGAGATTAAAGTAGATACAATCGTCTGATAAGAGTTTAACTAACTCTGACTGAGGTCTGGGGAAAACAAGTGAGTTATAAACAACCACTAGGCTTCACTCAGTTGAACTGCACTATTAGAGCAGTAAAAAAAAATAATAATTTAGAAACAGAAGCATAACATCAGGATGACGGCGCGGCATCACCGGGTCGAACTAGATCCTTGATGTGGAAATCGCCTAGGTTTTTCCCTTGTAGGGATTTTAAGTTGTATACAAGAGGTCCAAGCTTTTTATGGATAACGCACCTCTCGTACCTAGGAGCTAACTTTGCCGAAAAATGTTTAGCGGCGTTAGATAAGCGAAAACATTTCTTATACACGATTTGTCCTTCTTGGAGTTCCATAGGACGTTTGCGCATATTATAATAACGCGCATTACGCTCGTGGGAAACTCGTAGAGAGTTACGCACCTTTTCGAAGATAGTTTGCATCTCTTTAAGATTTGTGGAGAAAGTGTGACTGTTATCCACTGCTAGAGTGTGTCTATCAATAGGAACATCAGAATTGTAGAAGGATCCATCAAGTATCATTTCGCGACCATGGGTGAGGAAGTAAGGAGTAAATTTAGTTCCTTCATGAACAACCGTGTTTAGGGCACATTGCACCTCGCTTATGTTCTTATCCCAAGTTCTATGATCTGAACGCACATACGAAGCGATGGTCCTAACTAGTTCGCGGTTGACGCGTTCGGTTTGACACGTCTGTGGATGGTAACGCGGGTTATAAAATAGGTGTGGAACATTATATTTACTCACCAGGTCTCGAAAATCCTTAGATGTAAATTGTGCACCGTTATCCGAATAAATGTATTTAGGTACGCCGTGGACTAAAAAGATACCCTTTTCCATGCACTTAACTATAGCCTTAGCGGTTATGTTACGTAATGGGAACAAAGTGACATATTTACTAAAATAGTCTGTACAGACAAACAGATATTGGTTTCTCAGATAAGATGGCGGAAAAGGTCCAAGAATGTCGCAGGATATGGCTTCCCCCGGTAACGTAATACGTTTAGGATTTCCCATTAAACCTGGACGAGCCAAATTTAAGGGTTTGTATGTTTTGCAAGTTTCGCAGGAGTCGACATAATCCTTAACATCCTGGAATAAAGTAGGCCAATAATACAACGTAGCGATTCTAGAATGAGTTTTAGCAACGCCAAAGTGACCTGCGGTAACATCGTCGTGAAATTTGGAAAGAATATCTTTACGATCCTCGTAAGGCACTACCACCTTCCAGTCGAACTGAGCTGTTAAGCGATATTTATTCTTAGAGAGTCGAAAGAGTTTATTATTCTCAATTTTGAAATTTGGAAAAAGGGATGGCTTATCGGATACCTTGTCGTACAGGTCCAAATACCAGGGATCCTGCGTAGAGAGAACATCAATAGCAGCAATTTGTATCCGTGATAAACAATCCGGAATAACGTGTTCTTTTCCTTTACGGTGTATTAGATCAAACTCAAATTGACTAAGCTGACACGCCCATCGGTTCAGACGACCTGATGGATTTTTTAAGTTAGTAAACCATTTAAGGGATGCATGATCCGTGACTATGTAACACTTCCTACCCTCGACGTATGCCCGGTACTGGTCCAGCGCGTATAAAACCGCAAGAAGCTCCCGTTCCGTGACTGAATAGTTGGATTCTGGCTTAGAAAGTGTGCGACTGCAATACGCGATAGGATGGTCGACACCATCATGCTTCTGAGTCAGTACGGCTCCAATGGCGTACGAAGATGCGTCAGTATGGATATAGAAAGGGGCGTTAAAATCAGGACACCTTAAAATAGGTGCGGATACTAAAGCAGCTTTAAGTTGATCAAAAGATTCACTTGCTTCGTCAGACCACGCAAACTTTACTTTTTTGCTGGTCAAACGCGAAAGAGGACGAGCAATTTTAGAGAAGTTATTGATAAAACGTCTGTACCACCCGCACATACCCAAGAATCTTTTGATGCCTTTTGCATCTTCAGGTACTGGAAAGTTTAAGATCACTTCGATTTTTGAGGGATCAGTCCGCAAACCGTATTTGTCCACCACATATCCAAGATATTTAAGTTCAGATCGGCAAAAGAGTGACTTCTTCATGTTAATTGTTAAATTTGCGGCCTTGAGTTTCTCAAAAACGGCCTTAAGAAGACGAAGATGCTCATTAAAATCGGACGTACATATGATAATATCGTCTATGTAACAGAAAACCTTGTTGTCGAACTCGGCAGTAAATAGGGTATCCATGAGGCGTTGCATAGTGGCAGAGGCCCCTACAAGACCGAAGCACATCCGGTTATAATGGAAAAGGCCCTTTCCGGGTACCGTAAAAGCAGTAACTTCCTTCGACTTATCGTTAAGAGGTATCTGGTGATAGGCGGCACTAAGGTCTAAAGATGTCAGGAACTTAGCGTCTCGCAAGTTGTCTAGAATGTAATTAACATAAGGCAATGGATATGCATCTGATTTAGAGACTGCGTTAATCTTCCGACTATCAAGGCAAAGTCTGAGATCTCCATTGGACTTTTCGACCATGACCACTGGAGAGTTCCAAGGCGAGTGAGATGGCTCGACAATACCTGCCTCAAGCATACGATCGACCTCCTTCTCTAGTGCAGCCTGTTTCACAGGACTGAGCCTATAATATTTTTGCTTAATAGGAGGAGAATCCCCAGTATTAATCACATGTTGAATCAAGGGTGTCTTACCTAAACCGACTTTATCTGTGTCAATTTGATCATAAAGAAATTTGACCTCCTCTAAATGAGTTTTTTCTACTGGAGACAGTGAGTCAGCATTATTTAGACCGGATTCGGCAGGAACTGAAGAGATACTAGCCACACTATCCTCAGTAGGTAAACTAGAAATAATATCCGGAGCCAAATTAAAAGTTTTCCAAAAATTAAGTCCAAGTATAATTGGAGTTGAAATTTCAGGTTGAATGTTAAAGTGAATTATTTGTATATTGCCTTTATAATTAACGGGCAACGACATATACTCGGTACACAGTAATTCCTGACCATTGGCTACCCTGAGTTTTAACGGAACTTTGTGAGTCAGAATAGGTATCCCAATAACCGAGAATATGAGATGGCTGTTCTGGCCAAGTAAACTGCAACAGGCACCACAATCGAGTAATCCTTTAACATTTACGTCTAGAATATTAAGAAGAACGTATAATCTGTTATCCCCCTTTGGAGGTTCAAAATAAATAGTCTTTTCTACGGCGGAGGAAGGGTTAGAATTTAGTTTCAAATTAGTATTAGAAAAGACTAAGCTATCCCGTTTTTTGACTGATCTGAACAAGTAGGACATTCGGGAGTTCGAACGCCTTTTTCTCCACATTTGAAACAGATCACCTGTCTAGATTTCTTACATCGACTGGTGACATGGTTAGTCATACCACAGCGAAAACAAGCCTGCTTAGACGCAGCTGGTCCAACTGAAGCCACGTACGACTTTGAGTTTGGGTATGAGCCTGGAGATTTTTGAAAATTACTCCGCGATGCGAATTTAGGTTCCGCTCCCAGTTTATGGTTGAAAGCACCAGTAACAGGTTTAGAAGAAGACGGCTCACGGAATTGATCTGCCTTAACCTTAGCCAACTCGATCCGTTTGCACAAAGAAGTCAACTGTGATATCGAGGTAACGTCCTGTAAAGCTAATTCCCTGCTGTAATCGGGTCGGATGTTGCGAGTGAGGATGTCTAATTTTTCTTCTTCAGGCACCTTCTTGTTCAGCCTCTCGAACATTCCTAACACTACTGACACGAAGGACACAATAGACTCATCCCTAGCTTGAGTACGAGAACGAATCTCTTGGAGCAGTTTGAAATCCAGATCCGGAATGTCGAAGTCATCCCGAAGAGCTGTGACTACATCATGGTACGAGGTGAATTGTTCACGCTTAGATCGAAACCACGATAACGCCGGTCCATCTAAAATTTCAGGAAAACCGCGGAAAATACTCGGTTCCGAAATTTGCCTAGCGACACGCAATTCCTCCAAACGCCTTAAAAATAGTCGTGCACATGAGTTGCCGCTGTATTTGAGATTCAGAGAATTGACATTGAACTGCTTTTCAGTTTTATAAATTACTTTTTTAATCACCTTGGCAGTAACGTCATGAGAGCTGACGTCACTATCGTCATCGTCGGAATCCGAACCACTGACAGCCTGTAAACGCTCCATTATGGCGTTCAAAGTCACCCTGAGAACCTGAACATCCTCTTTGTCTGTTTGTAACCGCGAAACACGACAAAGAAGGTATTTGCAACGTGACAATAAACGGGATTTAGCAGAAGGTGACGGACCATCTTGCAATGCCTTTTCTATCTCTTCTACTTTGCGCTGAACTATTGAGATTTCTACCGAAGAATCAAAATTTCCAGAAAGACCTAGCTTTACACCTCCCTTCTGAGCAAGATCGGCAGTCTGTACTAGAACCTGTTGTAAGCTACTACGACGAGACTCTGGGTTTACCCTACAGCCTCTAATGACAAGTTCGTGTGAGATTTCGTCTTTTTTCAGGTGTGTAATATTAGCACCGGCTTGTATGAAATCCATTTTGAAAAGTTAACGGTTTGTTTCAATTTAGTCAAAAAAGAATTTAAGTTTCAAAACGGTAACAATTTTCTATGAAAAATTTAACTCAAATTCCAACTTTACAACTATAAACAGTCTAACATTACAATAATAGCATTTGAGTTGCTATTATGAGAAAGATTTCCTAGTTTAAATTGTTTAAAAATTACACCAAAGGTTTAGGTTATCAAATAACAAGCAGAATGAATGACTCTCCAATAGTCACTCCTTTTAAAACAACAGCTTAGTACTAATATTATATCAATCCAGTAAAAATCACAATATCAGTATATTGAAAAGTTTCAGTGTCAAAAGAACATAACAGTAGGTTTGTATTTAGCAGAACCTAGATAAATAGGTATATTTGTTTAGTATTGTCCAAGATAAAGTTTTTATATTTACCAGGTAATATAAAACCATTTAGGAAAACATCAGTACATTCGAGACATTTTAAGTTTAAGTTATAAGTTATAACCGTTTAAAGTTTTTTCTTAATTAAAATATTAGTTTAAGTCCATAAGGAATACTTAAAGCTAACACAGAAAAATACCATAGTCACTACTCAGTTTCTTAAAAATAGTACCAAAGCAACCCTTTAATTAGAGAAACAGGTATTCCCTTAATATATGAAATGAATAAATTTAAATAATATTTATTTAGCTAATCTCAATCTGGCCAAACGTTGGGAACGCCACTGTAACACTTGGCAGTATAATACCAGGGCACCTAGGCAAGTCTGTGGTGAACATGAGAGGTTAAATTTAGGGTCGTGTGTTTGGCTATGACCAGAGCGGTTAGTGTCATCAAAATTTATATTTTATGAGCGCCAGATGAAACCACCGACAAGCTTGAGGATTAGCTAAATAAAATCACAAAAATACTTTCAACAAATGGTTTATTAATATACTGTCACAAGGATGATAGTCCGTGAAAAAAGTTTCCTTATTTTAGACTTAAAGGATAACACTAGCAGTAAGATTATCTAGATGTTTTTAAAATTAGTAATTTAGGGTAGTTGAGTTGCTATGGCTGGGTAGACGCAGACATTACAAATATAAGGAATTAATTTACCGGGCGGTAGAGGTGACTCAAACCTCCATCTCCAACATCACAGGACAGCGACCCGCTCCGCAGTATGTACTTAAAACATGGCGACAAGGTCTAGCCAGGGGCTGGTCCCGCAGTGCAGATCAGGTGGACTGGTACACCTCGACGGCATACATAAGGGTGCTCTTCATTTAAGCGGAGATGTTGAGCATAAAACTTCCATAAAAATACAAACTAAAAGAAAAAGAAAAAAAAACCCTAGGACAAAACAATTGTCACAATTAGTAAAGAGTTGGTATCTGAGAATCTACATTTTAGTATTGAAACAGAAACAAAAGTATGCTTACCACGCGTGGTGGGTTTTTTCAATTAAAATATGTAGGTGGTTTTGGAAAATACATCAACACCGTGTGTCTGAAATGGACGAAATTCACACTTTGAATATCAAACAGAATGGGCTAAACACAGTCAGACACGAGTTAATGTGCAATTCGAAACACTCACCTGAGTAGTGAAAATGTGAAGAAAGTCCTGGACTATTATGTCCAGACCATGATGAAGCTAAATTACGCAAGCTGGGCTGTTGGCTGGAACCAAAATGAAATACCAATTAGCACTAACACGACAGCAGACACTTAGGCCCTTGCTAAAAGCAAACACTTACCCCGAAGCGAATGAATTAGAGACCGGTACGGGAATACGCGGCTTTCACATCCTGGCTAAATTTGGAATGATCGAGGTCCTACAAATCCTCTCGAAAATGCAAATTCACACCACGTTCCGAATCACCGAACTCGGAGGAGGGCAGCGACCAAACAACAGACCGTGGACACTAACAATTTCCTAGTTTTTTAACGAAAACACTGCAAACTGACTCTAGGATGCGAGTAAAAGAAAAGAACGACGTCTGAGTATTTTCTTCCAGCAAACTAACACGAAAAAGATAAATAAACAAAGATTATGTTTGACATAGCAGCCAGTGTGTCATGCCTAAAACGAAACGTTCCTCGAGCGTTTTGTTCATGCAACCCAGGTAACATCGACAAATTTCAAACAAGACTTTTCCCTAATTTCAATAGTTTAAATTTAGAACAGATGTGCTGCTAGGTAGACTACGATCTATAGATTTAAAAAATGTATATTTTGCCAAATTACCAATAGCTTTACTCCTAGGAATAAAAAACAAATGTCAACTTGACAGCTACGACTAATGCAACGAAACGCTTGCTTGACGGAAAGTATTTCTGAACTATGGACGAATGTTTACAATGAATTAAAAGTGTTATTTAGTGTACAGTATTAAGTGAAAGTGTCTCGGGTGCATTTCCCTTGGATTGTGAAGCTAAAATGCAATGGAATACTCTCGTGACCGATGGGAAAATCCCCGTACTTAAGGTAATATGTAGATTGTAAAAGTGGGTCTCTCGGCTCGGCAACCACGAAGCCTTTTCGCGACTAAACTAGCTTATCCCTAACCTACGAAGTGTTACACCTACACCTAATCTTGGGATAAGTGAGTCATGCACTGTCAGGAAAACAATAGGGGGGGTAGACACCAAATAAAATAACCAATAATGTTGATCTTTCCCGAAAAAGGATAAAAAATATTGTCAAATGGAGAGAAGCTTTTCTCTGACGCAAGAAGATAATCACAAAGTTATAAGTGTTCAAAGTTAAAGAGGGGGTATGTTGTGTCCCTTTTCCGCAAAACGCACCTTCATATGAAACGAGTGCTCGCAGATCGTGACGTTTTCTCTCTCTAACAAGCAACATTAAAACGGTTATAGCTTCGTAATTCTTTGAGATATCCGAATGGCATTTTCGTCACTAGTCATATTTCTGTCTTATCTTATCTTTTGGAGTTATAATAAATTTTGAGTCTACACCCGGTATTGTCTTACATGTTGTTAAAAAATGTTTTCCATGATGAGAAAATTCGGCGAAACATTTATTCGATGAAACATTTGTCGGTGAAAAAAGGGTAAACACTCTATATGATCCAAGTAGCCAAAGTGGACCCCGGTTTCCTTGAGGATACAACCGGGAAAACGCTATAAGTTGTGGCACATAATCCCAAGATTTGGCATAGGCACTAGTTTTATGAAAGCGACTGCCATCTGACCATCCGATTCAGAGGAAAATTAGACCAGATTCAGATTCACGATGTTTTCCTTCACCGAAAAACTAACGATAAATATTCCGTACAGTCAGCGTCATATAGTTAGTAGCAGCCAGAGTAGCCAAATATTTCGTGACACACCCTTATTCTTGTAGTAATAAAGGCGTGTACCGAAATATTTGGCTAACTTGGCCGCTACTAACTATGTGACGCTGATTTATTTATTTAAACTTTATTGCACAAAAGAAAACCTATCGTACGAAAGGCGGACTTAATGCCAAATGGCATGGCATGATTGTACATAAGTTCCGAAAAACTCATTTTTACGAGCCGGCATTCGAACCCACGACCGCCGCACGCCTGCACCGCTAGGATACCGTAGCTGTATGAAACAGAATGATCGTCACCAATAAACGATTTTTTTATAAAAAAATTGTATGTATCCAGGACACGGGCAAGTACTGTTTCGGCGTGGACGACACGCTTCGCGCGCTCGAGCTCGGCGCTGTCGAGACGCTCATCTGCTGGGAGAACCTGGACATTCAGAGGTACTAAAAACTAGTTATGTCTACTTAACTGTGATAGTTTTGCTTTTAAATTCATTATACAGGGTGTCCCGGTTTCCAACGATAACCTGGTACCGGGTGAGTGGCCAAGGTATACCAGTTATGAAAAAAGTAAGAAAAAAATCCATGTTACTTAGTCGAGCGGTAATAGATATTTTTCGAAAAAGTTGAAAATTTGACACCCTTGGTCGCATTTTAAGTACTGTGATCACAATTTTCACAATTTTACAGTGATTTTTTTAATAATGCAATCTCAAATAACAGTGCTATTATTTGCAACCACAAATCAAAGTAATAAACAATCTTAACCAAGTAAAAAAAAAAGTTTTGACGAGTTATGGTTTATAAAATTACTAGCTTCCGCCCGCGACTTCGTCCGCGAGGACCCGGGATAAAAACTATCCTATATTTTAATCCATTAGTAGGATTGTCAGTCAACTTTGACACTACATGTTGAAAAAAAAATGTAGCTCACTACCCTTGGCAAGTTATTTTAAAAGATGGCCTATTTAGTCTAGATTTCAAAATGGTACAACACTTGCCACCTTTCTTGCCAATAAAGTGCTATTTCCATTTTTTTGCGATGGGACCTCAAGGAAAACGTCGTCAAAATAAAACAATCAATTATCGTAACACTTTGATATCCTCCTAAAACTAAAGTAGATGCTCAAAATGTTTCCCTTCAGAACGAATAAAAGCTCTGCATCGCCTCAGGAATGACCTCTTTACCAGTCGTGCATATCTACTCGCATTTATTTCTTGTGATAATCAATTTTTGGCGCAATTCTAATAGATTTTGTATTGGTTTGATATGACTGAATCAAAAATTAGGGCTTTAAATCCCATTATCTCGCAAACGCATAACCGAGTTGAAAAATAGTTTTAGAAAACCCATAATATTTTTGAACAAGCTATCCAACGATACCCCACACTAGGTTTAATTTAACGAGAAAAAAAATACATCACCAATTTACATGTAGGGGAGGTACCCTAAAAAAAGGATTTTCCGGATTTTATTCTACTGTTTTGTCGGCGTGATTATATACCCACGCCGAATTGCAGTTTTTTAGTTGTAAGGGTTACTGAGCTAAGCCGAAGACGGACAGACAGACAGACAGACAGACAGACAGACGGACGGACGGACATGGCGAAACTATATGGGTTCCTTGTTGACTACGGAACCCTAAAAAAACTGTCAAAGATCATGTCAAGCTTTTGCTTATTGCCAACTGTACTTTTCTGTATACCGTCATCGACCACTCGTTGAGACGCGATTTGTTTTCATAACACAGCTGTGCGCGCGTGGGTTCAAAATGAAATGAACCCTTCACCCTCGCGGGGAAGTGTTGTCATACACAAGCAATGTCAACAAAAAGTACAAAAACGAAGACTAAAAACAAAAATATCTAAAAAATTAAATCGTAAACAAACGCATATTTGGATTAGCAATGCGCTACCGAATATGCCCTTAATCGGTTCACATCCTATTTTTGGTACACCTGTATTTAATAAACTTGCAATAAAAATTGATTGTACTGAATGTCCTGTCCATGGATCTGTGTTCTAAGAATAAATAAATATTTGCGGACATTCTTACACAAATCGACCTAGCCGACGATAAACATACTTATATAGATAAATACATACTTAACACAGAACACATCCATGACTCAAGAACAAATATTCGTGCTCATCACACAAATAAATGCCCTTACCGGGATTCGAACCCAGGACCTCTAGCTAAGTAGGCAGGGTCACTACCAACTAGGCTAAGTGGTCGTCATGATAGTTGCTTGTTTCCGTTTCCAGATATGTCCTCAAATCGCACGCGACCAACCAGGAGACCATACTGCATCTGACGCCGGAACAGGAGAAGGACAAGTCACATTTCACCGATAAAGAGGTGAGCATTACAATTGGCATGATTGAGTCTTTTTTTTATATTCCATTCGAACCAGCTTTTAGAGGGGAACAAATCGTGACGTCACGATCTGGGAGCGTCATAGCAAATGACATTCGATTCATATGAAGTTGCGTTTTGCGGCCTCTTACCCCCTCTTAAAACTTTGGACACTTATAACTTTGTGATTATTTAACCTCTTGCGTTACTTTTTCTCCATTTGACTACATGTTTAATCCTTTTTCAAGAAAATACAATATTATTGATTATTATATTTAGTGTCTACACCCCTATTATTAAAGTACATAAAGACGTACAAGAATATTAATTGACGCAGAAGTATGACGTCACAGCTGTCTATTTTTACTAATCGTTGTATAGATAATTACTTTTTTGGTCATGAAATACCGCGTTGTCATACAATTTATACTTTATCATAACTTGATGGTTTACTATAAATATAAAAGTAAGAAATAGACTGGTGTCCTAAGATTTAAGATTATAAGAAGAAACGGCTCGTCCCCTAAATACGCCAATGTTGAGCTTACTACGGGACTAGTTGGGTTTGAGCAAGATTGTCCCCTAATATTGATTGATTGATTGACTGTTTGACGCGCGATTCCAGAGCGGGGTGGAGCTGGAGCTGGTGGAGTGCCAGCCGCTGCTGGAGTGGCTCGCGAACAACTACAAATCGTTCGGCGCCACGCTCGAGATCATCACCGACAAGAGCCAGGAGGGCAGCCAGTTCGTGCGCGGCTTCGGAGGCATCGGCGGTCAGTGCACACTCATTTATTTATTTAAACTTTATTGCACAATCACTGCATAGTATAAGGGCCGATTCAGACCAGAATGGCAGCGGCGCGGCACTTTCGGTGTCAAATAATTTTGAACTTTATCTACATACTAAAAAGTCCAGTGCGCCAATACGCGCGTGGCCGCGAGGCGGTTCGCGTCACCGCGCGACCTTTTCGAGCTTTTCAAACGGTACTGGACTTTTTAGTATGTTGATAAAGTTTAAAATTATTTGACACCGAAAGTGCTCTCCGCGCCGCCGCCGGCCGCTGCCATTCCGGTCTGAAGCGGCCCTAAAACAATGTCGCTTCCCGCTGTCTGTCCCTATGTATGCTTAGATCTTTAAGACTACGCAACGGATTTTGATGCGGTTTTTTTGAAGTGAAAACTTTTTTAGCGGCGCTGTGCACTTTTTGGGATGGGGAAAAATTGTTAAACTCGCCACAGTGTGCATAGAACTTGCAATGACCTGCGTTCACGAATGGGGAGCCAGTTTAGGCGACATTATTATTCCGAAACACTGCACTGCACTCCAAAACTTGCATAGCTCCAGGGCTCCAAATCCGACCCTGTCGATACAGGTACCGTGATCTATGCCTAGTGTGTACAGTCGCGTGTGTATCGCTGCAAAAACTCGCAGTGTGTTACCGCCCTAAGCAATGTTCTGCTATAATACCCACGCTTATGTGTATAACCTAATGCTGAAACTAATCTATGTGTTTTTCTCTCTTTTCCTGCTGCTTGGATAACATCGCTGGATTTGTAAAAACTTAAACAAACAAAATAAAAATGTTTGATAATAACGACAATTTACCAAAAAAACATACTTTAAATAAATCTATAAAATAATAAATACAATGAAAACTAACAATCGGCCAAATAAAACATCTTATCTCATCTATTAAAATCTACAATTGACCAACATTTGACCATGTTATTTAATAATAAAATCACACAATTAAACTATAAAATTGCCATTTAAAAATCTGCAAAAAAAACCTCACAATAACTCAAACTTATGATATTTTTTCCCAAAAAATCTGCAAATTACCGATAAAATACCAAAAACGAAAACTGTTTGATTGTCATATATTTATGATGTAATTCTGTACAACAGGCATACTCCGATACAAAGTTGATTTCCAGTCTCTTCAGTTGGACGAACCGTTAGACGACGTCGATCTCGACGACTATTAGACAGTCCACTAATGTTGAGCGCATTTGGCTTGTCGGGAAACTTCGCTTAACCCTCTCAACGCCACGGACGACCAGTCGAGAAATATGCCTAAAGTGGCCGTCAATAGAATTTGCTAACTATGTAAACAAACCGCCATATTAAAATTGTCTTTCACTATGGCGGTTTGTTTATATAGTTAGCAAATTCCATTGACGGCGACTTTACAAACAGCGAACGAAAAAAAACCATAGAAGTCGCAAAATGGCCCCACAGAATGATCCCAATAAGGTCTAGTTTTCCCTCTGGGTTGGGAGGTCAGATGGCAGTCGCTTTCGTAAAACTAGTGCCCATGCCAAATCTTGGCATTAGGTGTCAAAGGGTACCCCGGTCTCCTTTAGGGCACATCCGGGAATAAGGAAGATGATGTATGAAGTCGGTGGCAGTTGGGTGGCAAACAAGTCAGTGGCGGCCATTTAATCTAAACGTCATCTTTTGATTCATCATATTTCGATATCCGCATACAACGTGTTACGACTTTACATTAGAGCACAACCGGGAATAACGCTCGGAGGATGATGATATTTTTGGAAATTCTGAGGAAGAAAGGTTTTTCATCTTACAAAGCTATATTTTGAGTCCACATCCGTATTTATACCATTAAAACTGGAAAAGTTGTATTTGTTTGGCATCGTTCGATTTCGAAAACGGAACAAAGTCCACTAATTCCTGATTTCAGTTTATTCAAATTTAATTTCCAGTTCGATGTAGCATGGTTGCCATTTTATCACTTATCGTTGTGGTAAAGACGCCCATCACGACAAGTATGCGAGTTCGAGAGTGACGGATGCCTTATCCACAACGACAAGCAATAAAATGGAGATTGTTCTATGCCCGCAAATTAAAAAAAAACTGTGTGACGAAGACGGTTGAAAGGGTTAAGCGTTTTAAGACAAAATACTAACGTGCTCAATATTTTTGTACCGAGGCTCTAGTATAAGTTTTACCGAATCAAAACGTTACGACCGCGTTCGCGTTTAGCTGTCAAATCCCATACTAATTGGAGGGTAAAACGCAAACGCGATCGTTAAGTTTCGTTTCGGTAAAACTTACACTAGAGCATCTGTATTAACGGCGCTATTTACACCGGCTTTATAACGCGACTGCTACTGACAGTTGGTCAATAGGGGAGCTTTATAATACGCCCTGTGTTCTGAATCTAGAATATTTTCTTTGTAATCGTGCCCATAATACAAGCCTTATAGAGTTTACTGTGGGACTAAAACGAATAAAAGCATCATTTAACCGAGTCTGTTCGTGCGGTAGTTGCGCATTGAGCATTAACGGCACACAAACACTATGCTATAGTTTTTGTTCTCATATCTTCCCTATGCGACCGACTCTTATAGTACCTATAAAGAGTTGATTTAGTTTGATGATACAAACTGTTATTTTTTTAATATTGTCAGTGTAGATCGCGCCAAGTGCGTGGGACTCGAAATATCAACTTTATAGATTGACTAACGAAATATGCTTGCAATATTTGACTCCATTTTGTTAAGACAACTACGGATGCAATGTTTCTAAAGTAATCTAATTGATATAAATGCGCCATCGCTACAATTTCTAGAATCGGCACTGAAAATTAAATGCCACGTGCTCTGCCTACCCCTTTTGCGAATACGGGCAAGAGTGTTTATGTAATCTGTGAGTTTAGGCGTTGGCGTGCTGATTTCAAACATTTATTACTTAAATCACGATGCTGAAACCGGATTGGACGGATCCGGAACACGGCATAAAGGAAAAACTAAATTTGGCGCGTGCAGAACATTCAAACAGAGCCAATTCGGAGATTACAGTACTTTAGAACATTGCATTTCGTTGTTGTGGTCACACTCGATTATAACCTACATATTTCAAATTTATTTATTTAATCGTATGGCAAACAGGACCTGGTAAAGGTCGCGGGAGTCTGGATGCGGGTGGCGCAGGACCGGTCATTGTAGCACTCTTTGGGTGATGCCTATGTCCAGCAGTGGACGTCTTTCGGCAGTAACAGATATACATATCTAATCGACTATAAATTAACACTTTCGAAACCGGACTAAAATTGGAACAATTCACCGGAAACCGACAGAATTCGCTAGGCGTGTAAGTTTAAAAGTAATATTTAAAATGCTGAACGCTTTGTAAAAAAAGCTTTCGACCAGCAAAAACCTATTTAAGATTTGATTTGTCTCACAGTACGGCAAACGTCCGAGTGCGCGACGCGATATGGCATGGGTACTCTATGTCAAAGCAATATGGGTTGAATTCGAACTAAGAGGATTTTTCTTCATTCGAATTTAAGCCATGACACTTTGACATAGAGTGCTTATGCCATATACTAGTACAGCGTCGAGCACTCGGACAATAACAATAGACAGCAATCCGACGTATTCACGCGTCGTGCTTGCAGAGGGATGCAATTTTCGCGGTATTTTCCCAAACATTCGTGTTGTATCTTTCCTTCCTACGACAAAAGAAAGAGAGGCAACGCTAAGAGAAGTTCATGGACCTACGATACTCAGGACAAGCTATGGTAATAATAATACCACGTCCGAGCGAGATGGTAGCATACAAATCTTTATATGTGTGACAGAAAGTGGAGCGCCAGCAATAGAAGGCGATAGCTTTTTGAATGGATGTGACAATTTTAAAATGAAGCTGTCGTGCCGTATTAGATGTCCGATCATTTTGCCTCTTCTTTTTACATCTTGGAGGGCAAGATCGAAGGAAGTAGAGGTAGAGGAAGGCCCAGACATACTTACACCAGCCAAATAAAAGAGAAAGTGGCTGTCGAGTCATATGAAGACGTGAAGAGGCTAGCAGAGGACAAAAATCAATGGCGGTTACTCCACCGACAAGAGCCTAGCTCTTAAATAGATGATGATGTGACAACTTTGCCATATTACGTCAGTGTGTAAGTTGACAGCTATCCTAGAGCCAAACTTATCTTATCGCGGTAGAATATTTTGTAGGTTATAATCGGGCTTTGCTTCAAGCTCCCCCCGCGCTTAATACAATCTCGAGATTATACCTTATTTCGCCGTCCTGTCTTGCCTGCGATAGCATAGATGTCATAGCCAGCGGGAGAAGTGTCTTGCAGCCTTCTGGAAATATGCTGCGCTGTGTTGTTTTGTTATCTGGTTGTTATGTTCATGATCCACAGTCTATCCCTTCGGAGTGTTTATTTATTATATTACTAGCTTCTACCCGCGAGTTCGTCTGCGTGGACCCGAGATGAATCAACATCCAAGCTTTAACCTTTAATTGCCGAGGTATACGTCTTAAAGACGGCACTAATATTATTTAAAAAATATTATTTAAACAACACCACCTGCGGCATTGCACCACATATGCAATCAAGAAGCTAGACAAAAACCAGCATTAGAATTCTATTTTTATTTTAGGTACTTTTAAATGTACGTCTGTCAGACAGTACCTCGATGTAAGTGCTACTCAAAAACCACCTCGGTAATTAAAGGTTAAAAACTATCTTCATGCAAAATTTCGTCCAATCCGTTTAACCGTGATTGAGTACCTAACAAACATCCAAACTTTCACATTTACCATTAGTAGGACTAGCTTTCGACCCGCGATTACGCCCGCGTGGAAGTCGTTTATATTATATCTTATCTCGACACAAACTTCCACCCGCCATTTCACCGCCTTAGGGCATGATTTTCTGGATAAAAACTATCCTATGTCCCCGGGACTCAAACTGTTTCAATACCAAATTTGATCTCAATCAGTTCAGCGGTTCAAGCGTGAAGGACAATCATTCCATAACTCGCTGTTTGCACTAAAATATCCGAATCTTGTGCCTGTAGCACAGTTAATGTTCTTGCCCACTGTAACTTACACTGGGGAATTTAACTTCGATATAAGCCAGTATGTGACAGAATTATATCACTAAAATTTTGCAAAGTTACTATATTAAGAGTCCGCGGTAAGCTCGGCCGAATTTCGCCTTCCCATACAAACGTAGTTACGCTCTCATTTAAAAACTACGTGTTGGATTGAAACTTTGCATGTACAATGACATGGGGTATATCTATGTCTGTAATTAGTTTATATGGTTCCAGTTTATAAAGCAAACGAAATACAGCAAAAACAAGTTTTGTATGAAAAACTTAAATTCGCTTTTTTTTTTTTACTGTGGTCTCTGAAGCTACATAAACTAATTACAGACATAGATATACCTCATGTCATTGTACATGCAAAGTTTCGTTACAATCCATCACGTAGTTTTAAGATGAGAGCGTAACTACGTTTGTATGGAGAATCGAGCTTACTGCGGACTCTTATATAGAGTTGATGCAAATTGACATATCCCGCTGGCGTGACAATATATAATTTATATATATGACCTTCATTTGAAACCATGCAATGCCTTCAGCATTATATAGCAATAGTAACATAGACTCATATAATGTTTAACGAAACACCAAGTGCCTGCCCAGTGGAATTCACCCACGAAAACGCAAATAATCTAGATTTTTTTTATAGAAAAGCTGTTATACTTAGATTATTTGAGTTGGCCGAATAGGGTGACCTAAGTTTTTACGATGCCATTCGAACCAGTGTTTGGAGAGGAACTAGTGCTTGTGTGGGAACTACAATTAAAGAACATAAATACCCAACAATGCGAGCCAAAGCTTGCCCTCGCTGGCGGCATCCGAAACGCTTCATACTAATTGACATAAAAGTCTGACGGTAGTTTGATATTTGTACTAATCATTGTATGGAAAATCAAGTAAATCGCTGTTTCGGTCGCGAAATACTACGTCTAGGTCCATAGTTGTCATACAATTTCGTTTCTATAAAAGCGTATGGTTTCCATTGGTAGCTTTAAGTCTTTCTGGGTGCCCTGAAAACCAGCGCCTTTAGCATGTATTTGCTGGTGGCCTATGCTGAGTGGCATCCATTTTGGTGAATTCCAATTGTAAGACACACATGTAACATGATATCACACCAAATAAATATATTTCTTTCTTTCTTTCTACATTTACTTTTGGACAATAAACAAAATGCTTGTTCTTTCCAAGTTTCAAGGTCCATATCGTTATATGATTTTAATTTATACTTTATCACAATAATTTGATGGTTTACTATCCATTAAGCAACACTACGTTATCAATTTTAAAATGAATTTACCCCTATTGCGTCAAAGTACTCCATTCAAAAAGCAACTCTACAGACCGAAGGTAGACGATTCCAATTCCAATGAGTTCTTTAAAAAGTCACCTACATTCAATAATCTCAACCGTACCTAGTCTTATGTTGTGTGGTAATTCAATACAACGAAAACTCCACTGCCTCCGTGACCTGCGCTGTTTCTATCTGGCCCATAATGGATAGCTGTGCTATCAATGAAAGAGATAATATTTAGGTATTCAATTCCATTTTTGCTGGTGGCCTATGCTGAGTGGCATCCATTTTGGTGAATTCCAATTGTAAGACACACATGTAACATGATATCACACCAAATAAATATATTTCTTTCTTTCTTTCTAAATTTACTCTTGGACAATAAACAAAATGCTTGTTCTTTCCAAGTTTCAAGGTCCATATCGTTATATGATTTTAATTTATACTTTATCACAATAATTTGATGGTTTACTATCCATTAAGCAACACTACGTTATCAATTTTAAAATGAATTTACCCCTATTGCGTCAAAGTACTCAATTCAAAAAGCAACTCTACAGACCGAAGGTAGACGATTCCAATTCCAATGAGTTCTATAAAAAGTCACCTACATTCAATAATCTCAACCGTACCTAGTCTTATGTTGTGTGGTAATTCAATACAACGAAAACTCCACTGCCTCCGTGACCTGCGCTGTTTCTATCTGGCCCATAATGGATAGCTGTGCTATCAATGAAAGAGATAATATTTAGGTATTCAATTCCATTTTTGCTGGTGGCCTATGCTGAGTGGCATCCATTTTGGTGAATTCCAATTGTAAGACACACATGTAACATGATATCACACCAAATAAATATATTTCTTTCTTTCTTTCTAAATTTACTCTTGGACAATAAACAAAATGCTTATTCTTTCCAAGTTTCAAGGTCCATATCGTTATATGATTTTAATTTATACTTTATCACAATAATTTGATGGTTTACTATCCATTAAGCAACACTACGTTATCAATTTTAAAATGAATTTACCCCTATTGCGTCAAAGTACTCAATTCAAAAAGCAACTCTACAGACCGAAGGTAGACGATTCCAATTCCAATGAGTTCTATAAAAAGTCACCTACATTCAATAATCTCAACCGTACCTAGTCTTATGTTGTGTGGTAATTCAATACAACGAAAACTCCACTGCCTCCGTGACCTGCGCTGTTTCTATCTGGCCCATAATGGATAGCTGTGCTATCAATGAAAGTGATAATATTTAGGTATTCAATTCCATTTTTGGATAACTTTAATTTAAACAGCTGACTGCACGGAGTGCACGGGTAACCGTAGCGCAAGAGACTACCCGAGCCGAGAGGCTGTCACATTCTAGATAGAACATACTATAGATAGCTATAGTATGTTCTATCTAGAATGTGACAGCCTCTCTTGCGCGGGTTCGGGTACATTTTGCCCGACACACGCAATCATAATCAATAAATTTCACGCACAGACTGGCTGTAAACTCTAATTTACGAACTGGGCAGGCACATTATTAACCTATATATACTAAGCCCGAAAGGCATACAACGCATGACCAGTATGCAGACCAGAAAGCAAGATGGCTTATAAACATGTCGCTGTAACATTGTGAACATCGACAGTTTTAGGGTGAGTGTAGTTGCACCAAACCGTCTGAGGGGCTATTTCGTTCGTGCATCTGTCTTTGTCGCTCGAACTAGCAAGTGACAGAGACGGAAGATACGCGAACGAAGTTCCCTTTAGTTTCGCGGTAGGCCCTCTGTAATCGTAAGCGGTGTTCGTTAAAATCTGAATGTATGGTTAGTTTGCCAAGGTTCTATGGACTGACAGCTGCCGGCGCCATATTTAACGTTAATCGGTCTGTAATCGTAACTTGGTGCAACCCGTAAGATAATATTTAAGCTGACGGATTTTACAATTTTACTGTGATAATGTATATTTTGTTAAGGTAAAACAACACCTGTTGATCCATGCTGTTGACACCTGGTGATTGGTAACCCGTATTTTAACCGACTTCAAATAAGGAGGAGGTACTCAATTCGTTGGAATATTTTTATGCATGTTCCCCGATTACTGGAAGACGCGTGGACCGATTTGGGAAATTCTTTTTTTGTTTAAAAGGGTATCCTTCGCCGTGGGTCCCATGGTGATCAGGTCAGGATCGGATCTGATGATGGGATTCCTGGAGATGTCGAGGGAACTCTTTAAATTGTATAGCCACACTTGGAGCAATTTGGGTACTGATTTGGAGACAGTTAAAACTTTGTTTCTAAAGTTATTGGATAATCTCATGAAGTAATGGTAGATCATACCAGGTGCCGACTACACTAGGTTCACTCTATATTTTATCACAGTCTTACCCCATTATAATTAACTGTAACAATAAAACCCAAAAACATTTGTTTTCTAGTCTTAGATCTAGGCTTATTTGTTTTAAACGGTTTCTATTTTAGTGTTTAATTGTATTTTTACGAGTAATGATATTTTTTAGGATTTACCCGTGAGGTCTAAAGAGATAATGTAAATGGTTTGACAACATGTATGCTTTTCTGGTATTAAAAACGTTTGCAACAGCTATCAACTTTTCTTGACAAACTGCAGTTTAAACCACTTGCTAAAACATGGCCGGAATCTCATTTTGTTTCTAGAACGAACACGCGAACCTAATTTTCATCCGTCCCGATTAAAAATATGAATATTCCCGTAATAATCCCACCAAAACCCAGTATTTCCCGCTGCGTTCAACTTTTTTAAATCCTGATAGCGCCATACTAATTACGCGCCATACGAATTAGTAAATTCGAGATGACTAATAGCTAAAGCAAAAACGCGTAGTTTCAGTGTCCGAGAGGCAACCGGATGGCTCGCGGTATTTGAGCTCTCCCGAAGCGTTGTGGAACCGCCCTGTGCAACCCGAACTGAGCCAACTTGGACTGGGGCGGAAATAGAAAAAAGTAGCTTCTTAGCGGAAATAGAAAAAAGTAGTGTTCTCGCGAAAACAATCAAAGTACATTAATCTAAAACACAATTGTTAACTTTTCGACCGACTTCAGAAAAGGAGGACGTTCTCTATTTGTCGGAATCTTATTTTGTATGTATGTATGTTATGTATGTGTAAGATCGTCCCCTAATATTTATTTATTTATTTATTTATGTGAGTTAGTTTAAACAGTATAAAAATATTCATGCTGCGTATAAGTGATATTTTGACAGTACTCACGCGAAATAAATCAAAATACATTAATATAAAACACAATTGTTAACTTTTTGACCGACTTCAGAAAAGGAGGACGTTCTCTATTTGTCGGAATCTTATTTTGTATGTATGTATGTATGTTATGTGTGTGAGCTAGTTTAAACAGTATAAAAATATTCATGCTGCGTATAAGTGATATTTTGACAGTACTCACGCGAAATAAATCAAAATACATTAATATAAAACACAATTGTTAACTTTTTGACCGACTTCAGAAAAGGAGGACGTTCTCTATTTGTCGGAATCTTATTTTGTATGTATGTATGTATGTTATGTGTGTGAGTTAGTTTAAACAGTATAAAAATATTCATGCTGTGTATAAGTGATATTTTGACCGTTCTCTCGCGAAAACAATCAAAATACATTAATCTAAAACACAATTATTAACTTTTCGACCGACTTCAGAAAAGGAGGACGTTCTCTATTTGTCGGAATCTTATTTTGTATGTATGTATGTTTCGATTACACGAAGACTCCTAGATCAATTTGGAAAAATATTTTTTTCGAAAGGGTAACCTTCTAAGGTGGTCCCATGGTGATCCGGTCAGGATCTGTGCTGATGGAATCCTGTAGAAATCTAGGGAACTCTTCACATTTTATAGATATACTTATTACTTACACTTAGTAGGGTAAATCGCCAGTAACTGGGCCACCCTTTAAATAACTGGCACGCTCATACTAAAAATTAACCATGTTCCCTACAAGCAGAATTCAAGTTAGTATAACGTGGCCAGTTATTGAAGGGTGGCCAGTAATTAACACCTTATACTAATAACTACAACTTATAAAAGTTGAAAAACCCCGACATTTTCATTTCAAAGTCATTTCAGTCAAAGATTTTCATGAAACACGGCTAAGAACACTCAGGATAAAATTATCTATGACCCAAAAAAAACTCAACGAAAATCGGTTGGGACCTACGATACCACAGACAGATACACAGATGCTCAGACAGACACGTTACTTATAACACCCCTTTGCGTCGGGGGTTGAAAATGAATTCTATGTTACGTGAATAGAATTAATTTTTAGTAAGGGGTGGCCAGTTATTGAACGGTCACCAGTTAGATTTACCCTAATTGCACATATAGTAAAACTAAAAGAATTAAAGTCGGTTGTTTTTAAAATAAATGATTGAAGACTATATATAATATTTAAAACATACAAATTAGCAACTGAAACTTAATGGATTTACAATTGAAGGACAACACATATCCAGATTTGGTTCGACGTAAGTAGAGATGTTGTGTGAAAAATAAATGTCAAAATCACACATACCTTCAACCCATTATAAGAAGTTTAAAAATTAAAGGTAATCAATCACTTACTCAGTACTTCAAAAAATAAGTATAAAATCGACATTGTCACAAAACATGAACTTCGTGTGTCTTAATCCTTTTTTACATGCTTACTAATTTGGAGAGGGGATTACATTAAGTGTGGCATCATCGTAAAGGTAATCTTCTGAACGAACAATGCTAAATTGCTTGCACTTTTCGCTTCATGGTGTTGTTTTTCATAACTGGCATGCCGGTGTTGCTTTCATTGTTTTTCTTTGTTTACTGTTTATTTTTTTAATATTGTAATTTTACATTGGCGTCCCCCGCCGGAAGCTCATGTTTTATAACTTGATTAGTAGTATTATACCTCAGATCAAAAAAAAACATAGACTGAGCATGAAAAAAAAAGGGATGCCGGTTTTCAACCAAGCCAAATAAGTTTAGCACACGCTCACGCACACATAAACAAATTTAAATTGC
The DNA here is from genome assembly GCA_947049275.1 of Epinotia bilunana. Taxonomy (NCBI): domain Eukaryota; kingdom Metazoa; phylum Arthropoda; class Insecta; order Lepidoptera; family Tortricidae; genus Epinotia; species Epinotia bilunana. The sequence goes on along the minus strand of OX346276.1, from coordinate 5,279,216 downwards.
ACAAAACTCGAAATAGGCGCTCTAGACACCATTGCGACACGTGCTGATGAGTTGTGTGCAATTTTGTTTGTGTGCGTTCTAAACTTATTTGGCTTGGTTGAAAACCGGCTTCACCGCGTGGTTCGTAAGGCTCTGTCTATCGTTTTTCTTGGACTGAGGTTTTTTTAAAAAATTTTATAGATTAAGGCAAGAACAACGAATTATCATTACAATGCCCATCTAGGCAAAACCTTGGAGAGGTTTGTGTGCCGATGGGGAGTTCTTAGTGTTCTACTGATCTAATTTATAGTTAAACTAGCTTCCGCCCGCGACTTCGTCTGCGTGGACCCGGGATAAAAACAATCCTATAGGTTTAATTTCCAAAATATCGATCCTAGCGTATAAGATTTTCTGTGATAAATAAATAATTTGCTAATTTAGAAGAAAAATTATGAGGACCAAACTTGTAGAAAATCAAATTTCCTACAATTTTTGTTCTCACGGTTTTAAAACTACTAAAGAACTGTGGACCTTGTTGTCTGAATAAATATTTTATTATTATTATTTTACTGTAATATCAAAAATGGCCGAGTTATTTAAGAAAATCCGTTTTTCGAATATACGCAGGAGCCTGATTCAGCCTACGAAAAAATAATCCAAGAACTAATTATTCACGGGTCAAAATCTATAATGACTGTACTAAGTCGGCAATAAAAGATTGTACCAAAAATGACATTTTTGACAGAAACTTATTTCGACAAGAGTTAATTTACTATTGATGGAATGTTTCGTTTCAATGGCACCACAGTGGTAGATTTGATGAAATTTAATTGTGAAAAATGGTGTAGTGAGGTAATAGTACATTAGGATAACAATATTGTATTGTATTCCGCAGGCCTCCTCCGCTACAAGGTGGACTTCCAGTCGATGCAGCTCGACGACGAGGAAATCGACAACATCTACGACATCGACGACTATTAGACGGCCGAGCGTCGAGCGAGGCCCTCTAAACAATAGTTCTTCCGTCCACTTAGATGTTCAATCCATGAAAAGGCCCCCTACCGAAACTATTCTCGTAAGGCCCAACATGTAAAATGTCTAATGTAATTTATTATTGCAATTCATATGTTTTATGAAAGGTTCAACTCCCATTGAAACGTCACTCTGTTCTACAGTCGAGGAAATTGTATGTTTAGCACTTTTGGACCTTAAAGTCGTTCAAATAGAGTCATGTGCCAAACCTTCATTTTCCTCGACCGTACATTGTAATGCACATTGGGCTATGGACATGACAAAAACAAGTACACATTGTAAAGAAATGCTTTTACGTTAATTGATCTATAAGTGCGCCTGATTACATTATAGATCAGCGAACAGCAAAAGAAGATATTAGACAAATTACCAAATAATCTAGTTGAAATTAACCTGGCCCTTTTTGACCAAAGCGTGGAACTTGAGGTCTGGCTTATATTGTAATATACTCGATTCGTGTTGTATCATCGCCAACACAGTTCACTGACCATCCATGCATTGTAGTAAGGTCACAAAATGGTCTAGTTTTATCGAAATATTGTTAAATGCCATCTTGTGTCCTATAGGTAGACCGTTTAACCCCAGTCCTCGCCTGCACGGCGCTATGATGATAGCGGGGCCCGCGCCCCGTTGTCGTCATACCCGTGCACCCGCGCTCGCTATGCGAGCACTGAGTTAGCGATCCTACCTATAGTAAAGAGATCCAGGACGGGAGAACTACTGTCAGGGCCAACTGCTCTGTTGATTGGTCTACAGTCTCATAAACCCCTTACAGCGTGGGTAACCAGCCTCTCCAGAATGTACATAAAGGTTTCCTTTTAACTCTCTTTGATATTAGAACAATTGTCTAAAATAATTTCGGTAACCAAACCTCGGAGCCTATTATAAGTATCAGGGATGGAAAATTGGACATTACTGTGCGCCCTATATCTAGACGGTATAATAGCTCAATAATATATGCACAACTCTTCTCATTCTTAATCCATTGTATGCTTACGGATCCGCGCTAACTATTTGAGCCTAGTTTTAACCCTTTCGCCGCCACAGAAAAAATGCGAGGCACCCCCACGCCACGCGAGTCTAAGTGTATTGTTTTTGGACTTCGTATGACGTCGGTGGTGAGCTACGGTAGCCTAGTGGTTCAGGCATGCGGCGGTCGTGGGTTCGAATCCCGGCTCGTACCAATGCGTTTTTCGGAACTTATATGTACGGAAAATTTACCGTTAGCTTCTTGGTGAAGGAAAACATCGTGAGGAAACCGGTCTAATCCCAATAAGGTCTAGTTTTCCCACCGGGTTGGAAGGTCAGATGGCAGTCGCTTTCGTAAAACTAGTGCCTATGCCAAATCTTGGAATTAGGTGTCAAACCGGACCCAGATAAGGAAGATGATGTATGAAGTCGGTGGCAGGTGGGTGGCAATCAAGTCAGTGGCGGCCATTTAATCTAAACGTCATCTTTTGATTCATCATATTTCGATATCCGCATACAACGTGTTACGACTTTACATTCGTCTAGATATATATTACAGGCCTCTTTCAGGAAGAATCCAAGTGTTGTACGGTCGAGGTCAAAAATATGTTTACACTTTTGCACCTTATTACAAGTTGCAAAAGTGTAAACATATCTTTGACCTCGACTGTACCGGCGATTTTGTATAGCACATAATTGTGATGTGATGTGTTATTTATACTCAACGGGACTTAATGCGTATAATTTACTTATTTATTTACCTCCTTGAGGCTGCCCGACGTGTCGGATGTGTCGCAACCCTGGTCGCGGGACGAACTGGCTTAAGCGGGTACCTACATCTTGCTGCGCGGTTTTTTTTTTCAAACTACCCGCGTTTTCTAGGTATTTTTTTCTCGTTCTTGGTATTAAGTCCCGTGGAGCAAAAATGTGCGAGTATCGTGAAAGTTTAAATCAATATAAGCCTTGTGTTGTTCCTGGAATGGGTTTCTGTTACCGACTGCCGGGTCCAAGAGCACAAATCGGTACGGCATCGGCACGTTATTCTGTTTCCCAAGGCAGATAGAATACTCAATATTGGTTAGACTAGAAAACCCATTCGCATAAGTTTTACTAGATAACCCATTCGACGCCAAGCAACTACGCCGTGGCTCTGCAGAGGAAATCGCTCGGAGAGGCGACCCATAGGGGCTATGCACACCGTGTTTTTTAAAACGCGGTGTGCTTAGGCCAATATTTGTATCATTGGCCTTGTTCGGTTGATTATCAAAATTATGCTAACGCTGGTAATTAAACATGATCCAATATGTCTTGGATTTTACACTTCTCTCACGATTTTATTTTGCGAGCGTATGAAGTCAAAAATTCGGGACGTTTTGTTCCTCAGTTGACATTGTTCCTTCAGCTGTCAACACGGCGAATCCTTAAACAGATCGAGGGTCGGCAAAGCCCATGTTAATCCTTTGGATCCGCTTACCATCAGGCGGGCCGTGCGCTGGTTTGCCACCGTCGTTGTATAAAAAAAAATGTCCTCGGACACTCTCATATCACTGATTATCCGCTGTGTTGAGTGTGTGTTGTGTCTAGCTGTCAACAGCGAATACTCAATTCGATAAAATCGGCAACGCGCATCTGATTCTTCTGCAGTCGTAAGCGTTGGTAGACTACGGTGTCTGAATACCGTAAGCTTGGTTGTCACCGTCGCAGTAAGGTAAACGTGCGAGTGCTCGTCGCAGTAAGGTAAACGTGCGAGTGCTCGACGCAGTAAGGTAAACGTGCGAGTGCTCGACGCTGTATAGTATATGGCCTGGGTACTCTGTCAAAGTGACATAGCTTAAATAAGAATGAAGAAAAAATTCTCTGTTCGATTTTAACCCATATTGCTTTGATATAGAGTGCCAGTGCTTACTAGTACAGCGTCGGGCAATCGGACGTTTACCTTATAATAAAAAGAATATACCCCATACAAGTCGGGAACGTTACCGTAAAATGGGGTGAGTAGGGTGAATACTGACATTCAAACCTCGATAACATTTTATTTTTACTTATACAAACTGAATGGTGTATATAATAAGTGTTCCGGACGGTTGTATTTTAGTTTTTATTTTATTTTGGGTAGTTCCATTTCATAACTTTGACGATAAACAGGAAAACCCACCTCACCCCGTAGTCCCTCGTAATTGGGGTGAGATGGGTTTTCATACAAAGGTGATTTTGGAAGATTGTTGGATCGTTTTTTTTTTATTATGAGTATTACTATAGTTCCCTTTTAAATTGGAATACATTACTTTTGTAGCAGTAGCCTTAAAAAAACCATCTCGCCCCCCTTTCATACCTTCTCTCCCCATTCATAACCCAACTCTCCCCGCGAAACCTACTCACCCCATTTTACGGTACTCTAGAATGGCCGTTGCTGTTTCAATTCTCGTTTGCTTTGGGAAACGCGCCGGGCACCGTCTGTAACCTCGTCACATTCGAACGTAAAACCTTTTTAATAAAAGTAATTTAGACTGATTTCTCATAAAGCGACGAGGTTACAAGACTTAGGTATGTATAATTATTGTATTTAGTTAATCCGAGTTTTAAAACGTTTTTTATTTGTTATGTTACTGTCAATGCGCTTGCTTTAAATAGTGATGAAATTCGTTTATAAAGGGCCTTTCCTGTCGCCACTGCTGGGCTGATGCCATTCGGACAGTGTCGATTTATTGAAATACTCTACTATGTCTATTAGGTCCTTAAGAGTCCGCAGTAAGCTCGATTCTTCATACAAACGTAGTTACGCTCTCATTTTAAAACTACCTGTTGGATTGTAACGACGCTTTGCATATACAATGACATGAGGTATATCTTTGTCTGTAATTAGTTTATGTAGCTTCAGATACCATAGTAAAAAAATATGGCGAATTTAAGTTTTTCATTGACGACCGGTTAGCCTAGTATGTAGTGACGCTGCCTACGAAGCTGAAGGTCCTGGGTTCGAATCCCGGTAAGGGCAAATATTTGTTTCTGAGTCATGGATGTTTTTCTATGTATTTAAGTATTTATATCTATTATATATATCGTCGTCTAGTACCCATAACACAAGCCTTACAGAGCTTACTATGGGACTAGGTCGATTTGTGTAAGATTGTCCACTTATATTATTTTTTTTATTTTATTTTTTTCATACAAATCTTGTTTTTGCTGTATTTCGTTTGTTTTATAAACTGGAACCATATAAACTAATTACAGACAGATATACCTCAAGTCATTGTATATGCAAAGTTTCATCACAGTCCAACACGTAGTTTTAAAATCAGCTTAACTACGTTTGTATGGGAAGGTGAAATTGATGAGCTTACTGCGGACTCTTAAATGTCTTGCAATGCTATCTCACTCTAACTCGTAGAATGAATACGTGCGTTTTAGAGTCTATAGATAACTTGGTCTGTGGTCGTTTAACAAAGTGGAATGACTATATTGTCTGCATGGCCATGTAGAGGGCCCTTTAAAGTGCAAAGGCTTACTGAACGGATTTTAAGTTTCAAAGGATATATTTACGAATAAGTATTTGGGTTGCTTGTTGCAAAAAAAATCTTAACAGTTAAAGTTATTATGTTACAAACAAATTGTAAATATAATTATCATCAGGTCAGCTACTGTTACGAAAATTCAAAAATATAAATCGATTTTTATGTTAATCGTTCAATACACTTCTCTAAAAACAGAATCTGCTTATTTTTTTTCAATGGTTCATTCTACATATCTCTTTATAAATTTTAATAAACGGGAAAGCAAATAGATTGCTAACAATATCCTTATAAGAAACGATTAATTTAGATTATTGCACTGAAAACTAAATTGCACATATATACAGTATTGAAGTTTGCAATCCGAACACAAATGTTTTAAAGCATTCCTTCCGCATGCACCTTTATGACTGTCATTGGTAAGTTTTACACAAATATGAAATAATCAAGCTCTTTAATTCGTAATTTTTTAGTTAATTTATCCCTCCAATGATTCTAGCAACGGCCCTCGAGGTCATCTCTCTATAGTAATCAATTCAAATAAATATCTAAGATGGATGAAATTTTGATACATACCGTAAAACCCCACAACTGTCCAAATCCACTAACTATGGGCCGAATCAACTCGATTTTACACAATTGTGTGCGACTATTATTTTGCATGGACTCTATGAGAAGCAAGTTAACTAACTTAGGGCAAATATGAACTAAGAAAACTATAATAGTCCTCGGTATTGGCCGAAATTAGTCTACTTTGGACCTGGTTGGTTGTTCCTCTGTTGGAAGGTTTTACGGAGGTTTTGGTATTTATTTAACCCTTTGGACGCCAATGAAGTCACATACGCCGCTAAATTACGAACCTTGATTACATGACCATGACCTTTTCATTTTTCTCTTGTAACCTTGCAACACTTGACGTCTCGTTTATGTATGTATTTAAATTACTGTATAACGTGCCTTATCGAAATAAAACGTGGAAATTGTGTATTGTTTTATTACAAGCTTTTATTTAACTCATTTGTTTGTTAGTGTGGGACAAATCTTGGACCTGAATTTTGAACAAGTTTTTTTTTTTTTTTTTTTCATTGGACTTGCGGGCGTTTGCCCATAGCCATAATCAAGATAATGAAAAGGGAAGGAAATAAAATCGGATAAGTACGGAAAGGATATATCGGAATTTGGAAAAAATAATCAAGGCAGGAAAACGGAATTGGAATACATACAAATAAATTATAAAATATGAATAATACTATAATTTGATATTATTCTCACAAATAAACTTAGCTAGAATATTATAAATATCTGGATTAATAAGCAAAGAGGAAATTTCGGTGGGAAAAGGAACATTTTTAGATTGAAGCGCATCCAAGAAGACAGTACGATCGAATAACGGGCAAGATAAGATAATATGGTTTACGTCAGCTTCCTCAGCACCGTTTGAACAAGTTAACCTTAACCGATTGAGCTGGAATTTTGGGTATAAGTATAGTATGGATGCCAATTCAAAATTCAAATAATTATTCTGTAAGTAGGTCTAAAGGGCTCTTGCACATGTCAATGGGGTTGGCAACTGTCAAATGTTTGACTAGATGGCGCCATATAGATGTCCTGTCACTATAGTCTGTTCGTTAGGTATTTAAAAGAATGTAAACAAACAAAACCACGTGACTTGGTCATTCAGCCAATAAGATAATACCATAGATACAAAATGTTGCTATTCACAGCAATCTTATTGGCTGAATGACCAAGTTACGTGGTTTTGTTTGTTTACATTCTTTTAAATACATAAACGAACGGACTATAGCCTTTTTCTATGGGATTTGGCTTAAACGGCTTTATTCTAAGCAAGAAAATTCCGAAATAAAAACAAGAATTTGGTAGGACTGATAGGTTCATCCTATCCTATGCTGGCGCCATCTGCAAATACCTTCGCCCGACCAACCCCATTCATTATAACGGTACCATCTAGCTGACCAGCACGGCTATAATGAGACGGCGCGCGAGCTCTCCATCTTTTTATCCTCGAGCTCGAGCCCACACAAAGGGGTTACGTCGGTTAAGTACTGAATTCCTATGGCCACCTTCTGTCTCCATCATCAGCACGGCTATCACAAGCCTCTTGTTCAGAGTGTTCTAATAAGAGAGAGACGGATCCGTCTGGTGATGAATGCGCGTTTGTATCGATGCAAAAGTCATTATGTAAAGGTCCCCCCACATTCGCGGGCGTGAACTCTTCCTTGACTCCACATTCGCAGTGTTATCAATTGTCACAGTGTTCGCGTACGCAGGCCCTGTGACGCAGGCCAAAAACCAACAAAAAAGCGTTAACGAGGCTAAAAATATGCGAGTCGGCTCCACATTCACCTTTTCGCATATTTTTCGCGCGTTGGCGCGCGAATATGGAAGGGCTTAAGTGGTTATTACATTGTCCTGATGAGATATCTCGTATCGTATCTAACGTATTGCGGCGTCCCTCTCGTCAGTGACTGAATTCAGGACAATGTAATAACCACTTTGTGACGCTGTCATAATGGGGTCTATACATGTCATGATTTGTCAGCCCCAATTTAGCAGAAGCTGACTAATTGCTATTGTCAGCTCGGCTCTCGATTTTTCTCGCACTATCAGTCTCTCTATTATTAGAACACTTAGAAAGAGAGGTATAGTGCTCGAGAAAATCGAGAGCTCGCGCGCCGTTGGGTGATAGCCGTGCAGCACCGCATCCGTCTCTCTCTTATTAGAACACTTAGCAAAAGAGGTATAGTGCGATCAAAATCGAGAGTATGTTGCGGCCGTCCCATGATAGCCGTGCTGGAGGCATGTTGCGTTGCTGATCCAACTGTCAAACGAGTTGTACTGAGAAATTGCATGCACATGTGGTCGGATTGTTACATCCGTACGCCACACTTAATTATGACTTTGACATGCTGTACTGACAAATTGGGGTAAAATCACGTATTTGTTAGCCGAAACTGACGTATAACATGTAGAAACGACAACACTGTTAACTGACCACCAGCACGTCTAGCACACGGCGGCCGCGACATACTCTCGATTTTTATCGCACTATACCTCTTCTTCTGAGTGTTCTAATAAGAGAGAGACGGATAGTGCGAGAAAAATCGAGAGAGCTCGCGCGCCGTCGCGTGCTAGCCGTGCTGTGTTTATATAGAACCTTATTACAATGCACTTAAGGTGCACCAGATGGACAGTTAGCTGTGTTGTCGATAGTAGATGTTTAAAAAAATCGAAAACATTGGCGCAGCGGACGCATTCACATGCATCAAAGTAATGCGATACACGTATCTATCAATGTGTGATGCTATTCGAACGACCACAATTAGACGACATTAGACATATTTGTTTGCTGTCACTTTTGTCTTGTCTATTAGTGTCAGTCAGTACAGTAATAAGATAGTGTCACGAATATACGAAAAATCAATATTTTGTCGGAATACGGACAATTAGAACTACTAATATTGTAACTAAATTTGCGTTATACTTGCCTAATTGCCGTGTGAATGTTGTGTCACAATTTCTCTCGTAATTGACGACGGGAATTGGCAAAATGGAGTCTTTGCTCTCGTGTCACTGCTGCCTGGTTCGCCCTCCGGAAAAGGGACTTAGGACATTGTACAACCATCTCGGCAAAACAGAGATATATTCAGACATGCTGCGGGATTGCTTCGATATACAGGTGAATATAAAGTAGTCACACAGGGAAATGTGCATCCACATATTGAATTTTGACAAAATTACCTAATGATTGCTGTGATTTCACCAGCGGCTATCGTACATTTTATGGTATTTAAGAAAGACTAGTTAGAATTGACCCTGTGTGGTTTTGGGTTAGAATTTCACCGCCCCCTTTCTTCCCGTGGGTGTTGTAAAAGTCGACTTAGGGAGCAGGGTTGAAGTGTGTTGTGGGCGATTGGCTAGCAACCTATCACTGCAATATCACTTTTTGTCGATCTTTTATACCCAGATTTATGTTAAAAGTGGCACTGGAACATACATTTCAGGAGCTCTGCCTACTCCTTTTGGGAATAAAGGTGTGAAATACCTAGTTAGAATTGATATCTAGGTTCTAGACTGAAATGTTACTAGTGACTTATTGTCACATTGATTCCTAGTTTAGTGTTTTTGAGTTATTTTTATAAAAAAAATCAAAAAAATCGTTTTCATGTACCTCAGTGTAATGGGGTTTTTGAAACAAGAAACTTAATTATGAAAATTTGCATTCATCACCTATACACATCCCCTTGCTGGGCAGGCCTCTCCCAGATGAGAGTGAATGGCTAAGATGTCAGGCTCTTGCGGGTTCGGGATGTTTCATGTTTATTAGTGTTTGCAGATGTTTGCTAGCTTTTTTGGTAAACAAGTCAAAAATAAATTGATCATTTTGATGATTTAGTCAAATTTTAATGGAAAAGAGTGGTCCTTGAATTGATCTTGATATTTAAGAAAATAATAAAATTAAAAACTATTATCAGAACTGCTTTGTTCAAATTCCATTGTAATTTATTTTCTAGGTCTAGGTGACATTGCTATACAATTTCTTAAGGTAGGGATGATTAAATCTTCTAATTGATTGAATTGTCTGTCTGTAGTACTCACGGCAGAGGTTTTGCACGTGACTTTGACACTACGGTAGTTCGGGTCGCCGTCGCTAGACAGCGCTGTCAAACTGGTCGCGCTCAGCTTAAGCCGTGCGTACTGCAGACACCGTGACACACTTCAGGTTCCGCCGGAAGATCAGCGCCGGCTCTTGAGTCGGCATTATGCTGAGGCGGGACCTTTTCGTGACACGATACTTGTCATGAATAAATGTTTTTCTTTCTTCTTTCTAATTTTCATTCAGATAAACAATAAGATACATTTGATGTTTCACATCATTTAACACATTCACTGCCAAGAATCGCTACGCGCTACGCTTGGAGCCGATCGCGTTTTCCTCATATGTAGCGGAAAGCGAATGCGGCGTACGCCACTAGGCGTGTTCCTGGCAGTGAAAGTGTAAAATGTAAATTCGTTTTATTATATTTTTTTACTTCCAATTTGCTGTGAGAGTTTCTCAACTTCCTATCAATGCCACCACAAGTACACCACCATTTTATCCATATCACTATTACACAAAACACTAGTGTAAAGTTAATGTCTGGACATACGAGGAACTGAAACATGGTCGCTTACTATGGGTCTCATAAGTAAAGTAAAAGTAAAAGTAAAAGTATTTTTATTGCCACAACATTACATGATCTTGAATTACACTAACTAATATAAAAATAAAATAAAATAAAATAACAGGAAATGGAAAAACAAATTGAGGCAATGGGCCCCAGTCTCAGCATGTGCTGGGCAAGCGAGTATGCCCAGCGCTGATTTTCAGACTGGTCCCTTGTTACATACTATTATTATTACTATTACTAGACGGTCGTCAGCGCTAGCTGGAGTGCAAATAATTGTGTAAATATTCAATATAAGTAACACATTTTTTTTTAATGATTGAAATATGCAAAAAATAAATATACAAAATTACAGATAAATAAGAGAACTAAAAATAAAAGAACTAAAAATAAAAATAATAATAAAAAAAAAAAACAAACAGTGAGTGACAGTGCCGTTTGTTTTCAACAAAAGTTATGCATATGACCTATTGTCAATGTGTGTGTGTCTGTGCGCGTGTGTGTGTGTGTGTGTGTGTGTGCGTGAGTGTGTATGTACGTATGTGTATGTATATGTGTGTACGTATGTTACCATTATGAGGGAGAGTAAAATTTGCTTTGTGTGCCTATTAGATGTGTTTGCACTAAACGTTTGTATTTTGGTAATGACATTGGTTCTCGTAGGGGTGGAGGTAGGTCGTTCCAGATTTTTGCAGCAGCAAATTTAAAACTCCCTCTGAAGAAGGCTGACTTATGCTGCGGAATAGCAAGCTTGGTGCTTCTCCTCAACGATTTGCTGCGTGTATCGTTAACCCATTTGAGTTTCTCAAATAGATAGCTGGGTTTCTGGAAGTCTAGTATTTTCCTAACCGTATATGCCAGATGCAATCGTCTCCGATTCTCCATGTTCAGCAGCTTCTTTGCGTTTAGAATGGGCGTAATGTGCGCTCGTTTAGGGACTATGTAGCAAAAACGTACACATGCATTCTGTACTCGTTGTATACATTTCTTTGTTTTAGCTAGCAGTCTTGGCCCGTAAACGATATCCGCATAGTTTAGCTGTGAGAGTACTAGCGATTCCACTAGGGTTTCTCTTACTTTTACTGAGAGGTACTTACGAATGTTGTATAGTACCTTTAGACGGTAGAAAGCATTTCTTATTTTAGCGTTTATGAACTCAATATACCGCAGCTGCCCGTCCATGATTAAACCGAGGTTTTTTGCGTTTTCTACCTGGGAAATGACCTCGTTTTCGACCGTCACTGTAGGATTGCGCTCTTTGATTTTCGCACGTTGCCATTTATTTCCCACTATCATGTACTGTAATTTAGACGGATTTAGAATAAGGTTATTCTTGAACGACCAATCAGCTAATATTTTTAGATCCGAGTTAATTTTTTTAAGGGATTCTTTAAAGTTGTTCGGCTCAAAAGAGAAGTATAATTGTGTATCGTATAAGAAGTATAAGAAGGCTCAAAGTCACCCAAAGGGCTATGGAGAGGGCTATGTTGGGAGTGTCTCTGCATGATCACATCAGAAATGAGGCTATCCGCAGCAGAACCAAGGTAACCGATATAGCCTTCCGAATCGCTAAACTTAAGTGGCAGTGGGCGGGGCACATAGCACGTAGTACTGATGGCCGTTGGGGCGGAAAGGTTCTCGAGTGGCGACCACGTACCGGAAGGCGCGGCGTGGCTAGGCCCCCCACAAGGTGGACTGATGACCTGGTAAAGGTTGCTGGAGTCCACGGGATGCGGGTGGCGCAGGACCGGTCACTTTGGCACTCTTTGGGGGAGGCCTATGTACACCAGTGGACGTCTTTCGGCCGATATGATGACGGGGAACTCAAGAGGCTGTCATCTGACCTTCCAAAGCAGAGGGAAAACTAGATCTCATTGGTACATACGAGCCGGTATTGGAACCCACGACCGCCGCTTCACAGCCACTTGCCTCAACCACTAGGCTACCCTAGCATATGATTCATACCTATTCATTTTAATGTTCCTATTCTAAGAAATACAGTTTGAGCAGTAGTTAGTCGTTATCTTACGTGAGGTATTATTAGTTACATACTTTTTTTTTCAATGCAGATGGCATTTTCACTAGAAATGCAGCCGGTCAAGTCTGCTTTGAGTCGTATATATAAAACTAAGGTAATTTTGCCAATTTATATATATATATAATCACGTTTCTATACTGTCATATATATTACATACCTAGTTACTGAGTTCTGTTACTCGATGCGTAACCTCTTTTAAAATGATAAAATTTAACAGATTTATAAGCTATAATTCTGTACTACGCATTAAACTTATCCTATCGTATTTACAATGAATTGGGGGAAAGATAATCGTGTTGCTGTAATTGCGTTGCCCAGGTGTGGGCATCCGCCAAACATGATTTTGTCTCTAAGCCACACCCTCAACTCACTCAACCTACAACTCAAGCCGCGTTCACATTTGTGTGTCGTGTTGTGTTGTGACGCATCAGAACGCTAATCGGTTTCATACATTTAATATGGATGCGTTCACATTTGTCTGATGTCGTGGGCGTCAGACAAATGTGAACGCAACCATATTAAATGTATGAAACCGTAATAGCGTTCTGATGCGTCACAACACAACACGACACACAAATGTGAACGCGGCTTCAAGCGTGGTTTCGAGCTAATAAAATTGACTTCATTGCACACGAAGAATGGCCATCTTCTAGCCCGGACGTTAACCCTCTGGATGATGCCATATGGCACCTGCCATATTGAGGAGAAGGCCTGTGCTAAACCCCACATGAATCTCGACTCTCTCAAGCAGGCTATAGTCAAGGCAGTGGCGGAATTAGACATGGCGCTCGGGCGTGCCGCCATTGATGACTGGCCTCGTCGTTTGAAGGCACGTGGCCATGCCAGAGGAGGCCATTTTGAATAATATATGTACATCCTGATAGTCTGTACTTTCTATTAATATATAGTTTATTTTTGTTTCATGTGTATATTTCATGTAAATCAGGACTATCCCAGTAACAGAACTTAGTAACCAACTAGATAATTATAATAATTGTATAAATAAGTTTATCTGCATGTTAACTTATAATCGACAAAGTGTAATCGCGAGTTTTATTTCTGTGTCAATAGATTACTACCTATATAATATCTTATAATAATATCTTTATAAATAATTATATCTTTACAATATTTTTGCCTAAGCATTTTGCGATAAGCTTGCGTAGATAAATGCTAAATAAGTTTCAAACAAATGAATTTTTGGTACAAGCTTTTATTGCCAACTGTACATTTCTGTATACCGTCGTCTACTCACGTCCGTTAAGTGCTGAATACCCATGGCCATCATCAGATCAGCTCGATGGCACCGTAATATTGAATTGTCATCCAAACTATACATAAACCCAATTTTTCAGCCCAATCGGTTGAAGTTGACTGGTTCAAAATTAAGTTCCAAGATTTGTCCCACACTAACAAACAAACAGGTCAAGTCAAATAAAAGCTTGTAATAACAAAATAATACATCATTTCAAATTATTTTCGAACCCATGAATGCCTCTTTTACTTTAGTCATAATCCGATATACATCATCTAGGGCACTACATCGCTTATTCAACACCATTTAGCAATTTACTGATATACTTAGTCAGTCTTAGCTATTTATTATTCTCTACTACAGTCAAGTGAAAAAATATTTTTTATCCTCCCATAAATGCGTATCAAAACGGATTCACCGCTGAAATAGAGGGATGGGACATATTTACTAGTATTGCTGCTGTCTACAGCTTACAGTTTTAATACTGTGGGCTGTAGAAAGCACGAGACTCAATAAAAAAATTAAAAAAATCAGAAATAGGGACTACAAAATACTTCTATATACTTAACGTTAATTAAGAAATGCGACCTTTAGAGGAGAACAGCTGGACAGCGGGACAGACACTGGACATACGAACGATTTTCTGGCCAAGCTGAAGCATAGAACTTCGTTCGCTTCGTTCGCTCGTTCGATGCGTTGTATGCACCCATATTTTTACACTTGACTGTGCAATGGAAATGTTCATTTAGCATGTGGCAGAGTTAGCCAATTGGTTCGTTTCTACAGCTTGTTAATAATAATTAAATATTATCGTTCAATGATGTAATATAAATAAGTGTTCCGTTGGTACAATTTTGATACGGAACACTAATAATTTACTTTAAAAACAAAGTTTTAACCGACTTCAATTTAGTACTCCGCCAAGCCACGAGAACATTTCTTTTCCAATTTACCTCATGAACTGATTTCCGAGAGCAAATGCGTTGATTATTATAGAAAAAAACCCAATCGCTGTATGTGACCCGATAATATTTGAGGACTTCCGTCAATTCCACAAGGATCACCCTTGGCACTTCATTATTTGCTATTTCAACGGAATCTTATCAGAATCTGTGATATACTTTTGTACTTTTAAGTACATAATTGAGGAATTCCATAAGTCATCTGTGGTGTTCATCATCAATTCCACTCCACCAATTTATGATTTCCGGATGTAAATACACGAGTTATAATAG
Organism: Epinotia bilunana; assembly: GCA_947049275.1. Classification (NCBI taxonomy): domain Eukaryota; kingdom Metazoa; phylum Arthropoda; class Insecta; order Lepidoptera; family Tortricidae; genus Epinotia; species Epinotia bilunana. Next base: position 5,264,013 of record OX346276.1, on the reverse strand, counting down.
AAAATACCAAAATCACTACACGAGTGTCTAATATAATTGAGGAGTTCCCTCAATTCCTCATGGATCCCATCATACAATTGAATTTTCAAAAAAATGGGACCCACCTGGAAGCATATACATACAAACAAAAAAAAATTATGAATCGGCTCATCAATGACGGAGTTCTGAGGTAACAAACATTGAAAAAAAAAAAAAGCCGAATTGAGAACCTCCTCCTTTTTTTTGAAGTCGGTTAAAAAGAGGTAGATAGGTTGTCTATACGAAATACCGTGTTTAAAAATGGCCACCAAATCTGACAGCTGTGATACGTTTATACGTTTCCATTGACGACGCGAAACTGAGGCAAGTTAGTGCATTTGACTCAGCCTTATTGGAGCGCTTTTGGCCTATCTTTTTATATTACATCATGTGTTACGGTATGACTTGAATCAGGTGTTACTTTGCAGGATTCCATGATATGTTACTAGAACAATATTATTTTTCACAAACATGCTCGGAAATGTATGCGTTAATATCACGAAATGAAAACATGAAGTTTCTTGTTTATGGCTCCCTACATTTCTTCTTGGCCTTACGCCAAGAAGTAATGTATGAAAACCCTAAGTAAAACCATTATTGTCCGCTACTCTAACTTTTTAAATTTGCTTACTAATATTAAACTGGCAAAGGAAAAATTACATTCTACCAACCACCACTAGACTGTAAGCATACTTGCGACATAAAAAAAAACAAAATCTATGGTAGGTGCTACACTTTATGTGCGGTTAAACTTGGTGCTCGAACGGCTTCTTCAAATGACATGTTTAAAAAATGAAAAAGGCGGCAAATTACCTATTATTTAATTGATTACCTTGTATTTATTTTAATTTTAATATTTCCTCACATCGTTTGAGAAAAGCACTATACAATCCTCGGCCGGAACAGGGATTGCTGGTCTCGTTGTATCCGGCCACGTCTACGACTCGGCCGTCTACTCCAAACTCGTCCAGCAATCCCTTACTTCACGGCCTCTGCAGTAATGTACTATTGTTGTTCCGCTAAAGAACATGCAAGTCTATCTGCGATCATGGATGCTGTTAATGCTCCCAACCTCCCTCGCGGGCAATAATGTCACCACACGCCTTTAATATTTATGCGCGCTTTGTTTTAGCAGGATAAGATAATAGTACATTACTGCAGAGGCCGTGAAGTAAGGGATTGCTGGACGAGATTGGGGTAGACGGCCGAGTCGTAGACGTGGCCGGATACAACGAGTCCAGCAATCCCTGTTCCGGCCGAGGATTGTATAGTGCTTTTCTCAAACGATGTGAGGAAATATTAAAATAAAAATATAGTACATTACTGCAGATGCCGTGAAGTAAGGGATTGCTGGACGAGATTGGGGTAGACGGCCGAGTCGTAGACGTGGCCGGATACAACGAGTCCAGCAATCCCTGTTCCGGCCGAGGATTGTATAGTGCTTTTCTCAAACGATGTGAGGAAATATTAAAATAAAAATAATTACAATCGGAACGGAAGATCAGAAAACAATATTGAGTCATTTGCCGCCTTTTACGTGCCATTTGAAGAAGCCGTTCGAGCACCATGTTTAACCGCACATAAGTATAGTACCTACCATCGATTTTGTTTTTTTTATGTCGCAAGTATGCTTACAGAGTCTAGTTGTGGTTGGCAGTATGTAATTTTTTCTTTGTCAGTTTAATATTAGTAAGCAAATTTAAAAAGTTAGATTAGCGAACAATAATGTTTTTACTTAGGGTTTTCATACATTACTTCTTGGCGTGAGGCCAAGAAGAAATGTAGAGAGCCCTAAACAAGAAACTTCATGTCTTCATTTCGTGATATTAACGCATACATTTCCGACCATGTTTGAGAAAATAATAATATTCTGAAAGGACACGACTTTTGACAAACCAGGCAATAGCTGGAGCTCAAACCCCTGAGTAACCAACCACGTAAAACGACTTTCCTTGTACCTGAAATCAGAAGTAGATAGTTCGTACTGACAATAATAATTAATAAATCAGCCTATATACGTCCTACTGCAGGGAACAGGCCTTCTGTCATGGATGAGAGGGAACAGGTAGTAGAACCCACGCTGGCAACAGTGCTGGTTGCGGACTTCACATGCACCTTTGAATTTCCTCGCAGATGTATGCGGTTTCCTCACGATGTTTTTGCTTCACCGAAAAGCTAATGGTAAATATCAAATTATATTCCGTACGTAAGTTCCGAAAAACTCATTGGTACGAGCCGGGATTCGAACCCGCGGACGCCGTTTGACAGCCGCATGCCTGAACCACTGGGCTACCGAAGCTTTTTTTTAAGCTTTAGCTGACATAGACTCCTAAAAATGTACTTTGTGTAATTTTAAGTGCAGTTTTATGCTGTAAAGTAAATGAATCTGAATCTGTAGAAAGTTCGTACTAAGTATTTAATTTATATTAATGCTGGTACTTCGCAAACATAATAACATATATCTTTGACTTCCATGTTAAACCTTTAAAAGGACAATCTATAAAATAAAATAAAACAATTTGCAGATTAGTCCAAATGATGAGTGCGGGATCTGCGAGGTGTGCGTGCGCCGGCTGCGCGACGCGAGCGACTTCAAGCTGCAGGTGCAGCGCAGCCAGGCGGAGCTGCAGGCGCGGCTGCAGGGAGCGCTGCATACACGTAAGCTAGACATATCTGAATGATATAATTGGAAATATCCAGTGAACAAAAAACCATTGAATGCGAGCTCCTAACAAATTTCAACCCAAACACGTGCCTGAAACCCGGTATGTTCGAACTAAACGGCTGCCTGGCATCGTTTTGACACCCCGCCCTCATCCCCGCATAATGGCAATGGCACCCATTCTGTGGGGCTATTTTGCGGCGCTACTTAAAGCCTGCGCAAACCGCAAAATTTATCAATGTATATTCTTTTCTATTTTAATTACATTAAGGTATAAATTGGAATGCTCTGAGACCGACCTCGCCGTCCTCGGAGCATCACGGGGGATTTCTCAGAGCGTTCAAATTTATACCTTAATGTAATTAAAATACAAAAGAATATACATTGATACATTGAAAGTGATCTGCGCTGCGCTCCGCCGGTTTGCGCAGGCCTTTAGACTTCTATGGTTTTTTGGTTCGCCGGAAATATCAAATTATTGGCGCGCAGTCTATACAATAACTTTTTAAACGAGCGAACGAAGTTTTCTGCTTCATTTTGGGTGAAAATTCTTTCGTATGTCCGGCGGTCCAGCTGTTCTCCTCCACAGGTCGCATTTATCAACCGATTCTCGTGAAATTTTGTGAGCAAGTCAATAATTCTATAAAATTTAATGTCGAATTAGTAGTTTTCATTTTCATAATCTTTTGAAAAAAGAAACTACTCGCGAAAAAAATCTCTTGGTTCTGTTACCTAATGTTAATATACTAAAGCCACTTATAAAACACTAAAATTACATTTATATAGGGGCATAGTAAAACTCAATATGTTAGAAAAATATTTGCTTAGGTTTAAATATGGCAGAAAAAGTACCACCGGTCGTAATTCAAGTTTTTTGTATGGAGCGCGTGCTCGTATCTCCTCTTAATGAATTGGAATTAAATTTATTTTACATTTTGCTGCAGGTAGTAATCCTCCCAAGTTGAATATCAAGCTAGAGAAAGCTTGTGGAACCGGGGCTGTTATAAGTAAGTACATACATACATACATTACGCTGAGTTGTGGCCATTTCGTGGCAAATGTGTGTGTACGTGTGTCCACTGTTTGTCTTTTTATTTTAATTTTGCCACGAATAAATGTTTTATTTCTTTCTTTCTTTCTTACATACATAAATCCTACTAATATTATAAATGCGAAAGTTTAGATGTTTGGATGTTTGTTACTCAATCACGCTTAAACGGCTGAACCGATTTGAATCAAATTTTGCACGAAGATAGTTTATAGCCTGGATTAAAATAAAGGATAGTTTTTATCCCGGGTCCACGCGGACGAAGTCGCGGGCGGAAGCTAGTAAATACATATAATCACGCCTGTTTCTCGGAGGGGTAGGCAGAGATCACGGATTTCCGCATCTACAAAATTTTCTTGGTTTATTCACTTTCATGACATTTTTCATACATGCTTCATACTTTATAAGTAAAGATCTATATAAATACGTATGTATATCGTCGCCTAGTATCCATATTACCATAGCCAACACAGTTAACTGACCATCCGTGCACTTTATGTGCATTGTAATAAGGCTCAGTATAAAAACAGGATGGTCAGAACTGTGTTGGCATTTGTACAAGCTTTGCTTAGTTTGGCACTAAGTCGATTTGTATAAGATTGTCCCCAAATATTTATTTATTATTATTTCTAGGAAAGTTGTATTTATGGAATGTAAAATTGTTGGTAGTTGGTTCCTTGTCGAAAATTATATAAAACTAGCTGCCCGTATTGCAAAGAACGCAGGCAAACTCGCGGGATATAAACTTACAAAGCTACAATCAGGTATTTTATTTATAAAATGACAAGAAAGAAAATAAAACAGATGGAAACTGTTTTTATTTAGATATTAAGTGTTTATACAAAAACCACACATGCAACATATAAAAACACAAAATAATAAGAATCACAAAAGCAACTTTTAAAGAATAAAAACATTAGATGCTTTGTCTTGGAGCTGAATTTTAACCACTTAAACATCAACAGATTGAGCTGAAATTTTGGGTTTAAGTATAGTTTGGATTCAATATTATGGTTCCAGCGAGCTGATCTGATGATGGAGACTGAAGTTGGCCGTGGGAATTCAGGACTAACAGACGTAACCCCGTTGAGTTTGGGCTCGTTAGAATCGTTCCAATGTAAACTGTCATTTTATGGAATTTGCTAACTATGTACTTTGTTTACATAGTTAGCAAATTCCATAAAATGACAGTTTAGTAGTTGATGACGGTATACAGAAATCTACAGTTCAAGACAATTTTTAACAGAAACGTATTCTAGCTTCAGTTTTCACTCGCAAATAGCTATTTCAAAATGATATCTATTAACCTTTTTTACCGCCAAAGACGGCCATTCACGTCATCGGAAAAACGTGCCGTTCGTGCCTCGTGCCCTGACGAGCCATTAAAATAAAGATAATAATACCACACATTATAAATGAGTTCTAGAAGTGGTTTTTATTGGTTTTTGGACGGTCGTCATTTGACGTCGGTGGCGTCCGTGGCATGGCGAGTCAATTCGTCAGCTGGCGAAGTTACAAAAGAAAACGTAGGGTGCTCAATACTAATATAGAATAGTATAAATACCTAGTATATATTACTCATGTAGTGAACATTGAATAAAAGGAACACTCACAAGGATACGAACGTAATTTATTATTTATTTTCCTAAAATGATTACACATAGCTGCGGCATAGAAAGCATCACGACCCGAACGCGATCAGGTTTATTAGGTCATGTTAAACAACACTTTGCAATACAATACCGAACGTATAACCGTGCTCTGACCGTTGCTGCGGCACACGATTGGACTATGATTGACAAAACATTGTAATTTACGGTCGGCAGACTAGCACGACTATAAAAAGGGATGTAAAACGTCTGGGTTCGACGAAATGGTAAATGTGGATGGTTGTGAGATGATTGAGTGAATGGGGCCTAAATGAAATCTAAACGATCGTTCTGACAACTTTGGCGATATAGAGCCTTTCTGAATTTTGAAGGCTTTTACTGCAGAACGAAAGACATCGATCCCACCTTAAAGTCGGAGCGTTGACAATCCAACGGCGGCAAGATACGGTAGTATACCACGGGTAATAATCACATTAAAAAAATGACCCTAACGTTGACAGAAGGTCAAACTAAAAGAGAATACACGCCGAACTCTCGGGAGTCCCTTAAAACGTGACTTAACTCCTGGCGGCGTCTCCGACGGAGGTTCCCACGATCAAGAACCGGAAGTGCTGGTAAGCGGGACAGGCCGCTCGCTTCTCCCTCTGGCTCGCAGACTCCGGATGATGGCTTTCAGCGCACTCGTACTGGCATCACTCCTCGAGGAACAACCACCGCGAACTTAGGCTTGGGGCCTAAACCCGGAAGCTATGAAACGAAATTTTACGATAAATATTTCTACTCCACTGTCTAGACTAAAAGCCAAAAATCAACCACCACCGACAGGCGACAATGCTTACCCAGTATGCTATAACAGCACCCGACCTTCAGAAAAAAGCGGAAACTCATCCGTTTCCCTCAGTGTGATAACTACCACAACTGGTTCCACCACCGGCGAGCTTCGCTCCGGGCTTGGGAAAAACGCTGATGCACTAGCGCGAAAACTGTTGTTCTTAGCACCAAAAACTGTGGACGAGAAACTCGGGTCTGTACCCTATAAACGGAACACCACGCTTCACACTTTCAGCAAATAAACCAAAGGGAAAACCAAGTCTTCACTCTCGAAGAACTATTCTCTTTGACTCCTATTTGTTCTCTGATGATTTGACAATTAAGAAGAATCATTCTCGAACATTCTCATTCAAATTTTAAAAACTTCCTCCAATTTCATTCATAAAAACCAGACAGCACCAAAGCAGGCAAACGCGTCGGTAAAGTTGAATATAAAGAAAATGCACACCATCGGAAACGCGCCTTGTTCGACTACTGAACTTCAGTAATAATGCGCTAGATGGCGCTGCAATGTAGGGCAAACAGTCATACGAATTTAAATAATTCTGCAAGGATTAATGCAATTAATGCTTCACTCATTACTATTAGTAGTGATAGTGATGATTATATAGCTATTACTCTGTTGATGAATTTCTGACTAACTGTAAATTAAGAGGATGATATAAGTATAAGTATAAGAATAAGTATGTAAATGAGATGAATGAATAATACATGTGCAAATATAATATACTAGCTTCCGCCCGCGACTTCGTCTGCGTGGACTCGGGATAAAAACTATCCTATATTTTAATCCAGGCTTTAAACTATCTTCGTGCAAAATTTCACCCAAAAAAGGTTGAGCCGTTTAAGCGTGATTGAGTAACAAACATCCAAACATCTAAACATCCAAACATACAAACATCCAAACTTTCGCATTTATAATATTAGTAGGATATCATTATGGTAATAATAACACGGTTCAACTCACGTGTAAAATGTCACTACGGGCGAATCACTGCCCGCGCCCGCTCACGGTTCAAGCGACACCGCCGCGAGAACACTCATCCTGAAGAAGAACTCCCGAAGAGTTCGAAACATGTCGCCCGTAGTGACGTTTAATACGTGAGTTGAACCGTGTAATTATTAGCATGCAACATGTTTCACGAAAGTTTAAATTCGAATGTATAATTATTGAAAATGTTATTATTCGATTCTAGATATGCATTTGTCACCATCATGTTTTTCATTATATAAATTTAAATTATTCTACACACTGCTGACAGTATACTGCGTGGAACGGAACGATGGTCTTTCCCGCAAGAGGGGGATTATTGAGCGCTAGTACGTTACACTTTCCAGATAAAAAAAATTTTTTGACGCGATTTTTTTTTTACATTTGTATGGAGCGTTGGCCGACTAGAGCGACGAGCTCCATACAAATGTAAAAAAAAAAACGCGTCAAAAAATTTTTTTATCTGGAAAATGTAACGTACTAGCGCTCAATAATCCCCCTCTTGCGGGAAAGACCATCGTTCCGTTCCATGCTGTATATGTAACTAAGTCGCATTTGAGTTTTTATATTTGTACACCAGCTTATGGTAAAATAAGGAAGGACATGATAAAAATTGTTAAACCTAAAATTACGCTTATTTATGCAAGTAAAAATATTATTGGTTGATTGATATATATGAAGATTTTTTTGCTCAGGTGATATCAAGTTGGAGAAGTCAGACGTGGACATGGGCGATGGGGAGGTTGTATCACGTAAGTACTTAATTTAGTAATTACAGTAGTGCAATTGCACTTAAAACACCAACACATACATACATACATACATACATACATACATTCACGCCTTTATCCCTAAAAGGGGTAGGCAGAACACATGAAACTTGTGTTCCAGTGCCACTTTTAGCATCGATGTGGGTATAACAGATGGACAAAATGTGATATCGTAGTGACAGGTTGCTAGCCCACCGCCCACAACACACTTCAACCCTGGTCCCTTAGTCGACTCTTACGACACCTACAGGAAGAAAAGGGGTGGTGCTATTCTTACCCGACACCACACGGGGCCAAAACACCAACAATAGTACATTACGTACCTAGGGCGGTGAATTCGTGAATGCCCCAGATCGCATGTGATTTTTGTGTGATATGGGGCTTTACGAATTACCGCCCGTGGTGCGGACACAATTTTACGTCTTCTTCTGGGTGTGAAGTGAGATTTACCGCTGCGCCCGTGGGCTAAATCTCACTTACCGCCCAGAGTGACGTAAAATATTATTCTAACAACAATATGTTTTAACACAATTCTTAGAACGAAAGCTGTCACAGTCAAGGGTATTGAAATAGAAAAAAACACACATGTATTCACAGACACACAGGACACACATATTAAACAATAAAATAAACGAGAAAAACAGATGAAACATGAATCAAGTGTGTCTCTGCGGCCGTGAACCGGACACTGGCTCAGCATTATGCTGAGAAGTCAGACACCTGCAGCGCTGATTTTTAGCCGTTGATTTTGGTGGCTTACGGAAACGTCATGCAATGTTATCACAACACACTAAACTGCGTTGTCGTGCCCCTAAATAAGTCATACTTACTTACGCGCGTACTTAAAACTGTCGGACGGCACTGGATCGCGCGCGACCGCGGCGCGGCGCCACTCACCGCTCAGTGACATGACCAGCTCGCTCGACGGGCTCCTGCGCACTGACCCAAGAGTGGATCTCTCTGTAGACAGCCTGCCCATACTCGCATCCAGGTGCCTCTCTTATTGTGAGAATGCATGAGTAATGACTGAGAAGATGAATGATTACTGAATACGTACTTAATCCCTATATTTAAGAATCTTTTGCACAAGTGTAATTGGTATTAACCGTTCTGTGTCATGCGCTTTGTGAACCAGGCCTTTGCGGGATCTGGTATCCCCCGCCTGGTAGGCCCCGCGACTATATGGCCAACGTCACGGAGCGTATTGACTTTCTGAAGCAGAAAGTCTATGCATGGGCAGGCCGTATTCGCCGCTACAGAGAGCGTGTGGACCGATACCAGCAGAATTGCCTTTTCCAGAGCGATCAAAGGAAGGTATACCGAAAGTGGGAGGAAACTGACCTTCGTGTGTCCGACGGGCAGCTGCCGGATGCTACTGCCATGGTTGACTTCTGGCGTAGTATCTGGTCGGTGCCAGTCGAACACACCGAAGGCGAGTGGATGAGTGTTGTCGAACGTGAGTGTGAGTTCATCGAACCCATGGGGTCTGTTACCATCAGTCCCCAAGACGTTAGTTGTGCCATCCGTTTGGCCCCGAACTGGAAAAGTCCTGGACTGGATGGATTACACAACTTCAGGCTGAAATGGTTTCGATGCTCACACCTGCGTTTGGCAACGCAGTTCCAGCAGGCCCTTGAGCTCGGTTCCCTGCCATCTTTCTTGACGACTGGTATCACCTCCCTGCTCTATAAGTCCGGTAGTACCACGGAAGCGAAAAACTACAGACCCATCACGTGCTTGCCTACGCTGTACAAGCTCCTTACATCCATTCTGAGAGCAAAAATTAACGCACACATCGTTGCAAACAACGTTTTGGCCCCTGCTCAAAATGGATGTAGGGTTGGGTCTCGTGGTACTAAAGAGCTCCTCCTCATAGACATGACCATTTGTCAACGAGTCCGGCGGAATTGAGGGGCCCTTTCGGCCGCCTGGATTGACTACAAGAAGGCCTATGATTCGGTGTCTCATTCATGGCTGAGGAGGATCTTAGCGTTGTATAAAATTGATGCAGTTCTAAGATCCTTCTTAGGCGCTTGCATGGGGCAGTGGACCGCAGTCCTTCGTCAACCGGGGGGAGGAGATTGCCCTTCTGGTCCGCAGGACTCTATAAGGATTGAACGTGGGATCTTCCAGGGTGACAGTCTGAGTCCTTTGTGGTTCTGTCTAGCACTGAATCCGCTTAGCACCCTGCTGAAGGATTCGGGACTAGGTTGCCGGCTTCGGAGGGAGGGTGAGGTCATTTCTCATCTGCTCTATATGGATGACCTTAAGCTATTTGCACCGAATGGACATGACCTGTTGGAACTACTGAAAACAACAGAAGTCTTCAAAAGCGCCATCAAAATGGAATTTGGTGTCGATAAGTGTGCGGTCATGCATGTACAGCGGGGGAAAGTTGTAAATTCAACAAATTTGCAACTTTCTGAGACAATGTCCCTCAAATCTATCTCCGAAGCAGAAACCTATAAGTATCTTGGTATGTCACAGTCATTGGGTATTGAGGGTGAGGGCGTAAAGCGGGCGGTGAAGGAGCGCTTCTTTTGTCGCCTGACCAAAGTACTTAATAGTCTTTTGTCGGGCGGCAACAAGGTGCGTGCCTTCAACTCCTGGGTGATGCCCTTGCTTACTTACTCCTTTGGCGTACTAAGGTGGACTCAGACTGAGCTGGATGCCCTGGATCGAAGAGTCCGAGTACTGCTTACTGCGCATCGCATGCTACACCCACGCTCGTCTGTTATGAGACTGTACATCTCGCGGAAGTGTGGAGGTCGCGGCTTTCTAAATGCCAAAGACCTCCACAACCGCGAGGTGTGCAGTCTCAGGGATTATTTCCTAAACAACGAGTGTGGGATGCATCGTGACGTAGTAGCAGTAGACGGAAACTTCACCCCGCTCTCCTTGGCAAACGAGAACTGGCGCAGACTTAAAGTGATGAGCGCCGAGGACCGCAGGACGGTGTGGAGGAGCAAGGAGCTACACGGGCGGTTCTACAAGGCCCTCACAGGGCCCGATGTAGATCTGCTCGCTTCGGTGAAGTGGCTACGTTCCGGGGATCTCTTCGGGGAAACCGAAGGTTTTGTCTGTGCAATTGCGGACGAAGTTATCATGACGAACAATTACCGGAGGTATATCCTGAAGGACGGTACGGTCGACATTTGTCGGGCATGCCGCCGTCCCGGGGAGTCACTCAGGCATATTATCTCCGGTTGTGATCATCTTGCTAACGGCGAATACTTGCACAGACATAACCTTGTAGCCAGGATTATTCACCAGCAACTTGCTCTGCTATACGGTCTTGTGGTCTCCGAAGTGCCTTACTATAAGTACACACCTGCGCCAGTTCTCGAAAATGGTCGTGCCACGCTCTATTGGGATCGATCTGTCATCACGGACAGGACTATTCTTGCCAATAGGCCTGATATTGTGCTGACAGATCGATCGAAACGCCAGGCGGTGCTCGTCGACATCACCATCCCCCATGATGAGAACCTCGTGAAGGCCGAAATGGACAAAGCCAGCAAGTACCTAGACCTGGCTCACGAGGTAACCGCCATGTGGGATGTTGATTCGACGATCATCGTCCCGATAGTCGTTTCGGCGAACGGTTTAATAGCGAAGAGTCTCGACCATCACCTCAATAGACTCTCGCTAGATGGCTGGATCAAGGGTCAGATACAGAAGGCGGTACTCCTGGATACTGCGGGGATAGTCAGGAGGTTCCTGTCTCTGGCGCCCTGACCACCGGCAGCTTAGGCTCCGCCTCGCTGCCGGCGGTACCCTAGGTTATATTTTACTTTTTATATAGTTATTGTAAAAACCTAGCGTAAGATAAAAGATGAATAAAGAGAATAATAATAATAATATGTAAACTATATACTAATATATTATTGGGATAGGCGAGAGAGAAATAAAAATAATACGAAGTGAAATGTAATGTACGCACTACCTACAGCATTAATACAATAAAAAAAACATTAAACATTAAAATTGATTCTTACTTATTAAAATAAATACGGACCACTTAGTACTTTGAATGCAATTGACTGCTATACCTCTTACTCATGGGGACTGCCTACTTCAGGAACCTAATATTGTCATTGTTTCAGTGGCCCTCTACGGCGCTCCGGCCACGCCCTCGCAGCCGGCCTCCGCGCCGCCCGCGCCCCGCGGCACCGTCCACACCTGCGATATCTGCAACAAATCCTTCGACCACCAATCCGCGCTCAGAAACCACATGCGTATGCACACTGGAGAGAAACCCTATGCGTGCAACGTATGCAATAAGAAATTCGCACGCAGAGGCAACTTGAACGAACATTTCAAATATCACATGGGGATTTTACGATACTCCTGCAATATATGTAATAAGAGATTTATACAGAAGTCTTATTTGAAAGTGCATATGCTGACGCACACTGGAGAGAAGCCCTACAACTGTCAAGTATGCAATAAAAAATTCGCACAAAAAGGCAACTTGACCGTGCATTCGAAAACTCATGTGAAATCTGAAGGTAATCGTGAAGAAGAAAAGGAATGCAAAGATTCACAAGATTTGAAAGCAGGCAAACCATACGAATGTGAAGTGTGTAAGAAATGTTTCGCACAGAGATGCAATTTGAACTTCCATATGAAGTATCATATAGGGGATGATCAGTTCGCCTGTGAAATATGCGAAAGGAAATTTACAAAACAGATCCTCTTGGACAAACATATACTTCGTCACACGAAGGGACCGCCGTACAAGTGTGACGAGTGCGATAGACAGTATAAATCGAAAACGGCTCTTTGCCTTCATTTAAAAATTCACGCAGGGGACTATAGATTTATTTGCGATGTGTGCAGTAAACGATTCATACAGAAAAGCGGTCTCATAAAACATATGCGTATACACACTGGAGAAAAGCCGTATGCCTGTGACATATGCCAAAAAGCATTTACAGTAAAATCTAATTTAACGTATCATTTGAGAGTCAAACACGGGCAAGGTGATCAGGGGGATCCAAACGCAGAGTTTCCATGCGAAACGTGCAATAAAAAATTCAAAGCTAAGTCTTCTTTGGATAGGCATGTCATGCAAAACCACACGGGAGACAGAAAAAAGTTTTGCTGCGAGATCTGCGGTAAACAATTTACACAAAAGCATACGTTGAATAAGCATATGGATGTACATAAAGGCATAAAACCATTCATGTGCGAAATATGTAGTAAACGATTTAGGCTAAAACCTACCTTGAAAGCCCATAAACTGACACATTCGGATGAACGACCATACGCATGCGAAATATGCCAGAAGCGGTTCCGACTGACCAAATGTTTACAAGAACATATGGTGGTACATGAGAAAATCAAACGCCACACCTGCGATGTATGCAGTAAGCAATTTAGACACAAATCTGCTTTAACAGTTCATATCCGACGCCACACAGGACAGAAACCGCACGCTTGCGATGTCTGTAAAAAGGAATTTATAGTGCTGGCTGAGTTAAAAACGCATTATCGTATTCACACCGGCGAGCAGCCTTTTATCTGTGAGATTTGTCATAAAAAGTTTTCAAGGCCGGATACTTTTAGGAGACATCTTAGACGCGTTCATAATAAAAAGCCCTCTAAAGGTGCGCTGACGCAGTATGAGCGTCCGCCGGAAGTGGAGCCTAATGCTGGGTTTAGACGGTACGAGTCGTTGGCGCCAGTCGCGCTGGCGTACCAGCGCTGGCAGGATGGCACTGTATAAACATTGGGATGGCCCTAGTAAGGAAGTACCAGTCCCGCGCTCGCTCGCGACGCTTACTAGCGCTAGTAACTGACCTCGTGTAATACAGCTTTTATGGCTACTATTAGTACATAAAATATAAATAAATAAATGAAATGTAAAATCATGGCTGGCTACTAGAACGGTAGTTTTTTACATACGTCATTTAACTATTATTGTAGCTTTATTTATCCATTGTTTTACATAAATATATTTACAAGTTAGTATAAGTGTATATTAGTTAGTGAAACTTTATTTGACATAGTTTGAATTATTTTATCAAATAATTTATAAATATTTTTTTAGGCAAATTCAGTCGATGTAGTCAATGTCCAATACATGTATATATTTTTAAAGGACGATAAGGGACGTCGATCACGTCGAGCACACTGGTAGGCTTGCCACTTACCGGCTGGATTCAGCCACCTGTCTGTTACTGAGACATTTTATATGCTGCAGCTTCGGGCGGATTCAGTCCGCAGAATTCTGCGTGAGAATAGTTTTATCAATGGTGCGTCACTATTTTGAGGTGCTCCCAAGCATGTTCTAAGAATGTCATTCCCGTGGAAGCTCGTGACGTCAGCGTAACCTGCCTACGTCATCAGCATCTTAAAAATGGCGGACAGTCTGTGCATTACTTCACTTAAGCGCTTTCAGTCAATATTTAGGCTAAACTACCAATTGTATTTTGTGTTTCATCCCAAATAAATAGTTAAACTAGCTAACATTTAAAAAATATAAAATACAATGGTAACATTTGTGTGGCGTGGGCAGTATACATTGTCGGACCATACCTTTTTTTTCTGCCATGGGTCTAAGATTCTGCCGGAAGCGGCACGCCTTGCAATCCCCCACATGTCATTCTAAAGGGTGTTATAAATTTGACGTTTCGTTCTGTGCCATAGTAGCTCCTAGACGAATGAACCGATATGCGTTTTTTTTGTCCAAAAGCTAACGTGATCGGGATGGGCCTCAGCTATGTTTCAATAAAATTGGTTGAGCCGGTTTTGAGATATTGAAGTTTGAAATGAAAATGTCGGGGGTTTTCAAAAGTTGTTAATTATTTTTAATTCTATGCAACTTGTCCTGGATTATCAGTCTAGTCGTATGTCAGACTTTTCAATTGTTTGGTTGTATAAAGCGGTATTTTAGTCTAGTCAATGAAGTGACAACTTGTATGGAAAAAATGACCGTTTTGGAAATAATGTATAATATAATAGCCTATTTTTTATGGGTAAGGCCTGCAACACACTGGCGCGGCCTGCGGTGGCGGACAATAGTAAATTTGACAGCTAATGTCTATTTTACTATTGTCCGCCGCGGCCAGGCCGCGCCAGTGTGATGCAGGCTTAACGAATATATTATCAATTAAATAGTTACCCAGCGACAGAATCCGAAAAATTCGAGACATCAAAAAAAAATGGTACATCAACCAGTTTCTGAAAAGTCAGAAAATATATTAATCAATATTTTTGCATCTATTTTGGTTCATTTACATTTGCTCTATAATATTCAATATAAATCACATAAAAAAAGACATGCTTTATTTAAATCATAATTACTTCCAGGTGGAAAGTTTGTCGGATTCTTGATTAAAGCATCTTAGAATAACATTTTAAAATGAAATCAACAAAAAAAACGCAATTGTAAATTTATATTTACGTATTTTTCCTGGAGCATTTAGGCCTTGCTAAATGCAGTGCACGGACTGCGGGAGGGGGGATAAACCATCTCGCTCGTATCAGTTAGAGCACTTCATTTAGCAAGGTCTAAATGCCGCTTACCATTCCTCTGACACATTTAATTCCTTCGTTTTCAATATTAAAAATATATGTCAAATTTATCGGAATTCAATAAAAGCAAGTTCATGTGCCCTTGCAGGGTACATGTTTGATACATAAACTTACTGTAACACCATTTAATCTTAACAACATGTATGCAATAAACTAATTGAATTGAATTGCAATGCATCATTTTTGTTAGTGTAATCATTAATAGTGGTTACATGTTTTGTAAATTCTAATTCGCATAATATCTAGGTTTAACTTTTAAGGTGGTTTTAAATGTGGAATTATACAATATAATAATAAATGTGAAATTCACATATTACAATGATCTATATGCCTGTGTTTCATTTAATTCGATGGTTGTGTCTAGAACCAATCAAGGTCAACCTACAGGTTCCGTCGCCCCATTGGCCCGTTTCAAGAAGCTAAAGGAGACGCTACACGGGCGAAATCGGCAGCCCTACATGCAGCCTGCGGCGTGATTCCACCCGTGCGGATACGTGTCGGAAACCCGGAAGCCAACCAAATCAAGGTCACTCCTTACTAGATTTTCTGTGACCTGTGAGAATTACTTTTTTGGACAAATTTCGATAAGTACCTAACTTAGTGAAGTTTTATTTATATTTCATCAAGTGAGATTTTAGATGAGATAAAATACTATAGTATTAACTTGATTCTGCTGTAAAATAATGTATTGTTTGAGTAGGCTGAGTAAAAAAAGGAAAATAAAGGCCCAACTTTGTTTTTTTTTCTATCGAGGAAATTTTAGGCAATCTTGTATCGATTAAATCAGTTAAACAATCATATAGTCAAGAATCATATATCTGAAAATCAGACCTTATTATTTCTTAATCTAGTCAGAACGGCGTTTCAAAGCACGCGATAATTCCCAATTCACCCCCTTAAGCAAAGAATTATTTATACTATCTATTCCAACAAAAAAAGGTTAAGGTTGCTGGAGTCCGCTGGATGCGGGTGGGGCAGGACCGGTCACTTTGGCACTCTTTGGCCTCCGCCTATGTCCAGCAGTAGACGTCTTTCAGCTGGTATGATGATGATGACGATGATGATTCCAACAAAAACAGTCGACTGTCATCGACGGCGCAGTCATGTCAAGCATGCACAACGAGCTAGCCAGCTAATCCGCCGGTTTTAAGACCGCGTACTTTTAGGTGCTCCATTGGCGGTTTAGAACTTTGACTCGCGGGTTCGTTGGCGTTGCTCGCAAATGGATCACCACTCAAATGTTCGTAGCGATGTTTGGCTCTATCCTTGGCTCCGTTCGAAAAATGAATACTCAAGTCTATAGGCACCTTAACAGTAGATGGGATTGGAGCGAGACACCAATGGGTAAGGCCGTTAATTCTTGTTCCTTATTAAGCAGTTTAACTCGTCCACATTTTAATCAATTCCAGTGTGTTACGCCAATTAGCTATACATATAAATGGATTACTAATATTCGTAACACACTGGAAGTGATTAAAATGTGGACGAGTTAAACTGCTTAATCAGGAACAAGAAATAACGGCCTTACCCCAATATGATTAAAATTGATGTTTAATAAAAAATAACAATATCGATTTCATATTTTTATTACGTACAAAGGCATAACATATGCTTGTAACACCAGAGGATCTAGTATAAGTTTTACCGAAACAAAACTTTACGATCGCGTTTGCGTTTTACCCTTAATTTGTATGGGATTTGACAGCTAAACGCAAACACGGTCGTAACGTTTTGTTTCGGTAAAGCTTATACTAGAGCCTCAGCACACCATACGTATTTCCTAAACTTAATAGAAAATTTAAATCTATGCCCACTCTCAGAAGCCAGTGGGAAAGTGAAAGGAATCCATATAAATGTCAGAGAACTGGGATCTTCATTAGTGTAGGAACGATTACACAGAAAAGGCGCCTCAGTGTGCGTGCCTCGCGTAATTTGGACGTGTATCCGAGCGTGTCGCGTATGAATTTGAGCAGGTGGCTGAGCCATCCAAATTTACTAACACACGCAATCGTTTGTTAGCCAATTTGGAACATAGATACATATACTACTCAAAAGAAAATACCACGGCCACGAGTATGGTGATCGTTACGTGAAAATTATATTCAACAGTAATATATTTATTAGCGATTAGACTTAAACAACAGCATGAAAGAGGTTAGATTCTAAAAGATGTGGGACATCATTAATTAGCCACTTAACAATTAGTTTATGTCCAATAATTAACAATAAAATAGAAAAATGTGAGTGGCCCTATTTTTGTTATGAGCAGTATACATGTAAAGGTGTAGTGGAAACCGAAATCAATCAGCATAATTGTGTCCGATGCCGTTCTGAGAAACGCCGCCTTACCCGCGCATGTCGATGTGCAACTATTTGGCTCGCGGGAATACCTCAGGCGGAGCCGCTCAAATTCGTAGGCATCTGTTGACGCATCACCTCAAATATGTAATTTATTTTATCAACTTAGAATCCCCATTCACTTCAAAAGTCCTTGACTAAGGTATATGAAAGTAAACGCCCCATGCCCGAAACTGGCCTAATATTTGACACTTTCAATCTTATGACATCAAGGTGTCCAGCATTGAGACGTTTACCTTACAGAAAATTTATTAAATTTTTTATATATATAGCTTTATAAATTATACATAGAAAATATAACAATAAGACATTCATGATTGAAAGCATTTCAGAACAGTAATATAGCAAAATAGATTGATTGATTCTTGCAAATAAGAATTAAATAAAAGGAAAATGAAAAAAGAGATGAAACAAGTGAAATCAAAAGATTTCTCGAAAAATCAAACGGCTTTTTTACAAATAGTATAGCCTATCATTCCCGCCCGTTGCTAATATACCGCATTCCCGAAATACCAGATTTTGCAAAATACCACATTCTTTATTTATCACATTACCAATATACCAAATTTGCAGTATAGGACATTCGATATAAGTACCTACATAGTTCCATGAGTACTTTTCAACTTTATAACCTGGTGTAACGGGAATATGGTAAGCCCAGAGTGTGATATATTGATAATCTGGTATTACGGGAATGCGGTATATTAGCAACGAGCGATCATTCCTACGATTAAAAGGAACCCAACGACACCTCATATGTCGAAATCCGTCAAACAATCTAGGCTGCAGAATGTGCCAAAGAATAAGACGTAAGACGCGTTCGAAAAACAACCCTCCGAAAAATAAATTAAAAAAACTTCGTAATCATCTTATCATGGTAATAACGACCGCTATACACAATTTACGTACTCGGTAAGTACTATTACATCTACAGAGTTTACCTTGTACATTCAGCATCGTACAATTAGTAGGAGCCAAAGTAGCCAAATAGATCGTAACACATTCTTATTCTAACAGTAATAAAGACGTGGACCGAAATATTTGGCTGATACTAACTACACGATGCTTACTGTAAGAGATATATGTACTACTAGCTTCCGCCCGCGACTTCGTCCGCGTGGACCCGGGATAAAAACTATCCTATATTTGAATCCAGGTCATAAACTATCTTCGTGCAAAATTTCATCTAAATCGGTTGAACCGTTTAAGCGTGACTGAGTACCAAACATCCAAACATCTAAACATCCAAACTTTCGCATTTATAATATTAGTAGGATTTAACAAATTCGCTTACCACACACACAGTGTGTAATAGCGCAAAAATAAATACAATGAACAATTAACCAAAACGCAGTTATACCAACAAATACCTGGGAACCAAAGTTGAGGATTTATTTTATGTTTTGTTTGACAATTGACGTTATTCAATGTTGAAAGAATACTCGGAAGCAATCGGCGTCTTTTGCTACCAGCGAACGATGATTCTAAAACCATTATTGAGATTTACCAAACAGACAAATGTTAACATTCGTTCGTTTGACGCGCACGAAATATGCCAGACATGTACAAACGACAACACTATTAAGTGACCATCCTGTGTTTATATAGAACCTTATTACAATTCACTTAAGGTGCACCGATGGTCAGTTAGCTGTGTTCCTGCCAAGGCCAACAGCCTGACTCACCTACGACACCATGAACCTAGAATACTTTGGACAGGCTGTACGTGATGCCACAGAGAGGGACGGAAAGGCTCCTATGCAGCTAAATTAAGAACTGGTCTTGGAGTCTGGACTTGCCATAAACATCCTACTTAATTTGGACGGGTAATGGTTTATGTGCCACAACTTCATACTAAATCAGTTGCGGCAAATAAAAAAAAGTGGAACAAGTGGAAGTGACAAGGACAATGAATGATATTTCCCTTTCTGTCACACTTATCGAGATTTGTATGCTACCAGCTCGCTCGCACGTGGTATTATTATTACCATAACCTGTCCAGAGTATTCTAGGTTCATGTACGACACCCTCGGCAGGCACTCCTCATTTCTCGGCCTTTTTTCTGTACTGTGTACTGTGATGTCGCCTGCGTTCGCGGTGTTCCACTTAATCGAATGAGCGAGCAAAGCGAACGAAGTTCTATGCTTCAGGTTGGGCCAAAATTCGTTTGCCCGGATGACGCGAAGGCGCGCTGTGTTCTCCTCTACAGGTCGCATTTCTCAACTGATTCCCGTGAAATTTTGTGAGCAGGTTCGTTAATTATGTATTTTTTTTGTCAATTCACTTTTTCGAAATTAAAAAAATCGCGATTTCTTAAGCTCACAGAGCCACTAGTAAAATGTTGTTTTGTTCCTTGGAACGAATAACTCGGTCCTTTAACACAAATGACACGCGATTTTCAACTGATTATCGCCCTAAGGATGGAACACCGCGAACGCCTGCCACCAACCATTGTACTATAAAAGGGGCCTATACTCTACCAGCACGACTGACGCCAGCGCCGTATCGTCTAAATCCAATATCCAGACGGCAACATTAAAGTACAGTATATTTCGTAGGCTTCTCGTTGTGAACACGTTTAAGATGTCTCCTGAAATGATCAGGTCTCGCGAATTTCGTATGGCATATTTCACACGCATATGGTTTCTCTCCAGTGTGACTACGATAATGCACTCTTAGTTCAGCTAAAACTATAAATTGCCTTTTGCAGATATCACAAGAATGTGGCCGCTGTCCTGTGTGTCGTCGCATGTGGACCATTAGAGCGGACTTATGTCTGAATTGCTTACTGCATACATCGCAGGTGTGTTGTTTGATTCCCTCGTGGATCATCATGTGTCCTTGCAATCCTTTGCTTTGTCGGAATCGCTTGTGACATATTTCACAGGCATATGGTTTTTCTTCAGAGTGCGTCGATCTATGAGCTTTCAAAGTGCTTTTATGTGTGAATGTTTTACTGCAGATTTCACACATGAATGGCCTTTTCCCGGAATGTGTCTCCAGATGTTTGGATAAGTAGTTCTTTTGAGAAAATTGCTTTTTACAGATTTCACAGCTATAATGTTTTTCTCCAGTGTGTATTTGCATGTGCCTGTTTAGAGCAGACCTTTGGCTGAATTGCTTGTTGCACGTTTCGCAGGTTAATGATGACGATGTGTCTCTCGTGTTACTTTCTTGACCTTGACCGTGTCTGTATTTTAGATGAGACTTCAAGGTGCCCTTCAGAGGGAAAGTCTTATGGCATATATCACAGGCAAAGGCTCTCTCTCCAGTGTGCACAAGCATATGTCGCTTCAAAGTCTCTTTATGCACGAATTGTTTGTTGCACTCACTGCAGGTATACTTATAATCTCCCGTGTGAGTTTTTAAATGAAGACTTAAAGAATGTTTGGATTTATACTGTTTACTGCATTCGCTGCACGAGAAAATCGGTTCGCCCTTGTGACGAAGAATATGAGCATTAAGGTGACTCTTAAAGGTGAATTTCTTTTCGCACTGGTCGCAAGAGAATCGGGGCGTATGGTACTTTAAATGAGCTTTTAAATTGCATTTTTGTGCAAAACGTTTTTTACACACTTCACATTCATAAAACGGCTCTTTTGACTTTGCATGTTTTGAATCAGTCTTCTCCGGCCCTTGCGTCTTCTTTTCACTTATAGGCTTCTCTGCTGCGTGTTCATTGTTATGTTCATATTTTAAATGGGTT
Source organism: Epinotia bilunana (assembly GCA_947049275.1). Taxonomy (NCBI): domain Eukaryota; kingdom Metazoa; phylum Arthropoda; class Insecta; order Lepidoptera; family Tortricidae; genus Epinotia; species Epinotia bilunana. The sequence goes on along the minus strand of OX346276.1, from coordinate 5,242,477 downwards.
TTTAAATGAACAGTCAAATTGGTTTTTAGTGTAAATCTTTTATCGCACACTTCACAGGCGTAAGGTCTAACTCCAGTGTGTATCATCATATGTTTAACCATGATACACTTCTGTGTAAATCTTTTATTGCATACTTCACAGAAGAATCTATAATCACCCATGTGATATTTGAAATGGGAGGTCAAGTTACCTTTTTGTGAGAATCTCTTGTGGCAGACATTGCACGAGAATGGTTTTTCTCCTGTGTGAATGCGATGATGGTTTTTGAGCGCTGAGTGGTGGTCGAAGGATTTTTGGCATATCTTGCAGGTGTGCATGATCCCGGTGCCGCGCGGCGGGGCGGGGGCGGGCGGTGTCGACGCCGGCGGACTGCTGTATGTCGCCACTGAAACAATAGTACATTGTTGTAGAGGCTAGAAAGTAGGCAATAGATGGACGAGTGGTTTCGAAGGAGAAGAGTCCATCTATTGCACTTTTGGCCGACACATTAGGCATAGTGCTTTTCACGCCTACTGCGAGGAAATCGCTAATATTTTAAATGTGTTTGGATGTTTGGATGTTTAGATATTTGTTACTCAATCACGCTCAAACGGTTTAACCGATTCGGATGAAATTTTGCACGAGGATTATAGCGTGGATTAAAATAAAGGACAGATTTAATGTCGGGTCTACGCAGACGAAGTCGCGGGCGGATGCTAGTTATAATTATAAATCAAAATTAAGTATGTAACTAATTAAAGATACTAAACAAAAGAGCGCGGCACCGTGCTACCCCTGTGATTGTTCGAATCAGTGTTCCAACTGGACTACAGCAACATTGTTGGACAGTTTGGATTCATAGAAGGCCAATTCTTGAGACGTCCAGCTAACCACAATTTTGAACCCTAAATTCTGTCTGACCATCTTTTGCCACATTTCCGAGCAGTGTAAATGAAAATATGTCAGTGCCTTGTATACCGGTCAAGTGGCGGGTCAAAGCGAGTGTTCTAGTTCTATAATATACTAGCTGATGCCCGCGGCTTCGCCCGTTATAGGAAAATGTAACATATTGAATTTTCCCGTGGGAATTAGATGCTTTCCCGCCGGAAAAAGTAGCCTATGTCACTCTCCAGCCTCTAAACTATCTCCGTACAAAAAATCACATCAATGCGACGCTCCGTTGCGACGTGAAAGAAGGACAAACACACACACTTTCGCATTTATAATATTAGTAAGGATTATTTTAATTTCTAGTACACATGGAATAATTTTAACTCCAGTATTTTTACTATATATCTACATATGTATATAGCGATATTAAGGTAAATGTTTAACCATAAATTTCACTTGTTGAATGGACTACTAAGTTTTTTTTTAATACAACGACGGTGGCAAACAGCCTGCCTGATGGTAAGCGGACACCGCAACTCCAAAAGAGTAACATGAGCGTTGCCGACCCTTGATATGTTTGAGGATTCGCGAGGGCCGCTCCAAATTCGAAATCAAATCAAGCTCTCAAATATACTTACATGGTTTATTCTCCTCATCACTCGTCTCCACCTGGCTTTCTGTCTTCTCCGTCTTCACTTCAACTGGAAACCAAACACAGATTTTATTCTACCCTTGGTTATTTTAGCATTTCAATTTAAACTTGTACAAACGACAACATCACTTTTAACTGACCATCCTGTGTTTATATAGAACCTTATTACAATGCACTTAAGGTGCACCGATGGTCAGTTAGCTGTGTTGTCGATAGTACCCCCCACTTTTGTTTTACATTTGGGAAAGTGTATGTTGTTTTAGATTAACTATGTTATTTTTTTATAAACTTCGGCTTACGATACTAAGTAAATACTTGTTGAAGTCAAATATTAGGATTCATCATATGACGTCATCATTCGTTTATTTGATGACGCGGTACTTTATGAGGCAGATCTACGACGCGGGGTCCGCACCCCGCATCTTCGTACGCTTTTAGGGTTCCGTACCTCAAAAGGAAAAAGCGGAACCCTTATAGGATCACTTTGTTGTCCGTCCGTCCGGCCGTCCGCCTGTCAAGACCTTTTTACCCAGGAAGGAACGCGTGGAGGTATCAAGCTAAAATTTATACCAAATACTCAGGTCTACTGTCCCTTGGAGCTGTGAAGAAATCAAACTACTAAGCCAACGCAATCAAAAGATACAGCCGTTTATGCCGCAAATTTCCGCAAATTGTCGAAACTCGCAAGGGAATCGCAAAACCTGTCCGCTGGATGCGGGTTGCCCACCGGCCATTGTGGCACTGTTTGGGGAGCCCTATCTCCAGCATGGGACGTCTACCGGCTGATATAACGATGATGTTATTTCTACTCAGAGCACAAACCCTTCGACCCTGTTCGAAACTAATGTACGGAACATTTAGCGTTAGCTTTTCGGTGAGTTAGTCTTATCGTGAAGAAACCGGTCTGATCCCAATTAGTTTTAGTGTTCCTTCTGGGTTGGAAGGTCAGATGGCAGTCACTTTTGTAAAACTAGTGCTTTTGCAAAATCTTGGGATCAGGTGTCAAAACGGAACGCGGGCTCCTTTAGGGCACAACCGGGAATAACGCTGGGAGGACGATGAGCGAAGGTCGATATTTGGACTGTTGAAACTGTCACCACAAAGAGAGTATTTTCGTACTATAAGTTGACCAATGACTTAAGGGATTGTGAGTATATGAAAGTATTTAACAGAAAGTCAAAGATTATTTTATGGATTTAGATTTTTTTTTCATATTTTTTTTTAAAGGTCACAAAAATCAATTTATTATCTAATGTATATACAAGATGATAACTAACATTGACTACTAACTGGACTAACAAGCTCTGGAAATCCAGTAGGAAGCAACTCAGAATCATATCTGGGCTCAAAGTCACTTCGGGGTCAAGGATCTCTTGGCACAGATGGGACTGTCGGATAGTTTAGACTGTAGAATGTGTGGAGAGGAGGATGAGAGCATGGAACACTTATTGTGTGAATGTCATGCCCTTGCCAGACAAAGAATGAATTACTTTGGTAGCGACTATCCGCAGCCAAAGGAATTCAAGGTGCTCCCGTTGAGCTGCATCATCCGCTTTGTGGAAATGATGGAGCGAGCTTGGGAGTAGGCATAAAGGAGAGGGCAAATGCACAAAAGATCCCGCTGGGTCGAAGTGCATCCGAAAGGGCCCTCATCTAGATAAGATAATTAAATTAAAACTAAGTTGAATCCAAAAAAGGCCCTCGAGGCATTGTACCGAGGACGCTGGCGGCATTTCCTCGCTGAATTGCAATGCTGATGCGTCGCGCGAGAAAGCCGCCAGCTTTCCGGTCACCAGTTACGTCAACCAGACGTTTCGCGATTTCCGCAAACAACGTTTGCGCACTGGGACTCCACGGACCGAGGGTCTCGAGGGGTGGAAGTCTCGACGCCAAATGGTACAAAGTTGTACTCTCTGCCGAGGCGTCTATATTTAATGCGTTTCAGCTTTGCGGCATTTTCCGCCGCTGCACCCGCTTTAGAAGTAGTCCGTTGGAGGTGGGCCAGTGCCAGTGTGTCTACACAGGTAGCGTCCCACACAAGCATCCGTCCCAAACTCCACGGAACCAGAGACACTCCATCAGGTCTTTTGCCATCATCTCTGACAATGCCAGGCGGCTCAAGAAGAGCAGGCATTTCATAAAATAAATTTGCATTATAAGTTAACTTTAATCTAATTTACACGAATTTATTTAATGATCGTCAAATGTATAAAAAGGCCATTCGACTCCATTGACGAATATTTCGCCAATGCTCTAAGTTAACTATTTGATGATGTTGTGTTTCATTTATTTTGGAGTAGATTCTATCCTTCGTAACTTAACACTTTCATTGCCAGGCACCCGCCTACCGGGCGCCTACGCCGTAGTCGCTTTCCACTACCACACGAGTAGAAAAACCACGGGCTCGGCTACGAGCGTAGCACGCAGCGATTCTTGGCAGTGAATGTGTTAAATATTATTTGGTTTTATTATTTTTGACGTGATTTGAAGCAATATGAACTTATTTTAATATTATTGTAATTTAAATTGTATTTGCATATAGTTGTTATAGTGCTTAGACCAAATAAATATTTTGACTTGGACGAATTATGACCACCGCTTTTTTTTGCTGTGAAAAGCTATCGGGAAAAGCTCCAATAGCTTATTTGGTTAAGAGTGACTAGCCACGAATGTCAGAAAGTCGTAGGTTCGAATCCTGCTCGGAGCAATACACTTTACAACATTTCCCTTACCTAGTCGGTCCCAAAGTTCTGTCACTGGCATATTATTTTTAAATTTAGAAGATGATTTTAAGAAAATTTTATTGCATTCCATTTTTGAATGTTTGACAATTATTTTAAAATAAAAAACAGTCATTCGTTGCAATTTCTCACGATGGAGTGGACATTGAAAGAAAACCGAATAGCTGTTTTAGCATTGCACCGCTGTGGGCACTCGCCAAGTACCATTTTCAAGTTGCTCAAAAATTTAAAAATAACGCTTAGGTTTGTGTACCGTACTATTGATAGGTACAATGAAGTCTCCAGTGTTGAGGACAAGAAAAGAATTGGCCGGCCTCGCTCCGTACGAACACCAGCAGTAATCAAAGCGATCAAGGCGCGCATAGCAAGAAATCCTGTCCGAAAACAGAAATTGATGGCTTTGCAGATGGGTGTCAGTAGAAAAACCGTCAAAAAGGTTTTAAACGAAGATCTTAGTCTATGAGCATACAAAAAAAAGCGTGGGCACTTACTTAATGCCCGTCTAAAAACAATAAGGCTTAAAAGATCCCGGAAGTTGTTAAAGCGGTACGCGAAAAATCGACACCGTGATATCCTCTTTACAGACGAAAAGATTTTCGATATTGAAGAGAAGTACAATAAACAGAATGATAGAGTGTACGCTAGGAGCTCTGAAGAAGCAGGAAAAAGAGTTCCGCGGCTGCAAAATGGGCATCTTCCATCATCAGTGATGGTCTGGTTGGGTGTATCTTATTACGGGCCAACTGAGGTTCATTTTTGCGAAAAAGGTGTCAAAATCAGTGCGAAAGTATACCAAGAGACAGTTTTGGATAAGGTTGTCAAAGATCTGCCCAACACGCTATTTTCGGGACATAATTTTGTGTTCCAGCAGGATTCTGCGCCAGCACACAAAGCCAAGACCACTCAAGCCTGGTTTGACCGTCAAAAAATCGACTTTATAAGACACGAAGATTGGCCTTCCTCTAGTCCGGGCCTTAATCCTTTGGACTATAAAATTTGGCAGGTCTTAGAGGGGAAGGTCTGTGCTAAACCACATAAAAATTTGGAGAGCCTAAAGTCATCTTTAAGAAAAGCAGTCACTGAGATAGATATGAAAATGGTGCGTGCTGCGATAGACGACTGGCCGCACCGATTAAGGGCCTGTATTAAAAACAAAGGAGGTCATTTTGAATAATTTTCATTAATTTAAATTCTTTATTAAATGTACTTTAAATCGGTATATAATTTATTAAAAATTTATTGCTACTTTAGTTTTTATCATTATTTTCATTTGTGACAGAACTTTGGGACCGACTACGTATATTTGAAAATTATATGGACATACTTACACATTTCCGCCTCGTTGACGTAAGCTTTTTCCAGCTCATATTTAGGAGGTTTGTGGTTGATGACAACAGGCTTCCGGGTGTTCTCATCTGCATCAAAATTAAGTTTGTGTAAGATTGTCACCAAATATATATTTTTTTTTATTTCATCATTATCATTATCCTGGCCGGGGACAACTGTTACTCGCGTCCGCAGGAGCTACCAACCACAACCCTGCACGTGTCCCATGAGTATATAGTATGCCACACGATTAAATAAATAATCCTGGCCGATTTCGACCACGGCGACTGGAAAATGGCTTACTGGAGCGTCGTCCGTGCGCTCTCAGGTGACTGACATAGCCTATCTTTGCAGATAATGTGCGTGTGCATAAAACAACACACATACGCATACAACATATTTAAAAGATCTCTTTACACGGGTAAAAACGATATTATTATTATTATTGTAACGGTTGAACCGGCAGTGGTCGCCAATCTTTTACATATAACTACATATTACTAGTTTATAATTAAAAATTATAAACGAATTGTAGTTAACTAAGAGATATGCATCGTTTTGTAGCTACAACATCTATGCTGTTGTCAAAAACTCCATACAGACCACATGGTATACTCATAAAATACAGTTTTAAAAAGTATGCATTATTTTGTGACACTTTCTTTGTTTCTTGACATGTTGTAAATATGATATGTAATAAATTAGCGTAATGCATATTACTGAAGACATGGCAGTATGGCCTCTGGTCCTTAGCCTGTACTAATGGACGAAAAAAAAAAAGTTTAATGGCAATCTTTTCTTATTATATCTGCTTTTTCCGTCTTGTTTTGATATTTTTCAGGCAGAGGACCACATACCGCATGTCAAACATGTATCTATTTTTTTTTCCATTAACATGGGTGCCTCACCCCACAGGAACTTGTATCAGTAAGACTGGAATTCGTGTCATTTTTCAACTGATCTTGGGGTTAACTTGTGAAAACAATTATGTCTTATCTTCACTAGCTAACCTTTGGCACTTCCACCTCCCTGCATCCGTGACAGCAGCTCCGCCTGGCTGCGCTGCACCTGCAGCTTGAAGTCGCTCGCGTCCCGCAGCCGGCCCACGCACACCTCGCAGATCCCACACTCGCCATTCGCTGAATTTACCTGTATATTTCAATGAATATGTGATTTATGATTTCTTAACCCTTTATAAGGCAGAGGGAAATATATTCCTACCACGAAAGGACTTTATTTCTATGTGATAGGGTTCAATTCCATGAATAACCTATAAATACGACCATAAGACCAAGTATTATCAATTATACAGACTAAATGTTTTTTCAGTTCTTTTTTCGTTAAATCATAAGTTCATAACAGAATTAACACATTTCACCTAAAAAGACTGAACCTATAAGATTGCAGAATATCCAGTAATATAAGAAAAGTTGAAGATTGCCAGTCAAACTGTTATAAAATAAAGTTTATTTCATAGAAAATAATGTCCTTCACCACCCCCTTTCTTCCCGTGGGTGTCGTAAAAGTCGACTAGGGGACCAGGGTTGAAGTGTGTTGTGGGCGATGGGCTAGCAACCTATCACTGCAATATCACATTTTGGCGATCTTTTATACCCACATTTATGCTAAAAGTGGCGCTGGAACATAAGTTTCATGTGCCTACACCTTTTGGGAATAAAGGCGTGAATGTATGTATGTATAAATAATGTCCTGGTAAAGGCCACAGGCATCCGCTGGATGCGGGTGTGGCATCTACGGGGATGGGCCTATGTCCACACTATGTCCTGCAGTGGTTGTCTTTCAGCTAATATGATGATGATGAATGTGATTACATTTAACAAAACATAACCCTCAACAGGCTGGCGGGTGGATAAATAAATGGGTAAGGCCGCCAATATTAAGGTTTTTTTTGCAAAGTTATATCTGCTTTTGTTACATTTTGTTTTGCGTGTAACACAAATTTTGTGTTATGGATGACACAGAAGTATTATAAAAATAACAAACACTAAACAAGATGTAACACAAAAGCCGACTTCCATACCATACATTTTGATGGCCTTACCCAAATGTGTACACTCTTTTAAATCAAAGATTTAATTAAATCTAGTAAATTACCTAGTTAGATAAAGGTCGATTTAGACGATGACTATTTACAGCCGCCTAAATTATGGCGCCTAAAAAAGGCACCTTAATGGATTAGAGACTGCATACATATATATTTTAACAATGAGCATCAAAGTTTTTGAATACTACAACCATTTCAAATAGGCACAGAAATTTAAATATTTCAGCTAGAATGTCTTGTTTCTTACACTACACTGAGTAGATATGTAGGGTCAATACACTGGTTATGCGACCACCTTCGGTTGGCGACCACCTGAAGGAGAAGGTTTTTTCTATTGAAGATAACATCAATTCTACCGACCCTATTGAGACAATTAGTTGTACATGCATTTTTTGTTGTTTTAGAATAGAAATCTACTAAAAAACCGAGGAAATATCCTTTCAGTTCACCAACTCAGCTAAGTGGTCGCCAACCGGCACATAAAATTAGGTGGTGGCTGACCGGCGAAATGAATCTACAGGTTGACTGTTGCGTTTAGGTTCATAGATGTCGTTTAACTCGGTCCTCGCCTGCGCAGCTCCTGCGGGTGCAGGAGTATGACGATAACGAGGAGCGGACGACGTGCGGGAGGCGAAACCCCGTGCCCGGCGTACGCGCTTTCAGCGCAACAGATCAGCATTGCAATTCAGCGAGGAAATGCCGCTAGTATCCTCGGTATAATGCCTCGAGGGCCTTTTTTTTAGATTTAACATTGTATTATTTAATTAGGACAAAGGCCATTAAAATCTAAAAGTTTATAAATGAAAAAGTCGTCATATTTACGTGTATATCGAAGCATTCTCTCAGCATGTCTGAATATATCTCCGTTTTGCCGAGATGGCTGTACAGCGTGTCAAGACCCTTGTCCGGAGGGCGCAGCAGGCAGCAGCGGCACGAATGCCGGGCGTCCATTTTGAAAGCCGCCACGTTAATCAGGTCACAACATTAACACGTCTCTTGATCTACTTGAATGCGAAATGCTGATGCAAAATCAATCAATGGGTAATCTAATTGAATTTTTGATCAATACAATATTTACGATGTTTGACAGTGACAGTGACAGAAAAAGCAAATGGCGTCTGGAGCATGCGTGGTGCGTTCCACAGTGCGTTCATACAGATGGCGCACGTTCGGATTCTACAAAACTTTGCACAACTATGAGTAGAATGAAACGTTTTTGTGCACTCTAAAGGCTATTTACCATACACTCTTCTTCTCTTCTAATTATTGTACACTAACCTAAAGGCGCAGTTATTAGATGGAAAGAGAAAATAAACATTCAATTCATTCACTTTGATGGCGGTTATTTTGACAAATTGATAGGTGTATAGAACGCTTTACAGCAGCCGCCAGACGAACAAATCGGCACATGCACACATGCATGCAATCATGAACCTAGAATACTCTGTACAGTACCATCTGGACAGACCATTACTCGTCCAAATTAAGTAGGTTGTTTATGGCAAGTCATCAGCCATTTTAAGACCAGTTCTTAATTTAGCTGCATAGGAGCCTTTCTGTCCCTCACTGTGGCATCACGTACAGCCTGTCCAGAGTATTCTAGGTTCATGCCTCCAAACGATAGCAATTAGTGACACATCATGACATGTATACACCCCATGAGATGAGATAGCAACCGTAGCAACCAAAGATAATATAACCACTACGTTTTAAGAGGCGGAACTTCATACATTGTTTTAGGAGTCTCTTATGTCTACTACCAACGTAAAGACGTACCGTGTGTGCTCCTGAATTAACACCGGTCCTAACGCAACTTTTTCGGCTCTCATATTCTTCTGGCGTAGTCCCGACTTCGTGGAAGTCAGCTTTGGTGCACCCGATCCCTAAAAAAGGCGACCGCTCAAATCCGTCCAACTACACTTTTCTCCAAGATAATGGAGGCTATTATCAATCGCCAGCTGCTTCGGTACCTAGAGGACCACCAGCTGCTCTGTGACCGACAGTACGGTTTCCGTGGGGGTCGCTCGGCTGGTGATCTTCTAGTTTACCTGACACATCGGTGGGCGCAGGCAATCGAGACAAAGGGTGAGGCATTGGCAGTTAGTTTGGACATAGCAAAGGCCTTTGATCGAGTTTGGCACAAAGCACTTCTAGCAAAACTTTCATCCTATGGGCTCCCAGAGAAATTATGCGAGTGGGTCAGCAGCTTTTTAGCAGACAGAAGCATAAAAGTCGTAGTCGACGGTGAATGCTCTGACTCCATGTCTGTAAATGCTGGTGTCCCCCAAGGCTGTGTGCTATCACCCACGCTGTTCCTCCTGCATATTAATGACATGTTGCAAATCAGCGGCATTCATTGTTATGCGGATGATAGTACGGGTGATGCCTTTTACACCGGCCGTGCCAATATTTCTCGGGAAAACGTCATTGAGAGTCGAAACAAACTTGTGTCTGAAATTGAGTCTTCCCTAAAAGAAGTCTCAGAATGGGGCCGACTTAATCTAGTCCGTTTTAACCCCACGAAGACACAAGTTTGTGCATTCACCGCAAAAAAGTTAGCGTTTCCGGCATCTCCACGATTTGAGAGCACTCCCCTAGCAGCCACAGCCAGCATCGGAATCCTTGGCGTCGACATTTCGAAAGAAGTCCAGTTCCGCGGCCACTTGGAGGGTAAGGCCAAATTAGCCTCGATGAAGCTCGGTGTGCTCAACAGATCGAGACAGTATTTCACGCCGGCTCACCGCCTACAGCTCTATAAGGCGCAGGTCCGTCCACATATGGAATACTGTTGTCATCTGTGGGCAGGGGCTCCTCAGTACCAGCTCCTCCCTCTAGACCGCATTCAACGGAGAGCGATTCGAATTGTCGGCTGCCAGCGTGTTTCCGATCGGCTTGATCTCTTAGCACTGCGTAGAGATGTAGCCTCGCTTTGCATTTTCTACCGCATGTACAATGGGGAGTGTTCCGATGAATTGTTCGGATTAATCCCCGCCGCTTCCTTCCGCCATCGCCCTACGCGACAGCTTTTCCATTCTCACCACGTAGATGGTTGGCAGTCCTCAACTGTGCGTTTCTCCCGAAACTTTCTGCCTCGCACAGCCAAACTCTGGAATGAACTGTCGCCTGCGGTATTTCCGGACCGTTATAACTAGTGATCGTAATCAACGTGCAATTTTCGTGGCAAAGTGTATGGTTGACAGAAAAAGCGAATATTCAATTATTTATTTTCTAGTTTTACACAATCACTATAAAACAAATACTTGCCAACATAGGATTACATCTCTAGATAATAAATCTACACTGTACAAAACCTTTTCCGCCCTAAATATTTTTAAAACAATATACGTCAAAATGACATTAATTTGTCATACATAAACATATAACTGCAGCTGAACATTCGATAACATTACGCGAAGAGTTTATTTTAATCTAAATAAAGGCACGTCGTATCTCGAGTTGATGATAATCAAGTATTTCAAGTGGAGTCTTAGTAAAGTGCACATTATGGTAACAGTATTTATATTCACAGTATGGAGTTAACACAATACCCGGATATTATAACGACGGATGTAGGCACGCGATGTACAATTTGCAATGTCAATATTAAAAATAAAAAATACAATATAAATAAGCATATAAAGTCGAAATCTCATCAAAATAAAATGAGTGATTCGTACTCACATTCGAAGCTACAACACAGCTTAAAAGACAACCCTGATTTTGAAGTCAAAGAAAGAACGTTATTTTGTAAATTGTGTAATTCGTCATTACATCTCTCTTTATTCAGTTTGGACCGGCATGTAAAAACTGATTTACACCAAAAACATAACAACAAGAAAAATGAACAAAAACAGTTTAACAGAGACTTGGCTGAATTTATGATTCAATGTAATATACCGTGGTCAAAACTTGACAACCCAAAATTTCGGAATTTCATGGAAAACATGTTAAGCAATAAATATGGAAATAGCGTCAATTTGCCCAGTGAATCTAATATACGGCTGAACTATCTCCCAATCATTTACGAGGAAAAAAAAGAACAAATTAGGCAGGAACTGCAAGATAAGACGATATGCCTTAGCGTCGATGAAACAACCGACTCGTGTGGAAAAAAGTGGCCAATGTTTTGATTCTGTCCCTGGATGGAACAAGCACCAAAATGCATTTGTTTACTTCAAAAGTTCTGGAGAAAACTAATTATTTAACTACAACCAAACTCGTTAAAGAAACTCTTGAAGATCTTTGGGGCCATAAATATAATGAGAACTTAGACAAATTACTGTTTTTCATTACTGATGCTGGATCATACATGCTTAAGGCGGGTAAATGTCTCACACAGGAATATCCCAATTTAACACATTTAACATGCTTAGCACACGGACTGAATCGCGTCGCAGAAAAAGTGAGAATTCTTTATCCTACAATTAACAAATTAATAGACTGCGTAAAAAAAGTTTTCCTCAAAGCCCCTTCTAGAACGCAAAAACTCCGATTGATGTATCCGAACATTCCTCTTCCTCCGCGACCAGTAATAACCAGATGGGGAACATGGTTAAATGCTGCGTCATATTACAACAAATATTTTAATGAAATCAAGGCTGTGATCAATGCTTTAGATTCACGTGAAGCAAGAGCAATTGTCGACGCCAAGAAAATTTTTCGCAATTGCAATTTAAAATCAGAGTTATTGTTCGTTGACACACAATTCAACATTATCGCCAAATCAATTCAATTGCTGGAGGATCCAAAACTAGAACTAAAATGTTCATTAAAAATTGTGTCTGACTTGATAAAAAGAATAGCAAAGTTGAGATTGCATCCCACAGGCAAAGAAATTTATTTTAAATTAAAAAATGTTCTGAATAGAAACCCCGGTTACAGTACTGTAAAAGTCGTGCAGCAACTGATGGAAGGAAAAGAGGTAAATATGCCGGAGGGCGTCAATAAAAGTTGCGTGCAATATTTTAATAGCTTAAATTACCTTCCCGTGACTTCTGTCAACGTCGAAAGGTCATTTAGTTATTTAAAATGGATTTTTTCCAATCGTCGTGAACGACTGACGGCAAAATCTGTTGAACAAATTTTAGTAGTTTATTCAGCATAATTGCAGAAGTGATAGTAAATATGTATATAAATGTTATAATTTGTGAAATATAATAATATTTAAAATACTTGAGTATTTGTTTTTTTGTCAACCATACTTTGCCACCAATTCAGCACGTTGATTACGATCACTAGTTATAACCTTCAAGCCTTCAAGAAAAGATCGATCTTAAAGGTCGGCAACGCACCTACAACTCTTCTGGTGTTGTAAGTGTCCATGGGCGTCGATTATCGCTTACCATCAGGTGATTCGACTGCTCGTTTGCCTCCTATATCATAAAAAAAAAAGAAAAAAAAAAAAAAATGAGTGCACTTTACTGCCTTGTAATAAGGTGCAAAAGTTGTGTGTTTTGTTAGGTTGGCTAAGATGCGTTAACTATCCCGTACACTTTTTCATTCTATGAGAGTTTCCGAAGGCTGATAGCAACAAATACGGGTGTATACTCAAAATGTATTATCAGTCCAAAATAAAGAAGGCAAAAAAATATGAATAGTGACGAAAATCCCATTCGGATATAAAGAATTATGAAGCTACAACCGTTAGTGGTTATATTCTTTGGTTTTAATATTGCGCGACGTCACGATCTACGAGCGTCATAGTACAGTCGTCAAAAATATGTATTGATAACATCCTTTCATAAATAAGTACCAAAACCTTAATCCGCTGACATAAGAGTTATGGGACATATTTATGAGTATGTTGCATGCACCCATATTTTTAGACTTGACTGTAATAAATGACAATCGCTTCATATGAACTTTGGACACTTATAACTTTGTGATTATTTAAACCCCTGCTTTATTTCTTTCTCCATTTGTCTTTTTTTTTACACTTTTTCGGGAAAATTCAACAGTATTGGTTATTTTATTGGGTGTCTACACCCCTATTGCTCACTCTCACTCGCTTTTAGCTGCGGGTGTGTCGGATCTGCCTAGCTAACATGATCGCATTCATGTATGTCGGTTATAAAGCATTCGTCCCAGTTGCCCTAACAAGTTTGCTAAAAAGGGACGAATGCTTTGTCTGGTCGCCATTAAGGTATAGTAAAAATGCCCACTTTGGTGTCATATTTTAATTACGTACAAAGACATACAAGATGCTCATCATCTCATAAAACTGCATTTAAAATTGTTACTTACTAACTCCTAGGTACACTGAAAAAAGCCTATAAAAGCAAATGGTGGCTGATGAATTTTTAGTAATTACCAACAACTATGTAGACTTCTTTCGGCTGATATAATGATGATGATGATGATATTTATATGTGCTTTATTACATTACGACTGATATAATTATATGGAATCTATTATACAATATTGATATTCTGTTTGGGAACACGTAAAACTGGTGATTTCGCATTAAATAAAATCGAATTATACAGTATGTCTTCATTTAAAATATTTCGTATAAACAGATTATTACTAATAATACGTTATATATATATTTACACAACTTTACTATATTATACACAATTCTAATATAGGAGACACTACTCGTGCGAAAGCGGCAGGACTGCCAAGAAAGGTCACAGAAAATCTAGTATGGAGTGACCTTATTTTGGCTGGCCGCCGTGCTTCCGACACAGGCACACGATATAGGCCCATGTAGCGTCTCCTTATGTTTACACAATCAACATGCTTGTATTAGGTATATTTTAACTTTCACAATTTTTACACATAATTTTTGCTAAACGGGACTTGATCTATAATTGAACACTTGCAACACATCCAAACCCAAGGTAAATAAATAATTCAAGCATTTAAGATCCGTTTAGTATAAAATACGCTTAATATTTATAAAGATTGTGCTAGCAAACAGTGAATACATGAACAGGGATATAAACAATAGCGGTGTAGACTCAAAATTTATTATTACTTCAAAAAATAGTATTTTATGCAATCGTTATATAATGTATGCTTTTTCAGTCGAGTACCACGTTTGTACCAAGGTACGAGACTTAAAAAGCTAATTATATAACTATTGTATACAATACTTTTTCTACGAGTCAACGGAAATAATAATTTATTAAACAAACTTGGTGTCTATTGAAAATCGCCCGGCTGAAACGAAGTGCAGCCAACCGCTTTTTTTAACACGCGTTGATGTCTTTCTGTAAATCGAGCCTCGTGATTGGTCAAAATTCATTTCCGTTCTGTGTACAATTGAATAATAATTATTTCGATTGTCCATAGAGCATAAACTTTTGCATCAGAATAAAAGTATTCAATTGCGTTATGGATTGCGAGGTTCTAATTTAAAGATTGTAGTCGACGAGTATAAAAGACTTTTCTTCACTTCTTGAGTTAGTTTAGACTTTGTTAAGTATTCTCATATTCTAGCGCTATTCTGTGAGATCCTGTAATTGGCGTTTGTGTTAATATTCATGTTAGTAATAAGTTGTATAGCTGTTGGTTCTCCTTAAAATAAATAAATAAATAAAAGAAAGAAAACAAAAAAAAAGCCTAATGACGAAAATCTCAATCAAGTATCTCAAAAAATTACAAAGCTAATGTTGCTTGTTAAAGAGAAAAAACGCTAGCAGAAGGTGACGTAACGATTCTCGAGCGTCATATTCAATGACCATCGTTTCATATGAAGGTGCGTTGTGCGGAAAAGGAACAGAACATACCCCCCTACTACATTCTAAATCCTTTTTCAAGACATACATCATTATTGATTATATTAATTAGTGTCTACACCCCTATTAAATGTTGTCAACAAAAATTGGTCAAACATATCTTTACGTCTGTTTGAATATGTTTGTATAAAATAATGTCTGTATACACTTTTCTGTCACTTCTACACAATTGTGAAAGTACTTGTGAAACTCTGACTTGCAAAAGAGCCTTTAAGACTTACTTGTACAAATAATTGTATTTAGAGTTTGAATTAAAAAGCAAGAAACGCTTATTAAGTCATATGTCTGATATATACAAAGATATGTAAGTTCCATTAACACATTTAATGTCATTAGTACTTTAATTTAAGGTAGATTGTAGGCACCTCGATAAAAATATTTCGTCGTTATAAAACTTTTTTGGTAACAGCCTGATAGCTTTCATTATCAATATCTGCACGGTTAGCACAAGACGGCGCGAGGTCTCTCAAGCTATCTCGCACTATCCGTCTCTTTCCGAGTTTTCTAATAAGAGAGAGACGGACAGTGCGAGAGAGCTCGCAAGCCGTCTTGTGATAGCCATGCTGTGGGACTCATTAGAGGAAGGATCGCTTCCTCTAATGGTATGAGGTTTTAGACTGTATGTTGTAACCGATGTAGCCGCATCGCTAAACTTAAGTGGCAGTGGGCAGGGCATATAGCACGTAGAACCGATGGCCGTTGGGGCGGAAAGGTTCTCAAGTGGCGACCACGTACCGGAAGGCGCGGAGTGGGTAGCGCCCCCACAAGGTGGACCGATGACCTGGTAAAGCGTCGCGGGAGTCGCAGTGGCGCAGGACCGGTCACTTTGGCACTCTTTGGGGGAGGCCTATGTCCAGCAGGACGTCTTTCGGCTGATATGATGATGAGGTTGTAACTGGGTATATCATACTAATGTTCGTAACAATAGATCCAGAAGCACCGTGTTTTAGCGCCGCTGATTAAGACGCCGAGCATGGGAGTTTATAACATTGCCTAAATTCGGTGGCCGGCCTCTTCAATCGGTCTATGAGTGAGGCAGTGTCTTGTGTCGTTTAAATCCAAAACTCAGAGAGCCGCATTAGGGTACCATAAATTCTGATGGTTTCTCACTGTGAACGCGTTTTAGATGTCTCCTCAAATGATCAGCTCGTCCAAATTTCTTATGGCAAGTTTCACAAGCATATGGCTGTTCCCCGGTATGACTACGATAATGCACTTTTAATTCAGCTAAAACTATAAATTCTCTTTTACAGATGTTGCAGGAATGTGGTTTCTGTTCTGTGTGTCGTCGTCGCATGTGAACCTTTAAAGCTGATTTGTGTCTAAATGGCTTACTGCAAACGTCACAGGAGTGCTGTTTGACCCCGTCGTGAATCATCATGTGGCCTTGCAAGTTTTTGCTCAGTCTGAACCGTTTCTGACATACTTCGCAGGCATAGGGCTTTTCTTCTGAGTGCGTCAGTTTATGAACTCTTAAACTACTATTGTGTGTAAAAGTTTTATTACATACTTCACAGGTGTGTGGCTTTTTCCCCATATGTATATCCATATGTATAGTCAAATAGCTCTTTGATGAAAATTGTTTTTTACAAATTTGGCAGCTAAATTGAACTTCTCCCCTTTGTCTGTGAGTTGTCATATGTCGGTTATAATCAGATTTTAGTGGGAACGCCTTATTGCATATATTACAGGAGTAAGGTTTTTCTCCTGCATGTTCAAGGATATGTCGCGTCATGGTGGCTTTATGTACGAATTGTTTATTACACAAATCGCATGTGAACTTATAATCTCCCGTGTGCGTTGTTCGATGCAGGTCTAAAGATCGTTTTGATTTGTATTGTTTATTGCATACGTCGCATGAGAAACATTGGCCTCCCAAATGTCGGAGTATATGAGCATTTAAACTAGACCTGCAGGAGAATGTTTTTTCACATTGCTCGCAAGAAAACTTGGATGTATGATAGTTAGATTCTTGTGATAATTCCTGTTTAGTCACAGTTCCTTTTTTCTCGCGTTTCAAATGAGTTTTTAAATGAACGGTCAAATTACCTTTCAGCGCGAACCGTTTACAGCACACTTCGCATTTGTGTGGTTTCTCACCAGTGTGCGTCCTCATATGTTGATTCAGGATCCACTTCTCTGTGAATCTCTTATTGCATACTTCGCAGGAGAATCGGTAATCACCGACATGGTATTTGAAATGGGAGGTTAAGTTGCCTTTTTGTAAAAACGTTTTATGGCAGACATCGCACGAGTATGTTTTTACTCCTGTGTGGAGGCGGTAGTGGTTTTCGAGGGCTGTTGGAGTGTCGAATGATCTTTGGCATATATCGCAGGTGTGGATGCCGGGGCGGGGCGGGGCGGGGGCGGGTTGAGTCGACCCCGTTGTATTGTATGTTGATACTGAAATAGCAAAAAAACAATTATTAAGGCGGAACGAATATATAAGATGGATAAAGATGGGAATATGAAACTAAGGCATTCTATTCTCTACCTCGCCGTAACTTTGTAGCCTCGTATCCCTCGGCCACGCAAAACCTTCTGGATACGGCTTTAGTGATGAAAAAGACTCGAGATCTAGAGTCCTAATTTTGTAGATCGACTCAGATTAATGCTCTAAACTCAAACACTTCGATTTTCAAGTCAAATGACGTCGTCTTCGAGTCGTTTCACACTCATGAAACGACTCGAAGAGTCCGAGTCTCGAACAAACTCGAGTCTTCCACTTCTAAATTTGAGTCGCAGCCAGGGACCAGATCCGGTTTCCCTAAACAGGGTTTTCCAAAGGCTTATTTTAGAAGTTTTTTTAAACCCTATCTATATTGGTAACCTTATGATAAGGTAATCTTATTGATAGGGTACCCCTATTGATAGAGTTAACTTGGCTTGCCACTAATCGATTTGAAAACCCTATCATTGTGTTTTGAACCAGTTCAAATGAATATAATTTTTACGAATATTTGAATACGACTTGCGATAGCAACGTAAGTACGATTAGTGCTGTATAACGTGTTCAAATACTTTGAATAAATTATGCCATAAGCAGGTGATGATAAGGTTATCATTACTCAATGAAAACCCTAAAGAAAAACCCAGGATTTAAGTTTAACTTATGGCTACCACTTCCGACATGTTTGCCATAACAAAAGGGTAACCCTATCATAAGGTAACCAAATAGATAGGGTTACCAAATCGATAGGCTAAAGCCTAAAGGGGTATTCCGGTCCTTGGTCGCAGCAAACTTTGCATAAAGAACCTAAGCCGCCGAAAAGTGGTCAAATATAACGATAATCGTTATATAGAATTACTCCCTCCAGCTAAAAGTAAGTAATTTGAAATTTATAAATATTATGATCTATTTAGAAATTCAAATTAATTTGACATTCATATTATTTTTGACATGTAAAATGTTATATTTTATTAATAAATGAGTATGAGTAAGTTTCTTCATTGAGGTAAGGTGGGCTCAAACCATACAACCGCTTGGGATGGTATTCCTTACACAAAGCTTCAGATGCCCGAAGGGTAGACCGCCCAGAATTAGGAGCCCCGCCGGGCGGGGCTCCGTCGAATCTTTCAAACTACGAAAAAAATGGCGAAAGGGGCATACCGGTAATGTAACTTTTGTTATGTATGAAGAACAAGGGAAAATGACTCGAACGCAGAAAAGACTAGAGTCCCAACATCATACTCGTTTAGTTCACGAGACTTACTTAACCCATTCAGCCACGGCACAATTCGTCAGGGCACTTTTCGCTTCATAACATGGAATTTTCGGCCACGTCTCTCGCAGGCCATCTGACTAAGTAGGGAATAAATGCCTTGGCATACTCCTCGACAGCCCTCGACCCCGCGGCAGACCTAAGAAGCGATGGCTGGATGTCGTGAAGGCCGACATGAGCGAAAACGGGCTCACGAAGGGCGCTAGGTAAAAGAAGAAGACGGATTATGGCGTAGCGCATTTAATTTGACCGTTTTTTTCTAGAGTATGAATATTGGACTTCCGTCAGTATTGTTTCCGCACATGAGTATCCCATAACAGAACCAAGCGTAAGCATAAAGGTAGCCAGATGGCTCATTAACTACTTACGTGGTGCATTCTCGTCGTCGGCCATCTCAACTTGGCATTCCGGCTCCATATTGATTTCACCTGGAACAACACAGATTGTATAAGCCGTCGGCTATTGTTTCACTCGGTGTTCGGGAGGTATTAAGATAAAATAACCAGCGAAATGTTATAAATATGAACCTAGGTCAAATAATGCTTTTTTGACATATTTTTACATGATCCATAAAAATATCACGTAGGGCGAACTGGTAATGTTTGTTATTGTTATTTCTCCTTTGTCTAACTGCCTCAGAAAGAGAGTAATGTTTTTCGAGCGTATGTATGAATATATTTATATTCCAAGGCCAAATATAATTATATTTCACGGATTTTACTCTAAACAGCTTGATAGATTTTAACATACGAGATGTCGTTGGATTCCTCTTAATCGTTGGAGTGACATACATACAGCTGGGTTTTGCTTAAAAAATCTTTCAATAAACTTGTATTGGAAGAGACAAGACAATAATAAATGATCCTCCTAGAATACTTCGCGATTGTCAAAATTTGGCGTAAGCACTAGTTTTACGAAAGCAACTGCCTTCTAACCTTCCAACCCAGATGGAAAACTAGAACTTTTTGGGATTAGACCCACGATATTTTCCATCACCGAAAAGCTAATGTTAAATATCAATTGATATTTCGTAAAAACTTATTTATCTATTTATTCTTAAGCAACAGTAACACAAAGATATTCTTACGGGCTATCTTAGTACTAAACAGGTCTACAGCTTCCAATATAAATACATGCGTTTTTAGGGTTCCGTACTCAAACTCACGTAAAAACGGGACTCTATTACTAAGGCTCCGCTGTCCGTCCGTCTGTCTGTCCGTCTGTCACCAGGCCGTATCTCATTAAACGCGATAGTTAGACAGTTGGAATTTTCACAGATGATGTATTTCGGTTGCCGCTATAACAACAAATACTAAAAAACAAAATAAAATATATATTTAAGGGGGCTCCCGTCTCTCTCTCCCCAACAAACGTGATTTTTTTGCCGTTTTTATAAGATAATTGTACGGAACCCCTCGTGCGCGAGTCCGACTCGCACTTGGCCGGTTTTTTATAAACCTAACGGTAGTAGCCCGGGTTCGAACCCGCGACCTTTAGATTGAAAGTCGCATGCTTTAACGCTCGTCTACAGCGGCTTGCTTTGTCTATTATCTATCTCTGTCATGCGAAATACTTACGTGTAGCGTTCTCATCGTCTCTTTCCTGGCATTCGGGCTCTATTTTGATTTTGATTTCACCTGCGGACAAAATACGGGTCCTTGATTAATTCAATTCAATTCCTTATTCATAAACCTATTTCGGTTTTAGATTCTAATAATAACTTTTCATTCTCAATATAATTTGAGACGTTGGTACCGTCACGAAGCCTGAATCTTCTAGGCATCTACCGTAGATGTCGCCTCCAGATGGCGTTGTAAGAGAGAACTGATTGAAAGATTTGGCGACTGAGACCGACTGTTCCGATAGCTCAGTTGGTTAGTAGCGACTGGTAATGTATGCATGTGGGCGCCGGTTCAAATCAGGCTCGGAGCATGAAATTTTTCAAATTCCCTTAAATTTGAATGTTATAAATTACCTTAGCAGACGGTACTTCATAATACAAAATTAGTTTATTCTTAAATTATCCACTCGTACAATAGACCCAGTTTTCTATCCATTTTATCCACAATTACCCCAACGCCTGTTGAAATTGGTTCACGGGTATCTACCGATGAACCCGTGAACGGGTTTTAGTAGGTTCTACATTTCATTAAACTGCGTCTCCAAATGGCCTCTACGTGTTGGACCTATATCCCTACCCAAATGGCCTCTACGTGTTGTCCTACGCACGCCTTCCAAATGACGGGGCTTTGTCCCCTGAATTTAAATCAGAGATACCCAATAATAACTCTTTAGGATTCGTAGTAGAAGTACCAATTCACGCAATGCATGGCACTAAATATAAAAATAATTATTGTACTGTGCCATCGAGCTGATCTGGTGGAAGCAACTACGGAACCCTACACCGCGCATGGCCCGACACGCACTTGGTCGTTTTTTTAGGAGAACACTGTATTTACCTCGGTGGTAATATGAATCGCTTGAAACTTGTTAAAATTAGTGGCTCTGTGAGCTGTAAAACTCGCGAACCTGTCATTTTTACTTTAACAAAATTTCACGGAGACTTTTACAGAAATGTGACCTGTAGAGGAGAACACAATAACACTACTACTTGCTCTGTAGTAGTGTTGTGTTTCTGGAGGTGAGCAAAGTCGCCAGAGCTCCCGAGAATGCGTTGTGTTGAGAGCGAGGGAATTTGTTCCTTCAGCTGTCAACACGGCGAATCCTCAAACATATCAAGGCATATCGGCAACGCCCATGTTACTCCTTTGGAGTTGCATGCGTCTATAGGCTGCGGTGTCCGCTTACCATCATGCGGGCCGTACGCTTGTTTGCCACCGTCGTTGTATAAAAGAAAGAACAGCCGGACGGACACTGGACAGCGGACAGACAAACGATTTTCGGTCCAAGCTGAAGCAAACACTTCGTTCGCTTCGCTCCATCGTTCAAAAATATTTCAATATGCCACCGCCGCTCGTTTTTAGGGTTCCGTAGTCAACAAGGAACCCTTATAGTTTCGCCATGTCCGTCTGTCTGTCCGTCTTCGGCTTATCTCAGTAACCATTACTGCTAGAAAACTGTGATTCGGCATGGGCATATAAATTCAATTGTCTCTCTGAATAATTCAAATTTCACGCCGCCCCCTGCCGGCTAAATGGCTACTACTGGGGATGTGAAAAAAATCGTTTTAGTAGTACATATAATGAATTTAAAAGGAAAACTATCACGAACAAGTAGGCATAAGTAGTTACCGAGTAATAGTCGACCAACTTGTGTACTTGGAAAGGCCAATTTTCGTACAAATTCGGCCGACGCAACCGCACCGCACGTAGATGTAACTAAGACAGACAGGCAACTACGGAACCCTACACTGCGCGTGGCACGACACGCACTTGGCCGGTTTTTTTTTACTATAATTTTTTTTATATTTATAATATTTTGCGATGTTATAATACTTATAAAATTTTGATTCACATCTCAGTACGGCAGTTTTCGATTAATATAAAGCTGCGTACGAATCAGAGCAGCCTCGGGTTGAGGCACGCACGGCTCACCTATTTCGCTCAAATTCGTACGCGCTCACGCGCTGTGCGCGAGCAGCCCGCGAGCGGCGCACGGCGAGCCGGCCAGAGGCGGTCTTGTGACCGCGCTCAAAGGCGCCTCAGTGTGCGTGCCTCGCGTAATTTGGACGTGTATCCGAGCGTGCCGCGGACAGAGCGATACGTTCTGACTTGTTTATGGGCCAGGCGCGTATGAATTTGAGCAAGTGGATGAGCCGTGCATGTGTAATCGAGTTTGTTCGTAAATTTATTAATACAATTCGGTGAAATATGCTAAACGCAGCCGCGGCTGTCATCGTGTCCGACGCCATTTTGAACGACGCACAAAGTCGGCTCGCCGCGAGCACGCTACCTCTCCCGCGCATGTTTATGTGTACCAAATTGGCTCGCGAGCAGCGCGCCGCGCGGGACAGCATGCCTCAGGCTGAGCCGCTCAAATTCGTACGCAGCTTAGCAACTATGTAATCTACATATACTAATATTAAATATGTAGAAGAAAAGTCCGCGAGTTTGATTGTTTGTAAGTAGTAATCGCCGGAACCAATTTCAAATATACTTCTGTGTATAGAATGGACTTGCCAGATGGCCAGTCAGCAGCAGAAGTTGCTACGCGGGTCTAGTGCTAAAAATGATCTACACACGAACTCTAATGTCAAGGGAATAAGGATCCGTGTAGGTAGGTTATATACAGGTTATATGTGTACGCGGGCTGGGTTTCCGCAACTCTACGTCTTTTGCGTATGGGTTAGTGGCACTACTGCTATTCGTGCCAACCCAGTTCCACCTGGAAGCCTAGCAGACCCTTTATACTGCCGACGGCCTCCGGTAGTGACCCCGGTGATCCGAGGTGCTTTGCCCGGTATTCTGCCACCCCAGGGCATGTCAGGATGACGTGGGCGGCTATCTCTTCCTGTGTAGGTAATTTTGAGCGTGTTATTTTGCTTAGCTACTTCTGATGCTTACTGGCCATAGGCTACATTTTATCCCGAAGGTTTGCCTGCGCGGGCAGATAGATTTGTATATAAGTCTGGTATTTTCTATAGCATACTTTTGCTAGCAGTCCCTGGCTGCAGCCGCTGCAGCTCCGCCTGGCTGCGCTGCACTTGCAGCTTGAAGTCGCTCGCGTCCCGCAGCCGGCCCACGCACACCTCGCAGATACCACACTCGCCATTGGCTGAATTTAGCTGCAAGTGGAAAGAATAATGACTAATACATTTATTAATTAGATTGCATACATAATATGGCATGATAAACAAGGTACTTATCATGATATTCTTATCATATACATGAAATAGTTGGTGGATTTCGTGTGTTTGTCTGTCGGACTTTTATCTGTTGTCGTTTTTACAGCCACGATTTCCTAACCAATCATCCCTTTCACCCATGCGCACTGATATATCGCGCTATCTTTGTCATACACGACGTACGCGCATCGCTCACGCCACCTGGCGAGCGCGAGTTAGATACTCTCCCGTGTGCGTGTAAAGACCAGCTCCCCGCTGATGAATAAATTAAATCGAATTAAATCCGACGCATTCTCCTTATATTATTGAAAACTATATGTGCTATCAGCTTAGTGCTAGAAGGTGTTCGTGGATTGAAAGTGCTTTTGGACATTTTGGGATTACGTTGCGCGTCCCATGAAGGCGCGTGCATGCTTGTGCCATGAGGAGCTAGCCTGAAGGACAAATTCACCCAAATCACAAGTAAGTGCGCATGGCTCCTATTTGCTACCTTCTGTTAGCTGATTCATCGACCTGTTCCGATTTCCAAAGCAGCTGACTTTTCCGACACAATTTCGCGTCTAGTAGCTACGACAATAGACCACGGTTGGACACCTACATACAGTCCACTACTCTTTAACCAGCGCTAATCTCTGAAAAGGGAAATTAGAAAGCGCACCGCATAAAACCACCCTTGCTGTGCGTGCATCTACAAACTTAATTCTGTACGCCCCAATAGTAAATAGTCGTGTCTAGGACGGACGCATGCCTCACCCGAGCACGCCTCGCAGGAGCGTGCGCGCTCAGTGTAGACGTGCCTCGGCGAGCCACGCCTCGCCCGAGTCATGAGGCTGAGCAACCCCATGCTCGGTGTGAGGCGTGCGCCTGAGCATGCGTCCGGCGTAGACACAGCTAATGAAAAGTGGCTCAACTTGTGTTTGAATCACAGGTTTAAAGTGAGTATAGGGTTGTGGAGTCTAATTTTATTACTACTCCAATAGAAAGAATTGAAAGAAAAATGCCTATTGAAGAAAATCCTATTCAAATAACTCAAAAAATTACAAAGATGAAACATTTTTAATATTTCTTGATAGAGAGAAAACTACTGAGACCCGAGACGTCACGGGTTAGTGACCATCGTTTCATGTGAAGGTGCGTTTTACGGAAAAGGGACAGAGTATACGCCCTCTTAAAACTTTGGAAACTCATAACTTTCTGATTATTTATTGTCTTGTGTCAATTTTTTTTCCATGTGACTATATTTATAATCCTTTTTCGAGAACAATTCAACATTCAGCAGAAAGTCCTTGATAGTTTGATCATCCACCATATGCTTGAAAGATAGGTGTCACTTGTATGGCAACACAGCTTAGCTCAAGTCTGGTGGATGCTCACCCTTTAAAAACAGAAAAAAACAATCAGGACAAGTGCTAGTCAGACTCGCCAACCGAGGGTTCCGTACTTAATTACAAATGTTTGGTTATCAGTTTTTCTCTGTACTAGTAGTATCAGATGATATTCATTTCCAAATTTCATAGTTCTAGGTCAACGGAAAGTACCCTATAAATTATGATTCCTTGAGAGTGTCGAAATATACATTTTCTGCGTCATAAACGGCCGTATCTTTTCATACGTTACGTCGCGGTAGACCACGTAGGAGATGGCGAGACGAGCTTGACGTCTTTGACCAAGACTGGTGGGAATCTGCCCAGGACAGGGATATGTGGAAGACAAAGAGGGAGGGCTTTGCCCAGCAGTGGGACACGTAAGGCTCTTAATAAATAAAATAACATAGAGGTTTGATTTTTTCGCAGCTTCAAGGTACCATAGACTTGAGTATAAGGTTTTAATTTCAATTTGATACCTCCAGGCGTTCCCGAGATAAAGGCTCTTGACAGACATGCAGACGGACAACAAAGTGATCCTATAAAGGTTCCGTTTTTTCCTTTTGAGGTATGGAACCCTAAAAACAAACAAAATTGCTAGAAGTGATAATAAAAAAAGAATAGAAATATTCAGACTAGTCAATTGAAACAATTTTAATGATTTATATATTGTGCAAATTTAAATAAGCACCAATGAACCATGATGTGGAAAACCAGTCCACCAAACAATATTTAGGTACATCATTAAATAAATTTAATACAACAAATTCATCTAACAAAGATCAGGTCGAAAATTACTCTTAAAACTGGCAGAATATAGGCATAGCACTTTGGATCGCCAATCTACCTACCTAAGTTTTATAATTTAAATATTTTTTTAATGTAACAACAATTATGACCAACTCAGTCACTTACATTTTAGTTGCATGAAATAAATAAACCTTATCTTTTTAATTTTAAATTCATCCTATATTCAAGTTATGGAATATACCTGTATAAGTCTGATATATCACAATGATTCTCCGAACTGAAAGGCTGTTATTGCCAACCAGTAGCATAGCCCAACGGGAGCCCCCTCAACGGAGTGATGCATCAATGGTGAAAGCTAATGGTCAGTATTACAACATATGTTATAATTTGAAAATCTTTTAGTAAGCACTAGAGAGCACAGGGCAGCTGATAAAACGACCCAAGATTAATAGAATAAGTTTATATTATTTCATTCTAATCAGGGCTGCAAAAAAATCTAATAAACTGCAATCATTGGTCGGTCTGTAGCAAAGAGGGGCCAACAGAAATATTTTCATCGAAAGTGGTATCATTATGACACCTATTTTAAATAATTGTAACGTATAGAATACGTAAAAATAAGAATATTTAACTCGCACAACTTTTCTTTAAAATCAAAAATGGCTGAGTTAGACGCCTCCAAAGATTGATGAGGGGCCCGATTTTAGGACTTAGAAAATTTTTGTTTTAAGCTAACTCTGTATTAGTTTGGTAAGGTTAGGGTTCACTTGTGTCCCTCAGATCAGAAATAGACCCCCCACGCAGCGGGGTGGCGTCGACTCGCTGGCATTTAATCTGTATGGTTTAATGACACCACTTGAAAAATTTTACAAGTCCCAGAGGCCCTACCGCGAAACGAAAACGAATTTCGTTCGTATATCTCCCTCTCTGTTGTACTTGCTAGTTCGAGCGACAGAGATGGAGATACTCGAACGAAGTTCGTTTCCTTCGCGGTAGCCCCTCAGGTCTCTTTAAAAACTCCTATGGTCGAAATAGCAACTTTGGATCGCTCTAGTTCTCAAATGGGCAAGTTAATCAAAAAATTGTAATTCAAAAAAGATGATTATTTTTATGTATTCTTTAAAGTTCTAATCAAAAAGTAGCTAAAAGGTGTTTTTATTTTTCAACATTTTTCTGTCCCAGAAACGGCCCCTCTGCTACAGTCCAACCTAATTTTTTGAATGAGGATACAATTCAAATACTTAATTTCACTTATATTTACTTGTATATCGAAGCATTCTCTCAGCATGTCCGAGTATATCTCCGGTTTGCCGTGATGAGTGTACAGCGTGTCGAGGCCCTTGTCCGGAGGGCGCAGCAGGCAGCAACAGCACGAATGCAGCGCTTGCATTTTATTGACCGCGGCGTCCATGGGGTCACAACATTAACGTAACAACGGTATTTTCACGTAAACACTAATATATAGTTTTAAAATCAATGTATGGATTGAAACAATTAAATATTTACGACAATTTGACAGTGACAGAACAGAAGCAAATGGCGACCATCCAGATGCCCGACCCAACTAAAGTTCTGACTAAGCACCGGGTCGAAACGTTTGTGTAGTGTACATACGCTGAGAACACATTTAGATGCTATCACGAAAATCGTAGTTCTAATGCATTAAAATGCATAAGTGATTATTTTCTTTTTTTAATATTTCGGCATCTTCATCGGTCGATACTGGGCGACGGATTCTTCTGTAATCTGTGGGCGACGGACGCCATTACATTTCTCCTGTCATGTATTATATTCTTGGCTGTCATGTCACTGTCAAATCTATAAATAAACATTGCATTGATCAAAAAGGCAATTAGATTATCCATAGTATAATTTGTAACTAAATTTATGAGTGAATTTAAGTAGAAAGGATAGTTAGTGTAGTGATTGTGACCCGTATGGCACAGATGTTGTCAAAATGGACGCGCTACTTTCGTGCCGCTGCTGCCTGCTGCGCCCTCCGGACAAGGGTCTCGACACGCTGTACACACATCACGGCAAACCGGAGATATATTCAGACATGCTGAGGGAATGCTTCGATATACATGTATTTACATATTTATATTTATGATTTGTATTTATATTTATATTTATGACAAATTTAAAATGCCGCAGTTTTCGCGCTAAGTAGCGGAAAGCGACAACGATCAGAGCGCAGGTTCCTGGCAGTAAAAGTGTTAAAGAAATGTCTATTTTTATTGTTAACTTAATTTTTATTGTTAAATTTCAACTTGTAGTTAAATTCAGCGAATGGCGAGTGCGGGATCTGCGAGGTGTGCGTGAGCCGGCTGCGGGACGCGAGCGACTTCAAACTGCAAGTGCAGCGCAGCCAGGCGGAGCTGCAGGCACATATGCAGAGACCTGGGAGTGCCAGAGGTATGGCTAAGTTGATAATTGCCTGTAAACTTAAAACGGCCGAAAATGGTTTGCATGTCCAGGTTACAGAGTCACTAGTATTAACTCATTTCAAAATCCTAACTTGAATAAAGGTTAATCATCATATTTGTATCAAGAGATCTATCTTATCCCCTCATCCATAAATATTCATCCATATTATGCATTTTTTAATAAGCATATTCCACATGAGCAGTGGTTGATAAAAGAAGTGTAGTTGGAGGTGAATGGCCCCCAGACACTTAATATAGATCTGCCTCTCTATTCAGGGACCTGGAGTTGTTCTCTTAGCAAAACTATCTTTGTTGAAATGATATTGTATCATTTCAAGTTAAAGGTTAAAATAAGTGTATTTCTGTAAGTTAAATGGTAAACCAAACAAAAGACTGGAAGGTGTTGGAGGCCTTTGCCAATAGCCACACTAAACTAAGAGATTTTATAAAAGAACAAGTAATGTAATAAGTACAATAAACTATAGTATTTTTATTTTTATGATTTATTTATTTAAGGTTTGCCAACAGATATAACACCATGTGACCTAGGAACTAAACTTGGTACAAAAACAAAGCAGAGATGATGATGAGTACAAATATTTGTTACTGAATAGGACGAGCGGCTCGCTGGAGCCAGTCCAAACACTCGCTCGAGCCAGTCCAAATGCTCGCTCGAGCCAGTCCAAACGCTTGCTCGAGCTAGTCCAAACGTTTGCTCGTGCCAGTCCAAACGCTCGCTCGAGCCAGTCCAAACGCTCGCTCGAGCCAGTCCAAACGCTCGCTCGAGCCAGTCCAAACGCTCGCTAGAGCCAGTCCAAACGCTCGCTCGAGCCAGTCCAAACGCTCGCTTGAGCCAGTCCAAACGCTCGGTCGAGTTTAGTTTGTGTGGAAATGGTCCTTGGGCAAACGCGTGTGGCAAGTCTGAGCCAAATTGGCTCGGCCTAATTTACCTACCATAGTTCTTTTGGCATCTCTCAACAGATTCTCGTGAAATTTTGTGAGCGAGTTCGATATTTATAGGGCAAAAATGCTTTCGTATTTGTATAAGTATGTTCATCTTCGTCTAGTATCCATAAAACAAGCTTTGCTTAGTTTGGGACCAGGTCGAGTTGTGTTAAACTGTCCGCAACGAATTTATTTATTTATTTTAATTTTAAACAAGATAAAAAATGGTCTAAAATAGTATAGACTGTAGACACAATTGCATTTTCACCAGATTCACTTG
This sequence comes from Epinotia bilunana, assembly GCA_947049275.1. NCBI lineage: Eukaryota > Metazoa > Arthropoda > Insecta > Lepidoptera > Tortricidae > Epinotia > Epinotia bilunana. The sequence continues at coordinate 5,212,790 of OX346276.1, read as the reverse complement.
ATGGTATAACTTTTGGTGCAATTTCAAAATGGTCATTTTGTGTTGATGATTTTCCATTTCTACCGATTGACGAAGTGAATCCTAATTTGCAATGGTATAAAATACACTGGAGGGATGGCTTTTTTTCCCTTTGGGTGGATAGAGGATATAATGTCCAGGAACAAATCATAACTTTATAAATGTTTGCTGCAGATGACAGCGACCAAGAGGCTGAATTGGATGTCAACCAGCAACTACTCCAGCTTGAGTTGGAGAAAGCTTGCGGTGCTGGAGCTTCAATGTGTAAGTGTGCTTATAGTTAACTAGCTTCTTCCTGCGACTCCGTCCGCGTGGGACGCGTTCAAACCGTAGCTGCGACACAAACATTCACCCTCCATTTCATCCCTTTAGAAAAACTATCCTATGTATATATCCGGGATTAATACTATCTCCATATCAAATTGCATCTCAATATGTCCAGCGGTTTAAGCATGAAAGGGTAACAGACAGAGCTGCCGTCCCAAGCAAAAAGGACGCATCTGACTATGAAACTCTTAGTCAGATGCGTCCTTATTGCTTAGGACGGCAGAGAGTTACTTTCGCAATCATAATATTAGTATGGATTATAGTCAGAATCAGAAACTTTATTTCTTTCAGATACAGTCATTGGGTTCTTACAAAAATGATGCGCACTGTGTATCTAGCTTGCGAGTAGGCGTGCAAAATAAAAAATATATCTAATGTCAGGACTATTTTTGAACTACAATCACATTAAGCCTCCCACAAACTGGCGCGGCCTGGCCGCGGCGGTCAATAGTGAACTTGTCATTAGAAAGCCAATGGAAGCAGCCGTGCGTCATCCTACACGTGCGGACGCCGGTCGCGCCCCGGCCTAGAACTGTGATATTTAATTACAATTTCACTGAAGCTAGATATTATTATTACTACTGGCTTCTGCCCGCGACTACGTCCGCGTGGAAGTCGTTTATATCGTAGCTGCATACAAACTTTCACCCCCCCCCCATTTTAGGGAAGTGGGGGGTTAGAAAGAGATAAAAAGTAGCCTATGTCACTCTCTATCCCTTCAACTATCTCCACTTAAAAAACACCTCAATTCGTCGCTCCGTTTTGCCGTGAAAGACGGACAAACAAACACACACATACACTTTCCCATTTATAATATTAGTATGGATATGGATTAGGAGCCTATCGTGTCCCATTGTTGGGCAAAGGCCTCCCCCCTCTGTTTCCAGGCATCCTGATCCCGGGCAGCCTCTGACCAATCCTTAAAAAAGGAGTCTATCTCGTCCCTCCCTCGCCGGCAAGGTCTGCCGCTTCTCCGTTTTGAGCTGTCGGGCTGCCATTCAGTGGCGATCTTGGCTCACAGCTCACTTGGCATGCGGCAGACGTAGAAGTTAGATATCCATACTAATATTATAAATGCGAAAGTGTGTCTGTCTGTCTGTCTGTCTGTTACCTCTTCAAGCTTAAACCGCTGAACCGATTTAGATGAATTTTGGTATAGAGATAGTTTGAGTCCCGGGAAAGGACATAGGATAGTTTTTATCCCGGAAATCATCCCCTAAAAGGGGGTTAAATGGGGGGTTGAAAGTTTGTATGGGGCTGCGATATCAACGAGTTCCATGCGGACGGAGTCACGGGCAGAAGCTAGTATTCTTATAATTATTCGCACTCTGTAATGCCTAGGCCGAAAGTATGGACTGGTCTACTGTTTTCAGCTACTCGTCCATCTATTGCCTACTTTCTAGCCTCTACAACAAAGCACTATTCTTTATATTAGGCATGGGTACTTTATTCCCCTTTATCTTTAGCCCCTGTGTGTAATAGCACCACCCCGTTTCTTCCCGTGGGTGTCGTAAGAGCCGACTAAGGGAACAGGGTTAAAGTGTGTTGTGGGCGATGGGCTAGCAACTTATCACTGCGATACCATATTTTGTCGATTGTTTACACCCACATTTATGCTAAAAGTGGCACTGGGACATACGTTTCATGTGCTCTGCCTACCCCTTACGGGAATAAAATAATCAATTATGTCATATTTTCTCGAAAAAGGATTAAAAATCTAGTCAAATGGAGGAAAAATCAATGCAAAAGGTTGAAGAATTACGAACTTATAAGTGTCTAAAGTTTTAAGAAGTTCTGTCCCTTTTTCGCAAAACGCAACTTTATATGTAACGATGACGCTAGAAGATTGTGACGTCACACTAATAGACGGCAACGTGCCGCGCCCCATCGTGTTCGACGCGCCCCCCCGGCAGCCTCGTGTAATGTGACGTCACACATTGTTTGCGTTTTCTCTCTCTAACAAGCCATATTAAAAACGGTTGTAGCTTCGTTGTTCTTTGAGATATTTGAATGGGATTTTCGTCACTAGGCATATTTTTTTGCCTTCTTTCATTTGGAGTAATAATAATTTTCGAGTCTACACCCCTATTAAGGCGTGAATCTATGTAAGTGTATATGCGTATACTTTAACCTCGCTCCCACGTATGGCGCACTGCTGCCGCCGCTAGAAGTCGTGGCCGTGGCTGAACCCGTATAATCGAGGCGAATAACTTCCGTTTGTCTCCAGGTGAAGTCAAGATGGAGAAGATGGAGCCTGAGTGCCAGGTCGAGATGAGTGACGAGGAGAACAGAGCGCGTAAGTAAAGATATTTACGTCACACCTGGCCACAATGCGAGTTTTACCGTACGCGTGCAGTAAAACTCGTGCTAACCGTGCTGTATCGACACTGTATCGCGTTTGTAGCGCTGCTAAAAGACGCCGCGTGTAACCTCTCTTGGATACATACGCGTTAAAGATTCTTTGTCCGAATAATTATTTCCGATAGCTTAGTTGGTTGCAGCGACTGGCCACGTAAGCTTGGCGGGGTTCGAATCCTGTTGGGCGCAACGACTAATTTTTTCCCTTAGTTTGAAATTGATTTACTTGAATAATTGTAATATTATTGTTTCAGTGGCGACATACAGCAGTCCGCCGGCGTCGACACCGCCCGCCCCCGCCCCGCCGCGCGGCACCGGGATCATGCACACCTGCAAGATATGCCAGAAATCATTCGACCACCATTCAGCGCTCAAACTTCATCATCGCATTCACACAGGAGAAAAACCTTTCTCGTGCAATGTCTGCCACAAGAGATTCTCGCAAAAAGGCAACCTGACCACCCATTTCAAATATCACATGGGGGATTATCGATTCTTCTGCGATCTATGCAATAAGAGGTTTACACAAAAGTGGATCCTTAATCAACACATGATGACGCACACTGAAGAAAAACCATACAAATGCGAAGTGTGCAATAAACAATTTGCACTGAAAAGTTATTTAGCGGCTCATTTAAAAACGCATTCGAAACATGATAATAGTGAACAAACAGACAAACCCGTATGCGAAAATGAGTCTGCACAAGAAGCTAACATAGAAACTAATTCAAAAGACCATGGGCAGGCAGAAATACCATTTCACGAATGCAAAGTATGCAGCAAACGGTTTGCGCAGAAATGCAACTTAACTACTCATTTAAAAAGTCATACATCCGAGTTTGCATGCGGTCAGTGCGAAAAGAAGTTTTCCTGTAAGTCTAGCTTGAATGCTCACATACTACGCCACACGGGAGAGCAGATTTACTCCTGTGACTTGTGCAGTAAAAAGTATAAATACAAACATTCTTTAGATCTTCATCTAACAACCCACACGGGAGATTACAAATATACGTGCAACGTGTGCAATAAACAATTCGTGCATAAAGACACCATGACACGACACATGCTTGAACACACAGGAGAAAAACCTTACATCTGTGACATATGCAATAAAGGGTTCTCGATAAAGTCTGCTTTAAACCGACATAAAGAAACACATGGACCAAATAGTGCACGAGAAAAACTTTACAGCTGTGAAACGTGTAAAAAGAAATTTTCGTCAAAGAGTTATTTGACTATACATATGGATATACATATGGGGAAGAAACCATTCATGTGCGAAATATGTAGCAAGACTTTTACACACAAAAATGCCTTTAAAGTTCATAAAAAGACACACACCGGAGAAAAACCCTACTCCTGCAATATATGCCATAAGCAGTTCCGGCAGAGCGTTGGATTACAAGGGCACATGATGATCCACGACGGAATCAAACAACACACCTGCGACGTCTGCAGTAAGCAGTTCAGACATAAATCCGCTTTAGTAGTTCATACGCGGCGACACACAGGACAGAAACCGCATTCGTGCGATATCTGTAAGAAGGAATATATAGTTCTAGCTGAATTAAAAATGCATTATCGCAGTCATACTGGGGAGAAGCCGTATGTGTGCCAAATTTGTCATAAGAAGTTTTCACGACCTGGTCACATCAGAAAACATCTTCAATCCGTTCACAACGAGAAGCCTTCGAAATATACTGTACTATAGTAATATGGCCGTTTTAATGTTGGATTTATACGAAACCGGTAGCTGGTGCGAGTCCGGTCAAGGAAGGTCCTCCTTTTACACCCCTGCTTAACAGTTATCAGCGGGGGGTTACTTTTCATGATTCAAAAGGCCGAGTATATAGGGATAACACGCCAAGTGTGTTATTGATGAGACAGACACCCCATTCTGATACACGAAAGTTGCAATGATTGTATTACGCATATCATATTTGTTCGTATTTTAATTAATGAAATCACAGTTTTTCTCACTGCTGTATACAGTCAGCGTCATAAAGTTAGTCCTACTAATATTATAAATGCGAAAGTTTAGATGTTTGGATGTTTGTTACGCAATCACGCTTAAACGGCTGAACCGATTTGAATGAAATTTTGCACGAAGATAGTTTATAGCCTGGATTAAAATATAGGATAGTTTTTATCCCGGGTCCACGCGGACGAAGTCGCGGGCGGAAGCTAGTATAAAATATTTCGGTACACGTCTTTATTACTGTAAGAATAATCTTATTACTACCTTTGTTTTGCCCGTGTATACCCGGCATACTACCATTGCCCTCGCTTTATATTTATAAAGTGCACAAACGTGCACAAGCATAAACATATATTTAAATCGTCGAGATCCCTACAGACCTACCGGATGCCCCTTCACGAATAGCAAAGCACAAAAAGAGCTTCTTAATCCTCAGTGTAAAAATATACTACAAAATAACTATCGAGCTACGGTTCATGAATATAAGGCTTTTTAAGAGGAAACTGCACCAATGGCTTAATGATAAAAAATTTTACTCATTCAAGGATTTTCTATATCGGGACATGTGACATACATTATTATTATTATTTGCAAGTTTTTAGTCATAATTATTTTTCTGGTTAAGTATTTTAAATTTTAGTGACTATTATATTTTATTTTATTGACATGCTAAATTAATTAATTTATTCAGAAATTTCTCTTTAAATATTAAAAATTTTAGTGATTGTGATATTTTATTGTATTGACATTTTAAATTAATTAAATTATTCTAGGAATTTCTCTATTTACTCTCATTTTGCATGCCATTTGTTGGTAAAATGTGTGTTCTATTGTTAATGTATGCCATCTTATGTACTTACCTACCACATTTTAAGCAAAATAAATTACTTAGTTACTTACTTACCGCCAAACGTTTCAACAAAATCCATTGTTTCGCCGAATTGTCCTTCCATCGATTTTTTTTTTCAGATACCATTAACTTTTTAGTTACAGCTAAAAGGTTCTGTGGAACCTATTAAGGGGCTCCACGCGCTATTTGGCTAGTTTTGACGAGTTTTGAGTTGATATTCCTCCGTAAAAACTATTGATATATTTATGGCACAAACACTTATCGGTTCTTCAATCCTTTATCTATATATGCACGAGTTTTTTTGAAAACAATTAATATTTTTTTAAATGATTTATTCAAATATGGTCCAAAAAAGCTCTATTTTCGATATAAGTATGTTGTTTATGCCTTGTATATATGAAATCTACATATAACTGTTCCTTATTGACGTCTGTACCAACCCACGAGAGATTTTTATTTTAAACTTATTTTCACAAAAGTTACGTCCAAAAAACTGGTTTATTGGCCTGAAATTGCCAAAGTTTGCTGCCATATAACTCTTAAACTGTGGGTTTTGAAATAAATATGAAATACTATTTTGGTAAGTTAACCTCGTTGTTGTTAATACGATAAGCCATAACAAAACACAAAAAAACGATAGTTACGGGCCGAACGTCATTAGGAGCTAGGAGCCCCTTAAGTTAGGTCAGGTTTGTTTTATAACAATCCTGAGGAGCTCTTTCTGAAAAATATAGTTTTTTATGAAATGAAAATTAGGCGAAACATTCATTCGATGAAACGTTTGTCGGTTTAACAAGGGTATTGATTTATTCCACGAAATATATACCTTAGTTCTCGGGCTGTCAGTAGAGCGCTTTACGTCTCCCATCGTGTCTTGACATGTGTGTGTGTGCGTGTTAACGATGCCAAAGAAAATGTATACTTTTGTTTTAGTGTGGTTTATCTGTAGTCTTAAGGTTATGGTTTAGAGTCCACCAAATTAACTTAAATATGTTAATTTTGACGACCGCTTTAGCCTAGTTGGTAGTGACCCTGCCTACGAAGCAAGAGGTCCTGGGTTCGAATCCCGGTAAGGGCTTTTATTTGTGTGATGAGCACGAATATTAGTTCTGAGTCATGGATGTTTTCTACGTATTTAAGTATTTATTTATCTATATAAGTATGTTTATCGTCGTCTAGTACCCATAGTACAAGGTTTGCTTAGTTTGGGACTAGGTCGATTTGTGTAAGATTGTCCCCTAATATTTAATATTTTTTTTTAAATTTAATATTTATTTATTCTTTAGTGCACTTTTAGTAGTTCTTCTAAGAATATAGTTCTGTTAATATCGTTGTATAAAATATTAGTAGTAATTAACTTGTTATTTACAAGCACCGGGTGTAGTATTCTTGGGTTTAAAGCAAGATACCCTTGTTATTAATAAAATGCAAGTCGTAATCAGACACCATTATTTATTCAAGTTCCATATCGAAATGTCACAGATAATCCTCTAACATCTATTAAGTACGACACACACTGCAATCGTTAAGTACGCTTTACACATATAACATCCTTCCCTTCTTAGTTAGAAAGAATGTCACAAACTATAATGTAAACATTATTATATTTTATAATCATTAAGGTAGGATGGTTTTATGATCTGCCTCCCAGATCTTGATACATAATTACTAGTTGTAGGCAATGAATTATTCTGAGAATTATCTTGAACAATACTATCTGATACATTTTCAAAGTTCTGTGTGTGCATTGAGTTTCTATCATTGTGTACAATATTCTCACTATTGTTTAATACAATATTATCATAATCTAAGTTGTTTTCTTTGTAATTTCCACCTTTTATTAACATATATCTATTTCTTTTGATTACCTGTCCATCTTCATTTTTTATTTGATATGACCTGGGACCTGGAGCCTTTCCCATTATAATAGCACTCTGTAGAGGTTTAACATTATTTTCATTTTGTATTTTTACTATATCTCCTTCTTTCAACTCTGGCAAGGCTCTAGTTCTCTGGTCATAATACAATTTTTGTTTCCTCTGCCTTTCTATCAATTCCTTATCAAATTTATATTTATCATCCTGATTACAGCAATTTCCAGTAACATAAGGCAATATGGTTTTTACTTTTCTGTTATACAGTAACTCACAAGGCGTTTTATCGCCGTCTCCTACTGGAGTGTTTCTATACATAAGCAATCCCAAGTTTATGTCTCTATTGGAATATATTAACTTTTTTAACATACCCTTCACAGTCTGTATGTAACGTTCTGCTAGTCCATTACCTTGGTGATGCTTTGGACTAACAATTTTATGCTCAAATGTCCACTCCTGAGTAAATTTCTTAAATTCATAACTGGTAAATTGAGGACCCGAGTCAGAATACAATATGTCACTTGTTCCATGTCTAGCCAATATTGATTTTAAACACTCAATGATTGTGCTAGTATTTAAGTCCTGCAATTTATTTATTTCCACAAACTTACTGTAAGTATCTACAAGTAATATATAAGGTTTTCCATAGAGAAAAAATAAATCAGTTGCCAGAATCTGCCATGCTTTATCAGGAATTTCTTTATTGATCAATGGTTCTTTTCTATTATTGTTTTGAAAACTTTTACAAGCATCACAATTCTGAACAAGATCTTCAATTTCTTTTGACATATTAGGCCAGAATACTGTTTTTCTAGCTAACGACTTACATTTATCTATGCCCAAGTGTGCATAATGAATTTTCTCTAATATTTCAGATCTTTTACATTTAGGTATCACTAACTGACTGCCCTTGCAAATCAGCCCCTTGTATTCATTCAACTCATCTCTGTAACTATAGTATGTTTTTGCCTCATGATCAACTTCATTTTTACTATTTGGCCATCCATTCAAAATATACTTTAAGACACACTGTAATTCTCTATCTTGTCTAGTTTCATCTGTCATTTCGTGTATTTTTTTATCTGTTATCTGTATACTATTAATTACCATAGCTACATGAGCTTCAAGGTCAATTTCATATGTTAGTGATGTATCATTTAAGTATGAGCGACTCAAATGATCCGCCACCAACAACTCTTTACCAGGTTTGTATATCACTACAAAACTATAGGGTTGTAAGGCCATTTTCATTTTTTGTAATCTAGCTGGACATTTATTCATTGGTTTGGCAAAAATTGAGACTAATGGTTTGTGATCTGACTCTACTATAAACTCTTGTCCATATACATACTGGTGGAATTTAGTACATCCATATAATATTGCCAAACTTTCTTTCTCAATCTGACTGTACATTTTTTCTGTAGGTGTTAGTGCTCTTGAACCATAAGCCACCGGTCCATTATTCTGCAAAATAACACATCCTAAACCGTCCTTCGAAGCATCCACACTCAAAGTTATCTTTTTATCTATTTCAAAATATGCTAAAACTGGCGGTTTACATATCAACTCTTTCAATTTATCATAAGCTTTTTGCTGTGCCTCTGTCCATATAAATGGTACATCTTTTTTATTTAATTGTCTCAATGGTGCTGTCACCTCAGATACATTTGGTATAAATCTAGAGATATAGTTGATCATGCCTAAAAAACGCAATAATTCTTTATGACTACTTGGTTCTTTCATTTCTGTTATGGCTTTAATTCTGTCACTATCTACTCTCATTCCTTCTGTTGTGAGAACATGTCCTAAATACTTTACTTCCTGTTTTTTGAACTGACATTTTGATCTATTAAATTTTATTCCAAATTCTCTTGCTTTTTCTAACACTCGCTTCAAAATTTGGTCATGTGCACTTTCTGTTTTTGCATGAATTAATATGTCATCTATGTATATTTCTACATTTGGAATGCTACCTAAAACACTACTGAACACTCTTTGAAACACTTCTGGACTAGAAGCCAATCCAAATGGTAACCTATTGTAAAAATATCTACCATAAGGCGTATTAAATGTAGTCAACTCCCGGCTGTCCTCCGACAAACATATTTGAAAAAATCCTTTATTGGCATCTAACGTGCTGAAATATTTACTACCTGTCAATTTTACTGTTATTTCTTCCAAAGTTGGAATTTGAATGTGTTCTCTCTGTATTTGAGTATTTAAATACTGGGGATCTAAACAGATACGCAGTGATTTATCAGGTTTTCTAGTCATCACTAATGAGCTTACAAATTCTGTGGGCGACTCTACTTTCGAAATTATTCCTTTTTGTTCTAAACTGTTTAACTCATTTTTCAAATCCTCCATTAATTTAAAAGGTACATGTCTACATGGTTCTATCTTACCTGTCGCACCCTCTTTCAATTTAATTTTATACTCATAGTCCTTAATTTTCCCTATACCTTTAAACAAATCCTCATAGCCTTTCAACTCTATGTTTTCTGACAATGTGTTTGCATGCACCGATCTCTGAATCAGTCCTAATTCTTTTAACACAGGCAAACCCAATATTGGCACACAATCCTCTTTACTTACTTGAAAGTATATTACACATTCTTTATTTTTTATTCTACACTGCAAGTTTATTTGTCCTGCTGTCAAAATTCTGCCACCATTATAATTAGTCAACTGTAAGTTAGTTTTTTCAAACTTGAATATATTCATTTTGTTGCAAACAGACCTTGATATCACATTACATTGGGCTCCCGTGTCCAATTTAAATTTAATATTATTATTTTGTTGCACAAAATGAACATACTCATACCAGCTATCTTGTTCTTCACTTATACCAACCATGGCAATGTCCATTTCCTGTAGTTCTCTGTCACTTAAGTCCAGTTGCTGTTTTGGCTCTCTTCTTTCTTCATACTGCTGCACTCTTACTGCACCAATCTTGTTCCACCGGCATTTCTTGATAAAATGTCCAATTTTTCCACACTTTGTGCACTTCTTCCCATACGCCGGACACTTATTCCTTTCATGTCTGTAGCCACACCTGTAACACTCTGCATGCTGTCTATCATACTGGCGAGTAAATCCACTTAATTGATTTACACCTCTTGTACTGCTGCTAGCTGGTCCGCCTCGCTGACTCCATTCCGTGCCTCTCGATGTTGCCTGTTCTCTTCTATGATTACTCTCAAAATTAGTTGTTGGTTTCTTCTTTACACTCTGTACTTCAGCTCTTTCTGTTCCATTCCTTCCCTGTATTTGTTTGATCTGCTCATTTGCCAACTCTGCTGCTTTGCAAATAGTTATAGCTTTTTGAAGTGTTAAATCCTGTTCTCTAAGCAGTCGGTCTGTCAATTTTTTATTATTAATACCAGATACCAATTTGTCTCTTATTAATCTGTCTGTGAGGGTTCCAAAATCACACTCTTTTGCTAGTTTTCTCAGTTCCGTCACGTAGGCATCGAAACTTTCACCCTCTTGTTGGTTGCGTGTAAAAAATACATGCGAATTTACGCTCTCATTTTTTAATGGTATGAAATATCTTTCAAATGCTTGAATAACTTGATCATACGTAGGAGATTCATCTAGATTCAACGTGTTGTAAATATCAATGCACGTTTCCCCCATGCAATGCAGCAATAAAGCTACTTGGACATCTTCTTCTTTTTTATCCGCTCCGCTGGCTATTCTATATATTTCAAATCTTTGCTTCCATTTCTTGAAATCTTGATTTTGTAACTTTTCTGGGGGTTTTAATCCAACAATTCCATGTTCCGTTTCCGCCATTTTCTCAGCTTTTTTTTTTGTATTATTTTCGTAACTCTTCCCACTCACTTATTCTTTCTTCACATCTTCTAAACCCTCTTGTTCTTTAGTCCGCAGCGCCATGTAGTATTCTTGGGTTTAAAGCAAGATACCCTTGTTATTAATAAAATGCAAGTCGTAATCAGACACCATTATTTATTCAAGTTCCATATCGAAATGTCACAGATAATCCTCTAACATCTATTAAGTACGACACACACTGCAATCGTTAAGTACGCTTTACACATATAACACCGGGAATTCCCCACAGCAAATATACATTGGAAAATATTTTTTAACTTCATGATTGTTAGGGCGAGGACAGGACAGAATATACGAAATACAACGTATTTAGACTTTAATTTTATCTGTTTGTTATTATAACATTTTGATATTAGGGCGTTATACAAACAAGACGTAATAGAACTAAGTCCAATCTTAAACACGGGCATTCTACTATTAAGACGTTTGTACAATTAGACATTTAGCTACCAAGACCTTATGCAACTAAGACGTTTTGCTTATAGAGTCGTTATGCAATCTAGTCCTTACGAACCTAACCCTATTTTACTTGTCTGGAATCTAGAATTGTTTACAGGCTATCACCTTCTTTGGACTACTTTCTTCCACCAGCATCTATCAGTGCACCTAGATTTAAGTTGCCACTTAAGTTAAGGAACCTCAAATGTGTGCCAATTGTTAAAAGCATCTGTATTAATAGCAATGATGCGTAGTTGCAGTATACAAGAGGCAACCGGATGGCTCGCGGTATTTGAGCTCCCGAACTGAGCCCGCTTGGCCTGGGGCGGTTTTTTTATTTTCACCTATTGGTGGAGTTTTTCTCCCCAGGCCAAGTTGGCTCAGTTCAAATACGCTCTTATTCGCGTCATTGCTTTCACTACTACTATTCGTTAATAATAAAACAATGAAACAAATTTGTTTTTTTATTAATTTTCAATGTTAAAGTTTCCAACCTTTATTACTAGTGGTAGAATATCATATCGGGTTTATAATCATCAGCCATTTGTGTCTGCATCAAGAGACGCCCGGCGCAGTCCTACTTCACTCAACGTGCTAAATCATACCTAATACATACTCATCACCATTATCATTGGCCTTTAGCATCTATAAAAGATGATTTAAGCAGCGTCCATTAAAGTGCGGCACTTACGTACCTGGCTTGTCAGGCCAATACGAGAGCGACATTGACGCCCGCAGATGTGACATGTAAATGTCATACACAGTGCCGTTGGAGGCGCGGCAGCGCGCTGGTGTCTCAATGCTCGTTTGTGAGACAAGAGGTTATACCAGGCGATATCGTGTAGTGCCACTCCTTCCACATTCATAAAGTGTCTTTCTTCAGAGGTATCGGTCCTGAGATTGCTTTTTCCCAGTTCACGGGGTCGATCTTGAAGGACAGCATGACACGTTTTGCGCTGTTCTTAAACCGTAACATGGGGCGCCCCACCGCTTAGCGTAAGCTACTTCACTCAAGTTGTACGTGGTAAACGAGAGGGCTCCATCCTCTGCACGTGCCCGAGCCAGCGCAGACGTCTAATAGGTACATACTATACTATAGTAATAGAGAAGTCATGTATGTGCGGCTGTAAGTTTATATGTAGGGGGTAATCTCCGGTACGGTTTACCCTTATTTACCGATTTATTTCGCCGTATTTTCATTTCGTCGCACTCATTTTTTTCAGAAACTGTAAAGTTTCAGGATTGTTATAAAACAAACTTAAGCTAACCTAATAGGTTCTAAAGTGGCCGTCAATAGAATTTGCTAACTATGTAAACAAACCGCCATATTGAAAGACAATTTTAATATGGCGGTTTGTTTACATAGTTAGCAAATTCCATTGACGGCGACTTTACACAATTACCTTTTACCTAAAAAGTGCGGAAACAGTAACCTTAAGCTCCAACCTTAGGAAATTGGGCTGTATAAATATGGCGTGCGATCGACAGCCTGTTTCCGGCCAGGCGTCATCAACATACGAGTACCTAAAAAGTTCGTTTTCCGAGAAAAAAAACATGATGAAATTTAAATTTGGTGAAACGTTTGTCGGTAAGATAAGGGACGCCCCTCCGGAACTACTAATCGGATTTCAAAATTTCCTTCACCTTTATACGGACTATTTCTTCGCAATGGACATAGGCTTTATCATATCCCACGAAACCGCTTTCTTAGTAATACGCAGGCATAACAGATACAGTCAAAGACCTCTTCCAAAAATGGTGCGCAGTGTATCTAGCTTGCGAGCAGGCGTGCAAATTATTAAAAAAATATATAATGTCACAACTATTTTATAACTACAATACGAGTATCACTATAAAAATCAAATGTCTAATGTTATGAATAATTTGGAATAATACAATAATAATCAAAATAATCGAATAATTTAAACGTTGTCACAATAACTATAATTCATTTAATTAAGAGGCTCATACAATCACCATACATTAATTTAATTATGCTCGAGGTAAGCTTTGACACTATAAAAACAACGGTATTAGAGCCAATTTATGAGTTCCCTTCGAGCACTTTCAAGTTTACAGGTAATTCGTAGTAAACCACAATGCACATGCTATTCAAAACGTTCTTCCTATATATTATTTATTTGACGACCTGTTAGCCTAGTGGGTAGTGACACTGCCTGCGAAGCTGGAGGTCCTGGGTTCGAATCCCAGTAAGGGCAAATTTTTGTGTGATGAGCATGATTATTTGTTTCTGAGTCATGGAAGTGTTCTATGTATTTAAGTATTTATAACTATTATATATATCGTCGTCTAGTACCCATAACACAAGCCTTACTGAGCTTACTATGGGACTAGGTCGATTTGTGTAAGATTGTCCCCTAATATTTATTTATTTATTTCCCGACATCGAGGATGGCACAAAAGCTTCGTGATATTTGCGCTGGTCACATTGGTTAGGGTTCACATTGGTGTGTAGTAAGCGCAAGCCATGAGAGCCAGTGTGGTACAGCAGAGCCGGTTGGTTCTGGCCTGCGGGTCGCCACACCGAGTAAAGCGCTGTACGTGTCGCGCCTGCATTACTCCGGCTGATGACATGTTGGAGTATATTCACCAGAAGACTGGCTACCCGCTGAGGGTTTTCCAGCTGCGTTCGCGCCACTAAGTACGTGCTCTTCAGCTCGGTTGTGGTGCGCGTACCGAGGCCGCTGCAGGAGACCATCGCGTGTGACTTCTGGCCAAAGGGTGTCGTGTTTCGGCGGTTCCGGGGCAACCTACCGACTGTTTCGTCGCCTAAATAAAAACAATTGGCTCTTAATATGAATAATTGTATGTATGTTAATCTTTATGGTATTTGTAACTATGTGCCTTAGTTGCCTGAAATAAATGGTTATTATGGTATCCTGCTGTTTCGGCAAAATATTTTTCGCCAAATTTCACTTCGCACAAAACTTATGGCAGTAGTTTTATTTCCCAAACGAACAAATAGCACATTTTTGTTTCGCATTTTGTTCATTTGGTCAAAATATCATCTGGCATCATTTCGCGTTGTCAAGTGTTATTATGACAAAAGTTTATTAAGCAAACACTTTGTTTGGGCTAATATTGTTTTCCAAACAAAACATTTGTTCGAATTTTCATTTCGCACACTTCACATAGCATAACTGGCAAATATTTGAAAAGTTATTGTTTTATGTAATTTTATTTCATGACCAGATCATTCCAAATTTTATTATTTCATAGAATAACTGTTCAGGGAATATTATTTGGCAAATGATTCATTTTGTATGAATTTTAAATGGCAGAATAACAAAACAACGAATTTCATTAGTTCGAAATTTTATTACATTACAAAAACAAACCACAACTGATTACAGGGGTTTAACTAGATAAGGGTAGCCAAAAAACGGGGGCTCGGGGGGCAAGGCCGCCCGCAGTAAAAAAAACAAACAACCGTAACAATTGTATTGTAAGTAGGTTAGGTTAGGGTTCACTTGCGTCCCTCGGAGCGGAAATAGGCACCCCGCGAAGCGGGGTGACGTCGACATGCTGGCGGTTAGGTTAGGTTAAAATAATTGCCACAGATAACTGAGTATGCCAACTATTTTAATTTTAAATAATAATCCTTGTAAGTCATAATTTGTATGCTAATTACAAAAGTACCGGCTTAGCAAAATATGTAATCTCACTCAAATACATTTCGTATGCATAGACAATTAGGATATAAATCGTATGCCATGCAATAATTTGGAAAAAGAATGTTATGCCAAATAATACGTTTGACCAAATGAAACTTGACTATATAAAACTTTGCCAAACAATAATTTGCGAAGTAATATTTTGCCATAGGAGATGATGCCAAGTGATAAAATGCGAACCAATAATTTGACTAGTGATTTTTTGCCAAATGAACATTAGGGAAACATTTTTTGGGAAGTGACACTTTGGGAAATAATTTTTGCCCAAACAATAGAGAACCGGTTATTATATTATTATAATAAGAGTGGAAAAGTGTTAAAAGAAAGGGATTAGTAAAATACTGTTTTATGTTATATTTTTATTAGGTACCTAATACATGGAAGCTGCTCATAACAGCACACATTTGCTTTTCTTAAAGTTAAAAGACAACTGATAGAAGCCACACGAATTAACGACTACAGAGAAATGTACCGTGTCGTGACATTAATTGCGGATGATCTCGGATTGCCTAGAACGCGAAATGACTAGTGTGTTGTTTTGCCTACATTGCAGTTTGACCACCGAGCATTGTGCCTAAAACGCAAAATGACCACTCATAGGTAGGTTAGGTTCGTTAGGTTTCTTCAGATACCCGAAGGGCAAACATACCAGAAATAGGAGCCCCGCTCCGCGGGGCTCCGTCGACATCGCTAACGTGCAGATAAAACGACGAAAATGATGTAGGCATTTTGCGTTTTAGGCATAATGCTCGGTGGTCAAACTGCAATGTGGGCAAAACAACACACTAGTCATTTTGCTTTCTAGGCAATCCGCGTATAACCCATTAATAGTAATTTGGAATTGATAAGTTATATGTACACCTACTTTATTATATTACAGTAAATATAATAATATAAATAATTAAAGTGGAGTTCAATAAAACTGGCAAACAATATAAACATATCATTTACCACTAATGTGTTGAAATACCTAATTATAGGGTAATCCCCATATTTATGTATTTCTAATGATCAAGTGTGACCTATTAACAATTGATACACTTAATTGGGTCATTGTCAGATTTAGGTTCGCGTCTTTTCGGTGGACATTGTCAAAGATAAGGGCTTTAAAGCCTAATTTTTGGTTGAACTCTGAATCCGCATAACATCGTCGCCTCTTCTATAATTCTATGCGATAAAAACATATTATATATAAACATAAGCCCTTAAATATTGCCCACTGAAAAGACGATTTTTGTTTTACTGACTGACAATGACCCAATTACTATGTTCATGTGAAATATTCGCTGAACTGTTTACCCATTTACATATTTTTTATAATATACACTGAGATTTGTCGCATACTTAGTACAAGATTGTTAATATTTGTGTGCCATTTCTATTTAACTACACTGTAACATGGGCCAGGCCATGTTCTAATATGCAGATACTGAACACTTCAAAATACTGAAGAAAAAAAGATCAATCGAAACTAGCTTCTTCAATTCTATTTTGTGACTTATTACTAGTAATAATACTTTATATGTACACAACTATAATTTACTAACTTGTACAAATACTAAAATCTTTATTTACGAAATAAGTATGATTAGGTACATTAAAATATCCGCACCGCAGGCTTCGTCAATTGCGTACAAACAAACATCCCCCTAGGTACAATGATAGAATCCGCAACAGGCTTCGTCAATAACACGTTATAACCTAAACTAACAATAATTTACTTTAAAAACAAAATTTTAACCGACTTCAATTTAGTACTCCGCCAAGCCACGAGAACATTTCCACATTTCTTTTCCAATTTACCACATGAACTGATTTCCGAGAGCAAATGCGTTGATTATTAGAGAAAAAAACCCAATCGCTGTATGTGATCCGATAATATTTGAGGACTTCCGTCAATTCCACAAGGATCACCCTTGGCACTTCATTAGTTGCTATTTCAACGGAATCTTATCAGAATCTGTGATATACTTTTGTACTTTTAAGTACATAATTGAGGAATTCCATAAGTCATCTGTGGTCTTCATCATCAATTCCACTCCACCAAATTTATGATTTCCGGGTGTAAATACACGAGTTATAATAGAAAATACCAAAATCACTACACACGTGCCTAATATAATTGAGGAATTCCCTCAATTCCTCATGGATCCCATCATCCAATTGAATTTTTGAAAAAAATGGGACCCACCTGAAAGCAGATACAAAAAAAAAAAACGAATCGGCTCATCAATGACGGAGTTCTGAGGTAACAGACATTGAAAAAAAATGATACAAAAAAATACAACCGATTGAGAACCTCCTCCTTTTTTTTGAAGTCGGTTAAAAAGGACCGCCGCGGATCGTTGGTGACTTGTACAATATATTGTAATATTCATTTAACATACAGATTGTCCTACCTAAGAGTGCACAAACTAGTGGGGATAAAACTAGATCCAATCTTATCGCCAAAGAACAACGAAAAAATGATGCAAGCACTTTGATTTTGAAATCCATTTCATTTTATATGTATAAACTAGCTACTGCCCGTGACTCCGTCCGCGTGGAAGTAGTTTATATCGTAGCACCATACAACTAAGCGTGAAGAGATAACAGACAGACACACTTTCGCATTAATAATGATACGCATTTAGAATATAGGCGATGCCGTAGTACGAGACTGGTTTTGATGTAAGATGTACGAGGCGGAGGCGGGGAAGGGGTTTTTTATTTTTGCAAAATTAAAATTATGAAAGTTTTCACTTCTGCCGGAGTGCAACCTGGTTAATGCTAAAACGAATGTAGAATTACACATATCTATACCGGCACCACAAGTCAAATGCCCAGTAGTTTTTGGCCAAGTGCCTCGGTATTGCTTGTATAGACTTAAAAAAAAATTACAAGTACAATACTCGTAGCTTCGTGAGACGGGCCACTGATTACGCATGGCAGCCCTGGCGCCAACGACCGGTGTCCTCTAAGTTCAACACCCCTAAACGGCCAAATTACAGGACAGTATATTTCGAAGGCTTCTCGTTGTGTACGCGTTTAAGATGTCGCCTGTAATGACTAGAGCGTGCAAATTTCTTATCGCAAATTTGACAAACAAAGGGTTTCTCCCCAGTATGACTACGATAATGCACTCTTAATTCAGCCAACACTATAAATTCCCTTTTACATATGTCGCACGAATGTGGTTTCTGTCCTGTGTGTCGTCGCATATGGACCATCAGAGCAGATTTATGTCTAAATAGCTTGCTGCACACTTCGCAGGTGTGCTGTTTGATTCCCTCGTGGATCATCATGTGACCCTGTAAGCCTCTGCTCTGCCGGAATCGCTTATGACATATTTCGCAGGAGTACGATTTCTCGCCAGAGTGTGTTGCTTTATGAACTTTTAAATTGCTTTTGTCCGTGAACGTTTTGCTACATATTTCGCACATATATGGCTTCTTCCCCATGTGTCTATCCATATGTGTAGCTAGGGAATTTTTAGTCGAAAATAGTTTCTTACAAAGTTCGCACCTAAAACGTTTTTCTCCCTTTGGTCCATGTGTTTCCTTATGTCGGTTTAGAGCAGTCTGAACCGGAAACGCTTTATTGCATATGTCACAGGTGTAAGGTTTCTCTCCTGTGTGTTCAAGGATATGTCGCGTCATCGTCTCTTTATGTACGAATTGTTTATTGCACAAATTGCACGTATATTTGTAATCACCTGTGTGAGTAGTTCGATGGAGGTCTAGAGATCGTTTCGATTTATACTTTTTACTGCAAACGTCACACGAGAAAACCTGGTCTCCCGTGTGACGTAGCAAATGGGCATTTAAGCTAGACTTACAAGCGAATTCCTTCTGGCATTGTTCACAGAAAAACCGTGACGCGTGATTTTTCATATGCGCAGTCAAGTTGCATTTCTGCGCAAACCGTTTCTTGCATACTTCACATTCGTGGAATGCTTTTTTTGTCTTTGCGTTATCTTTAGAATCAGAATTGTTGTCTTCGATTAACTTGGATTTTTTTGCGACCTCTTCTTCGCAAGCGGGCTTTTCTTCAGCGCTCTCACCATTACTTTCATACTTTAAATGCGTCTTTAAATGGGCGGCCAAATAACTTTTTAGCGTAAATTTCTTATCGCATACTTCACAGGTGTAGGGTTTTTGTCCAGTGTGCGTCTGCATGTGTTTAACCATGATGCACTTTTGCGTAAACCTCTTATTGCATACTTCACAGAAGTATCGGTAGTCCCCCATATGATATTTGAAATGGGAGGTCAAGTTGCCCTTTTGTGAGAATCGTTTGTGGCAGACATTGCAGGAGAAGGGTTTCTCTCCTGTGTGCATGCGGCGGTGGAGTTTGAACGCGGATTGGTGGTCGAATGATTTGTGGCATATATCGCAGGTGTGGACTACGTCGATGCCGCGGGCGGGTGGGGCGGGGGCGGACTGAGGCGCCGGCGGAGTGCTGTATGATGACACTGAAAAAATAAAAATATGTCACAAACGGTCTGTTAAATTGCGCTGCACCAACTTACTATTACAGACCGATCAACGTTAAATATGGCACCGGCAGGTTTGAACGAACACCGCTTACTATTACACTGCCGTCCTAAGCAAATAGGAAGCATCTGACTATGACTCTTAGTCAGATGCGTCCTTTTTGCTTAGGATGGCAGTACAGGTGGTTTGGTACAACCTCACCCTAAGGCCGAATCCCAAGTCTGTATGGAATGACAGCTTCCGGCGCCGATCTGTCTGTAATCGTAAGTCGGTGCAACCCCGTCCTTAATGGGAACTTTGTAGGTAAGAACGGAATAATAACGTCACCTGTACGCGCGGGCACCGGACGACGGCGGGGGTCGTGGCGCGAGAGAACAGATCAAGCGGCGGCGCTCGCGCACCGTGAGTCGGCGAGCCTCACCAGCATCAGGCGCATGTCGCGCGGAGCTATTTTCTCATAATATTAACTTTACGTGCTAGTTTTCAATAAATGTGTTAGTCGAAGAAAACTGCATTGTTATTGTCCGCCTGGACATCACCGTTTTCTATGATCAAACGGGCGTCGAACTTTTGATCTTTGTGTATTTTTAAATCTTTGAAATATCAAAAATAAGTTGGAGCTTGATGTTTTCCCAGTAATATGTTAAGTCCGCAGTAAGCTCGGCCGAATTTCACCTTCCCATACAAACTTAGTTACGCTCTCATTTAAAACTACGAGTTGGATTTTGACGAACCTTTGCATATACAATGACATGAGGTATATCTATGTCTGTAATTAGTTTATATGGTTACAGATTATAAAAAAACGAAATACAGCAAAAACAAGTTTTGTATGAAAAACTTAAATTCGCTTTGTTTTTTTACTATGGTATCTGAAGCTACTTAAACTAATTACAGACATAGATATACCTCCTGTCATTGTACATGCAAAGTTTCGTTACAATCCAACACGTAGTTTTAAAATGAGAGCGTAACGTTTGTATGGAGAATCGAGCTTACTGCGGACTCTTAATTTCACTTTGGAACTTATAGTACATTGTGCCACGAGGTTGGTAAGCGATTTTTTTACGAACGAGAGTCCAGTATAAGAAGCCCGACGCCAAAGGCAGAGAGAAAGGCTTTGATAGCTCGAGTTTGTAAAAAATCTAACCATCTTCGCTTCCTTCCTTCTTTCTCCGCTACTAAAGGGATGTCTGGAAGAGACCCCTCTTTAAAGATCGTCTGTTATTTTACCTCGGCCTTGCTATATCTTATTTAGGCTTTTGTACCTGCTGTATTTATGAGAATCTTCGAGTAAAGAGCATTTTGTATTGTATTGTGACCCTATACGTAGGTATAGTAACCCGCCTGCGAAGCTGAGGGTCCAAGGTTTGAATCCCGATAAGAGCATTTTCTGCTGGATATTTTCTATGTATTCATTATACTCGTATAGCCATCGTCTAGTACCCATAGCACAAGTCTTGTGAGCTTACTATAGGTTTGTAAAGTTATTTGCTAGTTATTTGCAAATATACAGACAGGACAATATATAGGTACAAGAAAATAAAATACACAATACATATCGCGGCGAATCTTGATCTCTATGACTGCTGTCATCTCAGTACAATTTTACGTTTTAACCTTTTCACCGCCAAGACAAAAGACCAAAAAAGGAATTGTAATAACGGACGCAGTATTTAAGGGAAAACTACATTTAATATCAAGAGAAATAATTTTACAACATAATAATGACAACTGATGTGATATGTAAACATGTCAAAACAGTGACTCACAGCTCATACATAGAGTAAGGCGGTTGAGGTCGATAGCACATATTTAAACTATTTTAACACATTGTCACGACAACATCGTTTTTACAAGAGAGCAAACACAAACCTTATGTGAAATAGTGAAGGTTGCTTTCACAGCGGACGTCATAACATCTTTAGGCGTTCTTGTCGTTCAAAGGGTAAAGGTTATTAATTTTACGAAGATAAAAACTGTCATAGAGATTAAGATTCGCTTCGGCACGTATAAATAAAAACAATATTAAATTAGACAGCTAGGTCTAGGTCATGTAAGATTATCCCTCAACATTTGGTATTTACGGTACTTACGTGGTTTGTTCTCATTTATCTCGACCTGGCATTCTGTCTTCTCCATTTTGACTTCACCTTGGGACAAGACACAGATTCAGTAGATCAGTCGCCGTTCCAAACGAACACCGCAAGCATCACTTTCACACTAAAGTCTATTCATTCTTACGTGTCCGATCGTGTAAACAAACATGACGTCAAATATGATCATAGATAATGACTAGTGATTGGAAACAACGATAAAATATATATGAAGGGCGATTCATAGACAATAGACATCGTTACATGTCAGATATTTTTGAAGACATTCGTTCGTTCCTTCAATTATTGAAGAAAACCTTGGTATACATTGTATTTTGCAGTGGTTACTTGGTTGATTTCAGTACTTTGTGAGTTTCTTTAAGCATACAACAACATTTTAAATGACGATTATTTTGTAATCCCAGAGAAAAGTGTAACAATGTCTTCGAGAAGTGTTTGTTTACAAGATAAGACACGTGAGGATGAATGGACTTTAGCATGATCTTAGGCACAGTTAAAAAAATATATAGATGATCATTTTAATACTTTGTCGCACTGAACGTAACGATACTGCGACAGACGGGATGCGTCAAAGTGGTTAAAATTGACAAGGTACTAAAATGATCATCTAGTTTTGCTGTTGACTGGGGTCCCTTTGTTTCCCATAAACTTATTGTTTCGAATTTCGATGGTCAGAAATTGATATCCATATAATTTATAGACATAAACATCAATAATCATATTTTGTGTTAAGTTAACGCTTTACAGTATTAATGTAATGACCTATATTAAGTATTATAATCACGAAAGTCAGAAAATGTATGTCCATAACGACACGATACAGTACATGGACCGGTCCATCCGCCCGTCCTAACTTTGCAGTGTTGTGTCTGTCAAATTTGTAGTATTAAAATGACAGTGACAAGTATATATAGTAGTGACAAGTGATATTAAAAGATTATTCTACTGCTTTTTTACAAGTATGTAAAATGATGCCTATAAAAATTCCTCATAATGCTAGTCACTCAAAGTTTCATAAATATGTATACTACAACCTTATTGTTGCAGAAATAAGGTCTGCCTACATATTTTTGAGACTTTGTGGTGTATACATATTGGTGCCCTCGACTGTACATAGGTAGGGCTTGTAAGGGAAAACTGCTAGGTACAGTACATCCTTGTAGCTTAGCTGTAGCATGCAACCGGATGGCACGCGGTATTTGAGCACCCGAAGCGTTGTGGAACCGCCCTGTGCTACCCGAACTGAGCCAACTCGGACTGGGCCAAAATAGAAAATAAAATTTGTCGCGAGGCAGCCGATTGAAACAGCGGTTGCCTAAAAGTGTGTACGCTGTTTATACACTCGCGGACACAGAATACGGGTCAGTAAAATACCGTCATATTTCCTAAAATAATGCGTAAGAGGTTGAACAGTTAATCCTGTCATGATCTTTATTTAATTTACATATAAACTGCTAATAACAGTAAAAAATATAACGTTACCAGGTTTAAATCGGACTCGTAAAAACCCATAAAAAAAAACAACGTTAACGGAGCGAGATATCGCAAAAATCGTGATTTTTGGATATCGATATTTTTATGATAGGATCAAGGAAATTGCTAATACAGTTGGGTATTGTAAAAAATAGCATATTATGTAAAAAAACAAGTATTAAATATTTTAAAAACCTATTGCAGTTATTTAATTTAGGGTGACCCGAAATATTTGACCGCGAGTGTATAATGAAATGCTGTTTAAATCGAATACCTGGCGACAAATTCTCATGTATTTCCGTTCCAGTCCAGGGCTCAGTTCGGGTTGCACAGGGCGGTTCCACAACGATTCGGGAGCTCAAATACCGCGAGCCATCCGGTTGCCTCTCGGACACTGCAACTACGCGTCATTGCTTTAACTATAGCTAGCATGATACTCGTCGCGTTTAAATCGGATGAAGTTGCATGTGTTCGTTGTACATACATGGTTGCATATTTTTTTATTGAATACGATAAACGGTTGGAGAGCTACGGTAGCCTAGTGGTTCAGACATGCGGCTGTCAAGCGGCGGTCGTGGGTTCGAATTCCGGCTCGTACCAATGAGATTTTCGGAACTTATGTACGGAATATTTACCGTTAGCTTTTCGGTGAAGGAAAACAACGTGAGGAAACCAGTCTAATCCCAATAAGGTCTAGGTTGGAAGGTCAGATGGCAGTCGGTTTCGTAAAACTAGTGCCTATGCCAAATCTTGGGATTAGGTGTCAAAGCGGACCCCGGGCTCCTTTAGGGGCACAACCGGGAACAACGCTAGGAGGATGACATGGACCTATGATACTCAGGACAGGCTATACGTGATGCCACAGTGAGGGACGGAAAGGCTCCTATGCAGCTAAATTAAGAACTGGTCCTAAAATGGCAGATGACTTGCCATAAACAACCTACTCAATTTGGACGAGTAATGGTTTATGTGCCGCAACTTCATACTAAATCAGTTGTGGCAAATAAAAAAAGTGGAACTACGAGAAGGACAACGCATGATATTTCCCTTTCTGTGACACTTATCGAGATCGGTATGCTACCAGCTCGCTCGCAAGTGGTATTATAATTACCATAGCCTGTCCTGAGTATCGTAGGTCCATGGACGGTGATGATGAATACGATAAACGGTTCCCGAGAGATAGCCTCTACAGACATCCATTTCCCAGATGAACTTCGAATCTGTGTTTCATTGTTCCTATTTGGTAAAAATTGGGCGCAAGAGAGCTATGTATCGTGTGGTTTCCTAATTAAAACACCCAAGTTATCCATACTAATATTATCAATGTCGTCAACCATCCCATTCATAAAAGGCACGATTGCTGACAAGACTTAGTTTGTGTCCGGACTTGGCACAAATTACATTTGTCTTATTTTTAATAGTTTGAATCTTGACATTGTACAAATGTAGTAGGAGTAAACTAATTGTAATCAGTTCTTATTGTATTTTTTCTTTTATATTTTCACTGTTAATTGTAGCATGCTGTGTCGTTCTGTAATTAATAAGGTACTCAGTTTTAATTTGTGCATCGAAGACCAATACTATGTAATGGTAAGCTTATTGTTAAAGTGCCTAATAAATTAATAAATAAATGCGAAAGTAACTCTGTCTGTCTGTTACTTTCACACGCTTAAGAATCCCCTGGACGCTGGTGGAGTCTTAAACCAAGGGCTTTAAATTAAATTTGGTATTTAGGTGGTTTCAATCCCGTCAATCTTTTTAAAGTTTGGTGCACGTGCGCGCGCGAATTTATGTAGGTATGATTAGATCAGATTAGATTCTAAGGTATGCGGGGATCTATCCACAAATACAAAACCACAATTATATTTACAAGCTTTATATTAACTTGACTTATTCGTATGTAAGTATAAAAGTGTGTAGATATGTAAGTAAGTTGTCCGTCAACATTTGCAATCCATTTTTCAGTCACTTGCCGTTATCCGATTGATATGAAATTTTGGATATTAGTATAGTTTGGATGACAATTCAATATTATGGTACCATCGAGCTGATCTGATGATGGAGGCAGAAGGTGGCCATGGGAATTCCGTATTTAACTGACGTAACCCCGTTGAGTTTAGGCAGGTTAGAATCGTCTCAGTGAGCAGTTGATGATGGTATACAGAAAAGTACAGTCGGCAACAAAAGCTTGTACCAAAAATGAAATTTTTGACAGAAACTTATTATAAAGACAAGTTAGATACACTACAGATATATATACGTACAAATTGCAGCCTCGTCTCCGTAAGCCTTCTCCAACTCTAGCTGTAGTAGTCGGTGGTTGATATCAGCATTGCTCCGAGCTTGCTCACCTGCAGCGAACATTTGAAAAGTTATGATAATATCCCACATAATAATCGTACAATACGATTACTGTTAGTTAACCGCTGACAGATGGATTGCGTTCATTTAATTTTCAACTTTAATTTCATACAATTAAAGCATTTTTCAGAATACTGTTACCGACATCTACCGATTTAGTAATAACTATTTTATTTGTAAAGTTGAAAATTAAATGAAGGCAATCCATCTGTCAGTGGTTAACTAACAGTAATAGTACTGTACATTTTATTGCCGAATGTACTATTTTTGCACTCCAATCAGAGCAATAAAAAAAAAGTGTTCATGAACTTAAATTATACCAATATTTTTTTTTGCATTCTTCTTACACAGAATCGTTGATAATATCGATACGTATACAAGAATAAAATCGTCCCAGATTTTAATATGTAATTTTTTTGTTCCTTTGCGTCACGACTTATTAAATTATCTACTATTATTAACTACTTGTTATATTATACACCAAGCAAGCATGATATTGCATTGTCATCCGACCTGCACAAGTGTACAAAATTTCAACATGATTGGAACACGGGAAGTAGGTAAAAATGTACCTTCAAGATTTGACCCGCACATGTAATAAATTAACAAGGCAAGTTAAATAAAAGCTTGTAAAGCCACCATTAAGGGTCGCCAGCACACTCGACTCTCCATACAAACATAGTTAAGTTCTCATCTTAAAACGACATGCTAGAAAAACATGACATTTTGTATACACAATGGGACCCGCGATATCTGGGTTGAAAACTAGTAATAAACGATAAATGTTTATTTATTTATTTTGTTTATTTGTTGTTTATTTGTTCAACATAGGTAGGTGCTAAAATACATAAGGGTCTTAAAAATTAAATACAGTATCACTATGTTGGGCCCTCAGGCATACAAAATTTATGTGTAATTTGGTGGAGGCCGTGTGGTACACATCTCCACTAACTACATGGTGTCTGTTAAGAAATCTGTCACTTTATAATAGGCTTTACTAACAAGAATTTAAACAATGCTTTTTTAAAATCAGCTGTGCTTTCTATATTAATAATTTCTTTTGGAACCTTGTTGTACATTGTAGGTGCTGTACCAAGCACACTTTTACGACACAGAGCGGTTTTACAGGACATTGCGACTAATTTATTCCTTAGACGTGTACTATTAAAGGTCGGGAACAAATGCAAGTTACGTTTTACAAACAATATGACTTCGTAAATGTACAGGCAAGGTAGAGTTAAAATTCCTAATTTTATAAAGTATGATTTACAAGAATCACGATGGTGTAGACCACACAAAGATCGAATGCACCTTTTTTGCGCTTTGAATGCAATTTCTCTATCAACCGAGTTTGCCCAGAATATAACTCCATACCTTAAAGTTGACGTTACATATGCTTGATAGGCATTTAAAACTACATTTTCGTTAACAACTTTTCTTAATTGATATAGTGCGAAGGAGAATTTATTTAACTTTTTACATACTATGTCGATTTGGTTTCTCCACGATAGCTTATTATCAACACTTATCCCTAAAAATTTTGTAATGTCAGTTTGTTCAATTTTCCGGCCCTTATAATTTATATTTAAATTTGTAATATTATTAACTCTTTGTAGAAATGTCATTATTTTGGTTTTGTCCAAATTTACTTTCAAATTATTATTAGTAAGCCAATCTATAATATTTCCTAGAGTTTTGCATATGTCAGTTTCGAAAGTCTTCAAGTCTTTGCCGGTGAATATTATTGTACTGTCATCTGCAAAGAGAACCATGGGAGACTCGGTTACTCTTGGTAAATCGTTTATATATATAATGAACAATAATGGACCTAAAACACTCCCCTGTGGGACACCACACCGAATGTGTCGCAATTTCGATGAATAGACAAGTTCGATTTTAGTTTTACTATTTAATCTATTGATTTGAGTTACTTGTCTACGGTCACTTAAATAAGATTTGATCAGGTTATGTATGTTTCCCCGTATTCCATATGTATATAATTTGTCCAAAAGTATTTTATGGTCAACAAAATCAAACGCACGAGACATGTCCATATAAAGAGCCGCTACTGGGATTTTACGATCAAGATTTGTTAAAACTAAATGCATAAAATCATAAATGGCCATATCTATAGATTTTCCTTTGCGAAAGCCCTTTTGTTCTTTAGCAAATAAACAGTTGCCTTCGAAGTAGTTATAAATACAGTTATGAATGTATTTTTCTATGATTTTTGAAAAAATTGATAGTAGAGCCACCGGTCTGTAGCAACCCAAGTCTTCCCTATTACCTTTTTTAAAGAGAGGCTTTATGATAGCTATCTTTAGTCTTTCCGGAAACTCACCATATTCAATACATAAATTTATTATATAGCTCATTATTGGAGAAATTATAAGTGATGCAGCTTTCACAACATTCGTGCTGATGCCATCATAGCCAGTACTAATACTATTTTTTAATGATTTAATTATTAATAAAATGTCATGAGAAGTGGATGGTTTCATAAATATAGATTGAAATAAATTGCATGTCATTGTATTTATAAAATTAAATTGATTATTATTGGTCTGTTGGTTATGATTATTATTGATGTTACTAGATGTCTGTTCAATAAAATAGTGATTAAATTCGTGGGCTATCTCATTGGGAGATGTTACGCATTTGCCATTTGATTGTATTCGTAATATAATATCATTTGGCTGTTTGATTTTATGCTTATTAATAATGTTCCATGATGCTTTTGTTTTATTACTCCATTTTTTTATATAGTAATCATTTTGAGCTTTTTGCGTGAGTTTAATAATCCTTTTAAGGTTCCTGGAGTAATTTATAAATTTTAATTTGTTTTCTCCTTTATTATTTTTAGAAAGCCTGTATTTCCAAAGAAGACGACGCTTTTGCTGACAACATGTTTTTATTCCTTTACTGATCCATTTCGGTTTTACCACTAGAGTTATTTTTTTCTTTTTCATAGGAAAACACAATTTATAAAACAATTCAAATTGATCAGCAAAATTATTAAAGGCCTCATTAGGAGTGTTTGCCATATATACGTTATTAAAGCTAAGACATTGTAAGTACTCTACGAATCTCATAATGTTTTCTTCACTCAAATCTCTTTGCATTTTAAACCAATGTGTGAAGATACTTGTTTTTTTTACCGGACATTTCAAAAGCTGAGCTGTGTGATCAGAGAGGGCTAAGTCGATCACCTCAGCTGAGCTGCCGCGCACGTTATGTATGATGTTGTCAATGCAAGTATTACTGGATAATCTGGTCGGTTCCAAAATTGATAATTTTAAGTTATAACTTGTAACTAAGTTTTTAAATTTTATTGATTGTTGGGTCCTTTTTAAAATATTTATATTAAAATCCCCGCATATTACAATTTTTTTATTCTTATAGCATATCTTTTTGCAAATTATATTTAATATACTAAAGAAAACATCAATACACTGTTTACTATTTTCAGGGACTCTATATATACTTACAATAATAATTTTGTGATCAATTAATTCAATAGCTGCACATTCCACAACATTTGGTATGGATATATTTTCAAATACGTCTAACTTACTATATTTGTGTATGTTTCTAACCAAAATACATGATCCACCGTTTCGGTTGTTTCTGGAGTAAAATGATACGAGCTTAAAATTAGGGATGGCTAAATGATATTCATCACCAAATTGCATATTATGCTCTGTGGCACAAATAATATCTATCTTTTTGCCCATTTCCATTAACTCCTGTAAGTGAACACTAAGAAGATCTGATTTATTTATAATGCCATTTATATTCTGATGTAGTATATGAATATGGTTATATACAACGGGCTCTTCCACCATTAATTTTATCGAATTATTACATGATTGTTGAGATTTCTTATGGATAAAAAATGTAAGCTATTATAAAATGCCTTATTTACATTAATTAAAGCGTCATTTAAACAGCATGCTAATTTGTATTTCCCCCTATAGTTCAGCTTAAAGCCATTTAAGTAGTAATCTTCTATTCCAAAATAAACACTATTAGGTTTTTGAAGCCACACATAAGAGTGATTTACATATTTCGCATGCAACGCTGAATTAAACCTATTGACATAATTGTTGTAATCTTCTGCATATTTATTTAAGCTATGAGGAATGTCACATATAATTACATTGGTGTGAGCACATTTGTTAACAACGTTTTCTAAGTTACTCATAAGTTTTTTTAGCGGAGTGACGTTATAGTCGCTCCCTCCACACATGATGACCAAGCAGTCACTTTTGCCGAAATTCACGATTTTCATCTCTACATCGCGAAGTACACGTTCCGTGGTTCCTTGATTAATAATGTCTGCCATGAAGTCATAGTCGTTCTTGCGCATTTTCGATAAAGGTTTTAACATGTCCGCTCCATGAAAGTCGGATAAAAGTAACAGTTTTGGCTTCTTCTTAATTAAATTATTTTCGGATAGGCTGTTTAGTGGCGTTGAGGTTGGAGTTTTCTCGGCGGGTATGGTGGACTTTAGACTCTTATCAATAAAAGTTGAGTTGACATGCTTCTCTAATTGCTTCACAGTTTTTTGTAATGACTTAGTAGTTAAATGAATTCGAGAGAGAGCAGCCTCGCTTTTCACCACCGTATCAGATTTTCTTTTCAATTCATTATTAGATGTAAGTGCCCTACTCAATTTGATTTGGAGGTTTTTTATTGTTTGTCTCAAAGATGTA
Organism: Epinotia bilunana; assembly: GCA_947049275.1. Classification (NCBI taxonomy): domain Eukaryota; kingdom Metazoa; phylum Arthropoda; class Insecta; order Lepidoptera; family Tortricidae; genus Epinotia; species Epinotia bilunana. The sequence goes on along the minus strand of OX346276.1, from coordinate 5,182,253 downwards.
ATTTCGTTTTCTAAGTGTTTTATTTTACTTTCATAGACCAAAATCGCATTGTCCGCACTGCTGTTGTTTGTTGTTGTCGCACAGTGCTTTGAAATTTTAATTGGTGAAGTTTGTCTTGTGGAGTCATTGTTCAGTAATTGTATATATACATTCAGTTTTCTTTTCAAGTTATCTATCTCTTTCTGTTGTGTTGCATTTTCGCTGTTTAACCTTGCTACTTCATCGTGAGCGGAAGACAGCTCGGCGTTGAGTTCTTCTACTTGTACCTTTAATGTTGCAACTGAAGATGTATCCACAGTTGACATATTAGGAAGGCTACTAGGACTATTGAATGTACTATCTCTCAAGGTGGAGTTAACTATGTCTTCTTCATTTAATGTTTGTGACAAATTCTCGCAGGAAGCAAATTTCAAAGGTAGTTTTTTACGATTCCTATGTGTTACATAATGAAGATGATGATGATTAGTTTGTGTTGGTGTCGTTTTAAAATGAGAACCAAACTAAATATGTATGTACTAGCTTCTGCCCGCGACTCCGTCCGCGTGGAAGTCGTTTATATCGTAGCTCCATACAAACTTTCACCCCCCATTTTAGGGAAGTGGGGGGTTAGAAAGAGACAAAAAGTAGCCTATGTCAACTTCCATCCCTTCAACTATCTCCACTTAAAAAAACACGTATAGACGTTGCTCCGTTTTGCCGTGAAAGACGGACAAACAAACACACACATACACTTTCCCATTTATAATATTAGTATGGATCTCGATACTCGAGTCAACGGTGCTGAGGACTCAAGTGATTGTTCAAACCCTGCCATGGCACCATGGGGTTCTCTGAGGTGGGCCAATAAGCTTTTAGACTGACACTATTCTGTCTGTTGTACAATCATCATATTTATTAGAGAAACTGTTCTTAACCAAGTCTTCAATTGTTTACGGGCCAATCAATTATTTTTTGTGGCTCGTTTCCATGGTTACATCTTCTGGATAACCCTTGAAAATTATGATTTTTACCCCAGTATTTAATAGGAAAAAGCTACGGTAGCCTAGTGGTTCAAGCATATGGCTGTCAAGCGGCTGTTGTGGGTTCGAATCCCGGCTTGCACCAATGAGTTTCAGTCATTTGATATTTACTGTTAGCTTTTCGTTGAAGGAAAAACATCGTGAGGAAAACCTGTATACATCTGCGAAGAAATTCAAAAGGTGTATGTGAAGTCCCCAACCCGCACTGGGCCAGCGTGGGAACTACCGCCCGTTCCCTCTCATCCGTGAGAGGAGGCCTGTCTGTGCCCAGGATGTATATAGGCTGATTTATGATATTATTATTATTATTATTTAATAGGGTAATAGGGCTCAGTACACATGTGTTTTTGTAATATTGGTAAACCTATTCTATGGTGGGGCATCTCCTAAGCTTGCTGGGCATTCAATTTATAATATTTCTTCTAAGAAACTGACATTATAGTCTCTTGGCTTCTTCGGCCAAAATAAGAAAAAGCAAATATTCGTGGATAATCTTACACAAATCGACCTAGTCCCAAACTAAGCAAAGCTTGTACTATGGGTACTAGACGACGATAAACATACTAGTATGGATAGATAAATACTTAAATACAAAGAAAACATCCATGACTCAGGAACAAATATTCGTGCTCGTCACACAAATAAATGCCCTTACCGGGATTAGAAAGTTCGTAAAAAGTTACGTTAAGTTGTTGGTGTTAAAATTGAATGGCCCAGATTTGAACAGTACACTATGAAATTGCAACAACTGACAGAGATGCAGCTTTTTATATATTGTTAGAATGAAAGATATGTTGCTGTATTATTCCAACTATAGCTGAGCATTTCTGAAAAATATGCCACTATTATTAATTGTACTTCTAGGAATTTTATGTTAACTATTTCCACTCAGAATCAGGAGCTCTTTCGACCCTGTTAGGACAAAAAACTGTCCCAAAGATACTTTTCCTATTGTGTTACCATTTACCTTATACTTTGTATGGTGTTAACACACGTATACTTTGTAAGTTCAAGAATGTATGGACATTTGGGGCACTTTTTTGATCCTATTGGGATGGAAATTAAGACATCATGATTTTGAGTAAAAATAACATGAAAGTTGCAGAAAATCTCCGAAAAAATGTAGTGGCATTTTTTTGGAGAAAGCTCAGCTGCATCTGGTGATTATTTTGTCAAATAGCATTGTTTTAGAGTGCTCTTGTCAAACTATATAATTTATTGTTAAGTAATTAATCTACTGTTTTAAGCCTGTATATATGTTTTGTTATAAGCCTAGCATCTCTAGCTTACTTTTGGCACTCCCGGGTGTCTGCATTCGTGACAGCAGCTCCGCTTGGCTGCGCTGCACTTGCAGCTTGAACTCGCTCGCATCCCGCAGCCGGCCCACGCACACTTCGCAGATACCACACTCGCCATTTGCTGAATTTAGCTGTCATTTGAAATTAAAACAAAATATTTTACTGAACTATTTCAAGATTCTTATCTGATTCTATGCATCAGGTAAAGCATAATTAATTTTATTATTCAAATACGGTTAAAGAAACTTTATTCTCATAAGAATTACAAACTCACTTACATGAGAACATATAAAGTTAGGTTAAAATTATAAATTCACTTAAATGAAAATATACAAACTAATGATAACATTTTAGAGTAAATTAATATAGGTGCAAAGTAAGCTGTGATACAGGTGTGTTTTGCTTATTGTGCCGCTTTAACCCGAAAACAAAGCAGATAGATTTACGTGGTTTGTGACTGTCTCGCGCCGGTTCCTGCGCTGCTCAAACACACTTGGTAACAACACATATAGAGTGTGTTGTCATGTCGTACATTGAGTATGCTCAACCTGAGGCCGGTCTTACATAAACACTTATCACAATATATTTATATTTTAGACACATTCTGAGTATTATACATGCATATTAATTATGATATATATAGGTAGCTATTTATCGATTTATATTGATATTTTTTTGTTTACTTTATATTTTATTTTAATTTTACATTGCAACCTATTATTATAGTCATCAAATCAAATCAATCAAATCATTACAAAACTACAAATTTTACCTAATGAAAATCAAACTACAAATGGAAGAAATGTGTAGCATTGCAATGAAGGCAACAACGTCCAAAAACTAAAGATAACAACATTGTATATGTACTTTGTCAATTTGACTATGACCTCAATTCAAATTTCAATCCCTTTTTTTACTAAACATAAACCCCCTTATTCATAAAACTTAAAATGCCTCTGCTAAATAAAATGTGCTTTGTCCCTTTCTTACGAACACAAATGTCAACGTGACAGATAAGGACAAACAAATTTTAACGGCATTTTAGTAAAATGGGCTTGTAGAACGTTTATGAATACGGCCGAAAAAGTCTTTCGAATTTCCATCAGACAACTACAGATTTGACTGTTGTGTCACACATCTGTAAGACAAACTATTTTGGGTCTTGTGACTTGTGACAAATCTATATGTATTTGTAATACATGTCAAATATTATCTCATCTCAATAATGATTTACTTTCTGCATTAGTATTAGATGGTGAGGGTGCCAATTGATGAAAAAACATAAAACATAGCATTAACTATGTTATTTATTATTTCAACCAATAACTAGGTACAATGAACATTAAAATTAACAGCTAATCCTGGTCACATATAGATCCAGTTCAGTACCTAATTTTTGCCTTACTAACCTGGCCGCAGATAACATTGCTATCAATCAAACAAAATAGGCTTATTTTAGACTTGGAAGGTGATTGCTACAAGTATTCAAGTATATTAATTAAGCCAGTACTGTTAAGTATTTAGTTCATTCTTGCAACAATTACAATCTATTTGACTACAAAACCATAATAGTAGTGTGTATCACAGACTATTCAGATTATACTTAAGTTTAAGAAGAGCAAGAATATCACAAATGATTGATGATTCGTGTACAAACGCGCACCAGAAATATGAAAACAATTTTTTGCCCGATGACTACTATAGAAAAGCAATGTACTAGGAACCAGACTGTCAAGTTGTTTAATAAACTTCCTGTAGAGCTAAAAGGCATCGTAAAATATAATAGTTTTAAGGAAAAATTAAAGCAATTTTTGTTAAGAGTGTGCTTTTATAGTGTTGACGAAATATTTGATAGAGAGTAAGTAGAATGTGTAGTTATTAGATATTAGAGTGTAGTTATTAGTTATTAGATATAAGATGTTATATTGTTAGCTGTAAGAAATTCAAACACAATCTTGTATTGCTTACTGAATAAATATGTCTATGTCTATGTCTATGTCTATTAAACCAGTTGTTGTAATGACTGCATCATAGCCACGTTATGTATAAGTTGAATCTTGATATAACTTGAGATTGATGGCCCGATATACCGATACTAAAACATTACAGTTTTTGGTTGGGCAGTCGTGTAAAAAGTTGTATGGTATGGGTAAAGAGCTGTCATTGTGATATGTGGTAATATTTACATGTATATCAAAGCATTCCCGCAGCATGTCAGAATAAATCTCCGTCTTGCCGAGGTGGCTGTACAGCGTGTCGAGACCCTTGTCCGGAGGGCGCAGCAGGCAGCAGCGGCACGAAAGTAGCGCGTCCATTTTGACAACAGCAACACAATCGGGTCACCACATTAGCGTATAAGTGTACTAAGTTAAATACGCTAATACGTTAATACACTTAAAAGTGTACATACAAATCTGCCTAAAAGATAATCTAATCGCCTTTTTGATCAATACAGCAATATTTACAAATCACGACGGGGTTTGACAGTGATTTGACAGGAGCAACGTAATGGCGTCCGTCACTAGCACAGACTAATGGTCGCATGCGTGTTGCGAAACGGAACGTTCAGATTCCAACAGATTACAATCTATGGATTCCAACAAACTTTCGAATGCACACTGCAAGTCAAAGCACGCTGCAAACTATGCAATTTGTAACACCAACTTGTTATATTTAGAATGAAAAATTGCTCTCACATCCGATCCTATTTAACCCGTGTTGAACCCTAACCCACCTTGTAAATGATTGTCAAACGGTCGTTAATTTCTTGTTTTTTTTTGCTATTTTTGTTGCCACAGCTAGGGAACACAATGACCTCATGGCTCGGCCATCACTTGCTGCGGTGCACAGTATGTGAGAGCGAGAGATCGATGCGTGGTCTATCGTTCTAATATCACGTTTGTCACATATGGTTGCGCGCGCAGCGCACTCATGTCACCCCCGAAAACGCTGCGACCGACCATAGCGCAGAAAAAAAAATAGTACTACAATACAGGTTCACTGCTAACAAATCGACTGTTAAAAGTTGCATGGATGAAGCGAATTGATAAGCAAATGACGTAAAGCTCGAACGTCTGCGTTCCCTAACAGCGCGTGGCATGCACTAAGGCACTTACCAACTAAGTTGGTGGCCGGCATTTACTTGTAGCGGCGCGAAGAAACCACGAAGTGAGCCGCCCCTGCGGCGCTACCACGAAAATCGAATCTCGAAGTTGGTATATCTCTGTCTCTGTCGCTCGAGTACCATAAACTATAAGTGCGATAGAGCCGGAGATATACGCACTTTCGGGGTCTTCGTGGTTATAGAAACGTTATAGCTCTGACCATAGCCCGTTTGGGAACGCCGTATTAGTACCGATTTTATGACGATGGTGGGTGGTTTCAATGCAGATACCTTATGCCCATATGCTTATGATTTTGGAATAATATTTTTGAATAAGGGTTTTCTGAACAAAAACATTCGAGTCCCCAGCAAGTCGGCTCTCCATACAAACGTAGTTCGTTTTAAAACGGTATTCTTGAATAACATGAAACTTTGTATACACAATGTGATCCGCCATATCTAGGTTGGACTAGTATCTGTTGCTATAAATGAGTATAATAGACAAAAAACAGATCGAGTAGAACGTTTATCATACAAAGTCTCACTAATCTCCTAATTTTTCTATTAATCTTTTCTACAGAACAGAAACGAATTCCGAACTATGGATTCCCGTGCCCGGGACTCTTAACTATTATATCATATTATTTTGTTATATCATATTATATTGTATTGTATCGTATTCTACTATATTATTATTCGTCCCATCTTTAGACATGTTAAAGAGTTTTTGTTTTAAATTAAGTTGCACTGCCCACATTTTATCTGCTTTGCCTTAAGGTTGACTGGTAGAGAATGCTTTATAGCATTAAGTCCGCCTTTTGTACCATAAGATATTCTTTTGTGCAGTAAAGATTAAATAAATAAATGAACAAGTGAAAAAAAATGCGGCATAATTTTATTATGTACGAATGCTCGTAACAATAGATCACTTTCAGTTTTTATAAAGAGAACTTAATAGTAAAGTAATAAAGGTTTATTTGGCACCATTTCGATATCAATAATTACCAGAGGTCTCCGCACTAGGCTTCGCCTGTATCTCGGGGAACCAATTACAAGTTACATTTTAGAATTGTCTAGATACTTAACTCGCTTATTTTAAGTCAACTGATATGGAAGCAAGTCATAAGCTGGCCATTCATGACCACTCCAACAAGCACAATAAAGCAGCAGCACGTGTAATTGTACCGTAAAACACCCTATCTTCGCCTGGTTTTTGACATATTTTTGTTTTTTTTCTTAAACGACTTTTTTATTGCGGCAACACTAATGTCTAAATGGTGTAGATTATGTTTTTGCTTATATTTAATTTAGAAACAACCGAATCGTATCATTATTAAGGTCTAAAATACAAGCTCGAAGTCAGTAGGCGAGGTTATGTCTTTTTGCCTAACTTCGCCTACCCCATCTAACATGAGTGAATATAGGCACACGCCATTGAAATTAAGTTCTACCTCCTGTACGATACTGGAAATGTATATTTAACCTAACTCCCTCGTTCTGAAGGCCTCATTTACCACACTTTTTCATCATAGGCGAAGATAGGACGACATCTAGCGAGTTTTCATACAATTGGCAACGATGATTCAGGGTTGTCAAAAATATTGTTTTACCTGACTGTTACAAAATAAAGAGGGTCTTGTGTTTTAATATGTAAAAGATACATGGGAAATAAATACAAAAATTAACACACACACACACACACACACACACACACACACACACACAGGCAGAGAGAGAGATACCCACACGCCCAAACATACATACACACACTCACACGCACACACACGCACGCGCACCCACCACACGCACATGGTAGGGGAGGAGAGGAAAGCTTTAAAACTATTTTTTTATACATACAATAACACAATGGATAATATTACTTTCTTTACACTGAAGTGACAACCCTACGGGTAGGCAAAGTTCGGAAGGCAGATGGCGTTTTGACCTTGACGACGACATTGTCAATGATAACTCTTTAATTACGCGTGATACGAGATCACTAATAAATTCATGTGAAAGAGCATTAAATTTGAAATATAAGATGTATTACTATAAAGACTCACCTGTTATGCATGTGCCGCTACAGACAGAAGTTTGCACACCGAACAAAATCGTGGTCGCACCCAACACACGTCAAGACGCTTTAAAAGTCAAAATGCTGAAGTTAGTCACGAAACTGTCGCAAAAATGTTGCCACAGATAAATTTCCTAACAGATATGGTAGTTTTATAGGCGACGTTCGGTACACATTTTAGGAGAATTTTCAACATTTTATTTTTAGGCGAAGATTGGTATGACAGGCGAACATAGGGTGTTTTACGGTAACATAAAAAATGTGTAATTGTAATGTAAAAAAAAAAAAAAAAAATGTAACATAGTCTTGTAAGTCCCAATTGTTACTCACTTTATTATGGATCTCGGTCCGAAATAATCATTTTTTTTAAAGCAGTGCTGCACCAAATCCGCCCATGCATGTCCAAATTGTAACGTTAATCCATTCGAAGTCACAGAAAAAAGTCTTAAGAGGCCGCAGTAAGCTCGATTCTCCATACAATCGTAGTTACGCTCTCATTTTAAAACTACGAGTTGGATTGCAACGAAACTTTGAATGTACAATAACATGAGGTATATCCAGGCCTGCACGGCTAGCACGCGACGGCAGGCGAGCTCTCTCGATTTTTCTCGCACTATACGTCTCTCTCTTATTAGAACACTTAGAAGAGGTATAGAGCGATAAAAATCGAGAGTATGTCACAGCCGTCGTGTGCTAGACGTGCTGTAATTAGTTTATGTAGCTTCAGATACCATAGTAAAAAATACACAGAATCTAAGTTTTTATACAAAACTTGTTTTTGCTGTATTTTGTTTGTTTTATAAACTAGAACCATATAAACTAATTACAGACATAGATATACCTCATGTCATTGTATATGCAAAGTTTCGTCCCAAAGTTAAAATGGGAATGGTTAAAATGAGAACGAAACTCCGTTTGTATGGGAAGGTGAAATTCGGCCGAGCTTAATACGGACTCTTAGGCATTCTAAATATGTCGTTTTTAATCTGCCGCCTAAATTATGTCTAAAAATTAGACAATTTAGTTTTAGTCTAGTTAAAGTGGTTATTACATTGTCCGGAATTCAGTCACTGACGAGAGGGACGCCGCAATACGTTAGATACGATACGAGATATCTCATATTATTCTTTCAGATGTTGATAATCATTCAATGGAACTCATAGCATTTGCAACGTTTTCAGTGAAAATAAAAAACTCAATGTCGCGAGATTTCGTAAAACTGGCTTTGTGGTCTCGCGAGACCTCGGCTAGGTCTGTAATCTCGTGAGATTGCATTCCCCAGTGTCCAGCAATAGTGGCCAAAATCATGACCGGTGATTGCAATAACGATTACAGATAAATCAAGGTTCAAGATCTAGGGTGGGTTGCACCAAAACGTCTTTATTCGTAAGTAGTGTTCGTTAAAATCTGAATGTGTGGAGAAAATTGTCAAGTTTCTTCAGATAGCTGCCGGCCCCATATTTAACGTTGAGCGGTCTTATAATAGTAACTTGGTGCAACTCGCCCTTAGGCTGCGGCTTTTACGTCAGCGGGCAGCGGGGTGACGAACGGCAATTCACACGTTTGAGCGAGTTCAATCTATGTATGAACGCCCGCTCGTGACCCGCTGCCCGCTGGCGTTATGACCATGGCATTAGTTACCTAGAATACTTCATTATCTAACATAGATATAAGTCCCTATTGTAACTAACTCGATATGGATATTTATCCGATATAAAGTAATTGAATTGAATCGAATCGTCTAAAAAGACGCGAACATACTCCAGATCTACTACCGCGCGCGCTGTTAAGTTGTGGAATGAGTTGCCTTTGTCGCTGAGACAGTCGCGGTATGTTGCGTGACTAAGATTAATTTAGAAAGAAAGAAAGAAAGAAAGAAAAACATTTATTCAATTTGAAGTTGTGGCATTCCAATGACTTGTGAATTGGTTGAATATAGTATTTATTTATTGTTTATTTGTGATATATATATTACATATGATAGTGTGTTTTTGTACAAAGTTTGCCTCTGTCTCGTTCTACCTACATTCCTCTCAATTGCTCAAAGGTTAGCTGGAAGAGATCCCTTCTAGGGATAAGTTCGCCTTTGTACTTATCTATTGTGTGACGTGTATATTCTTTAACCTGTTATTGTGTATATAAAGTGCTTAAATACATACATACAAAATGAAACTATGACATACATTTATGACATTATATATTCTAATAATTATCTTTATTCAGATTTTAACACTATGCTTATTTACACTGTAATTACATAGTTCACATATAAAATTATTTTTTCGTCCCAATTACATTGGGCATTTAAAATCTGTCCTAGCCAAGCTAACATTGCCAAACGAATACGGGTGAAGCTAAATACAATTATATCAATAAAACAATAGATCTTACTTAAATTCTTATGGCTCTTTATAATACTAAGATATGTTTAAATCTTTGCACCATATTTCAGGTGAAAAATGTAAACATATCGGGGGTTTATTGAGCCCGCTTGCGCAGGCGACTAGCGGTAACGACTGTATCGTCTAATTCCGACATTACAGTACAATATATTTCGAAGGTTTCTCATTATGAACGCATTTAAGATGTTTTCTGATGTGACCAGGTCGTGAGAACTTCTTATGACAAATTTGACACACATACGGTTTCTCTCCAGTATGACTACGATAGTGCATTTTTAATTCAGCTAAAACTATAAATTCCTTTTTACAGACATCACAAGAGTGTGGTTTTTGTCCCGTGTGTCGTCGCATGTGGACCATTAAAGCGGATTTATGTCTAAATTGCTTACTGCACACGTCGCAGATGTGTTGTTTGACTCCGTCGTGGATCATCATGTGGCCCCTCAGTCCTCGGCTCAGTCGGAATCGCTTTTGGCATATTCCACAGGAGTAGGGTTTTTCTCCAGTGTGCGTCGATTTGTGAGCCTTTAGTGTGCTTTTATGAGTAAATGTTTTACTACATATTTCGCACATGAATGGTTTCTTCCCCATGTGAGTATCCATGTGTTTAGATAAGTAATTCTTGTGTGAGAACCGTTTATTACAGATTTCGCAGCAAAATAGTTTTTCGCCGCCAGTATGTGTTTGCATGTGTTGGTTTAAAGCGGATTTCAGCGGGAACGCCTTATTGCATGTATCACAAGCGTACGGTTTTTCTCCTGTATGCTCAAGCATGTGTCGCGTGTGTGTGTCTTTATGTACGAATTGTTTATTGCACACATTGCACGAGTATTTATAATCTCCCGTGTGAGTTGTCAAATGCAGGTTCAGGGAACGTTTCGATTTATACTGTTTATTGCATACGTCACACGGGTACACGGCCTCCCCTCCCGCATGCCGAAGTATGTGGGCATTCAAGTGAGACTTACATACAAATTTCCTGTCGCACTGATCGCAAGAGAACCGGGGCGTATGATATCGCAAATGAGCAGTCAAGTTGCACTTCTGCGCAAACCGTTTCTTGCATACTTTGCACTCGTGAAACGATTCTTCTGTCTCGTCTTTTGAATTAGTATTCAAGTCTTCTTTCGAGACCTCGTCGCTTTCGGTTTCTTCTGGTTGTTCTTTATTATTTTCATATTTCAAATGGGTTTTCAAATGAACGGCTAAATAACTTTTTAGTGCAAACTTTTTATCGCATAATTCGCACGTGTGAGATTTTTCTCCAGTGTGCGTTTTCATGTGTTTAACCATGATACACTTCTCCGTAAACCTCTTCTTGCATATTTCGCAGAAGTACCGATAATCCCCCATGTGGTATTTGAAATGAGCGGTCAGGTTGCCTTTTTGCGAGAATCTCTTGTGGCAGACATTGCAGGAGAATGGTTTTTCTCCTGTGTGAAGACGCTGGTGATTTTTGAGCGCGGAATGGTGGTCGAATGATTTCTGGCATATCTTGCAGGTGTGGACGACGCCCGTGCCGCGGGGCGGGGCGGGGTCCTTCTGTGTCGCCGCCTGCGGTGTGCTGTACGTTGCCACTGAAATACCATCATTATCGTCATCATCATCAGACTATATATCCATACTAATATTATAAATGCGAAAGTGTGTCTGTCTGTCTGTCTTGTTACCTCTTTACGCTTAAACTGCTGAACCGATTGAGATGAAATTTGGTTTGGAGATAGTTTGAATCCCGGGGAAGGACATAGGATAGTTTTTATCCCGGAAATCATCCCCTGAGGGGGTGAAATGGGGGATGAAAGTTTGTATCGAGCTACGATATAAACGAGTTCCACGCGGGCGGAGTCGCGGGCAGAAGCTATATTATAGATGCGAAAGTGTGTCTGTCTGTTACCTTTTCACGCTTAAACCGCCGAACAGATTTAGATGAAATTTGGTAAAGAGATAGTTTAAGTCCCGGGGAAGGTCATAGGATAGTTTTTGTCCCGGAAATCCTCCCCTAAGGGGATGAAAGTTTATAAACGAGTTCCACGCGGGCGGAGTCGCGGGCAGAAGCTAGTAGCAGTAGGGATTGAATATTTGATTTCAATTAATATTTGCACGCCTACACTGGCTGAATACATGAAACCATATATAATATTGTGAGATCCTATTGTCTATGTATTTGATTTGATTTAGCCCGCACCCTGGCTCAGTGCGGGTTGGGGACTTAACATACACATTTTAGTCTTCGCAGATGTATGCAGGTTTCCTTACAACCATTAACGTTAATGTCGTCAATGACCTGGATTATAGAATTAGAATGATTTTATTTGCCAGAATACTTATAAACATAGTACAGGGTATACCAGACCAATTTGTCCCGAATAGAGCTTAGAGCAAACGCTAGCTAGCTAAAACGATAATATGATCTAAAGCGGTCGAATAAGCCAACTATATGTATCAACATAATATACATATTAGGGGCATTCATAAATTACGTCATCGTTTTTTGATGAAATGGGCCCTCTCCGCCTAATAAAATTACTATCGTTATCAATGGCCAACCCCCCCCCCCCCATTAAATAAGAACTTTTATTATCAAAATCGCTGTATTCCGTAAGGGACTGGTCCAACTTTTCTGCTTACTAGCCGGCGGTGGGACCAGTGCCTTACGGAATACAGCGAACAAAGACTGAATCGAAATTGTATTTAAAAATGACATTGAGTATATTTTATGTTTAAGATGACATTATTATATTATTATGACTATTGCATACTTATTATTTATTGACTTCAGTCAATTTAAAACTAGGGTGGCTTGGCCGAGCTAATTATAAAAAAGTTGACATTGTACCATTTATCATTAAGTATTTGAATTGTCCCTGTTCCCTTATTATTAGTATTTCTGTTTCTCGTGTTTGTTTCCATTTCAAATTGGATTTTTATCGACTATTATTCATTATTGTTTTTTTATTCTTATACACTCTGACGATCTTTTTGTGAATCCATGCTATTTTAATTTTATGAAATGCCATGTAAATTTTCAAAATGAAATAAAATAATCTAATCTAATCTATTTTGAAATGACATATTGTCTAACATATCTGCGCGTTCAAAGTACTTACGTGGTTCATTCTCCTCGTCGCTCGACTCTACGACTGACGACTTCTCCATCTTGATTTCACCTGCGGACAAAACGAACAGGTTTCTCTTGATTATAAATAAGTTTCTGTCAAAAATTTCATTTTTGGTACAAGCTTTTATTGCCGACTGTACTTTTCTATATACCGTCATCATCTACTCATTGAGACGATTCTAACGAGCCCAAACTCGATAGGGTTATGTGATTTTATTACGGAGTTCATATGGCCACCTTCCAGCTCCATCATCAGATCAGCTCCACGTCATCATAATATTGCATTGTCACGCGATTTGCATATTCGTGCAAAATTTCAACTCGATCGGAAACCGGGAAGTGGATCAAATTTACTTGCAAGATTTGATTACAGACAGACAGACAGACAACGGGACAGGTGAAACTAAATAAAAGCTTGTAAAAAAATCGGTATCAGTTGAGTTACATTGAAACAGTGCTGGTGCCTCATTTTAAGTATACTAGATACTTATGTTAAGAGAACACCGCTCTACCACATGTCGTTTAATATACACTCGCGGGCAAAGAATACGGGTCGGTAAAATACCGTTATATTTCCTAAAATAGTGCGTAAGAGGTTGTACAGTTAATCCTGTCATGATCTTTATTTAATTTTACATATAAACTGCTAATAACAGTAAAAAATATAACGTTACCAGGTTTAAATCGGACTCATAAAAACCCATGAAAAAAAACAACGTTAACGGAGCGAGATATCGCAAACATCGTGATTTTTGGATATCGATATTTTTATGATAGGATCCAGGAAATTGTTAATACAGTTGGGTATTGTAAAGAATAGCATATTATGTAAATAAAACAAGTATTAAATATTTTAAAAAACCTATTGCAGTTATTTAATTTAGAGTGACCCGTATTCTTTGCCCGCGAGTGTAAATTTGTTTTGGTTTTCTAAAATTAATCGGAATGTATCAACATTTATTTAATTTATTTATTTATGTTGCTGAAGAGACACAAAAGTAAAGTAACAGTAATAAAAGCGAAGGCATAATTTTAAATATCAACAGTTAAAAAACGATTATAAAGCCATTCGTCGAGAACTCAAAGCTAGATAGTCCATAATAGTGTCCCATCCGCGTCAATCGCCTAAAATACTCCAGAAAAATACGGTTTTGTAAAACATTCATTTATAATAGCGCTTTTATTGTTTATTTAATTTTAATCCGTCATTCCAAGATGCTTTATTCAAAAATCCTGCAATCTTTCCACCCGGAAGTAATAATATACATTCAAATGAAGCATTCATTGTCTTTTTTGTATGATTAATGATTAATCTTGAATATTATAGAGCAAATCTAAATGAACCAAAATAAAAATTAAAACATTTATTAATATTTTTTCTGACTTTACAGTAGCTAATTAAGTTATAATTTTTTGAGGACTAATATTTTGTCGGATTCGTCTCTAGGTAATAGAACTACTCCAAAAGAAAGAAGGGATAAAAATATGCCTAGTGAGGAAAATCCCATTCAGATATCAAAAAATTACAAAGCTTCAACCGTTTTAATATTGCACTTTAGAGAGAAAACGCTCAGGACTCGTGACGTCACGATCCGCGAGGGTTTCATATGTAGGTGCGTTTTGAGGGAAAGGGACAGAATATACCTCGCCTTAAAACTTTGAACTCTTATAACCTTGTGATTATTTAATCCCCTGCTTTACTTTTTTCTCCATATGACAATATTTTTCATCCTATTATAATTCATCTTTATTGGTTATTTTATTTCATGTCTAAGTCCCTATTACTTAAATGATGTTATATCCGTTACACAGATAAAAATCTGATTTTTCTTCTTTGATATTTCTTCCACATTTACTTGTCAGCAAAATTACTGGACTCAAAACCCCAGGGAGCGGGACAAAGATTTTTCTCCCTAGGAGAAGCCAGATAACTCGCAAAGCTTCAGTGCCTTAAGTAGGAAGTGAAGGACTTTCAAACTTTCGGGCAATTTTTGGTGCGATAATCTACTGATTCTGGCTCAGCACAACTTTCCCGACCTGCTGCCACGCATTTTACCGTGTTGTCCTGGGGGCAGGGGCAGGGGCAGGTGTATTGGGAGTGGGCTTACGGACTATTCGACCCCTTTTTATACGGACCATCTTCTACGCACGTTAGAAGTCCGTATTGCAACATGTTTTCTTAGAAACTCTGTAACATTGTCAATGATTTCGTTATCTTGCAACTCGGCGCACGGGTCTTTTAGCCGTGTTGACAATTCTACCGGTAAAATGCTGTCGGAGTGTTGTGCAGAATTACCCACTTTTTATGTATTTATGTATTTACCCTTTTTATCCTTTTTATACTTTCTAACATATGTTTAATTTTAAGTTCTCATAATAAGTGAATTGTAAAATTCTTAATGAGAATAACGGATCTTTAAACCTAAACCTTTTGTCTCCTGGCTAAGAAGAAATAGTTGATTGACCCACTTACACATTGCAGTTTCATCTCCATCTCCATAGGCTTTATCCAGCTCAAGTTGGAGTTGCCGGTGCTTAGTGTCCGCATCGGGTTTGGGTGCCTTGTCATCTGCAGCAAAGAAATCAAGTCAGGTTCCATCTGTCACTTTAAAAATTTACAATTATCTCCGTCTAGCGGCCCGCGCTGCTTTGCCCTAGTATTGCAATGAACGCAGGCAAACCCGAGGGATAAAATAGGCCATGTTCATCGAGAAAGTCCATTCCATACACAGAAATTGAAATCCTATAAGAGATACCCCCCCACACATAAAAACTTACAATCTCACACTTTTCTTTTTAGGGTTCCGTAGTCAACAAGGAACCCTTATAGTTTCGCCATGTCCGTCCGTCTGTCTGTCTGTCTGTTCGTCTTCGGCTTAGCTCAGTAACCATTACTACTAGAAAACTGTGATTCGGCATGGGTATATAAATCAATCACGCCGACAAAACAGTACAATAAAATCTTGAAAAATAATGTTTTTTAGGGTACCTCCCCTACACCTAAAGCGGGGATGTAATTTTTTTTCTTGATAACCCATGATGTGCCCATATCGCATATCGTTGGATAGCTCGTTCAAAAATATTGTGGGTTTCCTAAAACCATTTATCAAATCAGTCTAATTTTTGTTCGAGTCCTGTCCCCCCCCACCCTTTCCGGCTAAATGGCTACTACTGGGGATGTGAACCAATTCGTGGTAGTAGTACATATAATGAATTTAAAAGGAAAACTATCTAGAACAAGTAGGCATAAGTAGTTACCGAGTAGTAGTCGACCGACCAAATGTGTACCTGGAAAGACCAATTTTCGTACAAATTCGGCCGATACACCGCACCGCACGTCGATGTAACTAAGACAGACAGGCAACTACGGAACCCTACACTGCGCGTGGCCAAACACGCACTTGGCCGGTTTTTTATAATATCAAGTGTGGACTAATAATTTTAAGCCAACAATTACATATTCACTTAGAAACCATAAAATGCAACATTTTCTCATCATCTTGTGCACGGTAAAGTGTACTGCGTTGTCGGTTCTAGTTTTCGAAATATTGTAGTAGCTAACACGACTGCTCCGTCCGCGTGGAACTCGTTTATATTGTAGCTCTTCACCACCCATTTATATCCTATGGCCTTCCCCGGGACTCAAAGTATCTCTATGGCACTGGTCCCACCGCCGGCCAGTAAGCTAGAAAAGTTGGGCGAGTAACGGTTCATTGCGTGCTGACCAGGCACAGTGTGATCAATCGACCTTTACAGATCCGCAATGTAATGCTACTCGCCCAACTTTTCTAGCTTACTAGCCGGCGGTGGGACCAGTGCCTTAACCAAGTTTGTCACCTTTGCAAGCGACCTGCCACCGACTTCACATGAAGTAAAAAAAAACAATAGACTTAAGAATTGCTTAGCGGTGGGAGCCACCTCGCATTTTTTTCTGTGGCGGCGTATGGGTTAAACGTAACAACCTTTGTTATTTTTGTGTAAGTCCAGTAGCTCACCTTTGGTTTTTACAGGTCTCTGCATCAGTGAAAGCAGCTCCGCCTGGCTGCGCTGCACTTGCAGCTTAAAGTTGCTCGCGTCCCGCAGCCGGCCCACGCACACCTCGCAGATACCGCACTCGCCATTTGCTGAATTTAGCTGCAAGTTGAAATGAAAACCAATGATCAATTTAACAATTTCTCGTTTTTAATAATTAGTTTAATTATGAGACATAAACTAAGGTATATATACTTAAGTAACATAATAATATAAAGAGATATAACTAAAATAAACTTATAAAAAGTAAATTCCCCCCAGGTCCCCATTGATTTCTTGTTTTGTTTCGCTTTGTAACTATAAGAATAAGAATAATTTATTGCCCACAACTTAAAATAACAATTTTCTTTAGATACAGTGACTTCCACACTAGCCACAGCCTGTATCGTGGTAGTTAGATCGAACACGTGAGTTACAAATATCATGCGGCTATTTAAAAAATATATAAAAGGTTTTTTTTTTTACTACAAAGCGGGCGTAAACATGCAATTTGTCACAGACTGATGTGATTATAAACCAGAGGTAATGTAAATACTTAACTGTTTCGTTTGTCTGGGGCGTACCATAAAAAGAATTTGTATTGTATTGCATGTCAGCGGCATACGTTATTTTAGTATTTTCATACAGGAGAGCTACATTTGTTTCCAAATAAAATCTTAAAAGAAAATGTTTGAAGTCGCAAGATTGTAAAGATGGCACAGAATGCCTAAAAACTAAAAATTCAAATATCTGTTAATTTCCAATTTAAATGTATGATTATTTATTTGATAGTGACCTCAATGCATTTCAAATAAAGAGGTATAAAAGGAACAATATATAGTCAACATATATATTACTAGCTGCCCACGCGGCTTCACTTGCGTATTGCAAAGAACGCAGGCAAAGGCGGGATAAATTATAGCTTATAACCATCCAGTAGGTGAAAGAATTTTAAAAATTGGATAAGTTGTTCCAGAAATTACCCATTACATACATACTTATATTTTGCAAAGCTACAATCTCACAGACTTTTCCTTTTTATAATATTACTATATGCCTGGAATCAAGAAACCTAACTGATTTGTTGTAATTGGTATTAAACATTATTGTGAAATTAATTAATTAATTAAGAGGAATCCAACAATACCTAATATGTCAAAATCCGTCAAGCTGTTTAGACTAGGAATTATTCTTGACTACATACATACACTCGAAAATCACACCCTGCCTTCTGAGACAGTCACGTAAAAATATGCCTTGGGGAGAACTGAGATATCACACACTGATAGAATGCAATTTGCAAGGTAAACTATCTTTGTCTCAAATATACCTTGCGTCTGAAATGGGAGTAGTCTAAATATACATTTTTTTAGGGAATGTTTATGCTGATCTAATGCCTATACAATATTACAACTGAATAAATATATGCATGTTGTGTTTTCACAAATTTAGTACTTATATCTTTATTTTATTAAATGTATTATACACAGTATATTATAAACAGTCAAGTAGCAGAGTATGCATTAATATAATATTTGTGACAGCCACTGTTGATTCTCTGTTCTGTCACAGAGTTAAATATTACACCATGTTTAATTATGCATTTAAAATGAATTGAAATATATTAGGTATTTTAAAGTACTATTTATTCGCGGTAGTCATGGTAGGTATAATAATAATACAAAACTTACCAAAGACAACAAACCGTATGTTTATAGTATAAACATCCCCCCTCTTTTAAGAACATAAAATATTCAACTTCTAATATATTAAAATCAAATGAGCATATTCATAAATGTAATCTACTTGCCACTTCTAGTTTTTAATGGTGACGGAAAGTTTACTATATTATTATTATTATTATTTAACACATGTTCATCATTACTGAGCGTTTCTCAAAAAAAATGCCACTACACTTTTTCTGAGATTTTCCGCAACTTTTTTGTTATTTCTACTCAAAATCACGATGTCTTTCCATCCCAATAGGATAAAAAAAGTGTCCCAAAATGTCCATACATTTTTGAACTTTCCTATTGTGTTACCACCATACAAAGTATAAGGTAAATGGTAACACAATAGGAAAAATATCTCTGGGACAGTTTTTTCTCCTACCAGGGTCCAAAGTGCTCCTGATTCTGAGTGGAAATAGTTAACATAAAATTCCTAGAAGTGCAATTAATAATAGTGGCATTTTTTTTGAGAAACGCTCTACTAGCCGCGTCAGTATTTAAAGACAATTCCACATTACCACTATTACCGGACGTACCGTCATTACTACGCATGGCAGTATTAACAGGCAAATTGGCATTACTAGAAGTGTCAGCTGAAGCTAAAGGATTAAGTATCCTGAATATGACAATTTCCATACACATTATCATTTTCATTTTCACATTGCATTTTAGACTTATCATTCACATATTTTCTGTTTCTACATAAAATAAATGATTTGTCCTTTCTCTAATCATGGACTCAAAATACCTGTCTACTTACTTATTTTATTAAAGAAAGTTTTAAGAATTGGCATTACAAAATGAACCTTTGAAATGTCTAGGTTAAATTTACTGCAGTAAATCCATAGTTATCACATTTACATGTATATCGAAGCATTCTCTCAGCATGTCTGAATATATCTCCGGTTTGCTGTGATGTGTGTACAGCGTGTCGAGGCCCTTGTCCGGAGGGCGCAGCAGGCAGCAGCGGCACGAATGCAGCGCGTCCATTTTGTCAACAGCCGTGTTGAGAAGCGAGTCAACGTTAACACTATTTTACACTCAAAACTATAGTTTGTAAATCATTCTATTCATAATCGAATTGTATTTTTGATGTTTATGATCAATACAATATTTACGATACGAAATAAGATAGGATTTGACAGTCACATGACAGATGCAACGTAATGGCGTCCGGTGTATTAGCCGACCAAACCAACTAGACTAGAAATATACAAATTTTGTTTAGAGGGAGTAGTCTACTTCACTTGTTCGTGTTATATGTGATGCCTATTCTGGAGCGTTCGGATTTCACAAATTATTGACCAATGAAAATAGCAAACGTAGTGTAGGAGTGACCTACAAATATGTAAACTTGTATTTATGATGACTTGATGAGTAGGTACTAGTTGCAAATTTCACAACACGGTGTTTGCCTGATGGCCAACTTTGCATGAATCGTGACGCTGTATGAGTACAGTCAGCATCATATAGTGGCATAGCTGCCGTGTTGCGATACATTTGGCTGCTACTAACTATACCTAAGAAGTTCATAGGGAAGTATCGGCAACGTGACTGTTTTCCATAAGGAGACGCTACACGAGCGAAATCGGCAGGACTGCCAATCAAGGTCACAGAAAATTTAGTATGGTGACCTTGATTTCGCTGACCGCCACGTATCCACACGGGCCGAATCACGCGGCAGTGCAGGCCTGCCGATTTCACCCGTGTAGCATCTTCTATAGGTGATTTCTTTCTTCAACAATCATCTTTTTGAGCATAACATTAAACGTTGTTTTGATTAATAATAATAAGTCTGTCAAAAATATCATTTTTGAAACAGACTTTTATTGCAGACTGTACTTTTATGTATAGTTAGTCATCAAGTATCCACTCGTTGAGAGACCCCAACCAGACAGTTATCTTGTGATCCCGTGCAGGTGTCATGACATAGTATTTTCACCTAACTTACATTATGTCAAATTTCAGCTCTCACACAGGTAAGTAGTGGGTATCCATTACCAACAGTGGTGTGCGAGCTTGAGGCGCTGAGCGAGGGAAATATCCACCAATAGAAAGCCATGCGCGAGCGAACCCCGCAACGCTATTAGTGGATATTCGTCCTCGCTCACCGCCTCGCACAGCTGCTAGGCTTCTTAGTCTGAAAAAGGGTTAACTGGTGTCAGGGTAATATAATTAACTGAACCAACGAAATAAACGATTTTATTAGCTTAAATATATACAATATTTACAGCATACCTTTGGTTTTTTCTATAGAAAAATCTAAACAATAAATAAATAGGTATCTTAATCTAATTTCTTAAATTTAAATGACTACTTAAATATAGATTCTTAAAATACTACTCAAATAGGTCTACTGATAGCAGCGGCGCGGCAGTACGGTTACTGTTAGTTAACCACTGACAGATGGATTGCCTTCATTTAATTTTCAACTTTAATCTTATACAAATAAAAAAGTTATTACTAAATCGGTAGATGTGGGTAACAGTTTTCTGAAAAATGCTTTATCTGTATGAAATTAAAGTTGAAAATTAAATGAAGGCAATCCATCTGTCAGTGGTTAACTAACAGAGGCCCTTCGAAGTTCGTTTTCACTTCGCGGTAGCCCCTCAGTAATCGTACTGTAGCACGAAAATCGAATCTCGAAGTTCGTATATCCCTGTCTCAGTCGCTCGAGTACCATAAACCATAAGTGCGGTGCTGTACAAAAAGAAGATAATCATCGTCGAAACGACATTTAGACTCCTGCTCATTATATTTTTGATTCCACCTCGACGGTGGCAATCAAGCATATTGCTTGCCTGATAGTGAGCGGACACGTAGTCTATATATACTATATATACGCCTTCAACTACTGAGTTGTGAAGAGAATGAAGAGCCGGTATCGCGCTAGTGAGTGCTGAAGCGCGATGCTGCTCTTCATTGATTTGAGGATCCGCTGTTTCTACAGCTAAAGACAGAAGGTCTCTTTCCCCATACAGCGCCTCCTCGGTAGCAGTGGCGACATTATCTACATCCTCCCTGGGCGACCGAGCTGTGCTCGGGTAAAAACTGACAAAATTCGGAGACTAATTTTCCCAGACATGACACCTAACTAAATCGATTTTTCGTCCCCATAAACCCCTATATGCCAAGTTTAATCCGAATCGTTAGATCCGTTTTCGTTAACGTGCATGCAAATATAATATATATACAAATATTGCTCATGTAATAGTATCTAATTTACTATATAGCACTGATAAAATAGTACAAACAATATAAACGCGAAAGTTAGTGATAAGTTACTTTTACACGCAAATACTAACGAGCCGAACGGATTCTGATGTAACTTTCTTGTAATAGAAACATTGGAATAATATAAATACCATAATCTATATGTATACATAATATAGAGAAAAGCTAGTTGCATGAATTATTTATAAAGGAGAATGCAGAGGTGCCCATATTAAAAAAAAGTGTAAACACTGATACAATGACTAAACAGATTAAACACAAGTCTGCTGAACTCCGGAGTACTAAACACTAACCGCCTTATTCATAAAACTTAAAACGCCTCTGCTAAATAAAATGTGCTTTGTCCCTTTCTTACGAACACGTCACAAATGTCAAAGTGACAGATAAGGACAAACGAATTTTAACGCCATTTTAGTTAGTTGGTAGTGGCCCGCCTACGAAGTTAGCGGTCCTAGGTTCGAATCCCGGTATGGGCATTTATTTGTATGATGAGCACAAACATTTGTTATTGAGTTGTGGACGTTTTCAATGTAAGTATGTTTATCATCGTCTACTACCAATAGCATATATCAGCATGATATAGTTGGTAGCAACCAAAGCAGCCATATAATTCGGAACACGTCTTTATTACTGTAAAAGTAAGGATGTGTTACGACATATTTGGCTAGTTTGGCTGCTACTAACTATAAGTCTTATGGTGCTTAGTGGTCCAGTCCAGGATACGCAACCATACAGAAAAAAAAACCCACATATGTATATATATATACACACACACACACATACATACATATAATATGTATGTATGTGTGTATATATATATATATATTATACTATATACTGTCGCGCTTTGTACACATTTTTAAACGATTATCGAATCTAACGGGTGACCGGGTAAATAGATTTTTTCAAAACAATACACCGTCGTAACGGTGAATTGTCACAGTGTTTAAATAGAGGCCACACCTTAAATGTACTTTAAATATTGCCCATCCCCTGCCAGCGCTGGTACGCCAGCGCCACCGGCGCCAGCGACGAATACCGTCTTAATTCAGCATTAGACACAGGCTGCGCGGCAGCGGCCTTCGAAGGCTTCTCGTTGTGAACGCGTTTAACGTGCCTCCTGAAATGGTCAGGACGTGCGAATTTCTTGTGACATATTTCGCACTGATATGGTTGTTCTCCAGTATGACTACGGTAATGCACCTTTAACTCAGCTAACACTATGAACTCTCTTTTACAGATATCGCACGAGTGTGGTTTCTGTCCTGTGTGGCGACGTATATGAACCATTAGAGCGGATTTGTGTCTAAATTGCTTACTGCATACGTCGCAGGTGTGCGGTTTGAGGCCTTCGTGAATCATCATGTGGCCTTGCAAACCTTTGTTCAATCGGAATCGTTTAGGACATAGTTTGCAGGCGAAGGGTTTTTCGTCAGAATGTGTTAATTTGTGAGCTTTCAATGTGCTTTTGTGAGTAAAAGTTTTACTGCAGATTTCACACATGAACGGCCTTCTTCCGATGTGTAGATCCATGTGTTTAGAAAAGTAGTTCTTTTGTGTGAATTGTTTACCACAAATTTCGCAGCAGAAATTGTGCTGTTTCTCTCCCGTGTGTGTTCGAATGTGTCTTTCTAAAGCGGCCTTTTTATTGAATTGCTTGTTACACGTCTCACATGTGTAGGTGGAGTCTTCATCCGGGTCGCGATGGCCGTGTCTGCGTTTTAAGTGAGACTGTAAAGTAGCTTTCAGTGCGAAAGCCTTATTGCAGACTTCGCACGAGAATGGTCTCTCCCCTGTATGAACCCGCATATGCCGTCTCATGTTATCTTTATGAACAAAATGTTTATTGCATACGTCACACGTGTACTTATAATCACCAGTGTGAATCTTCTTATGGAGATTTAAAAGTATTTTCGATTTATAGTACTTATTGCATACATCACATTTGTGAATCGGGCCACCTGTGTGAGTAAGTATATGAGCGTTCAATTGAGATTTAAGAGTGAATTTCTCATTGCATTGCTCACAAGTGAACCTCTCCGTGTGGTATTTTAAATGGACCTTTAAATTGCATTTTTGTGCAAAACGTTTATTGCATACTTCGCATTCGTATAATTTTCCTGGCTTTGTTTGTTCCTTTTCTTTTACTTTAGTTTTTTGTGGCACCTCTTTTTTGCATACAGACTTTTCTCCTTCTTGTTTGTTAGGTTCATATTTCAAATGTGTTTTTAAATGAACAGTCAAATTGCCTTTGAGCGTAAATTGTTTATTGCATATTTCACAGGCGTAAGGTTTTTCTCCAGTGTGCGTCATCATATGTTTCACCATGATGCACTTTTGTGTAAATCTTTTATTGCATATTTCGCAGAAGAATCTATAGTCACCCAAATGATATTTGAAATGGGAGGTCAAGTTACCTTTTTGTGAAAATCGCTTGTGGCAGACATTGCACGAGAATGGTTTTTCCCCTGTGTGCATGCGCTGGTGGTTTCTGAACGCTGATTGGTGATCGAAGGATTTCTGGCATATCTTGCAGGTGTGGACGGTGCCGCGGACGGCGGGGGCGGGGGTCGAATCGGGGTACTCCTTTTCCGCGGCTGGAGTCGGCTTTGCTGGCGTTGATGCCGGCGGTGAGCCGTATAACGCAACTGAAAAAAAGGATCGCTCTATATCTTTGTCTACTTCTAGCTACATGGTATTATTTTTGCTTCTGCAAGTACAAGCAAGTATGTTAGTGCGAGAGGGACGGATGCTTTGTGTCCAATATAAATGCCCCAATTATCCAACTTTGTTTCTATTAGATGTGCAATAAACAGTCGTTATATTGTATTACACATAAAAAGAGTACAAATGTCAAAAGACAACAAATCAACCATTGAGCTAAACATGAACAATTAGTTGGGTGCATGGTCATAGAACGTAAACGAGAATCAACTAAAGTCATATCACACACGAATATTTTTTTACTCCCGGCAAAAGAAGGGGTGTTACAAGTGATGATGTGATGTATTAACAAAGGAACATGTTAAATTAACAAAAATACACAAAACTTATTATAACTATATCTAAAACTAAACTACTTATAAAATAAAATAACTTACATGTATTTAGAATCGTCCCCAAACGAATGAACTGATTTAAGTGCGGTTTTTGTTTAAATCGTAGGTTTTGTTTGTCTAGACTCTAAGTCTACTTTTTTCATAAAACTTAAAATGCCTCTGCTAAATAAAATGTGATGTGTTCCTTTCTTACACTCAACATGTCAAAGTGACAGATTTAAACTTTATTGCACAAAAGATAACTTATCGTACAAAAAGCGGACTTAATGCCAAATGGCATTCTCTACCAGTCAAACCTTAAGGCAAAGCGGAAAAGATTGTGGGCAGTGCAAATAACAACTAAAAAGAATAACATTACGGTAGTCCTATATACAACATATTTACACAAATACATATACATAAATAAAATAAATACTTACACAAATAAATATATACTACATGCATACTTACAAGCGAAATTTCAAATATGTAATCTTCAGTCTACTCGGATCTGCCAGCAAAGAAATCACGCGCAGATTTCTTAAAAACGAATTTGCTCGGGATGAAGACAAACGAATTTTAACGGCATTCGAGTTAAAATAGGTTTGTAGAACGGTTACGAATACTGCCATAGATGTTCCTTAGCTATGTTTGTCGAGTCGGGGGCGTCGTCTAACCCCTCTCTTGATTTCGAATTTTAAAAAAGGTAGGCTAAATTGCTTTGTTTTTTTTTATCAAGGCAGCCCATACTTCGCTCCTCTGGCAACCTTTCCTTATCTATTCCGCCTCACCGTACTGGTTTTATGTCCAATTCCTTCTCCGTCCAAGTAGCTCGCCTATGGCAAGTAGGCCCCTGCTCTAAATGTTACAATAAGCTTTCATAAAAAAAAATGAAGTGCACGCCTGAAACCATTATGTCAACGCGTGCACATTAGAGAATTAAGTCGCGGATTCACATTGTTTGTGGCAACCACAGTTGCCAATTATTTCGCGGACCCCGAAACTGGTGGTGGCAACTGTGATTGCCAATCGAAGTATGGGCTGCCTTGATAATTCAAAAATAGAAGCAATATAGGCGACCTATTTTAAAATCCGATTTCCACTATCTGGCTTTCATCATCAGATAAAGTTGATGGTACCAATTTATTTTAGCGTCACCCATTTTATCTATTGAAGATATATCAGGCCCCGCCCTGCAAGCTCGCTGGTTCAGATCCAGCTCAAAGCAATGCTTTTTAAATTACCAACACTATTGTATAATTCTTAAGTTCATAACTTTATACATTTAAATTTTAAAACACCACTAACATACCTAAGAACAAACCCGACAGACAGGAGATTCTTTTTTTTTTTTTGTTTTATTAAGAAACAAACAGTCGTACATAAATCTTGAGTAAGATAAAAATAACATAAAAACAGACCTATAGCTTCCTGAAAGTACGAGATAAAAAAACGTGGCTAATATATTAAGTGTAATATCACAACATAGCAAACATAAACAGTGTTATGAGTAATTTAACAAATAAAATAAGACTTTTAAGTGTACAGCAGGTGTTTGATAAAATTAGGAGAAAAAAAAAAATCTGATTAAGGGGCTCCCATAGGCGTATGGGAGCCCCTTAATCAGATTTTTTTCGAATGACCTTCGATGCGAATCCCATTCGTTTTCTAATGTTTTTTGTAGCTTATTATATTAACAACAACGGCTTTAAGCAATATAATTCTATCTGTAGTGCAGAATTATTCAGAAAGACTAAAAACTCGAAAATCGATGAAAACCTCGGGTGAAGTGAGCAGAAACTAAACTATTAAATTCAGAGTACAATTGTCCTAATTCTATTTAAATGCTTTTTTCAGAGAAGTACTTGTACAGTTAAAGATATCAATGTTTGTAAGTTTTTCATTATTATTAAATAATTTGCAAACACGCTTAATGAATGTGTTCCCGGCGTAGTTAGTTCGATTGCGAGGAATACAGAAAAGGTCTTTCTTCCGACACTGGCGCTCTCGTCTGCGCGGAACCCTAAAACTTATATTATGCAATAATGTAGGGGCATCTAACTCAGCATGAATAATTTTAAAAAGTAAGACAGAATCTACGGAATCTCGACGGTCACATAATGTTTGCATGTTAAAACGCTTACATATGTCAGTATAATCTGTACACGTTCGCCCAGTCCTAAATGCAATGCGATTCGATTACAAAAAACGCACTCGAATAGTTTCACCCGTTTAGGAGCTACAATGCCACAGCCAAACACACAGTTACACATGCTAAACCTTATAACACGTCAGGGGGTAAAAATTAAATAAACTGTTGCCATATTCTGATATAATATAGACAACAAGGTAAGTACTTACCTGACACGACTGCCCCATCGGCCATCTCAATTTCTGACTTCTCCAGCTTGATTTCACCTGGGACAAAAGATTCTTTTGACACTTGATTAGGGAAAAAAATATTCAAGAGTACATAAATTGGATAAATTTCTAGATAACAATATAAAATGCCCAAAATTAAAAAAAAATTACATTATCATCACCCTCATAGGTTGTGCCCTAAAGGAGCCCGGGACCGCTTTGACATCGTTTTACGAAAGCGACTGCCATCTGACCTTCCAACCCAGAGGGAAAACTAGACCTTAGGTATTCGGATTAGACCGGTTTCCTCACGATGTTTTCCTCCACCGAAAAGCTAACAGTCAATTTTCCGTACGCAATTTCCGAAAAACACATTGGTACGAGCCAGGATTCGATCCCATGACCGCCGCTTGACAGCCGCACGCCTGAACCACTAGGCTACACATACATACACTACATAAAAAAATCCTGACCAAAAATATACATAATTGATATTCCACAAATATATATTGAATGATATTCATATTTATTTATTTCAAATTTATTGCACAAAAGAAAACTTATTGTACAAAAGGCGGACTTAATGCCAAATGGCATTCTCTACCAGTCAAACCTTAAGGCAAAGCGGAAAAGATTGTGGGCAGTGCAAATAACAACTAAAAAGAATAATAACATTACGGTAGTCCTATATACAACATATTTACACAAATAAATATACATAAATAAAAAAATACTTAGAAACACAAATAAATAAATATTAAAATAAATAAATAAATATTAGTGGACCATCTGACACAAATCGATCTAGTCCCAAACTAAGCAAAGCTTGTACTATGGGTACTAGACGACGATAAACATACTTATATAGATAAATAAATACTTAAATACATAGAAAACATCCATGACTCAGGAACAAATATTCGTGCTCATCACACAAATAAATGCCCTTACCGGGATTCGAACCCAGGACGTCTTGCTTCGTAGGCATAGTAGTGACGCTTTAGCCTAGTTGGTAGTGACCAGCTAGGCTAAAGCGGCCGTCAATACAACTTGCATACTTACAAGCGAAATTTCAAATATGTAATCTTCAGTCTACTCATATAGCATCAATTTACATTTAATTAAATCGGAAAAATATAGTCGTATTTGTTTCAGTGAAATTTGTCTCAATATTAGGACACGTACATATTTGTGATGGGTATTATTAGTTCATAAACATAAATCCATACCAATTTTGGCATGAAACGAGGGTTCTATTCCACTAAATATATTATTGTGGCAACTTACGAATGACGGCCTCATCCCCAGACGCTTTCTCCAGCTTGATGTTAAGTTTTTTTTGTTTGACAGTGACCTCCTCTGCAACAAATAACAAGTTCTGGTCAAATTCACTTTTAAGTTCATTCAAGAGAAGTCTTCCTGCGACCATGAGCGTTCGAAACGTTGCGTCGGTATTAGTACATTACTTATCTAGGGCGGTAAAAGAAAGATGCCTTCGGCAGCGGGCGACAAATACCTGCCATGTGAAGCTTTTTGATTACCTCTCGCAGTGAGTACAAAATTTTATTTCCCCCTGGCTATTTTAGAAAGTGGTAGTTTTAGTACGCGTAGCGAATAATGTCTCCGATCGCACACCCGATTCCGATATGACGCCCGATTTAAGGCAAGTGTGCGGTCAGATGCTTTTTTATTTCTGACTCTGCCGGCAAAGCACGTTCCACTATACCGATAAGATATTGTATAAAACGTGTATGAGATTAGCGATAGATTACGTGCGTGCGAGATGTATGAATGATTGTACATGTAGCTATTTGTGTATATACCGTGTGAGTTGATAAATAAATAGCCATTAACAAGTATAGACAGGACTTCAGAGTCTCTCTCTGAGTGTGGACTGCCATAAATCCCTCTGGGGTGAAGTCCACACTTACCCTCTCTACTCCCCCATCTACATCTAATTATTGCCAGGTAGTGGACACTATCTTTAATCAACACCTACTGTCTGGCAAATGCACGTGGTGAGTACAATATTTTATGTCTCCCTCTGGCAAGGAAGTGGAATTCTCGACACGCTTAGCAGCGGATATTCGCCTCTTCATGGTGGGGTGTGTCGTCATAGTACATTACTATAGAGGTCGGGAAGTAAGGGGTTGCCGGCCGAGTACATGTATATAGACAGTTTTGAGGCTGGCAACCCCTTTTCACGCCGCCGAGGTATGTATAGTGCTTTTCTCAAACATGCAATGAAATAAATAAATAAAACTCCAAGAAATCATACTTTAATTTTCATGGCTGAACGCCGTGATGCTGGGCCACAAATTGTGGAATGGAAATTAAAAAAGACCATCATGCAGGCCTGGGCCTCCAATTTTGTTTGAAATGCCATTACGGATCTCTCGTCTCACTTCGCCCGAAACGTGACACTCCGAAGCCCATTATGATTATTGATTATGAAGAACACAACGTCAATATACACAATGGCCGGAAGTGAGATTTTTAGCACGCGTGGCAGACGGCATATGCCAATCCGCAATTTGTATATTTGTCATTTGATATTTGGGTGGATCAACTATTTTCTGTGACTCGTTGCCATGATTACGTACCCTGAGTCGCTTTTTAAAACTGTGATTTGTGGGTGTTAAATATCAGAAAGGATTCTTGTCAAGATCGACCCCTTCTTGTAAGGACCATCTTCAAGGCACGAAGCGCAAAAAAAAAACGAAGAAACTCTGTAATTTTGTCTCCTGCCTAAGGGGACAGAGTAACAACCAGAAATTGTTGATTGACCCATTTACCTTAGAACTGTTCTCGCACATTTGTTGCAAAAATAAAACATGTACGTGGTCAAATTTGTAAATTGTGACTGTAAGTTTTGTGAAACAGTGCCCAGGTAGAGTAGCCCGCACATAACTTGCGCAATGCGGGATGAAGGGGAGGGGCAGCACGCGGGCGAATTGGTGCGAGCTGCTCCCCAACCTCGTCCCGCGTTGCGCAAGTTATTTGCCGGGACCTGTATACTGCCTTGTCTGGCTTACCCCCGGCATTAGCCGCTCCCTGCAGCCGCGACTGCAGCTCCACCTGGCTCCGCTGCACCTGCTGCTTGAAGTCCTTCGCGTCCCGCAGCCGGGCCACGCACACCTCGCAGATCCCGCACTCGTCGTTGCCTAGAGTCAGCTGGAAAATTTATTCACATAAAAAGCATTTCATGTAAAAAGGAGGCAGTCTCGAAACTCTTCAACTGTAAAAAGTTGTGCGATATTTCGTAGAGCCAAGTCTCAGGCATTCTTATTAATCTTTATTTGCTTGATAAATAGGATGTCCAAATATGCGACTGTTCTCTTATACAGGTCGCATTTCTCAACCGATTCTCGTGAAATTCATCACTAGCCGATTCAGCGGGAAGAAGGATGCTAAGTAAAAACTTGCACTGCTTCCGCGGAATCTGCTTGTCAAGGGCCAGCAATAAGGGCATATGCAGACTACGATTTTTCGTCGACGGCGCGAAAAAACGCAGCCTGCGTAGACCCTAATAGCTTATACCGAAAACATTATTTGGTCAGAAACTGGTTCAAAACATGGCCACACTTATAGTGTTAGAAGCGTCTTTAGCAATTTTAATGATTAAATGATATCCACTGATGAATTCAAATTTGATAATTATTTATTCCTTGTTTCACTGTTTCATAAAGTAGTTATGGGATTGTAATCTAGGTGCCGGTGATTTTAAGCCATAACAATTTTAATGTGATAGGTACTTAACTTAACATACATACATATAATCACGCCTCTTTCCCAGAGGGGTAGGCAGAGATCACGGATCTCCATGCTACGATCCTGACAAACCACTTTCGCTTCACTCACTTTCATAACATTTCTCATACATGCTCATCGGTTTAGGGTATTATACCAGTTTTTTTAGATAATATATAAGTTCTCAGTTCTCACTATACCTAATCATAACTTAAATTTGTCACTAATTTTTCATTTCAATAATTAGACTTAGAATTATAGTAATTTTTATTTATGGACTTCTTTGCTTTGGAGGAAACTATTTTATCAATGATGTCTTAGAAAACTTATCTTTTTAAAACAGTTTACTTATTTAGTTTGGAAACAAACAGAAAGAAACAACACACATCAGTTATTATGTTACTTACATCTTAAAACAATGAGTATTGATAAAACATTGCTTCTAAAACTATGAAAATTGCAACAATCTTATCTTTACCCAAGTTGCATAAAATTGGATATTTGGTCATATTTACAGAATGCAAACTTTCGACATAAATAGACTATGGGAAGTTGGTTAAATTCGGTTTGCAAATTTTACACCTAACAGCATATATGTGAAAATTAACACATTTGTGGTTGGTAAGGTATTGTGGCCTTCAGTTCCGCTGCCACTGAATGTCTCCAGGTGTGTTTCGGCCGGAACTGAAGGCTATCGGGCTGACGTGGTCCGAGGCGAAGCGCGTAGCCCAAGACAGAACGCGATGGCGAGGCACTGTGGAAGCCCTCTGCCCCATCTAGGGGACACAGGACATTAAGTCAAGTCAAGTCAAGGTATTGTGGCACTCTTTGGGGGAGACCTATGTCCAGCAGCGGGCGTCCTTCGGCTGATATGATGATGAAGAAGGTACAGTACATGTCATGGACAATACAAAACGCATCCACACACATGTTAAATAAAACCATATAAAACACACACTTACCAGTGTTGACTTTGCATTACAGCTATGAAGCTTAATTTATGGAAGAAGCAAAATCTACTTTTTAGAACACCAAAAATAGATATTGTTTAGAAGGAATGCATTTAATAATACAGAGCTCTTAGATATGTTCACATATATTGATTTAAGTTCTGAGGGGCTACCGCGAAACGAAAACGAACTTCGTTTGTGTATCTCCCTCTCTGCCGCTCGAACTAGCAAGTGCTACTGAGACGGAGATCCATAAACGAAGTTCGTTTTCGTTTCGCGGTAGGCCCTCTGCTCCCTATCTACTGCACTATACATTTATGTATCTCGTAATTTATATTTGTAATATGTACTACACCAAATACTTTTTCTATCAATACAACTGTATCATGTGAAGGTATTTATTTTATAAGGTGAGTAGTACAACAAAAATGAAGAAAAAGTATGCAGCAAATGCGAGCTTTTCTAAGCAAGCATATAAATGTAATTTGTTGTTGTATCTACAGTGTTTTACTTTAGTACTGAATTTAGTTTCTGTATTACGTTTCTGCTGTCTAGGGTCTAAATGGACACTAGATAAAGAGATAAGTAAGAGACTGTTGTATTCTTTTTAACCTTTTCACTGCCGGACGGCGCAGCAATACGCTGTGCCACTGACGCCACGGGGGTAAAATTAAAATGAGTAACAAATAACGCCACCATAAAAATGGGCTGTTTTTCAATAGGTTTTCATCAAAAAATGTTTGTCGGCCAGCGCCGTCTCTGGCGTCGTAGTCACGATTTTGCGTTGTCGGCTATGGCCGACTGTGGCGGTAAAAGGGTTAATACAGACATTATAAAAACAAACATTAATGTAAAAACTAGGGCCAATTCTTATGAGCTACCAAAAGTAGTTCCTATCTGAAAAGGTGTCAAGCTACCTAGTTAATATAGACATTCTACGGTCGCTGATAGTTCATTGTGTAAAAAAAGTTATCTCACATGAATATCAAAGCATTCTCGCAGCATATCCGAGTATATCTCAGTTTTGCCGAGGTGATGGTAAAGCGTGTGGATTCCTTTCTCGGGCGGGCGCAGCAGGCAGCAGCGACACGAAAGAAGAAACTCCATTCTGTTAACAGCCGCGTTGCCAATCAAATTATAACATCAGAGTATCTAGTGAAAACATTCAAAACGGTAGCCGAACTGGTTAGAAAAAAGATTTCCAATTGGATTTCTGGTCAATAATACATTTGTTAGTTTTTTGACAGTAGAAACGTAATGGCGTCCGTCACTTCGGGAGCGTTCGGATTCCATGAAACTGAGGTCACTGCGTACTAAATTTTCGTTGACGTCGACCGTCCTCCGCGCTCGGACGTCTGGCGCCAGCTATACTTTTTATGGGGTCTACAAGCGTAGTGGTTCTACTAACGATTTACTTAAATTAAATCACCCGTCGAAATGGAATGTAAAGATAATATAGTCACTACACTACATTATCCTACGTGAGTAAGTAAGATCCTGAAAAACTCTTCCAACATAAATATGGTATAAGATAGACCGAGAATACGTTTTGACTGTGTTTGCTGAAATTGGTATTTTTGTATACAATGACGGTGGCAAATGAACATATGATTGTATCGTCTTCGCGATTCCAGAGGAGGCAAAAGCGCGTTACCTAGCCTATATTGATTTGAGGATCCGCTGTGTTGGCAGTTAGACCACACCCCACTCTAAACAAAGCTCAAAGTTGGGAACTCGTTTTAAATGATTGAAACGTAATTTCTTTTCTATCCAACTTCTAAAAAAGGAGGTTCTCAATTCGGTTGTGTTCCTTTTTTATTATTTTTAAATGTTTGTTACCTCAGAACTCAGTAATTTATGAATGAATTCGTACAATCCTTGATTTTTAAGTAAAATACAAACATGAGGTAAGTCATTTACAATGCAATATTATAAAATAAAAGGATAATATAGTAGATTATATTTTATATCAGTGAAATTAAGTTCAAGCATTAATGTGAGTATTGAGGGCCAGAAAAATATGGTTATTTTGTTGTAGTATTTTAATAGCTATAAATACATTCAAAACATAATATAGAGCATAATTTTAGTAATTTCCCAAATATTTCGAACAATAAAAAACTTAAAATATTTCTTAAACCTAGTTTCTTAAACTTATATGACTACATAAGTCTAGATTCTTAAAAGGAGTGACTATTTAACCTTAAATAAGTATGACATCTAAGTTCATTAAAAGGCCAAAGAAACACTTGTACTGTCCAAAAATTTTATTTATATAAAATAATAACTTCATGAATTTATTTGTTTATAAAAACGAATATCATATTTTCAACTTGTATAAATGATTAAGTTGCATAAACACACTTAGCATAATTTCATAAAACATAATGATCAGTTCGATTGTCACAATATTCAGATGCATTAAACAAACATCATAATTTTGTATGAAATTATGATAATCGTTTTCATGGGTTATAAACAGGGCCCGTAACTTTCATGCCGATGACATCAATTTGACGTCACGCTCCATATAGGGTGATCCCAAATAGTTTTATTGTAAATTATTAATCATTAGTCGTCAATCATTTTAATCATGTACAAATGACTTGGAAAAGTAGTCTATTTACACGTGGAATAAATAATACTTACTCACGTATTACGTATGAACGCGAAGATGACTTCTAAGTCATTTGTACATGATTAAAATGATTGACGACTAATGATTAATAAATGAATAAATAAATAAATATTAGTGGACAATTTTACACAAATCGACCTAGTCCCAAACTAAGCTAAGCTTGTACTATGGGTACTAGACGACGATAAACATACTTATATAGATAAATAAATACTTAAATACATAGAAAACATCCATGACTCAGGAACAAATATTCGTGCTCATCACACAAATAAATGCCCTTACCGGGATTCGAACTCAGGACCTCTTGCTTCGTAGGCGGGTCACTACCAACTAGGCTAAAGCGGTCGTCAAATAACAATAAACAACAATAATTAACAATAAAACTATTTGGGATCACCCTATATGGAGCGTGACGTCAAATTGATTTCCTCAGCATGAAAATTACGGGCCCTGGTTATAAACGTTATATCAAAAATTGAGTTTTATGTTATTTAATAATTATTTATGCTATAAAATGAAGATAATAGTTTTTATTGAACTTATGTTGCATGAACCAAGTTTTTATGACGATTTAACCGCTCCTTCATACAGGCTAGCTAGCATGACTGCATTTTTGTTGGCACTATTTATTCGTCCCTCTCGCACTTAAATACTTGCTAGTAAGAGACGAATGCTGTATCCCCGGCATATACGCGATCATGCTAGCTAGGGAGGTATACTCCTAGATATCGTTACCGGTATTCAAATATCTACAACTCGACGTTTCCTTAAGCTGGTTCTACGACCATACAAAACGTTTTTTCACACTCGCAAGCTATCGGCGTGATATATTAACACACTTTCATAAATTGTCTTTCCATTGGCGGGAAATTCCCCCTTTTCTAGAATAAACTTGTATAAGCTGGAATAATTTGGAATTACGCGCAAATGGAAAGCCAATTTATGAAAGACTAGCTTCCGCCCGCGACTTCGTCCGCGTGGACCCGGGATAAAAACTATCCTATATTTTATTCCAGGCTATAAACTATCTTCGTGCTAAATTTCATTCAAATCGGTTCAGCCGTTTAAGCGTGATTGAGTAACAAACATCCAAACATCTAAACTTTCGCATTTATAATATTAAGTAGGATTGTTACATAAGTTTCTTGGAATATCACGCCGTTAGCCTGCGAATGTCAAAAGCCTTTTGTACGGTCGTCGAACCACCTTAACTGTATTTAGCTTATCTTATGACGCTTAAATAATCGACTAGACTAAAATACAAGAACGCACAATAATATACGTGAGATTATTTCAGTTGGCAGATCATCAAAGTAGGCCATTCAAAAAGCAACTCTACCGTCCTAGGTAAAAGAATGCAATTCCAATGACAGTTTTATAATAAGTCGGCCACGTTAAATAATCTCAACCATAACCTGCACGGTTAGCACAAGACGGCGTGCCAGCTCTCTCGCACTATCCGTCTCTTTCTAAGTTCTCTAATAAGAGAGAGATGGATGCTGCGAGAGAGCTCGCACCATCCGTCTTGTGCAAACCGCACAGGAAACTCATATCAATTCCAATTAGTTACGAGACCATACCGGTAATTTATTAACGAAACAAATTATTTATTTAAATATTTTTGTTTCGTGTTATTTTCAACGAGGAAATTACCCCGATCATATTTTAAACGATATAATATCTATAATATTCTTTCTCTCTGTATCATATCGTCTAAAGCATACCGGTATTCGATTTCTAACGTCCACGACTCATGATCATTGATTCTCACTATCTTCAGTCAAGAAACAACTATACAGAGTGTACCAAAAATGGGGTGTGAACCGATCAAGGGCATAACAGGTATCGTGTTCTGATAAGAAAAAAAACTAAAAGATTTTTTTTTGACGCTATTTATTTTTTACATTTGTATGGAGCAGGTCGCCCCAGTCGGCCAACGCTCCATACAAATGTAAAAATAAATCGCGTAAAAAAAAATCTCTTACTTTTTTCTTATCAGAACACGATACCTATTATGCCCATGATCGGTTCACATCCTATTTTTGTTACAGCCGTAGAGAGAGACTTTATATAGAAAACTTCCGCGAGTCTTAGAAATACTAAAATAGTATGAAACTGGTCACGTATTGGTTCGAAACATAGCGAGCGATATTCGACCTCAAATACGTTATTGTGTCGTGTTATATACTATTTTAATAGAGAGAGACTTAAATTATGTTTACAGGACTTAATGCACAATAGGCAAAATACATTATTAGATAATATGTAGGTACAATAATAAATAATGATTATCTAAAAGAAACCTTTGAGTACATCTAAATAGTAGTAATAACATAGATAAAAAAATTCATTTTTTTTTAAATATATAATTTAAATAATCTTTATTAAAACAGAACAATACATTTAAAGGCAGAAATCAACACCCGGGCTTATAACTACTAGCGATCTCTTCGAGACAACCTGTGGTAGCGGAAATATTGCAAGAAATTCTATTCCTTCATTGAATGAAATTTAAACCATTCAATATAAGGATATTTACACAGTGACATATATAAATATGGTATATTTATGGATCCCTATATTGTACGGCCTAATAACACGCATCCACATATATATCTTTCTCTCTCTCTCTTTATATTTTTAAAATAGACAGAGATATAGTGGACGCCGATTATTAGTCAGTACATTACTAATACATTTAATTGTGAATGTATCTAATTCACTTGACTTATACATATATTATACAGTGCACCCTAACTGGTAGTGCGGAAATGACTGCACACACACATACACACAGGACGGCACGCGAGCTGTGCCGCGGTAAGATAGACTATAAAACTCTTTCTAATTAGAACGTTTAGAAAGAGACGGACAGTCTATGTGTCGCCGCGACACAGCTCGCAAGCCGTCCTGTGATTGCGGTGCTGGTTGCAATAAAAATTACATTGTTTTCAGGATTTCATAACCCCCCCCCCCCCCCTCTAATTTATTTTATTATTTTAATCTATGGCTATTTTATTAATTCTGACTCTCTCAGTGATTAGATGATTTAATTGAATAATTAAAATGACAATAACATGTAATTGGTTTTGTAAACAATGTAGTCAGCAAAAAGTTTATATGAAAACTGAACCAGACCTTAGGAGTAGGCATAAAGGAGGGGGGAAATGCACAAAAGATCCTACTGGGTCGAAGTGTATCCGAAAGCTTAAATATTGCCCATCCCCTGCCATCTCTGGTACGCCAAGGCCACCGGCGCCAGCGACTTATACCGTCTAAACTCAGCATTAGACGCCATCTGCGAGGGTCGCTGCATCGCAGCCGCCGCGGCAGCCTTCGCGGGCTTCTCGTTGTGAACGCGCTTAACGTGCTTCCTGAAATGGTCAGGCCGCGCGAATTTCCTATGGCATATTTCGCACTGATATGGTTGCTCTCCAGTATGACTACGGTAATGCACTTTCAATTCAGCCAAAACGATGAACTCTCTTTTACAGATATCGCAGGAGTGTGGTTTATGTCCAGTGTGCCGTCGAATGTGCACCATTAGAGCGGATTTATGTCTAAATTGCTTACTGCATATATCGCAGATGTATGGTTTTAGGCCTTCGTGAATGAGCATGTGACTTTGAAGACCTTTGCTCATCCGGAATCGCTTTGGACATAGTTTGCAGCAGAAGGGTTTTTCTTTAGAGTGTGTTAATTTGTGGGTTTTTAAGAGATATTTGTGTGTAAAAGTTTTACTACAGATTTCACACATATGCGGCCTTTTGCCGCTGTGGATATCCATGTGCTTATTAAAGTAATTCTTTTGCCTAAATTGTTTTCCGCAAATTTCACAGCAATAAACATTTCCGGAACCAGCCGGTTTTATACCAGTGTGCGTTTGCATATGTTTGATCAGATCAACCTTTAGCGGATACGCCTTATTACATATATCACAGACGAAAGGCTTTTCTCCTGTGTGTTCAACCACGTGCCGTTTCATGGTAGCTTCATGGACGAACTGTTTATTGCACACATTGCACGTATATTTATAGTCTCCTGTATGCGTTGTCATATGGAGGGATAAAGATCGCTTAGATTTATATTGCTTATTGCATATGTCACAGGTGTAAGGTTTTTCTCCAGTGTGTACAAGCACATGTCGCTTCATGGTCTCTCTATGTACGAATTGTTTATTGCAGACATTGCACGTGTATTTGTAGTCTCCCGTGTGAGTTGTTAAATGAAGGTCTAAAGAACGTTTGTATTTATACTGGTTACTGCATATGTCACACTTGTACATGGCCAACCCTGTGTGACGAAGCATATGAGCGTTCAAGTTACATTTAGAAGCGAATTTCTTCTCACAGTGTTCGCAAGAGAACGAGGGCGCATGAAACTTTAAATGAGCAGTTAAGTTGCATTTCTGAGCAAATTTCTTATTGCATACTTCGCACTCGAAGAGTTTTCCGTCCGTCTGTTCCTTACCTGTTGAACTACTTCTCGACTTACTTCCTTGTGTCTCCTTTTTGCACACCGGCTTTTCACCTGTTTGGTCTTTATCATCTTCAGCTTTTTTTACATGAGTTTTCAAATGAACAGTCAAATTACCTTTCAGTGCAAACTTTTTATTGCATACTTCGCAAGCGTGAGGTTTTTCTCCAGTGTGTGTCTTCATATGGTTAGCCATGATCCACTTCTCTGTGAACCTTTTGTTGCAGATTTCGCAGAAGAATCGATAATCGCCCATGTGGTATTTGAAATGGGAGTTCAAGTTGCCCTTTTGCGAGAATCTCTTGTGGCAGACGTTGCACGAATAGGGTTTTTCTCCAGTGTGTAGGCGCTGATGGAGTACGAGGGCTGATTGGTGGTCGAACGACTTCTGGCAATATTTGCAGGTGTGGATCACGCCGCGGGCAGGTTTAGTCGCGTCCGGGATCGGCGACGTTCCCTCTGTCGGCGATGTCGCATGTCTCGGCGATGTGTCCGGCGACGACGATGTCTCCCTTGTCGGAAATGTCACGGTCGATGGCGGCTTCGTTGCGGTTGCAGCCGGCCTAGTCGCAGTCGGAGCCAGCAAAATCACTGCCGGCTTTGTGCTGAGGCCGGCGTTTTTCAGAGCGAGCTGCGCGGCCGTTGGCGGTGCGCCGTATAATGCCACTGAAATAAGAAAATATGATTATACTAGCTTCCGCCCGCGACTTCGTCTGCGTGGAACCGGGATAAAAACTATCCTATATTTTAATCTAGGCTATAAACTATCTTCGTGCAAAATTTAATCCAAATTGGTTGAGCTGTTTAGGCCGGATTGAGTAACAAACATCCATACATCTAAACATCCAAACTTTCGCATTTATAATATTAGTAGGATGTATTGTATTCGATAATAATATATTACAGAGCCGTTGTATAACAAAGATCTATAACAATCAGAACAAGTCAATATTTGCAGCAGTGAACGAAAAAACTATAGAAGTCAAGTAGCGCCGCAATATGCCCCCCCACAGAATGGGTGCCATTACCATTATGCGGGGATGGGAGCGGGGTGTTAAAAAGATGCCAGGCAGCCGTTTAGTTCGATCATGCACATACAGGGTCTTAGGCACGTATTTGGGTAGAAATTAGTAAGGAGCTCGCATTCCATGGCGGTTCCATGGTTTTTTCCTACGCTGATTTGCAGACAATTTAGACTTTCTAAAACGGATATTTAACCATTTTACCGAATTAACGTAATGCTAAATCAGATAACAGATAACGGAAGGCAATAATTAAAAAATTAAATATTAGGGGACAATCTTACACAAATCGACCTAGTCCCAAACTAAGCAAAGCTTGTACAGTCAAGGAATTTAATTTACGACCCTTTTCGCAAAAATATTCTTTGTAGTCCAATACAAATCGACAGGATTGTCAACCTTAAGTGGGTCCTAAATTAAATTCCTTGACTGTACTATGAGTACTAGACGACGATAAACATACTTATATAGATAAATAAATACTTAAATACATAGAAAACATCCATGACTCGGGAACAAATATTCGTGCTCATCACACAAATAAA
This sequence comes from Epinotia bilunana, assembly GCA_947049275.1. NCBI lineage: Eukaryota > Metazoa > Arthropoda > Insecta > Lepidoptera > Tortricidae > Epinotia > Epinotia bilunana. The sequence continues at coordinate 5,141,481 of OX346276.1, read as the reverse complement.
TGCCCTTACCGGGATTCGATCCCGGGACCTCTTGCTTCGTAGGCAGGGTCACTACCAACCAGGCTAAAGCGGTCGTCAAATTTAATATAATGCACTTAATGCCCACTGATTGCAACCAGGGATATAAACTTATTAAACTATTATATCACCGAGCCAGGAAAGTGTCTGGAGTTATTATTTTTAAGGTGGTAGACCTGAGCAATCACATTTAAAAGAAGATCGAGCATTCGCTCTTTTTAAATTTGTTAAACTGCACAAGCCATAGCCAAGCATAGAGCCAAACATTGCTACGAACATTTTCACGATCATTGTAGCGAACGCTCCAGTAAATGCTGTGCGAGATGTGTGGACGGACAGGGACGGCTTAACAATAACAAACTTCTTCGGCTCGGAAAAAAGCTCGAAACAAATTTACTGCAGTTTCGTTAACATGGTCGCTAGAACACGCTAAAACGCTGCTATTAATTTTGTGACCTTTTACCTGTAATGTAACATTTGTTAGAAAGCCTACGTCTACCAGCACCATAACGTAACGTCGTTATTCAAATTGATGTTCTATCCATCGTGCATTATATACGATGCCATGCAATATTTTGGAAAGCGTATGATATGCCAAACGATACATTATACATGGTAAACTGAAACATGACTAAGTAATTATTTGTTAAACAATAATTTGCCAAATTCAAATTTGGTAACTATAAATTGTTTGGGATGTGATACTTTGGGAAAAGTTTTTTCGTTAGTAATCAGCATTAGACGACAATTCTCGGGAACAGCTACAGAAATAAAATAAAAAAAACCACCAAGGTAGTGTTCCGTAGCTAGTACAAAAGTCGTATCTTCTACTACTACTCGCTGTGTAGCTGTGTGTTCCTGGTGTCGAGTAAGGTCGCATAGAATATGTGTGTGTTGAGTGTGAGGGATCTGTATCCGTCTCTAGCTGTTACACAACGAATCCTTCAATTAAGGCTGTGCATTGGAAATTATCGCGTGCTTTAAAACGCCGTTCTGACTAGATTAAGAAACAATAAGATCTGATTTTCAGATATATGATTCTTGACTATATGATTTTGTAGCTGAAATACAAATTTAATAAGTTTTTTTAAACTATTCTATAAGTACATTACTTTTAGATACTAAATAAAAAATAATAAAACGAAAAAATTAAAACTAATTACAAAAAAAATAGTCCGTCCAAAGTTCTGTCTGATTGGTTATCTGATTTTATGGATAAATAATTGCTTAAAATTACCTCGATAGAAAAAAAAACCAAAGTTGGGTCTGTATTTTCCTTTTTTTACTCAGCCTACTCAAACGATACATTATTTTACGACACAATCAAGTTAATACTATAGTATTTTATCTCATCTAAAATCTCACTTTATGAAATTTAAATAAAACGCGTCTAAGTTAGGTGTTTATCGAAATTGGTCCAAAAAAGCCATACCCGAAGAGTGTTACATCTCTTGTCCTCGTGCGCAGAAGGCATCAGCGTGTCTCTGTCTAGGGGGCGTGTTCGACTCAAATCAAGGCATCGCCTTAATAAAGGGACGGCAGCGCGCTTGTGACTCCGCTGCAGTCGCAAGCGTCCATTGGGCTATGGAGGCTTACAATCAGCAGGCTGCCTGCGCGGAGCCATAAGTCTGTCCCCTGGCACCATAATCAAAGGGCTGGCTGGCACACGTTTCTGAGAGCGCTTGTGAGCATGATGGCATTATCGAGCAAGGCGCGTGTTGACGATGCATTTCCGTGGTTGGTTAATAGTATGAAGTTTATGTATTGCTTAGCAACGCTACAAACAAATACGTCATGAAGAGCATAATTATTGTGCGACATATAATAATATATTATATTTGTTTTAGATTTACATGGTATAAATTTTTTGTTTAATGTGTTAAAATACTTTAAATTACGTGTATGCAAATGAATGCCGTAATTTTATTCTTCTCCATCATAGAAAATAAAATTAACCTCACTTACCTAATGAGAATACATATGTACCTACATAACCCGCACACAGTTATTTAGTTTTACAGAATAGTACCAAATAACTAAAGTACTAATACGCGAGCGTTTGCTCTTGCAAGAAACCCCAGTTATTGTTAACATTTTCCCGAGCAGGCAGCCCTAGCGCGGTGTCAAGTGACGTCACGCCGGCCTTCTTAAAGATAAAGCGAGACACACATAGCCAGTGCGCAAATACGCCCCTGCCCTAGTCGCGTGCAGTATAGACCTAGTATTTCATCTGTGCCATCAGCCAGACCGTATCAGGGCCGGATTTGGAAGGGCAGGCGGGGCTGCTGCCCCGGGGTTTCCGCAAGAGGGGGAGAGGGAGATTGATCTCTATTGTGGGGGCCCCACTCTCTCTCTCACCGCTCCTTTGTTGCCCCAGGACCTCTAGACTTTCAAATCCGGCCGTGGGCCGTATGCATGTTTGCCACCGTCGTGGAATAAAAAAAAGCACTTACGTGATACAACCGCCCCATCAGCCATCTCCACGTCTGACTTCTCCAACTTAATATCACCTGGAGCAAAACAAGTTTAATTAACAATTTTACAGATAAATGATTAACTTTAAATATCACTTAAGTTATTTATTAATTATAGCATGTATTTAGAACTGGGAGATGTTCGAAAAGACAGTATGGATGCCATTTTTATAGTTAATTAATAACACTAAAGTTCAACAGTTTAAAAAAAGTGTTGTTCATTGCCATGGTTACGTTTCGTGGGTCACTTTTTAAAACTATTATTGTATGGGGTTTTAATCCTCTAAACACGTGTTTTTGTTATATTGGTAAACCCGTTCCATGGTGGGGCAACTCCTTAGCATTACAGACTCCAATTTATAGTATTTTATTCTAAGAAAGTCGGTCACTGTTGTCTCCTGGCTCACCGGGATGGATTAACAACAAGAAAAAGTTGATTGACCCCACTGACGCTTTAATAAAGTAAAAAGTAATCTGCAATAATATCAATATGGCGTAAGATCAATTTACGACAAGAAAGAAACCCAAGCGGCGCTTACCGCGCGCGTTTATATATTTTCGTCATTAGTGATCGTCACGGTACGGTACGTATCTGAATGTCTAAAGTTGAAAAAACTAACATTAAATAACCTACGTTCAAAATCCCTAAAATCTAAATACATATTGGTTTTTTAACCTAAATTCAAAAAACCGAAAGCTTAAAATGGCTACGTATGGCAATGTCTAAAATTAAAAAAAGTAACGTTAAATAACCTACGTTCAATATCACTAAATTGCCTAATTGTCATTAGTAGTAAGTTTTAATAACAAGTTTTTCCGCTCTTTTATAAAAAAAATAACCTCGAAGACGAAAGCGGGAGCAAAGGTTGGGCATCAAATGAACTACCAATGCCAACGTAGTGGTGTATCGTAGGCAGTAGGGAACAGGGGCTTAGTGGCAAAACCGGCTCGGATCACGGATAGGTTAGAAGACGGAAGCGGGAGCTTTGCTCCGCTGTATAAATAAAAGAGCGGAAAAACTTGTTATTAAAACTTACTATTAACTTATAAACTTATAAAAACTGTAGTCTATCAAACAACGTACAACCAACAAATCCAAATAAAAACATCATTCAGTGCATCAGTTTAGGTATTTTGACCATTTGGTATTTCAACTGTTGGTGTATCAAACTTAAGTGTAATAGCTATTGATATTTTAAACATTAGCCCCCTTATTCATAAAACTTAAAATGCCTCTGCTAAATAAAATGTGCTTTGTCCCTTTCTTACGAACACAAATGTCAAAGTGACAGATAAGGACAAACGAATTTTAACGCCATTTTAGTTAAAATAGGCTTGTAGAGCGTTTATAAATACGGCCGTAGATATTTAGTCCAATCGGTATTTTAAACTTCGGTAATTCGTAGGTTAGGTTAGGTTAGGTTAGGTTACGTTAGTTGCTTAGATATTTAAAACCATAAGGTATTTCGATTTTAGGGATTTTTAACGTAGGTTATTTAACGTTAGTTTTTTCAACTTTAGACATTCAGATACGAACCCATCGTCATTTATGTTGTTCGTTATTTAAGATCGTCATTTAAGTTGTTTTGTTTTTAATATGTTTTAATTCGTTCTTATTGTAAAATAACATATATTACCAGGAAATACCGTGACTAACTTGTAATAGGGCGTACCTAGGGCGGTGAATTCGTGAATGCCCCAGATCGCAGGTGTTTGTGGCCCGAACAGAAAGTGGCGCAAATTAAATTATTATTATTACACACGAGATTCCGCCCGCGACTTCGTCTGCGTGGACGCGGGTTAAAAATCTGTCCTATATTTTAATCCAGGCTATATCTTCGTTCAAAATTTTATCCAAATCGGTTCAGCCGTTTAAGCGTGATTTAGTAACAAAACTTCGAAACATCTAAGCATCCAAACACTTTCGCATTTATAATATTAGTAAGATTTAACACATACATACAGCATTATATTGAGAAATCGTCAGTAACGATGCGCCTACCGATACTATAATATTTTGAGATGTTCATGCCGTTAGGACCTTAGGAAGCCCGAATCTTTTAATTAGGTAGGTCGCTACTCGTCTAAGGTGTTGCAAAAGGGAACTGATTAAAAAATTTGGTGACCGAGACGGATTGTTCCGATAGCTCAGTTGGTCAGTGGCGAGTTGGAGACGGGCCGCGTATAACTGTGGACGCCGTTCGAATCCAGAGCATTAAATTTTTCCTTTAATTTGAAATTTATACATTTTACTGCTTAACGTATATCTGTATATACTTACGTATGACCGCCTCATCTCCAGAAGCTTTCTCCAACTTGATGTTGAGCTTGCGAGTGAAGTCATCTGCAATAAAAAAAGTTTTGGTCAGATTCACTAATGTCAAGTTGTTCGTAGTTTATGTATGTAGGGACTTGGCCAAGACGGCGGCGGCGTTACATCATTGATAAGTTTGTTTGACACCGATTTTTTATGAAAAAAAAAGAAGCGAGATGCTGCTTTCTGACAGGGTTCGAAGTTATCAAGATAATTACGCTTCTTGGGAATTATATGTATGTATGTATATAAAAATACCAATTCATATCATTCTTTTCCCATTTAATGTTGGACCACCATATTAAGTCTGGTATTTCCTCTGGCTTACCCCTGGCATTCCATGTTCCCTGCATCCGCGCCTGCAGCTCCGCCTGGCTGCGCTGCACTTGCTGCTTGAAGTCCTTCGCGTCCCGCAGCCGGCCCACGCACACCTCGCAGATCCCGCACTCATCATTCCCTAACGTCAACTGAAAGTAAAGAATGTAATTAACCTTTATTGTTGTTTAAATTTGATCTACTTTGAGTTTACTATATTTTCATGCAAGTAAAAATCAGATTATACAAATAATCTTCTTCTCAGCTAATTAACTTTGTAACAACTTTGTTAACATCTCACAGAATGCCCAAAATCTAAAGAAGTAAAAAAAAGGTAATAGGTTAGCTGGAAGAGATCAATTAAAGGGTGAAGCTTTAGACCTAAATCCTTTCAATAAAGTATTATGGTTTAACCTGTTACTGTGGAGAATGTATTGCCTACATATGTATATGTACGTAGCTTCTAAAATTATTGTTTCATTATGATAAACAATGTGTCCCAAAAGTCTACATCAAATCGAAAACGGGTGATAGCCATAATAGTTATCCAAAAACTATAAATAAAAACCGGAGTAGTGCGTGTCGGGCCACGCGCAGTGTAGGGTTCCGTAGTTGCCTGTCTGTCTTAGTTACATTGGTGTGCGGTGCGGTTGCGTTAGCCGAATTTGTACGAAAATTGGACTTTCCAAGTACACATTAAGGGTCCTTACTTTGTCCTTAAATGATAATTTAAGTATGTTATCAGTTTTTTAATAAATACTAATAGTTATGTCGTAATTTTGAATGAAAAAGGAAGCATTTTGCAAAATACGCTTCCGCTTCTGCTTCTGTAGCTGTAAGGCCTCTTAAGTTGGTAGACTCTTACTCGGTAAACGCATAATATTTTTGAATGAGCTATCCAACGATACCCCAAACCATGGGTTTAACGAGAAAAAAAATTACTTCCCCGCTTTAGGTATAGGGCCGCTTTTTTTTTAACATTATGCTGTAATGAGGTTTGTGAACATTATGAATGGTGCAGACTGGCCGAACATAAGGTTCCATATTTGACTAATGCAAACTTCTGCGCATGACAAAACTATATTAGAAAGTTGATGTAATAACTTATATATAATAACATAAATATACTTATTATACTCTTTGCTCAGACAAGTCATTCTGGTTGATAGCTTTATGCAGAACATTTGTCTAAATTAATGTAATGAGTTTCTCCTAATTAAATTGTTCCAGTCATAGCCCACCTGGTTTTGTTATCAGAACACATTACTTGTTTTTTTTACAACTGTTATGACTGGGCTATCACCTGTTTATGGCTTCACATTGACTTTTGGGACACCCTGTTTATAATTCCAAAACGTGTTATTATTCTATTTTTCAGTTTCTTAATCATTAAAACGTATTAGATTTTATTTTTATTTAACTAAACATATTCTACCTATGCTAGTTTGATCTGAGCAAATTCTAATTAGAATATTTTATTTATTTATTTTATCTTTATTGCATAAAAGAACAACTTATCCTACAAAAGGCGGACTTAATACCGCAAGCAAGAATATTTTATCACGATGTAATTACACTGTGTCTATTGCATCTGGCAATTAAGATAACAAAACGAACTTTTCCACTTTTTTACTTGTTTCCAACAAGTTCTTTGATCAAAAAATTGTAATATTTACATGTATGTCGAAGCAATCTCGTAGCATGTCGGAGTATATTTCAGTTTTGCCGAGGTGATGGTACAGCGTGTGGATTCCTTTCTCGGGCGGGCGCAGCAGGCAGCAGCGACACGAAAGCAGAAACTCCATTCTGCCAACAGCCGCGTCGATAAACGGATCACAACATTAGATCACTAGTTCATTTAGTTAGAAAGTCTAGAAATCATTGAGACTGATTCAATCTTTTCGATTTTTACTCAGTAAAACATGACATATATATAGTATATACTAACATTTGACAGGAACTATGTAATGGCGACCGTCACTTCGGAACGTTCGGATTCCACGAAACAATAATCAACGCTGTTAAAGTTTAGATTGCTGCATGAGCAATAAACCTGAAAATAATTTTAAAAAGCTTTTCTTTTCTGCATTATGAAGTATGTCCTAAGTACAGATGTAAACAAATTTGAAGATATATTAGTGATATACAATGATATTTGCAACATAAAGAGCACGCTTGGCATAATCTTGGCACACCTTTAATTAGCACGGTTAATGTTTCATAGATTCGGAACGATCCACAAATGACGGCAGCGGACGCCATTATATTACTATGACTGCTGTCAAATCCATACATAAATAAATATTCTATTCATAGTATTGATCTAAAATTTAAGGTTGTATTGCAGTGCATTTTAAGTGTCCATTTGATAAATTTTGATGCGAATCGGTTCTTAACACGGAGGTGGACAAAATGGACGCGTTGCATTCGTGTTCCTGCTGCCTGCTGCGCCCTCCGGACAAGGGCCTCGACACGCTGTACACACATCACGGCAAACCGGAGATATATTCAGACATGCTGAGAGAATGCTTCGATATACATGTAAATATGATAATATTATGTACACTAGTCAGTTAACCCTTCAAAGGTTTCAACGTGTTTTCCTTTCAACTTATCTAAAAACGAGTCACAGTCACTAACAAGACTATAATTCCCAAGTAGCAAAAAGCCACAAACTACGGAAAAAAAAGACTATAATTTCATGAATATACCTAGCTACAATAGCTGCTGTTAGCTGAATAAAATTACCAAATTGTATGTATTAGGGTCATGGCGCCGGTTACGCAACCAGCTTTAGTTAGTGTCCACTTGAAGGGCAAGGTTTCTTCAATAAATGATATTATCATAAGAAACATTTATTCAAAAAACCCTAAAGAAACCATTCTTAAATACATATTCCAATGTATTTAAGATGAAGAAACCCTGATGTTATTCCAAACATCAGGGTTTCTTCAATAAATGATAATAACATTTCTACAAACCCTAAACAACTGTGAGCCGTATTCTTGTATTCATCTAGAATTGCAAAGGTCCGTCTTAGTGTTAAAAATAAAATCCGTATCCCATTATATAGGTTATAGGTGTACGTGGGCTGGGTTTCCGCATCCGCGTTTCATATCTGTGCCTATTTTGCGTGTGGGTATTGGCATTACTATTATTCGTGCCAGCCCAGTTCCACCAGGAAGCCTAGCAGACCCTTTATGTTGCCGACAGACTCCGGTAGTGACCCCGGTGTTCCAAGGTGCTTTGCCCAGTATACTGCCATCCATATCCCATTTTTAAGTCATTATAAGGAATACATCCACTCTAAAAAAAATATACACTTTCACCAACCTGAGTGGTTGCTAACTGCCACTAACCAGTGCAGTGAAAGTAGCTTGATGTGGTTTCAATAAAGATTTATTCAACACTAGCTTTGCCTGCGACTTCCTTTACATGGATTCGAGATAGAGCTATAGGATAGTGTTATATATTAACATGTGGGTAGTTATGAAGATCTGTGGGTACCCCCAGTTAGGTTCGATCCTGGAAGCCAACACGCGTACGTAACATTCTGGCGACGGGAGTAAATGCGGGAACAGGTTTATTGTGCTTAAAACATAGTGCTTGAATGTTTTAAAGTTGTGTTTAGTGCGGTTAGGTAAAATTTTCGGTGAGGTTTAGTGAGTTTCATATGGACAAAGACAATTGGAAAAATGACGTAATAGGTTCGAGTATTGTTTGCTCGCGAATGGTATTAAGACTGATGAGTTAAAAAAAGCATTTTTTTTGCGTGTTGTGGTCATCCTACTAATATATATTATAAATGCGAAAGTTTAGATGTTTGGATGTTTGTTACTCAATCACGCTTAAACGGCTGAACCGATTTGAATGAAATTTTGCACGAAGATAGTTTATAACCTGGATTAAAATATAGGATAGTTTTTATCCCGGGTCCACGCGGACGAAGTCGCGGGCGGAAGCTAGTGATTTATATGATTTAATCGTATCATTAAATTCACCGCTTAATATTCAGGCCGCAACCTATGATATCGTGAAAACCAAGTTGGACGATCACTTTAATCCGAAACAAAATGAAATGGTACAGTCATATGAATTTCACATGAGGGATCAATTGAACAGTGAAAATATTTAAAGAGTATCTGGCTAGTTTGCGTAAATTGGCTATAGAGTGCAATTTTACCGATTTAGATCGCACGTTGCGCGGTCGGCTAGTCTGTGGCATTCAGGATAAAAACCTTCAAAAGCAGTTGCTGCAGCAGACGTCATTAACGTTCGATCAAGCGGTGAAGTTGTCGTTGACGGCTGAAGTGGCGGGTGCTGGGGTGATGGTGATGGCGGCTTCCGGCGCAGAGCACGGCGCTGCCGGCGCTGACGAGCCAATGGATATTAATAAGATTAGAGCGAAACCAGTGGAACCGGGCAAGGATTGCTGGCGGTGTGGCAAAATTCATTGTGGCGGTCATTTTAAAACGTATTGAAGGAGTCTTTATCCCGGGTTATATTTTAAACTAGGCTATAAACTATCATCATGCAAAATTTAAGCGTTATTGAGTAACAAACATCCAAATATCGAAACATCCAAACTTTCGCCATCACGACACGACATTAAAATATAAAGAAAACAATATATCCATAGTTATGGATGTCGTAAAATATGCATTAGAAAGGGCACAAGCCATAAAATATAGATAATTCTAATTTATAAAATAATTGAAAAAAATGTTATGAAAACGGGTCACGCACGTATTTGTGGTCGAAAATCGCTTGACATATCTCGCACCGATTCACGTTCCTATTCATGAGCACACACATTGCAGACGCGTTTAGTAAATCGGTTTGAAACATGTCGAGCGATTTTCGACCACAAATACGTGCGTGACCCGTTTTCATAATATTTTTTTCAATTATTTTATAAATTAGAATTATCTATATTTTATGGCTTGTGCCCTTTCTAATGCATATTTTACGACATCCATAACTATGGATATAATCTGAGAGTTATATATGTAAATTGACTGTAAATTGATTCATTATATTTACAGACAAATATTAAATACTTAACTTAAAGAGGTCCATTATTACATTCATTCTTACCTTTAGGGACCCCCTTTTATAGAAAACTTAAAATGCCTCCGATAAATAAAATGTGTTTTCAAACACAAATGTCTAACGGCCGTATTCATAAACGTCCTACAAGCCTGTTTTAACTAAAATGCCGTTAAAATTCGTTTGTCCTTATCTGTCACTTTGACATTTGTGTTCGTAAGAAAGGGACAAAGCACATTTTATTTAGCAGAGGCATTTTAAGTTTTATGAATAAGGGGGTATGTATTTAACAGATTACGGCAAACAATTTTAACATCATATTACCTAAAATAGGTTGGTTGAATGTTTAAAAAACCGGCCAAGTGCGAGTCGGACTCGCGACCGAAGGGTTTCGTACCATTATCTATAAAAATAGTAAAAAAAAGTTTGTTGTATGGGAACCCCCCTTAAATATTTTTTTTTAATTTTGTTTTCAGTATTTGTTGCTATAGTGGCAACGGAAATACATAATCTGTGAAAATTTTAACTGTCTAGCTATCGCGGTTCTTGAGATACAGCCTGGTGACAGACAGACGGACGGACAGCGAAGTCTTAGTAATAGGGTCCCGTTTTAAACCTTTGAGTACGGAACCCGAAAAAAGACAAGTTAGTCAAAGGTTAAGTTAGTTGCAACTTCTAAAGTGGTATAATATGAGCTATTATAGCATCGATAACTATGATCGTTTATGCTATTCAATATTTAATATCAATTTGCAGGTGAGTTCAGGAAATGATGTATGCGGTATTTGCGAGGTGTGCGTGCGCCGGCTGCGGGACTCGAGCGACTTCAAGCTGCAGGTGCAGCGCAGCCAGGCGGAGCTGCAGCGGCTGCTGGGAGCGCCGAGTGTCGCGGGTAAGCTAGAGGAGAGAGTAGACCTAAACTATGACCAATTTGAAATGATCATATGGCTTTATTTTTTCATAAAAATGTGTTTTACAACAGGGTTCCAAAATACAGCTTATGTTACGAGAGATAATTAATAATAGACGTAGGTACATTTACAATAAAATATCTAAGTTTGATAGCCAATCCGTGGCACCCGCTGTGAGCGCGTACAGATCGCTGAGTTCACCAGTAAAGCGTCTCTTGGGGGCACTCCTCTACGATATGAGCGGTTGTTTGGTCAGGTGCTCCACAGTCACAACCCGGTGAAGGCTTGTAGCCCCATTTATGGAGATTGTGGTTGCAGCGGCTGACACCCGTCCTTATCCTGTTCAGCGTAACGCAGATTTTCCGTCGTTCATCTAATCCAAGTAGTTCCTTAGTTGGGTCAGACAACGCGAAGTTATTTAAGGACTGTGCTCGCTGGGGTGGGACTGGGACTCAGTAGGATAGGATCACCATCATCATATCAGCCCGAAAATCGTCCACTGCTGGACATAGGCCTCCCCTAAAGAGTGCCACAATGACCGGTCCTGCGCCACCCGCATACAGTCCGAGACTTCCGAGACCTTTACCTGACCCCGTAGCATGGATGGCCTGGCCTTATCACACGATAAGTGACAAGATAGACTCCGTCATTGGCTGACACCGTTCAATAGAACGAGACAGACGCTCTATCCTGTCACTTATCGCGTGATAAGGCCGACGCGTCATAAGGCCACGTGCTGACGTGGCCTTATGACGCGTATTAGATCGTATTTTGATATACAAAAATGGTGGCAAACAAGCCTACAGCCTGTAGTCCGTAGTCTATGGACGCTTGCGATTCCAGAAGAATGACAAGCGGGTTGCCCTTTAATGGTATGAGGATCCATTTTGTTACAGCCAGAGACAGATGTAGGTTCCTCACTCTCACCATAGCATATCCTCGGTATCTCTGGCGACCTTACTCACCACCAGAAACACAACACCTACAGAGAAAATTGTCCGCGCGCTTAATTTTTAACCCCCGACGCAAAGAGGCGTGTTACAAGTTTAACGTGTCTGTGTGTCTGTGTATCTGTCTGTGGTATCGTAGCTCCCAAACGGATGGACCGATTTGAATGCGGTTTTTTTTATTCGAAAGCGGATGTGATCCTGAGTGTTCTTAGCTATGTTTCATGAAAATCTGTTCAGCTGTTTTTGAGATATTGGACTTTGAAATGAAAATGTCGGGGGTTTTTCAACTTTACTAAGTTGTAGTTATTATTTTCATTTTTCCATAACAATTATAACTAACATAACAGCGGATGTCTCCATAATCGCATCCAACGCATAGCTTACTATCCATACTAATATTATAAATGTGAAAGTGTCTGTCTGTCTGTATGTTACCTCTTCACGCTTAAACCGCTGAACCGATTGAGATGAAATTTGGTATGGAGATAGTTTGAATCCCGGGGAAGGACATAGGATAGTTTTTATCCCGGAAATCATATCCTGATGGGGCGAAATGGGGGATGAAAGTTTGTATCGAGCTACGATATAAACGAGTTCCACACGGACGGAGTCGCGGGCAGAAGCTAGTACTTTATAAAATATTAATTGTGTGAATGCAGTGGCAGTTAAACCCTGCTGGGTTTTGTCCGCTGCCTAGCCGTGTATTGAGAAATAATTATATAAATAAAAAAATATAAAAAAAGTTGCGTTTACATGACTGCGGTCTTCTGTCTTCTGTAAGGTGGAGTACCTTCCCAGTTAGACTGCTCTAAATATGAGCGAGGTATCCTACCTCTCTAAACTTTACTAATATGAGAAAGAGAAAAAAATGAGTTTGTATGTAGCCTCCGGAACCACTTATCCGTTTCAAAAATAATCTCATCTGTATTTAGAATAGACTTTTTGGATGGTCATAGTCTATATTTTATCCTGCAGGTTTGCCTGCGGTATTTACAATAGGCATTAGGAGCCGTGCGGGCAGCTAGCGAAGTTTTTATATTAATTTCTGTTACAGGTGACAATGCTGACAAGCACAATATGAAACTGGAAAAAGATTACGGAGACGAACCTGCTATGTGTATGTATACATTTAATATGTTAACTGTCAATTATAGTCCGACCGCTTCAAGGTGCGACCACGATGAAGAATACGTGACGCATACGACACGTCAACGCGTATACGCAGCGTTAAGGCGATGCATTGGAAATTATCACGTGCTTTGAAAAGCCGTTCTGACTAGATTAAGAAACAATAAGGTCTGTTTCTCAGATATATGATTCTTGACTATATGATTGTTTTTCAGACTTTACTGATACATGATTGCTTAAAATTTCCTCTATAGAAAAAAATTCCAAAGTTGGGTCTGTATTTTCCTTTTTTTACTCAGCCTACTCAAACGATACATTATTTTACGACACAATCAAGTTAATAAAATCTCACTTTATGAAATTTTAATAAAACTTCTCTAAGATAGGTATTTATCGAAATTTGTCCAGAAAAGCCATTCCCGAAGAGTGTTCCATCTCTTTTTCTCGTCCGCGGAAGGCAGAAGCGTGTCTTTGTCTAGGGGGCGTGTTCGACGCGAATCAAGGCGGATGCCTGAATGAGGTGCTTAAGGGGATCCTTAAGCACCGGTGTGGTCGCTCCCTCATTCAGTCCTCGCGTGATTGCGCGCGGAGGGTATAACGGCCTCGCGCACGACGCCCGCTCGTCCGTTATACCGCCCGTGCGCAATCAGACGAGGACTGACAATGAGTTAAGCGGTTGACCTATATATTCAGAGCAATGACGCGTAGTTGCAGTGTCCAAGAGGCAACAGGATGGCTCGCGGTATTTGAGCTCCCGAAGCGTTGTGGAACCGCCCTGTGCAACCCGAACTGAGTCAACTTGGACTGGGGCGGCGTCGCATCGGACCGGCTCCGTTACTGCACTCTTTAAAGACGCGGTCGGCTACCGCCGGGTGCTCGCGCAGCCGTTGCGATGCGGCGCCAGGCGACCCAGTGCGGCCCGTTCGATAGGAATCGTACAGTCAAGTGCAAAAATGTGTATCGATAACATCCTCTCATAAATAAGTACCTTAATCCGCTGACATAAGAGCTATGGGACATATTTATGAGTAAGTTGTATGCACCCATATTTTTACACTTGACTGTACAAAGGAAAATTCTTTGAAATTATATATAGCTTTGTAAGATTGTATGCCACTTATCCGATATCAAAATTTCTATCACCTGTGTATAGAATTGACTTTCTGGAGCAAAGGCTTTAATTTATCCCGCCTGTTTGTGTTCGTATTGCTTTCTCTGCGTATTGCAGAGAAAGCAGGCAAACCCGCGAAGCCCGGCGTGCAGCTAGTGCATAATAGTCTTTTGTCCCCAGGTGAAGTAAAGATAGAGAAACAAGAAGTCGACATTGACATGTCTCCCGTGGGTGACGAGGAGACTCCACGTAAGTAATTAACACACTGGACGAGCATTGGCCGAGGTGTTCGCTCAGTGAGGATGTGCCTCGGTGCGTATGCTTCGGCCGAGGCACGTCCACACTGAGCTCGCAGCTCGCTGGCGTTGCCTTGCAAGGCATTTGTTGGTTGGAATCTCGCTATAACATGAATTTGAATTCCTTTGTGGCTTAGAGTAGAGTGTAGATTTCTACAGACGATCTATATATACGTGTTGCCACAATAAGGGACGGAAAGGCTCATATGCAGCTAAATTAAGAACAGGTCTTAAAATGGCTGACGGCTTACCAAAAACAACTTACTTAATTTGGTCGGGTAATGGCTTATTTGCCACAACCTCATGCTAACTCAGTTGAAGAAATTGGGAAGTCTATGACAAGAACAACGAACGATATGTCCCTTTCTGTCATACTTATTGAGATTTGCATAATGCCATCTCGCTCGGTCGTGGTATTACTATTACGATAGCTTGCCCTGAGTATTCTATCTGAAGTCCATGCTTGGCAGTGAGAGTTCCAACAGACCATCTGTCGAGCTTCACAAAGGAAGAATTTTGTTCGATGGGCGTCAAGTTTCCGCTTTTTCGCGGTCGGTTACCTGACACCACGATTTCGCCTTCATGGCCTCTATAGTGTGTTTTCGTCTTTGCTGATGTAGTTGCACGTTTTTACGGTGCTACAGAAAGGTTTCAAATCGAATAAGCGGTTAAGGCCAGTCAATGAACTGACTATACAAGTGTATGGAAAAAAAAACAATTTTAGAAAATAATTTATAATAGCTTATTTTTTCTGTGTAACGGATATATTATCAACTAAATACCCAGCGACAGAATCGAACAAAATTTCACACATCAAAAAAATGATAAATTAACTAGCTTCTGAATAGTCAGAAAAAATATCATGTAATAAATGTTTTTCTCTTTATTTTGGTTCATTTACATTTGCTCTATAATATTCAAGACAAATCATACAAAAAAAGATAATGCATGATTCATTTAAATCTACATAATTACTTCCGGGTGGAGAGTTTGTCGGATTCTTGAATAGAATAACATTTTGAAATTAAATCAACAAAGAAAAACGCTAATATAAATTATTGTTTTTCAAAACCGTATTTTCCTGGAGTATTTTGTTCGTGTTACTATTTTTTTAATATGTAATGTCTAATGTCTCTGTCTATACTACTACATGCCTTCTTGCATTCATTATGAATCCCCATACAAACGTAGTTTGGTTATCATTTTAAAACGGCACACTTAAAATGATTTTTTTTATACACATTGTGTTCCGCCAAATCTACGTCGGAAGCTATGCTCTGTTGCTATATATTAGAATAGAAAGAAAATGAAGCGAATAGAGACTTTGTATGAAAAATATTCTAAGGGCCCTTACAGACGAGCGACAGCTGTGGCTGGCGAACCCCCGCGACGGTCGCCGACTGTCGCCAATACGCCGCGGCGAGCACTCGTCGATGTGTGTGTGAGAAAATACGTGCTCTCTCACACACACATCGACGAGTGCGCGCTGCGACACGACAGCGATCGCCGCGGTGTATCGGCGACAGTCGGCGACCGTCGCGGGCGTTCGCCAGCCGCAGCTGGCGACGGTCGCCGACTGTCGCCGATTGGTGTCGCGGGCGGTCGCTGCGTGCTGTCGCTCGTCTGTAAGGGCCCAACAGTTATATTTTTTTTATTTCTAGCATCATAAACTAGTTTCAGACCCTATATATGGCGGATCCCAGTTTGCATACAAAGATTCATATTATTCTAGCATCTCGTTTTAAAATGAGAACCAAACTAAGTTTGTATGGAGAGTCGAGCGTGCTGGCGACCCTTAACCTATTTCACTGCCGAGATTCGCTATGCTCGTAGCCGATCCCCTGCTTTTCCTCGTATTTAGCGAAAAGCGACTAGGTGAGCATTCCTGGCATTAAAAGAGTATTTGCTTACCTATAATTATAATAATGGTTGCTGTCATAATGGTAACTGTTTCAGTGGCGTCCTTCGCGTCGACACAGCCCGCCCCCGCCCCCGCCCCGCCCGCGGCCCGCGGCGTCGTCCACATCTGCGACATATGCCAGAAGTCCTTCGACCACCACTCGGCGCTCGTCACTCACCGCCGCATCCACACAGGAGAGAAACCTTACACCTGCAATGTATGCCACAAACAATTCGCTCAAAAAGGCAACTTAAACGCTCATTTCAAATATCACATGGGAGATTATCGGTTCTACTGCGAAATATGCAATAAAGGGTATACCCAAAAATCTACCCTACTCAAACATGCGGTTTCACACACTGGAGAAAAATCTCACACTTGCGAAGTATGCAATAAACAGTTTGCACTAAAAGGTTACTTAACTTCTCATTTAAAAACTCATTGGAAATCTGAACAAAATCGACACACAGGAGGAAAAGGTTGCGAAAAGAAGGGTTCACACGACGTGAATACTAATTTAAAAGATCGGGCAAGTGACAAACCATACGAATGTGAAATATGCAAAAAACGGTTTGCACAGAAAAGCAACTTAAATTCTCATTTAAAGTATCATACAGCCCGGTTCTCTTGCAATCTGTGTGACCAAAAATTCACAGTGAAGTCTCGCTTAGATGCCCACATACTTCGTCACAAGAGGGGACAGATTTACGCTTGTGGTATATGCAATAAGCACTTTAAATCAAAAAGTGTGTTGACCCATCATTCGAAATTTCACCCAGGTGACTATCGATTTACTTGTGATGTATGTAACCAAAAATTTGAACTGAAAGATACCATGTTACAACATATGCAAGTACACACGGAACCAAAACAACATAATTTCTGCTGTGAAATTTGTGGAAAACAATTTTTGCAAAAGAATTCTTTATCCAAACACATGGATGTGCATATGGGAATAAGGCCATTCATTTGTGAAGTATGCAATAAAAGTTTCACACACAAAAACATCTTGAATTCCCATAAATTAACACATACTAATGAAAAGCCCTACGCTTGTGAAGTGTGTGATAAGCGATTCCGGCAGAGCAACGCTTTACAAGGCCACCTGTTGATTCACGAAGGCCTTAAACCACACACCTGCGAAGTATGTAAAAAGGAATTTAGACATAAATCTGCGTTGACAGTTCATATGCGACGACACACAGGACAAAAACCACATTGCTGTGACATCTGTAAAAAGGAATATATAGTTTTAGCTGAATTAAAAATGCATTACCGCAGTCATACTGGGGAAAAACCATATGCTTGTCACATTTGCGACGCCAAATTTGCACGACCTGATCATTTCAGGAGACATCTTAAACGCGTTCACAACGAGAAGCCTTCAAAATCTGAAAAATCTCTTGTAATATAGGATTCCACTGCTGATAGTGTCTAATGCTGAATTAAAACAATACAAGCTGTAGTTACATCGCATCATTTTTATGAAGCAAATTGGGTAGATCATTGCTTAAATGTATAAAAGTATGTCAAGTGTACCTATACATGCACTTTTTAAAGTATTTTTATAGAACAAAAAGTCGCTAAATCGCTTTTTCGCCTTGCTCGCAAATGGAGATATAGCCTCCTAAGGCCTAAACTTATAATCTTAAGGCATAATATAAATCGTTTTAAATTGGAACAGAAATCGGAGAAATCCTAAAGAAAGGTCAGCTCAAGAGTACCCTAAACGACGAGCATGTATGAGGAATGTAATGAAAGTGAATGAAACAAAAGTTTTTCAAGATCGTAGCAAGTGGAAATCCGTGATCTCTGCCTACCCCTCCGGGAAATAGGCGTGATTATATGTATGTGGAACAGAGGTGCATTTGTTTCGTAACGGTAATTTTATGAAACAAAAAAATATTCTATTTCCAACAGTAGATGATCGAAATTACAATGAGATTTTGCATTGTATGGTATCGTAGCTAGCACCATAGGATTTATGGTAATGTTTTACGGCCGAAATAGCCCAACACGTCACTTAAAACAGGACCGTAAAACCTATCCTGATGTCGGTTTGGCGTAGTATGACTTACTTCCACCGGCTTTCATCAGTAGGCTTGGATTTAATTAATATTTTTTAAGAACCTACTAGACTATAGTACCCTGCATACCATTTGGTGCTCTATATAAGTGCAAATAAACTTTGTCGCGCTACACAAGGCCGTGCAAGCACGACAGCGATAGCGTGTTCCACCCTTTGAACGCCAAGAACACCTAAAGGTGTCATGTGTTGTGATGTCGTGCCCGCATCGCCAGGGACGACTATGGGTGTAAATGGCGTACCCTGTCACGGCAAACTTCTGTCTTTCAAGTAAGGTTTATATTTGCTCTCTTGTAACAATGATGGTGGCGTGACAGTGTCAGTTTTGGATGTCTTGATCGGCGGCGAAAAGGATAATGTATGACCTGATTCCACGAATCTACATGTTTCAAGTCGAATCTTGGGGCGTTGCCGCAAAGGAAACGATGGCCGGTACGAATGGCGGACCCCAGAGTTGGACGCTTTTCGACCTATGGTCAACCGAGCCGGCGCGAATGGCAACAGTCTCGACGCGTAGGAGGGACGACTGAGCAGCGGCTTCATGACGATCTTCGTGCCGTTCGGGGAAGATACAAGAAAGCCATGAAGCAGGCGGAGTTGGACTTCGCCAGATTGCCGAGACAGGCAATGACGATCCTTGGGGTTTAGCCTACAGAGAGGCCTGCGGGCGCGTGCGCCCCCCGCCGAACATCATCAACGGCACCAAGCTCATCGAGGGCTACACCGAATCCACCGGGGACACCATGTCAGGCCTCCTCCAGACGCTGTATCCAGACGACCAGCCGCAGAGGGACACCAGCTACCACCAGTCTGTCCGTGTAGCAGCTGCCTTCGCGCCATCCGGCCGCGACATGGTAGCTCCCGAAAAGGAGACGGTCGAGCGCATCGTGCGATCCCTGCCTAACACGGCTCCAGGTAGTGATGGTATCTCGGCAGCGATGGTCAAGTGGGCGTGGAAGGCCACGTTAGACGAGATGTGGCTCATGATGAGGAAGTGCATCGCCGAAAGAGCGTTTCTCGATCTCTGGAAATCAGGCCGACTCGTCGTCCTGCCAAAGGGCAACGGTAAGCCGCTTAGCGACCCGAAGGCACATAGACCGATCACAGTACTACCCATTTTGGGTAAACTATTGGAACGCGTAATAGTCTCCTGTGCTCCCTGCTTGTACCGCAACATTTCTGATGCCCAATATGAGTTCACTCGGGGTCGTTCGACAGTGTCGGCGCTGTGCGGAATCAATGACCTTACGGATGCCAGTCCAGCTCCGTACGTGCAGCTGATCTTTCTGGACATCTCTGGTGCATTCTACAACGCGTGGTGGCCAATGATCCTCCTCAAGGTGAAGCAAGGTGGAGCCCCGCCGAACCTTTACCACATCTTGGTCAGTTACTTTTGTAATCGTAGAGTCAGTCTCTTCGTGGTCAGTCAGACCTGTTCCAAGACAAGCACCATGGGATGTCCACAAGGGTCAGTGTTGGGCCCGACGCTATGGAACGTATGCATTCTTTTCTTAAATAGAAAGCTTTATAGGATTATTATAAAACAAACCTAACGTAATGACTTCTATTTGATGATATTCAAAGAATACCCGAAAATACTACTGTTTTGACGAAAAATACATTAGGTCAAATGAAACATTTGTCAAATGATACATTTGGCTAAAAGTTGTTTGGTCAAGAGACAGGACCCCATTTTGTACATATGCTGCAGATTATTACTTGTAATTATCATTAAATATTTTGAAACGATCGCTGTACGACTAATAGTATCGATAAGCCAAATTAACTGTATTATATTAAATTTGTGTAAGCACAATGAGGTATATAAGATATAATAAACTAAACTAAACATTTGGCCCGTGTTGCCCCGTTTACACTTTTAGAAAGTGACAACGCGATACAATGGCATTGGAGAAATGTTAAGTTTTTTATTCTTCAGAAGGTTCAAAATACAATCGTGTCTTGTTATGTCTTGTAAATATTTGCAGATACATAATTAAAATGTGATATTAAAGTTTTTTTTTTACTATTCCTCATCACAATGCTAACCCGTTCACGGCTTATGACCCACATAGGAGTCATGCCTCTACGAGCGATTCCTGTTACAAGGCGGAATGATGCTGCTACACGCTATAATAACAATAATCCATTTATTTCAGACATACAAGGCTATGACGTAGCACACCTAGCGTTGCTTGGTCTCAAACATGGACCTATGATACTCAGGACAAGCTATGGCAATAATAATACCACGTGCGAGCGAGCTGGTAGCATACACATCTCTCAGTGTGACAGAAAGGGAAATATCATTCGCTGTCCTTCTCATAGTTCCACTTTTTTATTTGCCACAACTGATAGTATGACGTTGTGGCACATAAACCATTACCCGTCCAAATTGAGTAGGTTGTTTATGGCAAGTCGTCAACTATTTTAAGACCAGTTCTTAATTTAGCTGCATAGGAGCTTTTCCGTCCCTCGTTGTGGCATCACGTATAGCCTGTCCAGAGTATCATAGGTCCATGGTCTCGAATGTGTTAAAGTTGTGATATACCTATTTCCAAGGATAGCTGTTATTTGTACATACCAATATCATAAGGAGTATGTCGCTCGTTTGGCGTTCAACGAGGAAATGTGGCCAGTCTTATGGGCACCCTTCCCACAGACCTCGGGGAGTAGGTATCACATATATTGGTAAGTGTATGGCTTAAGTTTTGGGCTTTCCTATGGACATTTGCCAGTTCGTAGGAGACTTCAATGAAGTAAAGTGAAGTAAATGATACGTTTTTTTTAACCGTAGCCATAATAACACCACATTTCTTTTAAAACAATTAACGGGTTTAAATTCAAGTGTAGACTTCATTTTTTAAATATTCAATTAGGCGAAGCTAAATAAATATCTTTGCATATGTGTAAATATATATCAATTACGCACTCACTTTCAATGTTTTAGGACTGGCATTAAATTCTTAACAGCACGGCTAGCACGCGACGGCGCGCGAGCTCTCTCGATTTTTCTCGCACTATCCGTCTCTCTCTTATTAGAACACTTAGAAGAAGAGGTATAGTGCGATAAAAATCGAGAGTATGTCGCGGCCGTCATGTGCTAGACGTGCTGTTGATCATTATTCAATACCTACATGTAATCTCCTTTTCCTTTGTACTTTTTGATCCTTTTCTTCCCGTGTAATTGGTTGGGTAGCGGTCGGAAACTAGTAACATGACGGTATGTTTGAAAAGTTTGGTTAATCGGTTAGTTGATTCGGTTATAATCTATGGTTGTCAAGAATGACGTCTATGCTTTAAAAAAAAAAATTTCTTTTCACTCCATCATGGCTGTGTATGATTGCTCTCCCGAACAGATCATTTCAGCGAGCCCTCGGCCTCATTTGAACCTTAGTTTGAAAGTATGAAAGTGAATTTTACAGTGCACACCATAACACATAGGTGTTATGGTGTGCACTGGTGCTTTTAGCTGTTCTGCGCGTCCGAAGGGTTAAGCACATTTGTATGGTTTATCACCAGTATGCATTTTTAAATTACTTTTACAGCACTTGTATAAGTACAGTGGACACATTTGTGTGGCTTCTCGCCAGTATGTGTCCTTATATGACTCGTTAAAGTATCTTTACGAACACTCGCATACGAGTACGTACAGTGGGCATATTTGTGTGGCTTCTCGTCAGCATTTCGCGTTTCATGCGTTTTTAAATTACTTTTACTAGCACTTGTATAAGTACAGTGGGCACATTTGTGTGGCTTCTCGCCAGTATGTGTCCTTATATGACTCGTTAAAGTATCTTTACGAACACTCGCATACGAGTACGTACAGTGGGCATATTTGTGTGGCTTCTCGTCAGCATTTCGCGTTTCATGCGTTTTTAAATTACTTTTACTAGCACTTGTATAAGTACAGTGGGCACATTTGTGTGGCTTCTCGCCAGTATGTGTCCTTATATGACTCGTTAAAGTATCTTTACGAACACTCGTATACGAGTACGTACAGTGGGCATATTTGTGTGGCTTCTCGTCAGCATGTCGCGTTTCATGCGTTTTTAAATTACTTTTACTAGCACTTGTATAAGTACAGTGGGCACATTTGTGTGGCTTCTCGCCAGTATGTGTCCTTATATGACTCGTTAAAGTATCTTTACGAACACTCGTATACGAGTACGTACAGTGGGCATATTTGTGTGGCTTCTCGTCAGCATGTCACGTTTCATGCGTTTTTAAATTACTTTTACTAGCACTTGTATAAGTACAGTGGGCACATTTGTGTGGCTTTTCGCCAGTATGTGTCCTTATATGACTTGTTAAAGACTTTATAATTGCACTAGAGTAACTACAATGATCACATTTGTATGCTTTCTCACCAGTATGTGCCTTTTTATGACTTTTTATCTACGCACATACCATTAGTGCTCCAAAATGCGTTCAGAAACCGTAGGAAATAACCAGCATTATTACAACCGATTTTACTATGAGAACTTTCTTGTCTGTGGTAGTAGGTAAAATCTGTACTGTAAAATGTTATTACAGTACATATTTTTGTAAGGTTATGAGTTTAAATTTGGAACAGCTGTCAAAACTCATATGGGTCTCTATTCTAGTATTCATAATGTTAAAACAGTTATCGATGCGAAACGTCAATTCAGTATGTTTTTTAAATATAAACCGCACGACATTTGATCTCGAGCGACATGAAATAGGGACTTCATTCGTTTGTCTATGATTTAAAAAAACACTTGACGTAGGATCGAATTGCGTCTATTACTGTTGTAATTTCTTTGTTGGTTTTTTGTTGTTACGAAAGTAGAATAGTGAAAAGTTGTTTGTAACTCACATTTTAGTTGAAGATATGAGTAGTAGTGACTCCGAGAACGATACGCACACTCCGCCGGATATCATAAATGCAGCCACGATTGCAACAAATATATTTTACAGATAGCACTACTACTCGTACTCATATTTTCAACTAAAATGTGAGTTAGAATCAACTTTTCACAATTCTACTTTCATAACAACAAAAACACTCGTGTGATCCTATTATGAAACGAGCGTCGTTTTAAGGCCTCTGGTTGTGTATCAGTTGCATAAACTACTATTAAAGTACTATATTGGGCACTAGATTAACTACAACGGGCACATTGGTATGGTTTATTATTTTGTGTTTTTTGTAAGTATCTTTACGAGCACTTGTATAAGTACAGTGGGCACATTTGTGTGGCTTCTCGCCAGTAGGATTCTTTATATGATTTGTTAAAGTATTTTTAATTGCACTAGAGTAACTACAATGATCACATTTGTATCCTTTCTCACCAGTATGTGCCTTTTCATGATTTTTTAAAGTAATATATTGGGCACTAGAGTAACTACATTGGGCACATTTGTGTGGCTTCTCGCCAGAATGTCTTTATATTTATGACTAGTTAAAATATCTTTACGAGCACTCGTATACGTACAGTGGGCACATTAGTGTGGCTTCTCGGCAGCATGTCGCGTTTCATGCGTGTTTAAAATACTTTTACTAGCACTTGTATACGTACAGTGGGCACATTAGTGTGACTTCTCGCCGGTATGTGCCTTTTCATGATTTTTTAAAGTACTATATTGGGCACTAGAGTAACTATGGGCACATTCGTATGGTTTCTCGCCAGTATGTGTCCTTATATGACTTCTTAAATTATTTCGATGAGCACTCGTATACGTACAGTGGGCACATTTGTGTGGCTTCTCGCCAGTATGTGTCTTTATATGACTTGTTAAAGTATCTTTACGAGCAGTCTTATACGTACAGTGGGCACATTCGTATGGTTTCTCGCCAGTATGTGTCCTTATATGACTCGTTAAAGTATCTTTACGAACACTCGTATACGAGTACGTACAGTGGGCATATTTGTGTGGCTTCTCGTCAGCATGTCGCGTTTCATGCGTTTTTAAATTACTTTTACTAGCACTTGTATAAGTACAGTGGGCACATTTGTGTGGCTTCTCGCCAGTATGTGTCCTTATATGACTCGTTAAAGTATCTTTACGAACACTCGTATACGAGTACGTACAGTGGGCATATTTGTGTGGCTTCTCGTCAGCATGTCGCGTTTCATGCGTTTTTAAATTACTTTTACTAGCACTTGTATAAGTACAGTGGGCACATTTGTGTGGCTTCTCGCCAGTATGTGTCCTTATATGACTCGTTAAAGACTTTATAATTGCACTAGAGTAACTACAATGATCACATTTGTATGCTTTCTCACCAGTATGTGCCTTTTTATGACTTTTTATCTACGCACATACCATTAGTGCTCCAAAATGCGTTCAGAAACCGTAGGAAATAACCAGCATTATTACAACCGATTTTACTATGAGAACTTTCTTGTCTGTGGTAGTAGGTAAAATCTGTACTGTAAAATGTTATTACAGTACATATTTTTGTAAGGTTATGAGTTTAAATTTGGAACAGCTGTCAAAACTCATATGGGTCTCAATTCTAGTATTCATAATGTTAAAACAGTTATCGATGCGAAACGTCAATTCAGTATGTTTTTTAAATATAAACCGCACGACATTTGATCTCGAGCGACATGAAATAGGGCCTTCATTCGTTTGTCTATGATTTAAAAAAACACTTGACGTAGGATCGAATTGCGTCTATTACTGTTGTAATTTCTTTGTTGGTTTTTTGTTGTTACGAAAGTAGAATAGTGAAAAGTTGTTTGTAACTCACATTTTAGTTGAAGATATGAGTAGTAGTGACTCCGAGAACGATACGCACACTCCGCCGGATATCATAAATGCAGCCACGATTGCAACAAATATATTTTACAGATAGCACTACTACTCGTACTCATATTTTCAACTAAAATGTGAGTTAGAATCAACTTTTCACAATTCTACTTTCATAACAACAAAAACACTCGTGTGATCCTATTATGAAACGAGCGTCGTTTTAAGGCCTCTGGTTGTGTATCAGTTGCATAAACTACTATTAAAGTACTATATTGGGCACTAGATTAACTACAACGGGCTCATTGGTATGGTTTATTATTTCGTGTTTTTTGTAAGTATCTTTACGAGCACTTGTATAAGTACAGTGGGCACATTTGTGTGGCTTCTCGCCAGTATGATTCTTTATATGATTTGTTAAAGTCTTTTTAATTGCGCTAGAGTAACTACAATGATCACATTTGTATCCTTTCTCACCAGTATGTGCCTTTTCATGATTTTTTAAAGTAATATATTGGGCACTAGAGTAACTACAGTGGGCACATTTGTGTGGCTTCTCGCCAGAATGTCTTTATATTTATGACTAGTTAAAATATCTTTACGAGCACTCGTATACGTACAGTGGGCACATTAGTGTGGCTTCTCGGCAGCATGTCGCGTTTCATGCGTGTTTAAATTACTTTTACTAGCACTTGTATACGTACAGTGGGCACATTAGTGTGGCTTCTCGCCGGTATGTGCCTTTTCATGATTTTTTAAAGTACTATATTGGGCACTAGAGTAACTATGGGCACATTCGTATGGTTTCTCGCCAGTATGTGTCCTTATATGACTTCTTAAATTATTTCGATGATCACTCGTATACGTACAGTGGGCACATTTGTGTGGCTTCTCGCCAGTATGTGTCTTTATATGACTTGTTAAAGTATCTTTACGAGCAGTCTTATACGTACAGTGGGCACATTCGTATGGTTTCTCGCCAGTATGTGTCCTTATATGACTTCTTAAATTATTTCGTTGAGCACTCGTATACGTACAGTGGGCACATTTGTGTGGCTTCTCGCCAGTATGTGTCTTTATATGACTTTTTAAAGTATCTTTACGAGCAGTCGTATACGTACAGTGGGCACATTTGTGTGGCTTCTCGCCGGTATGTGCATTTTCATGATTTTTAAAGTGCTATATTGGGCACTAGTGTAACTATGGGCACATTCGTATGGTTTCTCGCCAGTATGTGTCCTTATATGACTTCTTAAATTATTTCAATGAGCACTCGTATACGTACAGTGGGCACATTTGTGTGGCTTCTCGCCAGTATGTGTCTTTATATGACTTGTTAAAGTATCTTTACGAGCAGTCGTATACGTACAGTGGGCACATTTGTGTGGCTTCTCGCCGGTATGTGCCTTTTCATGATTTTTTAAAGTGCTATATTGGGCACTAGAATAGTCAGTCAGTAGTAGTCAGTCAGTCAGTGGCTTCTCGCCGGTATGTAGCGTTTCATGAACTTTTAAATTACTTTTACTAGCACTTGTATACGTACAGTGGGCACATTAGTGTGGCTTCTCGCCGGTATGTAGCGTTTCATGAACTTTTAAATTCCTTTTACTAGCATTTGTAAAAGTACAGTGGGCACATTAGTGTGGCTTCTCGCCGGTATGTAGCGTTTCACGAACTTTTAACTTACTTTTAGCAGCACTTGTATACGTACAGTGGGCACATTAGTGTGGCTTCTCGCCGGTATGTAGCGTTTCATGAACTTTTAAATTACTTTTACTAGCACTTGTATACGTACAGTGGGCACATTAGTGTGGCTTCTCGCCGGTATGTAGCGTTTCATGAACTTTTAAATTACTTTTACTAGCACTCGTATATGTACAGTGGGCACATTAGTGTGGCTTCTCGCCGGTATGTGCCTTTTCATGATTTTTTAAAGTACTATATTGGGCACTAGAGTAACTACAATGGGCACATTCGTATGGTTTCTCGCCAGTATGTGTCCTTATATGACTTCTTAAATTATTTCGATGAGCACTCGTATACGTACAGTGGGCACATTTGTGTGGCTTCTCGCCGGTATGTGCCTTTTCATGATTTTTTAAAGTGCTATATTGGGCACTAGAGTAACTACAATGGGCACATTCGTATGGTTTCTCGCCAGTATGTGTCTTTATATGACTTCTTAAATTATTTCGATGAGCACTCGTATACGTACAGTGGGCACATTTGTGTGGCTTCTCGCCAGTATGTGTCTTTATATGACTTGTTAAAGTATCTTTACGAGCAGTCGTATACGTACAGTGGGCACATTTGTGTGGCTTCTCGCCAGTATGTGTCTTTATATGACTTTTTAAAGTATCTTTACGAGCAGTCGTATACGTACAGTGGGCACATTTGTGTGGCTTCTCGCCAGTATGTGTCTTTATGTGACTTGTTAAATGATCTTTACGAACACTCGTATACGTACAGTGGGCACATTTGTGTGGCTTCTCGCCAGTATGTGCCTTTTCATGATTCTTTAAAGTACTATAATGGGCACTAGAGTAACTACAATGGGCACATTCGTATGGTTTCTCGCCAGTATGTGTCCTTATATGACTTCTTAAATTATTTCGATGAGCACTCGTATACGTACAGTGGGCACATTTGTGTGGCTTCTCGCCAGTATGTGTCTTTATATGACTTGTTAAAGTATCTTTACGAGCAGTCGTATACGTACAGTGGGCACATTTGTGTAGCTTCTCGCCAGTATGTGTCCTTATATGACTTGTTAAATTACTTTTAAAGGTACTTGAGTAATTACAATGAGCACATTTGTATGGTCTATCAGTCTTTGCATAATTCAGTTTCCGCTGCTTTCTTCGGTATTCTTCTTGTGATGGCCCTGCAATTACAATATTGCGCCTTACTAACACAGAAAGGTAAGTTTATGGCATTATATCGGAGTGTAGCAGTTCAAGATAAATAGTTGCAGAGCGGAGGCAATCCCTGTTCACGCCCAGCAAGTCTAGCACACGACGGCCGCGACATACTCTCGATTTTTATCGCACTACACCTCTTCTTCTAAGTGTTCTAATAAGAGAGAGACGGATAGTGCGAGAAAAATCGAGAGAGCTCGCGTGCCGTCGCGTGCTAGCCGTGCAGGTATATATGTATAGTGTTTTTCTCAAACATACAATGAAATAAAAGAAGAACTCCAAACTTTTTTATTGCTGAACACCGTGCCATCGTCACATATATGGCTTCGCAGGCCTCCAAAAAAATCCATTATGAAGTCTATTAAAAAGAACACAACGTCAATATTTCATAGCATGTTTGAGAAAAAATATATTTTTAGAGAGCAGCTAATATTCTGCAGTAAGGCCATTGCTGCTGCCAGGTTAAGCGTTCCATACATCTAGCAATTTGTCACAGCAACCGCTTTCGAAGTGAATGAAATGAACGTTTGCTTTATCTTTCTTATAGCTGCGTCTCTTATAATGCCATTTACGCGACCAGCTTCAGTTAGCGGTAGGGTTACCAGAACCGATTTCCTAATTTTCGGAACAACAGCCTAAAGCTTCCGGAACATTAGATAAAAAAATGGGATATTTAATTACTTAGCCGGGTGCACACTGGACGCATGCCTCGGCCGAGAACGCCTAGCCTAGTGTAAAAGTGCCTCTCGAGCTCGGTAAGAAGATAAATTTAAATAGTACAGGCGACAGCTGTGCGTACGTGCGGCTTCATCGCGATCGCGGGTGCAACGAATGGCCCGTAGGACATTTCGGCCGAGCAACTTGGCTCGGGCTTACCGCCCGCGGTTACCTAATATTTCGACCGAACGGCTTCCTCGCTACACGAGCGAAATCGGCAGGATTACCAAGCAAGGTCACAGAAAATCTAGTATGGAGTGACCTTGAATTTGGTTGGCCGCCGTGCTTCCGACACGTATCCACACGGGCCGAATCACGCGGCAGCTGCATGCAGTCCTGCCTATATCGGCCCGTGTAGCGTGTCCGAAACAGAACAGCGAACGGTCCGTTAGCTCGGCCGCTCCCCTCGTCAGAGGCATGCGTGCAATGTGGACCCGGCTATTGTTTCACGTATTTTATTACACAGAGTAAATCATATGTTGCTTTTAAGAAAATTATATCAGACACAATTTTTATTCCCGAATTTAAAAAAATACTGTCAGTCATTAGTTTTGACTAAATCCAAATTTTTCTTTTTCTCTTCTGTTTCTAAAGGCCGCTTCAGACAGGAATGGCAGCGGCCGGTAGCGGCGCGGCGAGCACTTTCAGTGTCAATTAATTTTAAACTTTATCTACATACTAAAAAGTCCAGTACCGGTTGAGAAGCTCGAAAAGGTCGCACGGCGCCGCGCGGTGACGCGAGCCGCCTAGCGGCCAATTTTAGTATTTAGATAAAGTTTAAAATTATTTGACACAGAAAGTGCTCGCCGCGCCCCTGCCATTCCGGTCTGAAGCGGCCCTTATGATTATTTTCTTCTTCTTCTGACGCAATACTACTAGTTCAGCCATTTTCACAAATAGCAACACGTCAACACAGTTAGAATGAAACTATTTGACTAGGCGCAAAAACGGATACGTTCGCAAGCGACGGTAAAGTACCGATCGTATGCGTCGACATCCTGCCGGTGGCGATCGGCTGTCGCCGCATCCGTTTGTATCCTTTCCGATCCGATGCGATACAAGCCGTTCGGTGGAAAGCAATCGGCAGTCGCCGCATCCGTTTGTATCCTTTCCGATCCGATGCGATGCAAGCCGTTCGGTGGAACGCAATCGGCTGTCGCCGTATTCCGTTAGTATCCTTTCCGGTTTGGTGGTTTAGCTTTCAATTGATGCTTTTTATATTGACAGATAAATGGGATAAGTTACGGTATTTTTTAATTACAAAAACACGCTACCCCTCCTCTCCCGCCGACCCCGATCCGTGTCAGCAATTAGTATGGAATTGCGAACAAAAAAAATTTACCTCATCCCCCGGGCTAAAAATTTTTGTGTGATCAAAATACGAAACTTGTTCGATAAAATTAGAAATTTGCATTTTTTTCAGATTTATTGTATGAACAAGTAAAAAGTTAAATCCATAAAAGAAAGCGTCGTCATAACTAAGTTATACCAAAATTATACCAAGCCTAGTAGCTTTGGTTAGGCAGAAATATAGCAGAGACTGGACCTCGGGAGGCGACCCTTTCCCCTTTTTTTGGGTACTAGCCAGGGGTCAACCTCGTGGCTAGGAAGCTAAATCAGCTTAGTTTGACCCAAGGAACAATCCTGCCAAACGCCTGAGACAAAAGTGCAGACTGCTCCATACTTCAATTTCAATTTCAAAGCCTTTATTTGCTGATACAATACAATTAAGACATGTTACACACTTTATTATATACGTATTTATATTTGATCAGCGTGTCCTTTTGACACTCCATACTTAGCTGCCATTAATTCCCCTACTAACACTGTCGGTATGAGATGCTAAAGAATGAGCTATACAAACACATCAAATTGCATTCTAAATTTAAACACTCGAGGAAACTGGGGCGCCTAAAATGTCGTCTCGCTCAATGCCATTAATTCCCCCACTAGGTATGCACAAGGTATTTTCATTGGTTCTCTGTAAGTACCTCGGAATAAAGAATCCATTGGAAGTGGTGAGTGGGCGGTCCCGTGTCGCCGAACATGAGCAATAATAAGCATACTTCTTGCACAGATTATTGACAGTCACCTAGCGACCGCACGCAGCGTATCACATGAGTGAATATTTGTTTATTTTAGGAAAATGCCGTATTGCGTTATTGAAAGCTGCTTCAATAATAGCACATAAAAAACTTGTCTCATGGAGGTATTTCTTATCATCGTTAAGTAATATTTTAGAATACGTATAAAAAATATTTAATTTTTAATTTCTTAGACACAATTTGCGCCTGTAGTCAAGGAGATATCAATTCTATTTCTCTAACAATAAAGTTCATAATCCTGTGTATTATTTCGCTACTCAGATCGTGAATGCACAGCAAATTTCCCGAAGGTTCGCTACTCAAATGCTGTGGCTAAGGTCGATACTTGTTATCGATAATCCAAAATGAAAAAGATTATATTTTTATGAGTAATATGCAGAGCCCGGAATTCTCGTAGCACTTTTGAGCTGTCATAAGGACTTCTCGTTTATCGACTTCCGTTGTAATATTGTATAATAATATAAGGAATGTATTATTGTATAATCGGAAGTATTGTAGTATTATAAATAGAAATTAAAATAATAATATTTTATTGTTTATTGCTTATTCCTTTTATTGCTTTTTAATTTTTATAATTTATGGATTGCTTACCCATGCCTTTTGATCCGGACAAAGACCATCCTTATTATTTATAAGAAATAAAATAATATTATAATAATAATATTATAAAATAATATATAAATATTATTATTCTAATTTATATTTATAATTTCCTAAAAGTTGGTATCCAAAGGTTATCCCGAAGAGATCGCTCATTCGCGATAAGATTGCGTGTTGTTACGTCTAGTCGTAATCATATTTTAGATATTGTATTCTGTATTTATTGATATACATATTGTATAATCGGAAGTCGATAAACGAGAAGTCCCTATGACAGCTAAAAAGAATTCCGGGCTCTGGTAATATGTATCTGAATATTTGGTCATACACAATAAAATAACTATTATAATCTTATAGCTTTCCTAAAGACACAAATACAAAGGAAAAATGGATTGATGCCACGGGGAAGAAGGATTGGTTTCCGCAACGATTCAACATTTTGATGCAACATTCGAAACATTTTGATGCAACTGATATTTGAGGTACGCCAAAAGGAAATCGCTTCATTCATGAAGATTCAATTCCCACGCAGAGTATAGTATGTAGCGCAATTACAAACAGTTGATTCAACTCGCAATACGCACGGCGAACTACTGATATTTAGTTTCCTGTTATCCCGCACAAATTCTCACTAGACCGCACTCGCACAACGTGGGCAGTGTAGATTGCTGGTAAAATAATTCTATATAGTATTTGAGA
This sequence comes from Epinotia bilunana, assembly GCA_947049275.1. Lineage (NCBI taxonomy): Eukaryota > Metazoa > Arthropoda > Insecta > Lepidoptera > Tortricidae > Epinotia > Epinotia bilunana. Next base: position 5,109,170 of record OX346276.1, on the reverse strand, counting down.
TGTGCTTGTATTAAATTAAACAAATGATATTCTTTGTTTATTAGAAATCTGTGTTTAATTGCTACTACATTTATAACAAAAGTAATTTAGTATAAATGTTACCTACTACTAATTATATCATAAACAAGATTTTATCAGAAACAATTTGTAAATAAGTCTTAGCTTAATATTTACCGTATGAATATCATAAAAATATCGATAGTCAAACTCATACCATACCCACATCCCTATTCCGTTACAGCCAAATAGTCGTATCATCATACACATTTTGCAGTACATGCGACTTTTTGGTTTCAAGCGGTCGCATCTCCATAGTTTTGAAAACACCGCCATCTTGCGTTGAGTAGCCGAACGACCACGCCTCTTGCAAGTCTTGCAACGCATATGGTAACGGCCGTAAGAAATATTTACTTGACACTCTAAATTAGACCGTAAATGGTGCTAGTTAAAGTAGATTTTGCATATAAAATTTGCTACCGTTAACAACATATTGTCACAGCACGTTTTAACAAATCGAAAGTGTATTGCAATTGTGTGTTCGTGTATTATTGAAGTGTGGTTGTGGGCGTGCGACGACAGTGGTTCTCTATGAAAATCGGTTGAATGCCACTTCCAATGGATTCTTTATTCCGTGGTAAGTACTCATTTCTGGACGGAAATTCGAAACTATGTTGTGGCCCAAATTGGGTTCGCCAAATTTCGGGACATGGCCAAATATCAACGCTGAAAATCGGGAAATCCCTTAAAATTCGGGAGATCTGGTAACCCTACACCTAAAAGGACGAGGTATCATCAATTAGAGATAATAACATTTCTACAGTCCCTTAAGGGAACATAATGCAATTATTGTTAGAATTATATAATAGGTTCACTTATAAAAAATATCCTTTTAGTTGTCCAACTCGTCTGAGTGGTCGCAAACCGGCACACTAGATAGGTGGTTCCTAACAGGCATAATGTTAGAATAAGTTGGATGAATCATTTCTGGACCTACTTGAATGATTGTCTTGTGGAGTGTCGAGGCACAATCGGAACTTGTAAGTGTGGGGTCCAATCCTGCAGGTTTGGCAGTGCAGGTCCACACGCATGTGCTCCAGCCTGACGGAGCAGGCCCTGCTCTCCCCTGCTGTGCTGAGTGGTGCTGCAATACCGGTATATATGTGAGCTAATTAACCTAACAAAATAAGAAGTTTGTTTCATTTAAATTCCAGATTTACTTCATAGAACTAAAAAAAAAATAGAACCAGATTCAACTTCAACCCTCCGAGGCTACAAGGGCAATTAGTGTCCTCTTATTATGTCATTACTTAAACAATATGTAAAAGTGAAGTTATTTGTCAAATGCAAAACAATTGTCAGTAAATTTTCTGGCGGATTGGAAAAAAGGCTGAAATGTGATAAGCATACCAGTATGAGCACACATAAAGAAGTGCAGTAAGACCTGAACAACTCACCTGGATGCACTGAGACCACATTGGGCCGATGCAGCTCCTCGGGGCCCACCACGAGCTCCCCCTTCACCGTGTGGTCCCGGTACAGGCCGGTCCGCGCGGCCGCCGCGCTCACGCCGCACGCGCCCTCGCTCCCCTCATGCTCTATGTGACCGGCCTGTGCGCCCGGTTCGCATTTAGGCTCCTTCACTTCATGCTCTATGTGTCCGGCCTGTGCTCCCGCTTTCTTCACCTCATGTTCTGTATTCTCCCCCCACTCGGGCTCCTCCTTCACCCGCACCGCCTCCGTGCCCCCCAGCGACATCGCCGGATGCAGCGCAGCACCAGCTACTACACGCCAGAAAATGGTGTTATCACGCCCACTTTCGTGTGATATACACTGTATGTGCTTACGCACACTATACTTTATGTATGTACAGGAATTAACAGGAAAAGTTATGAGATATTCTCATGAAAATACAACCGCGTGACAATTTCATTTCACTCGACTTGACACATGACAATGACACAATGGTAGAAGGAATTAGGAAAGCAAAGCCCCTTATTCCGAAAGCAAAGCAACCGCCACAGATTATACAACTTTGGTTATCTTAGCTTTGCCTATTCCATTTCCAGCACAAATAGGGGAGCACAACGAAGGTTTCCATGTTTAACCTACGAAATAAATTAATATGGTAAATTCATATTCGTCTCTCTTGTATGAGTAGCCGAACGATCCTGTAATGACAATTAAACTGACGGACGACAGCGATGCCATGTCAAATCCTTGTAGAAATGTCAGAAATATTCTATTGATATTGATCAGAAAGATTGGTTACGCTGGTTTTGTAGACATAGTATCTTCTTAATAGTTTGCGGTTTTGAAGCTACATTTTTCTGTGTACAGTGTACTACTACGACAAATAGGCGTGTAATCGGTGAAATGTTGTAATGTAAGTGTAATGGAGGCGCCGTTGTCGTAGAAACAAAACTAAAGTAACTTGTGACCTATTGAACATTGCTACATGTTTGACGACGCTGATGGCGATATGGAGGCACTGTGCTCGTGCCGCTGCTGCCTGCGGCGGCCACCAGACAAGGGCCTGAATACGCTGTACAGCCATCTCGGCAAAACTGAGATATACTCGGAGATGCTGCGGGAATGCTTTGAGATACATGTAAATATGATACATTGATACGCTTGTAAATTATAAAGATGAAAGGTTTGTCACTACGGGCGACATTTTTCGAACACTTCGGGTGTTCTTCAGGATGAGTGTTGTTTTTTTATATGGAAAGATGAGTGTTTTCGCGGCCGTGTCTTTAAAAGCACACTTAAAACGACACTGCCGCGAAAACACTCATGCTGAGGAAGAACACCCGAAGAGTAGCAAACATGTGTGTGAACATTAACGTAACATGCGAGTTGTACTGTCTAATTATTAGTATTATTTTAAACATGTCTCTCGAAAGTTTAAATTTGACTGAAAGGATTCATTGATTTTTTATCTCAAACTCAAAATAAGCGCACATTCACAAACTGGGGTCCCCGTGTTTGAGAATTAGAACTTGTGTTTAATTAAACAATTGATCTGACACTTCTGACAGGTGTTACTTATGATTAGGCTTAGGACTTTTGGTAGCATACCATGGTTCTAGAATCCATGGAGTCGTAATATGTTAAAAAAATATTGATGTCAAAGTCTTAAAATAAAATGTCATATTATTTCCAGGAATCTCCACAAAACGAAATGTCGTAAAGTAGTTAGTGATAGAAATAGTTAATAATGGTACCTAGGCCATGTCGAGGAATAAAAAGATTTGCCACTTTTCGACTTTATTTCAAGCCTGTTGAGCTCCACAAGTTTAATTCCGAGATTGTACATGGTTTATTTATTATTATTATTCTCCTGTGCACAGGTAATTATGGTCTATGTCTCCGCCTGGAAGATGGTTGCCAAACTACCCATGCTTACACTACTACTGTAGTTATTCGCATAGGTAGTTCTAGACCTTCGGCCCATTCAGCCCTGGATAGAATTTTTGTTGTCTAGTTCCTATGGAATACATACTTGGGCTGACCCCATTAAGCTAGGAAACATCTTAACAGCTCGTTGTACAATTCTCAAGGGACCATATGGGCGACATGACCTGGAAAAATCACATAAAGGCAAAAAGAGACCAAGTGAACTACAAATTCAGAAAACTTTACTGGCTGATGGCAAGAAACTCAGTGCTCTCACTGGCTAATAAGCTTTTAATATACTCAGCTATTCCTATATATTATGGCCTGGGCCACTGGGCAAAAGAAGGGTTGGAAGACCAAAAAAGCGATGCGCGGGCAGATGACATTGCAGAAGTTGCAGGAAAGATTTGGTGGAACTACAGCAAAGAAAGAGAAAAATGGAAAAGATGAGGGAAGGCTATAGATAAATACATATGGAAATATAACAACATAATATATAAAGAAATGGAATAAAAGCTTTAATAATAATAATAAGAGAGGACAAAGCCAGCAAGTATCTAGACCTGGCTCACGAGGTAACCGCTATGTGGGATGTTGATTCGACGATCATCGTCCCGATAGTCGTTTCGGCGAACGGTTTAATAGCGAAGAGTCTCGACCATCACCTCAAGAGACTCTTGCTAGATGGCTGGATCAAGAGTCAGATACAGAAGGCGGTACTCCCAGGAGTAGATACTGCGCGGATAGTCAGGAGGTTCCTGTCTCTGTCACCCTGACCGCCGGTAGCTTAGGCCCTGCCTCGCTGCCGGCTGCACCCTAGTTAGGTTTTTATAATGATTTTATGTTTTGTATGTATACCTAGTCTAGCCATAAGTTCTGTTACAAATGAAATGAAACATATTTTTAAAAGGATGTAATTAATTTACCATAAGTAATTGTTTATTTATAGGTAAGTTAATAAGGTTTCTAAACAATATATTTTTTATTCAAAATGCCCGCCTTTAGCTTTAATACACGCCCTCAAACGATCCGGCCACACGTCTATAGATTCACGCACTGTATCCATTGGGAAATTTGCCACTGCTACCTTCAAAGATTTTTTTAGAGAATCGATATTGGCATGGCGTTTAGAGCAGACCATGTCCTCTAACACTGACCACAATTTATAGTCCAGGGGATTTAAGTCGGGACTGGAAGAGGGCCAATCATCTGCCTTGATGAAGTCCGGAACATTCCTTTGCAGCCAAATCTGGGTGGTGCGAGCTTTATGACCCGGGGCTAAGTCCTGCTGAAAGGTCCAGTGTACATTTTTGAACATTGTGTCGTTTAGTGGTTTAACTACTGTTTCTAAAATCGTGTCCTGATACACTTTAGCTGAAATTTTCACTCCTTTTTCTCAAAAATGGATCTCAGAGACGCCTTGATACGACACACCCCACCAAACCATGACGTAAGCGGGATGATGACCTCGCTGAATCCTTCCAACTATCTCTTTAGCTTCTCGAGAGTTGTGTGCGTACACTTTATCATTTTGTTTGTTGTAGTGCTGCTCGATAGTAAAAATTTTTTCATCCGTGAAAAGAATATTTTTATATTTCCCATGTGCGTATCGAGATAAAAGGCTTTTTGATCTTTCAACTCTCTTGTCCTTTAGTGACTGATTTAACATATGTCCTGTATATCGTCGGTAAGCTGCAAGACTCAAGTCATCTTTGATTATACGCGAAAGTGTCCTAGGTGGTATTTTCATTTCCTTAGAAAGGATCTTCTGTTTTCTTATGGGATTTCGGCGAATTCTGGCCCTTACAGCATTAACGGCTTGTTTTGTTCTAACAGTACGTGGTCGGCCAGATCTTTTACTGTCATCGACAGAGGACGTTTTGGTGTATCTTTGAATGGTACGATACACAAACATTCGACTGATCTCTAACTTTTTTAGTGTCTCAAAAATGTGGGACGGCTCCATTCCTACCTTATGCAGAGCAATCACAGCAATTCTATTTTCTTTGACACCCCACTCCATTATTAATTTACTTATTTTAATATTATATTGTATATAAATGGTGGCAAAAACATCCAAGTACTTACGTCAAAACACAACATTCGAAATTCGAATTATTATTTTTCTTAAAATCATTGTTAACTGCCAGTAACAGAACTTATGGCTAGACTAGGTAGTTTATATTTTACTTTTTATAAAATTATTGTACAAACCTAACTTAAGATGAAATATGAATAAAGAGATAATAATAATAATACTATTCTGAAACCCATCTGGTCATACGGCATCGCAATATGGGGAGTAGCCAGTAAGAGTAATATAGCCTGTCTACAAAGGGTACAAAACAACATTTTTAGATGCATCACCAATGCTCCATGGTTTGCGAGGAACGATGAAATTCACGAGCATGTGAAAATGCCAACAGTAGCATCCGAAGTCGCCCGCTATAAGGAACAACACATAGCTCGCCTTACCCATCACTCCAATCCATTGGCCTCTGGATTGCTCAATAATGTCAATGTGGTTAAGAGACTTAAACGTAACCATATTCTCTAAGTAGTGAGCGAGGCATTGGCCTCTAAATCTACGACACACCATCTTTCATTCCACTAATCTGATCATTGTCTGGAGACTGATTGCAGATTTATTTAAAAGAAAAAAAAAATATTGGCGACATCTCTAAACACTAGATGTATGCAAGTTTCTAATGTATACAAAGCTATTAGTAACTATCGGGGTTATTTTTGGAATATCTGGGCGTGCCCCCGCCAAGGCGAGCAAAACAGCGGCACGGCCGTACCATCCTTTTCTCGAAGCAGTTCAGGCTATTTTCGACCCCCCTATAACTTCGTTGTGGATAAAACTAGAAGCCTGAATTTTCTATAACCAAGCAGGCATTATATGAAAACTGTATATTTCATTTCAAATTTCATTCAATTTGCACCAGTAGTTTAAGAATTATAACTACTCAAAGTTTCTTAATTTTGTCACTCGTATTTAGCAAGCAAAAAAAGATTAATAAGAATGTCTGAGACTTGGCTCTACGAAATATCTCACAACTTTTTACGGTGGCAGAGTTTCGAGACTGCCTCTTTTTTACATGGAATGTAAATTAATTTTTAATGGGATTCTAAACAACGTGAAAGTTAGGTACCATATTTTACAATACTTGGGAAAGTTATTTATTTCACTAGCGACATCTACGATTTTTTTTTAGAACTATTCATAAACATATTTGAATTTAACTTATTTTAGGGGTTGTGCACGTTAATGGGCTTCTAAATAATATAAACATGCTATCCTACATAACTCAAATAGTAAAAGTTTAGTCTACTATACAATGAGCTATCTTTTTTCGTTTCATCCTATCTATTGAAAACTACAGTTCACGTGAATAATGCAAATCCGTAAACAGTTTTAATTTTAACTTGCAGTTACAAACTGTAGGGAATGATGAAAGCGGAATCTGCGAGGTGTGCGTGCGCCGGCTGCGGGATGCGAGCGACTTCAAGCTGCAAGTGCAGCGCAGCCAGGCGGAGCTGCAGGCGCGGCTGCAGGAAGCGCCGAGTGTCGCGGGTAAGCCAGCGACAGGGGCCTTCACTTGGAACTGCCTGCGCATATCAAAGTCTCTTAAATTCACGCAAGATGGTAATGGAATTTGAATTATGTCAATTGTATGAAATGAAATGTGTTTATTTACTTAACATTATTTACATATAAAGATGGTGAGGTAAATGGTAAATAATATCCATATAAAGACTGTATCGTTAAGTATAAAGACAACTTTACTTAGCCGTTTTTTTTTGGTATTACACTTTTATTTAAAAATTACACATTTGTTTAATTACTGCTTTAACAAGATACACATTTCGTCCTGGGAGCTCGACATATTATTATTATTGTGTGTTCTTGTGGGCCTTAATATGCCGCTTTGACCAGCAGGTGATCTATTGTGGCAGCCCTTTGTTTATATTTCACCGTTAAGACCCGTTGCCTCTAAGAAGTTCCAGATTCTTTGGGCGGTGATAAGTTGTACCTCTTCTGGGTGCACTACGTGCCGCCCTAGGTAGATACTTCTTTCCGTTTCATACCCATTTGAAACAGGTGCTTGTATAATTTGCTCGACATAAAGCATATGGTTTAGACAAAATTTACTCAATTCTCCCGAGTAACATTAACGATTTCGCACAAATAATACAAGAAAATTTACAATGTTCGAACAAAACGATATTACACCAAAAAAAAACGTACGAGCCGCAATTACACATGATTCGTAAAGCTAAACATCTGGGCATAGTGTAATCATATCTTTTAGTAAAAAAAAAAGGTTTAGATCTGTGCATGGTGGCCTTTTAGGGTCCCCACCCACTATCAGTCCGCCGGACGATATCAGCCTGTCAGTTAGAACAAAAATTTGACAGTTCCGAATAACTGACAGGCCAGGGACTGCAGGCGGACTGATAGTGGGTGGGCCCCTTTAGAGAATATGGTATGTTACTTACGACAACTCCGACTTTGGCATCGAATATAACTATCATGGAGTGTTTCTATCGACCCGCTCTAGTGATGGTTCAACGCCATGAATGTCCGTTAGGCTTTGGTTTTTAGATGATTCTTTTAGCTGTCTCCCTCATTTCGCTTGCATCAGAAATTGAAGGGAATCCGAAACGTACGTGAAAAATAGTATTTATGTAAAAATAAAAAATCACCATATTTAGTTCGCAGCTGCTCAATGAGGGTTTCCAGAATGTATTATGTCACCAGCTGGCAGCACCGTGGCGAGAGGTCTAGGTGTCAAAATCCACCAATCATATTTAATCATCATCAATTTGATTGGTGGATTTTGACACCTAGACCTCTCGCCACGGTGCTGCCAGCTGGTGACATAATACATTCTGGAAACCCTCGTTGAGCAATCATGAAGAGATCACTTAGATAACATGTTTAGGCAGCTTATTAACCTTTTGTTTCTTTAAATCGTACCAAGAAGTCAGTGCAATAGTCTCAAATTAAGTTCGATTAGGCTTGCCCGAAATGAATTTGCTAGATGATATTGAAAGCATCATAAAGTCCATAAAAAAAACCTGCCAAGTTGATACAACAAACTACACCAAACCCAATCCTGTAACTGTCAGTGAGCCCAGCCAAACGTTGGCCGGCGAAGCGAACCCACATCTTTATACACACCCTGATTTGGACAACGAATGCCGCGGGTACAGTTTGGATGACCCTGGCCCATTTGTGGTGCATATATCTAGGAAAAACTCTAGCGAAACTAATACACCTCTAAAAGCAATTCACATTGGTAAAATTCTAACTCAGGCCAATATTAAAAATATCAGAAAAGATGGAGGAGTCAAGTCAGTGGGTCGGAACAGGGTTGCAGTGACTTTTAAAAATGCAAACGACGCCAACCTTTTGTTAAAAAGCCCCATTTTAACTATTAATAAATTGTGCGCGGACATTCCGTCCTATCACATCTCCAGAATGGGTCTAGTCAGGGGTGTTCCAATCGATTGGAGCATGCACGAGTTTGTTGATGGAACAGAACTCAAGGAGGGAAAAGGGAAAATTCTGAAGGCACGCAGACTTCAACGCAAAGTTTCCAGGGATGATGGTTCTCCGGCTTGGGTTCCGACCCAGTCAGTTGTTGTAACCCTTGAGGGACAGTCCCTGCCACCTAGAATCTACGCATACTACACCTCCTTGGTAGTCGAGATTTATCTGCTACCCACTATCCAGTGCCGAAAGTGCCTCAGATTTGGACACATCCAAACTCAATGCCGTTCAGATGCCCGATGCTTTAAATGCTCAGAAAAACACCCCGGTAGTGATTGTAATGTGGCTCCAGAGCATGTTAGATGTATTTTTTGTGCAGGCAGTCACCATGCCACAGATCCACGTTGCCCGGAGCACTCCAGACAAAAGTCCATCAAAGTGGTTATGTCTGAAAATAATATCTCTTATGCTGAAGCAGCAGCACAATTTAAACCTGTTAAGAGGGCATATTCAGACATGGCCCAAGTTATGTTTTCTCCCGTGCAAGACTCCTCTGGAGCGTCTCAGTCGCCACTCCACCCATCCGTTATTCACTTCGAATCCCCAACCACTACCTCGTATCGCAAAACTATATTCCGCGCGCCTCGGGCAAGGACTCCTCTCTCCCCGGGTTATGACCGGCTGGCCCATGAAGATATAACTCGTACCCCAACTTCTCAAATGCCAAATGGCCAGGCCTTCGCTGGCCCATCGCGCAGTGTAGGGGCTGAGACCCCCAATGAAGATCTTTTTGAACTGCTCTTTAAACTACTCACTAATATTGTCGCCAAATGGAGCGACTTCTTACCGAACAACGTTGCTCCTCTCATGATTAAACTCGCTAAGGCTCTTTCCTTTTGTGATGGCCCCCCTGGCCACCTTTCTACAATGGAATTCTAGAAGTATTGTTCCAAAAAAGCCTGATCTCATCCAGCTGTTCAACCATCATTCTGTCTCCGTGGCGGCGATCTCGGAGACATGGCTAAGTCCCGGTGCTCTTTTTAGGATCCCGGGCTTCTCGTGTCTCCGCGATGATCGTGATGACGGACGTGCAGGGTGCGCGCTATTGATTAAACGCTGTTTCCCCTTCTCCCAGATTTCTCTTCCTCCGCATACCCGTGAAATTAATGCAATAGCTGCCAAAGTTATGGGCATTAATTTTATTTCTATTTACATACCTCACCCTCATATAAGACTTATCCCTGATCTCTCAACCATCCTATTTTCTGTCCCACCTCCTCTCATAGTACTAGGAGACTTTAACTGCCACCATTCTTCCTGGGGGTCATATCACTCGGATACGTTTTCGTCATTCCTCATTGACCTGTTAGATGACATCAATGTCTGCGTGATCAATGATGGGACGCCCACACACCGAGTTTATCCAGGACAAAACCCGCACTCTGTACCGGACTTGTCGGCTTGCTCTCCTAGCCTGTCCTCCTTGTTAACTTGGGAGGTGTTGCGACAGTCTTTTGGAAGTGATCATTTCCCTATTATCATCTCGAAGCCCTCATCTGTTACCCCCCTACCAAAACCAGAACCCCTTCTAAGACACAAATTGCACTCAGCTGATTGGCCTAGTTTTTCGCTATATGTGGATAGTAAAATAAAAGAGTTAAGCTTAGACCTTGAAAGTTATTCAGAAAAATTTGGAAAATTCAAAGCAATATTACTAGAGGCTGCTGACAAATTTATCCCTCGGAAAAAAACCGCAAAAGACCAGATTCCTTCCCCGCCCTGGTGGAACGCTGAATGCACGGCAGCCGTAAAGGAGAGGGATGATGCTGAGACAACTTTCAACGAATCCGGCAACTTGGATGACTTTGTCCTGTTCAAGAAGACTTCGGCCCGCACCAAGCGACTTTTAGCAAAAGCCAAGAAGAGGGGATGGAAAGGTTTCTGTGAGAGTTTATCTCCCAGAACGCCTCCTTCCGTAATATGGAGAAATATCAAGAAATTCAGAGGATCCTTCAAACAAGACACTTCACCCCCTGCCGACCCATCAGTATGGTTGACGAATTTTACAGACAGACTGGCTCCACCTACTGTCCCTGAAGCGGCTTGCATTTCGGCTACCCCTTTCCCCTTGGCCTCAAACCCCCTCGACGAGCCTTTCTCCTTTGCGGAACTCAGTCTGGTTCTGGATGGATTGAGAGATTCTACACCTGGTGAAGATGGCATTCCGTACTGTTTCCTATCCAAGCTGAATGCTTCCTCTCAGGAACATCTGCTCGACATCCTGAACCATGTCTTCGATACTGGCGTGGTTCCAGAGGAGTGGAAGACCCAAATAATAATCCCAATCTTAAAACCATCTAAAGACCCTGAAGATTCAAGCTCATATCGCCCAATTGCCTTATCGGCAACCATGGAGAAAATCCTAGAGCATCTGGTTAAAAATAGATTGGAATGGTTTGTTGAGAACAGAGATATTCTGGCCGACTCCCAGTTTGGGTTCCGTAAGGGCAGAAGTACTATGGACAGTGTAAGCATCCTCACGTCGGATATCCAATCAGCATTCTCCAAAAATGAACACTTACTGGGATGCTTTCTCGATATATCAGCAGCATATGACAATGTCCTTCTTCCGGTGCTCAGAGCAAAAATGCTGCACCTGAGCATTCCCGTGAAGATTGTAAACATTGTCTCCAGACTGTTCATGGGTAGGTGTATCAAAGTCCGAGGTGGCAGCACATATTTTAGCCCCCGTACTCTATGGCAAGGACTGCCGCAAGGATCTGTACTTAGTCCCCTCCTTTATAACATATACACACATGACCTGGAGCAATCCGTGTCATCGTTTTGCAGTGTATTACAGTATGCTGACGACCTTGTGCTGTACACTTCGGATCAATCCATTGATAAAGCTGCTACCAATATCAACTCAGCCCTTGGATACCTTAAACACTGGCTCGATGAACATGGGCTAACTCTATCTCCATCTAAGAGTTGCACAGTAACATTCACCCGCAAAAGGAGCATCCCCAGCTCAAATATCCTATATGGTCGTGAAAGCATCCCCAGTAAGGAATCAGTCAAATTCCTGGGCGTAATTTTAGATGGTAGAATGTCTGGTGTATCACACCTTAATTACATTATTGGAAAATGTGAAAGGGGTATCAACATCCTTCGTGCTTTGTCAGGTGTATGGTGGGGTGCCCATCCTTATTGCCAAAAGCTGCTATACAATGCTATCATACGCAGTCAAATGGACTATGGCTCTTTCATCTTGGAGCCCTGCAATAAGGGGGCCCTCAATAAATTAGATTTAATACAAGCAAAGTGTTTACGGATCATACTAGGTGCCATGAAGTCTTCTCCAAAGAACGCCATGCAGATTGAATGTGTGGAACCCCCTCTTTCTCTTCGTAGACAGTATTTGGCCGATAGATTTGTCATTAGAGCAAGTGCCTGCTCCGGTCACCCGCTGCTTCCTCGTCTGCGGTCTCTTGCTCTGGAAGTTGCTGAAAACAAATATTGGGACCATAAAGAATTTCCAAAAATAATAATCAGTTTTTCCAAATTAAATAATGTAAACACCATTTTATACAGATCACAACATAACCCCCTATTTGAATGCAGCTTTGAAGCTATAACTTACTCCCCGAAGGTAATTCCGGATTTCGGCATATTGTAAGATGACCCAGGAGCAAATAGTAAATTCATTAAACTCCTGGAAAAGTGGCCAGAATATTTACTGGTATTTACTGACTCCTCCAAGATGGATCCAGCAAGGTGTGTTGGAGCAGCAGTATGGATCCCAAAATATAACATTGTACTATCTCTGAAATGTCCTCCACAATCTTCCATATTCACTGGAGAGTCGGTAGCAATCCTGGAAGCAGTATCATATTTAGAGTCACATCACATAACAAAGGCACTCATTTTCACTGACAGCAGGAGCTGCTTACAAGCCTTAGTGAGTAATCAGTTTAAGGCCCAAAATAAGTCCCCTCTAATTCTGAGCATTAAAGAGAAACTTTTGCAATGTGAGACCCAGGGCCTTGATATTGTTCTTGGGTGGATCCCTAGTCATTGTGGCATCTCCGGCAATGAATGTGTGGACACTTGGGCAAAACAGTCAATTGAGACAGGCACACAACTCCACAACAAAGTTTATACTTCAGACCTACTAACCTGTGCTAAAACCAGCATGACTGACTCATGGCAAAACTTGTGGGATGCATCCAAACTACATACAGGACGCTATTACGGTGGCATTCAACCCTTGATTCGCTGCAAACCATGGTTTTTTAAGTTTCGGAGTGCCCCCAAGTGGGCTACATCAACCATCTGCCGCCTACGACTCGGTCATAACTGCACTCCGGTGTTCCTCGCCAAGATCAGGGTGCGGGATAACTCTTTGTGTGAATGTGGGCTCGATGAAGGTTCGTTGGATCACATATTTTTCAACTGTCCTAGGTTTAGTTACTCAATGTACGACGTATTACCAAAGAAAATCCCACGTCCTATAAATTTCTACTCGCTTCTTTGTTCAATGGACTCTGCCATAACTGCTATTCTTCTGAAATATATTCAAGTACACAACATTAGACTTTAAAACATACTCCACTGTGCATGTAATTTCTCCTATTCGACATTTTAATATATTTCTAATAATACACTTTTCCACTATATCCGTCATGTTGGCATGATTAACACTCTGTCATCCAGTTTCCCGCTCTATTTTCATAACGTTTGTAAATGTCATGTGATTGTCTGTGATGTCCATAATTTTTATTTGTTTTAGGTTTCCGGACTGATCCATCCCCAAAAAAAAAAAAAGAACAAAATTAAACCGAACATTCTCCTCGTGTGTAAATATGTCAAAAAACTGATATTGGCAAATCCACCTTGCTAAAACAGCAAGGGGTAAAAGCCATACTTAAAAAAAAAAAAAAAAAAAGGTCTAGGTGTCAAAATCCAACAATCATATTTAATCATCATCAATTTGATTGGTGGATTTTGACACCTAGACCTCTCGCCACGGTGCTGCCAGCTGGTGACATAATACATTCTGGAAACCCTCGTTGAGCAATCATAAAGAGATCACTTAGATAACATGTTTAGGCAGCTTATTAACCTTTTGTTTCTTTAAATCGTACCAAGAAGTCAGTGCAATAGTCTCAAATTAAGTTCGATAGGCTTGCCCGAAATGAATTTGCTAGATGATATTGAAAGCATCATAAAGTCCATAAAAAAAACAAAAAAAAAACCTTATATCAGATATGGCTTAAAAGAATTGTTCCCAATTCTACAGATTTCCATTACAGATTGGCTTCTCTACAGATTCCCAATTCTACAGCGTCCCAATTCGGCAGATTTCCAATTCTACAGATTCTGAATTCTGCAGATTTCCATTTTTTCAGATTACCAATTCTACAGATTCCGAATTCCACTGGTTACGTGTTCTTCAGATAATAATTTCAACTTTAGTACCTACACGTAAATTCCTACGGACACACGGACGGACATGGCGAAACTATAAGGATTCCTTGTTGACTACGGAACCCTAAAAATCGGTTCTGGCGCTTCGCCGGCCGCTACCGCGACGCGCTCGCTTCGCTCGCTCGGCTTGCGGGCGTAGGGTCGCAGTACACCTAACACTCCTCCTCGCTTCGCTCGTCGTCGTACTTACACTAAACTTGAGAATCTATAGAATTGGGAATCTGAAACATGAGAATCTGTAGAATCGGGAATCAGTAAACATGAGAATCTGTAGAATTGGGAATCTGTAAACTTGAGAATCTGTAAAATTGGGAATATGTAAACATGAGAATCTGTAGAATTGGGAATCTGTAGACATGAGAATCTGTAGAATTGGGAATCTGTAGACGTGGGCCTAAGCCGCTTAAAAATACCCTCATTGGGTAACCTTGTATGAGAAAAAATGACATTTTTTTTGCAGCGGTCAAGAATGTTTTTTTAATAATCGTTTAGAGGACCTCTTAATATGCATAGATATATAAAATTAAATGCGTTAAACAATATCGGAGCCGAGATATATAAGTTTGAAGTTTAGTTTATAACTTTACAATATGACCTGTAAAAATATATATTGCTACTCGTAATATCTCGGCTCCGATGGATTTCATAACCAAATATGTTTGTTTTGAGTAGATCTATCATAATCTAACACTTTAACGAGTGGCCGCTCATCTAAAAAAAATGTCAATTTTTTTATCCAAACCCCTTTTTTTTCATTTATTTAGGTCAACAAACAATCGCTACAAGGTTGCTTAGTTGAGAGATTTTAAAATAAATACAAATATGCGCGATCCACACCGTTAACCACCAATTAACATTATAATGTTGCAAGTAAACTAATTTTTTTACTAAATATTATGAAGTTCTTCTTAAATTTTACAAAAATACGGTTACTGAGCGTATGTGTAAGCTACATATAAGACTAAAAATAAAAACAAAAAGGAAACATTTAAAAGAGTGTTAAGTGCTACTTTCAGAGAGTATATCTATTACGTATTGTCTAAATAAGGATTCTCTATTTGCAAATATATCTATCTTACAAAACAATTTGTTATAATTATTGATAATCCTCTGGAGAGGCGCGCGCGAACCGGCGTGCGTGCGACAGCGGCTCTCGGCGAACAGCCGGTGCGGGCGCGCCTCCCGCTGCCCGTGGGTTGGGATATTGTAACGGATTTTTCACTTCTCATGCTCGAAAAGTGTGTCATATTAGGCCTAGATAGCGGGGCTAAAGTAGTACATTTAGCCCCTAGGGAAAATATGTAAACATATTTATGATTTTAAAACATTTTAATTTGACCAATCAAAGCACTTCAACGTATTAAATCCACCAATCACAACTGTTTAAAAAACCATTTTTATTTGCTATCAACTAATCAGAATACAGCTATATATTAAAATCAACCAATCAGAAAACAGATTTTATTTCAAATATTAGGCGTTTTTTATTTCCGATTTCACAAACATTAAAAAAAATAAACGCCTTTGGCTGTCTATAGCCTCTTCCAAAAACGTTCAAGCGGGGTGGCCTGCAAACATGACATGAGCGGGATAGACTGTTGTCTATCTCGCTTTATTTTATGCAGCGTATGCTGTCCGCCGCGCTCGGCCGTTTGGACCCGGCTATATACGGTAAGTAGCGTTTATTCGTGGTGTCAAAATTTTGTATCTGTGGCATATAGTTTATTAAAAAAATCATGCCGCTAAATTGAACAATCTTTTCGCTGTGGAATTTATTATTGATTGTAGATGGATAATGTTTGTTTTCACTATTTTCTCGCAGTCTAAGTGACTATAACCATCTCGTGGTAATATGGCTTATTTTAGCCCCTTGTCATACAATCTACTATTGTTGTTAAGGGCAATGCAGTCATGCTTATTGTTACATATGCGGTAAAGGGTCAAAGCGTCTAAACTCAGTCTTCTAGAATTAAGATCTAATATTTTATATTTAGTTAACAATTCATTATATGATAGGCGGTTTTTATAACATCTATATTGCATGATTCGTAGAAACTTTTTCTGAACAGATTCAATAGCGTTTCTATACTTACTGTAATAAGGATTTCATGAATCAAATTGGTACTGCATATTCTAATTGTGAGCGAATCAGTCTTAAATAGGTACACATATGTTAAAGGACGTTTGAATTCAGTACTTGATCTCATGACAAAGCCGTACATTTTATATGCTTTACTGACGATTTTATTGATATGAAGGTCAAGGGGTAACTTAGAATCTAAATAATGCCAAGGTCTCTTATGGATGTGACTTTTTCTAACTTTGAGTTGCATAGATAATACGTTTTAGGTAAGGTTTCTTTTTTTAGTGAAAGTGATAGTTTTACATTTATTTAAGTTTAACAAGATTTTATTAGTACTGCAATAGTCGAATAAACGATCAAGATCAGACTGAAACTGTTGGAAATCATCATTATTTTGTATTGTATGATATATTTTTAGATCGTCTGCATAAATTCATATATTGCAGTACTTGAAACAATGATCTACATCGTTGATAAATAATGTAAACAGTAGTGGTCCTAAAATGGACCCCTGAGGGACCCCAGAACTAATACTATATGGCTTCGATTCATGACCGTTTATGAGAAATTTTTGTGTACGCCCGATAATGTAAGATTTGAACCACCATAACAAATTATGTTTAGTAATTGGGCCATTTTACGTAAAGTTGTACGACTTTTTTTGTAATTTTGATATAATTGGGTTTTTTCTACTCAGAATCGAGAGCACTTTCGAACCTAATAGGAGAAAAAAGTGTCCCAAGATTTTTTATTCCATTCCGTTACCGTTTCTATGCTAAGCTTGTATGGTGGTAACAGAACGGAAAACCGAAAATGATATGTAACATTTTGGACAGTTTTTTTCTCCTATTAGGTTCGAAAGTGCTCTCGATTCTGAGTAGAAAAAACCCGATTATATCAAAATTAAAAAAGAAAGTCGAGTGTACAACTTTCCGTAAAATGGCCCAACTACTAATTTGGTCAACCGATTGCTTCGTGCACCGGGGTTTATTTCAGCAATAGTGGTGAAATATTGGTTGTATCTTTTAACAAATAAGCAGATTTCCGCACAACATGCATGGCAAAGGGTGGATATTGAGCGTTTAAAAAAAATAGGCTTACATGACTCTCTAGCTGTAATACCACTTAATGCACTAATTCATTTTGTATATATGCTCTGAATGCTCTATCAATTATAAAATATGGGTACATAAAACTTAGTGATAAATATGTCCCATCGCTGTGTCGGCAGTTAAGGTTTCGGTTAATTTATGTTGTATTGTAGTATGAAGATTGTACCAAAATCCTACTAATATTATAAAATGCGAAAGTTTAGATGTTTGGATGTTTGTTACTCAATCACGCTTAAACGGCTGAACCGATTTGAATTAAATTTTGCACGAAGATAGTTTATAGCCTGGATTAAAATATAGGATAGTTTTTATCCCGGGTCCACGCGGACGAAGTTGCGGGCGGAAGCTAGTAGGAAATATTTCGTCACTATTTTCCAAGGTCCATTTTTAGAGCTTTATTTAATATTCCTTAAAACAGCGAACGAAAAACCATAGAAGTCTTAAGTAGCGTCGCAAAATGGACCCACAGAATGGGTGCCATTGCCACTATGCGGGGATGGGGGCGGGGTGTCAAAACAATGCCAGGCAACCTTTTAGTTCAAACATGCGCATACCGGGTTTCACGCACATGTTTGGGTAGAACTTTGTAAGGAGTTCGCATTCTATGGTTTTTTTTAACACAAGTCAGTTGACGCGTGGAAATTTCTGAGTTTCATCCTAAAGTTGTGTTTATTGGTAATGTAAGGAATAATGAATTCGTGCGAACATGACAGGATCGCAACTCTTTATCCGACTTCAAAAAAGGAGGTTCTCAATTCGTCGAAATCTTTAATGTATGTTCCCCAATTACCCGATAGAAGGTGCCTGGACGGATTTGGAAAATCCTTTTTTTTTGTTTGAAAGCGTATCCTTACCAGACGGTCAGAATCTGATGAATCTGAGCCTCGAGAAGTCGAGGCAGTTATACTACGTAAAATATAGCTTGATCCCTATGACAGCTGTCATCTCAGTACAATTTTACGTTTTAAGGTTATAAATTGTACTGAGATGACAGCTGTCGCAGGGCTCAAGCTATATTTTACGTAGTATAGTCTTGGATATTGTGTCTCTACCCTTTTCATTGCGTGTTTTTATACAGGCAACACTCTACTGTCTGTGATGGGGTACACCCCATCACAGACAAATCATGACCTGTATACATACATGTCATGATTTGTCAGCCCCAATTTATCAGAAGCTGACTAATTGTTATCGTCTGGAGGCATGTTGCGCTGCTGATCTAACTGTCAAACGAGTTGTACTGAGAAATTGCATGCACATGTGGTAGGACTGTTACATCTGTACGCTACACCCAATTTTCACTTCGACATGTTGTACTGACAAAATGGGGTAAAATCACATAATCTGTATACCTCTTGACACGACACCGTTCTGTATGCGGTTCCTACTTTGTCTTTTGTCTAACCATAGCTCCGCAAATATGTGCCTCTTGTATTTAATTAATATTTTATCGTTCCTAGATTTAAAATGTAACTACCTTACTGATATGTGTTTAAAGGCTTGGCCAAACACATGGCGTGGCGCAGCGCGACGTCCGCGCCACGTGATGCCGGCGCGATGACTGTTTAAACAGGGCGCGCGCGGATCGCGCCGGCCTCACGCTCTCAACACGCCCTCATCGCGATGCGGGCGTGATCGCGACCGGATACAGCATACGCGCGCGGAGGGTCGCTCATTCCTTCCGAAGATTAGAATCATATTTAACTATATGATCTCTTACGAGACTAATATATTGCTACGCTCGCACTATGCGCCGCGCGCTGCCTAACGTCCGACTGATGTGACCCAGCGCGGCTGTGCGTGCCGCCGCGTCCGCGCCGCGCAGCGCTGCGCTCGCGCCATGTGGACGCGCGGGGCCGCGCGGAGCAGGGCGCGATGCCGGCGGGACGCAGTCTGTTTGACGTCGCTAACCTGTTAGCATGTATTTAAAGCCGCCGCGGTCGCGCCGTGTGTCTGGCCAAGCCTTTAATTGTGGATGATTAAAATACATTTATTGGTTGAACAATAATAATTTATCTCGACATCAACTCAACGTGACATCTTCTTTTGCCGAAGTCCATCGCCAAGCCCTGCGCACGTTTTCTGCTCAATAGGGAGCTCTTCAAATGAGGGGTAGTAGTGAAATGAAGTTGGTTAAAACTTTGCTTGTTTGCTGCAGATGACAATCCTGCCAAGCTGAACATTAAGTTGGAGAAAGCTTGTGGACCTGAAGCTATAATACGTAAGAGCGCCTGTTATTTGAGCCGACATACATTCACGCTTTCATTCCCAAAAGGGGCAGGCAGAGCACATGAAACGTATGTTCCAGCGCCACTTTTAGCATATATGTGGGTATAAAAGATCGACAAAATGTGATATTGCAGTGATAGGTTGCTAGCCCATCGCCCACAACAAACTTCAACCCTAGTCCCTTAGTCGACTTTTACGACACCCACGGGAAGAAGCGGGTGGTGAAATTCTAACCCGTCACCACACGGGGTCAATTTCAATTAACAAGTGAGTATTTGAATAAATTGTGAATAGCGACGCGAGAATAGTCACGACAAAAAACATTTCAGTATGCTATGCTACATGGGATTGTACGTGTATATTGGGCTAAATAAACAAGAACAGTTAAAAAAAAGGTTGACTACGGAACCCTAAAAAAGGAGTAGGTAAAAAAAAATGGTCGTTAGATTCCTCATTATCGTGGGCTACATAGGCTATAATATTATTATATAATATGATATGGCGGGAGTCCGTTGGATGCGGGTGGCGTAGGACTCGTTGTTGCACTCATTGGGGGAGGCCTATGGCCACAGCAGTGAACGTCTTTCGGCTGATATGATGATGATATGATTAATGAATTCGTTTTTGTCCCAGGTGAAGTCAAGCTGGAGAAATCCGATGTTGAGATGGCGGACGGGGAGATTGTGTCCCGTGAGTACCCGATTCTTGTTCGTTCGTTAGACTTAGCATGTATTTATTATTAGGACACCCCAGCACGGCTATCATGAGACGGCCGCGACATACTCTCGATTTTTCTCGCACTATACCCCTTGTTCTAAGTGTTCTCAAAAGAGAGAGACCGATTGTGCGAGAAAAATCGAGAGAACTCGCGCGCCGCCCCGTTATATATTATAGCCGTGCTGAACAGCCGACTCAAGTCGACTCTCCACTACGTCCATACAAACGTTGTTGTGTTCTCAGTGTAAAATGACATACTGAAATATATATATATATACACAGGGACCGCCATATCTAGACGGGAAACTAGTTTATGTTGTTATAATTTATCATAGATATATAATTGACAAAAAAGCGAAGCGATTAGAGACTTTGAATGAAAAACGTTCTACTCACAAAATTTTTAGGGTTCAGTACCTAAAGGGTAAAACGGGATCCTATTACTAAGACTCCGCCGTCCGTTCGTCTGTCTGTCTGCCTGTCTGTCTGTCACCAGGCTGTATCTCATGAACCCTGATAGTTCGACAGTTGAAATTTTGTGCGCGAGTCCGACTCGGACTTGGCCGGTTTTTTTATAGAGATGGCGGATGGATCACGTTATGTATGCAAAGTTTCATTTTCTAGCATGTCGTTTTAAGGTTTCCATATAAAACGTCATTTGACATTCGCAGGCCAACGGCGTGATATTTTAAGAAACTTATGTAACAAACTTTGTATGGAAATCGAACCACCTTAACCTCGTAAGGCCTACATTTAGGGCAAATAATCAGGCTTAACAGCCCAACTCATGAGCTTTTTGTAATAAAATTTGAACTCTATTTAGGGGCTCTTCATTTCAGGATAGCCAGTTATTTATGACTTAGTCCCTGGGCGACCGAGCTCAGCTCGGGTGAAAATACGGAGAAAACGAATTTTCGCATATATAAGACCTATAACTATATAGATCGATTTCTCGCCCCCGTATACCCGTATATTCCAAATTTCATCGAAGTCGCTAGCCGTTTCCAAAAACGTGATTGCAAATATATACAGGGCGATCTATCCAAATGGGTCAGTATGGCGAAGTCAGAAACTATAAGTCTTAGGAACCATGGCGTCGTTTCTAGATATAATGACATTCAAACTTTTTTTTCTAGGTTCGATTCCCGGTTATGTATGAGAGATTTAAAAAAATTGAATGCCATTATTATTAAATCTAAAATCGAAGCCATGGTTCCTAAGAACAGATTTCGCTATCTTTTATAGTTTCTGACTCCATGGGTAGTTTATAAATAAAAAAATGTTTCAGTGGCACTATACGGCACACCGCCGGCGCCCCTAGCGCCGGCCCCGGCCGCTCCGGCCACCCTCTCGGCCCGCGGCACCATCCACACCTGCGACATATGCCAGAAATCATTCGACCACCAATCCGCACTGAGAGTCCACCGCCGCATACACACAGGAGAAAAACCCTATTCGTGTAAAGTATGCGATAAAAAATTCGCACAAAAAGGAAACTTGAACGCCCATTTCAAATATCACATGGGCGACTATAGATTCTTCTGCGAAGTATGCAAAAAAGGATTTACACAGAAATCTACCTTGGTTAAACATGCGGTGTCACACACTGGAGTGAAACCATACGCTTGTGAAGTGTGCAGTAAGCAATTTGCATTAAAAGGCAATTTAACGGCTCATTTGAAAACACATTCCAAACGTGAGGATACTCGTGCGTATACAGAAGATTCTGCAAACAAGGAGGACGCTCAAGAAAGTGACTCAAGTGATACTAATATAAATGATCAGGTACAGCCAGGAGACAAACCATACGGATGTGATGTCTGTAAAAAACGGTTTGCACAGAAAAGCAACTTAAACTTCCATTTAAAATATCACACACCCCGATTTTCTTGCGATCAGTGCGACAAGAAATTTACACTAAAGTCTCGTTTAAATGCTCATATACTTGGTCACACGGGTGGACCAATCTATTCCTGTGACGTTTGCAATAAGCAGTATAAATCTAAAAGTGTTTTAAACCTTCATATAAAAATTCACACAGGAGATTACAGATTTACATGTGATGTATGTAATAAACGATTCATACAAAGAGAGGCTATGATACAACATATGCGGGTACATACTGGAGAAAAACCTTACTCCTGTGATATATGCAAGAAAGAGTTCTCACTAAGAGGCACCTTAAAGACCCACCTTAAACTCAAACACGGCCATGAAAATAAGGGGGAAACAAAAACCTACATATGCGAAACGTGCAACAAGCAATTCAACATAAAGTCCGCTTTAGATCGACACATACGAACGCACACGGGAGAAAAGCAACTCAATTTCTGCTGCGAAATGTGTGGTAAGCAATTTACACAAAAGAATTCCCTGTCGAAACACATGGATAACATACATATGGGGAAAAAGCCATACACCTGTGAAATATGTTTCAAACGATTTACAACGAAAAGTATCTTAAAATCTCATACATTAACTCACTCTGACGACAAACCATATGCCTGTGAAATCTGTCAGAAACGATTTCGACTTAATGACAGTTTACAAAGTCACATGCTGATTCACGAGGGGTTCAAACGACACACCTGTGACGTGTGTAATCAGCAATTTAGACATAAGTCTGCTTTAACAGTTCATATCCGACGACTCCATACAAGACAGAAACCTCATTCCTGCGATATATGCAGTAAGACTTTTCCTGTCCTAGCTGAATTGAAACAGCATTATCGTATACACACTGGGGAGAAGCCCTATGGTTGTCAAATTTGCAATACGAGATTCGCCCGGTCGTCAGGCATCAGGAGACATCTTATACGCGTTCATCGTGATAAACCTTCAAAATTTTATTTAATAAAAGAGTGAATTCTAGTCATTTGTCGACAAAAATGTTTCAAGGGCCAATCAACATTTTTTTTGCGCATTGCCATGGTTGCGTCTCCTAGGTCAGTCTTGAAAACTATGATTTTATGGAGTATCTACTAAACATGTGTTTTTGTTATATTGGTAAACCCAATGCATGGTGCGGAAGCCTTTGCATGATAGGAGTCCAATTTATATATTTTTTTTAGGGTCCCAACGTAAAAAACGGGACCCTATTACTAAGGCTCCGCTGTCTGTCTGTCCGTCTGTCACCAAGCTGTATCTCATGAACGTGAACCGCGATTGACAGTTAGAGAGTTGAAATTTTTACAGATGTTGTATTTATTTAGTGCGAGTCGGAGTGAGGCTCCCATACTACAAACGTGTTTTTTGTTTTTATAGATAATGGTAAGGAACCCTTCGTGCGCGAGTCCGACTCGCACTTGGCCGGTTTTTCTAATAAATACTATTAATCTCTGTTTTCTCTCTGTTTTCTCTGGCTTACCGGAGTAGAATAAAAACAAAAAAAGTTAATTGACCCTCAAACACTTTACCGTTTTTGACAAACACATTTTTTTACAGAATGTTTAAAATGTAACAAGGGAATCTGTAAAGTTTATTAAGTAATTATTTATTTATTTATAAAATTATATGCAGTATTTTTTATCATTCGAATATTTTGGACAGAAAATATAATAGCCAAACAGATGTTTAACACAATGTTGTCATATATTGTATTATTTATGTTCACCTACATTGTTTTATTTTTACCAAAAGACTATTTTATGTGAGGTTAAGTAGTTTTAATATGTACCTATGTTATCTGCTAATGTATGCAAACTTTGCCTTAGCTAATATAACAAAAAAAGTTAACTTTACTAATGTATCGTAATTCGTAGGTAAATTAATATTATGTTTGATATAAAAAGGTTATTCTTAGGCAAGAAAAAGTTACTAAACACGAATAAGTAACATAAAATAAGTCCCTGTCAAAAATTTCATTTTTGGTACAAGCTTTTATGGCCTACTGTACTTTTCTGTATACCGTCATCAACTACTCATTAAGACGATTCTAACGAGCCCAAACTCAACGGGGTTACGTCGGTTAAGTACTGAATTCCCATGGCCACCTTCTGTCTCCATCAGATCAGCTCAATGGTACCGTAATATTGAATTATCATCTAAACTATACCTATACCCAAAATTTCAGCTCAATCGGATAACGGCAAGTGACTGTCAACTTACATACATACGAAAACTGCAGGTTAAATAAAAGCTTGTAAAAATTTATTATATCTTGCTAATTGCACATTAATAGTGTGTACACCTTTTCAGTTTAAATATTGAACACCATACGGCAGTGGTGGAAATATTTCCACATGGGTACAATCTATATATCAATATATTTGGTAACCCATATCTACGATAAAATCCCTTGGATACCAGTTGCAGTCTGTAAAAAATGGTAGGTTTTTAATATTTAAATTATATTAATGAAACAATGTTGTTCAAGCTTTATTAAGAGTCCGCAGTAAGCTCGGCCGAATTTCACCTTTCAATACAAACGTAGTTACGCTTTCATTTTAAAACCACGTGTTGGATTGTGACGAAACTTTGCTTATACAATGACATGAGGTATATCTATGTCTGTAATTAGTATATATGGTTCCAGTTTATAAAACAAACGAAATACAGCAAAAACAAGTTTTGTATGAAATACTTAAATTCGCTGTATTTTTTTACTATGGTATCTGAAGCTACATAAACTAATTACAAACCTGGATATATCTCATGTCATTGTATATGCAAAGTTTCGTTACAATCCAACGCGTAGTTTTAAAATAAGAGCGTAACTACGTTTGTATGGAGAATCGAGCTTACTGCGGACTCTTAACTCGAAGTTCGTATACATGCATCAAGGTACCATACTAGATTTTCTGCGACCTTGCTTGGCCGTCCGCCGATATCGGCCCGTGTGGCGTCTCCTTATTGTTATTGTGGTAAAATAATACACGTTTTCTTCAGCTAATGCCTATTTTTTAATAAACATCTTTGACATAATTTAGAACAAGTATTTTTTTGGCAGAATATTTGGGTCCTCTATTGGTTCTTACTGATTATGCCAAGGCGTTCGACTCCATATCCCCTAATAGTATGTGGAAAACTCTATACGAGAGCTACGTTCCAACAGAGATTGTAGGACTTAGACTAGACATATATAATAAACTAGACTAGCCGCGGGCATCACGGCTTCGCTCGCGTGGTTATAAGAAAATGTAACATGTTATATTTTCCCGTGGGAATTAGATGTTTTCCCGCTGAAAAAAGTAGCCTATGTCACTCTCCAGCCTCTAAACTATCTCCATACAAAAAATCACATTAATACGACGCGACGTGATAGAAGGACAAACAAACACACTTTCGTATTTATAATATTAGTCAGGATAAAAGCGTATCTCGTGTTAGAATGGAAACAAAATGCTCGGAAATAAAGATCTGTAGAAGAGTCAGGCAGGGTGACCCCCCCTCGCCTAGAATTTTTGTCACTGCACTCGAATTCATCATAAAAAATCTAAGCTGGGAAAAGAAAGGAATAAACATAAAAGGCGAATTTCTAAGCAATCTCCGGTTCGCCGATGATATAATTATTTTTTCACACCTTTCATTCAGAAAAGTAAGTTTTGCTCCACGACGAGAGGGATCAAAACGCTACTTTTCTGTTCAAGCTACTTTTTTAATTTATACATTGACATGAAGCATTTACGCAATGTGCCAATTGGGAACAAATTTTAATAAAATAATCGATTGTAATTTCATCGTAATCGATTCAAAACGAACATATTTCAAGTGTTTATTCTATACTACGGCGGTTGCAAACAAGCGTACTATTAGCCTGATGGTAAGTAGACACCTTAGCCTGTGGACGCTCGCTACTCCAGAAGAATCTCAAGGGAAGGGGCGGGGGAGGGTAGGGGGGGCTTTAGAGGGGGAGGTTATTTTTTAATACTAATAATTAAAGCAATTCGCAAGTTTTCTCTTCTGCTGGCACTCCCGGAGTGCAACCCGGTCTTTTTTATTTATCTATTAATTTTTCGTAATATTTAAAAGCTAGTAATAAAAAGTAAGAAAAGTGTTAAAACTTCTTAATTAACTTAACAAGTAAGTATCTTTTTTAAATTTCTTCATAGTCGGTGTGAAAAATAGTATGTGTCACTCGGTAGCAAAATTATTTTCGTCTCGGGCGTTAACACTTGTATCCCTCACTACGCTCAGGATCCTACGTTAGAATCCCTTGCTACGCTCAGGATTCTATTGTAGGATCCCTCGCTACGTTCAGGATTCAATACACTGCCCTCGCCGTAAATATACTATTTTGCTCCCTTGTGACACAAATAACTATTTCAGAATCCGCAGTTTAGCTACAATCAATGATTTGTGAGCTTAATATGGTTAGCAAAAAAATCGGGTTTGAATTAAAACAAAGGTCATGACAAAATGCTTCAAAAACAAACTTCCGAGTACTCCACTTCGGTGTCTTGAGAACTTTTTTCTTTTATTTACAGAAGAAAAGTATGGTACGGTTTACATTTATTTCAGTTTTGCCAAACATTAATGCCGCGTTCACATGCTCGCGTTCAAAGCCACATTCACGTGCACGGGCACGGGCACGAGCGTGTGAACAGCCTGAATGTGCACGCGCCCGTGCCCGTGCTCGTGCATGCCGCCGATCGGGACGACTGTCGGTTTTTTGACAAAGATTCAAAGGGTGAATGTGCTCGTGCTTGTGTACCTGTTCACACGCCCACGTGCATTAGTAAACATGTCGGAATTGTCAAAGAAAGAAATTTTGCTCTTTATGGGGGGTTACCAGTGGGACCTAACAATATGAGACCCCTAGAATAAACATTCCAAAGATAAAAAAAACCTCCCACGTTTGCATGACAAGCACGCCCACGAGCGTGTGAACCTCGTGTAAGCAGCCTGCTTGGGCCGCAAAAGTGCACAGGCTGCTTGCCGGGCTGCATGCCAAGCTGATTGCCAGGCTGCACGGAGTGCATGTGAACGCGGCATTGCGTTTATTGGCGAATTCCCGCGAACTACAGATTCCCTTGCTTCGTTTGTGTATCTCCGTCTCTGTCGCACTTGCTGAATCGAGCGACAGAGAGAGAGATACTCGAACGAAGTTCGTTTTCGTTTCGCTCCAGCTCCTCAGCGGGTTGATTACGCAACGCTCTGTACGCGCGCTAATCCGGTCAAACTGTCGTTTTTAGCATGAAAAGTGATATACAAATCTGAAAATTTACATTTATGAAATTACCCGTGTCATTTAACTGAAGAACCTGATAAGTTAAATAATTGTCTGATTGGATTCACATTCGATTGTAATTTTTAACGCATTCTTGAGTAGAATATAGCGGCCTAACTGCACGTCTAGCACACGACGGCCGCGACATACTCTCGATTTTTATCGCACTATACCTCTTCTTCTAAGTGTTCTAATAAGAGAGAGACGGATAGTGCGAGAAAAATCGAGAGAGCTCGCGCGCCGTCGCGTGCTAACCGTGCTGAAGTTTAAAAGAAGCATTCGACTTTACACCACGAGTAAAATTCGAAAATATGTACTTTTCGAAAGTTCATTAGTTAAACACTTCAGTTAAACCGTTAAAACTTTCTCAACAATGCATTAAAAAGGACGATCTAACGTTAAAGCAATCAGAGAATGATGTCAGGTTCCTGAGTTAAACGACATAGGGTAATTTTGAAAATTAAATGAAAAATATAAAAACATTTTTTTAAAACATATCAATGAGATATTTTAAATTAGAACAAAAAGTTGTTTGCATAAATCGCTGTCGACGGCGACAGCGATTTATGCCAATTTTTTTACCTATAGTGTAAGTTTTATGTGATTTTATTAAATTGTCGTTATTTTGTAATAAATGTTTATATGGTTACAGTTTATAAAACGAGCAAAAATTACATGTGTTTTTTTATTTCTCATAAGAATATTTACAATTCACTAACTTGTAATGTAATATAAATTAAAGCTAGCTTAAACATAAATACAAGATAAGCATAAAGAATAAAAAAAAAACAAAATTGGCTATAACTAAAAATGAAGCATATAAAAAGGAAGTTATAAAAAGAACACCGCCTCTAGGAGGTCAGGGACCCCCATTACGCTGGCAGCATTACCTCTAAATCGCAATAGAAATTATGACAAATTGGTGAAATTTTGTAAATATAAATATAATCCCAGCACGTCTAGCACACGACGGCCGCGACATACTCTCGATTTTTATCGCACTATACCTCTTCTTCTCAGTGTTCTAATAAGAGAGAGACGGATAGTGCGAGAAAAATCGAGAGCTCGCGCGCCGTCGCGTGCTAGCCGTGCTGGTTCTTGACTGGCGCCTACGTACCGGAAGGCGCAGCGTGGGTAGACTAGGTGGACTGATGACCTGCACGTCTAGCATGCGCCGGCCGAAAGAGACGGATAGTGCGAGAAAAATCGAGAGAGCTCGCGCGCCTTCGCATGCCAGCCGTGCTGCTAAAAGTCGTGGCAGTCCGCTGGATGCGGGTGGCGCAGGACCGGTCATTGTGGCACTTTTTGGGGGAGGCCTATGTCCAGCCATATCAAGTTCAGTCCATACTAGAGTTTCTGTGACCTTGCTAAGCAGTCCTGCCGATTTCGCTCGTGTAGCGTCTCCTTATTTAATTGTACAACTGTACATTTGCACGTGTGTCCTTACACACGTGCAAATGTAGTCGCTTAAATATTTGACAACATAAACCGGTAAAGTGCAGCACTGACATTCTAATTTGTCTGTGTAATTTGTAAAAAAAAAGACAGACGCCATGACTGACGCGCGACTGACGCCACGACTGACGCCATTTTGTTGCTATTGTCACTGTCACCTCAAATGTCCCAAAAATAAATCGGAAGATATTATCACAAACTAATAAGGGATACTTGGATGTTATGGACAAATATGTCAGTTTATAAGTGTGATATTTAACAAGTAGTTGGGATTCACCGTAATGGCTGACGACACAGCTAATGATAAAATGGACGCCCTGCACTCGTGCCGCTGCTGCCTGCTGCGCCCCCCGGACAAGGGTCTGAAGACGCTGTACACATATCTCGATAAAACAGAGATATATTCGGACATGCTACGAGAATGCTTCGATATACATGTAAATAGATTTATTGTCATATAATTTAAACAAGTATTGTATGTCGAGCCCTGCAATATGCATAGCAATAAACTTGATTATCTGCATACCGATTCAAAACGTATTCAATGTTTGTATCTCATTCAATGAATTACTGGGATAGATATGCATACTTAGTAGGCTTTTTCCCACCCAGAACTTGCCTTAAAATGTGACTAAGTAAAACATACAGCAACCTAGTTTGGTATATAGTTTTATACTAATGTTTGTTTTTATTATTACACTAAAGTTATAAACTTATTTTCTTTCTTTCTTCTAAACTATCTTGGTTGTGTATAAGTCCCTACATATACTTCATAGTTTTAGCTTATCATATGCAGATAGGGATAGTGTAGCGTTCAAGCCATCTTTTGCTTTATTTGGTCATGCACTGTCACTTACCGTCTGGTATGACATCTTATGAGGAACTTAGAAACTACGAGATTTCACTTAGTTGAAAATGTTGTATTCAAATGACCAGTTTTAATCACAACAATCACTACATAGTTAGTTTTTTACATTTTATTAAAGGTCTGAGTAAAGTGACCTTTAATAAAATGTATATTAACTTGATTTAACCATAGCATTACTGTAATCTTACTATTCTTAGGTATTATGTTAGACTCCAAACTGCAGAGGGGTTACCACAGAGTTAGTTAGTTATACTGGGCATTTTCCGCAAGTCAACATCCAATGTGCCTATTTTGTGCGAATTGGTGGGGTAGCACTACTCTAACCACCCCAGCTCCTCTAGGAAGTTTGTGAGTGCCTTGGTGTTGCTGACTGCGTCCCATAGTGTGTCCCCCTACCCCTAGACGCTAGGTTTTTTCTGTACACTTCTACCTGTGTACAGTCTAGTAGAATGTGTTTGGTTGTTTCTTCTGCTTCCATGCACTCTCTGCACATGGGGCTGTCTGTGATATGTAGTATTGGTTGATTAAAACAATCAATGGAGGTCTTCAGAGGGTTTATTTTAAAGAGATCTTAATATTATGAATTATAATATTACAGAGAGAATATTGAGGCTATGTGTGCTTGACATACGTCATTGCAAGGGCGGGCCGTTGTTGCCCACAGAGTACATCAAATATATGGTGCGTTAGACATACAAAATCTCTTCAGTCTGTCTGCATGTATCTATCTCCTCCCAGTATCTTTGGTGTATAGGTCCAGTTGATTATATGTGCAGCTTTGTGGCAGGGGTAAAAAAAGGTGTTCTTCGTAAATTGTATAAAACTACAGTAAAATTTTAAAACACATTACCGGACTTACCAACTCTAAATTCAAATCTGTCTTAAAACGAACACTTATTTCAAAAGTATATTATAAAATAAACAATTACATTGTGGATAGGGAAATTAGGCTGTGATAATATACTGCACGAGAAATCTAGTAGCAATGTTATTGTATACTGTTTAAGAATATAATTATATACCTTGTCGAGCTTTTACACTTCTTTTAG
Organism: Epinotia bilunana; assembly: GCA_947049275.1. NCBI lineage: Eukaryota > Metazoa > Arthropoda > Insecta > Lepidoptera > Tortricidae > Epinotia > Epinotia bilunana. The sequence continues at coordinate 5,078,103 of OX346276.1, read as the reverse complement.
GTAGATGTTTTCATTCTGAAGTGGTAGTTATCAACATTCATAGGTGTATGTTATATTCGTAAATTGAAGATCTTTCTCCATATTTCATAAATAGATATAAAGCAATCATTACACCATCATTCTGATGGTTAGGGTTAATTAAATTAAATTTCAATTCAATTTATTTATTAAGTCAGATAACAAGATCCATTATTTGTTAGTATTATCCTTAAAAAGACTATGTTAGTACTTAGAATATCAAATTAATTAATAAAAACCAAAAAAAGAAAGAACATTAGACATTTGGCTTCATTGAGTAGCGCATGTAACCGACTACAATGAAGCAAGTAAGGGCAGTCCAGTCTGTCCCCTATCATCCTTAAGATGGTGTTGGGGCTGGCGCGCATCCGACGCACCAGCGATGCAGCTCTCGTGCGCACGGTGGCATAGAAGCAATCCACCCTAGCTTCTGCAAACATCCCTGATGCGCTACTGTAGCGCGGCAGCCCCACCAACACCCGGAACGCGTTGTTGTACTGGACGCGGAGAGACCCGTAGGCCCGTTTAGTATAATCACGCCATAAGCTGCACGAGTACAGGGAGGTACAGTAAGCTCGAAATAACGTAAGTTTCACCTCCCTTGTACAGCATGCAAACTTACGAGCTATCATATTGGCCCGGACCGACAGGGCCCTCCGCTCCCGCCCAATGGCTTTGTCGTCTTTGAGGTCGGACGTGACGATGTGTCCTAAATACTTAAACCTTAATAACGTAATTATTATAAGATGTTGAATGTTGTATTAGTAGAGCATCTTAAATTATAAACCTTATTAAGGCTACCTAACACGTTTAGATGCATGATACTACTGCATTGAAGTTATGGTTTTAAATAAGTGTTATATTAATTAAATAATTAAAAACAATTTGAACAATTACAGATAAATTTGGGCAATGACGAGTGCGGTATCTGTGAGGTGTGCGTGGGCCGGCTGCGGGACGCGAGTGACTTCAAGCTGCAGGTGCAGCGCAGCCAGGCGGAGCTGCAGGTGCGGCTGCAGGGAGCTGAAAGAGCCAAAGGTAAGTTGAGAGAATACTAGACTTAAATTTAATTTATTAGAAGTAAAGTTTACATGTAAAAACACACTTAGTCAAATAACCTGCCCCGTGTCATTCCGGGTGCAAAGGTTCCCATCACACTTTCTGCATTGCCGCGTTGAATTGCGGTTGACAACATTACTAGCTTCTGCCCGCGACTCCGTCCGCGTGGAACTCTCTTATACTGTAGCTCCATACAAACTGATGATTGAACTTGAGATGATTTCCGGGATAAAAACTATCCTTCCCCAGGATTGAAACTATCTCTATACCACATTTCATCTAAACCGGCTCCGCGGTTGTAGCGGCAGTTAGTATGAAGCGGTTTAACAGACAAACAGACACACTTTCGCATTTATAACATTAGTATCTCAAACTGGAGTCATAGTTATGGGCTTATTGTTAATCCTACCAAGATCCAAGCTATTATAGTTGGCAGCTCTAAGCTTCATCCCAAAATTGATCTAGATCACCCACAAGTTCAAACCCTGGGCGTTATCATAGACCGAAGTTTATCTTGGGTGCCTTAAGTAGGAAAATGTTCGCTGCAATTAATTCCCTCAGAAGGATATTTTCGTCCCATTCCTACCAAAATTGCGCTGGCTCAGACACTACTCCTCCATATAGGTAGCTGCTAGGTAGTTGCGTCATGATATAATTGCGTTAAGGATAGTAAATCATCAAATTATTAAAAAAAGTATAAATTACAAAATAGAAATAAAATCATAATGGACCTTGGAAGTTCAGAAAAAATATACATTTTTTTTATTGTCCAAGAGTACATTTAAAGCTACCAATAGAATCCTTACGCTTTTATAGTAATTACATAAATACTTATACATACAGTGCTTTCTGTTTAAAGAACTTTATTTCTCAAAAGAAATTATACATTTCACTTAATGAGAATCTATACTAAAACAAAGTTAAACAGTGAGCATCGCAAGATACACAATACTAAGACTTAAAAATAAATGAAGACATTTAGTGCCACTAAAATTAGTTAGGTACTACAATTATGTAGGTAGTATACCTGCGGGTAGCATTACAAAAGTCTAATAACGTATAAGTAGTACAACACAGAACAAGTTTACTTTATTCAGTCTTAACGTGCTACACTTTAAGTCCACAATGGTAAGCATGCTTCCATGCAATCGAATGGTAACCAGCTTAGCGGTAACATTACTTTGTTTTCGAGCAACAACTCCCAGGGCCGGACTTAAACATTACTAATTACATACTCTCGTAATTTATTTAATATTTTACAGTCTTTTACAGATTTCGGTAATTTATTTTTCTTACCAGATTTAGTCCGCATTGACTTTAAACAAAGTTCTCCTTACGTAGCGGTCGGATTCCAAGCTCGGCTTTAGTTTTAAAGCTCAATTGAGAGTGGATTTTCTCATTAATAATTTTATTAATTAATATGCACGTATTAAAATAAAGCTGACCTAGACTCATAATTTATGTATGTTTATTGGTATGCTTTATGTGTGTATGTTTATTGTCCACGCAATTGTGTATATTGTATTTAAGTAGTTTAATATAATTTTGCCACTTAAATACCTACTTGTAATTATTTGTTGCGGTTTTTGCCGCTACCCAAAGCTTGTCAGGAAGAGATCGCTCTTTAGCGATAAGACCGCCTGTTGTTAACCTCTACTTTTAAGTTCATATGGCCTGTATGTCATTCTTGTTTTGAGGAGGACAATAAAGAGTATATGTATTTTAATGTATTGTTATAAGTTGGACAATTTAGGATGGGTGTGAGTTTGGAAAACTAGGAGATTTGATCCTTGTTATCTTGAATAAATGAAATTAATTGAATTAACAGTCATAACATAGCCGTTATATTTAACTTTTTTATAATGTGTGCTATTAAGGACCGTGCCAGAATGTTAGTGGACAACTTTACGATCATATTTTTTTTTTTTTTGCATCAAAGAGTAAAAACTTTTTAGTGGTTTACAATGGCCAGTTTAGTGAATTTTTTGACACTGACAAATACCAGTTTAAATTCAAATGCATTATCAAGATGGGGCGAATAAACCTAGAAGTTCGCAAAAATATTTTGGACGACTGGTGCAATTTAAAGGGGATGACGTTCAGAAAGCTCGCTAAAAAGTATAATGTTAGTCCGTCAGGTGTGCACAAATTGATAAAAAAGTTCGGTGAAACTACTACTTTACAAGATCTGCCTAAGTCTGGCAGGAAGCAAGGTACATGGGACGCGGCACTGGAGAAGAAAGTGATACGGATGCTTGTACAAAAACCGTCCCCCTCGGTACGAGACGCCGCGAAAAAAGCCAATACTTCGTCTTCAACGATCCAGCGAATCAAACGCAGGTGTAATTTAAAAACCTACAAAAAACAAAAACAGCCAAAACGAGATGATAAGCAGACGGCAGCAGTCCGAAAACGTACTAGAAAACTGTACGATCATATACTGACCAAAAAAAGACAATGCATAATAATGGACGACGAAACATACTGTAAGTTTGATTTTAAAACCTTACCAGGACCCCAGTTCATCACGGTACTCGCTAGCAAAAAAGTTAATCGGAAGGATAAGTCCATATGTATTGAGAAATTTGGCAAAAAGATCTTAGTTTGGCAGGCAATCTGTCAATGCGGGATGCGATCCAAAGCATTCTTCACCACACAAAACTTAAACGCCGAATTATATCGCAAGGAGTGCTTGCAGAAAAGGCTGCTACCCTTCATTAGAAAGCACGGGATGCCGACTTTATTTTGGCCAGACTTGGCATCATGCCATTATTCTAAGGTCACACTAGAATGGTATAAAGCCAACAAAGTGGACGAAGTTCAAAAAGACATGAACCCGCCTAACTGCCCCGAGGTACGGCCTATTGAAAGATACTGGGCTATAATGAAGCGGCATCTCCAAAAAAATGTCAAAGCTGCAACCTCAGTCGATGACTTCAAGAAAAAGTGGAATAGGGCATCAGAAAAAGTGAGAAACTTGGTCGTCCAAACTCTAATGAGGAATATAAAAAAGAAAGTGAGATTGCAAGCAAAATAAATAGTTTACAGTGAATTCCTAAAAATAGTTCGTTAAGAGAATATTCAAGTTTGGTTTATTTTATGTTTTATTTTTTTATATTGTATTGAATAAAAAATATGCACCTTTACAGCTGTCCACTTTGTTTCTGGCACGGTCCTTATTATCTCATCATCATCATCATCATATCAGCCGAAAGACGTCCACTGCTGGACATAGGCCTCCCCCAAAGAGTGCCACAATGACCGGTCCTGCGCCACCCGCATCCAGCGGACTCCCGCGACCTTTACCAGGTCATCAGTCCACCTTGTGGGGGGCCTACCCACGCTGCGCCTTCCGGTACGTGGTCGCCACTCGAGAACCTTTCCGCCCCAACGGCCATCGGTTCTACGTGTATTATTATCTGCAATAATCCAATTTTATTTATTTAATCTAGGGACAAGGGTTGAAGTGTGTCGTGGGCGATGGGCTAGCAACATATCACTGCAATATCACATTTTGTCGATCTTTTATACCCACACTTATGCTAAAAGTGCCGCTGGAACATACGTTTCATGTGCTCTGCCTACCCCTCTTGGGGATAATGGCGTGAATGTATGTATGTATGTAATCTATGCCCATATTGGAAACTATAATGAGTAGGATGGGTCTGTGACTTTATTTATCTTTTTTGCTGCAGATGACAATGCTTGCAAGTTTAATATAAAGCTGGAAAAAGCTTCTGGAGCTGAGGTCGTAATGCGTAAGTATACATACCCTATACCACATAGACTTATTCATCGCAAATTCTCTAAAAAAGTAAATAATAAATATTAGGGGATAATAAATAATACAATATTTACAAATACAAACATAAAAGGTATTGTACTTAAGAACTTTATTGTTTTACTAAAAGTCTAATCATAACTTCTCGAAGACATTATCACACTTTCTCTGGGATTACACGATAAATCATTACTTGAAATGTTGTTGTATACGTTACTCTTTGCGGGACTCCTTTGAAGAGAGCTGACTGAGCTGAGAGGTGAAATTAACTCTATTTAAAGCCTTCTGTCAAACCTTCTACACGCGCGGTCTGTGGACTAGCTTTACCAAGCGGGCGTATGGCGCTCTGCGCGTCCAGTATAATGATGCACTCAGGATGCTGTTTGGGCTTCGGATATGTTCGCTAATGCTCAGACAGACTGCTTTTACGCTATCATGAGGAAACGAAGTACCTCGCTCCTCAACCGCAGCCGCGGCAGCTCAAACAACATGTTGAGCACGCTAGCCCAGCGCTGGGATTCGCCGCTGGTGTGGCGGCATGCGCAACTGCACGCGCCTGTCACCGCCCCAACGCGCCGCTTTTAATTTTAATTTGTATTATTTTATTAACCCTAGGCATAAACTATTGCTGTAATTTCTAACAAAAAATGGAATAAGTTGTCCGAAATAAATATTTTTGATTTCATTTGATTTCATTTGATAAAAGTAAAGCAGCATATTAAATAATCACAAAGTTATAAGTGTCAAAAGTTTTACTTCTTATGAAATGATTGTCATTTACTATTAACGCTCGCACATCGTGACATAACGGCCTGTGCGCCTTTTCTCTCTCTAAAAAGCAATATTAAAACTGTCGGAGCTACGGTGTCTGCTTAACATCAGGCAGGCCGTATGCTTGTTTGCCACCGTTGTGGTTCACGTTATGTTTTGTCCTCAGGTGAAGTCAAGTTGGAGAAGTCGGATGTTGAAATGGCGGATGGGCAGATTGTATCAGGTAATTACTTGAATTACAGTATGCAGGGTATCCCAGGAGCTACGGTAGCCTAGTGGCTTAGGCATGCGGCTGCAAAGCGGCGGTCGTGGGTTCGAATCCCGGCTCTAACCAATGAGTTTTTCGGAACTTATGTACGGAATATTTACCATTAGCTTTTCGGTGAAGGAAAACATCGTGAGGAAACCGGCCTAATCCCAATAAGGTCCAGTTTTCCCTCCGGGTTGGAAGATTAGATGGCAGTCGCTTTCGTAAAACTAGTGCATATGCCAAATCTTGGGATTAGGTGTCAAAGCGAACCCCGGGCTCGTTTAGGGCACAACCGAGAGTAACGCTAGGACGATGATCAGGGTGTCCCACGGTTATGCGACATGAAGGAAAAGTAGAATGCAGTTTTATTAGTTTAAAAAAGAAATGTGTCCATAGACCAAAATAAGATTTATACTAATAATTTTTGAAATTAAAAAAACTGATATAAAGGTCAATCAACTTTTTCTTATTGTTATTCTATCCCGGTAAGCCAGGAGACATCTGTGACACTTTCTTAGAAAAATACTATAAATTGGACTCCTATGATGCTAAGGAGATACCCGCCATGGAATGGGTTTCCAAATATAACAAAAACACGTGTATCGTTGATTTGAATCCCACAAAATCATAGTTTTAAATAGTGACCTTGGCAACGAGCATCAAAATGATTAAGTATTATGAATAAATGAGTATTAGTATGAACCCTTAGCGATCACTTTGGCTCTCTTTGGGGGAGGCCTATGTCCAGCGGTGGACGTCTTTTGGCTGATATGCTGATGATGAGTTTGAGTATCCTATTTTCAATATTGAAGGTACTTTCCCTTCATGCGACACCCTGTAAATAAGTGGACAACCCTGGATATATTACGTACCTGGGTATTCTGGGATGATTGCAAGAACTTTTATTTAAATATAGTATTTGAAACAATTTATAACGGGAGCGGACGACAAGGTACTCGCCTAGTTTAATTAATAGTAGTTTATGCAACTGATCCATAATGAGAGGCCTTAAAATATGAGTGTGGTTTTAATAGGATCACACGATTCATCAGATCACACCTTAAAAAATAGGCCTAATTGAATTAAAAATAGGCTTAACATGTACAGTTGCATACACTACTTTATCTACACACATATCATAGGCACAATAAGCATCACATAGTTAATAGCAGCTAAAGTACCCAAATATATCGTAACACAGTCTTACACTTCAGGTAATAAAGACGTGTTCCGATATATTTGGCAACTTTGGCTGCTCCTAACTACTGCTATGCTGCTGACTGTACTCAAAGATGGGTTCACAATTCTACTTTCGTAACAGCAAAAAACAAACAAAAAAAAATTACAACAGCAATGGCGGCAATTCGAACCTCCGCCAAGACGAATGGTTTTTTTTAAAATCATAGACAAACGAACGAAGTCCCTATACTCATGTCACTCGAGATGAAATGTCGTGCGTAAATATTAATAAAAACATACTGAATTGACGTTTCGTATCGATAACTGTTTCAATATCTATGGATACTAGAATAGAGACCCACTTGAGTTTTGACAGCTGTTCCAAACTTACTCATAACGTTACAAAAATCTATACTGTTATAGCATTAAAGTACTGATTTTACCTACTACCACAGACAAGAAAGTTCTCATAGTAAAATCGGTTGTAATAATGCTGGTCATTTCCTACGGTTTCTGAAGGCATTTTAGAGCACTAATGATATTTGCGTAGATAAAATAATGTTGTGAACAATACATTCGCGCCTCATAAAATAAACCTAAAACAGGTTTCTGTAACGCGCCTTAACCAGTGCAATAAAAAAATGCATTAACTTTTTTTGTAGTAAATAAATAAGTAACAGATGAAATTTAAGATTGGACTTATCACTTAGAATAAGAAAAGAATAAGAAAAAATTATTCACTTAAACAACCCTTGTTTTACAGTATTTTCTTCTGACAAACTGCAGGACAGTTTGTTGGCAGAGGGACTCCCTTACAAAAAATAGACGGGTCGGGTGGGTGGGTTAACAAGTAATTTGCCATTTGTATTTCAATGTACAAGTTTAAAACATTTTTATAAAATACTTTTTTTTACCCCGTACTGTGTGGCGTTGGGTGCCCCTTCTGGTGTCGGTTTCGATATAGCACCTTCTCCCGTGACTGTCATAACCATTCGACTATCAGTTGAAGTGGGCGATGGGCGAGCAGCCTCTCACTGCGATGTCAAATTTTCTACATTTTAACCAGGGATGTTGCAGACATTCGCATCCGCATCCGCAATACGATGCGGGGTTTTTGTGGGTGCGGATTTAGTGCGAGCTGCGACAAGACTGGGGGTCTAAACGCGGCGCGTGCCGCGCACGTGTTATGTATTTCAGCCTATGAAACTTTATTTCAAATATAAATTCAAAATATTTATTCATGACAGCAATTAATTAATACAAACACACATATGACAAAGACAAAGACACGGCTTAAGCCGTGTCACAAAAGTGCAGCATTAACAGCCAGCGCTGGACACCGCTGGAACTAAATTATACGTATATTTCTAATTAGAAAACTTAGGGCTGGCAGTTATCTCGCTCAAACAATTAGCTTAGCTATTCAGCGAGGTAATGCTGCCAGCATCTTCGGCACAATGCCGCAGGGGCCATTTTTAGATTTAGTTTAGTTCTATTCTAGTTTCTTTTTAATTTAGTTTTTTAGGGTTCCGTAGTCAACAAGGAACCCTTATAGTTTCGCCATGTCCGTCCGTCTGTCTGTCCGTCTTTGGCTTAGCTCAGTAACCCTTACAACTAGAAAACTGCAATTCGGCGTGGGTATATAAACCAATCACGCCGACAAAACAGTAGAATAAAATCCTGAAAAAAAATTTTTTTTAGGGTACCTCCCCTACATGTAAATTGGTGATGTATTTTTTTTCTCGTTAAACCTATAGTGTGAGGTATCTTTGGATAGCTTGTTCAAAATTATGTTTTCTAAAACCATTTTTCTACTCAGTTATGCGTTTGTGAGATAATGGGATTTAAAGCCCTAAGGGCATGGCAGGATAACCTAAGAAAAATTGCCCCCAGCGTTTTTGGGTCGAAACTATAATCAAACGATAGCTTTTGAGGAGGTAATACCCTGCACAAAGCTCATCCCTCTGTTACCCCCTGGGGGTGAAAAAATCTCGATTAACCCCAAAATGGTTTAAAACAACAACAAATTTTCATGAAATGTCAAATTACTCTGTACTCTTAGTATGAATTGTGTAGCGAAATAGGAACAAATTTCTTTACGATTCTTTGTGTCTGTTCTAGTTCACTAAATCCTGATAGTAATGTGTAATGTTTCAGTGACATTATACGGCGCCCCGCCTGTGTCCGCGCCGGAGCCTGCCCCGGAGCGCGACTTGTCTACATTAGAACATAAATCAAAACCCAAAGCCGACCAGAGCACACACACTGGAGAGAAACCCTACTCTTGCAATGTATGCAACAAGAAGTTCGCTCGAAAAGGCCACTTAAATGACCATTTCAGATATCACATAGGAGACTATCGATACCCTTGCAACACATGCGACATGCGATTTACGCAACGATCTCATTTGACTAAACATATACTGATACATACTGGAGAAAAACCTTTCTCTTGTGAAATATGTAACAAACAATTTGCACAAAAAAGTAACTTGAATGTTCATAGGAAGACTCATTTAAAGAAAAAGCTAAGGCAACTAAAAAGACAGGAAAAAGCAGAAGCAAGTTTGAATAAGCTTGTAAACATGGCGGAAAATCCTCTCTGTAAAATGGAGATTGCGGAAGAGAGTAACTCAAACACTCATTTAGGTGACCATCTACAGACGGTACAAAAACCTTACACTTGCGAAGTGTGTAATAAACAGTTTTCGCAGAAAAGTTACTTCAAAGCCCATTTAAAATGTCACACAGACGATTATGAGTTCTCTTGTGATATCTGCCAAAAGAAATTCCCCCATAAGTCTCGCTTGGATACGCATAAGCTTGTACACACTAGAGAAAAACCTTATTCCTGTGACGTATGTAGCAAAAATTACTCACAAAAAAGCGCTTTAAACCTTCATTTAAAAAGCCATACTGGAGATTATAGGTTCTGTTGTGCTGTTTGCAATAAACGATTCATACAAAAAGATTCCATGATGAACCATATGCGTGCACACACAGGAGATAAGCCCTACACCTGTGATATATGCAATAAAGATTTCTCTTATAAATGTAGCTTGAAGACCCATTTAAAAGTCAGACACGGTCAAGGCGATTCGGAAGACCCAGAATCACCCTATACATGTGAAACGTGTAACAAGCAATTTAAACTAAAGTCTGCCTTAGGTAAGCACTTACAAACGCACACAGGAGAGAAACCATTCAGTTGCGAAATATGTGGAAAACAATTTACACTGAAGAGCTCTTTATGTAAACATGTGGATATACACATGGGTAAAAAACCATACATGTGTGAAATATGTAGCAAACGATTTACGTTAAAAAGTACCTTGAAAGCTCATAGACTGACGCACTCTGAAGAAAAACCCTTCTCCTGTGAAACATGTCAGAAGAGATTTAGATTAAGCAAGTGTTTACAAGATCACATGTTGATACATGAGGAGTCAAAACAGTACACCTGCGACGTATGCAGTAAGCAATTTAGACATAAATCTGCTTTAACAGTTCATGCCCGACGACACACAGGGCAGAAACCACACGCTTGCGATATCTGTAAAAAGGAATTTATAGTTCTAGCTGATTTGAAATGTCATTATCGTAGTCACACTGGGGAGACGCCGTATGTTTGTCAAATTTGTCATAAGAAATTCGCACGACCTGATAGTATCAGGAGACATCTTAAACGCGTTCACAACGAGAAACCCTCGAAATTTGTTGTAATAAAATAGTGAACACTGTACATTTATTTATTCATGCAACCATGCTATTACAAGATCGTATATATATATATATATATATATATATATATATATATATATATATATATATACAACATGGACCCTGTTAGGGTGTAGCAATCTTATTCTAAATACTGTATTAATATAAGGTGTTACATTTTTACAGGGTGGTATGTATGGGTAATACATAGGTTCACGTTCACAAGTTACAATTATTGGATACAATTTATATATATATATATATATATATATACACACATATATACATATATAAAGAATAATTTGTATAACTATGGCATGTCAGATTTATAATAATATGAATTATTTTATTACATAGCCTTATACAGCTACGTTGAATTCAATTGGTCATCTTTAAATAAATCGTCAATAGAGTAATAACATTTACGCATTAATATTTGTTTTATTGTCCTGTCTGTCGGTTGGGTTTAGTTTTCTTCTTGCAGTATGTTTGGCGGTATTTTGTTATATATTCGCGCACATCTGCTGTAGGCACTGTTTTTGGAAATTATTAATTTAGATTTGAGTAATGCTAACAAGTTCTTTGATCTCGTGTTATAATTATGGCATAGGTCTTTTTTTGGGTGAATAGATGGAAATTTTGGCGTACAAATATCATTGACTCTAAAATGTATAAAGATGGAAATGTGAGAAGATTATGTTTTACGAAGTGTGTTCTGCAGCTGTCTCTGTCCTTTATGTTTACTAATATTCGGATGCATTTTTGTGTAAGCAAACCTTTAATTTTTTCGTTAGAACAGAATCAGTATGCCCTATAACATTACAGAATGAAAATCATAACATTATAAAATACGGTCGAATAACGTTATAATATAGGTTTAAAATACGAGCCGCGCTGTCGAATGAGCCAAACCATAAGTGCGAAAAAGACACTATAAGCTCTATAACGTTATTAAGCTATTATATCGTATAAGCAAGCATCGTTATATATACTATTGGTTTAGATTTATATCTTTATAATGGATACCGCTATACAGCGCGTAAAATATCGCTGTGAGTATAACGGTTTTTTGAAATTATAACGTTATAAACGATAGCGGTAGTTAAATGCCTGTTTGTAAGACAAATAGATCATGTGCGTCGGTACTGGCGCCCCATAGGATAAGTCCATACCTAAGCCATGAGTGCGCGTATGCATAATAAGCTGACAGAGCTGCTTCAAAGTTTGTATTAAGTAAGTTACGTTTTGTACCATCGCCAAGACAGTTAACTGACCATCCGTGCACTTTACATTAATACAGGATGGTCAGGTAACTATGTTGGCGTTTGTACATGGGGTTTCCAATTTATTAACTAATAATCGTTTGCTTTATAGGTTAAAGTGGTCGACTTGTTGTTTTTTTATTTGTAGTTTTATATACATATAGATTACTTTTTTTGGTAGGGTCTAAATTGTATGTTTTTTGTTTTAAAAGATTTATTTCCAGATTGTGGTCATCTAACCAGTTGAAAATTACGTTAAAATATTGCGTCAGCTTTGTGTGACACTCGTTACTTTGTAGTAGGTACAAGGATTTTTGGTAGATCGTTAATATACGCTAAAAAAAGGGTACACCCAATCACGTTTCCTTGTGTTGTTTCCTCTAATTCCCATGACGTAAAGCTTCTTCTGCTTATTTAATAGCTAACCTCTTGTCGGTGTAGCTCAAAGTAGGGCCTCCATCGACTCCGATCCCAGGCAAACTCTTTGACATCTCGATACGAGCTAACATCAACTCTTTTTTGAGCTGCTCCATGTAGTTTATTCCAGCTCTTCCTCTTCCTCGCTTCCCATCTATCTTAGAGAGTAGTATTTTATGAGAAACTTTGCTTTGTCATATCATGAAGTAGAGATTTATAATAATATGATAACATTATTCTCCAAGTACCATTATTCCATTTTGTTTATTTATCATTTATTTATTTATTAAAATTGGCTTTACTCAGAAATATCACATAACATAGGTGTATGTTGTATGTAGAGGTCTCCACAAAACTATTTTTTTAGTTTGAATGTGGATTCAGATTTCAGTCTCAAAATAAATCTTACTTAATAATAAGCGTTGCAATGCTCGACACCTTAATGCCTAACAGTTGACACCGATTGCTCACCTAGTTTTGACATAATGTCGGGTAGTGGGATGTTTACCTTAAGTATACTTAATATAAAGGTTTAACTCATGGATGATTCATAAAGGGTGAATGCACCTTTTATAGGGCTTTTTGTGTTTGCGATACTCTTCCAACTCGCCGCACAACAGTCCCATTGCATAAACATGAATTTAGGATGTGGCTGTCGTATCGGTGACACACACACACACACACACACACACAGACACACACGCGCACACACACACACACACACATTGACTAGTAATTTATTTTCAAATTTTGGGCCTTCGATGTGAGTCCATAAGACAAGGTTATATTACAGTAAAATTCCCCAGTGTTCCAATTCCATGAGTTATAAATTGTAATTAATAGTAGTTTTGTATAAATCTTAAACATGAAATACCTATACATGAAATTTGTCATCGTCTTTCTAATAACTTAAGTAAATCTAGCAATATTTAATCTAAGAATAGTATTAGATGTATCTAAAAAGTAATTGATTTACAACTGTTTTTATAATAAATAACATTTTCGTCATGGTAACGTTATGATCGCATATACCGAATCAAACCATCACAATGTTACCATGCCGGAAGACTTCAAAATTGCTGTTGTTTCTTTCACTCCTGTCGCATTCACGTTTACAGCAAGTATAGCGAGCAGGATAGCCTCGCCTCGCCTCGCCTCGCCTGGCCCAGCCTCGATCTTAACCTACCCTACCTACCTACGTGCCATGTGGCTTCAAAAGCAAGTCAAGTCAACAAGTATAGCGCCTTGTGCTTCAACACATACACTCGCGGGCAAAGAATACGGGTCACCCTACATTAAATAACTGCAATAGGTTTTTTAAAATATTTAATACTTGTTTTATTTACATAATATGCTTATTCTTTACAATACCCAACTGTATTAACAATTTCGTGGATCCTATCATAAAAATATCGATATCCAAAAATCACGATTTTTGCGATATCTCGCTCCGTTAACGTTGTTTTTTTTTTCATGGGTTTTAACGAGTCCGATTTAAACCTGGTAACGTTATATTTTTTACCGTTATACTTTATATGTAAAATTAAATAAAGATCATGACAGGATTAACTGTACAACCTCTTACGCACTATTTTAGGAAATATGACGGTATTTTACCGACCCGTATTCTTTGCCCGCGAGTGTATTACGTCTTTTTTTTGTCGATTCTTGGACACAGCCTTCTCATCAACTTAGCATTTAATAAATTTCGTTATAAATCTAGACTTAAAAATAGACGAAAAACGATGACGTAATATATGGACAAGCCCTTATAGAATAAAAAAAAAACTATATTTAATTTGTTAAAACATTTTAATTTCAAATTATATTTGATTTATTATGATTAACATTGCATTATGACTAGACTTTGTATGAACTAAATGATGTTTTGTTTAACCTTTTACCAGGCCGAAAAGAACAAGCGTGTCTTCAATAAGTTATTTATAAAGATTTGCATCCGCATTGAACGTCTTGTACAAAATGTATTGACAAAAGTCGGATACTTATGTTCCTGCAAACCAAAAATATATATTGGGCTACGGTATTCCCATTTCCTGTCAAGGTAATGAACTGGCATATTAAATTTAGTGTCATTATGTTCTTGATCAAGCAAAGGGTGATATTTAATTATTTTTTTTATTTATTGGTATTAAGGATAACAACAGCCGTAAATATACAGTTTACATATGTTTCCTTACAAAATAGGCCAATAATAGTTATCCGTTAATTACATCGAGAAAAAGAAAAACAGAGATTGTTAAGATAATGAGCTGACCGACTTTTTGTGAAGCTATCATTGTGAAACTTTTAATGTCTCCCACATAGTATGTCGTTTACCATAGTTTACCGGCCTATGGACAGTATAGTTTCCACATAGACGAACTCCCACAAGGCAATGGGATAGTGTCATCCTACAATACAATACAAATACTCTTTATTGCACACCTCACACAAACAAAGCAGTTAAAAAGAAAAACAATACAATAACATGTAGGTAGAGGTAGACAACAGGCGCTCTTATCGCTGAAGAGCGATCTCTTCCAGACAACCTTTGGGTATCGGAGAAAGAGATAAAACTAGATTATGTAGTAGGTGGTGCAGAGATTATAATAAGCCAAAAATCAAAATAATTATATTAATGCACGTACATAAATAGCTCTATATATAAACATACATACACAATCATACATATATACAAATAACACAAATAAAAATATATAAAACATAAACAGTCAGCCAATAATAATAATAGTAGGACAATCAGGGTTAGGGGAAAGACAAATAATGTCCATCCTACATACAAATTCTGGTTATATAACAAAAATGCACGAATATTTAGCAAAGTATAGGATTACATTAGCTTACCACACTCAAAATTTACAAAAAAATCTCCGACCGAATCACTGAAATTAAGCAGTGTTCGGATTTTGTCACAAATCATTGGAATTACTGCTCACGTAATTGATGTCGAAGGCTTATTACAGGGTTGAGTATTATCTAACTGACACGAATGCATGGCCCAAACCAGAGCCCAAAATAGCTTCATTATTCATATATATAGCTTATTCAACTGTTGTATAAGAAGGATCTTAAAACGCGAGTGTCGTGGGTCTCAATTAAAGACGCCACGAGCGATTCCTTTGACCATTTTAAAAGGAACGTACACTTTTGTCTTCACAAACACGAATAAAATCTTAATCGTTTAGGAGTTATAGTTTATCATCTGTCGTCTTTTCATTTTGAACTGTATTTTGGTGGGAAATCAGAAATATGATACCTCTGGTTTATGGTTTTTTTATTTTATTTGTTTCCACTTGCCATCGGAACCAAACCGAATCCAAACTGTTTATTATTATAAATAATACCAAGAATTTATAAATCTGGCAATCGACATCTTTCTTGATCCTTAAGTGGCCTAGGAAGGACGTCATAAGTCAGTCAAAAAGGTTTTAATGCTACGACGGTGGCAAACAGCTTTTTATTTGAGCTATACAACAATGACAGGATAGACAACGCAGCGGAGCCTCGTGAGCTCTGGCGATCTAACAAAGTATTTATTAAAAGCATTACGGGCATATTATGTAGGCCTGATTTGGGTCAACATACTTCATCTGTAAAATTAATAGTACTTATTTTATAACGATAAATTTTGATGGTTTCTCGTTGTGAACGCGTTTAAGATGCCTCCTGACTGTAGCAGGTCCAGAAAATGTCTTATGGCATACCTCACACGCATACGGCTTTTCCCCTGTATGTACACGATAATGCAACTTTAATTCAGCTAGCACTGTAAATTCTTTCTTGCATATATCACAGCCGTGTGGTTTATGTCCGGTGTGGAGTCGTTTAATATGAACTCTTAAAGCGGATTTATGTCTAAATTGTCTACTACATACTTCACAGGTGTGTTGTTTAAGGTCGTCGTGTATTAACATGTGGTCTTGTAAACACCGGCTCAATCGGAAACGCTTTTGACAAATCTCACAGGAATAAGGTTTTTCTTTAGTATGTGTCAGTTTGTGAGACTTTAAGGTACTTTTCTGTGTAAACCGCTTACTGCATATTTCACACATGTATGGTTTTATCCCCATGTGTATATCCATATGTTTAGATAAATCATTCTTCCTTTTAAATTGTTTTCCACACATTTCGCAACTGAATAGTTTTTCACCTGTATGTGTTTGCATGTGTCTTTCTATGGCGGATTTTAGTTTAAATCGTTTCTTGCACGTTTCGCACGAGTATGGTGATGTTAGGTCTCCCAAGTCAGCTGCATCTAATTCCGATTTACTGACGTGACCTTTCAAATGGGTCTTCAAGTTACACTTTTGTGAAAACTGCTTTTTACATATTTTACAGCTGTAAGGCTTTTCCCCTGTGTGTACCCGCATGTGTTTCATCATGGAATCTTTTTGTATAAATATTTTATTGCATACGTTACAAGAGAACCTATAATCCCCCATGTGACATTTTAAATGAACTTTCAAAGCACATTTCTTCGTGTACTTTCTATTGCATACGTCACACGAGAAAGGTGTGCCTCCAGTGTGGAGAAGTATATGCGTATCCAAGCGAGACTTTAGCGTGAATTTTCTTTCGCATATCTCGCAAGAGAATCGATAATCCCCTGTGTGGTTTTTTAAATGAAAGTTCAAATTGCCCTTTTCTGCAAATTGTTTCTTGCAGATTTCACAGGTGTAAGGTTTCTTTTCTGAAATGTCTTTTGATTGAGTATTTAACTTACATTCTTCTGCGGCTTCCTCTTTAATAAAAATTACGTCTTTGTGAATACGATTATGTTCATTCAAATCGCCTTCTCGTGTAAATCGTTCGTTGCACACATCGCAAGAGAATTGACAACCATTGGTGTGATATTTCAAATGAGTATTTAAATGAACGGTCAGATTGCCTTTTAGTGCGAATCGTTTTTTGCATACTTTACACGTATACCGTTTTTCTCCAGTGTGTATAAGCATGTGTTTACTCAAGTGAGATTTTTGTGTAAATCGCTTTTTGCATTTGTCGCAGAAAAATCGAAAATCGCCCATGTGATATTTGAAATGGGCGTTCAAGTTGCCTTTTTGTGCGAATTGTTTGTGGCATACTTTGCACGCATAGGGTTTCTCTCCTGTGTGGGTGCGGCGGTGGACTCTGAGTCTGGATTGGTGGTCGAATGACTTGTGGCATATATCGCAGTTGTAGACGGCGCCGCGGGCGAGCGGAGCCGCGGGCGGCGCGGCGTACAGTGCCGCTGAAACAATAAGAATTAATATTATGGTGGGGAGAGAGGGGGGCCGCAACATACTTTAATGTTAGAGGTATAATGCCATTAGTGCGCGATAGGTTACTGTGCGTAATGTACGCTAAGTTTAAGTTTAGCTATAGATTTCTTTGTATTCGTTTATTTCTATCAGTGAGAACCCGTAATGTAATTTGCAATATGGCTTTGCTATTGTGTATACCAATGTTCCACGGTTGGTTTTCCATGTATTAATAAATAAGCAAGAATTTAAAGGCTGATATGTCACTCGCACTGTTTCTTTGTAAGTAAGTCTGTGAATACATAGCCTATGTTTCTTCTATAATATGCTGTAGCTGTAGTTCCGGAGATCACCCGCTACAAACAAACTTACATTCCAAAGATATTGACTCTTATTATTAGTACAACTTCAAATTCTTTGACGACCGCTTTAGCCTAGTTGGTAGTGACCCTGCCTACGAAGCAAGAGGTCTCGGGTTCGAATCCCGGTAAGGGCATTTATTTGTGTGATGAGCACGAATATTTGTTCTGAGTCATGGATGTTTACTATGTATTGAAGTGTTTATTTATCTATATAAGTATGTTTATCGTCGTCTAGTACCCATAGTACAAGCTTTGCTTAGTTTGGGACTGGGTCGATTTGTGTAAGATTGTCCCCTAATATATATATATTTTATTTAATTTAAATATCACTATTCGAAATTTATATGAATAAGTACTAATTATAAACTGAAAATACGTCATAAATAAATAACTATTTTGAAATGTCGATTCTCTAAATAGAGTTCAAATTCTATTTCAAAAACCTAATGAGCTGGGCTGGTAAGCCTAAAATTTAAAAAATTTACCCCAGTATGAGGCCAATAGGCATTACGAGCTTAAGGTTCATTACGAGTTTTGGTTCGCCTTATTGCTACATACGTCCGAACCGGCTCAGTAAACCGTTAGGGTCGGATCGTCAAATTATAGCTTGTTTACGTTTCGTGTCAAATAATTTTTTGCGATTCTTTCACTCCATGCGATTAACGATTACCCACGATTATGCACCCCTAAACTGTGGTTGCCAAGCAAAAGTATGCGCGGCTTTGATAAAAAAATTGCTACCTTGTTTCAATTTCGAAATCAAGTGAGCTGTTACTACTAGCTAAACGGTTTGATATGCAAGCCCGCCGAACCTGGCATTTATGATAAATAAATAAATAAATGTTGGGGGGGGGGGTTAGTAAGCTCAATAAGGCTTGTGTTATGGGTACTAGACGACGATATATTCAAGTAATCACTCAAATTAAGATTAAAATTGTGATTAAAAACAAAAAACATTTTTTTTTAAATAAACAGTTCTTTTTTTATATAGACCTTCAGCTTCGTAGGCAGCGTCACTACCTAATGGTCGTCTTAATAATAATGGTTCGCGAACCTCGCTACAGACGATCGAACATGGGCGACCCGCATCGAGGTCACGGTTTGGAGCGATCATGTTCGAAACACAAACATTTATATGACAAACAATTACACACAACGCTCGCCCGCTCGCCCGCTCGCTCGCTTGTCTGTTGCTACTATTAGTACCATTATCAGAGATGTGCGAAGTTGTATTTTCGGATTTATCTTACTTATCTGTCGAGCATGCGAGGTGGCAAATATGGAAACACATCTTCGCACGTCTCTAGTGGATATTCGCCCTTATTCTGTGCTGTTACTAAGTACATCAGTACTAATCACTCACCCGATACAACCTCCTCATGATCCATCTCAACGTCCGACTTCTCCAACTTGATTTCTCCTGAGCCAAAACCAGGGACCGGCCCGCTATCCCTTATAAAGGGTTTTGTATGGGTTTTGCATAAGGCTTAACTAACCATACCCTTTGCCGACGAAACCCATTCATTTTGCTTTTAAAGCCCTTATATAAGCGCTAACCCATATGAGCAAGCGGTATCCCAATACCCTTACAAAACCCTTATCATCCGCTCACCAATACCGTATAAGGGTTACACTTATAAAGGGTTTCCCTTTTAGCACGTAAGCGAGCTAATTTATATCGTCTACCTTGTTCATAAAGCACACATTACTCCGAATCCAATAGTAAGCGATCGTCGGCGGCGGCGGCGTTCTTTGATGTTCGCGCGCTTCCGAATGATCGAAGCCGCTGTAGATTAAATACGGTTCAATTTTACTCCAGGCAAAATACGGTTTTGAAAAACATTAATTTATAATAGCGTTTTTTTTTGTTGATTTCGTTTTAAAATGTTGTTCTAAGATGATATATTCAAGAATCCGGCAAACTATCCACCCGGAAGTAATTATGTAGATTTAAATGAAGCATGCATTGTCTTTTTTTGTACGATTTATCTTGAATATTATAGAGCAAATATAAATGAACCAAAATAAAGACAAAAATATTTATTAATATTTTTTCTGACTTTTCAGTAGCTAGTTAATTTATTATTTTTTTGATGTCTGAAATTTTGTCGGATTTTGTCGCTGGGTAACTATTTAATTGATAATATATCAGTTAAACATAAAAAATTAGCTATTATAAATTATTTCCAAAACTGACATTTTTTCCATACAAGTTGTCAGTTCATTGACTGGACTATTTTCAATGGCAAAGAGTTGTGATTGGCTGTTGGTTTGCGCGGGTCGAGCGCATCGTCACGGCGGTTTTTTCTTTAGTCTTAGACACGTGCCAATGTTATGCTTAACGACGTTTTTCAACACATTTTGCGAGGGAAAAAACCTTTTCGTAAGATGAAAATTTTGTAGGCCTGCCAAGTTATTTTCTTTACTTATTAATGGCAACAGCTTTTTACTCACATTTTGTATACATCGCCAAGAATTTCCAGTGCCGTCCATTCTTTTTATTAATTTTCTAGTCGCCACGAGTCAATATTTTTGTTAATAACCAAACACGCATTAGCAATGTTTACAAATATCTGTGAAACGTGCTGTGAAATAACTTATAATGGCGCGCAACAGTTTTTTTTTCGTTTGCACAGTACGCGCGCATGTGTTCAGCCAGACTTAGATGAAATCTCTAAACAGCCAATACAAAATAAAATAAATATTTTCGTTTTAAAATGTTATCTTTATTAATTCATGTAAAATGTTATCAAAAGTGAACAACTCTAGTTTTACTATATTCAACGTTTCTAAATCATATCCAAAAAGAAATAGTCAATTAATTAACAAAGGATTTAATTTGTTTAGTCGAGTAAGAATCCATTTGCCGAGAATTAAAAAAAAAGCTGTACATTCTGTACAACCCGGTTAATTTAAGAATGCACCGTGTGCATGCATACATCTTGCTGCAAGGTGCCAACGTGACTTAATCGGGATATAACCATAACACACAAGTGTTGTAATGTTATAAAACACGCGTGTTTAATATCCAGGATTATGAGCCTAAAAGCGACACAATAAGAGGTAAGTTACGAGCAATTGTGTTGAAAATATCATTAAAATCTTCTTTTCTACGATTAATATTTTGGAAACTTAACATATTGTGATTATATTCCTCTTTAATTATTTATCTTCTTAGGTGTAGGTTTTTTACAATAAGAGAAATACAAGTAGAATATAATACAACAAACAACAATTGTAATCAAAATATTTTTCGAAAAACCCGACTGCTTTTTTACAAGTATTATAGCCTATGTCACTCCTACGATGAAGAGGAATCCAACGACACCTCATGTGTCGAAATCCGTCAAACGGTTTGGCCTACAGGGCGCACACTGGGCTGAAAATCGGCTTTCATAGACATAGGAATCGAAGTTAACATTTTAAAGTTTTTGTGCTTGAAATGGCTTATGCTTGCCATTATTATGCTAAATTATGATCCTGGCGTGATTTAGCACTAAAACGTATGAGTTATAATTTTTTTCCGAAAAAAATGTATGGAGCTATAACGAAAAAACTGGATATCTCGGGAACCGCAAAAAAAACACAAATATCCTTACAGCTGGTTATATTACTAATTATTCCAGATTTTTTGACTTACTACATATTTCAGTCATAGGTGCGGTTTTTTTTTTAAAAATCGACGAAATTTTTAATTTTTTTTTTCGTCCCAGACGTCTTACTTTAAACATAAAAGATAGAAATATGTATGTTTTGTATCTAATTTACTCAAATTATGAAAAACTATACATTGACATAAAACCAAAAGGATTTCCGAGCTCATGTTACGTCTTAAAATATAATTTTTCGTTTTATTTTCTGCGGTAATGAGGAATAACGATATCTAATTGGACATACTTACGAGATTGCATCAATTAGTAATGATAATGATCATAGCAATAATAAGTAAATTACTTGTAATACGTCTTAGCAATGACTTCTTATAAGCAAATAGCATAATAGAAAGGTCACTGGTGATTAAAGCACCATCATTAGTACACAAGAATAAAAGCATCGAACGTCTATGTGACAAAATCACTACAGTCTTGTACGCAACTGTTAACATCTAATTATATATTTTGATTAATTTTCGAAATTGTAACCATACAAAAATATGTTTAGTTTCTGTACCAACTTTTACTTATTTGTTATTTTACAAAGCGGGAGTCCTTCTTTTAATGATGGATTATTATTCGAAGCAGTTGGAGTCCAGTTAGGCTCTAGCCTATCAAAAGAAGACAGTGTCACCCTCAAAGAATTTTGTCGAAGATTCACCCGATCTGCTGAATGGAGATGGAAGAAATGTAAGAGAAACACCAAGGACTTCAGAAAAAACTACGAAAATTGGCTCCAAAAAGATGTTGATTGGCCCAGCTGTGTACAAACCAATCTTCTTATGCCTGAACTACAAGAAGAGTCTACTTGTTTGGAGTATTCTGCGACATCAACCAGCACCGAACTTACCTCTCCAGAATGTTCAACATCATCATCTTCAATTGGGACAATGACAAAGCACCCAAGAAAAGCCTTCGAAGACCTATCAAACAAGCAAAAGAAGAGAAGGTCTGACAGTCATAAAGGTGAAAACTCAACTGAGTTGGCTTTTACAGCGGCACAACTTTTGAAAGAGGATGGTCGAGATGATATCGCATCTGTGATTGAAAACATGCTTAAAAACCCAGAAATTGCTACAAACATATGTAGAATGATCAAGAAGCCGAATTGCTCCGCTGTATTTACACCAGAAAAAGCACTCGGACTTTTCATTTCATTAAAACTAAGTAAATGGCAATACATCACTTTAAGGGAGACTGCTATTCGAGAAGGTGCCCAGAAGCTTTATCCGTCTTACTACAAGATACAATCGGCCAAATTACAGTGCTATCCTCCGAAGTCAACCATAACTATAACGGATTCATCAGCTGAAATTAAACTTCAAGCTTTACTTGATTTAACAACGAAGAGGATACTGGATGGATTATCAAGCAATGTAGAAAACAAACAGCTGACGCTAATATCTAAGTGGGGTTTTGATGGTGCTTCTAGTCAAAGCAGATATAAGCAGAAAATGGAAGGCGAACAAGATGACTCGAGCATATTCATGACATCTTTAGTACCACTTAAGTTGGTTTCTGGAGAAGACATTGTATGGACGAATCCAAAACCTTGCTCACCCTCCTATTGTCGCCCATTGATGTTCAGATTTGTGAAAGAAAGTGAAGTAGTCGTACTTGAGCAAAAAAGAAAGATAGAAGAAGAAATTAAAGCTCTACTCCCTACGGAATACAATACTTGTAAGATACATCATGCCCTGAAAATGACGATGATTGATGGGAAAATTTGTACATACCTTTCTGCAGCTAGGTCAAATGCTACATGCTATTTATGTTTGGCTAAGCCACCAGAAATGAATCGCATAAATTCTGTTACATCAAAGACGATAGCCACTGAGTTGTACGAATTTGGATTGTCACCACTGCATGCCCGCATCAATTCAATGGAATGTCTCCTACACATTTCGTACAGACTCGTCTTCAAGAAATGGGCTGCAAAGGGAGACGAACATAAAAAAATTATGAACGAGACAAAGAAAACAATTCAAGATCGATTTAAAGAAGAGCTAAACCTTTTGATTGATATTGTGAAGCAAGGTTCGGGGACCACAAACGATGGGAATACAGCAAGAAGATTTTTCCAGAATCCAGAAAAAACTGCAGCAATAACCGGATTGAATGAAGAGCTCGTACGCAGATTTGCCGTGATACTGCAAGCAATAACATCCGGGGAACATGTTGCTGTTTCGAATTTTAGAGAGTATGCCTTGGAGACGGCTAAAAAGTACGTAGAGTTGTATGATTGGTACTACATGCCATCAACCGTGCATAAATTGCTAATTCACGGAGCTGATATCATCGCCAGCAATGCCATTGTACCTATTGGAAGTCTCTCGGAAGCCCGAAATAAAGATTTTAGGATGTTCAGGGAACATAACTCCAGGAAGAAAAGCAGACAAGCATCCAACGAGGATATTCTCAACATGCTTATTTTATCCTCCGATCCTCTAATTACTGCAATGAGACCGACCCTGGATGCAAAGAAGAAACAGGCGTTTTTTATAGAAACGATAGACCTACTTAAATTAGAGGAACCCCAAATTGAGGTTTTAGGTGCGTGTGACGCAGAACCTGATTCTGAATTAGATTCAGAAGACAGTGATTTAGAAGAATAAATTAAAAATAAAGACATATTGTAAGGTTATTGTTTGAGCCAATGCGATAATCGCCTGCAGAACTGAGCGTGACAGCGCCATCTAGGGGCCAACTGTGAACGCGGCTTTGTGGCCGGCAGCCATGATTAAAAAGACAGTTTTCGCTTGAAACTCCTACGGTCAGGAGCAATTTATTGCATCGAAAGCCGCAGCACCGCCCTTATTAATTATATGTGTTTTTTTGGAGATATATTTCGCCCCGGGGTTGTTAGTGTTATGGACAACATCGGATTTTGTGATCACGACAAGGATTTGAAGTGTTTTCGCCACCGACTGGGACACGAGGTCCTCCCGATCAACAAGGCCAGTGCTTCAGAGTACCTACAGCCTGAAGAAGACCGAGGATCTACCAAGTAAGCCCCTGGATTAAGGCAAAGTCAAATCTTACGTTTTGTTCGGCGAAACTATCGCATTCCCGCCCCCGCCTTATTTCATTTTTGGAGAAAACATACCTACTTACATATTTAAATTCATAAATATCAATTGAGACCAAGAATGGCAGTAGTTTTACGAGCCTGTGGCTCAATCATTTAATGGTCCTTCACCCCTGGATTATCAGTTCAGTGTTTAAAATACACGTTTTTCTTACCAAACTAACCTAAAAAAGGGACTTGTCCCCGACAGTCTGTACCAATCCAAATCAATTCGACATCGAAGGCTCGATATACGTGCCTAGTGCCTAAGCAATTCAGATACCCAGATTAAGTAGCTACCTACCACAAATCGTGCATCTTTAGTGGAAATAGTAAGTATATACCGCGCGTGCTCCGAATTTCGTGTTCCATTTTTACCTCTTAAATAAATATCTGATGATGATTTTTACCTACCCTGTTTATAACGCGCGAAATTAGTAAAAGTAAAAGGTCATTGTTATCGTTTCATAACGAACAATAAGTAGACGTTAGGTTTAGGTCATTCATAAAATACATTGCTTACACTCGCTTACCCGCTGATCGCGCGGTCAGTTGTTTTGTTATTATAGTAAATGTACCTACACCTTTCTAACGACTTACGTAGTAGAAGTTAAGTATTCCTATACTCTTGGGACAGTTACTTATTAAAGGTATTCTTTTGCAATAACGATTTGCATCATATACTACCTTGCCTATACCTACCGTGTTTTCATTTGGGTTATAAAATGGCGCCAACAGATAAAAAAGTAGACCAAGACGTCGGGCCTAATATTAAGTTATTAGAATCTCGAGTACAAGCGTATTTCGGTAGAATTCAAGCCATCTATGACATGTCGTTGCACGTTGGAACGGCCAAGACACAGCAACGTTTTTTGTCGCAATCGGCCACGGTAGATACATTACGTTCCGAATTTAATAATCTGGTAGAACAAATGAATGCTGCTCGTATGCGGGCGGATGAAGAGTACGTGCCCTCGTTTCAAACTTGGGAAGCATTTGAGGAAATGTTTTCACACATTCAACATGTCTTAAAGCAATTAATACCAGGCAATTCCGATGGTGCGGCAGCGATCGTGCGTGCTCCTCTGAAACCAAATTTAAAGCTCCCTCCTATTGTTCTCCAAACGTTTGAAGGCGATCAAAAGAAGTTTTCTTCGTTTATCGAATGTTTCAATAGTACAGTGCACCATAATGAGTCACTTTCAAATGCGGAGAAGGTATTTTACCTGTGCGGCCAACTATCGGGCAAGGCGTTAGCCACGATAGCAGGAATAGTTGCTTGTGGTGAAAATTACAAATTAATTTACGATACGCTGGTAGATAAATATGAAGATGTAAGGTTGTTGGGTACGTCATATTTGGACGAAATGTTCAACTTTAGTCAATTGGAATCGCCGACCGGAAAAGGGTTGAACGACTTTGTCGATTGTTTCGTAACGTCTGCCGCGGCCTTTGATAAATTGGAGATACCAGACAAAAAAGAATTTATTTTCTTGTATTTAGCCTTAAAGAAAATCGATCCCGAAACCGGGCGTATGTTTGAAAATTCGGTACGTTCCGAGAAACTCCCTAAATATGCTAGCTTTCTTACATTCGTTAAGGAACAAGCAAAAATATTGGAACGCCGTGGGGACCCAAGTTCTAATGTAGCAGGTTCAAATTTAAACCCGACCGCGCGTTCGCTAAGACAATTGGGTAAACAACCGAACGCGAAGCGTATTCAATCGTTCGTAACGGCCACGGAAAATTCAGTCCCGTGCGAAATGTGCAGTCAAATTCACGATCATTTTTATCAATGCAAGGAGTTTAAAAGGTTAAGCCCGCGTGAGCGTTTCAATGCAGTTAAAAGGCACGGTGCATGTGTAAAATGCCTAAGCCATAAACATAAAAGTGGAAATTGCCGCTCGACTCAAGTTTGCGATAGCTGTAATGCGAATACACACCACTCGTTATTACATTTTGTGGAAAATGTATCGACGTCGCTAACCACAACTGAGATAGCTGTTCCTCCGTTGGTTGTGACACATAGCGAAGTGATCGGCGGCGGCGGCCGCACGGATTGTCGTTGTAGCACCGCATACGGCTCGCTTCCCGCGCCCGCGCCCGCGCCCGCCCCGCACTCGCCCTCGCGCTCTCCGAGTGTTGTCTCGTCCGCGTACTTGGACTCGCCCGTTCCCGCGCCCGCAGCGACGTATAGTGCGCAGGTGTCACATAATTATTTACAGGCGAATGTCTCGCTTGAATTCTCGACAGTATTGTTAGCTACCGCGAAAGTGACCACTGTAGACAAATATGGAGAACTACACTATCTTCGTTGCTTGATTGATAATGGTTCGCAGAATCATTTCATAACTACCGCCTGTTGCGATAGGCTATCATTAGAGTATGCAACGGAGGAATTGCCGACAATAGTGAACGGTTTTGGAGGCACTTCCAATTCGACTAAAGGAAAGGCACAGCTTACGATTCGATCGACGTACACGAGCGACGTAGCGTACGATATTCAGGCGCTTGTAGTGGATCGCGTGACGGCTTGTTTACCTACCGCCCCAGTTGATCGTGCCGCGCTGACATACCTATCCGGAGTACCGCTCGCGGATGATTCTTTCCATGTCCCCGGGGATATTGATTTACTTATTGGAGCGGATTTATTTGGATCCTTGCTGATGACCGGCAGGGTGCAAGGTCCAAGTGGATTACCTAACGCAGTGCAGTCTACTCTTGGGTTCTTGTTGATGGGGACGGCCCCCTTAGCTGTAGCACAGTCTAGGCCGAGATCCGTCGTGTTGTGTGCATTTACGGGGGCTCCGCTAAATAAATTAGTAGAACAATTCTTTGAGTTAGAAGAAGTGCCCACCTGTAGATCTAGTTTTATGAGCACCGATGAACAAGATTGTGAGGAAAATTACAAGAATACTACCACGCGGGATGACTTCGGGCGATACTCGGTAGCTTTACCCTTTAAGAGTAGCCCAGAGGTACTCGGAAATTCACTGGTGACCGCAGAGAAACGTTTCTTATCACTAGAAAGAAAATTTAGTTCGTCACCGCCGTTGCGAGCTGCATATAACGACATTGTGCGGGAGTACTTAGATAAGGGTTATTTAAATCCCGTGACAGGGGATAAGAGAGAAGAGGGATACGTAATAGCTCATCACGGAGTAGCACGAAATGATAAAATTTCCACCAAATTGCGCCTGGTTCTGGATGCTAGCGCTCCGACTGATAAAAACGTATCGCTGAATTCCATTTTGAATCCAGGCCCTAACCTACAGTCGGATTTATTTCAAGTGCTCTTGAAATTCCGATTATTTCCCGTCGCCTTTTGTGCAGACGTTAAACAAATGTACCTCCAAATTCGGGTGCATCCCGAGTTTAGGAAATTCCAACGAATATTGTATAGGTTTAACCCGGGCGACCCATTACAGTTATTCGAATTTGAGCGGGTCTGTTTTGGTTTGTCCGTCAGCCCGTATTTAGCCTTGCGTACCATTCAGCAATTGGCGGCCGACGAAGGACCCCAGTATCCTTGCGCGGCCGAACTCATTAAACGAGGCGACTACTATATGGACGATGTGGCGTCCAGTGCGAAGTCCGAAGCAATCGCTGCCGAGACGGTGGTACAGCTCATCGACATGTTCAAGGCTGGTGGTTTTGATTTGATGAAGTGGTCGAGTAACTCGTCAGAACTCCTCAAGGCCTTACCGGAAGAGTACTTACACCCGAGTTGGGTTAAGTTTGATGATGGGCCCTCTCAAAAGGTTTTAGGTATAAAATGGGAGCCGCGGTCCGATTCATTTTCATTTGAAGTCAACTCCAATCCGGAACGATGCACCAAACGTAACATTTTGTCTGTCGTGGCAAGATTATGGGACATTTTGGGGTTTGCAGCTCCGGTTATTCTATACGCCAAACTTATGATAAAACAACTGTGGTTAGAAAAGGTTGATTGGGATCAGACCCCGCCTTCGGCTATAATTGACGCGTGGACTAACTTTGTTAGAGAATTACCGCTTCTAAGCGAAATGAGAATACCGCGTCACGTAGGTGTAATGTCTTCATGCACGATCTCGCTTTTAGCTTTTGCAGATGCTAGCGAGAAGGCTTATGGTACGGTGTTGTACCTACATGTGACCACTGAACAAGGCATATCAGTGCGGCTTGTGTGCGCGAAATCTAAGGTGGCTCCAGTTAAAAATGTATCCTTAGCCCGTTTAGAGCTATGCGCGGCACATCTTATGTCGAAATTAATTCGGGTAGTTATGGACCATTATGGTTCTCGCATTTTTATTGGTCGCATATACGCCTTTTCGGATTCAACTGTGACGCTGCACTGGATCCACTCAAGTCCCCATAGATGGAAAATTTTCGTCGCGAATCGTGTAGCAAAGATCCAAAAGAATTTAACACCTGACTGTTTCTTTCACGTATCAGGAAAGGAGAATCCAAGCGATTGCCTCTCGCGCGGGTTGACACCCTCCCAACTGTTGACACATCCTCTGTGGTTGCAAGGTCCACCTTGGGCGCGGTTGGAACACTCCCAATGGCCTATAAAACCGTTCGATGCTAGCTCGGAGGCGGAAATGCCGGAAAGAAAAATAATAGCCCTACCAGCTACAACTCAGTTAGCTGAAGAGCCTGTATTGTATATGCTATCGAAAAGAATTTCTTCTTGGCAAAGATATCTTCGCGTGATCGTTAACGTTTTACGTTTCGCGAAATTGTTGGTCTCTAAAGGTTCTGCCACAGTAGATGACATGAAAGCGGCGGAGCTAGCCGCTATCAAAGCAATACAATTGGTGCATTTTCCTGAGTATGTGGGGGCCGGTCAGGCTGGTAAAGATAACTCCTCGAAGGCTATTCAAAAACTTAGACCCTTTGTAACGGACGGCTTATTGAGAGTAGGTGGCAGGTTGGAGAATAGTAATCTTACTTTCGATCACAAACATCCATTTTTACTACCGCGAAAGGATCACGTCGTTAACCTTATTATAGACTATACACACCGCAAAAACTGCCATGCAGGCGAAAGGCATTTGCTTTCGTTGTTAAGGCTCCGTTACTGGATATTATCCGCTAGGATTATTGTGCGCTCCAGAGTCCAATCATGTGTGCAATGTTTCAAGGCACGTCCGAGAGGAATAACTCCTCCTACAATGGCGAACCTGCCGGAGTGCAGGCTGCAAATTTCCAAAGCCTTCGCACATACGGGAGTTGACCTTTGTGGACCACTTAACGTTACCATGGTTCGGAAACGCGGTGCTAAGAGTCTTAAAATGTACGTCTGTGTTTTCATTTGCCTGACCACGCGCGGCACTCATGTGGAAATATGCTCGGACTTAAGCTCGGAGACGTTTCTTAACGCGCTTAAACGTTTTATTTCTCGTCGGGGTCCAGTAGATACGATTTATTCTGACAATGCGACAAATTTTGTCGGAACTGTCTCGCATATGAAGAATCTCCTTAAACAAGGCTTCTCGGAGACTGTTAAACGCGAGCTCTTAGAGAATCAAATAAAATGGAAATTTATTCCACCAAACGCCCCACACTGGGGAGGCAGCTGGGAAGCTGCTGTAAAATCGTTTAAGACTCACCTGTTCAGAGTGATCGGGGCTCAAATATTATCTTACGTAGAGTTGTATACTCTGCTGTGCCAAATTGAAGCCGTTCTAAACTCGCGACCTTTAGGCTTGTTAAGCGCCGATCCCTCCGAACCCGCGCCGCTCATGCCGGCACATTTTTTGAATACGGTACCCTTACGGTCGTTACCTGCTGCGGAAATAACCGAAGAGCGCATCCATCGATTGTCTCGTTATAGCCTGCTCGAAAACCTAGTGCAATCGTATTGGCGTCGTTGGTCCATGGAATTTCTGCATACGT
Source organism: Epinotia bilunana (assembly GCA_947049275.1). Taxonomy (NCBI): domain Eukaryota; kingdom Metazoa; phylum Arthropoda; class Insecta; order Lepidoptera; family Tortricidae; genus Epinotia; species Epinotia bilunana. Next base: position 5,047,423 of record OX346276.1, on the reverse strand, counting down.
TGCAATCACGGGAGAAATGGAACACGGATTCGCGACCGATAACAGTTGGGACTGTAGTTCTTATTATTACTGATAACGCCCCGCCGTTACACTGGCCGCTGGGAATAGTTACGGAGATTTATCCCGGAAAAGATGGTGCGATTAGAGTGGTCTTGGTAAAAACAAAAAATGGTACGTACAAGCGTCCGGTAGTACGTTTGTGCCCACTTCCAGCTAACATCCCTTAGCGGCTAAAACAAAAGGCCGTAGTTTAAGTAGGTTAACGTATAACAATAATTTAATTCTAGTTTTCGTCGGCTGTTTTAAGCGGCCCTCTTTCTAATTAATGTACCTACATAGTTTAAGCCAGTAAATAAAAATAAATAAACTAACATTTCTTTGACTTTGAAAAGGGAACCTTTCAAGGTCGGGGCTATGTTTGAGCCAATGCGATAATCGCCTGCAGAACTGAGCGTGACAGCGCCATCTAGGGGCCAACTGTGAACGCGGCTTTGTGGCCGGCAGCCATGATTAAAAAGACAGTTTTCGCTTGAAACTCCTACGGTCAGGAGCAATTTATTGCATCGAAAGCCGCAGCACCGCCCTTATTAATTATATGTGTTTTTTTGGAGATATATTTCGCCCCGGGGTTGTTAGTGTTATGGACAACATCGGATTTTGTGATCACGACAAGGATTTGAAGTGTTTTCGCCACCGACTGGGACACGAGGTCCTCCCGATCAACAAGGCCAGTGCTTCAGAGTACCTACAGCCTGAAGAAGACCGAGGATCTACCAAGTAAGCCCCTGGATTAAGGCAAAGTCAAATCTTACGTTTTGTTCGGCGAAACTATCGCATTCCCGCCCCCGCCTTATTTCATTTTTGGAGAAAACATACCTACTTACATATTTAAATTCATAAATATCAATTGAGACCAAGAATGGCAGTAGTTTTACGAGCCTGTGGCTCAATCAGTTATGGTGTTCTTTTTATACTTGTTTATTATTTGTTTTTCTTTAAAGTTGTTATGGTTCTGTCAATATTTGTTTTTTTATGTAAATAATACTAACCTATGTAAAAAAAATACTAGCAATTTGATTAAATATGACTCACCCTTTATTGAAAATGCGAAACATACATATTTCTGTGTTTAATCTTTAAATTAGGACGTCCGGAACGAACAAAAAGAATTAAAAATTTCGCCGATTTAAAAAAAAAAACCGCACTTTAGACTGAAATATGTAGTATGTCAAAAAATCAGGAATAATTAGTAATATAACCAGCTGTAAGGATATTAGTGTTTTTTTTTGCGGTTCCCGAGATATCCAGTTTTTTCGTTATAGCTCCATACATTTTTTTCGGAAAAAAATTATAACTCATACGTTTTAGTGCTAAATCACGCCAGGATCATAATTTAGCATAATAATGGCAAGCATAAGCCATTTCAAGCACAAAAACTTTAAAATGTTAACTTCGATTCCTATGTCTATGAAAGCCGATTTTCAGCCCAGTGTGGGGCGTGCCAAAGCATGAGACATCGTCACATACACACATACATACATAGGTACATACACTCGAAAAACATAACCCTCCTCTCGTTCGGCAGTCGGGCAAAAACAAAATATTTATTGTTAAAATAAAGATCATGAACAACGAACATGTTACTTCTACTTATAGGTTCCCTATTTGGATAGATATTTTGTATGTAACTTAATGTAAATTGTAAACAAAAAAACAACACGTGACTTGATCATTCAGCCAATAAGATAATATACTATAGATATCTACAAAAGGTTGAATCTGAATGATCAACCAATTCACGTGGTTCTGTTTTATTTAGTTAAATACCTATCCAAACAGGGTATAAGCACCTGTTTAACAAAAAAATCTGTGAACTAAAACTAACAATATCATACCATATTTACTTACCCATGGCTGATCTTGTAGACCTTGGTTTTATCAGTTCAGTCAGTCCAGTCTGTGCGCGGCCACAGCAACTGGTATTCGTATTCGTACTAGTATAGTAGGTATGGTAGGCGAACAAAATAATTTTACAAACACTAGCGTAGATATACACTAATCCTGTCTCCTTTACGCAAGGCTCAACTACGACATTATTAAAGGGAAAGCTTTATAAAAAGCGCTTAATGATAAGGGTAACCCTTATTAAGGGATTGCAAGGCATATGGGATAGCAGTAAGCAATTGCAAAGGGCTAGCCTTATTTTTAGCTGAGTTTTTCGATAAGGGGTAGTCAAACGAATGGGCTAGCAGTTCAAACTGGAAAGTCTTTCAATGGGTTAGCCTTGTATAAGGGATGCCCTTTGAAAGGCTTTTACCGCGGAAAGGGTTGTCCGGTCCCTGGCCAAAACACAGTTATATTTAGGACTTGATTTGGAAAAATACATAGCTTTGATAATTTAAACTAAATAAAATCCGTCCAAAAATACATTATTGGTACATACTTTTATCGCCGACTGTACTTTTCTGTATACCGTCATCATCATCGTAGTTACGCTCTCATTGAGACGATTCTAATGAGCCCAAACTCAACGGGGTTACGCAGGTTAAGTACTGAATTCCCGTGGCCACCTTCTGTTTCCATCAGATCAGCTCGATGGTACCATAATATTGAATTGTCATCCAAACTATACCTTTATTGGATAACGGGAAGTGACTGAAAATTGGATTGCTTACATACATACGAACAGCGTGCAAGTTAAATCACTTGTATGACTACAACTTAGAAAAGTTGAAAAACCTCCGTGTTTATACGTTTAACGTGTCTGTCTGTGTATCTGTCTGTGGTATCGTAGCTCCCAAACGGATGAACCGATTTGAATGTGGTTTTTTTATTCGAAAGCTGATGTGACTCTCCAAGCGGGAGAGTCGCGGGCAGAAGCTAGTTTTTTATATTTCCGCCCCAGGCGGCTCAGTTCGGGTCGCACAGGGCGGTTCCACAACACTTCAGGAGCTCAAGTACCGCGAGCCGTCCGTTTTCCTCTCGGACACTGTAACTATGTAACCGATTCACTGCCGCGAAGACACACACATTATGTGTCAATTGTACAGTATTTCTACTCCCTTTATCTCTGTGTGTCTTTTGTGTATGTAGTGAATAAATGTCTTCTTTCTTTCTTTCTTTTGCTTTCTGATCCCGAGTGTCCTTAGTCATGTTTCATGAAAATCTGTTCAGCCGTTTTTGAGATATTGGACTTTGAAATGAAAATGTCGGGGGTATTTCAACTTTTCTAAGTTGTAGTTATAATTTCTTCTCAGATGCAGGTTTCCTCACGATGTTTTCCTTCTTCGAAAAGCTAACGATAAAGGTAAAATAATACGCTGTACATGAGTTCCGAATAAGGGGAAGTCCATTCATTACGTGAGGTGTTTTTAGAAATATCCTGACCCTCCCTCCCCCCTTGGGAGATGTCGTGAAATTTGGCTCATCCCCAACCCCCAATCTTTCAAAATTTGTATGTAAATGAGAAGAATTTCTTGAAAAAAGAAAAAAAACTTGCTTATAATTTTTATTTGACTAGTTAAGACTAGTATTTAAGATCGCTGAGAAAGTTAATTTAATATAATTTTCTCGCAATTGTACTGTTTCTTGCGGGAAAAATATTAGGTGATATTAAAATTTTGCCGTAACCCCCCTCTCCCCAATGTAAGATTAGATGAGATTCGGCTCCCCCGCTCTCTCCCCTTGAAAGTCTCACGTAATTAATTGACGCCCCCTAACTCATTGGTACGAGCCGAATCTCATCTCATCTTACATTGGGGAGAGGGGGGTTACGGCAGGGCCAGCGTGAAGACTACTGCCCGTTCCCTCTCATCAATGAGAGGCCTGTGCCCAGCAGTGGGACGTATATATACTGATGATGATATCTGTGTCTGTGTGTCCGTCTGTGGCATCGTACCTCCTAAACGAATGGACTGATTTTAATGCGGTTTTTATGTCCGAAAGCTGACTTGATCGAGATGGTCTTTAGCTCGGTTCAGCCGTTTATGAGATAGTGAACTTCGGAATGAAATTTTCGGGGGTTTTACAACTTTTCTAAGGTTCTGTGTGTTTCAACTTACGTATGATGGCTTCCTCTTCGCAAACTTTCTCCACCTTGACGGTGACGGTCGGGGCAAAGTGACCTGTAATAAAAAAAAAATAAGTTACAGACCTTTCAAGTAGATCATCAAATAGGTCATAGCATCGGTCCCAAACCTGGGGGTGAAACAGCTATAGTTTGGGGGATAGTTGGTATCTAAAATGGATGAATTGGCGGGTTATTGAATAAGCGAGCGAAGCTAAGGAAGTTCTCCGTTTCAGCTTGGGCCAGAATTCTTTCGGATATCCAGATGTCCGGCTGGTCTCTTCTACAGGTGCATTTCTCAATCGATTCTCGTGAAATTTTGTGAGCAGGTTCAATAATCATATAGAGTTATTTTGTCGTTTCGGTTTTCTAAAATAAAAGAAAGCTACGGGAGCCTAGTGGTTCAGGCATGCGGCTGTCAAGCGGCGGTCGTGGGTTCTAATCCCGGCTCGTACCAATGAGTTTTCGGAACTGATGTACGGAATATTTACCGTCAGCTTTTCGGTGAAGGAAAACGTCGCGAGGAAACCGGTCGAATCCCAATAAGGTCTAGTTTTCCCTCTGGGTTGGGAGGTCAGAAGGCAGTCGCTTTCGTAAAACTAGTGCCTATGCCAAATCTTGGGATTAGGATTCAAAGCGGACCCCGAGCTGCTTTAGTTAGGGGCACAACCGGGAATAACGCTAGGAGGATGATGATGAGTTTTATAAAATAAAAAATAAATAAAAAAGACAGGTTCCCGAGTTGTACAACTCACAGAGCCACTAAGTTAAACTGGGGGTAAAAATTACTAGTGCGAAAAATCTTAACTTACTTAAGAGTCCGCAGTAAGCTCGGCCGAATTTTACCTTCCCATACAAACGTAGTTACGCTCTCATTTTAAAACTACGTGTTGGATTTTGACGAAACTTTGCATATACAATGACATGAGGTATATCTATGTCTGTAATTAGTTTATATGATTCCAGTTCATAAAACAAACGATATTTTTATGATAGGATCCAGAAAATTGTTAATACAGTTGGGTATTGTAAAGAATAGCATATTATGTAAATAAAACAATTATTAAATATTTTAAAAAACCTATTGCAGTTATTTAATTTAGGGTGACCCGTATTCTTTGCCCGCGAGTGTATATGACGCTAACTGTATACAAGTCGGATACCGACACTTGTTCACTTCGACATGACATTAGATAGTTCTGTTATGATATTGAAAATGACTAATTTCTGTTCAACTTACCCTTGGCCCTCGGCGCTCCCTGCAGCCGCGCCTGCAGCTCCGCCTGGCTGCGCTGCACTTGCAGCTTGAAGTCGCTCGCGTCGCGCAACCGGCGCACGCACACCTCGCAGATCCCGCACTCATCATTGTCTAATATAAGCTGTAGTGGAAGATTAAATCCAATTATTGCATTGCTTCATATTCATAACACTTTCTGGTATCTCTTTCAGTGTTTTCCAAGCTGTTTTCAAGGTCCTAAGCTCCGCCTTTCTTCAATAGGGGTGTACACACCAAATAAAATAATCTATAATGTTGAATTTTCCCGAAAAAGGATTAAAAATGTTAGCAAATGGACTTCTTCTCCATTTGCTAACATTTAAGCATTAAGCAGGGGAATAAATAATCACAAAGTTATAAGTGTCGAAAGTTTTAAGAGGGGGTATATCTGACCCTTGCCCGCAAAACGCACTTTTATATGAAACGATTGTCATATACTATGACGCTCATAGATCGTGACGTCACGATGTGCGAGCGTTTTCTCTCTAACAAGCAATATTAAAACGGTTGTAGCTTCGTAATTCTTTGAGATATTCAATAATTTTCCTCACTAAGCATATTTCTTGGCCTTCTTTCTTTTGGAGTTTTAATAAATTTTGTCTACCGTATTATATTTTTTATTTCACTAATAACAAAACACAAATTACTTTAAAAACACAAGGAGGTGTAAACCGCTTGAAAAGGCTTCTCTTCTCTTCTTTAATCTTTTTAAATTTATTCAAACTATACCAGGAATAATTTCTGTATGTTAATAATTATAAATTTTAAGTGATTCCGAGTGATCTTCAGAGAAAGTAGAAAAATTGATAGAAAAAATTATAGTAAATACAGTAATTTAATATATTTTAATAACTCCTCTTTTTTTTAACTACTTCTTTTTTAATTTAAAGTTCCAAAATAATTTGATTTTAAAGCAGATTTTCATGTTTTATGTGCTAAAGCCATGAATGGCTTATTTAAAGCTAGAGTTCGTACTAACTATTTTCTATGTAAGTACTTACATTACATTCACACTATTTTAATCTTTAAATTCTTCTGCATTTTTTTTGTTTTTTCCACTGAGAATCACGAGCATGTATATATGCCTTATAGGACACAAAATGCCCCAATGTTTTTTTTGCTATTGTGTTATCATTTCCCATAACTATTTAGTAGCATTTTTTATGAGACATTTCCATCTAACTCATCAAGTCAATACCAACATACTGATCTGATGATTATTATGAACATCAAGATTGTTGTGTTAGCCTTTTATACTGATATCCCTAATGCAATTAAGTATCAACGTCTTTTAACACAGTAGTTAGGAAACATAATTTTGAACACTGTTTATAAGGTTCGATTAGATTAGATTATTTATTTCATGATAAAAAATTACGTTAAATATGCATACATGTAAAAAAACCGATGTCCGTTGGGGCGGAAAGGTTCTCGAGTGGCGACCACGTACGAAGGCGTGGCGTGGGTAGGCCCCCCAAAAGGTGGACTGATGACCTGGTAAAGGTTGCGGGAGTCCGCTGGATGTGGGTGGTGCAGGACCGGTCACTTTGGCACTCTTTTTGGGGGAGGCCTATGTCCAGCAGTGGACGTCTTTCAGCTGATATGATGATGATGATGATGATGATGTCAAAAAAATAAGAATTTTATCATGATTGTCAGAAACAGTGAAAAACTAAGATATAATATTAAGACAATGTCAACAAATGTAAGAACACAATAACAAGGAAAAAGAAAAAAAACAAACCAAAGGAACACAAATATATCAACCTCTAGGTATCGTCATTCTACTATAATATTACTTGGGGCATTGCGAGATTGCACACGGGTGCTGCATAAACTAGAGATGCCTTTGATTGACTGAAAGAAATTAAAACTCATTTTGTTTAACAACTAAGGAAAAGCATCAAATATAATGCTGTAAATTAGTCTGCCAGCTAGAGATACACTAAATCAGCACATTGCAGAATCCACTAAATTTATTAGAAAATAGATCAGACATAAGAACACAGCATATCTAGGTAAGATATCAGCCGTTTTAAGACCAGTTCTTAATTTAGCTTCGTAGGAGCCTTTCTGTCCCTCATTGTGGCAAGACGTATAGCCTGTCCTGAGTATTATAGGTACATGTTGTGTAAGTGTAACCCAATAAATTTGTCATATTTACGTGTATATCGAAGCATTCCCGCAGCATGTCTGAATATATCTCCGGTTTGCCGAGATGGCTGTACAGAGTCTTGAGCCCCTTGTCCGGGAGACGCAGCAGGCAGCAGCCACACTTCAGCGCGTCCATTTTGATAATAGCTACGTCGACATTCACAGAAGATTGGTTCACAACATAAACAACGCGACTAGTCTGCTTATCCTTATTCCGAGGACTAGTCAACTATACAAAATCCTCATTTTTATTTCTTCAGACAAACGCAATATACAGAGTACTATGGCAATATGTTCTATATCTTCTTAGTTGTTTGTGACATTGATCGAAATCAGGCGAGGCGTCTATGTCCTCATTAATATTTTTGTTGTTAATCGAATGTGAATTGTGAATCAATACAAAATGTCAGTTAGAACCGTTCGGATTCCCCGAAATAATAAAACAATAGAAGGGAAGCGGCGCATGAAATGGTCGCGTTTTAGTTGTTGTTTAACTCTTTAAATACACATTATATTCCTTCTTCCGTTTAAAATATCGATTAAACTCTATCAAAGTCAAAAAAAAAAAATTAATTTGATTTTGAATAAAATTGGTACACAACATTGCTAATATTCGAACGCTCAATTTTTTTTTTTTACAAAATACAAATCTAGTGCAGTGCCCCGGGCAAATAAATTACCGGTTTTAGCATCCTACCAAGCGGTCTTAAATGGCGGGATGACCCTTGCGCTTGGCTACGTAATTTTAAACTTGGCAAATGCAGTTCCGTGTGTCAGTGTGTATGCAGCTTTAAAAAACAATTGTATGTCAGGTGGTTGCCACTTATCGTATGTCATCTGTCATGGGTTTGATAATAATTAGTGTTCCTGTTATTTGCTACATAGAAAACAAAAGAGTACTATGAATATATAGATAGAAAATAACATTTAATACAATGGAAATAAGTAATTCGTGTTGCTGTTGCCTGCTGCGGCCTCCGGACAAAAATATGAAGATTCCATACACCCGTTTGGGCATAACAGAGATATATGCAAACATGCTTAAGGAATGCTTCGAAATACATGTAAACATTGATATTTCGTTTCTTTACCGTAATACAGTTTACCGTGGAACCAATGAAGCTAAGATTATATATGAAGGACGGGTTGATCATGTCTTAGAACTATAATTCAAATAAAACTTGTATTTCATTTTTAGTCCATTCAATTTCATGTCGACTGAGTTAACTATTTGGCTGTTATATAGTTCAAGTTACAAAGAGCTCAAAACAACATCCTCAGGGTTATATCGTCAGCACCCTGGTACGCTCGCAACTCGGAAATCAACGAGTACCTGGAAATACCGACTGTCTCTGAAGAAGCGAGACGATACTCAGCCAAGTACAAGGACAGACTTACAGCCCATCCTAATCCCTTATCTGCCAAACTATTGGAGCCCAATCCAATTAAGAGACTCAAGAGAGCCAACGTGCTGCCTGAACTAGACGAGAGTTAGGACAGTGGTCTTATCTCTCCAAACACCTACCACCTACCCATCTGCTTATAGTCTTACGAGTGATCGCAGATATAAAAAAAAAAAAATATATATAATTCATGTAATGGTAAATTCCATTTTGAAGTCAAATTAATCGGCAAATCCCCTAAATTTGTATTTATTATATATTTCTTTTATCATAGGATCCTTTAATTTCAGCTAACATTATCAAGTGGTGAGGTGTGTGGCATCTGCCAGGTGTGCGTGGGCCGGCTGCAGGACGCGAGCGACTTCAAGCTGCAAGTGCAGCGCAGCCAGGCGGAGCTGCAGGGCCGACTGCAGCAAGCACTGCATGTTAAAGGTATTAGCACTAGCTAAAACCATGTTTACACTGATTTAATTAACCAAATATGTTTGTGAATTCATTTTAATTTATTGCAATTAAAATATGACTAATAGGGTCAGAGGCGTCTCTATCTCATGAGCGTCCATGTGCAAACATTACCCTAGCACCCCCTAGTAAGTGCGCGGTCAAAATGGAATGGTTACAACATACCGCTAGGACCACTGCGCCCGTGTGCAATGCACACCCTGCACCATAGGTAAAGCTGCCTCTGAATAGCGTATTTAATAGACAGTAAAATCAGCAACTTATTTACGAAAATTCAAGAAAGGAAATAGAAAAAAAATACTTGCATCATAAATATTAGGTAATAAACACATTATTTTTGGTTGTATAGTTATTTTAATATAACAATGACAGTCTTGTCATCACAACGAAAACATATCAACGGAACAAGTAACTAATAAGAAGGTTGCTTATTCAAACCAAGTTCTACCTATTTCTAACAATAAATTTGTATGGTCAAATTGAATTGTAAATTTTAATATTTAGTTGCTATTGTCTATATATAAATCATGTTCTGATAAGAAAAACTAAGAGAAATAACCTACTCCATACAAACGTAAAAAAAAACGTGTCGAAAAGAATCTTTTTGTTTTTTCTTATCAGAACATGATACCTGTTATGCCCTTGATCGGTTCACACCCCATTTTTGGTACACTCTGTATGTACCAGTGTGTAACCGCCATACGATAAATAAGTAAGGTCAATAGTATCCATTTTTTGATCTTGAGTATTTAAAAATCTTTGTAATTGGAAATTTATGTTAGTGTATTTCCAAGTATTTATTGGTAATTTAAGAATGATGAATTTTTATGGTTTTCAGATACCATATTACACTATTTATAAACACATTTGTGAAATTGGATGGTAGCATTTGAGTAATCTTTTTTTATTAATTAAGATTAACAACCTATCAACGTTAAATATGACCCCGGAAGCTGTCATAACATACATATAATCACGCCTATTTCCCGGAGGGGCAGGGCAGAGATCACGAATTTCCACTTGCTACGATCTTGACAAACCTTTCTTGTTTCATTCGCTTTCATGACATTCTGCATACATGCTCGTCGGTTTAGGGTTGACCTGAAACTATTTATGCTAATGGGCCATATTGCTTTAAATGTTTTTTAGATATGATATGTGGGTGGATTTGATAATCCATCTTCTGAATTATTGCATTATTTGTTGAGTGATTACCATGAACCGGCCTCTCGCTGAGGGTGTTCCAGCTGCGTTCGCGCCACTATGTGCACTTCAGCTCGTTTGTGGTGCGCGTGCCCCGACCGCTGCAGGAGACCATCGCATGTGCTGACTTCTGGCCGAAGGGTGTCGTGTTTCGACGGTTCCGGGGCAATCTGCCGAATCCTACGCCGGAGATGACGATGCAACGGGGCCACGCCGCTTCGTCGCCTAAATAGTATTATTTGTTGTTTTTAGTTTCGTGACGCATTGGTTATTACTGTAATGTCACGTAAATGTATTTGTCAATAAATAAATAAATTAATAAGATTATTAATTATTAGGTAAACTTATCCCTTTAAGCAATCTCTTTTAGCGAACCTTTGAACAATTTTGTGGGAACTGGGAAATACGAGATAAACAAACTACCATGTATTTTTTTTTCAGAAGAAGAAGATTCAGTGAAGCCCGAAGTGACAGATGGTTCCGGTCAAGAGGAGGTTATAAGTATGTACCTAACTAGTTTATTGCAGAACTAAAACTTATAGATCATAAAAACAGACACATACAAAATTTTAACTTACGTGAGACATGTTGAAATAATGCTAATAATTACACGGTTCAACTCACGTATTAAATGTCACTACGGGCGACATGATTCGAACTCTTCGGGAGTTCTTCTTCAGGATGGGTGTTTTCGCGGCGGTGTCGCTTGAATCACAGTGTGTTCGAAACATGTCGCCCGTAGTGACATTTAATACGTGAGTTGAACCCTGTAATTATTACATACAAAATTGTTTGTTAAGTTTACTGGATGAGCAAAACAACAAACACAACAAAACATAAATGAAAAATAGGAAAATATTACACAAATCGAACTAGTACCTAAGCTTATTAAGACATGTGTGATGGGTAGGTACTAGACGTTGATATATTTAATAGCGGTAAATACTTAAATACATAGAAAACATCCACGACTCAGGAACAGATACTGATGAAGCCAGAACCTTTAGCTTCGTAGGCATCGTCATTACGCCGAAGAGATCGTCCAGTACTTAATTGTGAAGACCAACTTCACCCTGAGGGTCGAGCATTTGGAGTCCCGCCACAAAGTGAATTTCAATTCATTTGCGGTGAGAGTGCCAACTGACAAGCTGTCGGTCTTCATGAAGGAGTTCTGGCCGAAGGGTGTAGTTTTCCGGCGATTTCGAGGCCGACTTAACGTGATATTATGCTACTTATAAGTTTAATATTGATATGTATGTTAGTCTGTAAGATATTTGTAAATATGGGCCTTGTTGCCTGAGAGAAAAAAATAAATAAAATAAATATTACCCACTAGGCTAATTGGTCGTCAAAAATTGTAGTACATACATACAGTCACGCCTTTATTCCCAAAAGGGGTAGGCACATGAAACGTATATTCCAACGCCACTTTCAGCATAAATGTGGGTGTAAAAGATCGACAAAATGTGATATTGCAGTGATAGGTTGCTAGCCCATCGCCCACAACACACTTCAACCCTGGTCCGGGAAGAAAGGGGGTGGTGAAATTCTAACCCGACACCACACGGGTAAAATGTTAGTATCCTACTAATATTATAAATGCGAAAGTTTAGATGTTTGGATGTTTGTTACTCAATCACGCTTAAACGTCTGAACCGATTTGAATGAAATTTTGCACGAAGATAGTTTATAGCCTGGATTAAAATATAGGATAGTTTTTATCCCGGGTCCACGCAGACGAAGTCGCGGACGGAAGCTAGTGTATGTATAAATGAACAGCATATACTCTTACAAATAACATACCTACAGGTATATTCACATAAAATATCACACAGAAGTAAGAATCAACGTAAAATCTAAAGTAGATATGTAGGCTAGGTAAGTTTATAAGTAACCTTATTCTCTTTGCAGATTGTTCTGAAGAAGTCAAGATGGAGATCTCAGTTGACCCCCTACCCGCGGCTGCGGATGAAGACTTCAAGGAGTTTATGTTAGGTATGTGTACTGTTCCTTATTTGTTTTTTTTTTTCAATACTACGATGATGGCAAACTAGTATACGGTCTGCCTGACGTTAAGCCGACACCGCAGCAGTGGCGTGCGTACCATATAGGCAAATAGGCAGTGCCTACCTTGCAAAATAACTCCACCACATATATTTTTCTTCTCTATGATGATGATTATTATTATTATTATTGTGTTATTGTGGGCCTTTATATGCCGCTTCGACCAGCAGGTGATCTATTGTGGCAGCCCTTTGTTTATAATTCACCGTTTAGACCCGTTGCCTCTAAGAAGTTCCAGATTCTTTGGGCGGTGATAAGTTGTACCTCTTCTGGGTGCACTACGTGCCGCCCTAGGTAGATACTTCTTTCCGTTTCATACCCATTTGAAACAGGTGCTTGATGTTGGTGTCTATGATGATACTATAGTAGTTTTTAAAACAAACTACTTCTTTACTTACATTACGGGACGCGCTGCAATTTAAATTTGCTCGCGAACCAGCCTCGCTCACCGCAGGTTAGGCACCGCGAACGGAGCCTAACCCACGGCACACATTCTCACAGTGCCCTTGTGTAAATATCGTCCGTGAACTATGTACGGATTTGCTCAGTGCACACACGTTTACGCAAATCACACCCACACATGCTTCCAAATCCGGCCGTCGGACCTCGTCGGTCAGCGTCAGCGCTCTGCGTGATTGGCCGCAAATACTCGTATTGTGACCAATCACGCTTGCGCTACCGCTGAATTTCAGCCAATCGGAGTATTGTAATCACAATTCGCCTATATACCTATACTCGTACGATCGTGCGGCACAGTTTCATGCGGCAAATGAAAGAAGTCCCTTTTGCTGTGATGATTACTCGAAATGTGGGGCGTTCTAATTTGTCAGGGTTGTTTGTTTACGAAAATTTGTTTTGAATGTCCTATTTCGGAGGTGTGTTGTGAAAAAAATATTCGTGTAGTTGCAGTTGCATTACATAGTTCGGTTCGGAGCGATTTTCTTACGATTTCTATTGAATTTCCGTCTGTTTTTGTTTATTGGCGTATTCTATATTTGTGTATTAAACCTTAAATATGTGTTTTAGCTCTGAGCGGTGTATTGTCCTAGTATGTTTGCAAAGTTAACTTTCGGTGAATTTAGCAAGTTATAGTTTGATAATAAGGTAAAGGTATAGTTAAGTTAAAGGTAGTTGCAAGACACAGTTGCAATTAGCTTAAACTCGGGGTAATATTACTCGTCAATTTCATGTAGGTATAGTATTCTAAGATAGTATCACTAACAACGCACGCTGACGGAGACTCACTTTGCCGAAAGTCGAAATAGCCTAAGCCTTAGGCTTAGGCCCTAAGGCTTAGTAAGTGCTAACATTACTTTACTTAATAACAGTTTAATTATGCATTGTTTCTCTTTTCTACAATTCGGTGACGTGCACTGCTAAACACAACTATTTCGTCCCCGCATAGGTGACGTACGTAGGTCTCCTCAAAAAAAATCTGCCTACCCTAACTAAAAGCCCTATGCACGCCACTGCACCGCAGCCTATGGGCGCTTGCGATTTCTAGAGGACTCACAAGATCTTTGCCGACCGTTTTTACTTTGAGAATATTGCTGTAGACTCAAAATGTATTATTAGTTCAAAGGAAAGAAGGCAAAAAAATATGCCTAATGACGAAAATCCCATTCAAATATCTCAAAAAATTACGAAGCTACAACAGTTTTAATGTTGCTAGTTGGAGAGAGAAAACGCTAGCAGATCGTGACGTTACGATCCTCGAGCGTCATAGAAAATGACAATCGTTTCATATGAAGGTGCGATTTGCGGAAAAGGGACAGAAGAAACCCCCTCTTAAAACTTCAGACATTTATAGCTTTGATATTATTTAACCTCTTGCGTTGCTTTTTTCTCCATTTGACGCAATTCCGTTAGATTTGTCAGAAATTGACAGAGTCCAGAATTATGGTGGCATTGTTGAACTGTCATATTTTTTTAATTAATTGTCATTCACGCAAGACCCGAATCACGCTGGCGCGGCCTGCGGTGGCAGTCAATAGTAAATTTGACAGCCAATGACAAGTTTACTATTGATTGCCGCGTCCATGTCGCGCCACTGTGAGACGTTTAAGAGTCCGCAGTAAGCTCGGCCGAATTTCACCTTCCCATACAAACGTAGTTACGCTCTCATTTTAAAACTACGTGTTGGATTGTGACGAAACTTTGCATACACAATGACATGAGGTATATCTATGTCTGTATTTAGTTTATATGGTTCCAGTTTATAAAATACAGAAAAAACAAGTTTAGTATGAAAAACTTAAATTCGCTGTATTTTTTTTACTATGGTATCTGAAGCTACATAAAACTTATTACAGATACACCTCATGTCATTGTATATGCAAAGTTTCGTTACAATCCAACACGTAGTTTTAAAATGAGAGCGTAACTACGTTTGTATGGAGAATCGAGCTTACTGCGGACTCAATTTTTTCTTCAGATTGCCAAACACTAAAGCGGACCCCGAGCTCCTTTAGGATGCAACAGCTCAAAAATGCCACGAAAAATCCGGTCTCTGCTAATTGTAAATGAATGTACCTGTATTTCCATCTAAACCAACTTCGACATTAAAAAATATATATTTTGAAATTAAATTAAATCAAAATAAAATATTGTGACTTATGTTAAGCACAGGTTTAAGTGTCATGCGAAAAGAATGGGACACAGAGCTCTCAATAGTCCATAATCTAGTTACAGCAAGCTCATTATTTTAGCCTCTTAAGTCCCCGCGTACTTGTAAATGTACAAACTAAGCATTGTTAGTTCAGACCTGATAATGAAACTGCATAGCACGAATAACTGCGTAATGTACTTACCCAAGTACAAATTCTTCATTCCCCATGTACCGGGTAATTTTTTTATCTCGGTCTGCAGCACTATTCTTGGTTTGTACTTGGTATAGTACATCCAGCAGATATGAATACTGCTATTGAAAAAACACAGGACTTACGAGGTTAAGCGAAATTGCATAGATATTGGTTGTCTGTGTAATTTTCGTAGGCTAAAGATAGAGGGTTGCCTCGTTGCTGAGACGAGTCAGAGGCAGCGGCAGCAGTATCCTGAAGATGTGGGCTGGATGCCTGGACTGCCCTATGCAGAGGCACTGGGTTGGTATCGTGACGGGACGGGCAAAATAGTGTACATCTTTGCCCCGCTTACTACAATGCTACCTACCTAAGTCTTTTAATTTTATTGTTTTGCCATTAATTACTGACATGTGTACTCTTACATTTCGATAGGTTTAAGTCTTATTAACACATATGGATTCTATAGTAGTCTGAAATAAATGATTTTATTTTATTTATAATTTGCTGGTCTATTGTTACATTTACTTGTTTTTCTATCACAAATTATCTTATAAATATCAAAATAATTATTGTACATATAGACGTAGATAAATAATGTAAATAGAAGAAAGTAGAGACTGCTCGATCCCATAGTCAAGCTGTGCAAACGGTTTTGCGGGACCCTGTACTTGTTTATGTTGCATTATTGTTTCTTTCTTAATAAATAAATAAAACATAATAATGATCTCTGTTTCAGGCATGGAGACCCCAGCATCAGATATCTGCAAACAGGAGCGTCTGATCGAAGTACCTATCAACAAACATTCTACATATTTTCCGTGTACAAAGCCAGCGACTGGCATTATTAAGGAAAAGTTTTATCACGATATAAATTCCAAGAAACATAGAAATATTGGCTGCACTAAAACTTCAAATTCTTGCAATACTTGCGGGCAACAGTTCTCACGGAAAACAGAACTGCGTATACACAAAAGAACTCACAAGAAATCCAAATATACTTGTGAAGTATGCAAGAAACAGTTCAAATGGAAATCGCGCTTACACGTGCATAGACGTGTGCACACTGGAGAGAAGCCCTATGGCTGTGATATATGCAATAAGCGGTTTTCAGACAAGTCCAGCGTGAACACACATAAACGAATACACACAAGTGAAAAACCCTTCACCTGTGATGTATGCAAAGCGCAGTTTAAGCAGAAGCATAGTCTGATCTCGCATATGGGTGTGCATACGGGTTTAAAACATTTCCGATGTAAACATTGTTCCTTAAAGTTTTTGGATGGCAATCGTTTAAGGAAACATATCAGGAATAATCACAACAGGGATATCTACTATTCCTGTGATGAATGTAAAAGAGTGTTCCAAGATAGATGTGAGTTAGTTAGGCATTTGAATATACACACTAAATTGAAAGTTTATACATGCGAAATATGTGAAATGAAGCTTTCGTCTATGGGTAGTTTGCGGCGGCACAAACTAATACACACACAAGAGCGGCCATACCCCTGTGAACTTTGTACCAAACAGTTTCGTTACAAGCACGGCCTGGACGCTCACATACTCATACACACTGGAGAGAAACCACACTGCTGTGAAATATGCGGAAAACAGTTTGCACAGAAAAATAATTTGAAGAAACATTTGGAAATACATGTGGAAGGGCAAACTTACGCGTGCCAGCTTTGTACCAAGTCGTATTCGACTTCGGAAGGTCTGAGGCAGCACAGACGGACTCACACGAAGAAAGCTCTTAAAGTGAGCAAAAGGCAGAACTATAAAGAACAGAATATCAATTAACCTTACCCTTAAAAACCTAGCGGTGCCGTTTGGCACCCAGTTCACCGTGTTCATATTTAAGCGCCGTCGCCATGTACAGTTCGCAGCAGAAGTAGCTACGCAAAATAACACGCTCAAAATTATCTAGACTATTCTTATCCTCTTGGCATTAGAGTCGTGTGTAGGTTATTTTGAGCATTTGGTCCGCTTAGCTACTTATGCTACTGATTGCACGCGTATTAAACAGTATAACTCTGTACAATTCTTTACTAGCTTCTGGCCGCGACTCCGTCCATGTGGAATTTTTCATTCCCCATTTCAGTCACGATTTTCGGGTAATAACTATCTTTTGTCCTTTCCCGGGACTCAAACTGTCTCTATACCATTTTTTTTATCTTAATCGTTTGAGCTTTAAGCGTGAAGAGGTAACAGACAGAAAGACAGACACACTATCGCATATATAATACTAGCTTCCGCCCGCGACTTCGTCTGCGTGGACTCGGGATAAAAACTATCCTATATTTTAATCCAGGCTATAAACTATCTTCGTGCAAAATTTCATTCAAATCGGTTCAGCCGTTTAAGCGTGATTGAGTAACAAACATCCAAACATCTAAACTTTCGCATTTATAATATTAGTAGGATATAATCAAACCCCGGGGTTTTCGGTGCGGGAATGAATGACATTAGCTAAAGAATAGGTATTAACTTAAGAAACAGAATGTACTTACTCGTAATTCATTGAATAAAAATATACTTATTTAAAAAAAAAACATACGTTCATATTCGTTATCTTGTCGCACTGACGATGCTTTTCCGTAGAGCGTGAATGTTTTTTTTTATCGACCATCTCGATATCGATGTTTATATAATGCAAAAATGCGATTGAATTTTCGCCTTTTATATCTTTGCTCAATCTCAATGAAAACTTCTTGATGAAAAATAAGTAGATAACCTCATTGGTGAAGCGATAGCCTTAGATAAATGATTATTATTATTTTATTATTATTATTATCTCGTAAGGTTTGGTAGAAATGCTAAAGTACCTACTACTTAAGTTTAAATAAAATTGTATGGTTTGTTTACAATTCGCAGGATGGTATTTATTCATTAGGCACAATATGGTATTTTGTCAGAATAACCTATCTGTTTATCTCTACTCTTTCTCAAGTTATTTCTGCACCGAAAACCCCGGGGTTTGGATATAATATATATATAATATATAATATTATTATGGGATTGTTTTTATTTCCGATGGTATATATCATAGTATATAATAAGCGGTCTTATCGCTAATGAGCGATTTCTCTGTGATTGGCTGTTGAAGTGAAAAAAGAGATTCAGCGTAATGGGTTAACTGCCATCATCTGATATATCTGACAAAGTTTTTGATTTACTATATAACAGAGTTGAAAATTGGGTACTTATCTGGGTAAAAAGAATATAGTTCTATTAAGTCCGCCAGTTAAATTATCAAGAAATATTGTAGACGTATTTTTTTATTTTGCCAATCAAACTAAAAATGATGAAGATATAGCCCGTTAAAGTTCCGCGTGACGTCACATTATGCTAAAAAGTGTACCACAAGTGTATTTTCCACCCGATTAAAACACAACAATGCTTCAAAAACCCATAGAACTGTTATCTACAATATAATTCGTCTGCGTTATTTAACCATTTGACACGTGTACTGCGTAAAGTAGCCGGCACGAAAGTATAACCAACATGGCGTAATTTGCGCAGGTTCACGGGTACGCATACATACAGACAGCAGACTCGGGGCTATGGATACGCACCTACTGCGCAGGTTTTAGTTACATGTTAAACCCACTTCATATAAAGCTTGACCTTGTGCTGCCGTGGGGTTTGCAGGTAGGATTACTGACTACATTATCAACAGACACTTCAAGACTACTTCTTTGTTGAAAATAAATCAATGTTATTTATATATTCGTTTTCAATTTTATGTTTACCCCCATTTTTCAGTTACATTTAAAGATACTGTAATGAGGCATCAAATACAAGACTTATTCATTGAACTAGCGACCCGCCCCGGCTTCGCACGGGTACTATATTATGCATATAAACCTTCTTTTTGAATCACTATCTATTAAAAAAAAACCGCATCAAAATCCGTTGCGTAGTTTTAAAGATCTAAGCATACATAGGGACAGACAGCGGGAAGCGACTTTGTTTAATACTATGTAGTGACGAGCGAGTGAAACGCACAAAGTTCTCTGCTTCAGCTTTAGTCAATACTCTTTCGTATGTCCGACTGTCCTCCTACAGGTCGCATTTTTCAACCGATTCTCGTGAAATTTTGTTTTAGTAGATTTCTAATGTCCATTCAGTTTTCCAATATTAAAAAAGACAGGCTTGTGAATTTTATAGCTCACAGAGCCACTATTATTAGATTTTTTAACAGCCAATATTCCCTATACATTGTACTGGAATGACAGCTGTCAAATATTGGATGTAAGGGCATTTTCACTATAGTTTCTTCACTAAGGCATCCTTTTTAATGGAATTTATACCATTAAAAATTGGAACATAGTTAGTTTTGTGTTCGTTTAATTTTGAAACAGAAGAACCTCTATTTGTAGGTACTGTTTTGTATTGTAATGCCGGCACCACACTGCGCTATTCGTTATTCGGCTTATGCGCCTGTATTCGACGCAGTGTGGACGGTTTATTCGTCTATGGTTCTTATTCGCACGCATAAGCGCGAATAGTGAATACGCGTATCCGTCGACTTGTCGGTTTTTTGGTACACATCAAAGGAGGCAAATAAGCCGAATAGCGCATCGACTGCCCACACTTCGTTCACCCACTCATTTGCTCGCTTACTTCTAAAATTGTAAGATGCAGCCTTGCATCTGGCACCCAAAAAATGGTTTCCATACGGTAAGAACAAAGATTAGCGATGCCTGGGTTGAAATAAAAAAAAATATATGGCCTACAAGAGCCCTGGGAATTTTTAAATCCACAATAATATTTTAATTTATTTATTGGTATAAGTAATATATATGTCAATAACCTAGCTTATACGTGTAATGTTGATTTGTAATTATTTAATTATTTATTAACAACTAGCTTCCGCCCGCGACTTCGTCTGCGTGGACCCGGGATAAAAACTATCCTATATTTGAATCCAGGTTATAAACTATCTTCGTGCAAAATTTAATCTTAATCGGTTGAGCCGTTTAAGCGTGATTGAGTAACAAACATCCAAACTTTCGCATTTATAATATTAGTAGGATTAATAATGAGTATGAGTCTAAAGAAATAAATTCTGTGTTAATGTCATAAAGATTTTAACATGCACAAGCTTTTGTCAGTGTACTGACATATTGCTACATTGAATTGTCTCCGATGAACTGAGTTGGTTCTTACGGTACGACCACGGAAGTCGACACTATAACTTAAAACCGTTCTTCCTAAATGAATGAAAGAATATTTAGTCATTTAAGCTACGGAAATAAACAATCCTAATTGGGAAATATCGTAAAGACCCGCCCGTGGCCCGCTCGCTCTGTTCGAAGAGTACCTTACAATGTTTTCAGTTATTAACATTGATCTCTTTTTCAGACGAGGAGAAGGAATCCTCAGAAGTATACGTAGAGGAGCCACTATGCCCTATCAGTCGCAATATGTTATATCGCAAGGAGCAATTTGAACAGTCGGCAGAGGATCCTCTCGCAAAACAAAAGAGAGACAATATCCGCGAAACGTGTGCGCAGGACACACCACGCGACTCCGAGACACAGGGACATCACGAATTTGTGGATCACAAGAGAAAACCATACACTTGCGGTATATGCGGGAAACGGCTCCCAACTCTGGCAGGACGCAACAGACATATTGCGCGAGTTCACCGTACGGAGACGGGGCATATATGCAAAATTTGCGACAAACGATTCAAATGGAAATCTCTCTTGGAAAAGCATAAGCATATCCATACGGTAGCGCAACCATACGGCTGTGAAATATGTAATAAGCAATTTAAATATAAGTCTAGCTTACTTCTGCACCAACGTGTACACACATCACAAGTTTTCGTCTGTGACGCATGCAAAGCACAGTTTAAGCAAATAACTGCCCTGGTCATACACATGGGGTCACATTCGGGACAAACAGTTTGGCGTTGTAAATTTTGTCGCAAAAAGTTTTTGGATCGTCCTAGTTTAAGCAAGCATATTAGAACGGAACATGCGTACAAGGAGTACTACATTTGTAATGAATGTAAAAGAGTATTTAAAGATAGATTTTATTTCATTAAGCATTTGAAGGGACATACTGAATCGAGAATTTATCAATGCAACGTATGCTCAAGGACGCTTTCAACTGAGAGTAGTTTACGACGCCACAAATTAATCCACTCAGCGGAGCGAACCTACGGTTGCGAAATATGTAAAAAGCGATTCCTTTACAAGGCGGCGCTAACGAAACATAAACCTGTACACGCGGCAGAGAAAAACCACTGCTGCGAAAAATGCGGGAAGAAATTTGCACGTAGTGATTATTTAAGGAGGCATTTAAGAATTCACGCGGAGGGAGCGAGCTTCCCGTGCGAGCTTTGTCCCAAATCGTATTCGACTAAAGAATGTTTGCGGCAGCACAAGCGGACTCACACGAAGAAAGCTGTCGCTAAATCTGCGAAATGGGGAAAAAATAAGAAGTTCAGATCATAGGGTCGCCATCCTCGACTCTCCATTGAAACGTAGTTTTGGTTCTCATTCAGTTGGTAACTAGTTTCCGACCTAGATATAGCGGATCCTATTGTGTAAACAAAATTTCATGTTATTCTAGCATGGAATAAAAATGGAAAAAAAATAGAGCGAGTGGCACGTTTCTCATACCGAGTCTCTAATCGCTTAATTTTTTTTTTCTATTATAATTTATGGAAATTGAAACTAGTTTCCGACCTGGATATAGCGGATCCTATTGTGTAAACAAAGTTTCTGGTTATTCTAGCATGTCATTTTAAAATGAGAACCAAACTACGTGTAGAGTCGACTTGAGTCGAGCGTGCTAGGGACTCTAGTTAATCTCCAAGAATAAACTCCGGAGCCTCAGAATATCGTTAGAGTATAGATTTCTACTGACAAGCTATTCGGTTGCCACAATAAGGGACGGAAAGGCTCCTATTCACATTCAGCTACAATAAGAACTTAGGCTTACCATAAATGGAACTATGACAAAGACAACGAATGATATGTCCCTTGCTGTTACACTCATTGAATTGAGATTCTCTTAGTCTTGGTATTATTATTACCATATCTTGTCTTGAGTAATCATAGGATTTGAGTTTGAGTTTGAACCAAGAAACCAATTACGAGGATGTAAAATTATCTCGAATTATGTGAAATTATCTTGGGGCAAGATTTTTTCTTTTGGTTCGAGGTAATCTTATTCAAGATATCTGTTTCTTTTAAGATATTGGCGGTCTTCCTGATTTATTTCTTGATTTCTGATTTTATGTGTGTTGTTTTTTAAGGAAATGTAACTGTTCAGGCTTCTTATATATTTTTAAATAAAAGAGGTTATTTTTTCTATGTTATAAATTGTTATTTTATTCTAGCTTTTGCCCGCGAATTCGTCCGTGTGGAAGTCGTTTATATCGTATGTTCATTAAACTTCCGCCGCCCATTTCACCACCTTAGGGGAGGATTTTCTGCATAAGAACTATCCTAAACTATACCCGGGACTCGGGACTATCTCTTTATCAAATTAAGCGTGTTAGTTAAACAGACACGACACTTTCGCATTTATAAAGTATACTATATAATTATAGCATATTCTCAATGGTGCTTGGGGTTGGTTTTTCGGCATTTTCTTCTTCACTTCGTACGATCTTCAGGACCCTTTGTTGTCAAAACCATGGCAGGAAAAAAACAAGGTATGCCATTCCGTGACAGACTCGTGCCGGGCTTCCTGGAGATTTAACAACATAGGTATCGGTGGATCAAAGCTTAAAATAAAATACAGAGAGTTTAAGCATAACATTTGTTAATTGCTAAGAAATATTATGAACAGGAGTGTCCCGTAACTGCTACATGCTTGGCGTCTCGGAAATAGCGATCATTGTCGCCACTTTCGGTCCGATTTCATAACCCGTTAACGATAGCTCTTCTTTTGGAGAGGTATTGCAATCTGCAGGCCTAAGATGGTCATCATTGTGATGCTTAGTGCATACATGTCACATATAGTTGTGGATAAGACTTCCGTCACGTTAATATCGTACCTATGCGAGTGCGAGAGTGACGGTTTATCCACACCATGGACCTAAACTCAGCACAAGCTATGGTAATAATAATACAACGTCTGAGCGAGATGGTATCATACAAATCTCAATAAGTTTGACAGAAAGGAAAATATCATTCCAGTGAAGGATGGGACCCGGGACAGTAGTAAAACAGAGGACTGCTTCTTAAAGACTGAACAAAGACTGCTCATGCAATGCAAAAAAAACCCTGATTTTACTGTATTTTTTTCTTCATGCCCATAAATAAAAAAGACTGCACACAGACAATGTGATTATCTGGAATGGAATATTTAGGAAATTGTTTTTTTCTTGTAAGGGGATCGGCGGTTTTAACGGTTCTGAGTATATAAAACCGAAAAAAAGTGGAAATTGAATAAATAAAAGTTATGTACACTTATTTTCAATCAATCAATCAATCAATCAAAACATTTATTCGTGACAAACACAACACAAATAATAATAAAAAAAGCACATTTCCTTTGTGTCACGAAATGGACCCAGCTCAGCATGTTGCTAGCTTTGCAGCCAGCGCTGGTCTTCCGCAGGGTCCATTCGGTGAGAGCACGGAGAGTAACAAACAAAATAATTAAACAATTATATGAACTGTCGCCTGCGGTATTTCCGGACCGTTATAACCTTCAAGCCTTCAAGAAAAGAGCGTACTCCCATCTTAAAGGCCGGCAACGCACCTACAACTCTTCTGGTGTTGTAAGTGTCCATGGGCGTCGATTATCGCTTACCATCAGGTGATTCGACTGCTCGTTTGCCTCCTATATCATAAAAAAACGCAGCCCATACATTTTGGAAAACGCCCAAATATAAGAAGAAGCGTTCCACCATATATTTATTTACATAGTTATTTTCAGGACAACCAACAGCAATAAAACACGAATATGAATATAATAATGAACATGAATAGATAGTTGGATGAACATAGCGTCGGTGAGATTGCCAAATCCGTTATATGCACGGTTTGAATTAAGAGACATAATACCATATGTGTAATTACTAGAGCATTATTTTCTTTGACGTAAATCATGTACATAACGGATTCAGCAATCTCACCGACAATAGATTGTGTGATAGAATGAACATACATATGTTGTGTTGCGTTCCGTGGGTCACGTACGGTGCTGTCTGAAAATCAGCGCTGTAGGTGTCTGTCTGACAATTCGGCATAATGCCGAGACAGCAACCGATTCACTGCCGCGAAGACACACCAATTTTGTGTCAATTGTATTGTATTTCTACTCCCTTTGTCTCTGTCATTTGTGTAGTGAATAAATGTCTTCTTTCTTTCTTCTTTAGATAGTTAGGTATACGAAAAAATATATTTAAAGGAACACTATCAATGAGCGGTCATTGTAGTTGTGTTTACAAATTGTATTTCAATGATCAAAATTAATAGAAACAGAAGCACGAACTTCTGTAGTGAGGGCACCTAATGGAAAGTTTATACACGTTTTACATTAGTACTTAATCATAAAAAACTGTAACATAATACCTCGACCTCGGCATAGCCGCCTGCACATGCCTGGACTTTGTACTGTAACCTTGATAGCAGTTTCCACTCATAGGAACACAAGCAAATGGATTACTATTTAAGGCATGCATTTTCTCTGTATAAACACAATTATTACCCGAGTCTTGACTTGTCATTACCTACCGAGAAGCCCTAACTTCATGGCGACCTTGCCAGGATTTGATTGATCAGGATTCTTGGAAAGAAATGAAGTTCACGTCGCACCTAATGACATTTGATCTGTTTTGTGATTCATATTGTCTGGGGTTAGTTTCTATTTCACTATAGAGCCATATAATATAATGTATATGGCCGTACTTTTTCAAAAGGCAGTCTTCTTCATAGTTTAATTGTAAAATATTGCCTTTTTAAGAATCACGGCAGCGAAACAATACAATCCCAATAAACTAAATAACTTACCACATCTTACGTAAATTTTAAATGAATTTTCACGAATGATTATAAATTATTGATTGTTTTTCGGTATTAATATAAAAATCATAGATATGGATAAAAAAGCTCGCACTAGGATAATTTCAACAATTCTAATCTCCATGTCAGCTCCGGTTAGTGGTCGCTTTAGACGTCTGACATTCATATGGTTGAAAGTCGAGTGTGCAATAGTACATTACTAGAGGCCGAGAAGTAAGGGGCTGCCGGCTGAGTACATATAGACGGCCGAGCGTAACGAGGTCGTATAGTTATGAGGCTGGCAACCCCTTTTCACGCCGAGGTGCTTTTCTCAAACATGAAATGAAATAAATTAAAAAAACTCCAAGAAATCAATCTATAATTTTCATGGCTGAACGCCCGTGATCCTGTGCCACAAATTATGGAATGGAAATTAAAAAAGACCATCTTGTAGGCCTAGGCCTCCAATTTTATACGAAATGCCATTACGGGTCTCTCGTCTCGCTGCGCCCGAAATTTCACACTTCGAAGCCCATTATGAAGAACACAACGTCAGCCGACTCCGTTATGTGTGGAGGGTCGGGCGTCCTGGCGACGCTTAAGGACGGAATTTAGAAGGTCACTTACGATCTGATCTTTTTGTTTCTTTTTTTCACAGTTTTAACAACAGCTTTCTCCTTTGTGTGAGTACGCTTGTGCTGCCTCAAACCTTCTTTAGTCGAGTACGATTTGGTACAAACTTCGCAAGGGAAACTCTTTCCCTCCACATGAATTTTCAAATGTGTCCGTAGATAATCGTGACGTGCGAATCGTTTCCCACATACATAGCAGCAGTGATTTTTCTCTCCCGTGTGCAGAGTATCATGCTTCCTCAGCGCCTCCTTGTAGCGGAATCGCTTTTTACATATTTCGCAACCGTATGCTTTCTCACCGGTATGGATTAGTTGGTGGCGTCGCAAACTATTCTTCGTTGCAAGCGACATTGAGCAGACATCGCAAGAAAACGTCAGTTTAGCGTGGGTTTTCAAATGCATAGATAAAGATCTTTTACACGAGAAAACCCTCTTACATACGTCACAACCGTAAAGCTCAGTGTGATAAGTTTCAATATGCGTTTTTAAATTTTTGTGCTCCACAAACTTTACATAACAAAATTCACAATGATAAAGTTTTTGTCCCATATGTACTCTTCTCAAGTGCCTGCTCAGGCTCTCTTTTCGCCGATACTGTTTTTTGCATACATCACAGATGAAAACTTCGACTGTATGTACTATACGTTTGTGTTCAATTAAGCTACACTTGCGTGGATATCGCTTTTTACATATTTCACAGCCGTAGGGTTTCTCCCCAGTGTGAACACGCCTGTGCCAATCTAAGTGCGATTTTTTTTTGAATTGTTTGTTGCATATATCGCAAACATGGGTCACGTGCACCCGTTTATGACGAATTAAACCATTCTCCCGCGAGAACTGCTTCCCGCAAGTATCGCAGGTGTATGTGTTTTCCTTGAACTGTTCGCTGTGTTGTCCCTGTTCAGTGTCGCGTTGAGTGTCCTGATCTAAAGTGTCGCAGATATTGCCGCTCTTTTGTTTGGCAAGGTCAGGGCCCTCCGCTGACCGCTCATAATGCTCTTTGCGCGCGCTGCCGGACGACTCTTGTTCGCACGTTTCTGGGGCTTCATTTTTGACGCCTGAAACAGATCTTATTTAACAATTTCACTGCCGGGAACCTGTCTAGCGGGCGTACTCGCTTCCCGCTACACACGAGGAAACCCACGGGATCGGCTACAAGCGTAGCACGTAGCGATTCTTGGCAGTGAACGTGTTGAGGCAAAATACTTCACAGCTGAAATTCCGCCCGCGACTTCGTCTGCCTGGATCCAAGATAAAAACTATCCTATATTTTAATCCAGGCTACAAACTGTCTTCGTGCAAAATTTCACCCAAATCGGTTGCGCTACACCAAGTTACCTACTCAAAAAGTCACATGCATCGGTTAGTTCTTTAAAATAACCATCAATTTTACAAACTGTTAACCTCGTGAGAGGGACATAAAAATATGCTGTTTCCCTCACCCGTATTGATCATGAGCTCTTTAAATTCGCTCTGCTCGCTCGTTAAAGGGTCGTACGAGGTCTCCGTCTTCACTTCTGCATCTGAAACATCAAAACGATCATAATCCTTACTAATATTATAAATAGGGTTGCCAACCGTACTATATTTTATAGTATTGTACTATATTTTGACTCTTTGTACTATATACTGTTGAAGAAATATATAGTACGCAAAAATACTATATATTGGGAGGGCCTTAACTATACGAAGTGCTTCAAATTGTCCTGCACGGCCATGACAAGACGGCGCGCGAGCTCTCGATTTTTCTCGCACTATACGTCTCTTTCTAAGTTTTCTAATAAGAGAGAGACGGATAGTGCGAGAAAAATCGAGAGAGCTCGCGCGCCGTCTTTTGATAGCCGTGCAGGTTTCAGTTCAATTTTACTAACGTTGCCCAGCCAAGTACCAAGTACTCTTGACGCCTTGGCCACGACTTTGGTCTTAAGCGACCTGCGGCAGCGTTTTATCTGTTCATTGCGCGGTCGAGACGCGCAACACACTGTGGTCAGTTGGGATCACGCGCAATGAATTAGAAAAACCGCTGCCGCAGGTCCCTTAAGACCAAAGTCGTGGCCAAGGCGTAACGGTGTACTATATTTTAATCGTTTTTTCCAGAAAAATACTATATCTACTATAAAGTGTCGCAGATATTGCCGCTCTTTTGTTTTGCAAGGTCAGGGCCCTCCGCTGACCGCTCATAATGCTCTTTGCGCGCGAAGCCGGGCGACTCTTGTTCGCACGTTTCTGGGGCTTCATTTATGACGTTAAGACCAAAGTCGTGGCCAAGGCGTAACGGTGTACTACATTTTAGTCGTTTTTTCCTGAAAAATACTATATCTCCCCCAAAAAAAGTTGGCAACCCTAATTTATAAATGCGAAAGTGTGTGTGTGTGTGTGTGTTTGTTTGTCCTTCTTTCACGTCGCAACTGAGCGTCGTATTAATATGATTTGATTTGAATGAGAGTGACATAGGCTACTTTTTCCAACGGGAAAATGTCAATATGTTACATTTTCCTATAACCACGCGGGCGAAGCCGCGGGCATCAGCTAGTATTTCATATACTCTCTATAGAGGTATGTATCAATGGGAGCAGAGAACTCTCAAAGTATTTGAAAAAATAAATAAATAAAATAAAATAATCCTAGACTAAGCCTAAACTAATATTATAAATGCGAAAGTTTAGATGTTTGGATGTTTGTTACTCAATCACGCTTCAACGGCTGAACCGATTTGAATGAAATTTTGCACGAAAATAGTTTATAGCCTGGATTAAAATATAGGATAGTTTTTATCCCGGGTCCACGCGGACGAAGTCGCGGGCGGAAGCTAGTAAATAAATATTTTAAGGACAATATTACACAAATCGCCTAGTCGCAAACTAAGCAAAGCTTGTACTATGGGTACTAGTCGACGATATACATACTTATATAGATAAATAGATACTTAAATACTAGCACCATGCTGAGTCGGGGCCTTTTCGTGGACCCTGCTGCTTTTACGTACTGTGTTTTGTTTTTATACCCATTGTTTTGTCCACGAATAAATGTTTTCTTTCTTTCTTTAAATACATAGCAAACATCCCAGGAACAATACGTTTAGAAGCTGTAGAGTGACATAGGCTACTTCTTCCAGCGGGAAAACATCTAATTCCCACGGGAAAATTTCAATATGTTACATTTTCCTATAACCACGCGAGCGAAGCCGCGGGCTAGTAATATAATAAATCGGCCTAAATACGTCCCACTGCTGAGCACGGGCCTCCTATCATGGATGAGATTTAGTCTTAAGCTAAAGCAATAGGAGTGTAAACACTAAATAAAATAATCAATAATGTCATATTTGCTCGAAAAAAGATTAAAAATGTAGTCAAATGGATAAAAAATCAACGCAAAAGGTTAAATAATCACGAATTTATAAGTGTCCAAAGTTTTAAGAATGGTTCCTTTTTCGCAAAAAAAATATAATATTAATTTATTAATTATTCTGTTTATTATTTTTTCGTCTTAGGCTAGGTTTTTACAATAACTATATAAAAAGTAAAATATAAAACTATACATAAAACCTAACCTAGGGTGCAGGCGGCAGCGAGGCGGGGCCTAAGCTACCGGCGGTCAGGGCGACAGAGACAGGAACCTCCTGACTATCCGCGCAGTATCCAGGAGTACCGCCTTCTGTATCTGACCCTTCATCCAGCCATCTAGCGAGTCTCTTGAGGTGATGGCCGAGACTCTTCGCTATTAAACCGTTCGCCGAAACGACTATCTATATATATTTTTTTATTTTTTTTTATTAATTAATAGTTAAACTTTTAGTAATAAGCTAATCCAGCCATCTAGCGAGTCTCTTGAGGTGATGGCCGAGACTCTTCGCTATTAAACCGTTCGCCGAAACGACTATCTATTAATTATTATTATCTCTTTATTATTATTTTTTAATTAATTAATAGTTAAACTAACATAGGTTAAAGTTTAAACATTTTGGTAATAAGCTACTAATACAATATGGAAACTTTAATTCCGAAATAAATTATTATTTAATTTAATTTAAAACGCAACTTTATATGAAACGATGACGCTGGAAGATTGTGACGTCACTAATAGAGGGCAATGTGCCGCGCGCATCGTGTTCGGCGCCGCCGTCGACGCGGCCCACCGGCAGCATCCCGTAACGTAACGTCACACACTGTTTGCGTTTTCTCTCTCTAACAAGCAATATTAAAACGGTTGTAGCTTTTTCATTCTATTAGATATCCGAATGGGATTTTCGTCACTAGGCATATTTTTTGCCTCCTTTCTTTGGGAGTAATAATAATTTTCGAGTCTACACCCCTATTACGTACCGAAAGACGCAGCGTAAATATCGCGGGTGGCGCAGGGCCGGTCACTTCGGCACTCTTTGGGGGAGGTCTATGTCCAGCAGTGGAGGTCTTTCGGCTGCATGTGATGATGATGATGAAAGCAGTTGTATTGTGTTAGCCGCGCTCGGTTGAATTTGGACCTTGAAGGTGAGCGGAACAGAGTTTAGAAGTGCCAAGAGGGACAGGCCTGCTAGTTAATTTATACTCACGTATTAGCTCCTCCCGGCAGTCTGGGCTGATATAGTCATCTGATAATCCTGTCTTCACCGGATGTTCTTCTGCAACAATAGTGTTAAGGATAATTTCCACCAAACAGACGCCAATTATCAGAGTTTGGATGTTTGCTACTTAATCACACCGATTTGGATGAAATTTTGCACGAAGATAGTTTATAGTCTGGATTGAAATATAGGATAATTATTACCCCGGGTCCACGCAGGCGAAGTCGCGGGAGGGAGCTAGTACAGTCACGCAACTGAAGACGTCAAAAGCTCTTGTAATAATAATTTTCGAGTCTACACCCCTATTACGTACCGAAAGACGCAGCGTAAATATCGCGGGTGGCGCAGGACCGGTCACTTCGGCACTCTTTGGGGGAGGTCTATGTCCAGCAGTGGACGTCTTTCGGCTGATGTGATGATGATGATGAAAGCAGTTGTATTGTGTTAGCCGCGCTCGGTTGAATTTGGACCTTGAAGGTGAGCGGAACAGAGTTTAGAAGTGCCAAGAGGGACAGGCCTGCTAGTTTATTTATACTCACGTATTAGCTCCTCCCGGCAGTCTGGCCCGATATCGTCCTCTGATAATTCTGTCTTCACCGGATGTTCTTCTGCAACAATAATGTTAAGGATAATTTCCACCAAACAGACGCCAATGAGGGTTTCCAGAATGTATTATGTCACCAGCTGGCAGCACTGTGGCGAGAGGTCTAGGTGTCAAAATCCACCAATCATATTTAATCATCATCAATTTGATTGGTGGATTTTGACACCTAGACCCCTCGCCACGGTGCTGCCGGCTGGTGACATAATACATTCTGGAAACCCTCATTATCAGACTTTGGATGTTTGCTACTTAATCACACCGATTTGGATGAAATTTTGCACGAAGATAGTCTTGATTGAAATATAGGATAATTATTACCCCGGGTCCACGCAGACGAAGTCGCGGGAGGGAGCTAGTACAGTCCGCATCAAAAGTAACTACGCAACTGAAGACGTCAAAAGCTCTTGTAATATTTTTCGAGTCTACACCCCTATTACGTACCGAAAGACGCAGCGTAAATATCGCGGGTGGCGCAGGACCGGTCACTTCGGCACTCTTTGGGGGAGGTCTATGTCCAGCAGTGGACGTCTTTCGGCTGCATGTGATGATGATGATGAAAGCAGGTGTATTGTGTTAGCCGCGCTCGGTTGAATTCGGACCTTGATGGTGAGCGGAACAGAGTTTAGAAGTGCCAAGAGGGACAGGCCTGCTAGTTTATTTATACTCACGTATTAGCTCCTCCCGGCAGTCTGGGCTGATATCGTCCACTGATAATTCTGTCTTCACCGGATGTTCTTCTGCAACAATAGTGTTAAGGATAATTTCCACCAAACAGACGCCAATTATCAGAGTTTGGATGTTTGCTACTTAATCACACCGATTTGGATGAAATTTTGCACGAAGATAGTTTATAGTCTGGATTGAAATATAGGATAATTATTACCCCGGGTCCACGCAGGCGAAGTCGCGGGAGGGAGCTAGTACAGTCCGCATCAAAAGTAACTACGCAACTGAAGACGTCAAAAGCTCTTGTAATATTTTTCGAGTCTACACCCCTATTACGTACCGAAAGACGCAGCGTAAATATCGCGGGTGGCGCAGGACCGGTCACTTCGGCACTCTTTGGGGGAGGTCTATGTCCAGCAGTGGACGTCTTTCGGCTGCATGTGATGATGATGATGAAAGCAGGTGTATTGTGTTAGCCGCGCTCGGTTGAATTCGGACCTTGAAGGTGAGCGGAACAGAGTTTAGAAGTGCCAAGAGGGACAGGCCTGCTAGTTTATTTATACTCACGTATTAGCTCCTCCCGGCAGTCTGGGCTGATATAGTCATCTGATAATTCTGTGTTCACCGGATGTTCTTCTGCAACAATAGTGTTAAGGATAATTTCCACCAAACAGACGCCAATTATCAGAGTTTGGATGTTTGCTACTTAATCACACCGATTTGGATGAAATTTTGCACGAAGATAGTCTGGATTGAAATATAAAATAATTATTACCCCGGGTCCACGCAGGCGAAGTCGCGGAAGGGAGCTAGTACAGTCAGCATCAATAGTAACTACGCAACTGAAGACGTCAAAAGCTCTTGTAATAATAATTTTCGAGTCTACACCCCTATTACGTACCGAAAGACGCAGCGTAAATATCGCGGGTGGCGCAGGGCCGGTCACTTCGGCACTCTTTGGGGGAGGTCTATGTCCAGCAGTGGACGTCTTTCGGCTGCATGTGATGATGATGATGATGATGAAAGCAGTTATATTGTGTTAGCCGCGTTCGGTTGAATTTGGACCTTGAAGGTGAGCAGAACAGAGTTTAGAAGTGCCAAGAGGGACAGGCCTGCTAGTTTATTTATACTCACGTATTAGCTCCTCCCGGCAGTCTGGGCTGATATAGTCATCTGATAATTCCGTCTTCACCGGATGTTCTTCTGCAACAATAGTGTTAAGGATAATTTCCACCAAACAGACGCCAATTATCAGAGTTTGGATGTTTGCTACTTACTCACACCGATTTGGATGAAATTTTGCACGAAGATAGTTTATAGTCTGGATTGAAATATAGGATAATTATTACCCCGGGTCCACGCAGGCGAAGTCGCGGGAGGGAGCTAGTACAGTCAGCATCAAAAGTAACTACGCAACTGAAGACGTCAAAAGCTCTTGTAATAATAATTTTCGAGTCTACACCCCTATTACGTACCGAAAGACGCAGCGTAAATATCGCGGGTGGCGCAGGACCGGTCACTTCGGCACTCTTTGGGGGAGGTCTATGTCCAGCAGTGGACGTCTTTCGGCTGATGTGATGATGATGATGAAAGCAGTTGTATTGTGTTAGCCGCGCTCGGTTGAATTTGGACCTTGAAGGTGAGCGGAACAGAGTTTAGAAGTGCGAAGAGGGACAGGCCTGCTAGTTTATTTATACTCACGTATTAGCTCCTCCCGGCAGTCTGGCCCGATATCGTCCTCTGATAATTCTGTCTTCACCGGATGTTCTTCTGCAACAATAGTGTTATGGATAATTGCCACCAAACAGACGCCAATGAGGGTTTCCAGAATGTATTATGTCACCAGCTGGCAGCACTGTGGCGAGAGGTCTAGGTGTCAAAATCCACCAATCATATTTAATCATCATCAATTTGATTGGTGGATTTTGACACCTAGACCCCTCGCCACGGTGCTGCCGGCTGGTGACATAATACATTCTGGAAACCCTCATTATCAGACTTTGGATGTTTGCTACTTAATCACACCGATTTGGATGAAATTTTGCACGAAGATAGTCTTGATTGAAATATAGGATAATTATTACCCCGGGTCCACGCAGACGAAGTCGCGGGAGGGAGCTAGTACAGTCCGCATCAAAAGTAACTACGCAACTGAAGACGTCAAAAGCTCTTGTAATATTTTTCGAGTCTACACCCCTATTACGTACCGAAAGACGCAGCGTAAATATCGCGGGTGGCGCAGGACCGGTCACTTCGGCACTCTTTGGGGGAGGTCTATGTCCAGCAGTGGACGTCTTTCGGCTGCATGTGATGATGATGATGAAAGCAGGTGTATTGTGTTAGCCGCGCTCGATTGAATTCGGACCTTGAAGGTGAGCGGAACAGAGTTTAGAAGTGCCAAGAGGGACAGGCCTGCTAGTTTATTTATACTCACGTATTAGCTCCTCCCGGCAGTCTGGGCTGATATAGTCATCTGATAATTCTGTGTTCACCGGATGTTCTTCTGCAACAATAGTGTTAAGGATAATTTCCACCAAACAGACGCCAATTATCAGAGTTTGGATGTTTGCTACTTAATCACACCGATTTGGATGAAATTTTGCACGAAGATAGTTTATAGTCTGGATTGAAATATAGGATAATTATTACCCCGGGTCCACGCAGGCGAAGTCGCGGGAGGGAGCTAGTACAGTCACGCAACTGAAGACGTCAAAAGCTCTTGTAATAATAATTTTCGAGTCTACACCCCTATTACGTACCGAAAGACGCAGCGTAAATATCGCGGGTGGCGCAGGACCGGTCACTTCGGCACTCTTTGGGGGAGGTCTATGTCCAGCAGTGGACGTCTTTCGGCTGATGTGATGATGATGATGAAAGCAGTTGTATTGTGTTAGCCGCGCTCGGTTGAATTTGGACCTTGAAGGTGAGCGGAACAGAGTTTAGAAGTGCCAAGAGGGACAGGCCTGCTAGTTTATTTATACTCACGTATTAGCTCCTCCCGGCAGTCTGGCCCGATATCGTCCTCTGATAATTCT
This sequence comes from Epinotia bilunana, assembly GCA_947049275.1. Taxonomy (NCBI): domain Eukaryota; kingdom Metazoa; phylum Arthropoda; class Insecta; order Lepidoptera; family Tortricidae; genus Epinotia; species Epinotia bilunana. The sequence continues at coordinate 5,012,522 of OX346276.1, read as the reverse complement.
GTCTTCACCGGATGTTCTTCTGCAACAATAGTGTTATGGATAATTTCCACCAAACAGACGCCAATGAGGGTTTCCAGAATGTATTATGTCACCAGCTGGCAGCACTGTGGCGAGAGGTCTAGGTGTCAAAATCCACCAATCATATTTAATCATCATCAATTTGATTGGTGGATTTTGACACCTAGACCCCTCGCCACGGTGCTGCCGGCTGGTGACATAATACATTCTGGAAACCCTCATTATCAGACTTTGGATGTTTGCTACTTAATCACACCGATTTGGATGAAATTTTGCACGAAGATAGTCTTGATTGAAATATAGGATAATTATTACCCCGGGTCCACGCAGACGAAGTCGCGGGAGGGAGCTAGTACAGTCCGCATCAAAAGTAACTACGCAACTGAAGACGTCAAAAGCTCTTGTAATATTTTTCGAGTCTACACCCCTATTACGTACCGAAAGACGCAGCGTAAATATCGCGGGTGGCGCAGGACCGGTCACTTCGGCACTCTTTGGGGGAGGTCTATGTCCAGCAGTGGACGTCTTTCGGCTGATGTGATGATGATGATGAAAGCAGTTGTATTGTGTTAGCCGCGCTCGGTTGAATTTGGACCTTGAAGGTGAGCGGAACAGAGTTTAGAAGTGCCAAGAGGGACAGGCCTGCTAGTTTATTTATACTCACGTATTAGCTCCTCCCGGCAGTCTGGGCTGATATAGTCATCTGATAATTCTGTCTTCACCGGATGTTCTTCTGCAACAATAGTGTTAAGGATAATTTCCACCAAACAGACGCCAATTATCAGAGTTTGGATGTTTGCTACTTAATCACACCGATTTGGATGACGTTTTGCACGAAGATAGTTTATAGTCTGGATTGAAATATAGGATAATTATTACCCCGGGTCCACGCAGGCGAAGTCGCGGGAGGGAGCTAGTACAGTCACGCAACTGAAGACGTCAAAAGCTCTTGTAATATTTTTCGAGTCTACACCCCTATTACGTACCGAAAGACGCAGCGTAAATATCGCGGGTGGCGCAGGACCGGTCACTTCGGCACTCTTTGGGGGAGGTCTATGTCCAGCAGTGGACGTCTTTCGGCTGCATGTGATGATGATGATGAAAGCAGGTGTATTGTGTTAGCCGCGCTCGGTTGAATTCGGACCTTGATGGTGAGCGGAACAGAGTTTAGAAGTGCCAAGAGGGACAGGCCTGCTAGTTTATTTATACTCACGTATTAGCTCCTCCCGGCAGTCTGGGCTGATATAGTCATCTGATAATTCTGTGTTCACCGGATGTTCTTCTGCAACAATAGTGTTAAGGATAATTTCCACCAAACAGACGCCAATTATCAGAGTTTGGATGTTTGCTACTCAATCACACCGATTTGGATGAAATTTTGCACGAAGATAGTCTGGATTGAAATATAGAATAATTATTACCCCGGGTCCACGCAGGCGAAGTCGCGGAAGGGAGCTAGTACAGTCAGCATCAATAGTAACTACGCAACTGAAGACGTCAAAAGCTCTTGTAATAATAATTTTCGAGTCTACACCCCTATTACGTACCGAAAGACGCAGCGTAAATATCGCGGGTGGCGCAGGGCCGGTCACTTCGGCACTCTTTGGGGGAGGTCTATGTCCAGCAGTGGACGTCTTTCGGCTGCATGTGATGATGATGATGATGATGAAAGCAGTTATATTGTGTTAGCCGCGTTCGGTTGAATTTGGACCTTGAAGGTGAGCAGAACAGAGTTTAGAAGTGCCAAGAGGGACAGGCCTGCTAGTTTATTTATACTCACGTATTAGCTCCTCCCGGCAGTCTGGGCTGATATAGTCATCTGATAATTCTGTCTTCACCGGATGTTCTTCTGCAACAATAGTGTTAAGGATAATTTCCACCAAACAGACACCAATTATCAGAGTTTGGATGTTTGCTACTTAATCACACCGATTTGGATGAAATTTTGCACGAAGATAGTTTATAGTCTGGATTGAAATATAGGATAATTATTACCCCGGGTCCACGCAGGCGAAGTCGCGGGAGGGAGCTAGTACAGTCAGCATCAAAAGTAACTACGCAACTGAAGACGTCAAAAGCTCTTGTAATAATAATTTTCGAGTCTACACCCCTATTACGTACCGAAAGACGCAGCGTAAATATCGCGGGTGGCGCAGGACCGGTCACTTCGGCACTCTTTGGGGGAGGTCTATGTCCAGCAGTGGACGTCTTTCGACTGATGTGATGATGATGATGAAAGCAGTTGTATTGTGTTAGCCGCGCTCGGTTGAATTTGGACCTTGAAGGTGAGCGGAACAGAGTTTAGAAGTGCCAAGAGGGACAGGCCTGCTAGTTTATTTATACTCACGTATTAGCTCCTCCCGGCAGTCTGGGCTGATATCGTCCTCTGATAATTCTGTCTTCACCGGATGTTCTTCTGCAACAATAGTGTTATGGATAATTGCCACCAAACGGGTTTCCAGAATGTATTATGTCACCAGCTGGCAGCACTGTGGCGAGAGGTCTAGGTGTCAAAATCCACCAATCATATTTAATCATCATCAATTTGATTGGTGGATTTTGACACCTAGACCCCTCGCCACGGTGCTGCCGGCTGGTGACATAATACATTCTGGAAACCCTCATTATCAGACTTTGGATGTTTGCTACTTAATCAAACCGATTTGGATGAAATTTTGCACGAAGATAGTCTTGATTGAAATATAGGATAATTATTACCCCGGGTCCACGCAGACGAAGTCGCGGGAGGGAGCTAGTACAGTCAGCATCAAAAGTAACTACGCAACTGAAGACGTCAAAAGCTCTTGTAATAATAATTTTCGAGTCTACACCCCTATTACGTACCGAAAGACGCAGCGTAAATATCGCGGGTGGCGCAGGACCGGTCACTTCGGCACTCTTTGGGGGAGGTCTATGTCCAGCAGTGGACGTCTTTCGGCTGATGTGATGATGATGATGAAAGCAGTTGTATTGTGTTAGCCGCGCTCGGTTGAATTTGGACCTTGAAGGTGAGCGGAACAGAGTTTAGAAGTGCCAAGAGGGACAGGCCTGCTAGTTTATTTATACTCACGTATTAGCTCCTCCCGGCAGTCTGGGCTGATATAGTCATCTGATAATTCTGTGTTCACCGGATGTTCTTCTGCAACAATAGTGTTAAGGATAATTTCCACCAAACAGACGCCAATTATCAGAGTTTGGATGTTTGCTACTTAATCACACCGATTTGGATGAAATTTTGCACGAAGATAGTTTATAGTCTGGATTGAAATATAGGATAATTATTACCCCGGGTCCACGCAGGCGAAGTCGCGGGAGGGAGCTAGTACAGTCACGCAACTGAAGACGTCAAAAGCTCTTGTAATAATAATTTTCGAGTCTACACCCCTATTACGTACCGAAAGACGCAGCGTAAATATCGCGGGTGGCGCAGGACCGGTCACTTCGGCACTCTTTGGGGGAGGTCTATGTCCAGCAGTGGACGTCTTTCGGCTGCATGTGATGATGATGATGATGATGAAAGCAGTTATATTGTGTTAGCCGCGTTCGGTTGAATTTGGACCTTGAAGGTGAGCGGAACAGAGTTTAGAAGTGCCAAGAGGGACAGGCCTGCTAGTTTATTTATACTCACGTATTAGCTCCTCCCGGCAGTCTGGGCTGATATAGTCATCTGATAATCCTGTCTTCACCGGATGTTCTTCTGCAACAATAGTGTTAAGGATAATTTCCACCAAACAGACGCCAATTATCAGAGTTTGGATGTTTGCTACTTAATCACACCGATTTGGATGAAATTTTGCACGAAGATAGTTTATAGTCTGGATTGAAATATAGGATAATTATTACCCCGGGTCCACGCAGGCGAAGTCGCGGGAGGGAGCTAGTACAATCACGCAACTGAAGACGTCAAAAGCTCTTGTCATAATAATTTTCGAGTCTACACCCCTATTACGTACCGAAAGACGCAGCGTAAATATCGCGGGTGGCGCAGGACCGGTCACTTCGGCACTCTTTGGGGGAGGTCTATGTCCAGCAGTGGACGTCTTTCGACTGATGTGATGATGATGATGAAAGCAGTTGTATTGTGTTAGCCGCGCTCGGTTGAATTTGGACCTTGAAGGTGAGCGGAACAGAGTTTAGAAGTGCCAAGAGGGACAGGCCTGCTAGTTAATTTATACTCACGTATTAGCTCCTCCCGGCAGTCTGGGCTGATATAGTCATCTGATAATTCTGTCTTCACCGGATGTTCTTCTGCAACAATAGTGTTAAGGATAATTTCCACCAAACAGACACCAATTATCAGAGTTTGGATGTTTGCTACTTAATCACACCGATTTGGATGAAATTTTGCACGAAGATAGTTTATAGTCTGGATTGAAATATAGGATAATTATTACCCCGGGTCCACGCAGGCGAAGTCGCGGGAGGGAGCTAGTACAGTCAGCATCAAAAGTAACTACGCAACTGAAGACGTCAAAAGCTCTTGTAATAATAATTTTCGAGTCTACACCCCTATTACGTACCGAAAGACGCAGCGTAAATATCGCGGGTGGCGCAGGACCGGTCACTTCGGCACTCTTTGGGGGAGGTCTATGTCCAGCAGTGGACGTCTTTCGACTGATGTGATGATGATGATGAAAGCAGTTGTATTGTGTTAGCCGCGCTCGGTTGAATTTGGACCTTGAAGGTGAGCGGAACAGAGTTTAGAAGTGCCAAGAGGGACAGGCCTGCTAGTTTATTTATACTCACGTATTAGCTCCTCCCGGCAGTCTGGCCCGATATCGTCCTCTGATAATTCTGTCTTCACCGGATGTTCTTCTGCAACAATAGTGTTATGGATAATTGCCACCAAACAGACGCCAATGAGGGTTTCCAGAATGTATTATGTCACCAGCTGGCAGCACCGTGGCGAGAGGTCTAGGTGTCAAAATCCACCAATCATATTTAATCATCATCAATTTGATTGGTGGATTTTGCACGAAGATAGTCTTGATTGAAATATAGGATAATTATTACCCCGGGTCCACGCAGACGAAGTCGCGGGAGGGAGCTAGTACAGTCAGCATCAAAAGTAACTACGCAACTGAAGACGTCAAAAGCTCTTGTAATAATAATTTTCGAGTCTACACCCCTATTACGTACCGAAAGACGCAGCGTAAATATCGCGGGTGGCGCAGGACCGGTCACTTCGGCACTCTTTGGGGGAGGTCTATGTCCAGCAGTGGACGTCTTTCGGCTGATGTGATGATGATGATGAAAGCAGTTGTATTGTGTTAGCCGCGCTCGGTTGAATTTGGACCTTGAAGGTGAGCGGAACAGAGTTTAGAAGTGCCAAGAGGGACAGGCCCGCTAGTTTATTTATACTCACGTATTAGCTCCTCCCGGCAGTCTGGGCTGATATCGTCCTCTGATAATTCTGTCTTCACCGGATGTTCTTCTGCAACAATAGTGTTAAGGATAATTTCCACCAAACAGACGCCAATGAGGGTTTCCAGAGTGTATTATGTCACCAGCTGGCAGCACCGTGGCGAGAGGTCTAGGTGTCAAAATCCACCAATCAAATTGATGATGATTAAATATGATTGGTGGATTTTGACACCTAGACCCCTCGCCACGGTGCTGCCGGCTGGTGACATAATACATTCTGGAAACCCTCATTATCAGACATTAGATGTTTGCTACTTAATCAAACCGATTCGGATGAAACTTTGCACGAAGATAGTCTGGATTGAAATATAGGATAATTATTACATAGCTAGTACAGTCCGCATCAAAAGTAACTACGCAACTGAAGACGTCAAAAGCTTTTATTACCTTTTAATAAATACTTATTGACGTCTTCGTTTTCCTGGCTCCAATTTAACTTTCAAGATTTCATTACAGACACCGGGACAGCTGAAACTAAATAAAAGCTTTTAAAAAAGGATTAGTAATAAGTCCAGCATCTAGGGTGGGTAGCACCAACCCGTCGGTGATCATAAGCGGTGCTTGTTACAGTCTGAATGCATGGAGATGTTGACAAGATGGGGGCGCCATATCCATACTAATATTATAAATGCGAAAGTGTGTCTGTCTGTCTGTCGGGCAGAAGCTAGTAACCTATATAACTTACTAGCTTCTGCCCGCGACTCCGTCCGCGTGGAACTCGTTCATATCGCAGCCACATACAAACTTTCACCCCCCATTTCACCCCCTCAGGGGATGATTTCCGGGATAAATACTATTCTATGTCCTGCCCCGGGATTTAAACTATCTCCATACCAAATTTCATCTCAATCGGTTCAGCGGTTTAAGCGTGAAGAGGTAACAGACAGACACACATTCGCATTTATAATATTAGTATGGATAGGTGTACGCGGGCTGGGTTTCCGCAACTCGACGTCATATCTGCGCCTATTTTGCGTGTGGGTATAGGCACTACTGTTATTCGTGCCAGCCCAGTTCAACCAGGAAGCCTAGCAGACCCTTTGTGTTGCCGACGGCCTCCGGCAGTGACCCCGGTCACAGTATAGGAACAGTAGATAAACTTCGAACAAAGGTACATCGCACGGCTGCACACATGCGCGCCTGTTCGGTACGCACACACACATAGCCTTCGGGAATGATGGAGAATGCTTCAATCGGGGCCGCGCCGTTGCCGTGTTCGCTCGCTCTCACTCGCCGCGTCAAAGGAAGCCGCCGCGTCAAAGGAAGCCGCCTCGTAGGTATGAAGACAGCGAGACGCCAGTGCCACGATATCAAAAGGAGCCGAATAGGCTTGTAACTAAGCACCTACCAACCGAGTGCAGTTTAGCAACTATTATACTTACTAGGAAATATTTTAGGCATAGTATAGTGGTATTAAAATATTCGATGAAGTGGGAAACTAAAAACACAAACCTAACTATCTATAATAATATTACTTTGTGTATACAATATTGTCTATTAAACTGTAACAGAAATACTTTGCATACGTGACACAGCCCTGCGCAACGAGCGAAAGTAGGTAACGAACGCTCCTAAACGGCCTCTGATTAACTACTGTATTATTCTTCTATACTGTGCCCCGGTGTTCCGAGGTGCTTTGCCCGGTATTCTGCCACCCCAGGGCACGTCAGGATGACGTGGGCGGCTGTCTCTTCCTCTTCCATGCAGACTGCAGAGAGGACTGTCTGTAATACCTAGGCTGAAAAGGTGCAAAAGACGAAGTGCCGGCCTCTTTAGCTGTTTTAGCTTCCTTGACAATCCGGGGTTGATTGTCGGGAGGGCCTCCCTGGTCTGCCTGCAGGTGCCTAGGGTATTCCAAATTCTTTGGTGTTCTACCTTGGTGTTTAGTCGCAGTGTGCTCCGCAGCCATGCAGGGGGTAGAGGGCTCCCGGCGCCATATTTAACGTTGATCGGTCTGTAATCGTGATTTCGTGCAACCCACCCTTATTCCTGTTAATACGCACGTATAAGCTCCGGGCAGTCTGGACCAACGTCGTCATCTGATACTTCTGTCTTCACAGAATCTCCTTCTGCAATAAGAGTGGATGCTCCATAAAACAACCATAGTAAATAAATAGACGAGAATCTTGTAAGCCTTTATGCATCCTACTAATATTATAAATGCGAAAGTTTAGATGTTTGGATGTTTTGTTACTCAATCGCGCTTAAACGGCTGAACCGATTTGAATGAAATTTTGCACGAAGATAGTTTATAGCCTGGATTAAAATATAGGATAGCTTTTATCCCGGGTCGACGCGGACGAAGTCGCGGGCGGAAGCTAGTAATACATAATTGGCTATCCTTGCCTTGTCTATACATATACGAAATAGCATTCGGAATTATTTACATTTATCGAGGAAAAGGAAACACCTAGGTCACATAGACGGCACAGGCCCGCATTACCAACTAGTCACAAGCTGGTACTCGGAAAAAAAATTTGCTCATAATACGTGCGTAAACATCTTTAATAAACTACCTGCCGCACTTAGAATACTCCCTGTTCATGAATTTATAACAAAATTGCACAAAATGTTAGCTGAAAAGTGTTTCTATATTATTAAGGAATTCTTAAATTATAAATTTGACGAAGCATGTGTGATAGAATAACATTAGACTGTTAATATTATTTAATTTAATTAGAATTTTATCAATGTTATTTATATAAATCAATATAATTTAGTATAATAATGTTTAATATTTATTATTAGATCACTAGTCCTACTAATATTACAAATGCGAAAGTTTAGATGTTTGGATGTTTAGATGTTTGTTACTCAATCGCGTTTAAACGGCTGAACCGATTTGAATGAAATTTTGCACGAAGATAGTTTATAGCCTGGATTAAAGTATAGGATCGTTTTTATCCCGAGTTCACGCAAACGAAGTCGCGGGCGGAAGCCAGTATGCTATAATTATGTGATGTACTTTATTTAAATGTAATTTTATCCTTGTCTCTAGACTGAGTGATCAAATCGCTGACCTAAGTTTTCACATGCCTGACCTGGCTGAATATATTATGGGAAGAAATGTGTATAGATATTTAAGATGTTATGTACCATATATTCATTATGAATAAACCATTAATTCATTCATTCAGTCCAAGAAGAAATATAAAGGCACTGGCCACTACGCCTACAAGTTACTAAATACTTGTCGTCAACAAATCAGCTTATAGTCTCGCGACTGATCGCCGATTAACCAAGTTTTTTTTTTAATTCACCATTTCTAATAATATTGCATCCAGATAAAGTTTGGGTGTAGTTTACTCTAAACTGAAAATACTTTCATCAGTATGCATACAATGTACCTCCTGTACATTTAAGCTGTATTTATTCCAGGCTGGCTTGTGTTTGTTGTAACAGCTATTAATCAGTAATATAACATGTTCAGTTTTGTCATTCTTAATTTTAGGGTATATTTTAATTATATTGTGGCAACACACTAGTATTAGAAGTTATTTTAACCGTTGTGTTGGTCACACTATTACCCCCACTCCTAATCGTTAATCGGTCTGTTAGTTTTCGAATTTGGAACAGAGAACAACCCTTTTGTAGCTGTCATTGAAATAATAAAATTTAAGGTCAACACTAGCTGTAGTATCAGTAGATTTGTGTTTAGCATCAGTGAAGTTGGAGCGCTAAGCAAGCATAAGATAAGAGACAGGGCACAGAAGAACATCATATCGCTCATATTTGGAGCAGCCCAGCGGGGTTGTACAGTCAAGTGCAAAAATATGTATCAATAACATCCTCTCATAAATAAGTACCAAAACCTTAATCCGCTGACATAAGAGTTATGGAACATATTTATGAATAAGTTGTATGCACCCATATTTTTACACTTGACTGTACCTCCAGATTGCAAAAGACCACAGCCATATTAACACCACTACTTCTGTAGGTATGTGGTATTGTGTTCTGTGGTTAGAAAGGTCGCCATGGCGAGAGATTTAGGGCCGCTTCAGACCGGAATGGCAGCGGCCGGCAGCGGCGCGGCGAGCACTTTCAGTGTCAAATAATTTTAAACTTTATCTACATACTAAAATGTCCAGTACCGCATGAGAAGCTCGAAAAGGCGGTGACGCGAGCCGGCTCGCGGCCAAGCGCGTCTTGGCGTACTGTTGTATGTAGATAAAGTTTAAAATTATTTGACACGGAAAGTGCTCGCCGCCCCGCTGCCGGCCGCTGCCATTACGGTCTGAAGCAGCCCTTACATTTGTCTCTTGCCATTTTTCTACAATTGCAAGTCTATAGGCTATGTTGTCTACACATAGGCTAGCCATATCTCACAGAATTTCTCCATGAAGAAAATATTTTTTTATATTTTCACAAAACTATTTCTTCCAGTTTAGTACCTTTAATGTGCAGCGCTCCCTGCAGCCGCGCCTGCAGCTCCGCCTGGCTGCGCTGCACCTGCAGCTTGAAGTCGCTCGCGTCCCGCAGCCGGCGCACGCACACCTCGCAAATGCCATCAACATCATTTGAATGTAGTATTAGCTGTCGGAGTAAAATAGTATGTAAATAATGAGAGAACCTAAAGTTCTCCTACCCTACCTAAATTCCAACAGTTTTATCATCACCAGTGACATGAAGGAACTCCGGAGAGCTCTAATTGGCAGACAAAGAAGTTAAAAATGTATATGAAGAATAAGTTTGGTGTTTTTGTTGTAATTATGACACACTGGCCGTACATAAAGTCCCATATTTGACTGATGCAATTATCTGTGCATTACAAACAATAATTGAAAAGTTGATATAATGACTTTTCAAGTCATCCCATCAGTCATTCCAGTTGATATCCTTATACAAGATGTTTGTCTGAATCATATTTAATGTTTTTACTATGATTGTACTTACTGTGATTCTCCTCTTTAAATAGTTGCTGCTATACTTGCAGGCAAGAACCCGCGTGTCATTGGGCCTACCTACTATGAGCGACTGCCTGCTGATCTTAGACAGGAACCATCTGACGAAGCATTTAGACGCAGCCTTAAATACCTTTTATTGGAAAATCCATTATACTCAGTTAAAGAGTATATGAGCCTTGACTTGACATGTTAAATTATTATTATTACCTATTTAAATATTTATGGTTATGATTTGACATTAAATGTATTGTGTCACGTATTTTCTGATGCACTGAATATTGTAAATAAGTTTCTGTAAAAAATGTCATTTTTGGTACAAGCTTTTGTTGCAGACTGTACTTTTCTGTATACCATCATCAACTACTCATTGAAACGATTCTAACAAGCCCAAACTCAATGGGGTTACGTCGGTTAAATACTGAATTCCCATGGCCACCTTCTGTCTCCATCATCAGGTCAGCTCGATGGTACCATAATATTGAATTGTCATCCAAACTATACTAATAACCAAAATTTCAACTCAATCGGATAACGGCAAATGACTGAAAAATGGATTGCAAATTTTTACGGACAACTTACAAGTCAACTACATACGAACAAGTCAAGTTAATATAAAGCTTGTAAAAATGATGATACCTAGTGGTTGATATATTTGTGTTCTTTTGTTTTTGATTTGTTTTTTCTATTCCCTTGTTATTATTGTGTTTTTACATTTGTTGACATTGTCTTAATATTATATCTTAATCATAGCCCACCTGGTTTCATTATTAGAACAGTTTTTGTACTGACGATCATGGCATTAATTCTCACAGATAGACACTTACAGTTTAATATTATGAAATAACATCAAACACACTTATTATATTTACGTGTATTTCGAAGCATTCCTTAAGCATGTTCGCATATATCTCTGTTATGCCCAAACGCGTGTACGGCATCTTCAAATATTTGTCCGGAGGCCGCAGCAGGCAACAGCAACACGAATTATTTATTTCCATTGCGAAAAATGATTTTGCTGCACCCTAAAAATCGAAATCAAGGTAACACTAGGCAATGTAGACAGATGATTCTTTCTTTAATATTAAATAATCAAGTCGACAACGACTAGAACTTCGCCAATTTCGTTTTTTTTTTTTTTCTATAATCTAAAATCATTTGACAGATGACATTGACAACTACGCACAAAACATGGACAGCACAGAGGGGCTACCGCGAAACGAAAACGAACTTCGTTCGTGTATCTCCCTCTCTGTCGGTCGAACTGGCAAGTGCGACAGAGACGGAGATACATGAACGAAGTTCGTTTTCGTTTCGCGGTAGCCCCTCAGACTCACAGACTAAAGCTTGAAACAAATTATCGGACGCGGCTGGCGGACGCGGCTGACGTCCGCGACTGATAAATGTGCACAGTCGAACGGGATCCAGCGCGCCAGCACGGCTAGCACGCGACGGCGCGCGAGCTCTCGATTTTTCTCGCACTATCCATCTCTCTCTTATTAGAACACTTAGAAGAAGAGGTATAGTGCGATAAAAATCGAGAGTATGTAGCGGCCGTCGTGTGCTAAACGTGCAGATTTCAGTCAGACGTCCGACCGCTCAAGGTTACGTCCACGGCTTACGTCCGATAGTTTGCACAATTCAGTGTACATTCATTATCTAGATACCGGCTGTGAGCCGCGTCCGTCAGCCGCGTCGATAATTTGTTACAAGCTTTATAGATCTACTAGCTGATGCCCGCGGCTTCGGCCGCCTGGTTATAGGAAAATGTAACATATTGAATTTTCTCGTGGGAATTAGACGTTTTCCCGCTGGAAAAAGTAGCCTATGTCAACTCTCCAGCTTCTAAACTATCTCCATACAAAAAATCACATCAATACGCCGCTCCGTTACGACGTGAAAGAAGGACAAACTTTCGCATTTATAATATTAGTAAGGATTGTATACAATGTGTTGAATTGTATCAATCACAGACTAATACTTGGTTAGGGAGCGACCACACCGGTGATTAACGCTGCGTATACGCGTTGACGTGTCGTATGCGTCACGTATTCTTCATACATTTTGCTGCGTTTTACGGTGCGTTAGCGTATTTTGAGCAGCGGTGTGATTGCACCTTTATCCTTCTTCCCCGTATGTACTCCGTGCGGTTCCAACAATCATAGACAATTTCAGCTGTAGGCTGAAGCGGCTGTAGTTGTCAATGTCACCTATCAAATTTGTCAAAACTGTCAAAAGACGCGACTACAACATAACCGTACTTACTTATTATACTAATTGAATATAACGTACGAACTTGGCGAGAGTCATGTTTTATTTGTTTTTATAAATGGTTTAATTCGTTATTTCGTACCTTGCTTTCTTACTGACTAGCAAAGCCTCGCGCTGCCGTTTCTTTTTTATTATAATAACATAACGTACTAGGATTTAGTATCTAGTCTGTGCAGACATCGATTGAAGCTTAAAATAACAAGTTAAAATAGACAACAAAAGGTATATTTAAGTGTATATAAACAATAAAGAAAGAATCATGTGTTTTGTGTGTAGGAATATTGATTAATGTTACCTTTATTTCGATTTTAGGGTGCAGCAAAATCACTTTTCGCAATGGAAATAAATAATTCGTGCTGCTGTTGCCTGCTGCGGCCTCCGGACAAATATTTGAAGATGCCGTACACGCGTTTGGGTAAAACAGAGATATATGCAAACATGCTTAAGGACTGCTTCGAAATACACGTAAATATATTAAATTAGTTTGTTTGGTATATTTGGTTGATATTGATAATTGTTTATCTGAACTAGTGCCTATGCCAAATCTTGGGATTAGGTGGCAAAGCGGACCCCGGGCTCGCTTAAGGCATTAACAGGAATAACGATAGGAGGATGATGAATGATGATTGATATCTGTTTAGTTCATAATAACCTGCATAGCATTATAGCCTTTTTTATAAAATCAATATTTTTTTGCCTATAATCTCACACAAATTGACACTGTCCCAAACTACACATACTTATATAGATGATAAAATACTTAAATACATAGCAGTTATTCTGAGTTATGCCCTTGACAGCTATTGACTCACGACTAAAACAAACATTGATAGATAAGAAAACATACAACTAAGATTTATGGGTGAAAATCAAAAAAATTGTACATAGTTAAGGGCCTCAATCTAATCTCTGCTTAATAATCCCATGTAAAATGTATGGGTAATTGTCGTTACTAAAATGAGAAAAGTTAGTGTAGATTAGATTAAAGCCCTTAACTATGTACAATTTTTTTGATTTTCATTCTTATAAAGTTATTAGTAAACAGTAAAACTAGACAAAAATGTAAAGGTAACTGTAAACTTATTTTCAAAATTTGTAAAATTCTGCCTGTAAGTCTTAAACGTAAATATCTACTTGCTATAAATAACCATAGCAGTCTAGAGCCTAGCTCTGAGAATAGCTTGTTAAAAACATTTAATAATAAATATGTTACTAGGGCTATGGCATCCGGTAAACTGTGCGCACCGAACCCCCTACGACCCCCTGGAGCCACTACTACTCATTACACATATAAATGCCCTTGGCGGGATTTGAACCCAGGATTTCTTACTTTGTAGGCAGAATACCACTACCAATTAAGCTAAAATGGTTGTCTATATTTATATTACACACTAAAGAACTCCCCACCTTTACGCGGCAATTATATTAAGGGTGTTGCACCGGTTTACAATTAGTGGCATGTGAGCTGGTTTATATTTTTCGAAAAAGCGACTTGACAAAGAAAATCAATATAATTAACAAATATGCTCCCAAAATTTCACGAGAATCGGTTGAGTAATGCGACCTGTAGAGGACACCAGCTGGACATCGGGACAGAGGGACAGACATCCTGAAGCATGGAACTTTGTTTGCTTGGCTTGCTCCTTTGATTACATACCTATCAACGTAAATCTGATGCCAGCTGACATTCCATACATTCCGATTGTAACGCAACCCACACTAAGTCAATAACAAAGTGTAACAATGCAAAGATGACGTTGTCCCTGGCAATCTGACACATGATTATTTATATAACTGCAGTAGGGCGGAATAATGTGAGGACAAGTCATTGGCCGGCAAACAAAGCCACTTTACAACGTCATGAATTCATCCAGTAATTTCATAGAATGATTAGCCGTGTCTACACCGAACGCATGCCTCGGTCGAGGCGTAGCTCACCGAGGCACAACTATAGCACGTACGATAGGGCGAGGCGTGACTGTGCGACGTACTAGTGCCACCTACCAGCAATTGTTGTAGATTAGATAGAAACAGCACTAGAAACGCTGGAAAATAAAGGATTGCCAGCTAAGTGTGGTATCTGAGTATTTCTCAAAAATGTGATTGACTTGTCACAATCACAACCATTTACAAAAGTTAACGCTACTAATACTTAAGAGTCCGCAGTAAGCTCGATTCTCCATACTAACTTAGTTACGCTCTCATTTTAAAACTACGTGTTGGATTGTAACGAAACTTTGAAGTCAGCACAGGCGATGGTCTCTTGCAGCGGCCACGGCACGCGCACCATAAACGAGCTGAAGTGCACATAGTGGCGCGAACGCAGTTGGAATACCCTCAGCGTGAAGCCGGTCTTCTGACGAACATACTCCACCACATCATCAGCCGTGGCGGTGTAATGCAGGCGCGATACATATAGCGCCTTGCTCGGTGTGGCAACCCGCAGACCGGAACCAACCGGTTCTGCAGTACCACACTGACTTGCGTGGCTTGCGCTTCCTCGACACCGTTGTAAAACCCTCCTTATCCACATCGGTGCGCGAGGGCTTCTCCTTTGGAGGAACCCGAACTTCACGCGCTCTTGAGGGCGCGTCTCTCCGGTCGGCTCGGCTGCGACAGACCGACTAGCTACGGCATCAGCATAGCGATGACGTGATTTAGAGGATGGGGCGGTTTATAAACTGGAACCATATAAACTAATTACAGACATCGATATACCTCATGTCAATGTTTATGCAGTTTCGTCACAATCCAACACGTAGTTATAAAATGAGAGCGTAACTACGTTTGTATGGGAAGGTGAAATTCGGCCGAGCTTACTGCGGACTCTTAGTTTTTTTTTATATCGGACCACAAGATTGATAGGACAGATATTATATATATAAGTATTACAATATTTAACGGCTGGGAAATTATTTACTTTTGAGACTTAAACTATTTAAGAATGGCGCATCTAATATAGCATAGTATAAGGCAGGCAATCTAGCTCCGGTTAAAGTGTGTATAGTGCTTTTCTCAAACACACAATGAAATTAAAAAAAACCTTTCGTTTTTTAATAGATGAATGAATGATGGCTGAATGATGTTGACCAATTGAAGATGAATCAAAAGAAGATCACTGCAGGCCTAGACTTCAAATTTTGTATGAAATTATGTCTTTCCGCTTTTGAAACATGATACTTCAGCCTATTATAAGGAATGTAATGTCAATTGAAGGGATGTTTACAAAAACAACATAACCGAAATCGAGTTATTGGTATGATTGTGTTCGTCTGTGAAGACGCTATAATTGTACAGTAAACATTGTTTAATTAGTGGCCCGTATGCCCAAAATTACCCCCCTATATCTGTAAAATTAAATAATAGCTCTATGGAACTTATAGTACAATAATAATTGCATTCTCTTATACATTTAAATATGTATAATTTAGATGGAATACATTTTGTAATAAAAAGGTTTTCGTAAATTCAATAATTATGTTTAGTATAGTGCTGCCAATATTTTTACCAAAACCGCATAAGTGACGAAGTTATTTCAGGGTGGCCACTTTCTGGAAAACCGGGAAAACCGGGAAAAGTCAGGGAATTTCGTTGATCATGGAAAATTCAGGGAAATGTCAGGGAAATTTAATGGAGGTCAGGGAATAAAAATTGTCTCTGTATTGTACCTAATAAACAAAAAAACAAATTATTAATTTTACCATATTCAAACATTATATATCTACTATAATAGGTTAATAATAGGTAAATGCGCCCGCGCGGCGCACGTGCCACTGTATTACTCGGAAATCGCCGCCGGTTTTACGTTCTCTATACTACCCATTCTGCTATAGCCCCGCGCGACGTGAAAGACTACAAGGTTTTCAGGCTCGAGTTCCATAAAAATTTTGTACAGTACGTTGGCTCGAGAACTTTAGCGTTATAAAATTTATACGCAAAACGTTGAAAAATATGTGCAGGGAATTAAAAACGAAAACAAAGCACCTGACAGCGCAAGCTTGAGTAAATGCTGCATTGGAAGACAAATTGGCCTTTTTTCAATCGGTGGCGGTGCAAGTGAAACCATTTTTAACATTATTTCAATCCGACGCACCACTTGCTCCACTTTTATACTAATCACTTTTGGCCACACTGAAAAAAAAACATGCAAAGAGTTGTTAAAGCGGATGTATTGGATTCTGCCACTAATATCACGTCGATTGACTTGAAAAGGGAGTCTAATCTGATAATCGCGAATCGCTGTAAAGAATGCTCTTCGAAATAGCCGCGATATCAATGATATCCATATCTTGCGTTTTCGTCAACTGTCGAAAGAATCTGATAGAATTTTGCGTGTAATTGTGCCAAACATCCCGACTTTCGTATGCTTAGACTAAGGGAATCTTGTTTCGATCCCGCAATCGCAGTCAATCCAGAATTCCGACGACGAGAGAGGCTCGATAAAGTGTTGGACATATTTGTCAAAAATAACCGGCTTTCAGGATATGAAGCAGATAACGTCAAGTGCCTTTAATGATATTTGTAAATGAACCTGAATTTGTAAAATCAATGAAACAATTTTCCATTACGGATGGTCACCAACTGGATGATCTTTGGCTCGGTTTAAAAACTTTTTAACAAAAAAATTGAACCGCCGAAAAAAAACTGAAAAGCAAAAAATAATAAACCTTTTTTATTTTGTTTAATAACTAAGTTCTTAAACTATTGTTAGTATACCTAAGTATATATTTTTGTAATTATTTTGAGTTTTTAATTAACCTTAATAACCAAGTTCTTATATTAATCTAAGTGTACCTAAGTAATTTTGAGTTGGCGCCAATCATCCCCTGTTTTCCTACCCTTAGGGTTGAAATTTTTATTTAAATTTTATGTGGGATGTTTTAAATATTATCAAAATCGGACTACTCTGTAAAAAGTTATGCGTAAAAAAAAAAATACGCGTTGACTTGAGAACCTCCTCCATTTTTTTCGTCGGTAAAAAGGAAAATAAAAAGGAAAATAAAGACTTGCTTGAACTTTACTAAAAATGGTCATGGTGTTATCCCACGGAAACGCTTATAGTGTGAGAGGCTTTTCCGTCAATAAGGAGATATTAGTGGAAAATCTTTCACAAGTCTATAATTGCGCAAAGACGCGTTTACGACGCTCTATCCTACTACGGCAAAATAAATATTGAAAAAAAAAAAACCACGCGGCTCGTAATGCTCACTACTTGTACACGGAGGAGCTACACAAAAAACAAGGAAAATTTAAGTTCAGAGGCGAAAATCAGAGCAGAAAAAAGAAAAACTGTGGATATGGTCAGAGAACTAGAAGCAAAAAGACAAAAAAATCTCGAAGGAGATGCCAAAGAAGCTGCATTATTGGAAAAACGGATTACCAAGTTTTAATAGATTTTGTTATTAGTTTTTAAAATATACATATAATAAACATGATAACTGATGACTAGGTAGTATTGTTTCAGTTATACCCAAGATTTTTAACCGACTTGAAAAAATGAGGTTTCTCAATTCGTCGCTTTAATTTGGACCATAATACGCAAAAACGTTGAAGTCTAGTACTTACTAATACGGTTAAGGCCCGCATAAAGTGTTCCCTTTAGTATTTCTCGCTGGATTATATTATATGATACATTTAACGTATCCAATAAATTCAGTAGTCAGAGTTTTAATTGGTTTTTCCTGTACAGCTTTTAACAAAAATGGTCAAAAATTAAATGAATTATTGGGTAATTGTAGAACTGTCTGATAGCAAATTACAATTTATAAATACAATGAAACAGTATAATAACGTCACCTGACGTAAGATGTGAACCCACGACTTCCGTCTGACTATGCTTTCGCTCTTACCAACTGAGTTATTCAGATACTACTTCTTATTATTTCCGTTTTTGTAATTTGCTACCAGATAATTCTGCAAAAACTCAAAAATGTATCCCAATTATATTTTTTATATTTATTACATTTAAGATTATGGTCAGGGAAAAACTTGAAAAAACGACTGGAAAACCGGGAAAAGTCAGGGAATTTTTGTTGTAGTAAATAGTGGTCACCCTGTATTTTTCATATTTTTGAACAGATAACCGATTATTAATGGAATCAAAGAAAAAATCATTGTTAAAAGAAATCATATTTTACGACTTTTTTTTAATATTGTAAAATCGACACAAATGACACAATGTACAGTACCGGTCAAAAGTTTAAGTTCACTCTGCGAAATAAGGTTATCATATTAAATTATGTTCAAATATAGAATGATTTGAATTTCAAACGTTTAATTGTTTCCACGACTACCAAATAACAATAAAATACCTCTTGGAGGAATCGTTTTATGTTATTCGGAAAATTTGATCCATTTAATATTTTTGTTCCGTATTTCCTATGAGATTTCGTGAAGTTAGAAATCATTTAAAATGGGTTGCAAAGCCGATTTGAGTGTCGAAACTCGTTCTGTTATTGCAGCTCTGTCAAATGAGGGCTACACGACACGGGAAATCGCTGAAAAAATTAAGGTTTCTCAAACCGCTGTCGTGAGTACTTTGAAACGAAAACAAGAAACCGGTCTTAATTGCAGTCGATCTCGATCAGGTAGGCCAAAAGTCACGTCTAAAAGCGAAGACCAATTTATTTGCGTGCAGAGCAAACGCCAACGTACTCTAACTGCTCCAGAAATTTGCGAAGAACTCAACGCCACCCGAGAACAGCGAGTATCGGTTTCGACAGTGCAACGGCGTCTGCGAAACTATGGTCTAAAAGGTCGTATTGCTGCCAAAAAACCCTTGTTACGTAGTCAGAATAAAGTTAAGAGGTTGAAACGGGCCCAGAAACACAAAAACTGGACGTTTGAAGTCGAAGTTTGAAATTTTTGGAGGGAGACGTCGTCAATATGTTCGACGACAAGTAGGCGAACGAATGATAAAGCAATGCGTGATGCCAACAGTGAAGCACGGTGGAGGATCAGTTATGGTCTGGGGATGCTTTGGGGGTGATAAAGTTGGTGATCTCGTGAGAGTCAATGGCATAATGGATAAGAAAATGTATCATAACATTTTGCAACGTCACGCTTTTCCATCTGGAAAACGGATTGTAGGCAGAGGTTTTGTTTTCCAACAAGACAACGATCCCAAGCATACTTCGAAGTTGTGCAAAAACTACATTTCATCCAAAGAAAAACAAAAAGAATTAAAATATATGAATTGGCCTCCTCAATCGCCCGACCTCAATCCGATTGAGTTGTTATGGGATGAATTGGACAGGAGTGTGAGAAAAATGCGACCAACTAATAAAGAACAGCTTTGGGAATACCTACGCATTTGTTGGAATAAAATTTCGACATCAACACTGCAAAAACTAATTACGCGAATGCCGAAAGTGTGTACGGCAGCATTGAAAGCAAAAGGCGGATATTTTGAAGAGTCTAAAGTTGGCAAAAACTGATTTTTTTTATTTAATTGTGTACCTTTCTTTTTGTATGTAATAGAAGATTATTAAATACTTTTATTAGTACATTGTGTTATAGCTTCATTTAACCGAAATTACAGAGTGAACTTAAACTTTTGACCGGTACTGTAGATATGTTGTTTTTGTAAACATCCTCTCAATTGTATTCTCACATACATTGGACACCCCTCACAACATTCTTCGGATAGCCTGGAGAGGGTTAATATGACGGGCAAAGTTGAGGGCCAGAAGTCTCGAGGCAGACCACCCTCTAGATGGAGCACTCAAATCACTGCACCCTTGCGACTACATCTGCACGAGGCATAAATAAAGCGGGTGATAGGGGCCTTTGGAGAAGTCTGTCAAGAATAGGACATGATGTCACGATATGTAATTATTAATTCATAAAAAATATAAGTTCGAGACAATTTGCAGTTACGGGCTAATATTAACATGCTTCATAGCTTTAAGACAGAAGGCTATAAACACAACCTAATAAATAAAATTCATTAAAAACTTGTTCAATTGGTCATCCAGCATCACATATGAACTCCTCTATTCAATAGTGGCATTTATCAAATAATCATTCTCTGAATTTCCTTTAAATACTCCACGTTTCGATTCCTCCCTTATTTGCTACTGTTATACATTTGTAATAAGGTCCATTCGAAAGTAAGTTCGGGTATTTTCATTTCTATCGCACTCACATTACTCGAGTGACAGGGATGTATATGCATGTATACGAATTTAGAGTTTCGATCTTCGTGGTAGCGCCGCTGGTAAATATAATTTATTATCGTTATTCCGCCTTTGCTTTGACTACCCTTTTCGTAAATAAATGCGAGTTGTGCCTGGTATAGCAACAGATACTAGTTTCCGACCTAGAGTAGAGAACCAAACTAGGTGTGTCGACCGTCCTGGGGACTCTTAACCTTTTCACCGCTAGCTGACAAAGTGACTCGCCGTGCCACGGACGCCACTGACGTCAAATGAGGGCCGTCCAAAAACCAATTAAAACCACTTCTAGAACTCTTTTATAATGTATGGTATATTTATGGCTCTGGCGTCAATGGTACGATTTTCCGATGACGTGAATGACCATATTTGGCGGTGAAAAGGTTGAATAAATCTAAGTTACTTTTTGCCATCTAGTCAATTTTGCATTTCTGCTACCCAAAAACATGTCCGCACCAGTTGCTTATAAGTTTCATTTAAGTGACACCAGTGACCAGCTTGATGAAGCTACAAGTTACAGTTTTACAAGTTACGTGATTACTTGCTTGCAGCTAATAATATCGAGTTACGAGAAGTGTGGGATCTGTGAGGTGTGCGTGCGCCGGCTGCGCGACGCGAGCGACTTCAAGCTGCAAGTGCAGCGCAGCCAGGCGGAGCTGCAGGCGCGGCTGCAGGGAGCGCTGCATATTAAAGGTGCTGGAACTGGAAGAACGTGTTAGACAGTTTTCACATTATCCGACACGATATCGGTGTCGGACGCCTATACGATATAAAATGTATGAAATGTGTAGCATCGGAGCCAACACCGATATGTCGGCAGGGCCATCGGACGCCCGTCAACTATCGGAAATCGGCTATCGGCGTCCGACACCCTATATCGTGTCGCATAATGTGAAAACGGTCTTACGCTAACTCCCCACGACATACATGCTTGTAGCATGTAGGTAGTGTGTATGTGTAGTAAAGTTTAATGTTGTAATGTTGTACTTCAAGCATTTTGTACATGGAGCGTTTTCATAGATCATATTTGCAAGGTCCGTAAAGAACAGTACACACATTGGGCCATGTTTTCATACGAATATGCTTGAAGTGTAACGTAAATGTTGGCAACTCTAAGCCATTTGAGTACAGCATCACTGATTCTCAATATTTAAATTTGGAATCCTGTAAGCAAGATAGTTTGCAGTATTTCTATCTTTATTAGTAATCTGACATTAGTATGTGTAAAAATAAGATTATATATTTTGTCATTTCATTTTCATTGCCATTTAGGAAACAATTCAGACATTTCAAAAGGAAGTATTGCTACCCGGCTTATTGAATTTCCCGCTGTTTTCTAGATGAAAACAAAATAAAAACTTACAAAGTATCTATATTTCATAGGTTTTTATCATTTTTTTGATGACTGAAATGTTGTCGGGTTCTGTCGCTGGGTATTTAATTGATTTAATTGATAATATATCCGTTACACAGAAAAAATAAGCTATTATAAATTATTTCCAAAATTGTTTTTTTTTTCATTTAAATAATATTTCGGTACCTATACAATGAGAAACAATAAAAACTATTTGTATGTGTAATAAATAAAAAAAGTTGAGTCCACTTTTAATCCTACTATAATATTATAAATGCGAAAGTTTAGATGTTTGGATGTTTGTTACTCAATCACGCTTAAACGGCTAAACCGATTTGAATGAAATTTTGCACGAAGATAGTTTATAGCATGGATTAAAATATAGGATAGTTTTTATCCCGAGTCCACGCAGACGAAGTCGCGGGCGGAAGCTAGTATACTCATAATACTCTTGTTGCAGAAGAAGATCCAGAGAAGAGAGATATATCAGATGACGACTTCGGCCCGGACTGGCGGCAGGAGCTTATACGTGCGTATACTCTGCAGCATTGTATCTCTTGCCACTTCGCTACAACGCAAATACTATATCTATCTTCCTTCTTAGTTTCAGATGTGTCACAAGATATCAAAATGGGGGTCTCGGGTGATCCGTTACCGCGCGACGAGGGCGAAGAGTTCAAGGAATCCATGGCAGGTATATATTTATTTTAATTTTAATCTGTACTTAGGTTTGATAATTTGGATTGGATTTTAATTTTAAAAGTTAATTGTTGTCATTTTTTCTCTGACATCAATTATTATATTTTTTATTTTTATCTTTTATTGATTTTTAATTAGAATTTTATTTAAATGAATAATTATGTGTCACCAGTTTTTCGACATTTGTTGTTTTTTGTTGTACCTATATGTTTTAACTCATTCGCCGTAACCGTAAATTCTTGCCTATGTTCTGAACGATCTTTGTATGTTACTTACATTAATTGTGTAAGAGTTTGTACATACTAACATTTTATGGGCACTGCCTGAAATAAATGATTTATTATTATTATATATATATCCCTCTCGGCCAGAGAAAGCTGTTAAACCATAGTTTACGTGTACATGGTATATTGAAAAAAAAAAGCCCCAAAGGAGATCAATTCTGTATAACTCGCAACTAATCTTGTTGCAGGAGGATATCCAGTGAAGTCAGAAATACCAGATGACGGCTTCGGTCGAGAATGGCGGGCGGAGCTCATGCGTGCGTATAAACCCCAAGCAAACCTGTTCCTCTTGCTACTTCGCCGCAGCGAAAATGCTGTATCTATCTTTCTTGATGGTTTCAGACGTGTCAGGAGAAATGAAAACGGAGATCTCGGACGGCCCCCTACCGAGTGAGGAGGACAAAGAATTCAAGGAAATCATGATAAGTACGTGTTGTTAGAGAGCTTAGCTTACGCTCATATCTCTCACCTAGAGAAAGCTCTTAAAATATACTAAACTTGTATCGGTTTATAGAAATAAATACTCCACAGAAGAAATAATTTCTGTGTCAATGTCTATAGCCATGTGTACACCGGACGCATGCCTCGGCCGAGCACGCCTCGCCCGAGCGTGCGCGCTCAGTGTAGACGTGCCTCGGCGAGCCACGCCGTTCGAAAAACAAGTCGAGCATGCGTCCGGTGTAGGCAGTCCACATTGCCAGCGGCAAATGCGCCGCAGCCCCCTTGATCTCGGCCTAAAAGCCGACAACGCTCGGCTCGGGCGAGGCGTGCGGCCGAGCACGCGTCCGGTGTAGACACGGCCGTTGGGAAATATCGTAAACCTCCATGTCTGGTGGAAGACCGCCGAATTATGTTTTGTGCTTATTAACATTGATCTATATTTCAGACGAGGCGAACGAATTCCCCGAAGTATACGTGCAGGAGCCACTATGGCCCGTCGTCGAACTCCCGCGCAAGGAGCACTATGAACTGGCGGCAGAGGGTCCTCTCGCAAAACAAAAGAGAGACGATATCCGCGAAACGCGTGCACAGGACGCACCACGCGACTCCGAGACACAGGGACATCACGGATCTGGGGATCACAGAAACCCATACGCTTGCGACACATGCGGGAAACAGTTCCGATCGCAGATTGGACGCAATAGACATATTGCGCGAGTACACCAGGCAGAGACGAAGCATATTTGCAAAATTTGCGACAAGCGATTCAAATGGAAATCTCGCTTAGAGAAGCATTATCGCTCCCATAAAGAGCTGACTTTCGGCTGTATGATATGCGACATGCGATTTTCGTCTAACACAGCCCTACGTAAGCACAAACGCATACATAAACAAGTTTTAGTCTGTGATATATGCAAAACACAGTTTATGGTTAAAAATGCCCTGATTAGTCATATCCGGTCACATATGGGACAGACAGTTTTACAGTGTAAATTTTGTCATACAACGTTTTTGGATCGCCCCAGTTTAAGCAAGCATATTAGAAAGGAACATGCTAACCACAGCTGCTACATTTGTGATGAATGTAAAAGAGTATTTTTACTTAAGGGGACTTTAGTTAGGCATTTGAATGTACACACTAACTGGAGAATTTATCAATGCAACATATGCGCATTGACGCTTTCGTCCGAGGGTAGTTTACGACGCCACAAACTAATCCACACAGCGGAGAGACCATACGGTTGCGAAGTATGTAAAAAGCGATTTACTTACAAGGAGGCGCTGAGAAAGCATACAACTATCCACACGGGAGAGAAAAAGCACTGTTGCGATGTGTGCGGGAAAAGATTTGCACGAAGTGATTATTTAAAAACGCATAAAAAAATTCACGCAGAGGGGGCGTGCTTCCCGTGCGAGCTTTGTCCCAAATCGTATTCTACTAAAGAATGTTTGCGGCAGCACAAGCGGACTCACACGAAGGAGAAATCTGTCGCTAAATCTGCGAAAAGTATTATTAATATGTAGTAAACGGTCGGTCACACATATTGTAATCATCACTACATAGTATAAAACAAATTCGCTTCCCAGCTGTCTGACCCTATGTATGCTTAGATCTTTAAAACTACGCAACGGATTTTGATGCGGTTTTATTTAATAGACAGAGTGATTCAAGAGGAAGGTTTATACAATGTTTTTCTTCTCTGAACCCTAAGTTAAATATAAATATCACTGTGTGTTGAATATTGTCATAAATGCTTGCTTATTGCGTTAAATTGTAATAGTTTTAGATAAGTTAACTATTTATAAGCTGTCTTGTAAGTGAAATACTTAAATTCTTTAGACAATAAAGTTCTTTAAACCGAATGACCGGCAGAAAATTTGTCCCAAAAACTTTTCGTGATTTCAAACTATAAATTGAATAGAATAAATAATGTTTTTAATAATTGAATGCTTTTTTCTAATTTGGGCCAAATTTATTGCCGGTGAGTATACGTATAATATAGTACCCGTGCGAAGCCGGGGCGGGTCGCTAGTTAGTTATATAAGTATGCATAAGTACCTCTTGTAGTGGCTGTTTGAAATGTGTCATTTATTAAGAACAAACTTTGACTGCGTAATATAATAAGACATTTATCAATTACCGTGTGCATATATAATTATTACAATTAAATATTATGTTACTGTGCTAGTGGAATATGAAAGCGCTAGATAACATTATGTGCCCTCTCAGGGTGTCATGTCATGCACCTATCACCCACCTGTTGTAACCTCTTATTTTGGGGTTACCACCAGCCACCCACATCGGTTGGCATAAGACTCTAATTAAATTTAAAAATTACCTCAGGGCGCCTTGCTACCGGTTACTATTCAAAAGAAACACACATAAGCATTGTAACAAATTATTTATTTACTTAACACACGTTAAATATTATAAGAAATGGATACGCATTAGGTACACTAACCTTGTCCAAACAGTTTTATACAAACACTATATCACTGATTCTTTAGCTGCAGTAAGGAAGCCGATGTCCTTGGGGGCTTCAAGGTGAGAAGCTCAAATCATCAATGCCACGTAAGCTCTGGACATGTGTAACTGTCTTGCACCACCGAAGACCAGGGAATTTAGTGTAAGCGCCGGATGTACCGTAAACTAAGGACCCATTATCGGGATTTTCTTCACTCAATAATGAACTGTTACATTGCCATTCTTTTAAATAAGTTTTATTAAAATTAAGGCGGCATGTGAGCCTTAAAACTCATTATTTAAATTTATTACACTTGACGATCTTCGCCATCTTTCTAGAAGCTTCGCTGCGAGCTTTAGCTAAATCAGAGTGGGTGCGACCGTTCGCTTTGGGAGCGGCGGTCAAAAAAAGCTACCAGCGCACTCGTACTTGCCCATGTCGTGTTTAAAATCTGAACTAACGTCACATGTGACGTATGTCTTGTTTAATGTGTGAGAGTATTGAATTATCGACGTAGGCTGCTAATGATGAGAAATACCGCGCGAGATCACTACCAGATGGCGTTAGGATGCACTTATCGATCTACAATAACAACTAAACAGGATTCTTTAAAACAACAAAAATAGTTGTTACACTGTATGAAATCTGTAAGAATGAACTTTTGACAGCTGTCATCCCAGTACAATAAACGTCAAAATGACATATGATGACATAAATTGTACTGAGATGACAGCTGTCAAAAGTTAATTGTTACAGATTTTATACTATATATTATTTAACATCCTTTGTAATGCGCATGACCTATGATGCTGATGTTGAATAAACCTTTTTTTATTACATTTTTATTATCGTACCAAAACAAGCATTACCCAGCATAATTCAGTCCGCAGTAAGCTCGATTCTCTATACAAACGTAGTTACGCTCTCATTTTAAAACTACATGTTGGATTGTAACGAAACTTTGCATACTCGTACACAATGACATGAGGCATATCTATGTCTGTAATTAGTTTATGTAGCTTCAGATACCATAGTAAAAAAGATTTACAGTGAATTTAAGTTTTTCATACAAAACTTGTTTTTGCTGTATTTCGTTTGTTTTATAAACTGGAACCATATAAACTAATTACAGACATAGATACACCTCATGCCATTGTGCATGCAAAGTTTCGTCACAATCCAACACGTAGTTTTAAAATGAGAGCGTAACTACGTTTGTATGGGAAGGTGAAATTCGCGCCAAACTGCATAACAGTTTGTTGGCGCACAGCACTCATGAAAGTTTCCTTATCCACTGTGTATAAATACTTATCTACTAATTTTAAGTAAGTAATTATAATATCTATTGTTACGTTGGCGAACATCTCGTCCTAAAATAAATTCTGAGTCACAAGTACCTACAATTGGACATACATACATGTACTCACGCCCGTATCCCATTGGGGTAGGCAGAGACTAAGGAACGCCAAATACTACGGTCCTTACATACTTCTTTCGCTTCGATCACATCCACACATCTCTTTATACAGGCTCGTCGGTTGCGGGTACTCCTGACCTGGCCTTTTAACAGTATCGTTGAAATTTGGTCATGATACCCTCGCCTAGGCCGCCCCCTACCGATCCTTCCATCCATCTCCTGGACGTAAATCCAGCCTACTTTCACACATCCTCTCAACATGTCCTACAATTGGAACATAGTAAATTCAGGCGATTATCAATTTCTATTCAATAATTCATTCGTTTTTTTTTAAATATTATTTTATATCTGCGATCAGTCGTAAGACTATAAGCGGATGGGTAGTAGGTGGTAGGTGTTTGGAGAGATAAGACCACTGTCCTAACTCTCGTCTAGTTCAGGCAGCACGTTGGCTCTCTTGAGTCTCTTATTTGGATTAGGCTCCAATAGTTTGGCAGATAAGGGATTAGGATGGGCTGTAAGTCTGTCCTTGTACTTGGCTGAGTATCGTCTCGCTTCCTCAGAGACAGTCGGTATTTCCAGGTACTCGTGGATTTCCGAGTTGCGAGCGTACCAGGGTGCTAACGATATAACCCTGAGGATGTTGTTTTGAGCTCTTTGTATACGCATAGTAATGGATTTGTTTGCTGTTGACCAAAGTTGGATTCCGTATGTCCAGATTGGTTTGATGATCCCGCAGTAAACTCGCAGCTTGTTGGTTAAGGATAGTACAGCCTGTCTTCCCAGGAGCCAGAGCAAGTTCCTGAACCGAAGGTTGATCTCTTCACGCTTGTTTTTGATATGCTCTTTCCATTTCATCCTTCGATCAAGGTGAAAGCCCAGGTATTTTACGCATGTCGACTGGGGAAGGGTAGCTGGGCCTAGACTAACGGGTGGGCAAGTTTCACGCCGGAGTGTGAATGTAATATGGCACACCATATTACATTCACACTCCGGCGTGAAACTTGCCGCAAAAAAGCATGGCGCATAAAAGCAAGTGCTCCCAAGTCACAACTTGGGAGCACTTGCTTTTATGCGCCATTTGGACAGCCAAGCATTGGTGGCGGTAAGTTGAACCTGCAACAAGCGGCTTGCCTCTTTCGGGTCTTGGCTACAGTCGAGAAAGGCTGCATTGTCAGCAAACGTGGCTACCGAGACCTGAGGTGTCTGGGGTAGGTCAAGAGTGTAGATGTTGTACAGGATAGGGCCTAGAACTGACCCCTGGGGTACTCCTGCTCTGCAGGTAAGCAAGGAAGATCTAGCGTCACCAAGCTTCACTCGAAACTTCCTGTCACTGAGGTATGATTCCATTAGAGGGAAAAAACAGTGTGGCAAATAACTTTTGATTTTGCAGAGTAGCCTCTTGTGCCAGACCCTGTCGAATGCCTGCTGTACGTCCAGAAAGGCAGCCGAGCAGTATTTTTTGCTTTCTAGGCTTTGTCTTATGGTGCTGTAGACTCTATGGACCTGCTCTATGGTGGAGTGTTTCTTACGAAAGCCGAACTGGTGGTCAGGAATTATTTGATCCATGTCTAGTCAGGGATTTAGTCGCGCAAGGAAGATCCGTTCCCATAATTTAGACAGTACTGGCGTCAGGCTGATTGGGCGGTACGACGACGGTTCGTTAGGTGGTTTACCCCATGAGACCACTTAATAACCGCGTCAATATCTTGCTGTACAGTCGCGTTCAAAGATATGTTTACACTTTTGCACCTTGTAATAAGGTGCAAAAGTGTAAACATATTTTTGACCTCGACCGGTACCAGGCGGAAAATTTCCTCTAGGTCCGTGCCCGCGCGCATTGCCCAGAGGTCATCCGCGAACATGTGTGCTGAGCAGTGCAGCACACCGCACAAGCTGTTGACGTGCATCAGGTAGCAGACAGGTCTACAGCCCGAGCCCTGCGGCACCCCACTTTCCACTGTACACTCACGACTATAGGTGCTCCCAACTCTAACTTTGAACGAGCGTGAATTAAGATAATTGCGGAACCATTCGTTCAACGGCTCGCCCACTCCACACTCGTCCTTAGCCTTCAATAAGGTACTCGATTCTAGAGTACCGAACGTCTTTTTGAAGTGACTTGTTTTTGCAACAGGTCATATAACGAAGTACTGGAATATTACAAGAAATCCGAGCGATCAATCTTAAGAGGGTTTGAAGATACTCCATACCATGGAAGAAAGGGCGAATTAAATGTGGAATTCACGCTATTCAGGTAAACTATCATTAAACTGTCGTTAGCAGACGGCATGATATCTAATGTCTATTAAAAAAAAAAATTACTATGCTTTTATTGCAGGACACCCTTAATTGAAGCGTTTTTGGAAGCCGGAAGAGAACTTGGCCACCCGACAGTCGACTACAATGCTCCCGAGCAACTTGGGTTCGGGTACGTTCAGACAACCACGTTGAACGGAAAGAGGGTTAGCGCGGCTAAAGCTTTCCTCCACGGAATTAAGAACAGACCCAATCTTCATATACTCCCGAAGAGCAGGGTAACTAAAGTACTCATAGACAGCTCAACTAAAACGGCCTACGGAGTGCAGTACGTGCGGAATCGCCTAAAGAAAAACGTCGCAGCGAAGAAGGAAGTCATACTATCAGCAAGTCCAATAGCGTCTCCACAACTTCTCATGTTGACTGCTATAGGGCCGAAGGAACACTTAAGCAGCCACGGAATTCCTGTCATCCAAGACCTGCCAGTTGGACGCACGCTTTACGACCACATCAGCTTCCCAGGAATAATATATTCGTTAAATACAACAGGGATCAGTGTGAGTCTCGATCAACACGACTTCCTCAAAGTATCCAAACCGTCGCTCAGTGGTTACAATATGGAGACGGTCCAGCCGCAAGCCCCGGTGCCGTAGAAGGGATCGTATATATCAAAACTCCAGTTTCTGTGGATCCTGCGAATGTTCCAGATATAGAGTTGATAAGCATTGCCGAGTCATTAGTATCAGATGGCGGACCGGACGGAAGCCAAGCGGTTAGACGAGGAATGATGATATCAGAGGAAGTATTCGATGCCGCCTTCGGATCGATCGATGATACGAACACGTGGAGCGTGTTCCTGATGCTGCTGCATCCCAAATCGTCAGGTTTCGTGGAGTTGAAAGACAACAACCCGTGGAGCCATCCGCGCATGCGCGGCAACTATCTCTCGGACGCGTACGGGCGAGACGTGGCGACGTTCGTGGCGGCGGTGCGGCATGTGCAGGCGCTGGCGGCGACGGCGCCGTTCCGGCGGCTGGGCGCTTCGCTGCACCGCGCGCAGTACCCGGCCTGCCGCGAGGTGCCCTTCAACTCGGACGCGCACTGGGAGTGCGCTGTGCACACGCTCACAGCTACGCTGCACCACCAGATCGCCACATGCCGCATGGGCCCCGCGGGCGACCCGCGCGCCGTCGTCGACCCGCGGCTGCGCGTGCACGGCCTGCGCAACCTGCGCGTCGTCGACTCCAGGTCAACAGAGTGATGAAGTACCAATGGTTTTAGCGTATCTTTGTTTTGTATACATTACGAATAAAGACCTGTATCAAATTTAATCGGTAATGTGCCGATTAGATAACTTAATATTTATATTATTACATGTCCCAGATTCACTAACAACCAAAACGCAACGTTTTTATCGTGACATCATTTCTGCTTAGGATTATTTTTTCATCGAGATAGTGCCTAATTCATCTGAGAAGAATCCTCAGTCACAAATCACGATAGCTTTCATGCATTGCAATGCAATGAGTTACTGAGATTTATTGCTTTGTTGCATTTTGTATTTAGGTCTCGGTCGTCGTCATCACGAGGTGTCTAACCTACCCGCGTGCTTGATTACTGCCTTGTAACTAAATCCTTTCTTTTTCATTCACTTCTCCACTTATTAACCACAGGGAACCTCGTTAAGATTTTCAACGAAGTAAATCATCCCGATGCAGTATCAGTACACACTAACGCACCCGCTATTATGATTGGTGAAAAGGCCGCAGATATGATTAAAGAAGACGCGGCAGGACACAGTTGAGATAAATGTAGTATTGTCACTCCCAAAGTGGTGTACTGCCGTTTGGCCAAAATATTTTTCGCCAAATTTTACTTCCCAAAAAACTTATTGCAGTAGTTTCATTTCCCAAGCGAACCTTTAGCACATATGAGCACATTTACATACTTATCTTGGGCTAAAGCTTTGCTTAGTTTGGGACTAGGTCGATTTGTGTAAGATTGTCTCCTAATATTTATTTATTTATTTATTTATTTATGTAAGCACTTTATTGTACACAACAACAGGTTAAAGAATATACATGTCACATAATAGATCAAAGTACAAAGGCGAACTTATACAAGGGTGCAAAGTTGTATTTTACTCGCGAGTGTGGAATTCAAACACGAGCGAAGCGAGAAGAACACACGAGAAGTAAAATACATTTGCACCCGTGTGTAACACAAAACTTTTCACCTCACTGTAGCGAGGAAAGTGCAACATGCAAAACAACTTTATTTAATTTATTTTTTTATTTTTATTTACAGTAATAATAACGTTAAGTAATATCAAGTAGAATTTTGGTCAAGTGTGAGTCGGATTTTAGTTTTCCCATACATTTTGAGACCCAGCGCCTGATGAAGGCAACAAGCAATCTTTTAAAAGTTCTAAAAAAAATTCTTTTAGTTTTTCTTGTTATAGCATCTGTGATTTTTTTATTACTTATGAGCGTTTTACGTTTTGTTATCTTTCAAAAACTACTACTTAAACACGCTTCAAGGTCAAATTACTTTCCCCACAAGTGGATAAAATGCGTTTTTGCCCACTGGTTTTGAAGGATAAAAGACGGCTTTCCGAGGCAGTGAGGGGAAATAGTTATTTGTGTCACAAGGGAGCCAAATAGTATATTTACGGCGAGGGCGGTGTATTGAATCCTGAACGTAGCGAGGGATCCTACAATTGAATCCTGAGCGTAGCGAGGGATTCTAACGTAGGATCCTGAGCGTAGTGAGGGATACAAGTGTTAACGCCCGAGACGAAGATAATTTTGCTACCGAGTGACACATACTATTATTCACGCCGACTATGAAGAAATTTAAAAAGATGCTGTTTAAATGGCTTAACAAGTTTTAACAAATTTTCTTAATTTTTATTACAAAATTTTAAATATTACGAAAAATACATAAATTTTCAAATAACGTTGTTAAAGTTAAAACTTGAAACCTGATCGTTTTTAACCGATTACGATAAAATTACAGTCAATTATTTTATTAAGATCTGTGTTCTATGGCACATTGCGTAAATTCTACATGCCAATGAATAAATTAAAAAAAAGTAGCTTGAACAGAAAAGTAACATTTTGATCCCTCTCGTCGTGGAGCAAAATTTACTTTTCCGAATGAAAGGTGTGAATTGTTCATTAGGCAAACGTTTTCCTTTGGCTAATATTATATTCCCAAAAGATGTTAGTTCAAAAAGTCGCACTGTCAACATATAGCATAATCCACCTTAAGGAAGGTTTCAGTTACGTACGACGACAAGCGAAGCGAGGAGGAGTGTTAGGCAGAACTGCGACCATACAGAACTGATTTTTTTTAGTAATACTTACATTACATAAATTTTGTAAGTATCCAGAAGTCGAGAGGATTTTTCTAGTATGACGACAATCAAAAAATTGCGATAAGTTGTTTTGACTTTTATCCTTTAACAAATGATAATCTGAGAAAAATAGTTTGGGATTTGATACTTTGGAAAAAGTTTTTTGCCCATAAATTAGTAATACCTACCTCCCAAGTATTTTAATTTATCAAAGTAAAAGTAAATTTTATTAAATTAGTATAACTCATGTACCTCAATAAATTACGGGGAATCTTCAATATAATGTTTCAGTCGATAGTAAAATCGTGACGACAAAACCTAGCGATTTTTCTGTGGAAGAAGTTTAAGTGAAATAAATAAATATAAAGACTCTTTCATGACGACAACTTGTTTCATTTACACTTCAATAGTGAGTCAGATAGATGAATAAAACCTGATAAGGTACAGTTTGTAATACCATATTATTTCGCTATTTCGCTAAAGTAAGTTGCAGCACTTGCAGCTCTAAAATTAACACAGTCTAAACTCAGCGTATCGTAACCTTTTGCGTCACCTAACTTGTACAATTAATCAAGAGTTTCCTAGTTCGACTTACGAATTTCGAATTCGAAGCGAAACTATAATATTACTTTAAAATTCAAATAAGTATTGTTGTTAGCGAGATTTAGCTTAACCACAGATTATATAATAGGCTTAACAGCAAGGAACCATGAATCAAGGAAACAAAAAAAATACTAGTGGTTAAACTATCTGGAAATACCTATATCCTATAAGGAGGAGGGTATTTTTGCCAACGGCGTACCTAATAGGAGATAGAACCCAAGCTTGATGTATTGACGTCATCGTCTATGAAATCCACTTTACAGGCTTTTTAACATGTCTCGATTATGAGAACTGCTATTTTGATAAACTGTATAACCTTTATTCAGCGGAAGTGTGGAAGTAGCTAAATAGTGGTTCTCACTAGAGCTCTGTCAAAGCACTCTATCAAGATAGGTACCTCATTTTGCGATGGTTGCTGGGGTCTCATGGAGAGATTCTGTGACATTATCCTTACCAGGTGGGGCGTGTCGGTGGTGACGGTGCACACGCTGACGAAGCCCCCGCGGTCGTATCAATCAATCAATCAATCAAATATTTATTTGCATAAAATACAGTACAAGTGGATGTCATAGTATTACGAATAGTGTCATGTATTAAGCCGGTTCAGGCGTGCAAATATTCAATACACTCTAAAATTAATTTTACATCATCCCGCACGTACCTCGTGCGGGACGGCAGCTGGGGTCGACTGGCATGGGCTCGCGGGACCGAAGTGCGTCGGGGTTGAGGTGATGGTGCTCGCTGTACTCGTGACGGTAACTCCTACTGTGCGCTGTTAAGATTTTTCTAGAATCACCTAATGGAGTCGTGACGGGTATGGTGTGTGAGAGTTTATGCGGAACCCGAGGATTCGCGACCTAGGTTTTTTTTATTGTGGCCTTGATGACAAAGTGACGGGTACGCTCGAGTTTATAAATCTATGTACATTCCTAAAGTCAAAAAATGACAGGGGAACCTTATGCCCTTAACAATAGAGTAGTGTGACACATATTTTCGAAATCGACTGTACAGTGCCAAAAATATGCTAGAAATAGAACACTCGGTTTGGGAATTGATTACATCTGATCTGTCTAGGTCTGCAGTTCTCATTTTTGTGCACATTGTCACGGCCACGGACATCACTACCATAGCAGTTAGCATGATAGGTTTTATGGTGTAGTGACCATAAAACTTATTATGCTAGCTGGGCATATGCGTAATTTTAGGTAGGTAAGTATACGAATAGAATTCCAAGTAGGTACACTCAGCATCGTATACCTAGTCACTACTGGCTAGGTATGCGATGCTAGCAAAATATATCGTAACACACCCTCACTCCTATAGTAATAAAGACGTGTTCCGATATATTTGGCTACTTTCGCTGCTACTGACTATGTGATGCTGACTGTATCTACCTGGTAGGATGGTAGTACCTACATGTTGCACATTTCCATAATTTTGTTATGTAAGTTGATGGGTTACCGGATTACGATGCCAAAATTTACCTAATAAGTAGTCCCATCCATCAATTGACTGAATTATAGACGACTCACGCATTGTCAGCCATTTTAAAAATCACCTGCCTAAAGCACAGTAGGTATAGATAATTGTTTTGACGTGCCTATACTTACTATAGTACCACCTTTTTCGATTTTTAAAGTATTCTAATATCGCAAGGCATTATGATTTCGCACTTATTTATGATTCCACCTGTTAACATAAATACTTGGCAGAAATTAAATAACAGGGCAATGCAAATTCAATTTTTATGATGAATCACGTCTCACGCTGAAGGTTTTTTTCCACCACGATACGACCTACGCTCGGAATAGGCATAGGCACGGTAAAATGTATGCACCATTGAAAATTAGTTCTGCTCTTGCCAGTTTATCTGAAGTTTGGCATATTTAATATACTTATGTTAATTCGGTGACATGCAATATTATGGCACCACCGATCTATTCTGATGATGGAGACAGCGTAGCCATAGTAACTCCTTAACTTATATCTTAATCCGTAATTTTTGGACTTATTGGTACCTACCCTCTCAACGAGTAGATTATTTAGCCAAATAAAAGTGTCGAAAAACAGTTTACTGTACCAAAAACGAAATACTTGAAAGAACATTTCGGGCTAACTACCTTATTCGACAAGTGTCTACTGTCACGACGTGCTATATAAGCATTAAGCAATTTCCACCCAAAATTCTTTATATATAAAACGTATTGAAACCTCCAGACTAGGGTTTGCAATCTGAATAATCCGAATATTCAATTATCCGAATATCCGCCCTAAATCATATTCAAAATTATCCGAATACTAAACCGCGAATTGTCCGAATAAACGGATATTTTGAAAACACTAATAAAATCATTTATAAGCAGGAAAAAATAAAAAATAAACGAGAAAAAACACTAATGACTAATGACGTTTTATGTCCATCTGTATTGCCCAAATAAGGTGTTTAGACAAATGTTCCATATTAAGTAAGTATTATATTTTATTAAATAAGTACCTGAATACTAACTTACATAAATTACATAATATATTGATTAAATCTAGCAGACACGAATTATTACTAATGTTCCTATTATTAGGTATTAAAATGAGCAACGAAAACACTTGCAGATAAGGCGGATTTTCTACCTGTCACTAAAATAATTATTGGTATTACCTACCTACTCTGAACCGACCGAACACCGAACCCATTCCTTCAGTCAGTCAGTCAGTCTGTTATCTATTACGTACGAAGGTAGGTTGTCTGTTATTGTTTCCCGTCGCGTCACGCGTGGTATTTAAAAAAATCTGATTTGCAAGTGACTTTTTGTGTGACGAACGATATGCGATCGAACGATCTCAGATTATACAAGAATGTTAAAAAAACAAACATTGATTTACAATTGTTATACTTAAAGTTGATTAGTTGTATCTCGAAATTTTATGTGATTTATTATTATGTAATTATATTAAGCTAAGTATCCTAGTTTCCAATTAATAAAACATATTCTCAGTGTTAATTCTTATTATAAAAATTACAAATTACGTGGTGCGATAATGACAACTCATATAATTTATAAAAGCATGTTGTATTTTTAATTTTCAGGTTTTTTGTTACTTGACTTGTTGATTTTACGCATTACACACCTTTAAATACGCTAATTTTGTTTTATTTTATAAAATACCAAAATTATTCAAATATCCGAATATTCGGATAACAAATATTGAAGTATTCAATTATCCGAATATTAAAAAACTGGGCGGATATTGCAAACCCTACTCCAGGGTCCAGAGCCTAACGAAACCGGATCCGTGTGTGTTCAACTCCGTCACCATGTACGAGACGATTCCGACACTACGCCGTGCGGAGTACGCGGAAGACGACTTCCTCTGCCTAAAGAGCGGCTTCAACACCACGGTGGAACGCTACATGAGCGTGCCGAAGGCCGTGGTCAACGACACTTGCAAAAACGGTGAGTACAAGACCATAGTTTCATTGAAGCGGTTACCTCTAACGAATAGCCGCATCCCGACGTTCCAGGTCAATCTGGAAAAATACACATTCATAAAAAATACTCATTGCACATGGTAGAAAAGAAGACGAGAGGAAGTTACCGCCATTGGTACAGCGCCATCTATCGGTAAACTTTGTTACTAATTACCACATCCGGGCTACAACACTGTGCTGAGGGGCTACCGCGAAACGAAAACGAAGTTTGTTCGTTTATCTCCGTTTCTGTTGCTCGAATAAGCAAGTGCGACAGAGAGGGAGACACACGAACGACGTTCGTTTTCGTTTCGCGGTAGGCCCTCTGGACCGCTACATGAGCGTGCCGAGAAACGTTGTCAACGACACTTGCAAAAACGGTGAGACAACAAGACCATAGTCACAGAACAGTATAATATGTAGTATCACAACAACAAGAACAGCGCAATCTCG
The DNA here is from genome assembly GCA_947049275.1 of Epinotia bilunana. Lineage (NCBI taxonomy): Eukaryota > Metazoa > Arthropoda > Insecta > Lepidoptera > Tortricidae > Epinotia > Epinotia bilunana. The sequence goes on along the minus strand of OX346276.1, from coordinate 4,974,935 downwards.
AAAAATCTTAGTACTTGGTTTACCATAATGTATGGTGTGTGTATGGTACTCACAGTAATGGGTACAGCGCCATCTATCGGTACATCGTACATTTCGTTACCAAATAATACTAAAGAATCGGATGTTTATCCATATTGTGTTGTACCATTAAAATAAAAGTTAAAATAGATATCAAATTAAATAACCAAAAAGTTAAAGCAACACAGTCTTGTCTTTATATCATCACTAGCTTCCGCCCGCGACTTCGTCTGCGTAGACACGGGATAAAAACTATCCTATATGTTAATCCAGGCTATTAACTATCTTCGTGCAAAATTTCATCCAAATCGGTTGAGCTGTTTAAGCTTGATTGAGTAACAAATATCTAAACATCCAAACTTTCGCATTTATAATATTAGTAGGATCATCATTATCATCATATCAGCCGAAAGACGTCCACTGCTGGACATAGGCCTCCCCCAAAGAGCGCCACCCGTATCCAGCGGACTCCCGCGACCTTTACCAGGTCATCAGTCCACCTTGTAGGCCTACCCACGCCGCGCCTCTCTCCCCTCTCTCTCTTCTCTTTAAATACTTACAACATGAACCAACCACATCCCTCACCTTCAATGCTCAGATGCCATCGTTTAGAGGGCTTCGGGCGGCTTAAGAACTTCTAACAGTCGATTTGCCCACTCACTTGACAAAGGGGGGACAACTGTTACTCGCGTCCGCGGGAGCTACCTACCACAACCCTGCACGTATCCCCTGGGTGGTACTAAAGAGCGACAAACTTTAAAGGCCAATATAATATATGCCAAACGATTAAATAAATAAATGCACAGATATCAACACATTTGTCGGGTCGGGGCAAAGTCATAGACAGAATTATAATAATAATAGTAATTAATGGGTTCTAGCAGGTGTATTACAATCACATTAAACTTCGTCTCCAAAGGGCCTCTACATGAGGGATTAATATCACACGCCTTCCAAAATTGCCGGGGTTCACTCTGTCTCTTAATTTTATTCCAAGGCGGCTTCTCTCAATCTTTCTTTGAGTTGTTTGAATTTTATTTCTTATTTTGAGGTCAAACGTCCACGTTGTCCATAATATTTTTTTTAGATGTCATCGGGAGTTGTGATTTAAATATCTCCTTATGAGCCCAGTATTTCTTCCAGCTGATTGCTATTCGCCGCTCTATATTACCTAGGTAAATGTATTTTTCGACGAACTCGAGGGGGGCGTTGTTTATCATAATTGGTGTAGTGCGGTGGTTAGTCATCACCATCAGTTTCGTTTTATAGAGGTTCATTTCCAGGCCAAACTTAAGACTGGCAATCCTTTATCATTTTATTTAATTGTTGCGCGTTTTTAGCGAAAAGTACAATATCGGCAAACCTTAGATGACTTAAGAATTTACCTTCCGTAAGTTTTCGAAGGAAAGACAGAATTAGCACAATATAAATAAAAAATCAAACAATTCACTCACCTTGAAAATCAAGTCGCCGTGATCATAATAATTTCGAGACGCGTGTTAAGTAATAATTAGAAACCGGTCGATGTATTATAAATTATAATATAACTAATTAATTATAAAAACTAGCAGTCACTATAACACGGCGTTCTTCAAAAACCGGTCAAGTGCGAGTCTGACTCCGCACCAGGGGTTCCGTGTAAACTTTCAACACACTGATAATATAAATGTGAAAGTTCGTTGATGTTATCAGAGAGACATAATAAGGAGAATCTGAAGGAAATTGTATTTATACAACATAAATTAAAAACTTCAATAGCGCGATGCAGAACATCACCAATTTCCGTGCATATTCTAGCCTTAGGCACTGATCCCACCGCCGGCTAGTAAGCTAGAAAAGTTGGGCGAGTAACGGTTCATTACCGGCTGACCAGGCACAGTGTGATCAATCGACCTTTACAGATCCGCAATGTAATGCTACTCGCCCAACTTTTCTAGCTTACTAGCCGGCGGTGGGACCAGTGCCTTAGCCTTACTTTCCACTCATAATTGAATGTGACCTTGGGCGTATTGAACCGTTACTTCTGGCGCCCAGTAACAATGATTCAAACAAAGTAAAATGGGAGGGAAAGGGACAATATACAAATTGAGAAATATTATAACTATTGTGAAAATGAATTAAGGAAAATAGTTTCTCCGCAAGACTTGAGTGGCTGTGCTCATATGTTTTGAAAGTGTGAGAAACATAAAATAATTTTGAAAAATATGTACAATACTATTGTGAATATACTCAGCACTGGTGCAAAGACTAGTAATAATGAACCTAAATGTAGAAAGCGCAATTATGTGACAGGTTGGAATAGGCATGTAGCAGATGGTATTATAGCGGTAATTCTTTATTTAGCTTTTATGTTTTAATCTACATACTAAACGATATATATACACTCTATACTTATGGTTACCTATATGGCATGTCAGTTATTTAATAGATTATAATTAATAGTAATTTAAATCAAATACAATTTGGTAACAAAATGAGATTCTTTAGAATGAAGGAACTTAACTTATAATTACAAATAAAACGTATCAAGCGGAATATTATCCAAAAATGTCTTTCTCGTAATGTCTCCGACCCCGTTGCACTGCATGCAGTAAAAAAAGAAGTTTCATAGTTTAACAAATTCACTGCCAGAATTGCTACGCGCTACGTGAACTTGACGCCGTATATAGATTCCAAGAAAATAACCTTCAAATTGCCATTAAAATGAAAAAAAAAACCGACACTAGCAAACTTACACTCTTCCAAATGATGGACGTAGCTAGTTTTTAGTTATTTTTTTGGAATCTATGTACGGCGTCAAGTATAGTCGATCGCCTGGTTTTTCTGCTGAGTAGCAGAAAGCACCTACGGCGTTGGCGTCCGCTAGGCGGGTTCCGGGCAGTGAAAGTGTTAATAAAACTGAAAATCAACCCACGTTAATAGGTCACTAGTCATGTCATGCCTGGCAACCCCACTCCGTTTTGATATTTCTGAGTATTTGTTTTTTTTACCCAAAATATACTGAATTTGTACCTCAAAAAAGTGCCTCAATAGTTTCGGGAGTACGATTATTGTAAGTTAAGGCTGCTGGACACCATCTTCCCAGCAAACCCGAACTTAAATTGAAGGAATATCGCGTATAAACTTACTTTTTAGGGTTCCGTACCTCAAAATGAAAAAGCTGGACCCTAAGGCCCGGCGCGCACTACGATTTTTTGTCGTGCGATTATCGCAAGACAAAAAATCGTAGTGCGCGCCGGGCCTTATAGGATCACTATGTTGTCCGTCTTGGAGGTATCGAGATCGAGTTGAAGTTAAAACCATAGACAAGTCTACAGTCCCTTGAGCGGTGACAAAATCAAACTTCTAAGTTAACGTAAAAGGTACGGCCGTTTATCCCGCAAAAATAGTATTTTTTATACTCGTCGACCTTAATGTTTGGATAAGACTTCGGACACCAAACTTAAATCACATTTTTACTATGGAGCTCCCAACCCAGTTCAGTAAAGACGCCACGTGATTGGTCGAATTCATTTTAGTTCTCTAAACAGTAAAACACACAGTTTGTACAGTGTTGAGTTGGGAGCTCCATAGTAAAAATTATGTGATTTTAGTTTCGTGTACGAAGTCTTAACTCAAACATTAACGTCGACGAGTATAAAAACGTATATTTCGACACTCAACGGAATCTAAAGTTATAGCGTACTTTCCGTCGACCTAGAAGTACGAAATTTGGCAAGTAATATCGTCTTAATACTACAGGTAGAGGGAAAAATCAGAAAAATATACATTTGTCATTAAGTACGGAACCGTCGGTAGGCGAGTCCGACTCGCACTTGTCCGGTTTTTGGGTATAGAGGCGCAAAAACAATTGTACTCCCGTTTTTACCGTAGGGGTTGCAAAGAAGCATGACATCACTTGTCATCCAAAATAAACTATAAAAGTACCAGCCTCCAGCAGTGTACCAGCCTGCTTCCGACGAACCCAAGGTCAATTTGTTAGACATAATTAACAATTCATTATTTTACAAATAAAAAAATCTTGCGCCACTAACTTTAAAAATGCAAGTATATACTTGCGACCCCCTTTAAGAGGCTACGCGACCCCACACGCACAGTATAGTAGATTGTGTCTCAAGGGTGCAAAATTATGTATTTACGGCGAGGGCGGTATATTGAATCCCTCGTTACGCTCAAGATTCTACAATAGAATCCTGAGCGTAGCAGGGGATTCTAAAGTAGGATCTTGAGCGTAACGAGGGATTCAAGTGTTTACGCCCAATAGGAAATTAATTGACTACCAAGTGCACATATTACTTTTCATACCTATGACAAAAAAAAACCCTCTATTGAGGGCATCAATGGATCTTTTCTCAATAGGAAAAACAGAGAAGAAAAGTACAATCGCTCGTTTTGACTATCTGGTATGAAAAATACATTACCTTATGCAATATCTTAACTAGTGTCGAGAGACTCTAGTGCAGGTGTAAAAATGAATGTAATAGATTACATTCATTTTTAAACCTGCACTCCATTTCCAACCAGTTTATAATTAAACTACAAGAACGTCGACTCAAACAAAATACAAACAGCGGCGAAAACAATAAGTAAGCCTTTTTAAATAAAAAATACACTTCATTTGTTTGTTTTAAAAAAATGTAAACGAATAACGAGAGTCGAGCGTCTTGCCTACCCTTCAGAGTGGGGGACCTAATGAATTCGTCTATACCTGTCGACGCAATCAATCCTCAAATCAATAAAGGAATGGCTACGAGCTTGTATCTTCTCTAGTCACAAGCGTCCTCAGGCTACGGTAGCGGCTTACCATCAGACAAGCAGTATACTTATGTATTGTCACTAAACGGAACTTACTCGCGTATAATTAACTTATTTATTTACCTTTGAGGTTTCTCGACGTTTCAGATGTGTCACAACATCCATGGTCACGGGACGACTAAAAGTTCAGTTAATTATACGCGATTAAGTCCCGTTTAGTAACAATAACGTGTTGGAATCGTGGAAATTTACATACTGGGTATACTGGTTTTCCTCTGTGTAATAGAATTCGTACCCTAGAAGTCACGCGTAAGCTCCTCACTGTTTTAGCACGCTATAGTTCGACGTTTTCTCGCCATGAATCCTTTTAAGATGTCTCCTGACCGTGCTAGGCAATGAGAATTTCATATGGCAGACTTCACACACATACGGTTTCCCACCAGTGTGAACATGATAATGCAACTTCAACGCAGCCAGTACTACAAAAGTCTTATTACATATATCGCAGCAGTGTGGCTTTTGTCCCAAGTGGGTGCGTTGGGTATGAACTTTCAAAGCAGATTTATGCCTAAATTGCTTATTGCACACATCACACGTGTATTTTTTGATCCCCTTATGTATTAACATGTGGTCTTGTAATGTCGAGCTCTGTCGGAATCGCTTTTGACATATTTCACAGGGATAGGGCTTTTCTCCAGTATGTATTAGCATGTGACACTTCAAGGTGTTTTTGTCTAAAAATCGTCTGTTACAACATTCACAGACCTCGGGCTTGACTCCCATGTGCTTGTTCATATGGGTAATGAACAATTTCTTATATTTAAATTGTTTTCCACATAATTCACAGCAGAATATTTTGTCTGCAGGTTTTGTTTCTTTGTTTTGTCGTCGTATTCTTGGATCTTTAGTTGGTGGTTTAGTAGACCTTTTTTTCTTTAGTTTTGGTTCTTTCGGTTGTTTTTCTTTTGGTTGCTCTCTTGGCTGCTGCGTGTTTGCTTGTGTAATTCCATGTAGACGTAAAATGTGTTCATTTAACTCAGTTTCAGCCGCAAATCGTTTCTTACATATATTACAGCAAATTTGAAGAAAGTGCCCGTATTTCGACAAATGAGTTTTTAATGTGAGTTTCTTTTTAAACCGTTCATTGCATACGTCACAAGCGAACGGTTTTTCTCCAGTATGTACCCGCATATGTCGTTTTAAATTGTGTTGATAAGTGAATAGTTTATCGCACACCGTGCAGGAGAACCTTTCCGCCGAGTGAATTTGCAAATGCCGCCTTAAAACGGGTTTTAGGTCGAACTGTTTATTGCAGATCTCGCAGGTGTAGCGTTTTTCTCTGTTTCTTGGATTATTCTTGACCGAGAGAGAAATGGCTTTGGTTTGCTTTTGTAACATGCCGCTGGGGATGGGTTCTGTAGCTTGGTCCTTGTATTCGGGGCGGGGCGGGGGTGCGGGGGCCGCACACGTTGTCGCCAACGGCTCGAGCTGTTCCGAGGCGCAAGTTGACGCAGACTCCGAGGTACTAGTAGCTGTGGTCGATGGCGCTAGAAAGAAAAACTTATTTATTTTATTTATTTATTTATTTAATATGAAACAAACAGTCATACAAATATCATTACTTGTTAGTTAAAGTACAAATCAGACCTATAGTTTCCAATATGTATCCCAAATTATAGCAATTTTTTTTTTGTAATAATCATTTGTATTGACTAACCTAGTTCGTAAGCCAACATGTATTTACCAACCAACTATGGATGATATCCGAAATAAACAATTTCAATTTCAATTTCAATTTCTTAATTTAAAAACTGACTGCTCACGTGTTCCTTCTTTGTTAATTAGTTGCTATGTTTTTTATGTATTTTTTTCTTTTCTTTTTTATGGTGCACTATTCTATATTAGCAGTGTACATATGCCTAGTGCGATATTGTGTGCTAAGTGTGTCAAACATTTTTCTTTTTTCTATGCCATTTCTATCTGTGAGTTCCTTTAATTGGCTTTGTATTACTATGTAAGACTTATATCATGTTTTTGCAGCTGTTGGTACTCCTTAAGTATAAATAAATAAATAAAACTTAGTAAGTTAGTTGAAGTGTTAACTTAGTTGACCTATCGACTTCGCAACACTGAATTAAGTTGAACAGAACTCTCAATTCGTCGTACAGTCCGTGAGAGCTTAGGTGGATGTCACACTGCGACGCATCTCCGGACGGAGGTGCGTTTCTCGTTGTATGCGAGTACCTCAGTTTGTATATAAATTCCGTGTGGCACGACACACTGGAACACACCTCCGTCCGGCGAAATTTGTATGCAGCTCCGCACCTCCGTCCGTTGATGCGTCGCAGTGTGACGACCGCCTTAGCGTCGCACGCACATTGTACCGATAGTGGCCGCCACAAGCTGCGGACGTGTCCCTTCATACATTTTGTAAAGCATCGGTGTACGGTCAGCATCATATAGTTAGTAGCATCCAAAGAAACCAATTATTTCGGTACACGTCTTTATTACAGTAAGAGTAAGGCGAGTAAGGGGAATTTGTTCCTTCAGGTGTCAACACGGCGAATCCTCAAACATATCAAGGGTCGGCAGCGCCCATGTTACTCCTTTGGAGTTGCATGCGTCTATAGGCTGCGGTGTGCGCTTACCATCAGGCGGGCCGTACGCTTGTTTGCCACCGTCATTGTATTTAAAAAAAATCTCCCACTGCACCGCGTCCCGCCGCGGTGCGCGGAGCGACAGATTTTACCAATCGTATTCAAGAATCTCAATTTATATTGAAAACACGCCTGGTACAACACACTGCCGACGCGGTAATGCGCGTGAATGCGCGTGTGAAAAATCTGCCGCTCCGCGCACGGCGGCGGGACGCGGTGCAGTGGGAGAATCGCCTAAAGGGTGTGTTACGTTACGATATATTTGGCAACTCTGGCTGCTACTAACTGTACTCGTACGTTGCTGACTATACACCGGCCGTTTAGTGGCGGCCACTAGTGGCTTGGTGTGCGGGCATAGTGGTTCCATTCAGTGGCGGCCATTAGTGACTGTAATGAACTGGTGTTCTTAGAACACTCTTTTGAACGCTTATTTTGGCATCAGAATATATAACGAATGTGTAAGTAAAGGTATAAGTGAGGTAGAAGTACATACAGGCTTCGTAACAGCTCACAGATTGTACAAAACTAGCATGGTGCGCCTAGGACGAGCCATTACTTACCCCTCACAAACCTCTGTTAGCTAAAATGTGTGTTTGTCTGTTTCTTACAAACACAAATGTCAAAGCGGCTGATAAAGACAAACGAATGTTAAAAGGCTTGATAACCGTTTATAAAGTCTATTCATCGCTACGTGGCCTATCATGTAAACAAACATGTCATTACTTTTCAACACACTGTTCAGCCCTACTTCCCCTCCTTATCTTTCTGAGCGGTTTAACTATATGGCAGACGGCAGTGGCCACCGCTTGCGGTCGGGTGCTAACCTTACTCTTGCTGTACCGTCTAGAAAGACGCGAACATACTCCAGATCTTTTACCGCGCACGCTGTTAAGTTGTGGAATGAGTTGCCTTTGTCGCTGAGACAGTCGCGGTCTGTTGCGTCACTTAAGATGAATCTGAAGAAGTTGTGGCTTTCCAATGACTTGTGAATTGGTTGAATATAGTATTTATTTATTTATTGTATATTTGCGATATATATAGTGTGTATTATATTTTATACTGTATATTTATATATGTATTGACATGTTTTTATTTGTCTAGAATTAATACCTATTAGGTTTTGTTTTCATTTTCTCTGTGTTTTTGTACACGGTACAAGTTTGCCTATCTCGGTCTACCTACCTTCCTCTCAATTGCTCAAAGGTTAGCTGGAAGAGATCCCTTACAGGGATAAGTTCGCCTTTGTACTTTGATCTATTGTGTGACATGTATATTCTTTAACCTGTTATTGTGTACAATAAAGTGCTTACATACATACATACATACATGACGTCAAAGATGATTATAGACAATGACTTGTGATTGGAAATGACGATAAAATATACAAGAAGTGTGGTTCATAGACAATCTAGACATCGTTGTTTCGTTACTTAGATTATTGAAAAAACATTCTTCAGTGGTTACTTGGTTGATTTCGATTCTTTTTGAGTTTCTATAAGCATAGAACCACATTTTAAGCAATGATTATTGATGATGAAAAGTGTGATAATGTCTTCGAGAAGTGCCTGTTTACATGATAGGACATGTAAAGATGAACAGACTTTTTTGACGACATCTGTAGCCTAGTGGTTAGTGACCCTGCCTACGAAGCCGGAGGTCCCGGGTTCGAATCCCGGTAACGGCATTTATTTGTGTAGCCCGTGAAACATAATTTTCTTGTCGACACACGAGTACATACATACGCTCGAAACATAACCCACCTTCTGGGGCAGATTGAGAGATAAAGATTTTGACATACGAGGTGTCGTTGGACTCCCCATTATCGCGTGAGTGACATACGCTATAAAAAACCGGTCAAGTGCGAGTCTGACTCGCGCACCGAGGGTTCCGTACAAACTATCAATTAACCTTCATTTTAATAATTACTTTCTTGCCTTTATCAAGTAACTGACTTAGTTTGAAACTACCAAATATTTAATTTAACCCAACACAATAGAATTCAATTTCAAACAACGAATAACTTTTACTTTACACCAAGGACATCGAACGACCAAGGCAACTGAATCACGATTTTTTTTGACCTGCTATTGAATTTTTTTTTTTTTACTTTTTCCTTCGTAGATTGAAATTTTACCAATGTAGAAAAAAAAGGAAAAACTGTTTTAAAAGGAGCAACTCAACCCCTTTCATATGATACGCCACTCGTCAATCCATGCCCGTGGATAACTCTCATTTAAAACCGTTCCAAAATAGCTTAAGTAGTTCGTGAGATATTTCACTTTGTGACAGACAGACAGACGGACGGACGGAGTCGCACCATAGGGGGTTCCTTTTTACCCTTTTCTGGTACGGAACCCTAAAAAGCAGTTGACTTTTGTAAAATCTTTTGATAGTGTTATGTTATTTAAGCTATAAACGTTTTGTTATTTAAAATATGAGGTAATTCGCAGCAATAATATATTCTTAAAATGACTTCTTATTTTCTTAGTTTGACTTTGCGTAGCGACAGACATCATTTCAATTGAGTCATTCGTAATAATCGGGTGAAACAATGTTTAAACGGAATAATATAAAAACAGCTTAAATTAAATATTTTTATTGGTTTCAAATACATAATGATTGTAACCTTGGCGGTCATTCAAATAATTTCATAAATATATTTAAAATATGCTCTGCATTCATTTTAAAATACATAATTTAAAGACTAACTTCAAGACTACTATAAAGTATCTATACATTTAGGGTTAAATAATTTCCTACACGTAAAAATATAATACTATACTTAAGTACCTATATGACTTATCAGCGCTTTACTTAATTTAAAATTAGTTAATATACCTAACAAATACGGCTTGGTAACAAAATCTAAGTTTTTCAGAAAGAAGTAACTATTCTAAAAAATGACTCAGTCGCATTGTTTTATATAATTTTAGAGGATATTTTTTAAAAAAAGGTAGTAAACTTAGTACTTTTCCGGTTTGGTCTTTTCACATAAACCCACAAAAAATGGTAAAAAATAATTTGTGGCATTTAATCAGTAACAATTAAGTCACTATTTTATTACAATATACTTCGAGGGTTCCTCGCCATGAACGCGCCTCAGATGTCTCCTGACAGTGCTAGGTAGTGAAAATTTCTTATGACAGACTTCACACGCATACGGTTTCTCCCCAGTGTGCACACGGTAATGCATTTTCAGTGAAGCTAGTACTATAAATTCCTTTTTACACACTTCGCACGAATGTGGTTTCTGTCCAGTATGTCGTTGGCTATGAACTTTCAACGCAGATTTATGTCTAAATTGTTTATGGCAGACATCGCACGCGTATTGTTTGATGCCTTTGTGTATCATCATGTGGTCTTGTAAAGCTGAGCTCTGTCGAAAACGTTTCTGACATACTTCACAGGGATAGGGTTTTTCTCCTGTGTGTATTAACATATGCCCCCTTAAGGTATTCTTGTCAGAAAATCGTTTGTTGCACAGTTGACAGACCTCGGGCTTCACCCCCATGTGTCTGTTCATGTGGGTAGTAAATAGTTGCTTTAATTTATATTGTTTTCCACATATTTCACAACAAAATAATTTGTCCGCTGGTTTCGGCGTTTCGCTAGAATTAGTTTGTTCGTTTGGGTGTTCTGTTTGCTGTTCCATACTTTGTTCATTTCTATTTTTTTCTTTTGGTTTATGTGCTTTAGATTTTTTTGTTTGTTTCGTGATCCCATGCAGGCGTGCAATGTGGTCACTTAATTCACTTTCATTTGCAAATCGTTTTTTGCACAAATCGCAGCAAATCGGTAGAAAGTGTCCGTATCTCGACAAGTGGGTTTTCAAAGTAAGCTTTTTCGTAAACTGTTCATTGCATACTTCACATGTGAAAGGTTTCTCACCAGTGTGCACACGCATATGAGATTTCAGATTACATTTATAAGTGAATAGCTTATCGCATATATTGCAAGTGTACTTTTCCTCCGTATGGCTTTTCAGATGATTCTTCAACACGGACTTAAGGCCGAACTGTTTCTTGCAGACTTCACAGGAGTAAGGTTTATCTCCCGTGTGTCGCGGCATGTGTTTTATCAGGAGGCTTTTGTATTTGAATTTCTTTTGGCATATATCGCAGGAGATTGGTTCTGTCGGCAGGTCCCTGCGGACGGGGGTGGGGTCGGGTGGCTCGGCGGGGGCGGGGGCGGGGGCGGTCGCCAGCTTCGCGAGCTGTTCGCGGGCGCGGACGGAAGCGGACCCCGCAGCCGGGGCAGGCCCTAGAAAGAAAAACTTACTTAAAGGACACCCTTTAATGTTTTCCCGGTTGCCTCAGCTGAGGAGCCCGGAGTCCGCTTGTTATGGTTGTATATGAAAACCTCGACAATACTGGCTATTTAGCTGGGATTATAAAGGAAATTTATGTTTTAGAGTCTGGCCTCAGCTTCACGTCCCGCAGTGAATTTAATAAATTCTGTTCAAGTTATTATTATCTTCTCAATCAGCTACCGCTTCGGGCGCGGAGTATCGCTTGCTATGGTAGATGTTGTATATTTATTACAACCTCTACATTTTTTTTTAAAGATTCGAGTCTTAAACCTTAACTTTTGTCGCCGTCAATGGAATTTGCTAATTATGTAAACAAACCGCCATAGTGAAAGACAATTTTAATATGGCGGTTTGTTAACATAGTTAGCAAATTCTATTGACGGCCACTTTAGAAGATTATATTATATCACATAAAGAAGATAATCTGAAGTCAAGCCGTCCTCGAGGCTTGAGAATCTTCACATTCCACTGCCACCGAGCGCTCGCCCTTTACATAACCTAATCGAAATTGGCATATACGCTAGTTTTTGCAGAAGCTACTGGAAAGGAGAAACTAGACCTTTGTTGAGATTAAGCAAGAGAGTTCCGAAGCTCGGAATGGCGCTTGGTTAAATGATGTTAAAATGTTCACCTACAATTAAAGTACAGAGTAATTAGTGCGCGTGAATAAAAGGATCAACATTTGTATGAGGCATTTATATTCCCCACTACAATCCGTTCAATAATACAGTACGGGACAGATCTCTAGGGTCGCTGTGGCGAGTGGTCGAGTGTTTCGCCTACAAAAACATTTGGCATTCTCATTTGGCATTGGCATTGGGCATTCTCACTGTACCAGCGATACTAATAGGCATTACTACAATACTATGAGGCTTTTTTTTGTTTTTTGAAATGAGAAATATTTATATTCAGCGCATTAGTATCGCATTCAGCGATACTAATCATGCAAGTGGCTGTGTACGTCCGTCAACACCTTACGTCCTTCAAAACGAATGCCATGGTACACGTGTACACAAAACGCGAAACGCAAACAAGCTTGTTGTGTGTATAAGCCGCAAGCTCGCCACGTTGTCGAAGCTCACTCATGTGGTGGGTGGTGGGCCACACGGTCTACAAGAAATGCCTTTAAATGTAACCGAAGCCACAATATTGCATAGTTGTAAGCGCCCGTTCTACAATTTCGATGAGTACATAAAGTACAAGGAATTAATATACCTACATAAATGAATTAAGTGTTGGATTGTAACGAAACTTTGCATATCCAATGACATGAGGTATATCTATGTCTGTAATTAGTTTATGTAGCTTCAGATACCATAGTAAAAAAAATACAGGGAATTCAAGTTTTCCATACTAAACTTGTTTTTGCTGTATTTCGTTTATTTTATAAACTGGAACCATATAAACAAATTACAGATATAGATATACCTCATCTCAATGTATATGCAAAGTTTCGCCACAATCCAACACGTAGTTTTAAAATGAGAGCGTAACTACGTTTGTAAGGTGAAATTCGGCAGAGTTTACTGCGGACTCTTAATCATTATCTTCATCTTTAATTATTTAATGAAACTATGATCGGCTAATTACTTTATGTGTAAATGAAGTACTAAATGATTAGTTTGAAATTGGCTTTATAAAATGAATGCTGATGTTGAAACTTGAAACAGACGAACGGGACTGTGTTGTCCGCTTATTTTGAAAAACCAATAAATTTTTAAGCTAGGGAAACTATTGTCTATACCACTTACACAACTAAGAGGAATGTAACGACACCTCACATGTTAAAATTCACCAAACATGCTTCAAAGCGTGCCAAAGAAATAGATATAATAACTACACAGATATATTGTAAAAACACAACCCTTTAAAACACACCATGGTTTACTGAGAAATCATTAATGTCATTTCAGTCCGGTACTGTTAACAGTGTCTAAGAATGGCTTAGCATGCAATATAATAAACTCAAACAATAGGCGAAAACTTGCAGATGTTACACTCTTATTCGAAATTGTAAATTTCCTAATAGATGCCGATATTATGAATGAATTTAATTTGAAATGTAGTAATAGGCCTGCCCGCCATCCGCGATTGTTTGCCTGTCCTCTTGCCAATAACAACGTCTCTGCCAATTGTCCCACTATCCGTATATGTCGCACATTTAATGATATTTGCTCAAAATGCGACTTATTTTCAGTGTCCCTCCATACATTTAAAGCCAATGCAACTTAAGCTTTTAATAGTCCAATACCTTTAAAATTTGAGCAGTAGTATTACAGTATTATATCATCTCACATTGCATATCCGTGTGCCTTAAATAGATATTTTTGTAAGTGATGTGGACAGTTGTTAACTTGCAAATATGAATTTTGTGTAAACGCATGTGATGATAAGATATGCTTAGTTTGTAAGTTGTAACAGTTCCTTAAATAAATAAAATAAAATATGGCATATACACGAGCGCAATTTGCCTCACTTATATGCGAGTGTATTTAACTACCGAACCGCCTTCATTCACGCCCATCCAATTAATTTGTGCATATTTCCTTATATCACGCAATGCTCGCAGCATCTTGCAGTGTCTCCAATCAAACTCGTAAAGAGACAGAGACCGCAAACCGCAATACAGGTGAGGCTGAGCTGGAGGTTTATTTAGACTTCCATACCTCTATACCACAGCTTTTTTTAGGACCCGCTAGAACGTAGAGCAAAAAATGTCACGACAGAATCAAGTAAAATAAGCCATCGCTGTCAATTTCAGGTACAAACGACAACACTGTTAACTGACCATCCTGTGTTTATATAGTATAGAGCCTTATTACTTAATGCACTTAAGGTGCACCGATGGTCAGTTAGCTGTGTTGTCGATAGTACCATGTTCACAAACATCTTATGATATAATAGACTGAGTTTTTATTTTTCTGTTAAATATATTTTTGTTCTGTTTCTGTAATCGTAATCATAATAATTTATGATTACAATGTCCTTAAAATTCTGTAGCTGGTATGTTGTGTGGCATTCAATTACTATTCTATTCTAATACACGCCTGATAACCGATCTATTTAATATTTTTGTTATACTAAACTCCCCAGACTCGGTCACCGCTTTCGATATCTTGTTGCATCCAGCGGGAGATTGTTCGTCGATCGGTGGTTGCGAAACTTATTTATTTATAGTACACATGTAGAACCGGTGAAATATTAAAATATAACCGTTTCGGTCACTCACGTCTTTAAAGTCGAACATAGGTCCCTGCTACTAATAAGTGGTTCTTATTCATGAGTGCTCGCGATACCGGCGCGTTTAGCACTGCGTATCTGTGCCTTCAACGGCGATTAAATGACGCTTTCGAAATCATTGTCATACAAAGGTTAAGTGGATACGTAGACTTGTTAAAGTACAGCTGAATGTAATGGATAACGCGGGTTTTGGGTTGGTAATTATTGGATTATTTTATTTTAGGATTAAGCATTGAGCTTTAGATTATATATTCGTAACCAACTCACGACGCAATTTTAATTTTAATTTTGCATTCTGTTTTCTTAGAACAGAAGCATCAATGTAATTTAATCTGCAAAACGATGGCATGGCCTTCCAATATATTTGGAAGCTCGATTACAATGCTAAATAATTATTCCCTAATTGTGAAA
Source organism: Epinotia bilunana (assembly GCA_947049275.1). Taxonomy (NCBI): domain Eukaryota; kingdom Metazoa; phylum Arthropoda; class Insecta; order Lepidoptera; family Tortricidae; genus Epinotia; species Epinotia bilunana. The sequence goes on along the minus strand of OX346276.1, from coordinate 4,959,545 downwards.
CATGAATTAAACCTATTCTAGGTGAAGTTGTTGAAATTTGCTTAGGTATCATTATCAATCACTTTGACATTTGTTTGTGAGAAACGGTAAAAACACATTGTAACTAACAGGTTTGTTAAGTAAATAAAAACAAATATACTTACGTGATTTTAATTCTTCAGCGGTGATAGCATCTCCTTCCGACATCTTCGCCTCCAACTTGACTTCACCTGAAGCGAAAACTTCATTTTAATACGCATTAACTACTTTACAATAGTAGATTGTGTCTCAAAGGAAGCCAAATAATATATTTATTTACATTGAGGGCGGTATGTTGAATCCTGAATGAAGCGAAAGACTCGCGGCGAAGCGAGGCATTCTAAAGTAGAATCTTGAGCGTAACGAGGGATTCAAGTGTTTACGCCAGCGGCGGAAATAATTTCGCTATCGAGCGACACATACTGCTTTTCACACCTTTTATGAGGAAAAATTAAATGCCTCATTTGAGGGTAGAAATTACTCTTTTCACACCTTTCATTCGGAAAAGTAAGTTTTGCTCCACGACGAGCGGGATCAAAATGCTACTTTTCTGTTCAAGCTACTTTTTTAATTTATTCATTGGCATGTAGAATTTACGCAATGTGCCAATAGAACACAGATCTTAATAAAATAATCGACTGTAATTTTATCGTAATCGGTTAAAAACGATCATGTTTCAAGTTTTAACTTTAACAACGTTATTTGAAAATGTATGTATTTTTCGTATGATTAAAAATTTGAAATAAAAATTAAGATTTTTTTTAAAAACTTGTTAAGTAATTTTAACACCATCTTTTTATAATTTCTTCATAGTCGGTGTGAAAAATAGTATGTGTCACTCGGTAACAAAATTATCTTCGTCTCGGGCGTTAACACTTGTATCCCTCACTACGCTCAGGATCCTACGTTAGAATCCCTCGCTACGCTCAGGATTCAATTGTAGGATCCCTCGCTACGTTCAGGATCCAATACACCGCCCTCGCCGTAAATATACTATTTTGCTCCCTTGTGACACAAATAACTATTTCACACCTTTTCAAATAACGTTGTTAAAGTTAAAACTTGAAACATGATCGTTTTTAACCGATTACGATAAAATTACAGTCATTTATTTTATTAAGATCTGCGTGTTCTATGGCACATTGCGTAAATTCTACATGCCAAAAATAAATTAAAAAAAAACGAACAGAAAAGTAGCATTTTGATCCCTCTCGTCGTGGAGCAAAGCTTACTTTTCCGAATGAAAGGTGTGAAAATAACTATTCCTGAATAGCAGGTGTGGAAATACTATTTTGACTACCAAAATGGTGTAGTGGCAAGGCGCAATCCCAACAGCATACTCAGTGCTATTGTTGTTAGATATAACTGCCCTATCCAAAAGTTTTGTACAGGGCAGATAAAGGGTATAAGCGCTATTGGTTGTATAAGTTTTATTTATCGTATTAACCCCTCGTATGCTTAAACACGGATCCGTGTCAAACATTTGAACTAGTTTTATATCTCAAAGTGATAATTTGAACATTTTTAACATCCGCATACGAGGGCTTGAAGTTATTTATATCTGTCTAACCATAGTTCTAAGTCAACTTTCTAATATAATATGGATCTCTGTTGTCCGAAAGATGAATTCTATATTCATTTAATTTTAAATGTAAGCACAGGAAATCATTCAATAATAACGTATTATTATTGAAAGAAAGATCAAACAATATGGAAAAATACTATGTAATCTAATTGTGTATATTCTATCTCTCTCGCCTTAGCATTATTATTATTATTAATTACAGAGGCAACTCAGGTACTTATTCGGACTCCAAAGTCCGGTTTACTTCTACTTTACGTTACTCTTAACCTTTTAACCGCCGAGTGTGAGATAAGTCACTCGCAAATTTCAACTGTCATAATTACAATAAATCAAGGTGTCAAGTTTGTCTTATACATCAAACGATGGCGGTTAAAGGGTTATATTGTGGTAGTGGACAGGTCACCTTGTTTCTTAGTATTGGAACATTGAACTCGCGAATCAATCGTCTCAACATCATCATCATCCGATGCACCTTGGGACAACACCGTATCGTAATTAGGTTATTGATAAGTGCGAATAGAACTGTGGAGTTGAAGTGGTCTTAAATCATTCTTGCTCCACCGTATTCCTACTAACATCAGGTTTCAATTTCATTCACTTGTGGTGAGGTAGGGCACAGCGAAATGTCATCCCGCTCGAATGTGGAGCAGCCCAACTGGGGACGTAGTCCGCCTTGCAGAAGACCACAGCCATAATAACACTACTACTTGCTCTGTAGTAGTGTTGTGTTCCTGGAGGTGAGCAATGTCGCCAGAGCTCCCGAGGACGCGTTGTGTTGAGAGCGAGGGAATTTGTTCCTTCAGCTGTCAACACAGCGAACCCTCAAACATATCAAGGGTCGGCAACGCCCATGTTACTCCTTTGGAGTTTCATGCGTCTATACGGTGTCCGCTTACCATCAGGCAGGCCGTAAGCTTGTTTGCCACCGTCATTGTATATTTAAAAAAAAAACTTGACGATTGTGGTTTGTGATTAGTCTGGAATCGCAAGCCCATAGCCTACAGTGACTGCTTGCCATGAGGACCGTATGCTTGCCTGCCACGGTCTTAGTATTTAAAAAAACCGAGATACATTGATGGGTCGTTTAGCAATCGAGTTGTGCAACTACACTCGCGGTCAAATATTTCGGGTCACCCTAAATTAAATAACTGCAATAGGTTTTTTAAAATATTTAACACTTGTTTTATTTACATAATATGCTATTCTTTACAATACCCAACTGTATTAGCAATTTCCTGGATCCTATCATAAAAATATCAATATCCAAAAATCACGATTTTTGCGATATCTCGCTCCGTTAACGTTGTTTTTTTTCATGGGTTTTTACGAGTCCGATTTAAACCTGGTAACGTTATATTTTTTACTGTTATTAGCAGTTTACATGTAAAATTAAATAAAGATCATGCCAGGATTAACTGTACAACCTCTTACGCACTATTTTAGGAAATATGACGGTATTTTACCGACCCGTATTCTTTGTCCGCGAGTGTATATATTATTTAACATTAAAATGTGTATCATTAAAATAAATTACAAGTGCACAACTTACAAATAATTTAAAATATATAGTCGGGAATCGGGAGCACTGGAAAAAGTGGGGGGGGGGGGGCTTTTGCCCAGCAGTGGGACACTACAGGATCACAATAAATAAAAAAAAAGACCCGGAATAAAAACTATCTGAAGACTTTGCAAACCCTGCATTGGAAATTATCGCGTGCTTTGAAACGCCGTTCTGACTAGATTAAGAAACAATAAGGCCTGAATTTCAGATATATGATTGTTTATCTGATTTAATCGATACATGATTGCCTAGTTTCCTCAATAAAAAAAAATCCAAAGTTGGGTCTTTATTTTCCTTTTTTTACATTATTTTAGGACACAATCAAGTTAATACCATAGTATTTTATCTCATCTAAAATCTCACTTAATTAAATTAGATAAAACTTCACTAAGTTAGGTATTTATCGAAATTTGTCCATAAAAGCCATTTCCGAAGAGTGTTGCATCTCATTTTCTCGTGCGTGGAAGGCATAAGCGTGTCTCTGTCAACGGGGCGTGGTCGACTCGAATCAAGGCATCCCCTTAATCTAGGCCTTAATCTATATTCGTGCAAAATTTTATCCAAATCGGTTGACCCGTTTAAGCCTGATTGAGTTACAAACATCTAAACATTCAAACTTTCGCATTTCTAATATTAGTAGGATACATGCGTAACAAATTATGGAGAATACTTACGTAATACAAAATCGTTGTTCGCTGCATCGTCCTCTAACTCTGACTTGACCGTTGGTTTTTCATCTGAAGCAAATGACGATGTATTATTGGGTGTTGTCAGTAGATTTGTACGACCATAATAATTTCAGATCATACACGTATAACACGCTTAGGTCCGGATACACCTGAGCATTCAATTGTAATGAGTATTTTAGCGAATGTTACATTACAGGCCCAGGCCATTGACCCTGCCTACGGAGCCGGAGGTTCCGGGTTCGAATCCGGGTAAGGGCATTTATTTGTGTGACGAGCACTAATACTATTTCCTGAGTCATGGAGGTTTTCTATGTATTTAAGTATTTATTTATCTAAGTATGTAATATTAGTACTATCGACAACACAGCTAACTGAGCATCCGTGCACTTTATGTGCATTGTAATAGTAGGATGGTCAGCTGTGTTGGCGTTTGTAAAAGCTTTGCTAGTTTGGGAGTCAATTTGTGTAAGATTGTCCCCAAATATTTATCATTTATTACAACCGAGTGACTGCCTACTTTCATTACAGTGCGCAGTAATTTATGTAACGCCCCTTTACTTGATAACAAATGAACACCGATGAATGGTAGATGGCTAATGTTTCTATTCAAATGACAAGTTGTAGTGTTTAAACTGTTACAAAGTACCAGGTAACTTATTCTACTAGAGTTTTGTTGAATGCATGGTCTTAAGAGTCCGCAAGCAAGCTCGGCCGAACTTCACCTTCCCATTCAAACGTAGTTACGCTCTCATTTTAAAACTACGTCTTGGATTGTAACGCAACTATGCACATGAGGTATATCTATGTCTGTAATTACTTTATATGGTTCCAGTTTATAAAACAAACGAAATACATCAAAAACAAGTTTTGTATGAAAAACTTAAATTCGCTGTATTTTATTTACTATGGTATCTGCAGCTACATAAACTAATTACAGACATAGATATACCTGATGTCATTGTATATGCAAAGTTTTGTTACAATCCAACACGTAGTTTTAAAATGAGAGCGTAACTACGTTTGTATGGAGAATCGAGCTTACTGCGGACTCTTAAATTACTTAGGCATGACGATTTTGTGATTTAAGACTACTGCATTATTATCTTTTGACTCTGATTATATTCTCACTCTCTTTTCTTAGTGTTTCTAGCAGTACTTATCAGCTGGGTACACACCAGTGGCCCGAAAGCTACAAGTTAAGCCAATCAAATACTATCAATTTAGCCTGTGGTAAACGTTTATTAAGCAGAAACGTCCTCTAACAAAATTCCAAATTTCGGTCAGTGGAAAATTGAAAAATTATTCGCCGCGAGCGGAATTTGAACCCGCGACCTCTGGAATCCGTCCATCGCTCTTGCCAACTGAGCTACCGTCGGTCCGCTCGTGGCGACGAATCATTCAATCCCTTCTTCTTCTAATTACACCTTAGGGAGGCTCGTAGCGACATCTACCGCGAAGTTACAACTTCTGAAACGGCACCAACGTCTCAAGTTACATTGAGCATCGTTAGTAACCGCTCGTGGCGAATATTTTTTAAATTTTCCACTGGTGGTGCCTAAATTCAACTTGTAGCCTAGCGAATCGGGCCACGGGCGATTTGCCGCACGAGGCAACTTCGGCAAAGGTGCTCGCTCAGTGTGTCTCGGCCGAAGCACACGCATACTGAGCGAGCAGATTCGCCGAGGCTGCCTCGCGTGGCAAACACGCGCGCTGCGCGGGCGCGGCTAAATAAAACAGGGCGGTGCCCTTGATCCTGTTTACTATACTTCTACGTTTACTTACTTTACGTTTAATTAAATAGTCATGGTTGAACAGGTTACCTTGTTTCTTAGATTGGGAACTTTGAAATGAATTAAGGGACCCATGACCAATTTGTTCTTTGTCAGATGTACCTTGGGAAAAATCCACATCCACATTAAATAACTAACGAAAACTGTTTGTATATAATTGTCTTATTCATAATAACATCATCTTCAGCATATAAACGTCCCCCTTCGGCCACGTACGAAGCTGCAACTTCGTAACCAGATACGATCGAACATTTTTTATTCTTTGTACGAAACCAATTACGACATTTCTTTTCGTATTTCGACGGAGCCCCATTCTGCGGGGCTCCTATTTCTGGTCTGTTTCTCCTTCGGGCATCTGAAGTTAACTTAAGAACCTAACCTACCTAGTGGTTTGCGATCGTAACAGGTTGCCAACAAGGAAGAATTCTTCGATCATGACATTCATGGCTCGTGCCGCACAAAGAATAAAAAATCTTCGATCATAACTGGTTACGAGCTGGCGGTTTCGTATGGGGCCAAAGGGAACTGTCCCACTGTAGGGCAGCACAGGCCTCTCACGGACTAGAGGGAACAGGTACTGAACTCATATATCCAAACTAACTAGGAGCAAATATGTGTGTGATCCTGATCAGTGATCACCTTGAGATTGAATATTTGTTTCTGAGTCTTGGATGTTTTCTATGTATTTATGAAGTATTTATATCTATTAAATATATTGTGAGGTATACTTTAAAGACCAGACAACTGGCTATAGTCAGTTAGTCAGTTATCTGGTTTCCGAAGTATACCTTCGATTATACTCGTTCAGTACCCTTAAAACGAGCCTTATTCAGCTACATTGGGGTAGTTGGTTTTGTGTAAGATTTTCCACAAATATATATTTATAAATAATGTAAATTCAGCGTCATATAGTTAGTAGCGGCCAAGGTAGCCAAATATTTCGGTACACGTCTTTATTACTGTAAGAATAAGGGTGTGTTACGAAATATTTGGCTACTCCGGCAGATACTAACTATATGACGCCGACTGTACAGTGAAGTGCAAAAATATGTAATTCCCTCAAGTGTGTGTGAACCTAGCATATCAAGTTCCAGCATCTCAACAAATGATGATAGTTCTTGTAGCATCCCAAATAGTTCTACAGTTCTAGATAGTTTTTTTCAGTAGTTCAGCCAATTTCAGTAAAAAAAATGAAAATTTAAAAATGAGATGTTAACTTCGCAAATCAACTCTCAGCATCTCACCCGTTCTCGATTCCTAGACGTAAAATATGGATTGGGATGCAAAGTTCTACTGTTTCTAGACAGTATATCAATAGTTCTGGCCAAAAAAAACCAAGATTATATTTTTTACATACATGACTATAAATAAGAAAATAAACTGTCAGTCTACCAGCATGCATATCACGTTTCAGAGAGGTTTTACATGCAGCATCTTATGTGTTATCAATCCTTACGCATTAAACAAACATATCTCAACATTACAATGCATATAATTTAACTGAAAATAATTTTAGACGAAAACGTAGCAATAAGGCAGAAAAATCGATTTTGCTTGATTACTACTTTACTACTACTGAAATGCTATGTTTTCGTGGGCTTTTAGGTCCAGCATCTCAGGCGTTCTTGCTGTTACCACGTAGAGCTATCATAGAACTAGACAGTTCCGGCAGCTGAAAGTCAAACTGAAAGAGTTCTAGAAGGAAACTTAGCATTATGACAGAAAAATCAATGTACTACGATTACTACTGACATACTATGTTTTTATGGGCTTCCAGGCCCAGCATCTCAGGCGTTCTGGGTGGAAACTCTTATAGCTATCATAGAACTAGACAGTTCCGGCAGCTGGAAGTCAAACGGACAGAGTTCTAGAAGGAAACATAGCTTCATGTGAGAAAACTCGATTTTGTACAAATATCACTGAAACGCTGTATTTTAATGGGCTTCCAGGCCCAGCATTTCAGGCGTTCTGGGTGGAAACACCTATAAATATTATAGAACTAGACAGTTCTGGCAGCTGGTAGCCAAGCGGAAAGAGTTCTCAAAGGAAACCTAGCTTTATGTGAGAAAAATAAATTTTGTTGGATTACTACTGACATGCGATGTTTTTTTGGGCTTCCAGGCCCAGCATCTCAGAAGTTCTGGATGGAAATACGTAAAGCCATCATAGAACTAGACAGTTCTAGCAGCTGGGAGCCAATCTAAAAAAGTTCCCGAAGGAAACTTAGCATAATGTGAGAAAAATCGGTTTTGTACGATTACTACTGACATACTATGTTTTTATGGGCTTCCAGGCCCAGCATATCAGGAGTTCTAGGTGGGAACACGTATAGCTATCATAGAACTAGACAGTTTCGGCAGCTGGAAGTCAAACTGACAGAGTTCTAGAAGGATACTTAGCTTCATGTGAGAAAAGTCGATTTTGTACAAATATCACTGAAATGCTATGTTTTAATGGGCTTCCAGGCCCAGCATCTTAAGAGTTCTGTATGGAAACACGTAAAGCTATCATAGAACTAGACAGTTCCGGCAGCTGGAAGCAAAACGGAAAGAGTTCTCGAAGGAAACTCTGTTTTATGTGAGCAAAATCGATTTTGTAGGATAACTACTGACATGCGATGTTTTTTTGGGCTTCCAGGCCTAGCATCTCAGAAGTTCTAGGTGGAAACACGTATAGCTATCATAGAACTAGACAGTTCCAGCAGCTGGAAGTCAAACTGACAGAGTTCTAGAAGGAAACTTAGCATAATGTAAGAAAAGTCGGTTTTGTACGATTACTACTGACATACTATGTTTTTATGGGCTTCCAGGCCCAGCATCTCAGGAGTTCTAGGTGGAACCACGTATAAGTATCATAGACCTAGATAGTTCCGGCAGCTGGAAGTCAAACTGACAGAGTTCTAGAAGGAAACTTAGCATAATGTAAGAAAAGTCGGTTTTGTACGATTACTACTGACATACTATGTTTTTATGGGCTTCCAGGCCCAGCATCTCAGGAGTTCTAGGTGGAAACACGTATAGGTATCATAGACCTAGATAGTTCCGGCAGCTGGAAGTCAAACTGACAGAGTTCTAGAAGGAAGCTTAGCTTTATGTGAGAAAAGTCGATTTTGTACAAATATCACTGAAACGCTGTATTTTAATGGGCTTCCAGGCCCAGCATTTCAGGCGTTCTGGGTGGAAACACCTATAAATATTATAGAACTAGACAGTTCTGGCAGCTGGTAGCCAAGCGGAAAGAGTTCTCAAAGGAAACCTAGCTTTATGTGAGAAAAATAAATTTTGTTGGATTACTACTGACATGCGATGTTTTTTTGGGCTTCCAGGCCCAGCATCTCAGAAGTTCTGGATGGAAATACGTAAAGCCATCATAGAACTAGACAGTTCTAGCAGCTGGGAGCCAATCTAAAAAAGTTCCCGAAGGAAACTTAGCATAATGTGAGAAAAATCGGTTTTGTACGATTACTACTGACATACTATGTTTTTATGGGCTTCCAGGCCCAGCATATCAGGAGTTCTAGGTGGGAACACGTATAGCTATCATAGAACTAGACAGTTTCGGCAGCTGGAAGTCAAACTGACAGAGTTCTAGAAGGATACTTAGCTTCATGTGAGAAAAGTCGACTTTGTACAAATATCACTGAAATGCTATGTTTTAATGGGCTTCCAGGCCCAGCATCTTAAGAGTTCTGTATGGAAACACGTAAAGCTATCATAGAACTAGACAGTTCCGGCAGCTGGAAGCAAAACGGAAAGAGTTCTCGAAGGAAACTCTGTTTTATGTGAGCAAAATCGATTTTGTAGGATAACTACTGACATGCGATGTTTTTTTGGGCTTCCAGGCCTAGCATCTCAGAAGTTCTAGGTGGAAACACGTATAGCTATCATAGAACTAGACAGTTCCAGCAGCTGGAAGTCAAACTGACAGAGTTCTAGAAGGAAACTTAGCATAATGTAAGAAAAGTCGGTTTTGTACGATTACTACTGACATACTATGTTTTTATGGGCTTCCAGGCCCAGCATCTCAGGAGTTCTAGGTGGAACCACGTATAAGTATCATAGACCTAGATAGTTCCGGCAGCTGGAAGTCAAACTGACAGAGTTCTAGAAGGAAACTTAGCATAATGTAAGAAAAGTCGGTTTTGTACGATTACTACTGACATACTATGTTTTTATGGGCTTCCAGGCCCAGCATCTCAGGAGTTCTAGGTGGAAACACGTATAGGTATCATAGACCTAGATAGTTCCGGCAGCTGGAAGTCAAACTGACAGAGTTCTAGAAGGAAGCTTAGCTTTATGTGAGAAAAGTCGATTTTGTACAAATATCACTGAAACGCTGTATTTTAATGGGCTTCCAGGCCCAGCATTTCAGGCGTTCTGGGTGGAAACACCTATAAATATTATAGAACTAGACAGTTCTGGCAGCTGGTAGCCAAGCGGAAAGACTTCTCAAAGGAAACCTAGCCTTATGTGAGAAAAATCAATTTTGTTGGATTACTACTGACATGCGATGTTTCTATGGGCTTCCAGGCCCAGCATCTCAGGAGTTCTAGGTGGAAACACGTATAGCTATCATAGAACTAGACAGTTTCGGCAGCTGGAAGTCAAACTGACAGAGTTCTAGAAGGATACTTAGCATAATGTAAGAAAAGTCGGTTTTGTACGATTACTACTGACATACTATGTTTTTATGGGCTTCCAGGCCCAGCATCTCAGGAGTTCTAGGTGGAACCACGTATAAGTATCATAGACCTAGATAGTTCCGGCAGCTGGAAGTCAAACTGACAGAGTTCTAGAAGGAAACTTAGCATAATGTAAGAAAAGTCGGTTTTGTACGATTACTACTGACATACTATGTTTTTATGGGCTTCCAGGCCCAGCATCTCAGGAGTTCTAGGTGGAAACACGTATAGGTATCATAGACCTAGATAGTTCCGGCAGCTGGAAGTCAAACTGACAGAGTTCTAGAAGGTAGCTTAGCTTTATGTGAGAAAAGTCGATTTTGTACAAATATCACTGAAACGCTATGTTTTAACGGGCTTCCAGGCCCAGCATCTCAAGAGTTCTGTATGGAAACACGTAAAGCTATCATAATACTAGACAGTTCCGGCAGTTGGAAGCAAAACGGAAAGAGTTCTCGAAGGAAACTCTGTTTTATGTGAGAAAAATCGATTTTGTAGGATTACTACTGACATGCGATGTTTTTGTGTGCTTCTAGGCCCAGCATCTCACGAGTTCTGGATGGAAATACGTAAAACTATCATAGAACTAGACAGTTCCGGCAGCTGGTAGCCAATGTTAAAAAGTTATTGAAGGAAACTTAGCATAATGTGAGAAAACTCGATTTTGTTGGATTACTACTGACATGCGATGTTTTTTTGGGCTTCCATGCCCAGCATCTCAGGAATTCTGGGTGGAAATACGTAAAGCTATCATAGAACTAGACAGTTCTGGCAGCTGGGAGCCAATCTAAAGAAGTTCTCGAAGGAAACTTAGCATAATGTGAGAAAAATTGGTTTTGTACGATTACTACTGACATACTATGTTTTGATGGGCTTCCAGGCCCAGCATCTCAGGAGTTCTAGGTGGAAACACGTATAGCTATCATAGAAGTAGACAGTTCCGGCAGCTGGAAGTCAAACTGACAGAGTTCTAAAAGGAAACTTAGCTTCATGTGAGAAAAGTCGATTTTGTACAAATATCACTGAAACGCTATGTTTTAATGGGCTTCCAGGCCCAGCATCTCAGGAGTTCTAGGTGGAAACACGTATAGCTATCATAGAACTAGACAGTTCCGGCAGCTGGAAGTCAAACTGACAGAGTTCTAGAAGGAAACTTAGCTTTATGTGAGAAAAGTCGATTTTGTACAAATATCACTGAAACGCTATGTTTTAATGGGCTTCCAGGCCCAGCATCTCAAGAGTTCTGGATGGAAACACGTAAAGCTAACATAGAACTAGACAGTTCCGGCAGCTGGAAGCCAAACGGAAAGAGTTCTCGAAGGAAACTCTGTTTTATGTGAGAAAAATCGATTTTGTAGGACATGTGATGTTTTTTTTGGGCTTCCAGGCCTAGCATCTCAGGCGTTCTGGGTGGAAACACCTATAAATATTATAGAACTAGACAGTTCTGGCTGCTGGAAGCAAAACGGAAAGAGTTCTCAAAGGAACCTTAGCATAATGTGAGAAAAATCTATTTTGTAGGATTACTACCGAAATGCGATGTTTTTGTGGGCTTCCGGGCCCAGCATCTCAGGCGTTCTGGGTGGAAACACCTATAAATATTATAGAACTAGCCAGTTCTGGCAGCTGGGAGCCAATCTAAAAAAGTTCTCGAAGGAAACGTAGCATAATGTGAGAAAAATCGTTTTTGTACGATTACTACTGACATACTATATTTTTAAGGGCTTTCAGGCCCAGCATCTCAGCGGTTCTGGGTGCAAACTCTTATAGCTATTATAGAACTGACTAATGACTGATAACTCTTTCCGTTTGGCTTCCAGCTGCCGGAACTGTCTACAGTTCCGGCAGCTGGAAGCCAAACGGAAAGAGTTCTCGAAGAAAACTCTGTTTTATGTGAGAAAAATCGATTTTGTAGGATTACTACTGACATGCGATGCGATGTTTTTGTGAGCTTCCAGGCCCAGCATCTCAGGCGTTCTGGGTAGAAACACCTAACTAGACAGTTCTGGCAGCTGGAAGCCAAACGGAAAGAGTTCTCGAAGGAACCTTGGCATAATGTGAGAAAAATATATTTTGTAGGATTACTACTGACATGCGATGCGATGTTTTTGTGAGCTTCCAGGCCCAGCATCTCAGGCGTTCTGGGTGGAAACACCTATAAATATTATAGAACTAGAGAGTTCTGGCTGCTGGAAGCCAAACGGATAGAGTTCTCGAAGGAACCTTAGCATAATGTGAGAAAAATCTATTTTGTAGGATTACTACCGAAATGCTATATTTTTGTGGGCTTCCGGGCCCAGCATCTCAGGCGTTCTGGGTGGAAACACCTATAAATATTATAGAACTAGACAAGTAAAAAAGTTCTCGAAGGAAAATTAACATAATGTGAGAAAAATCGTTTTTATACGATTACTACTGACATACTATGTTTTTGAGGGCTTCCAGGCCTAGCATCTCAGGGGTTCTAGGTGGAAACACGTATAGCTATCATAGAAGTAGACAGTTCCGGCAGCTGGAAGTCAAACTGACAGAGTTCTAAAAGGAAACTTAGCTTCATGTGAGAAAAGTCGATTTTGTACAAATATCACTGAAACGCTATGTTTTAATGGGCTTCCAGGCCCAGCATCTCAGGAGTTCTAGGTGGAAACACGTATAGCTATCATAGAACTAGACAGTTCCGGCAGCTGGAAGTCAAACTGACAGAGTTCTAGAAGGAAACTTAGCTTTATGTGAGAAAAGTCGATTTTGTACAAATATCACTGAAACGCTATGTTTTAATGGGCTTCCAGGCCCAGCATCTCAAGAGTTCTGGATGGAAACACGTAAAGCTAACATAGAACTAGACAGTTCCGGCAGCTGGAAGCCAAACGGAAAGAGTTCTCGAAGGAAACTCTGTTTTATGTGAGAAAAATCGATTTTGTAGGACATGTGATGTTTTTTTTGGGCTTCCAGGCCTAGCATCTCAGGCGTTCTGGGTGGAAACACCTATAAATATTATAGAACTAGACAGTTCTGGCTGCTGGAAGCAAAACGGAAAGAGTTCTCAAAGGAACCTTAGCATAATGTGAGAAAAATCTATTTTGTAGGATTACTACCGAAATGCGATGTTTTTGTGGGCTTCCGGGCCCAGCATCTCAGGCGTTCTGGGTGGAAACACCTATAAATATTATAGAACTAGCCAGTTCTGGCAGCTGGGAGCCAATCTAAAAAAGTTCTCGAAGGAAACGTAGCATAATGTGAGAAAAATCGTTTTTGTACGATTACTACTGACATACTATATTTTTAAGGGCTTTCAGGCCCAGCATCTCAGCGGTTCTGGGTGCAAACTCTTATAGCTATTATAGAACTGACTAATGACTGATAACTCTTTCCGTTTGGCTTCCAGCTGCCGGAACTGTCTACAGTTCCGGCAGCTGGAAGCCAAACGGAAAGAGTTCTCGAAGAAAACTCTGTTTTATGTGAGAAAAATCGATTTTGTAGGATTACTACTGACATGCGATGCGATGTTTTTATGAGCTTCCAGGCCCAGCATCTCAGGCGTTCTGGGTAGAAACACCTAACTAGACAGTTCTGGCAGCTGGAAGCCAAACGGAAAGAGTTCTCGAAGGAACCTTGGCATAATGTGAGAAAAATATATTTTGTAGGATTACTACTGACATGCGATGCGATGTTTTTGTGAGCTTCCAGGCCCAGCATCTCAGGCGTTCTGGGTGGAAACACCTATAAATATTATAGAACTAGAGAGTTCTGGCTGCTGGAAGCCAAACGGATAGAGTTCTCGAAGGAACCTTAGCATAATGTGAGAAAAATCTATTTTGTAGGATTACTACCGAAATGCTATATTTTTGTGGGCTTCCGGGCCCAGCATCTCAGGCGTTCTGGGTGGAAACACCTATAAATATTATAGAACTAGACAAGTAAAAAAGTTCTCGAAGGAAAATTAACATAATGTGAGAAAAATCGTTTTTATACGATTACTACTGACACACTATGTTTTTGAGGGCTTCCAGGCCTAGCATCTCAGGGGTTCTAGGTGGAAACACGTATAGCTATCATAGAAGTAGACAGTTCCGGCAGCTGGAAGTCAAACTGACAGAGTTCTAAAAGGAAACTTAGCTTCATGTGAGAAAAGTCGATTTTGTACAAATATCACTGAAACGCTATGTTTTAATGGGCTTCCAGGCCCAGCATCTCAGGAGTTCTAGGTGGAAACACGTATAGCTATCATAGAACTAGACAGTTCCGGCAGCTGGAAGTCAAACTGACAGAGTTCTAGAAGGAAACTTAGCTTTATGTGAGAAAAGTCGATTTTGTACAAATATCACTGAAACGCTATGTTTTAATGGGCTTCCAGGCCCAGCATCTCAAGAGTTCTGGATGGAAACACGTAAAGCTAACATAGAACTAGACAGTTCCGGCAGCTGGAAGCCAAACGGAAAGAGTTCTCGAAGGAAACTCCGTTTTATGTGAGAAAAATCGATTTTGTAGGACATGCGATGTTTTTTTTTGGCTTCCAGGCCTAGCATCTCAGGCGTTCTGGGTGGAAACACCTATAAATATTATAGAACTAGCCAGTTCTGGCAGCTGGGAGCCAATCTAAAAAAGTTCTCGAAGGAAACGTAGCATAATGTGAGAAAAATCGTTTTTGTACGATTACTACTGACATACTATATTTTTAAGGGCTTTCAGGCCCAGCATCTCAGCGGTTCTGGGTGCAAACTCTTATAGCTATTATAGAACTGACTAATGACTGATAACTCTTTCCGTTTGGCTTCCAGCTGCCGGAACTGTCTACAGTTCCGGCAGCTGGAAGCCAAACGGAAAGAGTTCTCGAAGAAAACTCTGTTTTATGTGAGAAAAATCGATTTTGTAGGATTACTACTGACATGCGATGCGATGTTTTTGTGAGCTTCCAGGCCCAGCATCTCAGGCGTTCTGGGTAGAAACACCTAACTAGACAGTTCTGGCAGCTGGAAGCCAAACGGAAAGAGTTCTCGAAGGAACCTTGGCATAATGTGAGAAAAATATATTTTGTAGGATTACTACTGACATGCGATGCGATGTTTTTGTGAGCTTCCAGGCCCAGCATCTCAGGCGTTCTGGGTGGAAACACCTATAAATATTATAGAACTAGACAAGTAAAAAAGTTCTCGAAGGAAAATTAACATAATGTGAGAAAAATCGTTTTTATACGATTACTACTGACATACTATGTTTTTGAGGGCTTCCAGGCCTAGCATCTCAGGGGTTCTAGGTGGAAACACGTATAGCTATCATAGAAGTAGACAGTTCCGGCAGCTGGAAGTCAAACTGACAGAGTTCTAAAAGGAAACTTAGCTTCATGTGAGAAAAGTCGATTTTGTACAAATATCACTGAAACGCTATGTTTTAATGGGCTTCCAGGCCCAGCATCTCAGGAGTTCTAGGTGGAAACACGTATAGCTATCATAGAACTAGACAGTTCCGGCAGCTGGAAGTCAAACTGACAGAGTTCTAGAAGGAAACTTAGCTTTATGTGAGAAAAGTCGATTTTGTACAAATATCACTGAAACGCTATGTTTTAATGGGCTTCCAGGCCCAGCATCTCAAGAGTTCTGGATGGAAACACGTAAAGCTAACATAGAACTAGACAGTTCCGGCAGCTGGAAGCCAAACGGAAAGAGTTCTCGAAGGAAACTCTGTTTTATGTGAGAAAAATCGATTTTGTAGGACATGTGATGTTTTTTTTGGGCTTCCAGGCCTAGCATCTCAGGCGTTCTGGGTGGAAACACCTATAAATATTATAGAACTAGACAGTTCTGGCTGCTGGAAGCAAAACGGAAAGAGTTCTCAAAGGAACCTTAGCATAATGTGAGAAAAATCTATTTTGTAGGATTACTACCGAAATGCGATGTTTTTGTGGGCTTCCGGGCCCAGCATCTCAGGCGTTCTGGGTGGAAACACCTATAAATATTATAGAACTAGCCAGTTCTGGCAGCTGGGAGCCAATCTAAAAAAGTTCTCGAAGGAAACGTAGCATAATGTGAGAAAAATCGTTTTTGTACGATTACTACTGACATACTATATTTTTAAGGGCTTTCAGGCCCAGCATCTCAGCGGTTCTGGGTGCAAACTCTTATAGCTATTATAGAACTGACTAATGACTGATAACTCTTTCCGTTTGGCTTCCAGCTGCCGGAACTGTCTACAGTTCCGGCAGCTGGAAGCCAAACGGAAAGAGTTCTCGAAGAAAACTCTGTTTTATGTGAGAAAAATCGATTTTGTAGGATTACTACTGACATGCGATGCGATGTTTTTATGAGCTTCCAGGCCCAGCATCTCAGGCGTTCTGGGTAGAAACACCTAACTAGACAGTTCTGGCAGCTGGAAGCCAAACGGAAAGAGTTCTCGAAGGAACCTTGGCATAATGTGAGAAAAATATATTTTGTAGGATTACTACTGACATGCGATGCGATGTTTTTGTGAGCTTCCAGGCCCAGCATCTCAGGCGTTCTGGGTGGAAACACCTATAAATATTATAGAACTAGAGAGTTCTGGCTGCTGGAAGCCAAACGGATAGAGTTCTCGAAGGAACCTTAGCATAATGTGAGAAAAATCTATTTTGTAGGATTACTACCGAAATGCTATATTTTTGTGGGCTTCCGGGCCCAGCATCTCAGGCGTTCTGGGTGGAAACACCTATAAATATTATAGAACTAGACAAGTAAAAAAGTTCTCGAAGGAAAATTAACATAATGTGAGAAAAATCGTTTTTATACGATTACTACTGACATACTATGTTTTTGAGGGCTTCCAGGCCTAGCATCTCAGGGGTTCTAGGTGGAAACACGTATAGCTATCATAGAAGTAGACAGTTCCGGCAGCTGGAAGTCAAACTGACAGAGTTCTAAAAGGAAACTTAGCTTCATGTGAGAAAAGTCGATTTTGTACAAATATCACTGAAACGCTATGTTTTAATGGGCTTCCAGGCCCAGCATCTCAGGAGTTCTAGGTGGAAACACGTATAGCTATCATAGAACTAGACAGTTCCGGCAGCTGGAAGTCAAACTGACAGAGTTCTAGAAGGAAACTTAGCTTTATGTGAGAAAAGTCGATTTTGTACAAATATCACTGAAACGCTATGTTTTAATGGGCTTCCAGGCCCAGCATCTCAAGAGTTCTGGATGGAAACACGTAAAGCTAACATAGAACTAGACAGTTCCGGCAGCTGGAAGCCAAACGGAAAGAGTTCTCGAAGGAAACTCCGTTTTATGTGAGAAAAATCGATTTTGTAGGACATGCGATGTTTTTTTTTGGCTTCCAGGCCTAGCATCTCAGGCGTTCTGGGTGGAAACACCTATAAATATTATAGAACTAGCCAGTTCTGGCAGCTGGGAGCCAATCTAAAAAAGTTCTCGAAGGAAACGTAGCATAATGTGAGAAAAATCGTTTTTGTACGATTACTACTGACATACTATATTTTTAAGGGCTTTCAGGCCCAGCATCTCAGCGGTTCTGGGTGCAAACTCTTATAGCTATTATAGAACTGACTAATGACTGATAACTCTTTCCGTTTGGCTTCCAGCTGCCGGAACTGTCTACAGTTCCGGCAGCTGGAAGCCAAACGGAAAGAGTTCTCGAAGAAAACTCTGTTTTATGTGAGAAAAATCGATTTTGTAGGATTACTACTGACATGCGATGCGATGTTTTTGTGAGCTTCCAGGCCCAGCATCTCAGGCGTTCTGGGTAGAAACACCTAACTAGACAGTTCTGGCAGCTGGAAGCCAAACGGAAAGAGTTCTCGAAGGAACCTTGGCATAATGTGAGAAAAATATATTTTGTAGGATTACTACTGACATGCGATGCGATGTTTTTGTGAGCTTCCAGGCCCAGCATCTCAGGCGTTCTGGGTGGAAACACCTATAAATATTATAGAACTAGAGAGTTCTGGCTGCTGGAAGCCAAACGGATAGAGTTCTCGAAGGAACCTTAGCATAATGTGAGAAAAATCTATTTTGTAGGATTACTACCGAAATGCTATATTTTTGTGGGCTTCCGGGCCCAGCATCTCAGGCGTTCTGGGTGGAAACACCTATAAATATTATAGAACTAGACAAGTAAAAAAGTTCTCGAAGGAAAATTAACATAATGTGAGAAAAATCGTTTTTATACGATTACTACTGACATACTATGTTTTTGAGGGCTTCCAGGCCTAGCATCTCAGGGTTTCCGGGTGGAAACATTTATAGCTAATATAGAACTAGACAGTTCCGGTAGCTGGAAGTCAAACTGACAGAGTTCTAGAAGGAAACTTAGCTTCATGCGAGAAAAGTCGATTTTGTACAAATATCACTGAAACGCTATGTTTTAATGGGCTTCCAGGCCTAGCATCTTGAGAGTTCTGGATGGAAACACGTAAAGCTATCATAGAACTAGACAGTTCCGGCAGCTGGAAGCCAAACGGAAAGAGTTCTCGAAGGAAACTCCGTTTTATGTGAGAAAAATCGATTTTGTAGGACATGCGATGTTTTTTTTTGGCTTCCAGGCCTAGCATCTCAGGCGTTCTGGGTGGAAACACCTATAAATATTATAGAACTAGACAGTTCTGGCTGCTGGAAGCCAAACGGAAAGAGTTCTCGAAGGAACCTTAGCATAATGTGAGAAAAATCTATTTTGTAGGATTACTACCGAAATGCGATGTTTTTGTGGGCTTCCGGGCCCAGCATCTCAGGCGTTCTGGTTGGAAAGACCTATAAATATTATAGAACTAGACAGTTCTGGCAGCTGGGAGCCAATCTAAAAAAGTTCTCGAAGTAAACTTAGCATAATGTGAGAAAAATCGTTTTTGTACGATAACTACTGACATACTATATTTTTAAGGGCTTTCAGGCCCAGCATCTCAGGGGTTCTGGGTGGAAACTCTTATAGCTATTATAGAACTAGACAGTTCCAGTAGCTGAAAGTCAAACTGACAGAGTTCTAGAAGGAAACTTAGCTTCATGTGAAAAAAGTCGATTTTATACAAATATCACTGAAACGCTATGTTTTAATGGGCTTCCAGGCCCAGCATCTCAAGAGTTCTGGATGGAAACACGTAAAGCTATCATAGAACTAGACAGTTCCGGCAGCTGGAAGCCAAACGGAAAGAGTTCTCGAAGGAAACTCTGTTTTAGGTGAGAAAAATCGATATTGTAGGATTACTACTGACATGCTATGCGATGTTTTTGTGAGCTTCCAAGCCCAGCATCTCAGGCGTTCTGGGTGGAAACACCTAACTAGACAGTTCTGGCAGCTGGAAGCAACACGGAAAGAGTTCTCAAAGGAAACTTAGCTTTATATGAGAAAAATCGATTTTGATGGATTACTACTGACATGCGAAGTTTTTTTGGGCTTCCAGGCGCAGCATCTCAGGAGTTCTAGGTGGAAACACGTATAGCTATCATAGAACTAGACAGTTCCGGCAGCTGGAAGTCAAACTGACAGAGTTCTAGAAGGAAACTTGGCTTCATGTGAGAAAAGTCGATTTTGTACAAATATCACTGAAACGCTATGTTTTAATGGGCTTCCAGGCCCAGCATCTCAAGAGTTCTAGATGGAAACACGAAAAGCTATCATAGAACTAGACAGTTCCGGCAGCTGGAAGCAAAACGGAAAGAGTTCTCGAAGGAAACTCTGTTTTATGTGAGCAAAAGAGAAGTTTTTTTGGGCTTCCAGGACCAGCATCTCAGGGGTTCTGGGTGGAAACTCTTATAGCTATTATTGAACTAGACAGTTCCGGTAGCTGGAAGTCAAACTGACAGAGTTCTTGAAGTAAACTTGGCTTCATGTGAGAAAAGTCGATTTTGTACAAATATCACTGAAACGCTATGTTTTAATGGGCTTCCAGGCCCAGCATCTCAAGAGTTCTGGATGGAAACACGAAAAGCTATCATAGAAATAGACAGTTCCGGCAGCTGGAAGCCAAACGGAAAGAGTTCTCGAAGGAAACTCTGTTTTATGTGAGAAAAATCGATTTTGTAGGATTACTACTGACATGCGATGTTTTTGTGTGCTTCTAGGCCCAGCATCTCACGAGTTCTGGATGGAAATACGTAAAACTATCATAGAACTAGACAGTTCCGGCAGCTGGTAGCCAATGTTAAAAAGTTATTGAAGGAAACTTAGCATAATGTGAGAAAACTCGATTTTGTTGGATTACTACTGACATGCGATGCGATGTTTTTGTGAGCTTCCAGGCCCAGCATCTCAGGCGTTCTGGGTAGAAACACCTAACTAGACAGTTCTGGCAGCTGGAAGCCAAACGGAAAGAGTTCTCGAAGGAACCTTAGCATAATGTGAGAAAAATATATTTTGTAGGATTACTACCGAAATGCTATGTTTTTGTGGGCTTCCGGGCCCAGCATCTCAGGCGTTCTGGGTGGAAACACCTATAAATATTATAGAACTAGACAAGTAAAAAAGTTCTCGAAGGAAAATTAACATAATGTGAGAAAAATCGTTTTTATACGATTACTACTGACATACTATGTTTTTGAGGGCTTCCAGGCCTAGCATCTCAGGGTTTCCGGGTGGAAACATTTATAGCTAATATAGAACTAGACAGTTCCGGTAGCTGGAAGTCAAACTGAAGGAAACTTAGCATAATGTGAGAAAACTCGATTTTGTTGGATTACTACTGACATGCGATGTTTTTTTGGGCTTACATGCCCAGCATCTCAGGAGTTCTGGATGGAAATACGTAAAGCTATCATAGAACTAGACAGTTCTGGCAGCTGGGAGCCAATCTAAAGAAGTTCTCGAAGGACACTTAGCATAATGTGAGAAAAATTGGTTTTGTACGATTACTACTGACATACTATGTTTTTATGGGCTTCTAGGCCTAGCATCTCAGGAGTTCTAGGTGGAAACACGTATAGCTATCATAGAAGTAGACAGTTCCGGCGGCTGGAAGTCAAACTGACAGAGTTCTAGAAGGAAACTTAGCTTCATGTGAGAAAAGTCGATTTTGTACAAATATCACTGAAACGCTATGTTTTAATGGGCTTCCAGGCCCAGCATCTCAAGAGTTCTATATGGAAACACGTTAAGCTATCATTGAACTATACAGTTCTGGCAACTGGAAGCAACACGGCAAGAGTTCTCAAAGGAAACTTAGCTTTATGTGAGAAAAATCGATTTTGTTGGATTACTAATGACATGCGAAGTTTTTTTGGGCTTCCAGGCCCAGCATCTCAGGAGTTAGAGGTGGAAACACGTATAGCTATCATAGAACTAGACAGTATTGGCAGCTGGAAGTCAAACTGAAAGAGTTCTAGAAGGAAACTTAGCATAATGTGAGAAAAATCGATTTTGTGCGATTACTACTGATATACTATGTTTTTATGGCCTTCCAGGCCCAGAATCTCAGGCGTTCTGGGTGGAAACACCTATAAATATTACAGAACGAGACAGTTCTGACTGCTGGAAGCCAAACGGAAAGAGGTCTCGAAGGAAAGGTGAGATAAATTGATTTTGTAGGATTACTACATTACATGCGATGTTTTTGTGGGCTTCCGGGCCCAGCATCTCAGGTGTTCTGGGTGGAAACACCTATAAATATCATAGAACTAGGCAGTTCTGGCTGCTGGAAGCCAAACGGGAAGAGTTCTCGAAGGAAAGGTGACAAAAATCGATTTTATAGGATTACTACTACTGAAATGCGTTGTTTTTGTGGGCTTCCGGGCCCAGCATCCCAGGCGTTCTGGGTGGAAACTCCTATAATATTATAGAGTTAGACAGTTCCGGCAGCTGGGAGCCAATCTAAAAAAGTTCTCGAAGGAAACTTAGCATAAAGTGAGAAAAAGCCCACAAAAACATAACGTATCAGTGATATTCGTATAAAATCGTTTTTGCTCACATTATGCTAAGTTTCCTTCTAGAACTCTTTCATTTTGACTGTCAGCTGCCGGAACTGTCTAGTTCTTTGATAGCTTTACATATTTCCATCCAGAAC
This sequence comes from Epinotia bilunana, assembly GCA_947049275.1. Classification (NCBI taxonomy): domain Eukaryota; kingdom Metazoa; phylum Arthropoda; class Insecta; order Lepidoptera; family Tortricidae; genus Epinotia; species Epinotia bilunana. Next base: position 4,937,250 of record OX346276.1, on the reverse strand, counting down.
TCCTGAGATGCTGGCCCTGGAAGCCCACAAAAACGTAGCGTATCAGTGATATTCGTAAAAAATCGTTTTTTCCTAACATGAAGCTAATTTCCCTTCGAGAACTATTTCCGTTTGGCATCCAGCTGCTGGAACTGTCTAGTTCTATGATAGCTTTACGTATTGCCACCCAGAAAGCATTAGATGCTGGTCCTGGAAGCCCAAAAAACATCGAATATCAGTAGTAATCGTACAAAATCGAATTTCTCACATTATGCTAAGTTTCCTTCGAGAACTATTTTAGATTGGCTGCCAGCTGCCGGAACTGTCTAGCTCTATAATATTAATAAGTGTTTCCACCCAGAACGCCTGAGATGCTGGGGCCCGGAAGCCCACAAAAACATTGCATGTCAGTAGTGATCCTACAAAATCGTTTTTTCTTACATAAAACTGAGTATCCTTCGAGTACTCATTCCGTTTAGCTTCCAGCTGCCGGAAATGTCTAGTTCTGTGATAGCTTTACGTGTATTAATCCAGTACTCCTGAGATGCTGGGCCTGGAAGCCCACAAAAATATAGTTTATCAGAATTACTCGTACAAAATCGATTTTTCTCACATTATGCTAAGTTTCCTTCTAGAACTCTTTCAGTTTGACTTCCAGCTGCCGGAACTGTCTAGTTCTATGATAGCTTTACATATCTCCATCCAGAACTCCTGAGATGCTGGCCCTGGAAGCCCACAAAAACATAGCGTATCAGTGATATTCGTACAAAATCATTTTTTCCTAACATGAAGCTAATTTCCCTTCGAGAACTCTTTCCGTTTGGCATCCAGCTGCTGGAACTGTCTAGTTCTATGATAGCTTTACGTGTTGCCACCCAGAAAGCCTAAGATGCTGGTCGTGGAAGCCCAAAAATCATCGAATATCAGTAGTAATCGTACAAAATCGAATTTCTCACATTATGCTAAATTTCCTTCGAGAACTATTTTAGATTGGCTCCCAGCTGCCGGAACTGTCTAGCTCTATAATATTAATAAGTGTTTCCACCCAGAACGCCTGAGATGCTGAGCCCGGAAGCCCACAAAAACATTGCATGTCAGTAGTAATCGTACAAAACCGATTTTTCTCACATAAAGTTGAGTTTCCTTTGAGAACTCTTTTTCTTTTGCTTCCAGCTGCAAGAACTGTCTAGTTCTATAATATTTATAGTTGTTTCCACCCAGAACGCCTGAGATGCTGGGCCCGAAAGCACTCAAAAACATTGCATGTCAGTAGTAATCCTACAAAATCGTTTTTTCTCACATAAAACGGAGTTTCCTTCGAGAACTCTTTCCGGTTGACTTCCAGCTGCCGGAACTGTCTAGTTCTATGATAGCTTTACGAGTTTCTATACAGAACTCCCGAGATGCTGGGCCTGGAACTCCATATAAACATAGCGTTTCAGTGATATTTGTACAAAATCGACTTTTCTCACATTATGCTAAGTTTCCTTCTAGAACTCTGTCAGTTTGACTTCCAGCTGCCGAAACTGTCTAGTTCTATGATAGCTATAAGAGTTTCCACCCAGAACGCCTGAGATGCTGGGCCTGGAAGCCCACAAAAACATAGTATATCAGTAGTAATCGTACAAAAACGATTTTTCTCACATTATGCTGTTTCCTTCGAGAACTTTTTTAGATTGGCTCCCAGCTGCCAGAACTGTCCAGTTCTATGATAGCTTTACGTATTTCCATCCAGAACTCCTGAGATGCTGGGCCTGGAATCCCACAAAAACATCGCATGCCAGAAGTAATCCATCAAAATCGATTTTTCTCATATAAAGCTAAGTTTCCTTTGAGAACTCTTTCCGTGTTGCTTCCAGCTGCCAGAACTGTCTAGTTAGGTGTTTCCACCCAGAACGCCTGAGATGCTGGGCTTGGAAGCTCACAAAAACATCGAATAGCATGTCAGTAGTAATCCTACAAAATCGTTTTTTCTCACATAAAATGGAGTTTCCTTCGAGAACTCTTTCCGGTTGACTTCCAGCTGCCGGAACTGTCTAGTTCTATGATAGCTTTACGTGTTTCTATACAGAACTCCCGAGATGCTGGGCCTGGAACCCCATATAAACATAGCGTTTCAGTGATATTTGTACAAAATCGACTTTTCTCACATTATGCTAAGTTTCCTTCTAGAACTCTGTCAGTTTGACTTCCAGCTGCCGAAACTGTCTAGTTCTATGATAGCTATAAGAGTTTCCACCCAGAACGCCTGAGATGCTGGGCCTGGAAGCCCACAAAAACATAGTATATCAGTAGTAATCGTACAAAAACGATTTTTCTCACATTATGCTGTTTCCTTCTATAACTATTTTACATTGGCTCCCAGCTGTCGGAACTGTCTAGTTCCATGATAGCTTTACGTATTTCCATCCAGAACTCCTGAGATGCTGGGCCTGGAATCCCACAAAAACATCGCATACCAGTAGTAATCCAACAAAATCGACTTTTCGCACATAAAGTTAAGTTTCCTTTGAGAACTCTTTTTCTTTGGCTTCCAGCTGCCAGAACTGTCTAGTTCTATAATATTTATAGTTGTTTCCACCCAGAACGCCTGAGATGCTGGGCCCGAAAGCACACAAAAACATCGCATGTCAGTAGTAATCCTACAAAATCGATTTTTCTCACATAAAACTGAGTTTCCTTTGAGAACTCTTTCCGCTTGGCTACCAGCTGCCAGATCTGTCTAGTTCTATAATATTTATAGGTGTTTCCACCCAGAACGCCTGAAATGCTGGGCCTGGAAGCCCACGAAAACATAGCATTTCAGTAGTAGTAAAGTAGTAATCAAGCAAAATCGATTTTTCTGCCTTATTGCTACGTTTTCGTCTAAAATTATTTTCAGTTAAATTATATGCATTGTAATGTTGAGATATGTTTGTTTAATGCGTAAGGATTGATAACACATAAGATGCTGCATGTAAAACCTCTCTGAAACGTGATATGCATGCTGGTAGACTGACAGTTTATTTTCTTATTTATAGTCATGTATGTAAAAAATAAAATCTTGGTTTTTTTGGCCAGAACTATTGATATACTGTCTAGAAACAGTAGAACTTTGCATCCCAATCCATATTTTACGTCTAGGAATCGAGAACGGGTGAGATGCTGAGAGTTGATTTGCGAAGTTAACATCTCATTTTTAAATTTTCATTTTTTTTACTGAAATTGGCTGAACTACTGAAAAAAACTATCTAGAACTGTAGAACTATTTGGGATGCTACAAGAACTATCATCATTTGTTGAGATGCTGGAACTTGATATGCTAGGTTCACACACACTTGTCTCAAAATAGCTGACACAAGAGTGATAGGACATATTTATGAGTAAGTTTTATGCACCCATATTCTTAGACTTGATTGTATTAAGGGGCTCCACGCGCTTTTTGGCTAGTTTTAACGAGTTTTGAGTTGATATTCCTCCCTCAAACCTATAGATATATTTATATCACAAACACATATCGGTTCTTCAATCCTTTATCTACATTTGCACGAGAGTTTTTTTGAAAGTAATTAATATTTTTTTTATGATTATTTCAAACATGGTCCAAAAAAGCTCTGTTTTCGATATTAGTATGGTGTTTATGCACTTTTATGTATGAAATCTACATATAACTGTTCCTTATTGACGTCTCTAAAAACCCACGAGAGATTTTTATTGTTAACTCATTTTCACAAAAGTTACGTCCAAAAAACGGTTTTTCGGCCTGAAATTGCCAACGTTTGGTGCCATATGTCCCGAAAACTGTGAATTTTGACGCAAATATGGGATACTATTTCGGTAAAGCACGTTGTTTTTAATACGATAATCCATAAAAAAAACACGAAAAAACCGACAGTTACAGATCGAAGGTCATTGGGAGCTAGGAGCCCCTTAATAAAAGAAAAAACCATGGTCCTAGTGTACCCCTCTATTAGGGACTCACCCATGAAATGCATGAACTGCAGCCGGCGCAGCTCGGTCTGGCTGCGCTGCACCAGCTGCCGGAACTCGGTGGCGTCCCGCAGCCGGCCCACGCACAACTCGCAGATGCCGCATTCGTCGTTACTCTCCATTCTTATCTGCAATGCAAACAAATAACTTCAACTAAACAATAGGGTGGGGGAATCTAATTTTATTATCACTCCAAAAGAAAGAAGTCAAAAAAATATGACTAATGGCGAAAGCGTCTTGGCGAGGTAGGGCACAGCGAAGTGTCATCCCGCCCGAATTTGGAGCAGCCCAACTCGGGAAGCACCTCCGCCTTGCAGGAGACCACAGCCATAATAACACTACTATTTGCACTGTAGTAGTGTTGTGTTCCTGGAGGTGAGCAAGGTCTCCAGAGCTCCCGAGGATGCGTTGTGTTGAGAGCGAGGGAATTTGTTCCTTCAGCTATCAACACGGCGAATCCTCAAACATATCAAGGGTCGGCAACGCCCATGTTACTCCTTTGGAGTTGCATGCGTCTATAGGCTGCGGTGTCTGGTGTTAGCATCAGACGGGCCGTACGCTTGTTTGCCACCGTCATTGTATAAAAAAAAAAGTTCAAATATCTCAAAAAATTACGAAGATACAACCATTTTAATATTGCCTGATATAGAGAAAACGCTTGAGACCCGGTGACGTCACGCGTCTCAAGCGTCTTGGTAAATGACAATCATTTCATGTGACGGTGCGTTATGCGGAAAAGGGACAGCCTATATCCCCTTTTAAAACTTTAGACACTTATAATTTTGTGATTATTTATTGTCATATGTTACCTTATCCATGTGACTATATTTTTAACCCCTTTTCGAGAAATTCAACATTATTGATTATTGTATTTGGTGGCCCTGTTTCTGACCACCTGCCGCCTGTTGTCTTCAACCCTTTGAACGCTAAGGACACCTAAAGGTGTCGCGTGTTGTCGAACCCTCAGCGCCAAGAGCGACTAAAGGTGTATGTTACCACAATTGTTTTACATGTTCTTTTATTGTTGTTTCTTTTTCTGTGTTTCTTTTTAGTCTGAATTTATTTTTTATTTTTATTTTGTTGCAAAATGCCAAATAAATGATTTATCTATCTATCTATATATCTATTTATCTAGCGCACGCTGTCAAAGCAACCGTCTTTTAAGTACGTTTTGTGTTTGTTCTCTTGTAACAATGATGTTGTGATGTGCGATGATGACATCAAAAAGACAGTGGGATGCTATTGGGGAAGAAAAGCTAAAGACAGGGAAACCTGGAAAGCCTTAGAGGAGGCTTTCACCGCTTTAGGCGGTCCTTATACAGAAGAAGAAGAATATAAAAATAAAATTAAGATAGTGAAATATTAGTCAAATAAGAAAAAAACAAACAATATAAGGCGGGCGTCACACTGCTCTGCATCTCCTGACGGAGGTGCGTAGCTGCATACAAATTTCGCCGGACGGAGGTGCGGTGCAGTGTGTCGTACCACACGGAATTTATATACAAACTGAGGTACTTGCATACAACGAGCTCCGCGTCTCGCAACGAGACGCGGCGGCAGTGTGACAACCACCTAAAAGCTTTATCTAATAAATAAGTGGGTAAAATATCGTTACAAACTCTGTCATAAGGAAATAAAGCTTATCTTATCTAATCTTAACAATGATGTTGGTGTGACAGTGTTACTTTTGGATGTTTTGATTGGTGGCGAAAAGGTTAAGAGGCTGACAATAGCCAACAACCTTGCAAGCTGTCTCTGTCTGTTTGCACTGAGTGAACGAGAAGCACTGTGTTATGGCCGTATCTCCAGAAAATATTTGAATTATAAGGTATACACTACTATATAAAATTAATCGGCAAACTTGGTATGAATGTGATGTAATAGACACCTGAGTTTAAAGACATAACTTAGCATTTTTATTACCTGACTGCCTTAGTATGAGGGTTATGTTTCTCATATGTATGTAAATAAATAAATATTAGAGGACAATCTTACACAATTCAAACTAGTCCGATAGTAAGGTCAATGAAGGCTTGTGTTATCAATACTAGACACAAAATGTAAATTTGATGTGTTCATCACAAGTGGTTTAATTTTGGAAGTCGAACATAAGAACCTTAATTACAATCAATCACAGTTCGTGTATCTCTCTAGTTTTACTTTTGAATATTTAAGGGCATATTCATTAATTTATCACCCTCAAACGGATAGTTACGGATAGTAACAAAACCGACAGTCAATGGCAATCACATACATTTAGTAACAAAACCGACAGGTTAGACGTGACTTAAACATCACTTTAGTTAACCTTGACTTCCCAATTTTTTGAAACTCCCCTTAAAAGGGATAACCTACTTTTGCTGTTGCTTGTTGCTATAAATTCAATCAAATCAATATTTATTTCAGGTTTTTGGGCCCATGTGTTGGATATTGTTTTATAAGCTAAGGTAAACCCTAAATATATATATACCCAAACCCAAAGGTTGTCCGGAAGAGCTCGCTTTTAGCGAAAAGATGTCTACCATAGTTTATGTTTAATTTACCCCTGTTTCTGTTATGTACTACTAGCTTCTGCCCGTGACTCCGTCTGCGTGGAACTCGTTTATATCGTAGCACCATACAAACTTTCATCCCCAATTTCACCCCCTCCGGGGATGGTTTCCGGGATAAAAACTATCCTTCCCCGGGATCCAAGCTATCTTCATACCAAATTTCATCTCAATCCATTCAGCGGTTTAAGCGTGATTATAATATTAGTATGGATTTCTGGTGAGCAATAAAGGATATTTGTGTTGTACCTATATATTGAACAAATATGTAACATTTTTTATATAGTCTATCATGTTGTTTAATGGGACAGAAGAACATGAAATTGTTAATAGATGCGAAAGTTAATAATAGGTGACCGAGATTCACTGTATTATTGGTTGTTCCGACACTGAGGAAGCGTCTAATTCCTTCTCGTTGCGTACTATTCTGTGTTTAGTATACACCATCGGTATGAGTCGGACGGCGCACCTTCGTGAATAAAACGATCAAAGTTTACATATTTAGTGCTTTTGGTTAAACATTACATCCAAAAGTAGATATTTACCCGTATATCGAAGCATTCTTCTAGCATGTCTGAATAAATCTCGGTTTTACCGAGATGCGTGTACAGCGTCTTTAGCCCCTTGTCTGGAGGGCGCCGCAGGCAGCAGCGACACGAGTGCAGCGCCTCAATCGCGTCAATATCTGCGTCATCATAGTCAACCATTATTACGAAAATACGATGTTAACGCGACTATTTATGAAGAAATAAGTTCATAGCTGGATAACCGCAAAACAAAAGACAGACATTTTGACAGTTTATCAATTGCAAACAATTGGCGTTGGCGTCGCATAGACCATAGACTAGCAGTTTTTTTAACAATAATAGGGAAGTGCTCGGCCATCGTAATACCGGTTTTGGTAGACAACTGGCTTGTTGTATAGTCTGTAGAACCCTTTACATTTAGATGCCATGATAGTTGCCAAGTATTATAAACAAGTACGAGTAAAAAGTACGGGTTTGTGCTCGAACTGTCATTTCATTTCCATCATTTATTGGAAATAATATTGAAGTGATGTCCGATATTTTTCCTTATAAAGCCTTGATATACTTGAAATTTATTTCCCATAATAATTATCAACGCAATTATAGGTAGTTAATGAAGGTGCTACATTCGTGCCATTGCTGTGTGCAGGCGTCTGCCAGCTAAGAATTTCATCAAACTGGCTTCACGGTAAACAGCTACAAAATTGAGATATAATATTCGGACATACGCGAGGAATACTTCAGAATACGCGTAAACGTTACTACATTTGCTGTACCATCCGAACTCCGGCTCGTATTAATTAGTTTTTCGGAATTATGTACAGTCACGGAATTTGATTGTTGAGCCATTTAGGGATGAAGGTTATATGGTTTATCAATACATATGATATGAATTGTCCAATATAAAGTGACCCCTAAATGGCTCAACAATCAAATTCCGTGACTGTACGTTGGTATTTGGTTTTGAAACGTATGAAAACGTGTTAACAACTTTTGTAGGAAAAATCCATTTTATTTAACCTCCTGTCATTTTATAAGTCATTATACAGCGTGTATATCCAATACGAGCAAAGAATTAAACCAGAGGCAGAGTTTAGTAGCGTAATCATTAATTAAATGAACTTTTTAAGTTAAACTTAATTGAGCGCCTGTAATATTTTTTTGAAAAATTACCGAGCAGCAATGTAACGTAAACATGTAATCCACGTAGCTGTCCAAAAATAAATCTTGGTGTGTAGTGATATTAATTATTTAGATACTGTTAGCTAACTGCTTTGTTGATAAAGACTGATATGCACCAGTGTGGGGGTGGTGGGAGACTGGTCAAGACCGGGATACATTGAAACGTAAGGAGACCTTTGCCCAGCAGTGGTATCCCACTGACCCTTAAATAAGAAAATCAATACTTAACTGCACAAAAAAATATGGTTCATAACGTTGTGTGGTTATTTTTAGTAGACTACACCACTAGATATGTAAGTTATTGAATTATTAAATACTTAAGTATTTGTTTATCAACAACCAATTGACATTATTTTGAGCCATTTTAATCAGTCACGATAAAAATTAGTTGACAGCGTCGTTGATATTAAAATAAAATTACCACGACGCGCAATGACACCTTTTTTAGAAAATCATTCTATTTAATTTAAATAGGTAACTAAGTAATCTTCTTTGTAAATTATTTACCAACAAGATTGCACTCATAATAGTTATTTAATTTGATAACTGAATTTAAATTCGATTTACAATTATTAACTGAACTCTACAAAGTTTGATAGTTACCTACATACAAGGTTGTAAATTGTACCGAACTGTTTGGTAAGTTTTCGCGTATTTTATTTCAACTATGATTTGACAATGTCAGTCACAATTCAGTCATTAAATTAAAATGCCCCGTCAAACCAATTTTAGTGCTCCGGAATTAATGGACATGATTTTAATGTATGGTGAAGCACATCAAAATGGCAGAAGAGCATTAGAAATATACAGAGAGCGATTTCCAAATCGTAGAGTGCCAAGTAGCGCTCGAGTGATCGTCAACGCGTTACAGCGAGCTCGTGAAGGTTTGCCAGTGACAGGGAGGGTGGAGGGAGCAGCTGTTAAATATGAGCTTCCAGTCTCATTAGAAGACCGGATCCTTCGCCATTTTTCAGCTGACCCAGAGAGTAGTACGAGAATAGCTGGAAGACGGTTTAATATGAGTCATATGACGGTACACAAAATACTCAAACGTGACAAGCAACATCCTTATAAATTTTTAAAGGTACATGCTTTGCTGCCGAGAGACTTAATACCACGTTTAACGTTTTCGGAGTGGTTACTCAGTCGTCATCAAGAAAACGGTGATTTCATGTCCAAAATTATCTGGACAGATGAAAGCACATTCACCAGGAATGGGGTTTGGAATCAACGTAATTGCCATTACTGGTCACGCGTAAATCACCATGACATGAGAAAGACCGGACACCAGTATCGTTGGGCCGTAAACGTGTGGGCCGCAATACACGGCAACCGGATCATAGGACCCATTTTCATCGACGGTAACCTGAATGCGGACAAATTCATCCAGCTTATCAACGGGCCATTAGCAGAATACGTGAACATGCTGCCTGAAGAAGATCGCCGGGAAACGTGGTTGCAGTTGGATGGTGCCCCGGCTCACGCGGCGGTTCGTGTCCGAAACGTGCTAAACGACATGTTCGAGAACAGATGGATCGGGCGATTTGGTCCACGTCGTTGGCCTGCTCGCTCTCCTGATTTAACACCGCTCGATTTTTTTCTGTGGGGGGCAGTAAAAAACGAGGTGTACTCACAACCTAGGACATCCGTGGAACAACTGAAAAACAAGATAACCGAAGTTTTTCAAAAACTCAGGGACAATACTGATCTTTACCACGTTAGGGAGTCCATTAAACGACGCTGCGAAACTTGCGTTCGATTGCACGGGAGCCACGTGGAGAATCGATACCTGAGGCGGAGACACAGGCGTGATTAAAACTTTTAACTGTGTTTCTGACCGGTATGTAAATAAATAGTTACTTGTAGCCTATTTTTTGTTTTACTTGATGAACATCTACAGTTCTACACCATAAGGTAGTTTGAAAAAACACTCATCTCATAACATCTTTGGCTATAAGTTTATACCTAACTCAATTGCCAAGGACATTACCGAGATACGACATAGCTTTATTAAATTTTGGTTTTAGACATTTCGGAAGTGGATACTTAGACAGCTGACAACTGTCAAACGAGGCTTAACTCGAACATGTTGCGTTACATTGCGGGCTGAATTATTTTGTATGGTTAATTTTTTCGTTGCAATTTTAGACAAAAGTTATCTTAATACACTTATTAGGTCCTGTACTAACCACCATTTAAAGATTTGCTCGTATTGGATATACACGCTGTATACTATTTTAAAATTAACATAAATAAGGTTGGTCGGTCGGCAACAGGTTTGATATTTACCATTGGCTTTTCGGTGAAGGAAAACATTGTTAGAAAACCTGGTCAATCAGTTTCCAACCCACAGTGGGCCAGCATGGCGACTACTGCCCATTCCCTCTCACAAGCACCCCTGTACTAAGCAGTGGGACTTACAAGGCTGACAATGATGATAAGAATTTAGTGAATGATAAATACTTAGTTACATGACAGCAAAATATGTTTATGTAAATGTTACTTTAATTAATTATTAGCAACATTTTCAAATCAAATCAAATCAAAACATTTATTTGTGACAAACACAACACACAACAGTTTGTATGTAAAAGCTATATTTCTGTGACATTTAAAACAAATAGAGCCTGTTCACACCAATCTGTTACTGTTGGTGTTGGATCCAGTAACAATATCGGAGGGCAAGTACATGTGTGGAAAACATGCTTACTGTTCACAACTCCCAGTCCGATAACGGACAATGCTCCAAACTCCAAACATAAAGTGTTGTTGTCGGATCTGACACTGACAGGATAACGGACAATGCTCCAAACTCCAAACATAAAGTGTTGCTGTCGGATCTGACACTGACAGGATAACGGACAATGCTCCAAACTCCAAACATAAAGTGTTGTTGTCGGATCTGACACTGACAGTTGCGGTTGGGTGTGAAAAGGCTCTTATCTAAATTTCTTTTATTTACCTGTATTGCCATGCGAAATGCTAATTCCCTTTTACAAAGTAACATCTACTACACAATATCTGTGCACCTTCCTGCCCCCCCTAGCACACTAGGTTTTATGTCCGACGTAAAGCATTTGTCCCTCATGCACTCGTATATTTGCCAGAATAAGAATAAGAATAAAATATAAAAAATATAGGTCTTATATAAATACAGAAAAATATCCGAACTAGGCTGAGCCTGTATCTCGGGACCTAGCAGTACGCTATACAAATGAGAAAATGGGACAAATTCTTTATGTCCGACATAAAACTTAGCGTACTAGCCCCCCTGGAGTGTGAGTGTGACACTGCTCCCACTTCCCCTTTTATTTTCCCACGCTATGCGCTTCACACCATACCTAGATCGTCGCTGCGACGTCACGTGTCGAGGTGCACAGATATTGTATGTAAATTTTTCAAGAGAAACAACATAGAAAACATAAATATTAACTTATATATAACAATTATAATATACCTTTTGCAACTATATTATTATCTTCTAAGTTATTACACATATACATTTTACAAAGTATAATTAGAGGTACACAGTTATTTATTTTTATTTATTTATTTATTTTGGTTCACCAACAATTGTTTACACTGTTTACACTAATCAAATTATATTATCTAGGCACTATTGCTAAGTGTAACAATCACTTAAAGGTAAACACCGCATGCACTATAAAAAAAGCCTTAACATTAACTAATCAAAATTATACACACTTATACACAGGTTTTTGCTTAACTTGTTATTACTATATAACTAAATAATTTAAAACTATTTGGTTTTCGTCACTCACTTATGAAGAAGTTACTAGACCGTATTTTAAATTTCATGATCGAGTCAAAGAAAACGTTAGACATGTGACTGCAGCTGTTAATCGCTTTACACAGCCTGGGGATAGGCGAGCTGCTGCCGAGAACAGTCCTGAGCGGAGGGCAGAGTGGTGTAATAGGTTTGCGAGGAGTTCGGGAAGGTTCAGTTGGTAAAGAAGAAAGATACCTACCTATTTTTAAAACAGCCAAAGCGAGGCTTTCATGCTGTAAACGATAAGGCTGAGATCCACCAGAGCTGTGCGTAGCAGCGGAGAGGTTTGCGAGGAAAAATCCACCAATAGGAAGAGCTGAAGAAGAGAATAAGAATGATATTGGTGGCTGATTTCCTCGCAAACCGCTCCGCCGCCTTACACAGCATTGGTGGATACCTACTCAACCGTAAAATAGACTTGGGAAAGGGTGTTAGCGATGATGGTTGCTGCGAAATGGTTTTACCATTTGATTTGCATTGTTGCATGCACAATATGTGCTGGGGTCCGAGCCTATAAACCGCGTGTGCTCTATTAAAGATCTGGGTGTGGGCTTTGATTAGCGGCTTACTTTTCATGAGCATATTTCGACGCTTGCTACCAGCTGCTTACGAGGACTGGGCTTCGTGATGCGCGACCTTCGTCACTAACGATCCTGTTGCCATCGGGCTTGTCTATAATGCACTAGTTAGAAGCAAGCTTGAGACATCATCGATCGTTTGGCATCCCTACGAATCTACCTACAGTTTGCTTCTTGAAAAGGTACAACAGGCCTTTTTACACAACTGCCGAAGGAGAGGAGGGTTATGTTTTTAAGGTTGTTATACAAGAAAATATTTGGTTATTACCAGTTTCTTTATCCGACGAAGCATCTCTTTGGGGCCTTAGGTTACAACTCTTTGGAGGTGAGACGTAACCTTAGCTTATTGACGTTTGCGTGTCGGACCCTCCGCTGCCCCGTGCCTTCACACACTTGAATGCTCTCTTGGCATCAGCACCCGAGTGCGAACTGTTTGCGTGGCGATGGGCGTCTGTGAGATGATGGATGCGAGAGGGCTACATCCGTGAAAGAGAGTGACAGTAATTTGTCATTACAAATGACTCTCTTTCTCTCTAACACCATTGTGTTATTTGTAATTATTTGTTTGTACCTGAATTGATATTTGTAATAACGTATATGTTCCCGTTTGTATATGTTAATTTTAAGTTTCATGTCGCATTGGATCTATATTTAAGGGCATGTAAACATATTTTCAAATAAATAAATAAATTTGTCAAGTCAAGAGTCCGTACTCTCGAAATCATGTCTGTCATGTGTGATTCGAAATATCTTGCAAATGAATCACTGAGTTGAAGTTGCTTTAAGCTGGGCGCTGCTGAGCCGGTGCTGTTACTAGTGTGCGTTGGGTAGACACCGCGCCTGGTGCATGGTAGAGGGGAGTCCTAGATAGAGGATCCATAGATGGAAACCTAGCGAATCCCCGTAAATCAAAATGAAGACTGATTTGTTATCTTAATTAGTTAATTGCAATTTTAAATAATGTTATAATACTATGTTGATGATAATTATAATGTGTACCTACAAATAAAGACTTAGTTTTTATGAGCTGTTTTTTTGCATGTTGCACTTTCCTCGCTACAGTGAGGTGAAAAGTTGTGTGTTACTCACGGGTGCAAATGTACTTTACTTCTCGTGTGTTGAAACACTCCCCACGCTCAGGATTCTATTCTATTCTATTCTTCTATTCACTCGCTTGCTCGTGTTTCAATTCCACACTCGCGGGTAAAATACAACTTTGCACCCTTGTATAACAGATAACTATATTCAGCACATTGCGGTGGCATCGGCCAGGGTTCGGAAATTCATCTACACGATGAAATTCCTGAGAGTCGTGGCGCTCTGTGAGCCTGTGCTCAATTATTGCATCCTTGCATGGGGAGGGTGCTCTGAGACTACTTTAATATCCCTGGAAAGAGCTCAAAGAGCGGTGCTGAAGGTTGCTTTGCGCAGACCGAGCGAGACGATATTCTACTGTGAGCCTATTTAGGTAGACGGGAGTCTTCAGCGTCTGTAGACTATTCTACATGCGGGTTGTAATTTTTATTCAGAAAGAGGTAATAAAGATTCAGATTTATTCATTATCTTTATTTAACATTTAAAATCATTTGTACAGTAAATATACAAGATAAAAATTATGATTTGTCAGTTACTATAGATGTGTACATTTGTTATTATTTGTAAATAATTGAAATGAATAATTTAATGTCAGATTAATAATATATTGTGCTATTGAATAAAGAAGCGAAAGCAAACAACATAAATATGTATAAAAAGTCAATATTTTAAGATACCTAGTCATTTTCTTGTTTTCATAGTCATTTGAAAGAAACTCTTGTAAACTATATAGTGTTTTGTCAAGCAATGGTTGTTTTACATTCACCCGCACGCACACACATACACACACACACACACACAGAGACACACACACACAAACATGTAAAACTGTACACCCTCCACTTCACTTTTACTAGGATTCCTCAAAATGGTTAATTATAATACCTATTTAGGTATTTATTCATTATTATTATTTCTTGTTTGTATACCATGTAAAAGTTCATACCTTGTCTTGCTTTTTGCCGCATAACTGTTAGTCTGTACTGTTTGGTGTCCACGGGACAGGCCCAGCCTAGTGTGGAACCATAGCCACTATGTTTCGTGAATAAATATATTTCATACTAGCTTCCGACCGCGACTTCGTCCGCGTGGACCCGGGATAAAAACTATTCTATATTTTAATCCAGGCTATAAACTATCTTCGTGCAAAATTTCATTCAAATCGGTTCAGCCGTTTAAGCGTGATTGAGTAACAAACATCAAAACATCTAAACTTTCGCATTTATAATATTAGTAGGATAAGTATATTTTCACATGGTAGCGAAATGAGTTGTTAAAAAGTCTGTCCTGTTAACTTCGGAAGTTTTGTGGAAGGCCAGTGAACTTGCATTTCTTATTAGCGGTGGAAGATTGTTCCAGCATCGCGCGGCAGCGTACTTGAATTGAAGCTACCACGGAAGCTAGCCGACGTGTGTCGCGGGCCGATGAGGCGGGGGCTTGTCTTACACGCCTACGGAAAAATATTAATCTTTCGTACAGGTACGAGGGTTGTTCACTCAGCAAGTATTATAGCAAATAGCAAAGTAGCGAAGTGTAGTTTCCTTCGAGCTTCCATTTTGAGAAGACTGCTGTTGTTTAAAAATGGTGTACTATGAGAGCTCTGCGTGGAACTGCGAAACAGAACCGCAATAGCATATTGTGCGTCAGTTAGTCATTTGCTACCTCAAGATACTGCATTAGGTTTTTGGACATTACTGACTCAACTACTTTAGTACTATGCTTTGGTACTATGCTAATCGGTCTATAGTTGGCGATATCAGTTCTTACTCCTTTTCCTCCTAGTACTTTATTTACAAGTAATGTAACTAAGTCTTTTAACCTCAACATGATGTCATACAAGAGGGATCCAGATATATCATAGATATCTTTAGTTAGATTTACATATTTTGTTTCTTATGAGATGTATTATTTCTCATTAAACTCGCCTTCCTACCTAAGCATGTCGAAAAAGCGTATCTTCAGAGTTCCTGTACGGAAGGTTCGAACTAGCTTTCTTAAGCGTTTTAAGTCCTTCATCCTTCCTTACATCTGCAATGTGATTATTAAAAAGTGTTATCTCAAGCACTGCCATATATCCGAGGCATCTGAGGATATGTTATTTTAGCGGCTATAGCTGTCAACCGATCTCAAGAACCATCTGACTCACTGGCAAAGAATATAATACTCACTAATGAGCTCACTGGGCCACTTCTTTTCCCTATAGGTACATAGTTTCTTACATATAGAATTACTTAGTTAAAAAAGTTAAATTTAATATACGTTGAGTACAAATAAAATAAAAATCTTGTAATGTAGGCTTATGTAGTCTTTTTTTTTAATCAAGCCGCTGTATAAAGGTAATTGCGCGTTTCTAACTCCCACGAAACTGGCCTAGCCATAGGCACTGGTCCCACCGCCGGCTAGTAAGCTAGAAAAGTTGGGCGAGTAACGGTTCATTGCGTGCTGACCAAGCACAGTGTGATTTATCGACCTTTACAGATCCGCAATGTAATGCTACTCGAAATATCGCGCTGCGCGCCCGCGACGGGCGTAGTTGGGAAACTACGCCCGTCGCGGGCGCGCAGCGCGATATTTCCCTGCAAACCGCTAGCGTGGTCAAACAGGCAGCGCCCCGCTTCTGTCGCGCCCCGCCAGCCTCCCGCCGCGCGCCCGCGGCGGGTGCGCGGCGCGTCAGTGTGACGCCAGACAGCGGAGCGCGCGGTGCGTACGTGATGCTGGCGGGCCGATGGCGCGAGGCCAGCGCGAGGCGCGCGGGACGCGCGCGCGTTGATGGCGCGATGCGCGCGTGGTCTGTGTGACCGGCCGTCCCGCGCGCATCACGCGCTCGTCAAGCCCCGCTACCGTCCCGCTGGCAGTCTGTTCGACCCTTAAGTGTGGGGGTTGCCGATAAATTGTTTTTTTTTTTTAAATCCAGCACGGCTATCATGCGACGGCGCGCGAGCTCTCTCGATTTTTCTCGCACTATCCGTCTCTTTCTTATTAGAACACTTAGAACAAGAGATATAGTGCGAGAAAAATCGAGAGTATGATGCGGCCGTCGCATGAAGCACTTTTTTAAACCTCCCAACTGTGACGCGTGTTTTTTTTGCTTTGTGTTTTTTATCCCATTGTGGTAGTTACTGTTAATATTTCACAAATTTATAACATTTATTTATTTGATTTATTATGTGTATACGTTCGTATCTATAGTATGTTGTGGTGTGTTCCCGTGCTGTCTGGAAACCAGCGCTGTATGTGTCTGATACCTCAGCACAATTATATTTCACTTTATTGTTGACATTATTCCATTCTATAATTATATATTGCGCTGTAATTTCTATATTTTTATTTTGTTATTTATACAACATTTTGATATCATAGATATGGATGAACAAAGAAAACATTACAAAATATTTGTACATCAACTGGCAAAACATAGTGTTATGCTATATATATATGATTTCGTTTTAAGATCTTCACATGTACCTGTTATACAAATAAATACATTCATTCATTCATCATCAATGACGACCTCTGTTGGTAGTGACCCGGCCTAATAAATGCCCTTACCGGGATTCGAACCCGGGACCTCCGGCTTCGAATCCCGGTAAGGGCATTTATTTAGCGACAGACTCGTGGTCACACCATTTTGTCGCACCAGTGTGACGACAAGTAATTACTTTTACTCGTGGTCACTCCACTTTAAATAATTTACTTTAAAAACAAAGTGTTAACCGACTTCAATTTAGTACTCGGCCAAGCCACGAGAACATTTCTTTTCCAATTTACCTCATGAACTGATTTCCGAGAGCAAATGCGTTGATTATTATAGAAAAAAACCCAATCGCTGTATGTGACCCGATAATATTTGAGGACTCCACTCAATTCCACAAGGATCACCCTTGGCACTTCATTAGTTGCTGTTTCAACGGAATCTTATCAGAATCTGTGATATACTTTTGTACTTTTAAGTACATAATTGAGGAATTTCATAAGTCATCTGTGGTCTTCATCATCAATTCCACTCCACCAATTTATGATTTCCGGATGTAAATACACGAGTTATAATAGAAAATACCAAAATCACTACACGCGTGCCTAATATAATTGAGGAGTTCCCTCAATTGCTCATGGATCCCATCATCCAATTGAATTTTCAAAAAAATGGGACCCACCTAAAAGTATATAAACCCCAACAAAAAAATAAAATAAGGAATCGGCTTATCAATGACGGAGTTCCGAGGTAAGAAACATTGAAAAATAAAAAAAAACAACCGAATTGAGAACCTCCTCCTTTTTTTTGAAGTCGGTTAAAAAGATAACACTAACAGGTCCGTGTAGGTACGACGAGCGAAGTGAGGAGGAGTGTTAGGTGTACTGCGACCCTACGCCCGCGAGCCGAGCGAGTGAAGCGAGCGTGCCGCGTCAGCGGCCGGCGACGCGCCAGAACCAAACAGTGTGGCTACGAGGCAAATAAATTCATCGTGGTAACACCAGTGTGACAAAATGGTGTGACTATGAGTCCGACGTCATTTATTTGTGTGATGAGCACGAATATTTGTTCCTGAGTCATGGATGTTTTCTATCTATTTAATTATCCATATAAGTATGTATATCGTCGTCTAGTACCCATAAAACAAGCCTTGCTTAGTTTGGGAATAGGTCGATTTGTGTAAGATTGTCCCCAAATATTTATTATTTTAATAATATTAGAATATGAGAATCATATATTTATAAATAACACACAAAATATTTATCATTTATTTATTTATTATTCATTCATGTTTGTGGTAATATACATTATAATGTAATACACAAGTATTATAATATACAAGTGTATAAATTAACAAAATCACGATTATAAATAGAATATGGTACAGTCGCGGACTTTAATTGTTGAACTATCAAAAAAACTAAATTAGTTGACACCTAAATGGCTCAACAAGTAAAGTCCTTGACCATATAAATATAAACAAACCATTTTACCATACTCCATAATGATGTAAAGTCAGCTGCAGAGGAACGCGATCCCCCCCTTCATATAAACTTTTATGCAGCGGGTCACGTTTCTCAGCAGCATAATATGTTTGAAAGGTCTTTTGATCTGAAGGACGTGGGGTCAAACTAGTTCGTAATAAAAAAACAGGTTTTTGATGAAGGAAAAAAATCGTGATTAAATCGGTCTAATCCCAAGAAGGTCTAGTTTTCTTTCGGGTCGACTAATTATCAAACCTGTGATAACTCCGGGCCAGAGGTCGGCGGTGGTGAGCTGTTTTCAGTTTTTGCATAAAATGGACATACCTTGTCGTTCAATGGTAAATGCTCCATGTGTAATTAATGAAATGATTTTATAACTAGTTTTTTTTTTATCTCATACCTATTTGGAGATTCCTCCACTCTGTATGCATGGACGCCGGGTGTTTCAACTAGTATTAAAGCAAACTTCCTTAGATAATTAGTAATGCATTTTCATTTTATGTTTGATAATTTCAATTTTGTCTTCTTTTAATATTTCTTTATGGATACACTTATTCATATTAATATCTACAAGACACAACTACATGACATTAATGACGCAAAAATAGCTGACCCCCGCCGACCTCTGCTCAGGGCACATTCTAGGGATTTAATATAAATAAAAAAGATGTCGATATATAATAATACATGTGCTCATTGAAAGCTAAAAATACATTAATTGTTGGAGACTTCAATATAGATTTGTTAAAAGACAGTCCGAATAAAAGGATTTTTTTTTATACGCAAAGCCAGCAACAAGGCAAAAATTGTTTGGAGGGTAATACAGTCGGAAACTAGTGCAACAAGTAGAAAATCAACATAACTTGAGTCCTCCGAACCTGATGGGTTGGCAAATGCTATAAATAAATTCTTCATCAACTCTGTGAGGGACACCCAGAGACAGCTGGACTTGCGGCTGGCATTACAACTTCTAGAATCATATAGCCCCACGGCAGTGGACTCTGCGCCATTAGAGCCATTTTCCATTGGAGAGATTTATCGACTCATAAAGCTAATCACGAATATTGAGAAGGGTATGTTAAGGTGGTTTGGGCATGTAGAGAGGATGGATGAAAGAAGATTAACGAAGAGAGTGTAGGTATATAAAAAGAGTGGAAGGACAAGTTGGAAGGGGAAGACCTAGGCGAACTTTCTCCGATCAAATTGGAGAAATCTTACTAAAAGGCCAGGTCAAAAGTACGTAAACCGACGAGCATGAATGAGAAATGTTATGAAAGTGAGTGAAGCGAAAGTGGTTTGTCAGGAACGTAGCAAATGGAGATCCGTGATCTCTGCCTACCCCTCTGGGAAAGAGGCGTGATTACATGTATGTATGTATGTATAAAGCTAATAAAGCCAAAACCCACAAAGGATGTGTACGAGGTTCCTACAAGGATCTTCCGTGAGCTCCCTCCGTTGTTTATAGATATTTTATGTCACAGTATGAATTTGTGTCTGAAAAAACGGGTCTTATTCCGAGGCTTTAAAAAAGATTAAAGTTTTACCTATATATAAGGGAAAAGGAGAAAAAAACCGAACTAAAGAACTAAAAAAAAAAAAACTAGACTTGAACTGGGTCTTGCAAATAAGACAGGTAAGGGTATATTGGCACGGGAACAATATGCTTATCAGTCTCAAAAATCCACAGTGGATGCTACCAGACAACTCTTGAAAACAATTGCTGAGAAACAAGAATTGGGATGCAAAGTTGAATTGGTGTTATGTGACTGGTCGAAAGCATTCGACCTTGAAGACCATATGCTTATTATTAATAAGTTAGACCATTACGGCATCCGAGGGACTTTCCTAAAAGTATTTGAATACTTTCTAAAGAATAGGCAACAGTTATGTGAAGTAGATGTTAATAGCCGTGTCCACACCGGCCGAGCGGCTCGCCCGAGCCATCAAAAACGCTCGCCCGAACGGTTCGGGCGAGCCGTCAGAAGGCTCGGGCGAGCCGTCAAAAGGGTCGGCCGCAAGCGCTCGGTCGGTGTGGACGGGCGTTCGGGTAAACGCGCGCGGCTCGCCCGAGCCACATCGGCTCGGGCGAATTTACCTACCGATAGTTGAGATCACGATCACGATGAAGCCGCACGTGCGCACAGCTGTCGCTGCGACAACGTTAATTTTGCTTTTGCTTGTTCGAATTCGAAATCGGAAGAAATGTATTTAAAAAAAAAGCCGCAAAATGTGGATGCGCAAAATTTTTGAGAACCGAGGCCGGGATAAAATTATTTGATCAATTGTGTTATGATCAGAGCGAAGACCTACCTATTGAAATTCCTACTAGGTAGGTACTACTCAATCTACCAATCCTTCCAGCTGACAAACAGACCCATGCGTGTCGAACTCAGTTACGCAATTCCCAAATCCGCCTCAACTCGTCTCACTACCAAGTTAGCAACCGCCAGTAGGTATAACTTGATCCCTAATTTCCCAATATCAATATGTAATGTAGGTATCCAGGGGTCAAGCTAGTTTTGACCTTTTCCAACGCAGCGACTTCGAATGAACTTTAATAATTACCTTGATAAAAAAAGACCGGGTTGCACTCCGGGAGTGCCGGCAGAAGTAAAAACTTGATGAATTTTAATTTTGCAAAAAAATAATCCCTTCCTCCCCCCTCTGTCCCCCTGCGTGCCAATATATCTAATAACAACCTTATTAGTAGTACGCTATAGTTCAACCTAACTCAGCAAAATTGATGAAGGAGACGAAGAAATAAAATACCAATTTGTTTTTGCCATTGCCACATATTTTTCAAAGCTTATCTCTTTAGGAATAACGTCCAAATTCGAACTATTCGTATTTGCTCAAAAGCAAAATGGTAAAGGACGCATGGACAAAATTACTTTATTTGCAGAATATGCAATTGCAAAAAGTGTTTAACGGCTTTATACTCTTACGAATAGCGTTCAGTTTTGAATGAAGTCGAATCGGCTAACAGCAAATATAACGTGTATAAAACGTGTGATAAAACAAAATGGAATTTGCATTTACGAAAAATGTGTTACGACCTTATAGTGTTAACAATAAAGTACAAATTAGAATAATAATACGTAGGGCAAAAATCGCCCTCGCCTTCTGCGGTTCGGCCGAACAAAACCACCGTCTACATAGGCTGAGCCGCTCGCGGCTCAGGCAAAGTGTTCGGGCAAGCATTCGGGGGCTCGCCCGAACGGCTCGGGCGAGCCATCGTTTGCCCGAATCACGTCCACACCGGGCGAGCACGTTTGGGCGAACGGTGTTCGGGCGAGCCGCTCGTTCGGTGTAGACACGGCTATAAGGGAAGATCCAACTATCAATCGCTTGATTCCATTTCTGTTCCTCAAGGTTCAGTAATAGGTAACTAATTATATATTACATTAGTTAATGACTTTTCAGCGTGTACGTCGCATGGTCAACTGATCGCATACGCGGATGATAGTGCTTTTATTGTTTGGGGCACTAGTTTCACAGAGCTGCAATCTAAAGTAAACTACCTGCTACGGGATGTAAAGCACTGGTTCACTATCAATGGTATGAAACTTAACCTGGAAAAAACTAATGTAATCCAGATAAACCTTAGGGGTTTGCCACCCCAGACACTGAATATTGTGCTGGATAACATCGAAGTACCCTTAGTCCACCTTAGACTCTGCATTGCAGTGCGATACCCATATAGATGAGCTTTGTAAGAGGTTAGGCAAAGCGTGTTTTGCAATTTCGATATTAACAAAAATGCTTGATGAGCAATGTGTCAGAAACGCATACTATGCTTACTTTCAGTCAATTGTAACGTACGGCATTGATATGTGGGGACAAGCGGCGGACAGACAAAGGGTGCTTATATTGCAAAAAAGGGTAATTAGGATTATGGCTGGGGTGCCCTGGGACACACCTGCCCGCAGCCTGTTCCGGAACCTAAGGATCATGACTGTTCCAGGTATGTACATATTTGTATTTATTTAATGAATTTAAAATGCATGGTCCTAACTACAGAAATGGAAATAATCCCCTTCCTAACCCACACAGACTAAAGAAGTCTGAACAATGTATGTGGTACATAGGTCCTAGAATCTTTAATCGTTTGCCAAATAATTTAAAGTCAGCTGGATTATCAGATAATATGTTTATAAGTAAGCTTAAGGAATATTTAATAGAGAAGGCATTCTACTCATTAGATGATGGTGTGATTATTAAAATGAGATACTTATTGTTAATATGCAATAGACATAGGATGTAAATAAATATGTATAATAAAATTGACATGTAACTTTCGTTATAATAAAGAAACTGAAACTGAATGTGGAAATACTGACCTGGTTTAAAAATAAAAAATATTCTTTGAAAAAACACAAAATTAGAATTTAAGAAGCAGTATACAGAGCGATTTTGTATAAATATATTTATTTTGTAGAACATTAGGATGTCGATAAAATATGTTGCTACGTCACACTTTAGTATACTTATACTACCCCGAGTTATCCCAAGTTTGCTAAGTATGTCGTAAAATATTAAAATTCAAACATTATAAAAAGTAAATATAGCGAAAACTTATATTATAAATAGAATATTATGTTAAATTTAATTATGGATTACCCAGGGGTACCTCTTCACTGTTGTGTACTTTTTCTCGGGCGTGAAATCTTTTTTCATGTCTCTTTAAATGATATGGAGATTTAAATTGCCAGCTGCATTCTTTACAGCTATACGGTCTCTCTCCAGAGTGAGTAAATCTTTCATGATCAATCAAGCCCTTTGACCAAGTAAAGCGCTTGTTACATATTTTGCAACTGTATGGTTTTTCTCCAGTGTGAAGTCGTAAGTGTTTCTTCAAATTCGACCTGCAATTAAACTTTTTACAACAAACGTCGCATGAATAAGGAAACTCAAGTGTATGTATCCTCATGTGCACGGTTAGTCTGTCTTTCGATACAAATTGTTTTTTACATATTTCACACCCGTATGGTTTTTCACCTGTGTGCAACATCGTATGACACTTTAATTGTCCTGACAACTTAAAACTTTTAGAACAAATTTCACACAGATAAGGTTTATGGTCTGTATGTATTGTTATATGCATTTGCAATTGTTTTTTGGTGGTGAACTGTTTTTTGCATATGTCGCAACTTAAGCTTGTCAGGTCTAACGGACTCCGTATGTGACCTGATATGATTGCGCAGTAGTCTTTTATGTGTAAAATATTGTTTACAGGTATCACAACTGTACGGTTTTTCCCCTGTGTGGATTCGTTCATGCTGTCTTGCATATGTTTGATCTGCAAATGTTTTAATACAATATTTGCAAGCATAAGGCTTCACTCCGGTGTGAACACTGATGTGTCTTAACAGGGTTCGTTTATTTGCACATTTCCTTTGGCATATATCGCAGGTGTAGTATTTCCTATGAATAGAGTGAATAATTGTATGTTTCTTTAAACTATCATTGTCCTTAAATTTTTTATCACAATATTTGCAAGGAAGAGGCCTCTCTTCCGTATGTACTAACATATGTCTTTTCAAACTACCTTTGTGTTTGAACTGCTGCTTGCATAAATTGCAGCTGTAGAGTTTCTCATCAGTGTGTGTACGTTCGTGCCGTCTTAAATCAATGTTCTTTTCAAATTTTGTATTACAATACTTACAAGGGTAAGGCTTCCCTTCCGTATGTATCCTAAGGTGCCTTATCAGGTAATCTTTTAGTGAAAACTGGCGTTTGCATATATCGCAGGTGTACCGTGTATGAATGCTGATATGGCTATTCAAATCAGTTTCCAAGGTAAAAGACTTTGTGCATACATTGAAAGGATAAGACTTTTGTTCCGTATGTCTTTTCCTATTAACAGAGTGAAGAATTGTATGTTTCTTTAATCTATCGTTGTCCTTAAATTTTTTATCACAATATGTGCAAGGAAAAGGCCTCTCTTCCGTATGCACTAACATATGTCTTTTCAAATTACCATTTTGTTTGAACTGCTGCTTGCATAAATTGCAGCTGTAGAGTTTCTCATCAGTGTGTGTACGTTCGTGCCGTCTTAAATCAATTTTCTTTTCAAATTTTGTATTACAATACTTACAAGGGTAAGCCTTCTCTTCCGTATGTATCCTGATGTGTTTTATCAGGTTGTTTTTTAGTGAAAACTGGCGTTTGCATATATCGCAGGTGTACCGTGTATGCGTGCTGATGTGGCTATTAAAATCGGTTTTCAGTGTAAAAGACTTTGTACATATATCGCAGGGATAAGACTTTTGACCTGTATGTCTTGTCATGTGTACTCTGACGTGTCTCTTTAGGCTTTGTTTACATTTCCATTGCTTTTGGCATATATCGCAGGCGTAGTATTTTCTATTAGCAGAGTGAATATTTGCATGTTTCTTTAAAGTACCTTTTTCCTTAAATTTTTTATCACAATATTTGCAATGAAAAGGCCTCTCTTCCGTATGTACCAACATATGTCTTTTCAAACTACCTTTTAGTTTAAATTGCTCCTTGCATATATTGCAGCTGTAGAGTTTCTCATCGATGTGTGTCCGTTTGTGTTGTCTTAAATCAATTTTTTTTTCAAATGTTGTATTACAATACTTACAAGGGTAAGCCTTCTCTTCCGTATGTATCCTAATGTGTCTTCTCAGGTTGTTTTTTAGTGAAAACTGGCGTTTGCATATATCGCAGGTGTACCGTGTATGATTGCTAATGTGGGTATTCAAATCGGTTTGCAGTTCAAAAGACTTTGTGCATATATTGCAAGGATAAGACTGTCCCGTATGTCTTGTCATGTGTACCTTTAGGACGCATTTCTGCGTAAAGTCCTGTTTACAGATTTTACAACTGTATGGTTTTTCGCCAGTGTGGGTTCTTTCATGTCGCCTTGCGTTTGTTTGATATGCAAATGTTTTATTACAATATTTGCAAGCGTAGGGCTTCTGTCTAGTGTGTACTCTGATGTGCTTCTTTAGACTTTGTTTACATTTATATTGCTTTTGGCATATATCGCAAGTGTAATATTTTCTATTAACAGAGTGAATAAGTGTGTGTTTCTTTAAACGCTCCTGACAAGTGTGCTTAATAATATGGCTGATTAAAGCAGGCGTCGAAGGGAAATCTTCGTGGCATATTCCACAGTTTCCTTTCGGTCCTATGTGCGTAGTTAGATGGTCAGTAAAGTTAATTTCACCACAGAACACTACCGAGCAGATTTTGCAGCGATATGGTTTCTGATCGATTAAGCTAGACTTTCTTGTGAAGCTCGCGTGCTCGTCGCTCAGGCGGTCGCGTGCCACGGTGCAAGTCATGGCGAGCTGGTCCCCGGCACCGGCGGTCTTTTCGCCGAGCAACGGGTCTGAAACAATAAAAGAACTCCTAACAATAATATAATTAATCAGCCTCTACGCCCCACTGCCGGGCACAGGCCTTCTCTCATGGATAAGAGGGAACAGGCAATAGTCCCCAGGCTGACCCAGTGAGGGGGGATTTCGCATACACCATTGAATTTCTTCGCAAATGTATTCTCACGATGTTTTCCCCGAAAAGCTAACGGTAAATCGGGTGCAGGACTGATGATGTTAGTATTAACAATACCAACTACGCGGACGACATGGTGCTGCTCAGTCCGACGGTCAAAGCGTTGAGAGAGCTCTTGCATATATGTGAAGAGTATGTACAAAGGCACGGCCTCATTTATAACGCGAAAAAGAGCGAATACATGGTTTTTAAGGCCGTCGGAGGTAAATCATCCGAGCATGTGCCCGTCATTAAACTGAACAACCAGGAGCTCAGACGCGTGTACAAGTTTAAACACCTCCGCCATTATATCTCCGACGACCTTAAGGACCATATAGATATAGAAAGGGAGCGTAGGGCACTGGCGGTTCGTAGCAATATGCTTGTCCGAAGGTTTGCACGCTGTAGTGAACAGGTAAAAATCTCTCTTTTTAAAGCCTACTGTCAGGTATTCTACACGTGCAGCCTTTGGACGAGCTTCACGCAGAAGACCATCAGTGCCCTGCGAGTCCAATATAACAATGGCTTCAGAATGCTGTTGGGGCTGCCCCGATTCTGCAGTGCCTCAGGAATGTTTGCGCAGTCACGCACTGACGATTTTTATGCCATTGTACGAAAAATACTCGCAGCGTTGCTAAACAGGGTATGGGTCAGCTCCAACCCCATTCTGAGCACAGTGGCGGTTAGGTATAACACCAACACCGCCATCATGCGCCAATTTGTCAATGTGATGACACCTAGGTTAGGTTAGGTTAAGCTTATCATTGTGGACCAATTTGTTGTCTGTTAAGAAATGATGATAATAATAATAATAATAAGAGACAATGTCCCTCAAATCTATCTCCGAAGCAGAAACCTATAAGTATCTTGGTATGTCACAGTCATTGGGTATTGAGGGTGAGGGCGTAAAGCGGGCGGTGAAGGAGCGCTTCTTTTGTCGCCTGACCAAAGTACTTAATAGTCTTTTGTCGGGCGGCAACAAGGTGCGCGCCTTCAACGCCTGGGTGATGCCCTTGCTTACTTACTCCTTTGGCGTACTAAGGTGGACTCAGACTGAGCTGGATGCCCTGGATCGAAGAGTCCGAGTACTGCTTACTGCGCATCGCATGCTACACCCACGCTCGTCTGTTATGAGACTGTACATCTCGCGGAAGTGTGGAGGTCGCGGCTTTTTAAATGCCAAGGACCTTCACAACCGTGAGGTGTGCAGTCTCAGGGATTATTTCCTAAAGAACGAGTGTGGGATGCATCGCGACGTAGTGGCATTAGACGGAAACTTCACCCCGCTCTCCTTGGCAAACGAGAACTGGCGCAGACTTAAAGTAATGAGCGTCGAGGACCGCAGGGCGGTGTGGAGGAGCAAGGAGCTACACGGGCGGTTCTACAAGGCCCTCACAGGACCCGATGTAGATCTGCTCGCGTCGGTGAACTGGCTACGTTTCGGGGATCTCTTCGGGGAAACCGAAGGTTTTGTCTATGCAATTGCGGACGAAGTTATCATGACGAACAATTACCGGAGGTATATCCTGAAGGACGGTACGGTCGACATTTGTCGGGCATGCCGCCGTCCCGGGGAGTCACTCAGGCATATTATCTCCGGTTGTGGTCATCTTGCTAACGGCGAGTACTTGCACAGACATAACCTTGTAGCCAGAATTATTCACCAGCAACTTGCTCTGCTATACGGTCTTGTGGCCTCCGAAGTGCCTTACTATAAGTACACACCTGCGCCAGTTCTCGAAAATGGTCGTGCCACGCTCTATTGGGATCGAACTGTCATCACGGACAGGACTATTCTTGCCAATAGGCCTGATATTGTGCTGACAGATCGATCGAAACGCCAGGCGGTGCTCGTCGACATCACCATCCCCCATGATGAGAACCTCGTGAAGGCCGAAATGGACAAAGCCAGCAAGTACCTAGACCTGGCTCACGAGGTAACCGCCATGTGGGATGTTGATTCGACGATCATCGTCCCGATAGTCGTTTCGGCGAACGGTTTAATAGCGAAGAGTCTCGACCATCACCTCAAGAGACTCTCGCTAGATGGCTGGATCAAGGGTCAGATACAGAAGGCGGTACTCCTGGATACTGCGCGGATAGTCAGGAGGTTCCTGTCTCTGGCGCCCTGACCACCGGCAGCTTAGGCCCCGCCTCGCTGCCGGCGGTACCCTAGGTTAGGTTTTTATAATGATTTTATGTTTTGTATGTATAGTTTTATATTTTACTTTTTATATAGTTATTGTAAAAACCTAACGTAAGATAAAAGATGAATAAAGAGAATAATAATAAAAAATATATATATATCAAATTATATTCTGTACATACGTTCCGAAAAACTCATTCTCTCACGACCGTCGTTCGACAGCCGCATGTCTGAACCACTGGGCTACTGTAAGTTTTATTTGTTACTAATTATATGACCCATAATAACCCAGCGGTGCCGTTTGGCACCAAATTCATCGTGTTCATATTTACTGACCTATCTCCGGCGGAAAGTCCGTCCTCGCGTAAGTGTGGTCCCAGCGGGCGGCGCCCGGCTCATCCTCGTCACATGCTGGCTCTGTAAACAAGTTTGGATTGAATCACGGACTTCTACACCGGTATAAGATAATGCAAATACAAATAGTTTATTTAGCAGAAACAGATTAGCATACAAAAACATCCATCAGACTCCAAACTAGGCTGAGCCTGTATCTTGGACGTCTGCGAGAGCGTTATCAATTATCCTTATTCGAAAGTTATATGGAATATCTTCCTTCGCAATATTTATTCTGTATTCTAAAATGGTACTGAGATAACGACAGCCAAACATAAGCTGAGTACATTGGAATACAAAACAAGCGATTTTAAAACCCTTAGAGAAAGGATATAATAGAGGGAATCACATACATAGACACGAATGAGACAGCGATATAAGAGACATTACCACAAGTGGGAACAAGATACAATTTCGTATCTCCTCTAAATATTAGCGGAAAATCTTGCAGAAATCGAACTAGCCCCCATAGTAAGCTCAATATGGCTTGTGCCATGGGTACTAGACGACAATATATTTAATATAAAAATACTGAAGACTCAGAAACAAATATTCAACATGAAGATGGAATTGTCTCGTAAAAATTTAAGAGCTATGATTTATTACGAGTTTAAAAGTGGATTAACACAAAAACAATGTGGAGACCGGATGATTGCTGCCTTAAGTAATGAAGCACCTTGAGACGTAGGCAGTAGAGGTGTTAATAATACGAGTCTCGGATACAGAATAAACAGTTATTTAGGTAAACCAGGGGTTTACCCAGGCGCAGCGTGGGTAGGCCCCCCACAAGGTGGACTGATGACCTGGTAAAGGTCGCGGGAGTCCGCTGGATGCGGGTGGCGCAGGACCGGTCATTGTGGCACTCTTTGGGGGAGGCCTATGTCCAGCAGTGGACGTCTTTCGGCTGATATGATGATGATGATGATGACGGGTTTATATATGGTTTGTGTGACATTGTGTGAGTGAACGCTTACATAGTTTTACGATCTAACATTCTTATCGCTAATACAGTGACGATTTGGGGTACTCGCGCGTAAATCATTTGCTAGGGTAATTCAAGGTTAGTTCCATTACACAATGTTATCCAATGTTGCGTCATACACCACAACCTTCAAAGACGACAATATACAGGTGGTATTCAGAATTTCAACGTGGCCGAGTATCCCTCACGGACGACGCGCGTGAAGCTCGACCAAAATCGGCAGTTACGCAAGAAAACGTCCACCTTGTGCGTCAGCTGATAAAAGAAGACCGGCATGCGACATATCGGGAAATTCAGGAGTCTTTGGGGATTGGAATGAGTCAGATGCAAATTATTTTACAGAAAGAATTACGCGTGCAACCCTCACTTATTGTCTGACGAGCAAAAAGCGACTCGTACCAATTGGTGCCGCAAAACATTGAATAAATTCAACGAAGGGAGCTCAAATATAGTTTTTAGGGTCTTATTAGGTGACGAATCGTTGATATACGCATATGAGCCTGAACTAAAAACCAATCTCGAGTATGGGTTTAAGAAGACGAGCTCAAGCCGACAAACTTTATTCGCTCTCGCACGGCCAAGAAGATGGTAGCTACGTTTGTCTCCAAATCGGGTCACGTGGCTACTATAATTATAGACCTCTTGAAGATCGAAGAACGGTCAATGCCGATTGGTGTACAAGTATTTGTTTGCCGAGTGTCTTTGCTGAACTTGGGAAAAACCCTAGTCGCCGCATCATCCTTCACCACGACAATGCCAGCCCTCACACCGCTCGGAATACACTATAAGATTATAACCTTAGATATACAATGGACCCGATTCTACAGTGGCCTCTAAACTTCCTAATTTTATTTAGGTGTCGCTAAAACACTTTGCTATTCTATGAGCAGCTGTCTTTATCCAATGACAGCGCTAATTTGAATCTGACGTTTCTTATTTTAGGTGGTCTATACAACTTACTTGCTGCCTAAATGCTATTCTAAATATGTAGTTTTTAATCTGCCGCCTAAATTATGTCTAAAAATTAGACAATTTCGTTTTAGGCTAGTTAAGCCATGTGCACGTAGAATCGGGTCCATTCGATTATAATGTTCTCATGTAAGTGAATCCCTGGTATTCATATGAGAATAAAGTTCTTTTACCAAATTAAATGAAACGATTTATTTTGCGAGAACATACACAGATGTTAAGAGTACATGTCAGTGAGATACAATATTTTACATGTATGCATGTTCCGCCACAATAGGGCATGCAAAATCTTAAACTAATAAAAACTAACACAAAAAAATATACCTAAGTCAAATTATCAAAATATTCATTTAAATTATAAAATGGTCTAGTCAGCAAAAATGATTTTAAGATTTTAGAAAACTCATTAATACTATTCATTTTTTTAATGTCATCACTCATCACTTAAACCATTGTAAATTTTAATTCCATTATATTCCAGACTTCTTCTAAAATGCAGTTAGTTTTTAGATTCGGGTAGCTGAATGTCAGAGTTATATCTTAATCTAAGTGGTCTGCTCGTATTGTATGCAAATCTACTTATTTTTATGAACAAAGATACACACTATATATATAAAAACACTATGTACTTGATTATCTTCATACTTTTCAATTATTCGGTTCGAAAGTTAGGATTATATTTAAAGACCTATCGATTGACTGTGCCACATATATTTTTTAATTCTAGTTAGTTTCAAGTCATTTGATTACAAAACAGCTGTAGATAACCCTATTTGAACCGATTTAAAAAAGGAGGACGTTCTCGATTCATCGTAATCTTTTACGGCCGTATTCATAAACGTTCTACAAGCCTATTTTAACTAAAACGTCGTTAAAATTCGTTTGTCTTTATCTGTCACGTTGACATTTGTGTTCGTCAGAAAGGGACAGCGGCGCTACCACGAAAAACGATCAGACTCGAAGTTCGTATACATGCATCCCTGTCAGTCGAGTAATGTGAGTGCGATAGATATACCCGAACTTCGAATTTCGGAGTTCGTGGTTATAGCTCAGAGCAAATTTTATTTAGCGGAGGCATTTTAAGTTTTATGAATAAGGGGGTTATTGTTTATGTATGTTCCTAGATTACCCGAAGACGGCTGGAGCCATTTTTTTTTTTAACCCCCGACGCTGTTATAAGTTTAACGTGTCTGTCTGTGTATCTGTGTATCTGTCTGTGGTATCGTAGCTCCCAAACGGATGAACCGATTTTCGTTTAGTTTTTCGGGTCATAATTTTATCCCGAGTGCTCTTAGCCATGTTTCATGAAAATCTGTTCAGCTGTTTTTGAGATATTGGACTTTAAAATTAAAATATCGGGGGTTTTTCAACTTTTCCTAGTTGTTAATGGTATGCTACCAGGTGGACCCATGATCATCAGGTCAGGATCTGATGATGGTCTCCTGGAGACATCAAGGGTGCTCTTCAAATAAAACGAAGTACTAAATTACAGTTGGTTCAAATGTTAAATGTTTATTAAGGAGGCACGTCCGCTATCGAAATTCCAAATTTCGATCATAGTGGAAAATTGAAAAATTATTCGCCACAAGCGGGATTTGAACCCACAACCTCTGGAATCCGTCTATCCGTCCGCTAGTGGCGAATATATTTTCATAAGCTATTTTTTCATATGAACAAAATTTGGTTAAAATGTTGTTTTAAAAAATAATTATATAGCCAAAACCTACACAGAGCCTAACAATGATATATTTGTGTTCTTTAATTTTTGGTTTCTTTTTTCTATTCCGTTGTTATTATTGTGTTCTTACATTTCTTGACATTGTCTTAATATTATATCTTAATTTTTCTCTGTTTTTGACGATTGTGATAAAAAATTCTTATTTTATGCAAATCTGTAACGTATTTTTTTACCATGAAAAAAAAAGGTACCTATTGCGTCACTGTGCGGCGCATTGCTTTCCTCTTCCGATATGACTCCAGCAGCTAAATCACCGGTCATCCCGTCCTTTTCTTTATCCGATATGACTCCAGGACCTGCTACGCCATCACTCGTCTCCGACAGCACTTCAGGTGCTTCATCTGTCAAATAAGTTCATTTGTCATAATTTTGTCAAAAAAGAACATTTTGGGTACAAGCTTTTATTGCCAACTGTACTTTTCTGTATGAGTAAGGACCAAATTCTTGCTTCAAGCTTAACTCACTCTATTAAATTTTCTATAAAAGTTTTCCATTGTGCCACGAAAATTAATTATTATCTCATTTTTATGGTTAATATATAACTTTGTCACTTCTTCAGTTAGTATGGCTAACTACAGACTAAACAGGCTAACTAATAGCCAAGAATTTAGTCCTAACCCATATACCGTCATCAACTACTCATTGATAAGATTCTAACGAGCCCAAATTCAACGGGGTTACGTCGGTTAAGTACTGATTTCCAATGGCCACCTTCTGTCTCCATCATCAGATCAGCTCGATGGTACCATAACATTGAATTGTCATCCAAACTGATAAGTCGATGGGCAGGGACACAAGCGAAACAACCCGTAACTAGCAATGCACTCTTTATTGATGTATAGGTGACGTGGTGGGCGCAGCCACACACACACATGCATACATACGCTAGTCGCATACATAACATTCCCTCCATCTATTGAACTATATACATTAATACCTAATAGAATTTCTTGAAGTCTATTTTGGGACGGGGACGCATCACTCTCCGTGGTTCGGCTGTATCAGACATATTTCCCGACTCGGCCTCCTGGAACTCTTCCTCACCCTCGGGGTGAGTAGTCTCTGTACTCTGTTGCGGCGATGCGCACATACCCGACACCGACGATAGAGGAGGCGGCGGTGGCACCAGCGGTGGTGGCGGCGGCGGCGGCGACGACGGCGGTGGCGACGGCGACGGCAGCGGCGATGGCGGTAGCGGCGATGACGGTAAGTGCATATTGATATCGTCTGCGTCACAGTCCCATACGATACGACTTTGAATGTTACCTTTATACAATGCTAATTGGTTTACGTGTTTACGATAACATACTTGAGAACCATAGTCTTTAATTAAATATAGAACTTTTCCCAATCGTTTCTGTACTGTTCCCTTACCCCACATTAACTTATTATTACAATATTTTGTGTACAGTACAAGAGTGCCTGTTGCAAATTGTTTTGTATTGTCTTTGTTGTTACCCTGTGAGCACTGATCATCGCGGTTATCACTGACTGGAGCCGCAGACGAGGGCAGCGGTGACGGCGGTGTTAAAAGGTCCAGTCGTGACCTTAATTTGTGTCCATAGACTAATTGTGCGGGGGAGAACCCTGTGGTAGTGTGTTTCGAGTTACGATAGTCAAACAAATATTTCAATAATTTGGTTTTTGTTTCCTTAACATTAGTACTTGACATAAGACTAGATCGTATTCCCTTCTTAACAACTTTCACATAAGATTCAGCCTGACCGTTACTTGCCGGATGGTACGGCGGCGATGTAACATGTTTTATTCCGTTCAGTTCGCAAAATGAATGGAATTCTTGAGAACAAAACGCTGTGCCATTGTCCGTCACTAAAGTTACCGGTATCCCGAATCTGGACATAAACTCATACATTTTTCCAATAGTTGCCGTCGATGTCGTCGTGCTAGCCATGTCGTACACTTCCGGCCACTTGGAATACGCATCTACTAATACTAGGTACATGCGACCGTTTATCGGGCCTAGGAAGTCGGCATGAACACGGCTACCGGCATCTTTAGGCCGCGTCCATGGTACGGGTTTGACTCGCGCTGGCGCCGGGCGCATTTGTAAACAAATATCGCAAGACCCTATCATCCGCTCCACGGCTTCGTCTACACCCGGGAACCAAAACCTAGACCTAATCTCCGCTTTAGTCTTTACGATGCCGAGATGGGACTTATGTAGCTCCAATAGTACCTTTTCCCGTAATGCATCGGGAATAACGACCTTATGCCCTCTCATTATGCATCCATTTTCATACGACAGTTGAGTCCGGCATAGATGGTATGGTTTTACAAGTGTATCGCTAATTTTATTAGGCCATCCATCCATTATGTATTTAGTCACTTTATCTAAAATTACATCATTGCGCGTTTCTTTGCAAACATCAGCGTACGTAACGGGTAGGCTGCCACTCATAACAAAATGTACATAAGCGGCGCGATCGTAGGATTCAACTCCGTCAGCACATTCCTGTGTTGCCCCGCGCGCGCCCGCGCACCCCCCGCGCGCGTCCTCTGCCGGTGTCGGCAGACTGGCACGAGACAAAAAATCGGCGCTGTTATCAGCACTTCGCACGTACTCAATGCAATAATTATACGCGCTTAAAAATATCGCGTATCTTTGAAGTCTGTTTGCCGATACTTCTGGAATGCCCTTATAAGGTCCGAAAATCGATATAAGTGGCTTGTGATCAGTTTGCAAAACGAACGGTTCTGATCTACCATACAAATACTGGTGGAACCGGCGCACACCAAAAATAATCGCAGTCGCTTCCTTTTGTATTTGGGAGTATCGTGTTTCAGCCTTTGTTAATGTCCGCGAAGCAAAAGAAATTGGCCTCTCTTGCCCGTCGGGTCCACATTGCGATAAAATAGCCCCTAGGCCCCGGGGTCCAGCATCCACTGTTAAAATTAACTTAGCCCCAGGGTCAAAGTGAGCCAAAACTTGATCTGAGGCTAAACATTTTTTAATTTTATTGTACGCATTTTGGTGAATTTCCTTCCATTGCCATTTAGACCCCTTTTTTAAAAGTTCATATAACGGACACAGTATTGACGATGCGTTTGGTACAAAATTTCTGTAATAATTGATTAGTCCCAGAAATGACTGAAGTTCACTAATATTATTCGGAACCGGGGCTTTAAGGATCGCTTCGACCTTTTCCGGGGATTTATGCAAGCCATCCTCATTTATAACGTAGCCCAAATAGCTAATTTCATTTTTATAGAAATCACACTTTTCCCTTTGCAAGGTCAATCCTGCGTCTTGTAGCCTTTCGAGTACGGCGTGTAGCCTACCAGCGTGCTCAGCATCATCACGGCCCGTGACGAGCACGTCATCGAGTAAGCACAACACGCCGTCCATGCCGGCCAACACGCCTTCCATAGCACGCTGAAATAGGGCGGGTGCACACGATAGCCCAAATACAAGGCGTGTATACAAAAATAGGCCCCGAGCAGTATTTATGCACGTGAACTTCTGTGACTCGTCATCCAAAACAAATTGATTGTAAGCCATTGATAAATCGAGTTTTGTAAATTTCTTGCCGCCATATAACTTTGCAAATAACTCTTTTGCTGTTGGCAAAGGATATTGATCGACTATCAATTGCTTATTTATGGTCACGGAATAATCAGCGCACAGTCTGACACTACCATTCCGCTTTAGCACTGGAACTATAGGTGAGGCATATTCCGCATAATCTACAGGTTTCAGAACGCCTAAATGTACCAGCCTGTCAATTTCATTGTTTACCTTATCACGCAAAGCAAACGCAACCGGCCGGGCTTTATAAAATACCGGTTTTGCGTTATCTTTGAGCCTCAATTTGACCTTTTGTTTATTGAAACACCCTAATGTATCCGAAAACAGTTTAGGATACATAGCTTGTAATTGCTCGACTGGAAATAGTTGCTGACAGTAATTAACTGGTACAAGTTCCAATTGAAAGGCTGCTATGAAATTCCTACCAAGAAGGGATACACCACCGTCGCGTACCACATGCATGTCTAGCGCGTGTGTGCGGCCGGCGAAGTGTACAGGCAGCCGCACTAGACCGACACATGGAATAATATCGCCGGTATAGCTAACTAGCTTTTTTTGTGACGGAATCAATGGCACATCGTTAAAATGTAATTGATAAATGTCGTTTGAAAGAACTGTCACGCTGGATCCTGAATCAATTTCAAATTTTAATTTTAATCCGCGAATAGCTACTGTTTCTAACATTGGTTCCCCCCGTAATGAACGGATTGTAAATACCTCACCGTCATCTCCGAAGTCCTCGTCTCCGGCTCCGTTATCTACGTAATTCACTTTAGATGGACACATCCTACGTAGATGGCCCTTGACGTTGCACTTCCTACACACATAGTCACTGTACTGACACTCCGAAGTCTTGTGGTTGGTATATCCACATACGGAACACTTAGGTTTTCCCACACGATCGCTTTTGGACGCTGCTGATCCCTTGGCATTTCGTGAAATCTTATAAAGCGAATCTGGCACCGCGGCGGATGCGCCTGCGCCGCTCGCGCTGGCCGCGGCAGCCGCCCGCGCGCTGCTTACATTCTCCGCGTATTCCACGACTTTGCCGAGCGTCAAGCCAACCAAATCGTGCGCGTACAATTTTTCTTTCTCGGGACAAGCTCTCATTCCCATAATAAATCGATCACGCAGCGCTTCTTCCACATTATTAAAGGCACAAAGCGACGTCAGACCGCGAAGTCTCGCGGCCCACTGTGAGTGAATTTCGCCCTGTTGTTGTACCGCTGCGTAAAAATTATGCCTTTCGCTAAACCCGACGCGTTTAGGGTTGAAATGCTTGTCCAACGCTTGAATTATGTCATCATAGGGCACCACTTGCAAATCCTTCGGTAAGGCCAAATCCGCGGCGAGTCTATAGGTACCCTCAGTGAGTGCACTTAGCAATATAGCTCTTCTTTTTGTCCCGCTTGTATCCGTCGCGCTGGTAATGTCGTTTGCCACAAACCACTGTGTGAGACGACTCTTGTAAGTCTTCCAGTCCTGTCCATTGTGGTCAAAAGTGGTTAAAATACCAAATAGTCCAGTCGACATGTTTTTTTTTAAATAACGCGGGTATTCGTCGCCACTGATAAGTCGATGGGCAGGGACACAAGCGAAACAACCCGTAACTAGCAATGCACTCTTTATTGATGTATAGGTGACGTGGTGGGCGCAGCCACACACACACATGCATACATACGCTAGTCGCATACATAACATACCCAAATACTACTCAATAATATATATACTCAAACCCAAAATTTCAGTTCAATCGGTGGAAGATATCTGCTTCAAAATTGGGTTGCAAGATTCCACCCGAACAGACATAAGTAGTTGCCCGGCAAACAACTTGAACATGCGGCACGAAGTGGGGGGCAGCTCGCACGTACAATTCGCCTTTGCGCAGGCAAGGTCATTTGAAGAAAGAAAGAAAAAATATTTATTCATGACAAGAAGTATGATTAAAGTTGAAAAAAATTTGCTCAAGTTGTTTGCCGGGAATTGTAGCGAGTTGGGTTCGGCCACCTGCTATGTTGTTGAAGTATTTTTGCAAAGAGAATCTTAGTCTATGACGTGCGTTGCCGACGTGCGTGCGTGCCTTTTGGTTTTATGAATACTTGCGCCTCTTGAAGGACCACAAGCGCATTGCCGACCCTTCATTGTTTCGAGGACTCATTGTGTTGATAGTTAGAGACAAATGCAGGTCCCTCACTCTCCACACAACACATCCTCGGGAGCTCTTGACTTTTGTACTGTATTTTATTGATGTTGTAAAGATAATAAGTATTTTTTCGGCTTTACTAGGTGAACAATGCTGCACATCATACCTTTGACCAGCAGTACTGCCAGCCGCGCCTGCAGCTCCGCCTGGCTGCGCTGCACTTGCAGCTTGAAGTCGCTCGCGTTCCGCAGCCGGCGCACGCACACCTCGCAGATCCCGCACTCGCCGTCATTGCCCACTATTACCTACACACAAACAAGTGAAGTGAAAAAAGAGCGAACTCAAATGTAGTTTATATTTGAGTTCGCTAGTGTGATTTTTCCAGCGGCAA
Organism: Epinotia bilunana; assembly: GCA_947049275.1. Lineage (NCBI taxonomy): Eukaryota > Metazoa > Arthropoda > Insecta > Lepidoptera > Tortricidae > Epinotia > Epinotia bilunana. The sequence goes on along the minus strand of OX346276.1, from coordinate 4,898,795 downwards.
ATATTAAACTAGATGGTGAAACCATACAATTTGAAAAGTCAACTGTATTATTAGGTAATACGTTAAAGTCTAAACTGCAGTGCGGTGCCTATGTAATAAGAAAGCACGGCGGCCAACCAAATCAAGGTCACTCCATATTAGATTATCTGTGACCTTGCCTGGCCGTCCGCCGATCTTTTTTTTTATGATATAGGAGGCAAACGAGCAGTCGAATCGCCTGATGGTAAGCGATAATCGACGCCCATGGACACTTACAACACCAGAAGAGTTGTAGGTGCGTTGCCGGCCTTTAAGATGGGAGTACGCTCTTTTCTTGAAGGCTTGAAGGTTGTAACGGTCCGGAAATACCGCAGGCGACAATTCATTCCAGAGTTTGGCTGTGCGAGGCAGAAAGTTTCGGGAGAAACGCACAGTTGAGGACTGCCAACCATCTACGTGGTGAGAATGGAAAAGCTGTCGCGTAGGGCGATGGCGGAAGGAAGCGGCGGGGATTAATCCGAATCAATGTATTTATAACCATCACCGTACGACGAGTAGTATTTAAGCAAATGTATTGTGTTACATGAAATTTGTATACTGAGATAAAATAAACTAAACTAAACTCGGCCCGTGTAGCGTCTCCTTTTGAAGTGTAGTTTCGATGCAAAGCAACTTGCGCGGGCCCGCGCCGCGCACCACCCGCGTCAGAGCAGCGCGGGTTGTAATTTAGCGCCGCGGTAGTAATGCGGCGTGAGCGAGGGCCCGCGTTCGAACAACATTAAAGATGATTTGGACATAGAAAGGGAGCGCAGGGCGTTGGTGGTTCGGAGTAATATGCTTGCCCGCAGCGTTGCTCGATGCTCATATGAAGTGAAGGTAACGCGTTTTAAAGCATACAGCCAGCCCTTCTATTCAGCGAGTCTGTGGGTAAGTAATAAAAGTAACGAAAAGAGGCTATAACGCCCTGCGTATACTGCATAATAATAATAATTCATTTAATTCAGGCCCACAATCAGGACAAAGTCGGCTTGCCGCGAGCACGCTGCCTCTCCCGCGCATGTTTACGTGCACCAAACTGGCTCGGAAGCAGCTCGCCGCGCGGGGCGACCATGCCTCAGGCTGAGCCGCTCAAATTCGTACGCAGCTTAAGAGCCACAATATCTTTCAGCAAGCATCTTACGTTGCCATGGTCCGGTATGTAGGACGGCAATGGCGGACTCCCGTCGCCAGGAACTCTGGCATGACGTGTTCGTTCACCCTAAGAACATCAATGATATCCTCTAGGGTCTTCTTCCCGGCTGTGTCTCCTCTCCGGTGAGGTACATAAAAATGGTAATGCTTTTAGAATGCTGATTGGGCTGCCGAGGAGGCGCCCCGCATGTAGCGCATCAGGCATGTTCGTGGCGGCTCGCACAGACAATTTCCAGGTAATCGTGCGGAAAAAGATCGTGTCGCTTTTAAGTCGTGTGAGGCAAAGTCCCAACAGCATTTCAAAAGTCGTTGCAGCACGCTATGATTGTCCCATTCAAAATTATTGGATCAGACAAGTCAAGGGTTTACATTTACACGCCATTTACATTACAAGCCAACACTTAACGTTGACACTTGTAGCAATCATAATCTACTCGCAGGTGCATGTGTACAAAACGATAGCGCTAATGTAGGTATTGGTCTGATTAATGTAGGGCAAGTTCGCGATGCTCTTAAAATTCTTAAGCCCCATAGTGCTGCTGGGCCGGACGGAGTACCACCTTACATCTTACGAGCCTGCATCGGTATACTTGCTAAGCCTTTATGCCATATTTTTAACCTCTCCTTAAAAGGAGGTATCTATCCATGTCTGTGGAAGCTCTCACGCGTTACACCCATTCCTAAAACGGAAGATAAAGTTAAAGTGGATGGGTATCGTCCGATTGCGATGCTTACTCAGCGGCTAAAACATTCGAGAGAATTCTGCACAAGGAAATGTACCGTCAGATCGACCCGTACATCTGTGACGCAGAACACGCCTTTAGGTCCGGTAGATCAGCTAACACTAACATGCTGATTCACGTCGACTATATTAGTAAGTGTCTTAACAGTGGAACGCAAGCAGATGTCATATACCTCGACTTCCGGAAAACATTTGACACAGTTGAAAACGACGTACTGCTGCTTAAGCTTAGGTATGTAGGGTTTAATTCTGAATTGCTCACATTCTTCGCTAACTACCTGAGAGAGTTAGCAATTTGTTCTGGACACACGTTCTGGAGTGAGTCAGGGGTCAAGTCTCGGTCCTTTATTTACTCTTTCTTATCATGGTAAATGACCTCGTGAGCAACCTCCAGCATGCTAAATGCTTATTATACGCAGACGACCTCAAACTGGTGATGAAGATCAAGCAGGAGTCCAATTGCCTACTTTTACAGCTAGATGTAGACCAGGTATATGCTTGGGGCATCGCGAATAAACTTCACTTCAACAAGAGCAAATGCCAAATAATGACATTTACTCAACGCCAACATCCTACTAAATATAACTATACAATGGAAGGTCAGAGTTTGAGTCATGTAGTTTCTGTAAAAGACCTCGGAGTGAAGTTTGATCGCGAGCTGACATTCCGCGAGCATATTACCAGCCTTGCCAAAGAGTTGTATCGGAGGTTAGGCTTCGTGTTGAGAAACGTTAGGGACTTCAACAAATCCGGCGTCATCAAGCTCCCCTATACGGCCCTAGTACGAAGTAAACTAGAGTCTAGTGCCTGTGTTTGGAGTCCAAGTGAGTGCAAGTACAAGCTTATGTTGGAAAAGGGCCAAAAAGCATTTCTCCGCTTCTTCTATAAAAAAACTGTATGGATACTATCCATACATGTACCCGACAAAGTTTTTGCTTGGCCTCTTGGGTTTCAACTTCCCAGAAGCACGAAGAAGCGACGATAGGATGGTTACTGCGTATAAGGTGCTCCGTAATTAAATCAATAGCACTGAACTTCACAACACTCTTAACTGCGTTGTCGTGCCCATAAATAAGTAATGCCGGCGCGCGTACTTAAAACTGTCGGACGGCACTGATCGCGCGCGACCGCGGCGCGGCGCCACTCACCGCTCAGTGACATGACCAGCTCGCTCGACGGGCTCCTGTGCACTGACCCAAGAGTGGATCTCTTTGTAAACAGCCTGCCCATGCTCGCATCTAGGTGCCTCTTATTGTGAGAATGCATGATTAATGAGGTGATGAATGATTACTGAGTACATAACTCTTATAGGTTTAAGACTCTTTGTACATGCACGTTATATATTTAAGTGAATACCTTTTATCTACTTAATCCCTATATTTAACAATCTTTTGCACAAGTGTAATTGGTATTAACCGTTCTGGTGAAAAAAAAAAGGGTGTAGCCATTTTTGAATTGTAATTAAGTTTAACACTTACTAACCTTACTAACACTATGGAGAATGTATGAAAATATTATGTCCAAAATAAAGTTTATGTTATTATCCTCGATTTCAATTCACAGGACAAAGCCTGGTGAGTTGGAATGTGCGTGTGGGGATATAGATATATAGTATTATTATTGTCAATTACAGATGCTTAAGTATTTGATGTGATTCTATACAAGAAATAAAATGGATCATGGATCTTTGTGTGCTTAACTACTTACTTATTATTAATTTATTTATCTCTTTCCCGCTCACGGGACAATGACGTCCCGGACCTTTGGGAGGCGTGCGTGGAGCTAGGTACCTACAAAGTACCAACTGAGCCAACACGTAGAGGCCCTTTTGACAATTTAATAAAATGCAAGGAGTACACCGAGCGGATGCTGTCCCTGCCCGTGTCATGGGACGCACACAGGGACAGCACCCGCTGAGGAGTATAGGGCCTATTGATGGTTAATGGAATCTAAATGAAACGGGTTATGGGTGAAAATGATGGACTAGTGGCTGGGCTATTGGGTGAAACATCGGACGCCTGCCTAATAAAACTGTCTCACTTTTTATCTCTGGCAGACGGTGACTCGCCAACTGCTAGATGGGCCCCTATTAATAGCGACATTAAAAAATGGCCTAAGGGCAACACCGGTCAGAAAGCTGGGGGGAAGAGAGGTGGCACTGGACTTTAAACATATAGCCAACTCGCCACTTAGGTGTCCACATCAACCCTCGAGCAACAGCTCTTGCGACTCCACTCTGAACGGCCAGTAAAGGCAAGCCAGAGACAGGGGGCCTGTCCAACCATCCACCCGGTCGGCTCAACCTGACCACAGGACACCCCCAGGAGTACTCAGGTACGTAGGGTCGCTACGCCCTAACAGCCCGCCACAAGCTGCTTACGTTGACTGATTGCACCAGAAATCTGGTGGGCGATGGGGCCGTCACATCCCTACGCCTTTTTATTTATTTTATTATTAAGGATCGTCAACAGCGGCAACAACAGTTACAAGCACTAATACAAAAAAAAACATAGGTTTATATTTAATTGCGCCACCAATTACAGGCGAACACAGCATGCATTAAAGAAAGCATCGCCTAAAAATAATATAAAACGAGACAATACAGTAGGGGACACAAAAGTAGTTAATAATATACTTAGGACTAATTCAAGAATAACAAGTCTAAAACTAAAGCAAATTACTATGGCTATTGAGGCATTTCAATCGGTCATCTACAGCAATTTTGTCCAGAATCGCCTATTAATCCCATATTAATTATTAATCATATTAATTAAGGAGTAGCTGTAGTAGATGATTAATTAAATTTAAGTAAAAAGTTACCTGTTGAAAACAGTTTTCATAATGTTTACTACTAATTTGCAAATGAGAAGTTATGTTATTTATTGTTCATCATATCAGCCGAAAGATGTCCACTACTGGACATAGGCCTCCCTTAAAGAGTGCCAAAGTGACCAGTCATTAGCCGTGTCCACACCGGCCGAACGGTTCGCCCGAACGGCTCGCCCGAGCCATCAAAAACGCTCGCCCGAACGGTTCGGGCGAGCCGTCAGAAGGCTCGGCCGCAAGCGCTCGGTCGGTGTGGACGGGCGTTCGGGCAAACGCGCGCGGCTCGCCCGAGCCTCGGGCGAATTTACCTACCGATAGTTGAGCTCACGATCACGATGAAGCCGCACGTGCGCACAGCTGTCGCTGCGACAACGTTAATTTTGTTTTTGCTTGTTCGAATTCGAAATCGGAAGAAATGTATTTAAAAGAAAGCCGCAAAATGTGGATGCGCAAAATTTTTGAGAACCGAAAAGAGGCCGAGATAAAATTATTTGATCAATTGTGTTATGATCAGAGCGAAGACGCCTACCTATTGAAATTCCTACTAGGTAGGTACTACTCAATCTACTAATCCTTCCAGCTGACAAACAAACCCATGCGTGTCGAACTCAGTTACGCAATTCCCAAATGCGCCTCAACTCGTCTCACTACCAAGTTACCAACCGCCAGTAGATATAACTTGATCCCTAATTTCCCAATATCAATATGTAATGTAGGTATTCAGGGGTCCAGCTAGTTTTGACCTTTTCCAATGCAGCGACTTCGAATGAACTTTAATAAGTTACCTTGATAAAAAAAAGACCGGGTTGCACTACGGGAGTGCCGGCAGAAGTGAAAACTTGATTAATTTTAATTTTGCAAAAAAAAAATCCCTTCCTCCCCCCTCTCTCCCCCTGCGTGACAATAAATCTAATAACAACCTTATTAGTAGTACGCTATAGTTCAACCTAACTCAGCAAAATTGATGAGGGAGATGAAGAAATAAAATACCAATTTGTTTTTGCCATTGCCAAATATTTTTCAAAGCTTTATCTCTTTAGGAATAACGTCCAAATTCGAACTATTCGAATTTGCTCAATAGCAAAACGGTAAAGGACGCGTGGACAAAATTACTTTATTGCATATTCTATGCAATTGCAAAAAGTGTTTAACGGCTTTATACTCTTACGAATAGCGTTCAGTTTTGAATGAAGTTGAATCGGCTAACAGCAAAATATAAAAGTGTGATGTGAAAACAAAATGGAATTTGCATTTACGAAAAATGTCTTACGACCTTATACTGTTAAGAATAAAGTATAAATTAGAATAATAATACGTAGGGCAAAAATCGCCCTCGCCTTCTGTCGTTCGGCCGAACAAAACCACCGTCCACATAGGCTGAGCCGCTCGCGGCTCGGGCAAACCGTTCGGGCAAGCATTCGGGGGCTCGCCCGAACGGCTCGGGCGAGCCACCGTTTGCCCGAATCACATCCACACCGGGCGAGCACGTTTGGGCGAACGGTGTTCGGGCGAGCCGCTCGTTTGGTGTAGACACGGCTATGTGTAATTTATTGTCCAATAAAATCAAATACAATCCATATAGGCATGCATAAAACATATAATTAAATAAAGATTATTTAAAGAAAATTTATCCATAATCCCGGATGTTTTACAAAATTTTACACAGTTGGACAAAGCTCCATGTCCCCGCAACCCTTAGTAAGTAAATATTTGGCCACTAATCATAGATTAAGATTTTATTGCATGTAACTAACACTTATGGTTTGGTTGCAAGTGTGGAATAAATTATTTAAATTGAATTAACAACAATGGCTTTCACCCTTATCATGATTTAATATCCTTATCCTTGTATAGAAAATAATGATTAACATGTTGATAAAGGCTATACCAATGTACTTTATTTCAAAATGAATACTTACATGTATCTCGAAGCATTTTTCAAGCATATCCATGTACACTTCTGGGATACCGGTTCCAAGACCCACGTACGGGGTTCTCAGGTCCTTATCAGGAGGCCGAAGCAGGCAGCAGTGACACAGAATTGTGGTCTCCATTACTTATTTGCTTAGGAGCAGCAATTATAACAAGAAAAACAAACAAAACAGGTAAATGTCTGCAAAATCATATAATCAATCAATCAATCAATCTTTGGTTTTATGGCTCCATCGATATTGTCGATGATTCTGCCAACGTCAAGGTTAGAAAAGGCACGTATAATAATAGATATTTGACCGGTGACTGAAGATTACCAGGTTCACTCAGGGTTGAATCTATAACAAGAGACAAAACAAACAAATATTGTTAAACTATCTACAAAAACAGGTTGTTAATTTTGATAAATTTACCTAAGACATATACAAAGGGGGAAAATACTAAAGTGAGCAGGAATTTAATGTTGACAGGGCGGGGAATTTCCGGAGGAAGGATATCATACAGGGGAGTGACAAGACGATTACATTCTAAAAATAGGTGCTCGAGGGTGCCTTCTGCCAGACCACACTCGCACAAAGAGTGGTCCCGAACATGAATTTTAGCGAGAAATACTGGAGTACATATGTGGCCCAAACGTAAGCGAATAATAGCGGAAGTAATCTTTTTTGCGAGTGACCTACGAGAAAAAAACCACGGTCTAGAAGATGGGAGATCTGGTTGAAGATACCCATAATTTTTACCCACTATAAGTCGGCTAGATTGCCAACGAGTGTTCCACGCATCTCGCATGTGTGTGAGAGCAAGAGCCTTAATGTCGCGGGGGAAACATCGGTTATATCCTAGATTACCACAAATAATGGCTTCTTTTGCGAAGAGGTCAACCGTTTCATTGCCTTTTATGCCGCTGTGGCCCGGGATCCATGCCAGGACCACCTCGATATTTTCTTTGTGGCATTTGAATAAAATATCTTTTATTTTCAGGGTAACAGAAAAGATGTCCTTCGAGTGGAATGGGCGTTTAACAAGATCCTGCAGACAGCTGAGGGAATCCGTTAAAATGAGAGATTTGTTAAGATGGTGGGAGTAAACGTAGGAGACTGCTTCCAGTAAGGCAATAGCTTCTCCAGAAAATACGGAATTACCGGGAGGAAGTTTATAGTTTAACACAATTTTGAACTTGGGAATCCACACGGCCGAACCCACGATGCCCCCTTCGCATAGTTTAGAGGCATCAGTAAAAATTGTTAAATAATCAGCCCACTCCTCAGCTATCACATTGTTAAAAATATGATCAGCCCCTATCTGATTTTTGGAAATACCTAGACTGAATAACACCGTCGGTTGGAATATTAAACTATCGTAATTAGTTTCAAAAAGAGGGTTTTTATAATTTTGGAAAACTTGTACAGGGAGGTCTAGAAACTTTTTGTAACTATTAACTAAGAGGGGAGATACTTTGTGTGACCAATATGGGGAAGTTTCTATAAGTTGCTGAAGGGATTCAAGGATTGGGAGTAAAGGATGCGAGGCTATTTGAAGTGTTTTGAAGAAAAATCTGTCAGCTAAGAATTGTCTACGGAGGTTATAAGGAGGGTCCATACACTCTACTTGGAGAGCATTCGTTGGGGAAGACTTCATAGCTCCAGTTATAATCCTGAGACACCTTGCCTGGATACGGTCCAGTTTAGCTAGGGCCAGTTTATTGCATGGTTCCAAGACGAAGCTACCATAATCGAAATGGCTTCTAATGATTGCATTATACAGAAGCTTCTGACTATACGGATGTGACCCCCATCTTACGCCGGACAGTGCACGGATAACATTGATGTTTTTCTCAGCTTTTTGACATATATAATTCAGATGGCTGACTCCAGACAGCCTCGAGTCCAGAATTATTCCCAAAAATTTCGCTTCCTCCGCAATTATTATAGGTTGCTCGTCTATGTGAATATGCAAATCGGGGACTTGTCTTTTACGGGTAAAGATAATCACCTTACTTTTTTCGGCGGATAACGAGAGTCCGTGATCTGACAACCATGTGTCAAGATAATACAACGCAGAATTGACAGATTGGGCAGCTTCCGTGAAGTCCTTCGATGAAGAGTACAAGGCAATGTCATCGGCGTACTGGAGAATATTACAAAAACAATTCACGGAAGTGTCAAGATCCGAAGTATATAGACTGTAAAGGAGGGGGCTCAACACAGAACCTTGGGGTAGCCCCTTCCAGACGCTGTTAGGGGATGTTAATTTTCCATTATATCGGATAGTGATAGACCGACCCATAAACATATTGCATACAATATTAATGATCCTCACAGGGATACTCAGATTGAGCATTTTCTGCCTGAGTATAGGAAGATCTACACTATCATATGCCGCAGTGATGTCTAAAAAAACACCTATAACGTTTTCACCGCGAGTCAGAGCCAGTCGGATGTCAGAGGTAAGGATGCTTAAGCTGTCCATTGTTCCCAGACCCTTTCTGAAACCGAATTGAGTTCTAGAGATGATGTCTTTATTTTCGAGCAACCACTCCAATCTATTTTTTATTAAATGTTCCATAACCTTCGCGCACACCGATGATAAGGCAATGGGCCTGTAAGAGGCAGGATCAGTCGGATCCTTACCAGGTTTTAATATTGGAATAATAATTTGAGATTTCCAGCTGTCAGGCACGATTCCAGATAAAAAAATACTATTTACTATATTTAAAAATGTTACTTTAGTGGATTTTGAGCTTTGACTAAGAAAAGAGTAGGGGATACCATCAGAGCCCGGAGTGGAATCTCTAACGTGGTCTAGGGCACAACAAAGCTCATCAAAACTAAAAGGCTCATTCATTCTTTCAGGAGGGGCAGAAAGAGAGCAATAGCCACCGACACCTTGCTGACTAGGGACAAATGGAGGAGCAAGCTTTGCCGCAAATCCCTCGAGCCAGGAATCCTCGTTGCTAGATATATTGTTATCAGTTTGAGAACAGCGAAAAGCTTTTATTTTTTTCCATACTAATGTAGCAGGAGACCTGGGAGATAAAGATTCGCAGAAATTGCGCCATCCGTGAAATTTCTTTCTGCTAAGAAATCTCTTACTACGGGCCGAAACACGTTGGAAGTTCATATAGTTAACTAACGAAAGATCTTCGGCAAAGAGAGATTCTGCCAGTTTACGTTCTTTGATTACTGCAGAACACTCAGCATCCCACCATGCCGGAGAAGGAATTTTATTTCGAACTGAATTTTTCAAGGGGATTGAGCTATCAGCCGCTGAAAAAATCGCTGAAATAAATAGATTGTACACTTGTAAAAAATTATCTTGTGAAATATTAGGCAGATTTTCGATAGCGGGATTCAAATTCAATCTATATTTATTCCAGTCCGCGTGACAAGTTCTGTATTTCAGAAGAGGGGATTGTATTGGTAATGGAGAAATAGAAGAGTCTAGCAGGGAAGTAATAATGGGTAGATGGTCACTCCCAAGAGAATTTGTGGAAACCATCCACGACAAGGACCTAACTAAATTCGGCGATGCCAGCGTAAGGTCAGGGATACTTGCGTTCTGAGCGGGCGATACTCTGCGGGTAGGTGTTCCATTATTCAATATGCATAAGTTTACATCATCCATAAGCTCTAGGAGGAAGTTTGACGTCGCATCACAGCAATGGGAGCCCCATAAGGAGTGACGACAATTGAAGTCTCCTTGAACAATGATGGGAGCCGGGAGGGCTAATAGTATGGAACACAGTTCTTGAATTAAATCACGATTTGGGTGTGGAATGTATACACAAACAAAGGAAATATTTAGGCACTTGATTGCAACAACATTTAAGCCAGAAGAGTGGGGTGGGATGGGAAGTTGAGAGAAAGTAAAATTTCTTTTTACAAATATTGCACAACCTGCCCAGCCATCATCCCTGTCATCCCGGACACAGGAGTAGCCTGTTACCCTAAAGAGGGAACGAGGCTTTAACCATGTCTCCGAAATGGCAAGAATGACCGGGCTAAATGAATTAATTAATTGAATTACTTCTTGTTTTTTATTTCTAATACCTCTCGTATTCCATTGGATTAGGTTGTGATTGACCATCTTGAATTAATCTAGTGATAGCAGAACTAATGTGGCCCTGAAGGCTTTGAAGAACAGTGTACGGTATGATGTCAGCAAATTTAGCTAACAGATTAATTAACATCTGGGAGATGAGGTCTCCCAAATTGTCATTTGGGGTGACTGATGAAGGCTGCCCTAAGGCACAACCGTTTGGCAATGATGATTGGGGAGTCGCTGTCATGTTCCTGTGAGCATCAATGTCATATGACTTTCCAAGCACAGGCTTAGGCCGCCGTTCAATAGAGATTGTTTTACGGTACGAGTGAGTTTGAGACTGAAATTGAGGATGGGATGGATTTGCCGGGGGAGAAGAAAAAGAAGGTCTATTTTCCACAGAGTGTTGGTTTACAATATGATTTCTAGTCTTGTCAGCATAAGAAGTGCGCACTGATCGAAACCTTTGCGCCGCTTCTAAATATCCAATATTTTCCTCTGACATCACTGTCTTTATGCTTTTCTGTCTACTAAATTCAGGGCACTTAAAATCAGTTGCTACATGTGGACCGGAGCAGAAAAGACATGAAACCTCTGTATCAGGCACCTTACACTCTGAGCCTTCATGATTTTGAGCACATCTTGAGCACCTAGCATTTGAGCGACACTGATCTTTTATGTGACCATACCTGCAACACTTATGGCACTGTATAATGGGGAGCCTATAAGAGGCCACCGGGATTGACATGTTGAAACAATATATCTTCTCTGGTAATTTTTGGCCAAGAAATGTCAAAACTACAGTGGCAGTTGGTTCCCAGACCCGTTTGCCATCAACTTCCCTTTTTTGTTTAATCTACGCGCTTTGATCACGGGACCAGACCTAGCTGGGCACTCAATGCCAGTAGCAAACTCTTCCAATGACCAATCCAGAGGAATATCCGTAACAACACCCATACGAGACACTTGGAACCTTGGAATTGTTGCATTGAGATTATGCTCGGCCAAAACAGAATTGACCAGAAAGGAGTTAGCTTCAGACGCTGACGCAAAGAAAACACTCATTTTGTTTTTACCTACACTCTGAATCTCTTTAATGCCGGCTACCTTACCATTATAAATTACTTGGGCCATTCTCAAAGCACGCATACGGTTTGGGGCTTTAGTTAAGTCAGTATCTTCGCGGGACACGTGAACCACATATGGACCCCCGTCTGACTCGGCATATTTGATGTCTGAATTATTTTCGTAGCCAGGACGGACGTATGTGTGTACGACGGACGCGCTAGGCGGACTAGCTCTTTTCCCGTGCTCATTTAGATCAGAGTGATCTTCAATATGTCGTCTTTTGTTAGATGTAGTTTGGCCACCCCCCTTATCAGGGGGCTCGGCCTCCTCAATCACCATCCTCACCACTCAATAACACAAAACTTACCTTCCCGTGGGTTAATAAACCACCACCCACACAAATATTCTAATCTGAGTGTATTTAGTTGAGAAAACCGGTATAAATTTGCGATTCCAACAAGACACGTGCGTTATCAAACACAGAGACCAAAATCATATAAAATGTGACGGCAAATCGGCAATGTCCTACAAATCTTTTGACGCTGTCATATTGGCGTTGGTAGTGATGTAGCGAAGATGTACCGTTTAGCGATTATTAACGAAGAGTGAATGGAAATCGAATATTAAGCCATAATTTGTCTTCATATTGGATTCGACAAATCTGAAGTGATAATTGTATAGTTTGTAGAACCGTTAAAATGCTTCCAGATAATAGCAATTAAATATGGGTGTAAACTCATGTTAAAATTGATAACGTTGTGTTGGTATATGGATAGTCAACCTTAAAATTATATATTTTATTTATTAACTACTTGCATATCCATGCTTGCTATTGGTGCGCGATGGTTACTGTGCGTCGTATTGTACGCTAAGTTTAAGTTTGGCTATAGATTTCTTTGTTAGTTTATTTCTATAAGTGAGAACCTGTAATTGGCTATATGGATTTATTATTTTGTCTGTAAAAATGTTGCGCTGTTGGTTTTCCATGTATCAATAAATAAATAAATAAATAAATAAATAAATAAATAAATAAAATTATTGTAATAAACTTAAAAATATAATGAAAATCATAAGAAGATCGCGACCGAATCAGCAATTTACTTTACTTTCCATACAACGATTATTACAAATAGCGGATTGTGACGTCAACGTCATACTTTTAAGTCAATTAGTATGCAGCGTTTTGGGCTGCCGCTCGCGAGGTCAATCTTTGTCTCAAATTTTTGGGTATCTATGTTCTTTAATTGTAATTACTCCCATACACACATTTGTTCCTCTTCAAAAACTGGTTCGAATGGCATCGTAAAAAATCATAATCTACACCCCTATTAGTCAGCTTGTAATAAATTGGGGATGATAAATCATTACATGTATAGAACCCAATTAACTCTAATGCCGCGTTCACATGCACTCCGTGCAGCCTGGCAATCAGCTTGGCATGCAGCCCGGCCAGCAGCCCGTGCACTTCTGCGGCCCAAGCAGGCTGTTCACACGCACGCGGGCGTGCTTGTCATGCAAACATGGGAGTTTTTTTTATTTTTGGAATATTTATTCTAGGGATCTCATATTGTTGGGTCCCACTGGTAACCTCCCCAGAAAGAGGATAATTTATTCCTTTGACCATTTTTAATCTTCTCACGACTCCAATTCCGCCATGTTTACTAATACACGCGAGCTTGTGAACAGGTACACAAGCACAAGCACATTCGACCCTTTGATCTTTGTCAAAAAACCGACAGTCGTCCGGATCGGCGGCATTCACGAGCACGGGCACGTGCACATTCAGGCTGTTCACACGCTCGTGCCCGTGCCCGTGCACGTGAATGTCGCTTTGAACGCGAGCATGTGAAAGCGGCATAATGTAATTCACTTAAGGCCCCTCCACAATCGCACACGAACGCGCGAAAAATATGCGCGATCGCGTGAATGTGGCGCCACAGCGCGGGAATGTGGAATTGGATCACTTCAGCCTCTCATGCTACCACTTCACTCTCGGGTGAGGCGCTACGCGAGTGCTACTACAGCGAGTGGTAGCCCTCCACACACTCGTGTAGCTCAGTCGTCGCTTAGTGAGTATTATATTCTTTGGCTCACGCGCTCGCGCATATTTTCTTCGCGCGTTTGTGGAGGGGCATTTGTACGTAGGTTAAGCTCGTTGTAATCTCACTGGATAAATAAATACATTTTGTAAAATGAGCACCACACTACGTCCGTTTTGGCAAAGATTATTGAGAGAAAAGGAAGATGGCTCTCTCCATACATTGCTACAAGGCACGCGTAAATCTTTTTATCGTCGCCGGTACCTCGTAGTTCATCTTTTTATATCAGATGGCGCTGTTTCAATCTACACTTGTGCCATCTATCGAGTTAGCGGTGAAGCAGGTTGTTAAGTAGTCACCTCTAACATAAGATTCATAATTTCGGGCCGTGCGGCCATTTGATTTTGGTCGAGTGGTTCGGGTGTTTGATTCACAAGTCTGAGTACTCCGGTTCGCGTCCCAACTCCTGTAACCTGTTTTTGTATTTTTTCTTGTCACGATACACGTCGCGGCGTCAGTTGTGCTGGCCCCGCTGCCCGTGATGCGTTTAAATTATAGCGTAAATTAAGTACCTACTTTTCCGCGAGGCTATCACAACTGACGCTGCGACCGTTTGAATTTTTTGTCCCATTCACTGCAAATATAACTTTGTACTCCTATATGTTTATATGTGATGACAAAGTTATTTATGCAGTTGGTGTATCTAGAAAACTGGACAAATTGATTTGAGTGAGTGACAAAATTAAGAAACTTTGACTAGTTATAAATCTTAAACCGCTGGTTCAAATTGAATGAAATTTGAAATATATCGTGTTTATACAATGCGTGCTTGGTTAATGAAAATGCAGGCTTCTAGTTTTATCCGCAACGAAGTTATAGGGGGTCGAAAATGGCCTGAACTGCTTCGAGGAAAGGATGGTACCGAATAGCAGAATAGCAGAATAGGTAACTATTAAAACATGGAATCAATTTTCTCATACATTTTGTATGGCGATACGAAGTTCCCGGGGTCAGTTAGTAGCCTAGTAGGTATTAAAAATTAATGTTTTTTGCGCACCCTTTCTGACACGTCACATTTTAAAAGCGTAGGTATTCACATTATTCAATACGATATCGGTGTATGGTTCGGCAACGTTAACGTTAGGGCCTGCAACGATATCGTAGGTAGGTATCGTGCAATGTGAATGGAGAGCATGCTTACCTACCTTCTTGCTTGCCTTTACTTTTTACAAGCTTTATATTAACTTGACTTGTTCGTATGTACGTATAAAAGTATGTAAGTAAGTTGTCCGTCAAATCTTGCAAGTTAAATTTGACCCACTTCCCGGTGACCGATTGAGCTGAAATTTTGGGTATAAGTATAATTTGGATGACAATTCAATATTATGGTACCATCGAGCTGATCTGATGATGGAGACAGAAGGTGGCCATAGGAACTCCGTAATAAAACCACTTAACCCCATCGAGTTTGGGCTCGCAATGAGCAGTTGATGATGGTATACAGAAAAGTACAGTCGGCAATAAAAGCTTGTACCAAAAATTAAATTTTTGACAAACATATTACATACATACATACATTCAAGCCTTTATTCCCAAAAGGGGTAGGCAGAGCACATACAATAATTTGGAGCGCTTTTGGCCTTGACCTCCCTTGACCGCCATGTTGAATGCCGTATTAGCTTTCTGTGATTTGATTATCGAACGAGCGAGTGAAGCGAACGAAGTTCTATGCATCAGCTCGCATGCAGCTTGGGTCGAAAATCATTCGTATGTCCGGTGTCTGTCACGAAGTCCGGTGTACCGCTATCCGGCTGTTCTCCTCTACAGGTCGCATTTCTCAACCGATTCTCGTGAAATTTTGTGAGCATTTTTTGTCGTCACTTTTCCGAAATTAAAAAAGTTTTTTTTAATAAGAAAACACGCTAGCCTGTTTAGTTACTAGTTAGAGAAAGACGGATAGTCTTATCTCACCGCGACACAGCTCGGCCGTCCTGTGATAGCCGCGCTCACAGCACGTCTAGCACACGACGACGGCCGCGACATACTCTCGACTTTTATCGCACTATACCTCTTCTTCTAAGTGTTCTAATAAGAGAGAGACGGATAGTGCGAGAAAAATCGAGAGAGCTCGCGCGCCCTCGCGTGCTAGCCGTGCAGGTTTGTTAATTATATCGTGTACCTAGTGAGATTGTACGTTCCGGAGGTTTCTCGCATGACCTTGAGACCGCGGGCGCGCCCGCTGTTGGCCGGCCGTGCCGACGGCGCGCACGGTATCACACAAGCCCCCCTACTCTGTATCCTATTTTATTATATATGTAGTATATGATGGACTGGTTCAAGACTAGAGGAAGATGCTTGCTTTGTTTACATTAATTAATTTTTCGGTTCATTTTTTTTTATTTATTTAATCTTTATTGAACTTAAGAACAAATTATCGTACAAAAGGCGGACTTAATGCCGTAAGCATTCTCTACCAGTCAACCTTTGCGCAAAGTAGATAGATTGTGGGCGTGTTGTAATTAAATTGTAATAGACCAAAATCCGTTAAAATTGCAAAATAGAGAGATTTATACCCTTACCTGTTTTTGATTTTTATTATGCCCAATATTACATGTTAGATAATATACAGGGTGAAAAAATCTATGGACCCTGAAGGGAAACCCTTGACAGCTCATTCTCTCGCTCTCATTTTCAAGAAATAATCACCATGTAAAATTTTACTAATCGATAGGATCAATATTAAGGATAACGATTCGTCCAGTTCAGGTAAGCTTTACCTTAGACTTAATTCTATTTTAAAGGCTAACGGCCGTATTCATAAACGTACTACAAGCCCGTTTTAACTAAAATGGCGCTAAAATTCGTTTCTCCTTATCTGTCACTTTGACATTTGTGTTCGTAAGAAAGGGACAAAGCACATTTTATTTAGCAGAGGCATTTTAAGTTTTATGAATAAGGGGGTAAATGTTTATTGGATAGATGTTATCCTTAATATTGATTTTATGTTTTAGTAGAATTAAATAGTGCAGTGAATATTTCAGTTCAGTCAGTTCGGGTAAGCTTTTCACAAAATCAGTGAATGCAGTTTTATTCATTATAATTTAGCCTTAGGCTACATGCGATAACGGTTAATTTTTTCTTTGTATATGTTATGTGTACCAAATGATTTTGCAGGTTACTCTATCAGTTAGAGAAATTACAAGTATATTTCCTCTGTGTAAATTGAGCTAATCTTAATCAGTGGCGCAGCTTTTAGATAGGGTAGACAGAAATTTTGAGATAGGTATTATTTATTATCTTACCTAAACTTTCCTTTTGTCAGTTTGACCTTGCTTTTATCACCGAACTAAGGAAACATTCAACATGGCTACGTTCTATATTCTGCTTGTATTGTAATCCATAACGTTTTTTATCCTATTTTTGTATTCCATCCATACCGCTGTCTGCCATAACGATCATTTGTCTTAACGTTTTTAGGAGGCAAGGACCCTATTTATGATTCGCTTCATTTATTTTGGATGAAATTTGATTGCCCTACTGTGTTATCCCTAATATTATTTGTTAGTAATAAGTATGTATCCTCATGGCCATTGGTCCTAAACCTAAGTATCCTACGTATGGATACTACGGATGTAAGTATTTGTAAAAAAATCGCTTCTGGCGGTTCTCGCTCGGCTCGCGCGCTGTAAGGTCGCAGTTAAACATATGCTTCTCCTGGTTTGCCTGAATAATGTTTGACAGCTCTACGAAATATCTCACAACTTTTTACTGTGGACGAGTTATGAAACTTGGCCTATTTTTAACCCCCGACGCAAAAAGAGGGGTGTTATAAGTTTAACGTGTATGTGTGTCTGTGTATCTGTGTATCTGTCTGTGGTATAGTAGCTCCCAAACGGATGGACCGATTTGAATGCGGTTTTTCTTATTCGAAAGCTGTTGTGAGCTTTCTAAGTTGTAATTATTACATGGAGTTTTTTTTGGGATGTCACTTCTTTTTGTAGGTTATTGTATTATCAATAAATACAAATTTATGAATGTAACTGGAAATAATATTTTTTCATAGACTTTGTATGGAAATGTTATTTTACCAACCACAAATAACGTTCGTATAGTTTTCTAGTGTATTGTACACCTAACACTAACCGCATGCAAATACATCGTATAGTGCATTGTACCTACCTTGTTATTACTATTTGCAGAAACTACAAAAGTAACTTTGCAATCGCATGTATTTGTAAACTAACTTATTAAATTTGTAAATCTGAAACGTGAATCTGAAATTGCAGTATTTTTAAGTTTTTATGAATTATCCACTCATAAAAACCTTTAAACTATATTATGCCCTATATGTAACTGAACATTCAGGGTTCTGGCTTTAGCCTGTGGCTTTAGGCTGTGCTTGGTATTCCACGTACGAGCGAGCTGGTATGCTAGCATACAAATCTCGATAATTGTGACAGAAAGGGAAATATCACTAATTGTCAGTGTCATAGTTCCCCGTGTTAATTACCCGTCCAAATTGAGTAGGTTGTTTATGGCAAGTCATCAGCCATTTTAAGACCGGTTCTTAATTCAGCTGCATAGGAGGCTTTCCGTCCCTCGCTATGGCAAACCGTATAGCCTGTCCTGAGTATTATAGGTCCATGATTAGATTAGATTAGATTAGATGACGTAGCGTGAGATGGCTTAAATTAAAACCATTTTTTTTTTAAATTGACTAATACAAATATGATGAATACACGTGATCTGGAAAGGGGGGTCAAAAGTAGGCAAAATATGATCACATGATTTCTGGACAAGCCCATACGTGTTATTTTGAATAAAAAAATGAATATTTTAAAATTAAAAAAGTTGTTAATAAGGCTTTTAAGATATCATGAAAAAAAAACAGCTCCAAAATGTAACTTTTTGAAAAAGTCCAATCGAAATAGCCCACATTCTGACTTTCTTTATGTAGAGCACGCCACTAATGTTAAGGATTTAAGTTGATTTTCTTTCAGGGCCATAGATTTTTCCACCCTGTATAGTATAGTGTTAGCTTAGCAGTATTTTAGCAGCGTTTTCTTTCTTAACCATACCAATAATAAAGTACAATAAAGACAAATATAATAAAGACAACACTGTTAACTGACCATCCTGTGTTTATTTAGAACCTTATTACAATGCACTTAAGGTGCACCGATATGGTCAGTTAGCTGTGTTGTCGATAGTACCTACCTACTTCCGTTACTACAATGATTTGCAGATGGATCTCGAATTACAAACTAGGTACTTAGTCTGCTAAACTGACACTAAACTACTTTAAGTAGGAAATCACCTGTTAAATTGGTCGTCTGTGTTTTATAATGATGACATTTATCATTAAATAATTATGAAGCATTGAGACATCAAACATAGAAATGTACTAAATTCTTGGCATGTTTTTACTAAAATATGTTTATTTTATTAATTGTTAGCGCTTTTTTCCGCTTACGCCATTATTACACCGTGAATAGTCGCATTTTCCTACTAGTACATCGTCGGAGACTATATAAATATTACAAATAATCTGCGTAGGTAGGTAATGTGTGCGACCTTGAATGCGAACTGCAAACCACTCGAGGCGTGCCTTTGCAGTTCTTTATTTGAGCGAATGTGATCGTTAATACACGCGGAAAGAGTTCAAGTTCAATTGCAGAATTAAACAGGATTATTTTGTAAATGTGTATTATGCTTTACATAAACCTTTTTTCTGTAGGATTCATGTACTACTTTAATAATATATGTATAGTTGAATTAAATTCAGACACAATTTGGTTCTATAATAGTACATTACGTACCTAGGGCGGTGAATTCGTGAATGACCCAGATCGCACGTGTTTGTGGCCCGAACCGAAGGTGAGAGCCATAAATATGCGATCTGGGGCTTTACGAATTACCGCCCGTGGTAAGTACACAATTTTACGTCTTCATCTGGCCACAATGCGAGTTTTACCGTACGCGCAGCGTACAAGCCTCACCTTCGGTTTGGGCCACAAACACCAGCGATCTGGGCCATTCACGAATTCACCGCCCTAGGTACGTAATGTACTATTACGTCACACCTGGCCATAAGCATAATGTGAGTCTCGCGCGTCGTGAGGGCGTAAAATTGTGTACTCAACTCACCATGGGCAGTAAAAAAGAAAGCCCGAAAAAAATCGCATATTTACAACCCTCGCCTGTTTACAGCCCTTAGTAATGTACTTTACGTCACTCCGGGCGGTAAGTGAGATTTACCGCCCACGGGTGCAGCGGCAAATCTCACTTCACACTTTTACACCCAGGACTCCCACGAGAAGACGTAAAATTGTGTACGCACCACGCCCGGTAATAAAGAAGGCCTCAGATCGCTTGTTTATGGCCCTTACCTTCGGTTCGGGCCACAAAAGCCCGTGATCTGAGCCGTACTTAATTTTACCGCCCTAGGTACATATAATGTACTTTACGTCACTCCGGGCGGTAAGTGAGATTTACCGCCCACGGGTGCAGCGGCAAATCTCACTTCACACTTTCGCACCAAGGAGAAGAAGTAAAATTGTGTACGCACCAAGGGCGGTAATAAAAAGCCTCGGATCGCTTTTTTTATGGCCGTTACCTTCGGTTTGGGCCACAAAAGCCCGCGATCTGAGCCGTTCTTAATTTTACCGCCCTAGGTACGTATAATGTACTTTACGTCACCCCAGGTGGTAAGTGAGATTTACCGCCCACGGGTGCAGTGGCAATCTCACTTCACACTTTCGCACCAAGGGGAAGACGTAAAATTGTGTATGTACGCACCAAGGGCGGTAGTAAAAAAAGCCTCGGATCGCTTTTTTATAGCCGTTACCTTCGGTTTGGGCCACAGATATCCGCCATCTTAGCTGTTCTTAATTTTACCGCCCTAGGTACGTATTTACGTCACTCCGGGTGGTAAGTGAGATTTACCGCCCACGGGTGCAGCGGCAAACCTCACTTCACACTTTCGCACCAAGGAGAAGACGTAAAATTGTGTACGCACCAAGGCCGGTAATAAAAAAAGCCTCGGATCGCTTTTTTTTATGGCCCTTACCGAAGTTCAGGACACAGATGTCCGCGATATGAGCTGTTCTTAATTTTACCGCCCTAGGTACGTAATGTACTTACGTCACACCTGGCCATAATGCGAGGTTTACCGCACGCTACCCGTACGGTAAAACTAGCATTATGGCCAGGTGAAAACGTAAAATTGTGTAATCAGCACGGCAGTGAACAAGAAAGCCCGAAATCGCATATTAATACCTGCACGCCTAGCACTAGACGGCTGCGACATACTCTCGATTTTTCTCGCCCTATCCGTCTCTCTCTTATTAGAACATTTAGTAAGAGAGGTATAGTGCAAGAAAAATCGACAGTATGTCGCAGACGTCTCGTGCTAGCCGTGCTGCGATTTCGGCCTTTCTCTCTTTTACAGCCCTTGGTAAGTATTAGTAATGTAATATACTAATATTCAATTATTAATCGGTAATGCTACGTTGCCACACCGCGCTACCGATAGACGCGCGCGCGCTCACCGCGCGGCGCTGGTTGATTGGCGTTGTTGCCATTTCGTACACTGGACGTGAACTGGCTATCGAATCGACTATGAGCGTGAAGAGAGAGCGTATACCTATTACCTACAATACCTACCCTACAAATCCTAACCTGTAGTAATACATTTCATTTCAATTCGCTTCACTATCTAGTTGTATGCGGGCGGATTTGCGTTGTGCCGGTTGTGCGATTATTGTGAGGTAACACACAGTTTGTGACTCGTGTCTTGTCTTGTGCCTTGTGCTTGTGATAGTTGTGAACTTGTGATTTATTTAACATGGGCCGTAAAAAAATGCGGTGTACAGGGTTTACGACCTTCACAACGATCGTACGGCAACTTGCATCATAGGCGAATGTAAAAAGCTTTTGAAGGTTAGTAATCATTGTTTATTTTGTCAAAAATAGGGACCTTGTTCCGAGTAGTGCTGGTGGTTGCATTGTATTATTGTGACTATATTAACTACGACTAAAGGTGGTTGCCCACCGGAGGGGCGAGACGAGACGAGGCGAGGCGAGATTTGAAATCGTATGGGAGTTACTACCTATTTCCACCGCGCGCGCGCGAGTAAGTCCCATATAAGTTTCAATTCTCGTCTCGCCCCTCCGATGGAAAACCACCTTGATAGGTATCTATTATTAATACTGTATCGATAACAATAAGAAAACGGTCAAGTGGTTGTCGGAACAAGCACAAATTTAGGGTTCCGTACCGTACTCTTAAAGGGTTTTTCCACATGCATCTATGTTGCGAATTTTTGACTTACCGTATACCTAGGTTTTTTAAGAACAGTAGGTATGGATATACGGAATGCAATCTCGATATATATATCGAATATACCGCTAATCATTCGGTTTTGTACATCAAAATCCAACCTAGGGTTCGTATTAAGAGGCCCCTCGGACGCTCAGATATCGATTTTGAACGAAATCGGTCCGTATTTAACGAATTTAAAGATGGCGGTCACTTTTCGAAAATCCAACCTCGAATTCGTTTTAAGAGGCCCCTCGGACCCTCAGGTATCGATTTTAAGCAAAATCGGCCCGTATTACAATAATTTCAAGATGGCGGCCACTTTTCGAAAATCCAACCTCGGATTCGTATTAAGAGGCCCCTCGGACGCTCTGATATCGATTTTAAGCGAAATCGGACCGTATTAAAATAATTTCAAGATGGTGGCCACTTTTCGAAAATCCAACCTAGGATTCGTATTAAGAGGCCCCTCGGGCCCTCAGATATCGAATTTAAGCGAAATCGGACTGTATTAAAATAATTTCAAGATGGCGGCCACTTTTCAAAACCCAATCTAGGATTCGTATTAAGAGGCCCCAAGGACCCTCAGATATCGATTTTGAGCGAAAACGGACCGTATATAAAGAGTTTCAAGATGGTGGCCTTTTTTCGAAAATCGAACCTCGGATTCGTATTAAGAGGCCCCTCGGACCCTCAGATATCGATTTTGAACGAAATCAAGCCGTATTTAAAAAATTTCAAGTAGGCCGACTTTTTTTAAAATCCAAGCTTTGTTTCGTGTTAAGAGGTCCCTCGGACCCCCGGTATCGATTTTGAACGAATTTGGACCGTATTTAAAGAATTTCAAAATGGCGGTCACTGAAAATCCAACCTCGGATTCGTAATTCGTATTAAATGATTTAAGAATAATAAAAATGGCCGCCAAGTAAAGTAGCTTGTTACATACTAAGTCCCTGGGCGACCGCGCTCAGCTCGGGTGAAAATAGGGAAAATACGGAGAAAACTAATTTTCCCGGACGTGAGACCTAGCTAGATCGATTTTTCGCCTCCGTAAACCCGTATATTCCAAATTTCATCGAAATCGTTAGAGCCGTTTCCGAGAACCTGATTGAAATATATATATATACAAATATTGCTCGTTTAATAGCATAGGATAGGATAGGAATAGGTACTGCACTTACCCATTTCTGGCAATCCATTCATGTTGAAAAATAAACTCCTGGTACTAATATAAATTCCGCACTCGGCGACGCATGCACGTGAATGAACACTGGCACTGGCTCTATTACTAACGATGGAATCAAAAGTTAAATAAGCTGCTATTAACGTTACCTACTAACGTTAAAAACAGTTAAAGATACCTTTGACTTAACGTTAGCTCAATGCAGGTAGGTATTAGGTAACGTTACCATTTCTTTACCGGTAAAAAGTAGTATAGGTAACGATACTTGGTTTAACGTTAGTTACCAGTTAACGTTAAATCTGTCTGACAGTGGTAACGATTCCAACTTTTTAACGTTATTTGAAGCCCTGAGAGCAACGTCGATATTTTAATCAACTGACAATTTATTTATAGGAAGATTCGCAATAATATGTATACCAAAAAATAATAAGTACAATTTCGTATTCATTAACACTATATGGTATTTTTTATATTATCTTATCTTAATAAATCCGTATTAACAAATATTGTTCCATTTACTCCCCAAATCACCCTATTGTGACATCAGTGCCACAACAATCCGGGGTCTAGTAATAACAATACCGATCCTACGCCTCAACCTCTAAATTTTAGCAGGTTAGTATTATTATTATTATTTTTACCCAACAAATCCATACAGAATAACCACGCACAGACATACCTCACCCCACCCCCGGGCTCCGCACGTGCCCGACCGAAACATCGTTGCGCACACAGTGTACGGTACAGGCCCCTATACCACAAAACTTTACAAGTCTACAATTCGACGAAATTGTACAATTTTCCATAGAAAAAGTTGTCAATTTTGTCAAATTGTACGCTTGTAAAGTTTTGTGGTATAGGGACCAGGTGTAGTCGAGCGCAAATATGCGCACCGAAAATCGAAACCTATTTTTTGCATAGCGTCGCCGCCGTTAGGAGTTGTCTGTAGTAGTGTACGCCTCATAACATGATGCAGTATCAAATATCTTTATTTCACCGTTTACCTTTGCGTGATGGATGTAAATATTATCTAACTTTTTTCCTTTCAGAAATTCGAGTCCGAGTACTCCGTCCTCGACACCATCATTACAAGTAGAATTTGATGATGGTAACAATGAGGAAGTCATACCTGAACTTACTGGTCGACGAATCTTCAATGTTGAATACTTATTTGAACAAATGAAGGCTGTGGATCATAGTCCTTTTAATTGCAGTTTTTAAGATATGGATTTTGTGAAGGAGTTGAGATCCGGATTCCAGTCAACTTTTCTGTTCATATGCAAAATGTGTGGCAAAAAAGAAGCATTTAAAAATGAAAAACTAGAGTCAAAAATTAATACAAATGTTGTTCAAGCAGTCGTATGTTCAGGTAGTGGCTTTTCCCAATTAGATGAGCTTTGCGCTCATTTAGATATACCATGTATGGCGGAGAAATCATTTGGGAAAGAGAATATGTTGCTAGGAGATGTTTTAAAAGATCTCTTTAAACAGCATGTATGAGGCAGGACTCGAAGAAAAACAGATGGCAATTAAAAAAGGAAACGTAGATGCTGATGGCGTTCCCAGCATCACTGTTGTAGCGGACGCATCATGGGGCAAGAGATCGTATCGTACCAGCAATTATAATTCTTTATCCGGGGTAGCGTGCATTATTGGGTATGAAACTAAAAAGGTTTTCTTTTTGGGAATACGGAACTCCTATTGTTCTGTATGCGCTGCTGCTAGTAACAAAAACGTAGAGGTCAAGAAACATAGAAATAGTGGCCAGCCCTCTAGTCGCCCGAGGCTTCTATTAAGCGCGTCGCCAAATCTTTATAAAGCCGACGCGCACTTGGCCCCATGGCCCCAAGGTAACGCCAAACGCCGCAAACATGTAGCTGTTTCCTAGGACGGCATATTTGCGGCGCTTGAGGCTTTCGGCCGAGGATGCCGCAGCGCCAGCGGCGGCACTGGTGCTTGGAACATGGGACGGTGCCAGGGTATCAACGCAAGTAGAATCCCAAACTAGCGGCTGACCCATGCTCCAAGGCACCAGCGTCATTCCGTCAGGTCTCTTGCCGTCGTCCCTGGCCAGCCCGCTGGGTTCGAGGACTGCCGGCACTAAATAAATAATACGAAATACGGCAATGAGAATAAGCCCATCGCTCTAAAAGAGACTGAAGCTGCACTCGGAGTGCAAGTATCACCTTGTGGGTTATACATCCTCGAGGAACACCAGTATTTAGGCGCGAGTCCCGACGGAGTCATAGACAATGAAACAATTGTGGAAATCAAATGCCCAGCTTCGGCAGCTAATATGACGCCAACAGAAGCAATTTTAAAGAAAAAAAATACTTTCTGTGTGATGGACGAAAGTGATCTTCAGAAGATAAAATTGAAGCGAAACCATAACTACTTTTATCAAGTCCAAGGTCAATTAAATATTTCAAAAAAAAGATACTGTATCTTCGTGGTGTGGACTCCAAAGGGAATATTATTCGAAAAAATTGAAAAGGATACAGGATTCTGGGACAGCATATTTAATAAAATGAGAAATTTTTATTGGAATGCATATTACCTGAAATTATAGATCCACGTCTACCTAGAAAGTTACCGATACGTGAGAGTTCTTCAAAATAAGCGCATTTTTATACTTTCATTAAAAATAAAAACACAACATTGTATGATTCAGTTTTATTTTATCCAATACACCCAATTTTCAACCTATCAAGTCTATGTTTATATGATCATCATTTTGATATCTGGTGGAACATACCCTTATTTGTCACCGAAGTACGTAGTCGGTCCCAAAGTTCTGTCACTGGCATATTATTTTTAAATTTAGAAGATGATTTTAAGAAATTTTTATTGCATTCCATTTTTGAATGTTTGACAATTATTTTAAAACAAAAAACAGTCATTCGTTACAATTTCTCACGATGGAGTGGACATAGAAAGAAAACCGAATAGCTGTTTTAGCATTGCACCGCTGTGGGCACTCGCCAAGTACGATTTTCAAGTTGCTCAAAAATTTAAAAATAACGCTTAGGTTTGTGTACCGTACTATTGATAGGTACAATGAAGTCTCCAGTGTTGAGGACAAGAAAATAATTGGCCGGCCTCGTTCCGTACGAACACCAGCAGTGATCAAAGCGATCAAGGCGCGCATAGCAAGAAATCCTGTCCGAAAACAGAAATTGATGGCTTTGCAGATGGGTGTCAGTAGAAAAACCGTCAAAAAGGTTTTAAACGAAGATCTTAGTCTACGAGCATACAAAAAAAAGCGTGGGCACTTACTTAATGCCCGTCTAAAAACAATAAGGCTTAAAAGATCCCGGAAGTTGTTAAAGCGGTACGCGAAAAATTGACACCGTGATATCCTCTTTACAGACGAAAAGATTTTCGATATTGAAGAGAAGTACAATAAACAGAATGATAGAGTGTACGCTAGGAGCTCTGAAGAAGCAGGAAAAAGAGTTCCGCGGGTGCAACATGGGCATCATCCATCATCAGTGATGGTCTGGTTGGGTGTATCTTATTACGGGCCAACTGAGGTTCATTTTGGCGAAAAAGGTGTCAAAATCAGTGCGAAAGTATACCAAGAGACAGTTTTGGATAAGGTTGTCAAAGATCTGCCCAACACGCTATTTTCGGGACATAATTTTGTGTTCCAGCAGGATTCTGCGCCAGCACACAAAGCCAAGACCACTCAAGCCTGGTTTGACCGTCAAAAAATCGACTTTATAAGACACGAAGATTGGCCTTCCTCTAGTCCGGACCTTAATCCTTTGGACTATAAAATTTGGCAGGTCTTAGAGGGGAAGGTCTGTGCTAAACCACATAAAAATTTGGAGAGCCTAAAGTCATCTTTAAGAAAAGCAGTCACTGAGATAGATATGAAAATGGTGCGTGCTGCGATAGACGACTGGCCGCACCGATTAAGGGCATGTATTAAAAACAAAGGAGGTAATTTTGAATAATTTTGAGTAATTTTAATTCTTTATTAAATGTACTTTAAATCGGTATATAATTTATTAAAAATTTATTGCTACTTTTGTTTTTATCATTATTTTCATTTGTGACAGAACTTTGGGACCGACTAGGTAGTATATAAAATAAAACAACGGGATATCGATTTTAAAAGTAATCGGACCACGCCAAATTAAAATTACCGCCATTTTGGCCACCTATGACCGCTTGTCAGTATGGCCAAGTGACAGTTGATGCTATAACATTGATTTGACAGAGGTGACATAAAAAGTATCAATTTAAAAATGTTCGGTTGTATCTTTACACAAAACCGACTTATTTATTTTCACGAAAAAATTGGTCGCTGACTGACTGGCTTATTAAAAGCACAAAAGATGCCGCTGGGTCGAAGTGCATCCGAAAGGGCACTCATCTAGATAAGATAAGATAAGATAAGACTGGCTTATTCGCTGATTAAAGGTATCTAAGCCTAAATTAGGGTTTTTTTTAATAACCATAGCCTTATGGAACAATAATTAAAGGAACCGAAAATTCATCAGTAATAGTAGGTATCAGAAACACGGTCGACGTAACTAGGTCGTTAAAAGTTACAAAATTGTTGTAACTACTCATTTTGTTGGCAAATCAAAACTTATAGCCTATACATATTATACTTTACGCCACACCTGCCAAAATGTGAGTTGTACCGCCCTCTACGCGTACGGTAATATGGTAATAATGTTTATATAATCTTGGTATGGAGATGTTCTACTGTTATATTTTACTTACCGCAAAAATTTAGCCGTTGTATGAAGATATTTTACTGCGATATTTTTACTGTGACGTCTCTAGCTAGCTCCGCCTCCCCGCTAGCGCGCTCTTGCTTTATTTATAGCGCCCTGTCTCATTTTAGGTGAAACAACAACATTTTAAACCGTTCGTTAGCGCGTGGTCTCAACTCGGAGTTGAGCGCTGCTTACTGCGGACTCTTGAGCGTTATTTTTAAATATGCGCCATCTAGCGGACGGCAATACACGTGCGTAGCCATTCAGCTTAGATAAACTTGCAATGAATGGAACTAGTGACTGACTTAAAATCGCTTTGTTTGATTTTGCTATTTTCGTGTTATGTTGTTGCAACGATGTATTTTATGCCTTCAAATTGATTAATATGATGATTTAGGACACTAAAATGCAACATTTTGACGAATTCAACGATACTTTTTTCATTGCGAGCCTAGTAGCGCCATCGCGAAATGCTTTCTGAACTACTACGATGTTTCCAAAGAGATATCGATCTATATTGGTCTATGATCTTTGGTTTTGGGGAACGTCATTGTAAATATATAGGTATATAAATATTGCTCTTTTAATTTTTGTTTTTATGAAAAGTAACGTTGAGACGGACTAGGAATGGGTAGAAATAAATTAAAATAAGGTATAATCATTGAATTTTATTAGTTACATACATACATTCACGCCTTTATTCCCAAAAGGGGTAGGCAGAGCACATGAAACGTATATTCCAGCGCCACTTTTAGCATAAATGTGGGTATAAAAGATCGACAATATGTGATATTGCAGTGATAGGTTGCTAGCCCATCGCCCACAATACACTTCAACCCTCCCCTCCCTTAGTCGACTTTTACGACACCCACGGGAAGAAAGGGGGTGGTGAAATTCTAACGCAACACCACTCGGGATAATTTTATTAGTTGTCTTTAAAATTATTCATTCCTAAATCTCTTAATAAAATAAATGCCATGGCTTGTCTACTACATCAATTACTTGAGTTTCCAGCACGACTCACGGTGACTCCATATAAACGGAGTTTGATCCTCGTTTTAAAAACAGCATACGTTTTTTATTTTTTATTTATTAAGAAACAAACAGTCATGCATAAATCTTAAGTAAGATAAAAATAAAATAAAGACTGACCTATAGCTTCCTGAAAGTACGAGATAGAAATACGTGGCTAATATATTAACTTTAATATGACAACATAGCAAACATGAGTAATTTAACAAATAAAATAAGATTTTTAAGTGTACAGTAGCAGGGGTTTGATAAAATTAGGAGATTAAAAAGAAGAAAAAAATCTGATTAAGGGGCTCCCATACGCCAATGACCTCCGATCTGAATCGCTTAGTTTTCTAATGTTTTTTTGTAGCTTATTATATTAACAACAACGGCTTTAAGCAATATACTTAATTCTATCTGTAGTGCAAAAGTATTCAGAATTACTCAAAACTTGTCGAAAATCGATGATGGCATTTACACGCTTGCGAGTGCGTTAGTGTGGTCCGAATAGGCAAGCATGACAGACGTGGAAGTGGTGTCGGCTATTGCGATCGGCTCGCTTTGGTGAGGCTTTGGTATGCCTCGAGAAAGCCAAGGTTTGGTCGTTTGACCATACAGCACTCATGGTCGATACGTCTAGGCAGTAAAGAACGACTTCTGTCGTCTAGTCACCGACTGACTAAGTCCTCCAAGACAACAAAATAGGTATGCACGTAATAGGTCCCAAGATGTATAACAAACTACCTGAAGATATTACGATCGAAGAGTGCACAAACACCTTCAAAAATAAATTGAAAAAATGGTTATTTGGACATGCCTTTTATAATTTAAATGATTTTTATAATAATAATAATTGAATAATATGTATAAACATTTCTTAATTTTAAATGATAATATACGCAATTGTGATTCTTATAATGTGAAATGTAATATTTATATAATATTATGAATAAATGAGTATGAGTATGAGTACGCGGTTACATAAAGGCCATATAAAGAAGGCGACCGACCGTCGCGAGCTCGCGAGCGACACTAATCACGCGCCAACGTGTAAATACGTCGCAAGCGCTTGCCCAAGCTTTCTTTGAACTGTGTTCAAAAACCGACTCTAGTCCGGATCGGGCCAAGCTCACGCAAGCCAAGCCAAACACCCCCGTTTACACGCTTGCGTGTCAAACGCACCATTAAATTTAGAGTACAATTGTCCTTAATTCTATTTAAATGCTTTTTTCAGAGAAGTACTTATACAGTTAAAGATATCAATGTTTGTAAGTTTTTCATTATTATTAAATAATTTGCAATAATTTGCATAATTTGCAATATAAGTACAGTCAACAGCAAAAGTAGATGATCATTTTAGTACCTTGTCGCACTTAACGTAACAATACTGTGACAGTTAGGATGCGTAAAAGTAGTGAAAGTGACAAGGTACTAAAATGATCATCTACTTTTGCTGTTGACTATACTAGATAAGTAGATAAGTACTAGATACTAGATAAGAAGATAAGTACTAGAATAACATGACACATTTCATACACAATGCGATCCCCCATATATCTAGGTCAGAAACTAATTTCTGATGCTATATGAGCGGGTTGCACATGAACCTAGAACACTGGACAGGCTGTACGTGATGCCACAGTGAGGGACGGAAAGGCTCCTATGCAGCTAAATTAAGAACTGGTCCTAAAAGGGCTGATGACTTGCCATAAACAACCTACTCAATTTGGACGGGTAATGGTTTATGTGCCACAACTTCATACTAAATCAATTGTGGCAAATAAAAAAAAGGTGGAACTATGACAAGGACTATGAATGATATTTCCCTTTCTGTCATACTTATCGAGATTTGTATGCTACCAGCTCTCTCACACGTGGTATTATTATTACCATAACCTGTCCAGAGTATTCTAGGTTGATGGGGTTGCACCAACTTACTATTACAGATCGATCGACGTTACATATGGAACTTGTAAAATTTTGTATATATTTAGATTTTAACGAACACTACATTACGTTTACAGATGGTTTGGTGCAACCCACAAGTTATAATGTTTACTAGGCTTGTGTCGGTCAGGAACTAGGAACTATTAGGAATGAATTCCCATCTCAGAACGAAAAGAACTAGTTCGTCAATCACGGTCTTCGGTCATTAGTTCAGCAGCAGAGCGAGAGTGGAACGGAACGAGATACGACTGATGACTTAATATATAGATTTGGTCATATGAATTGGAAATAACTGAAGACATATTTATTGGACTAGAGACTTCTGATTTGAAACTACTGAAGACGTTATTACTGGATTCGTTCAAATGAAATTATACTTACTGAAGACTAGGCAGTATGGCCCATGGTCTTAGCCTGTCCGAATGGACGAATTATATATTAAAAACAAAGGAACGAGATACGGGTGACGTGACCGGGTAACATCGCGCGGGCGCGCACCGTCTGAATCAAACAGTGCTTAACTAGCGGCCACTCCCACCCTGACCTAAAAGAGCGAAGGGACTAAAAGACCGAACAAGTTCCTCAAACCGATTGAACGAGATCGGAGCGCTCCCGTAAAAGAACGAGCAAGCACAGGCCTAACGTTTATAATAGAAGAAAGAAGAACAGGAACTATCCGACCTATGATCTATTTCATTAGAAGAGTCAGCTGACAGCTGTCATCTCTGTACAGTTTGTCAACAAACGACAAAGATGGCTTAAACTGTACTGAGATGACAGCTGTCACCGGAGTTCCAATCTGAAATAGATTATAGTTATGGCGGATCCCACTGTGTATACAAAGTTTCATGTTATTCTAGCATGTCGTTTTAAAATGAGAACCAAACTACGTTTGTATGGGGAGTCGAGTGCCCCGGCGACCAGTAACAAAAATTTAACCTACATTAAAAAACAGCCCCAACAGCAAATATAGGTTAGCACCTCTACAAACACACCTTTCGATTAAAAAAAAACTGCACCCAAATGAGTTCATTCGTTTGAGAGCTACGATATCACATACAGACACACACAAATAAACACATATATTAAACTAAATAAATTTGTAAGTAAATGTTTCCGGGGACAATCATACCCAAATCGAGCCAGTCCCAAACTAAGCAGAGCTTGTACTGTCAGTATCATTTAGTTAGTAGCAGCCAAATATTTCTCTAGGGTGTGTTATGACTTACGATATACTCGGAAATCGGGAACTATTCGTGCTGATCACACAAATAAAAATCAAAAAATCGTCAAATATTACAACTTGTAACTTACTCATCATCATATCAGCCGAAAGACGCCCACTGCTGGACATAGGCCTCCCCCAAAGAGTGCCAAAGTGACCGGTCCTGCGCCACCCGAATCCAGCGGACTCCAGCAACCGCTAGACTTAAGTGGCAGTGGGCGGGGCACATAGCACGTAGAACCGATGGCCGTTGGGGCGGAAAGGTTCTCGAGTGGCGACCACGAACCGGATGGCGCGGCGTGGGTAGGCCCCCCGCAAGGTGGACTGATGACCTGGCAAAGGTTGCTGTAACTAACTACTACTTACAAACTAAAAACTACTTTTGTGTCGGCGGTGGTTAAAACGAATGAAACTGCATTCTATTACTTGGATTGGTATCAGGCCTCACCAGAGGCATTCGAAGTTTTCCCTCTCTGTCGCAGTGTTTACGTACGAACTCGCAAGTCTGAGTTGTATTGGTAGGGTATATTTGTTTAATTATTATACATAGTTTTTTATTCATTTTTTACATAGCTCATAGTAACGAAAGTTATGTAACGCTGATATGTTACAAGACAGGGAAAACTTAGAATACCTTTCGCGGCCCTGTGGTGTTAACGCGGTGTTAACGCTCGTCGCGAAACCGGCAAGCGAGGCGTTCCGTGAGACGTCCGCGTCGGAAGTCACACAAACACATGGCGGTGATTCGGGCACAATAGGTACATGGTTTTAGCGAAGGTTTCGGTTTTGGCCTTGCGGAAACTTGTGAACTCGAAATTTCCTTCCCGATTCCGCTCTGAGAATAGGCTGCCATGGCCTAACTGGTATTAAAATGAAATAACTATAATAACTGACTTAGTGTCATATAATGTGCTGTGGGAGAAGCTGAGCAGCAACACAAGTCTACCGCCTGAAATTATAGGTACATTTAAGTATTGGTACGACAACCAATGAGGTTAGATGGGCTGGAAGCTACTCGCAGACTTATAAGATGAAGTGTGGTGTGAGACAGGGGGGGCTAACATCACCTACGTTGTTCAATGCCTATGTGAATGGGTTGATTGAGGAGCTCAGCAGTGCCGGCGTAGGTTGCTCGGTGGACGGCTGTTGCGTTAATAGTATCAGCTACGCCGACGACATGGTGCTGCTGAGCCCCTCAATCGACGCACTTAGGATGCTATTGTCCATGTGTGAAAGGTTTGCCGTGGCCCATGGACTCAAATACAACGTTAAAAAGAGCGAGATACTGATTTTTATATCCGGTACAAAAACTTACCCCATTCCACCAATAACTCTCGGTGGATCTCCTCTTAAACAAGTTACGAGTTTTAAATATTTGGGACACTGGGTCACGGACACCTTAAAAGATGACGACGACCTAGAAAGGGAACGCAGAGCGCTATCGGTCCGGGGTAATATGCTCTCACGTAGGTTTGCACGGTGTTCACGCGAGGTCAAAATTACTTTATTTAAAGCTTATTGTCAGACGCTGTACACGTGCGGCCTTTGGAGCAATTATACGAAGAGGTCGTTTAGCGCTCTGCGTGTCCAATACAATAACGCCTTCAGGGGACTGCTGGGGCTGCCCTGGCGCTGCAGCGCGTCAGGAATGTTTGCCGACAACAGCACGGACGGCTTCACCGCCGTACTGCGCAAGCGCGTGGCGTCCCTGTGGGCGCGCGTACGGGGCAGCCCTAACACTCTCCTGAAGGTGGTCGCTGATAGGACGGATACTCCTATGATCAAGCATTGGATATCCATGCATGTGAGCCAGAATAATGTTTTTAATTTAATGTAATATTTTATTTTATTTTAATGAATTATTGTAACTAACCCAGTAGTTAAGTTAATATGTTACTAACCAACTATGGATGATGTCCAATTCAATAATAAAAAAAATTTAACCACACACACAATGCACGTAGACCCGATGGCCGTTGGGGCGGAAAGTGAGTGAGCGTAAAGTGGCGACCACGTACCGGAAGGCGCTGCGTGGGTAGACCCCACATGGTGTGTGGTCTATATTCAGCAGCGGACGTCTCAGTTAATATGATGATATAACTCCAAAGTATCCAATAAACATAGGAGCAACGACGAAACTGATATTGTTTTGTAGATTTCCTTGTTTTTCACCTTCGCTGTAGAAAGTGCAAGCGAATTTTCTACAGTGTAGCATAGTCGCGTTCGCATGTATTTTTTAATTAGAAGAGAAACATTGCAAATGTAAGTTATTATTTAATTGGGTTCGATTAAGTGGTTATAGAATAAAATAGAATAGAATAGAAAAACTTTATTCAACATCACATGACAATTCTAGTTACATGGGAACCTTAAAAGTAGACTTAACATATAAAATTTAAAATTAATCCTACAGTTATCAGTTGTATTTGCAAATAGGTAAGTAGGGCGAACCATTTGTCACAGTTGAATTGGCTACGCGCGGAACCCTAAACGCTGCCATTGTTACCGCGCGAATACAATAGACGCAGATCTCCCCGCCGCCGCTCCCGCGCAGCTCGGACTTGTGCCGGCCGTTGGCCGTTCCCGCCACACACTCGCCCTAACCGTCCGACGAGGAGACCGCGTCCTTTTGTACGCTGGTCGTGTGGACGTGTGTCGCATCTCTCCGACTTTATAAATTTTAAAATTAAAAAAAAAGACCATATTAAAATGGTACAGTAGCCAGTTGAGGGCTTAGCTTTTCTAAATTTGTAGAAGCAGTGTTTTAACCCCTGATCGGGTAAGTTTGGAACGAACGAACGTTATGCATTTAAATCATTTCATTTCATGTCATTTCATTACATTACAATTTAAATAATATCGGGTAGTTTTAAGGGTGTGGCGTACGCCGTTGCTAACTGCGGCTTGAAGTGTTAACGGTCCATGCTTATTGTTTATTGTACCTGCACTATTGTACTTAGCCGTACCTATTGCCGTCGAGTAATGCACATTCTTATTTCATATTTTGATGCTACCCCGATGTTTTGAAGTGTAAATTAATTAACCTAGCAAAGGTAATTTTAATATTGCAGTTCCGTTTGCCTTACTGCCTTTGTATTTGCTTCCTTTTTTTAAAGATAATGAAACACATTTCCACCCACCCATCTTCTTGTAACTCTGTCTGACTATGACACAGCACATCACCTCATCTTCACTCTCTAAGCACTTTCTCCTTTGCTTCGCTTGTGGCTGGTCGTAGTCGACGGAAGGATAACGACGGGATTAGTTTGACACTGGACGTGAAAATTCCAGGGTGCGAGGATACGGCTGCAGAACGCCGAAAGAAGGTTCCGGAACCGCCGCGTCATCGTCCATGACGTCATCGCATCCGAGCTGTGCTGCCTGCACCTTACGCCCGGGTCCTCCAGCCACGTGCCACCGACCTTAGACGCCAGGGGAGTGCGCTTCTCACGGACCAGCAAATTAACGTTATTTCTGGAAATACCGTTACCTGAATAATTTTTATTCATTCGTTTTAAATTTGAAAATAACCACAGTTGCAACGGTCTTTTACCGGTTCAGCGGATAAAGGAACCAGACGGGCCTTAGCAAACCCACGAATATAAATTATTTTTGTAGCATTTATTATCAATTTAACCGGGAGATTGTGGAAACGGAAGAATACACCTTAATAATTTCCTACCAACGCATTTATTTAATTCCAACTCCCCGGGTGCCCGCTACACAGCCTTACCATAAAGTAAATATAGCATAGAGTAACTATCCCATACTGCGGTCGAATATTTCTGAAGAACGTTAAGAGATGTCGCTTGGAGCACCACTGACGGATAATAATATTTTACGTTATACGAAATCTCAAATATTATCATTAATAGATATTCATTTTCAATTATCAACTTAAAAAAAAAAAAACAACCAGAAACAGGCCTTAATAGATCGTAAATCGATTCAAAATAATTTATAACATCCTTTATTTGTGCGCCATCTAGTGAACGGCTTGACCTTTATTACAGCTTAGCTTGTAAGTGGAAAAAGTATACATGCGCAGGATTCTAGCAGGATAAGTGTCCATAGATGGTGCTGTTTTAAACCTGATATATTTACTAAACCTAAACGCATTGTTGTTACGAAAATATATAAATAAGTTTCTGTCAAAAATTTAATTTTTGGTACAAGCTTTTATTGCCGACTGTACTTTTCTGTATACCATCATCAACTGCTCATTGAGACGATTCTAACGAGCCCCAACTCGATGGGGTTATATGGTTTTATTACGGAGTTCCTATGGCCACCTTCTGTTTCTATCATCAGATCAGCTCGATGGTACCATAATATTGAATGTCATCCAAACTATAGTTATACCCAAAATTTCAGCTCAATCGGTCACCGGGAAGTGGGTCAAATTCAACTTGCAAGATTTGACGGACAACTTACTTACATACATACTTTTATACTTACATACGAAAGAAGTCAAGTTACTATAAAACTTGTAAAAAGACCTATCTGTTTTTGCACTCCGGGAGTGCCGGCAGAAGTGAAAACTTGAATAATTTTAATTTTGCAAAAAAAATCCCTTCCGCCCCCCTCTCTCCCCCTGCGTGCCAATATATCTAATAACAAACTTATTAGTAGTACGCTATAGTTCAACTTAACTCGGCAAAATTGATGGAGACGAAGAAATAAAATACCAATTTGTTTTTGCCATTGCCAAATATTTTTCAAAGCTTTATCTCTTTAGGAATAACGTCCAAATTCAAACTATTCAAATTTGCTCAATAGCAAAGCGGTAAAGGATGCGCGGACAAAATTACAAATTTATTTGCAGAATATGCAATTGCAAAGTGTTTAACGGCTTTATATTCTTACGAATAGCGTTCAGTTTTGAATGTAGTCGAATCGGCTAACAGCAATATATA
The DNA here is from genome assembly GCA_947049275.1 of Epinotia bilunana. Lineage (NCBI taxonomy): Eukaryota > Metazoa > Arthropoda > Insecta > Lepidoptera > Tortricidae > Epinotia > Epinotia bilunana. The sequence goes on along the minus strand of OX346276.1, from coordinate 4,861,639 downwards.
AAAGTTTGATAAAACAAAATGGAATTTGCATTTACGGAAAATGTGTTACGACCTTATACTGTTAACAATAAAGTACAAATTAGAACTATGTGCCCCTAGTCAAACCCCCGTTTTCCCCCCCGACCCCAGCCTCGTCCCGAATCTCTCGCCATCCTCCTACGGTCACGTGGCCTCTTACGCATCTGATGTCACAAATATCTGTCGCGAGTTTAACAATTTTTCCCCATCCCAAAAAGTGCTCAGCGCCGCTAAAGAAGTTTTCACTTCAAAAAGAAAACATACATACGTACATACATACATACATTCACGCCTTTATTCCCAAAAGGGGTAGGCAGAGCACATGAAACTTATGTTCCAGCGCCACTTCTAGCATAAATGTGGGTATAAAAAAGATCGACAAAATGTGATATTGCAGTGATAGGTTGCTAGCCCATCGCCCACAACACACTTCAACCCTGCTCCCTTAGTCGACTTTTACGACACCCACGGGAAGAAAAACGAAAACGTACGAAGAGTTTTTAAATAAGATGAAGTAAAAACTAGTGCCTATGCCAAATCTTGGGATTAGGTGTCAAAGCGGACCCCTGGCTCCTTTAGGGGCACACCCGGGAATATCGCTAGGAGGATTGTGATGCGACTGATGAGTTTAGTAGATAATTATTAGAATAGGTAACCTAGTCCCTAAAACATCAGAATACTACAGTAAGTAAAAAATATAACATACATTTATTCGGGACCTATACGTAAACCTGTTTTTATTTTACAACTTATTTGAATATTCTTTCTTTACATAGGTATCTAGTACCGTAAATAAAGAATAATACCTATAATATGTACCTACTGCCATTCACATTTGAGTATGTAGCAATTTATGATTCAAATTGCCAATAAGTACCTAAAATTATCGAAGTGCTTACGACGCGCGACGTTGTCAGCTCGCGCTGGCAGCGCCGTAGTTCGATCTGGCAACGTCGCCAACTGTATACTAATTTCCAATTTATTTTATTATTTTTAACATCTCTGCATAACGTTCCATTTCGACATCTTATATATTACAACAAATGAATTACTGCGTGTTACAAATATTTTACATTAAATTAAAATAAACATAAAGTGACTGCAATCTCTTAAATTATTAATAAATAATGGAGCATAATTATTTATTTCTTATCACTTCGCACTCGTCTTTGAAACTGTATAATAGTAAAGAGAACTGCGTACAACGAAACGACTCAGTGCAGACGAAACACAGATTACAGAGACGAAATGAGAAAATGTTGCTACAAAATTATTCATTTAAATTGTAGGTAAACAGAATAAACTTTGTCCATTTGTAAAAATGCGAAAAAAATGATTTAGTATGAGTTTATTATCTCAATTAAAAATACAAATAAAGATAACCTGCGGTATGATATTTTTTTATAAAAGCGTAGTGAAAATATACGTGTAATTACATGGGCAAAGTCAAAACGTCAGAAGTATATGGAAAGATAGAGACTTAACTGGCCACACTGAAACTAGAGACGATAGGTATCAACTCAACGAACATATTGTTAATGTTTTCTTTTAAAATTTGACCTCCGCTTATTTGAATGGACCTACGATTTGATTTAGAAACGGATTTGTTTGCCAGTGATTTACATACGACCACTTGGACTTCTACCGGACTGATTTGATATTATTGCAAAATGACACATCGGTGCAAATTCATAAACTGTCACACATTGTTTCGTTTTCCAGTTAGTGATAAAAATCGCCTACGGATCTGGATTAACAATTCAGGTAAGCTCTATTTTATTTACAATAAATAAAATTATACAACTTAGCACATACATACTTGGTGACGTCGGGCATGCGTCAGTCAACTTGACTTTTTATCAATGTTCCAAAACATCGTTTTGTACTACAGTTTTTTATCGCGTTACTTACGTTAAAATAAGTTTATATCTCGCTCCAAACTGATTAGTGTCCTTATTAATCCTTCATTTCATGTTTGCACTGTACCTAATGGTAATGATAAACTAGTTAGGAGTTTGCTTGTTGGCATTTTATTTTGAATCTTTTGAATTTACTTATTCGCAGTGTGATTGCCAATTCGTGAAAATATCTAACCGGAAATGATGGCTGAAGTACTTGGTTTAGCTTGAGATTTCACTACTTTTCAGGCCGGAAGGCTTGGCAGGTTTTTTTACAAGAAATGTACTTGATGGAAATTAATAATATCTAAGTAGGTATTTAGTTTTATGACGACTGCTTTAGCCTAGTTGGTAATGACCCTGCCTATGAAGCAAGAGGTCCTGGGGTCGAATCCCTGTAAGGGATTTTTTTGTGTGATGGGCACAAATATTTGTTTCTGAGTCTTGGATGTTTTCTATGTATTTATACCTATTGGAACTATATATATCGTCGTCTAGTACCCATAATACAAGCCTTATTGAGCTTACAATGGGACTAGTTCAACTTGTGTAAGATTGCCCCTTAATATATATTTTATTTTATTTATTTTTAATTTCAGGCAACATCAATCTCACATCTTTGACACCTGATCAGTTAAAGTACTGCTATCTTTGTGAAGTGCATTTTGAATCCTGCTATGAGTCACAATGATAACCAGAGAAGGTTGACCGGGACAGCTATTACTAGACACTATCACTGTGAAGATAAATCAATTGATGTTATTAGCTTTGTGTCTGTAGAGCACCCAATGCAAGGTATGTCTTGATTTTTTATTGTTCAAATAGTATTTTCTTAAAAACATGATGACAATTTTTCTGAAAAGGGACTCCTTAAGGCACACATGGGAAATGTACAAAAAAATTGTTTATCATTGAAAACAGGATGGCATTGGTATCCGTTCATGTCAAACGAGATAGCTTTAAGAAAATATTGCGTTCGGTGTCGGGTTACAAAAGCACCACACCCTTTCTTCCCGTCGGTGTTGTTGGTCCAAGCAACTTATACTTGAAAATATATACGGCTGTCCCAGCGCTATGCAACTTGAAGGGACAGTACCTTAAATATTGTAGATAAGATATTTTACTGAAAGGAGATATTATTGAATATTTTATAGTAAGTAATACTACACTCAAAGATTTTCATAAAATTGCTTGCTTCATCTGGGAGTCAATCCGACCATAGAGGAAATATTTATTTATGTTCCGGCTAAATCCAACTCCTTTCTTTCAAGCTAAATTGTACTAAGAAGAAATCATTCTTTATTTTTAGCTTACTTATTGGCTTCATAAAAGCATGTGGTGTTTTTATATCACATATAAATGAAATAAATAAAAATAAAAAAGCTTTATTAATTCCATTACAGCGTTTTTTACAGTTAGTAAGTAATGAATTATGTATGTAATGTATTGAATTTCTTAGCTAAACACGCAGAACTAAAAAAAAAAATGCTTATAAGATGTTAGGATTGTTAGGTTAGGTTAGTTAGGTTTCACATATAGCCGGTTTTTATTAGCATACGGCGGCAAGCATATTTGTAAATATTAGCAGTATAATTTAATAATAATATAAACAATAAATCAGCTTATATACGTCCCACTGCTGGGCACAGCCCTCCTCTCAAGGATGAGAGGGAACGGGCAGTAGTGCCCACGCTGGCCCAGTGCGTGTTGGGGACTTCACATACACCTTTGAATTTCAAATTACTTAAAAAAATGTGTCTCCTCCACACATGAATGACTTAACAAACGTATACAGACACTACCTAATCGATCTATCGTATGAGTCCTAATTCTATCAACTCAACGGAAGGGGTAAAGGGGACGATTAACAAAATTTAAGTATGCTCGGATAATATTGTTTAGTTTAATATTTATTTTTTAAATTTCAGGATCTGGTACTGAAATTACATTCATTGACGTGCGACCTACCGGACAAAGTAAGAAAACCGGACAATGATCCTGAGGAGTGGCCAACTTCAGCACCACAACCCGCATCGCCACAGCCCTCATCACATCATCACGTCCAACTGAGGCTCCTCAAATAAAAAGACATCTGGAAGAAAGCTCCTCTTGCGTGGACGTGGGGGCGGCGGCGTCGAGCAACGCACCCGACAGATTATTTAAACACATTCAAATTGTATTTATTCAGAGCACGTAGATGTTTTAAAAAAATATATTGTTACTAAAAAAATATATTTGTAAATCTCACAAAAGAAATCTACAAAATCAGCAAAAAATTAGTCTACATACTGCAAAGTAAATGAAATAATTTACATATAATACGTGTTATTGAACCCTTACCTTTTACCTTACTTTTCTCAAGGAAATCTGCATTACTCACAGGCAGTAAATAGAAGAATGTCTCGGATCGCATGTACACACGCAAGGGCAAACAAAATGCGATCGGAGGCTTTTTTACTACTGCCTTGCCTGTGGTGTTCGCACCTTTTTTTATAACTGAAGCTTTCAACCTCAATAGTTTTTAAATTTTGTATATTAAGGTACCTTCCTATTGTTCCTTAAGTTTGTTCTATAATCGTCCTCCTACAGTTGTTCCTGGTAATAATAATCTTGAAAAATCCAGGGGAGTCAAAAGCGCGATTCCGATCCTTTACTGAATTGAGTATTCAATGTGCTGTGGTTTTATCGATCGAGGGAGCGAAGCGAACGAAGTTCTACGCTTCAGCTTGGGCCGAAAATCGTTCGTATGTCCGGTGTCTGTCCAGCTGTCCGGCTGTTCTCCTCTACAGGTCGCATTCTTAACCGATTCTCGTGAAATTTTGTAAGCAGGTTCGGTTTAGTATATAGTTTTTTCTGTTACTTTTAGAAATTAAAAAAAAGACCGGTTCGCTAGTTTCTACAGCACATAGAGCCACTAGCACAATAAATCTCATGGCAGCAAATAGACGAATCAAGGTACAGCTTTGAGATTGATAGTACAAATGCACATCATCAAACAAGATGAGTTTTGTTGATAGTGGGGATCCACATAACTCCCCCCTCGGGAGCCCTGGCAAGCTTACCCCCAAGAACACACCACATACCTAAGTAGCAAGTAGTGGAACTTTGGCTGCGGTCTTATGTAAGGTTGCTTATATAGGTACTTTATTTATGGTACATGATGGTACGGTGGAGGTTCTAAGAAAAGGTACGAAAATTGAGCATTTTATTGACTGGTCGCGTGTGCTCTAACAAAACAGAAAAAAATACTATTATTTTACTTTGCGTAAACCTATCTTGCAAAGTGACATTTATTGACCGCGTAAAACAGATTTTTTACAACATCACCTGTTGTAGGTACAGATGCCGTTAGTGTATTTGATAATCCGTAAAGGCAATATTGATATAAACGACATCTTTTGCTGAGAGCAAATGTACATACCAGTTCACTAACGCCCCCTGGTGCTCACAGCAAATAAGGCGGATTCATTTTAATGTATGGCGTGGATATATCTTCTTATACTTTATTTATGGCCTTACCAAATAAATTATCAATTTAATAGCTTTGCGAAAATTTATGTTACGGCCTAGCCTAGCATCAGCGAAACTATATTCCTATGCTAATACCACAAATTTGAGTCATACTCCTTGTGAACGGCTTTAACATGTTTTTTGACGAAACGACGCAGTGCAAACTTCTTAGAACATATATCACAAGCATATGGTTTATCGTCAGTATGAGTACTTTGATGATATGTTAAATCTGATTGTATTGCGAATGATTTATTGCATATTGGGCAAGAATGAGGTTTCTCTCCCGTGTGTATACATCGGATATGGAAGTTGCTTTAAATCTGAATGTCTTATTGCACGCATGGCATGGGTACGGTTTGAGTCCACTGTGTAGCATCATGTGCGATTCCAGAAACGTTTCACGCTTGTGGCATATATTGCAGCCAAAAGGTTTCACTCCGGTGTGTGTGTGCTTATGAATTCCTAAACCGCTGGCCCATGAAAATCCTTTATTACATACTTTGCATACATGTGGCTTTAGTCCCGTGTGCACATTCATATGTCTTGTAAGATTATTGTTTAAATTGCTTTCCACATTTTTCACAACAATATTCTGACTAACTTTTTGGGTACTACGTGCGTTCGTCTATGCACGCGAGCAATATGTGAATATAAAGCTGCCTTACTTCCATGCACTTTTCCGCATTCAGAGCAAGAAAAATCGGTTGCTCCTGTGTGCTTAAACATATGCGATATCAAAAAAGTTTTTTTCTTGAATCCAATTTTGCATAGATCGCAGTAAAAGGGATAACCTTCCGAATGCATTTTTAAATGACCTGATGCGCGAACTTTAGATGCAAATTGTTTTTTGCATATTTCACAGGAGAAAGGCTTTTCTCCGGTGTGCTTGCGCAAATGAACTCTTAAAGAATCTTTCGACGTACACCCTTTTTTGCATTGATCGCAGTAGAACGGATAATCTCCCGTGTGGAGAGGTATGTGGGCTATTAAGGCATATTTACTAGAAAAGTTTTTCTGACATAGTTTACAAGAGTAAAGTTGTTTGCTAGCATTTTCCCGGTTGTATGTATGTACTTGTATATGATTTCTCAACAGGTATTTACGAGCGAAACTTTTTTTACATATATCACAATAGAATCGATTGGCCGTCTTGTGTCTCGTTAAATGGATATCTAATGCACTTTTTAGTATAAACTGTTTGTGACATACTTCACAGGTGTAAGGTTTATCTCCTGCATGTATACGCATATGTTTTGTCAAGAAAGATTTACACGTGAAAATGTTTTGGCAAATATCACAACAAAATTGATTATCAGTATGCATATGGTTCTTTAAATGGGTATTTAAGGTACTTTTTAGCGCAAACTGTTTCTGACATACCTCACAAGGGTAGGGTTTATCGGTTGTGTGTACACGCATATGTCTTATTAAAAGAGATTTATATGGAAATTGTCGTTTGCATATATTACAGGAGTAATTGTTACTTGTATCACCCATGTTAACTTTTGTTTCATATCTTTGAGTATTGTGTATAGGCATATGCCTTTTCAATGTATATTCATGGTGGAATCCTTTTTTGCAAATTTCGCAGAAGTATCGCTTCTCCTTACTGTGACATTTCATATGCACATTTACGCTGGATCTATATTTGAAACGTTCTCCGCATACTTCACAGGCGTAAGGCTTTTTGTCAGAGTGTATAGCGATATGAGTTACCAAATATTGTTTACGTGCGAAAACTCTTTTGCATATATCGCAGGAATACGAGTTTGAGTTTTGTCCTGTACACACACGTAAGTGCTTTACTAAGAGAGAATTGTGCATAAATCGTTTATTGCAAATGCCACAGGAGAAAGGAATATTTCCCATGTGACGCTTTGTACGAGAAATTCCTTCAGAGTGTATAACCTCCTTAGTGTGCGATTTCAGATGTCTGTTTGCATTGGATTGATATCTGAACCGGCTTCCGCATACTTCACAAGCGTAAGGCTTTTCTTCAGAGTGTATAGCCATATGTTGTCTCAAATCGTTTTTTGAGGCAAACTTTTTTTTGCATATATCACAAGGGAATGGTTTATTTCCCATGTGATGCTTTGTACGGGAAATTCCTTCAGAGTGTATAACCTTCTCCTTAGTGTGCGATTTCAGATGTCTGTATGCGTTGGATTGATTTTTGAACCGGCTTCCGCATACTTTACAGGCGTAAGGCTTTTCTTCAGAGTGTATAGCTATATGTTGTCTCAAATATTTTTTTAAGGCAAACTTTTTTTTGCATATATCACAAGGGAATGGTTTATTTCCTATGTGATGGTTTGTACGGGAAATTCCTTCAGAGTCTATAACCTTCTCCTTAGTGTGCGATTTCAGGTGTGTGCGTAAGTTGGATCGATGTCTGACCCGTCTTCCGCATATTTCACAGACGTAAGGCTTTTCTTCAGAGTGTATAAGTATATGTTGTCCCAAATATGTTTTTGAGGCAAAATTTTTTTTGCATATATCACAAGTGAATGGTTTATTTTCCATGTGATGCTTTGTACGGGAAATTCCTTCAGAGTGTATAACCTTCTCCTTAGTGTGCGATTTCAGATGTCTGTATGCGCTGGATTCAAATCTGAACCGGCATCCGCATACTTCACAGGCGTAAGGCTTTTCTTCAGAGTGTATAGCCATATGTTGTCTCAAATCGTTTTTTGAGGCAAACTTTTTTTTGCATATATCACAAGGGAATGGTTTATTTCCCATGTGATGCTTTGTACGGGAAATTCCTTCAGAGTGTATAACCTTCTCCTTAGTGTGCGATTTCAGATGTCTGTATGCGTTGGATTGATTTTTGAACCGCCTTCCGCATACTTTACAGGCGTAAGGCTTTTCTTCAGAGTGTATAGCTATGTGTTGTCTCAAATATTTTTTTAAGGCAAACTTTTTTTTGCATATATCACAAGGGAATGGTTTATTTCCTATGTGATGCTTTGTACGGGAAATTCCTTCAGAGTCTATAACCTTCTCCTTAGTGTGCGATTTCAGGTGTGTGCTTAAGTTGGATCGATGTCTGACCCGTCTTCCGCATATTTCACAGGCGTAAGGCTTTTCTTCAGAGTGTATAGCCATGTGTTGTCTCAAATATGCTTTAAAGGCAAATTTTTTTTTGCATATATCACAAGTGAATGGTTTATTTTCCATGTGATGCTTTGTACGGGAAATTCCTTCAGAGTCTATAACCTTCCCCTTAGTGTGCGATTTCCGGTGTCTGTATGCGTTGGATTGATTTTTGAACCGGCTTCCGCATACTTCACAGGCGTAAGGCTTTTCTTCAGAGTGTACAGCCATATGTTGTTTCAAATATGTTTTTAAGGCAAATTCTTTTTTGCATATATCACAATGGAATGGTTTATTTCCAGAGTCTATAACCTTCTCCTTAGTGTGCGATTTCAGGTGTCTGCATAAGTTGGATTGATGTCTGAACCGTCTTCCGCATACTTTACAGACGTAAGGCTTTTCTTCAGAATGTATAAGTATATGTTTCCTCAAATATATTTTTGAGGCGAATTTTTTTTTGCATATATCACAAGGGAATGGTTTATTTCCCATGTGATGCTTAGTAAGGGAAATTCCCGCAGAATGTATAACCATATGGGATCTCAAATATGATTCGCATGCGAATACTTGCTTGCATATATCGCAGGAGTACGGTTGTTTATCTCGACCCACGTGAGTCTTTAAATGATATTCTAAGCCTATTTTTCGTGCAAACTTTTGCTGACATATTTCGCATGAGTAAGCTTTTTCTCCATGTACACGCATATGGAATCTCAATAGATATTCAGTTATGAATTGTTTTTTGCACATCTGGCACGAGAAATACTGTTTCTCCTTGTGGACACTGGCATGGACATACAAGTTGATTTTATGTTTGAATTGCTTTTGGCATATGTTACAGGTATAGGGTATTTTGTCTTTGGTATTAAGTTTCCCCGATTCATGGTGTTCAAAGTCGTGGTCAGAAGATTCTAAATATGTGAGGCTGCTGATGCGCTCGAGCCTCACGGCACAGGCCATGGCGAGCTGCTCCCTGGCGCGGGGGGACACAGGGGGATCCGCGCTCGCGCCCGCTGCGCCGGCCGCTGCGGCTGCCACAAGAAAATAGCAATTATTATAACTTAATTATGTTTGTTAAGTTTTCATAAAGTATTTTTATGGTAACCTTCTGTGCCTGCGTTTGACAGATGAAATAACTGTCGATTCACTTTCGCCTTTGTCGTTTTGAAATACGGTTCGAAAATTTGAGTACCGCGCGGAAAGTCGCGCTATTCTACTGGCAGCTACCATATTAAGCTGTTCATATTCATAAGTGCCTTGAAGGAGCCAGAGATAATGATACTCCATCAGCCGTGTACAATCAGGTGCCAGGTAACCTTGGAGTCGGGTGAGTCTATACAGTACAAGCCGGGTCTCCGGGTCCTACACCTGACGCAGGAGCGTCGCAGCAGCTCCTGGCAACGGTGAGTGTCCTCTCAGCAACTCAAGGCTCAATTTCGTTGCATAAATTTATCTTTGGCGTTGGCTTACTTGCCGCGTATGAAACCATTAATTTTGTTCGAAATTTACAGTCCACTTAACAATGTTCTATACTCATATATAAAACAAGTGTTTCTAGATGAGAAATTATGGGAGACAGATATCGTTATTCATATTTTTCCCGTATTGTATTTATAATAATGTTATTCTTAAGTAATCATTAAAAAAAAATCGCTTGATAAACTTGGGAGATAAGAGGCGATGGTATTTTTTTCTACATTGTCCTCCTTAAATCAAAATGTATTCAATAAATCTGCATGCATATAAAGCCCTTTCATTTGATACCCTACTGACTTTTTTCCAAATTTCGAATTGATAGCATAAGTAGTTCCTAAGATATTTTACGATGTGACAAACGGACAGGGTCGCGCTATTTTTTACCTTTTTGGCACGGAACGCTAAAATGGACTCAATTCATATGGGAATCCTTTATTCAGAAGTTGGTTGAAAAGGGGGCTAAGGCGGTCGTCACACTGCTCCGCATCTCGCAGCGGCGTCCGTTGATGCGTTTTTTAAATTTTGTATGTAGAATCTTCATTTTATATAGAAAAATCGCATGGTACGACACACTGGCTCCGCCTTGACGCGCGGAGGGGCGAGACGCACGACTCGCGCGCCCGGACGGAGACGCGGTGCGTGCCGCAGGGTATGTCACACCGAGCTCCGCAGTGCCGTACGGATTGTAGTGCAAGAACGCGGGACGTCGCGCATCGCAGCTCCGGACGGAGATGCGGAGAAAACTCGGACGTCGGTGCGTTGTCTCCTCATGGGAGCACGTTGCTCCGCGTCTCGTAACGAGACGCGGCGGCAGTGTGACAACCACCTAAGATATAATCCCTAAAATATGACGCATTTTACCGCAGAAAACAGTTTCGTTGCTTCCTTTTCGGTTCCTTTTGAAATGTGGTGACAGTTAACTTCAAATACATACTTGTAGCCGAGTCATGGATGTTTTCTATGTAGGTACGAGTATTTAAGTATTTATTTATGGAGCCCTTTCACTCAATTTAACTTTTGCCCTAATGTTTCATAAGTTATTAAACCTGATAGGGCTTTAAACGCTCAGCGTTTGTTTTTACCGTCTTTGTAATACCAATTATTAATAAAAATCACAAAAAATATATATTGGTAAGTATCGAGGATTAGTTTCTGATTTTTATAGATTAAACTCAGTTACCAACTGAACACCACAGTCAATATGGGGGGTGGTGAGGATAGCCTTTGAAACGCCTGTTACATTTTTTTAAATACATTACGTATAACAGAACATGGGTCTAACAAGGGAGAACCTTTATTTACCCCCCCACATATAACCTTACCTCTCCCCGTTGGTGTAGAAAATATATTTTTAATCACTTAAAACAAAAATACATATAAAAATGTATGTATATCATCGTATAGTACAGTCAGCGTCATATAGTTAGTAGCAGCGAAGGTAGCCAAATATTTCGGAACACGTCTTTATTACTGTAAGAATAAGGGTGTGTCACGATATATTTGGCTACTCTGGCTGCTGATAACTATATGACGCCGACTGTACAAGGATTTGTTTAAGATTGTCCCCAGACATATATTTATTATTTAAGACCGGGCTAAGTCAGCACACAAACCTTCCGGTGGCGGGTCCGTCCTGGCGTACGTGTGGTCCCAGGTGCCGCAGGGATAGTAGCCGCCACGTGTTGATACTGCAAATAACTTTGATTTGACCAAGGGCCGATTTTTAAACATAAACGTTAGCTCAGTCCTTTTCTTTCATATGACTTAAGAAAAAGATGGTGATAATTTTATCTGACAGATAGTTTTATCTGGGAATTTAAAAATCGGCCCTAAATAGCCTCCTGCACGAATCATAGATAACAGCAGGAAAGCCAAATAGAACTCAAAATGGGCACAGAAACATAGAATTACTGTACGCAAATAAAAAAATTAGTTGATGCTGCATTTCCTATATTTAACTGACACAGAACTTGAAGTAATAACAAATTATAAAATATTTTTTAAATTATACGCAATGGAAAAAACTAAAAAACACATCAACCAAGTCACACAATGTTCCTTTTTTGTTTTGACGCTTAGAGACCGTATACATCTCTTAGAATATTAGAATAATTATTAATTGTATTTGGACGCTCAGAGACCTTATACATCTCTGGAATACTGAATTAATATCATTAACCTCTTGTTAATTAACTTCTTGTTAATACTCATACAGATCTTATATCGAATGTAATGCTCATATTTTGCAATTTTGTTTTGTTTACATTAACTTAGTGACATTTAATTTGTTAACCTTTTATATACTCATATAATTTTAAATTATTATTGTGTAAGATTATTATTATTATTTTATTGTAAATTACCGTTTGACATGTAAAAGTGCCCTTATGGCCTATTTGCAGAATAAATAATTGATTTGATTTGATTTGATCATACTCATACACTCGCCATCAGATATATCGGAGCGGCGAAAGTACTCACAAATAACTGAACACGTCTCTATTGTAGAGGCATTAGAGACGTGTTCAGATATTTGTGAGCGCTTTGGCCGCTCCGATATATCTGATGGCGACTGTACAGTCGAATAAATTACAACCTTCAGATAGGCGAATTATTATCATATGTTCGTACTGGTACACAGTCGCCATAAAAGGCCATAATTTTGTTTACCCTAATTTAATGTATCCCAATTGTAATTTACCATAATAATCATAAGACATAATTTTTATTTACCATAATATAATTTGCCATAAACTTTATAATCCATATGTACAATCGCCCTCGAGCAGGGAAATTGCGTATTTTTTGCAAAACGAAAGCTAACTAAGTTCTATGTGAAATGCCAGTGAAAGTAAATCGAAAATGAAGACCAACTCGCCCCTGCTTGCCTGGCGAACAGATGAGTCGGTACCGACAGTCCACACTTCCACAGTACTGAGCTGATGAAGCACTGGTTGATGCGAGGGTTTTGTGACGTATTTCACCACATTTTCGATATTGTATTGTGTGATATACCCTCAACTGGCTTTTTCAAAATGTCAAAAACAAACTAGAAAAACTACCCTACTTAACTGTCGCTAATGAACGCGTTCCCTTTTACGGTAAATGGTAATAACATGCATTAAAATAACTAAGCTAAGTGATGATGTCCGGAACCAACACCATAATAGTCATATGCAATAAAATCATTTGCCATACATTAAAAAAACATGTAAAATCACAAATACTTTTGTGTGATCGGCTACTTAAATATGTATCTATTTCTTTCCCTTATTTCCATATTATAAGGTGTGGCACTCTTTGGGGGAGGCCTATGTCCAACAGTGAATGTCTATCAGCTGATGTGTTGATGGTGAACATATCGTCGTCTATATTATTGACCTTACTTTGAGGCTAGTTCGATCTGTGTAAAATGTGTCCTCTAATATTGATTTATTTCAAGCTGATATCGACTATATGAATATGCACAGATAACAATTGATAGAAACAGGGTTTACTGTGATTTTCCATGAAAACATATACACAGAAAGATAAATTTGGACGGCATTCTATATGTTTTATTTATTTATTTAATTGGGCTCACAAAACAAATTAAAGTCTATAGAATAGTACAAATTATGCAATACGCTCGGATCTGGACTATAACTCAAAATATGTGTGCACAGAAAGAATAATCCTACTAATATTATAAATGCGAAAGTTTAGATGTTTGGATGTTTGTTACTCAATCACGCTTAAACAGCTCAACCGATTTGAATGAAATTTTGCAGAAGTTTATAGCCTGGATTAAAATATAGGATAGTTTTTATCCCGTGTCCACGCGGACGAAGTCGAGCGCGGAAGCTAGTCATCTAATATGAAGACCATGAAACAATGGCATTGATATAATTATTAGGTGAGATTATTGAGCATCAAGAGAAGAATGCATCGCAACAGTCATTACATTATATAATCGACACATTCTTGTTATGGGATTGTAATAAGACTAGCTTCTGCCCGCGACTCCGTCCGCGTGGAACTCGTTTATATCGTAGCTCCATACAAACTTTCACCCCCCACTTCATCGGGATGATTTCCGGGATAAAAACTATCGTATGTCCTTCCCCAGGACTCCAACTAGATCTATACCAAATTTCATCCAAATCTATTCAGGGGTTTAAGCGTGAAGAGGTAACAGATAGACAGACAGACAGACAGACAGACACACTATCGCATTTCGTCGGGGATAATGCAATACCGCGTAAATAGCACTGGTAAATACTGCTTATCTACACGACAGCCATAGGGCAAATCCGCGTAACTGGCACTGGTTAATACCGCGTATCTAATGTAGCCAAATTAAGATTTCCCGTCAACGAAAGTATAACGCCATAAAACTAAAGTCACTATCTTGTAGAACTCGTGATTCAATATTATCTTAAAAAGAAAAAGTATCTTTTCATCACGTTTTAAGCTTCTCCTGTTAAGTTAGGTGTTTGTGTAGATACGCACTATTTACCAGTGCTAGTTACGCGGTATTGCACTATCCCCGACGATTTATAATATTAGTATGGATGTATTATTTTTGTATACTTGCAATTGGAAACTGCTGCGCGATATGTACTACAAAAATTCTAAAACCACTAAAAAAGAAAAGAAAAAAGATACTCAGAGCAAAAAGGTTCGAATTGCAAATGGCATGATTCCGGTTTAATATGTGCCAGCAAAGTAGATGCGTAAGAAGATACATGGTGGTGTCGATGATATTTTGGCCTTGGCCTAATTTCACCTTCCCATACATACGTAGTTACGCTCTCATTTTAAAACTACGTGTTGGATTGTGACGAAACTTTGCATATACAATAACATGTGGTTTGTCTATGTCTGTAATTAGTTCATATGGTTCTAGTTTATAAAACAAACGAAATACAGCAAAAACAAGTTTTGTATGAAAAACTTAAATTCGCTGTATTTTTTTACTATGATATCTGAAGCTACATAAACTAATTACAGACATAGATATTCCTCATGTCATTGAGCATGCAAAGTTTCGTTACAATCCAACACGTAGTTTTAAAATGAGAGAGTAACTACGTTTGTATGGAGAATCGAGCTTACTGCGGACTCTTAATATGTGCCAGCAAAGTAGATGCGTAAGAAGATACATGGTGGTGTCGATGATATTTTGCTCGGTACTTACGTGACGTGAGGTCCTCATGCGTTCTATCGTCCTCTCCCTCTGACTCAATTGGCGGCTCTTCATCTGAAGTAAAAACAAAACTTATTTGAGAAGTGGATAAATTATATTAAGAGTCCGCAGTAAGCTTGGCCTAATTTCACCTTCCCATACATACGTAGTTACGCTCTCATTTTAAAACTACGTGTTGGATTGTGACGAAACTTTGCATATACAATGACATGAAGTATATCTATGTCTGTAATTAGTTTATATGGTTCCAGTTTATAAAACAAACGAAATACAGCAAAAACAAGTTTTGTATGAAAAACTTAAATTCGCTGTATTTTTTTTTGGCTATATAATAATAGTAATAATAATAAGAGGAATTTGGTGTCGATAAGTGTGCGGTCATGCATGTACAGCGGGGGAAAGTTGTAAATTCAACAAATTTGCAACTTTCTGAGACAATGTCCCTCAAATCTATCTCCGAAGCAGAAACCTATAAGTATCTTGGTATGTCACAGTCATTGGGTATTGAGGGTGAGGGCGTAAAGCGGGCGGTGAAGGAGCGCTTCTTTTGTCGCCTGACCAAAGTACTTAATAGTCTTTTGTCGGGCGGCAACAAGGTGCGTGCCTTCAACTCCTGGGTGATGCCCTTGCTTACTTACTCCTTTGGCGTACTAAGGTGGACTCAGACTGAGCTGGATGCCCTGGATCGAAGAGTCCGAGTACTGCTTACTGCGCATCGCATGCTACACCCACGCTCGTCTGTTATGAGACTGTATATCTCGCGGAAGTGGAGGTCGCGGCTTTTTAAATGCCAAAGACCTCCACAACCGCGAGGTGTGTAGTCTCAGGGATTATTTCCTAAACAACGAGTGTGGGATGCATCGTGACGTGATAGCAGTAGACGGAAACTTCACCCCGCTCGCCTTGGCAAACGATAACTGGCGCAGACTTAAAGTGATGAGCGCCGAGGACCACAGGGCGGTGTGGAGGAGCAAGGAGCTACACGGGCGGTTCTACAAGGCCCTCACAGGACCCGATGTAGATCTGCTCGCTTCGGTGAACTGGCTACGTTTCGGGGATCTCTTCGGGGAAACCGAAGGTTTTGTCTGTGCAATTGCAGACGAAGTTATCATGACGAACAATTACCGGAGGTATATCCTGAAGGACGGTACGGTCGACATTTGTCGGGCATGCCGCCGTCCCGGGGAGTCACTCAGGCATATTATCTCCGGTTGTGGTCATCTTGCTAACGGCGAGTACTTGCACAGACATAACCTTGTAGCCAGGATTATTCACCAGCAACTTGCTCTGCTATACGGTCTTGTGGTCTCCGAAGTGCCTTACTATAAGTACACACCTGCGCCAGTTCTCGAAAATGGTCGTGCCACGCTCTATTGGGATCGATCTGTCATCACGGACAGGACTATTTTTGCCCATAGGCCTGATATTGTGCTGACAGATCGATCTAAACGCCAGGCAGTGCTCGTCGACATCACCATCCCCCATGATGAGAACCAAGCAAAGCCAGAAAGCCAGCAAGTACCTAGACCTGGCTCACGAGGTAACCGCCATGTTGGATGTTGATTCGACGATCATCGTCCCGATAGTCGTTTCGGCGAACGGTTTAATAGCGAAGAGTCTCGACCATCACCTCAAGAGACCCTCGCTAGATGGCTGGATCAAGGATCAGATACAGAAGGCGGTACTCCTGGATACTGCGCGGATAGTCAGGAGGTTCCTGTCTCTGTCGCCCTGACCGCCGGTAGCTTAGGCCCCGCCTCGCTGCCGGCTGCACCCTAGGTTAGGTTTTTATAATGATTTTATGTTTTGTATGTATAGTTTTATATTTTACTTTTTATAATATTATTGTACAAACCTAACTTAAGATAAAATATGAATAAAGAGAATAATAATAAATTCTTTATTTAAGACGACTGGAGTTCACAGTGATGTTACAGAAACAGAAACAGAAAATATTTATTGTTTAACTGTGTACATATAGGATAACAAATTTAAAAGTATCAACAGTTACCTGTTACAGGCATACAATAATAAACTTACGACTAAATTGACAAATTATATATTAATGATTTGATCCTGGGTTTTTATACTTTTAAATTTAGTGTTTTTAACCATTCCACAATTTTTTTAAGTGTACAGTTTATGTTTCCTTCCATAGAAGAAATATTTGAATTAGCATCTGAAAATAATACAGTGGCATCATCAGCGAATAAAACACAAAGTTCCTTGACAATAATCGGAAGATCGTTAATATATATTAGGAACAAAAGGGGGCCAAGTACACTACCCTGAGGCACCCCTAGTTTCACTGGCTCAAAATCTGATTGATACTGTTCTACGGTTTTGTTTTCTTCGCAATATTTTGAAATTATAGTTGCTTGCTGTCTATTACATAAATAGCTTTCAAACAAATGTAGAACATGCCCTCTTATACCGACGTGTTCCAACTGTTTTAGAACTATATTATGAATAACACAGTCGAAAGCCTTCGACATGTCCAAAAATAAAGCAATGCAAGCCTTCCTTTCATCTACTTTGTCCCAAATATCATTGAAGATTTGAAAAATGGCAAGGGAAGTAGATTTACCCTTTTGGAAACCGAATTGATTAGGACTTAATATTTTATTACTATTTAAGTATGTTTGCAATCTAGTGTACAATATTTTCTCAAATATTTTTGAAAAACTTGGTAGAAGAGCTATAGGTCTATAATTAACCATATCGTCTTTAGCTCCCTTCTTATACAATGGCTTAATAAGTGCCTTTTTTAAATCATCCGGGAAGATGCCCGTCTCTAATATAAGATTCATGATAAAGACGAGGGGTTCTGCGATAAAGTCAATACATGCTTTTATTAATTGAATTGGGATGCCATCATGCCCTGAACTTTTTTTATTTTTTAGAGACTTAACGGTTCTTTTTATTTCATGTGAATCTACATAAAATAAGTACTTATCCTAGGTTAGTTATCTTTTACATTAACTTAAATTAAAATACACTGGCAGGAGCAAGTTGGTTGTATCAACTAAGCAAATGCCTTGTTGACACAATAAACCCGCTCAGAGTGAGGGTTTACTAATGCCGACACCCAGTGCCTTTGTAAAGGACTGTCGTGTCTGTCGGCCAACAAGCTCAGTATGGTGTTGGGACTGCCCTGGATTCTGCTTCGGATTGACAGTTTTTGCGGATTATGGCGTGAAAACCATCTACGCGGGCATCGGCTAACATGCCTGACGCGCTACAGAACCTAGGCAGTCCCACAAGCACCCTGAACCTGTTATTATAGAGGACCCGCAAGGCGTTACTTGTTCGTTGAGTGTAACTAACCCACAGGCCCCTTGTGTTAAACGATTGACAAAAGGATTTGAACAAAGTTCTCTTCACTTCTGCTGTTCGCTATGGTATCTGAAGCTACATAAACTAATTACAGACATAGATATTCCTCATGTCATTGTGCATGCAAAGTTTCGTTACAATCCAACACGTAGTTTTAAAATGAGAGCGTAACTACGTTTGTATGGAGAATCGAGCTTACTGCGGACTCTTAATATGTGCCAGCAAAGTAGATGCGTAAGAAGATACATGGTGGTGTCGATGATATTTTGCTCGGTACTTACGTGACGTGAGGTCCTCATGCGTTCTATCGTCCTCTCCCTCTGACTCAATTGGCGGCTCTTCATCTGAAGTAAAAACAAAACTTATTTGAGAAGTGGATAAATTATATTAAGAGTCCGCAGTAAGCTTGGCCTAATTTCACCTTCCCATACATACGTAGTTACGCTCTCATTTTAAAACTACGTGTTGGATTGTGACGAAACTTTGCATATACAATAACATGTGGTTTGTCTATGTCTGTAATTAGTTCATATGGTTCTAGTTTATAAAACAAACGAAATACAGCAAAAACAACTTTTGTATGAAAAACTTAAATTCGCTGTATTTTTTTACTATGATATCTGAAGCTACATAAACTAATTACAGACCTGGATATACCTCATGTCATTGTACATGCAAAGTTTCGTTACAATCCAACACGTAGTTTTAAAATGAGAGCGTAACTACGTTTGTATGGAGCATCGAGCTTACTGCGGACTCTTAATATGTGCCAGCAAAGTAGATGCGTAAGAAGATACATGGTGGTGTCGATGATATTTTGCTCGGTACTTACGTGACGTGAGGTCCTCATGCGTTCTATCGTCCTCTCCCTCTGACTCAATTGGCGGCTCTTCATCTGAAGTAAAAACAAAACTTATTTGAGAAGTGGATAAATTATATTAAGAGTCCGCAGTAAGCTTGGCCTAATTTCACCTTCCCATACATACGTAGTTACGCTCTCATTTTAAAACTACGTGTTGGATTGTGACGAAACTTTGCATATACAATAACATGTGGTTTGTCTATGTCTGTAATTAGTTTATATGGTTCTAGTTTATAAAACAAACGAAATACAGCAAAAACAACTTTTGTATGAAAAACTTAAATTCGCTGTATTTTTTTACTATGATATCTGAAGCTACATAAACTAATTACAGACCTGGATATACCTCATGTCATTGTACATGCAAAGTTTCGTTACAATCCAACACGTAGTTTTAAAATGAGAGCGTAACTACGTTTGTATGGAGCATCGAGCTTACTGCGGACTCTTAATATGTGCCAGCAAAGTAGATGCGTAAGAAGATACATGGTCGTGTCGATGATATTTTGCTCGGTACTTACGTGACGTGAGGTCCTCATGCGTTCTATCGTCCTCTCCCTCTGACTCAATTGGCGGCTCTTCATCTGAAGTAAAAAACAAAACTTTTTTGACGACCGGTTAGCCTAGTGTGGTAGTGACGCTGCCTACGAAGCTGAAGGTCTATAATAAAAAATAATTAGTAATTATATATATCGTCGTCTAGTACCCATAACACAAGCCTTACTGAGCTTACTATGGGACTAGGTCGATTTGTGTAAGATTGTCCCCTTATATTTATATTTATTTATTTATTTAAGTGGATAAGTTATATTATCTTGCCTTTATGGGCAGCCAGAAAATATCACAAAAAGCACGTGTGGCTGTGCATAGGGGAGTGTTGGTGCCCACACTTATGTATGGTAGTGAAAGTTGGGTGTGGCAGAAAAGACATCAAAGCCGAGTGAATGCAGTAGAAATGAGAGCGTTGAGAAGTATGTATGGAGTGAAATTGAGTGATAGAGTCAGAAACAGTGTTATAAGAGATAAGTGTGGAATTGATGGAGATATAGTCACGAAAATTGAGAAGGGTATGTTAAGGTGGTTTGGGCATGTAGAGAGGATGGATGAAAGAAGATTAACGAAGAGAGTGTATATAAGAAGAGTGGAAGGGCAAGTTGGAAGGGGAAGACCTAGGCGAACTTTCTCCGATCAAATTGGAGAAATCTTACTAAAAGGCCAGGTCAAAAGTACCCTAAACCGACGAGCATGTATGAGAAATGTTATGAAAGTGAGTGAAGCGAAAGTGGTTTGTCAGGATCGTAGCAAATGGAGATCCGTGATCTCTGCCTACCCCTCTGGGAAAGAGGCGTGATTATATGTATGTATGTATGTAAGTTATATTATATATGATAAGCTACTACAACAATATTCTCTTGGTATTTCCTTTAGCGGAATAGCAAAATAATATTGTTGCGATTGCGATTTGCGCCTCGATTGTCTTAGGGATTGATTGACCCTGGAAGCTGCGTTGCGTGTGAGCCCGTGTGCTCATATGGCATTGTTTCAGCCCGTTTGACGACATTGAGTCGATTGAGAGAGTTCCACAATAGCTGACAGCCTCGTGTCAGTAATACTGCTTCACCGAGTGAGGTAGGTTTAGAACAGCTCTTCCCTCATGTCACTGTCCTACTGTGTAGAAACGGACTCCCCTGTTCTAGTAGCTTAAGTTGTATTAACTTAATGTCTGATTACCAGAGCTCGCTCGATACACAGGGTCGGTTGTCCTGTCATTTTCTTCCTCCGACATGGCTTCAGGATCGACAGCACCTGATAAGACATCATTCGTACTGATGTCGGCCGACTCCGACTTCACTTCAGCTTCTTCATCTGAAGCAAATAAATTTAAGCCTTGTGAAAAGTGAGTTAGGTTCGGCAGCCTGCATGTGACACCCCCTGGAGTTGCAAGTATCCATTGCAGTTCGACATTTACCTTCATTTCGAATTTATTGTATATTAATTTATTTGGGAAATAAACTTTGAAACCTAAGTAAAGAACACGATATGTCGTTCATGCATGATGTTACTTTTAGTATTATCAAACTTCCGCTGTGCGCGAGGTTATAAGGTGCACTTATCTGCCATGATTGCGACAGAGGACGCAACATTTTATGGCTCATCCAGTTCCCACATTTCATGGCCCCGCGGACAAGGAGCATTTAATAAAAATATAAAAGACTAGCACCATGAAAAAGGTTGAAAAGCTAGTGCTACGCTTATACTAGTGTATAGCGTGTTGGTGTGTACGGACCTAACATGTCACCACCATTCGTTCCTTCGTTTCTGTCACTACATAGGGGCTCATCGAGCCACCGAGAAGAGAGAGAAATTGCGCGACTTTTCTTAGTGTCTGTCTGTTGGTGCGAAGATATACAACACTCTCCAAACTGGAATAGTTAACTCGGCAAGCGATGCAATATTTATTGATAGAATAAAAACTCTATTAGTTGACCAAGCATGCTATAGGATAGACGAATTTATTATAAGGAAAAAAATAATATTATATATTAGAATCTATGTAACCACAGACCACTTAAGTGTAACCTACTAACCAGAAATGTAACAAAATTGACTTGTAAAATTTTATACTAGTACCAATAAAATATATGAATAGGAATATATGAATATGACGGACAGCTGGGAATAACCAGATTTTATAGTAAAAAGGTACTGACCTATTGCGTCACTGTTGGTCACACCGCTTCTCTCGTCCGATATCACTTCAGGAGCTGAGTCAGCGGTCGTCCTGTCATTTTCTTTCTCCGATATGGCTTCAGGACCGACAGCACCTGATAAGACATCATTCGTACTGATGTCGGCCGACTCCGACTTCACTTCAGCTTCTTCATCTGAAGCAAATAAATTTAAGCCTTGTGAAAAGTGAGTTAGGTTCGGCAGCCTGCATGTGACACCCCCTGGAGTTGCAAGTATCCATTGCAGTTCGACATTTACCTTCATTTCGAATTTATTGTATATTAATTTATTTGGGAAATAAACTTTGAAACCTAAGTAAAGAACACGATATGTCTTTCATGCATGATGTTACTTTTAGTATTATCAAACTTCCGCTGTGCGCGAGGTTATAAGGTGCACTTATCTGCCATGATTGCGACAGAGGACGCAACATTTTATGGCTCATCCAGTTCCCACATTTCATGGCCCCGCGGACAAGGAGCATTTAATAAAAATATAAAAGACTAGCACCATGAAAAAGGTTGAAAAGCTAGTGCTACGCTTATACTAGTGTATAGCGTGTTGGTGTGTACGGACCTAACATGTCACCACCATTCGTTCCTTCGTTTCTGTCACTACATAGGGGCTCATCGAGCCATCGAGAAGAGAGAGAAATTGCGCGACTTTTCTTAGTGTCTGTCTGTTGGTGCGAAGATATACAACACTCTCCAAACTGGAATAGTTAACTCGGCAAGCGATGCAATATTTATTGATAGAATAAAAACTCTATTAGTTGACCAAGCATGCTATAGGATAGACGAATTTATTTTAAGGAAAAAAATAATATTATATATTAGAATCTATGTAACCACAGACCACTTAAGTGTAACCTACTAACCAGAAATGTAACAAAATTGACTTGTAAAATTTTATACTAGTACCAATAAAATATATGAATAGGAATATATGAATATGACGGACAGCTGGGAATAACCAGATTTTATAGTAAAAAGGTACTGACCTATTGCGTCACTGTTGGTCACACCGCTTCTCTCGTCCGATATCACTTCAGGAGCTGAGTCAGCGGTCGTCCTGTCATTTTCTTTCTCCGATATGGCTTCAGGACCGACAGCACCTGATAAGACATCATTCGTACTGATGTCGGCCGACTCCGACTTCACTTCAGCTTCTTCATCTGAAGCAAATAAATTTAAGCCTTGTGAAAAGTGAGTTAGGTTCGGCAGCCTGCATGTGACACCCCCTGGAGTTGCAAGTATCCATTGCAGTTCGACATTTACCTTCATTTCGAATTTATTGTATATTAATTTATTTGGGAAATAAACTTTGAAACCTAAGTAAAGAACACGATATGTCTTTCATGCATGATGTTACTTTTAGTATTATCAAACTTCCGCTGTGCGCGAGGTTATAAGGTGCACTTATCTGCCATGATTGCGACAGAGGACGCAACATTTTATGGCTCATCCAGTTCCCACATTTCATGGCCCCGCGGACAAGGAGCATTTAATAAAAATATAAAAGACTAACACCATGAAAAAGGTTGAAAAGCTAGTGCTACGCTTATACTAGTGTATAGCGTGTTGGTGTGTACGGACCTAACATGTCACCACCATTCGTTCCTTCGTTTCTGTCACTACATAGGGGCTCATCGAGCCACCGAGAAGAGAGAGAAATTGCGCGACTTTTCTTAGTGTCTGTCTGTTGGTGCGAAGATATACAACACTCTCCAAACTGGAATAGTTAACTCGGCAAGCGATGCAATATTTATTGATAGAATAAAAACTCTATTAGTTGACCAAGCATGCTATAGGATAGACGAATTTATTTTAAGGAAAAAAATAATATTATATATTAGAATCTATGTAACCACAGACCACTTAAGTGTAACCTACTAACCAGAAATGTAACAAAATTGACTTGTAAAATTTTATACTAGTACCAATAAAATATATGAATAGGAATATATGAATATGACGGACAGCTGGGAATAACCAGATTTTATAGTAAAAAGGTACTGACCTATTGCGTCACTGTTGGTCACACCGCTTCTCTCGTCCGATATCACTTCAGGAGCTGAGTCAGCGGTCGTCCTGTCATTTTCTTTCTCCGATATGGCTTCAGGACCGACAGCACCTGATAAGACATCATTCGTACTGATGTCGGCCGACTCCGACTTCACTTCAGGTTCTTCATCTGAAGCAAATAAATTTAAGGCTTGTGAAAAGCGAGTTAGGTTCGGCAACCTGCATATGACACCCCCTGGAGTTGTAAGCATCCATTCCAATTTGACATTTATCATCATTTTTAATTTATTGTTTATTTATTTATTTGGGAAATAAACAGGCAAAAACAACACATTAAAATACACACTCATTAGTCAAACAGTTTCCACTACTGATTAATAACATTTCTGCCTACCCCTTTTGGAATAAAGGCGTGAATCTATGTATGTATGTATGTAATAACATTTCTGTTGCTCAGATCAAAATAACAACATTGTTAAAGTTCTAATTCTGTTGATTTGAGTTTTGTTTTGTTTTGTATATTCCTGGATTTCTGTTTCAATATGACATGTTTTCAGATTTTAGTTTATTGTGATATGTAGTCTGTTCAACATTGTCTTTGAACAGACAGGTTCGTCCATTTTCGTCATTAAAATAAAGTCGAAAAGTGACGAAACTTTTCATTCCTCGACTATACACTAAGGTTAACTAGAAGAGATCACTTCAGGTAGTGATACGTCATTCCTCCTGTTTTCGGCCGTCCCAGACTTGATTTCAGTTTCTTCATCTGAAGTAAATAAATATGTGTATTATTTAATAGGCGGATCCACACCGGACGAGCGGCTCGCCCGAGCCAGTCCAAACGCTCGCCCGAGCGGCTCAGATGAGCCGTCCGAATGCTCGGCCGCATACGCTCGGTCGGTGTGGACACGCGTTGGGCAAACGAGCGCTGGAAGTCCGAGCCTACTTCTATCTCTATGGTCTATCATTATAACAAGCTTCTTTTTTGACAAAAAATGACTGACTGTTTGTTTCGGCGTTTCTTCTTAACAGTGGTCTTCTTTTTCAGAAGCGCAGGTAGAATTTTGACATGTAAAAGTGCCATTACGGCCTACTTGCAGAATAAAATTCATTTATTTCATTTAGTGTATCATTTTAGGCAAGCAAAAAATAATATTTGTATTATACATATTACATTGATGTAGTAAAGATAACAAGTTATCATTATCAGCTTTACTTGGTGAACAACACTGCACATTATACCTTTGACAAGCAGTACTGCCAGCCGCGCCTGCAGCTCCACCTGGCTGCGCTGCACCTGCAGCTTGAAGTCGCTCGCGTCCCGCAGCCGGCCCACGCACACCTCGCAGATCCCGCACTCGCCATCAATGCCAAGTATAACCTAAACACACAAAGAATGTAATTAAAAGATTTTATAGAAAACTGCTTGCTTTTTTACAAGCTTTTATTTAGTTTCACCTGTCCCGTTGTCTGTCTGTCTGTAATCAAATCTTGCAAGTTACTAACAACTATGAAGTCCGCTCTTCGAAATAAAGATGTTTTATTAAATTTGACCCAAATCCCGATGACCGATTGAGCTGAAATTTTGGGAATAAGTATAGTTTGGGTGACAATTCAATATTATGGTACCATCGAGTTGATCTGATGATGCAGACGGAAGGTGGCCATGGTAATTCAGTACTTAACCGACGTAGCCCCATTGAGTTTGGGCTCGTTAGAATCTTTATATGTTAGAATATTCGTTAATTAGATTTGAAACTTGACATTGCAACTACCTTTATTTAAGACTGTAAACAATTATAACGTATTACAATTAAAACAATTACAATTTAATTATAATAACAAATGGCATGCATTAATGCCACTTCTACTACTGAGTGACTGCATGAAAATTCGTATGCCTCCGGAGACGACATAGTGAAACAATATTTATTTATTTTATTTATTTAATCTTTATTGCACAAAAGAATATCTTATAGTACAAAAGGCGGACTTAATGCTATAAAGCATTCTCTACCAGTCAACCTTAAGGCAAAGCAGATAAAATGTGGGCAGTGCAACTTAACTTAAAACAAAAACTCTATAACATGTCTAAAGATGCGATGAATAATAATATAGTAGAATACGATACAATACAATATAATATGATATAACAATATATACCTATTAATACATACATAAACATACATATGAATATAGATGAAACTTACAAAACTGATAGATTATTTTTTAGTTCTGCCAGCAAAGAAATTTTGTAAGGACTTTTTGAAGACAAGCCTGTTTGGAGATTGCCGAATTTTGACAGGGAGATGGTTCCATAGGCGAGCTACTTGGACGGAGAAGGAATTGGACATAAAACCAGTACGGTGAGGCGGAATAGATAAGGAAAGGTTGCCAGAGGAGCGAAGTTGACGGACTCGAGAGACACAGTAATACTGAAAAAGAGTAATAGTAAGAGAATACCGCTTTTACCACTATCTGCAATATTATGTCATGTATATTGTATACCTATGATCGACGAATAAAGTACCTATTTGTAATTTGTATTTGTAATCGTCTCAATGAGTAGTTGATGATGGTATACAGAAAAGTACAGTCGGCAATAAAAGCTTGTACCAAAAATTTAATTTTTGACAGAAACTTGTTTACAAATATTATAAGCTGTGTCACATCCTATCCCGGAAATATGAGGAATGAACATATCAGAACCAAATAACATTGTCCCCCATGCTATTGTGTATTATACACAAAGTTTCATATTATTCCAGCACACCGTTTAAAATGAGAGCCAAACTATGTTTGTATGGGGAGCCGACTTGTGTCGAGCTTCCTGGGGACTAAAGAAATATACATGTATGATAGATGTACATTTTTATTTATTTATTATAATCATAATCATTTATTTTGCTAAAACATACACAAAGGTGGTACAATTGACATGTTGGTGGTTGTAAAGTTACATGCTTGCAAAACTTACACTAAATTATAATATTTGATTACATTAAAATTCAATATTTATAACAAAATTATTTGAATACTAAATATTATAAGACACAATCTAATAAAATTGATATTAAAAATACCTATAAACTAACATAAACATTAACATTAATCATAAATCTTCTCGAAATATTCCTTCAAAGAGTAATAGGGTCTATCTAGTAAATAACATTTTAGCTTCTTAGAGAACTCATTAAAATTATTAGATTGTTTTATGTCATTACTTAATAAATTAAAGCTTTATATTCCCTAGTATACAATGCTTCTTTTAAAAAGTATATAATTATTAGAATTCGGTAAAACTATGTCCCTGTTATTCCTTAAAGCATGCAGTCTGTTATTATTTTTACACTGATAGTTAGATTTGTTATTATAGACCAATATGCTAACTAAGAAAATATATAATGATATGACTGTCATTATCTTATGTGTTACAAAGAGTGGACGACAGTGTTCCTGGGGTTAGCTTTATCAATACATCTTATGGCTTTTTTTTGCAATATTAACATAGTGTTTATGAGAACACTGTTTCCCCACACCTCTAGACCGTATCTTAGAATGCTCTCAAATTGTGCAAAATACACTAATTTCAGGTCTGTTGAATTTAGAATATGATGCAAACTGATTGTTTTCGTTAACTATTCCGAATCGCCGTTTTCTATTCTTGCTAGGTATTTGTCTCGCATGTTCTTCCATTTTTACCGGACCATTGCTACTTTTCTCCAATTTGATATGAATATGTTTTTGTCCATCTATTGTTTGGCATTCGAACCATGTGGTCTGCCCACTTGAACTTTTGTATCAGTATATGTTTTACTATATCTATAATTTTAGTTCTTCTTTTTTTTAATATAAAATATTATTATAATGTGTAAAAACAAGAAAAACATAATATACCTTAAAGTAAAAAACTAAGCACTAAATTAGAAACTAGGATTCAAATAATTATGAATAAATAAATTTGGCCCAAACCACCTTCTGAGGGCAGCGTGCCCAGAACGCTGGCAGCATTGCCATATTGTATGGCAATACTGATCCGCTGTGCTAGTTATGATCCAGCTTTCTGGTCACACGTCACCTCTACCAGGGGCTTGGAACACTCCTTGAATAGCGGCTGTGTACTTGCGCCGCTTGAGTTCCGCCGAATTTTCCGCAGAGCCAGCATTTACGTTCTTCTTTTTATTTCAGTTACTCTTATTCTGTCTGATAGTCTTATATTAACAATACTTCTTTCTATGGACCTTTGACACACTTGGATCTTTTTGATGGTGTCTTTTGAGTGTCCATGTTTGACTGCCATATGTGAGGCATGGTGGTAGATTCATGTATCGAAAGCAAGTTTTTTAAGTTTCATTGGAATCTTCACATAAATATATTCTTCATCACCCAGTATTTATTTATTTTTTTCTTTTTCAACATTACCCTCCTTCTGCTGTAGTCAGGTAAAGATAATGAATGAACATATAGCTAGAAACTTCTGCAACACCTATAAGAAATTTTAGGCGTGAAACGGAACATCTGTACATGTTTGGAGAAACCTGATAAAGGCAGTTAAAACCAGTGTCAAAAATTGTAAGGTTCATTGTTAGACACTGGCACTTACTGTGAAACTCAATATAAATGCCTCCCAACAATAAACTACTTTCAGAGTGACTTGTACATGTCTCTAGCTGGCAATGAGACAAAGCCTCGATACAATAAAGGGTTGACAATGCGCCTGTGACTCTTCTGGAGCTGTAAGTGTCCACAGGCTACGGTAGTCGGGCAAAAATGAACACTTACATGTATCTCGAAGCATTTTTCAAGCATATCCATGTACACTTCTGGTATACCGGTTCTAAGACGCACGTACGGGGTCCTCAGGTCCTTATTGGGCGGCCGAAGCAGGCAGCAACGACACAGAGTTGTCGCCATTGCTTAGGAGCAGCAATTATGGCAAGTAAAACGTTCAAAACAATTAAATGCGTGCATATGATATGATACGATATTGGTTTACTCCACAGAGTACTTTTCTCAGTGTTGCCAGGGCCCTTGAGTCGTAAGTTACGTTTCGTTTCTTGAAATGTTACATTTTTGCTGCAAAAGTACGTTTTTCATTCTCAAGTCTTAAAAATTGTCTTAATACTAAATAATGATACTAAGAAGACGACGTACCTCGGAAGACGATCGTATGAGAAAAATATCTCCGATTCATTAGGCAATTATTTTTATTTTTATTTTTTATGTACATAATCACATGTACAATGTACACATCGCATGTTCGCGACACAAGTCACCGAAGTTTGAGAAAGAGGTGGGAGCGAATCATGGGGTATACAGATTATGTCATTTTACCCCAATTTGTCAGTACACGTCGAAGTCATAATTGGGTGTAACGTACAGATGTAACAATCCGACCACATGTACACGCAATTTCTCAGTACAACTCGTTTGATAGTTGGATCAGCAGCGCAACATGCCTCCAGACGATAGCAATTAGTCAGTTTCTGATAAATTGGGGCTGACAGATCATGACATGTATACACACGATTGCGGTTAATCGGGCTGGGTCACCACATACGTTGTATTCCGCGACCGATTTCAGAGCTGGTTCACAGCAATCCGTAACTATCGGTGTCCAGAAACGATTACGAATTGATGTAAACACTGAACAAGCTGTCAGTCGCCGAATTCCGTCGGACTGTTCGACAGCAGCTATTCCATATAAATTACAATAGCTTACGCCAGACGTCCAATAACAGTGAACGGCATGAGCGGTACACTGTTATAAGATAAAGCGAGATAGGTATAGAATTTTACAGGACGCCGTGCGTCCGGCATTTATCCACGCGGGCCGGCCAAGCGAGCAGATGATTTATACTTTATAACCTGCAATGCAGGACTGCCATTCTCGTTCGCCAGGGTGAAGCGTCCTATACACCTATCAATTTGTCACACAACTGCATTTCGCCTTTAGAACCTGTACACATTTAACGAAGGATATTGCAATAATATTCACTGTGTAATTCTAGCCTTTCGGTTCTGTGATGGTTCTGTGCTATAACCGCAATAATCTTTAGATAAATTCCGTCTCCGTCGCACTTGCGCGAGTCGAGTGGCAGAGATCGAGATGTAACGAACGTTCATTTTTGAAATTAAATATCTTATATATTTATTTATTTATTGACCTTAAAAATTTTACCTCGCCAAACTGTGTTCACAGTTTGTTGGCGAGTGATGCTCTCTTTTGCTATCACTGTCACTTCTGTCAGTGTCAAAAATGACATCAATTAAAGTCCTGTCACTCCTGTCAATACGTTCAAAATAATAATATAAATCGTCGTATACTGTCCCGACCACGAAATACTTTTGTATGAGTAGGTTTATTTTACTAACATAAGTAAGGTGTCAGTCCTACTCTTAATGTTACGAAAATTCCCTGTATAATAAATGTTACTTACATGTTACGCGAGCGGGTCAAAAGTTACGAAAAATGTAAGAAATGTAACCATCTGGCAACGCTGACTTTTCTATATATGTTTACTTTTTTTTTACAAGACGTCCGGTAGAGTCATAGAGCTAGCTTGACCGGTTTTGTTACTCAAGACGAGGCAGTATGGCCTATGGTCCTAGCCTGTCCGAATGGACGAATTAAAAAAAAAATGACCGGTTTTGATGACGTACACCCTAAAGGTGGTTTTCCACCGGCGAGGCGAGACGGGGCGTGAATGGGCGAGAATTGAAATTCGTATGGGACTTACGACCTACGCCCATACGAATTTTAATTCTTGCCCATCCACGCCCCGCCTCGCCTCGCCGGTGGAAAACCACCTTTAAGCGACTAACGAGGTTTAGGTTAAAGTCGACAATAAAATCGTTTCCATTTTCCATTGACTGTTCGTTAATAATCGCTAAATACGACAAACGATACGTCTTCGCCTCATCACTACCAACGTCAATGTGACAGCATCAAGATTCTTTGGCGGGAACTTGAAAAAAGTAGATTTATTTTTCAATTATAAAATTAAAATGGAATCGTAAAAAGTAGTATAAATTGAATGTAAATCGTTTAATTTAGCGTGGAATATTGATTTATGTCTGCGTGATATGTAAATATTTACTTTGAGATGGGCGGTGACGTGGATCCCGGCCCCGGAGGTAACTCCGACGGCACCCGACCGGTCAAAACACCTAAAAGAAATTTACAGAGACTGAGACTGATTGGTGGCGGCGGGACAGTGAGTAATGACAATCTGTTTCAACCCTATTTAAAGCCAGGGTATAAAAGAATCTACCCAGAACATTCCTTGAACTACGAATTTAAAGTGTTTGTAGAAAGTGCAGATAATGAAAAATTGGGAAACAAAAGTCCGATTTACTTGAATCACATATTTCTATCAAGGGACGTAAAAGGCGTAGTGTCCGTACACAGAGTGAATGCTAATAAACTAGCGCTGATATTTAAACAGTTCAACACTGCTAATAATTTCTTGACTAATGAAACCTTTCTGACCAGTCATAAGCTGAAAGCATACATCCCGGCAAAGGAGATAGAGAAAACGGGGATAATTCAGTGGCGGTACTGCCATACAAGCCCAAAAGCCGGGCTTGCCTTCCATGTCTAATTCTCGATCAAAAATCAAAGGTAACGAGAGCACGAACTATTTCAATTCTCATTACATTTTTCAAATTAACAACATCGTGCTACAAAATTCGCCCGCGCACCGCCGGCTGGCAGCACTGTCACTGCGATGACGCGACGCGAGGCGACCTCGCTGGAGACACAGCTAGTCATCTCGCTCGCACGCGTTGGCTTGCAAGCGGGCTTCTATTCTAGCTATCTTTATCTCTTTCTTACCCATCAAGACTGCCTAATAATGGAAAAAGACTGAACACATGTCGTGCATTTTTGAAGACACAAGCACAAACACAGATGACATTCATAATTTTGCCGGAAACACCTTAATCCCACGTGTAGACCGTTTTAAATACCTGGGTTCCATGATGGAATGGAACTTCCATCATTAGTAATGACGGAAAAATTGACTGAAGGTCGAGCATAGAACATCTGCGGGATGGTTAAAATGGAAACAGCTCACGGGAGTAATGTGCGATGTGAAAATGCCACTGTGGGTAAAAGGAAAACTATATAAGACCGCGATCAGACCCACCATACTCCATGGTTCCGAATGCTGGGCCACTACTAAGCAACACCTACCTAAATAAACTCCATTCTGCAGAAATGCTCATGTTAAGATGGTCGGCTGGCGTCACTCTAATGGATATAGTCAGAAACGAATATGTCAGAGGCAGCTTTAGTCGCTCCTATAAACGAGAAAGTTGTTGAAAAACGCCTTAGATGGTACGGTCATATACAAAGACGACCCGAAGACCATATCGTCAAAACAGCCTTATACTTGCCGACGACGAAGCGTGGAAGCGGAAGACCCCCCACCACTTGGTGGACGACGGTCCAAAAAGACCTTAAAGATCAAAACATTGACAAGAACCTAACCAGGAACCGTGCCACCTGGAGGCTTAGGACAAGGAAGGCCGACCCCAAATAGGGATAGAGGTCCAGGAAGATGATGATGATTTATTCTATCAGTGGTTGCCGCGCCCTGCTATGGAGCACGCGCGTTCGCCATAGACCGTCTACAGATGGCCTGCTGGCTTGCAATTTTAACGGCGCGGCGAGATCACAGAGTGAATCGCCCTTGCCTAAAGCAAAGTTTATATTAAAGTCGACAGTAAATGTCGATTCCATTTTCCATTCGCTATTTGCTAATAATCGCCAAATACGACAAACGATACGTCTTTGCTGCATCACTACGAACGTCAACGTGACAGCGTGGAAATAAAAAAAATATGCTCTATATATATATATATTCGATATATAAATAGTTTGTGTCGTGGTTTGTGTTATCCATGTTAGCTATCATTTAACTATTTTGAAATTTACTTGCTATTATTGCTGCTCTTAAGCAATGGAGGCGACTATTCTATGTCGTTGCTGCCTGCTTCGGCCTCCCGATAAGGACCTGAGGTCCCCGTACGTGCGTCTTGGCATCGGTGTCCCAGAAGTGTACATGGATATGCTTGAAAAATGCTTCGAGATACATGTAAGTATTCATTCCTAAATAACTGATCATGTTAATCGTTATTTTCTACACAATTTTAAATAAGAGTGAAATGAACGCGTTGTTACAATGGACTCGCACATCGCTATATGTCCGCTTTTATTGAGCAATCCAATTTTAAACATACATTTTTTTAAGCTCTATCTTTTTATTAGAT
This sequence comes from Epinotia bilunana, assembly GCA_947049275.1. Classification (NCBI taxonomy): domain Eukaryota; kingdom Metazoa; phylum Arthropoda; class Insecta; order Lepidoptera; family Tortricidae; genus Epinotia; species Epinotia bilunana. Next base: position 4,828,222 of record OX346276.1, on the reverse strand, counting down.
TTCCTCAGATGTGATCTTAAGATAGCTTATACATAGGTGTTGCCGAAGTTTCTAGCAAATCCGCCGGAAGATCAGCGCCGGCTCTTGAGTCGGCATTATGCTGAGGCGGGACCTTTTCGTGACACGATACTTGTCATGAATAAATGTTTTTCTTTCTTTCTTTCAAATAGTTTACTTTACCGATACGGTATGGCTTCTTTTTAATTGAAATAAACAGGTAAATTTTTTTTTTTTAATTATTTATTCATGATGTTTACCTGGCTACCTGGTGTACCGAGGAGTGGCCAGTGCTCAGCAGTGGGCGATTACAGGCTGAAAATGATGATGATGGCACGAGGGTTATGTTGTTTGTGTGTTTGTACATTCCTTTGACACACTTAACCCGTCAAGCGCGCTAGGCATGCCCGGTTGCGCCTACCTCGACTTGGTCTATGGCGCGCAAGGCACATACGGTTGTGCCTAACGGCCGCACCCTGATTGCGCTTGCGCACTTGGGGCAACGGGCTAAGAGAAAGACTCACATTTGACGGGTTAATCCTACTAAAATTATAAATGCGAATGTTTAGATGTTTGTTACTCAATCACGCTTAAACGGCTGAACCGATTTGAATGAAATTTTGCACGAAGATAGTTTATAGCCTGGATTAATATAGGATAGTTTTTATCCCGACTCTACGCAGACGAAGTCGCGGGCGGAAGCTAGTGGCTTAATCAAATAAATAAATCTTTATTTCAGACTTTACATCCATATTATTGTTAGTACAGCTTACAGCCTAGGTATTAGTAAAACACTTGAGCAATTCTTAATTAAAATTATATTGGGCACAGCGCCTAATCTGACCAACCCAGTGTGCAGTGGCGTGCATGGGGTTTTTAGTTAGGGTAGGCAGATTATTTTGAGGAGCCCCATGTCACCTATGTGGGGACGAACCAGTTGTGTTTAGCACCTAGCTTTATTAACTACCTTTAACTTATTGGCGAACGATAACTTGCCGAATTTACTGAACGTTAACTTCCGCAAACACACAAGGTCAATACACTGGTCACAGCTAAAACACATATTTAATGTTCAATACACCAAAAAATACGCCAATAACGGCAATAAACCAAACCACACGGAAAATTCTATAGACAAAGTAAGAAATCGCTCCGAATCGAACTATGTAATTTTAACTGCAACTACTTATACAAGAATATTTTATCAATAACAACTGGGTCATTACAAAAAAACAATGATGGCCTCTCGAATAAGAAATTCAAAACAAATTTTCGTAAACAAACAACCCTGACAAAGTAGAACGCCCCACATTACGAGTAATAATCACAGCAAAAGGGACTTCTTTCATTTGCCGCACGATACGCCGATTGGCTGAAATTCGGCGGTAGCGCAAGCGTGATTGGTCACAATACGAGTATTTGCGGCCAATCACGTATAGCGCTGCCGCTGACCGACGACGTTCGGCGGCCGGATTTAGAAGCATGTGTGCGTGTGATTTGCGTAAATGTGTGTGCACTGAGCAAATCCGTACATAGTTCACGGACGATATTTACACAAGCGCACTGTGAGAATGTGTGCCGTGGGTTAGGCTCCGTTCGCGGTGCCTAACCGGAGTAACCGGCGGTGAGCGAGTCTGGTTCGCGCGCAAATTTAAATTGCAGTGCGTCCCGTAATGTAAGTAAAGAAGTAGATTGTTTTAAAAACTATTATAGTATCATCATAGAGAAGAAAAATATATGTGGTGGAGTTATTTTGCAAGGTAGGCACTGCCTATTTGCCTATATGGTACGCACGCCACTGCCAGTGTGCCAGGATTGGACAGTCAAACCTCCCCGCAATGACATTCAGAAGGCTGTTGGGACTCCCCCTGAGACGGTTTAGCATCAAGACGATTTTCTAATTACATTATTTTAATGGATATTAACATCCTGAGGTGTTATTATTATTACAATCCTCTCAGTTGCGTAAGTGATAATCTTTTTAAAACGAAGTATGGTTTTCTAAGAACATCTTTCCATGTCACTTGTTTAAATGTGCAGGTAATACTCGGCAATGATGGCGAGTGCGGGATCTGCGAGGTGTGCGTGCGCCGGCTGCGGGACGCGAGCGACTTCAAGCTGCAAGTGCAGCGCAGCCAGGCGGAGCTGCAGGCGCGGCTGGCAGTACTGCTGATCAAGGGTATAATGTGCAGCATAATCTTAATTATTTGTTCTTTTTTTATGACCTTAACAATAGTTTTGTAAGATTTGTAATTACTTATCAGTGGATCTTAGTTATCTGAATAAATAAATTATAAATAAATAAATAAATATAAGGGGACAATCTTACACAAATCGCACTAGCCCCATAGTAAGCTCAATAAGGCTTGTGTTACGGGTACTAGACGACGATATATTTAATAGATATAAATACTTAAATACATAGAAAACATCCAAGACTCAGAAACAAATATTCATGCTCATCACACAAATATTTGTCCTTACCGGGATTCGAACCCAGGACCTTCAGCTTCGTAGGCAGCGTCACTACCCACTAGGCTAACCGGTCGTCCGGTCGTGAATAAATGAAATAAATTATTATTATTATTATTGCTCACCAAGTTAAGCTGATAATTTACTGATTATCTTTTCAATATCTATAAAATACAATACAAAAGCAAAGATCTCGGGAGGATGTGTTGTGCTGAGAGTTAGGACCCTGCATTTGTCTCTAGCTATCACCACAATGAGTACTCGAATCAATCAAATCAAATAATCAAAAAGTCTTTATTTCAGGCAATAAACCCATATCACATACACAATGACAATGACAATAAAATAAAATAATATAATAAAATAGAATACAAATTCTTAACTAAAATTAGGTACCTAGAAGTAGGTAGTCATATTATATGTCCTTTGGGGAGACAGTGTCGATTCCCAGCAGCTCTTTATCATCCAGAAAAAGTGTATTCGTGTCTTAGCAAATGTACATATCCCGAACAGCGGTCGCCCACACTTTGTTCGTTACAAACTATTAACGCTGCCCTGCATCTATATATTGCAAGCTGCTCTATTTGTTCGAGAAAACTCACATCTATTTGAATTAAAACAGGATAAAAACAACTAGAACACACTATAGGAATAAACTGCAACTTCCAAAAACTAATTTAGAAATGTATAAGAATAGCCCATATTATAAATGTATCATAATAACCAATAAGATTCCAAATTCATTTAAGCAATATTCAAAAGGAAGTTGGAAAAAATATTAATAGATAATTGTTATTATTCGCTTAAGGATTTCATAAATGATAGTAATGGCGACGTCTAATCCATCGGCAAGTAAATGCCTTCGAAATTGACCGTCGTAGCGAGCTCGATAGAAAGCGGGACGAGCTGAAGGCTCGCCTACCGGCAACCATCCAGGACAACGTCGTGGGCGGGGTATTAACCTGTCCAATTTGCGCTCGTACCTTTGCAAAAAAGATAGGATATGCAAGCCACATGGGAGCGCACCGGAGAGTGGAACAACGACACTCGGGTCATATTGCTAATCGATGATATCAAGTCCAGATTACACAGTCGCTGTGGCCGAAATCGGTCATGACAGCATCATCATCATCAGTAATTTATAATCTTAATTTTAATTGTATTTTAATATATACATAATTGTGTTTATTTTTTAAATCTCATAATGAATTATATTGTGTTGACTTGTCTGTTTTAATACCGTGTAATTAATTAATTTAAATTTTATTAGCTTTAAGATATTGTTGTGTGCCCTCACAGGACGTCATGGACCGATTTTTTAAAACTATAACACCTTCATAATTATGCATGTACATGACTTTACAATTGAATAAATGAAATGAAATGAAATGAAATATATATATATATACATACAGCGGGTTCATACGTTTATTTCCTATTTTGTAAGCGGTGCACGCGTGCCCAGTACTTCATGATGGAACAGTCCGGGCGATCAGACAAGGTACGGAGGATCTCGTTATCTGAAGATGTAATACGATCCCGGAACGACGCTATTCGTGTTCTAATGATTGCATAGAAGTCGGGACTCTGGCCTCCGCAAACATGCTCGACGCACTGCAATAACGAGGCAGCTTCATAAGAATACGAAATGCATTATTGTATTGTACTCTTATGGTGCTCATTGCACGCTTGGTGCAGTTCACCCAAAGCTGGCATGTGTAGAAACATTGACAAAATGCCCTAAACAGTGTCAACTTCACCGGGTCGCTGCACCCAGAATCAATGAAGGGTCAGCAATGCGCTTGTGGTTCTTCTGGAGTTGTCAGCATTCATAGGCTATGGTGTCTGGTTACCACCAGCCAGAACATATATGCTTGTTCTAGCATCACATTATTAAAAGAGACCCCTGTTTTTGCTTCAGATGAAGAACCTGAAATCAAGTTAGAGACGGCAGAAAAAAGGATGAGTGACGCGCCACTTCCTGAAGTCTTATCTGAGAAGGGAAACGACGGAAATAATGGTGACAAGTTAGGTCCGTATACAGCAATACGCTGATTTATTTTCCGAAACATGTACAGTCGAGTTCTCCAATATCTATGCAGACAACCTTTCAAAAATATCTACACGTGTCTTATGTCAGTAACAATAAAGTCTCTGTATAGATATTTTTGAAAGGTTGTCTGTGTAGATATTGGAGAACTCGACTGTACCTACTTAAAAATCACTGGATCAACTGACTTTAACGGCGGACTGTACTGTAGAAAAATACTACGCTTATTTGGCAAGTAGCTTTAAAAATGGCCTATTTCGTGCGAATTTCAAAATGGTGTAGCACTTGCTAGAATATTGAAGAAAAACCGAGAAGAAAGGGCGGGGGGGGGGGGGATGGGCTTTACATCCCAATATCTCGCAAACGAATTACTGATTATTATATATATAATATTTTTGAACGAGTTATCCAACGATATCCCACACCATGGGTTAACGAGAAAAAAAATGACTAGAATGAATGAATGGCTTTAGGTGAAGGGGAGGTACCCTAAAAAAAATCTGTTTCAAGATTATATTGTACTGTTTTGTTGGCGTTATTGATTTGTATACCCATGCCGAGTAAGAGTAATGGTTACTGAGCTAAGATGAAGACGGACAGACAGGCAGACGGACATGGCGAAACTATAAGGGTTCCTTGTTGACTACGGAACCCTAAAAAGCATCTGACCTTCCAACCCAGAGGGAAAACTAGACCTTATTGGGATTAGACCGGTTTCCTCACGATGTTTTCCTTCACCGTAAAGCGAACGGTAAATATTCCGTACATAAGTTCCGAAAAACTCATTGGTACGAGCGGGATCCGAATCCACGACCGCCGCTTGCCAGCTACCGTAGATCTTTTTGAACCACTGCTACAGTAGCTTTTTAGCCATGCTCGCATACACTTACAAATAACGCCAGGCACGCACACTGAGGCATTTGAGCACGTTCAAAAGACCGACTTTACTCGCGCACACCGCGTAGGAATTGGAGCAAAATAGTCGAGCCGTGCGTGCCTCAACCCGAGTCTGCTCGTATCCGTACACACCGTAACCGCTCTAAAAGTAATGTGTTGTGTTTGTCGCAGACGAGGAGCCCGCCGTCAAGTCTGAGGCGTCGGACGAGGAGCCCGCCGTCCAGTCGGAGGTGTCGGACGAGGAGCCCGCCGTCCAGTCGGAGGTGTCGGACGAAGAGCCCGCCGTCCAGTCGGAGGTGTCGGACGAGGAGCCCGCCATCCAGTCGGAGGTGTCGGACGAGGAGCCCGCCGTCCAGTCGGAGATGTCGGACGAGGAGCCCGCCGTCAAGTCTGAGGCGTCGGACGAGGAGCCCGCCGTCCAGTCGGAGGTGTCGGACGAGGAGCCCGCCGTCCAGTCGGAGATGTCGGACGAGGAGCCCGCCGTCAAGTCTGAGGCGTCGGACGAGGCGGCGAGCGACGACGATGGCGTGTCGCGTGAGTACTTATGATATAGATACAATGGCTTTTAATAGGCGGAACCACACCGGACGACCGGCTCGGCCTAACAAGGCTCGCCCTAACGTGCGCGGTCAGTGTAGACGTGCTTCGGCGAGTCACGGCTCGCACGAGCAGAGTGCGCCGCAGCCTATTTGGACGGTTGTTTTTGTCGGCCGCACGCATCATCCAGCGTTGTCGGCTTTTTGACAGAGATCAAAGGGCCTGAAGGCAAAGAGAGATGCGACCTATAGAGGGGACAGCCGGACATACGAAAGCATTCTTGCCCTATAAATATCGACTCGCTCACAATATTTCACGAGAATCAGTTGAGAGATGCGACCTACAGAGGGGACAGCCGGACATACGAAAGCATTTTTGCCGTTTCAGACAAAAGATTCTACATAGAATTTCCTACAAAATTGGTCATAATTATTTTTACTCTACGATCAATACTTTGGGAGCTACAGGGTGTTAAAGTTAACAAAGAGATAAAAAATAGTCTATTTAAGAAAACGTCGGTTTTTCGTAGTTGTTCATCATAACTATTATAATAACTTCGGATAAAAGTTTCTCCATAAAATTTGCTACAAAATTGGTTATATTTATTTTTACTCTACGATCGATACTTTAGGAGCTACAGGATGTTTAAGTTAAAAAAATAGTCGATTTAAGAAAACGTCGTTTTTTCGTAGTTGTTCATCATAATTCATTTTTGTTATAGGATAAGCAAGCTTAGTCACCTGCTTATCGAACATACAATTCCCATGTCGATCCATTGAGAATTTCTTAACAAAACAAACAAATAAAGCTGCAAAACCACTGATTTCTCACTGACATAGTTGTTCTCTGGGAAAGAGTGCAATTACGACCTGGTGATGTATGGAACAAGTGTAGGGTCTCTCCGTGTGACCCCCAGAAAAATCTGATATTTCAAGATTTGCCTCGGGAAAAGTTGGAGTACAGCCTGGCTAAACGGTCAGACCTAGGTCAGGGGTGCTCGACCAAATGTCATAGAGAACCGCGTGCAGTTTGTGATGACCAAAAATAACCAAGGGGCAAAAAGTTGGAGTACAGCCTTGCTAAACGGTCAGACCTAGGTCAGGGGTGCTCGATCAAATGTCATAGAGAACCGCGTGCAGTTTGTGATGACCAAACCCTCCCCCTGTTCGGGCGAGTGTATGGACTGGCTCGGGCGAACCGCTCGTCCGGCGTGGTCCGCCTATTGATTACCGTAAGAGGAGAAACCAATAATCTTACACAAATCGACCTAGTCCCAAACTAAGCAAGGCTTGTACTATGGGTACTAGACGAAACACATAGAAAACATCCATGACTCAGGAACAAGTATTCGTGCTCATCACCCAAATAAATGCCCTAACCGGGATTCGAACCCGGGACCTCTGGCTTCGTAGGCGTATCAATGTGATCTAAAAACATTAAGGGGCTCCTAGCTGCCAATGACCTTCGATCTATAACTGTCGGTTTATTTGTGTTTTTTATGGTTTATCGTATTAACAACAACGAGGTTTACCGAAATAGTATCCCATATTTACTTCAAACCTCACAGTTTTCGGGATATATGGCACCAAACTTTGGCAATTTCAGGCCAAAAAACCAGTTTTATGGACGTAACTTTTGTGAAAATGAGTATAAAATAAAAATCTCTCTTGGGTTGTTAGAGACGTCAATAAGGAACAGTTATATGTAGATTTCATATATAAAAGTGCATGAACAACATAATAATATCGAAAACAGAGCTTTTTTGGACCATGTTTTAATAAATCATAAAAAAATAAATATTAATTATTTTCAAAAAAACTCTCGTGCAAATGTAGATAAAGAACTAAACAACCGATAGGTGTTTGTTCCATAAATATATCTATAGTTTTGACGGAGGAATATCAATTCAAAACTCGTCAAAACTAGCCAAAAAGCGCGTGGAGCCCCTTAAGCGTAGTCTGTCCCTTTCCAATGGCATATTATTTCACAAAAAAATACGGGTATTCAATTTCGGTATCCCCACTGTGCACTGCGTCTCACTTACACTTTAAGCAAAATGTGAGATGCAAATACACATTGGACAAGTGGAATACCACCCTTAGCTGCACGTCGCACGAACAGGCGTTTTATGAATGAATTAAAACTGACTGAGTTTCCTAAAATACCACGCTGTTAGTCTGCGAATGTCAAAAAACGTTTTGTACGGAAAGCGAATCACCTTAAGGGGCTACCCGAGGTTTTCATCGATTTTTGACAACTTGTGAATCGTATCTCCTACTTTTGCGCTACAGATAGAATTATAAGACAAACGGCGGTTCTTCAATCCTTTATCTCCATTTCGGTGTACCGGATTTTAAAAGCAATGAATACTTAATTTTGTATGATTTTTTTAAACATTGTCTAAAAAATCACTTATATACGAAATCTCTATTGACGTGAAAGATCTAACATACGATATCTACATATTTGGGTTCGTCTTTCACGTCTCTAAAAACGTGTCTACGCAGGGTTTTCATTTTAAACTACGTAATTAACACAAAAGTTATAGCCAGAAAACCAGTTTTTTTGCCTAAAATTGTTCAACTTTGATGACAAATATCTCGAAAACAATGAACTTTGAAGTAAATATGGGATACTATATTGCTTAAAGCCGTTGTTGTTAATATACTAAGTGTCTTTTTCACTAATTTACGAGATTAAAATGTACAAAAATGTCTGAAATAATGTTTGTGTGGAATAGTCTCAAAGTCAATCAAATTGAGAAATTACCAGGCTTGTCTGAGATTGTAGTATGCAGATGTCGGTGTCAGCTCACAGGGCAGAGTACTTTCACCAACTTTCAGCTAGCCGACTTACCTACAGTTCGCGAAATACCTTTCTTGAAGCTTCCACCGATAGGAGTCTTGTCGGCACTTAACTGAATTGACTTAATGCTGGGGTCCTGCTTCCACACACGTCTTATATATATTAAAATTATGTTATTCACAACTGCGACGCGACAATCAGTTGTTTTACGGAATAATTCTGAGCAAGCCAATCGAAAACGACACGATAACTTTGGCTGCTACGAAACGACTCAAATTCGACTGGTCATTGCATAAACAATATATATATATATTTTAACAATCTTAGACCGATAATGTTGCTAGGCGATAATTGGTTAATTGCAATCCTTAAGAGTCCGCAGTAAGCTCGATTCTCCTTACAAACGTAGTTACGCTCTCATTTTAAAACTACGTGTTGGATTGTGACGAAACTTTGCATATACAATGACATGAGGTATATCTATGTCTGTAATTAGTTTATGTAGTTTCAGATACCATGGTAAAAAAATACAGCGAATTTAGGTTATTCATACAAAACTTGTTTTTGCTATATTTCGTTTGTTTTATAAACTGGAATCATATAAACTAATTACAGACATAGATATACCTCATGTCATGGTATATGCAAAGTTTCGTCACAATCCAACACGTAGTTTTAAAATGAGAGCGTTACTACTTTTGTATGGGAAGGTGAAATTCGGCCGAGCTTACTGCGGACTCTTAACACTAAGCTACAAAAAACATTAGAAAACTAAGGGGTTCAGATCGAAGGTCATTGGCGTATGGGAGTTCCTTAAAGTAAATTATCTTATACCGGTGTAGAAGTCTGTGTTTCATTCCAAACTTGTTTGCAGAGCCAGCATGTGACGAGGATGAGCCGGGCGCCGCCCGCTGGGACCACACTTACGCGACGGAGTTTCCGCCGGAACCAGGTCAGTAAAGGACCTCGCAGGCTCGCTTGATTTGGGCGAGATCTGTTCATATGGTTATGATAATCAGAGTATAGATTTCTACACAAAAGCTATAAATTAAATCAATAAATATTAAGGGACAAGCTTACACAAATCGAACTAGCCCGCTAGTAAGGTCACTAAGGTTATCTTCATACCGAAACCACGTTAATTCACGTATTGTTTCCTCAAATGAATCTGAATCGGTAAAGTTCGAAAGCATCACTAGTCCATCACTAGTGTCATGTGCTTTCGTGAGAACAATGATAATCAAGCCTTTATTTAAAAGGGGTAACAGGGAATACCTAACGAATTATAGGCCTATTGCATTGGTTTCGGTGTTATTGCTAGTTTTAGAAAAAGCGTTCTATATAGGATTAGATAACTTTTTGACGAAAAATGGTATACATAGACCTGGGCAATACGGCTTTCGAAAGGGCAGATCGACGTCTTATGCATGTTTCGACCGCGTCAATTATGTTGCAGAATGTATCAATAGTAACACCCCAGTGGCATCGATCTTTTTGGACATGACCAAGGCCTTTGATTTCGGAAATCATGCTAAACTTCTCCGTAAGCTCGAAATCTATGGAGTGAAGGGGAAAGCTCTTGATTGGATTGACGATTATTTAAAAAATAGAATGCAATGTCTCGAAACCAACAGGACAACACGCTCGGGCAAGAACATTCTCAAACAAACATATAGATCTGAATTTAAACAAAATAAAAATGGAATCCCTCAAGGGAGTATACTAGGTCCATTGCTATTCATTATTTACATCAATGACCTATCGAAAGCGACAACACATAAAACAATCATGTTCGCCGATGATACATATACAACACTAATTGTTAAAATAAAATTGCCCACCGACTTTTTAAAAAGTTAGGCCGGCGCTTACACGAGAGGGGCTGTGACCCCCGTTCCGGGTCGTACTTGGTTCAACAGGTCTCCATCGCCGTTCAGCGGGGTAACGCTGCGGGCATCATGGGGACCTTTGAGTCGGGTGCGATGCGGGGTGGGGAGCATTAGTTTATATTTATCTTTATACACTTATATATGGTGTCACAAGATTCTCTGCTAAAATGAAAGCACAGGTGATAAAGGGAATGAAGAGAGGCAAGTCCCCCGGCCATGACGGCTTGAGCATCGAACACCTGCAGCATGCCGGGCCACACCTACCAAGGGTGCTTGCAATGTTATTTTCATTTTGTCTGACGCATTCTTTTGTACCAACTGAAATGACAAAAACCGTTTGTGTACCTATTATAAAGAATAAAACAGGTGATGTGTCATCTATAAATAATTACAGACCCATTTCTCTTGCTACAGTTATCTCTAAAGTTTTTGACAGTTTGGTAAATGCTGAACTTGATAAGTACTTGTTACTACATGGTGCACAGTTTGGGTTCAGGCCTGGCCTATCTACAGGCAGTGCCATAACATGCATGAAAGAAACTGTCAGATACTATACTAGTAGGAACACACCTGTATTTGCTTGCTTTTTAGATTTATCTAAGGCTTTTGATATGGTGAACTATGAACTTCTGTGGAAAAAGCTTTATGATGCTGGGGTGTCTCGAGAAATAGTGCATCTTTTTAGACATTGGTACTCGAGTTAAATGGGGAGATGCTTCGTCTGATGAATACGAACTTGACTGTGGTGTGAGGCAAGGAGGGCTGAGTTCTCCTACTGTTTAACCTTTACATTAATGCACTTGTTGAGGGCTCAGCAACATGCATGTCGGATGCCGCATACAAGATACCAGTTTTAATAACCTTAGTTATGCGGATGACATGGTGCTGCTGAGCCCCTCAGTAGGAGGACTTAGAAAACTGTTACATGTGTGTGAGCAGTATGCTAATAACCATGGCCTTAAAAGTGAAATTATGATTTTTAAGGCTGGTAATAAATGTCCTGTGAGTTTTCCTCCAATATTATTAAATGGGGTGCCCTTGAAAAGGGTGTCGGTTTTCAAGTATCTTGGACATATTATATGTGATGATCTCAAAGATGATGGGGATATAAAACGGGAGCGGAGGGCCCTGGCGGCTGGCAACCAGAGCGAACATGCTGGCACACGGGTTTAGGCGGTGTACACTACCTGTTCAATTAACTTTATTTAAAGCTTTTTGCACAACGTTTTATACATGTGCCCTATGGACCAGCTGTTCGCAAAGGGAGCTGAGTGCGCTCCGCGTCCAGTATAATAACGCGTTCAGGGCGCTGTTGAGGCTGCCACGCTGGTGTAGCGCGTCCGGTATGTTCGCGCACGCGCGCGTGGATGGTTTCCCGGCCATCATGCGTGCGCGATGCGCAGCCTCCTGGGCCCTATTTCACCATCTTGACAATTGTCACCTGAAATTGACAATTACACGTACATTGCTAGGTCAATAAGCTGTCCAGCAACCACCTTAACCTGTCGACGCAGCCACGTAAGTAGAATCGTCATTGTCAGGCGACAATTGTCGATTTGGTGAAATAAGGGGCCTGGCCATTATAGCTGACAGGCTAGACAGGCAGCTTGTACAATTGACACATGCAACTTAAAGCTAGGCAATGCACAGGACGCCGTTAGGGCATAGCAAACGTTACAGTTAATTATTACAATACAAGAAATATTTAAAATATAAAATAAGTTAAAATTTATTTGACTAGTAAAAAAGTTAAAGTAGAAAAATATAATAAAATAACAATCACTTTCTAAAATATTAAAATAATTCGTAAAAATAATTTGTAAAAATAATTTGTAAAATCATTTGTAAAAATAATTTGTAATAAATAATAGTTAAAAAAATTAAAATGTATAAAATGATAAAATTTTAGTCTAAGTAAATTAATCCAATAAATTTAAATTAGTATCACATTTCACATTACAATACCACACACAATTACACATTACACATTACAATTTCACATTTCCATATTTTATTAATAAACAAACTGAATTGAATTGAATTGAATATATTCTTTAGAAAAACATTATTTAACTAGGTAAAGAATTGTATAAAAAATTGTTTATCCACATTATTTCCTAATACAATTTCATATTCATTCACTAAAAGGTAAGAGAAACGGACATGCATATAATTTTTATGAATTAAGATAACCACGGACAGAGTAATATGTCTTTCCTATCAAATATGTCTTAAGGGCCCTAGTAAATACTTTAATATTGTGTTCGTTTTTTATTTGCGGCGGTAATTTATTATGGATGCGTATCGACATCGCGTAGGGTCCGTTACTATGCAATTTTAGTTTGGAGGTTGTTTGGACTAAGTTATTTTTAAATCGCGATTCGTAGCGGCGAGGCTCATCTCCAACTGTGGAGTAAAATTCAGGGTGATTCCTCACGAATTTGCATGATTCAAAAACATACATAGAGGGCAAAGTTAAAATTCGTAGATTTGTGAAATGGGTTTTGCAACTATCGGTTTGTTTAATATGTGTTATTATTCTGATACATTTCTTTTGCAATATAAATAATTCTTATACATTTGTGCTATTTCCCCATAATGTTACCCCATAGCTAAGCCAAGCATGTGCATATGCGTAATATGCTACTATAGCTGATTGGATGTCGGTTGACTTTTTTAATTCCCGTAAGGCGTAGATGAATTGACTCATTTTCGCTTTTATTTTCTGTTCATGGCATTTCCAGTTAATATTCGAGTCTATAGATATTCCAAGTAATGAAAATGTAGGGACGCATTCGAGTTTGATACTGTTGTAGGAACAAGCAGATAAATCTAATTCACATTTTTGACGAGATCTAAGTTGCATTACTTTCGTTTTTGTAAAATTAATCTCTAGGTTATGGTCGTTCATCCAACTTACTACTTTACACATTGTGTCATTGAGTTTTTCCTGAAGACTTACGTTATCCCTACATGGAAACAGTAGTGAACAATCGTCAGCGAACATCATGCAGGGTTCTTTAAACTTTTTTGGCATATCATTAATATAAATTATAAACAGGGCACAACCGATCACGGTTCCCTGCGGAATTGAGGACGTTACAGGTTGACACTCTGACCTTATAGTGCGGATTTGTGCGACAATTCATCGGCATGATCAATCTCAACGTATTGGTAAACAGAAGTTTTCGAGATAAGATTGAAACCATTTGTGTGTTATTCCTCGAACTCCTACGCCATGAAGTTTTTCCAAAAGTATATTATATTTTACTTTTTCATATGCTTTCGTCATGTCAAGCAAGACTCCTATGGCATATTCTTTGTTATTAAAAATCTTAAGGATTTCATTTACGTATTTATAAGTGGCTAATGTCGTAGAACGGTTTTTACGGAACCCGTTTTGCGCGTCGTCAAATATCTCGAACTTCTCACAGAATGAGTATAATCTACTACACATTGCCTTTTCGTATATTTTCGAAATGACAGGTAACAACGCGATAGGGCGGTAATTATTTGGGTCAGATTTATCGTTTTTCTTATGGACAGGTTTAATTAAAGCGACTTTTAATAAATCAGGGAATACACCCTCTGTAAAAGATTGGTTTATGATGTAAGTTAGTGGCGGCGTTAATTCTTCGGCGCAGACTTTTATAAGTGTGGACGGCAATTCGTCAATACCGCATCTCGGCTTGCTTTTTAAGTTTGTTATTATTTTTTTCACTTCATGTGGGTCAACCGGGCGAAGAAAAAGTGAGTTTTCGCTGGGTTGCAGCACCGGCCGGCCGCGCGGCGACCCCCCCACGTCCGCCGCCCGCGACCGCCCAGCGCTGATAAATAACTCATTGAACGTATTTGACACAAGTTTAGGGTCAGATGATAGCTGATTATGAATAAGTAGTTTTATGTTATGTCTGGTGTTGTTGGCTATTTTGTTTGTACGTTGCTTTATTATTTGCCACATGCATTTTACTTTATTTGTAGATTTTTCCATTTTACTTATATATTGTAGTTTTTTTGATTTAGTTATTACCCTCTTCAAGGTTTTTTGGTATTGTCTATAATGTTTTTTTGTGTTTTATTCCTAGATGCAATACAATGAATTCGTAACAGCCGTTTATTTCTACACGATTCTTTAATTCCAGGGGTGAGCCAGTAAGTTGATCCATTAGGTTTAATTTTTACTTGTTTTTTTGGAATGCAGGATTCGAGGAGTTCGTGTAGTTTATTGTTAAACGAGCTGTAGTTTTGATTTACGGACTGATTCAATAAAATATATCTTGACCAGTTAACTTGTTTTAGAGCTAATTTAAACGCGTCAATGTTCTTTTTGATATATGTTCGTGTTTTTAATTTTTTTGGAGAAGAAGTTTAAGTACTGTGCATCTATGGTCGGAAAAACCTTGCTCTCGTACTTGAGTCTTGAAACCCGATGAGAAATGTGTAAAGATCAGATCTAGGCAAGTTGAACCATTTTTATTTATTCGTGTAGGCTCGTTTATGTGTTGCTTGAAGTTGTATTCAAGCATTAAGTTAAGTAAATGTGTAGTCTGTGTTAAAATCACCACCGATGATGATTCTTTTTCCTGAAAATTTAATTAAGTAATCTAGTATTAATTGCATTTGTCTATAGAAAATGTCGGTTTCTCTACCGTTCCAGTATAAAACTACTATAATTATATCAAATTTTAATATTTCTATTGCACAAATTTCTATTACATATTCTACTGACATGTTCATAATTTCCTTTCGCTCAACGTATTCAATGTTATCGTTCATTATAATGACAACTCCGCCGCCGCTGCGAGTCTCGCGATGGTACGATGCCGCCAGGTGGTACCCTTGAAATTGGATGAGGGCAGCTTTTTCTTGAGTTAGCCAGGATTCCGAAATACAAAAGGCCAATAGTGGCTCGTCTAATTCTTTTAAAAATGCCGCAAGTGTATCTTGTTTGTTGTATACGCTCTGCATATTTTGGAAAATAATGTTAGTCTCTCTGGTAGCGAAATGTATTATTTGTATTTTTTCTCCCTCTTTCATGATCTTGATCGGGGCGTGTTGTTTGCTTTGGAGTGGTGTCCTCGCCGGTGGGGGTGGGGGTAGTGGAGGGGCGGTGGGAATTTCGTCTATTTTGAATGTCGTCGGTAGTGGTGGCCATCGACGTATTTTCTGAACAACTTGTTTCCAAGTTTGCCACTGGCACATAGCTCTGTTCCCGGCCCTCGATAAATAGTTTGCTATTTCTTATGACAGCAAATTTCCCACTTTCGCGCGCTTTTAACATTGACTCCCTTAAGTGTTTCCGTATTTCTAATTCCTTGTGATCTACCTAGATCACAAGGAATTAGAAATACGGAAATATTGATCTAATATATATATATTAGAAATGCGGAGATATTGATTCCGGTATTTTTGAAGCAATGCCCGTTTTCTAAGATATATTGTACTCTCCTTTAATATATAATATATATGAACTATATAATAAATAATGAACCTTTTGTACCTTTTACCATCCTCGTTGTCACAAAATGATAAACAGGAGGAATTTTTATAATATGTGCATAATAATTTTCAACCGGCTCCCGGAAGATTTGAAAGTGCTCACAGGTAACGCTTTCAAACGCAGCCTCACAAATTGGCTCCTTGAGCATTGTTTTTATGGCGTGAAAGCTTACCTGGAGCACAACTGAAAAGGAAAGCTGAATTAATTTAAATTATTATTTCTTACTCCCGTCTCGATAATGCCTCTAATTATTTTATCAATTACTCAATGCTATTATAACTATTATATTTTAATTTGAATTGTGTGACATGAATTTGTTTATTTTGAATTATTCATTATTTTTGATGTTATCCTTAAATTGTATTATGTTAATTATTTGCACGCCTGCTCGCGGGCTGATACAATGTACCTAAATTTAATCATGTACGAGTATCATTGCCAGATCATATATGTATGCTTGGTGACCGCACGTCGCCCCATAGGCTCTATCTATTGGAGGTTATCTGTGGGTATTATACTCGATGCCAAACTTAATTGAATTGAAGCAGTCACCTAGAAAACAAAATCCAAAAAGCTACAGGCGCTTTCTGGCAATGCCGTAGAATGGTAGGTAGGACTTGGGGGCTAAACCCCAAGATCACTGGTACTATGGCTTTACCAGGCAATCATTCGACCAATAGTAAGCTACGGCGCAGTAGTGTGGTGGCCTCGTACCACACTCACCACGGTCGAAGCTAAACTGCAACGCCTCCAGAGGCTGGCGTGCATGACGGCTAGTGGCTGCATGAGACTGGCCTGCATGACGGCTAATGGCTGCATGAGACTGGCCTGCATGGCGGCTAATGGCTGCATGAGACTTGCCTGCATGGCGGCTAGTGGCTGCATGAGACTGGCCTGCATGGCGGCTTGTGGCTGCATGAGACTGGCCTGCATGGCGGCTTGTGGCTGCATGAGACTGGCCTGCATGACGGCTAGTGGCTGCATGAGACTGGCCTGCATGGCGGCTAGTGGCTGTATGAGACTGGCCTGCATGGCGGCTAATGGCTGCATGAGACTGGCCTGCATGGCGGCTAATGGCTGCATGAGACTAGCCTGCATGGCGGCTAGTGGCTGCATGAGACTTGCCTGCATGGCGGCTAGTGGCTGCATGAGACTGGCCTGCATGGCGGCTAGTGGCTGCATGAGACTGGCCTACATGGCGGCTAGTGGCTGCATGAGACTGGCCTGCATGGCGGCTAATGGCTGCATGAGACTTGCCTGCATGACGGCTAGTGGCTGCATGAGACTAGCCTGCAAGGCGGCTAATGGCTGCATGAGACTGGCCTGCATGGCGGCTAATGGCTGCATGAGACTGGCCTGCATGGCGGCTAATGGCTGCATGAGACTGGCCTGCATGGCGGCTAATGGCTGCATGAGACTTGCCTGCATGGCGGCTAGTGGCTGCATGAGACTGGCCTGCATGGCGGCTAGTGGCTGCATGAGACTGGCCTGCATGGCGGCTAGTGGCTGCATGAGACTGGCCTGCATGGCGGCTAGTGGCTGCATGAGACTGGCCTGCATGGCGGCTAGTGGCTGCATGAGACTGGCCTGCATGGCGGGTAGTGGCTGCATGAAACTGGCCTGCATGGCGGCTAATGGCTGCATGAGACTGGCCTGCATGGCGGCTAGTGGCTGCATGAGACTAGCCTGCATGGCGGCTAGTGGCTGCATGAGACTTGCCTGCATGGCGGCTAGTGGCTGCATGAGACTTGCCTGCATGGCGGCTAGTGGCTGCATGAGACTAGCCTGCATGGCGGCTAGTGGCTGCATGAGACTAGCCTGCATGGCGGCTAGTGGCTGCATGAGACTAGCCTGCATGGCGGCTAGTGGCTGCGTGAGACTTGCCTGCATGGCGGCTAGTGGCTGCATGAGACTGGCCTGCATGGCGGCTAGTGGCTGCATGAGACTGGCCTGCATCGCGGCTAGTGGCTGCATGAGACTAGCCTGCATGGCGGCTAGTGGCTGCATGAGGACCACACCAACTGCAGCCCTGGAAGCCATCATGGACATTCCGCCGCTACACCTCTTCATCAGACAAGAAGCACTGGCGTCGGTCATACGGTTTAAAAAGAACAAAGGTGTATGTGAAATCCCCAACCCGCACTGGGTCAGCGTAGGGACCGTTCTCTCTCATGAGAGGAGCTCTGAGCCCAGCAGTGGGACGTATATAGGCTGATTTGTTATATTATTATTAGGTGTTGTTTTATTGTTTCAGACCCGTTGCTCGATGCAAAGACCGCTGGCGCTTGGGACCAGCTCGCCATGACTTGTACTGTGTCACGCGACCGACTTATCGACAAGCACGCGAGCTTCACAGGAAAGTCTAGCTTAATCGATCAGAAACCATATCGCTGCAAAATCTGCTCGGTAGTGTTCTCTGGTGAAATTAACTTTACTGACCATCTAACTACGCACATAGGACCGAAAGGAAACTGTGGAATATGTCACGAAGATTTCCCTTCGACGCCTGCTTTAATCAGCCATATTATTAAGCATACTGGACAGTACAAATGTGATGTTTGTGAAAGACAATTCGTAACAAAATGGCAATTATCCATTCTCTTGCCACTTCTATAAATCTAAGCGTGTTGCCACTTGATGCTACGCATTTTCCTCATAATGGCCCCCCATCTCTTTTAGATCTCATTCTTACTACTTCTCCAAATTTGGTATCCCTCCACGGGCAATTCAATGCTGCAGGTTTCTCCAATCATGATTTAATCTACGCCTCTTTTAACATACGTCCCCCGAAGAAGAGACAGAAGATAATCATGCGTAGAAATCTCCGAGATGTAAATTTGGAAGCGCTCTGCGATGATGTTTCACATGCTGATTGGAGCAGTGTGGGGTGTCTTGATGATATTAACCTGAAAGTAAGGGCTTTCAATGGCATATTGCTTGCGATTTTTGATAAGCATGCTCCTTTAAAACCAACTCGAGTTAAGCACTTTCCTGCACCGTGGCTCACGCCGGAGATCAAACAGTGCATGGCCAGGCGCGATCGAGCTCGTATTAAATTCCGGCTGGTTCCTTCGGACGTAAATCGCCAGAGATATGTTTCCATACGTAACCGCTGCAACAAAGTCTGTAGGGAAGCAAAGCGCCTCCATATTCACAAGTCGATAGAGGAGTGTCCCCCATCTAAGTTGTGGAAATTTTTAAAGTCTCTTGGGGTCGGCAAAACTCAGCAATGTTCTTCCAATACCCTTGACATTGACGCTATTAACAAACATTTCAGCGCGTCGCCGGTTATTCTTGACCCATCCATTAAACAATCCACTCTATCACTTCTTGCCAGTATTACACACCCTGACTTATCTCCCTTTGAATTTGGTTTGATTTCACCGCAAGAGACGCTTGCCATTCTCAAATCTGTTAAGACGAAGGCCATCGGTGACGATAGCCTCAGTGTGGATATGCTTATGCTCGTAGCGGATTTTATTGTTCCTACCCTTTCGGATATTATAAATTTCTCCTTGTCCACTGGAACCTTTCCGGCTTCGTGGAAGTGTGCTAACGTAATTCCTCTCCCCAAAATCCCTAATGCTGTATCTTTCACTCAATACCGCCCTATTTCTATTCTCCCAGTTTTGTCAAAGATCATTGAACATTATGTTAATCGTCGTCTCCTTTCACACCTTAACAGAAATTCTTTGTTTAATCCTTTCCAATCCGGATTCCGCCCCGGGCATAGCACGGTCACCGCTTTAGTTAACGTCACCGATGACATTCGTCTCAATATTGAATCCAAAAAGCTTACTGCCCTTGTTCTTCTTGATTTTAGCAGTGCTTTTAATACGGTAGATTTTGATATTCTGCTAGGTATTCTCCGCTCTCTTAACATTTCTGAAACTCCCTTATCCTGGTTTTGCAGCTACCTCTTTGGCAGGCGCCAGCGCGTTATGTTCGATGACAAGATGTCTGAGTGGTGCGAACTCTCCGCTGGCGTTCCCCAGGGAGGTGTGCTTTCTCCATTATTGTTCTCTGTTTTCATAAATAGTATCACCGAATCCCTAACTACATCATATCACCTTTACGCAGATGACCTACAGATTTATGCAGCGGCTACTGTGGATGAGATCTCCTCATTAATCTCGGAAGTCAATCGAAACCTTGAGTCGATACGCTGCTGGGCGTGTAAGTTTGGTTTACAAATTAATGCAAAGAAATCGCAAGCGATTGTTATTGGTAGTCCTTACTATGTAAATAAGCTCTCAGAGGTGGTGGTGCCTGACATCCTTTTTGATGGAATTTCTATTCCTTTTTCCTCTACTGTCAGGAATTTGGGTATCACCATGGATCAGACGCTTTCTTGGTCACCCCATATAGCTGAGGTGAGTCAGAGGATCTTTAGATCCCTTCACTCCCTAAGGCGTCTCCAGAATTTCCTTCCACTTCGTACCAAGTTGACCCTTACTCAATCTCTTTTGCTTCCTCTTCTGGACTATGGTGATATTGCGTTTCTGGACCTCAACGAGGAGCTGCTTGATAGGCTGGAGCGCCTGCAAAATGTATGTATCAGATATATTTTTGGTCTACGCAAGTATGATCATATCTCTGAATTCCGCTCTAAGCTTCGATGGTTACCGATTCGCCGGCGCAGGGACGTGCATATCCTGTCATTACTTTTCAACACACTGTTCAGCCCTACTTCCCCTCCTTATCTTTCTGAGCGGTTTAACTATATGGCAGACGGCAGTGGCCACCGCTTGCGGTCGGGTGCTAACCTTACTCTTGCTGTACCGTCTAGAAAGACGCGAACATACTCCAGATCTTTTACCGCGCACGCTGTTAAGTTGTGGAATGAGTTGCCTTTGTCGCTGAGACAGTCGCGGTCTGTTGCGTCGCTTAAGATGAATTTGAAGAAGTTGTGGCTTTCCAATGACTTGTGAATTGGTTGAATATAGTATTTATTTATTTATTGTATATTTGCGATATATATATAGTGTGTATTATATTTTATACTGTATATTTATATATGTATTGGCATGTTTTTATGTGTCTAGAATTAATACCTATTAGGTTTTGTTTTCATTTTCTCTGTGTTTTTGTACACGGTATAAGTTTGCCTATCTCGGTCTACCTACCTTCCTCTCAATTGCTCAAAGGTTAGCTGGAAGAGATCCCTTATAGGGATAAGTTCGCCTTTGTACTTTGATCTATTGTGTGACATGTATATTCTTTAACCTGTTATTGTGTACAATAAAGTGCTTACATACATACATACAATTATTAAGTCACGACCATACACCATACGCCTGCGATATATGCAATGTGAATTTAACACATCAATGTGATCACATGAAAACGCATACGAAAAATAAACTTTACCAATGCTGCTATTGTGATAAAAAATTTGAAAATAAAATTGATTTAAGATGGCACCAACGGACACACTATGATGAGAAACCCTACAGCTGCAATATATGCAAGAAGCAGTTCAAACACAAAGGTAGTTTGAAAAGACATATGTTAGTACATACGGAAGAGAGGCCTCTTCCTTGCAAATATTGTGATAAAAAATTTAAGGACAAGGATAGTTTAAAGAAACATTCTATTATTCACTCTGTTAATAGGAAATACTACAACTGCGATATATGCCAAAGGATATGTCCGTATAAACAAAACCTGATAAGACACATGAGATTACACACTGGAGAAAAGCCTTATGCTTGCAAATATTGTAATAAAACATTTGCAGATCAAGCATACGCAAGACGGCATGAGCGAATCCACTCAGGTGAAAAACCATACAGTCGTAATATCAGTAAACAGGACTTTACTCAAAAAGGCGTCCCAAAGGTACACATGACAATACATACGGGACAAAAGTCTTATCCTTGCGATATATGCTCAAAGTCTTTTACGCTGGAAACCGATTTGAATAGCCACATCAGCATTCATACACGTTACACCTGCAATATATGCAAACGCCATTTTTCACTAAAATATCACCTGATAAGACATATTAGGACACATACGGAAAGAAAGCCTTACCCTTGTAAATATACTAATACAAACTTTGAAAATAGCATTGATTTAAGACGGCACGAACGGACACATACTGACGAAAAACTCTACAGCTGCGATATATGCAACGAACAGTACAAAAAAGAAGTTAGTTTAAAAAGACATATGTTAGTACATACGGAAGAGAGAGCTTTTTGTTGCAAATATTGTGATAAAACATTCAAAGACAACGATTGTTTAAAGAAACATATAATTATTCACACTGTCAATAGGAAAAACTACACCTGCGATATATGCCAAAAGCAATGTACATTCAAACCAAATCTGATAAGACACATCAGAGTACACACCGGAGAGAAACCTTACCTTTGCAAATATTGTAATAAAACATTTGCAGATCAAACATACGCTAAACAGCATGAACGATTCCACATAGGTGAAAAACCATACAGTCGTAATATCTGTAAACAGGACTTTACTCAAAAAGGCGTGCCAAAGGTACACATGACAAGACATACGGAACAAAAGTCTTATCCTTGCGATATGTGCTCAAAGTCTTTTACACTGGAAACGGATTTGAATAGCCACATCAGCATTCATACACGTTACACCTGCGAAATATGCGAACAAGACTTTACACGTAAAATACTCCTGCGCAAGCACATCCGATCACATACGAAATCTGTATTAGACCTGACAAGCATAAGTTGTGCCATATGCAAAAAACAGTTCACAACCAGAAAACAAATGCAAACGCACATAAGAATACATACAGACCAAAAACCTTATCTGTGTGAATTTTGTTCTAAAACTTTTAGGTTGCGCGAACAATTAAAGTGTCATACGAGGTTGCACACAGGCGAAAAACCATACGCCTGTGAAATATGTAAGAAGCAATTTGGAAATAAAGGCAATCTAACCGTGCACACGAGGATACATACACTTGAGTTTCCTTATTCATGCGACTTTTGTTGTAAAAAGTTTTATAACAGGTCGAATTTGAAGAAACACATACGAATTCACACTGGAGAAAAACCATACCATTGCAAAATATGTAACAAGCGCTTTAATTGTTCAAAGGGCTTGAGTAATCATGAGAAAATTCACTCTGGACATAGACCGTATAGCTGTAAAGAATGCAGCTGGCAATTTAAATGTTCTGCTTATTTAAAGAAACATGAAGAAAGATTTCACGCCCGAGAAAAAGTACACAACAGTAAAGAGGGTATTCTATAATTTCATTTACTATAATGATCACGGACAATAAACTCGATTTGTCATAATTTTAGATGCTACAATATAAGTTTCCGCAGTATATTAACTTTTTATAGATTAGATTACTTTATTTCATAAAATAAATTAACACATTACATTAACTTAAAGCTAATTTACACGAATTTACACGAAAACCGGCCTAGTCCTAAGAGGACCTAGCTATTCCCTCTGGACAAGAAATTATGACATGAGTAATCAAGGGTATTTTTAGTCGTCTGATACTTCACAATTAAGTCAGGTTAATTTACCTTTATCCCTTCGGGGATTCGCTAGGACTCCATGTATGGAACCTCTATCTACGACTGCCATCCAGCGTTCACCCGGCGCGGCGTCTACCCAACGTAACGTGCAGCGGCTCAGCAGCGCCGAGGCGGTCACCGGTTGACAGCTCGGATGTTGCAGACATCTGCACCCACAACCGCGGAAGTTCCGCATCAATTTCGACATCTGCATCCGCAAGAATTGAAGTGGAGTTTTTGCGGATGCCGATGTAGTTGCGAGGCGCGAAAAGGACTGGGTGGGTGCCGCGTGCGTATTAGGTATTTACTGTCATAAGTTAACAAGTGAAATACAAAGATTTTTCAAAAAACCCAACTGATTTTTTCAAATTTTATAGCCTATGTCACTCCCACAATCAAGAGGAATCCAACCGCTTTAGGCTGCAGGGCGTGCCAAAGAATAAGGTCACATACATACATACGCTCGAAAAACAAAACCCTCCTCTCCTTCGGCAGTCGGGTAAAAAAACATTTCGTTTCTGTAATCTTCCGATTCGCCACATTTACTCTTGATAAGAATGGCGTCGCGTTTGTTCAAATTTTGTAATATAAAAAAGAGTAGTAGATACGTTGTCTGAATTTCACCCTCCCATACAAACGTAGTTACGCTCTCATTTTAAAACTACGTGTTGCGATTGTGGCGAAACTTTGCATAAACATTGACATGAGGTATATCTATGTCTGTAATTAGTTTATATGGTTCCAGTTTATAAAACAAAAGAAATACAGCAAAAACAAGTTTTGTATGAAAAACTTGAATTCGCTGTATTTTTTTTACTTTGAATAGAAAAGAATAGAATAGAATATCATTTATTTCAGTATAAGTAAAGGAAAGTAAAGGAAGGGTTTTCTGTAATTGTATTACTATACAATTACAGAAAATAACGAAAACAATGGAAGAACTTATCAGCTAAATGTAAACTAGTTACTAACCTATACTGAAAAAGGTGAACACTCAGCATAATGCCAGGTGCTACTAGAGCACATGACGCTGGTCTTCCGTGAACACCAGTAGGGAGCGCAGTTGCGCGTAGCCGATAGCAGAATCACAAATACGACAATAGGTACGAAGCGGAAATGAAGCAAGTGAAATTTCATAACACAAGAGAATATAATAAATAAATAGAATAGTGTGAGAAATTTAATAATATATATATATATATATATTTAGTAGTAAAAGTTCTACCCAGAATCTAATTACCCAGAAGTAAGTTTTTGCTTAGAGAGAATATAACTTTTCAGTTTAACTCTAAAAGATTGCAGCGAAGTAGCTTGCTTGTAGGGTGGCGGTATATTGTTCCAGCATTTCGTAGCGGCGTACTTAAAACTGCCACGAAATGCTGCGGCTTTGTGTTTGGGGCACATGAGAAGAGTACATACTCTCTGGCGTTGCAGAAACCTGAGCTTGTCATGGAGGTATCGAGGTCCTTGAGTCTTCACAATCCCGAACAGTAAGCATGCAAAATGCAGGGAGCGCCGAGACGCCATGTTCATTAAATCGCTTCTGTTAAGATATGGAGTCACGTGTGTTCTTGGCGGAATTGTAAAACAAAAACGAGCGCACGCATTTTGCACACGTTGAATAATTTTTTTAGTTTGCGATAATAGGCAGGGGCCTATAACTGTGTCAGCATAAATAAGTGGTATCTGAAGCTACATAAACTAATTACAGACATAGATATACCTCATGTTATTGTATATGCCACGTTTCGTTACAATCCAACACGTAGTTTTAAAATGAGAGCGTAACTACGTTGGTATGGAGAATCGAGCTTGCTGCGGTCTCTTAAATATGGCCAACAAATCTGACAGTTGAGACACGTTTATAAGTTTCCATTGACGGCACGAAACAGGCAAGTTGGTGCATTTGAATCAGTTTTAGTGCCGTTTTTGGATCGCTTATAATTATAACCTTTTTCTTCCTTCTATTTTTTGCAAACTTGTTTGATTATTATGTTTTTGGGTGTCTGACCGCAGAATCCGCATCCGCATACGAATCCGCGAATGTGAGACTCAAAATATCTGCATCCGTAAATGTCAAAAATATCGCATCCGCAACATCCCTGGTTGACAGCTCTTTTTCGTTTGAAGTAGACCACTTCGCCCGCACGCCCCAGTTCGACAGGCGACGGCAAGCTTGTCCTAATTTTGGGCGAAGCCGTTACGGAGCTGAGTGTGCTTTGCAGTACGGAGTTTCATAGAAAGATAGATAGATTTATTTATTGGTACTCGTACTGATCATACAAATACTCACCGGCGAGCTGGGGTGACGAATTGACGATCGAGCCGAGATGATGTGCGTTACCTTGAAGGCGCCGTAGGTTCCGCGAAGTTAAGCGAACAGAGTTTTTGAAACACTATAATGCGTCTGTTTATAATAATATGATTTCAGAAAAATACGAACAGTAATCTTAAGGCTTTTCTGCAGCGGGATCAGTGGATTCGAAACATGATTAAGCAATTTTCGCTCGATAGAAAAAAACACGAAACTAATTACACTTAAAATTTCGTAACAATTTATGCACAAAAGCTAAAAGTATTAAAATTGCTTCTAAAAAGCGGCAATACCATTTTTGATAGAACTCGGTGATTACTTTTTTATTTGTTTAAACGGCCAAAAATTTTTAATTAAAAAACATATCCGCGATTCCGAGCACGCACTTCCATCTCGCTCACGCTTATGCTCAGTGAGAGGGAGAGAAGACCATGAACCTACGTAGCGATGCTGCCACAGTCTGATAAAAAGGTATGTATCAGGATCCAATAACTTTCTTCTTGTAATTCCGTCCCGTTTGCAAGGAGACAATATGACGGATTTACTAAGCAAAAAATGTTACAACGTGGACTTATAACATCGTTTGAAGGCCCATAAAAATGGGGTTAAAAATACAACACAGCTCTACATTTGGTAGATTTAAACTCGGAAAATCACAGTTGATAAGTAAGCCAAGGACGTGGCAACTAGCGACTTAAAAACGTTGATTGGGGTATAGGTAAGTGCAACCAGCACGGCTAGCACGCGACGGCGCGCGAGCTCTCTCGATTTTTATCGCACTATCCGTCTCTCTCTTATTAGAACACTTAGAAGAAGAGGTATAGTGCGATAAAAATCGAGAGTATGACGCGGCCGTCGTGCGCTAGACGTGCTGAGTTGAGATCAAGCACACAACATTTCATGTAATTTGATATTACTGTTACTTTTTCGTACCGATAGCAAGTTCAACAGTGAATTGCAAGATATACCAAAAAGTTTCTTTAAACTATTTTGTTAAGTATTATTTATTTACAAAAATGCATCGAATTCAAACAAAAACGAAATTCAATATTTTTCTATATCTATTTTATATTTATGGATACCTACCGATTCAAATTGTTTTATTTAAATAAATGGGTTATATGAAAAAATAAAGGTCAGATATGCGTAGGTATATGAATATAATATTAATCGTGAAACCAGAGAAAATAATAAATTGCCTTGTTTTTATTTATGTACCTCTTAAAGTTGTCTTTACCTATATTTATACCTATTTAAAAAAATATCGTTTTTATTTACATTCACTCATTCATTTCATTCATTCATTTTTTTGCAATCAGTACTTCATGTAGCTGTGTGTTTAATAATTCACCTCAAGTCTCGTGGCACTACCTATATAACTTAAAAATGACTACGGAACCCTAAAAAATGGTATAACAACTCAATACACAACTAGCCGGATAAGTAAAACAAATGTTCTTATTGTTTATTATAATTTTATTGACTAAGTAGATAACAATAATATCTGAAGTTAGTTTTGAGGAGCTATGTAATTCACTATTTTCATTTAATAATAGGATTAATAAATTAATATTTTTTAAGCCCCGGGATTTTTTAAACTCGTTTCGCCTCCTACAATCCAACATAATATGCCGTCTCGCCATCTAGGCCCCGCAAAACATACAATTAGAGATTTACATACGACCAGGGATTGGATAATCGGATAGTTAAAGCCTAAAGTTAGCATATTCCCGGTTAATATTAAACAAGTATGGGGCCTCTTAAAAAATAATTTAAATTTAACAGAAATACTTGCTAGTTCGTGTCTGTATTTTATGTTTGGGATAAAACTTCGTTACTTGAATAAATTGCAGGTTAATTAAATAACATTCATTACATGGAAAATAACTTCACATAATTCCAGGGAGCGAAACCAAGAGCGAAACTATGGTGCCGATGATAGACGTATGACGTCATGCGGAGACAGTGTTTTATATAGATTATATCTATAATCTAGATAAAACACTGCCTAAGGCCTAAGTTTTTATTTGATTAGGTATCTACTTAATCAAATAAAAACGTAGTCCTCTTTAGTTTACTGATATTGAAACTTACGTTCTGGCCACGTATAAAAATATAACTGTCTTTGTCATGTTAAAAGCAAGATTGTTAGAAACAACAACCAATTTCTGTTTAACTATTTTTTTATTTGTAAATTGTAAATATAACCGAAGTAATATTGTTTCGCTTGAGCGAAGTCGCTATGGAGTCTATGCAGCCGTATTTGCAGAAGTTTCCTTTTCTGAGTGAAAAAATGTACTGCTCCTGCTGTCAGCAAAATTTAACAGCAAAAGCAAGCAATATAGAGAAACATTTGAAAACAAAAAAGCAAATTGAACGAGGAGAGAAAATGACACAATGTGATTTTAACATGGATTTAACAAATTTTACGACAGCTTCAAATATACCTCGGAAACAATTACAAAATAAAAACTAAAAAACACAATAATATTATATTACCATTATTACATTATTAAGAATCATTGAGGTGTTGCAATTTTGTTTTAAAAAAACATCACGTATGCGACTTTGCGTCATAATAACGTCACCGGCACCATGGTTTCGCTCCCTATTCATTACACACATACGTCTACGCCTCTATTTTAACAATTAAGTAGTAATGACGAAAACCGCGCTGTGGATCTTGATGGTACGTAATATAGTAGTTACGTGAAGTTTTTATTATTTTTTGTGTTTTTTTCCTGAATAAATGAATGATTTAAGCAGAACTTAACAAAAAATTAATTAGTTCATTGATAAACACCGGGAAATTCGTTTATACCACTGAATTGATTCCGCCTCCATACAACTTCAACATCCACGCCGCCTCCCAAGTGTAGGTATTTATCTAGGTATCCAATTAGTCGATATGATACACTCGTATATTAGTTATCAAGTTTTAATATGACACACGACTTTTTCTTGTCCCTTAGTTTTTTATTCATTATCAGTTACCACAACATGTGTATTTGGTAAAATCAATAAGTTCGTATAGCCAGATAAACATTCTATTTGATATATGTAGCATCTCGCAAAAAAAAACGTATTTTAGCAAAAACATGGTTGTCTAGGGTACCCAAATGAATCTTTTTGAACACAGTTATCATGTAGTTTCACGCTATAATTCATTGAGTAAGGAATGCAACAACAATTGACAACAGCGGATATCTTATTTTCTTGTCCCTTTTAAACAGCAAATAGTAGAAACGGGGAGGAAACTAAAATGTTGATTCACCCACGTGATACGATATTTTGTCGGCGATTCAACCATTTTGTTGACGGGCTTATTTCAAAATTCGTGTACCCAATTAGCGTGAGTTGTTAAATAAAAATTAACTCGGCGTCAGTTTTGTGACGACAATTAAGCATTCCAATTGTGTGAAATTAAACTTGTTTCACATGTAAATAATGTGTATATGCATAGCATTTATAAATTGAAAAGAAAAAGTTAATTTGTATACAAACTGTATACTTAATTGTCGTCACAAAACTGACACTGACTTAATTTTTATTTAACAACTCACGCTAATTGGGTACACGAATTTTTAAAAATGCCCTGACCCGTAAACTTGTAAAGTTTTGTGGGGCTCGGTGGGTGCCCTACGAGTCGTGAGCATCAGAACACGAGCAAAAACATAATGATCCATTTCCAAAATATACCGTCCTATTATTATTTTGAAGGATTGAGTATCTGCCCGTTAGGACCCGTGTGGTGTCGGGTTAGAATTTTCCCAACCCCCTTTCTTCCCGTGGGTGTCGTAAAAGTCGACTAAGGGAGCGGGGTTGAAGTGTGTTGTGGGCAATGGGCTAGCAACCTATCATTGCAATATCATATTTTGTCGATCTCTTATGATAAAAGTGGCGCTGGAATATACGTTTCATGTGCTCTGCCTACCCCTTTTGGGAATAAAGGCGTGAATGTATGTATGTATGTATTAAGTATCTGTGCCATTTTGGTCCTGTGAATGTATACGTTATTAGTTCGTTTTTATCCCGGAAATAATCCCCTATTGGAGTGAAATGGGGGTTGAAAGTTTGTATAGTGGTACCATATAAGGTTGGAAGCTCGCCATAACTTGACTTTTAATTCCTTTCTGGTAAGAGGTCCAACAGACCATCTATCGACCTTCACTAAGGAGGAATTTTGGCCGAAGGGAGTCAAGTTCCGACGTTTTTCTGCGGTCTCAGTTGCGTAACACATCGCAGTTATAGTGTTTCTGTTATATGTTTATATTGATATGTATGTTAGTCTGTAAGGTATGTGTAAACGGGCCTTTGTTGCCTGAGTTAAATAAATAAACGAGTTCCAGAAACTAGTTTGTTATAAACCGATCTTACGGGATTATATTCCCTATGTATTCAATTTTTTGTCTGTTGACAGATTTAGTAATAGTTTTCTCCTTCGTGTGAGTCCGCCTATGCTGCCTCAAACCTTCTTTAGTCGGATACGATTTCGTACAAAGCTCACAGTGATACCTCTTTCCTTCGGCATGAATTTCCAAATGCGTCTTTAAATTATCTTTCCGTCCAAATTGTTTCCCGCAGACTTCGCAGCAGTGTGGTTTCTCTCCTGTGTGTATGTGCAAATGAGCGGTCAGATTGTGTTTGTAACGAAACTGCTTGTTGCAATATTCGCACGGGTATGCCTTCTCTCCTGTGTGCGTCAGTTTATGCTGCTTCAAACTGCCCATAGTCGCTAGCTCTGCTGTACAGAACTCACAAGGATATTTCCTTTCCGTGTGCGTTTTCATGTGAGTGACTAATCTGTTTTTAAACGCAAATACTTTATCGCACACATTGCAGCTATAGTTTTGACTGTCCTCTACGTGTGCTCGTTTGTGAACCAACAGACTCCCGTAATCCCAGAACTTTGTCGAACAATATTCACAACGAAAGTTCATTTGTCCCATATGCCTACCCATGTGTGCTATTAGAGCGCGTTTGATTTTAAACTTAGCTTCGCACATATCGCAGTTGTAGGGTATCTCTCCAGTGTGTGTGCGTTTATGATTTTTCAAGTTATGAAGATTGGAGAATAGCCTATCGCATTCCCCGCAGCGGTATCGTTTCCCTACGTGAACATGTTTATGTTTGTACAACGCTCGACTTGTTCCGAATTTCTTATAGCATATTTCACAGCTGTAGGGCCTCTCTCCGACGTGGAACCTTCTATTGTGTAGGTCTAGACGACATTTGAATTTGAATTGTACGTTGCATAGTCGACAATTGTAGCGCTCTCCTAAGTGAAGCCTTTTGTGGTGTGCCAACTTCGTCTTTTGCGTGAATTGTTTACCGCAAGTGTCACATGTGTTCCCGAGATGTTCCTTTTTAATTTTTTTATCTTTCCCTGACTCGTAGTCCAACCCAACGCCCTTGGACCTCGCAGACGACCTTGACCTTGACTCTGAGATCGGGGCGAATTCGAACAGTGGCTCCTGTTTCCAAACGTTCGACACTTGGTTCTCGAAGTCTGGAATAAAAAAAGACACATATTACAGAAAAATATTTATTTAAAGCATAAAAAAGGAGAAGAATCAAGTCGACAAATTTAAATACACAACGTAGGTTTCGTCAGGTGAGTATAGGTAAAAACTTAAAGTAAAGCCCCTAGTGCGTGTACGGGTGACGTGTTCGAATATGCATTTGTTATGTTTGTGTTAGACATTTTAAATCTGTAACGTCTATTCGAATACATACAAGGGTTTTACTATACTTTTTTTTACCTCTAGTAGGTTCTGCCGGAAATAATTTTGAAATGAGGGAATCAAAATCATTTACAACTAGAAAATACGTGTACAATGTTTTGCCCCGTGAGGTTCCATTACGAATTTTTCATCTCTCGTCGAAACTCTACCCTGTTTCCTGACAAAGTTCAATATTAAAGAAAAGTTAAAATATAATTAGGTACAATGGTGTTCGAAAGGTATTTCGGTATTTACTGTTACTTAACTTCTAGGATACATTTTAGAAGTTGAAGTAGTGATTAAATTAGCGTAGGATTCCAGTGAAACAAACAATTTATGAATATCAAATATTCGTTTATTCTGACTTACTGAGACAACCGACTTAAAACCCAAACTTTTTAGGCTAAGTTAGGCGCGGAACACACGGAGCGGTACAGCACCGTTCGCCGCGGCGTAAGGGTGTTTGTTCACAAAATAGAGTATGACCAACTTTCGGACAAGGTATTTGTAATGTTTGTGCCTATAAATCAGAGACTGAAATAAAACTTAATTAGGGTAGTAGTAGTAGGCTTAATAAGTAGTAGTAGGCTTAGTAGGGTTAGGCTTAATAAGGGTTAATTTCAGCTCTTCTCTATCGCTCTATTTTTCTTTTGTGCACTTGACTTTCCTTTCTATGTGTTGTGTGTAGGGAATTTCTAGGCTGATTTTTCTTGAGATTGAACTCGCTTTAAATTCTTCTATAGGTTGCTTTAGAGACAGGGTTATCATTATGCTGTTCTAAGTAAAGTGCGTACATTTTAGAAATATTTAGGCAAGAATCTAACTGTCGTTTTGTTTTTTTTCTTATAGGGCCTTCCGTTTTTGGGTATGAGTTGATGTGATCAATTACTTGTTTAACTCTGGCTGCTGATGTTTTGTTACTTGGCTCTGTCGAGCCTCTAGGGTCTTTATCATTAGAGTAAAGCCCTACTGAGTTATTTTGCTGGATAGCGTCCTTTATAACCGCAGGCGAGATACTTAGAGTGGCGCAGAAGAACGCTTGACAAACTTGTTTCTTGTGCTCACCCAAGTCAAAGAAGCATTTGGCGGCGTAAGTTCTACAACGTTTTCTCTGGACCGCTACTCTTTTTGGTTGCTTCACTACCAAGCGAGAGAGAATTAAGTTTTTTTTCCAACAAAATCTTGGTTCCAATACGACCGACACATTGCTTCGCGGTATTGTGAACTAAAACTGTCCGTGCACTTCAAGATACACTTGGAACAATCTATTGGCTGTGGCACTTTCGCGGCTTTTACGGTGTTGTTTGTGACGTAGGGCAAACCGTCAGTGCGCCGTTTCTTCGCAACATTCTTCTTCCATGCACTCTCATTTGCGGTGCGCCGACGGCTTCGAGGTTCCACCTGATTCCGAGCCATGCCAATGCACTCTGTCTGTATATCTTCAACGTACTCAGCTGTACTAATGTTCTGCACGGGTGGTTCTACGCGCTGGCTACTCGGACCCGGTTTTGGTTCCAGCCTGGCCTCCGAAGCGTTACTATCAATCTGTCGGCTTAAATCTGCCAATGTTACCTTTTTCTCGTCTTCCGAGTCACTGGAAGAGCCATACAACGACTCAATTGCTTTGTTAGTTGGCTCGTTGTCTGAATCACTACCAAATAATACAGACTCAGTATCTGACACCCGTGTTGACGATCGGTTACACTTTGATGACGGTTGAACTGATGACAATACTGTCATCTTCGGCGATCATGTGGTGAGAAACATCGGGATCTGATGACAGCGACTGTCTATCGTCTGAAAAGTAAGAAGATGATAGAAATTTTGAAATAGCTATTTTGTGTTAAACCAATTTCGAACAAACATAGCTAAGAAATGCTTCGCGAAATAGGGTTGCTGAATAAAAAACATGCACAAACATGTCTGCAACATTCTACGAAAGTCTAGTTTACATCTTCGTCAGAAGTTTTATCAAGGTCGTTTATCAAATCCGGAACTGCATCTTCTAAAACACAATTTGACCACATATTAAAACAAATTTGAACATTCAATAATTTTCTGTCAAAAATTACATTTTTGGTACAAGCTTTTATTGCCGACTGTACTTTTCTGTAAACTGAACTACTCATTGAGACGATTCTAACGAGCCCAAACTCCACGGGGTTACGTCGGTTAAGTACTGAATAATAATAATAATAATAAATGTTTCGGGGACAATCTCACACAAATCGACCTAGTCCCAAACTTATATAGATAAATATACATAGAAAACATCCATGACTCAGGAACAAGTATTCGTGCTCATCACACAAATAAATGCCCTTACCGGGATTCGAACCCGGGACCTTCAGCTTCGTAGGCAGGGTCACTACCAACTAGGCTGCAGGGGTCGTCAAATTCCCATGGCCGCCTTCCGTCTCCATGATCAGACCAGCTCGATGGTACCACAATAATGAATTGTCATTCAAACTATACCTTAACCAAAATTTCAGCTCAATCGGTTGAAGATATCTGCTTCAAAATTGAGTTGCAAGATTCCACCCGAACAAACATAGTTACATAAATAGTTAATATAAAGCTTGTAAAAACCGGTCAAGTGCGAGTCGCGCACCTAGGGTTCCGTAAAAACTTTCATACAACGTACTCATGAACATGTCCATGAATTCAGGAAAAATCTTTATAGCGTGTAGTAGAAGTTACTGTCATGGCTACAGCGCCATATGTCGGTGCATTTTGTGCCAACTTGCGCGACCCAGGAACTGTTGATCTTTCGGCGATAATTGTTTTGGTGCAATAAATAATATTATTATTATGAATATGATATATTTAGATTCACGGGGCGAACCCCGGTCATTCGGAAGGTGTGCGTGGGGATATAGATCCAACACGTAGAGGACCTTTCGAGACGAAGTTTAATGTCCATGTAGTACACCAGCTAGAACTCAGCATTCACGGGTACATGAGTAGATACCCGCGAACCGGTCCCAACAGGCGCTGGAGCTATTTTAAGGGAAATGGAATAGAGAATAGGGTCGACGGTGATGAGATTTGGGTGGACAATAAAATCGGGCTATTGTAAAGTTATCTATGTCTGTTGGGCCCCTGAAAATGCTGTTATAAAGACGGCCAGGAGCAACAACAGTGTGAGTGGCTCAGGGGTGTCGAGAGGTGGTGGTGCGCTTTCTCCGAAGTTACTCGCGGCGTTATGCCCTTTAACACTTCCACCCCTGGAGCATATAGCTCTGACGACTCCCCTCTAGGCGGCCAATGAAGGCAAGCCAGAGCTGAGTCCCTTGGGGTTCCACTCCGCCCGACGGAGACACGCCGGAGACGGAGGCCCTGACCGACTCTCGGGAGCGCTCGGGTCCGTGGGGTCGTTACTCCCCAACAGCTCGCCACAAGCTGCCCTGCGGCATCATTATTATTATAGCGTAAATAAATATGTTTACACTTTTGGGTTTTTTTTTCCTATGATGCTGTAAGGCAAAAGAATTAATCTGGACAAGAGCCAAGTAACAAAACAGCAACGGATAGAGTTGGGGAAGTTTTAATCATAGTCATCAACCCGGGTGCTACATAGGCTAGAGCCCCTAAGTATGGATTAAAATACGGCGATTACTTTGTGATTTTAATAATCACTTTTACTAACCTACAAAGCTAGCCTACAAAGAGAAACAAAACAATACTTACGGTTCATCGTGAGCGCCAGGAACACCAGTGTTTTCGATCGATGACTCTTCCCATCAACATTTATGTTACTTACAAAATATTACAAATAATCCTACTAATATTATAAATGCGAAAGTTTGGATGTTTAGATGTTTGTATGTTTGTTACTCAATCACGCTTAAAGGGCTCAACCGATTTAGATGAAATTTTGCACGAAGATAGTTTATAACCTGGATTCAAATATAGGATAGTTTTTATCCCGGGTCCACGCAGACGAAGTCGCGGGCGGAAGCTAGTAATTTTAATAAATTATTCTATTACATATACATATAAACAAAACAAAAAAAATGTAACACTACAAAGTTCGCCCGTATTCCTCGCGGGGTCTTTGGATCAAGAAACCATAGTTTATATTAAAAAATAAAAGAAAACATTGAACACATAATAATGATCCCACAACAAGTGAAATCAAAAAAAAATCGAAAAAGCCAACTGTTTTTTTACAAATATTATAGCATATGTCACTCCTACGATTAAGAGGAATCCAACGACACCTCATATGTCGAAATCCGTCAAACGGTTTAGGCTGCAGGGCGTGCCAAAGAATAAAACACACATAGATACATACATACGCTCGAAAAACATAACCCTCTTCTCCTTCAGCAGTGGGGTAAAAAGGTAAGCGCGCGCGCCGTATTGAAACCAAAATGTGACTAAGGGCGGGTTGCACCAACTTACAATTACAGACCGAACGCAGTTCCAATTTAATAAAAACGGGACCCTATTACTAAGGCTCCGCTGTCTGTCTGTCTGTCTGTCTATCACCAGGCTGTATCTCATGAACCGTGATAGTTAGACAGTTGAAATTTTCACAGATGATGTATTTCTGTTGCCGCTATAACAAACACTAAAAAGCCGGCAAAGTGCGAGTCGGAGTAGGGCTCCCATACAACAGACATGTTATTATGCCGTTTTTATAGATAATGGTACGGAACCCTTCGTGCGAGAGTCCGACTCGCACTTGGCAAGTTTTTTTTTAGTGTGCAGTGTTACACTTTGTATTGCGCGTAACACAAATGTTGTGTTCTGATACTGATTAACAGAAAAGTATCACAAAAGCACTAAACACAAAACAAAACGTAACACAAAAACAGACCTTTAAAATAATAATAATCGTATGTTCCAAATTCAATTACGAAATATAACAATCATCATCATCATCAGATCAGCCGATAGACGTCCACTGCTGGACATACGAGGGCTGTTTGATTACGTCATTTTAAAAAGTAAAAAATATATATTTTTTAAACAATTTACATTTATTTCTCAACATAGTCTCCTTTGAGGGCCAAACACTTGTTCCAGCGAGTTTCCAATTTTTTGATCCCCTCCAACAAATACTTTTTGTCGAGGTCGTCAAATAGCCTTTACACCTGCGACGCAGTCCTCATTTGCCAAAAATGTTTGCCCTCCAAGCCATGTTTTCAGATTTGGGAATAGGTAATAATCGCACGGAGCTAGGTCCGGCGAATACAGAGCATGCGGAACCAGCTCGAAGCCCAACTCGTGGATTTTGGCCATTGCAATATAGCTAACGTGTGCACTGGGGCATTGTCTTGATGAAAGAGGACTTTCTTGGGGGACAATTTTGGTCGGTTTTCCAACAATTCGGCATAAAAACGGTCCAATAACTCTGCGTAATAACGGCCAGTGATAGTCTTTCTCTTTTCCAAGTAATCAATCATAATGTAATGATTCCTTCGCCATCACCTTCCCAGCCGACAAAACAGTCTTGGCCTTCTTTGGGGCACGCTCACCAGTCGCCATCCATTGTTTTGATTGCTGTTTTGATTCAGGTGTATAATGATGGACCCAAGTTTCGTCCACAGTGACAAATCTACTCAAAAAATTTCGAGGATTACGCTTCATCTTATCCAAACATAGTTTTGAAATTCGCTTTCGTTCGAGTTTTTGTTCGAAAATTTGCGAGTGGTCACAGTCAAACAATTTTTTAACTGACAAAAACTTGTTCTTTTTTGCTGAATTTTTGACAGTCTTCATTTGAAAGATTGTGCCTGCCAGTGTTAATGCCATTTACCAGAAAAAAGATTTTATAAATAGTTTTTAAAAGGACTTATCAAACAGCCCTCGTAGGCCTCCCCGAAAGAGTGCCACAATGACCGGCCCTGCGCCACCCGCACTCAGCAGACTCCCGCGACCTCCAATATTACGCAGTGTCTTAAGACGAGTCTTTGAATGTAGCGTGTGCTGCGCCACACACACACATACAATATAGCCATAGTATACAGAGTGTACCAAAAATGGGGTGTAAACCGATCAAGGGCATAACATATCGTGTTCTGATAAGAAAAAAGGAAGACAAAAAATTTTTGCGCCATTTTTTTTTAACTTTTCTATGGAGCGTTGGCCGACTGGGGCGACCTGCCTCGAAAAAAATCGCGTCAAAAAAATATTCTTTTAGTTTTTTTCTTATCAGAACACGATACCTGTTATGCCCTTGATAGGTTCACACCCCATTTTTGTTATGCCCTGTATAAGCTCATGTACCTACTACCTTATTTAGACACATTATATCATAATTCCAACGTGTACAGTTGTATCATTAGGCCCACCCTTACATGGCGATCCTGGCCACACTACAAAAACATAACAAAATTTCAAAAACATTATAGTTAAGAGGTTAGTAAATTTCATACACACTTAGCACAAACTCCATGAAGACTGCACTCCCGTCGTTCGGGAGAGGGTCCTCTGAGAGCTCGGGTTTCACTTCCTGGTCTGAAATGAAATTATTTGTACATAGAAAATTCCCGTGAGTCTCAGTCATATTAAAATACTAGCTTCTGCCCGCGACTGCGTCCGCGTGGAACTCGTTTACCTATATCGTAGCTCCATACAAACTTTCACCCCCCTTTTCACCCCCTCAGAGGATCATTTCCGGGATATAAACTATCCTATGTCCTTCCCCGGGACTCAAACTATATCTATACCAAATTTCATCTACATCGGTTTAGCGGTTTAAGCGTGAAGAGGTAACAGACAGACGTCTGTTACTTCTTCACGCTTAAACACACCCTCTACACACCCCCTCCTTTACACAGACCCTCTTTCGCATTTATAATATACGTATTAGTAGGATAAGATAGTATAGTATAGTATAGTATCGCGATAGTATAGTAGCGTGCATTATCATTACCCATCCATACTATACTACAGTATAGTATGGATAAGTATAGTATACTACAGTATAGTACCTAGTTAGTTAGACCGTTTTGATTTTGAATATCGCTTCTATTCGCGCTTAGCACGCCGGCATCGCCAGTGCTCACGATTAAGGACCACGTATTAGTTCGAAACATGTCGAGCGATATCCGACCTCAAAGCCCGTGTTTCATTATATTTTAATATAACATTATTTTATCAATGCTAGCAACTGCATCCCAGTGGTTCAGGCATGCGGCTGTCAAACGGCGGTCGCGGGTTCGAATCCTGGCTGCTACTAATGAGTTAATGAGGTAAGATACTCACGCATCGGTGCCTCGCCGTCCAAACCGTCTTCTGACATCTCCGACTTGACCAGAGGCTCTTCTTCTGAAATCAAAACGTATCCATGGCAGATAACAATTTGATTATTTCTGCTACTCTAGGCACAGTATAATTAATAGTAAAAGGTACATTAGGTCCACTGCCTAAGTGATGACGTTTGCTTTGTTTTGGCCTTGTTTTTGCAATAGACAATCATAGAGTGAGATAGGGTTGTTAACGTGCCACATAACTGAACATCCAAAATATAACTATTTTAGTTCCTATAGTTTGTTATCGAAATTATCATCAAATTTTGTAAATAACAATATGATAATAAAAAAGCCGGTAAGTCAGGATTAAGTAAAAAAATATTTGAATACAGGTTAAGTTTTTACAAAAAAGTTAATATTTTACAATGGGATTACTTCCTTCGTCATGTTAGCAAGGTGGTGTTGTGAATATGCCAGTTAACATTTAAGTACACATTTAAAGTTCGTACCTTTGACAAACAGTGTTCCCTGCAGCCGCGCCTGCAGCTGCGCCTGGCTGCGCTGCACTTGCAGCTTAAAGTCGCTCGCGTCCCGCAGCCGGCGCACGCACACCTCGCAGATACCGCAGTCGCCATTGCTTGATAATGTTGTTAGCTGCAAATCATTTACTGTCATCGAGGTGCTTAGGTTTATTTTATAAAGGTTATCTATGCTAGGGCACATGATACGACTTGATACTTACATAAAAACTGTAATTGAAGGAAAGACAGGCAGGGGAAGACCAAGGCGTGCGTTTATCGACCAAGTTAAAGAGAAAGTAAAGCCGGGTATTCATTAGACAATATTTGTTAATAAACACTGCTTATAAACAGTGTTTCTTCATGTTTCATCATCTCTGTAAACAGTTCATAAACAACGGTGATGAAACATTTTTTATTAAACATGTTGCCGTGGTCCCCACTTCAAGTGGAGAGCAAGACGAAACATTAGTTGATAAGCAAAAACCAACAGGTGTGGACGTGTGTTGCGCGAGTTTATAGACATGGAAATAGTGTCTAAGGTCATCAAATACGTACGTAGTCGGTCCCAAAGTTCTGTCACTGGCATATTATTTTTAAATTTAGAAGATGATTTTAAGAAAATTTTATTGCATTCCATTTTTGAATGTTTGACAATTATTTTAAAACAAAAAACAGTCATTCGTTGCAATTTCTCACGATGGAGTGGACATAGAAAGAAAACCGAATAGCTGTTTTAGCATTGCACCGCTGTGGGCACTCGCCAAGTACGATTTTCAAGTTGCTCAAAAATTTAAAAATAACGCTTAGGTTTGTGTACCGTACTATTGATAGGTACAATGAAGTCTCCAGTGTTGAGGACAAGAAAATAATTGGCCGGCCTCGCTCCGTACGAACACCAGCAGTGATCAAAGCGATCAAGGCGCGCATAGCAAGAAATCCTGTCCGAAAACAGAAATTGATGGCTTTGCAGATGGGTGTCAGTAGAAAAACCGTCAAAAAGGTTTTAAACGAAGATTTTAGTCTATGAGCATACAAAAAAAAGCGTGGGCACTTACTTAATGCCCGTCTAAAAACAATAAGGCTTAAAAGATCCCGGAAGTTGTTAAAGCGGTACGCGAAAAATCGACACCGTGATATCCTCTTTACAGACGAAAAGATTTTCGATATTGAAGAGAAGTACAATAAACAGAATGATAGAGTGTACGCTAGGAGCTCTGAAGAAGCAGGAAAAAGAGTTCCGCGGGTGCAACATGGGCATCATCCATCATCAGTGATGGTCTGGTTGGGTGTATCTTATTACGGGCCAACTGAGGTTCATTTTTGCGAAAAAGGTGTCAAAATCAGTGCGAAAGTATACCAAGAGACAGTTTTGGATAAGGTTGTCAAAGATCTGCCCAACACGCTATTTTCGGGACATAATTTTGTGTTCCAGCAGGATTCTGCGCCAGCACACAAAGCCAAGACCACTCAAGCCTGGTTTGACCGTCAAAAAATCGACTTTATAAGACACGAAGATTGGCCTTCCTCTAGTCCGGACCTTAATCCTTTGGACTATAAAATTTGGCAGGTCTTAGAGGGGAAGGTCTGTGCTAAACCACATAAAAATTTGGAGAGCCTAAAGTCATCTTTAAGAAAAGCAGTCACTGAGATAGATATGAAAATGGTGCGTGCTGCGATAGACGACTGGCCGCACCGATTAAGGGCCTGTATTAAAAACAAAGGAGGTAATTTTGAATAATTTTGAGTAATTTTAATTCTTTATTAAATGTACTTTAAATCGGTATATAATTTATTAAAAATTGATTGCTACTTTTGTTTTTATCATTATTTTCATTTGTGACAGAACTTTGGGACCGACTAGGTATGTTCTATTCAAGAGCTTATATCTAATCCACTACCTTTTTTTTGTCGTGGATACTCTTGTCAATTATTATATAAGCAGCACAGAGCATCACTACCTCTTCGGGTGACATCCTAGCAACAACTGACTATTGTGGACTGCCAAGTTTCATAAACAGTGTTTACGTTAGACTTGTTGTTCACCAAGTTGTACACAGTGGAAATACCTCCGAGAGACAAATGGCTTAACGACCAAATGGACTTTAAGGAGGGAAGCCACGTGTGGTACACTGATGGATCTAAAAAGGGTGATGATGTTGGATGTGGTATCTACGGTGAGAGGCCAAAGCTCAAAGCTAGCGTCAGTATGGGGAAAGAGGCCTCAATCTATCAGGCTGAACTCTTCGCAATAAATAAATGCGTGGAGATCAATCTTTAGAGAAACCTAAGAAACCAATACATCTACATCAACTCAGACAGCCAAGCTGCTCTGCTGGCACTAGAATCCCTAGAGTCCTACTCTAAACTAGTCCAGAACTGTAAAAACAATTTAAACACCCTGGCCAATACCAACAAAGTCATACTTGGGTACCAGGACATTCCGACATAGTTGGGAATGAAAAAGCAGATGAACTTGCAAGGAAGGGCGCGGACACAACCCTGGTCGGCCCAGAACCGTTCTGTGGTATCACAAAACGGAAAGCATATTCTCTGCTACACAACACAGAAAAATCAGAGGCAATAAAGCTGTGGAAGTTCGCCAAAGGACAAAAACATGCTAAAGCCTTGATCAAAGGATACAATAACAAACTGTCTAAAGAGCTACTGCAACTCAGAAGGCACAAAACCTGCGCAGTAACGAGAATTCTGATAGGACATTGCAAATTAAACAAGCACCTGTTTCAAATGGGTATGAAACAGGACGCAACTTGCAGGTTCTGCCAGGAGAGGGAGGAAACAGCAATGCATATTCTCTGCTCCTGCGGACCACTCATGCACAAAAGAAGTATCTACCTAGGGCGGCACGTAGTGCACCCAGAAGAGGTACAACTTATCACCGCCCAAAGAATCTGGAACTTCTTAGAGGCAACGGGTCTTAACGGTGAAATATAAACAAAGGGCTGCCACAATAGATCACCTGCTGGTCGAAGCGGCATAGAAAGGCCCACAATAACACAATAATAATAATAATAGACTTGTTGCGAAACATGATGATCAAATTCATAAACAGTTTATTAACAAATGTTGCCTAATGAATACCCGGCTTTAGAGTAATGTCGTATCATGAGCTCAAAACAGGAGAGAGGAACAGAATGGCGATTACTCCACAGTTGTGCCTCACATAAAGCCGGGTATTCATTAGGCAAATTTTGAAATTGCTTGTTTCTAGGCCTACTTGCATAAAGATCATTTTGAGTTTCAGTTTGCAATAACTCATAAACAGTCTATTAACAAATAGACTGTTTATGAATTTGATCATCATGTTTCGCAACAAGTTTCCTAAACACTGTTTCTGAAACTTGGCAGGCCACACTAGTCAGTTGTTGCTAGGCTGTCGCCCGAGGAAGTAGTGATGCTCTGTGCTGCTTATATAATAATTTACAAGAGTACAACAAAAAAAAGAAAAGGTGATGGATTAGGAATTACCTCTTTAATAGAACTTACGTATTTGACGACGTTAGACACTTATTTCCATTATTATAAACTCGCGCAACACACGTCCACACCTGTTGATTTTTGCTTATAAACTTTAAGATTTGCTTATAACTTACAGATGTTTCGTCTTGCTCTCCACTCAAAGTGGGGATCACCATTGTTTATAAAACTGTTTACAGAGATGATGAAACACTGTTTATAAGCAGTGTTTATTAACAAATGCCTAATGAATACCCGGCTTAATGTTCATAGTAAATGTTTACAAAGCAGAAATGTCTGCTATCAAAATTGCAAAACCGCCGTGGCAATTAATTTATCACTTTAATTGGAATAATAATAATAATAAATACTCTTTATTGCACCATAACAGGAGAGAAACATCTTACAAAAAAAATATTGCTTAATAAATAATGGTAACAACAATGGTAGTAACAGCAAGCGATCTCTAATAATGTTCATGGTTTAAAATTAATTATTTGAGATTTGTACCTAGTTATAATTAGAGATGGTTTGCATCATTTGTTTCCGAATATGAATGCCTGTACTTTATATCATGTTTGCTGCGCTAACTAACTAACACTAAACTATCATACTTTTAATCCAGGCTATAAACTATCTTCATGCAAAATTTCATCTTATATTCTTAGTAGTATTTATTGTGACAAAATGTAGGTTGCCTACTCTCAACACAGCATATCCTGGAGCACCAACCTTGTAAACAATTCTCAGTGATCCCGACCCCGGAGCACACCTAAGCACACATTTTACAAGTTAGAGAGGCTGTGCTCGGCTCTTGTCGCATCTGACCGACTCCATCTGGCTTTTGCCTACTACACACTATTAACACGCATTTGCTCGCGCATCCGTCGCGACCCGGCTCGGCCCGTTCGGTGGGAATCGTCCATTAGTAGTCCAGTGCACAACACCACATACCTACAAAGCAAGTAGTGGTGCTACGTCCTTAGGCTCCCCACATACAGGCTGCTCCAAATATGAGCGACGCGACATGACACTCCGATATGCCCGACCTCTCTAACATATCAATTCGAATTTATCGAGTTTGACATAAAGTGCCCGACGCCTTATCGTTTACGTGACTAAACCATCCATCCATCTAAACAATCAAACAAACAAATGTTTACATGTATCTCGAAGCATTCCTTCAGCATATCAGCGTAAATCTCCGTAATGCCCAGTCGAGTGTACGGCATCTTTAAATCTTTGTCCGAAGGCCGAAGGAGACAGCAGCGACACGAAACCCTCGTGTCCATTGTAAAACTTAATATTAAATCACTTCGTATCACAAAACTAAAATAAATGCATTTGCGCAATTCTAACTAAATTCCAATAATAAATTACAATATTGACAGATGGTACAGACAGCAGGGACTTTTGACGTTTCGTTTTTTTAACACTAGTGACGCGCCGTTTTTAATGTGATGGCCAAGTTTATT
This sequence comes from Epinotia bilunana, assembly GCA_947049275.1. Taxonomy (NCBI): domain Eukaryota; kingdom Metazoa; phylum Arthropoda; class Insecta; order Lepidoptera; family Tortricidae; genus Epinotia; species Epinotia bilunana. Next base: position 4,783,840 of record OX346276.1, on the reverse strand, counting down.
GCCAAGCTTTTTTTACAATCGACTAAAAAGTTAAAGAGCGTTAAGGGGTCTACAAATGTTTTGTTTCACGACAGTTAATCGTTGCGATTTATTAAACTCAGATTGGGAAGCCGAATTAGGAGACGCTAGACGCTCCGATATCGGCAGGACTGCATGCCGGCCGCCGCGTGATTCGGCCCGTCTAGCACGGCCCTGGGACCGAAGAAAAAGTATAAAAATGAAAAGGAAGCAAACCTGGTTCCTGATGGTTTGCCCCGCGCGTGCTTGGCGTTATTGGACGCATACAATCCTTCAAACTTTTTCTGCCCCTAGACGTATATCATCATCATCATATCAGCCGAAAGACGTCCACTGCTGGACATAGGCCTCCCTCAAAGAGTGCTACAATGACCGGTCTTGCGCCACCCGCATCCAGCGGACTTGGTCATCAGTCCACCTTGTGGGGGTCTACCCACGCTACGCCTTTCAATTCATTTATTCTTTGATAAAACATAGTTTTACACGTCAATAATATTACCTTCCGGTACGTGGTCACCTTTCGAGAATCTTTTCGCCCCAACGGCCATCGGCCAATGTGCCCCGCTCACTACCACTTAAGTTTAGCGTTTTGGAGGTCTATATCGGCTACCTTGCCAAACGAGCAAAATCGGCAGACAGCCAACCAAGGATAGGGTAGTGTGGAGTATCCTTGGTTTGGCTGGCACTTATCCACACGGCCAGAAATCACGCAGTCCGCCAATTTGGTACGGAGACGCTACACGGGCCGATAGCGGTAGGACTGCATGCAGGCCGCCGTGATTCGGCCCGTGTCGATACGTGTCGGAAGCACGGCGGCCGGCCAAATCAAGGTCACTCCATACTAGATTTTTCTGTGACCTTGCTTGGCAGTCCTCCCGATTTCGCTCGTGTAGCATCTCCTTCATAATCGCGTTGACTTTCTTGATTTTGTCTACTCGCGATATTTAACATCGAAGGGAGCGTGTGCTCGACCCGACGCGTGTTAGGCCTCTCACAGACTGGAGGGGCCTGCGGTGGCGGTCAATAGTAAATTTGACAGGTAATGACAAGTTTACTATTGTCCGCCGCGCCAGTGTGATGCAGGCTTTACAGTAGAGAGGATTGTCATAGATTTGTTTTCCTATCCCCAAATCAGCACGGCTAGCACGCGACGGCGCGCGAGCTCTCTCGATTTTTCTCGCACTATCCGTCTCTCTCTTATTAGAACACTTAGAAGAAGAGGTATAGTGCGATAAAAATCGAGAGTATGTCGCGGCCGTCGTGTGCTAGACGTGCTGGTATGGAGTTAGGATAGGATAAAAAAAGGTAGTTTTACATAGCTAGTGATGGGATGAATCGGGATTTGCGAGGCTCCCTGGGGAAAATACCTCCTTGCACAACCGCAACTACATGTACCCATGTAGTCTGCAAGAAAACGGGTAAACAAATATTCCATTATTTATTTTAAGGAGAATCAACAGCTATAAAATGTATATAGCATGTTTTCGACAAGTCGATAAAAAAAAACCAGAGCAATTATTGAAAATGTATTACGACGCTATTACAATATAGTCATTTGTATGCTATTATATTACAATCCTACTAATATTATGAATGAGAAAGTTACGATTTTTGGATGTTTGTTACTCAATCACGCTTAAATGCCAAGTTCAATCGAGTTCTCCAATATCTACAACCTTTCAAAAATATCTATTAATTATCTGTATAGATATTGGAGAACTCGACTGTACGTATACAGAACCAGTTGCAAACCATTTTTTATCCAGCATAAGATACTCACATTTCCCTCAGTATATATTTTAGAAGTAGCCATGTTTGTTCGGAAACATATTGGCTTATTTACGTACAAGAAAGATGTATGTAAATTTAATACGCGAACAAAGCATAAATTAGTTCTACCAATATCCAAACTAGCCATATTTAAAAATAGCCCTTATTGCAGGTGTATTAAAATTTACAACAAAATACCTTCACAGTTACACGATGAGCCAAAAGACGATGTTTTTATTAGGAAGCTAAAAGATGTCTTAATTCAATAATCCTATTATACTATTGAAGACTATTTGACAGATAGACCTCAAATAAATGTATCCATACTATAATATTATAAATGTGAAAATGTGTCTGTCTGTCTGTTACCTCTTCACGCTTAAACCGCTGAACCGATTGAGATGAAATTTGGTATGAAGATAGTTTGGATCCCGGGGAAGGACATAGGATAGTTTTTATACCGGAAACCATGCCCCGAGGGGGTGAAATTGGGGATGAAAGTTTGTATGGTGCTACGATATAAACGAGTTCCACGCGGACGGAGTCGCGGGCAGAAGCTAGTACTACATATCCGACGCACTAATTAATGATTTATACTTACACTACGACGATAACATAGTTACGGGGAAGGACATAGGATTGTTTTTATACCGGAAATCATCCCCTAAGGGGGTGAAATGGAGGGTGAAGGTTTGTATGTAAGAATATTTGTACGGAGTCGCGGGCATATAAAACAAGAATACAAAATATAAACACATTATAAAAACCTAACCTAGGGTGCCACCAGCGCGGCTATCACGCGACGGCGCGCGAGCTCTCTCGATTTTTCTCGCACTGTCCGTCTCTCTCTTATTAGAACACTTCGAACAAGAGGTATAGTGCGAGAAAAATCGAGAGTATGTCGCGGCCGTCTCATGATAGACTTGCAGCAGGGGGGCGGGGCCTAAGGAAAGGAACCTCCTGACTAGTTTACTTAAAAAAAAATCGAAAACTTGACTCGACAGAAAAATTCTATACATATAGTTAATTAACGAACCAGCTCACAAAATTTCACGAAAATCGGTTGAGAAATGCGACCGATGTAGAGGACAGCGGGAAAGCGGGACATCCGGACATACAAACAATGTTCGGCCCAAGCTGAAGCATAGAACTTCGTTCGCTTCGCTCGCTCGTTCGATAAACACCATCGCAAAAATCCACAAATTGTTAATTTATAAAGCTACCGCCACTACCAGGCGAATAAGATAAATCGTTCCATGTCCGCCAAATAGTACTGTATTTTCTAGATTTTTTTTTTTTTGAACCTGACTGTTGCTATAATAGGACGAACCCAATATAGCGGTCGAATTGCGTGGTTGGAGGGTAGCCTGGGGAAAATCCAGGGGGAGCCTCCGGCACGACCACGCGGGAAATTTTCTTTCTAGGAGACAATGCGCAATCACATAAATACGATCCTCGAAATCTATCCCCTCTCTTCTCACGAGTGCAAAAATAAGATAGGAAACTGGATTAAGGTGGTTCGATTTCTTGTATAAACTAGAATAATTTGAGATATTAGTTTGTGACGTCATACTTTGGGAAAAGCATTTTTCCAAATGATTCTAGTTTATACAAGTTTATTCAAGGAAAGGGGGAATTTCGCGCAAATGGAAAGCCAATTTGTGAAAGTTACTTTACATAGGTTTCTTAAAAAATCACGCCGTTAGCTTGTGATGTCAAATAACGTTTTGTATGGAAATCGAACCACCTTAAGACTAAAAACTATGACGAGACTGAAAACTTTCTTAAAGGCATTTAAATAATTGGTGACCTAAATCTGAATTTCAAACACACACATATTCTTTAGTAATAAACAACCATTTCTTATTTTTATTCTGTCCCGTTAGCCAGGATTAGTAAGGCTTCCTAACATAAATAAATGAAAAAATAAATATTAGGGGACAATCTTACACAAATCGACCTAGTCCCAAACTAAGCACAGCTTGTACTATGGGTACTAGACGACGATAAACATACTTATATAGATAAATAAATACTTAAATACATAGAAAACATCCATGACTCAGGAACAAATATTCGTGCTCATCACACAAATAAATGCCCTTACCGGGATTCGAACCCAGGACCTCTTGCTTCGTAGGCAGGGTCACTACCAACTAGGCTAAAGCGGTCGTCATGCTTAGATGTTCCGTACAAAAAGGGGTCGGATATGACCCATAAAAATCCCAGTTATAAAAAACTACCCAGGAGAAAAAAGTTGATTCACCCACATATCTCAGCCAGCTTCACCTATCGTTCCCAAGTGCCTCATTTTTTGAGTGAACTACTTTATGAGCATTGAGTGTGAATTTCTCTTTAAATCGCTTCCCGCAGACTTCGCAGCAGAATGGTTTCTCCCCAGTATGAATCAGCTTATGCCTGTCCAAGTGAGTTTTCCTGCCGAATTGTTTATTACAAGTTTCACATGTGTATGGTTTTTCACCAGTATGGACTCGTTTATGACGGCTAAAGCTGGAGAATTCTCTAAATTCCATGTTACAAGTTTCACAACTGTATGGCTTTTCTCCAGTGTGAATTCGTCTATGTCTCTTTAGGCTAGATGGTTCTGCAAACTGTTTTTTGCAAAATTCACAGTGATACGGCTTCTCTCCTGTATGAATACGTCTATGCGTATTAAAGTTGCTTTTTTGACTAAATGCCTTATCACATACGTCACAGATGTAACCTTTCGCCGCGTGAATACGTTTATGTGTATACAGACCAGATATTTGCACAAAACACTTGTTGCATATATCACAGCTATAGGGTTTCTCACCAGTGTGAATCCGTTTATGTACTATTAAAGCCGATCTTTGTCCAAATCGTTTGCCGCATGTTTCGCAGCTGAACGGTTTGTCTCCAGTGTGTATACGCCTGTGGTCAACTAAGTGGCATTTATGTTTAAATTGCTTATTACAAACTTCGCAAGTGAAATCTTTCGGTTTCTCGTGGCTTTTGAAGTGGCAGATTAACCTAGACTTGCTTGCGAAGTGTTTTCCGCAGGCATCGCACGTGTACGCTTGTTCCTCGGCGCGGAGCCCGGCGGTGTCGTCAGGCAAGTCCTTCAGACTCGCGCGCCTCGGCCCGTGGCGTGATGTCGCGAGATACGTCTGACTCGCGCACGGCGCCTTGCCGCGGCGCTCTTCTATTGCAACACCATCTCCCTTTGGCTGTTGTTTCTTGGGCGAGGATTTTGTCACAGGCTCCTTGCAAGATTTTGATTTCATGTGGTTATTTTTAGCTGAAACAGAAACACTTATTTTTTTTGACGAATTTTAGTTATATGCAGATGCTTATAGAGTATAGAGGCCTACAGAGCTATACGGTTGCCACCATAAGGGACGGAAAGGCACCTATGCAGCTAAATTAAGAACTGACCCCGTATCAAGGTCGGCCTTATCACACGATAAGTGACAGGATAGAGCGTCCGTCACTGTCTGAAACCGTTCGATAGAACGAGACGACGCTCCTATCTTGTCACTTATCGCGTGATAAGGCCGACCATGATACGGGGTCTGGATTTAAAATGGCTAACGGCTTACCATGAACAACCTACTTAATTTATACTGGAATAATACCGGATCCCACCTTACCTATCATTACGCAGGGCAAGCTAATAATATTAATACCACGATCGTCCGAGACACTTAGGCTGAGTTGCACCAACTTTTATAGACAATTCAACGATAACTATCGCGCCGGCAGCTGTCAGTCCATAGAAACTTGTCAAACTTTCCATACAGTTCGATTTTAACGAACACCGTTTACGATTGCACCCGCTTTAGTGCCACACACCCTTATTGCACGTAGCACGTAGAACCGATGGCCGTTGGGGCGGAAAGGTTCTCGAGTGGCGACCACGTACCGGAAGGCGCGGCGCGGGTAGGTGGACTGATGACCTGGTAAAGGTTGCTGGAGTCCGCTGGATGCGGGTGGCGCAGGACCGGTCACTTTGGCACTCTTTGGGCGAGGCCTATGTCCAGCAGTGGACGTCTTTCGGCTGATATGACGATGACGGTGATGATGACCCTTATTGAGATTTGTATACTACCAATACAAATCTCTATAAGAGTGACAGAAAGAAATACATCATTCTTCGTCCTTGTCATAGTTATACGTTCGCGCAACTGAGTTAGTATCAGGTTGCGGCTAATAAACTAACACCCGCCCAAATTAAGTAGGTTGTCAATGGTAAGCCCAGTTTTTAAGACCAGTTCTTAATTTAGCTGCATAAGAGGCTCTCCGTCCCTTATGGTGGCACGTGTATACCTCCTCCTTAGATAACTTTACTCTAACTCAAACCTTGTCAAGATCGAGACCAATGGAGCGAGACCCTACCCAATGGAGTCTCCTACAGGCGCGAATTAAGAGTCCGCAGCGGGCCTAGCACATCTCCAGATGTGCTAGGCCCGCTGTAAGCTCGGCCGAATTTCACCTTCCCATAAAAAAGTAGTTACGCTCTCATTTTAAAACTACGTGTTGGATTCTGACGAAACTTTGCATATACAATGACATGAAGTATATCTATGTCTGTTATTAGTTTATATGATTCCAGTTTATAAAACAAACGAAATACAGCCAAAAAAAGTTTTGTATGAAAAACTTAAATTCGCTGTATTTTTTTTACTATGATATCTGAAGCTACATAAATTAATTATAGACATAGATACTCATGTCATTGTATAGTACAACTCTTCTCAGGTGAATTTTTCGCTCCGAGCCCTAATCTTTTAAACAAAGGTCTTTGTCTCCATTATTTATATTAGGACGATAGACTGCCCCTACTACAAAACGTAATATCTAGGATATCAGTGACATTAAATTTGAACCTTAACACTATGCCGATACCGTTTGTTTTTCAACATGAATGTTGTAGTGGCACGTGCTTAGTCGGTAGCTAGCGGCTATGCGATAATGGAGACAAAGGCCTTTGTTTGAAAGATTAGGGCTCGGAGCGAAAAATTCACCTGAGAAGAGTCGTACTATATATGCAAAGTTTCGTTACAATCCAACACGTAGTTTTAAAATGAGAGCGTAACTACGTTTGTATGGAGAATCGAGCTTACTGCGGACTCTTAAGACACCAACGCGCTGACCTTCCACTTTCATCTCCAGGCCAGGACATTTACGTGCCAATTATGCGATCGTGGCTGTAGCTCCCGTCTTACAAGCCACGTACGTAAGTGCCGCAGCTCTAATATGGACGCAGTTTAAATAATCTTTTCATAGACGTATTAGACCAATAATGGTGATGGTGAAGGGCTTTACAGAAGTTCACAGCCATGATATCGCCTTTACTTGCTCTGTAGCAGGGATGCCGCGGATGCGATTTTTTTGACATCCGCTGATGCGGATTTTGGGGCCGGACACTAAAAAACGTAAATAAACAACGTCCATTTTATGATATTACGCAATAATCGAACACGTTGAGAATAAATTACAATATAGCGAACTAATCAAAAACGCGTCTGCTCTTGGTCACAGAAACGAAACTTTTTGACTGATCACGAAAATATATTGAACACGCGACGTAAGCGTCGCTTGGGCTCCTTCCTTGTCGTAAATTGCACTACATCCGCACCCGCAAAAACTCCGCATCGACTTTTGCGGATGCGGATGCGGATGCTGACGTTGAACTTTGTGCGGAACCTCCGCGGTTGCGGACGCGAATGTCTGCAACATCCCTGGCCTGTAGCTGTGGTGTTGCGTTCCTGGTGAGCAAGGTCGCGGAGCTCCCGTTTTGATAATGGGTCTACGCGCTTTTGATTCTCCTTTAGTCGCAAGCGTCCAGAGGCTATGGTGTCTGCCAACGACCAGGTATACTCGTTTGCTACCGTTGTAGTATTCAAAAACTGCTTCATATGGTAAATCACCAATAACTGGCGTAAAAGTAAACGTAAAAGTCGACTAAGGGACCAGGGTTGAAGTGTGTTGTGGGCGATGGGCTAGCAACCTATCACTGCAATATCACATTTTGTCGATCTTTTATACCCACATTTATGCTAAAAGTGGCGCTGGAATATACGTTTCATGTGCTCTGCCTACCCCTTTTGGGAATAAAGGCGTGAATGTATGTAATAACTGGCCAACTCATACTAAAAATGAACTCTATACATACACCTATATTAAAATATTAATAAGGTGTTATTTACTGGCCACCTTATTGAAATACCTGGCCACGTTATACTAAATTGAATTCTGTTTGTAGGGGAACAGAGTTAATTTTTTAGTATGAGGGGGCCAGTTATTGAAGGGCGGCCAATTATTGGCGACAGGGCTTGATTTACCCACAGGCTAATAAGGCTAGCGCCTAGGGCGCAAGGACCAGGCCAGGGGGCGGCAGGAGGCGCAGCACCGAGCTGAGACTTACTTACATTTCATAGTCAGCCTAGGGCGGTCAGAACTCTAAATCACGCTCTGATTGGCGATTTACCAAAGCCATTACCATTTTATTACTTACGTGCAGAGTTAGTCGCATCGTCATTGGATAGTTCCTGCTTCACTTCAACCAGTTCGTCTGAAACAAAAACATACGCACCTGATTATATAATAGCTGCCAGCGCGGCTTCGCTCCCGTATTGTAAATAACACAGGCAAACCCGCGGGATAAAATATAGCCGCGGGATGAAAGTATTTTTCAAATCGAATAAGCCGTTCCGGAGATCACCCGTTATATCATCCTCCTAGCGCTATTCCCGGTTGTGGCCCTAAAGAAACCCGGGGGCCGGGGTCGACACCTAATCCCAAGATTTGGCATAGGCACTAGTTTTACGAAAGCAACTGCCATCTGACCTTCCAAACTAGAGGGAAAACTAGACCTTACTGGGATTATAATTACATACAAACTTATAAAGTTACAATCTCGCAAACTTTCCTCTGTATAATATTAGGTCCTTACCTATGAAATTGGGTTGTAGATTCAAAAAGGGGAATTATAAAACGATTGAATAATAAAAAACTTAGCGACTGATGATGGACATACTGTTTTAATAACTTGAGCGGTATGAATTTGAGTAAGCGAAAAATTAACTAAACTGACGACGAATATTAATATGAATTTATGAATTTTTAAAATAATTTATTAATAATGAAATCCAGAACGAGCTTACAAAAAGTGGGTTTTGATTAATCCATTTCAGATATTAAAATTTTATCCGTGAGACTACATTACTAAGTGAGCGACTACAAATAGCTTGCGGATAGGTTAGGTTATTTTTTTTAAGAAGAGCGGAAAAACCTCTGCACATTATAGTATTTTTCAAAGTGGTTTTTGTATTCGAAACACTTCATTTAAGATAAAATACCGCTCAGTATAAAAAAACATTTGCCAAATATTGAAAAAAATCAGGACGTAACGTTGACACTCAAACAAATATTAGGTCGCTCAAATATTATTCTCAATTGAATTCAATTCAAAATATTTATTTGTCAAACAGGTATGAGGGTCTTATTAGGTACAATGATCTCTATGTTTCGCCACCTTATTTTAAGTAATGTATTAATGTTTTTAAGTTGCTGTTCTGTTGATTTCTCGTCACTTGCAGTCACTCACTTAGTAATACTATAACGTAAATTAATTATTTTTGACACTTAAAACATTAATTTACAGTCACTCGTTTAAATACTAGCGATTCAAAAATGTAACGAAAAATTTCGCGCGCCCCTTTGGTATCCCGCGCCCCAGTTTGCCTATATAGATAATCCGCCTCTGCAGGCACACTTGAAGCGATTTGGGTACTGATTTGAAGTCGCTTAAAACCTTGTTAACTACTGTATACAGCAATATCCATACTAATATTATAAATGTGAAAGTGTGTCTGTCTGTCTGTCTGTCTGTCACCTCTTCACGCTTAAACCGCTGAACCGATTGAGATGAAATTTGGTATGAAGATAGTTTGAATCCCGGGGAAGGACATAGGATAGTTTTTATCCCGGAAACCATCCCCGGAGGGGTTGAAATTGGGGATGAAAGTTTGTATGGTGCTACGATATAAACGAGTTCCACGCGGACGGAGTCGCGGGCAGAAGCTAGTATAATATAAATACAGCAACTATTATTCAAACAACATGTGAACGCTTGCCCTATCGATCCTGCGTGTTCATCTTGGCAAACAGGTCATCTTGGCGATCTAACATCTTTCGTAAGGTTCAGGGTGGGCACCAAATCATCTGTAATCGTAAAAACCTTGAATGTATGCAAAGTTTGACAAGCTTCTATGGAATGAAGTTGCCGTATTTAACGTTGACCGGTCTGTAATCGTAAGTTTGTGGAACCTGCCCTAAATCACTTGAAGAAAGCTGCTGAACAACCTTGGACACGAAACGGCAATTGTGAAAAAAGAGGCTAAACTTTCCTATGTGTTCACTTATATCAGAACTGGCCAACTCTACTGCCCCCCATGTAATCGTTTTTAAGAGTAAGTTTGGCCTAGCCAGCATCAGAACACACAATAGGGCAAATCCATACTTGCTAGCACGGTTGTAACCAAGTTTTAATATTGGTGAAGAAGAAGATACTCACATATGAAGTTGTCTCTCATACCATCGTCGGATAATTCCTGTTTGGCTCTAATTTCATCTGAAACAAGGCAAAAAGTGTAAATTGTATTAACTGATAAATGCAATAAAATGACATTGAGTATATCTACTTGACCACCAGCACACCAAAGGTTCCAAAGCGTCCAAACATATTTATTGACTGCCTGCGCGGGTTCGTCCACATATTGCAAAGAATGCAGGCAAACCCGCGGGATAAACTAGCTTATGACCACCCAGAAAGTCCATTCTATATGCAGGTGAAATAATTTTTGAAAATGGATGCATAGTTCCAGAGATTACCCAGCACATACAAACTTATAAACTTGCAAAGCTACAATCTCACAGACATTTCCTATTTATAATATTAGTATAGATAAGGTTTTGCTTGTTTTATAATACAATCATCTTTATACACATGGACTTATTTATTTTATCTATTTAAGGCCCCCATTACAAATACCTTAAAAACTAGCATGCAAATCAATATATTAAAAACTACAAAAAACACTATTACTGCGATGAGTTGCGCAATTTTGTGGTGTCAGGTCACCAAGCGCGGAAACGCCGACTTGACTTCTTTGACAACTTTGCCTTCCTCAGAACCAATAATTATTTGTTTCTCCAGATCATGCCTAGATGAACACATATGTCCAAAGAAGAGATACTATCATACTTGTGAACACTTACTTTTGACCTGAGGTGTTCCCTGCAGCCGAGCCAGCAGCTCTGCCTGGCTCCGCTGCACTTGCAGCTTGAAGGCGCTGGCGTCCCGCAGCCGGCCCACGCACACCTCACAGATCCCACACTCACCATTGATTGGCAGTTTCAACTAGAAACAGATGCAAAAGTTACTAATCGTAATTAATTAGTCTTACTGCTGGTTGGTTGTGCTAAACTTGCATGTGTGGAAATAAATTTATACTAAGTGAATAAGTTATTACTTACTTAAAAGTGTCATATGAAGATTTTATGAATGAATGAATGAGTACAACAAATACTTAAACACACTAAGTAATACCCTACTTTCATACTAATATTGATGAATGAATGTGGGTATTTATTTAGAGGCTTTTGTGTCGAAAAACTTGGACCATGGACCAAGGGCGCGCCAACTATATAAACTATTTATTGGCGCACAAAACTTGCGTAAGAACTTGAGCAGCCTCAGGATGAGGCACGAGCAGCTCACCTATTTTGCTCAAAATCGTACGCGGTCACGCGCTGTGCGCGAACAGCTCGCGAGCGGCGCGCGGCGAGCCACCCAGTCGGTCTGTGACCGTGCTCAATAGCCCCTCAGTGTGCGTGCCTCGCGTAAACATTGATTTAGGAAAACAACTCTTAAATGAACTTCATGTAATAATAAACACTAAGAGTTCACCGATATTATATAATTATTTAACAATATTACATTTATATCGAAGCATTCAGCTAGCATGTCGGAATATATCTCCGTGTTGCCAAGGTGTGTGTACGGCGTCGTCAGATCCTTGTCCGGAACGCGCCACAGGCAGCAGCGGCATGAGAGTTGCGTTTCCATTTTTTATTGTGTCGTGGAAGAATAATTAGTTAAATTAAAAATCAATAAACATTTAACAAACGCCTATGGTTTGGCATTTGGCTATTGTCACCAAATTGTCACTATATATATTGTCAGTCAACCAACCTTTTTTTTTCAATGTTCGTAGAGCTTACATCTCTAAACATATTACCGGTTTTGGTAGCCAAGTTATCATATCGCTAAATATGAACATGGCTACTAAATATTAATATTTATAACTGGGATAATAATCCTCTATCGTCATTTTTACTCTTATAACTATCTAGAATTGTTTAAAAGTAAATTGGTATTCTAATATATATACTAATTACAAAGTACTCTGTGGTCAAATAAAACGTAGTGGTAGTGATTATATACTCTTTGGTTATATTATATTCTCTTTGGGCTAGTAATCTGTGCTAATGAGCGATGTCAATCAAAACACCTTTATTTGTATTTTGTTATAGCCAAGTTATAGCAAAGAGAATATCGCAATAGTTCAGTTATTTTTGTGGCGATTACCTTAATAATCAACGGGGCTATTCCTATCCGTACGTGATGGACGTGGCGCACTCGTGCCGCTGCTGCCTGCGGCGCGCTCCGGACAAGGGTCTGACGACGCCGTACACACATCTCGGCAACACGGAGATATATTCGGATATGCTCAAGGAGTGCTTCGAGATACATGTAAATACATCATGATAACAACGGGAAACCTAAAGTTTTTCAGATGGACGTTGCAGGGAGCACTGCCGGATTGAGACTATATACTTGATGCCCTAAGTAATCCTCGCCAGTGGGCCCCCCTATATCCATAAGTAATCTAGTAGTGTAGTGATTTTTCTAGTGCCCCCTAGTCCCCCAGACGAGATGCTCTAAGCAATTGCTGAATTTGCTTATCAAATCTGGCACTCACAATTTTACAAACTCAAAAGACCAAAGAGACATTGGCATGCCAACATCACTGTTACAAGAGAGCGAACATCAACCTTATATGAAAGGCTGAAGGATGCTTTTACAGCGGATGTCATAACGCCTACAGCTGTTCATGGTGCTGAGGGCCCAATAACACATGATGATATGATATTCTGAAGGGACGCCCGGGCGGTCGATCGCTTGTCGCGTTCATTCCGCCCTATTCCCTAAGTTTGGAGCCTCAGGTTACTGTCCCGGCGACGATCCCACATCAAACGCATCCTCTCTTCTTGTTTTCCTGCAGAACAGAAGGACATCTTTGAGACTGACATCCCTCAGTTCCCTCTCCTCTAACACATCTTTACCGAATGTATTAAACCGCAGTGCTGCATACATAATACATTCCGCTAGTACATGCTTGCTTGTTTCTTCCTCCCCACAGTGTGGGCAGGAGCCATCGTTACTAATACCTATTACCTTCAAGTGTCTGTTTAGAGTATTGTGACCAGTTATAATACCAGTCAACAGTCTCAGATTGCTCTTACCCAGTTTCAGCAGATACCTGGTTCTCCTGTGATCCATACCTTCTATCATCATCTTTGCCTGTCTGCATCCAGACGCCTCTCTCCATTCTCTCTCCCCTTCTTGTTCTTTTAGCCTTTCTATGACCCCCTTTGTGACTTAGCTGAGAAGGGAAGGGCCGGCTCTGGGCCTATAAATTCCCTGCCCGCTCCCTCCCTTGCCAGCTCATCCGCACTCTCGTTGCCTGCTATCCCCTGATGTCCCGGCAACCATGCCACCGTGACACCCGGGTGTACTCCTATCTTGTTTAGCTCCTCCTTACATTCTCTTACCAAGGCGGATGTTACCGATACCTTTCCTAGTGCCTTCAGTGCTGCCTGACTGTCCGTGTAGATAACTACCCTTCCAGTCTGCTGCGTTGTCTCCTTTATTATCTGTGCGCAACTCATTATCGCGCACACCTCTGCTTGGAAAACGCTAGCATACCTCCCCAATGGGATAGATACTCTTTCACGTAGTTTGGGTATACATATACCCGCCCCTGCCAGCTTTGTTGATGTCCTTCTTGATCCATCCGTGAAGCAGACCGTCATTAGGTGTTCAACGTCTACTTTCCAGTTGTCTCTTTCTCCTATGTGTATTCTATACTTAATATACCAATAACACAACACCTTTAGGTGTTTTTGGCGTTCAATTGTTTAATACAGTTTATTGGAATCCATACCTCAAAAAGAAAAAACGGAACCCTTATAGGATCACTTTGTTGTCCGTCTGTCAAGACCCTTTTTCTCAGGAACGTGTGGAGGTATCAAGATAAAATTTATACCAAATACTCAGGTCCAATGTCCCTTGGAGCTGTGAAGAAATCAAACTTCTAAGCCAACGCAATCAAAAGATACCGTTTATGACGCAAATTTTCGAAACTCGCAAGGGAATCAAAACTTACAGGGTACTTCCTGTGAACTCAGAATCTTGAAATTTGGTACGAAGTAACGTCTTATAGCACAGATAAAGGAAAAATTGCGAATACCGTAAATTTTTAGTTACATCATGTGATTAAAATAGTTTTAATAATTTTAAAGTAATTACTTACTAGCTTCCGCCCGCGACTTCGTCTGCGTGAACTCGGGATAAAAACTATCCTATATTTTAATCTAGGCTATAAACTATCTTCGTTGCAAAATTTCATTCAAATCGGTTCAGCCGTTTAAGCGTGATTGAGTAACAAACATCTAAACTTTCGCATTTATAATATTAGTAGGATATACCTACAGGTTTGTACGGAACTCTCGGTGCGCGAACACTCGCACTTGGCCGGTTTTTTTTTTGGGTAGGGTAGCTTAGGCAACATCTATACTATAAGTATTGTTCTGTTTCTAGCTTATACTGAACAGTGATGACGAAGTTGGGATCTGCGAGGTGTGCGTGGGCCGGCTTCGCGATGCGAGCGAATTCAAGCTGCAGGTGCAGCACAGCCAGGCAGAGCTGCAGGGAGCTCTGCAGATCAAAGGTAGATCTGTACTAAAATAACAACAAAGATCATGGAATAATGAATAGTATGAATATTACACAATGACAATATTAGTAGCCTTTCGAAGTTTAAGGCACTTAAGTATTTAAGCAAGCACTTGGGTTACATTCACATTGTTTTCTGCTACGTTTTTCTACGGGTCAGCTCACACCGAGCTGCGCGCACATTTTTAATAGGGCGACTCTTAATATACTTTATTTACTACACGAAAAGGTACACATTTCATTGTGAGAATTCAGAGTTAGTTGTGCAGCGTTGCGGCTCGAGATGCCTCACGGCGTACAGCGGTGCATCGCGACGCAGCGCTGCATCGCCGGCACGCGCGGTGTGCAAGAGCGGCGCTGCGCCTCGCGAAGACGCGCGACGCCGCGGGGCGCAGCCTGAGGCCGCTGTGGCGACCTGTCTCTATACAAATGGTAGACTGCGGGTGGAAGCTGCGGGGCGGGTGCACACGCGCGGCGAGTGGCGAGTAGACACGTTCGGCAGCGAGCAGCGAGGCGTTGTGTTGCCAACAATTTTACGATGCGCCTCGAGGCGTTGCGATGCGTTTCGCGGCGGCGCGCGGCGCAGCGCGAAATCACTGGCCTCTTTTTGCATCGTCGCGTCGCATCGCGTTTCGGTGTGAGCTGACCCTAAGTATATAGTAAGAGGCAGACTCAACTGATCTCAGTTGGAAAGAGTTAGAAGAAGTTGCGCAAGATTAATACAATGGATAACTCTTCCGCAAGCCCTATGATGATCCTAATGAGGGATAACAGGAATATGAGATGGATTTATTTCTGGCACTAATACTTTTTATTTTACTGAATTCCGTTCATTTTATAAAGCCGCGTTCACATTTGTGTGTCGTTCACATTTGTCTGACGCCCACGACATCAGACAAATGTGAACGCAACCATATTAAATGTATGAAACCGACTAGCGTTCTGATGCGTCACAACACAACACGACACACAAATGTGAACGCGGCTTTATATTGTCACCAATGTGCCTATATTTTTTTATTGAATGTCTTGTATTTTCTTCAGATGAAGAGCCCCCAGTAAAGTTGGAAGCTGACGAGACAAACATGATGTTACGTAAGTATGGCTCGATAAGTTGACCCGAAGAGCAACAAACGGTCTGTAATCCTAAGTGGTGTTTGTTTGTTTCTGAATGTATTGAAAGTTTGAAAAGATTCTATGGAATGACAGCTGCCGGTGCCACATTTAAGGGGATGCCTTGATTCGAGTCGAACACGCCCCCTAGACAAAGACACGCTTATGCCTTCCGCGCACGAGAAAAAGAGATGGAACACTCTTCGGAAATGGCTTTTTTGGACAAGTTTCGATAAATACCTAACTTAGAGAAGTTTTATTTAAATTTCATAAAGTGAGATTTTAGATGAGATAAAATACTATAGTATTGACTTGATTGTGTCGTAAAATAATGTATCGTTTGAGTAGGCTGAGTAAAAAAAAGGAAAATACAGACCCAACTGGATTTTTTTCTATCGAGGAAATTTTAAGCAAACATGTATCAGTAAAATCAGAAAAACAATCATATAGTCAAGAATCATATATCTGAAAATCAGACCTTATTGTTTCTTAATCTAGTCAGAACGGCGTTTCAAAGCACGCGATAATATCCAATGCACCGCCTTAACGATGATCGGTATGTAATTGTAAGTGGGTGCAACCCACCTTTAGACAGGCACCTAAAACCAATTTCTACAAATTTTGTCTCGGTTTCAGATGAAGAGTACATAATAAAATCGGAATTGGCAGAGCAGCATGGAGCAAGTGACAATGAAATGTTAAGTAAGTAGATATGATTCTGAACTCAATAGTAACGAGTTTTTCTTTATATCTTATATTATTGATTTATTTATACTTTACTGCACAAAGGTACAAATAGCGGATTGATTGCCACATGGCATTCTCTACCAGTCTACCACCTAAAACCCGGCCTAAAAAGAAACGTTTGTTTGGTGCAGGATAAGGTAGTGAGAACAAGAAAATGGTAATATTCAAAAAATAATATATAGATACTAATTATACATAATTTCCTAGTAAAAGCATAGGAAGCCTAACAATAGCAGTACATTTAAAACTTTTATAAAATAGTAAACGTCTAGTGATCTCATCTAAATTTATATTGGAATAACCCAATTTCTATTTGCTATTGCCTGAGCGGCTACTATGAAATGCTTCGTTAGTTCGTTCGCGTCTCTCTATCTCTGTCGTTCTTGCCTATTCATCGATAGAGAGGGTGATATTGCGAGTTTTGACTTTCGATTTTCGCGGTCTCCTCTGGCATGCAATTTCTCGGCCGAAAGTGCAATGGATAAACTCCTATCTTATCTCTGGCGCATACAGATGCAATCGTCCTGCTAGCTGTAAGGTAGAGTGAGACAGGGATATGAAATCCTAGGTCATTAATGACCTACTTGTATCTCGTTCTATCTTATAGCCTGCAGTCCGCGCCGTAACATAATAAGTGCTAGCATTTGTCCGTGACTTCGTTCGCGTGGACTTCTGTATCAACAGCCATTTCTATCCCTTTAGAGGGCGATTATGGGGATAAAAAGTATCCTATGTTTTAAGAGTCCGCAGTAAGCTCGGCCGAATTTCACCTTCCCATACAAATGTAGTTACGCTCTCATTTTACAACTACGTGTTGGATTGGGACGAAACTTTGCATTTACAATGACGTGAGGTATATCTATGTCTGTAATTAGTTTATATGGTTCCAGTTTATAAAACAAACAAAAAACAGCAAAAACAAGTTTTTTATGAAAAACTTAAATTCGCTGTATTTTTTTTACTATGGAGAATCGAGCTTACTGCGGACTCTTAATGCAAGTTATAATTTATCTCCATGCCAAATTTCGTCACAATCCGTCCAGCCGATTTGCTTGATTGAATAACAAACATCCAAACGTCTAAACTGTCGCATTTATAATATTAGTGGTATATTTGTCCCAGACTATCAGCCCGCCGTCAAGTCGGAGGTGTTGGGCGACGGCGACGCGGCGAGCGACGACGACTGCGCGTCACGTGAGTACTCTCGTGAAACATCTCCTCAGACAGAATGGACGAGCATGTCTGCATCGAGCGTGGCTGTCAAACAATGCTTAGTAGCTTGCTCGCTCTAACTCGTCCTGATGTATACCCTATTCTATTCCATATAAAAGTAGAGTAATCGTGCGATAATCGTCATGCGATTTCAAGGAGGTTTTGAAATGCAATATGTGTTCGGAAAGCGCTTAGTGATCGTAATAAGTAAAACTGTAGTCCTGGTCCTGGGTTCGAATCCGGGTAAGGGCATTTATTTGTGTGATGAGCACGAATATTTTTTCCTGAGTCATGGATGTTTTCTATGTATTTAAGTATTTATTTATCTATACTAAAATATATTTATTTAAAAGTATACACAAGATTATAATTGATAACTGACATATCTATATAAGTATGTTTATCGTCGTCTAGGACCCATGGGACAAGCTTTGCTTAGTTTGCGACTGAGTCGATTTGTGTAAGATTGTCCCCTAATATTCATTTTTATTTATAATGAGATCTTTTTAACAGCCGATATTTGACAGCCGTCATACCGGTATAATAAACGTCAATGGTGACATGTGATGACATAAATTGTACTGGGATGACAGCGGTCAAATATTGGATGGTAGGGCATTTTCACTGTATACTCTGATTTTTATTCCCACAGAAAAAAATGTAAACAAACTTACGTCAATGTCAAAGTGACATTCCAGGGGATGTAAAGTAGGACCAGAAAAAATATTAATTTATAGTAGGTAGTTAGAACGTTCATCTTTTCTTGTCCGAAATAAATTAACAAATCAATGAGACATTATCACACTTTACTCCTGTATTACGTAGTAGTTCTAACTTAAATAGTTTAGCGTATTTAACATTTTATTTGCTTCTTCTTCTTCTCGTGTCGATGGTTTCCTATTTGAGCCGTGGTTAGATTGTGCGGGACCAGAAATTAGCGATGGCTAACGCCCTGTCTGTTGCGTCACGGAGGTCTTGTCTGGAGCATGTGTACGGGCACGCCGGGACAGCATGTGCGCCATACTTTGAGGATTCGTCCCGCACTCACACCGGGCGTCTGAGCCACTCAGGATACCCCATTTTATTAGATTTTCCTTGCTGCGGCCTACCTGGGAGCGTAGTCTGTTTAAGGATCTCCGGGTAGGCCATGGCTGTTTGTGCCCTGCGGGAAGCGCTTCAGCAGGACGGACAAAGTCGTCGGAAGGAGCGCGTGTCCTCTGCCAGTCTGCGAGTCTGTTCCTAGAGGGGGGAAGCTTGGCAGCGGTAAAAAAAAAGTTTTATAAGGCATACGCCTTATAAAACTTTTACGGCTCTTAAGACGGGACGGTGGTAGCTTGTGGCCGTAGAGGGGATGCCTGGTGTCGTCTTCCTGTTTTCGTTTCTCGTTCTCGTCTCATTTCAGCAAACTGAATAAAATTGAAATCGGACCAGTAGGTCCGGAGATTACCCCTGACATCCAACCAAACTAATAAAGTTACAAAATTTACCTCTTCATTGTAGAGGTATCCTCGTGCATATATCTGTACTTTGGGCAGGACATTAGAAACAAGCCATTCAGTAGTCTAATAAATGGTTTTATGTTAGGACTTTGGGTAGGCCAAAGTACAAATTTAGGCACGAGGGATGACTTAAATATGCCACTAGCATAGCCTAGATTTCGTCAAATCAATTTGAGAAACTAATGATGAAATGAAACAACATCATTATTTTTTTATATTTATGTATATTTATCATTCTGCATCAGTAACATCTGTCCCACTGTCACTTTTCGCTCTCTACTCATATATATCCTCATACTCTTTGAGTACTGAGTATACTATCAGATATTCCCAATATTTGAGCCGCTTGTTTTGCACAGTCCACTTAAGGTTGTCCATAAATTACGTCATCGCTTTTTGAGCGTTTCTCAAAAAAAATGCCACTATTATTAATTGTACTTCTATAAATTTTTTTGTTAACTATTTCCACTCAGAATCAGGAGCACTTTCGACCCTGGTAGGAAAAAAAACTGTCCCAAAGATATTTTTCCTATTGTGTTACCATTTACCTTATACTTTGTATGGTGGTAACACAATAGGAAAGTCCAAAAATGTATGGACATTTTGGGACACTTTTTTTCTCCTATTGGGATGGAAAGACATCGTGATTTTGAGTAGAAATAACATAAAAGTTGCAGAAAATCTCCGAAAAAATGTAGTGGCTTTTTTTTGAGAAACGCTCTTTTGTCGTTTTTTGACATACATATCCCATATGCTGATAATGTTTTTCGTTAGCGGCAACACCTTTGTTTACATTTTTTCTGTGGGAATAAAAATCTGAGTTTAGTACAATATTTCCCTTTAATATCCTAGATACTTATTGGAGAAACGTAGATGAATTTGTCCATTAAACATCAAATGTTATATGGAATGGGGCATGATGTTCTGTCATCGTATTTGTACATGTCGCACTTGCTGCTATGTCGTGTCGCGCGCGACTCTTGACTCCTGCCTCGCGCTGTGTAAATTAGAAAGTGGAGAGTACATTTTCTCGTCTCGAATCGCGTCGCGGCGTTAGTGGTGCTACCCATTAGGTTCAGATCAGAGAGTAGACATATTTCACACTCGAGATATGTCTAGTCTCAGCGATCGAGTTGGTAGTATCACTGATTTTCTTTTACATTTGATCTGTCAGTGGCGTAATGGCGGGTAAATATTGACAGCTTACCAATACTGAAAAAAGTCTTTATCTCAAAATTGACAAGTCAAATCAGTTTTGATGCGCCCCTTTTCAACTAAGTACTTAATCGACCAAACACTTAAATATTTTTGATGTGTTATATAACCATAATTATGTATTACACTGTTGTTAATTAATAACACTTTTGTTACACGTCAGTAGTTGCTTATGGGTCTACACGACCCAGTTGCATTCATTTTAAACACTAACTTGTTCGTTATGCATCACGCGACGTTGCCATTCTTAGTACCTTCGTATGAATGTTCGCCGCGTCCCACCGTCTACTCGCCGGCCAGTCGGTGCGCCGCGCTCGCGAGCGACGGACGTGAAAGGTGCGTATGTGTCCGTTAGACCCACTAGCGACGATTTGCGTATGCAGTATTTATTACGTGTGGATTTACTGGACCCGTTAGCGACTAATTATGTTTTTTTCTTATTTTTAGCTTACAAAATGGCTGCTCTTAGGGCTTTGTCCGAAAGAGAAATAGCAGATTTTATTAATGAAGAAATAGAGAATGAAGACTGTTCCGAAACTGAAGACTGTTTAGAAGAAAGCGATCACAATACTGATTCCGAGCAAGATGGCGACGAATATCAGCTAGTCATTGAGTTTGAGGATATTAAAGAAGAATTGCAGGTATCTTCGCAGGTTGCAGGTCAACATGAATTACCCAAAGGCCAGGAAGATCCGCCAGCACAGAACGTCCTTGAGGCAGATCGTCCTATCCCACGGAATCGAGATACATTAGATCGTCGTCCCGATCTCGATTGTGTGCCGTATTTGATCCGTAAACAAGGTTATTATGTAGGTAAAAATAAACAAACCAAGTGGTATGTTGGAGAGCCTTCCCGTAACACTAGAACCCGAAGCCGCATCATACGCGAGCTACCAGGGCCCTGCCGTGAAGCATGTAATGCTACTACTCCTGTGGACTGTTTGAAACTATTTTTTTGTGATGATATGCTAAGTAAGATTGTGTTTTATACCAATGTATACATAACAGATCAAGTACAACCTAATTTTGAGAGAGAAAGAGACTGCAAGCTAACTAACATCAAAGAAATACAAGCATTAATAGGTCTTCTTTATTATATTGGGAAATTGAGAGGAGCTCATTTGAACACTAAAGATTTATGGGCTACAGACGGTACTGGCTGTGATATCTGCATTGCAACAATGTCACGACGTAGGTTTCATTTTCTACTTAGGTGCTTACGTTTTGACAATATAACTACAAAAACATCGCGCAGGGAAACTGACAAATTGGCACCAATCCGCGAGATTTTTGAGCAGTTCGTGGCAAGTATGGAGGAAAATTATACCCACGGCGATCATGTGACAATTGACGAAATGCTATTAGCATTTCGTGGAAGGTGTTCATTTCGTCAGTATCTTCCCAGCAAACCTGCGAAGTATGGTCTAAAAATATTTGCCGTTTGTGATGCAAGAACCTACTACACTTTAAAAATGGAAATATACGCCGGGAAGCAGGAAGCTGGGCCTTATCAACTAAGTAACGGCCCAGGTGATGTGGTCAAACGATTGGTTGAACCACTAAAAGGGTCCCATCGAAATATAGTTATGGACAGTTGGTTTATGAGCATTCCCTTGCTAAACGAGCTTCTGGATCAGTTTGAACTTACCTGTTTGGGGACATTACGGAAAAATGAAAGAGAGATACCAGAAGGGTTTACGAAAACAAAAGATAGAGAGCAGCATTCCACGTTCTTTGGTTTTCAACCAAAGTGCACTTTACTCTCGTACGTACCTAAACCAAGAAAAGTGGTTTTATTAGCGTCGTCTATGCACCATGATGCCAACATTGATGCACGTACTGGCGACAAACAAATACCTGAGATGATTACCGACTACAATTCATTTAAATGCGGAGTAGATGTAGTTGACCAAATGACTGGAACATATTCCGTGTCCCGACAAACGAAACGTTGGCCGATGTGCATTTTTTTCAGCATGTTAAATGTGGGTGCATTAAATGCTTACATTATACACAACGTCAATGCCGCGTCGGAAAAAGTAACTAGAAGAGATTTTCTAAAAACGTTGGCTATTTCATTGATTAAGCCACATCTTTATGAAAGGCGGCTTATGACAAACCTTACGGTTGGAATAAAAAATCGTATTGTAAACATTGTGCCTAAACCCGAAGAACCTTTGCCACAACCACAAAATACCGGAAGAAAAAATCGCTGTGGAATTTGTAAGTGGAAAAAGGATAGGAAAACAAAAGTTTACTGCTGTTATTGTAATATCGCTATTTGTGGTGAACATACGAAACCAGTTTGTGTTACTTGTTTTGACGTGTCACAGTAAAAAAAAAAGTTTTTTTGTATAACGTGATATATTTTTGTGATTTCTAATATGTTAATAATAGTAGTTTAAAAGTATATAACTAAGAAAACAAAGTAACAAAGAATTATAAATTTATTAGCATAAGGCACTGGTCCCACCGCCGGCTAGTAAGCTAGAAAAGTTGGGCGAGTAACGGTTCATTGCGTGCTGACCAGATACAGTGTGAACAATCGACCTTTACAGATCCGCAATGTAATGCTACTCGCCCAACTTTTCTAGCTTACTAGCCGGCGGTGGGACGAGTTCCTAAGATATGAAAATGCCAAAAAAAAAAACGTTGATAACGTAGGTATGTTTTGAGTGTCATTTATTTTTGAAATATTTCGCCAAAATATATATTTGATTTTTGTAAGGTGGTTGTTTTATTACTTTATAAAAAAATATACATACATCCCAAATATTTCGATTCATTTCATTACAAGACCACATAATGTACTGGCCTGGCGCCCCTTTTCAAGTAAGTACTTAATCGACCAAACACTTAAATATTTTTGATGTGTTATATAGCCATCATTATGTATTACACTGTTGTTAATTAATAACACTTTTGTTATTAATACTTACTTCAGTAGAGTAAGGAGTGCGCTCTAACTTTTTTTGTGCCCAGCGTGTAAAATACCCCGTGTGGTGTCGGGTTAGAATAGCACCACCCCCTTTCTTCCTGTGGGTGTCGTAACTAATGGAACAGGGTTAAAGTGTGTTGTGGGCGATGCGCTAGCAACCTATCACATTGCGATATCACATTTAGTCTAGATTTTATAACCACATCTATGCTAAAACTGGCAACATAAGTTTCATGTGCTCTGCCTACCGGGAATGAAGCCGTGAATCTATGAATGTATAAGATACGTTAGGTCCTTCAGGGGACTAGCAGGAATTTAAACCAGAAGACCGATAAAAATCTAAGCTAGTTTTAATAAATGTGTGATAAAACAGCTGCTTTGTGTGTTGTAGTCATGGGGGCGGAGCAGGCGCGGCCTGTGTACGATGTCTCCTGTGTGAGGCTGGAGCGGCTCCGCGGCGATGAGGCGCCGCGCGCGAGCCAGACGTGTCTCGCGACATCACGCCACGGGCCGAGGCGCGCGAGTCTGAAGGACTTGCCTGACGACACCGCCGGGCTCCGCGCCGAGGAACAAGCGTACACGTGCGATACTTGCGGGGAACAGTTCACAGACAGGTCTAGGTTAATCAAGCACATACAAGAACACGGCACACCGGCGGAGTTGTCGTGTATGAATATCTATTCAAATTATATTAAAACTCACATGAGTAGAACCGACAACGACTGCTATGTGTATGATGCGAAATTCAGGGCCCAGTCTTTTTTAAACAGTTGTGTCGGAACAAATAAGGACGGGAAGCGTTATCCATGTGAAGTTTGTAATAAAAATTTTGTAAATAATTCTGCTTTGACGAAACACAAAAAGATTCACACCGTGAGAAAGCCATTCACCTGTGATGAATGTAACAAGCAGTATCACAGTAAAGGTAATTTAATTGCACACGTAAGGGTTCACACTGGAGTTAAACCGTACAGTTGTAAAGAATGTAATAAACAATTTACACACAAACAGCATTTAGATATTCATAAGATAATTCACACTGGAGTTAAACCATATAGTTGTGAAGTATGTAACAAACAATTTACACAAAAAGGTAATTTAAATAGACATAGGAAAATTCACAATGGAGAGAAACCATATGGGTGTGATGAATGCGGCAAGCATTTTACACGAGAACATCATTTAGATGATCATAAAAGAATTCACACTGGAGAGAAGCCATATAGTTGTAAAGAATGTAACAAACAATTTACACAGAAATATAGTATAATTAGGCATAGGAGAGTTCATACCAAAGATACATTATTATAGTTGTAAATAACGCGATAAGCAATTACCACAAAATCGGGATTTAAATAAACATGAAATGATTCCCGGACCGGTCGTTGTGACACTCTTTGGGGGAGGCATATGTCCAGCAGTGGACGTTTGTCGGCTGAAATGATGATGATGATTAAATAATTCAGATTAGAGTCCAGAGGTAAACCATGTAGTTGTTAACTATTTAAGCTGGAACGAACATTCGGCCGAATAGTCATATTCAGTGCAACAATAGAAAGAATAAAGAAAGAAAGAAAACATTTATTCGTGGACAAAACAATGGGTATACAAAACAAAACACACTAAAGTAAAAGTAGCAGGGTCCACGAAAAGGCCCCGACTCAGCATGGTGCTAACCTAGGAGCCCAGCGCTGCTCTTCCGTCGGAACCTTTACATGAGTTACCTCCAGGAAGGCAACACAAAACAAATCATCATCATTAATTTAAGAGTTATCCTCTTGTCGGTGGAGTATTTTCCATTTCTCTCTGTCGTACGCCAGCCCTTTAATTTGCTGATACGACACGACACCAGCTTTTTCCTTTATTTGGTCTATATAACTGCGTCGTGGTCTTCCCCTGCCTCTCCTTCCTTCTATCTTTCCTTCCATTATGGTTTTAAAGAAGTTGTCGTGCCGTATCAAATGACCAATCATTTTCCCCCTTCTAGTGCTGATGGTGTTCAAGATCGATCTTTTCTCTTTTACCCTTCTTAAAACGTCCTCATTTGTAACTCTCTCAGTCCAGCTTATACCTTCCATCCTTCTCCAACACCACATTTCAAACGCTTCCAGTCTTTCTCGGTCCCTTTGTGTCATTGTCCACGTTTCGCTGCCATAAAGGGCAATACTCCAAATGTACACTTTTATTAGCAACTTTTTGCTCCTACCTGACAAACTGGATCTTAAGAGTTGTCTGTTTTGGTTAAAAGCTTTTTTCGCCATGGCTACTCGAGCGACAATGTCCGGTGTGCATCTGGAGTCTCTTGTTATCAGACTGCCTAGATATTTAAAACTATCGACACGTTGTATGGATATATTGTTTACAACTATTGGTGGGTGGTGTGAATTGTGTTTTGCGGTGGTCAGCGTTTTCGTACAAAACAAATACCTACGCTAAAACATATTTTAGCGTAGGTATTTGTTTTGTGTAATAGGGGTGTACCTAGTCGGTCCCAAAGTTCTGTCACAAATGAAAATAATGATAAAAGCAAAAGTAGCAATCAATTTTTAATAAATTATATACCGATTTAAAGTACATTTAATAAAGAATTAAAATTACTCAAAATTATTCAAAATTACCTCCTTTGTTTTTAATACAGGCCCTTAATCGGTGCGGCCAGTCGTCTATCGCAGCACGCATCATTTTCATATCTATCTCAGTGACTGCTTTTCTTAAAGATGACTTTAGGCTCTCCAAATTTTTATGTGGTTTAGCACAGACCTTCCCCTCTAAGACCTGCCAAATTTTATAGTCCAAAGGATTAAGGTCCGGACTAGAGGAAGGCCAATCTTCGTGTCTTATAAAGTCGATTTTTTGACGGTCAAACCAGGCTTGAGTGGTCTTGGCTTTGTGTGCTGGCGCAGAATCCTGCTGGAACACAAAATTATGTCCCGAAAATAGCGTGTTGGGCAGATCTTTGACAACCTTATCCAAAACTGTCTCTTGGTATACTTTCGCACTGATTTTGACACCTTTTTCGCAAAAATGAACCTCAGTTGGCCCGTAATAAGATACACCCAACCAGACCATCACTGATGATGGATTATGCCCATGTTGCACCCGCGGAACTCTTTTTCTTGCTTCTTCAGAGCTCCTAGCGTACACTCTATCATTCTGTTTATTGTACTTCTCTTCAATATCGAAAATCTTTTCGTCTGTAAAGAGGATATCACGGTGTCGATTTTTCGCGTACCGCTTTAACAACTTCCGGGATCTTTTAAGCCTTATTGTTTTTAGACGGGCATTAAGTAAGTGCCCACGCTTTTTTTTGTATGCTCGTAGACTAAGATCTTCGTTTAAAACCTTTTTGACGGTTTTTCTACTGACACCCATCTGCAAAGCCATCAATTTCTGTTTTCGGACAGGATTTCTTGCTATGCGCGCCTTGATCGCTTTGATCACTGCTGGTGTTCGTACGGAGCGAGGCCGGCCAATTATTTTCTTGTCCTCAACACTGGAGACTTCATTGTACCTATCAATAGTACGGTACACAAACCTAAGCGTTATTTTTAAATTTTTGAGCAACTTGAAAATCGTACTTGGCGAGTGCCCACAGCGGTGCAATGCTAAAACAGCTATTCGGTTTTCTTTCAATGTCCACTCCATCGTGAGAAATTGCAACGAATGACTGTTTTTTGTTTTAAAATAATTGTCAAACATTCAAAAATGGAATGCAATAAAATTTTCTTAAAATCATCTTCTAAATTTAAAAGTAATATGCCAGTGACAGAACTTTGGGACCGACTACGTAGACACTAAATAAAATGTTCAATAATGTCGTATTTTCTCGAAAAAGGATTAAAAGTGTAGTAGAACGGAGAATAAAACAACTCAAAGAGGTTAAATAATCACAAAGGTAAATTTTTAAGAATGTTTTGTCCTTTTTTCGCAAAACGCAACTTCATTTGAAACGATAGTCATTTACTATGACGCTCGCAGATTGTGACGTCACTAACTGCGAGCGCTTTCTCTCTCTAACAAGCAATATTAAAACGCTTATAGCTTCGTAATTCTTTGAGGTAATCGAATGGGATTTTCGTCACTAGGCATATTTTTTGCCTTCTTGATTTTGGAGTCTACACCCGTATTCGGCGCATCTAGAATAATTCATTAATATTATGTTAGTATGAGGGTGAATACCCACCACAGATATTTATTTATTGACAAATACATTTATGTGACATTACAGTAATAACCAATGCGTCACGAAACTAAAAACAACAAATAATACTATTTACGAATATGTGCGAAGCTACCTAGCTATCAAGCATGCGAGGTCTAACATGTGAAAACTCTGGTGCATGCACACACACGAGCGGATAATTTGAGACCCCTCGATAAACTTGAAAGACCAACGTCAAAATTGCAAATGGTTCATTCTGGCCCATTAGCCGTGTCTACACCGGCCGAGCGGCTCGCCCGAACACCGTTCGCCCAAACGTGCTCGCCCGGTGTGGACGTGATTCGGGCAAATGATGGCTCGCCCGAGCCGTTCGGGCGAGCCCCCGAATGCTTGCCCGAACGGTTTGCCCGAGCCGCGAGCGGCTCAGCCTATGTGGACGGTGGTTTTGTTCGGCCGATCGACAGAAGGCGAGGGCGATTTTTGCCCTACGTATTATTATTCTAATTTGTACTTTATTGCTAACACTATAAGGTCGTAAAACATTTTTCGTAAACGCAAATTCCATTTTGTTTTATCACACTTTTATATTTTGCTGTTAGCCGATTCGACTTCATTCAAAACTGAACGCTATTCGTAACAGTATAAAGCCGTTAAACACTTTTTGCAATTGCATATTCTGCAAATAAAGTAATTTCGTCCACGCGGTCTTTACCGTTTTGCTATTGAGCAAATTCGAATAGTTCGAATTTGGACGTTACTCCTAAAGAGATAAAGCTAAAATATTTGGCAATGGCAAAAACAAATTGGTATTTTATTTCTTCGTCTCCTTCATCAATTTTGCTGAGTTAGGTTGAACTATAGCTTACTACTAATAAGGTTGTTATTAGATATATTGGCACGCAGGGGGAGAGAGGGGGAAGGGATTTTTTTTGCAAAATTAAAAAATATCAAGTTTTCACTTCTGTCGGCACTCCCGGAGTGCAACCCGGTCTTTTTTTTATCAAGGTAACTTATTAAAGTTCATTCGAAGTCGCTGCGTTGGAAAAGGTCAAAACTAGCTTGACCCCTGGATACCTACATTACATATTGATATTGGGAAATTAGGGATCAAGTTATACCTACTGGCGGTTGGTAACTTGGTAGTGAGGCGAGTTGAGGCGGATTTGCGAATTGCGTAACTGAGTTCGACACGCATGGGTTTGTTTGTCAGCTGGAAGGATTGGTAGATTGAGTAGTAGTAGTAGTAGTAGTACCTACCTAGTAGGAATTTCAATGGGTCGGTATTTTTGATTTATCACCTTTTGATCGTTGTTGTGTCTTCCCTCTGAGAAACCGAGAGGGAGACACAAGTCAATTATAAATATCGAACTCACTCACAAAATTTCACGAGAATCTATTGAGAGTTTTCGTTTCGCGGTAGCCCGCGGCAGGTGCAATAAATTTATGTTCCGACGATTATGGCATCTCTTACTAAGGCAGCTTGGTGCAAATTTGTTTGACGCAAAAATAGTAGCGGTGTCGTTTAAAAGCTTTGACAACACCGCACCGCCGCCTGCTGCCTTTGAGGCGCGCCGCGGGATTCGGCGAACCACGATTGTTGTTTTGTTTGACTTTGACTTGACACATGACATGTGCTGCGCGCACCGAGGACGGTTGTGTTTCGCTTGTATTTAGGCTTGGCGAGTTGTCGCAATGGATAATGAATTGTGTCTTAAATTAATTAGATTATACGGAGATAATAGGGCACTATGGGATGCCCGGAGTCCAAGTTACGCAAACAGAGGGCAAAGAGAGGACGCCTGGCGCGAAATTAGTAGCGAAATGCAACGCCCAGTCTCAGAATTAAAAAAAAAAATTAAGTCATTATTAGCCTCCTATAGACGTGAAAAGGCGAAGATTAAGAAGTGTCGAATCACTGGTTCAGGTAAGTAGGTAAGGTAATAAGGTCAAAACCTCTTCAAATTGAATGCGATTCAGTCGAATGAATGCGTCTTCGCTCTGATCATAACATAATTGCTCGAATAATTTATTCCCGGCCTCTTTTCGATTTTCAAAAATTTTGCGCATCCACATTTTGCGGCTTTTTTTTTTAATACATTTCTTCCGATTTCGAAGAAGCAAAAGCAAAATCAACGTTGTCGCAGCGACAGCTGTGCGCACGTGCGGCTTCATAGTGATCGTGAGCTCAACTATCGGTAGGTAAATTCGCCCGAGCCGGTCTGGCTCGGGCGAGCCGCGCGCGTTTGCTCGAACGCCCGTCCACACCGACCGAGCGCTTGCGGCCGACCCTTTTGACGGCTCGCCCGAGCTTTCTGACGGCTCGCCCGAACCGTTCGGGCAAGCGTTTTTGATGGCTCGGGCGAGCCGTTCGGGCGAACCGTTCGGCCGGTGTAGACACGGCTAATCGCGATGTGTGTAAAAAATTTCAATAAACTACCAAATACAATTAAACTCGCACCAAATTTCAAAAAATTCAAACAGGATTTGAGGGCCCTCTTAGTACGGAAATGCTATTACACCACAAAAGATTTCCTATTTGAAAAAATCACACAATATTAGAATCAACCTAGTTTGATTAACAAAATTAATAACTACCACTCTTTTTTGTATATCTTAAACTGGTGTATGTATGACCTCAATAACTTGTGTATCATTAGAAACTATTATCACTGCCCGCATTTGTTTTGTAATTGTACCATACTGTTAATATTAAACTTAGCATCTTAGTCTTATACATATTCTAATACTTAATTTGATTGTATTCCATATATTTATAATATTGCTGTGCCCTGGCAGGGTTCATGTTCCTGGAATTGTTCAATAATGTAAGACCTTATGTACAACATGAAACGCAATAAATGATATGAATATGAATATGAATATGTTTTCTATAAAAATTATAGACCAAGTTCGTATAGATTTTGATGCAAAGTGATAATTATTTGCTTTTGTTGTATCTATATAATAAAATATCCAGTAAAAGTAATATATCTTGTTTCATTTATAGTGTATAGATTTCTGCAGAGTAGCGTGGTTATAATAATACCACGACCGAGCGAGATGGTTGTACAGTACGATTACTGTTAGTTAAGACCTGACAGATGGATTGCCTTCATTTAATTTTCAACTTTAATCTTATACAAATAAAATAGTTATTACTAAATCGGTAGATGTGGGTAACAGTATTCTGAAAAATGCTTTATCTATATGAAATTAAAGTTGAAAATTAAATGAAGGCAATCCATCTGTCAGGTCTTAACTAACAGTAATCGTACTGTATACACTTGTCAATAAGTGTGACAGAAAGGGATATCCCATTTAAAAAAAGAACCATGTAAATTATGGCCATGTCTCGAAACGCTTCCACCGTAAAGAGTTGTGAGATATTACGTAGATAAGCATTCTTATCAATCTTTATTTGCAGATCATTCGTTGTCACCCACTGTGACCATTCACAGCTCCACTTTTTTATTTGTCGCAACTCTATAAGTAGGGTCATTACGCTGGTTACGCGACCACCTGAAGAAGGTTTTTCTATTGAAGATAACATCAATTCTACAGACCCTATTGAGACAATTAGTTGTACATGCATTTTTGTTGTTGTTTTAGAATAGAAAACTACTAAAAAACCGAGGAAATATCCTTTCAGTTCACCAACTGGCACATAAAATTAGGTGGCAGGCAAATTAGGTAGGCAAGTAAACTATTACCCCATTAAAGGTTGTCTGGAAGAGATCGCTCTAAAGCGATAATACCGACGGTTGTTACCTTTATTTATTGAATGTACTCTTGTAACATGCTTTTCTATGTTGTAGTGCAATAAAGAATATTATTATTATTATTTTCGACGACCTCACACAGGAGTGCATTTTGACAGCTAATGGCCGTTCTACACTATCGGCGATGAACGTTGATCGTGTGATAGTCCATAATCGGCACGATCATCGTACAAGCATCCACACGATCGTCTGTATTAGGCGATTCCCTTTAATTCCCTTTGATGCGTGTCCAAAAACCGACAAATCACGGATCGCAGGCGATCATAAACGATGATCGCCGAGTACAGCCGAATTAGCCCTCTACACGGTCGCGCTTGCCCGTAATCGTCTGTAATCGCCGATAGTGTAGAGGAGCCATAAGGGCGGGTTGCCCGAACGATTACAGCACGGCTAGCATGCGACGGCGCGCGAGCTCTCTCGATTTTTCTCGCACTATCCGTCTCTTTCTTATTAGAACACTTAGAACAAGAGATATAGTGCGATAAAAATCGAGAGTATGTCGCGGCCGTCGCATGCTAGACGTGCAGAGCGATCAGCATTAAAAATGGCGGCGGCAGCTGTCAATCAACAGACTCTTGTCAAACTTTTCATGCATTCAGATTTCAACGAATACCGTTTACGATTAACAGAGGGTTTGGATTTATGGTGAAATGGTAACACACAGACAGACATATTGACAAAGCTTTCGCATTTATAATATTATAGTAAGGACTTTAAAATAGCTCTAAGAGTATCCGATATTATCGCATAGTGCATAGGCATGCTCGCCGCGACTTCGACACGCGACGTTTTATATTTTCGTTAGCAGAACCGTTTGTTTGCATTTGTCGCGATACAAACGCGCGTTGGACGCGCGTCAGCTTCGCGTCTGTATCGAGAAAAACGCATTTTTTTTGTAATACATATTGTTGTATGCCCGATATCGGGTAACTGTTGAAACGAATTCTGTCTGGTGTTCACTTCCAACTTATGTACTGTACACATTTATACAATAAAATATTATATTCTATTCAAAACTCAAAAAATGTACGTGTACAAGCTGCGTCTGACCCGCGTGCGTATCGCTAGAAACGCGCGTCGACGGCGCGTGAAAAAAACGCAGCCTGCGTAGGCACTTACGAGTTAAAATAATGAATGTTTGAAATTGTTTCAGTTGACCAAATTGCATGAAAGTACTCCATTCCAAAAGCGAACCTACCGTTTAAACTATTGACCGCCAGCTGACGAAGTGACTCGCCGTGCCACGGACGCCACCGACTTCAAATGACGACCGTCCAAAAACCAATAAAAAACACTTCTAGAGCTCTTTTATAATGTTTGATTTATTATTATCTTTATTTTATGGCTCTGGCGTCAGGGGCATGAATGGCACGATTTTCCGATGGCGTGCATGGCCGTCTTTGGGGGTAAAAAGGTTAAAGTAGAAGATTCAAATTCAAATGACAGTCTAATACACTCGCAACCAAGAACCCGCCTAGCGGGCACTCGTAATGTTTGCTCAGATGCCGGCTGAGCCCGCTAGGCGGGCAGTAGTATGAACTTACACGCCTAGCGAATTCTGTCGGTTTCTAGTGAATTGTTCCATTTTCAGTCCGGTTGCGAAAGTGTTAGAGTCATGCATCTTTGATAATCTTAATCATAACTAGAGATGCGACAAACACGGGTTTTAACCAATACATTCAGTTCAACCTAAATCCTTCGTCTGCCGTGACGTGTGACCTAATGGGATGTAAAAATCTTGTTCATTATTCAAGTGAAACATTAACAATAAAAAAGTTAAATAAAAACAATAATCCGTTTGAGAATATATATATAAATGTTTCACATATATTAGTCACGCTTTGACTTCCCAGCACTCTTCGTATGAACTCGTTTGTGCTGCCTCAAGCTTTCTTTAGTCGAATATGTTTTAGGGCACACTTCGCAAGAATATGTTTTTCCTTCCGCATGTATTTCCATATGCGTTTTCAAATTATGTTTGGCTCTAAAATCCTTCCCACATATTTGGCAACTGTGTGGTTTCTCTCCCGTGTGGATCATTCGATGTGTCTGCAGTTTCTGCTTTGCTAGAAATTTATTACCACAAATATCGCACGAAAATTCGGGCCGATCGTCTGTATGAATTAGCTTATGTTTTTTGAGGCCTGAAGAGTGACTGAACTTTTTTCCACAAACTCCACACGAGTATGGTTTCAGACCAGAATGTATACGAAGATGCGATTTCAATCCCGGTTTAGACCTAAACCGCTTGTGACACATATCGCAGTCGTGAGGTTTCTCTCCCGTGTGAGACAGTTTATGGTAGTTTAAGCCAAATAAACATGAACATTGTTTACCACATATTTCACAGCAGAACTCTTTTTTCCTATTATGAGTGCGTTTATGATGCGTCAGCATTGAAACACCAGCAAATCGTTTCTTGCACACTTCGCAAGAGTATGGTTTATTTTTCATGTGAGTCAATTCGTGTCGCTTCCGGCCTGTTTCAGAGGTAAATTTCTTGTCACATACATCGCAAGTGGCTTCTGTGATGTCAAGTTCATGAAAAGTTGTGTTTTCACATCGGTATTTCTCTTTGTGTGTGCGTATTTGGCTGCGCAGTGTCATGAGGCTGGAGTCGTGGTCGGTCGCCTCGCACTCGGCCGTCGGCGAAGCCTCATCGCCGCGGAGGCGTGCGAGCCTCACGGAACGGCGTGAGGTCATATCTGTGTCTTCCTTTATGTCAACTTCGTTATCGCTTTTCAGATCCAAATCTGAAACAATACATTCAAAAATAGTAATAGCGCTGTAGACTTAAAATATGCTATTCAATTCAAAATTACATCTGAAGGAAGAAGGCAAAAGAATATGCCTAATGACGAAAATTCCATTTAAATATCTCAAAAAATTACGAAGCTACAACAGTTTTAATGTCGCTTGTTAGAGAGAGAAAACGCTAGCAGATCGTGACGTTACGATCATCGAGCGTCATAGAAAATGCCAATGATTTGGGGAAAAGGGACAGCACATACCCCCTCTTAAAACTTTGGACACTTAATAACTGTGTGATAATTTAACCTCTTGCGTTTCTGTTTTCTTTATTTGACAACATTCTTAATCCTTTTTCTAGGATATACATCACTAGCTTCTGCCCGCGACTCCATCCGCGTGGAACTCATTTATATCGTAGCTCGATACAAACATTCACCCCCCATTTCACCCCCTTAGGGGATGATTTCCGGGATAAATACTATTCTATGTCCTGCCCCGGGATTTAAACTATCTCCATATCAAATTTCATCTCAATCGGTTCAGCGGTTTAAGCGTGAAGAGGTAACAGACAGACAGACAGACACACATTCGCATTTATAATATTAGTATGGATAGGTGTACGCGGGCTGGGTTTCCGCAACTCGACGTCATATCTGCGCCTATTTTGCATGTGGGTATAGGCACTACTGTTATTCGTGCCAGCCCAGTTCCACCAGGAAGCCTAGTAGACCCTTTGTGTTGCCGACGGCCTCCGGCAGTGACCCCGGTGATCCGAGGTGCTTTGCCCGGTATTCTGCCACCCCGGGGCACGTCAGGATGACGTGGGCGGCTGTCTCTTCCATTCTCAGCGGTTTAAGCGTGAAGAGGTAACAGACAGACACACTTTCGCATTTATAATATTAGTATGGATATGGATTAGTATGGGTGATGATTGTGGTACAGTCGGCCTCGTAAGATGCTAATGAACACCTAAGTACCTTGGCGTTTTCACTCGTTTGACAACGTCATATAGCAGTTTAACATGGACGTTTAATGCGATACGGTACAAAGGTGTAAAGCTCATTGTGGGCTGACCGTACAGTTAGTAGCAGGGTAAGGCCGTTAATTCTTGTTCCTGATTAAGCAGTTTAACTCGTCCACATTTTAATCAATTCCAGTGTGTTACGCCAATTAGCTATATAAATGGATTACTTATATTCGTAACACACTGGAAGTGATTAAAATGTGGACGAGAAACTGCTTAATCAGGAACAAGAAATAACGGCCTTACCCAGCAGCCAAAGTAGCCAAATATTTCTTACACGTTTTTATTACTGTACTGCCGTCCTAAGCAAAAAGGACGCATCTGACTAAAAGTCTCATAGTCAGATGCGTCCTTTTTTTCTTAGGACGGCAGTGTAGTAAGGGTGTGTTGTATATTTTGCTACTCTTGCTGCTACTAACTATTCGATGCTGACTGTACGAATCAGGGTTCGAACCTAAGACCCCCAGAATGAAATTAGCGTGGCATCCCTCTATGACACATCTATGTATGTACAGGGGTGCTCTTCCGCTTGTCCAAGATCTGTCATTGTACTCAAGTTTAAGGGAAATGTGAGACGCAAATACGCATTGGACAGTGTAAGGCCGTTATTTCTTGTTCCTGATTAAGCAGTTTAACTCGTCCACATTTTAATCACTTCCAATGTGTTACGAATATTAGTAATCCATTTATATAGCTAATTGGCGTAACACACTGGAATTGATTAAAATGTGGACGAGTTAAACTGCTTAATCAGGAACAAGAATTAACGGCCTTACCCGGACAAAGATCTTGGACAAGTTGAATACCATCCTTAAGCGCTACTTTGCTTACCCATGATATAGTTCCACTGGGAATCACCCTCTTCGCCCGGCAAAGGGTCAGACTTCTCCGACTTCAACTCGTCGGCAACTATGGACAATGTTATGAGAGAACGATATGCAGTAATAGAACCAAGAACCAACTACGGCAAAAAAAGTATCGTTTATGAAGGCGCACAGCTCTACAATAAACTGCCAAATGACGTAAAAGACGCAAAATCCTTATTAGTATTTAAAAAGGCGCTTAAACATTATATCTATAAAACTTATCTGTGTAGCATGTTAAAATACGTAGATAAATACATATAAACACATAATACCGATACAATATTTCGATAAGCATAACCAACCTAACCGTGTAAACCAAAATTAAAAATTCAAAATCCTTTATTATGTAAGATACACTGTCTATAATCTAAGGCGACGGAGCCACCCGGTAGGCAAAAAAATGCCTGTGTTGGATGGCGCCGCTCTTCCTATAGGTTACATAATTTTGTGTTATGCTTTTATGCTTAACCAATTAACTAAATAAGTATAAATTTAGATGAACTAGCTAAAATTAGTTTACAGTAATAGTTACATTTTGTTCTATTCTATTATATGGCTAAAACACGAATTACATGGTTAAGATTGCAATGCAAAAATTAAATAGTCTGTAAGTAATTATTAATAAAATAAAATAAAAGTATCTAACTACCAAATTTTTCCTACATACTTAATTAGTGGTTACCCAGACGGGTAAGGCCGTTAATTCTTGTTCCTGATTAAGCAATTTAACTCGTCCACATTTTAATCAATTCCAGTGTGTTACGCCATATAAATGGATTACTAATATTCGTAACACACTGGAAGTGATTAAAATGTGGACGAGTTAAACTGCTTTATCAGAAACAAGAAATAACGGCCTTACCCAGACACTGTTTAACCGGCTCTTACAAACACTGCCTAGCAGCCGTGCGCAGACTTGTTGGTAAGGAAATCTACCCGCTTTATATTGATATTTTAATTTATTTTAATTAGCTAAGCATAGAAATAAGTTATAAGTAATTATTTATTTTGTATAACCCTCTCCAATTATTTAGTGTTAAGCACAATGATTGTATTTCTCAGTGAGTGATTTGTAATCTTTTGAGAAATAAATATCTTAAACCATAATACCATTTGGGTTAAGTGAGGTAGGGCTCGGCGGGATGCCATCTCGCGCGTATTTGTACAGGAAAAATAGTATATTTTAAAGGTAAAATAATGTGCATCAATGACTTTGTTTATAACTTTATCCTGTCACTAGAAATGAGAATCTGCCGAGTTCAACCAAAATTTAGGGGTCTCTATACCGGACTTTGGGACTTCGGGGGGAGGCCTATTTCCAGCAGTGGACGTCTTTCGGCTGATATGAAGATATTCACATTTACCACGTCAATTTGAAAATCGTCCCAGCCTGAATAATGTAAACAATCATGACGTCCTAAACGTAAGATTGATATACTTGATATAAGTCGAAAGAAATACGTCCATATGGAATTGTGTACAGTCCAAAAATATGATCAAATAGCTTCCGCCCGCGACTTCGTTTGCGTGGGCTCGGGATAAAAACTATCCTATATTTTAATCCAGGCTATAAATTATCTTCGTGCAAAATTTCATTCAAATCGGTTCAGCCGTTTAAGCGTGATTGAGTAACAAACATCCAAACTTTCGAATTTATAATATTATAGTAGGATCGGAATTATGTCATATATGAATTTTGTCCAAACTTGTTGTTTTTCATATTAAATTTTGATATTAATTTAAATTAGACTAAATTAACTTTGTACGTATTTAAATATGAACTTATGTTATACTGGTCAAAATACATTTTGGACAAGAAAAAAATGGTTGTAGACACAATTACATACCATACATACATTACATTTTCACCAAATTCACTTTTGCTGCAATTTCATAATGGTCATTTCATGTTGACGATTTCAATTTTTTGCTGAATGACAGTAAATCTTTCCACGGCTATAAAATTATAGTACTCACTATAAACCTCATCAACATCGCCTCCCGATAGTTCTGACTTCACAGAAGACTCTTCGTCTGAAACAATAAAACCAATGCTCATAAAAAGTTTGTGTACATATAGATGCGCGTTCATTTTTTTGATCTAACATGGTATACAGAAATAAGCTTCTATCACTAAAATATGAACATTTCCGTGCTGCAATGGAGTTCGGCTTAACTAAGCCTTCCTTGGGAACTCCCAAGGAACGAAATGAAACATATTTAAAGAGCCATTTAATGATCTAACTCTTACCTTTGTTGGTGTTTAGATCATTTTCATTTTTGGAGCAAGCTTTAATTAGACAAACACATTTGTACAAAAAAGATACTTAATAAGATTAATTGGATACAGCCATCCTCAGTTATTTCAACAGCCTGCCTGATAAATAAATAAAATAATGAGTAATGCTGAGATAGCGACCGATTCACTGCCGCGAAGACACACACAATATGTCTACTCCCTTTGTCTCTGTGTGTCTTTTGTGTAGTGAATAAATATCTTCTTTCTTTCTTTCTTTCTTTCTAACTACTTGTTGAGAGGAATCCAGTTGTCGACAGGTTGCTCTTGTGTAGTTTAGAAGTTGCCGTCTCCATCATCAGATCAGCTCGGTAGTGCAATAATATTGCGCTGTCACTGAACCAACTATGAATATGAAAAACATCAGCTCAGTCGGTTGATGACCTCTTCTCTCTTTTCCTTGTCGTGTCCTCATGGCTGAGGGACGTGACGGCTCTTCACCAGCCCTCTCCAAGCTGCTCAGGC
Organism: Epinotia bilunana; assembly: GCA_947049275.1. Taxonomy (NCBI): domain Eukaryota; kingdom Metazoa; phylum Arthropoda; class Insecta; order Lepidoptera; family Tortricidae; genus Epinotia; species Epinotia bilunana. The sequence continues at coordinate 4,744,919 of OX346276.1, read as the reverse complement.
CTGGGCTTGACGCACGCTGGTCTGAAGTGTGGCTCTAGCCACGTCCGCCCGACGCATAGGAATTCGCCCTCTGCTCCTCTTCCCTGCCATGCGGCCAGTGATAATTAGCGTTGATGATAACTGTTTCAAAATTGAGTTGCAAGATATGTTATGAACATACCTTTGATGTGACAAGGCAGCAACGTCATGGCAGTTAAAATATATAACCACCCTAAAAACGACATTAAAGCTCAAGCAAATGATAAACAATTTAATAAAGTGTTGAAAGACTTCCTAATAAATAAATGCTACTACGACTTAAAGGACTTTTTTAATGATAATGTTACAGACACCTTCTAAGTAATTTATTATTATTATAATTCTAACAATAACATTTCACTTACCTATACATAATCTTTTTATTTTAATATTATTAGTGATCCCATGTGTATGGAGAAGAATTGTTTTATGACCTGTTTTTTTTTGACACAATACAATAAATAGAATAATATGATATAAGTTAGCTATAGATATGTTGTGCCCTAACAGGGTCCATGTGAGACATTGTATATTATATGTAACATCTATGCTGTACCATGGTTGCAATAAAGAATTATACTCCAGGCAAAATACGGTTTTGAAAAACATTAATTTATAATAGCGTTCTTTTTTGTTGATTTCATTTGAAAATGTTATTCTAAGATTATATATTCAAGAATCCGACAAACTTTCCACCCGGAAGTAATTATGTAGATTTCAATGAAGCATGCATTGTCTTTTTTTATACGATATCTTGTATATTATAGAGCAAATGTAAATGAACCAAAATAAAGACAAAAATATTTATTCATATTTTGTCTGACTTTTCAGAAGTTAGTTATCTTATCATTTTTTTGATGTCTGAAATTTTGTCGGATTTTGTCGCTGGGTAACTATTTAATTGACAATATATCCGTTACACATAAAAAATAAGCTATTATAAATTATTTCCAAAATTGACATTTTTTCCATACGAGTTGTCAGTTCATTTACTGGACTATTATGAATTAAGGCAACTAAATATAAAGCTTCCGGGCGCAACTGTCAAGTGATAACCGCCATAAATTTCGTGCCGAGATTTTAATTAAAACCTAGTGAAAAAACAATCGCTGACCTCTAAAAATACGAAATACGAACACAGTGAACTCTAAAGTGTAGGAACTGCTAAAAAACTTCGCGGAATAGTGTCGATTTAAAGGAAAATTGTGTTGAAAACAGCTTGCTAAACATATTTAACAACAACTACAACTAAACATCCTATAACAGCACACTTCCGCTCAGTGACATTTGACATCTGACAGCAATCTCAGTGTTGCTAGAAAAATAAACTGAATTACCCCACACAAGGGATACCAGCCTTGAAACAGTAATACCAGGAAAAAATATTTCTACCAATTTAGTAGAAATAGTAATAATGGAAATAATACTTCAGAAAATGGAAGGAAACACGAGTACACTCAGGAAAGAGTTCGAAAAACATACGAACTCTCTATAAGAAAATTTCAAAGAAAGCATAGCGTCAACCATAGATGAAAAACTAGCTCCGTTAGTGAATGATAACTTAAAACTAAAAAGCGAAGTGGAAGTTCTCAAAAACAAAGTTCACAACTTAGAAAGAGAAGTGAGGAAAAACAACTTAATACTTTATGGTGTAGCAGAATCCGAACGAAACTACACAGAACTACTAGAACTGGTACTGAAAACTTTAAATACTGTAGCAAAGGATGGAGAAATAGAAACTTTCGACAAGTGGGAGATATGTGAAGTTCGCAGACTAGGAATAAAAAATGACACAAAGCACAGACCTATACTAATTAAATTAACTCTAGCCTGGAGAAGAATGCAAGTACTCAAGAACAGCAGACGACTACCAACAAATACCTATGTCTCAGAAGACTATCCCAAGGATGTTATCCAAATAAGAAGAGACCTTAATATCAAGAGGAAAGAAGGAAACAAGAAGGGGAAAATAGCTGTGATCAAATACGACAAACTAATCATTAAAGATAAGACAAGGCAAGAAAAAACAATGAGAAGAGGAAACTATCGCCAACAAAATCACCAACATCCAATGATGACAACATGCCGGAAGGAAGTCATCTAGCCCCTTTTAAGATGAATAAAACAAATGCCTTCGAATTCATGAACCGATCTAGACCCAACTCTCAATCTTCCACCGGCAAACAATAGCAACTACAGAAAACTAGGCCCCGGAAGCAAAACATCGACAAAACAACTTCAACAAACAAACAACAACACAACCATCTCCCAACACGGCCGGTCCCCGCGGGAGTATCAGACCACCACCCTCCAGCAATCCTGAACAAGACTAAACTAAACATAGCATCCCTAAACACAAGGACCCTAAGAACACCCGAACATTTCTTAGAATTAGAACAAGCCCTAAAGGACCTAAACTGGGATATATTAGGTATAAGCGAAATGAGAAGGGCAGGCGAATCAATAGAAGAGCATGCAGATTACATATTATTTAACAAAGGCGAGATAGGAGGTCGAAAGGGCGTGGGGTTCATGGTAAAAACACATTTAAAGGACAATATACTGGAATTCGTCGGGGTAACAGATCGCATCGCAATCCCGCACCTCAGACGACCAAACTATAAGAAGACATGGACAATTATCCAAGCATGTGCGCCTACAGAGCAAGCTGCTAAAACACAACACCAATCTTTCTATAACACACTGTCTCAAATAATAAATAATTACTCAAGGAACGTCATCATATTGATGGGAGATTTCAATGCCCAAGTAGGAGAGAAGCAAAGTAGCTACGAGTATGTGCTTGGTAACTTCGGACATGGCAAAAGAAGCAAAAATGGACAAAAACTAATTGATTTCCTACTAGAACGCAACCTGACCATCATGAATAGCCGCTTTAAGAAGAACACAAAAACAAAGTGGACTTGGATCTCCCCGAACGGGAAACATAAAAACGAAATCGACTACATAATAAGCAGCCACCCGAAAATGTTCATAGACACGAAAGTCATACAAAACCTAAACTTCAACACTAACCATCGCATGGTTTGAGCAACGCTTACTTTGACCCCTCCTAAGATGCCTAGAAAATACTTTACCAAACCCTACAATGGCAACAACACAGAGGTAAACAAGCTCACATCCCAGTCTCTAAAGGACTTAAGAGAAGCAGTCTTAACAACAGGCCCAGCACAGGTCAAACATACCTACTCTGAACTACAACAAAAGCTTACATGCCACCAACCAAATACATTGGGAAAGTACAAATACAACCTAAAAGAAGCAACACTGCAGCTCATTCAAAAAAGGAAAGAATTAATCACTAGTGACATGAAAAAACAGAATCTCCAACAGATAACAAAACTAAGCAAAGAAATAAAAAAGAGCATAACGAAGGATAGACAAGATAATAGACTGCAATTGCTAGAAAAACATATTTTAACAACAGGAGGAACCCGAAAAGCCCTAAAAGAACTGCGGGAGTCAAACCAGTGGGTACCAAGCTTCAAAAATACAAACAAAACTATTACAAACAGAACAGATATAATTAGAGCAGCTACATGTTTCTACAACAATCTATACTCCAACAGGGACATCCCAGGCAATAGCCAGATTCAAACCATGGCAACAGGACCAATGCAACCGCAGCCGGAACCTGAAATCATAACTAGCAAAGTATACCAAGCTATTCAGAGCCAAAAACTAGAAAAAGCCCCAGGCCCTGACAAGATCACAAATGAACTGCTTAAAGGGACCCTCGAGGAACTGGTACCCATCCTGACTAAAATCTTCAATGATATATTAACTACAAGGTGCATACCAGAGCAATGGGAAACCTCGCACATCATCTTGATTCACAAGAAGGGCCCAAAAAAGGAAATAGAAAACTACAGGCCAATAAGCTTGATGTCGAATATTTATAAGGTATTTTCTAAAATCATACTTAACAGACTAACCACAAAATTAGACGAAAATCAGCCAATAGAGCAGGCCGGGTTTAGGAAGAATTTCTCTACAGTAGATCATCTCCATACAGTGAAACAAATTATTGAAAAATATAAAGAGTACAACAAGCAGATTTATATGGCCTTCATCGATTATAAAAAGGCATTTGATAGTATCAAACATGAAGCTATATGGGAAAGTCTAATTAACCAAGGAATCCCATCACTGTTCATAAACATCATACAAAACATATACTCAAAAAGCAACGCAAGAATACAACTAGAAAAACTGGGGGACAAGTTTAGTATAGAAAGAGGAGTCAGACAAGGGGACCCACTGTCTCCAAAACTGTTCTCTGCAGTACTGGAAAATGTATTTCGTCAATTAGAATGGGAAAAGCTTGGGCTAAACATAGATGGAAGACGACTACACCACTTGAGGTTCGCAGATGATATCATCCTATTCGAAGAAAACCCGTGTGGGTAACCTACAAAAAATGATTGAAGACATAAACAAAGAAAGCGAAAAAGTGGGGTTGTCTATGAACTTAAATAAATGGAAACTACTAACAAATAGTACAAAAAACCAAATAACCGTCAACAACCAACCGCTCGAGTATGTGGAGGAGTATATCTACCTAGGACAAATCATCTCACACAAAGACCAAACAACAACAGAAGTAAACAAACGAATAGCCAACAGTTGGATAAAGTACTGGTCCCTGAAGGAAGTCATGAAGTCAACGAAGCTCAGCATAGGTACCAAACGGAAAGCCTGCAATACCTGCATTCTCCCGTGCCTTACATACGGCTGTGAAACCTGGTCCCTTACAGAACAGCACAGGAATATGATAAAATACTGCCAAAGGGCCATGGAAAGAAGTATGTTAGGAATCAGAAGGCAAGACAGGATAAGAAACTCTTTTATAAGGAGGAAAACAAGAGTAACAGATGTACTACAAAAAATAGACCAACTTAAGTGGAGATGGACAGCACACCTACTAAGAAGTACACAAGAGAAATGGAGCCAAATAGTAACAGATTGGTATCCTAGAGACGGCAACAGGACACCGGGTGGAAGGTTCACAAGGTGGGAAGACGAGTTAAAACTGACAGCAGGCCCGAACTGGAGAAGGGTCGCGAAAGACAGAAAACAGTGGAAAATGCTGGAGGAGGCCTATGCCGTACGGCAAACTGAACTCAGAGATATTCTTTAATCAAATTCTGTAACCAAACAACACTTCAAGTTCAGATTAAATGGCTTATTGATTGATTGATTGATTGAATATAAAGCTTGTATAGTTGCCATCAAATATATTGGAGCAGCCAGTGTTCACAAATATTTGAACATGTCTCTAATGCCGCAACAATAGATGTGTTTAGATATTTGTGAACACTTTGGCTGCTCAGATGTATCTGATGGCGACTGTGCAGAGCACTTACTTTTGATATGCAGTGCTGTCTCCAGCCGCGCCAGCAGCTCCGCCTGGCTGCGCTGCACTTGCAGCTTGAAGTCGCGCGCGTCCCGCAGCCGGCGCACGCACACCTCGCAGATCCCGCACTCATCTTCACTGTCCAGTAGCTGCAAGTTGCTAAGACATTTACTTTTCCGAGGACCATGATAATTAGGCTACCCATCAGAATAGTTCCATGGCAATGTGTGTTCTTTTTTACTAAACCGGCCTTTATCCCAAGTAAATAACTTATTTATGTACTTCTTTGAGGCCTCAAAAAGTTTCGGATGTGTCGCAATATCCTTGGTCGCAGGACGTACAGTAAATAAGTAATTACACGAAATTTCGTCCCATTTAGTAAAAATAATGTGTGAGAATTGTGAAGTTTAAATCAATATAATGCATGATATTGCTCCAAGTTTTTGTATGGCGTAGCAATGCAGCCATTCTAGTATTGATGGGTCAATCAAATATTTCTGGTTTTTATTCTGTTCATAAGCAAGAAGACAATAGTGACCTATTTCTTAAAAAAATATTATTATTTTCACTCGTACTATGTTTATCAGATGTCCCATCATAAACTATTCTCATTAAAATTTGTTTAGTGTATCTAAACCCAATATAATCTAAGTTGTAAAGGCTGTTTGAGGATACATACTATGTAATATAATAGAAATTGATTGCATGGAAATGATTTCCATTACTGAATGGCAAAATTTAAAATAAAATGAATGTACAAATATAATATCTATTATGGCATTTTTGATGTATAATCAAAATATTTAGTCCATGGAAGTGAATATTCTGTATTTCAGATGGTATGACTAAAAAAAAACATTAGAATACTCATAGACTTATAGAATTTCTTAAACTGCAAAACTAACAATCCTCTGGCTTTAACATGACCACAAATGTATCTGCTGTTTTTGTTTCTAATGTTAATACAGGAAAGCATAAAAAAGGAGACCTTATTCATTGAAAAGCATAATTCAATAAATTAATTAATTATAATAAAGGTTTATTAATTTTTATAAAGGTTGTCCGGAAGAGATCGCTTTAAAGCGACAAGACCTCCTGTTGTTACGATTATTTAGCTGGGTCGGTGTATGTGACGAGTGTATGAAGTTCTGCGAGGCGATGGATAAACGGCAGTCATCTGTTGCTAGTTAGGTGTTTTTCTGTTTATTGTTTTATAGATCCAGTATAATTAGTCTATTTTTATTATACTGTAATATAATTTTGAATTGTTAGTCTTAGTTTTGTGACGCATTGGTTTTTTAACTGTAATGTCATGTAAACGTTTGTATCAATAAATAAATTTATTAAGCAATTTTTTTTGTAAGCTGTTTCTCTCCTGTTGTGGTGCAATAAAGACTATTTCTTATTATTATTATTATAATTATAATTTAACCTTACGATATCCTAGGAGAGTTAAAAGTTTATATTATGTTTACATGTATCTTGAAGCATTCTTCGAGCATGTCCGAGTATATCTCCGTTATACCGAGGCGACTGTACGGCGTCTTCAAATCTTTGGCCACAGGGCGCAGCAAGCAGCAGTAACACTGGTCATTCAACTCCATTATATAAATTACAATATATCAATACAATATACGTTAACAGCAATGAACATGATATAATATAATGAGCGTTATAACTAGTAACATTTCTGTTTTAAGGGCGAATATAATACAATGCAATAACATTTTTTTTAGTTTAGCGTTGACATTGTCATCGACTTTTTTTTTTATTACAGAGCCAATACAAATTAGTGTAGTATTGTTAGGTCTGTAGCCACCTTTAAGGAACTTGGCAAGCAAAACCGGTACGGCACTGCTGGCTGGCACTCCCCTATTTGTAAAAAAATAACTTTTACATCAACGACAGAAATTAATAATTAGTAAATTACAGATTGTTTATTTATAAAGCAGCTTATTTTGTAGAATGGAATTGCAAAATCAGTGTTACTGCTGCTTGCTGCGACCTACTGCCAAAGATTTGAAGACGCCGCATAACCGTTTTGGCATAACAGAGATATACTTCGACATGCTGAAAGAATGCTTTGAGATACATGTAAATATAACAATAACAATGGGATGTTTTTTTGACGATTGGTTTAGTCATAAAGACATCCCATTGGTGTTTTTGATCGCAAAGGAAATGTGATGAAAGATGGTCAGAATTCATGCTGCAAAATTGGTTAGCTGGAACAGCGATTCGACCAAGCGCGCCCGCGCCGCCGTGTAAGTGCGCCCACCGCACCGCCGCGCCGGCCGTTATTACTTCATTTTGATTTATAATTATTTGTAACTAGCTTCCGCCCGCGACTTCGTCCGCGTGGACCCGGGATAAAAACTATCCTATATTTTAATCCAGGCTATAAACTATCTTCTTGCAAAATTTCATTCAAATCGGTTCAGCCGTTTAAGCGTGATTGAGTAACAAACATCCAAACATCTAAACTTTCGCATTTATAATATTAGTAGGATTTACTCACAGTAGGCCTGAAAAGCACTATTTAATGTCTTGGCCAATAGTGCAATAGATGGACTTATCTCATGGAACCCACTCATCCATCTATTGCCGACTTTCTAGCCTAGCTACAACAGTTGCATCACATGATTTTAAGGGCACAACCGGGAAGGGCAATGGATCACTGTGATATCCAATTTGCTCGGTCTTTTATGACGTCGAGTTGCGGAAACCTAGCCCGCGGACACCTTGCTCGGTCTTTTATACCCACAATTATGCTAAAAGTGGCGCTGGAACATAAGTCTCATGTGCTCTGTCTACCCCTTTTGGGAATGAAGGTGTGGCACCCATAGTAAAAGCTTAGTTTGGGGCTTTATTTATAGTATGTTGAGTACAGGTCAATTCACGACCTGTACTTTTCAGAGGTTAATCTAATATTACTTAAAATGATTAAATTTTCTTGAAAAGGAGGTTACTCTTAGGCCTTTGGACCAGAGGTCTTTGGCAAAAGTAATCTTGCTGTTGTTGAGGCAAAGTTGGTGGCTGAAATACTCCTAGATGAAACAGTTTTTTTTTATCAAGCTATAGTAGCCCCCTGTAGTACTGGAGGACATATTCAGAAACCTCCAATGGGATACACTTGGCATAAATATTAACGGCCGGACACTTAACCACTTGAGGTTTGCTGACGATTTAGTCCTGGTAACTGACAACGCTCAGACGCTCCAACACATGCTACAACAGTTGACAGAGGCAAGCAGAACAGTCGGACTCACCATAAATAAATCAAAAACTAACATAATGACAAACAGAGAAGAAAGGACCATAGTGGTAGATAATGAAAAGATCGAATATGTACAGAACTATACTTACCTAGGACAAATTATATCATTCAAAGACCAGACGACTTTAGAAATAGAGAGAAGAGTGTCAAGTGCTTGGAAGAGATTCTGGTCTCTTAAGGAGATACTTAAAAGTAAGCACTTTCCAATGTCAGCCAAGAAAAAAGTTTTTAACTTGTGTATCCTCCCATGTATAACCTATGGTTGCCAAACTTGGGCACTGACTCAGAAACATCTCCAAAAGCTTAGAACCTGCCAAAGAGGAATAGAAAGAAGTATGATGAACATCACATTAAAAGATCGTAAAAGAGCAGAAGAAATAAGATCAAAAACAAAAGTAGAAGACGTAATTAAGAAAGTAAGAAGTTAAAATGGCAATGGACAGGACATATGACACGGGACAGTAAGGAAAAATGGACCAAAATAATTACAGAATGGCAACCACGAGACGGTAACAGAAAAAGAGGCAGACCAATTAAAAGGTGGATGGACGACATCAAGTCTATAGGGGGCGCCACCTGGACTAGGAAAGCCATTAATAGAAAGGAATGGACACAGCTGGGAGAGGCCTATGTGTCACAAGACACGCTGACCACTAATCCGGACATTCCGATGTGTTAGTTTTAAGTAAATTTGTTTATAAGTATAATGTAATACCGTTTTAGTCTCAGCAATAAAGGCTATAAAGATAAAGATAGTAGCCTAATGGTTCAGGCATGCTGTCAAACCGTGCTTGTGGGTTCGAATCCGGGCTTGTACCAATAAAGTTTTCGAAACATATGTACGGAATATCATATGATATTTACCGATGAAGAAAATTGTTGTCAGGAAAGCTGCATACATCTGCAAAGAAGTTCCTGAGGTCCTGACTGGGCGAGCGTGTGTGGGCATGTGCCAAGCATTGGGACGTGTATAGGCTGATTTATTATTATTACTAGCTTCTGCCCGCGACTCCGTCCGCGTGGAACTCGTTTATATCGTAGCTCGGTACAAACTTTCATCCCCCATTTCACCCCCTCAGGGGATGATTTCCGGAATAAAAACTATCCTATATCCTTCCCCGGGATTCAAACTATCTCCATACCAAATTTCATCTCAATCGGTTCAGCGGTTTAAGCGTGAAGAGGTAACAGACAGACAGACACACTTCCGCATTTATAATATTAGTATGGATTTATCAAGCAAAACTAATCAGAATTGATTTCTACTAACAGCTTATCGCGCTCCCATAGAACATACTTCCACTCCACTTTTCACCCCCTTTAAGGGATGATTTCGGTATAAACACGAATTGATTTCTACTAACAGCTACTTGACACTGGTGATGAGTGCGGGATCTGCGAGGTGTGCGTGCGCCGGCTGCGGGACGCGAGCGACTTCAAGCTGCAAGTGCAGCGCAGCCAGGCGGAGCTGCAGGCGCGGCTGCAGGGAGCGCTGCATGTGAAGGGTAAGCTAGACCCATTCTTAACATCGATCGTTTGTCAATAAAGTTTATACTGTCGAATATGTCTTATCCTACTAATATTATAAATGCGAAAGTTTGGATGTATAGATGTTTGTTTGAAATTTCACATGAAGATAGTTTATAGCCAAGATTTATTTTTATTTTAATCGTATGGCATACATTATTTCGCCTTTAAAGTAAGCCTAGATTAAAATATAGCATATTTTTTATCCCGGGTCCACGCAGATGAAGTCGCGGGCGGAAGCTAGTTTGTTTATATTTTTACTAGCTTCCGCCCGCGACTTCGTCTGCGTAACCCGGGATAATAACTACCCCATATATAAACTATCTTCATGCAAAATTTCATATTAATCGGTTGAGCCGTTTAAACGTGGTTGAGTAACAAACATCCAAACTTTCGCATTTATAATATTAGTAGGATATTAGATAATAAGGCTTTCACTAATCTAAGCGGGCTTAACACAAAAAATGAGAAATAAATAGTGGTGAATAGGGTATTTGACAACAGTAAAAAATAATTGTTTTTCATTAGCAACAGATCAACATTACGAAAATACACGGATAGTATCAATATTTTATTTATGTTTGCTATTTTAAGATTTTTAAATCCATATAAACTAACAATAAGGACGTTGTTTGATTGTGACGGCACAAGCAAGTAGTCCCTACAAATTTCATAGTATCGGAGCGCCATTTTTTTTTAATTTTTTTTTTTGCATTGATATTTTGTTTTTGTTTACATTACAGTTCTTTGTTTTTGTTGACATGGCTTGTGCATGATACATTGATAACGTTCCCCCGCGAGGGTGGAGGGCGGGAGGCTTTATTTAATTTTCAAACGCTGCGCGCATAGCTGTGTTATGAAAACAAATGTTTTGTGTATGGTTTTTGACACGAAGGTGACAGCTTTTACGTTTTTGATGTCATACACAAGCAATGTCAACAAAAACAAAGACTAACAATAACAAACATTTCAATGTAAACAAAAAAAAAACAATTGCATTTTTGGAATCGCAATACGCTACCGCACATGCCCTTGATCGGTTCACACCCCATTTTGGATACAGCCTGTATAAATACAATAAAATACCACTTAATTGAACGAGCGAGCGAAGCGAACGAAGAAATCCGTTTCAGCTTGGACCAAAATTCTTTCGTGTGTCCGAACCGATTCTCATGAAATATAGTCTTTTTCAAGTTCAGCAGTGGATGTTTTTCGACTGTTGTGATGATAGATTTTTTTAAATTAAAAAATTAAGTGCCCCCGTGGTTAGAATTTCACCAGCCCCTTTCTTCCCGTGGGTGTCGTAAAAGTCGACTAAGGGACCAGGGTTGAAGTGTGTTGTGGGCGATGGGCTAGCAACCCATCACTGCAATACCCACATGTATGCTAAACGTAGCGCTGGAACATACGTTTCATGTGCTCTGCCTACCCCTTTTGGGAATAAAGGCGTGAATGTATGTATGTATGTAAAAATTAAGCTTGTTTTTTTTTTTTTTTTTTTTTTTTTTTCCTACCTATCTTTCCAAGTTGGGCCCCGAAGGTGCCCTTAACTAATTACCTATAACTATAATACCTTAAAACCTAATAAACAAGTAACACCGCAGGGCGCGCAATAGACACCACACCTTGAGGGCGGTAATTAAGCTTGTCTGTTTCTGCTTGTCAACTGTTTCATTTTATCTTATTTATATTAGACAGATGATACAGAGAGAAAGAATATAATGGAAAATTAAACCATCTTCATCTGTAGCCCCCGACAGGATTCGAACCTTGAATGAGTCTTTTAAGAGAATACAGAGAAGGCGCTAGTCTTAGCGGGAATGTAATTGAAAAAGTATACAACTTCCGTCACTGTCCTCGCAGCTCAGTTGGTCAGAGCAGTCTAGCGTTAATAGAAAGTTCGCAGGTTCGAATCCTGTCGGGGGCTACGGACGAAGATGGTTTAATTTTCCATTATATTCTTTCTCTCTGTATCATATCGCCTTACAAAATGATCGGGGTAACTTCCTCGTTAACATAACACGAAACAAAATTAATAAAATAATTTGTTTCGTTAGAAAGGTATTATGTTATATTTGTGTCTTACCTTTGTGCTTTTTAGACGAGTCTTCGGTGAAGTCAGAACCGTTCGAAGCTGATGGTGATGTGATCCATCGTGAGTATCTATGTCCAAGAGTGTTAATTAAATCAGAACCAAACTACGTTTGTATGGAGAGTCAAGCGTTCTGGCGACCGTTAAGAGTCCGCAGTAAGCTCGGCCGAATTTCACCTTCCCATACAAACGGAGTTTCGTTCTCATTTTAAAACTACAATACAATACAATACAAATACTCTTTATTGCACACCTCACACAAACAAAGCAGTTAAAAAGAAAAACAATACAATAACATGTAGGTAGAGGTAGACAACAGGCGGTCTTATCGCTGAAGAGCGATCTCTTCCATACAACCTTTGGGTATCGGAGAACTTTGGGGAACTACGTGTTGGACTGCGATGAAACTTTGCATATATGAGGTATATATATGTCTGCAATTATATCTTGCTGTTTACTCGATTAAATCTTCTTAATTTCAAGTAGTTCTGGTTTTATACTTCGAAGATACCACAAGTGAATAGCTCCTACCATAGTAATTGGTGAAAAAAGACTAGTACGATATCCAGTACCACGCTGCTACAGTGCATGCGCAAAGAGACATTTTAATTGCCTAGCTCCTCACCTATACAATAAAATAATTAAAATGTGTAAAATAAATAAATTAAGTAACTTCCAATTTAAACACAAAATTAACTCCTGGTTGAAGTCGATAACGTATATGGAGTAACCGGCTTTTAAGACACAGGAAAACCTACTTTGAAAGCCGGGGCTTCAACTATTATGTACCTGTGTTTATAGTTGCAATAAAGAATTTTATTATTATCTCTTTATTCTTATTTCTACTTAAGTTAGGTTTGTACAATAAATTTATAAAAAGTAAAATATAGAACTATACATACAAAACATAAAATCATTATAAAAACCTAACCTAGGGTGCAGCCGGCAGCGAGACGGGGCCTAAGCTACCGGCGGTCAGGGCGACAGAGACAGGAACCTCCTGACTATCCGCGCAGTATCCAGGAGTACCGCCTTCTGTATCTGGCCCTTGATCCAGCCATCTAGCGAGAGTCTCTTGAGGTGATGGTCGAGACTCTTCGCTATTAAACCGTTCGCCGAAACGACTATCGGGACGATGATCGTCGAGTCAACATCCCATATGGCGGTTACCTCGTGAGCCAGGTCTAGGTACTTGCTGGCTTTGTCCTTCTCGGCCTTCACGAGGTTCTCGTCATGGGGGATGGTGATGTCGACGAGCACTGCCTGGCGTTTCGATCGATCTGTCAGCACGATATCAGGCCTATTGGCAAGAATAGTCCTGTCCGTGATGACAGATCGATCCCAATAGAGCGTGGCACGACCATTTTCGAGAACTGGCGCAGGTGTGTACTTATAGTAAGGCACTTCGGAGACCACAAGACCGTATAGCAGAGCAAGTTGCTGGTGAATAATTCTGGCTACAAGGTTATGTCTGTGCAAGTACTCGCCGTTAGCAAGATGACCACAACCGGAGATAATATGCCTGAGTGACTCCCCGGGACGGCGGCATGCCCGACAAATGTCGACCGTACCGTCCTTCAGGATATACCTCCGGTAATTGTTCGTCATGATAACTTCGTCCGCAATTGCACAGACAAAACCTTCAGTTTCCCCGAAGAGATCCCCGAAACGTAGCCAGTTCACCGACGCGAGCAGATCTACATCGGGCCCTGTGAGGGCCTTGTAGAACCGCCCGTGTAGCTCCTTGCTCCTCCACACCGCCCTGCGGTCCTCGACGCTCATTACTTTAAGTCTGCGCCAGTTCTCGTTTGCCAAGGAGAGCGGGGTGAAGTTTCCGTCTACTGCTACTACGTCACGATGCATCCCACACTCGTTGTTTAGGAAATAATCCCTGAGACTGCACACCTCGCGGTTGTGGAGGTCTTTGGCATTTAGAAAGCCGCGACCTCCACACTTCCGCGAGATGTACAGTCTCATAACAGACGAGCGTGGGTGTAGCATGCGATGCGCAGTAAGCAGTACTCGGACTCTTCGATCCAGGGCATCCAGCTCAGTCTGAGTCCACCTTAGTATGCCAAAGGAGTAAGTAAGCAAGGGCATCACCCAAGAGTTGAAGGCACGCACCTTGTTGCCGCCCGACAAAAGACTATTAAGTACTTTGGTCAGGCGACAAAAGAAGCGCTCCTTCACCGCTCGCTTTACGCCCTCACCCTCAATACCCAATGACTGTGACATACTAAGATACTTATAGGTTTCTGCTTCGGAGATAGATTTGAGAGACATTGTCTCAGAAAGTTGCAAATTTGTTGAATTTACAACTTTCCCCCGCTGTACATGCATGACCGCACACTTATCGACACCAAATTCCATTTTGATGGCGCTACTGAAGACTTCTGTTGTTTTCAGTAGTTCCAACAGGTTATGTCCATTCGGTGCAAATAGCTTAAGGTCATCCATATAGAGCAGATGAGAAATGACCTCACCCTCCCTCCGAAGCCGGCAACCTAGTCCCGAATCCTTCAGCAGGGTGCTAAGCGGATTCAGTGCTAGGCAGAACCACAAAGGACTCAGACTGTCACCCTGGAAGATCCCACGTTCAATCCTTATAGAGTCCTGCGGACCAGAAGGGCAATCTCCTCCCCCCGGTTGACGAATGACTGTGGTCCACTGCCCCATGCAAGCACTTAAGAAGGATCTTAGAACTGCATCAACTTTATACAACTCTAAGACCCTCCTGAGCCATGAATGAGGCACCGAATCATAGGCCTTCTTGTAGTCAATCCAGGCGGCCGAAAGGGCCCCCCTATTCCGCCGGACTCGTTGGCAAATGGTCATGTCTATGAGGAGGAGCTCTTTAGTACCACGAGATCCAACCCTACATCCATTTTGAGCAGGGGCCAAAACGTTGTTTGCAACGATGTGTGCGTTCATTTTTGTTCTCAAAATAGATGTAAGGAGCTTGTACAGCGTAGGCAAGCACGTGATGGGTCTGTAGTTTTTCGCTTCTGTGCTACTACCGGACTTATAGAGCAGGGAGGTGATACCAGTTGTCAAGAAAGATGGTAGGGAACCGAGCTCAAGTGCTTGCTGGAACTGCGTTGCCAAACGCAGGTGTGAGCATCGAAACCATTTCAGCCAGAAGTTATGTAATCCATCCGGTCCAGGACTTTTCCAGTTCGGGGCCAAACGGATGGCACAACTAACGTCCTCGGGGCTGATGGTAACAGTCCCCATGGGCTCGATGAACGCACACTCACGTTCGACAACACTCATCCACTCGCCTTATTATTATTATTATTATTATACTACGTTCAAAATGATCAATGTAGCCCCATTTTATCCATAAGTAACCCCGATTGAATATCTAGGTACATCAAATTAAAAAAAACCGGACTAGTGCGAGTTAAACTCGCCCACCGAGGATTCCGTACTTAATTACAAATGTATAGTTTTCTGATGTTTCCCTGTACTTGTATAAAACGATTATTCTTGCCAAATTTCATAGTTCTAGGTCAACGGAAAGTACCTTATAAATGTAGATTCCCTCGAGTGTCGAAATATACGTTTTTTTGCGTCATATCTTTATTTACGCTAATTTAGAAGTATGATTTTTTCACAGCTTCAAGGGCCCATAGACCTGCGTGTGTGGTTTAAGTTTCCATACCTACAAATTTAACGGTTTCTGAGTAACAGAAATTCGATGAAACGAAATTTCGGTGAAATAACGAGACATCCTTTAATAGACTTGAAGGCTCAAGTCCAGTTCCGTCGTTTTCGCGGTCGGTTACTTGACACCACGAAATGGCGCAACACGTCGCAGTAATTGTGTTTTGTTGTTATTCATAAGTTTATATTGATATGTATGTTAGTCTTTAAGGTATTTGTAATAAAAAAAAAAAACCCTAGCTTTATATTATACTAGCTTCCGCCCGCGACTTCGTCTGCGTGGGCCCGGTATAAAAACTATCCTATATTTTAATCCGGGCTATAAACTATATGTTCGTGCAAAATTTCATCCAAATCGGTTAAGCCGTTTAGGCGTGATTGAGTAACAAACATCCAAACTTTCGCATTTATAATATTAGTAGGATTTGTTTTAAAGGGCCTCTACGCTGTTGGCTTCGGCCCCACGCATGCCATCCAAAAGTCCGGGACCCCGTGGTCCTGAGATATGGAGAAACATACAAATGATAATAATAATAAACCATTTATTTCAGGCATCTAAGGCCCATAGTTATAACAAACAACAAGTTAGTAATATGGGCGTTGTTGCCTGATTTAAATAAATAAATAAAAATAAAATATAAGAGCCCAGGGTCCGCTTTGACACCTAATCCCATGATTCGCCATAGGCACTAGTTTTACGAAAGCGACTGCCGTCGGACCTTCCGACCCAGAGGGAAAACTAGACCTTATTGGGATTGGGACCTTATTGGGCTTAACGACCGCTTTAGCCTAGTTGGTAGTGACCCTGCCTACGAAGCAAGAGGTCTCGGGTTCGAATCTCGGTAAGGGCATTTATTTGTGTGATGAACACGAATATTTGTTCTGAGTCCTGGATGCTTTCTATGTATTTAAGTATTTATTTATCTATATAAGTATGTTTATCGTCGTCTAGTACCCATAGTACAAGCTTTGCTTAGTTTGGGACTAGGTCGATTTGTGTAAGATTGTCCCCTAATATTTAATATTTAATATTAGATCAGTTTCCTCACGATGTTTTCCTTCACCGAAAAGCTAACGGTAAATATTCCGTACATTAGTTCCGAAAAAGTCATCGGTACGAGCCGGGATTCGAACCCACGACCGCCGCTTGACAGCCGCACGCCTGAACCACTGGGCTACTGTAGCTTGTGATGCTACAGAGGTTTATAAAATAGGCCCTTGATCGTTTAGTTATATTGTCTGTTTCAGATGAAGCCAAGTCGGACGCGGGGGAACCTTCACCGGATGAGGGTGAAGAGGAGTACCATATGATAAGTAAGCGGGACAGATATAGTTAAAACCGCTCGCACACTTACGCTTCGCACCGCACAACTAGTCAGGCTACGCTAAGTTGAGCCGAGAAAAGAGCGGCAAATTAAAAAGACATCGTGTAAATAACCCTAAAAAACCGGCCAAGTGCGTCTCTATAAACACTGTAAAAAAAAGTTTGTTGTATTAAGTATTTATTTTATTTGATTTTTAGTTTTTGTTGTTATAGCGGCAACAGAAATACATAATCTGTGAAAATTTCAACTGTCTAGCTATCGCGGTTCTTGAGATACAGCCTGAAAAAAAAAATTGTTGTTTGGGAGCCCTCCTTAAATATTTATTTTATTTTGTTTTTAGTATTTGTTGTTATAGCGGCAACAGAAATACATAATCTGTGAAAATTTCAATGTTCTAGCTATCGTGGTTCTTGAGATACAGCCTGGTGACAGACAAACGGACGGACGAATAGCGAAGTCTTAGTAATAGGGTCCCGTTTTTACCTTTTGGGGTAAAAAAAATAAAATATCGTCGGTTGTGCTGTATAGAGCGGGAAAAATCGTTTCACAAAAAATGCAAAATTGTGACTAAAAAATGAGTGCATTTAAAGATATGACATGAGCCATTATTATTTTTCTTCAATTCATGAGTGCAACTGTTCAGAAAGAGGTAAAGTTATATGAAATAAAACTCTAACTTCATTTTACTTTCATTTAAGAAGAATAATTTAAACCAGTCTACCAAATTTTAATTTTAATTTGTTTCGTTAACGTGAATAATATCAGCTGTAAGGCATTCTTTAATTATTTTAAAAAGCAAAAGCTTACTTTCTTAGACAGCATATCAAGGTTAGTCATACTAATATAAGTCGTTTGATACATTTGACAATGATATTAATATTAATGTTGCCAAATAAAAAGTTTTATATAAATCTCAACCTCATCTTTCACTAGCCGGACTATAACTTTGTTAAACGTTACATTGTAGAATAATTTGTTTCAGGTCGACATCTGAAACGTGAAAACGAGAAAGACATAAAAGATATAGAAGTATCAATAGGTTACTCTCGTTCCGAAGAGACGACGTTTGTCCATGACTCCAGCGTCATGCTCGTTATGAGCGCTGAAGAAACTGACTTGAGACAGGAAGACATTGATAACTTCGACACAAGTTACGAAAACACCGATAAAAATATTGCAACAATATCTAAAATGCCTGTGAAGATAATAACGTGGCCAGTCTTCTGCAAACTTTGTTCTAAACTGTGTCACAGTAAAGACCAATTTGATCAGCACACGGTGACTCACGCAAGAGAGAAACTGTACGCTTGCAATATATGCCAAAGCCAGTTTGCTACGAAGGATCGATTGATCAGACACACAGAAACACACGAATATAATAAAAAGTTCCGTTGCAATGATTGTGGTAAAATGTTCAAAACGAGCAAACATTTAAACCAGCATAAACTGCTTCACTCAGGGGATCTCTCCTGCGAGGAATGTAATAAGCGGTTTACGTCCAAAACTGAATTAAAGATACACAAACGTATACACGCTAGAGATAAATACTGCTGTGAAATATGTGGAAAGAAACTTACCACAAGTGCTTACCTACGTAGGCATAAACTCACTCACAACGGACAAACCAACTGTGACGTATGTAACAAGCAATATCAAAGCAAACAAAAGCTAATGCAACATAAGTTTACTCACGTGGACTTAAAACCTTACTCTTGCGACATATGCAAGAAACAATATGCTGATATCTCACTCCTCAATGCACATAAACGTAAACACACTGGAAAAAAACCTTTCTGCTGCGAAATCTGCGGAAATCAATTTTCAAGCATTTGGTGCTTGAATAGTCACAAACTGTTGCATACGGGGGAGAAACCCTATGCCTGCGACGTCTGTCTGAAGCGATTTAGAGTGAAAGCTGGACTGGTAGTGCATATGCGTGCGCACACTGGGCAGAAGCCGTTTACGTGTGAAGTTTGTGGAAAAAAGTTCGGTGATCCATCTGGCTTTAGACGTCATAAGCTCAGTCACAAACACAAGGACGAGAGGCCGACCTACTCCTGCGAAATATGTAACAAGCATTTCCTATTCAAGCATAAACTGCACAGACACAAACTGATTCACACTGGAGAGAAACCACACAGCTGTGAAGTCTGCGGGAAATATTTTAGAGCTAAGGATAATTTAAAAACGCATTTAGCGACACATGCAAAAGGACAATCTTATTCTTGTGAAATTTGTAGTAGGACGTATTCGACTAAAGAAAGCCTGAGGCAGCACACACGTTGGCACAAGACGAAGAAAGCTACGAAGGTGAAAAGTGAAGTATATTAAAATGTCGACTAGGTACTCTAGTAATATCACGTACTATAACGTGATACCTCATATACCATTACCATTACGTACAACATGGACATTAACGTTATTGACGCAACTTATCCATACAATTTTGAGTATCGCAATTATATTATTATGTAAATATTCCGTACATAAATTCCGAAAAACAGACACCCTTGACAGCCGCATGCCTGAACCACTAGGCTACCGTAGCTTCCACCAAAAGATTCATCATTATACAAGTCAAAACACCTTTTATAAGTTTAACTTAATTCTGACTTCCCTGCTATTGTATTATTATTACCAACACGTATGTTTTTTTAATTTCAAATATAGAAACTGAAACTGGGCGGGGCACATTGCACGTAGAACCGATGGCCGTTGGGGCGGAAAGGTTCTCGAGTGGCGACCACGTACCGGAAGGCGCGGCGTGGGTAGGCCCCCCACAAGGTGGACTGATGATGACCTGGTAAAGGTCGCGGGAGTCCGCTGGATGCGGTTGGCGCAGGACCGGTCATTGTGGCACTCTTTGGGGGAGGCCTGTGCCCAGCAGTGGACGTCTTTCGGCTGATATGATGATAGAAACTAAAATAATTGTAATTTCTGATGTACAGGTATGTCGCCCGTCGACAACACCATCATTATGATTGTATATTGCAAAAACAATGACAGCTAACGCCATCACTAGAGCCCAACATTCACACTGTGGATTGCTCGCGCATCGTGTCGTGAATGGCGTAGTTTATTTATTTAATAGGGACACGACACACCATACATTATGAGATACAATGATTCTTTATGAACAGCTTATAGACTAGCATGACATGCGAAGCGAGTGCACGCACCATAACCAGCTAGCTAGCGCATATTTAATAAACTGCACAGTACACAACACTAGTGTCGAGTCGACCAAGATATGAGCGACTACCCCCAGCACGGCTATAACAAGACGGCGATTTTTCTCGCACTATCCGTCTCTCTCTTATTAAAACACTTAGGAAGAGAGAAAAATCGAGAGAGCTCGCGCGCCGTCTTATGATAGCCGCGCAGAACTAAAATACGAAACATCTGACATAAAATATAAAAGTAGACTGAGAAACTTTTTATTGGAATTCCGCTATATTCCATAATAGTATTTTATGCAATCGTTATATAATGTATGCTTTTTCAGTCGAGTAGCACGTAAGGTACGAGACTTAAAAAGCTAAATATATAACTATTGTATACAATACTTTTTCTACGAGTCAACTGAACTAATTAAACAAACTTGGTATCTATTGAAAACGAAGTGCAACCAACGGCTTTTTCTTTTTTGTGCGTTGATGTCTATTTACACTTCTTCTCTTCTTCTTCTTCTTATCTTGTCTTTTTGACTTTCTCATGACGGCGTCCTATTGGTCAAATACATTATAGTTCAGTAAAGGCGCCACGTGTTTGGTCCATTTCATTTCAGTTGTGTCAACAGTTATGAAGTGTTGAGTTGGGAGTTCCATAGTAAAAAGTACGTTATTTAAGTTTGTTAGACGAAGTCTTAATTCAAACATTAAGGTCGACGAGTATAAAAAGGAGTATTATGACATTACCAATTTGATTTATTTATTAACCTGTATTTTCTATTGACATCTGTATTGAACCTAATATTTTTTAAAATTGTTTGGATTATGTAATTCCCAGATTATTGACGACTAATATAAAGGCGAGCTTAATTTTTAAATTTGTTGACACGCTCATTTAGTAACTTGTTGCGTATGCCTGTAAATATTTCCTTAATTGTATGATAATTTAAATGTTATACTAATTTGATATTATTTAATAACCACAGCATAGACTCCTAAAAATGGACTTTGTGCAATTTTAACACTTTCGCTACCAGGAAGGAACCCGCCTAGCGGGCGCCTACGCCGTAGTCGCTTTTCGCTACATACGAGGAAAACCACGGGATCGGCTACGAGCGTAGCGATTCTCGGTAGTCAATGTGTTAAGTGCAGTTGTATGTTGTGAAATAAATGAATCTGATAGAATAGGGTTAATTCCAAGAACAGTTATTATAATTTACGACATTATGTGATTAATTTACCTAAGGTAAATCGCCAATAACCGGCCACCTCATACTAAAAATTAACTCTATGCACCTATAATACAATTACTTTTTAGTATAAGGTGTTAATTACTGGCCACGTTATACTAAATTGAATTTTGTTTGTAGGGGAACAGAGTTAATTTTTAGTATGAGGGGGCCAGTAATTGGAAATTTACCTACTCCATTTCGGCCAAGTCGGACCAGCGACGTATCTGCATTGAATATAAATATCATACATTTAATCAGGGTATAAGATGGTATAACTCACAAAAAACAAAGAGTTAAATACTACTTTAGGCAGTAATCCTTCTGTACCTTTAACCCTGGGATCATGGACCTATAATACTCAGGACAAGCTATGGTAATTATAATACCTCGTCCGAGCGAGATGGTAGCATACAAATCTCGATAAGCGTGACAGAAAAGGAAATATCAAAATTCGTTGTCCTTGTCATAGTTAATTTTTTTTTATTTGCCGCAACTGATTTAGTATACAGTTGTGGCAAATAAACAATTACCCGGCAGGTTGTTTATGGTAAAACTTCAGCCATTGTAAGACTTAGCTTACTTACTTAATTTAGCAGCATAGGAGCCTTTCTGTCCCTCATTGTATGGTTTGGTGGAAATTATCGTTTACAAGTCACGCCGCGCCGTACTCAATGAAGCCAAATGTGTAAAGTTCTTTCTTTTTAGTTTTCATTTATTTAGTTTTATATTTTACTAGCTTCCGCCCGCGACTTCGTCCGCATGGACCCGGGATAAAAACTATCCTATATTTTAATCCAGGCTATAAACTATCTTCGTGCAAAATTTCATTCAAATCGGTTCAGCCCTTTAAGCGTGATTGAGTAACAAACATACAAACATCCAAACATCTAAACTTTCGCGTTTATAATATTAATAGGATTACTGATATTCCAAGATAATACTAACAAATAATGGATCTTGTTATCTGAGTTAATAAACGAAGTAGGTACATCATGTTACAACTTCTTGCAATAATTGCGTTAAGGCCCATCTGCAGCATAACATAGTCGCCATCAGCCTCGATAAGTCCAAGGTCGAAGTCAAAAAACTCTTTGAAGTGGAACTGGCCAAAGAAACAATCTTTTTTTTTTTATTTATTTCTTTAATAATCAGTGCATAAAAGCATTAGGTATATTTACCAGGGTCTCACAAAACTGTCGGCTCAGAATGAATAGTGACTCTTCTGTTCAGGAGCGTACCGACCGGACGCTAACCCAAGCACCTACTAGCCAGGTGCAGTGTGGAAGTGGGCACTAATTACAATATGTCTGATTAAACTACTTTTCTGGACATATTTTGCTTGACATTTATTACACTCGTATGGTTGATCTCTGGTGTGAATTCTTTCATGAACATTTAGATGCGTTTTTTGTGTAAATTGCTTAGAGCATAGTCGACAGCTGTATGGTTTATCTTCCAAGTGAATTCTTGTGTGTCTATTTAAGCCGCCTTTCAATGTGAATTTCTTGCTACATTTATTACAACCATATGGTTTTTCTCCGGTGTGAGTTCTATTATGTGTGCGAAAGGTACTTTTGTCTGTAAATTGTTTATTACATTTTTCACAGTTGTATTTTTCCGCGTCTGCATTGTGACTTTTAGTATGTCTACGCAAGCTCTTTTTATCTGAAAGTTGTTTGTTGCACACTTCACAGTTGTAGGCTTTCGTAGCAGAGTGTTTTTTTTTATGGTTTTGTAAATCATCTGTCCGCGAAAATCGCTTGTTGCATACTTCGCACCTGTATGGTTTCACTCCAGTATGAATTTTGGTATGCCTGTCTAAGCAGCCTTTGGAAGCGAACTCTTTGTTACAAACTGCGCAGACGCGTGGATTCTCTCCGGGGTGAAGCTTGTTATGCTTGTCTAAGGCACCTTTAGTATTAAATTCCATGTTACAGACTTTACAGAGTAGCGATTCCTCTCCGGTGTGAATTAATTGGTGTCTAATTAGGGCACATTTTTTAGTAAATTTCATGTCACACTCTACGCAGATGTGTGGTCCGGTGGCTTTAGTGTAAGCCCTCTCATGTTTAGCCAAACATGCTCTTCGTATAAACCGCTTGTGGCACGCGGCGCAACTAAATGGTTTCTCACCAGCATGCGTCTTTTTATGTGAATTCAACCGAGTTTTTAGTTTAAACCTCTTCTTGCATTCGTCACATTCGTATAATTTCTCTTCACTGTGAATCTTTCTGTGACCATCTAGATGATCTTTTCTTGAAAATTGTCTATTACACTGATCACATCTATATGAAAATCTAGCGGCATGAAGTAGTCTATGTCGCTTTAGAACCGAGTTATTCACAAATGTTTTATTGCAAACTTTACACTGATAGCTTTTCCGCTTGTCATTTTGTCCGTAAGTGTCGCTCGAGGATTCTTCTCCGGAGTGGGCGTCGGAGGTGTCATCGGGTATCGCGGGCCCGACGCTAGCCGTCGCGGGCTGTTCCCGCGCGCGGGACGGCCCCGCCTGCGGCCTCGCTGGACACAAACAGAGTAGTAAATCACAGGGATAGTCAGACCCAAGAGGAGGGGGGGGAAGATAGCCAAATATTACAAAACCAGATCACTATTGATGTAGATTTAATCCATACTAATATCATAAATACGAAAGTGTGTCTGTCTATCTGCCTGTTACATCTTCACGCTTAAACCTCTGAACCGATAGATGAAATTTGGTATGGAAATAGTTTGAATCCCTGGAAGGGACATAGGATAGTTTTTATCCCGGAAATCATCCCCTAAGGAGGTGAAAGGGGGGTGAAAGTTTGTATAGAGCTACGACATAAACGAGTTCCATGCCGACGAACTCGCGGCCAAAAGCTAATTATTAATAACTAGCTTCTGCCCGCGTCTCCGACCGCGTGGAACTCGTTTATATCGTAGCTTCATAC
Organism: Epinotia bilunana; assembly: GCA_947049275.1. Lineage (NCBI taxonomy): Eukaryota > Metazoa > Arthropoda > Insecta > Lepidoptera > Tortricidae > Epinotia > Epinotia bilunana. Next base: position 4,720,302 of record OX346276.1, on the reverse strand, counting down.
AAACTTTCACCCCCCACTTCATCCCCTTGGGGGGTGATTTCCGAGATAAAAACTATCCTATGTCCTTCCCCAGGACTCAAACTCTCTATACCAAATTTCATCCAAATCGGTTCAGCGCAGCGGTTTAAGCGTGAAGAGGTAACAGACAGACAGACACACTTTCGCATTTATAATATTAGTATGGATTACACATTAATTTAACTGTTCAGATATAGGTATGGAAGTAATCCTTCATAATTTGCAAACCATTTTTGAGCCACTGGCCGGTATCCGACTGAGCTGAGGTATACTAATGTAAGTTTAGTGATAATAATTTACTTTAAAAACAAAGTTTTAACCGACTTCAATTTAGTACTCCGCCAAGCCACGAGAACATTTCCACATTATTCATTATTCTTTTCCAATTTACCAAATGAACTGATTTCCGAGAGCAAATGCGTTGATTATTAGAGAGAAAAACCCAATCGCTGTATGTGACCCGATAATATTTGAAGACTTCCGTCGATTCCACAAGGATCACCTTTGGCACTTCATTAGTTGCTATTTCAACGGAATCTTATCAGAATCTGTGACGTACATTTGTACTTTCAGTACATAATTGAGGAATTCCATAAGTCATCTGTGGCCTTCATCATCAATTCCACTCCACCAAATTTATGATTTCCGGGTGTAAATACACGAGTTAAAATAGAAAATACCAAAATCACTACACGCGTGCCTAATATAATTGAAAAGTTCCCTCAATTCCTCATGGATCCCATCATCCAAATGAATTTTTGAAAAAAATGGGACCCACCTTTTTTTTGAAGTCGGTTAAAAATAGATTTAAAATATCCACAAAACCCTACACTATGGTGGAGTAAGGCCTGAATCACACTGGCGCGGCCTGCGGTTGCTGTCAATAGTAAACTTGACAGTTATTGTCCAATTTACTACTGACCGCCATAATCCAATTTACTACCGGCCGGCTTAAAGCCATAAAGTCACAGCTAAAAGTGACCTAGATGACATTACCATAGCAACTAGCGCAGAAGTTATTGATTCATTTATATCAGTGTTTTTCAAACTGTGGGTCGCGACCCCCAGTGGGTCGCGGCTACTTAAATTTTAAAAGTTAAAGTGCTGTAAGTATTTTGAACAGCGTAGGGTGGGTGGTCGCGAATTTTTTTTTCTGTACTAAGGGGGCCGCGGCATGAAAAAGATTGAAAAACACTGATTTATATCATAGAGATAGGACAGGATGGAGGGTCTCCCTCACACACAGACACACATGTGACAAAGATTTATAAGCATCGATCGATAATAACACAAGTGGGCACGAGGTACAATGTCTTATTTCCTGTCCCTCATCGAGTATAGGATTTTTTTGTTTGTCAGACGGCGCGCAGAGCTCGACACAAAGCGCGATGAAGTAAAGGCCAGACTTCCTGTGGCAATACAGTATAATAGGAGTGTAGACACTATCCTACTAATATTATAAATGCGAAAGTTTAGATGTTTGGATATTTGGATGTTTGTTACTCAATCACGCTTAAACGGCTGAACCGATTTGAATGAAATTTTGCACGAAGATAGTTTATAGCCTGGATTAAAAAAATTTTTTTTTTTTTTTTATGATATAGGAGGCAAACGAGCAGTCGAATCACCTGATGGTAAGCGATAATCGACGCCCATGGACACTTACAACACCAGAAGAGTTGTAGGTGCGTTGCCGGCCTTTAAGATGGGAGTGGTGGGAGGTGGGGTGGTAGTATGGTAGTATAGGATAGTTTTTATCCCGGGTCCACGCGGACGAAGTCGCGGGCGGAAGCTAGTAAACAATAATGGGAAAGTGTATGTGAGTGTTTGTTTGTCCGTCTATCACGGCCAAACGGAGCGACGAGTTAACGTGTTTTTACAAGCTTTATATTAACGACTTGTTCGTATGTAAGTATAAAAGTATGTAAGTTGTCCGTCAAATCTGTTAAATTTGACCCACTTCCCGGTGACCGATTGAGCTGAAACTTTGTACCATCGAGCTGATCTGATGATGGAGACAGAAGGTGGCCATAGGAACTCCGTAATAAAACCATATAACCCCATCGAGTTGGGGCTCGTTAGAATCGTCTCAATGAGCAGTTGATGATGGTATACAGAAAAGTACAGTCGGCAATAAAAGCTTGTACAGTCGCGGTCAAAGATATGTTTACACTTTTGCATCTTATTGCCTTGTAATAAGGTGCAAAAGTGTAAACGTATCTTTGGCCTCGACTGTACCAAAAATGATTTTTTTGACAGAAACTTATTTTAAGTGGAGATAGTTGAAGAGATGGAGTGACATAGGCTACTTTTTGTCTCTTTCTAACCCCCCACTTCCCTAAAATGGGGGAGAAAGTTCTTAATGGAGCTACGATATAAACGACTTCCACGCGGACGGAGTCGCGGGCAGAAGCTAGTGTTGTATATTCTTGAAAAAGGATTAAAAATGCAGTGTGTGCAGGAGAAAAAAAGCAACGCAAGAGGTTAAATAATCACAACGTTATAAGTGTCCAAAGCTTTAACGCACTCACATACTGCTCTACTGCTTATTTTTACTTAAGATACCTATGTATTCTTTAAAATATGTTTAGCGTAGGTATTTGTTTTGTGTTGCCTTCCAGGAGGTAACTCATGTAAAGGTTCCGACGGAAGACCAGCGCTGGCCTCCTAGGTTAGCACCATGCTGAGTCGGGGCCTTTTCGTGGACCCTGCTACTTTTACGTTACCGTGTTTTGTTTTTTATAACCATTGTTTTGTCCACGAATAAATGTTTTCTTTCTTCTTTCTTTCTTTCTAACGCAAAACGCACCTTCATATGAAACGATTGTCATTTACTATGAGTATGACGCTCGAAGATTGTGACGTCACGATCTCCTAGCGTTTTCTCTCTCTAACAAACAACATTAAAACGGTTGTAGCTTCGTAATTGTTCGAGATATTTAAATGGCATTTTCGTCATTAGGAATATTTTATGCCTTATTTCTTTTGAGGTAATAATACATTTTGAATCTACACCCGTATTACGTCGGAGGGGTGCTCACGTGTGGCGAATGTGGTCGCAAAGCTTTTACTTTTACTAGTGGTCACACCACAAAAAAAAATATAACACTAACAGGTCCGTGTAGGTACGACGAGCGAAACGAGGAGGAGTGTTAGGTGTACTGCGACCCTACGCCCGCGAGCCGAGCGAGCCAAGCGAGCGTGCCGCGGCAGCGGCCGGCGAAGCGCCATAATCAAACAATAAATTCCTCGAGAAGATGATGACTTCTCAATTTCATCATCATCATCATCATATCAGCCGAATGACGTCCACTGCCGGACATAGGCCTCCCCCAAAGAGTGCCACAATGACCGGTCCTGCGCCACCCGCATCCAACAGACCCCCGAGCCCTTTACCAGGTCATCAGTCCACCTTGTGGGGGGCCTACCCGCGCCGCGCCTTCCGGTACGTGGTCGCCACTCGAGAACCTTTCCGCCCTTCTCAATTTAGTCAGGTTCATTTAAATGCATCGCTTTTGGAGATTCGAAAAGACTGCTCTATCTAGATATATATTTATTTACCTGGTTCTGACGACAAGTCCCCATCTCTCGTGACATCAACATCTGTCTCGAGTTTCAGTAATGGATCTTTATCTGTAGAAAAGAAAACACAATTTGGAGCTGGGCGATGTGTCAAGTAAAGCACTGCGCATGCACTTTATGCGACTAATGCATATTAAAAACGGTGCGGCAAGAGCAACTTGTTTTTAGGGTTCCGTAGTCAAGGAACCCTTATAGCTTCGCCAGTTTTCAGACTTTTCAGTAACCCTTACTACTAGAAAACTGTAATTGGGTAAGGCCGTTAATTCTTGTTCCTGATTAAGCAGTTTAACTCGTCCACATTTTAATCAATTCCAGTGTGTTACGCCAATTAGCTATATAAATGGATTACATATATTCGTAACACACTGGAAGTGATTAAAATGTGGACGAGTTAAACTGCTTAATCAGGAACAAGAAATAACGGCCTTACCCAATTACGAACGAAACGCCAACAAAAGAGTAGGATAAAATGTTGTTTATTTTTTTTCATTTCTCGTTAATCCCATAGTGTGGGGGTATCGTTGGATAGCTTGTTCAACAAAAATATTATGGGTTTCTTAAAGCCATCTTTCGACTCGGTAATTCGTTTGCGAAATATTGGGCTTTAAAGCCTACAACCATTTTACAAGCTTTTTATTAAACAGTATGTATGGAACTATGTTTGTGCGGGGGATATCTTCAACGGAATGAGCTGAAATTTTTGGTTTAAGTGTAATTTGGATGACAATTCAATATTATGGTACCTTCGAGGTGATCTGATGATAGAGACAGAAGGTGGCCATGGGAATTCACGGCTTAACAGACGTAACCCCGTTGAGTTTGGGCTCGTTAGAATCATCTCAACAAGTAGTTGACGACGGTACGGTATACAGAAAATTACAATTGTCAAATTTTCTCAAACATGCAATGAAATATTGACGTTGTATTCTTCTTAATGGGCTTCGAAGTGTCACGTTTCGGGCGCAGCGAGACAAGAGACCCGTAATGGCAGTTCATACAAAATTGGAGGTCTAGGCCTGCAAGATGGTCTTTTTTAATTTCCATTCCACAATTTGTGGCACGGGATCACGGCATTCAGCCATGGAAATTAAAGTTTGATTTCTTGGAGTTTTTTAAATTTATTTCATTGTATGTTTCAGAAAAGCACTATACATACATACCTCGGCGTGAAAAGGGGTTGCCAGCCTCAAAACTATCCGACATGGCTACGTTCGGCCGTCTATATGTACTCGGTCGGCAACTCCTTACTTCCCGGCCTCTGTAGTAATGTACTATTTGGCATATACTTACGTGACGCCTTGTCACCTGAGTCACTTTCGAGAACCACTTCTGATTCCTCTATGGGCTCTTCATCTGAAGCAAAAACAAAAATTCAAATTTCAAAATTTATTTATTTGTAAATATAGGTAAAATATAGATCTTACACAATAATTTGTTTCACTATGTTTTGCCATTTGGCATACAAATATAATCAAGAAGAGATGGAGCATGCACTAATTATAACATGATGTCAAACAATAATAATAATTTGTTAAACGTCAACCAAAATAATAGTGTACCTACTTAAAACTAAAACAACTTAAATTCAAAATGTGTCCAGTAAATATTCCGTTATCGAATACCTATTTGCTATTTTTGTACCAAAAATCCATACAGGCATTTCTTAAATTCAATTAAATTATCTATTGTAATAATATGTTTCGGTAACTTCATGTATATTTTAGGTGCCATCCCAAAAATACTTTTAGCAAGCAAAGCTGACTTCACGGATTGGATGTAATTTTTTTCGCATCTGCGAGCACTTTTAAACTTTGAAAATTGATGCATGTTGTTTTTAATGTAAACCGCAGTTTCAAAAATGTATAGACATGGCAGGGTTAGTATATTGAACCTAATGAAATGCGGTTTACAGGTTTCCATTCTACAATAACATTTTTTTTGCGACATTAAAGCAAGCTCGCGGTCAGTGGAATTTCCCCAGAACATGACGCCATATCTTAGTGTTGATGTTACATATGCATGGTAGGCAGTCAGTAAAGCAGACTCGTTAACTCTTTTACTTAGATTACACAATGCATAAGAAAATCTGCTAAGCTACTACTACATACTATTTCAATTTGATTTCTCCATGTCAACTTACGGTCTTAACTTAATCCTAAAAATTTTGTAATGTCCGTTTCATCAATAATGTTATCTTTATATGACACAGTGAGATTAGGCAATTTGTCAACTCTGTTTAAAATTCATAATTTTTGTTTTAGTCAAATTAATGCGTAAGTTGTTTCTGTTTAGCCATTCTATTACTGTTTCAACACAACACGATATTATACGAAATTAGAGTAAAATTTCAGGTTTCTTTCTATCTTTCTACGCCTTAAACGTTCTATACTTGTATCAACTTGTCACAACAAACACCTTCAAAGTGAATGAATTGAATGTTTGCACTGTCTCTTTCCATCTTACAGCATGGACGGATTTCAGGCAGAAGAAAATAGCGTTGTTACTGAAGCGGTTCAGGGACAGTCCCAACAGTATCCTAAAAAAAATCTAGGTATGATGTCACAACAACATTTGTTAGTACAAAGTACATGTATCGTTGTATGGAAAATCAGGTAAATTGTTGTTTAGGTCGCAAAATACTGCGTTTAAGAAAGAAAGAAAGAAAGATACATTTATTCACAAACACACAGGACACACATGGTTAATTAAATAATAAAATTAACAAGAAAAGCACATAGCTATGTACAATAAAAGCTTAAGTACATAGTTGTCATACAATTTTGTTTCTATAATAGCGTAAGGAACTTTAAATTTACTCTTGGACAATAAAAAAATGCATATTTTTTCTAAACTTTCATATCTTTTTACGATTTTAATCATAATATATAATTTATTAGGATAATTTGATGGTTTACTATCCATTTAGCATCACTACGTTATCAATTTGAACATGAGGCACCATGCCTATTCTACAGAGCAAGTCATCCACCAACTCACCACAAATGGTGGCAGTGGCAGAGAAATAGGTTTCGGTAGGTAAAAATACCACATAACCGACTTCGCTAGCATTCACTGGTTATTCATCAGGGGAAAAAAGATCACAGTAGTAGATCCAAGGGCAGATGGGGGAGGGGCTATTCAACGCTATATGAAATATTCAAATTATAGTATGCTTACCTTTAATAATTTGAGTTTCTTGCAGTCGTACCTGCAGCTCCGCTTGGCTGTGCTGCACTTGCAGCTTGAAGTCGCTCGCGTCCCGCAGCCGACCCACGCACACCTCACAGATCCCACACTCACTAGTGCCACCCAGTATCAGCTATGCAATAGTTTGATATTATTGTTAATTACAATAACTACTCTTCTTGGCAGCCGGGTAGCCAACCAAAAATCATACTAGCATTCAAAATTTAAATTGCTGCTTGTTTCCATCTGTATGTTTAAGTTTAATCTTAAATGTTATCATGTAACTTTAAATCAGTTGTTGACTTAAGCCGGGTCCGCTGCGCCGTGTTTTCGATGTGTTTTAACCATGTAACATGTCAGTTTCGGCAAACAAATAGGGTATTTTTTTATTGGCAAAACATGTTAGATGTTTAAAAACATCAAAAACACGGTGCAGGGGACCCGGCTTTATAATCAAATCAGGTACTTTTAAACATCATAGATATGCAGTTAGTATGGAGACACAAGGGAGTTTGTACGGAAACAAGACTAATAACGTTTCACTAACATTTACTGTGGGCAAACATCCTTGTTTCCATTAAAATGTTTTTTTTTAAAATGGCAATAAGAAGTTGAATGATTATATTTTCTGAATATGTCCCTAAGTTTTGTTTGTTGGTCTTATCTTATCTAAGTGAGTGGAATCTTTATTGCAATAGTCCCCATTCTTTTTAGTTGGTGATGTCAAAATGATTTATTTCAAGGTATTGTAATGAAAAGCTAAGTGATGTGAAATAGAAATAATACAATTTCTATTGCTTTAAGCATGAAATACTATGTTTATATACTCAAATCGGGGCTCATGCCAGGAAATTCCTAACTTAGTTTACCCCAGTTATAAACAGTAGATATCCAAAAACACCAAACTTTATTATTGTTCTTTAGGATTCAACTATGGTATCATAAATGGACACAGCTTTCATATTTACATGTATCTCGAAGCACTCTTTGAGCATGTCCGAGTATATTTCCGTAGCGCCGAGATGTGTGTACGGCGTCGTCAGATCCTTGTCCGGAGCGCGCCGCAGGCAGCAGCGGCACGAGTGCGCCACGTCCATCTTGCGACAATATAGTTATACGGCAAGTATTGTTATTACAACAATGATAGTTTTAGCAAGTATTATATAAAATAGTATAACCTATGAAATGTATGAAAACACTCGAGCAGAATATAGTCCACAGTTGCATTGATTTGATATTCTTTTACAACTCTTTCTTTCTGTTCTGTCCTTTCTGACAGTTTGCTGACGCCTGACAGTTCGCAGCAGCAGCAGTGACAGGAACAATGGCGTCGAGTCAATGCGTTCGGATTCCACTATTTATCATTTCACATAACGGTGGCCGGAGCAAATCTATACTATAACGTAGTGATTATATTCTCTTTGATCTTTTTTTTTTTTTTTTTTTTTTTTTTCCTACCTATCTTTCCTAGTTGGGCCCCGAAGGGGCCCTTAACTAATTACCTATAACTATAATACCTTAAAACCTAATAAACAAGTAACACCGCAGGGCGCGCAATAGACACCACACCTTGAGTGCGGTGATAACAATAACGCGCCCTGCGGCGCACAGGCCACGCCCCCCGCCCCGGCAGCACAAGACGAAGCGAGAGAGCGCGAGCCGTAGGCGAGACAGTACATAGCCGCTCGACCCAGACATAATATACAAACTTAAATCTAACGTGCAAACCATGCACTATAAAACTAACTAAGTAATGTACAAACCTTAGAATCTAACATATAAAAAAAAAATATATATACAGCCAGAAGGGTAACATGCACACAAAGTAAGTATACCTATGTACAGAGAGTAGAAATTAACAAATAGAGTTATTTACAGAAACAGAAGGAGGACGGGTGTAGTGTCGGACGCTTTTTGATCTAAAATAGCGCCTCGCCAGTGAGGGCCTGTATGGGAAGGAAGGAGAGGAGGAAGAGGGAGAGGGAGATCGCACACTCCCATCAATATCAGGAGGTTGGTGGGAAAAGCTGCGCGCAAACTCTCCCACCAAGTCCTCGTCCGTATTTAAATCTACAAAGGATAAGCCAGTGAGCCCGTCCTCACGCGCTGCCTCACGGCGCCTCTGTTGCCGTTCCCGGGCGCGGAACTCAACATCGTATTCGAGTTCGGCCCTCCGCTCCATGGTGATGACATCGTCCGGGTAGCACAGGACGTGCCTAGGCCGGCGGTCCCTGAGCTTGGGGTCCGGCCTAGGCACGTAATCAATTGCCTTTCTAATGAGTGGACTTCCACTAAGTGCCGCCTTTTCAAAGTACTTAGTGGAAATCCGCTTCATATGATCCGCAACCGAAGGCATAAATAGGTCCGCGTGTAACCTTATGTTACGCACATAAAACGGAGCGTTTACATACTATAAAATATTGTTAAGAGCAAAAGTTTGTGAGGTTGTAGCTTTGTAAGTTTGTAGGTAATGGGTTATCTCTGCGGCGCTACCACGAAAATCGAATCTCGAAGTTCGTATATCTCTATCTCTGTCGCTCGAGTATCATTAAATATAAGTGTGATAGAGACGGAGATATTCGAGATTCGATGTTAGTGGTAGCGCCGCTGGAACCACTGAGGGCCTACCGGGAAACGAAAACGAACTTCGTTTGTGTATCTCCCTCTCTGTCACTCGAACAGGCAAGTGCGACAGAGACGAAGATACACAAACGAAGTTCGTTTTCGTTTCGCGGTAGCCCTTCTGGACTGGGGCGGTATCTCGAAATGAAAACGAAGTTCATTCGTGTGTCTAACACGCACGTGCGACAGAGAGGGAAATACACGAACAAACGTTGTTTAAGGACAGATTTTTACCTACTACCACAGACAAGAAAGTTATCATAGTAAAATAGGTTATAATAATGCTGGTCATTTCCTACGGTTTCTGAACGCATTTTAGAGCACTAATGATATGTGCGTAGAAGTGTTACTTAATGAAATGACTTCCATCTTAGCCCTAAAAATTGAATTGAATTGAATTGACTTCCATCTTTTACCCTTACCTATTGTTTTACTTGTTCTTTTATCGTTGTTTTTATGTTTCTTTATTTTCTGTATTTTTAATTTTTATTTTGTTGCAAAATACCAAATAAATGATTTATCTATTTATCTACCCACAAATGGCCACGTGGGTATACCTAAGGAGAATGTATAACCATATGAATAAATATTACTACTGGCCTGGCCTAGAATAGTATTTTATGCAATCGTTTTATAATGTATGCTTTTTCAGTCGAGTACCACGTTATAATTGAGGTACAAGACATAAAATAGTTATTTTTATACTCGTCGACCTTAATGTTTGAATTAAGACTTCGTACACCATTCTTAAATCACATACTTTTTACTATGGAGCTTCTAACTCAACATTTCATAACTGTTGAGACAACTAAAATTAAATGGACCAATCACGTGGCGCCTTTACTGAACTATAATGTATTTGACCAATAGGACGCCGTCATGAGAAAGTCAAAAGGTAAATAGACATCAACGCACAAAAAAGAAAAAGCCGTTGGTTGCACTTCGTTTTCAATAGATACCAAGTTTGTTTAATTAGTTCAGTTGACTCGTAGAAAAAGTATTGTATACAATAGTTATATAATTAGCTTTTTAAGTCTCTTACCGTAATGAGGCCAGGCGAGGGCGGTGTATTGAATCCTGAACGTAGCGAGGGATCCTGAATCCTGTGCGTAGCGAGGGATTCTAACGTAGGATCCTGAGCGTAGTGAGGGATACAAGTGTTAACGCCCGAGACGAAAATAATTTTGCTACCGAGTGACACATACTATTTTTCACACCCACTATGAAGAAATTAAAAAAAGATGCTATTAAAATTACTTAACATGTTTTAACAAATCTTCTTAATATTTATTACAATTTTTTAAATATTACGAAAAATACATACATTTTCAAATAACGTTGTTAAACTTGAAACATGATTGTTTTTAACCGATTACGATAAAATTACAGTCGATTATTTTATTAAGATCTGTGTTCTATTGGCACATTGCGTAAATTCTACATGCCAATGAATAAATTAAAACAGTAGCTTGAACAGAAAAGTAGCATTTTGATCCCTCTCGTCGTGGAGCAAAACTTACTTTTCCGAATGAAAGGTGTGAAAACTATATTAATTTGTTTGTGTAAACACATATACTTAATGACTGAATTACAAAGTTAGCAGTCCATAGTGTCACATCACAATGAAGCCCGGGGAATTCCGCAACAAGCTAAAACCAAAGAGACGCGACTATCGTGCGGAGCTTTTTCAATTTGGTGAGGAGTCTATTATGCTGTTTTCTGAGACACTCGCGCTCAATATCCTCTTGTCTAAGCCTGCGGCACAGGAAAGTGGCCTCGCGTAGTACAACAATTTTCGGCTCGCGTCTATTTCTACTCATCCCGGGTATTTGTTTCTGGAGCTTGTCGAAGAGGTTCCTGAGGCTGGTTCTTCGGAGGCGTTCCATGGCGTTGTGTACGGAACGGTCTGTGTTGGAGCGGCTTCCGCGGCGGCGGGGGACCATGCACATGCATGCCGCTGGACGTGGACTCGTTGCGGAGGCGACGGTGCGCTGCGTGTGTTGGCGCTCCTGCGCCGATGGTGCGCGCGGGAGCGAGTCTGCACGCACGTGGGTCGTAGCCAGCGGCAGCTCCGACGTGCCGAGGGATACCACGTCGACCTCCTCCTCTGTAACACAGGAGAACACGTTTAAAACTTTGCCCGTCACATATTAAGAGTTACTTGATGTAGTAAAATTTACAGATACTGAAGCTCTAGTGTGCGTGCGTAGCTTTGCGCAAGGAACTAGAGAAATTCAAATCATATGCGTTTCGGGGTTGTGGAAGCAAAAAAAACCGGCCAAGTGCGAGTCGGACTCGCGCACGAAAGGTTCCGTACCAGTATCTACAAAAACAGTAAAAAAAGTTTGTTGTATGCGAGGCACCTTAAATATTTATTTCATTTTATTTTTAGTATTTGTTGTTATAGCGGCAACAGAAATACATAATCTGTGAAAATTTCAACTGTCTAGCTATCGCGGTTCTTGAGATACAGCCTGACGACAGACAAACCGGCAAAAAAAAACACGTTTGTTGTATGGGAGCCCCCCCTAAATAATTATTTCATTTTATTTTTAGTATTTGTTGTTATAGCGGCAACAGAAATACATCATCTGTGAAAATTTCAACTGTCTAGCTATCGCGGTTCTTGAGATACAGCCTGGCGACAGACGGACGGACAGTGAAGTCTTAGTAATAGGGTCCCGTTTTTACCCTTTGGGTACGGAACCCTAAAAACCAAGGCACTGAATTGTTACTGCCCCAAGAGGACAAATAGAAGTTGTAGAACTTGACTTGTTAAACGGATAAACGCTTAAGCGAAGTTGATGTAGCGCGAAATTGAATCCTTGCACGTCCCGGCCGCACAGCGTTCGTTGAGCTATTCGCAGTGCATAGGTACTTATACTGAGCATAGACTATCGTAGATCTAGGATGCGACTGCAGCGGGGTGGGGCGACCTCGCTACCGCAGCGTCTGCCGCCATCGATCCGGCACTGACGTCACGCGTTTCGCGCCAAAACGAGATGCGAGCAACCCTGAATGGAGTACTACGGAGTACGGTTTGTGCTGCCGCATGGCGGCTGGCTGGGGCGGGGCGGGGGGCGTGGCCTGTGCGCCGCAGGGCGCGTTATTGTTATCTTATCACCGCACTTAAGGTGTGGTGTCGATTGCGCGCCCTGCGGTGTTTTTTGTTTATTAGATTTAAGGTATTATAGCTATAGGTAATTAGTTAACTTGGAAAGATAGGTAGGAAGAAAAACTGCGGAGTACGGTACGGAGCCTTAGTACGCTCACGTGACCAGTGCTAGCGTTACCACTGTTTAGGGTGGCGTCTGGCGTTAAATATGGAAACGATCTTGCAAAGTTCTACACATATATTTTAAGCGGAAGTATCTCTTGATAAGATCGGATGGAGTGCACTGCACTTCATCAGCAGCACGATTGCTATTTTTTTTATATAAATTAATTCGCAATAATGCTCATTTGATATAATTATTGAGTGATCATATTATAATTATCATTTTATATAATTTTCATTTGATGTAATAACATTTAATGAAAATGAAATGAAATGAAAATTATTTATTCGTTAAACAAATATAAATATCACATACACACATATAATACTTTGATTAGGTACTTAATATAATATAATATAAATGTAATGCATATTTCCTATAATGAACATATGATATAATGTTAATTTCTTCTAATGTACAGTTAGCATAATAGTTTTTGGTAGACTAAGGCAGTCTATACATAAAAAATAAAAATGATATAAAGTAAAAATGATATAAAAAATACTAGTCGAGAATGTTTCTAGAAAAACAATCTAATGTCAAAAATATATTTAACAAGAATAATAAATTGGGAACACAATGTCATAAATTTCCAAACGTAATAAATAAATTAAAAATTCAGTCACAATTAGTCCCACGGAGTTTTATCATTCATGTAGTCTTTTGTGCTATAATAATAGGCAAAATCCTGTAGAGCACAATAATGAGGCAGAATGGATTGAAACGGAAGTAAGAATTAATTTCTGAAGTACAAAAAATGGAATTTCATGTCATACCAATAGAAACATTTCATGAAGTTATCCAAAATGTATACAACTGAGCTCCAGGATCCGATCACATACACAACTACTGGTACAAAAAGTTTACCGCAATCCACCCTTACTTTCATAACCACATAAACAACCTTGTTTTCCACCCCGACTCTACACCGCCATACATCACAGCAGGAACCACATATACTGCGTGGAACGGGACGATGGCCTTTCCCGCAAGAGGGGGATTATTGAGCGCTAGTTCGTCACATTTTCCAGATAAACTATTTTTTTTGACGCAATTTTTTTTCCCTCTGTATGGAGCGTTGGCCGACTGGAGCGACGAGCTCCATACAAATGTAAATAATAGTTTATCTGGAAAATGTGACGTACTAGCGCTCAATAATCCCCCTCTTGCGGGAAAGTCCATCGTTCCGTTCCACGCAGTATGTTACCAAGAGACCATGAGGACCCGAAAAATCCAGCCAAATACAGACCCATCACATGCTTACAGACCGTTTACCAAATTATCACCAGCTGCATTTCAGAACTGATAACCTAACCATACCCATAACAACAATATTCTCGCAGAGCAGCAAAAAGGCTCAAGAAAACTGAGCCAAGGTTGTAAAGAGCAAATAGTAATTGACTCTGTTGTTCTAAATCGAGTCTAAAAAACTAAATCTGACCTACACACTATGTATATTGACTACAACATACATATATACATACATTCACGCCTTTATTCCCAAAAGGGGTAGGCAGAGCACATGAAACGTATGTTACCAGCGCCACTTTTACGAGTAGCATAAATGTGGGTATAAAAGATCGACAAAATGTGATATTGCAGTGATAGGTTGCTAGCCCATCGCCCACAACACACTTCAACCCTTAGTCGACTTTTACGACACCCACGGGAAGAAAGGGGGTGGGGGAAGAAAGGGGAAAGTATTACAGTTTTTTTTTATCATATAGGAGGCAAACGAGCTGTCGAATGACCTGATGGTAAGCGATAATCGACGCCCATGGACACAACACCAGAAGAGCGTTTCTCAAAAAAAATGCCACTACATTTTTTCGGAGATTTTCTGCAACTTTTATGTTATTTCTACTCAAAATCACGATGTCTTTCCATCCCACTGGGAGAAAAAAAGTGTCCCAAAATGTTCATAAATTTTTGAACTTTCCTATTGTGTTACCACCATACAAAGTGTATGGTAAATGGTAACACAATAGGAAAAATATCTTTGGAACAGTTTTTTGTCCTACCAGGGTCGAAAGAGCTCCCGATTCTGAGTGGAAATAGTTAACATAAAATTCCTAGAAGTACAATTAATAATAGTGGCATTTTTTTTGAGAAACGCTCAGAAGAGTTGTAGTTGCGTTGCCGGCCTTTAAGATGGGAGTACGCTCTCGCAGTTGTATAAAATGCATCCACAAGTAATCCGGTCGTCGAGTCGCGGGCAGAAGCTAGTTTGTTATAAAACCTTACACAATTACCGATTTTTTGGAGCCGAGTGGTGGGCACTGCGTGCTTATGCTTATTTTGAGTATTAATATTATGTATATATATAACAATCTATGGATCCAAGTTGTCCGAAATAAATGCATTTTTTTTTTTTTTTTTAATGTATGTCGCAGTTTTTCCTAAAATTGACAAAGTTTTTATGTACATACACAATATTGTCATAGATGTATTGACAATGTAATGTCATTATATTAATATCTTTAAACTTATCTCTGAGTATCTATGGTTCAATTTATATATCGCCCGAATAGCTCGTTTCTGCAAAACAAAAATCGTATGAATCTCCGGAGCACTGCCCCACAATAAAATACCATATGACATAATGCTATGGAAGTAGGCATCGTCCTATCATGGTTGCGGATATCCCCCCGTTTATTGCAAACCTTAGAGTAATTGCGGATTAGAAATAGCTTGGCGCCACATACCTTCAGAGATGAATCCTGCTGACGTCGCATTGGATTTACTCGAGAATACCATGTGGTGGGGACTATACTGAATGAAGGGTAGTGCGGACACCTGACCTGTGAACATAACGGATAAATCTAAGGAACTGGACTGTCCATATATCATACGTTATATAAATAAAAAAATTGGACGCTGCGCGTACGGTAAACTCGCATTGTGGCCAGATGAAGATGTAAAATTGTGTACTCACCACGGGCGGTAATTCGTAAAGCCCCAGCTCACCGTCGGTTCGGGCCATGAACACCTGCGATCTGGGGCATTCACGAATTCACCGCCCTAGGTACGTAATGTACTATTACTAGGAGGGGAGGGACCATTCAAGGAATTAACAGTATGATGTGATGATAGAGGAGGGGGGTCAAAAATCTATGAAAAACGATGACGTAATATATGGGAAAGCCCTTACCAAAACGATGACGTAATATATGGGAAAGCCCTTACCAAAACGATGACGTAATATATGGGAAGCCCTTACCAAAACGATGACGTAATATATGGGAAAGCCCTTACCAAAACGATGACGTAATATATGGAAAAGCCCTTACCAAAACGATGACGTAATATATGGAAAAGCCCTTACCAAAACGATGACGTAATATATGGAAAAGCCCTTACCAAAACGATGACGTAATATATGGGAAAGCCCTTACCAAAACGATGACGTAATATATGGAAAAGCCCTTACCAAAACGATGACGTAATATATGGGAAAGCCCTTACCAAAACGATGACGTAATATATGGGAAAGCCCTTACCAAAACGATGACGTAATATATGGGAAAGCCCTTACCAAAACGATGACGTAATATATGGGAAAGCCCTTACCAAAACGATGACGTAATATATGGGAAAGCCCTTACCAAAACGATGACGTAATATATGGAAACGTACCAAATTTGCGGAAAACCGGTTAAGGTTCACACAACGACGACGGATGCGGCCGAGTAGATATTTACGCGGTTTAGTTCATTAAGTATGCTACTTGCGGTTGTAGCATACTGTCTTCGGTTTATGACCAATGCTAAAGGTTCGTCAAATAGACTCACCGGAGTGCTGACGGTTCCGGAAAGAAAATTTGCCTTGGATCGTCTTATCAAGCTTGAGCAAGAAGCGGAACTTGCCGATGTCTAAATCTAAAGCGGGACAAACGATGTTCTACAACACTGCGACGGCTTATGCCTTTTATCAGTGAGGATGGGCTATTGCGGGTAGGAGGCCGATTGGGAAATTGCCATTCTGCTGAAAACATCCTGTCTATTTGACCTGACGTAATTTGTACCGCAGTCCGATCTGATAACACTCGGAAGACCACGCCCAGACTTATATTTAAAAATATTGGATTATTTCGGCAACACAAGTAGTACCATCGCCAACACAGTTAAGTGACCATCCGTGTACTTTATATGTATTGTAGGTTCAATATAAATACAGGATGGTCAGTTAACTGTGTTGGCATTTGTACGTACGCGGGTTTTTAAGTGCATAAAACGTTTTAAGTCTAGTAAGTGGGCTCATTTGGAATGTGTTACTGATCTTCCTACAGACGGTTTTCTTGCGGCTCTGACTCGATTTACATCTCGGCGTGGTCTTCCGAGTGTTATCAGATCGGACTGCTGTACAAATTACGTCGGGTCAAATAGGCACTTGGACGATGTTCGGAAATACTTAGCTTCGCGGGAAATTCAACAGGGACTCGTTAATAAGGCCGCCCAGCAAAAAGAAACATGGTGTTTTAACCCTCCAGCGGCGCCTCAGTTCGGCGGTTTATTTGAGGCCACGGTTAAAGCAGCGAAAACATTACTGCGGCGGGGAGAGCAGGTCTTGACTTTCGACCAGCCAGTTACGGTATTTACTACACTTGAAGCGGTTTTATATTATCGGCCGCTATGTCCTCTGACTCAGGATCCGCAAAACTTTGAGGTCCTTAAGGCGGGATTCCACCGGTGTGCGGCACAAGCATATTCAGTACAAAAATGCTTGTGCCGCACACCGTTGGAATCCCGCCTTTACGACGGCACATTTTCTCATTGGGAGACCGTTACTCTCAGTACCGGAATATAATTTTGAGCATATACCTGACACCCGTGTGTGTGTGTGTTAAGTAGGTTTAACCCCATTCAGACTATTTCCCAACGTCTTTGGAGAAAATGGAGCGACCAGGACCTCCATTAGAGAATGGAGGTCCTGGTCGCTCCATTTATGCCGCATTTGAAGAGTCAAATGCGGCATAAGTGGACGTCTTTATTAAAGAAGAGAATTTACCCCTCCCCCCTCCCCCGTTTTTTTAATAGTATGTGTCTTTGCATGGCGTTGTAAATTACCTTTACGAGCTTTAGTGTAACTAAATTGACCACATTTGTATGGTTGCTCTCCAGTATGTGTATTTTCATGTGCTTCGAAATGTCGTTTGGAGATAGTAGAGTAACAACAGTAGTGACATTTGTATGGTTTCTCGACCGTATGTGTCATTTCGTGACGTTTTAAATGACTTTTACGGGCACTAGAGTAACTACAATCTTCACATTTGTATGGTTTCTCGCCTTGTACCTTTTCATGGTGTTTAATATTATCTTTATCTATTAAAGATTTTATTTTTCGATCCTTTCTTCTGTTTTCTCGCTGTCCTGCAATTACAATGATGCTCGTTACTTATACTTTAACACACAGTAGGTAAATACATTATCTACCAACTATCTGAGCGATGCTAGAATGCTCTAATCTATAAATAATTCTTGAATATTCACCCTTCTACTGTACATAAATGTAAAAGATCAACAAAGAGGACAATAATAGAGGGCTCCAAACTTCTCATCATCATCATCATCATATCAGCCGAAAGACGTCCACTGCTGGACATAGGCCTCCCCCAAAGAGTGCCACAATGAGCAGTCCTGCGCCACCCGCATCCAGCGGACTCCCGCGACCTTAACCAGGTCATCAGTCCACGTTGTGGGGGGCCTACCCACGCTGCGCCTTCCGGTACGTGGTCGCCACTCGAGAACCTTTCCGCCCCAACGGCCATTGGTTCTACGTGCAATGTGCCCCGCCCACTGTCACTTAAGTTTAGCGATTCGGAGGGCTATATCGGTTACCTTGGTTCTGCTGCGGATAGCCTCATTTCTGATGCGATCGCGCAGAGAAACTCCCAACATAGCCCTCTCCATTGCCCTTTGGGTGACTTTGAGCCTTCTTATGAGGCCCATAGTAAGCGACCACGTTTCCGTGCCACACGTCATCACTGGCAACACACACTGGTCAAAGACTCTCGTCTTGAGACGAGAGTCCAAACTTCTACACTAAAATAATTAACTGGAGCTTACTGCTTATTTTTCTCATGGACATATTCGTTTTTTCTCTAGTATTACTGTCTCGTTGACCGTTGAGCCACGATCGGAGCTTGTATGTGGTACGCCCGACGCTGCAGACGCGTCGCTGCAGGTCCACACGCATGTGCTCCAGCATGACGGAGCAGGCCCTGCCCGCCACAGCGCTCCTCTCTGATGTGCTAAGTGATGCTGCAAAAACATGGTCAAATTATTTTCTACATTTCCTTCATCAAACTAAGAATTATATAGAAACAGATTTAACTTCAACCCTACGGGGACAACAGAGTAATGTAGTCGTATATTTTATTTCAATATATTTGATTGCACTGTTCATATCCTTTCAGTTCACCAACTCAGCTAAGTGGTCGCCAACCGGCACATGAAATTAGGTGGTCGCTAACCGGCGAAATGACCCTACAAGACTTTTTCAAAAATCATCCTAAACCGCATCACGAAAACATTAGATGAGAACCAACCGGTAGAACAGGCGGGAATAAGAAGCAACTACTCCGCAGTGGAGCACATACATGCAGTCAGACAATTATTTTTTCTTGGTTAATCGGCGATCAGTCGTGAGACTATAAGCTGATTTATTGACGACAAGTGATTTAGTGACACAGTCACGACGATTGTTTTTTTGAAGAATGGGTCATTGTCAGTCAGTAAAACAAAAATCGTCTTTTCAGTGGGCAATAGTTCAGGGCTTATGTTTATATATAATATGTTTTTGTCGCATAGAATTATAGGTTTTATTCGCAGTTTATTGGAGATATAGTTTATTCGAGACACGTTGCAGGTGCAGATACCCTAAAAACCGTCTATTCTCACTCTGCCAGTCGATCCTGTCATATTGCATCTTGGCGTGGGGTGGATCAGGCACCTCTACGCTTATAAATCTCGAACGGGCTCAGCGGTCAGTGCTCAAAGCTGTGTTGCTAAAGCCAATTCTGTTCTCTACTGCCTAACTCTATAAAGATGCCGCGGTTTTGTCTGTCAGGCAACTGTTCATGCTCAAAGCTGTCCTCAGGGCTCACTCCCGGGTTTGTTCTGTCTCTCCCCCGTTTAACCCTTTTGGGTTACCGCTACCTCCCAGTAACAGAGCCTTTGCATGACGCTTCATCACCTACCTATGTTCGTCAATTTACAATTAATTTTGTAAATTATATCACTTCCATATTATGAATTCCCAACTGTTAAAAAAACTATAATGACTGAATGTCTTGGTTGGAATTATGAGTTCACTGAGAAGTTCCTGAGATAGTGGACTTATCACATACACTCACGCGCATACAATCACATACACACAACCACACGCACGCACACACATAACCACAGTCCCACACACACACGCACATCATTACATATGCACACATATACACAAATACAACGTTTGCTTAATCCTAATAATGTACTTATCCACTTTATTCTGCATGTAATTATACTTTTCATATTTTATTTTTTGTTCTTTAATTAGGTCTGGATCGTGTTTAATACCTTTATTGTTCTCTTCTCTGTCATCCACACTCCTAGGATCCCAAGATACAGGCGTTGCCTAGTTTGGGGGCCATAGGACATATCATATCCTAACAATGTAATTACTTTTTGGCAAATAAAGAATTAATTAATTAATTAATTTTATTATTTGTTATCTTTAAAAAAATGAGTTGAACAACCAACCTGGATGCACCAAGACCACTTTGGGCCAATGCAGCTCCTCGGGGCCCTCCACGAGCTCCATCTGCTTCATCTTGTGATCTTGATACAGGGCGGCCAGCACAGCTGCTGCACTCTGCTCGTGTGCCCCGGGCTCTGCTTTCACCTCATGCTCTAAGTGGCCAGCTTGTGCGCCAGCTTCTTGTGTGTCTGTGTGCAGCCCGGCCCACACGCTCACGCCGCACGCTCCCTGCTCATGTTCCACAGGCTCTACCTTCACCTCATGCAGTATGTGGCCAGCCAGCGCACCTGGTTCTTGTGTGTCTGTGTGCAGCCCGGCCCACGCGCTCACGCCACACACTCCCTCCTCATATTCCATGGGCTCTACTTTCACCATATGCTCCATATGGCCAGCCAGCGCACCTGGTTCTTGTGCGACTGTGTGCAGCCTGACCCACGCGCTCACACCGCACGCTCCCTGCTCATGTTCCCCGAGCTCTACCTTCACCTCATGCTCTATGCGGCCAGCCTGTGCACCTGGTTCTTGTGTGTCTGTGTGCAGCACGGTCCCCGCACTCACACCGTGCACTCCCTGCTCATGTTGCCCGGGCTCTTCCATCACCTCATGCTCTATGGGGCCAGCCTGTGTGCCCGCTACACTCTCAGGCTCTTCCATCACCTCATGCTCTATGGGGCCAGCCTGTGTGCCCGCTACACTCTCAGGCTCTTCCATCACCTCATGCTCCATGTGGCCAGCCTGTGCGCCAGCTTCTTGTGTGTCTGTGTGCAGCATGGTCCCTGCACTCACACCGCACACAGGGAGTGTGCGCAGGGGCTCATGTTGCCTGGGCTCTTCCATCACCTCATGCTCTATGAGGCCAGCCTGTGTGCCCGCTATGCTCTCAGGCTCTTCCATCACCTCATGCTCCATGTAGCCAGGCTGTGCGCCAGCTTCTGGTGTATCTGTGTGCAGCAGGGTCCCCACACTCACACCGCATGCTCCCTGCTCATGTTGCCCGGGCTCTTCCATCACCTCATGCTCTATGGGGCCAGCTTGTGTGCCCACAACAGTCTCAGGTTCTTCCACCACCTCATGCTCCATGTGGCCAGCCTGTGCACCAGCTTCTTGCGTGTCTGTGTGCAGCACGGTCCCCGCACTCACACCGCACGCTCCCTGCTCATGTTGCCCGGGCTCTTTGATCACCTCATGCTCCATGTGGCCGGCCTGTGCGCTCGGTTCTCGTGTGTCTGTGTGCAGCCCGGCCCACGCGGCCTCCTCGCTCTCCGACTTGTACTCCTCCTTCATCTGCACTGCCTCCGCACCCTCCGGCGCCGGCTATACACAGGGTATCCTAGCTCAGGCACATGTTATTTTTCTCTCTCCTCTAAGTCTGTATTCAATACTGTAGTACATTATGTTCTATCAATAAATTATTGTTCTAACGTCAACGCTCCATTACTATAAATTTCCTAACCTACTGTTTATGATTTCCCATAATTTCACATTACCAAGAAAGTTACAAGGTTAAACCGCCGAGACTAAAAAAAATGTTACTCCACGGGCTCTATTTAAAATGGATCAGAGATAAATTGACAAATATTAACTGAAAATACTTTAATTCACTCTAAAACAATAATACAAAAAAATAATCACATCAAGAAGTGCTTGACCCTGATACTGAAACTTATGAAAGTGACATTTGACAGATACGACAGTAGCGTGTAATGGTACGTTCAGGGTACGTTCACACGCACGCCGTGCAGCCTGGCAAGCAGCTTGGCATGCAGCCCGGCAAGCAGCCCGTGCACTTCTACGGGCCAAGCAAGCTGTTCACACATTCGCGGGCATGCTTGTCATGATCTGTAACGTGACGTCATGGACAAAGCTGTCAAAGTCAAAGACTACAATATACATACGTCAAAGTCAATGAGGTGCAGCCAAAGAGTAAAGTAAGTATATAGGTGCAGCTAAGCTGAGCTTCGCAAAATCAATTTCAATTATTTATTTATATCAAATCATGACGATCCATATATAATAGATTAGTAAGTACAAATAAAAATCTGCAGTAATCAAATATTTAAAATAAAATTATAACTATTTATGAGTAATAAGTACCGCTTTATTCACTATTATTATTGCTATTCATATATTGTATTTCTGTATAATTAGTCCCCAGGGCAAAATTTTTAGGTGCTCTACAGATCCGTAAATCCAAATCTCCCTCCACATGACATTGGCAAAGTGCCTAGGTAGCAAAAAGCCACAAAACACGGGAAAATGTATATATATATATATATATATATTGTAATGCCCTCTCAAACATAATCGTTCAAAACTGTCTTAGGCAAAGGCCCCAGAGACTGCCCCTTATCTAACAACTAATTATCATAATCGCGTTATTTTTCTGACATTTACCTTCGAATTATAATCGACGGCGCTATTCCTAACGTGATGGACGTGGCGCACTCGTGCCGCTGCTGCCTGCGGCGCGCTCCGGACAAGGATCTGACGACGCCGTACACACATCTCGGCAACACGGAGACATATTCGGACATGCTCAAAGAGTGCTTTGACTTACATGTAAGTATGGATGTTTTGTCGCTTCCTTTTTTTTATAACCACCGTAAACTTGCCAAAAACTAATTTAATAAGTAGGTTTCTTATACCCTTAACTTGCTGGTGGGACAGCAGAGTCTCCTGTCACAAGTATTAGCCACACTTCAGATAGCTTATTCCATATAAGATTAGGAAAATCATGTTAATCTTCTTGGGATTTTAAGGTAAACCATTTTGAAACATGAAGACAATTGTGTGTTATATTTGGAAAGCATTTAATATTCCAAATAAGTAAAAGAACCTTTGATTACCAAAGAAACTTAGACTTTACCTGCCAACAAGTAAAGTAGTGGCTACATGTAATTGGTATCCAACCATTCTTTAGAAATAAATAAATTTCTAAACATGTAGCTAGGCGGCGAGGGCGGGTGCGGGATCTGCGAGGTGTGCGTGGGCCGGCTGCGGGACGCAAGTCACTTCAAGCTGCAAGTGCAGCGCAGCCAGGCAGAGCTGCAGGCGCGACTGCAGGGAGGATTGCATGTAAAAGGTTAGCTTAGCATGATCATGGTCAAAGTCAGATATCATAAAATTAAAGTTAATAAATGGTTCACATCAAAATGGTTATGTGTAATGTAACTACACATAACCATATTGATGTGACATAAACTGTACCTCAATTTAAATTGAGAGATAGAACCAGAAACAAGTCGTTTAGATGTAAAACATGTGTAGAAGATGTAACCATTAAAAGTCCACAGTAAGCTCGGCCGAATTTCACCTTCCCATACAAACGGAGTTACATTCTCATTTTAAAACTACATGAGGTATATTCTGTAATTATTTTATATGGTTCCAGTTTATACAACAAACAAAATACAGTATAAACAAGTTTTGTATGATAAATTAAATTCGCTGTATTTTTTTACTATGGTATCTGAAGCTACATAAACTAATTACAGACCTGGATATACCTCATGTCATTGTACATGCAAAGTTTCGTTACAATCCAACACATAGTTTTATAATGAGAGTGTAACTACATTTGTATGGAGAATCAATCTTACTTAAAACACTCAAATGACAGGACATATGATCAGGGGCAAAGAGAAATGGAGCAAGAGAATTGTATGGTGGTTCCTGAAAGATAGAAAAGAAAACAAGGACCACCAAAAATTAGATGGGAAGATGAAAATGCCAAATTCGCAGGGAGACATTGGTTGGAGCAGGGGGGCTAGCACAACTGACGCCGCGCCGCGACGCGAGTCGAGAAAGATCTAGCGTCCTCTTTCGAATTTGCACGATGCAAGTGAGACAGGAGAGGCTCAGTCGTGCGCGAAGCGACTGTGGAGCCCTCTATACCCAACTCGTGTATGTGAAACACTTGCCTGAATTCTATGGGTATAGATTCGCTAGGGGCCACAAAGTATTATACTATACACAATATATGGCTATACATGAGAGTAGAAGGAGGGGACCACCTCCGTCCTCGCTGCCATTACCATACCTCATATAGGTTGCTACCGTACACGCACACATGCATATAATATAACTGAGGGTCTGGTCTACTGGCCAGTCCAGAGTGACCCACCGTACGGTCGATTACGCCTCCAGCGCAGGTACTGCCTGTCAGTACCTCGGTGCTCTACGCACCAGCTGGACATGGGGGCGTTGCCCCCACGAGGTCCTCCATAAGCCTGCCCCCTAGACCTGGCCCTGTTACTCCAACTCATAATCGACCGTACTACATGCCTTGCCAGTGTGGTTTCAACACACACTCCTGGGAAGCCTGACCGGGCGTTCCCTGTCCAAATCCCTTGTCTTTCAGAGGTACTTACACCTCGAGATTGGACTACGTGAAACTACATTAACCAGCAACCGTTGGTTAATCCCCTGTTCCACTCTCATGTAGCTTGGAATGTCGATTATAGTACATAAATCATGCATGAGCACTTACCAGGATTCTCTAGTTTACCTCGTGAAGACACACGCGCAGTCTTCATGTCCTGCGCGTCCCGTCGCCTTCACGTTCCATGCTCATACCTTCTTGCCAGATGGCGCCGACCGCCCGTCGCACCACCTCCCGCCAAAAGCACTGTCATCTCACCGCCAGTGTTGCCACATGACAGAATGCAAACAGTTACCTGACTCTTTGCGGTCCGAATCGCGCTCGGCGCGACAGCGACTTATCGGCAAGTTGTGCTAGACGTACAGACTGGTGAGAGACAGGGAAAACTGGAAAGGGGTTGAAGAGGGCCTTTGCCAAACGGCATACAGACCAAACCGATGTTGTCTGAAACAGTAATATGTTAAGTTGTGTACAATAAAATTTTAACTCTTAAACTGTAAAATTGTCTGAATAAAAGGCTTATATATATTTATTACATTATTAAACTGTACATATCAACAACCCTCCACAATATGTAATGTAAAATACTTACGTATTGTCAAACTCCGAAGGGGTGCACCTCTGTTAAATTTACTGTTGCAACCTTGATTTTGTGTATAGCAACATTAACTATTTATGTTTTTTTATATGGCAATGATATTGTCAGCATTTTGTTCTACTTCTCAGAAATACATCGCTGCACGTACACGTATATTTTCTATTTTATTTACTCCACGGGCATTAGATCCTTTAACATGGTTCTTCGAAGTGGTCCAGGAAAGACCAGGTAAAAGCAACTAGGCATACATAAAGGTGTTCGGCGACTTATTTACATTTACCTATTTATTTATCGAACGGGGGAGGGAAGCGAACGAAGTTCTGAAGCATAGAACACAGAACACTTTACTACTCCCCCCTTGGGCCGATAATCGTTTGTATGTCCCGCTGTCCCGCTTTCCCACTGTTCTCCTCTACAGGTCGCATTTCTCAACTGATTTTCATGAAATTTTGTTTGCTGCTACGTTATTTATATATATAAAAGTGTCTAGCTTTTTCAAAATTAAAAAAAAGAAAAGAGACTAGTGAGTTCCACGTGCCAGATCTCACATAGCCACTACTTGACGACCTGTGTAGCCTAGTTGTTAGCGACCCTGCCTACGACGCCGGAGGTCCCGGATTCGAATCCCGGTAAGGGCATTTATTTGTGTGATGAGTATGAATATTTGTTCCGGAGTCATGGATGTTTTCTATGTATTTAAGTATTTATTTATCTATATAAATATGTTTATCGTCGTCTAGTACCCATAGTACAAGCCATGCTTAGTTTGGGACTAGGTCGATTTCTGTAACATTGTAAAAAAAAAGTTTAAACTTTATTGCACAGCTAGCTTCACCCCGCGACTCCGTCCGCGAGGAACTCGTTTATATCGTGGCTCCATACAAACTTCCACCCCCTAAAGGAATGATTTCCGAAAAAAACTATCCTATGTCCTTCCCTGTCACTCAAACTATATCTATACCAAATTTCATCTAAATAGAGGTTGGTGAGGTAGGGCACAGCGAAATGTCATCCCGCTCGAATTTGGAGCAGCCCAACTGGGGAAGTACCTCCGCCTTGCAGAAGACCACAGCCATGATAACACTACTACTTGCTCTGTAGTAGTGTTGTGTTCCTGTAGGTGAGCAAGGTCGCCAGAGCTCCCGAGGATGCGTTGTGTTGAGAGCGAGGGAATTTGTTCCTTCAGCTGTCAACACGGCGAATCCTCAAACATATCAAAGGTCGGCAACGCCCATGTTACTCCTTTGGAGTTGCATGCGTCTATAGGCTGCGGTGTCCGCTTACCATCAGGTGGGCCGTACGCTTGTTTGCCACCGTCGTTGTATAAAAAAAACGCTTAAGCGGTGGCTCACAAAAAACTTTCACAGTTCGTTTTCACACATAACATACATAATTTCTCCCATTCCCCCTCCAGTCTAGTTTCCGACCCAGTCATAGCACCAGCACTGCATCTTACAGGTGACAGAGGGTATGAGGCGTGGCATAGATAACCAATCGGTTACTGTACCTAAGTACTTGTCCTCATCGACTCCTCCAACGCATTTAATACTGTTGACCATGACATCCTTCTTGCCCTTCTGGAACGCTTGAATGCGCCCGAGAAATTTGGCTTGTTTGACAACCCGTCCAAATGCGAGGCCATTATCATTGGTAGTTCCCATCAAGTAGCTAAGCTCGACTTCAACTCTATTGGTCGCCTCTGTTACTCTTATATGCAGTCGATCACTCTAGAAATAGTTTCGTTTGGTAGCTAGTGTAATGCACTGCACGATGCAGTGGGTGTGGTTTACTTGCTTGCCGTCTAAGATGCAGTAAATGTTGAAAGAATGCACTTTTTCATATTCATAAAAATTGTTGTCAGCTACACAGATAATTTTAATATCAAATTTCAAACTTCGAACGCTCTCAATGAGAGACCCTTAACAAACTTATTATCGCTTTTAACCTCACATTAAATTCAACGGCACTTCTATCCCTTTTAGCCAGAAAGTAAAGAATTTAAGAGTATTTGGAACACACCCTGAGTTGGTACACCCGGACCCAAGTTGCTGAAGATAGTCGAAGGGTCACCGGCTCCCTTCATGTCCTCAATAAACTAAAACACTTCTTGCCTATTAAAACCAAAGTATTATTAGTGCAAAGTTTGATCGTACCCATAATCGACAATGGTGATGTGTGCTATCCGGACTTAAACGAGGAACTCCTAAATAAACTAGACCGTCTCCTTAATAACTGTACCTATTCGTTTTGTTTTCTGCCTCCACTTCTCCACACACAAACTGGTTTCATGTCCAATTCGTTTACCATTCGAGTCGCTCGCCTCTGGAACGGTCTACCCGTTAAAATCCGACATTCTCCGACCAGATTCGCGTTTAAAAGATCTTACGCAAGTTGTTAGCTAGCAGAGCCTTACCCCCTTATTCATAAAACTTAAAATGCCTCTGCTAAATAAAATGTGCTTTGTCCCTTTCTTACGAACACAAATGTCAAAGTGACAGATAAGGACAAACGAATTTTAACGCCATTTTAGTTAAAACAGGCTTGTAGGACGTTTATGAATACGGCGTGTTTCTGTTCCCTATTTTCGTATGTACGTTCGTATTTTAATTTATTCGTCTATTGTTGTTATTTACAATGTATTTATATCCACTGTGTGTTTATACCTCTAGTTGCACCGCCCAAAGGTTGACTGGTAGAGAATGCTTACGGCATTTTAAATCCGCCTTTTGTACGATGAGTTGTTCTTTTGTGCAATAAAAAAGAAATAAATCGGTTGAGCGAATTAAGCGTGAAGAGGGAACAAACAGACAGACACATTTTCGCATTTATGATATTAGTATGGATACATAGAAATGTACAAATGGCAAGCTTAATGCCACTGATGAGTTTGTCTGAACTATTTACCCTTAATCTTCCAGATAGTATTAGACGGAAGGAAAATATTTTTTGTTTTGTGCCAATGCTATAATATCATTATACTGCGTGGAACGGAACGATGGACTGTCCCGCAAAAGGGGGATTATTGAGCGCTAGTACGTCACATTTTCCACATAAACTATTTTTTTTGACGTGTTTTTTTTTACATGTGTATGGAGCTCGTCGCTCCAGTCGGCCAACGATCCATACAAAGGTAAAAAAAAATCGCGTCAAAAAAAATAGTTTATCTTGAAAATGTGACGTACTAGCGCTCAATAATCCCCCTCTTGCGCGAAAGTCCATCGTTCCGTTCCACGCAGTATAAGTTGCCTTTCTAAAGTATACTCTCATGCAAGAAAATATTTCAATGAAATTTTATGATGTCGCCAAACTAAAGAACTTTGTATGAAATCAATAAACACACAAAACTTCACAGAAAGTGTTTTGACCCCTGCTTCTGTGACATTTGAGAGTTTTTAATGTAAAGTTATGCAGCGAACGTCAAAACCATAGAAGTCTAAGTAGCGCCGCATAATGACCCCACAGAATAAGTGCCATTGCCATTATGCGGGGTTGGGGGCGGGGTGTTAAAACGAGGCCAGGCAGCCGTTTAGTTCGAACATGCGCATACCGGGTTTAGGCACGTGTTTGGGTAGAAATTTGTAAGGAGCTCGCATTGTATGGTTTTGTCGTTTGCTGTAGTTATGTCTTTCAAACTGGTCATGCGGAGTTAAAAAAACTTGCATTATAGTTTTGAAACTGTGCGTGGTTATAACGTGTTGACGAAGCCTGTTGCGGATTCTATCATTGTTAGTTAAGTACCTACCTAGGGGGATGTTTGTTTGTACGCAATTGACGAAGCCTGCGTTGCGGATATTTTTATGTACCTACCTAATCATTCTTGTTTCGTAAATAAAGCGTTTGATCACTGTTTTGAAACTTACGTGACACAAAATAGAGTCGCATAAGTTCTTGGCTTATTGTACTAATATGTGCTTTATTGTTTTAGATGTAAAGACTTTGGTGAAGTCTGAGCCAGCAGAAGATGGCTCAGAAGATAGTTCTCTACTGGATGTACTTTGTAAGTACCCGATTCATTCCTACAGTAAATAAATAATAAATAAATATTTGGGGACAATCTTATACAAATCGACCTTTCCCAAACTAAGCAAGGCTTGTACTATGGGTGCTAGACGGAGATAAACATACTTATATAGATAAACTAGCTTCTGCCCGCGACTCCGTCCGCGTGGAAGTCGTTTATATCGTAGCTCCATACAAACTTCCCCCCCCCCCCCCCCCCCCTAGAAAGAGATAAAAGTAGCCTATGTCACTCTCCATCCCTTCAACTATCTCCACTTAAAAAAACACGTCAATTCGTCGCTCCGTTTTGCCGTGAAAGACGGACAAACAAACACACACATACACTTTCCCATTTACAATACTAGCTGATGCCCGCGGCTTCGCCCACGTGGTTATAGGAAAATGTAACATATTGAATTTTTCCGTGGGAATTAGATGTTTTCCCGCTGGAAAAAGTAGCCTATGTCACTCTCCAGCTTCTAAACTATCTCCATACAAAAAATAAACATACACACTTTCGCATTTATCCTACTAATATTATAAATGCGAAAGTTTAGATGTTTGGATGTTTGTTACTCAATCACGCTTAAACGGCTGAACCGATTTGAATGAAATTTTGCACGAAGATAAATTATAGCCTGGATTAAAATATAGGATAGTTTTTATCCCGGGTCCACGCGGACGAAGTCGCGGGCGGAAGCTAGTAATATAATATTAGTAAGGATTAGTATGGATAAATACTTATATACATAGAACACATCCATGACTCAGGAACAAATATTCGTGCTCGTCACACAAATAAATGCCCTTACTAGGATTCGAACCCGGGACCTCTTGCTTCGTAGGCAGGGCCACTACCAACTAGGCTACGGCGCTCGTCAACAGTTTGAGCTTAGACGGCTAAACGTTGATGAACCGTTCCATGTATTCCCTCTGGGAGGCCCATCAGGCCCCCGGAGAGGACCTTCCTAAACCATATCTGTTACTGGCCGCACTGCAGGCCAAACAGGGAAAAAAAAAAGTTCCATGTTCTCATACAAACGTTAATTGACTAAATTGCTTAAGGCGATGCCTTGATTTGAGTCGAACACGCCCCCTAGACAGAGACACGCTGATGCCTTCCGCGCACGAGGAAAAGAGATGTAACACTCTTGGGGAATGGCTTTTTTGGACAAATTTCGATAAATACCTAACTTAGAGACGTTTTATTTAAATTTCATAAAGTGATATTTTAGATGAGATAAAATACACCTAGCCTGATTAGTATTAGCCTGATAGTGTCGTAAAATAATGTATCGTTTGAGTAGGCTGAGTAAAAAAAAAACAGACCCAACTTTGGATTTTTTTTTATCGATGTCCCGCTCTCCCGCGGTTCCCATCTCAAGGTCGCATTTCGCTACCGGTCCTCGTGAAATTTTGTGAGCAGGTACAATAATTATAGATTTTTTTTTGGCGATCGACTTTTTTTTTTCAAAGCAGGCACACGAGTTGTTCGGCTCACAGAACCATTAGTATTATTAGTGATGTAAGGGCGGCGTAATTATAAAGTATTTACGTATAGAATGTTCTCTATCTAACAAAACTAATGGTTGACGGCTAGAAAACTCAAATCATGCCATCTCGCATGTAGTCTAGACGAAAGAGCGAGAGAACTACATAAGGTTTAGAGCAAAATTGACGACCGCTTTAGCCTAGTTGGTAGTGACCCTGCCTACGAAGCAAGATTCCTAGGTTTGAATCCCGGTAAGGGCATTTATTTGTGTGATGAGCACGAATATTTGTTCCTGTATTTAAGTATTTATTTACCTATATAAGTATGTTTATCGTCGTCTAGTACCCATAGTACAAGCTTTGCTTAGTTTGGGACTATTTTGATTTGTGTAAGATTGTCCCCTAATATTTATTTAAATAATACTTGTTTTTGTTGAAATTAATTCATTAATTAACTATTTCTTGTTATTCTGACTCCGTGGAGAATCTTAGAAAACTTGTTAGATCATGGATTTCTAATATGCTTCGAAGAAGATCCGTACAAAAAGGGGTTCAGCATGTTCAGCATGCAAGAACACCCAAATTTGATGAGTTTAAACCCATATACTAAGTCAATCATTAAAAAAAAAAATATAGTAAAAATTAAAAAAAAAAACATTGATTTCGGTTAACATAAGATCCATATTTAAAAAACACAAAAGAAAAAGTTTACTTACTGCTACTTAAACCTATAATAATAATAATTAATCACAGTTTTAAAAAGTGACCCAGGAAATGTTACCATATGGTAACTAGAACTAGTGAAAAGAAAAAAAAGATTAACAGTATTTTAAGACATTGTACCGAGGACGCTGGCGGCATATCCTCGCCGACTTGCAATGCTAATGCGTTGCGCGAGAAAGCCGCCAGCTCGTCGGACACCAGTTACGTCAGCCAGACCTCGATTAGATCTGAAGCAAATGTTTTTTTTGTTGCTCCAGATGAAGTGGCAATAGACAAGTCGGAGAGGTTCAGCGACGATGAAGCAAGTAAGGCGCTACGTAAGTATCGGCACAGCCATCACAGGACGGCCCGCGAGCTGTGTCGCGGCGACATAGGGTGCACGAAAAATGGGCTGTGAACTGATCGAGGGCATATTCGGTACCGCATTGCGATTCCAAATATGCATTTGTTTATGTTTTTTATTTTTTTTAATATTGATGTTTTCGTTTTGTTGACTGCTTGTGTATGACAACATTCCCCCGCGAGGGTGAAGGGTGGGAGGGTTTATTTCATTTTCAACCGCCGCGCGCACAGCTGTGTTAGGAAAACAAATGTTTTGTGTATGTGGTTTTTGATACGCAGGTGAGGTCTTTTTCGTTTTTGTTGTCATACGCAAGCATTGTAAACAAAAACTTTAATGTAAACATAAACAATAAAATGTCAATGTAATAAAAAAATACACATAAATTCAAAAATACGCATGTCACGGGCCGTTCTGGGATAGCCGTGGTGTTTCATAAATAAGTTTCTGTCACAATTGTCATTAATGGTACAGTCAGCCAAGAAAGTGGTCTACCACTTTTCGACTCTATTGCAAGCAAAATAAGGTCCAAAAGTGGTAGACCACTTTTCTTGCTGATGGTACTATCGACAAAATTGAATCCTGCACGTCTAGCACACGACGGCCGCGACATACTCTCGATTTTTATCGCACTATACCTCTTCTTTTAAGTGTTCTAATAAGAGAGAGACGGATAGTGCGAGAAAAATCGAGAGAGCTCGCGCGCCGTCGCGTGCTAGCTGTGCTGACCCACCATGGAACCTTATTACAATACATTACTTTTTATGCTTCTACAATTATTTTTTCATCAACTCTTTGAAAGATTAAAGATTTCCAGGCCAATGGCCACCTTCAGTTTCTATTATCAGATCAGCAAATGCAATATTATGAATATTATGATACCTAACATGGTATCATAATATTGCATTTGCTGGAGTATCCTACTAATATTATAAAAGTTTAGATGTTTGGATGTTTGTTACTCAATCACGCTTAAACGGCTGAACCGGTTTGAATGAAATTTTGCACGAATATAGTTTATAGCCTGGATTAAAATATGGGATAGTTTTTATCCCGAGTCCACGCAGACGAAGTCGCGGGCGGAAGCTAGTTATAAATATCATAATAATGCATTGTCATCCGGCGTATATAAGTGCCGATAATTGCAACTAAATTTGACTTCGAGGATTTGGTTAAATTCGACTTGCAAGATGACCCATACAAACAATGGAATACAGTCTGAATCAAGGGCATACACGGAGGGCTCGGCCACTACTTACGCGGGAACGAGAGGGCGCACTGCGACCTCTCGCTTCCACGTATGGCGCACCGCGGCCTGGCGGCGGAGGCCGCAAAGTGACCGAGCCATAAAATTGACCCCCGTTATCCATACTCATCCTCCGAGCGTTGTTCCCGGTTGTGCCCCTAAAGGAGGCCGGGGTCCGCTTTGAAACCTAATCCCAAGATTTGGCATAGGCACTAGTTTTACGAAAGCGACTGCCATCTGACCTTCCAACCCAGAGGGAAAACTAGACCTTATTGGGATTAGATCGGTTTCCTCACGATGTTTTCCTTCACCGAAAAGCTAACGGTAAATATTCCGTACATAAGTTCCGAAAAAGTCATTGGTACGAGCCGGGATTTGAACCCACGACCGCCGCGTGACAGCCGCATGCCTGAACCACTGGGCTACCGTAGCTCCCGTTATCCATACTAATATTACAAATTCGAAAGTGTCTGTCTGTCGGTCTGTCTACCTTTTCCCGGTTAAGATGAATGAGATTAGTCCGAATTAGATGAAATTTGGTTGTAGAGAGAGTTTGAGACCCGGGGAAGGACATAGGATAGTTTTTATCCCGGTAATCACCCCCTAAGGGGATGGAAGTTTGTATGGAGCTACGATATAAACGAGTTCCACGCGGACGAAGACGCGGGCATAAGCTAGTTATATTTATAAACTTTGGCCATCTACTCAGTTGACCGAAAAGCTTGTTCAACGAATATGTCCTTTTTCTTCAGATGAGGATCTCCTAGCCAAGACGGAAACTTGGGACAGCGGGACGAGCGACGACGAATTGCGAGGGCCAGGTAAGGATTATTAACACTCACTGCCAGGAACCCGCTTTCCTCTATTAAGCGGGAAAACAAAGGAATTAGATATTGACATATTTAATTGTAAGCTCCCATCAGATCTGTGAGGCGAGGTATTTTCGTTAGAGTCCGCAGTAAGCTCGGCCGAATTTCAGCTTTCCATACAAACGTAGTTACGCTCTCATTTTAAAACTACGTGTTGGATTGTAACGAAACTTTGCATATACAATGACATGAGGCATATCTGTCTGTAATTAGTTTATATGGTTCCAGTTTATAAAACAAACGAAATACAGCTAAAACAAGTTTTGTATGAAAAACTTAAATTCGCTTTATTTTTTTTACTATGGTATCTGAAGCTACATAAACCAATTACAGACATAGATATACCTCATATCATTGTATATGCAAAGTTTCGTTACAATCCAACACGTAGTTTTAAAATGAGAGCGTAACTACGTTTGTATGGAGAATCGAGCTTACTGCGGTCTCTAAGGCGATGCCTTGATTTGAGTCGAACACGCCCCCTAGACAGAGACACGCTGACGCCTTCCGCGCACGAAGAAAAGAGATGGAACACTCTTCGGGAATGGCTTTTTTGGACAAATTTCGACAAATACCTAACTTAGAGACGTTTTATTTAAATTTCATAAAGTGAGATTTTAGATGAGATAAAATACTATAGTATTAACTTCATTGTGTCGTAATAGTACATTGTGATACAAGTGAGGTATGTTGATAATTACTTCAGAGGCGGAATTATCACGCGAGCCGCAGGTGAGCGTGATAAGAGAGCCGAGGATGTAACTATCAAAGCTCACGCGTTTCATACGACTTTTTCAACACATTTTGCGAGGAAAAAATCCTTTTCATAAGATGAAAATTTTATAGGCCTGCCAAGTTTCTTTACTTATTTATGGCAACAGGTTTTTACTCACATGTTGTATACATCGCCAAGAATTTCCAGTGGCGTCCATTCTTTTTATCACTTTTCTAGTCACCCCGAGTCAACATTTTTGTTAATAACCAAACACTTATTAACAATGTTTACAAATATCTGTGAAATAACCTCAAATGGCGCGCAACAGTTTTTTTTCGTGAAGTTTGCGCAGTGCTCGCGCATGAGATGAAATCTCTAAACAGCCAATACAAAATTAAATAAATATTTTTGTTTTAAAAAGTTTTCTTTATTAATTCATGTTAAGATGTTATCAAAAGTGAATAGTTTTACTAAATTAAACGTTTCTATATCATATCCAAACACAAATAGGCAATTAATTAACAAAAAGGATTTAATTTGTTTAGTCGAGTAAGAATCCATTTGTTGAGAATTAAAAAAAAAACTGTGATCTGTAGAACCCGGTTAATTTAAGAATGCACCGTGTGCACGCATACATCTTGCTGCAAGGTGCCAACCTAACTTAATCGGGATATAACCATAAACACACAAGTGTCGTAATGTTATAAAACACGCGTGTTTAATATCCAGGATTATAAGCCTAAAAGCAACACAATAAGAGGTACGTTACGAGCAATTGTGTTGAAAAATAATGTATCGTTTGAGTAGGCTGAGTAAAAAAAGGAAAATACAGACCCAACTTTGGTTTTTTTTTCTATCGAGGAAATTTCAAGCAATCGTCTATCGATAAAATCAGATAATCAATCATATAGTCAAGAATCATATATCTGAAAATCAGACCTTATTGTTTCTTAATCTAGTCAGAACGGCGTTTCCAAGCACGCGATAATTTCCAATGCACAGCCTTGAAGAGTTAGGACCTCTCGGTAGGTAATGACAAGTCAAGACTCGGGTAATAACTGTGTTTATTCAGAGAAAATGTATGCCTTATATACTATTGCATTTCCTTGTGTTCCCGTGAGTGGAAACTGCTATCAAGGTTACAGTACAAAGTCCAGGCATGTGCAGGCGGCTATGCCGAGGTCGGGGTATTATGTTACAGTTTGTTATGATAAGTACTAATGGAAAATAGGTAGGAACTTTCCATCAGGTGTGCCGTGTGCCCTCACTACAGCCTTAAGTGCTCTGTGCGCATGCTACCTCGTACAAATGGTTAATTTTGCATAGGCGCAATTGGTGCATTAATTTAGCAGTGTATCATCAATACATACTTAATTGTCATTAGGTATATTATTATTTTTGCTTACTCGTGTAACCGTGTATGTGTGGGTTCACACTTTGTTAAGTATTCTCATATTCTAGCGCTATCTGTGAGATCATGTAATTGGCTTGTTGTTCTCTTGGCTTACTACTACTTATTGACCCATTTAACAGCATCTTTTCGGTGAAGGAAAACATCGTGAGGAAACCGGTCTAATTTCATCAAGGTCTGGTTTTCCATCTAGTTGGAAGGTCAGATACAAGTCGCTTTTTTATAACTAGAACTTATGCCTGCTATATGCTTATTTTTTGACATGTAATTACCATCAATTGTATTTTATCTTCAATTCCACGTGACTGTAGATTTGTATCTTTACCTACCTAATGTCTGTACGCCCATTGGCGAGACATAGAAGATCACATAATGTACTAACAACTCTGTAATTTACAGCCTACCTATGTTCTACAATAAACATTATTTCTGATTCTGATTCTGCCAAAAGCGGACCAGGCCCCTATTTCCACAACTCGACAATTGTCACCTGACAACGACAATTCTTCGTACATTGCTGGATCCAAAAGTAACCTAGCAACCACCTTAACTTCTAGAACAAGCAATGTATGGCGAAGTGTCAATGTCAGGTGACAATAGTCAAGTTGGTGAAATAGGGGCCTGTACGTCTAGCACAACTTGCTGACAAGTCGCTTCGCGCGCGACTGAGCGTCTCCTGTCTCACTTGCATCGTGCAAATTCGAAAGAGGACGCTAGATCTTTCTCGACTCGCGTCGCGGCGCGGCGTCAGTTGTGCTAGCCCCCCTGCTCCAACCAATGTCTCCCTGCGAATTTGGCAATTTCATCTTCCCATCTAATTTTTGGTGGTCCTTGTTTTCTTTTCTATCTTTCAGGAACCACCATACAATTCTCTTGCTCCATTTCTCTTTGCCCCTGATCATATGTCCTGTCATTTGAGTGTTTTAACTTTAAGAGTCCGCAGTAAGATTGATTCTTTAGATTAGACAGAGGAGGGTAGATCGTTCTCGACTCGCGTCGCGGCGCGGCGTCAGTTGTGCTAGCCCCCCAGGTCTCCTCGATTTTGCTCTCATTTCTGTTTGTTATATGTTCTGTTCAATCTACCCTACGCTGGTTCGGGTTAAGAGACTTCTCATTTATAAGGCCTGATTCGTTACGGATTCGCCAAATTTAAAACGCAATTCTAATAAAATTAGTCACTATATTGTGTTTAATTATGGGTGATTACATGAAATGATATGTAAAATTTGACATTTAACGATATTTTCAGGGATTCTTTTTTTTATTCCACTCATGTCGTAGTTTCGGTCTGATGCCCTCCATCAACCGTGCGACAGTGTCTTTAGACACTTGTTTACATGCCCAATTCCATTTTTTAAGGAAATCCTTGTGGTCGCTTGCTGTTTTGCCTGATTTTCGTAAGATTCCTTTAACTAAAGCCCAATATCTCTCAATTGGACGGCACCATGGAACATTTGGAGGGTTCATGTTTTTTGGTACGATTTTAATATTATTACGTTCAAGGAACTTTATCGTATCTTTTGCGTAATGAGCTGTTGCCAGATCGGGCCAAAATAATGTCAACATATTGTGTTTTCGCATAAAAGGCAAAAGCCGCTTCTTCAAACACTCATTTATGTAGACTTCCTTGTTGATGGTACCCTTTGCTACGTAAGCACGGCTACGATCACCCTGTGGTGATCGTAGCCATGCCCCTGTGGGCAGATAGCTTGCCAAACTAAATATTTTGATCCAAATTTTTCGATTCCAATTGTGGTTTCCGAATCAGGAAGAGTTTCTCCGTCAGCTATTGTATAGTATTGGTCACCCGGAAGTGTCGAAAAATCGGCTTTTACATAGGTTTCATCGTCAAGAATTATATGAAAGTTTTTTGAGCCCAAAAAATCGTACAGTTTTCGAGACCTAGTTTTAATTGTTGCTTTTTGCTTTTCTGACGTTTTTGGTATCTTACGCTTTTTTTAGACTTCATAGAAGCACGTTGCTTGACACGTCCATGGATTGATCAGTGGATATTTTTTTTGCGATATCACGTTCGGACATAGTGCGATTCTTACGTATGGTCCTTAAAATCTTTATTTCCAATGCGGGGTCACGAGGACCATTACTTTCTCTGGTTCTTGGCCTCTGAGCCGTAGACTGGGTCTCGAAGTACCGTTTTAATACATCATCCACAGTTTTTCTTGGCATTTTGAGGTCCCTGGCGATATAATGATTCGGGCGTTGAGTATTTTCTAGCCATTTGGTGATGATTAGTTCTCGGCGTTGCCGTTGATTCATCTTATTTGGTGTTTAGTAAATATTTAACAATAAACATCGCAATCGTCATATTCTTGTGACATTCAAGCTGTCAAAACTCGAAACCCCAACGAAAAAGGTTGGTATATAGTGGAATAAAATAATTTTGAATTTGGCGAATCCGTAACGAATCAGGCCTTATTTTAACACTTTCGCAACCGGACTATAAATGGAACAATACACCAGAAACCAACAGAACTCGCTAGGCGTGTAGGTTTATAACTACTGCCCGCCTGGCGGGCTGAGCCGGCATCTGACTAAACATTACGAGTTAGATAGATTAGTTAAATACAATAATATACTTAATGAAGATCTATGTATGAATTTCATTTCATATACGAAAACACCAGGTGTTCTGTACATTTATTTTAGTTATCCGCCATTTGTGTTACTTACCCCAATGTTAGCTTTGTTTGTGTCTAGACCCGTTGGGCGCAGCAGGTGCGGGGGCGGAGCCGGCGCGGCCCGTGTCCCGCGCCGGGCAACACGCCTGTTCCGTGAATCTCGAGGGCCTCCGCGGCGAGAAGACACAACATATTGTACACACGCAACGAAAATCCTACGTTTGCGAAATATGCCACAAGAGATTTCTATACAAGTACTCTTTAACCAGGCATAGACGTACTCACACGGGCGGCGAGACAAAACAGCATCAATTAACTCGCACAGAAGAAAAACCCTACACTTGCGATATATGTCAATTGCAGTACACGAATAGCAGCGGTCTAAGCAGGCATATTAGAACACATACAGGAGAAAAATATACTTGCGAAGTTTGCAGTAAATCGTTCACAGATAGCTGGTACTATAGGCAACATAGACAAATTCACACGCGAGGCAAACTCTACACTTGCGATATGTGCAAAAAGCAATTTAATTTAAAAGGTGATCTAATTAAACACATCAGAATACACACAGGCAATCGGCCTTTTAAATGTGAAGTTTGTAGTAAAGCATTTGCAGACAACTCAACATTGAAACAACATCAAAGAACTCATACCGGAGTAAAATTGTACACTTGCAATATGTGCGAAGCGGAGTTCACGCATAGAGGCAGTCTGAACAGGCACGTTAGAACACATTCAGGAGAAAAATATACTTGCGAAGTTTGCAGTAAATCGTTCACAGATAGCTGGTACTATAGGCAACATAAACAAATTCACACGCGAGGCAAACTTTACACTTGCGATATATGCAAAAAGCAATTTAATTTAAAAGGTAATCTAATTAAGCACATCAGAATACACACAGGGCATCGGCCTTTTAAATGTGAAGCTTGTAGTAAAGCATTTGCAGACAACTCAACATTGAAACAACACCAGAGAACGCATAGCGGAGTAAAACTGTACACCTGCGATATGTGTGAAGCGGAGTTCGCGCATAAAGGCAGTCTGAACAGGCACGTTAGAAGACATACTGGAGAAAAACCTTACGGTTGCAATGTCTGTAGTAAAAAGTTTGTAGACGGCTCGGCGTTGAGGCAGCATCAACGGAGTCACACAGACGATCCGCATTATAGCTGTGATGTGTGTAAAAAACGGTATTTGTGGAAATCAGATCTGAACAAGCATATCAGAAGACATGCAGGGCAATGTAAAATTTAGTGTAGAAGTGGTAGGTGTGAATATTTTGGTGTGGCTGTTTAAGTATTTACCGACAGGGTTTCGTGTATTTTATACTTTTCACGAATCGAGTTATTTCATTAAATACTTGCTTCTGCCCGCGACTCCGTCCGCGTGGAATTTGTATATGGTGGCTCCATACAAATTAGCCCCCATTTCAGCCTCTAAGGGGATGATTTCCAGGATAAAACTATCCCATGTATTACCCCGGGACTCAAACTATCTCTATATATGGGAAAGTTGTAGGGAACATTTCTCAAGGCTCTAAATACTCACTATACCGAGTCTTTATATATTAGTTTTACTAACAGACGTCATCAAGCATCGTAGTCGATACGGCGCAAGCGTGTGGGCTCACTACTGAGGAGAGTGCGGGGCGGCGGCAATGGCCTCCTTAGGGTATTGTCAGAGCGACTTGACTGTCTACTGGGCGGAAGTGGTCATTGGCAGGGCCAGATAGGATAAGAGATTGGACCTCTTATTGTGCAATAATTTTTGGTTTCTCTTTTCTTGTACTTAAAAATAGATACTAACATAGTTAATAAGTCTAAATTGTTACTAATATCCTATGGATCCGTGGTCCGAAATAAATGATTTTTATTTTATTTTTTTTACGAGACGGGAACTGAAATGGAGTTGCGTGAATCCTCCAACACAACAAAGAGTCTCACTTCGACCGTAGCACCGCGACTGGCAGTCGTGGCGCATACTGCTAGGGTGCAATCAGTAAGATTGTTCAACAAGATGCCTACTGAGTTAAAACTAATTAGCAGAGCCCGGAATTTTCACGGCAAAACAAAAGACTGTCGCAATCTTACTAGTGTTAGAAACATTTTTGTATCGATATCGAGTATTATTATTGAATATTTTAAAATACTTCGCGACGGTTAATTTAAAATAATATACGAGAAATATCTAAAAAAACTTACTCAACCTGAAAAACATACCAATTACAATTAATTTTCTAAATTCCTTGACGTCTAGTGAAGTTAAACGATCATTTAGTATATATAAATGGCTTTATAGTGATAAACGAAACTGTCTGTCTACTCCCAGAGAATGTTGAGAAATTAATGATTATATACTCTTATTACTATAAGAAATAAAATGGCATGTGCTGCTGTGTGTACTGACGTGGATTTCGAAGAAGAAATTGCATCTGTTTCTATGTAATTTTATACAAACCTCACGTAATTTCGTGGACCGTTTTTTTCTTCTATTACAC
The DNA here is from genome assembly GCA_947049275.1 of Epinotia bilunana. Classification (NCBI taxonomy): domain Eukaryota; kingdom Metazoa; phylum Arthropoda; class Insecta; order Lepidoptera; family Tortricidae; genus Epinotia; species Epinotia bilunana. The sequence goes on along the minus strand of OX346276.1, from coordinate 4,678,955 downwards.
AACTATCGATATCGATAAAAAAATGTTACTAATACTAGTAAGGGTGCGACAGTCTTTTGTTTTGCCGTGAACATTCCGGGCTCTGCTAATTAGGAACTCCACTTTATTTAAAAACAGGCTAAAACATATTTATTAGGAAAATGCTGTTATAACATCAATGATTTTTGACAACTATTTATATTTTTATCATTTTCGTGATATTCGATTTTATGGATATTTTTATTATTGGACATACTGTTATGGAATATCTTATTGTAATTTAATTGCTTGACTATTCTTATGTTACTAATAATGTTTTATTTATTATTATGTTACATTCAAACACAATGAAAATTGTTAATGAATTAAATAAACTGAAACTGAAACTGTAACTGAAACTATACCAAATTTCATCTAAATCGGTTCAGCGGTTTAAGCGTGAAAAGGTAACAGACAGACACACTTTTGCATTATAATATTAGCAGTGATCGGAATTAGGTGAGCCAAAATACCTGTTCTTCGCAAGAGGACATAATATAGAGTGGTTGCAACCGGGTAGAAAAATACACTTTTTCTTGAATACCGGGTACTGGTCGTAATAGTAAACATACATGTTTTACTTACAGTATGGGATGTTTTATGTTACTTTGTAGTAAAAAGGTCTAGCCCTTTTTACCCTTAAGGTGTTATAAGGAAGGAAGGAAAAATTGTGAAATAGTTATCACTTTTAGATTAACATTAAACAACCCGTTCTGTAAGTAAAACATGTATGTTGAACATCACAACTAGTATCCGGAAAAATATTCAAGGAAAAAAAAATTTCCCCCTGCAACCCTGTTGCAACCACTTCATATTATGTCCTCTTGCAAAGAATAGGTATTTTGGCTCACCTAATTCCGATCACTGAATATTAGTATGGATTTTTGATTCGTATTAATTTCATATGGAAGTTACCATGATCAAGCCTCAGGCTACATGCGATGACGGTATTTTTATCCTAGTATTTGTCCTCTGTATCAAATGATTACCACAAACATACATCCACAAGGCACTCGCACAAGGTGGACTGATGGACTGGTAAAGGTCGCGGGAGTCCGCTGGATGCGGGCGGCGCAGGACCGGTCATTGTGGCACTCTGCTTTATTTATAAGCAATAAAACTTTGCAATAATACGTTGGTTGTTTAATTTAGAGATTCAGTACACCCAATTCCGCTCCGCATGTTACGACCGAAGCTAGTACTATCGACAACACAGCTAACTGACCATCGGTGCACCTTAAGTGCATTGTAATAAGGTTCTATATAAACACAGGATGGTCAGTTAACAGTGTTGTCGTTTGTACAGGGGCGGCTTTACCTATAGTGCAGGGGGTGCGTTGCACCCGGGCGCACGCTCCTAGGGGGCGACCACAGGGCGCCACTCGCCGGCCGCGCGAAGGGGAGGGGGGTGTCCTAGAGGGCGCTACGGTAATGATTGCACCCGGGCGCTAAATGGGCTAGAGACGCCTCTCAGCAAGTCCATACAAATGTACGGCGCTACCGCAGACAGGCGTGCGAATTCCGCAGCGGAATTTCAGCCCAGCCGATTTCCATTGATGGCGACTTTATATGTGACGGTCCTAAAGGTACAAGTTGGTAGCGGACGACATGAAGCTGGTTTCTATGTATTTCTATGAAATACCTTTCGTAGCTAGCGACACGTCGCCGACATAGAAATACATAGAAACCAGTGGTGTCGCCGCGACACGTCGTCTGCTGCTGCTGTCTGCGGGCGGGTTCCAACTTGTACCTTAACTCTGCTGTAGTACTTATGTTAGCCCTTTACAATATCTGCCCCCCTAGCACACTAGGTTTTATGTTCGACGTAAAGCATTCGTCCCGCTTGCACTCGCATATTTGCCAGAATGAGACGAATGCTTTATGTCCGACATAAAACTTAGCGTACTAGCCCCCCTTCACCAAGCTACAACTTTACCTGAAGCGGCAACACTGACCAAATGGCTAGTCGTTATTAGTAGGGGCAACACGTACGAAATCGGCGGACTGCATGCAATGTGTGAATCAAGGTCACACCTCTGTGGTCACACCGTACTAGATTTTCTGTGATCTTGCTTGGCTATCTGTCAATTTCCTATTAGGACGCGCTACACCTACGGCAACAAAGAGGCTCTCGACCAATAGGAGACACTTAAACGGGCCGATATCAGGAGACGCTACAAGGGCCGATATGGGCCGGACTGCAGGCAAACCGACGCGTGATTCGGCCCGTGTGGGAGTGGACAAAGAAAATATAACCACTACGTTCTAGGTGTGGATGTGGTGTGGATACGTGACGGAAGCACGGCTTCCAACCAAATCAAGGTCACTCCACACTAGATTTTTCTGCAGTCCGGCTGATATCGGCCCGTGTAGCGTCTCCTTAAAGGTCTAGCAATTTGTTACAACAACCTAGAGACAGCTATAAGATGGAAATAGCCAGCAAATTCGTATGTGAACGCAGAGACGGAGATATACGATCTTCTAGATTCAATTTACTTTGTAGCGACACTGTTTCATATGGGTATGAAACAGTGACAGACGAAATTTGGATATCTCTGTCTCTATCGCACTTGTTGTTTATATAGTATTAACCATTTTGAGCATATTTCGCTGCTTTATAAGAATATTGGGATTCCGGTATTGTAATATAAATACCGGTGTGGCGTTTTGCCTAGAAGCAAAACTCCTTGGTTATTATTTATTTTCTAGCAGCTACGTAATAGCTGCAATTGTTTTCATATACACTTTGACAAGTTGTGACGGAAAGAATGTCCGGAATTATATTGATTAATGTTATGTTAATTTAACCATGGAAGTAAATACAATCCTGACTAGTGATACCAGCGTTTGATTCCACCCCTGCGGCCAGAACACGAAAAACACGGGAGCGATGAAAATCGCCTCCCAAACCGGTATTGAAAAACGCGCTAAAAAGCCCCGGAACCCTTAAGTATTCTGCAAGTATTTGCGAAATAAACCTATTTTCTTTAAAAAAATAGTGGAGTGACTTTGATTTGGTTGGAAGCCGTGCTTCCGACACGTAACCACACGGGCTAAATCACGTGTCGGCCTGCATGCAGTCCGGCCGATATCGGCCCGTATATAGGGGACGGTATGGAGTACACATACGAAAATTGTCGGACGGCCAAGCAAGGTCACAGATAATCTATACTTCTTTCAGTATAGCAAGGTGCGTATGACAGCTGTCACAGTACAATTTTTACTTTTTAAGTTACAATGGTGACCGCTGCCACACGCACCTTGCTATACTGAAAGAGGTTATAGTATGAAGTGCCTTTGATTAGGCCGGCCGGCTTGCTTTCGACATGTCCGAATCACGCGTCGGCCGGCATGCAGTCCTGCCAATTTCGCTCGTGTAGCGTCTCCTATAGACTGTGGATGCCATTTCCAAGGCATTTCTAAGAGGACCTACCGCGAAACGAAAACGAACTTCGTTCGTGTATCTCCGTCTCTGTAGCACTTGATAGTTCGAGTGACAGAGAAGGAGATACGCGAACGAAATTCGTTTTCGTTTCGCGGTAGCCCCTCTGCACTGCTATCAAGAGACGGCCGCGACATACTCTCCATTTTTCTCGCATTATACCTCTAGTTCTAAGTGTTCTATAAGAGAGAGACGGATAGTGCGAGAAAAATCGAGACCGAGAGTATGTCGCGGCCATCTCATGATAGACGTGATTGTAGATGTGGTAACTGTAACTGTCACAATGACACCTAGTGCACTATTTGTGAAAATCGCGAGAAATACTTCGTTGCTAGCTATATATTAGTAATCTGTCTGTGACTTTGTTTTCAATGGCAGTACACGTTCAGTGCGCGTATTGTTGAATGTCTGAATGCTGCATTGTCTGACGACGCAGCTCTTGACGTAATGGCTCTGCACTCGTGCCGCTGCTGCCTGCGGCGCGCTCCGGACAAGGATCTGACGACACCGCACACACATCTCGGCAACACGGAGATATATTCCGACATGCTCAAAGAATGCTTCAATATACATGTAAATATGGCTTCATTGTTGATATGGGAAAGGAAATTTCTTGTGTAATTACTATATTTTCTTTGGTTCGTACAACTCGGATTTATACTAACTACTAGTATACTGGTTTTTACAAGCCAGCTGTCATAAATTTACTTAAACTCACTGACAACCGGGTTAGCCTAGAGGGTTGTGACTGTCTATGAAGCTAGTACTGGGTTTGAATCCTGGTGAAGACAAATATTTGTGTGATGAGCATGACTATGTATGTGTCAGCCTAGGATGTCTTCTATGTGTTTATAGCTTTTTAATATATCGTCTTCTAGCATCCATAAGTCCCATAACACAAGCCTTATTAGCTTACTATGCTATGGGGCTATTACAATTTGTGTGAAGTTGTTATTAGTATCTATTAAAATTAAAAGAATTATTGAATTACTTAATATCATTGTTATAATTGCACTAGCATCTGCCCGCGACTCTGTCCGCGTGGAACTCGTTTATATCGCAGCTCCATACAAACTTTCACCCCCTCAGGGGATGATTTCGGGGATAAGAACTATCCTGTCCTTCCCCGGGACTCAAACTATCTATATACCAAATTTCACCTAAATCGGTTCAGCGGTTTAAGCGTGAAGAGGTAACAGACAGACAGACAGACACACTTTCGCATTTATAATATTAGTATGGATGTAGATGTTACTGTAAAACTTTCAGTTAAGTGAAGGTGGCGAATGCGGGATCTGCGAGGTGTGCGTGCGCCGGCTGCGGGATGCGAGCGACTTCAAGCTGCAAGTGCAGCGCAGCCAGGTGGAGCTGCAGGCGCGGCTGCAGGGGGCTCTGCAGGCTATAGGTAACCTGTGCCTGTTTCTTGAAGGCATATGTTAAATATACATTCTTTTATACATCATCGTCAGTTGTTCCCTCAATGCTGAGGATTGTGACATCATATCTTATTTTTTTTGACCAAACTTCTCCATAGGCTCCTATTTCCTATTTATATATGATAGATTCTTCATTCTGCACGGCTATCACGCGACGGCGCGCGAGCTCTCTCGATTTTGGTCACACTATCTGTCTCTTTCTTATTAGAGCACTTAGAACAAGAAATATAGTGCGAGAAAAATCATGAGTATGTCGCGGCCATCTCATGGTAGACGTGCAGGACTTACTAATAGTGAATAAAAATGAATAAAAAAGTGAAAATTATTTATTCACAATGAATAAATGTAAACACTTTTTGAATGTCATGTTTTTACATCTTACAGATATAAGCAATATCTTAAGTAATGGCATTTAATGATTTAACCAATTATATATATGTCTTTTAATTACACATCCAATCTGTAATTAAAGCTCTCCTTTTGCCGGACTATGGCAGAGTCGAAAGGATGTTTGTAGTTACTTGTGTTCCATCGTAGCGATTAAGATACTGAACTGATTTTGATGAATGAGCTTTCAATCGATTCGAAATGATGCTCTGGGTGTCATACTACGTTTTGTATGAAAAAAAAAACGTTTTTCAGACATGTTTAGAACATGATTATATTGTGTTTCTCATTAGCAGAGCCCGGAATTTTCACGGCAACAAAAGACCGTCGCAATCTAACTAGTGTTAGAAACATTTTTGTATCGATATCGAGTATTATTATCGAATATTTTAAAATACTTCGCGACGGTTAATATAAAATAACATACGAGAAATATCTAAAAAACTTACGCAACCTGAACAACATACCAATTACAATGAATTATCTAAATTCCTTGACGTCGAGTGAAGTTGAACGATCATTTAGTATACACTAGCTTCCGCCCGCGACTTCGTCCGCGTGGACCCGGGATAAAAACTATCCTATATTTTAATCCAGGCTATAAACTATCTTAGTGCAAAATTTCATTCAAATCGGTTCAGCTGTTTAAGCGTGATTGAGTAACAAACTAAATGTCATGTGCTGCTGTGTGTACTGACGTGGATTTCGAAGAAGATATTGCATCTGTTTCTATGTAATTTTATACAAACCTCACGTAATTTTGTGGACCGTTTTTTTCTTCTATTACACAACTATCGATATCGATAAAAAAATGTTACTAACACTAGTAAGATTGCGACAGTCTTTTGTTTTGCCGTGAAAATTCCGGGCTCTGCTCAATAGTATTCAATTTGTTTCTCTTGATACAGATGACAAATTTGCGGCCAAGTCAGAGTACTATCGACAACACAGCTAACTGACCACCGGTGCACCTTAAGTGCATTGTAATAAGGTTCTATATAAACACAGGATGGTCAGTTAACTGTGTTGGCGTTTGTACAATGACATGGGTACAGGTACATTATGTAATACCTTCTTGAATAGCTACATAAATGCCCAATGGTTAACTGGCAGAGCATGCCATTTAGCATTAAGCTCGCCATTTGTACATTTCTGTTTTGTGCGATAGTTGAAATAAATAAATTTATTAAAGATTTAAACCTAACTTGGAACCATGTCTGACAAGACTTTCGATCAGAAAAGCTTTACTCAAATCTGTTCATTCGGTTGGGGGGTACAATGACAATGACAGACACACACACAAGTCAAACTTGGCCTCTATTTGGTGTTGGGGGTTTAAAAAGACTTTAAAAAGTATAATATGACCTCTTTAGCCTAGTTGGTAGTGAGCCTGCTTACGAAGCCGGAGGTCCCGGGTTCGAATCCAACATAGGCATTTAATTGTCATGGATGTTTTCTATGTATTTAAGTATTTATTTATCTATATAAGTTTGTTTAACGTGGTCTAGTTCACATAGTACAAGCTTTGCTTAGTTTGGTTGGGACTAGGTCGATTTTTGTATGATTGTTCGCAAATATTTATAAAAAATATTGAATAATAGCTTCTGCCCGCGACTTCGTCTGCGTGAACCCGGGATAAAAACTATCTTCGTGCAAAATTTCATCCAAATCGGGTGAGCCGTTTAAGCGTGATTGAGTTACAAACATCCAAACATCTAAACATTCTAACATAAAACGTCCAAACGTCCAAACTTTCGCATTTATAATATTAGTAGAATAGTAGTGACGTAGGATAGTAGGATCGGTTGAGATCAATCACACTTAGTGATTGAGTAACAGACATCAAAAAAAAAAAACATCCAAATGTCCAAACATGGATGGTAGGAACTTTGGAATTTATAATATTAGTAGGATTTCCGATCAACAATTGATCAGTATTTGATAATTTGCAGCTAAATTGGACTGACTTATTAAGAGTCCCCTTTTGCTTCAGATGATAAGCCCCTCGTGAAGTCTGAGGTGGAAGAAGGCAATGGGAGCAGTGAGGAGTGGTGCTATAGGTTACGTAAGTACTACCTCTTTGTTTTGTAGTTATGTGTGACTTTAACGAGAAAAATGTATATACAGGAAACGGAACGTACAAAAGTGATGGACATAGGCAGAGGCCTATTAGGCGTTTGGCATACTTTGGGAGAGTCCAAAAAGTCCCAAAGTGTGCCAAAGTTAAGTTAGTGACTCCCGCGACCTTAACCAGGTCATCAGTTCACACATAACGTAATTCAAAGTGAACCCGTTTTGGTGTTATTGGCGACCAAAGGGTTAAAATGAACCAGTTCATTGGTTTTGCTTCAGATGAAGAGATTTCTGTGAAGTCGGAGGGAGACGAGGAAATCAGCGAAGACCTCGTGTTCCGTAAGTTTGTGCACATTCAAATTATATTGTATGTATTATGTCTGTCTGTCTGTTACCTGTTCATGCTTAAACCGCGGACAGAAGAGGGAGAGCAGAAGCTAGTGAAGTTATAATTCACTAGCTTCTACCCGCGACTTCGCCCGCGTGGAACTCGTTTAAGTCGTAGCTCCATACAAACTCTCATCCCCCATGTCACCCAATTAGGGAATAATTTCCGGGATAAAAAACTACCCTTTGCCCTTTTCCGGGATTCAACCAATCTCCATACGAAATTGCCGTATGCCGTAAGACGAGACTGGCGCCATTCGAGTTGGCAAGAAAAAGGGCGCAAACGCCATGCAATCCGCGGCGCTTACCCGTTCGGCCGACACACAATAAGTTCTCCCGGAGTGCAACCCGGTCTTTTTTATAAATGACTGTCCAGTGATTGGCCCTGGACTCCCCTGATGGTAAGCGACGACAGAGCCTAAAATGAACCTCACCGGTTCAGTAACAGCCTTTTCACTCTTGAACGGTTTAAGGCGGTGCATTGGAAATTATCGCGTGCTTTGAAACGCCGTTCTAACTAGATTAAGAAACAATAAGGTCTGATTTTCAGATATATAATTCTTGACTATATGATTTGTTTTTCTGATTTTGCCGATACATGATTGCTTAAAATTTCCTTGATAGAATAAAATCCAAAGTTGGGTCTGTATTTTCCTTTTTTTACCCAGCCTACTCAAACGATACATTATTTTACGACACAATCAAGTTAAAATATCACTTTATGAAATTTTAATAAAACTTCTCTAAGTTAGGTATTTATCGAAATTTGTCCAAAAAAGCCATTCCCGAAGAGTGTTCCATCTCTTTTTCTCGTGCGCGGAAGGCATAAGCGTGTCTTTGTCTAGGGGGCGTGTTCGACTCGAATCAAGGCATCCCCTTAAGCGTGAAGAGGTAACAGACAGACAGACAGACACACTTTCGCATTTATAATAGTAGTATGGATGTATCAACGGTGAAGAGCTTGACGATGAGCTTACAGATTAAGTACATATTGTAATAAGTTGTATAGGGGTAATCTCATCATCATATCAGCCGAAAGACGTCCACTGCTGGACATAGGCCTCCCCCAAAAAGTGCCACAACGACCGGTCCTGCGCCACCCGCATCCAGCGGACTCCCGCGACCTTTACCAGGTCACCAGTCCACCTTGTGGGGCGCATACCCACGCTGCGCCTTCCGGTACGTGGTCGCCACTAGAGAACCTTTCCGCCCCAACGGCCATCGGTTCTACGAGCAATGTGCCGGAAATACTCATGCGATTGTAAAAAATAAGTCCTATAAAATCTTTCTAGATGGACATAGGGCATGATTTTTCCCGTGGGTTTGCCTGCGTTCTTTGCAATAAACGGGCAGCTAGTGCGTAGTTAAGAGTAACATGCGATAGGCTTTATGTATCTTAGGGACCTAGCTGAAGTTGTTTGTTGCAGACGAGGAGCCCGCCGTCAAGTCGGAGGTGTCGGACGACGCAAGTGACGACTGCAAGTCACGTGAGTGCTCACCTTTAAGGTCACCCGGCACCCGACCCGCCCCGCCTCGCCTCGCCTCGGAACTCCACTAACTACGGAGTTGATGTAGTGAGCGCATGCCCTTACAAATCCATATAAAGAATACTAACCGCTCGAGGCGAGGCGGTGCGGGTCGGGTGCCGGGTGGCTCTAACGAGCTGTGAGCTTTATAGGTAGACCGCTTAACAGTCGTCGTCTGCGCGGCTGGTATGACGATAACTGGGCGCGTGCGGCGTGCGAGCGAGGCACGAGGCGCAGGCTCCTTAGGCGAGGACTGAGTTAAATGGTCTACCTATAGATAAACTCATAAGTGTAAATTAACTACGCTGTTCAGATTGGAAAGGAAGGTGGAATATAATATTGTTTTCGCGAATATTACTCCTATAATTTACTTTAAAAACACAGTTTTAACCGACTTCAATTTAGTACTCCGCCAAGCCACGAGAACATTTCCACATTTCTTTTCCAATTTACCACATGAACTGATTTCCGAGATGATTATTAGAGAAAAAAACCCAATCGCTGTATGTGACCCGATAATATTTGAGGACTTCCGTCGATTCCACAAGGATCACCTTTGGCACTTTATTAGTTGCTATTTCAACGGAATCTTATCAGAATCTGTGACGTACATTTGTACTTTTAAGTACATAATTGAGGAATTCCATAAGTCGTCTGTGGTCTTCATCATCAATTCCACTCCACCAAATTTATATTTATTAGATATTGATTGCGTGCGCCATATTCAAAACCCAGTCGTAGAGTATTCCAGTGTATAAACTTCCCCGCGTGGTCATGCCGGAGGCTTCCCCTGGATTTTCCCCAGGCTACCCTCCAACCACGCAATTCGACCGCTATATTGGGTCCGCCCTATTATAGCAACAGTCAGGTTCAAAAAAAAAAAACCCAGTCCGATTTCGTCTAGCCTTGAGAACGGAACACTATTCGTGAGTGAATTTCCTGTCCTTACCCAGTTTTAGCATAAATCACAGAACCCCTTAAGGATAATTCCCACCAAAAGGCACGCGTCGCACCGGATTTTATAATCCTAAAACGATATTAAATCATGTACACAGTATTTAAAGCCTATCCGCCTTATTCATAAAACTTAAACTGCCTCTGCTAAATAAAATGTGCTTTGTCCCTTTCTCACGAACACAAATCTCAAAGTGATAGATAAGGACAAACCAATTTTAACGCTATTTTAGTTAAAACAGGCTTGTAGGATGTTTATGAATAAGGCCGTATATTACCAAGCCGCGCGATGCAGCATACATTCGGCTGCGATCGCGTGTCGCGGAAGACGCCCGCTGTCAAGCCGCTGCGCGCGGCTTGGTAATATATAGTACATTTAAAGATTGTAAAATCCGTTCCGATCCGATGCGATGCGCGCCGTTTGGTGGGAATTATCCTTTAGCCTTTAATGGTTAAACAGAGAAAAAATATATAAAAATACTGTTTAGTATAGATTACCTACTAGTCGGTCAATGTCGAGTACTATCTCCATTCCGTCACTCGCCAAAGGCTTCGAACTAACCTATTTTTACCTATCATCGCTATTATTAATTCGGTACATCAACGCAGAAGTGTTAAGAAGAAAAGTGCATAAGACCGGCAGCCTTAACATCTTGCAGCCAGCGCTACGTTACCAGACGTACGCGTTTTCCACCTCTTTCCCTTTTTGCTACTTCAAATACTTAACAGTAGGTACTAACACCACGGGGGCAGCCAGGACGGAACTCCTCAAATATTCTCGACCCACATCTTTCTGTAATATTCAACGCATTTCGTTCGAAGAAATCTGAAAAGCGAAGTACTCAATTGAAGTCGGTTTAAACTTTGTTTTTCAAATTATTATAAACCAAAGTCGGGTTATTACACTATTTGTAACTCAAGAACGGCAGGTGGACTGATTTTTATGGTCTTTGGTTTGTTAATTTTTTATCCGTTTCAAACAAAAGAATAACTATTAAAACTTGGAAAAGACCGGACTCGCCCACCGTAGTATAAGACGATAGTACTTGCTAAATTTCATAGTTCTTAGGTCAACGGAAAGTACCCTATAAATTGTGATTCCCTTGAGATTGTCAAAATATACTTTTTTGCGGCATAAACGGCCGTATCTTTGTTTTACGTTAACTTAGAAGTTTGATTTTTTCACAGTTCAAGGGACTGTAATAGTCCTGAGTATATAGTTTTAATTTCAACTTGATACCTTCACGCGTTCTCAAGGTAAAGGATCTTGATAGACAGACAGACGAACAACAAAGTGACCCTAGGGTTCCGTTTTTCCTTAAGAGCCTTACCTCAAAAGGAAAATACCTTAAAAAACTAATAAACGTATGGAGTCTAATTATCATCAATTCATTTTCTCATTAGCCGGGGCAGCTAGTTGTAAAAAAGCAGTTGGGTTGGTTCTTTTTTAATCACCTGTCATTCAAAATTGTGGTTTGCAGAAGCATTATCTGGGAACTGGTACCACTCGCTCGGCGAGCATACGGACCACACGTACGTGAAAACAGCAAGTCCACCAGCAGGTTAGTGCGTTTACTTCACAGCATCCGCTCCGCTCTGAAGCCTGCGTCTGCGCCTGCGCCTGCTGCTGTTATGCCGTCCGCGCGCAAGCAGACGAGCACTGAGTGAAGCGGTCGGACTATAGCAAGATAGGTTTTATGGTCACATCTTACAAGTTATTTAACATTTCAAATTGCATTTTAAAACAATAACAAATTGTTAAATGTATTATAACAAACTTGAACTTATATTGGAGTGTGCTGTGGGCGATGGGCTAACAACCTGTCACTGTGATATCACTTTTTGTCGATCTTTTATACCCACATTTATGCTAAAAGCGGTACTGGAACACAAGTTTTATATGCTCTGCCTACCCATTTTAGGGATAAAGGCGTGAATTTATGTATGTATTAATGACAAACGACTGTAAACTTGCATCGAGCTTTTTGCCAAGCTCAGCAATTTTGTTATTGTTCACATATAGCTCATAAGTATGCACGCAACACACGCGATCGTCAACTTTGTCATATTCATGAAGAATACATTTTTTGACGAGCATTTACTAGAGCGTTCCTTAGAATGATCGGTGAGAATGTTCGTTCGTTTGGCTCGGTTCTTTGTTCAGTTCTCGATATTAAGTTTCATATTGCTTTCGTTTATGTTTTTACGTTTTCGTTTATGTCACTCGCTCACTCGTTCACTGAAGGATGAAACAACTCACTAACTCACTATTTCAGTTCAGTATGCGTCCTTCCCCCGCTCTACCGCTCTCAACTCAACCGAGCAACTGATGTACGAGTGGATTGCGCTCTTCGCACTTACGAGTCGAAGCTATAAACCTATCTCACACTCACGCGTGCACGCTTACGTTACTGATAGAAAAACATGTCAATGTGTGATCACTCATTTATACTTGTGTGTGGAAGTGATTTAGAGCTGTTAGGAGTCCACAGATCAACTGAGCGAGAGCTGTTCGGAGTCTATAGATGAACTGAGCGAATTGAACGAAAAGAGTGATACATATCTTTACGACATGAAGATATGAATCGCTCCTTTCACTTCAGTGACACGTTTTGCGCATCTCTACATGCGCATACGGGGTTTAGGCACGTGTTTGGGTAGACATTTGTATGGAGCTCGCATCCTATGGCGGCTACCCAAAGAAATCTGCTGCGAATTATCTAAAATCTTAACACATTCACTTCCAACGATTTCGTAGCATTAGGGATAAGTTCGCCTTTGTACTTTGATCTATTGTGTGACATGTATATTCTTTAACCTGTTATTGTGTACAATAAAGTGCTTACATACATACACACATTACGCTCGTTGCCGATGCCGTAGTTTTCCCGCTAAGTAGAGGCAAACGCCTACGAACAGAGCGCCTGCAAGGCGGGTTCCTGGCAGTGAATGTTAACAATACTTACCTGACCCTGGCAAGTCGTCCCGCTGTCCCAAGTTTCCGTCTTGGCTAGGAGATCCTCATCTGAAGAAAAAGGACATATTCCTTGAACAAGCTTCTCGGTCAACTGAGTAGATGGCCAAAGTGTTAAAATATATATAATACTAGCTTCTGCCCGCGACTCCGTCTGCGTGGAACTCTTTTATATCGTAGCTCCATACAAACTTAGACCTTGCTGACAGTCAAAGTTATTTAATCGTCCGTAATCTACCACCGGTTCGAAAAGAAATCCTCTGCCTCGAGGTAAAAATTACATTGCTACAGAAGAAAGCCAATGATAAATCGCCAATAACTGCCCACCTTGCAATAACTGGCCCCCTCATACTAAAAATTCAATTTAGTATAACGTGGTGGCACCACCTTATTCTAAAAATGAATTCTATTATAGGTGAATAGAGTTCATTTTTAGTATGAGGTGACCAGTTATTGAACGGTGGCCAGTTATTGGCGATTTACCCTATTTATTTATTTTGCGATTGATTTCTAGTGCAGGACTTTATCACTGTCAAATGTCAGAAGAAGTGTTTGTCATATCATACTCATATCAGATCATTTATTGCGTCCATTGCTGTACAGGTTTTATATAATAGTTACATTCATTTCATACGGGCCCTGCTAGGACGTAGCAATTTTTACATTTACAAGTAAATTTCAAAAGTTACAGCCTGCAATAACTGGCCCCCTCATACTAAAAATTCAATTTAGTATAACGTGGTGACACCACCTTATTCTAAAAATGAATTCTATTATAGGTGATTAGAGTTCATTTTTAGTATGAGGTGACCAGTTATTGAACGGTGGCCAGTTATTGGCGATTTACCCTATTTATTTATTTTGCGATTGATTTTTAGTGCAGGACTTTATCACTGTCAAATGTCAGAAGAAGTGTTTGTCATATCATACTCGTATCATATCATTTATTGCGTCCATTGCTGTACAGGTCTTATATAATAGTTACATTCATTTCATACGGGCCCTGCTAGGGCGTAGCAATTTTTACATTTACAAGTAAATTTCAAGTTACAGAAAGAAAAACGAAGAATGTATGTAATTACATGTAAATATATAAATATCAGTGTAATTATGTTATGTTTGTGTGTGTGTATTATCTTATCTTGTAATAGGGCATTTTCAATATAACGTGTAGCCAATTAGCGTGTTGTTAAATAAAAATTAACTCAGTGTCAGTTTTGTGACTACAATTAAGCATTCAGTTTGTAAAAAAAATCACTCTTTCTGTTTAATTTATAAATGATAAATGTGGTAAAAGTTCATTTGCACATCATTTGTATGCTTAATTGTCGTCAGAAAACTGACACTAAGTTAATTATTATTTAACAACTCGCGCTAATTGCATATACATATACATTTTAAAACAATCATTAGTAATTTGATTGTCATTATAATCATTATGTCATTTTGTCGCAGACGAGGAGCCCGCCGTCAAGTTGGAGGTGTCGGACGACGTGAACGATGATTGCAAGTCACGTGAGTGCTCACCTTTAGGTATACTAATCAAGCAAATTAATTACGCCGTCCAGAATGAAAATGAAGGAAGATTATATGGTTTTCGAGGTCGCGTCAGCTGAGCTCCGTCAAAACTGTTTAGATGTATGCCGAGGTGTAGGAAACAGCCGACAGGGAAAAAGACAATTCGGGTAATCACGCAACAGTAAATTAAGCGAATGGTAATTAGGTTCCACATCAGGTCACAGCACGTGTAGGGCGACACCAAATAAAATAACCAATATTGTTGAAGCTGGAGTAATGATGAGGCCATAAGTAAGCGTTGTTGTTTTAAAACAGCTATTTTGTGTGTTGTAGTCTGCGACAAATTGACCCGTGCGGTGTCGGGTAAGAATAGCACCAGCACCACCCCCTTTCTTCCTGTGGGCGTCGTAAGAGTCGACTAAGGGTACAGGGTTGAAGTGTGTTGTGCGCGATGGGCTAGCAACCTGTCACTACGATATCACATTTTATCGATCTTTTATACCCACATTGATGCTAAAAGTGGCACTGGAACAAAAGTTTCATGTGCTCTGCCTACCCCTTTTAGGGATAAAGGCGTGAACGTATGTATGTATGTATGTATTGTTGAATTTTCCCGAAAAATTATTAAAAATATAGTCAAATGGAGAAAAAAAGTAAAGTTCTTAAATAATCACAAAGTTATGTGTCCAAAGCTTTAAGAGGGCGTATATTCTGTCCCTTTTCTACAAAACGCACCTTCATATGGAACGATTGTCATTAAGGTGGTTCTACAACTTACAAACCATTTTTTGACATTCGCAGGCTAACGGCTTGATATCTTAAGAAACTTATGTAATACACTTTCATAAATCGGCTTTTTTCCCCAACTGTATCGTTTCTCCGAATTTTCAATTCGGCAAAATGCCAATTTCCACGAAGACCCAAAGCTTTTGATTTTTTAAAATACTTTTCATGTAGAAATCGTTAGGTTAGGTTTGTTTTATGATCATCCTTAAAATTACATTGCTTCAGAGAAAAACGGCTTTAAGGACGTGAAAATTCGAACAAACGATACAGTTGGGAAGCAATTTTTAGTGATTCAGATAGGTAACCTATATATATTAGTTCATAGTTATAACTAGAAGTTCCGGAGTAGGGTTAGTCATTTCCCGATGTTTTTGCTTTCCGGCCAATTTCTTGATTCTTATCGGGACGCGACACCTTTTATAAAAACCTATGAATCCGATTTAAATGGAATGGATGATCTATGTTTTGGCATGTATGATGTCCGAAGGTTATAAGACGCCACGGACTTCAGCTTGCATATTCTGGACAAGCTGGAGTAATGATGAGGCCATAAGTAAGCGTTGTTGTTTTAAAACAGCTATTTTGTGTGTTGTAGTCGCGCGGGTCGGCACAGCGGGTGCGGAGCTGGAGCGGCCTGGGACTGCCCGCGCCAGCGAACAGCTCGCCGTGGCTTGTGCCGTTAAAATCGAGCGCCTCCATGGTGATGAGGCGCCGCGCGCGAGCCAGACGTGTCTCGCGACGTCACTCCACGGGCCGAGGCGCGCGAGTCTGAAGGACTTGCCTGATGACACCGCAAGGCTCCGCGCAGAGGAACAAGCGTACACGTGCGATACCTGCGGGGAACAGTTCACAGACAAGTCTAGGTTAATCAAGCACATACAGGAACACGCGGCGGGGCCACACTGCTGCGGAATCTGTTTTAAACAATTCTCTAGTAAAAATGTCTTATTTAAGCATAAACGAACTCACATGGAACGTAAAGCTCACTCGTGCGAGATATGTACAAAGGAATTCTCGTGTAAATCTAATTTAAACAGACATATCAATTTACACACCGAACGAAAACCTTACGGTTGTGACGTATGTCATAAGCAATTTACACTAAAGGGTACCTTGAAAACACATAAACTGATACATACTGGTGAGAGGCCATACACTTGTGGTATATGTGATAAAACATTTACCCGAAAACCTGATCTGAAAACACATATTAGGGTCCACACTGGGGAAAAACCACACACTTGCGAAACATGTCAAAAGCAGTTTGCACAAAGAAGTGGTCTGATTAAGCACAACAGAATACATACAAAACAGCTTTATACATGCGTTTGTAGTAAATCGTTTGCAAGTAGCTATAGATTAAGGCATCATCAACAAATTCACGCGGGCCCGTACTCCTGTGATATCTGTAAAAAACAGTTTAAAGCTAAACGTAATATAATTAGTCACCTCAGAATTCACACTGGAGAAAAACCTTATAGTTGCAATATATGTAGTAAAACGTTTGCACATCGCTCGGGATTGAGGCTTCATCGACGAATTCACACAAGAGACAAGCTCTACACCTGCGACATATGTAAAAAACAATTTATGCAAAAAAGTTACATGAACACTCACATTAAATTACAACATACAGAACTACCTTACACCTGTGAAATCTGTAGAAGATCCTTTGCTTTTATGTCAGTATTAAGGAGGCATCAACGGAATCACACGGCTGGTAAACCGTACAATTGCAATATATGTAATAAACAATTTAAACAAAAACATCATTTGGAGAGACACATCGGAACTCATACAGGAGAAAAACCTTACAGTTGCGATATATGTAGTAAAAGTTTTGCACTTAGGCAATCATTGAGTCGGCATCAAGTAGTTCACACGGGCCTACGCATATTCGGTTGTGATGTATGTAAAAAGCAGTGTAAAAATAAAAATAATCTGATTAGGCACATCAGAACACATATAGGCCAAGAATCTTAATCTGAATTTTTTGCAGAGCTGTAAGGAAGGGATATGTTTTAGCAGTCTGTATGTACGTGTGTTCCACTGTAGTGATTCTGATGAATTAGGTATCAATCGGTTCGAAATTATGCTGCGCGGACATAGCTTCATTTTTTTATGAAAAACATATTATTTTTTTGTTGGTTTTTTGTAGTCGATATTCGACTATAAACGAATATTTTCACAGAGCTCACTGTTAACAGTTAGTGCCAGGGACCCGCTAGGCGGGTGCTCTTCTCTTAGGCGCTACATACATCGGCGACGAGCGTAGCGCTACGAAATTATTGGCAGCGAATGTGTTAAGGGTCGCCAGGACGCTCGACTCTCTATACAAATCAAATCAAATCAAAACATTTATTCGTGACAAACACAACACAGATAATAATAAAAAAGCACATTTCTTTTTTGTCACGAAATGGACCCAGCTCAGCATGTTGTTAGCTTTGCGGCCAGCGCTGGTCTTCCGCAGGGTCCATTCGGTGAGAGCACGGAGAGTAACAAACAAAAAAAATAAAAGGAAATAACTATATACTTAACTAAAATACAAAAATAAAAAAATACAAAAAAGCAATGAAAGGTTTTTTTTATAATATTAAATACAAATGTCGTTATGTTCTTATTTCAAAACGACATGCTAGAATAATATGAAACTTTGTATACACCATAGGACCGCCATATCTAGAACGGAAAGTATACCTAGTCAAAAGCAACATTTTTGGGCACAGTTAGTACTCAAATTCTATAGAACGTGCACCCGAAACTTTTGCTCTTGTGTGGTTTTTGTTTCAAGAAAAAAAAATGCGTTTAGAATTTTTTCATACAAAGTCTCTCACTTAAGGCTCCCACGGAGCGTCGAACTCCCATACAAACGTAGTTTCGTTTTAATTTTAAAACGGTACAACCAAACTTTGTATACATAATCTCTTATTTCGTTCTTGGTTAATATTCTTTTAACCAAACCTAAATAAAAGCATAGATATGACGCATTGGATTGTGTACAAAGTCTGGTGAGGTTTGATAGTGCCGTTTTATAATTAAAAAGAAAATACGTTTGTATGGGATTTCGACGCTCCGTGGGCACCTTAATTTTTTCCATTATATTTCTATTATAATTTACAACAAAACAGAAACTAGTAACCGCTTCCGATGTGGCCGATCCAATTGTCTATTAAAAGTTTCGTGTTATATTCTACTATGTCGTTTTAATATGAGTACCTATCTAGGTTTGTATGGAGAGTCTATCATGCTGGGGACTCTTAAATTCGGCACAAAACCAACCGACATAGTTAAAGTTTTGATTTAAAAAATTAAGGATACAAAGATATTTTTAAATTATCAAAATGTGTAATTTAATGACAGATTTGTCAAAATCACACTGGAATTAAATATTGTAGTAAAGATCGTGATAATCCATTTACAAGTAAACGTCATTTAGAACTAACACTGGATATAAACCTTAAATTAAAGGTATCGTCAATATTAACCCTTTCACCGCCACAGTCGGCCATAGCCGACAACGCAAAATCGTGACTACGACGCCACAGTCGGCGCTGGCCGACAAACATTTTTTCATGAATACCTATTGAAAAACAGACCATTTTTACGGTGGCGTTATTTCTTTACCCATTTTAATTTTACCCCCGTGGCGTCAGTGGCACAGCGTATTGCTTCGCCGTCGGGCGGTGAAAAGGTTAAAGATACTTTCCCTCCACGACGCATAGTCGTTGGACGTCCTTTATAAAGGTAAGTTTATAAAAAAATATTAAATTAATAAATACAGTACATTGATCTGTTATTTACAATAGTTTTATTTCGAATTCGTTTTATTCTGATCAGAGTGCAGTGGCGGACCAAGCCCGTCAGGGGCGCGGGCAGCAACCTTAACAAGTTTCCTCATTTTTGTTACAAGCTTTTATTACTGACTGTACTTTTCTGTATACCATCATCAACTACTCATTGAGATGATTCTAACGAGCTCAAACTCAAGGGGGTTACGTCGGTTAAGTACTGAATTCCCATGGCTTCTCCATCATCAGGTCAGCTCGACGGTACCATAATATTGAATTGTCATCCAAACTATACTTATACCCAAAATTTCAGCTCAATCGGTCACCGGTTAGTGGGTCAAATTTAACTTGCAAGATTTGATTACACACAGACAGACAACGGGACAGGTGAAAAGCTTGTAAAAACAGGTTGTCTTGAATAGGGGTGTCGACACTAAAGTATTAAAAAAGTAGTCAAATGAGGAAAAAAGCAACGAAAGAGGTTAAATAATCACAAAGTTGTGATTGAATCACAAAGTGTCCAAAGTTTTAAGATGTTTGTGTTCTGTCCCTTTTCCGCAAACCGCACCTTCATATGAAACGATTGTCATTTACTATGACGCTCGAGGATCATGACGTCACGATCTGATAGCGTTTTCTCTCTAACAAGCAACAGTAAAACGGTTGTAGCTTCGTAATTCGTAATTTTTGGAGATATCTCAATGGGATTCTCGTCATTAGGCATATTTTTCTGCCTTCTTTCTTATGAAGTAGGTAATAATACATTCTTGAGTATACACCCCAATTATGTGCATTTAAAGGACGGACCGCCTCTTCCGGCACCAGGTAGTCCGCAACTGACAGAGCCCTAAAAACGATTTAACTTAAAGCATTTTGAATTCCAAGAACCCGCTAACCCCTCCCCACCTAACCCGCCCTTCCTCGGCATAGCGGGAAACCTACAGACAGTGTCGCCTCGGCAAGCAGGCATATCTAGACGCCTGCTTGCCAAGGCGCGGCTCGCGGTTTTCGCAGTCTTTTTCTGTTTTCTGAGTCTCGTTTTCTGAGTCAGTAACCATCATCCTGGGGGGCACCAGACCCTGCCTGGGAGGGCACGGGCCACCCGGCTCTCTGGTATACATATACGCCCATGCCTACAGTTCTCCACACACCATTGCCACTGGTGCCAACTTCGGCTACGTCCACAGGTAAGTTGCGAAAAACACTGTGCCCGAGTGCAATCTATCTGTTTCTTTGCTACGGGTTGTACAGTGGTGTCATTCGTCTAACGAGACGAATGTTCCCAAGGGCGCTATACTGCCTAAAGGGATTGATTAATTCTCGTATATCAATCCTATTGAATTTAGGTTTGATTAAGAGTCCGCAGTAAGCTCGATTCTCCATACAAACGTAGTTACGCTCTCATTTTAAAACTACGTGTGGGATTGTAACGAAACTTTGCATATACAATGACATGAGGTGTATCTATGGCCTTCCATGGGTCTCAGATTATCTGTACGATAAATTATATAATTAATTATTATTTTTAATTATTTATATCCTTATATATCCTATAGGATAGTTTTTATCTCGGAAATCATCCCTTAAGGGTCGAACACACAGCACCGTCCCGCGCGCATCACGCGCTCGTCAAGCCCCGCTACCGTCCCGCTGGCAGTCTGTTCGACCCTTTAATATGGTAGAACTTTGTTTGGGGTCAGCGATAATTAAGGTTCCACCTACAATAATTTCATAGCAATCATTTTTCTAAGACGATAACAAGTCCTACGCGGACGAAGTCGCGGGCGACAGCTAGTAATATTATATAGTAGGATAGATAACACTTCATGAACTGATTTACTTTTCTCGTGGAACCCTAAAAAACCTCTAACGCACGCTGCG
Organism: Epinotia bilunana; assembly: GCA_947049275.1. Lineage (NCBI taxonomy): Eukaryota > Metazoa > Arthropoda > Insecta > Lepidoptera > Tortricidae > Epinotia > Epinotia bilunana. The sequence goes on along the minus strand of OX346276.1, from coordinate 4,657,782 downwards.
ATCTTGCAAAATAAACAGGTGGCGGAGCGTCACGCAGAGGTCGCAGGTCACATTCACCGAGCTGACTATTTTACGGCATTATCGAATAGTCCCTACTCAGACACCGCCGCGAGAGCTAACGGCCTAATTAAAAAAGTAAACTGTCATCGTTTGCGCGGGAAAACGGTAGCGCGGCAACTTCGATTCTTTTTAAAACTTCGTTCAGGAACTTTTATCGCGAAAGTAGTTGGAATAAATACTCTTAGTTTCCGTTTTCAACTTAAATGAAATAACTAAGTAGTTATTTTGTAAGAGTTAAATTATCGGGGGCGATGATGTATGCTGTTGGATTTTTAACGGTGAGTATTATATTTTCACTTCTCATGCTTGCGATGTTCGCGCTTATACTACTATTATGTTCTAGTGCACAAAGTACTTCTATTTTTGAAGACTAAGATCGGGCCTAACAGCCACATGCACAACAAAACTCCGTAGAATAAACTTGTTAATTTATTTGATTTACTTTAATCAATTTCATTTCCGTTTTTTTATTTTGTTTCTAAAGTAGGTATAGATACAAGTACTTAATTTATATTAACTTAATTAAAATATTAACCTAACTATCCTATTCCTACAACTAAAAGTAAGATAAAAACATAGTTTACAATAAAACTAGAAAATATTCATAAAATTTGGTCCGTTTTGCATTGTGTATTTACTTAACTATTACTAAATTAATAGAATCAGATAAGTACCTAAAATAGAATCGAATTATTATTGAAAACGTATCGAATCATTAAACGACTTGTTAGTATGAAATACCTAAATCCATGAAATAGCACCTGTCGAAAATTAAACGTAACGTCGGACTAATTATCGCAAAACAAGTACGGAAAAAGAACGGGAAACAATACAATCGTCAAATGTACATATGAAATGAATGTATTATCCGCATTATTTTTATTTCTTTTTGCGTTTTAAATTTTTGCGGCATTTTATGACAACCAAAATTAATAAAACTCTGCATCCTCCTAGGCTCCTAGCGTTAATCCCGGTTGTGCCCTAAATAAGCCCGGGGTCCGGTTTTACACCCAATCCCAAGATTTGGCATAGGCACTAGTTTTCCGAAAGCGACAGCCATCTGACCTTCCAACCCAGAGGGCAAACTAGACCTTATTGAGATTAGACCGGTTTCCTCACGATGTTTTCCTTCATCGAAAAGCTAACGGTAAATATTCCAAGTTCCTAAAAAACGAATAAAAATATATAAAAAATAAGTCCGCTGGATGCGGGTGGCGCAGGACCAGTCATTGTGGCACTCTTTGGGGGAGTCCTATGTCCAACAGTGGACGTCTTTTGGCTAATATGATTGTGATGATGGTAAATAATAAAATTAATAAAACCGTTTGTTTTAAGCACTTATGGTGAAAACTGTTGATACTTCCACAAACTTTTGGCCAATTTTGGGTTGCGGTTATAAATATAATTTAAAATGTAATTACGACTATTGTACATAATACGGCTCTATTAGATATAAGTACCGCTATCCATTTCCGAGGTGTAATTGTTTGGACATGATTAGTCCGAGCTCTGCTTACAATCTTTATAATATTAACTACCTAGTAAAGACTGCAAGTTGCGAAGACACTATATATTGCTTCGGAAGTATGGAAATATATGCAAATCTATGTGTGAGAGAAGGTTAGAGACAGATTGGGCAAAGATTTGTGGCTGTATTTAGATAAAATTAATAGCTAAAACAGTTCAATTAAGAAACTGTCTGCGTGTATCTCTGCTTCTTATTGGCACCAACATTTTGATAACTGATACTTATAAGATGAGAAGACCTGGAGAGAATAGCTAGGTATATTACATTTATAAAACGAAGTTTTTATTATATTTATGAAACGGCCTACCCACGCTGCGCCTTCCGGTACGTGGTCGCCACTCGAGAACCTTCGGTGGCGCAGGACCGGTCATTGTGGGACTCTTTGGGGAAGGCCTATGTCCAGCAGTGAACGTCTTTCGGCTTATACGATGAGGGGAAGATTTCCGGGATAAAAATATATCCTATGTCCTTCCCCGGGACTCAAATTAAATTACCAACTACCAAATTTCATCTAAATCCGTTTAGTGGTTTAAAGGTGAGCACAGGCAGAAAGACGGATAGACAGACACACTTTCGCATTTACAATATTAAAATATGGATTTGGCTGTCTTCTTGGATATTTTTCCATTATTAAAACATGCAATATTTCGCAATTAAAACATCTTATTTGTTTAAGTAACTTTAATTGAATGAATATGAGATTATAATTGATTGAGGCAGATTAAAAATAAGTTAGAGAATGTCAAGATTAATGAGCAGATAAGTAAATAAGTAAATTCTTTCTCAACTCTTTTTAGCTTCTTGAATTGTGCAATTGCGGCTTATACTTTGAGACTTTAAACCATGTCCTACTTTAACACGCTTTATAAGACCAATTAAGAGTCCCGGTATTCGGATTGCGCTAATGCGCTTCACCCCACCCGTCACGCCTAACAAAAGACCTCTACCTACCTACGCGTAGTTACTACGAATCGCATCGTCAAGATGTATTTGTGGGTGAACGGTGAGGTGAGGTTAAAAAAAGTTACAGAATAGCGGGGCAGCACGCTCGAGCTCGACTCAAGGTGAGTCTCCATACTAAACGTAGTATATAATTAATAAAATAATAGAAAAAAAAGTTTCTGTCAAAAAAACGTTTTTGTACAAGCTATTATTGCCGACTGTACGTTTCTGGACACCGTCATCAACTAATCATAGAGACGATTTTAACGAGCCCAAACACAACGGGGTTACGTCGGTTAAGTACTAAACTCCCATGGCCACCTTCTGTCTCCATCATCAGATCAGCTCGATGGTACCATAATATTGAATTGTCATCCAAACTATACCTTTACCAAAATTTTCAGCTCGATTTGTTGAAGATATCGGCTTCAATGTTGAGTTGCAAGATTTCACCCGAACAAATATACAGGGTGCAATCAAATTCGTGATCAAAAACCACTTTTTTAGACTCGTTAATTGATGGCCATTACCAAGAAATACCTATTAGCCACGAGAAACAAAAGCAATTTTTTTGTTAATTTTCCACTTAATTTAATCACCGATTAAGTAAATCATGGTAGGGTCAATTTTTGACAGGGCGGTTTTTCGACATTTGTATGGTTTTTTTATTTTTTTGGAATATCAAATTCGTACCGACAACGTGAGGTAGGGCTTTTAAAAAGAAAAAATATGGTGCACGAGGCACCTCTCTGCTTCTAATGGTTAGCTAGATATTGACGCTTTAAAAACACCGTGCCATACCAATGTCGTCAGCGCCATACAAATGTCGATTCTGCCATACAAATGTCGATAGCGGCATACAAATGTCGGTGAGTGCCATCAAAATGTCGATTTTGCCATACAATTGTTGAAAAACTTTAAATATTTGTACCATACTAAAAAACTCACTATTTCGATAAAGTATCTCCGGTTTATGGTTTATGATGATCGTTATATTTTTACTATTACTTATTCTGTGGTTATATTCCAAAATATAAAAAATCACTTAGAAAACAGATTATTTCATTCTGCCTAAGAGAAGGTAGCAAAATGACAGCAAAGAACCGGCCAAGTGCGAGTCGGACTCGCGCACGAAGGGTTTCGTACCATTATCTACATAAAACGGCAAAAAATCACGTTTGTTGTATGGGAGCCCTTAAATATTTATTTTATTCTGTTTTTTTAGTATTTGTTGTTATAGCGGTAACAGAAATACATCATCTGTGACAATGTCAACAGTCTAACTATCACGGTTCATGAGATACAGCCTGGTGACAGACGGACAGACAGACACACGAACAGACGGACGGATAGCGGAATCTTAGTAATAGGGTCCCGTAGTTTTTACCCTTTGGGTACGGAACCCTAAAAAGTAGTAAGTAGGTAAGGTAGCAAACAACAAATGTGTCACGGAACCAGTGCCTAAATCGAGGCCAGTTTAATCCTTTCCAATTTCCATTAATTTCGTGCTTTACTTACATTTTGTTTTAAATCGACATTTGTATGCCACGTTCGACATTTGTACGGCCAAAAAAGCCGTACAAATGTCGCCATACAAATGTCAACATGGATGTTTTTTGGCTGTCCTTCGTACACTATTAATTGAATTCACTAATTAGTTAAACACGAAACTCTTACCCCATATTGCTAACCTTTGTTATGAAAGACACATTTTTATTTCAATCGTATATTAATAAATAAACGCCCATACAAATGTCGTCATAGCCGTACCAAAATACTTCGTATAAAGAAAACCTGTTTCCTCCGTCAAAAATACTGGCGCTCCCTCCCCTCCCGTTGGTGGTTGAAGCCCAACTAACCTATCTATCGTATCGTAAAGTAAATGTAGGGGTGGGACAATAGAAAACCAGATTTTAAGGGTTTTGAGCTTGAGTCCTAATAAATGGGTCGCGCGTGGGACAACTACTAAAACACTTCACTGGTTTTCATTATTCGCGCATTAATTTTGCAAGATACTTTAATGAATACGCTAATAAATCTTCTTTATAACAGTACAAGTTGTTTATTTACACGTTGCCGAAATCTATAGTTATGAATTTTTGTTTGAGCAAAACCGCAAGTGGGACACGCGAAAAAGCGGTAGATTTCGCCGTTTTACGATATCAACAATTTTTTTTTTCAGAATCTATTAATATTTAAGGTATTGTTATATATATTTTAAGTACAATATAATACACGGAATACAAATATATATGTATCAATACTCCATGTTAAACTGACTTGAAATTATAGCCGTGGGACAGCAAAAACAGCTCGTTTGAAAATTGACCCGGTAACCCTATTTTTAGAATCATGGCCTCTTTGGATCCTATTATGACTATTTTATTTTAATGACACTTCAGTTACAAATGTTACAATTACAATTCAAGCCAGCCATTGTTAACCTTACAGAGTTAGGTTATACCTAGGTACATTACAAGTTAATACAAAGCTTGTAAAAATGAAGCGATTAAAGATTTTGTATGAAAAACGTTCTATTGGCTGTCTTTTACTCCATTTATTAAAGTACAATATTTACATGAAATAAATACAAACATGATATGAAAGAAAACAATATTTACATTATACTTTCTTAAAGAAACAAATTATTTATTAAATATTTTATTTCGTGATATTTTTTTAACAAGGAAGTTACCCCGATCAAATTTTAAACTATATGAGGTGCCCATCATCCGATCCTGACCTGATGACCATTTGACCACCTGGGAAGTCTGGGAATCTGCCCTTTCAAACAAAAAAGAAAACCATTTTGTTTCTTTAATTTTGTCTGTATATACCTATCTGTATGATGATCACGACTTTAAAGATACTCGCCCATTAGTTTGCTATCATCAAATAATAATTATACAAATACACATACAAATACTTAGTATGTTTGCCCACTCGCGTCATATTATGATCAATTAGGCCAGTGGTTTTTTTTTTTTTTGCCTTGGACCACTTACTGTTTGGGGGTCGTTGTGTCGACTCGTTGGTACTTATTTAATACTATTAGCTTCTGCCCGCGACTCCGTCCGCATGGAACTCGTTTATATCGTAGCTCCATACAAACTTTCACCCCCCACTTGATGAAGTGGGGGTTGAAAGTTTGTTGTGGGGGTTGTTTGTGGGGGGTGATTTCCGAGATAAAAACTATCCTAAGGCCTTCCCCGGGACTCAAACTATCTCTATACCAAATTTCACCCAAATCGGTTCAGCGGTTTAAGCGTGAAGAGGTAACAGACAGACAGACACACTTTCGCATTTATAATATTAGTATGGAATTTTCCGATGGCTTCGCGGACCACTTCGGGTGCTGCCAGGAACCACCAGTGGTCCGCGGACCACTGGTTAGACCCACTGACTTAGGCGGACGCATAATCAATAATTAGGTATGTTTTTGAAATGAATAAGACTAGTCGTTCTGTGAGCTGTAAATAAACTCGCGAGCATATATTTAAAAAAAATACGAAGAAATGAATCGACCAATTCTGCCACAACTTCAAAATTGAAGCCAGCTACAGTGGGAAAGAAAGAAAGAAAGAAGAAAGAAAGAAATATATTTATTTGGTGTGATATCATGTTACATGTGTCTTACAATTGGAATTCACTAAAATGGATGCCACTCAGCATAGGCCACCAGCAATACATACTAAGGGCGCTGGATTTCAGGGCACCCAGAGAGATATACAGATAAAGATCTTACTATATAACTTATAATTATAACTTAAACGTAACAAAACTTAATAAATGAGAAGGAGAGGTCAATGGTCAATCAAGTGTTTACAAATCAGGTCTAAGGTCAGTAATGTAAGTTTGATGAAATGCAGGTGTAGGTATGATGTCATTTACAAATATTGAAATGAAGAGCTGTGTGGATTGTCCGCTTATGCATTAGATGTTTTGTTCAACCTTCCTCTAAAACATCTCAAAAGCCCATTAAGTACTGAAGTGATACAGCTGCGTTCCATCCAATATCCAATAATACTACATTTTGAGTTTCATGATAAACCATAGAGCAGTCACGATTTAAAAACCTTAATTTAACGATAAGCTAAACGACCCAAATGAGAGCCAACTTTATTAGTCCATTAGGTATCTACTTGGCAGTTTCAACATTAATTTAAGGCAATAGAAATTGTTAATAGGGTGTAAATTATTGGAACTAACACATTATTTGTACCAAACGGGACTTAATCGCGTATAGTTAACTTATTTATTTAACCCCTTGAGGTTTCCCGACGTTTTGGATATGCGACAACATCTTTTATCACGGGTCGACTCAAATAATTGTATCTACTGCGGTTTGGGGCTTATGCCTTGATCACACGTAGGTACCGAACAAACGGGCTAGACAGTAAAATGGACTTACTTCTTTCTAGTCTTCGGCCTAGTAGAGCCGAGTTACTGTCTCGCCCGTTTACTCGGTACGTGTGATCAAGGCATTACGCTTAGGATTATCCTCGAAGTACTTATTTATATATGGCAGGAAAACAGGAAATGTACCTCCAATATTTAAAGCAATTCATCGAGTGTTTGCCAATGCTCTTGACTGCGCTTCAACGCTACGCGCGGTGGCGTAATACCGGCTGTTATTCTTAATGCGCTCATTCGCTTCCCCCGATACGTCGCGCCTAACGGAAGACCTCTACCTACGCTTAGTTACTACGAATAGCAGCGACAAGATATATGTGTGGTTGAGCGTTGAGGTGAGCTTAAAACCAGTTACATAATAGCGGGGCTGCCTATGTAACAGAACTACTTAAACATAAAAATAACTTACACCTGTATCCACTTTACACTCGTCCTTCATATCTGCGCCCCAATACAAGACTTGCCCGACCAAATTCCAACATGAAAATGATACACACCAGCCCCTTTGCTATGTCCGTTAATATATTTAATAAGATCCCAAAAATAATTCAGGAATACACTAACAATCACAGATTTAAAGCCGAGCTAAAACTTTATCTAATTAATAAAGCGTATTACCTGGTACAAGAATGTTTAAATGAAAATTAAATTAAATCGAATCGAGTCTCCTGTTATATACATATATATTACTATTGGCCCAGAAAGCCTTATAAATTACTATATGACAATTAAAATCTTTTCGTTTTTCGTTTTAGTTTTAAGATAGTTTATAAATATTGCGATGCCCTTACAGGGTGCACGTTTGAGTCTGTTATAGCATTTGTCACCTGCTTTTGTAACAACATGTATGCAATAAAATATTTGATTTGATTTGATTTTTAATTTGTTGAGGCTGTTGGTTAGTATTATGATGGACCTCGTAAGGTAAACGCTAGTCCTCGACGTTGCCCTAGTGTATGACATGTGCAGTTTATGTCAAAGCAATAGGGGTTAAATTCGACTTGGGATTAGACCGGTTTCCTCACGATGTTTTCCTTCACCGAAAAGCTAACGGTAAATATTCCGTACATAAGTTCCGAAAAACTCATTGGTACGAGCCGGGATTCGAACCCACGACCGCCGCTTGACAGCCGCATGCCTGAACCGCTAGGCTACCGTAGCTTGATTGTGCAATAATACAGTAATAATAACTTTATTTCGGTTATTTATTTACATCTATATATTGTTAGTAGGTAATCTTAACGTGATGGGTATATTAGTATACTTTGCCTCTACATACACAATCAATACAATACAAATACTTTTTATTTCACACCTCAAATAAAGAATACGGTACAGAACATAAAGGTATATAGAGCTAGACAATACGCGTCTTATCGGTAAGGAGCGATCTGTTCCAGACAAACCGTTACTTTTGAATCATTGGAAATTTACGCATCCTACTTCCTACTAATATTATAAATATGCGAAAGTTTAGATGTTTGGATATTTGTTACTCAACACGCTTAAACGTCTCAACCGATTTAGATGAAATTTTGCACGAAGATAGTTTATAACCTGGATTCAAATATAGGGTAGTTTTTATCCCGGGTCCACGCAGACGAAGTCGCGGGCGGAAGCTAGTTTACTATATTTCTTTGACCTTATACTTCACTTTATAGGCAATAACTCCAAATAGCAACAAATACGATCGCATAATATAGCGTATAGTATCTAATTAATGACTACCACATGACTAAAGTGTAAACGGAGTGAAAGGCACATTACATAAGTGCGCTAACCGGTCAAATGTCAAATTGAGCTATCATAACAGTTTGACGAGTGGCTTACTGAAGCGTGGTATACGTATTCGAAAATATAAGCCAAGCTCTAAGTCTTTCAAAAGGTTTCTTATTTATATTTACTTAATATCATTTCTGTTCTAAAGTAAGTATAGTAAGTGGTAGTATGCATATAAAGTAGATAATAACAATTATTATTATATTTATAACGAGTGACTCAGTATGAACAATAATGATCCGAAATTCTGAACTTATTTATTTATTTTCCCATACATTTCACAGCATAACAGTAACACCAAAGCACTGTGAAACAAAAGAAATATACATATATACACAAAAGAAACAAATTATTATTATTATAACACAGAAGACGGTCGTGCATCCATCTTCTCGCAGAACGTCAAACATTCAACACACACATCTATCCATCGGCTAGCAAATATATCACAGTTTGGTGCTGATTCAAGCAACGAGTTTATGAAGTGCAAAGCTCGAATATTGGACATCCCTCTTATGTGGTTACTTATTTATAACTATTTATATTAAATTGAAACTAAGTTAAAGAAGGCCCTCGAGGCGTTATACGGTAGCTAGCGGCAAGACCTCGCTGAATCGCAGGTTGAAATTGTAAGGCTTTGGGAATGGCTCGATATTAAAAAAAAAATTGGGGACAATCTTGACACAAATCGACCTAGTCTATAGTCCCAAACTAAGCAAATCTTGTACTACGTCTAGTAGACGACGATATACATACTTATATAGATAAATAAATACTTAAAAATAGATAGAAAACATCCATGACTCAGAGCAAATATTCATGCTCATCACACAAATAAATGCCCTTACCGGGATTCGAACCCGGGACCTCCGACTTTGTAGGCAGGGTCACAACAGCTACAGAGGTCGTCAAAACCACAATATTTCAAAACTGTTTGCGGATCGTACATCAATTAATTATTTACTCATTTCATTATCTTTAGCTGTCAAATGTAGGCCATTAATATACGAGAGTTTTATATGTAGATATATGACTATGAAATACGCGTAGTTTTGCCTGCAACGGTGTTCCTGTAAAAAGCTACACGTATGAATTCGACTGTACTTATCCGAGAATCAAAGTAAAATAAATTTTCATCTAAGGCAACTCCGTCCGCGTGGAGCTCGATGGTTTATATCGTAGCTCGATACAAAACTTCACCCCCATTTCACCTTCTTAGGGGTCGATTTTCGGGACAAAAGCTATCCTTTGTCCTTTTCCGGGATTCCAACTATCTCCATACCAAATTTCATCCCAATCGGTTCAGCGGTTTAAGCGTGTAGAGGTAACAAACAGACAGACATACACTTTCGCATTTATAATATTAGTATGGATAGTATGGACTATATCTTCTCTCCGTCATCTGACTGACTGGCTGATCTGACTCTCAGTCAGTTAATCGGAACCTCTGAGGACCCTTAACTGGGGCAGATCGTGCGAACTTGGCATACAGCTGCCGTGCCCCTCTTAAAGGCGTTACACAAAAACCAAAGGTCACGTCTGTTTGTTCAATTAGTGTTGAGTTATTGGACGCCTACCGTGTGTTCCGATATGTGATTTTACGTCATGATTGATGTGCCGTTGCTAAATATGCCATTCACAGAGAAATCGTTTGAGGAAAACCGACTCGTATCGTAATAACTTTTGACGTAAAACGTCAATTACGGAAAGGGCGGCCTAAACCCTCCTAGCGTATATTTACGAAGTTAAATAAAAATAAAAGTGATCCATAAGGAAGCCGAGTTTGCCATTTAGGCTACTGAACCCTAAAAAGTATGTTAATTTTTCAATCCTTACTAATATTATAATTATAAATGCGAAAGTGTGTATGTTTGTCCTTCTTTCACGTCGCAACGGAGCGTCGTATTGATGTGATTTTTTGTATGGAGATAGTTTAGAAGCTGGAGAGTGACATTAGGCTACTTTTTCCAGCGGGAAAACATCTAATTCCCACGGGAAAATTCAATATGTTACATTTTCCTATAAACACGCGGGCTAACCCGCGGGCATCAGCTAGTGATTCATATTGATTTATTGCGATCATGTTCATTGTCCATATGATACAGTAGGTAGGTTCATGATACCTGCTGGGGCATTGCAATCATTGCAATGATCTCACATACCTACTAATATGCTAACAACGTAAGTTACTTCTATATAAAGAAACAGAGTTCAAAATATACATATATCATCATCAGTGTATATCGTAGCACCATACAAACTTTCATCCCCAATTTCACCCCCTCAGGGGATGGTTTCCGGGATAAAAACTATCATATGTCCTTCCCCGGGATCCAAACTATCTTCATACCAAATTTCATCTCAAGCGGTTTAAGTGTGAAGAGGTAACAGACAGACAGACAGACAGACAGACACACTTTCACATTTATAATATAAGTATGCAGTTTGGATTATATTAAATTTTAATTCATTGCTTTTGTCATCCTACTAGGTACCTAACATTATAAATGCGAAAGTTTGGATGTTAGATGTTTGTATGTTTGTTACTCAATCACGCTTAAACGGCTTTCCAGATTTGGATGAAATTTTGCACGATGATAGTTTATAGCCTGGATTAAAATATATAATAGTTTTTATCTCGGGTCCACGCAGACGAAGTCGCGGGCGGAAGCTAGATAATTTACTTACTATAAGTTTTAACAGACTTCAATTTAGTACTCCGCCAAGCCACGTGAACATTTCCTCATTTTTTTTTTCAAATTTACGACATGAACTGATTTCCGATAGCAAATGCGTTGATTATTAGATGTATTAGAGAAAAAACCCAATCGCTGTATGTGGGCCGATAATATTTGAGGACTTCCGTCGATTCCCAAGATTAAGACCTTTGGCACTTCATTAGTTGCTATTTCAACGGAATCTTATCAGAACCTGTGTCGTACTTTCGTACTTTTAAGTACATAATTGAGGAATTCCAGTCATCTGTGGTCTTTATCATCATTTCCACTCCACCAAATTTACGATTTCCGGGTGTAAATACACGAGTTATAATAGAAAATACCAAAATTACTACACGCGTGCCTAGTATAATCGAAGAGTTCCCTCAATTCCTCATGGATCCCATCATCCAACTGAATTTTGAAAAATGGGACCCACCTGGAAGCATATATACTTACATACAAAAAAATAATTGTACGAAACGACGGAGTTCTGAGGTAACAAACATTGAAAAAAAAAACAATCGAATTGAGAACCTCCTCCTTTTTTGAAGTCGGTTAAATAGAGGTAGATATGTTATAAGCGCTCCAAAAGTGGCACACTAAAACTGAGTCAATTGCACCAAGAACGTATACGAGTATGAGCCGGGATTCGAACCCACGACCGCCGCTTGACGGCCGCATGCCTCAACCACTAGGTTACCGTAGCGGAGAGCATGCTTACATTGCTTACAAGTATCCAGGACAATATCGGTGTAGAACCCGGCAACGATAATAAAATACATGTACATACATACATTCACGCCTTTATTCCCAAAAGGGGTAGGCAGAGCACATGAAACCTATGTTCCAGCGCCACTTTTAGCGTAACTGTGAGTAGAAAAGATCGACAAAATGTGATATTGCAGTGATAGGTTGCTAGCCCATATCGCCCACAACACACTTCAACCCTGCTCCCTTAGTCGACTTTTACGACACCCACGGGAAAAAAGGGAGTGGTGAAATTCTAACCCGACACCACACGGGCAATATAACGGCGGTACGGTTAATAAAATAAATATTACAATTCAACTAAAACTACTTAAATTATGGCGTTCCCCCTCCGGATCGCTAAGCTGATCCGTTGACTGGGGAACGAGAGAAAAGAAAAGCCACGGTCAAATATCAAAATTATGTTACGTTCATAAGTTTTTGAAATAATCCAATAGCACGTCCACCCATGCTGGGTTTGAATTCGAACCCGCGATCTCCAAATTGACAGTCTCGTGCCTTACCGACCGGCTACAGCCCCCCTAGCACACTAGGTCTAGGTGTTATGTCCGACGTAAAGCATTCGTCCCTCTCGCACTCGCATATTTGCCAGAATGGGACGAATGCTTTATGTCCGGCTTAAAACTTAGCGTACTAGCCCCCCTGACCTCCTAGCACACTAAGTTTTATGTCGGACATAAAGCATTCGTCCCTCTCGCACTCGCATATTTTCCAGAAAGGGACGAATGCTTTATGTCCGACATAAAACTTAGTGTGCTAGGGGGTCTGTAGGGCTTAAGTAGGTAAGTACTCGTATCTACCGTACCTAAATGCCAACATTCCGACATTATCGCGATCACACGACACGACGTGCACTTGACATCCGCGGTAGCATTTAGGCTCCAATACTAACCTAACCTCAATCCGAAACGAAAGGCAGATATGTCAAGCGCACTACAAACGCTGCAATTTGTCACATCAAGCTAACTATGAAGGGTATGTATGTCTATTGTTATCTCATTCTAACTATCTATTGCAAGCACTATTGCAAGTTGTCGTGACAAATTGCTAGGTATGTAGTACTAATAATCTAACCTAACCTCAATTTTTTTTATACACCGACGGTGCCCCCCGCCTGATGGTAAGCGGACACCGCAGCCTATAGACGCATGCAACTCCAAAGCAGTAACATGGGCGTTGCCGACCCAAGGGTATATAGATATATACCATATCAAGATATTTTTGAGGATTCGCCGTGTTGACAGCTGAAGGAACAAATTCCCTCGCTCTCAACACAACGCATCCTCGGAAGCTCTGGCAACCTCAATTCGAAACGAAAGGCTATTCGTTATGTCAATGTGTCACAGTTATTGGTATCCTGGTCAACGGCATGACTATGAACTGTGGTGTGTAAAGCGTATCACTAAACTGCAAGTTACGGCAACACGGCCCAAATGTGTGACCATTTGTGAACCAGCTATCCTTGAGCTTAACGAGAAAATAAGTTTCTGACAAAAATATTTTTGGTACAATCTTTTATTGCCGACCGTTATCAACTACTCATTGAGAGGTTAAGACTGCTAAGTACTAAATTTCCATGTCCACCTCCTGTCTCCATCATAAGATAATATGGAATCGTCATCCAAACTATATACTTTTACCCAAAATGTCAGCTCAACTGGTTCAAAATTCAGTTCCAAGATTTGTCCCACACTAACAAACTAAATCCAATCATGAAAAGCTTGGAAAATCATCCCCACTTCTGATTTTATTTTACCAGTTTTAGCAACTAAATGGGCAGAGACGCCTCTAGCCCATGTCGCACCCATGTTCAATCATTACCGAAGCGCCCTCTAGCCCCCCCTAGCGCCCGAGTCGAGGCGAGTCCGGGTGCAACGCACCCCCTGCACTATAAGCAAAGCCACCCCTGTAAATGGGACTTAATCGCGTATTACATGGACGCGGACGGTGTCGCGGGCAGAAGCTATAGTAACTTATATATAGGTATAGCTGAAGGCTATGGACGTGTCGCGGCAGTCGGCGATAACAGCTGATAATGTAGTGATTATATGAATGCTGCACGCCATCGGTTGACTCTAAATAGTAGATTGTACAACAAGTGCATAAAACGCACCATTTCAACGAGACGCAAAAGACGTAAAATCGAGTGTAAAATGGGTTTTATGGACGAATTGTACACTCTACTTTTCACTTCGATTGCGAGAAAATGAAATGAAAATTAAAAACTATAACTTTATTTCATGAAGTTTGGATGTTGGTATAGCTGAAACTAAATAAAGAGTTTATTCTATATGAAGTTAAAGTTGCTCGTATGGCTGTTGGACCGATTGCCTTGGTCTTCGACGAAGATTTTACTTTATGCACTAGAGCATAAAAGCGACTTTATGTCGCCTGCGCACAGCATAAAGGCGAACTTTTAAAACATGAGAAATGAAAATGTATGTACCTACCTAATAGGTATACCTACCACAATTGACTCAGTACTAGCTCTGTAAATTGAAATTGTGTAGAAACCCTGGTTAGGTGTAGCTAAAGGTGTAACTAATGACAATTGAAGTTGCGTTGTACTTACCCGAATAGTTCTTACACGTAAACTTAAGATCTCTTATATAATGGTCGATTGTTGTCTTAGGAAATTCTGCACTAAACGCCAGCCTTCACTTTTAACTTTTAACTTAATTCACAGTTGCGTTGGATTTAGTTTACTAATGTTTTGACATACTTTTATGAGTTTCGTGTCAGTGCGAACGACGCTCATGGAGGGTTCCGTCCGTTACAAACAAACATCATCATATCCTGTAAATCATGTAATCTGCTCTTTTATATTTTCTGTCTGTACTAATACGGGTGAATTTTTAGGGTGTCCACATTTTCTGTAGGCAAATTGTTTATCCCAAAAGAATTATCCGTACAGCGTGGTTACTCGGGCTTCAGTCACAGTATAGAAGCATACAGTAGGTAATTTGAGGCCGTTTAGGAGCGTTCGTTACCTACTTTCGCTCGATGCGCAGGGCTGTGAAGTTTATGTCTTGGCATACCTATAATACTAATTTTGCTTTTAAGTATGCAAAGTATTTCTGTTACAGTTTAATAGACAATATTATATACACAAAGTAATAATATTATAGATAGTTAGGTATGTGTTTTTAGTTTCCCACTTCATCGAATATTTTAATACCACTATACTATACCTAAAATATTTCCTAGTACGTATAATAGTTGCTAAACTGCACTAGGTTGGTAGGTGCTTAGTTACAAGCCTATTCGGCTCATTGTGATATCGTGGCACTGGCGGCTCGCTGTCTTCATACCTACGAGGCGGTTTCCTTTGACGTAGCGAGTGAGAACGAGCGAACACCGCAACGGCGCGACCCCGATTGAAGCATTCTCTATCATTCCCGAAGGCTATGTGTGTGTGCGTACCGAACACGCGCGCATGTGTGCAGCCGTGCGATGTACCTTTGTTCGAAGTTTATCTACTGTTCCTATACTGTGCTTCAGTGCCGGGCGGGGGCGGGGGAGGGGGAGGCGTGCCGTGTTAACCCTTACTACCGGCTGAGCTGCCCGCGCGGTAAGGTTTTCTTGGTTAACTTTAAGCAGCAATTACTAAAAATTTTAGTACTGAATGATATGAAACAAAAAAACACGTATTTTATAATTTTTGCTGAAGAATCTTATACTAGAATTTGGACACTCATTAAAAATTCATCCTGTATTATAAAGAGAAAAAGTTTGTGAGATTGTAGCTTTGTAAGTTGATATGTTTGTGTGTAATGGGTAATCTCCGGAACCACTGATTCGTTTTCCAAATTCTTTCACATTATTATTAGTCCCTGGGCGACCGAGCTAACGGGTAAAAAGACGGGAAAACGAATTTTCCCAGATATGAGACCTAGCTAGATCGATTTTTCGCGCCCGTATAAATACCCAATATCATCGAAATCGTTAGAGCCGTTTCCGAGAACGTGATTGCAAATATATATATACAAATATTGCTCGTAATAAAATGTATGGGAATGACAGATGTTAACGAAAAGTGTTTCTTCGGCATCTGTCATTCCCCTACATTTTATTATTTTACGTCACTCCGGGCGGTGAGACTAACCGCGCACGGGCGCAGCGGACAATCTCACTTCACTCCCAGGAGAAGACGTAAAATTGTGTACGCACCACGGGCGGTAATTCGTAAAGCCCCAGATCGCATATTTATGGCCCTCACCTTCGGTTCGATCTGGGACAAACACCTGCGATCTGGGGCATTCACGAATTCACCGCCCTAGGTACGTAATCTACTATTCTATTGGCGTTAGCGCTTCTCGATTGTAACCTTGTCTACGGCCCCAGTTACGTCAACCAGACGTTTCGCGATTACCGCACATTTCCGCATATAACTTAATAACTTATACAAATAACTTTTGCGCAGTGGGACCCCACGGACTGCGGGTCCCGACGCCAAATGGTACAAAGTTGTACTCTTTGCCGAGGCCTCTATATAAACGAGTATTTAATGCGTTTCAGCGCCCTTATTATTTTATTTTACGCAGTTCTTTGCAATAAGTCTCGGCGCCACGCAGGAATTCTATACCTGACTGATAAGATGCATGTCTTGGTTGTTTTCTTTGTATGTATTTTAGTAAATAAATAAAATAATAAATATTAGGGGACAATCTTACACAAATCCAACTAGCCCCATATTAAGCTCAATAAGGCTTGTGTTATGGGTACCTATATACTAGACGATAATATATTTAAGATCAAGATATAAATGCTTAAAACTTAGACAACATCCAAGACTCTAAAACAAATATTCACGCTCTTCATTCAATTCAACAAATATTTGCCCTTACCGGTATTCGAACCCCGGACCTTCAGCTTCGCAGGCAGGCATCTCTAAGTATTAAAATAAGAATTTATTAATTAAACATATCGACTCCCCATCCATACTTGTTAATTACCTTTCAACATTATATTACATTTAAATTTTAGTTAGGTAGAAAAAATGTATGAATTTTACACACACACACAGCACATTCACACACACACACACGCACATTTTGTCACAGCATATTTAAATGCGGGCAATTTGAATAAAAATATACTCACGCCATCCGCAAACCTGAAGTTGTGGACCGGTAAGGCCGGGTTTACGAGTAAGCGGGGCCATGGGCAGCGCGGACCACGCGTAAACACAATACGGTTCCCGCCTAATCGGTGATTGCTGACATCACTCGCGCATCACTTCACTATTGGTGCATTTTTTACCGATTTCAAAAAAAAGGAGGAGGTTCTCGTTTCGGTTGTATTTTTTTTTCAATGTTTGTTACCTCAGAACTCCGTCATTGATGAGCCAATTCGTAATTTTTTTTTGTTTGTTTGTAACTTCCAGGTGGGTCCATTTTTTTCAAAAATTCTGTTGTATGATGGAATCCATGAGGAATTGAGGGAACTCCTCAATTATATTAGGCACGCGTGTAATAATTTTGGTATTTTCTATTATAACTCGTGTATTTACACCCGGAAATCATAATTTGGTATAGTGGAATTGATGATGAAGACCACAGATGACTTATGGAATTCCTCAATTACTTAGGTACTTAAAAGTACAAAAGTACGTCACAGATTCTGATAAGATTCCGTTGTAAATAGCAACTAATAAAGTGCCAAAGGTGATCCTTGTGGAATCGACGGAAGTCCTCAAATATTATCGAGCCACATACAGCGATTGGGTTTTTCTCTTTAATAAATCTAATAATCAACGCATAAATTTGCTCTTGGAAATCAGTTCATGTGGTACTTAAATTGGATAAAAAATTTGGAAATGTTCTCGTGGCTAATTGAGGTCGGTTAAAACTTTGTTTTTAAAGTAAATTATTACAAGCTTTATATTAACTTGACCTGTCCGTCAAAATTTGCAATCCATTTTTCAGTCACTTGCCGTTATCCGATTGAGCTGAAATTTTGGGTATTGGTATAGTTTGGATGATAATTCAATATTATGGTACCATCGAGCTGATCTGATGGAGACAGAAGGTGGTCATGGGAATTCAGTATTTAACCGACGTAACCCCGTGAGTTTGGGCTCGTTTGAATCGTCTCAATTAGTTGATGATGGTATACAGAAAAGCACAGTCGGCCATAAAAGCTTGTACCAAATATGAAATTTTCTACAGAAACTACTATACACTCACCCTAAGGCTACATTCGATCACGCTCTTTAGGGTTCCGTAGTCAACAAAGAACCCTTATAGTTTCGCCATGGTCGTCTGTTCGTCTGCTACTAGAAAGCTGAAATTCGGTATGGGTGTAGAAATCAATCACGCCGACAGCGACATAATGGTAGAATAAAATCTTGAAAGAGATTTTTTTATGGTACCTCCCCTTTACCCCCTGTACCCACTTAACCGACAGACGGACAGAAGGACAGACAGACATGTCAACGCTATAAGGGTTCGTCGTTGACACGGAACCCTAAGGGATCGTCTTAATTGCGTAGTCGCGTTGTATTAGGACGATCCCTAAGAAGGGATTAGACTACGAACATATGTCGTTGTCAACTAGTATAAGGGAAGCGGCTTCTAAAAGCATATTTGCCTTTGTAGAAGCGTAAAACTAATCCCTTAATCAGCATACGCGTAAAAAGTCGCGCGCAACATCTAGTAAATAATTAAAAATATTTGATTCGTTTAAACTAAAATCGCCCAAGTGCGTGTTGGGCCACGCGCAGTGTAGGGTTCCGTAGTTGCCTGTCTTTCTTAGTTACAACGACACGCGCGCGCTAACTAAATGGTTGCGTCGGCCAAATTTGTACGAAAGTTGGCCGGTTGGTTGGTCGACTTTACTCGGTAACTAGTTATGCCTACTTAGCCGTGATAGTTTTCCTTTTAAATTAATTCCACGATTTTTTTCACATTCCCAATAGCAGCCATTTAGCCGGCAGGCACACATGACTCGAACAAAAATGTAAAGCCCAATATCTCGCAAACAAATCGCTAATTTGAAAAATTTATTTAAAAAACCCATTCATAATATTTTTGAACAAGCTATCCAACGATACCCACACTATGGGTTTAACAAGAAAAAAAATTACATCCCCACTTAAGGTTTGCAGGAGCACCCCAAAAAAATATTTTTCACGATTTTATTCGTCTGTTTTGTCGGCGTGATTGATTTTTAAACACATGCCGAATTACAATTTTCTATAGTAGCAATTGTTACCGAAAACGGACGGAAGGACGGACGGCCAGACGGTCATGACGAATCTATAAGGGTTCCTTGTTGACTACGGAACCCTCATAAAAACATGTGAGGCTCTAGCACGATAGGTTTTATCGTTACGTTTTACCTGACTTCATTACATTTTTATCTCACGTTTTAACGATAAAACTTATCGTGCCAGAGCCTATGGTGTTGCTAGAAGTGTTTGTGCAAACATGGTTATACATATACGCCTGTGGCCGTTGGCAGGCCGCGCACCGCGCCGCCGCCCGCGTCGCCAGTCCATTGACGCGACCTGAGATTATGAAACAGTCAAGGTCGACTCATTTGTCGGTGTATAAAATTATAATTTTATGACATGTTATGGTTTGTGTCGTTAGTAGCCGGTGTAGCTTTTGCACGCTGGTTTGCATGAAGCGAAGGCATTGGGTAGTTCAGGGTTCCGTACGCAAATTCTATCCGTCCGTGTGTCACAGAGGTGTACTTTGAATCTTCCTTGATTGTATATTATTTTTATTATGGACGCTATAATGACAAATAAAATAATACATATATATATATTTTGCTTTTGGCCGGTTTTATGTAAAAGTATTTTTTTTTATGATTCCATATCCAGATGGTGCCAACTGCCAATTGCTAGGACTCCACTCACGGAATACCTATATTGGTATTTATCTACTTGTTCTGTGGTTCCACTTATTGCCTCCGTCCTCTTTTTAAATCTGTACATACATACATACATAGATTCACGCTATAATTCCCAAAAGGGATAGGCAAAACACATGAAACTTATGTTCTAGTGCCACTTTTAGCATGTGGGTATAAAAGATCGACAAAATATGATATCGTAGTGATAGGTTGCTAGCCCATCGCCCACAACACACTTCAACCCTGCTCCCTAACTGGAATTTCATGACACCCACCGACTACCCGATAACGTATAAATAACGACTGCTATATTGCCAAATAAAAATAAATATCAACCCCAAATAAAATAAAAACTATGTGCATATAAATAAAATATGTGAAAAACATGCTGTCATGCAGTTTTTTTTTATTTGTGGTACGGAACCTTTCCTTTGTGTGCGACTCGTACTCGGCCGATTTTTTAATTGAAGATTTACATAACGCAAAATTAGATATGTAATATTGTTCGCTAAAAGTCATAAAAATAATAAGACTCGCTAGTTAATGGAAAATAAATATTAAACGCCTGATAATGTTACTAGTTGTAAGGTCGCGAGCTCAGTCCTGACCCAGTATCATGGTCGGCCTTATCACACGATAAGTGACAGGATAGAGCGTTCGTCACTGGCTGACACCGTTCGATAGAACGAGACGACGCTCCTATCTTGTCACTTATCGCGTGATAAGGCCGACCATGACACGGGTCTGGACGGCTTCGTTAATATTTGAGAGAAGATATAAAATATCAAATGTACTCCCGACACAACAACGCCAGAACAGAACCGACAGTGCATCGCAAATTTGCAACCTGCCCCCGTTTTCTGTAACTTGTTTTATGCTCATATGATGAGTACTTCTGGTGGTTAGTGCCTTAGGATTGCAGGTGGTCTGCCCATCAGCTCGTCCGCGAACAAAGTGTGCTCTCCGGCGTTCCTCCCTCGAAATGACGTTTAACCCCTTCCATGCTTCCAGGTTTTTTTAATAATGTTGCCATATAATAATCTGCATTTACCCTAAAACTGACCATGCTTGCCATGTAAAAGCTGATTTATCCTAGTTATAGTGACAAAATCATGACACTCACCTCACCTCGCCCGGCTACGCGTTAATGCCGCTCACCCCGCCGGTCACCCGTCACTAAACTAGACCTCTACCTAGGCTTAAGGCCTCCACCCACCGAACGCGTGTCGGGCGCGGTTGAAGCGGTATATTCACACCGCAAGCGCGCGCCGCGTCAGCGACGCGTTAGCACGCTGCGTCATATCTCTCTCACTACCAACACATTTAATATGTATCTCCCTGTCTCTATCACACTCAGCAGCGCGGGCACGCGCGGGCATGCGCGTCATACCTCTCTCACTACCAACATATTTTTAATCACTATATTCACTATCTCTATCAGTTATCACACTCAGCAGCGGGCTTCACACGCGACGCGCACGAGACGCGGCCGCGCTGCCGAGTTGTAACTTTAGCCCCGCGGGCCCGCGTTCGAACCGGGTTCGATGTGTGTTTGAAGTGTAGTTTCAATGCTTTACAACTTGCTCGGGCCCGCGCAGCACACGCGCCGCTATGCATATTTGTGGGTAGGCGTTGAGGTGAGCTTAAAACAAGTTAAAGAATAAGGGGGACTGTAACTTGTTTTAAGCTCACCTCAACACTCACCCACAAATATATATTGACACCGCAATGCTAAGCGTAACCCATTGATTATTTCATTTTTACCTAATTAAAAATATGAGTTTTCCCATCGATATTCTTTTGATTGCTAATGAAAATGTTGTTATATTTGTTAGAGAATCGATCATTATATAGCACTCCTTGTCCAGCAATGGAAGTCGATGTGATGATGATATTGACAAGAATGTTCACCGTTTTTTGCTAAAAGTTATCGCATGAGCTCGTACAAATAGGACCCTAAAAATCAATTCACAATTTCTGCGTGATTTTGGTGCAAAATATTACTATCTTACCCTAAAAATATACCTACAGCTAAGTTGCAAAAGCAACTTTTAATTTTACTACATTTTTATTAGTTTTATTATTATAAACGGAGTTTATTTCTATAGCTTATGATAAATAAATAATAAACCGAGCTGATAGTCAGCCAAGGCAGATTAAATTCATGAAAAAACCAGTAAATTATTTATTATCTTATTAAAGACATATTTGTAGGCGCGTAATTACCTAGCGCGGCGGAGCATTACCTACAAAACGATTTGATTTAAGTAAGTAAACGGTAGATACGTTGTTGTATATTCATTTATTTCAGTGAGCTAGATTGTATTTAGAGGGTCACGTTTCTCTGTAGCTGACTACCCGACCGCAGCGCCGCAGAATGTTATAAAATATGTAGGAGTAAGTGAGACCATTTATAACCTCAAAAACATTGAAAATTATATCCGATCAAGATCTCAAGAAAATCTCAATAATATATTAAGATGTTACTTACAAGAAAGTACCTATGCTGCCAATAGCGAAACATTTTACTTGAGTTTTAATAATTTACTTTAAAAACAATGTTTTAATCGACTTCAATTTAGCACTCCGCCAAAGCCACGACAACATTTCCACATTTCTGTTCCAATTTACCACATGAACTAATTTCCGAGAGCAAATGCGTTGATTATTAGAGAAAAAAACCGAATCGCTGTATGTGGGCCGATAATATTTGAGGACTTCCGTCGATTCCACAAGGATCACCTTTGGCACTTCATTAGTTGCTATTTCAACGGAATCTTGTCAGAAATGGTGACGTACTTTTGTAATTCTATGTACATAATTGAGGAATTCCAGTCATCTGTGGTCTTCATCATCAATTCCACTCCACCAAATTTATGATTTCCGGGTGTAAATACAGGACTTATATTATGTTGAGTCTCCAAAAACACCTTGTTGATTATATTACCAGCGTTAACGACTTATTATGTAGACTTCATACATTTTAATTGGGCAATAGTCTTTTATGAGATCTTATAAACAGGGACTTAATAAAATTATATTTATTCAAACATATTGCCGTACCTACCTGGTGCCATTTCGGGCACTTGCGTAAAATAGTAATTTGGTAAAAAATGCCAATTAATATGTTTGAATATAATTATTATCTTAATTTACACTTCTTCGTATTACAATATTGTTGACATTTCTATCATAATGATACCTAATAGCCTTCTGAAGATTTGTATCGTTGTATTGTTTTTTTTAATAAATTGGTAACCTACGTTGTATGCATTTAATTTATGTTTTACTAGCTTCCACCCGCGACTTCTTCTGCGTGGACTCGGGATAAAAACTATCCTATATATTAATCCAAGCTATAAACTATCTTCGTGCAAAATTTCATTCAAATCGGTTCAGCCGTTTAAGCGTGATTGACATAGAGAAATATAGTGATTGAGTAACAAATATCTAAACTTTCGCATTTATAATATTAGTAGGATCTACAAATTAGTTTAATTTATTTGTATGTGTATTTGTATGTATTTTAGCACTTTATCCTACCTATACAATAACGGGTTTAATTGAGCATATACAAGTCACATAATATCAAAGTACAAAGGTGAACTTATCCCTAAAAAGGAATCACTTCATGCGCTACTGTTAACTAAATGTACCATTTTCATTGAAGTTGTCTATAGACATGGTAGCAGGTGCCAATTCCACTAACATTTTTTAAATACTATGACGGTGGCAAACAGACATATGGGCTGCCTGATGGTAAGCAAACACCGTCTCCTAGGGACGCTCGCGGTATCAGAAGAATCACAAGCGCGCTGCCCAGCCTTTATTGATTTTGTTGAGGTTTAACATCAAATAAAAATCCTATAAAATACGATTCTATTAATATGCTACCAATTTTGTGATGTTGATTAAACTTTTCCGACTCCATAACGCATTATGAAACAGTGAACCACTTTCTAGATGATTCACTTTTAAAGTTTTCCTTTTAAAAATGTTTAGGTACTTACTGTTAAATAATGAAAAGTTGTTGTTTTATTTTTAATCCAATCCAAAGTTTACTCCTACATACACGTAAGAACTGTCGTTTTTTTTACGAAGAAGTCATAAAAAAAATATGCAATAAAATTGACAACAAACTTATTTATTATTTATTTATTTATTAAGAAAGAAACGATACAACATAAACAAGTACAGGGTCCCGCAAAACCGTTTGCACAGTTTGACTGTGGGATCGAGCAGTCTCTACTCTCTTCTATTTATAATATTTATCTATAAGTACTACGGTCTACAGGTACAATATATTATTATATTTTGTGTTTGAAAAGGTAACTACGCAGCTTTTTACCAAGATAAGCTTTATTGGCCTCCTGCCTGATGTCAGAGGGCAGGCTGTTGAGTATGTAGGGTAGGCGTTTCCGGAGACACCTATCGCCGTAGTAATTAGAGACCCTCGGCACGACAAACTTGCCCGCCGACATCGACCTGGTATCACAAACATCATTACGGTGTAATTGCAATTGGGTGTGCTCGTGACTGCCATGATTATTTAATACTAGTAAGTATTTATGCTTAAGGCTCACCGGTAGAATATTACAAATTTTGAACAAGTTTCTATAATCTTTTTTATTTTTATTTTTAGTTTTATTATTAACTAACAGTTTTAGGAATCTTACTTGCATACATTCTAATTTGTATATGTTAGTTTTAGTCGTTAATCCATAGCAGTCAAGAGCATAACCAATTATTGATTCGACTAGGGATACATATAAATACTTTAGGATATGTAAAGGTACTTTAAATCTTAAGTAATAAAATTTGCCTAATAATACTCTGAGCTATTACACAAAGCTATTCCGACTATTCCTCTTAGCTATTAGTATCGAAGTGCCTATACTTACATACACTAATATAAATATTAGTGTCAACAGCTGTAGCAATCTCACAACACACTAAAATCATGATTTCTTCATTCTTGACGGTTATTTCCCAAGTTTGATGGTCCTTTTGTAGAGTGTCGTCGGTGTGGATCGTTCTTCACTAATTAGATGACTTCCATTCCATTGGAATGAAGGTTATGATGAATGTAAATTAGATGATTTAAATTTCTACGGGCTATTAATGTGATCTTGTTATCGAAATGATCTTTCTTGGTTATTTTTAATGGGAAAAGACAAATAAATTAAACTACTTACTCAGTAAGTAAATTTTAAATGTCTTAATTAGGTAACAATTTCACACAACTTAACTTAATACTATCTTTTCGGCATTGACCTAATTTTCGATCAATAGAAACAGTCTCTTTTATTAGTTAGTTAGAAGCTAGGTCTGCCATTACTTAGTGGTTCTTAGCCTAGTGGTTCAGGTATGCGGCTGTCAAGCGGCGGTGGTGGGTTCGAATCCCGGCTCGTACCAATAAAGTTTTTCAGAACTTATGCACGGAATATTTACCGTTAGCTTTTCGGTGAAGGAACACATCGTGAGGAAACCATTTTAATCCCAATGAGATCTAATTTCCCTCGCCGGGTTACAAGGTAAGATGGCAGTCGCTTTCGTAAAACTAGTGCACATGCCAAATCTTGGGATTAGGTGGCAAAGAGGACCCCGGGCTCCTTTAGGGCACAACCGGGAATAAGGCTAGTAGGATAATGATCTATTTTCATCAAAGTCCGTGCATATTCCTGTATAATCTCTCGTTGTCACGTTAAAGAAAACCGCAGCCATTATAACAACACCAGAACTTGCTCTGTAGGTGGGTATAGGGGGCGCTACACATATCGGCAGGACTGCATGCCGGGGCCGACGCGTGATTCAGCCCGTGTGGATACGCGTCGGCAGCACGGCGGCCGGCCAAATCAAGGTCACTCAATAGGGTCATTACGCTGGTTACGCGATCACCTTCGGTTGGCGACCACCTGAAGGAGAAGGTTTTTTCTATTGAAGATAAATAAATAATAAATATAAAGGGACAATCTTACACAAATCGACCTAGTCCCATAGTAAGCTCAGTAAGGCTTGTGTTATGGGTACTAGACGACGATATATATAATAGATATAAATACTTAAATACATAGAAAAACATCCATGACTCAGAAACAAATATTTATGCTCATCACACAAATATTTGCCCTTACCGGGATTCGAACCCAGGACCTACAGCTTCGTAGGCAGCGTCACTACCCACTAGGCTAACCGGTCGTCAAACATCAATTCTACCGACCGAAGATAACATCAATTCTACCGACCCTTTTGAGACAATTAGTTGTATGCATTTTTTTGTTGTTTCAGAATAGAAATCTACTAAAGAACCGAGGAAATATCCTTTCAGTTCACAAACTCAGCTAAGTGGTCGCCAACCGGCACATAAAATTAGGTGGTCGCTAACCGGCGAAATGACCCTACTAGATTATCTGTGACCTTGCTTCATGCCGATTTCGCTCCTGTGGCTTCTCCTTATGCGGGGTTGCGTTCCTGCCCAGCACGGCTATCACAAGACGGCGCGCGAGCTCTCTCGATTTTTCTCGCACTATACCTCTCTTTCTAAGTGTTCTAATAAGAGAGAGACGGATAGTGCGAGAAAATCGAGGGAGGCGCAGTCTTGTAATAGCCGTGCAGCTAGCACTAGGTTCTATCGCCACGTTTTACGGCGAAAATGTACTGAAATGTCACGTAAATCGTGCTAAGGCCTGGTTAGTAGTCTCCTGCAGGGCTTCAAATAACGTTAAAAAGTTGGTATCGATACCACTGTGAGACAGATTCAACGTTAATTTGTAATTAACGGTAAACTATCTACCGTTACCTATACTACTTTTTACCGGTAATAAAATGGTATCGTTACCTGCTGTGAATTGAGCTAACGTTAAGTCAAAGGTATCGTTAAACGTATTTAACGTTAGTAGGTAACGTTAGTAGCAGCTGGTCGTATCTCTCAACAGATTCTCGTGAAATTTTGTGAGCGAGTTTGATATTTAACTAAGGCAAAAATGCTTTTGTATGTATGTCCGGCTGTCCCCTCAAGGGGTCGCATTTCTCAGGAGATTCTTGTGAAATTTTGTGAGCCAGTTCAATATTTATAAGAGGGCAAAAATGCTTTCGTATGTCCGGCTGTCCGGTTGTCCCCTCTATAGGTCGCATCACAACAGATTCTCATGAAATTTTGTTACTGAGTTCGATATTTAACTATAGGGCAAACATACTTTCGTATGTCCGGCTGTTCCCTCTATAGATCGCATCTCTCAACAGATTCTCGTGAAATTTTGTGAGCGAGTTCTATATTTAACTATAGGGCAAAAATGCTTTCGTATGTCCGGCTGTCCGGCTGTCTCCATAGGTCGCATCTCTCAACAGATTCTCGTGAAATTTTGTGAGCGAGCATCCTTGTGAGCATCCTTAGGTGCTCTGGAGACTCTCCAGAGCACCTAAGGATGCGCTGTGCAAAGTGAGGGAACTGCATTTGTCTCTAGCTGTCAACCCAATGAATCCTCAAATCAATGAAGGGTTGACAGCGCGCTGGTAATGCTTACAACTGTGTTAATAAAGTTCATTTTTGCAGCTGCT
Organism: Epinotia bilunana; assembly: GCA_947049275.1. Lineage (NCBI taxonomy): Eukaryota > Metazoa > Arthropoda > Insecta > Lepidoptera > Tortricidae > Epinotia > Epinotia bilunana. The sequence goes on along the minus strand of OX346276.1, from coordinate 4,630,152 downwards.
GCTGAGCTTATGCTGGTGCCAGCAGGACGCCATCGTCCGGAACGACTTCGACGGACCCAACGCCGATGGGTCATACAAATTCGCTTACCAGACACGTGAGTGCCGAAATCTTAAGTACACAATGGGCCATCATGGCGCGGGACAGAGACGCCGTTATGCGTTGGAGTGCGATGGAAGCATGTCTTTCTTCCTCTAACGCATAGTTGCGTGTATACACGAGGTAAAGTTTGTGAGTGTAGCTTTGCAACTTTGTATGTTTCGGGTAATCCCCTGCGTTCTGTGTAACTATATAATTGGTTATAAGTCAAGAGGTATCTGATGTTTAGGAGCTATTATAAAAATTATAATTTACTAGCTTCTGCCCGCGACTCAGTCCGCGTGGAGCTCGTTTATATCGTAGCTCGATACAAACTTCCATCCCCCATTTCACCCCGTCAGGGGATGATTTCCGGGGTGAAAACTATCCTTTCCTTCCCCGGGATTCAAACTATCTCCATACCAAATTTCATCTCAATCGGTTTGGCGGTTTAAGAGTGAAAAGGTAACAGACAGACAGACAGACACACTTTCGCATTTATAATATTAGTATGGATAGAGCACTGTACTATCCCCAGACTTGCATGCAAGCTGAACAGCACGTTCGATGTTCAATGCACGTAGCTTTCGTAAAACTAAGTAAAAAGCGGAGCCGGGCCCCTTTAGGCTACAACGGAAAGCTCTAGGGGGATGAGGAGTTTGCATAAGGGCGTAAGTTAAGTAAATGCCTTCTTCTTGTTGCAGAGGGCGGGATCTACCATGAGCAGCGGGGTTCTCTACAGGGGCAAGAGCCAGCACTGGTGGTCGAAGGGCAGTACCAATACACGGCGCCTGATGGACAGGTACACAAACCTACATTTGAGTATCTGAAAATTTAAGTCAGAGCCAGATCTTGTGTTGAGAGCGAGGGAATTCGTTCCTTTAGCTGTCAACACGGCGAATCCTCAAACATATCAAGGGTCGGCAACGCCCATGTTACTCCTTTGGAGCTGCATGCGTCTATAGGCTGCGGTGTCCGCTTACCATCAGGCGGGCCGTACGCTTGTTTGCCACCGTTGTTGTATAAAAAAAAGACCGGGTTGCACTCCGGGAGTGCCGGCAGAAGTGAAAACTTGAATAATTTTAATTTTGCAAAAAAAAGTTTAAAAAGTCCCCCCTCCCCCCCTGTCCTCGCCTCTCTAACTACGAGATAAAATAAATACGAGTACCATACACAGCGTGCTAGGTATAAATAAACAGAGAAATTTACTTAATTCTTTGTTAGTTTATTTGGAATCTTTGGCTTGGACGATAGAGTTCATTATTAAATAAACATTGTAAGCACCTATGTGGCGTACTTTTTCTTTGTGTGTGTTTTGTTGTGTCACAAATAAATGATGGATTCTGATGTTGCGGGTATCATATTCTGCATCGGCCAACGAGAACCTACCACATTCATTTCGACGTCCGCACCAGCTAAAATCGATGCGAGCTTTTGCGGACGCGAACATTCAAAATAGCAATTATTAAAAAAAACAATAGGGTTGTATCCTCCTTCATTTAAGTCGTTTAACCTTTTTCCAGACCGTCACTTGAAAATTACAATCAAATTTCAGTCTTATTTAGTCAGAAGGGTGAGTAGGTACCTATCGATCAGAGCTGTGCAACTTACGAGGCGGTGAGCGTCCAAATAATCCACCATAACCCTTAAAATGAGACGCTACACCAGCAAAATCGGCAGGACTGCCAAGCAAGGTCACTGAGTCTAGTATGAACTTCATACTAGACTTCATACGATGAAGTGACCTTGATTTGGCTGGCCGCCGTGCTTCCAACACGTATCCACGCGGGACGAATCACGCGGCGGCCTGCATGAAGTCCTGCCAATATCGGCCCGTGTAGCGTCTCCTTAAGTTGATGCGAAGAACATTGTGTATATAATCCATATTACTAATATCTACTTCATTATTTATTAGTAGAAATGAAATATACTTAATATACTTCCAGGTGATAAACGTGGTCTACAGAGCGGATGAGAACGGGTTCCAAGCCACGGGCGACCACCTCCCGACGCCGCCGCCAATACCGCCGGCCATCCAGCGCGCACTCGACTACCTGAAGACTTTACCGACGTCTGACAACGACTATTAGAACTTTAGGACACAGTTGACCATGTCGTCTTCGAATATGTCGTTCTGGGAAAAGGGACCTTATAGTCGTCGGCGCTTATACCATTTTTAACGATGATAGGCGGAGGAATAACGACATAAGAGTCAATAACAATAAGCTCTGTTTTCCCTGAGAACGACACATACAATACATACATCTCAATGGGGTCAGTTAGCTCAGGGTCAATCAACTCTTTCTGTCGCTTCACTGAGTACTATTTGGTTAGACGAGATAACGATGAAAAGCAATAGCACACAATACAAATTTATTCTTCCAACATTATTTTACAATTCACACTTTGATTCCTTATGGAACTGGTACACAATTAAACCTTATCCCTCCTCGCCCAGGCTAAATTTTTTTTGTTCGCAAATCAATACTAAATGCTGGCCCACATATGGGTCAGCGGGAGAGGAGGGGAATCAATTAAATCAAGACAGCGCCGCTTTCGATCCCGACCATGAATCCAATGCCAATTCGTCATCACGCCATTCACGCAGTCAATGGCGTCAATTGTCTTATCGGCGCGAAAGTAGTGGGGTGCGACAGTAGCGCCACCGGAAGGAGTCAAGTTCAGAACCAATTAAGGTTTAATTAGACAAATATCCACAGTTATACAGACATACCCGCAATAATCAAATATGATTTATACAATACTAGCTTCCGCCCGCGACTTTGTCTGCGTGGACTCGGGATAAAAACTATCCTATATTTTAATCCAGGCTATAAACATCGGCTGAACCGAATTGGATGAAATTTTGCACGAAGCTAGGTTATAGTCTGGATTAAAATATCAGATTGGCCCGGTCATAGGACACGTTTTTTTCTGGCTATAGAGCCAGTTCTGAATGCCGCTGAACTTGCCTTGCAGCTTCATAAATTGGGCCCTAGGGTGTATCTTCTTACTGTTTATCCTAATTAGTTTTTACATAATCAGTTTGTGTTCATCTTTTTTTTTTAATTCGAAGTGCAATACTTACTTAGTGATATACCAGCGAGATTTTTTAAATAAATAGTTGTACCTACTCGTTAATTTGTTTAGTAATAGTAAATCATGTCATGTTGTTATTATGCTGTTTTTTTTTCGAATGCACTAATAAGAGCCTGGCCAGCCAGTTGTTTCAAAAGCATTATTTTCAAGTTCTTTATATGGCAATAATTTTATTTATGAAAATTTCGTGTTACCAGCACGCGTTCCTTTTTTTACGTCATTCCTGGCCGTAAAGTAGGAATTACCGCACGCTCCTCAAAATTTGTACTCACCACGGTCAGATCGCATATTTTTCAAGCCGCTATCTGAGATATTCGTTGTTTTACCGCCCTAGGTAAGTATTTTTCTATAATCTGTCGCCTTTTTCTTGTGAAACAACTCGCAGGTCAGATTTTAATTCGCTACATGGCAGCTATAAATAAAAGTACAAACAATTAGATAGGCAACTTGTCATAATAAAATATTGTTTATAAAATAAAACTGTTAATAAAATTGGTTTCATTTAAAACACTTACGAATGCGATGATTAACGACGCAATAATGGCATTAGCGTCAACGATAATAAGGCCGCTCTATCTCTGCTCTGACAACGTCAGATAGTTTTTTGATATCTATGACCAGCGAACGCAAATACCATTGAAGTCAAAGTATCGCCGCAAAATGGCCCCACAGAATGGGTGCCATTATGCGGGGATGGGGGCGGGGTGTCAAAACGATGCCAGGCAGCCGTTTAGTTCGAACATGCGCATACCGGGTTTAGGCACGTGTTTGGGTAGAAATTTGTAAGCAGCTCGCATTCTACGGTTTTGTCGTTCGCTGTCTGAAAAATTAACATACAAAACTAATAAGGTGGGGTAGTTACAATTGCATGCTGTGACCAGGATTCCCATCACAAGTCTGCCTGTTCTGTTGCTCGCAAGTTCTACTTGGTATAATTATGTGAATAAAGAACAAGATCATCGTCATCAACCTCTATATACTTCCCATTCCTCAACACATACCTAGTAGGTATAGGTATTAGCACTTATAGGTACTATTTGTAAATAAAACAAATAACCATTTTAAACATTCGTTTTTATATTTTAGTTGGGTTGAATCTCATTATTTTGAAGCAGAATACTTGTACACATGGTGCTGGCTCTTCACTTCGCGGTATTTGCTCAAATATTCGTGTTGCATCTGTTTCCTTCCTACGGCAAATGATAGAGAGGCAACCACGCAACGCCAAGTGAAGTGCCATCAGGTACAAAACAATAACCAAAATATATCTGCACAGTCACCAGCATTAATATCTGCGACAACGAAGCGCGCATAAATATCTGACACGGCTCTATTTCTAGGGCTCTTAAGGACACGCTACAGGGGCGGTTACCTATCATAAACTCGAAAATCGTATTACCGAATATTAAAATCCCGAAAACGTTTCCCTTTTTATCAGTTGGCTGAATTTTTGTTTGCCCGAAAATTCTTCTCCCATATTATTATTTTCCCAATTCTCAGTTCGTTGTAATTTTATTTCGCTTATGTTTCGAATAGACACTTATTAAAATTCCGAAGGATCATTTGCCAACTAGTTTTAAGTGCCGAAAAGTATTAAGTCCGAAATATTATTATCCCGCTATTATATTAAATGATCGAAATTGTAGCATGTCGATGCAAATCCTCGATACATTGGTTTGCTATTTTATTAGCGTAGGCGTCAATATTAATTGCTTGACCCTTAGTGTGGGTAAGTGAATACAGACACTTTAACCTAACCTAATCGCCAGCGTGTCGACGTCACCCCGCTTCGCGGGGTGCCTATTTCCGCTCTAAGGGACAGAAGCTAACCCTAACCTAATCTACAAATAATACCATTTTTAGGATCATTTGTTGTTTTTTTACTGCGGGGGGCTTCGCCCTCCGAGCCCCCCCCCCTTTTTGCGTTTTGAGAACTCGTGCAGCACTCTTGTTACTTAAATGTTTGGACCTAAGCGCCTTTTCTATCAATTGTTTATTTTTTAAGGTCACAGTTTTAAATGTAACCTAACCCTAAAGTTTATTTTCGCATTGCAATTTAAAAATGCACTTCTTTAGGGTTTTTAGCATATCTGAATGTTTTTTTAATCGTGTAAAATGAGATTTCGATTTTACGTAGCATCGGAATTATCAAACAACAATTCGGTTGTCAAACAATAAAGTTGGCAATCGTTCTTCGGGTTATTGAGTTTCGGGAAAACGACAATGTGGGAAAACAAACCAGCGATATTTCAAAAGTATGGTAAACAAAGTATATGGATTATAAGAATTCGGTTAACCGTTTTCGGACAAGTGAAAATCGGGCAAGTGTTTTTCGAAACTTCGATAGGTTACCTACAGGGGCCGATGTTGGCAGGACTGCATTACGGCCGAGGCGTGATTCGGCCCGTGTGGATACGTGTCGGAAGCACGGCGGCCGTCCAATAGAAGGTCACTCCATACTAGATTTTCTGTGACCTTGCTTGGCCGTCCGCCGATATCGGCCCGTGTAGCGTCTCCTTTAGATATTTTGGCCGGCCGCCGTGCTTCTGACACGTATCCATACGGGCCGAACCACATATCGGCCGGCATGCAGTCCTGCCGATATCGGCCCGTGTAGCGTCTCCTATAGATTGTGCATCTGATCTGCGCGCCTCTGTACGTGCGTTTGCAACACAGTTTGCAACGCCTGCCAACTCCCACCACACAAATCACAATAAAGCATAATAAAACTTCTCGCAGACTGAATTATTGACAAGTTAACTATTGACCGCCACCGCAGGCCGCACCAGTCTGTGAGAGGTCTTACGATTGACCAACCATTAAAACAAAGTTTACTAAATATACGTCACGTACAATTACTTAATTAAACGAAGACTTATTAGCGTCTAGATCTTATTTCGTGAATAAATAACATAGTCTGGCCAGGGAAGGATGAGCTTTTTTATTTTAAATGGCAACTTTTTATATAGTAATAGTAATATCATCGTCAATTGTGTCAAACGTCTTAATAGTACATTACTTACCGAGGGCTGTAAAAGAAAGAAAGCCCGAAATCGCAGGTATTTGTGACCCGAGCCGCAGGCGAGGGTTGTAGATATGCGTAGAGGGCTTTCTTTTTGACTGCCCTTGGTAAGTAATGTACTATTAAGACGTTTGACACATTTGACGATGACAATTATGTGAGCACGTAAATTATTATGATGTCCTAATACTCCTAATCTTGATACTTGATATGGTAACTATATAACTGGTTTTTGCTTCATAAGAGAATTAAAGGGTGGTTTACTGCTAATTAATTACAAAGAAGAATATCATAGAAAGTTCAATTATTATGACTCGTCAAAATTTAAATTCTGGAGAGTGGTTTTGATTAATAATCTTAAATATAAAGTAGAATGAGTTTTAATTTATATAAATTTACTTCCTTCTGCGTTATACATAGTGCTGCAAAACGTTTTTTAAATTGTCGCTCTTTTCTAGGCTGATCTTACCCCGGCCAGACTCTACTGACAGACTCACTTACTGGTCGATCCCTTCACATCCATCTTCCGTTTCTTACAAGAATACACGCCAAACCTGTATAGGTTTCTATGCCCGGGAATACCACAGTATGAACATACGCCAGCCTTTCGCTTATTGCCAAGATTCTGATCTGTTCCAGTCTGTTCACCTTGTCCATTATCCTGAGACTTCAAGGGATTTACCCTTGGATGACAACTGTTAGAATTATCCCGGTCTTTTTCAAGTTTACTGCGAATTGAGCTGTCACGCGCTGTCGGAGCGGGGCAAAGCAAATCTTGAAAAGCAGGCCACACATGGCTCCTTACGTTTTCGTGTAAATATTTCTGTCTTTCATATGACATTTGTGCTTGAATAATGTCAGGCATTTTGGTGTCTAGTGAGTCAAAAACTTTCACTTGATCCGAGTAATCGTTAGGCGAAACTTTTGAGCACATGATTGAACCCGAATTCGTCGAGTCCATTTTAAAATGGTGGTAGGAAGCGAAGTTTGGTATGGGGGCTGGATTATTCTCGCTGAGGAATTTCTGCCAATCGTAAGTGTTTACTAAAGCTTTCCCTGCCTCGTTCCCTACTATGACACTAGTTACAGAAATGTCCCCGGAGTTAGCGATTCCACAGATGTCCTGGAGACAATTAACAGCAAACTGGCGGAATTTTGATTTGAAAAGCCCGAAATGTATATCTGGAGCGAATTTAGTGTGTCCCGACGGGAGGAAGGACATTTGGAAAGTCTTGTGCCGTCCTGACATGACTCTCCAAAGAGCATATTGGATTATAGTGCTATCTTTGCTCTGATTCGCGACGGCATGGCAGACTGCGTTAGTCTCTCCTAAACCGTGCGTGTCAAAGAAATGATGCAACAGAGATACAACCAAGTTTGTTCCTTTAGGAACATATTCAGGGATTATGTATAGCACGAATTTCTGTAGAGGTTCTACAGCAACGCCAAATAGCGATACTTTGTAAGTATCAAGAAAATTGAGGGACCTTTCCTGATCAGGGTAATGTGGAAGATGCACTTGCTGGAGGTAATCAAAGGAGTAATGTACCAGGCCGTCATAACTGCAAGGAGCGTGTTGGCCCAAAGACATTTCATTCGACAACAGAGGAGGAATGACCTGAGCTATTATGCTTTGGTAGTAAGTCTTTTGCACTTGCACATCATTCAAATGATCAAGCGCATTTTTCAAGCATTTTATTTTTGTATCTTCCGTTTGAGGTTTGGACAAGTCACTCACGAAATCCTTACACGTTTTACAAGAGTCTAAAGGCACATCGAATGTTCCGATAGGAAAGAAGTCCTCCCAAGCTCTTTTCCATAACGGTCGGCTGACCGGTCGTTTCTTGTCCGCTTTGCACGTTCGGACATACCGTTCGTAGATGTACGTTCCAGTCATGGTATTGGGCAGTATATAGAGGTCTGTATTACTGAGCGACCGGCCGGGCAAAACCACAGAGTTTTGCTCGGAGAAGTTCCTTATAAACGCGATTACATCAGATTTCTGTTCTGCTGTCATTACACTTTTGGTGCTTGCACTGTGCGGTTTGGCCTCCACTCCGGTCTCCTTGAAAGTCTTTACGAGATTCTTGAACTTGTATTCGCCTAGACCGTGGGCGAAAAGGAAAAATTTCTTGCATACAGGTATGCCTCTGAACATGAAAACTATACGGGCCCTCTCCCTTTCCTTTCGTTGACGTTTAATGGTTGACTGAGAATCTATACATGCCATAGCGTTTAGAGCGCCTAAAACCATTAGATTTAAATGATTAAAATGATGCTGGCAGTAATAATCTTGTTCTCGGCAGTCCAATATTGATTTTAAAATGTCATCTCTATTAAATTTGTCCCGACACGATTCTTTGCAATCACATCGAAATTCATTCACGTCGACAATATCATCCGCTGAATTGTCGTCACACTCATTGGAATTGTCTTCGTCATCGTCTTCACCAATGTAGTATTCGTCTAGAAACTTTTCGACTTTGTCCGGACAGCAGGAGTAGGCGTTTTGATCTGAAAGTTTAGCTTTTTATAATACATGGTCAGTGTCAGAGGGCATGGAAAAATTATCGGCCACCTGATACGACACTACAACTTCATCTGAAACATAACTGAAGGGAAAATAAACGGAAAGAGAGGTTATATGAACCATGATCAAGAGCAAGTAGAGGTCGTGTCGTCCCAACGGACTTCCGCGACCTTTTCCAGGACTCTCGGCTCACATTTTTTTACGAGAATCGGTTGAGAAATGCGACCTTATAGAGAAGGAAGAACGAAAATACGAAAGAATTTCGCTTCGCCCGCTCGTAGTATCAAATGGTTTAAAGCGAAATATTCTAATGAGTCCGTCAAATTCAAAGTGTCATCGAAATAAAACTTTCGTGAAACAAAGGTGTAAAATAACACTAATGAATCCACGATTAAACTCGCGTATTAAATGTCATTACAGGCGACATGCTGCGCATCCTTCGGGGGTTCTTCTTCAGGATGGCTGTTTTCGCGGCAATCTCGCTAAAAGCCCACCCTGATTATGCGAGTTTAACCGTGGATTTATTCGTATCTTTTATCATAGACTTACCCGATTCCCTGGCTCCGTTGTCATCATTCTCTTTCTTTGTTCCATTTTCCTTCACGTTGCATTCACTCTCAGGGTCTGTAATGACAATGCAGACCATGGCGTGAGTTTTAGGAACATCAGTTATTCTATCAAATAGCTGCGTGTGTTTCTTTAGACTAGTTCTGGCACGTGTACTGGAGTAGCAACTGTTTGGTCTGTTGTTTATTCGTTATTGTTGTACAACCGTACCTACTTAATCAATAGATGTCAGTAACAGTTGCTTTTAAGTACCTACTACTTTTCGTCATCTAAACTTGAACGGACGCAGCTTTGGGAGGGGGTGGGGGTGGGGGGGGTATGTTAAAGTGATATACTTATAACGGCAAAAATATATAAGCGAAATAAATTTCATTATTAGTAAGTAGGTATAGTATTTTTTGTTGCACAACGAAGCTTTTGACTTTAACCGCGCGTTTTATGTGGTTGGCTTATAAAAATAGTAGTAGTGTAGTAATGTACTAACATTACTACAGAGGCCGGGAAGTAAGGGGTTGCCGGCTGAGTACATAGACGGCCGAGCGTAGCGAGGTCGGATAGTTATTAGGCCGGCAACCCCTTTTCACGCCGAGGTACGTATAGTGCTTTTCTCAAACATGCAATGAAATAAATTAAAAAACTCCAATAAATCAAACTTTAATTTTCATGGCTGAACGCCGTGATCCTGTGCCACAAATTGTAGAATGGAAATTTAAAAAAAAACTATCTTGCAAGCCTAGGCCTCCAATTTTGTATGAAATGCCATTACGGATCTCTCGTCGCGCTCCGCCCGAAACTGACACTTCGAAGCCCATTATGAAGAACACAAGGTCAATATTTCACTGCATGTTTGAGAAAAAACATTTTGTATTTGTGTATTAAATACACGGGGTTTTAGAACAATCCTGTGCTTTTTCCGATATAATACTCAATTTATTATAACGTCTGTAATCATAAGCGGTGTTTCTTAAAGTCAGAATGTATGGAAAGACTGATAAGTTTGTATGGAATGACAGCTGCCGGCGCCATTGTTGCGGGGACAGACAGCGGGAAGCGACTTTGTTTTATACTATGTAGTGATTTAGATTAGTTTAGTCATTTAAGTTCATTAAGAGTAATGCGAATGTTCCCCTTGCAACAAGCATCTATCTTTTTTGTATCCCGTGATGTAGGTGCGGGCTGAAAAACAGCGCTGTCCAGCCGACAGGCTAGCAGCAAACTCTGAGCCCCGAACCTATTGTCGCACGAGATTGTGTTTTTTGCGACAATAAATCTTCTTTATTTATTTATTTCTCTTATTTATATTTATCGTTCATCGGTCTGTAGTCGTAAGTTGGTCTCGCCCTAAATGGTGAGTACCTATGCTAGAGTCTGGCTAGCGAGTCCGTCCATAAGGATAAAGGGCAGCAGAAAAAAACGCATGCTGGTAACACGAAATATATGGCGGCCATAAAAAGAATTTATTAAAAATAATTTTACACTACTCGCTGGCCAGACGATCAAGTCGCCCAAGTGGCACTGAAGTCGCAGTCGCGTCGCCAATCGCCACCAATTCGGCTCCGGCCTAATGCTGCATCATTATTCATCATTATTTCACTCATAATATTCATAGATTCAATTTCGTAGGTAGTTGCTATCAGCAAAAATCCATACTAATAATATTATAAATTCGAAAGTGTGTCCGTCTGCCTTTTCTCTTCACGCTTAAAACCGCTCAACCGATTTAGATGGGTATATATGGGAGGGATATATATTATGGGAGTCCCGGGGAAGGACGTAAGACAGTTGTTATCTCAGAAACGGTCCCCTAAGGGGGTGAAATGGGTGTGAAACTCTGTAAGTAGCTACGATGTAAATAAAATACATAAATAAATAAATATTAGGGGACAATCTTACACAAATCGACCTAGTCCCAAACTAAGCAAAGCTTGTACTATGGGTACTAGACGACGATAAACATACTTATATAGAAAAATAAATACTTAAATACATAGTTGCTTCGTAGGCAGGGTCACTACCAACTAGGCTAAAGCGGTCGTCAAACAAGTTCCATGCGGAAGTCGCGGGCAGCAGCTAGTATAATATATTTCTACTCTTCATGGTTCTCAAAAATATTCAAACATGCACCTTAACTCGTGGACAATAGAGTCGTGTTCAGATTATTATGAGTACCTTGTCCAGTCCGATATTCATTAAAGCGAATTTACAGTAAGCCAGGAAACTGGTCTACCACTTTTCGACTCTATAAGTGCATTGAGGTTCAAAATTGGTAGACCGCTTTCCTTGCTGCCGCACGCGACGCGACATACAAATAAAACAAAATACTCTTTTGACTTATCTTTTTAATGTAATTATAGAGTCGTATTACTTCTACAGCATTAAAATACTTATATATAACTTATTACTCATAACTATTTACTTAAATATTTCTTTTAAATGTACTATTGCAGAATTACTTTCTAATGCAGCATAGAAAAAACATATACCTACTTAATCACAAAATGGAAAAAATTGGTATTTAATACATTTTGCTTACATATAACTGTTATAAAAATACTGACATAGTGCGTGTACATAAAGTACAAATATAATACATCTGAAGAGCCACATTGGTGATCATATTAAGGCCTTTCCAAAAATGAGCGTACCCAATTAAAAAAAACCCAGTGTCAAGGTTTGCAACGTCAATTAAGTATTCAGTTTGTATGAAAATAAACTTACGCATTTCAATTTATAAATGAAAGTGATATGTATAAATAAACACGTTACTTATATGTGAAACAAGTTACTGCTCACGTAATTAATTGTCGTCACAAAACTGACACGAGATTATTTTTTTTACTACTAAAGCTAATTAAGTACACTTATTTTTGAAAAGGTCCATTAACTTCCAGATCAATAGGAAACTCTGACTAAATATTACATCATATTTCTAGTTACCTAGGAACACAATATTGCCATTCCAAATTCTGCTATTTTTAAGGATAGAATATCCAAAAAATGCTACCTTTACATTTCAGTAAATAAATGGAACAATAATGTACTTAAAAATGGAACAAATATATAGCAGTTTTCCTGCCGCAAAACTATATGTACTTAAGTCTCTTAATTAAACAATTTTATGTATGTATTTGTTAAATTCTGAACTGTACAGAGCCCTAAGCCTATATACTTGAAGTATAATTATTAGAATTGTAAAAAAAATGTATGGCTGTTTTAACAGACACTTTTAAGCGCCAAAGTTTAACTCTCATTTCCGATATTTCTGATGGCTCACACATTTTTTTCTCGCATTAAATCGAACTGATCGACATCGCTAAGGATGATTTGATGAATATACAAAATTAAGCAACAAACCCACATCTTATTATCAGAGCCCGGAATTATCACGGGAAAACAAAAGACTGTCGCAATCTTAGTAGTGGTAGAAACATTTTTTTATCGTTATCGAGTATTATTATCGAATAAATTAATTAATCAGCCTGTATACGTCCCACTGCTGGGCACAGGCCTCCTCTCGTGGATGAGCGGGAACGAGCTGTATTATCGAATATTGTATAACTACCGCCTGCGACTTCGTCTGCGTGGACTCAGGATAAAAAAATCCTATATTTTAATCCAGGCTATAAACTATCTTCGTGCAAAATTTAATTCAATTCAATTCTGTGGCTGCAAGCTCTACCGTCTCCAAACATAGGCACTTTTCTAGATAACACCACCTTCCGCCTGGCAGCTAGCTTGCGTCTGGGGGCATCAACAAATCAGCCACATCGCTGTCAATGCGGCGCCATGGTGGACAAACTGGGCCACCATGGCCTCTCTTGTGTCCGGAGCGCTGGTAGGATCTCCCGCCACGCCAGTATTAACGATATCATCCGTCGGGCTCTTGTCAGTGCGAGAGTGCCGGCAGTCCTCGAGCCCAGCGGGCTGGCCAGGGACGACGGCAAGAGACCTGACGGAATGACGCTGGTGCCTTGGAGCATGGGTCAGCCGCTAGTTTGGGATTCTACTTGCGTTGATACCCTGGCACCGTCCCATGTTCCAAGCACCAGTGCCGCCGCTGGCGCTGCGGCATCCTCGGCCGAAAGCTTCAAGCGCCGCAAATATGCCGTCCTAGGAAACAGCTACATGTTTGCGGCGTTTGGAGTTGAAACCTTGGGGCCTTGGGGTCCAAGTGCGCGTCGGCTTTATAAAGATTTGGCGACGCGCTTAATAGAAGCCTCGGGCGACCAGAGGGCTGGCCAGTATTTCGCACAGCGTGTTAGTATCGCTATACAGCGAGGAAATACGGCCAGCCTTCTGGGCACCATGCCCGTTGACGGCGATTTATGCCAAATTTTTTACCTATAGTTTAAGTTTTATGTTTGTTTTTTTTAATTATGGTTGCTTGAATAAATAAATATCATTTAGTATACATAAATGGCTTTATAGGGTAAACGAAACTGTACTCCCAGAGAATGTCGAGAAATTAATGATTATCTACTCTTATCACTATCAGAAACCAAATAAAATGTCATGTGCTGCTGTGCATACTGACTTGGATTTCTAAGAAGAAATTGCATCTGTTTCTATGTAATTTTATACAAACCTCACGTATTTTTTTTAATAAATATTTCGTTTATTTGGTGTACCGTTTTTTCGCCTATTACACAACTATCGATATCGATAAAAAAATGTTTCTAACACTAGTAAAATTGCGACAGTCTTTTGTTTTGCCGTGATAATTCCGGGCTCTGCTTATTATACACATAATTATCTGCATCCTGTAAGGAAAAGTAAACTTAGATTAAGTTAGTATAATATACAGTGGCGGTAATACCATACAAGCCCAAAAGCCGGGCTTGCCTTCCATATCTAATTCTCGATCAAAAATCAAAGGTAACGAGAGCACGAACTATTTCAACTCGCGCTTCGCGCTCTCATTACATTTTTCAAATTAACAACATCGTGGTACAAAATTCGACAGCGCACCGCCGCGGCGCGGCTGTTTGGCAGCACTATCGCTGCAATGACGCGAGCCGACCTCGCTGGAGACAGCTAGTCATCTCGCTCGCACGCGTTTGCTTGCAAGCGGGCTTCTATTCTAGCTATCTGTATCTCTTTCTTACCCATCAAGACTGCCTAATAATGAGATATAACTATTTATAGGTTCATATAGCAAATAGTACCGAGATTTTAAGGCATTTGTATGAAGTTGTACTCAAGTCTAGTAAAATATGAAATTAAAAAAAATATGTGTTGACGGCCGATTTCACTTGTTTTGCAGTTGCAATTTAAATTTGCAATTACTTTTGTTTGTTGTTTGTTTGTCAGTGCGGTCATTAAGTATTTTATTTGCTGTGTTGTGGTTTAATCGGATTGACAGTGCCTTCTGGTTGTGATTTTGCTTGGCGAAGGAAAGGTAAACACTTTAAACTTTTCTCAGAAGAAACAACTCATTTCTTCGCCAAAACCTACGCCTATGATTTGTGTACTTCTCAGTTTAATAGATCGGTGTACAAAACTCATTGGATTGTTGGTTGTTCTTACTCTAATAAGTTATATTGCTGGTGTTGTATATTCTTTTCGAACGACAAACGTTTGGAATACATCTGGATATGACAATTTAAATAACAGCATATGAACGCTGTGATTTCTTTTAGTAATTTTGGTAAACAGCTAATTGAGACATCTTTATTGCCCCAATTACAAAAACGTATATCTCGGCTTGCCCTATTCTGAAACCCTAGGCACGCCACTGTCAACAATGTCAAAATATAATAGAATATAATAGATAAAAAATAGAATTAACAACAATTTTATATAAAGGCCAATTATCAATATTCTTTGGATGGTCTAAGGATGAACATGGATAAGACAAAGATCATGTCAAACCTCCATGTAGTACCAACCCCCATTTCAATCGGACACTTTACGCTCGAAGTTGTAGACGATTATATATACCTAGGACAGACTGTTCAGTTAGGTAGGTCCAACTTTGAGAAAGAGGTCAATCGTCGAATCCGACTCGGCTGGGCAGCATTCGGGAGGCTACGGCACATCTTTTCGTCCAATATTCCGCAGTGTCTCAAGACGAGAGTCTTTGACCAGTGTGTGTTGCCAGTGATGACATATGGCACGGAAACGTGGTCGCTTACTATGGGCCTCATAAGAAGGCTCAAAGTCACCCAAAGGGCAACGGAGAGGGCTATGTTGGGAGTTTCTCTGCGCGATCGCATCAGAAATGAGACTATCCGCAGCAGAACCAAGGTAACCGATATAGCCCTCCGAATCGCTAAACTTAAGTGGCAGTGGGCGGGGCACATTGCACGTAGAACCGATGGCCGTTGGGGCGGAAAGGTTCTCGAGTGGCGACCACGTATCGGAAGGCGCAGCGTGGGTAGGCCCCCCACAAGGTGGACTGATGACCTGGTAAAGGTCGCGGGAGTCCGCTGGATGCGGGTGGCGCAGGACCGGTCATTGTGGCACTCTTTGGGGGAGGCCTATGTCCAGCAGTGGACGTCTTTCGGCTGATATGATGATGATGATGATGATGATCAATATTCTATTCAAAATGATGATGTCAAAATTTAAATTGGAATACTATTTCATTATGCAGAATGTCAACAATGTCAAGATATACCAGATAAAATAGAAATTAGCAACAATTTAATATAAAATAATTAGTAGTAGTCAACCCTATAATTAAAATATTATTTAATATTATAAAAACAAACTTTTCTTCAATTCACACAATGCAACTGATCAAGCCGATGGAAGTAAAGTTGTATGAAATGAAACCCTTTAACTTCATTCTACATATTTAAGAAGAATAATCAAGACCGCTTTCCAAATTTTCAATTATGACGGGATAATATCCTGTCGTAAGTGACATATTCAATAATTGAACTGTTTATGATATTCTTCAATGGGAATAATATTAGCTGTAAGTCACCCTTTAATTCTCTTAAAAAGGAAAAACAGCCCAATTTACTCTGGAACAGTTTCTTTCTTAGTTAGCATAAAGTATCAAGATTAGGACATCCTACTAATGACACATTAGACAATGATAATATCACCGTTGCCATACAAAAAATTAAATAAATCTCAGGCATATTTCCCTAGGCAGACTGTATACCCTAAATAACATAGTATGTATTCACAATGACCTCTATATTTTCACAAGATCTGCATAATTTATGTTGCACATAAGATATTTACAAAAGAAACAAACTATAAATTTGCAACGAAAAATCTATCCCTATAAGGGATCTCTTCCAGCTAACCAATATCATGGAATAAATAATAGTACTAAGTACAGAAGGTTCTCTGTTAACAAATCCCGAGTTTAGGTATGCCGAAGGAGCCTAAACGGGGCCATCCCTTTCTACAGCATGCAACGCGCCCTTTCGCAAGCCACGCCTTAGTGCTAGGGTTTCCGCCAGCGAGAACCTATTAAATTATACATTAGTATGGTATTTACAGTATTACGAAGTGTTCGTGATCGAATGACGTAAATCGCGAACGCGTGTGCGTTCCGTAGCAGCGCGCGGCCACCACTAACATACCAACTAAGTGGGCGGCCGGCATGTGATTGTAGCGGTGCGACGAAATCACGGAGCGAGCCGCCCCTGCCAAGTTCAGATCTTTACTATGTTGCTCAGAGAAGCCGCGCGGTCCGACCATCGTTTTTTACAGAAGTATATCCCATTTTTTATTAGATTTCTGTGTCCTATAAGACCACAGTAGGAGCACGCGGGTTGCTTCTTAAACTTTCTTTGCACGCTTTCCGCTTTATCTTCGCCTTTTGGATCCAAATTGCCGTCGGAATCTACTGAATCATTTTCAACATTATTACTATGGTTAGAATTATCCGGAGAACTATCTAAATCTATTGTAACACATTGCTCACAGGGTTTGATATCGGTAGACTCAATGGCGGAAGCCTCACTGGCTATTTGACGTTTTGTACAAACATATTTGCCTTGTTTCTTTTGGTTCCTGTGCCCTGTGTCACCGCAATATGAACACGCGTTCGTTTTCCGCTTGCTGCCTTGCTGACCAGTTTCGTTTTCTTCTTTTGTATCCAACATTTCCAAGATTAGCACTGGATCAGGCTTCACTTGATCATCAACGGGAACAGAATTAGTCAAACCCTCCTCTTTCATTTTACAATAAGGACCAGAACTGTCAAGACCTTGTGGCACGGGACAGAGCAAATCTTGACACTCAGATGATACAAAGCTCCGAATGCTTCTGTACAGATATGTCTGTCTTTCAAAAGACAGAGGTTGTGGTTGAATGATGTTTGGATGTTTTGTGCCAAACGTTGAGTCGAAAACTGTGATTGGTTCCAGATAATTGTTGGGTGATAATTTCGAACACATAACTGACCCTGGGTTTAAGTAATCCGTTTTGAAATGGGCGAAGGGTAAATCTATCGAAGCTGGGTCATGTTCGTTGAAAAATGCCTTCCAGTCGTAAGTATTTACGTAAGTTTCCCCTGTTTCATTCGCGACCAAAACTCCAGTCACAAACCCAGGACTATCAGACGAAGCAGCCACTTGGCAAACGTCCATTAAAGAATTAACATCGGATTCCCGGAATTTCGACTTGAAAAGTCCGAAATATAGGTCTGGAGCGAATTTAGCGTGTCCTGAAGGGAGAAACGATAGTTGGAAACTTTTGTGCAAACCAGACATAACTCTCCAAAGAGCATACTGGATTAAAGTGCTATCTTTGTTCTGATTCGCTACAGCATGACAGACAACGTCAGTCTCTCCTAAAGCGTACGTGTCAAAGAAATGATGCAACAGAGATACAACCAAGTTTATTCCTTTAGGGATATATTCAGGGATGGCATATAGCACGAATTTCTGTAGAGGTTCTACAGCAACGCCAAACAGCGATACTTTATAGCCATTAAGAAAGTCTAGAGGCCCTAGTTTATTACGGTGATGGGGCAGATGTATTTTCTGGAGATAGTCAAAGGAGTAATGTACCAGGCCGTCATAACTGCAAGGAGCATGATGGCCCAAAGCACCTCCTATCTCCTCTAAAGGGCCGACCTGAGCTATGATGCTCTGGTAATAACCTCTTTGTACTTCCACGTATTTTAAATGATCTAGCGCATTGTTCAACAATTTCTTCTTCTTTACATCGTCTGGCTGTGGTCGCGATAAGTCACTGATGAAATCCTGACAACTCCTACAGGGATCACTATGTAGTTTGACTGTTACGTTAGGACAAAAGTTATCCCAAGTTCTGTACCATAAAGGTCGGCTGATAGGATATTTATTATCCTGTTTACACGCTCGAACATACCGTTCGTATGTGGATGTTTTAGTCATACTGCTCGGCAGTATATGAAGATCCGTATTATCAAGCGACCGGCCCGGTAAAACTAGAGAGTTTTGCTCCGATATGTTGTTTATAAACGTCACAACATCAGAACGCTGTTGCTTCGTCATCAGACTCTTCTTATTGCCATGAGTAACGGCTTCTACCCCAGTGTCCCTAAAACACCTTAGATTTTTCTCGTATTTCTTCGAATTTAGACCGTGTACGAAAAGGAAGAATTTCTTGCACACGGACAAACCCCTAAACCAGAAACCTACATGAGCCCTCTGTCTCGCTTTTGGAATATGTCTGCCTCTGTCATTAGTCTGTGGACTTACATTAGCAGTAGCACTTAAAGCCCCTAACATTATTAAGCTTAAATGATTGACATTATGATAGCAGTAATAATCTTGTTCTAGACAGTCCAACCTTGTTTTTAGAACTTCGTTTCTATCGAATTTGTCCAGACAGGCAAGTTTGCATCCACATCCAGCGTTCAGAAACAGAGTTTCTTCGTCCATCTCTATGACGTCCTTGTCTACTGGCATTTCAAACACACTATCCGATTCTGCTTCGTCGTCGTCTTGACCGTTGTCGTATTCTTCTAGAAATTTCTCGACGCTTTCCGGACGGCCGGCGTAAAAGTTTTGATCTGAAATTTGAGAACATGGTATAGAACCTAACTTTTTGAGGTAGATGAGAGGTAAACCGTCTAATACAAATACACGCGACTCGGTCCGCTTGGAACTCGTTTATATCGTAGCTCCATTTAAAATTTCACTGATCACATCCGGGATTAAAGCTATCCTATGGCCTTCCCCAGGATTCAAACTATCATCTCAATACCAAATTTCATCTAAATAGGTTCAGCTGTGTAGGCGTGAAGAGGTAGCAGTATGGATTTATTTTAATATAGCTTTCTGGACATAATACTTACCCATTGCTCCATAGTCATTAATTCCCTCTATCCATTCGTTGTCTCTGACTCCACCCGTAATGTCTGCAAAGACAAATACAGACCATGAGTTCTGAAGTCCATTGGGTTTTACGAACATAATTAGAGGTATGATTGCAATTTTTAAATACTTTTTTGAGGTTTTTTTATGGTTATGCTAGGCTATATCTACGAAGCTGGAGGTCCTGGGTTCGAATCCCGGTAAGGCATTTAATTGTGTGATAGCACGATTATTGTTCCTGAGTCATGGATGTTTTCTATGTACATAAGTATTTATTTATATATATATATATATATATATATATATATATATACGTATGTATATCGTCGCCTAGTCCCTACCCTTAGTACTATCGAACTAACTGAATCATGACCCACCATAGAACCTTGTTACAATTAACGAACATACGTAAGATCATATGACGTTAATATGTCAGTTAATTGTAACAAGGTCCCATGGTGGGTCAGGATTCAATTTTGTCGATAGTACAAGCTACGCTTAGTAGTAGTACGCGGACTATAGGTCGATTTGTGTAAGATTGTCCCCGCATAATATTTTTTTTTTTTTTTTTACTGCCAAATAAATACCATTTAGATCTCAATTAATAATAGAATAGACCCCTATTAACCGTTATTATTTTACTTTCTTGATGCCTTTGGGCCATAACCAGATCAAATTTGCCTAGAAAGACGTAATGATAATTACAATCCTCATAACTGGACATAATATTAATGTAGATTAAGTTTTTGACATGTAAAATTGTTATTTTATGGATAAAAGATTGAATTGAATTGAAGATTTTTAAGTGTACATTTTTTTCGTTCTCTTTAACCATAATTGATGATACTAAATCCTTCTAATAGAAACAAAAGACACTGCGAGTACTGTTTTTTTTCGGTGCGTGACATTCACATAAGAGACGGCACAAAAAATGTAACGGTCTAGCTAGATTGAAATATTTGGGACTTTTTTGCGTGTATATACATATGTATGATACACGCAAATCTATATAGATTCACGCCTTTTTTCCCAATAGGGGTAGGCAGAGCACATGAAACGTATGTCAGCGCCAGTTTTGTCATACATGTGGGTATAAAAGATCGACGAATTGTGATATCGCAGTGATAGTTTACTAGCTCATCGCCCACAACACACTTCAACCCTGCTCCCTTAGTATACTTTTACGATACCCACGGGAAGAAAAGAGGTGATGAATTCTAATTCTGCTACGGGGGATTGCTTGTATCAGCATGGTTAATATCTAGTTATCAGCAATTATCTACTTATCATATTTATAAAGACATCCGTTAGAAATGAATTCTTCATTAGAGTTAGAGGGGTAACGTCATATATAAAAGGGGTTTCTTTTTTACCTTTTTGGTCCGTACGGAACCCTAATGCATTATATATAAAAAAAATCTATAAATAGTTTTATACGTATGGGGTAATTTAGTCGTGAAAGGAAATTAACGGAAAATTAAAAGAACAACCCCGTGTGGTGTCGGGTTCGACTATCACCGCCCCGTTTCTTCCCGTGGGTGTCGTAAAAGTCGACTAAGGGAGCAGGGTTGAAGTGTGTTGTGGGCGATGGGCTAGCAACCTATCACTGCAATATCACATTTTGTCGATCTTTTTCATACCCACATTTATGCTAAAAGTGGCGCTGGAATATAAGTTTCATGTGCTCTGCCTACCCCTTTTGGGAATAAAGGCGTGAATGTATGTATGTATAATAGAACAAATAGGTGTGTCCTG
The DNA here is from genome assembly GCA_947049275.1 of Epinotia bilunana. Lineage (NCBI taxonomy): Eukaryota > Metazoa > Arthropoda > Insecta > Lepidoptera > Tortricidae > Epinotia > Epinotia bilunana. The sequence continues at coordinate 4,608,832 of OX346276.1, read as the reverse complement.
AGATTTTTACGATGCCATTCGAACCAATTTTTAGAGAGGAACAAATGCTTGTATGTGATCAACTTTACTACAATTAAAGAATATAAATACCCAAAGATTTAAGTCAAAGATTGGCGTTCGATTGGCCTCGCTGCACTGGCGGCAGCCGCTTCATACTAATTGACATAAAAGTATGACGTCACAATCTGCTATTTGCACTAATCATTGTATGGAAAATCAAGTTAATTTGCTGTTTCGCGAAGTAACGCGTATAGGTCCATATTTGTTGTACAATTTTGTTTCTATAAAAGCATAAGGATTCTATTGGTAGCTTTAAATTTACTCTTGGGTAATAAAAAAAAACATATTTCTTCTAAACTTTCAAGGTTCTCATCTGTTTATGTATTGAATTATATATTTTTATTTATACTCTATTACAATAATTTGATGGTTTACTATCCATTTAGCAACGCTACGTTATAAATTTTAACGTGTGTCGTCTACACTCCTATTCTCTATGATTCGTTTTACCCAAAAGGACTTAGAACCCAGAGAATGTACCATCCTTGCCAGACCTTATCGGAAACTTATTTTCCACTGGGTCACGAAATAAATGCGAAAATAATAAATTCTGGCACGAGATCCGTAAGAGATTCTTTTCCCAACTAAAGTTTTTTTTTATTTACCACTTCGGTGGCAAACAAGCTCACGCCCCACCGGTAAGTGGTTACGGACGCTTGCAACTCCAGGGGTAAACCTATTACCGCCCCTGTCACACAAGTGTTTTTCATCACAATAGCGTGGAAACAAATTTTAATACATTTTAAGCATAGTAATCGCAATAAAAATTGCAACATTCAGCAGCAGAAGTTGCTAAGCAGTTCTAGTGCTCAAAATGATCTATACACGAACTCTAATGTCAAGGAAATAAGGATCTGTGTAGGTCATTTTGAGCGTGTTATTTTGCTTAGCTACTTCTGGTGCTGACTGTACTCCATTTCGTTGAATTTCATGTGTAGGGTAAAGGTTCGGTATCAGCGAATGAAAAACCCATAGAATAAGCTCCTTACAAATGTCTACCCAAACACGTGCCTATAAAACCCGGTATGCACGTTCGAACTAAACTGCCTGGCATCGTTTCGCCACCCCGCCCTCAACCCGCATAATGGCAATGGCTCCCATTCTGTGGGGCTACTTAGACTTCTATGGTTTTTTTCGTTCGCTATTCGGTATACATCCACGATTTAAAAACTAATGTATGTACTATCGACAACACAGCTAACTGGCCATCGGTGCACCTTAAGTGCATTGTAATAAGGTTCTATATAAACACAGGATGGTCAGTTAACAGTGTTGTCGTTTGTATAGGCCCTTAAAAAATATTATGTACCCATACCGTTGCACAAAACACAAACTGACATTTGAAACTGTAAACAAGTGAAATAAAAAGATTTAAAAAAAAAACTAGATATGGTGGCCGACTAATCGGTAGATCTCTAATTATTAATGGATTTTGACGACTAACCGACTAATCCGCGCTGAAGCGACCGACCAGTCGTCGATTATAAATGTGGCTGGATAGTCGGCATTCCCGACAAGTCGGCGACTAATTGGTAGATCTCTGATTATTAATGGATTTTGACGACTAGCCAACTAATCCGCGCTGAAGCGACCGACCACTCGTCGATTATAAATGTGGCTGGATAGTCGGCGACTAATTGGTAGATCTCTAATTATTAATGAATTTTGACGACTAGCCAACTAATCCGCGCCGAAGCGACCGATGCCTTGATTCGAGTCGAACACGCCCCTAAGACAAAGATACGCTTATGCCTTCCGCGCACGAGAAAAAGAGATAGAAAACTCTTCGGGAATGGCATGACAAATTTCGATAAATTACCTAACTTAGAGAAGTTTTATTTAAATTTCATAAAGTGAGATTTTATATGAGATAAAATACTATAGTACGAGTATTAACTTGATTGTGTCGTAAAATAATGTATCGTTTGAGTAGGCTGAGTAAAAAAAGGAAAATACAGACCCAACTTTGGATTTTTTTTCTATCGAGGAAATAAGTAATCATGTATCGGTAAAATCAGAAAAACAATCATATAGTCAAGAATCATATATCTGAAAATCAGACCTTATTGTTTCTTAATCTAGTCAGAATGGCGTTTCAAAGCACGCGATAATTTTCAATGCACCGCCTTAAGGCACTACCGAGACTAGGAGGGTGATGACAGTATTGTAACAAACCTGGCTTCCGGGTCAGCTCATGCTCGACAATGTCAAGTTCCAGCGGCTCCACCTTCACCGTGACCTTCTCGTCGGGTTCAAGGTCTTTGGGTTCCACGGGTTCCACGGGTTCCAGGGGTTCCACGGGTTCCAAGGGCTCCTGTTTGATGTCGACGTCCATGTCGCACGCTTGGCTGGCTGAAACTATAAAATGACCATGTTAAGTTGAGAATTTATTTATAACTAGCTTCTGCCCGCGACTCCGTCCGCGTGGAACTCGTTTATATCGTAGCTCCATACAAACTTTCACCCCCCACTTGATCCCTTTGGGGGATGATTTCCGGGATTCAAACTATCTCTATGCCAAATTTCATCCAAATCGGTTCAGCAGTTTAAGCGTGAAAAGGTCAAACAGACAGACACACTTTCGCATTTATAATATTAGTATAGATATGGATAAATTAACGACCGGTTCACCTGGTAGGTAGTGACGCTGCCTACGAAGCTGAAGGTCCTGGGTTCGAATCCCGGTAAGGGCAAATATTTGCTTGATGAGCATGATTATTTGTTTCTGAATCTTGAATGTTTTCTAACGGCCGTATTCATAAACGTCCTACAAGGCTGTTTTAACTAAAATGGCGTTAAAATTATTTTGTCCTGTCACTTTGACATTTGTGTTCGTAAGAAAGGGACAAAGCACATTTTATTTAGCAGAGGCATTTTAAGTTTTATGAATCAGGGGGTATGTATTTAAGTATTTATATCTATTAAATATATCGTCGTCTACTACCCGTAACACAAGCCTTAGTGAGGTTACTTACTATGAGGCTAGTTCGATTTGTGTAAGATTGCCAAATATTAATTTTATTTATTTATGTAACTGTGGGCATTGTACCTTCCAACTCGACGGTGTTTGCGAGCAGTTCACTTTGCGCCCGCAGTCCGCCTTGCGCGCGCAGTCCACTCTGCGCGCGCAGCACAAGCTGTTTGAAGTCGCGCGCGTCGCGCAGTCGCGCCGCGCATTCCTCGCAGATTAGGGACTTCGGTGTGGAGTCTGATGGTAACTGTGAAAATGTCGCGTCTGCAGACAACTGTGAAAATTTCGTATGTTATCTTAGTTTATAAATAACAATAGGTGCGTATTACAAAGAAGCCAAGCAGAGCCACGGGGTAAGATATAGTGTTCCTGAAATTATGTATGTGTAGAGGTACACACAAATTAACCTTAAAAGAGACTTTTCCTCTTTGGGCTTGTGCACAAATCACGCGAGATTTTTTCGGCTACTTTTTGACACCGGACACCATTTTCAATCCGGGCTCGTACTATCGACAACACAGCTAACTGACCATCGGTGCACCTTAAGGGCATTGTAATAAGGTTCAATATAAACACAGGATGGTCAGTTAACAGTGTTGTCGTTTGTACCCACCAATGTGTTTTTCGGAACTTAAAAGCATGTACTTAATATTTACCGTTATCTTTTCGGTGAAGGGAAACATCGTGAGGAAACCGGTCTAATCCCAATAAGAGTCCGCAGTAAGCTCGATTCTCCATACAAGCGTAGTTACGCTCTCATTTTAAAACTACGTGTTGGATTGTAACGAAACTTTGCATATACAATGACATGAGGCATATCTATGTCTGTAATTAGTTTATGTAGCTTCAGATACCATAATAATAAAAAATACAGCGAATAAGTTTTCATACAAAACTTGTTTTTGCTGTATTTCGTTTGTTTTATAAACTGTTACCATATAAACTAATTACAGACATAGATATACCTCATGTCAATGTATATGCAAAGTTTCGTCACAATGCAACACGTAGTTTTAAAATGAGAGCGTAACTACGTTTGTATGGGAAGGCGAAATTCGGCCGAGCTTACTGCGGACTCATAAGGTCTAGTTTTCCCCCTGGGTTCGGTTGGAAGGTCAGAGGGCAGTCGATTTCGTATGCCAGATCTTGGGATTAGGTGTCAAAGCGAACCCCAGGCACTTTTATGGCACAACCGGGAATAACGCTAGGAGAATGACCGTTTTAGCCTAGTTGGTAGTGACCCTGCCTACGAAGCAAGAGGTCCTGGGTTCGAATTCCGGGAAAGGGCATTTATTTATTTGATGAGCACTAATATTTGTTCCTCAGTTTTGGATGTTTTTATGTATGTAACTGTAAGTATTAATTTCTCATAGTACAAGCTTTGCTTTGGGACTAGATCGATTTGTGTAAGATTGTCCGCCAAAAGTATTATTATGATGAAATAAAATAAAATCAGCCAAGTACGTGCCGGGCCACGCGCAGTGTAGGGTTCCGTAGTTACCCGTCTATCTTAGTTACATCGAGCGCGCGCCACCTAAATGGTGCGGTTGCGTCGACGGCCGCATTTGTACGAAAGTTAGCCTTTCGAAGTACATTTAAAGTTGTCCGACTATTACTCGGTAACTAGTTACGCCTACTTAGCCGTGATAGTTTTCCTTTTAAATTAATTATATGTACTACTGTCACGATTTTTTTCACATCCCCAGTAGTAACCATTTAGCCGGCAAGGGGGGGGGACACATGACCCGAACAAAAATTAGGGCTTTAAATCCCAATATCTCGCAAACGAAGCACTGAGTTGAAAACTGGTTTTATGAAAACGATAATATTTTTGAACAAGCTATCCAACGTTACCCCACACTATGGGTTTAACAACAAAAAAATTACATCCCCACTTTTGGAGCACGGGAGGTACTTACATACTCTAAAAAAAAATATTTTCAAGGTTTTATTCTACTGTGTTGTCGGCGTGATTGATTTATGTACCCATGCCTAATTACAGTTTTCTAGTATAAGACGGACGGACTGTCGGACATGGCGATACTATAAGGGTTCCTTGTCGATTACTGAACCCTAAAAAGGTAGGTAAATCATAAATTTGGTGAGGTACGGCACAGCGAAATGTCATCCCGCTCGAATTTGGAGCAGCCCAACCGGGGAAGTACCTCCCCCTTGCAGAAGACCACAGCCATAATAACACTACTACTTGCTCTGTAGTAGTGTTGTGTTCCTGGAGGTGAGCAAGGTCGCCAGAGCTCCCGAGGATGCGTTGTGTTGAGAGCGAGGGAATTTGTTCCTTCAGCTGTCAACACGGCGAATCCTCAAACATATCAAGGGTCGGCAACGCCCATGTTACTCCTTTGGAGTTGCATGCGTCTATAGGCTGCGGTGTCCGCTTACCATCAGGCGGGCCGTGCGCTTGTTTGCCACCGTCGTTGTATAAAAAAAATGTTACTCACGAATATGTTAAAACACTCCAGCAACATGTCGAAGTAGTTCGATCGTTCTCCCCCCACCCCCGACATCATGTTACTATGGTCCCCGTGCGCTGCGCAGAACCGGCATTCCCCGCAATCTGTTGGCAATCATAATTATAATCGAAGAGAGAGAAAATGAAAAAATGGAGAAAAAACACGTAGCACGTAGAACCAATGGCCGTTGGGGCGGAAAGGTTCTCGAGTGGCGACCACAAGGCGCGGCGTGGGCGGGCCCCCACACAAGGTGGACTGATGACCTGGTAAAGGTTGCTGGAGTCCGCTGGATGCGGGTGGCGCAGGACCGGTCACTTTGGCACTCTTTGGGGGAGGCCTATGTCCGGCAGTGGACGTCTTTTGGCTGATATGATGATGATGATGATGATGATGAAAAAAAAAAACATTATTTCATTTTTCATTTTCATCATCATCATAAGAGAAGATAAAGAGAGAGGTGTGGAGTGACTGAAGATGTAGGTAGTGACAAAGATTCAGAAGGGCATGCTAAAAGATGGTTTGGGCATGGAGAGAGGATGGATGAAAGAAGATTATCAAAGAGAGTGTATGAGGGTAAATCGGATGGTACTCGACTGTACCATCCGATTTACCCTCATACACTCTTCATGACATTAAAAAAAAAATTGGAGGATATTAAACTTTAAGTGTGTAATTGCATGCGCGCGCTACGATTTATTATATGCGAAAACTATCCTATATTTTAATCCAGGCTATAAACTATTTTCGTGCAAAATTTCATTCAAATCGGTTCAGCCGTTTAAGCGTGATTGAGTAACAAACATCCAAACATCTAAACTTTCTCATTTATAATATTAGTAGGATTTGCATGTCGTTTAATTACGATAGAATACTGTACCACTATTCACAAGAAGTCACTAGAAATAAGTATTCTTGCATGTAAACATATTCTATTCTATATTCTATTCTTCATAAATATATGTTCTCGTATATTAAAAAATATCTAAGCAACCTTATGCCCTTAACAATAAGGTTGTGTTCACATGTTTTTGATCACTTTGTCCGTGCCATATTTTCGAACTCGACTGTACAGTTGGAAAGGGGACGACCACGTCGAACTTTCTCCAACCAAATCGGAAAAATCCTAAAGAAAGGTCAGCGGCGCTACCGCGAACTTCGAAAGCCGAAGTTCGTAATACATGCATCACTATCACTCGAGTAAGGGAGTGCGATAGAGATGGAAATACCTGAACTTCGACTTTCCAAGTTCGTGGTAGCGCCGCAGGTCAAGAGTACGGTACCCTTAACCGACGAGCATGTATGAAGAATGTCATGAAAGTGAATGAAGCAAGAAAGGTTTGTCAAGATGAAGTGGAAATCCGCGATCTCTGCCTACCCCTCCGGGAAATAGGCGTGATTGTATGTATGTATGTATCATCATCATATCGGCCGAAAGACGTCCAAAGAGTGCCACAATGACCGCGTCGAGTGGACTCTTGCTCCTCTTACCAGGTCATCAGTCCACCTTGTGGCATCACCACTCTTAAATTTAATAACCGAACATTTAAAGAAGAAAAAAAAGATTCCACGCTACATTAAGGTATAGCAGTTGTAGACACACCATAATAAAAATGATTTATTAAGACTATTTCCAACAATAACCGTTTTTTATTTTACTCTACTATTCATTATATAATCATTTCTAAGCGGTGTCAACCCTAGCGTCGATTGGCCGGCACGAGCGGGCAACGACCCCTGCGTTCAAGGTCGCTCCATTGTAAAATTTTGGAGGCATGGAAAACGGTTGGTATTCCCTTTTTATATCCCTTCTTATTAATCTGTGGTAATGTTTTATTTGCCGCAACATCAATACCTACTTACACAGTTGCAGCAAATAAAAAAAGTGACAATGACAACGAATGGTATATCAAAGAAAGAAAGAAACGTTCATTTAGCATTTCAATGTCATACAGATATTAAGAATAGGTAGGGTCATTTCGCCGGTTAGGGACCACCTAATTTCATGTGCCGGCTGGCGATCACTTAGTTGGTGAACTGAAAGGATATTTTCTCAGTTTTTAGTAAGTAGATTTCTATTCTAAAACAACAACAAAAACATGTACAACTAACTGTCTCAATAGGGTCTGTAGAATTGAAGTTCTCTTCAATAGAAAAACCTTCTCCTTCGGGCGGTCGCTAACCGAAGGTGGTCGCGTGACCAGCGTAATGACCCTAATACATTACGATAGATGCCAAAAAGGTCACCACTAAGCTTTGATGACTTGAAAGAAGAAGAAAACCGTGGTTCGTGACGCTGATTTTCAGTGACGCCGTTGGTAGCAAGGGTGATAATTGTGGCTTAATAATACGTAGAATAACATTTAAAAAATATCGGTAAGAAATGAACAACAATAAAATTACAATAGCGCTTTCTGTCACACTTATTGAGATTTGTACACGATCGTCTCTGTTAAATATATATAGCGGAGAACAGCACATTGGCAGTGCGGTACTAAAGATCAACTGCGAGGCTACTTACGTGGTGTGAAATAAAACGTTGAAATCAGCCCATGATGTGTTTTATTTTCTCAGAAATAAATCGCCAACATGTTTCGTCAATGATTTGTTAAAATCTATATCGGATGCACTTAGATTAATTAACATTATCAAACACAAGCTTTAAGAGCTATATTTTAGTTTTTTTTTATTTTTATTTCTATTTTTTATTTTTTTAATATGGCAACCGTCATAGGACATTTCTGCCAGCATCACGTCAGAAAAATGAACTAGAGGAAGGGGAGACAAGAAAACGATTTGACCAGATTTTGTTGATGGATACGAATGGGTACATAGTACATACTAAGATAAATAATTTTATAGCCTGGTAGGAAGAGTTAAAGTTTCAATTTATTGAAGGAGAGGAAATTTGAAATCAGCCGGAAAACAGCAGGATTCGGAAACAGAAGGGACACTACGTGGGTAGGCAGGGGGATTTTCTGATAAAAGAGGCCAGCGTATAGGCCAGAATGGTCCAGACCGGGGCAACTCAAATTCAAGTGATTTAAGCTGCCCTCGTCTACACCACACTCACAAAGGGAAGAGTCCCGAATACGGAGCCACCTCAAATGAACATGGGTACAGCAATGGTTCAGCCTCATGCGAATAATTGTCGAAGTTGCTTGTTTACTAAGAAGAATTTTTGAAAACCAGTTTTTCAGGGGTAAAACAGGTTGAACTTTAGCATAGGTTGCGCCCGTCCGTCTGCTGCTAGACCGCCACCGGGTGTTCCACTTTTTCCTTAAAAACTGCTGAGGGAGGGAAAGAAGGTCATGGCAGCAGATTCTAAAAGGGACTTTATCACCGCAAGCGACTGCTTGTTTGGCAATGAAGTCCGCCTTTTCGTTTCCATCAATACCCGAGTGGCTCGTTATCCAGGCCAAGACGACCTCAGAGCCTCTGGAACTGCATTTATTAACCGCTTCTTTAATCTTCAGGATTAAGGGATTATGGAGTTTAGAAGTAAACGGGTTAGCTAAAATAGCTTCTAGTGCACTGCGAGAGTCAGAAAAGACAATGGAACGACGTAAGCCGGCCAAAATAATGTATTCCACGCTTTTTAGGATATCAAGGCACTCTCCAGAGAAAACGGAAGATTCCGGAGGGCACTTTTCTTTTTGTACGATAAGATACTGCGAGTGAAAGGTACCTACCCCTACACAGCCCATGGGGGATAACTTCGAGGCATCAGAGTAAAGAGTGTGCCACCCAGCCCAGTCATTTGCCAGAAGACCGCGGGAATATTCCCTTGCAGAGATATCACCTTTCATAACATCAAAATCTAGAATAACGCGGGGTTGGAGAATAGTTACAAAGTAGGGGAATTCAAACATAGGAAGATTCGGGGAGTGAAAAGTTGGGTCTTTAATACCTTTGAACCTGCGGAAACTAGTTACTAGACAAGGGGGAGACTTATTAGTCCAATAAGGAGACTTGTTAAAATAATCGTCCAAGAGCACGATTTTAGGAAAGATGGGATGGGTAGAATATTGGAAAGTACGAAACAGATAGCGGTCAGACAGATACTGACGGCGAAGGTCAAGCGGAGGATCCATACATTCCACCTGAAGGGCGTTAATAGGGCTAGTTTTCATTGCTCCAGCAATAATACGCAACGCTTTAGATTGGACTCGATCAAGGCGCTGCAAACCTTCTGCAGAGGCAGGCTCCAACAAAAAGGTTCCGAAATCCAGGACGCTTCTAACGATGGCATTGTAGACCATTTTTAGGGCAAAAGGGTGAGCACCCCACCACACTCCAGCCAAACACCTGAGGATGTTAAGGTTCTTTTCACACTTATCTCTAACGTATTCGCAGTGAGGGAGACCAGACAGTTTAGAATCCAACACTAAGCCTAGGAATTTAAAATGCTGCTTTAAGGGGATTACTTGGTCTTTTAACGTAACAGAGACATTTGGGATAAACTGTTTCCTAGAAAAGACTACAATGTTACTTTTAGAGGGAGACAGCTCAAAACCATGATGCCCTAACCAGCCCTCTAATGAGACCAAAGATCGGTATATATCCATATTTTAGTTGCAGGGAGAAAGAATGAAGTGAACGAGTGACAGATCGGTTCTTACGTCACTGACATAGAGCTAAAGTAGACCATCTTTTATTTATCTATGGTTTTCCAATGTGGGGCGTACACACATGCCATTTTTAACAGTCTCGCTCTGTCATGGTATTATCATTACCATAGCCTGTCCCGATTAATATCATGCCCGTGCTCTGTAGGTATGAACAGGGCCTGATATACCCACAGGCTAATAAGGCTAGAGCCTAGGGACCAAGCAAGGGGGCGGCGGGGGGCGCGGCACTGAGCTGAGACTTACTTACCTTTCATAGTTAGCCTAGGGCGGTCAGAACTCTAAATCGGGATCTGGGTCTGTAGGTAGAAGAGAACCCAAATACATACCTGCAGATTCTGTCTTCAGATCTTCCATTTCAGCTTTTATATTCGGCATTATGCTTTGCGCTGGAGTATCTTGGTCGGTCCTTGGAAACACCGATGGCACTACACCAGGTTTCAGGTACTTCCGTCCAAGTTTATCTGAAAAAATTTAAAAAAATGGTCACAGTCATTATAAAGCTAGCATTTTCGCGGTTTTACCCTAAGAGGTTATGAAAGAAAGAAAGAAAATAATTTATTAGCGTAAAGATTTTACGTCCACCAGCACGTCTATCATGCGACGGCCGCGACATACTCTCGATCTTTCTCACACTATATCTCTTATTCTAAGTGTTCTAATAAGACAGAGACGGTTAGTGCGAGAAAAATCGAGAGAGCTCGCGCGCCGTCGCATGGTAGCCGTGCAGAGTATGTCTATCGGTCCTATAGACTAGTTTGCCATAATTGACATTAGCTAAACTTTGAGCAGGTTAAATAACAGTCACAGAATAAATAATAGTACTATGTATAGAATGTTCTTTGTTAAGTAATCCCCTGTATAGGTACGCCGAACGAGCCTAAACGTGGCCATCCCTTTCTTTTGCATGCAACGTGCTGCGATAGAACGCGTGCGCGCCGTAGCAGCGCCAGCATTCCGGCCGGCCAGTAAAGGTCGCGGAAGTACGCTGGACGCGGGTGGCGCACGACCGGTCATTGTGGCACTCTTTGGGGGAGACCTATGTCCAACAGTGGACGGCTTTCGGCTGATATGATGATGATGAACGAGGCTAAACAATGTGGCCATCACTTTCTATTGCATGTGTAACGCGCTGCGATAGAGTGCGTGCGCACCTAGCGTACCGGCACAGAGTAAAGAATAACAGTGGACCGACGCCTTTGATGTTTGCGTAAATGCCGACACCGCACAAGGCCGCAGTACTTACCTAGGGTTGTCACAGACTTTACACAACTACCCAAAAAGGAGGATAATGTTTTTAGGTTTCATGGACATGTATGTACGCATGTAGGTATGTATGTTTGTACGTTTCTTTGTTCCGCCATAACTTCTAAATGCCTCAACAGTTTGGACATATGGGGTATCGTTACAATTTTTACATCGTGCCGAGTGACGCTGGTAATTTTATTTTTGCACGGCAGTCTTGTAATTTATTTGGGAATAATAATTAATCTACAAATTGGCTACCTATTACTAACATACAATACACATATTATATTATATGGCAATATTACGTCATCTAAAATTTTGATTTTACGATTAGTCTGTGTAAAGGTTGAGTAATTACTTGGTAAAAATAGAGTTGGTGAAGCTGTTTTCTTTAGTGATTTCTTGCCGTACATATGCGTTTCGAAATGCAAGCTGCAAATGTATGTGTTCTTCAGACTCTCGAAAGTTCTTTCAACTAAATCAGGTCTGCAACAAGCTTGCACCCTTAATTTGCATCTGGAATGTAAATACAGCACTAAAAAAAATGTGCCTGCTCTATTCCATACTATGATTAATTATTTATGATTTTAGATTCAAACACCCATACAATTTTATTTAAAGAAAATACATCCGTCTTGGATTTCAAAATTAATGGCATTTTCGTAATCGGCACCCCGAAGAACCTCTAAGATGACACCCAGAATATCTATTTTTAAGAAAAATTAACATCCACCATCTTGGATTTCCACATGGATATCTTTTTTGTATACACAGAAACAATTTTTGTTGGCAGGCGTCACGATTTTACATCAACCATTTTGATTACGTTCGCATGACAGTACAAAAATGTTATAAATTAATCACTATAAAATAATATATTCACCTTTCTACTGAGTGCGGAAATTGATGAAATTGCAGTTCTTTATTTATGCGAGATGACGACTTGCGCACATGTCGTATGCACCATTTTAATTGTGTACAAAAACAAAAAATTTAAAACAAGACACGCGTTAGCCCTGAAAGTCATGTCCCAAGCTACTAACAATGGAGACGTATGCAGCTCGGGCTCACCCCACCCACCCGTCGCCCCTCACCCCCCCCACGATTGCCCTGTCTAGGCTACGTCGAATGACTGTATTGGTTTATAGACTGTGATACTGTGCTGAACTTGTAGCGGCTTGACGAAAACACGGAGTGAGCCACCCCTAGTTAAGTTACGATTGTTTTATATTAATCATGAAAGTTTACAGTTTCTACTACTTAGGGCACATGATTATTAGGGAAAATAAAATTGTGATTTCATTAGTAACACAAACAATCATGATTTTTGAAAATATGTATAGAAAAAAAAAAGTAGTGGATGTCCTTACACAAATAGAACTTATTCCATAGTAAGATCAATAAGTGTTATGAAATAAATTAAATAAAGGCTAGACTAACCGCTTGAAGCAAGCATCAACAAATATCGACAAAAGCTTTATGTTTTCCTAATATTAGCAATTTTAGTAATTAGTGAATAATAATCGGCAAATTTTACTGCTTTTTCACTAAGTGTCCAAAAATCACTACATTTCGAAACCCTCTCAATTTTTTAAAAGTTAATATAGGGGATCTTACAACCCACACAAAGCCTTGAATGTACTGAAGATTGAAAATTGTACAGCATAGTGCCTATTCCCACTTTTTATTAATATTGGGGACCCTACAATAGTTACCACTTATATGTCCATCTTGAATGTAATCATCACTCTTAAAATGGCTTACACAAAGCCTCGAGTCCACAGAAGACTTAAAATTGGGACGGCATAGTGCCTCTTCCCACTTTCTTCTTAATTTTTTCGCACTGGGGAACTTGTGAACACCATAGTTTTTACATCCCAACACACTGCACTTCATCATTGTCACATAAAATCATATTACAACAACTGCAGGGTATAGTCCTACAGTAAAATTAAGTAAATAATTACCACAACTATTTATAATTATAATATAATACCAAACATATTTTTAAAGTGCAGCATATATAGAAAAGTACTCTGTGAATGCAGCACACGCATAGCGTCGCGTCCATAACATGACAGTGACAATGACAATAGTAGTGATGTATAAAAATTTAAAAACCGTAAGGCTTGAACCACACTGCGCGGCCTGCGGTGGCGGCTTGGAATAAGGATAAGCATGGAAACCGCGCTAAAATAGGTAGCAGAGACGTATACCTGTCCTGTACTTCCTTACGACATACTAACGCGGCAGAAAGAGATGTATATTTGTTATTTCTCAATTGTGTAGGTTGTCACAAGTTTTATGCAAGTTTGGTCTTTTCTAGGGATGTTACTGTGTCGACTTGTTTATCGATAAATTTACAAACTAAATTGTAATTATATATTTATAGTTTAATAAATAATGCACTGTGTGAAAAACGGTTTTCTTCAGTCGTCATAAAAACAAAATGCATAATTTTAAGTAGCATATTTCCAGAAATCATACCAAACTATTATCATAAGGAGACGCTAGACGAGCGAAATCGGCAGGCCAGCATGCAGTTCTAGCTGAAGCGTGATTTGGCACGTGTCGATACCTGTCGGAAGCACGGCTTCCAACAAAATCAAGGTGGTTTCTATGGAGTACCATACTAGCATGCTAAGATCACTTCGTTGTCTATCAGCCCGTCTGTCAATAATATTTTTTCTCAGGAACGCGTGGAGGTATAAAGTTGAAATCTAAATCAAATACTAAATACAATCTCTTTGAGCTCAGCTAAAATCGAACTTCTAAGTAGAGATGCTAAAAAATGGCAAAATATGGCCTTAGGTATATTTATACCTAAGGCCATATTTTGCCGCATATTGCCAAAGAGTAAGATTGAAATTCATCTGGTCTATGTAAAAACATTATTCACAGCCTAAGCTATTACACTAAGCCATTTTGTTGTCATTCTTCAGCAAACTTGCAATTTCGTATGTTCCAATACAGATTTTTCTATATACTGATAAATACATCCATGTCAATGTCGATAAGTTATTGTTCCGAGTTCGATAAAAAATACGCATCACTATGTAAATAAACATAACCTCTTTAATCCACAAAAATTGTCTTATTTACATGCCGATTTTGCACAAATAATTGAACATGATGATATTTACATAAACTTCTAATAGTGATTATTAATTTTATCTTAGATCGTTACATGAATAACATCAAAATCTATTGAAACTTACTGGTGAAAGCTTAATGGTCCGAACATTTTCTTTTCTTCCCGTACGGGACGTACAACCTTCAATCGCACAAGACATTTGCTTATATTCTACAGTAAACTATAAAGTAAGTAAATTTTACTGTATTCTAATGATTTAGCGCGGAACAATACGCAAATTAATTAATTTTCCCTGAGACGATCCGTTTGTTTATAGAAAATATGACAGCTGCTATAATGCGAGCAAGTTAAGGAGTGACGTTATACTACTTACTACCAAACAATGATGACATATTTAATTTTGCTGGACTAAAAGAGATACAAAAGAGATCCATTTGACATTTCCCGAGTTCATTTTAGTGACAACCTACGAAAATGTGAAACCGAGTACGGATTGTGGTCTCATTCACTCTCACGCCTACTATAGATATACGCAAGTGAATAAGGTAGCTGTTGCCAAGATCTTATTTTAGCCCTACCGGGTTGGGTGGCGGTCAATAGTAAATTTAAATTTGACAGCTAATGACAAGTTTACTATTCACCTCGGAATAAGGACAAATATGCTTATCCTTATTCCGAGCTATTGACCGCCGCGATCAGCAAGCTTAAATCGTGAATTCATAAGAAATCGCCACACGAGCGAAATCGGCGGACGGCCAAGCAAGGTCACAGAGAATCTAGTACGGAGTGGTTTAGCCGGCCGCCGTGCTTCCGTTCCGGCACTTATGAAATCACGCGGCGCATTCGTACGTGTAGCGACACAGGTTCGTGTAAATACAGCTTAATTGGGCTGTCTCTCAAAAATGCAATAACGAAACGCATTTTAAAGTGTTGCCTTGCAATATTATTACTTAATTTTATGGAAACAATATACCTCAGTTTAATTGAACTTTCTATGAATGAATATAAAGGATTTATAATATTAAACGCTCAAAACAACTATTGTCACGCCTGCGGCATGCATTTCATCTTTCATGTGCTTGCATATATTTTAGAAACGAAACATAAAGAAAATCAATCGATGTTATCAAAAGCACATAAAAAACCATACTTGAATGATTCGAATAGTAAAAAAATTAGAATTTCATAACATAAAATGGATGCGATCTAATTTACAATATCTGGATATTCGTAACAATATACTGGTAACCCTAGTTAGCTGTCAAAACTTAAACGTTCGAGACTTGCTACGTCGCGTTTGAATTATATCCGTTGTTTACGACGATACTTGTTTATTTCCATTAATTATCAATTACTTAACAAAATGACTTTAGACGAAAAAGACCCAATGTATTTAGATATATGTCAACAATTAGACGCATTCTGCAAACGCGTCGAAGGTAATTTCAGTATTAGTAATCCTTAAATGTTTGTGTATCGGTTTGCACTTTATATTTTACTAGCGACCCGCCCCAGCTTCGCACGGGTACTATATTATACATATAAACCTTCCCCTTGAATCACTCTATTTATTTAAAAAAAACCGCATCCAAAGCCGTTGCGTAGTTTTAAAGATCTAAGCATGCATAGGGACAGACAGCGGGAAGCGACTTTGTTTTATACTATGTAGTAATGGTTGTTTTATGTTATATTTAGATAAAGTGGATAATGATCAGCAGCAGTTGAAAGCGCGGAAGAAAAACACGGAAATAGAAGAGAAATTAGCGCAGGAAAAGAAAAAACATGTGAGTTACATTGTTGTACACTACTCTTATTATTTTTGTAATTTTTCTCTCAATGCACCACATCTATGGGAACTCTGGCGCCCTTACTCACAGCCAGGAACACTACACCACATGCCTACACAGCAAGTAGTGAAACCGGCCAAGTGCGAGTCAGACTCGCGCACGAAGGGTTCTGTACCATTATGTATAAAAACGGCGGAAAAAACATTTCTGTTGTATGGGAGCCCCACTCCGACTCGCCCTTGGCCGGTTTTTTTGTATTTGTAGTTGTAGCGGTAATAGAAATACATCAACTGTCTAGCTATCATGGTTCTTGAGATATGGCCTGGTGACAGACAGACGGACAGACAGCGAAGTCTTAGTAATAGGGTCCCGTTTTTACCCTTTGGGTACGGAACTCTAAAAAAATAGTTAATTTGGGAACCAATATAGGCAGGCTATGGGCTGGCTGTAAAGTCGAGTTCGCCAATATCTATACAGACAACCGTTCAAAAAGATCTATACACAGTCTTTATTGTTAATGACATGAGACGCATGTGTAGATATTTTTGAAAGGCTGTCTGTATAGATATTGGAGAACTCAACTGTACAATACTATGCAATACAAATACTCTTTATTGCACTCCTCAAAACATGGATCAAATACAGGACACAAAACTTAAAAATAGAGGTTAACAACTGCTAAAGAGCAATCTCTTCCAGACAACCTTTGGGTAGTGGGGAAATTGGCTGTTACATCTACTAAAAGTATTCAATTTTAATCTCTTTTTTTTTATTCAATCTGTGTGAAAGACTGACACTTATTTTAGATATTTTATCACAATAATGCTGTTGCTCTAGCCACCCATCAGTAAATTTTATAAGAATTAAAAATTAATATAATAAGAAATGGAGAAGTTTCTTTTTGTTTTAACTTATGTATGAAACATAATTTGATTTTTAACAGTGACCTTCCGGTGAAGGAAATCATTGAGGAAACCGGTCTAATCTCAATGGTCTGTTTTTCTGGGTTGGAAGGTCAGATGGCAGTTGCTTTTGTAAAACTAGTGCCTATGTCAAATCTTGGGATTAGGTGCCAAAGTGGACCCAGGCTCGTTTAGGGCACCACCGGGAAAATCCAATGTAGAATCAGCAAACGAAAAAACCATAGAAGTCTAAGTAGCGCCGCAAAATGGCCCCACAGAATGGGAGCCATTGCCATTGTGAAACTATACTTGACACACACGCACACACTATTTTCTTGTTTATAATGCGAGTGTTTTTATTATAAATGCGAAAGTTTGGATGTTTGTTACTCAATCACGCTTAAACGGGTCAACCGATTTAGATGAAATTTTGCACGAAGATAGTTTATAACTTGGATTAAAATATAGGATAGTTTTTATCCCGGGTCCACGCTGACGAAGTCGCGGGCGGAAGCTAGTTGTTTAATAAGTCTGTCGCACTCGTATGTATGTATGTATACGTCACAGGTATGTAAGCACTTTATTGTACACAATAACAGGTTAAAGAATATACATGTCATACAATAGATCAAAGCGCGAACTTATCCCTATAAGTCACCTGGAATCGAATAGCTTGCTTACGGATAATCAATTCGCGTATAGACAGGGAATGTCTACAACCACTGCGGCGTACAGGATATTCGATTGCATAATGACTGGGTTAGATGACAGGAATAAGATGGCTGGCGTACTTTGCGATTTGTCAAAAGCATTTGACGTTATCAGCCATGAACTGCTGCTGAATAAACTCACATCGTATGGCATTCGAAACAAAGCTCACCATTTGTTTAACTCGTTTTTGTCAAAGCGTAAACAAGTTGTAAAACTCCGTGCAAACGGCAAATTGGTGCAATCAGATCCAGAGTATATCAATTTAGGTATTCCTCAAGGGTCAGCTATTATTATTATTTATTAATGACCTGCCATCGAATATCGTGGCCGGGTTATCAGTACTGTTTGTGGAAGATACTACCGTGTTAGTTGGTGCAAACACCTATGAACAACTAACCATCAAAATTAACGAGGCTTGCACGCAACTCCAAACATGGTTCGTGGATAACGGGCTGCAACTGAATGTAGCCAAATCCAATATAATGCTTTTTTCTGGCCGTAAAGTACCAACGCCATTGTCAATGGCAAGCTGTTCGATGCCGGTGTGTGAGGAAAGCAAGTTCCTTGGCTTTATAATTGACTCCAATTTGAATTGGAAGCGCCATGTTGACAGTCTGTGTGACAGGTTGAGTAGTGCTGTCTTTGCGTTAAGAAAATTAAAGCCGCTAATCTCGGGTGATTCACTGAAACAAGTTTACTTCGCATATTTTCATTCCCTGATGTCCTACGGTACCCTCCTATGGGGTAACTCCACGGATGCGCAAAGAGTTCTTGTCATGCAAAAACGTGCAGTTCGGGTACTTGTAGGAGTCAAGCATCGGCAGCCCTGTCGGGAGCTATTCTCGACGCAACGCATAATGACGCACTACTCACAACATTTGTTCGAGCTTCTCTTATTTGTAAGAAGAAACATCTCCCAGTTTGCGCGTGTGAATGTAACGGGTAAAGAGCTTCGTTTAACTGGGCGCCTAATGACAGTTCCTCGTCGCATGGCGCTTTCAAAGAAAAATACCCGGGTTATTGGGCCTACTTATTTCGAGCACCTACCCGCCGATATAAGAAACGAACCTAGTGACGTAACATTTGGGCGTAGACTGAGAAATCTTTTGTTGGATAACCCTCTGTACTCTGTTCACGAGTTCATGGAAATAATGTTTTAAGTAATTATTTGATTTATTGATACCTAATTTCTGATACTATTTCTTGTGTAACATTTATATTGTATATCTACTGTGATATCGTAATACGTAAATTGACATTGTTTATTTTTGTTTAAAATGTATTATCCACTAGTTGTTAAATGACAATCCGTAATCGGAGATACTATTTCCACTTTCTGTATTGACATTTTGAATATTATTTAATTTTCGTTTCTTATTATTATCTGTTATTGACGATCGTGATAAGGATTTTTATAATTTTGACATAGTATGCGAATCTATTTAAACTAAAATAAGGCATCCCAAAAAAGTCCGTCTAAATTTTACATAACAATCACATTACATTAAAATATAACCAATACTAAATACAAACCCAAACCCAAAGGGCTATGGAGAGGGCTATGTTGGGAGTTTATCTGCGTGATCGCATCAGAAATGAGGCTATTCGCAGCAGAACCAGGGTTACCGATATAGCCCTCCGAATCGCTAAACTTATTTATATATACATCGTCGTCTAGTACCCATAACACAAGCCTTACAGAGCTTACTATGGGACTAGGTCGATTTGTGTAAGATTGTCCCCTTATATATTTTTTTTTTTTTTTTTAAGTACCTAGTTAGTATGTTGTTTTATTATCCTATGCAAACCTACTTCAAAGTGTATGTCCATTTGTATATAACGTCATATGTGGTATCTCACCTCTTAGTGCCCAGCGTCATCACATAATGTCACATATAGTACTGAAATCTAGACCTACTGGCGTAATTAATTCAATTCACATTAGTATTGAAGTATAGACCTGTCCAGGTCCCAATAGGTTAACCTATACAAGTATCTTGAATACTTAAAAATAGATACCAGCACAGTAATTGTAAAATAAACTATTTTGATTTTATTTTATTAAATTATTTATATACAATGGGATCTGTTATCCAGGTCAGAAACTAGTTTCTGGTGCTAGAAATAATAATGTTAATAATGGATAAAAAAGGAGTTTGGGAGCTAACTGGTGTCTAGCCTCCTGGGGGAACCTTGGCGCCTTCACTGACAGTAGGTACAATCAGCGTCATATAGTTAGTAGCAGCGAAGGTAGCCAAATATTTCGGAACACGTCTTTATTACTGTAAGAATAAGGGTGTGTCACGAAATATTTGGCTACTCTGGCTGCTGCTTCCTAAATGACATTGACTGTACGTCGACAGGCGGCCCGGCCGTATGTAGGCTTAACACATTGACTACCAAGAATCGCTACGCGCTACGCTCGTAGCCGATCCCGTGGTTTTTCTCGTATGTAGCGGAAAGCGACTACGGCGTAGGCGCCCGCTAGGCGGGTTCCTGGTAGCGAAAGTGTTAACAACGCTCGTAACTTAATATATGACTGTTCTTAGAATCTTTTTATTGGAATATAGTTTTTAGTGTCAATGATTTTATGAAAATGAAATATGTTTGACATTGTATATTGATTTATTTATTTATTCTATTTATTTGGTTCACCAACAATTGTTTACACTATCAAAATTATATTAATTAAGTAGGCACTATAAAAAAAAAGCCTTATAACATTAACTAGACAAATGATTGACTAGATTTGTATTTAGTCATCATCATCATCATCATCATATCAGCCGAAAGACGTCCACTGCTGGACATAGGCCTCCCCCAAAGAGTGCCGAAGTGACCGGTCCTGCGCCACCCGCATCCAGCGGACTCCAGCAACCTTTACCAGGTCATCAGTTCACCTTGCGGGGGGCCTACCCACGCCGCGCCTTCTGGTTCGTGGTCGCCACTCGAGAACCTTTCCGCCCCAACGGCCATCGGTTCTACGCGCTATGTGCCCCGCCCACTGCCACTTAAGTTTAGCGATTCGGAGGGCTATATCGGTTACCTTGGTTCTGCTGCGAATAGCCTCATTTCTGATGCGATCACGCAGATAAACTCCCAACATAGCCCTCTCCATAGCCATTTGGGTTTGGGTTTGTATTTAGTATTGGTTATATTTTAATGTAGTGTGATTGTTATGTAAAATTTAGACGGTCTTTTTTGGGATGCCTTATTTTAGTTTAAATGAACTTACATATGTTGACATTTATAATTTGTAATTGCACGTGCTTGACGATTGACGTGAAAATGAATATTTGTAATTTATTATTTTATTTTAATTCAAGTTATTATTTCTATTTGACGACCATAATATCATGTCCTGTTAATTGACCTAGAGATAAAGATATCTTATCTTATCTTAACAGGCGGAGCTGGTGCGTCAGCTAGAGGAGGTGTCAAACCGCTACACGGAGCTTGACCTGCTGTGTGCCCAGTTCCCTGGCCAGCTGACCATCTCCGACAATGACCAGAATAAACTGGATCAGGCTAAGTGAGCATTTGAATTCATCATCATATCAGCCGGAAGACCAGGCCACCAGACTCAGGCCTTTGTCCACTGCTGGACATAGGCCTGAGTGCCAGTGACCTGTCCTGCGCCACCCGCATCCAGCAGACTCCCTTTACCAGCATGGTTATCACAAGACGGCTGGCGAGCTCTCGAGAGCTCGACCGCACTATCCGTCTCTTTCTAAGTTTTCTAGTAAGAGTGAGACGGATAGTGCGAGAGAGGTCCATCTCCGCTTTGCCGCGCGTCATTACAGCTCGCAATGAGATTGCTGGAGCCATAAATAAAGTATAAGAAGATATATCCACGCCATACATTAAAATGAATCCGCCTTATTTGCTGTGAGCACCAGGGGCCGTTAGTGAACTGGTATGTACATTTGCTCTCAGCAAAAGATGTCGTTTATATCAATATTGCCTTTTACGGATTATCAAATACACTAACGGCATCTGTACCTACAACAGGTGATGTTGTAAAAAATCTGTTTTACGCGGTCAATAGATGTCACTTTGCAAGATAGGTTTACACAAAGTAAAATAATAGTATTTTTTTGTTTTGTTAGAGCACACGCGACCAGTCAATAAAATGTTCAATTTTCGTACCTTTTCTTAGAACCTCCACCGTACCATCATGTACCATAAATAAAGTACCTATATAAGCAACCTTACATAAGACCGCAGCCAAAGTTCCACTACTTGCTACTTAGGTATGTGGTGTGTTCTTGGGGGTAAGCTTGCCAGGGCTCCCGAGGGGGGAGTTATGTGGATCCCCACTATCAACAAAACTCATCTTGTTTGATGATGTGCATTTGTACTATCAATCTCAAAGCTGTACCTTGATTCGTCTATTTGCTGCCATGCGATTTATTGTGCTAGTGGCTCTATGTGCTGTAGAAACTAGCGAACCTGTCTTTTTTTTAATTTCTAAAAAGTAACAGAAAAAACTATATACTAAACCGAACCTGCTCACAAAATTTCACGAGAATCGGTTAAGAATGCGACCTGTAGAGGAGAACAGCCGGACAGCTGGACAGACACCGGACATACGAACGATTTTCGGCCCAAGCTGAAGCGTAGAACTTCGTTCGCTTCGCTCCCTCGATCGATAAAACCACAGCACATTGAATACTCAATTCAGTAAAGGATCGGAATCGCGCTTTTGACTCCCCTGGATTTTTCAAGATTATTATTACCAGGAACAACTGTAGGAGGACGATTATAGAACAAACTTAAGGAACAATAGGAAGGTACCTTAATATACAAAATTTAAAAACTATTGAGGTTGAAAGCTTCAGTTATAAAAAAAGGTGCGAACACCACAGGCAAGGCAGTAGTAAAAAAGCCTCCGATCGCATTTTGTTTGCCCTTGCGTGCGTACATGCGATCCGAGACATTCTTCTATTTACTGCCTGTGAGTAATGCAGATTTCCTTGAGAAAAGTAAGGTAAAAGGTAAGGGTTCAATAACACGTATTATATGTAAATTATTTCATTTACTTTGCAGTAAGTAGCCTAATTTTTTGCTGATTTTGTAGATTTCTTTTGTGAGATTTACAAATATTTTTTTTTTGTAACAATATATTTTTTTTAAACATCTACGTGCTCTGAATAAATACAATTTGAATGTGTTTAAATAATCTGTCGGATGCGTTGCTCGACGCCGCCGCCCCCACGTCCACGCAAGAGGAGCTTTCTTCCAGATGTCTTTTTATTTGAGGAGCCTCAGTTGGACGTGATGATGTGATGAGGGCTGTGGCGATGCGGGTTGTGGTGCTGAAGTTGGCCACTCCTCAGGATCATTGTCAGGTTTTCTTACTTTGTCCGGTAGGTCGCACGTCAATGAATGTAATTTCAGTACCAGATCCTGAAATTTAAAAAATAAATATTAAACTAAACAATATTATCCGAGCATACTTCAATTTTGTTAATCGTCCCCTTTACCCCTTCCGTTGAGTTGATAGAATTAGGACTCATACGATAGATCGATTAGGTAGTGTCTGTATACGTTTGTTAAGTCATTCATGTGTGGAGGAGACACATTTTTTTAAGTAATTTGAAATTCAAAGGTGTATGTGAAGTCCCCAACACGCACTGGGCCAGCGTGGGCACTACTGCCCGTTCCCTCTCATCCTTGAGAGGAGGGCTGTGCCCAGCAGTGGGACGTATATAAGCTGATTTATTGTTTATATTATTATTAAATTATACTGCTAATATTTTCAAATATGCTTGCCGCCGTATGCTAATAAAAACCGGCTATATGTGAAACCTAACTAACCTAACCTAACAATCCTAACATCTTATAAGCATTTTTTTTTAGTTCTGCGTGTTTAGCTAAGAAATTCAATACATTACATACATAATTCATTACTTACTAACTGTAAAAAACGCTGTAATGGAATTAATAAAGCTTTTTTATTTTTATTTATTTTATTTATATGTGATATAAAAACACCACGTGCTTTTATGATGCCAATAAGTAAGCTAAAAATAAAGAATGATTTCTTCTAAGTACAATTTAGCTTGAAAGAAAGGAGTTGGATTTAGCCGGATCATAAATAAATATTTCCTCTATGGTCGGATTGACTCCCAGACAAAGCAAGCAATTTTATGAAAATCTTTGAGTGCAGTATTACTTACTATAAAATATTCAATAATATCTAATTTCAGTAAAATATCTTATCTACAATATTTAAGGTACTGTCCCTTCAAGTTGCATAGCGCTGGGACAGCCTGTATATATTTTCAAGTATAAGTTGCTTGGACCAACAACACCGACGGGAAGAAAGGGTGTGGTGCTTTTGTAACCCGACACCAAACGCAATATTTTCTTAAAGCTATCTCGTTTGACATGAATGGATACTAATGCCATCCTGTTTTCAATGATAAATAATTTTTTGTACATTTCCCATGTGTGCCTTAAGGAGTCCCTTTTCAGAAAAATTGTCATCATGTTTTTAAGAAAATACTATTTGAACAATAAAAAATCAAGACATACCTTGCATTGGGTGATCTACAGACACAAAGCTAATAACATCAATTGATTTATCTTCACAGTGATAGTGTCTAGTAATAGCTGTCCCGGTCAACCTTCTCTGGTTATCATTGTGACTCATAGCAGGATTCAAAATGCACTTCACAAAGATAGCAGTACTTTAACTGATCAGGTGTCAAAGATGTGAGATTGATGTTGCCTGAAATTAAAAATAAATAAAATAAAATATATATTAAGGGGCAATCTTACACAAGTTGAACTAGTCCCATTGTAAGCTCAATAAGGCTTGTATTATGGGTACTAGACGACGATATATATAGTTCCAATAGGTATAAATACATAGAAAACATCCAAGACTCAGAAACAAATATTTGTGCCCATCACACAAAAAAAATCCCTTACAGGGATTCGACCCCAGGACCTCTTGCTTCATAGGCAGGGTCATTACCAACTAGGCTAAAGCAGTCGTCATAAAACTAAATACTTAGATATTATTAATTTCCATCAAGTACATTTCTTGTAAAAAAACCTGCCAAGCCTTCCGGCCTGAAAAGTAGTGAAATCTCAAGCTAAACCAAGTACTTCAGCCATCATTTCCGGTTAGATATTTTCACGAATTGGCAATCACACTGCGAATAAGTAAATTCAAAAGATTCAAAATAAAATGCCAACAAGCAAACTCCTAACTAGTTTATCATTACCATTAGGTACAGTGCAAACATGAAATGAAGGATTAATAAGGACACTAATCAGTTTGGAGCGAGATATAAACTTATTTTAACGTAAGTAACGCGATAAAAAACTGAAGTACAAAACGATGTTTTGGAACATTGATAAAAAGTCAAGTTGACTGACGCATGCCCGACGTCACCAAGTATGTATGTGCTTAGTTGTATAATTTTATTTATTGTAAATAAAATAGAGCTTACCTGAATTGTTAATCCAGATCCGTAGGCGATTTTTATCACTAACTGGAAAACGAAACAATGTGTGACAGTTTATGAATTGGCACCGATGTGTCATTTTCGTAAATGCAATAATATCAAATCAGTCCGGTAGAAGTCCAAGTGGTCGTATGTAAATCACTGGCAAGCAAATCCGTTTCTAAATCAAATCGTAGGTCCATTCAAATAAGCGGAGGTCAAATTTTAAAAGAATAACATTAACAATATGTTCGTGGTAGAGTTGATACCTATCGTCTCTAGTTTCAGTGTGGCCAGTTAAGTCTCTATCTTTCCATATACTTCTGACGTTTTGACTTTGCCCATGTAATTACACGTATATTTTCACTACGCTTTTATAAAAAAATATCATACCGCAGGTTATCTTTATTTGTATTTTTAATTGAGACAATAAACTCATACTAAATCATTTTTTCGCATTTTTACAAATGGACAAAGTTTATTCTGTTTACCTACAATTTAAAGGAATAATTTTGTAGCAACATTTTCTCATTTCGTCTCTGTAATCTGTGTTTCGTCTGCACTGAGTCGTTTCGTTGTACGCAGTTCTCTTTACTATTATACAGATTCAAAGACGAGTGCGAAGTGATAAGAAATAAATAATTATGCTCCATTATTTATTAATAATTTAAGAGATTGCAGTCACTTTATGTTTATTTTAATTTAATGTAAAATATTTGTAACACGCAGTAATTCATTTGTTGTAATATATAAGATGTCGAAATGGAACGTTACGCAGATGTTAAAAATAATAAAATAAATTGGAAATTAGTATACAGTTAGCGACGTTGCCAGATCGAACTACGGCGCTGCCAGCGCGAGCTGACAACGTCGCGCGTCGTAAGCACTTCGATAATTTTAGGTACTTATTGGCAATTTGAATCATAAATTGCTACGTACTCAAATGTGAATGGCAGTAGGTACATATTATAGGTATTATTCTTTATTTATGGTACTAGATACCTATGTAAAGAAAGAATATTCAAATAAGTTGTAAAATAAAAACAGTTTTACGTATAGGTCCCGAATAAATGTATGTTATATTTTTTACTTACTGTAGTATTCTGATGTTTTAGGGACTAGGTTACCTATTCTAATAATTATCTACTAAACTCATCAGTCGCATCACAATCCTCCTAGCGATATTCCCGGGTGTGTCCCTAAAGGAGCCAGGGGTCCGCTTTGACACCTAATCCCAAGATTTGGCATAGGCACTAGTTTTTACTTCATCTTATTTAAAAACTATTCGTACGTTTTCGTTTTTCTTCCCGTGGGTGTCGTAAAAGTCGACTAAGGGAGCAGGGTTGAAGTGTGTTGTGGGCGATGGGCTAGCAACCTATTACTGCAATATCACATTTTGTCGATCTTTTTTATACCCACATTTATGCTAGAAGTGGCGCTGGAACATAAGTTTCATGTGCTCTGCCTACCCCTTTTGGGAATAAAGGCGTGAATGTATGTATGTATGTACGTATGTATGTTTTCTTTTTGAAGTGAAAACTTCTTTAGCGGCGCTGAGCACTTTTTGGGATGGGGAAAAATTGTTAAACTCGCGACAGATATTTGTGACATCAGATGCGTAAGAGGCCACGTGACCGTAGGAGGATGGCGAGAGATTCGGGACGAGGCTGGGGTCGGGGGGGAAAACGGGGGTTTGACTAGGGGCACATAGTTCTAATTTGTACTTTATTGTTAACAGTATAAGGTCGTAACACATTTTCCGTAAATGCAAATTCCATTTTGTTTTATCAAACTTTTATATATTGCTGTTAGCCGATTCGACTTCATTCAAAACTGAACGCTATTCGTAAGAATATAAAGCCGTTAAACACTTTGCAATTGCATATTCTGCAAATAAATTTGTAATTTTGTCCGCGCGTCCTTTACCGCTTTGCTATTGAGCAAATTCGAATAGTTCGAATTTGGACGTTATTCCTAAAGAGATAAAGCTTTGAAAAATATTTGGCAATGGCAAAAACAAATTGGTATTTTATTTCTTCGTCTCCTTCATCAATTTTGCCGAGTTAAGTTGAACTATAGCGTACTACTAATAAGTTTGTTATTAAATATATTGGCACGCAGGGGGAGAGAGGGGGGCGGAAGGGATTTTTTTTGCAAAATTAAAATTATTCAAGTTTTCACTTCTGCCGGCACTCCCGGAGTGCAAAAACCGATAGGTCTTTTTACAAGTTTTATAGTAACTTGACTTCTTTCGTACGTAAGTATAAAAGTATGTATGTAAGTTGTCCGTCAAATCTTGCAAGTTAAATTTGACCCACTTCCCGGTGACCGATTAAGCTGAAATTTTGGGTACAACTATAGTTTGGATGACATTCAATCTGATGATAGAGACAGAAGGTGGCCATAGGAACTCCGTAATAAAACCATATAACCCCATCGAGTTGGGGCTCGTTAGAATCGTCAATGAGCAATTGATGATGGTATACAGAAAAGTACAGTCGGCAATAAAAGCTTGTACCAAAAATTAAATTTTTGACAGAAACTTATTTATATATTTTCGTAACAACAATGCGTTTAGGTTTAGTAAATATATCAGGTTTAAAACAGCACCATCTATGGACACTTATCCTGCTAGAATCCTGCGCATGTATACTTTGTCCACTTACAAGCTAAGCTGTAATAAAGGTCAAGCCGTTCACTAGATGGCGCACAAATAAAGGATGTTATAATTTTTTTTTAATCGATTTACGATCTATTAAGGCCTGTGTCTGGTTGTTTTTTTTTTTTTAAGTTGATAAGTGAAAATGAATATCTATTAATGATAATATTTGAGATTTCGTATAACGTAAAATATTAATATCCGTCAGTGGTGCTCCAAGCGACATCTCTTAACGTTCTTCAGAAATATTCGACCGCAGTATGGGATAGTTACTCTATGCTATATTTACTTTATGCTGGAGCTTAAAGAACCCTATAAAATTTCAAAAAACCGAAACGCGGCTCGCGAATACAACTCAAACCGAGACTCTAGGGGCCTCTGAGGACATGCAGCACCAGGGGGCCCATAACATCACACCGAGCGACGGATGAATTCCAGGCGAGTCTCCTGAACCTGAAAACTAGCTACCTATTATGTCTAAGGAACTGCTAAAAACATGCTACCTAAAAGATCGCGCGCCATCTTGTGCAAACCGTGCTGGACTGTACACCTTGTGGGGGTCTAACCACGCTGCGCTTGCCGGTACGTGGTCGCCACTCGAGAACCTTTCCGCCCCAACGCAGCATTTGAATTACGAGAACAATATTCCTGCGAAAATATGCACCTGATCATCGCTAATAGACCTGCACGTTATTTAGCGGAATAGCGTAAGGATATTGTTCTCGTAAAAGGTAAAATCGGTTCAACCGCCTAACTAACTCTGAAATGAAAATGGGAGTTTTTCAACTTTTTTCTAGGTTGTCAATTATCATTTCGCAGGTTGTGTTACCAAGTGGCGAAGGAGTTGACGGGCGTGAGGTTCGACCACAGCGCTCCACCCAACGTCTGCAAAGGCTGTATCCTTTTTATTACGTCACAGGTCTTTATTATTTTGAGTCTAGTTTTTTCAATATTAATCAACTTTAGTTACCTTTCGCAACCGGACTAAAAATGGAACAATACACCAGATACTGACGGAACTCGCTAGGCGTGTACGTTCATACTACTGCCCGCCTAGCGGGCTGAGCGAGCAAACATTACGAGTGCCTACCAGGCGGGTTCTTGGGTGCGAACGTGTTAAACTCGATAGATATGTTCTAATATGGCTTTAGAAAAGGAGTAAGTACCTTGTAAGCTGATTTACCCCATTCGTTTGTGATTGTTATTGATATTGTTTTCTCTTGTGTCCTATTTTGGTGAGCAAACTACTATTATTTATTTAATGGTATGGCAAGTCGCTTACTGAAATAACATATTAATATATAATCTAAATTTTATAAAATCTATAATATTTATAATTTTAACCTCGTAAGTCCCCGCGTAATTGTACAAGTACAAACTAAGCATAGTAGTTCAGACCTGATCATGAAGCTGCTTAGCACGAATAACTGCCTAATGTACTTACCCAAGTACAAATTCTTCATTCCCCATGTACCGGGTAAATTTTTTTATCTCGGTCTGCAGCACTATTCTTGGTTTGTACTTGGTATAGTACATCCAGCAGATATGAATACTGCTATTGAAAAAACACAGGACTTACGAGGCTATATCTAACTCCTTCACCCATCGGTCTGCGTCCACATCAGGAGAGAATAAATTAAGGGATTTCCCAGCGTATTTCCGTTTTGGACAGTCATAGATGATGTGGTGGGTGGACTGCACAGGTGCTCCGCAATCAGATGCCGGTGAAGTTCGCCAGCCACATTTGACCATATAATCCCCGCAGATTCTATGTCGGGTTCTTAAGAGTCCGCAGTAAGCTCGATTCTCCATACAAACGTAGTTACGCTCTCATTTTAAAACTACGCGTTGGATTGTAACGAAACTTTGCATATACAATTTTTTCATACAAAACTTGTTATTGCTGTATTTCGTTTTTTTTTTAAAACTGGAACCATATAAACTAATTATAGACATAGATATACCTCATGTCGTTGTATGTGCAAAGTTTCTTCACAATCCAACACGAAGTTTTAAAATGAGAGCGTAACTACGTTTGTATGGGAAGGTGAAATTCGGACGAGCTTACTGCGGACTCTTAAGACTGTTCAACTGACACCGCGCCCGCCTGGGGGCCGATGGATCTAAGTTCTTCGCGTCGGCCCTTAGGATTTGACTTCCATTCGTCCTTCCATCTTTCATTTCAACGTGTACAGTGAGCGTCATATAGTTAGTAGCAGCCAAGGTAGCCAAATATTTCGGTACACGTCTTTATTACTGTAAGAATAAGGGTGTGTCACGAAATATTTGGCTACTCTGGCTGCTACTGACTATATGACGCTGACTGTACTATTATTGTACACTTATATGCTGACTAGCTTCTGCCCGCGACTCCGTCCGCGTGGAACTCGTTTATATCGTAGCTCCATACAAACTTTCACCCCCTTAGGGTATGATTTCCGGGATAAAAACTATCTCATGTCCTTCCCCAGGACTCTAACTATCTCTATACCGAATTCATCTAAATCGGTTCAGCACGTCTATAGTCCAGTCAATGAACTGACAACTTGTATGGAAAAAATCTCAATTTTGGAAATAATTTATAATAGCTTAAATTTTAAGTGCAACGGATATATTATCAATTAAATAGGTACCCAGCGACAAAATCCGACAAAATTTCAGACATCAAAAAAAGAGAAATTAACTAGTTTCTGAAAAGTCAGAAAAAATATTAATTAATATTTTTGTCTTTATTTTGGTTCATTTAGATTTGCTTTATAATATGCAAGATAAATCTTACAAAAAAGACAATGCATGCTTCATTTAAATCTACATAATTACCTCCGGGTGGAAAGTTTGTCGGATGCTTGAATAAATCATCTTACAATAACATTTTAAAATGAAATCAACAAAAAAGGCGCTATTATAAATTAATGTTTTTAAAAATCGTATTTTGCCTGGAGTAATCATGGGACGGCCGCGACATACTCTCGATTTTTCTCGCACTGTACCTCTTGTTCTAAGTGTTCTAATAAGAGAGACACTATCCGTCTCGTGCAAGAAAAATCGAGAGAGCTAGCGCGCCGTGCAGGGGTTTAAGCGGAAAGGCGTAACAGATGGACAGACACAGTTTCGCATTTGTAATATGGAATAAATATAGATTTTTATGGTATGGAATATGGATAATGAGTCATAGAAATATATTCTTACAGGCTATTAACAAATAAATTAGGCTACTATTAAAAAAGGGCAGATGCTAGACCTACTAATATTATAAATGCGAAAGTGTGGATGTTTGGATGTTTGTTACTCAATCACGCTTAAACGGCTCAACCAATTTGGATGAAATCTGGCACGAAGATAGTTTATAAAGCATAGTTCATAAAGAAATGGTACGCAATCGAAGTCGAAGCTTTTTTAAGTAAATGAAAACACGTAGCTTTTAAGCGATAAAAATAGAATATTTATTTATTTAACAGCATTTATAAAAATTATATACATTTATTAGGGTTTCGTGCGAAATCGCGGACTTTTTTCTTGATTGAGCTCATCATTTTCTGGACAAGGCTTTTTTCTACTTTCTTAGCCTGTTGATTCCACGTAGAACGCAGAAAATTGATATCCTGCACTGTTTTCCTAGTTTTATGCAATTTACCTTTCATTATTGCCCAGTAGTTCTCGATTGGGCGGAAGTCAGGACAGTTTGGAGGGTTCATTGATCGGGGTATAAAATCGACATTATTTGAAGCATACCACTCCAAAACCCTTTTAGAGTAGTGGCAGCTAGCCAGATCAGGCCAAAATTTTGCTGGGCACTTGTGCTTTTTAATAAATGGCAAAAGGCGTTTTTGTAAGCACTCCTTCATGTAAACCTCGGATGTCATCGTTGATGAAGTAATAAAAGTATTGGTCTTAAGGCCGCAACTGCAGATCCCTTGCCATATCATATGTTTCTTGGCAAATTTTTCAAGTTTTACAACTTATATTTTTCATCGACATTCCCCCTTGCTTTGGCCATGTAAAACTTGGTACCCGGTAGTTGATTAAAATCTAGCTTGACATCAGTTTCATCATCTAATAAGAGACAGCCTTGGAATTTTGTCAGAATGCGGTCGTATAAGAGACGAGCACGTGTTTTTGCCGTTTTATTTTGTTTCATAGTTCGGTTTGGTGTTTTTATGGCTTTATAGCTCTTATACCCGGCTCGGAGCCGAATACGTCTTAGAGTACTGCGGCTCTTTTTGAATTTGCGAGATAGATCATAATACGACATACCTGGATTTTGTGTTATTGCCCTAAGCACCTTTTTCTCAAAGTTCTTGTCCTTAGTGCCAGAGGCGCTACCACGAAAATCGAAACTCGAAGTTCGTATACATGCATCTGCGTCACTCGAGTATTATAAGCGCGATAGAGATGGCGATAGCCGAACTTCGAAATTCGAAGTTGGTGGTAGCGCCGCAGATCTCCGGTTGAGTTGGGGCTTTCTATCGAAAGACAAGGAATCCTTGTATTTTTTTAAGACCCGACACCGTGGTTTTTGGTAAATTTAACGACTTAGCGATCTTTGACCCGGACCAAGAGGGATTTTCTAAGTATTCGTCCACTATCAATTTTCGTCTTTCAACTTCCATCGCCAACAATTTCAAAATGCTTAGACTTATCCGAGGCGAACTTTTACCAATAAGACTTCAAAATATGGACGATAAATAGCGATCGTCTTTTTTTTATTTGTGACGTCTAAATATTTTTTATTTTGTGACAACCGCGTGCCTGTTCTATATGAACTATGCTTTAGTCTGGATTCAAATAAAGGATAGTTTTTATCCCAGGGGGGCTAGCACAACTGACGCCGCGCCGCGCCGCGAGTTGAGAAAGATCTACCCTCCTCTATCTAATTTGCACGGTGCGAGTGCGACAGGAGACGCTCAGTCGCGCACGAAGCGACTCGTCAGCAAGTTGTGCCAGACTTACAGGACCACGCAGACGAAGTACCGGGCGGAATCTAGTAATAAATAAATAAAAAAGTAAAGACATTCCCTGAACACGCGCCAGATGTGAAGAGCGAGGCTCGAAAGCTGCTCCAACCGTTCAACTTGGAGGGCGACGTGCAGCACGCGCTGTGGCGGCTCGCCGAGTCCGTGGCGGCGCCCGAGTGGCGCCTCGACGACAAAGAGAACCTGCCTCCCAAGCACACATTTGAAAAATAAATAATTCAGATTATTTTTCAGCGAACGAAAAAACCATATAGAAAGCTCGCATTCTGTTATGAGCCCAGCGTGAAAGCAACCTTCTTAAATATAAGGTTTAACTCCGCACTAAATGTCTTGTTGATTTGGCGTGTGGTTGACCACTTCAGAGGAACCACAACGGCGGTTTTTCCATAGAAACGTAGGTAGTCCCCTGTTTTCTCCCTGGGCAGTAGAGCAATCATTTTTTTTCCATAAATCTATGGCTACTATTGACATGTTCCTATGTTTTCCTTTTTTTCATAAATTTATTCTTAAAAGAGATATTAACCTTCAAAAACCTAAAAAAAGCCAGATTTTCCGCTGTGTTCAAACATCCAGAAAACAATTTTGACTGGATTATTTAAAATAAGTTTCTGACAAAAATTTCATTTTTGGTACAAGCTTTTATTGCCGACTGTACTTTTTTTTTTTTTATGATATAGGAGGCAAACGAGCAGTCGAATCACCTGATGGTAAGCGATAATCGACGCCCATGGACACTTACAACACCAGAAGAGTTGTAGGTGCGTTGCCGGCCTTTAAGATGGGAGTACGCTCTTTGTACTTTGTACTTTGTGTCTTTGTACTTTTCTGTATACCGTCATCAACTACTCATTGAGACGATTCTAACGAGCCCAAACTCGATGGGGTTATGTGGTTTTATTACGGAGTTTCTATGGCCACCTTCTGTCTCCATCATCAGATCAGCTCGATGGTACCGTAATATTGAATTGTCATCCAAACTATACTTATACCCAAAATTTCAGCTCAATCGGTCACCGGGAAGTGGGTCAAATTTAACTTGCAAGATTTGACGGACAACTTACATACATACTTACTTTTATACTTACATACGAACAAGTCAAGTTAATATAAAGCTTGTAAAAAGGAAAACATAGGAACACAGGCAGCCTTTCTTTGATTTTTAATAAAAAAATAGTTACATAGGTCAAGTTTTGGAGAAGAAATCAGGGGACTACGAAACGTTGATTTTATGTAATTTTAATAGGTATTTTCGGTCCAAGCTGCAGTTGTCTCTATCGCGCTCTGCGGCAGGAGGCTTGTGGTTGGCGCGACAGCAATACATTTGACTAATACCTATTTCTCAATTATCTTGACCGAGCCGCGCGTATGAATTTGAGCAAGTGGATGAGTCGTGCTTGTGTAATCGAGTTTGTTCGTAAATTTAATAATGTAATTCGGTGAAATATGATAAACGCAGCCGCGGCTGTCATCGTGTCCGACGCCATTTTGAACGACGCACAATGTCGGCTCGCCGCGAGCACCCTGCCTTGGCCGCGCATGTTTATGTGCAACAATTTGGCTCGCGAGCAGCGCGCCGCGCGGGGCGAGTATGCCTCAGGCTGAGCCGCTCAAATTCGTACGCAGCTTTACCATAGCTTGTCCTGAGTATTATTGGTCCATGTACCAAAACAACGGGCATTCTAGCCAGAATAAATTGTCATTGATTTAAAAAATATATTGTAATAAAGTTTTAAGAATAATTACAGCCATTTTATATTTTAAAACCTTTCTCTTTCTAAACACAGCCAATCAAATCTAGTTCAAGCCTCCTGAGCTCCATGTTCCTGATGATGGGTATCTTTTCCTGAGAAAGATGGATGTCTTCTACTTCTTATCCAGCAGATCAACATAAGCACACTCTATCAGGTCTCCGTCTTTAACACCAAGTTTGTTCTGCAGGTCTCTAGCGATCTCCTGGCCCTCCTCTAGGGTCTGTTCTGGCCGAAGCACCACCTCCAGCTCCATGAAGTGCCCGAGATCTTGGACGGTGTCTATGTGGATGCGGGTCTGGCCTAACATGTAGAGTTTACTGGAACAAAAATTCTTGTCATTTGAAGTGTAGTGTAGCTGGTGCTTTGGCCAATAGATATCTTTGGTAACGAATTTTCACGCAAATTGGTTGAGAAATGTGATCTGTAGAGAACAGCTGGACAAACAAAAGAATTTTAGCTGAAGCAGTGAACTTTGTTCGCTTCAGTCCTCATTCAATTAAACTAATGTGTATATTTTTTTTAGGCAACAAACAGTCAAATACAAGAATAAAGTTTTACATAATGTTAAATAAAAGACCTTGAGTGCCATATCCTAAAATTACTTAAATATTTTAACTTAATCTAGCTTAGGAGCGGTAAGAAGCTAACATTCGCAAATCGAGTGCATTTTTGGCTAAATATTTGTCGCAGAGGGAAAAGTTTAATGTGTTGGTGCATTATTTGCAGAACCAATGGCTTTTAACACTACACTTTAACATAAGTTATACTGGGCATTTTCCGCAAGTTAACATTATTGCGTGAAAAATGTGGGGTAGCGGTACTCTAACGACCCCAGCTCCTCTAAAAAGTCAGTGAGTGCCTTGGTATTGCTTACTGCCTCCCAGTGTGTCTTTAGACCCTAGGTGTTCCTCTACATTATCAGAGAGCTTGCATCTTGTTTCTGGAGACACCAGTTCCTCAACATAGGGTAGCCAAGCCAGTTAATGTTATCTCATGGGCTGGCGGTAAACTCACCGTTCCTTCACCACACGCCCTCTCGCCCCCAAGCACTTCTTCAACATGTTATCCAGCAGCAGCGCCTTCTCTTTTTCATCCAGCGAGAAATGTAACAACTCGTAATTACTAAGCTTCGGCCCATCGTGATCGTCACGGTCGTACCGTACCAACGTCGCTGACGAGTCCGCGTAAAAACGCATCTTTAACCGACCATCGTTCACTTTGTAGAACGTATCGTCTTGTTTTATGATCGTGCCCTCAGATTGGCTGAGTTCTGCCGCTACTTTGCAAATGTTCTCGTAGTCGGTTATTTTTGCTTTGATTTCTACGTTGCGCATTATGGAGCTGTTTCAACTGGGGCTTCACAGAAGGACAGAATTGGACTTATTGTGATAAAATCTAGAAATGCGAACGAAAAATAAGAAAAACTGGCGCGCCAAAATTACGAACTTTTTTTATAAAAATGACGATTGACAAGTGACAACTGTCTAACGTTCAGAAATGTGTAGTGGCATACATATTTCTAAACGTTAGTTTTGTATTGTGAGCTGCCACACTTCGTTCACTCACTCATTCTTCTTCGTTTGCTCGCTAGCGCCGGTCGTGCCTCGAAAAATGGAGATGAGAAGAGAAACGAAAAAGTTATACGATTTCTAGAATTCTGCTGCCAACACGTCCATCGCCGCTTTTCTGATTACCCAAACAACACACATATTTGGCATGCTCGGCATACCGGCACAGTGTGGTGGGCATGTTTGTTAGTTCGCACACATAAATATTTTCGCAAATACGGCGCAGTCATCATCACCAGCCCCCCTAGCACACTAGGTTTTATGTCCGACGTAAAGCATTCGCCCCTCTTGCACTCGCATATTTGCTAGAATGGGACGAATGCTTATGTCGCTCGAACTAGCAAGTGCGACAGAGATGGAGATACACCAAGGAAGATCGTTTTCGTTTCGCGGTAAGGCCGCAGTACGGCCCATGGTCTTATGCTACATTTACACGCTTGCGGTGGCTTGGCAAGCGTCCGCAAGCTTTCACAAACGCTTGGATGGCATTTACACGCTTGCGAGTGCGTTAGTGTGGTCCGAATAGGCAAGCATGGCAGATGTGGAAGTACTGGAAGTTGTGTCAGCTATTGCGTTCGACTCGCTTTGGTATGTCTCGAGAAAGGCCAAGGTTTGGTCGTTTGACCATACAATACAGCACTCATGGTCGATACGCGGTTACATAAAGGCCAATATAAATAAGGCGACCAAACTTCCCGAAGTCGCGAGCGCCAACGTGTAAATACGTTGCAAGCGCTTGCCCAAACTTCCTTTGAACTGTGTTCAAAAACCGACACTAGTCCGGATCGGGCCAAGCTCTCGCAAGCCAAGCCAAACACCTCCGTTTACACGCTTGCGCTTGTGGAGGCTTGCCAAGCCACTGCAAGCGTGTAAATGCAGCATTAGCCTCTCCAAGTGGAAGAATTAAAAAAAAGTAACATCACCACAGAGTAGAGTACTTTTCTATATAATAATATAACATCACGTTAGACAGGGTAATAGTAACTACATATTAGTAACCTGTGGTAAAATGTCAACATTCATAACATAATATATATTGAATATATTATACGAACTTCTATTTTTCTTGATAACTCGTAATTTCTGAATAAAATAATGGACTTAGAGAATTTAAATAGCTGGTTATCGCAGCCAGACGTCTGTCGGTGCTGCTTATCATCCAGCGGGACCTGGGATCTTACATCATCCTATGTAACAGAGTCAGGAATCAAAGAAGTATTTTCGGACATTCTGCAGGAATGTTATGGTATTTCTGTAAGTTTAAATTCAATATTAACATTCTTGACATGCCTTGTAGTGTATACTAGGTATTTGATACAGATAGTTTAATAATGCTCTTAAAAATCGTCTAAAATTTGCCATGTAATGGAATAAGTTGTGGTGCATTTTAGTTGTCGTTCTTAACTGAATGGGGACCAAGTCGGTTAGTATGCGCGCTATGTGTGGGTCACCTACGCGATGCTACCAGCTTCAAGAAACAAGTCCAAGAAGCGGAGAGATACTTCACAGAATATATTAGTAAAAAGGGTAAGATATTAAGTTGATTTGAACTTTCACTATTCTCACACATGATTGTTACTAAACGAAACTTCAGAAGTCACGCCATGCATGTTGTGACACATTCGAAACGTTGGGAAACCTCAGAGAGAATAATCAATAAGTTATTTATATGCAATTAAGTCCCATTTAGTGACTATAATAAGCAAATATTGTTCAACATTTTGAGATTTTGCAGAAAAATCTCAGACTAGAAATTATCATAATCCCACTAATTACAGAGACAGCAAAATATTGTTCTCAATGCAGTATGGTTCACAGACACCTAAAGACATCCAACATAGGCTTTACTATGCTTAAAACCACCAAACTTTAATCATATGCTGGAATGTGAATCTGCGCATATATTATTATTTTTACCTTCAGTTATTGAACTTTCAAACAAGTGTCTTATTTCTTGACAACTATATCCTCTAACCATCAATGGCCTATTAAAATATTCAGAGCAAAGTTCATTTGTTTCGAACTTTTAATTACATCTATTTAAAAACAAAATAAACTATGGTGCTTCCTATTGTAGTTATTCTCATTGCCTTTTACTTGTACAGTCAGTATTAAGGTTTAACAATGTCAGTCATGTCATGTATTAATTACATACTAGTGTTATTATTATTATTATTATCTTATTGACGAGAGACAGCATTCTGATCTTGACACATTTTATTGTTATTGACCCTGTACAT
The DNA here is from genome assembly GCA_947049275.1 of Epinotia bilunana. Lineage (NCBI taxonomy): Eukaryota > Metazoa > Arthropoda > Insecta > Lepidoptera > Tortricidae > Epinotia > Epinotia bilunana. The sequence continues at coordinate 4,570,312 of OX346276.1, read as the reverse complement.
CTCTGACAATATTACATCAATGTTACTTTTTTGTTTTGACGTTTTGAGACCATATACATCTCTTAGAATATTAGAATAGAATAGAATAGAATGTTTATTTGTAAAGTTATGTACATGAGGTGTTCAGGTTATACAAAGAGCCTTCCATGATACCCTGTTAGGGCACACAAATGTTCTTATAAGTAACTTAATTCTATATTCCGGGTCATGCTGCTTATTAATTTATTATGTCAAAAGTAATATATGTATATAGTGAATAATTTGACCTAAGTATTCAAATTAAAACTTAGGCATAAGTTTTAATTTGAATAGTTTTTAATGTCAAAGGTTAAGTCTAAGTTATATAGTTTACTCAATTACAATTTACTTACTAATTATTACTAAATTGCCTACTTTTATGATGCAACAAAGTTTTATCATTTAAGAACTCCTCCACTGAGTAATAACATTTATGAATGAGAAACGTTTTCAATTTTTTGTGGAACAGTTTATCATTTGGTTCCAATTTGAACTCGTCGGGTATTTTGTTTACTACTCGGATACATACAAAATGAGGCCCCTTTCTATAGATTTGTTAGACTTTCTAGAGTTTAGAGCTTGGAGTTTTCAGTTTGTTTCTATACTGGTTCCTGGTTATTAGAATAAGTATTAATTGTATTTGGACGCTCAGAGACCTTATACATCTCTGGAATACTGAATTAATATCATTAACTTCTTGCTAATGCTGATACAGATCTTATATCAAATGTAAAGGTCATATTTTGCAACTTTGTTTTGTTTACATTAACTTAGTGACATTTCGTTTGTTAACCTTTTATATATATAATTTTAAATTATTATTGTGTAAGATTATTATTATTATTTTATTGTAAATTACGGTTTGACATGTAAAAGTGCCCTTGTGGCCTATTTGCAGAATAAATAATTGATTTGATTTGATTTGATTTGATTTGATAAGTGTCAACCATGTTACCATACTTATAACATCTACTGTACCATATGTTCTCATGAATAAACTTTCATTCATTGATCATATAGTTAGTAGCACCCAAATCAGCCAAATATTTCGGTATCATCATCATCATCATCATATCAGCCGAAAGACGTCCACTGCTGGACATAGGCCTCCCCCAAAGAGTATATTATAACTGTAAGAGTAAGGATTTGTTACGGTATATTTGGTTGCTACTAACTTAATGATGCTGAGTGTACGATGAGCAGCTAGAGGATAAAGTAAGACAATCAATGACAATGTTGCAGACTGTATTGAAATGGCCATTAAGACTGAACCAGACCTAGACCACAGTGACTTTGACGAACCGATGGAGCTTCCTAAAACTGGTAAGAGTTTTATGCTATCTTATATTATATCTTAAAGGGCTTTGCGTACGGTGGCTTCGTTGATCGGGTCGCCACCTTCCCTAAAATATGGTTGAGGGAGGTGATGGCTGAGATATGCGTCATACTCGTGATCGGGTGCTGTTTGTGAAGTCCGGACTGTTCATGCTTGCAAGGGCATAGTACGTAGTTAACTACTTACATACTAGTGTTTTTTTTTTTACGTATCTCGGGACCATGGGGTCCCGGATTTTTGGGAGGCATACATAGGGCCGAAGCCAACAACGCAGAGGCCCTTTAAAACAAATATAATATAAAGCGAAGGATTATTATTATCGTATTGACGAGAGACATCATTACGATCTGGACACGTTTTATTGTTATTGACCCTGTACATCTCTGACAATATTACATCAATGTTCCTTTTTTGTTTTGATGAGAGACCGTATACATCTCTTAGAATATTAGAATAATTATTAATTGTATTTGGACAATCAGAGACCTTATCTTGTTAATGCTGATACAGATCTTATATCGAATATAATGGTCATATTTTGGAATTTTGTTTTTTTTACATTAACTTAGTGACATTTAGTTTGTTAACGTTTTATATATAATTTTAAATTATTATTGTGTAACATTATTATAATTTTATTGTAAATTACCGTTTGACATGTAAAAGTGCCCTTGTGGCCTATTTGCAGAATAAATAAATTATTTTGATTTTGATTTTTGATCAGTGAATTGACCAAGGGAAAAAAATGTCATATATAGTCAACCATGCTTGGCTTCAGTTGTTCATTATTACTTCCCAATAAATATCAATCTCTTTAATCTGACAACTGGTTGTTCCTAGAGCTATGTATGGTTGAGATTATTTAATTTGGCGGATTTTTTATAAAACTGTCATTAGAATTGGAATCTTCCACCCTGGGTGGTAGAGTTCCTTTTTGAATGGAGTACTTTGATACAATTCGGCCAACTCAAATAATCCCAAGTATAATTAAAATATTTTTTAAGTTGTTACTTTATGGGGTCCTTAAAGAATGGTTTCGAAGTACTGGACAAGTCTTACACCCAAAAAACTACCCATAGCTCTGGTTTTAATTGTATTTTATTTCTTTCAGACAATACCCGTACTAGAAAACAGATAAAGTCATTAAAACAAAACAAAACGACTAACAGAAAGAGATACAAACATACAAGAGCTAAGGAGAAGACAAGGATGGACTCTGATTGTGACTCGGACACTCCTTTGACATTATTGTCAAAAAAAAGTCAGATTCTTGACACAAATAATGTTGATGATGTTATGGATTACGTTAATCTGGGCTGTGAAACCATTGATGATAAATTTGACAGTACAAATCCAGGTTAGCAACCATTTATACAACTACTAGCTTCTGCCCGCGACTCCGTCCGCGTATTACTCGTGTATATCGTAGCTCCATACAAATTTTCAACCCCCATTTCATCTCCTTAGGGGATGATTGCCGGGTTAAAAATATCATATGTCCTTCTCCGGGACTCAAAGTATCCCTATAACAAATTTCATCTAAATCGGTTCAGCGGTTTAAGCCTGAAGAGGTAACAGACAGGACAGACTTTCGCATTTATAATATGAGTATGGATTTAAGAATTTATTATATTTTAACTTTTTTTAAAATAATTTATTATCATCAACATCATCATCATATCAGCCGAAAGACGTCCACTGCTGGACATAGGCCTCCCCCAAAGAGTGCCACAACGGCCGGTCCTGCGCCACCCGCATCCAGCGGACTCCCGCTACCTTTACCAGGTCATCAGTCCACCTTGTGGGGGGCCTACCCACGCTGCGCCTTCCGGTACGTGGTCGCCACTCGAGAATCTTTCCGCCCCAACGGCCATCGGTTCTACGTGCAATGCGTGCAATTGTATAATTTATTATACCTATGTTAATTGCTATTTACTATTAATTACTTCTGATATTTTAATAATAGGTCAAATTATAAAAAAAATATTATTCGTAAAAAAATTGCATAGAATGTTACATATTTTGACATGGATTTTATAACAATTCTTTTATCGTAATAATACTATTGATGCGGGATACTGATAATATTATAATATATATAGTTATATACACCATTAAAAAGTAAAAACCAAACTAGTTCTCGCTACTCGCCACTAGATGTCGCTAGGTGGCGTACACTAGTACGGGTAGTTTAAGTCCCGTACACACTATTGTTTACTAATATTATAAAATGCAAATATTTGTCTGTCTGTTACCTGTTCACTGTTAAACCGCTGAACCGTTTTAGATGAAATTTGGTGGTTTTGCTCAGGAGAGAGAAGTTCGTATCGAGTTCCACGCGGACGGAGCCGCGGGCAAAACTAGTTTTTACAAGCTTTTATTTAGTTTCACCTGTCCCGTTGACTGTCTGTCTGTCTGTAATCAAATCTTGCAAGTTAAATTTGATCCACTTCCCTGTTTCCGATTGAGTTGAAATTTTGCACGAATATGCAAATCGCGTGACAATGCAATATTATGATGACGTGGAGCTGATCTGATGATGGAGCTGGAAGATGGCCATAAGAACACCGTAATAAAACCACATAACCCCATCGAGTTTGGGCTCGTTAGAATCGTCTCAATGAGTATAGTTGATGACAGTATACAGAAAAGTACAGTCGGCAACAAAAGCTTGTACCTAAAATGAATTTTTTGACAGAATTAAATTTTTGTTGGTGAGGTAGGGCACATCGAAATGTCATCCCGCTCGAATTTGGAGCACCCCAACTGGGGAAGTACCTCCGCCTTGCAGAAGACCGCAGCCATAATAACACTACTATTTACTCTGTGTTGTGTTCCTAGAGGTGAGCAAGGTCGCCAGAGCTTCCGAGGATGCGTTGTATTGAGAGCGAATTTGTTCCTTCAGCTGTAAACACGGCGAATCCTCAAACATCAATGGTCAGCAACGCCCATGTTACTCCTTTGGAGTTGCATGCGTCTATAGGCTGCGGTGTACCATCAGGCGGGCCGTAGGCTAGTTTGCCACCGTCGTTGTATTAAAAAAAAACTTTTTTATAAGCTAACGAATAGCTGATGAACGTGATGCATTAATTTATTTATTTATTGACAAATACATTTACGTGACATTACAGTAATAACCAATGCGTCACGAAACTAAAAACAACAAATAATACTATTTAGGCGACGAAACGGAGTGGCCCCGTTGCATCGTCATCTCCGGTGTGAATGTGGGATTTATGTGTTAGAATGACACAGATAGCCGTTCTTAATGTGTGTACACACTGCGTAGCCTTCTTATGGTGCGCTCACTATTGTTCTCTACTTACCAAAACAATAATTTTTTTTTTAGTTTTGGACCATTCTTGTATACTATATTTTCAACTATCGACCAGCACGGCTAGCACGCGACGGCCCGCCAGCTCTCTCGATTTTTCTCGCACTATCCGTCTCTCTCTTATTAGAACACTTAGAAGAAGAGGTATAAGTGCGATAAAAATCATGAGTATGTCGCGGCCGTCGTGTGCTAGACGTGCAGATTGTACAATTATACTTTGGACTAAAGTTGTCAGTACCGCGACTCGATATACCTGCACAAACCTTAGGGCCTACCGCGAAATAAAAACGAACTTCGTTCGAGTATCTCCCTCTCTGTCGCACTTGCTGGTCCGAGCGACAGAGACGGAGATACACGAACGAAGTTCGTTTCGCGGTAGCCCCTCTGTTCAACTCCCGTGTCAGCAACGCCCATGTTACTCCTTTGGAGTTGCATGCGTCTATAGGCTGCGGTGTACCATCAGGCGGGCCGTAGGCTAGTTTGCCACCGTCGTTGTATTAAAAAAAAAACTTTTTTTATAAGCTAACGAATAGCTGATGAACGTGATGCATTAATTTATTTATTTATTGACAAATACATTTACGTGACATTACAGTAATAACCAATGCGTCACGAAACTAAAAACAACAAATAATACTATTTAGGCGACGAAACGGAGTGGCCCCGTTGCATCGTCATCTCCGGTGTGAATGTGGGATTTATGTGTTAGAATGACACAGATAGCCGTTCTTAATGTGTGTACACACTGCGTAGCCTTCTTATGGTGCGCTTACTATTGTATGAATATAAATACTTTATTGTATGACATGTGTAAAAATGCAGACGAAATAGGTTAAGTTGGTACAAAGGCCATTGTGTTGGTTGAATCGCAATCTTCGACCAAATTTTCGAAATTTCAATGCTACTAACGCTTGTCTGTTCATTGCTTGCTTGCGTTTATGTACCTATAATACTTTTTATAATAAAAACGATTTTAAATAGCCAGTGTCACATCAAAGTTTGAATGTTTTTATTTTCATCGCGCGCAACATTATGGCTTGTCGTGTAATAATTCCCTATTTCTATTTACTAATTAGCGATTTTAATTAATGTTTTGAGCTATTTTTATTTATTTCCAGGCCACCAGCCTGTCAAAATAAACGCAACCAAGCAAATATCAGAGCGGAAACGCGTCATTTTGACGTGCAGCGCCATCTTGCGCGACACCACAGCCTGCCCCTTCCGCCACCACAAAAGCTGGTTCCAATGTTTCTTCTGCCACGAAAACTTCATGCAGCTCAACATACTAAGGAACCATACGAACGAAAAGCATTCTGACGTAGACGCGGAATTAAAAAAAAAAAAACGCTACCCGCGCTCGCTCCAAATCGAGATTTCGAATTTGGAATGCCGTCATTGCAATTTCAGTTTGGCAGATGTTGAAACCATGAAACGCCATCTTGGCGACGTTCACAATAAGGTTATTTATAGGGAGTGCATTGCGGATTATAAAGTTGACGGTAGTCCTTACACTTGTCATTTGTGTAAGCGGGAATTTCACGTATTTAGAACTTTGACTACGCACCTCAACGAGCATTACGCGAACTGTATATGCGATGTTTGCGGAAAATCATTTCTCAATTCAAAAAGACTGAAGGTCCATAAACGCACGCACGACACCGGTAATTTTCCCTGCGCTGAATGCGGCAAAATACTAAAAACGAAAACGTCAAAAGCGAACCATATGGAGAGCGTGCATTCGAAACGCATTATCAAATGCCAGATATGCTTCAAGCCTATGAAACATTACAACGATAGGATAAAACACATGTCCGAAGCGCATGATATTACGCATAAGTTTAAATGTCCGATCTGCTCTAGGGAGTACAATATAAAGCATTATTTGGCGACGCATATAAGACAGACTCATGGGCATAAAAACAAGAAATGCTCTGATTGTGGCATGGCCTTTATAACCAACCATGGTTTGAAGAAACATATGTTGAAGCATACTGGTGAAAAGCCGTTTATTTGTTCTGTATGTTGTAAGGCGTATGCAAGAAGCTATACTTTGAGAGAGCATATGAGGGCACATGAGAATGATAGGAGGTTCAGGTGCCCGGAATGAATTAGGTGAATCATATTTTCTGATTAAATATATATTAGAGAACGGTCCTACACAAATCGAACTAGCTTCATAGGTTGCAGCTCAATAAGGCTTGTGTTATGGTACAGTCGAGGTCAAAAATATGTTTACACTTTTGCACCTTATTACAAGGCAATAAGGTGCAAGTTAGTTAGTTAGTTAGTTATACTGGGCTTTTTTCCGCAAGTCGACATCCATTGTGCCTATTTTGCGTGAAATGGTGGGGTAGCGCTACTCTAACCACCCAAGCTCCTCTACAAAGTTGGTGAGTGCCTTTGTGTTCCTGACTGCGTTCCGTAGTGTGTCTGGAGACCCTAGGTGCTTTTTCCTGTATACTTCTACCTGCTTGCAGTCCAGTAGAATATGTTTGGTTGTTTCCTCCGCCTCCATGCAGGCTCTGCACATGGGGCTGTCTGTGATACCCATGTTGTACAGGTGTCTGTTCAGGGTGTTATGTCCTGTTATTATTCCTACTATCTTGCGTAGTTGGTTTCTGTGTGTCCTCAGTAGTGCGGTTGTGAGTTTGTTGTCGCGTTTTGACAGAATCTCTTTGGTCTGTCTGCATGTGTCTATATCCTCCCAATATCTCTGGTGTAGGTCTTTGGTGTATAGGTCAAGTTGATTGTATATGTAGCTTTGTGGCAGGGGTAAGATTGGTTCCGGTCCGTATGCCGCCGTTTCTGAGCCTTTCCTGGTCAGTTCGTCCGCTGCATCGTTTCCTCTTGAGCCACTATGCCCCTTGATCCATTGTATGGTAACGTTGTTTTTGTCTGCGCACACCTCTGTTAAGTTTTGGTGGCATTCGTATATCAAGCTAGATGTGATGTTATCACTGTTCAGTGCTTGTAGTACCGATTTACTGTCTGAGAGTATCCGTATGTTTGTGTTCTCAACTTGTCGTCTCTTTATGGCATTGCAGGCTTCAATTATCCCTACGCATTCAGCCTGGAATACCGTGTTTTGTTCACCCAGTGGTTTGGATATGTGTATGTTTAAGTCCTCTGAGAACACTCCACATCCCGTTCCCGTATTTGTTTTCGAACCATCTGTGAAGATTCTGAGGTCTGTTTGGTTTAGCCCCTCCCTCGAGTCTTCTGTTAGTAATATGCCGTAGTCTTTCTTGAAGACTGCAGTTCTCGGTATTTTATCGATTGGAGCCTCCATAATAGGGAGGCTTGTGATCAGTCTGTTGTGGATCTTCGTGTGTGGTGTGTTTAGTTTTGTCCAAAGGTTGAGGTTTTTTAGGCGTATTGCCGTCGCAGCCGCTTCCTTTTGTATGTGCATGTGTAAAGGTAGGAGTCCTAGCATTATTTCTAGTGCTGCTGTTGGGGTTGTTCTCATGCATCCCGTAGCCGCCACACATGCTAGTCTTTGTGTTTTCTGGATTTTGGTAATTGCACTCGTGGTTTGGGTACGGGGCCACCATACTATGGCACCATAGCTTATCATTGGTACTATTACCATTTTGTACAGCCACAGTATGATGTGGGGAGCCAGGCCCCATTTCTTCCCCACCATCCTTCTGCATTGCCAGAAGGCTACTGTTGCTTTGTTTAGTCTACTGTCTAGGTGTTTGTTCCAATTTAGTTTGTCGTCTAGTGTTATACCTAGATATTTCACCTCCTTCGAGAGTGTTAGTTTTGTGCCAAATAGTGTTGGCATTTCGTAGGTACCCAATTTACGTTTATTTGTGAAGAGAATAGTGTCGGTTTTCTTTGGGTTTACCGATAGGTCATTCTCCTTGCACCATTTCTCTATTATTTTCAGTGCTGTTTGTGTTAGTTCACATAGTGTGCTTGTGATCAGGCCGCTGACCAGTATAACTATGTCGTCCGCATATCCTATCGTTAGGAAGCGGTTATTGTTTAGTTTCGTTATTAGGTCGTTTACTACCAGGTTCCACAGCAGTGGCGAGAGGACGCCTCCTTGAGGGCATCCTCTTATGACTAGTGCCTGGTGGCTTTGGTTTTCGGATAGTTTTATAATTCTTTTCTTTAGCATGTTCATAATCCATTCTATGAGCAGCTGTTCGGTTTTATGTCTTTCTAGTGCTTTTTTTATGCTGCTAAAGTTGGTCCTGTCGAACGCACCCTCTATATCAATGAAGGTGCCTAGACAGGAGTTCTTTCTGGCGAGCGCGTCTTCTATGTTGGTTACTACAGCATGAAGGGCTGAGTCTGTCGATTTACCTTGGCTGTAGGCATGTTCAGGGTGGCCACTTTCTGGAAAACCGGGAAAACCGGGAAAAGTCAGGGAATTTCGTTGATCATGGAAAAGTCAGGGAAATGTCAGGGAAATTTAATGGAGGTCAGGGAATAAAAATTGTCTCTGTATTGTACCTAATAAAAAAAAACAAATTATTAATTTTACCATCTCCAAACATTATATATATACTATAATAGGTTAATAATAGGTAAATGCGACCGCGCGGCGCACGTGCCGCTGTATTACTCGGAAATCGCCGCCGGTTTTACGTTCTCTATACTACCCATTCTGCTATAGCCCCGCGTGACGTGAAACTACAAGGATTTCAGGCTCGAGTTCCATAAAAATTTTGTACAGTACGTTGGCTCGAGAACTTTAGCGTTATAAAATTTATACGCAAAACGTTGAAAACATGTGCAGGGAATTAAAAACGAAAACAAAGCACCTGACAGCGCAAGCTTTAGTAAAGCTGCATTGGAAGACAAATTGGCCTTTTTTCAATCGGTGGCGGTGCAAGTGAAACCATTTTTAACATTATTTCAATCCGACGCACCACTTGCTCCACTTTTATACTAATCACTTTTGGCCACACTGAAAAAAAAAACATGCAAAGAGTTGTTAAAGCAGATGTATTGGATACTGCCACTAAAATCACGTCGATTGACTTGAAAAGGGAGTCTAATCTGATAATCGCGAATCGCTGTAAAGAATGCTCTTCGAAATAGCCGCGATATCAATGATATCGATATCTTGCGTTTTCGTCAAGACTGTCGAAAGAATCTGATAGAATTTTGCGTGTAATTGTGCCAAACATCCCCACTTTCGTATGCTTTGACTAAGAGAATATCTTGTTTCGATCCCGCAATCGCAGTCAATGCAGAATTCCGACGACGAGAGAGGCTCGATAAAGTGTTGGACATATTTGTCAAAAATAACCGGCTTCCAGGATATGAAGCAGATAACGTCAAAAGTGCCTTCAATGATATTTGTAAATGAACCTGAATTTGTAAAATCAATGAAACAATTTTCCATTACGGATGGTCACCAACTGGATGATCTTTGGCTCGGTTTGACAAAAACTTTTTAACAAAAAAATTAAACCGCCGAAAAAAAACTGAAAAGCAAAAAATAATAAACCTTTTTTATTTTGTTTAATAACTAAGTTCTTTAACTATTGTTAGTATACCTAAGTATATATTTAGTAATTATGTTGAGTTTTTAATTAACTTTAATAACCAAGTTCTTATATTAATCTAAGTGTACCTAAGTAATTTTGAGTTGGCGCCAATCATCCCCTGTTTTCCTACCCTTAGGGTTGAAATTTTTATTTAAATTTTATGTGGGACCAACTTTGGGGTATACCCTTTCTAATAAAAAAAGGATTATCAAAATCGGACTACTCTGTAAAAAGTTATGCGTAAAAAAAAAAACGCGTTGACTTGAGAACCTCCTCCGTTTTTTTCGTCGGTTAAAAAGGAAAATAAAGACTTGCTTGAACTTTAATAAATGATCATGGTGTTATCCCACGGAAACGCTTATAGTGTGCGAGGCTTTTCCATCAATAAGGAGATATTAGTGGAAAATCTTTCACAAGTCTATAATTGCGCAAAGACGCGTTTACGACGCTCTATCCTACTACGGCAAAATAAATATTGAAAAAAAAAAAAGATCCACGCGGCTCGTAATGCTCACTACTTGTACACGGAGGAGCTACACAAAAAACAAGGAAAATTTAAGTTCAGAGGCGAAAATCAGAGCAGAAAAAAGAAAAACTGTGGATATGGTCAGAGAACTAGAAGCAAAAAGACAAAAAAATCTCGAAGGAGATGCCAAAGAAGCTGCATTATTGGAAAAACGGATTACCAAGTTTTAATAGATTTTGTTATTAGTTTTTAAAATATACATATAATAAACATGATAACTGATGACTAGGTTGCTTGTTTCAGTTATACCCAAGATTTTTAACCGACTTGAAAAAATGAGGTTTCTCAATTCGTCGCTTTAATTTGGACCATAATACGCAAAAACGTTGAAGTCTAGTACTTACTAATACGGTTAAGGCCCGCATAAAGTGTTCCCTTTAGTATTTCTCGCTGGATTATATTATATGATACATTTAACGTATCCAATAAATTCAGTAGTCAGAGTTTTAATTGGTTTTTCCTGTACAGCTTTTAACAAAAATGGTCAAAAATTAAATGAATTATTGGGTAATTGTAGAACTGTCTGATAGCAAATTACAATTTATAAATACAATGAAACAGTATAATAACGTCACCTGACGTAAGATGTGAACCCACGACTTCCGTCTGACTATGCTTTCACTCTTACCAACTGAGTTATTCAGATACTACTTCTTATTATTTCCGTTTTTGTAATTTGCTACCAGATAATTCTGCAAAAACTCAAAAATGTATCCCAATTATATTTTTTATTTTTATTACATTTAAGATTATGGTCAGGGAAAAACTTGAAAAAACGACTGGAAAACCGGGAAAAGTCAGGGAATTTTTGTTGTAGTAAATAGTGGTCACCCTGATGTTGGTTTGGGTGTATCTTTATGTTCTTAAGGGCCGTGTCTTTTAAGTCCCTGTCGCAGAGTCTCTCCAGGGTCTTTAACATGAAAGAGGTTAGGCTTATGGGTCTAAAGGATTTTGGGTCTGAGTAGTCACTCTTCCCCGGTTTCGGTAAGAATATTACTTTTACCTCTCTCCATTTTAATGGTATGTATCTGTATGCAATGCAACTGCATAGTAGGTTCGATAGATGTTCGATCAGCTTATGTCCTCCCCACTTTAGTAAGGCAGGGTAGATACCGTCTAGACCTGGTGATTTGTAGTTGTCAAAGCTATTTATCGCCCAGGCCGTTTTGTTTTCCTCTGTTATTCGTTCTGCTATCTTCCACTCGTTATCTTTTGGATGAAAGTTCTCGTCCTGGTCTGCCCAGGTTTGTACGTCAACTACCTTGCACCCCGGGAAGTGGGTTTCCACCAATAGACTTTCAGTCTCCGATGGATTGCTGGTGGTGGTATTGTCTGGTCTTCTCAGTGTGCCCAGTAGTTGACTGGGTTGGCTGGCTAGTATCTTCCTTGTTCTGTTGGCTTGTGTGCTACTGGATATGTTGTCACAGAAGTTCCGCCATGATGCAGATCTTCTGTATCTTATTCTCTTTTTGTAATTGGCTTTGACCGTTTTATATTTGTCCCAGTCATATTCAGCTTTTGTATTTATTGCTCTGTTCAGTAGTCTTCTCATTTTGGTTCTCATCCGCTCCATTTCCGAGCCCCACCAGTCAGAGTTTGCGTTATTGCCACTGGCTGGTGGTGTCGATAATGGGCATGTGTTCTCATAACTCTCTGTTATATGTTGCGTGAGTCTGTTTACCTGTTCCTCCAGTTCTGTGGTGTTGTGAGGCCTGTGTGTGTTTATGTTATTGTCTAGTTTACCTACCAGAATCTCCTTGTATGCCTCAACGTCTGTGCGTCTCGGATTTCTTCTGGGTGTTGGTTTGGTTGTGTCGGCTGTGAGGTCATAACGGATCCACCTGTGGTCGGAGCACGATAGCTCGTCCGACACATGCCAGTTGGATACGTGTTGAGCTGCTAGCCCTGTGCTTAAAGTAATGTCAATTATAGTGTTACATCTGCGAGTGACAAATGTAGGTTTTGCTCCTGTGTTTAGGATGTCCAGGTTAGTAGTCATTAGGTATTCAACAATATCGTTACCTCTTTTGTTGTTTGTTTCCATTCCCTATAGGTTGTGGTGACCGTTGCTGTCCGCCGAGACGACCAGCTCCAGCCCTTTGTGTTCGCAGTAGCGGATAAGGTTGTTCATTTCCATAGGAGGGGGTTCGTCCTCAGCCGCCATATAGACGGATGCGAGAACTATCTCCGGTATGCTTGAGTTTTGTGTTCTGAGGAGTTTTATAGCACACACGTCTCTGGAACAGAATTCAGTTAGTGGTTGTGCTATTATGTTACGAGATATATGTATACACGTCCTAGGTTTATTTTGTGTATTGTATATTAATTTACCTCCGGTGTTGCAGAGGCCGTTTATACGTGTGTTCCTGACCCACGGCTCTTGGATCAGGATGATTGATGTATTGTTAACCTCCAGGGTGGAAAAATAATAATAAAAAATATTTTTACAAAAATATTTTTAGCATATTGCAGACAATATGCCGAAGTTAACGGAAATTCCCGGGAACACCGTGTATGTGTAGATGACGATTTATATAATAGATAGAAACATTTAAATATATAGAAACTATCCAAGACTAAGACAAATATTCAAGGTCATCACATACATATTTGCTCTTATACTATACATACATACATCAGCCTATTGCAGTCCACTGCTGGACGTAGGCCTCCGCCAGGGTACGCCACAAGACCCGCTCTCCCGTTTTCGCCATCCAGTCATCACCAGCTACCTGCCTCGAGTCATCGGTCCATCTGGCCGGAGGGCGTCCAACACTACGTTTGCCAATTTGCTCTTATCGGGATTTCAACCCAGGACCGTCAGCTTCGTGGATAGATCCACTAGCCACTAGGTAAATCAAAGCTAATATGAAAGGGTCCGCACAGAAACCGCGCCGCTCTGTGCGGACCCTTTCATATTAACTCGAACGTTACAACCTGTACCGCCACCGCTGTCAGTTAGTTTCGGCCTTAATTTTTTTTTTATACAATTAGGCCGGAATGGCACTTTAACAATTCTACCAGTGTTTCTGAAAAAGAAGACAACTGTCGAGAAGAAATGCCGAAACAAAGTTATCGTCTAAGATTATTACAATTATAGTACTTAACCTACTTAAAGTAAGAGAGCTACGGTAGCCTAGTGGTTCAGGCATGCGGCTGTCAAGCGGCGGTCGTGGGTTCGAATCCCGGCTCGTACCAATGGGTTTTTCGGAACTTACGTACGGAATATTTACCGTTAGCTTTTCGGTGAAGGAAAACATCGTGAGGAAACCGGTCTAATCCCAATAAGGTCTAGTTTTCCCTCTGGGTTGGAAGGTCAGATGGCAGTCGCTTTCGTAAAACTAGTGCCTATGCCAAATCTTGGGATTCGGTGTCAAAGCGGACCCCGGGCTCCTTTAGGTGCACAACCGGTAACAACGCTCGGAGGATGATGAACCTACTTAAAGTAAGTAAACGTGAATATGAATACAAAGATAAAAACCATAATGCGTTGTTCTACAAGAAAACATGTCCGAAACTGTGTTACATAATACAAGGCCCGGCCACGGCATTGCGCGGCAGCGGCGTCGGCAGCGGTTTTTCTAATTAATTGCATGTGATCCCAACTGACCAGTGTCGTGCAGTAATGGTTATACCCAAACTGTACTTTATGATTTGATTCATTACCTTCACAAAATTTACTTTATTTTCAGATACATCTCTTCCACACCATACATCTGCCTGGAAAACCCCACGAGTGACCCCCGAGAGCTACATAGAAAATCGTCACCTTAGGTCGAACATCACTCTGCTCTTGAAGAACTCTACAATACTGCCGTTCAAGCATATCAACAAATATAAATACACCTGCCTCTACTGTGACAGTTCATATTTATTTTTCAAGCAATTAAAAATGCATGTCAACGAAAAACACAACAATATTAGTGAAAAGGAAATATTGCGGCAGCTGAAAACTCCTAAAAATCTAATAAAAGCGGAAGTGAGCGAAATAAAATGTAAGCTGTGCGACATTACTTTTAAAAGCATAGACAATTTAATAGAGCATTTAATTAAAAAGCACAATAAAGTATACCACAACACACCCAAGTTTAAACCGTCACATGGTATTCTCGGTTTCGATCTGACTGCCGAAAAGTTCCGATGCCACGTGTGCGAAAAAGAATTCCGCTTCTTCAAAAACCTCTCCGTTCACATGAATGAGCATAGTGCCAATTTCGTGTGCTATTATTGCGGAAAAAAGTTTCTATCCGACCACAGATTACACGCTCATGTTAAAATGCATAAAGAGAACGATTTAAAATGTAAAGCTTGCGATAAACAATTCAGCACTGCTTCGGCCAGGGCGTACCATGTCAGAAAAGTCCACAGTAAGGCGGTCTACACATGCCCTGAATGTGACCAAGTGTTTTTACAATACCAAAAACGTTTGCAGCACTTAGTAGAAGCGCATAACCTCAAAAAACCTGAATATAAATGTAATATTTGTAGCAAGAACTATGCAAGCTCCGGCGGCCTAAGCGCCCATGTGCAGTATTCCCATTTAAAAAACAGGGAATACCCATGTCAAATTTGCGGAAAAAACTTCGGTTACAAATGGACTTTGAAAAAACATTTGGTCGTTCACTCTGGGGCGAAGAATTTCGAATGTAAGTTTTGTGGTAAAAGATTTACAGAGCCTTATACACTTAAGGTTCATGTACGTATACATTTGAATGAGAAACCTCATGTTTGCGCCGTGTGTAAAGCTGCCTTTATACAGAAGTGTAGTTTGAAGAATCATATGAGAGTCCATCATCCTGATTTGGAATGTGACTTGCCAAAGTTATAAAATCTTTTGTTTAATATACTGTTTACTTATGAAATTAGTTTTATTTTCTCGGTTGCTAATTCTTTTAAAGTTCTGAAAAAATACCTATAACCGGCAACGATTTTCATAGCAACATGCTCACAGCACGGCTAGCACGCGACGGCGCGCGAGCTCTCTCGATTTTTCTCGCACTATCCGTCTCTCTCTTATTAGAACACTTAGAAGAAGAGGTGTAGTGCGATAAAAATCGAGAGTATGTCGTGGCCGTCGTGCTGTTCACATTGCACGGTGTGATCGTCGCAAACTCCGACACTGTCGATGTGTTATCTATAAGCGAGTTAAGCGAAAACTTCGGACGGCCAAGCAAGGTCGCAGACAATCTAGTCGGCCGCCGTGCTTCCGACACGTATCCAGACGGGCCGAAATCACGCGGCCTGCATGCAGTCCGCAAATTACGTGCCGTAAAATCAGACATCTATGGACCCTTTAACATCTACAAATTGGGAACTCTATTTCTCTATAATGCATGACATTTAATGATTGAAATTAGGATTTTTAGGATACATAATTAGACTGTAATTAAGGGTTACAGCTCATTACTTACCAAAACAATAATTTTTTTTGTTAGTTTTGGACCATTCTTGTATACTATATTTTCAACTATCGACCAGCTCTCTCGATTTTTCTCGCACTATCCGTCTCTCTCTTATTAGAACACTTAGAGGTATAAGAGGTACCAGTGCGATAAAAATCGAGAGTATGTCGCGGCCGTCGTGTGCTAGACGTGCAGATTGTACAATTATACTTTGGACTAAAGTTGTCAGTACCGCGACTCGATATACCTGCACAAACCTTAGGGCCTACCGCGAAACAAAAACGAACTTCGTTCGAGTATCTCCCTCTCTGTCGCACTTGCTGGTCCGAGCGACAGAGACGGAGATACACGAACGAAGTTCGTTTCGCGGTAGCCCCTCTGTTCAACTAAGCGGTGCATGCCGACTGACTCGTAGTGCCGTCATATAGAGTGAACCGATGCAGCTATTCCACCTGTGACTGAGGGCGGATTGCACCAACTTACGATTACAGACTGATTAACGTTAAATATGGCGCCGGCAGCTGTCATTCCATATAAACTTGTCAAACTTTCCATACATTCCGATTTTAACGAACACCGATTACAATTACAGACGGTTTGGTGCGCCCACCCACCCTTAACCTAATAGAAAAGGCACGATAATTCCAACAGATGTCGCTAGTAGTCACATAATTCAATAAAACCATTATAAAACGTAACGAGACTATTGACACAGTATAGAAGAATAATACAGTAGGTAATCTGAGGCCGCACACTGGGCTGAAAATCGGCTTTCATAGACATAGGAATCGAAGTTAACATTTTAAAGTTTTTGTGCTTGAAATGGCTTATGCTTGCCATTATTATGCTAAATTATGATCCTGGCGTGATTTAGCACTAAAACGTATGAGTTATAATTTTTTTCCGAAAAAAATGTATGGAGCTATAACGAAAAAACTGGATATCTCGGGAACCGCAAAAAAAAACACAAATATCCTTACAGCTGGTTATATTACTAATTATTCCAGATTTTTTGACTTACTACATATTTCAGTCGTAGGTGCGGTTTTTTTTAAAAAATCGACGAAATTTTTAATATTTTTTTCGTCCCAGACGTCTTACTTTAAACATAAAAGATAGAAATATGTATGTTTTGTATCTAATTTACTCAAATTATGAAAAACTATACATTGACATAAAACCAAAAGGATTTCCGAGCTCATGTTACGTCTTAAAATATAATTTTTCGTTTTACTTTCTGCGGTAATAAGGAATAACGATATCTAATTGGACATACTTACGAGATTGCATCAATTAGTAATGATAATGATCATAGCAATAATAAGTAAATTACTTGTAATACGTCTTAGCAATGACTTCTGATAAGCAAATAGCATAATAGAAAGGTCACTGGTGATTAAAGCACCATCATTAGTACACAAGAATAAAAGCATCGAACGTATATGTGACAAAATCACTACAAAGTCTTGTACGCAACTGTTAACATCTAATTATATATTTTTATTAATTTTCGAAATTGTAACCATACAAAAATATGTTTCGTTTTTGTACCAACTTGGACTTATTTGTTATTTTACAAAGCGGGAGTCCTTCTTTTAATGATGGATTATTATTCGAAGCAGTTGGAGTCCAGTTAGGCTCTAGCCTATCAGAAGAAGACAGTGTCACCCTCAAAGAATTTTGTCGAAGATTCACCCGATCTGCTGAATGGAGATGGAAGAAATGTAAGAGAAACACCAAGGACTTCAGAAAAAACTACGAAAATTGGCTCCAAAAAGATGTTGATTGGCCCAGCTGTGTACAAACCAATCTTCTTATGCCTGAACTACAAGAAGAGTATACTTGTTTGGAGTATTCTGCGACATCAACCAGCACCGAACTTACCTCTCCAGAATGTTCAACATCTTCATCTTCAATTGGGACAATGACAAAGCACCCAAGAAAAGCCTTCGAAGACCTATCAAACAAGCAAAAGAAGAGAAGGTCTGACAGTCATAAAGGTGAAAACTCAACTGAGTTGGCTTTTACAGCGGCACAACTTTTGAAAGAGGATGGTCGAGATGATATCGCATCTGTGATTGAACACATGCTTAAAAACCCAGAAATTGCTACAAACATATGTAGAATGATCAAGAAGCCGAATTGCTCCGCTGTATTTACACCAGAAAAAGCACTCGGACTTTTCATTTCGTTAAAACTAAGTAAATGGCAATACATCACTTTAAGGGAGACTGCTATTCGAGAAGGTGCCCAGAAGCTTTATCCGTCTTACTACAAGATACAATCGGCCAAATTACAGTGCTATCCTCCGAAGTCAACCATAACTATAACGGATTCATCAGCTGAAATTAAACTTCAAGCTTTACTTGATTTAACAACGAAGAGGATACTGGATGGATTATCAAGCAATGTAGAAAACAAACAGCTGACGCTAATATCTAAGTGGGGTTTTGATGGTGCTTCTAGTCAAAGCAGATATAAGCAGAAAATGGAAGGCGAACAAGATGACTCGAGCATATTCATGACATCTTTAGTACCACTTAAGTTGGTTTCTGGAGAAGACATTGTATGGACGAATCCAAAACCTTGCTCACCCTCCTATTGTCGCCCATTGATGTTCAGATTTGTGAAAGAAAGTGAAGCAGTCGTACTTGAGCAAAAAGGAAAGATAGAAGAAGAAATTAAAGCTCTACTCCCTACGGAATACAATACTTGTAAGATACATCATGCCCTGAAAATGACGATGATTGATGGGAAAATTTGTACATACCTTTCTGCAGCTAGGTCAAATGCTACATGCTATTTATGTTTGGCTAAGCCAACAGAAATGAATCGCATAAATTCTGTTACATCAAAGACGATAGCCACTGAGTTGTACGAATTTGGATTGTCACCACTGCATGCCCGCATCAATTCAATGGAATGTCTCCTACACATTTCGTACAGACTCGTCTTCAAGAAATGGGCTGCAAAGGGAGACGAACATAAAAAAATTATGAACGAGACAAAGAAAACAATTCAAGATCGATTTAAAGAAGAGCTAAACCTTTTGATTGATATTGTGAAGCAAGGTTCGGGGACCACAAACGATGGGAATACAGCAAGAAGATTTTTCCAGAATCCAGAAAAAACTGCAGCAATAACCGGATTGAATGAAGAGCTCGTACGCAGATTTGCCGTGATACTGCTAGCAATAACATCCGGGAAACATGTTGCTGTTTCGAATTTTAGAGAGTATGCCTTGGAGACGGCTAAAAAGTACGTAGAGTTGTATGATTGGTACTAAATGCCATCAACCGTGCATAAATTGCTAATTCACGGAGCTGATATCATCGCCAGCAATGCCATTGTACCTATTGGAAGTCTCTCGGAAGAAGCTTCAGAAGCCCGAAATAAAGATTTTAGGATGTTCAGGGAACATAACTCCAGGAAGAAAAGCAGACAAGCATCCAACGAGGATATTCTCAACATGCTTATTTTATCCTCCGATCCTCTAATTACTGCAATGAGACCGCCCTGGATGCAAAGAAGAAGCAGGCGATTTTTATAGAAACGATAGACCTACTTAAATTAGAGGAACCCCAAATTGAGGTTTTAGGTGCGTGTGACGCAGAACCTGACTGAATTAGATTCAGAAGACAGTGATTTAGAAGAATAAATTAAAAATAAAGACATATTGTAAGGTTATGGTGTTCTTTTTATACTTTACTTGTTTATTATTTGTTTTTCTTTAAAGTTGTTATGGTTCTGTCAATATTTGTTTTTTTTTATGTAAATAATACTAACCTATGTAAAAAAAATACTAGCAATTTGATTAAATATGACTCACCCTTTATTGAAAATGCGAAACATACATATTTCTGTGTTTAATCTTTAAATTAGGACGTCCGGAACGAACAAAAAGAATTAAAAATTTCGCCGATTTAAAAAAAAAACCGCACTTTAGACTGAAATATGTAGTATGTCAAAAAATCAGGAATAATTAGTAATATAACCAGCTGTAAGGATATTAGTGTTTTTTTGCGGTTCCCAAGATATCCAGTTTTTTTGTAATAGCTCCATACATTTTTTTCGGAAAAAAATTATAACTCATACGTTTTAGTGCTAAATCACGCCAGGATCATAATTTAGCATAATAATGGCAAGCATAAGCCATTTCAAGCACAAAAACTTTAAAATGTTAACTTCGATTCCTATGTCTATGAAAGCCGATTTTCAGCCCAGTGTGGGCCGTTTAGGAGCGCTCGTTAACTACTTTCGCTAGATGCGCAGGGCTGTGTCAAGTTTGTGGCTTTACTCCAGGCAAAATACGGTTTTGAAAAACATTAATTTATAATAGCGTTTTTTTTGTTGATTTCGTTTTAAAATGTTGTTCTAAGATGATATATTCAAGAATCCGGCAAACTATCCACCCGGAAGTAATTATGTAGATTTAATTGAAGCATGCATTGTCTTTTTTTGTACGATTTATCTTGAATATTATAGAGCAAATATAAATGAACCAAAATAAAGACAAAAATATTTAATAATATTTTTTCTGACTTTTCAGTAGCTAGTTAATTTATTATATTTTTGATGTCTGAAATTTTGTCGGATTTTGTCGCTGGGTAACTATTTAATTGATAATATATCAGTTACACATAAAAGATTAGCTATTATAAATTATTTCCAAAATTGACATTTTTTCCATACAAGTTGTCAGTTCATTGACTGGACTACTTGGCATACCTATAATACTAACTTTGCTTTTAAGTATGCAAAATATAATAATGTATACACAAAGTAATAATATTATAGATAGTATGTATGTATGTATGTAAGCACTTTATTGTACACAATAACAGGTTAAAGAATATACATGTCACACAATAGATCAAAGTACAAAGGCGAACTTATCCCTATAAGGGGGGGAAGGGATAGTTGGGTATGTGTTTTTAGTTTCCCACTTCATGGAATACTTTAATACCACTATACAATGTCTAAAATATTTCCTAGTAAGTATAATAGTTGCTAAACTGCACTAGGTTGGTAGGTGCTTAGTTACAAGCCTATTCGGCTCCTTTTGATATCGTGGCACTGGCGGCTCGCTGTCTTCATACCTATGAGGCGGCTTCCTTTGACGTAGCCAGTGAGAACGAGCGAACACCGCAACGGCGCGGCCCCGATTGAAGCATTCTATTCTCCATCATTCCCGAAGGCTATGTGTGTGTGCGTACGGAATACGCGCGCATGTGCGCAGCCGTGCGATGTAACTTTGTTCGAAGTTTATCTACTGTTCATATACTGTGCTATTGATGAACGCTAGGACCATAGTAGCCTGTAGAACGTAGTGGTTATATTCTCTTTGGCTTAAAGTATACGTGGAGGCTTCCATTCGGAAAGTGGAAATATTCTACTCGACGCTAGTAAAAAAAAAACAATATTAAATATGGCTCAAATAGTCAGGCTGATATTTATAGGCTTTTATTTTGGGAACGTCTGAAACGTCTTGGCATAATTTGTGCTTAATAATCATTTAATTTAATATCACTTAGTTTTGCTGTTGCTATCTATTCCACAATAGATGTCACTATTATCTATTGTGTGTTAAGTCACAATCTCCGTTGTAGCATTATCAAAACGCAACCGAATTTTCATTATTATTCCGAGATTTTCACGGACGCACGAAAAAAAAAAGTGCTGCCACTGGCTTAAAAATTCTACATATTTGGTAGATTTTAAGCAATATTTTTAGTTTATTACTTACGAACGGCTCAACCGATTTGGATGAAATTTTGCACAAAGATAGTTTATAGCCTAGATTAAAATATAGGATAGTTCTTATCCCGGGTCCACGCAGATGAAGTCGCTGGCGGAGGCTAGTTTTTTAAATTAAAAAATCTTTATTTCGGACTCTGGTTCCATAACTTGTTAGTAACAAATTACTTACAACTAGTATTAGTGACATAATTTTGAAAGCTAATATCTGCGGGGAGAGGCACGCACCGGAGTGTGTGATTCCTCCCAATGTCGCATAATCGGGCAATCTACCCGTTCAGCCTGTGAACTCAGGATGCTGTTGGTGCTACCTCGCACCCTTTGTATCAACGATGCTATTCTGTTGCGTAAAATTGCATAGAATCCCGGCACGCCCGCCGCCGCGAACATGCCGGACGCATTGCAATAGCGAGGGAGACCAACCAGCATCCTGAATGCATTGTTGTATTGAACTCTCAATATATTGACGGCCCTTTGTGTATAGCTAACCCATAGTGCACACGAGTAAGAAGATTGGCAGAATGCCTTAAACAAGGTAACCTTAACGCTATCACTACATCGTGCGAATCTACGAGTCAGCATATTACACCGGACCGCCATTGCTCGACGTTCCCTCTCTATGTCTTGATCATCGCATAGCGTATCTGCTACCCAGTGCCCGAAGTACTTAAATTTGGAGACTCTGTTTAGTGGTGTACCGTCAAGTAAAACTGGTGGGACAATATTGTAGGTTTTATTGCCAGCCCGAAACACCACTAACTCACTCTTCGTACGCATTGTACTTAAGGCCATGGACAGCAGCGTAGCGCTCGCATACAGCTACCAACTTTCTCAATGCACTGATGGATGGACTCAGTAATACCATATCGTCGGCGTAGCTGATGTTATTTATTACTTTTCCGCCCACGGAGCAACCTACAGGAGTGTTACTGAGTTCATCGAGCAGCCCATACATATAGAGATTGAAGAGCTTCAGAGACGTCAGCCCGCCCTGTCTCACTCCACACTTCAACCGATACACGTCAGATCCGGCCCATCTTACAACATTAGTTTGATGTTTGTACCAATACTTAAATATATTCACAATGGCCCCCGGCATGCTTGTCTCTAGATAATTTTGACCACAGGATATCGTACGACACTAGGTCGAAAGCCTTAGAAAGGTCCAAGAAACAAGCATACACAGGGGTTCGCTCATTAGCATAGTACTGGACAGTGCGCTTGAGACAGTAAATAGCTGATTCAGTGGATAACCCAGCTCGGAATCCAAACTGGGCGTCATTTAACTTGATATGAGTATTTAACTGTTGATCAAGCAGACTATCCAGCACTTTTGCAATTACAGTCGCTAAAGAGATGGGTCTGTAGTTGTTTGGATCTGACACGTCACTCGTTTTATTCTTAATGATTGGGATGATAACAGTTTTCATCAGATCATCGGGCAGGTAAGAGTGACCGAGGGAAAAGCAAACAACATAGCGAGAACTCTCGGCAGATGAGGACCAGCGCATTTCAGATGCTCTACACTGAGGCTATCGTGGCCCGGCGATTTACCACGCGACATGTTCCGAATGACATTAGCTATCTGTATAGAGGAAAAATATATAGGTCGCTGACAAGCGCCGGCACTAACTCTCCTAGCAGTGGTCAGCGTCTCATTCAATAAGTTATGCCGAGGTTCCACTGCAAAATGCGTTTTAAAAAGATTTGCAATATCCACGGGCTCACACATACCCCCGACGCTCACAGGTAGGCTCGGCCTGGTGTTCAGGCTATTGGTTTGTTTCCAGAACGACCCAAACCTCTTTGCATCGTGATGCGATGCCAGAATATCCATTTTTTATTTGGTTCTCGTGGTTTTGACACCACTTAAGTTTCATTTTAAAATATTTCCTTGCAGAACACCTAGCCAAATAGGTAGGACCGTACTGAGGCTTACCACAATTAACCCACTCAAGAAATGCAAGCCGAGCCTCTCTATGAGCGTCTTTAACAATGCAATTTCAAATTACATCTGAAACGATACCTTATGCAAATACAGCAGGCACTTCCTCCTGGCAGTCGAGCTGTGCCTTCATATATGTAATGTCCCTAAGATTTAAATTCATATGTGAATTTACATTAGAGTACCTAGTAAATTAAAGTAATTTATTAATAATAAAATAAAATAAAATAAAAATAAATAAATAAATATTAGGGGACAATCTTACACAAATCGACCTAGTCCCAAACTAAGCAAAGCTTGTACTATGGGTACTAGACGACGATAAACACGACGATATAGATAAATAAATAATTAAATACATAGAAAACATCCATGACTCAGGAACAAATATTCGTGCTCATCACACAAATAAATGCCCTTACCGGGATTCGAACGCAGGACCTCTTGCTTCGTAGGCAGGGTCACTGCCAACTAGGCTAAAGCGGTCGTCAATAATATTTGATTTTAATTATTTTTTTGGCCAAATACGTTTACAGTGCATATCCAAACATACAATATTATTACCTACTCAAACATTCCTACGACACAATATCACACTTGTCACGTAAACGTTTTAACGGTTACTGAGTGAACAGTTTTACCTAATATAGTATTTACAAGCCTATTAATAATCTACAAAATCAAACTTAAAACGACTATTTACAAAACCTAAATACTAAAGTTCCTTAACCTAAACGAATATCTTCTATTTAAGATTCTTGTTGCTAATGAATTCCTTCAGGCGTTTAGATAGTTGCAATCGCTTTGTCATCGCTTGTGCGCGGGAGGAGGCACGGGCTGAGAGGGCCGAGGGGAACAGAGCACTCCGCATTTGACACGGAGCAGCGATACCAATCATACTACTGATTGTTACTACAATGTAAATTAAACATTTTTCTACCTGACTGTGCGCTGGCCAGTATTTTAATATTGATTATAGTTATAAGTACTTCAAATTAAGTAATTTAAAAGTGAAATGTGTTTCCCCGGACTGGGGTTTTTGCTACGGGCTGAGGTGGTCGCCTACTGAGACGCCGTAATACCGTCCCCGATCTCCTGTGCACTGCCGGATCTACCCCGTGCCTGTGACGTTATCGTCCGCGCATGACCAACCACGCGCTGCACTACAGGGAAGTGGCTGTCCAGTGAGACATTGCTAAGTGTTCACAGCTCATTCTATGTGTAATAGAAACCGGGTAGTCTAGACCTCACACCCTGAGACTAATAATAGCGCATTCTGGGGATATTTAATATTGTATTTAGTACTTTAGTTTAATTAAATTTTGTATTAATCGATAATTGTTGTTTCTAATTTCCCCAAGAACACACTAGCGTTACATTGGCGCCCTGTGGTAGGTTTTTCATTGAGCTGTGTTCACTTAGACTTGTTTTTCGGCATTTTGTAGTTATCATTGGTGTTGGTTGCTTTAGCTGTAAGTGCTTATAAGCTGATAGTCATCAAAAATTTTGTGTAATCCACTATAGAATTGTTTCCATTATTAAAAATTGACTGAGTAAATATATATTTTTGTACTAAAAATAAAGTAAGAATTTTTGGTGACTGCCATAAATAAATTTAAGTTGATTATTGCGCTGGTGGTTGAAATTTCTGCTTCCGATCATCTATTTTTTCTTTATAAATTGTAAAATTGCAACACACATCCAAAATGTCCTATCAAATTAAATATCTTTCGCTGCAAAAAGCCGAGCTTGAGTACGAGGTTGCTGTTAGAGGCGGTGCTACTGGGGATGAATCTGTCGTTGAGCTTAGAAAGCAAATAGTTAAACTGTCTCAAATTCTGCCG
This sequence comes from Epinotia bilunana, assembly GCA_947049275.1. Lineage (NCBI taxonomy): Eukaryota > Metazoa > Arthropoda > Insecta > Lepidoptera > Tortricidae > Epinotia > Epinotia bilunana. Next base: position 4,544,643 of record OX346276.1, on the reverse strand, counting down.
CCTGAAGATATACTTGAATCACACTTAGATCCAATCGTGGACCTGGAGCAGGTTGAGGACACTTTAGGTAAAATTAAAGAAAATTTAGACAACTTAAAATCTAAATTGGATAAAAATGTTCACTCTCGTACGGAGACAATGTTGCATCATGTCTACTACAGACTGATTAGGATTAAAAGATCTGCTGCCATTGATCCTACTTATATAGAAATCTCACAGACTTTTCAACAGCACTTTGTTGAGCTAAAAAAACTAAAACTAGGCGCATCGTCGACTTCAATGAACTCTGAACCCTGGTCAGACCTTATTACAGTCACTTGTGAAAAGAAACTTGTGTCTGATGTCGTTGGCAAGCTTAAATATTCCGGTAAGACGTGCGTTAGGTCTTTTATTCAAAAAGCTGAGGAACTGGCATTCTCTAGGAGCATGTCCACGGATAAGCTGCTCACGTACGCTTTTGAAATTTTTACTGATGATGCTCTCCATTGGTATCGTTGCATCAAGGATAAGGTTGAGTCATGGGAGGATCTTGTAAAACTACTCAAACAAGATTTTAGTCAAAGTGATTACGACTATCGCCTTTTGTCGGAGATTAGGATGCGCACACAAGGTGAACACGAGAATATTTCCATCTACATCTCCATTATGCACGGCATGTTCTCTCGCCTTACTAAACAACTTTCAGAGGAGGACAAGCTTGAAATATTGCTACACAATATTCGACCCATTTATGCCAGCACACTGGCAGCCTCTCCGAACATTAATAACATTGACGCTCTTAAGGATCTATGCCGCTGCTACGAGAATATTCAGTCTCGAATGGTTCGATTCCACGAACCGCCTAAAATAAACTCTGACACCCTAGCTCAGGAATTTGCGTACAATCGTCAATCTCCTGGTACTTCATACAGTAGAAACCACAACACTAACTACAACACTAATTACAGACGCGACTACAATGACAAATTTAGGAACTTTAAATCATATCAACATTCTAACCATAACTACAAAACTAATGACGAACAGGCTAAAAACTTAAATGTTAACTCTCTGAGCACTCTGCCAAACACAAACACAAAGAAATCATACTGTCCGAGATGTCGCACTGATACTCACTCGCTAGGTCAATGTCAGCAACCCCATTTTCCGATATGCTTTCGATGTGGCAAGAAGGGTGTACGTTACCCAGATTGCTCAGACTGCAAAACTAAATCCAACCAAAAAAACTAAATGTGGTGGATTGTTGTGTCGGTGAGCACGAGGATACTACATGTACTAAATCTAAGAGGTCTGAATGGACTGATTGGTTAAAATTTATTTCAAATTTCTTTTCATGCTACACCGTCGCCACAATCCACAATTCTGAACAAAATAATTCACGTCCTCATGTCTCTGTTCAATTACTCGACAAATCAGTAATTGGTCTTCTTGATACGGGCTGTCCAGTCAGTATTTTGGCCAACAATGCGTATAAATACTTCACTAGCCACGGTTTTGTACTGCATGAAGGAGAACGTAGACAATTCATAGCTGCTGGGGGACAAAAACTACACAGTATTGGACTTATGTATTTACCCGTAACATTTTTGAACCAAACACACACACTGGAAATTCACGTTGTTCCTGAAATCCAAAACACACTGATACTAGGTATGGATTTTTGGAATACCTTTGATCTATTCCCTAAACATCTTAGTGCCGTCATTATGCGCCCTGAATCTGAAGTTCCACTGGCTAATTTAACTATAAATGAGAATACGAGTCTATGTTGCTATAACCACCTAACTACAGAACAAAAGATTACAGCTGACCACATGATTTCGCAGTTCCGTGATATATCTTATGAAGAACGAGGCTTAGGCAGAACTTCGCTAATCTCACATGCTATTGACACTGGTGATGCTGCCCCAGTTCGTCAACGCTACTACCGAATGTCATTAGAAAGACAACGCATTTTGAATGAACAGCTTGACGAGATGCTGAACGAGGACGTGGTAGAAGCCTGTGAAAGTGAGTGGTGTTCTCCCGTTCTGCTAACTCCAAAAAAAAATGGTGAGCTGAGGTTTTGCTTGGATAGCCGGAAGCTCAATGCTGTCACTAAAAAGGATGCGTACAGTCTGCCATATATATCGGAGATCTTAGACAATCTTCGCGACGCCAAATACTTAACAAGCCTAGATCTTTCGAAGAGCTTCTGGCAGATTCTAATTAAAGAAGAAGACAGGTGCAAGACGGCCTTCTATATACCATCGCGTGGTACTTTCCAATTTAAATCTATGGCGTTTGGCTTGACAAATGCCCCTGCTACGCAGCAACGCCTCGTTGATCGTTTATTCTACGGTCCCGAATTCGAACATAAAGTATTCGTCTATATCGATGACATAATTATTGTGTCACCAACATTCGATCAACATATTTCACTGCTTGTTCGCGTTATGGAGAAACTAAGGACTGCTAACCTTACTATCAATTACGAAAAGAGCCAATTTTTCAGGAAACAGCTAAGGTATTTAGGATACGTGGTAGATTCGAACGGGTTACATGCTGATCCTGAAAAGGTTGACGCGATTGTGAACTATCCCACACCTAATAATCGAAAGGAAGTTCGTAGGTTCCTCGGTACTGCCTCGTGGTACCGTAGGTTCATACCAAATTTCAGCTCTTTGGCCTCGCCATTAAACAAGCTAACGTCTCAAGCTAAATCTGCACCTCCATTTAAATGGTCTTCGGAAGCTGATAACGCCTTTAAGGCTCTTAAAAAATGTCTTGTGTCTACCCCAGTTCTTTCCTGTCCCGATTACTCGAAGCCATACGAGATCAGTACAGATGCAAGTGACGTCGGGATCGGAGCGGTTTTGACACAGACTACAGATGGCGTTGAAAAGGTTATCGCTTATATGAGCAAATCGCTATCTAAACAGGAACAGCACTATAGCGCTACAGAAAGAGAGGCTTTGGCAGTTTTGACAGCTACTGAGCATTGGCGTTGCTATCTTGAAAACGGTAAACGTTTTGTTATTTACACTGACCACGCGGCACTGAAATGGTTTCTCAACCTTAACAATCCAACAGGTCGCTTAGCTAGGTGGGGTGTAAGACTTTCTGCGTTTGACTGCGAAATCAGACATCGGCGTGGTGCTGACAACGTTGTTCCTGACAGTCTTTCTCGTATACCTGTTTCCGTCATAAATCCAACACCCACGCGTAACTTACCTCCAGCTACTACCGATTCTTGGTACTTAAATGTATATAACGGTTGCCAGGACACACCTTCATCGTTTTTGGACTACCAAATTCTAAATAATAAACTCTACCGCTTCAAAAAAAGCTTGAATCCACTTACTAGGGAATTTGAGTGGAAAGAGGTCGTTCCTCTCGAACTTAGACTAAAGACTATTGAACAGAACCATTCCTGTCCTACCGCTGGTCATTTCGGTATTCTAAAAACATACAAACGCCTATGTGTTAAATACTACTGGCCAGACATGCACCGTGACGTGACTAATTTTGTAGGCGATTGTGACATATGTAAAGCCTACAAACATGCTAACCATACTACATTAGGGACTATGGGACGTCCTAAAAAATGCTCTAGGCCTTTCCAAATGATCAGCATGGATCTGGTTGGTCCGCTACCGCCGTCTAGAAAACAGAATACGTTTTTGTTCGTAGTTTCCTGCTGTTTCACTAAATTCTGTCTTTTGTTTCCCATTCGACGTGCTACGGCTGACATTCTTGCTCGCATTCTAGAGGATGAAGTATTCCTGGTTCATGGTATACCTAGCACAGTTCTAATGGACAATGGAAGACAGTTTGTTAGCAATACTCTTAAGCAATTGTTCAAAAAGTATAATGTGCCTAACGTCCAACTGACACCAAAGTACACTCCACAGGTAAACAGCGTAGAGCGTTTCCATAAAGTTATCGTCACTGCTATCTCATCGTTTATTGAGAACAATGATCACAGATCCTGGGACTCAAACTTATCTAAAATACAGTTTGCTATCAATACGTCTACCAACGAAGTTACAGGCTTCACACCAGCTTTCTTGGTCTACGGCCGAGAGTTGGTAACATGTGGCTCTCATTACCTACATAATGACAGCATTAATGAGCTCGTATTCTCGCCTCGGGAAGAATATGCAGAAAACCTAGGCGTGCTTAGAAACATATTTGACCAAATCCAAAGTTTACTAATAAAGGCACATTCTAGAAATAGTGGATATTATAATCTTCGTAGGAAACACGCTGATTTTAATATTGGTGACGTTGTCTGGAAACGCACGTACTACCTAAGCGATAAGGATAAACGATTTACAAAAAAATTAGCACCGAAATTTATAAAGTGTCGAATAGTTGCTAAAAAATCACCACTAGTTTTCGTTTTAAAGGACATGCAAGGCAATAACATCGGTGACTGGCACATTAAAGATATAAAACTGACTAACTATAAAGCATAACTAAAATTAGCCTATCATTAATATCATTTCCAGCTACAGTCTCATATATATTATACTTCATATATACAAAAAAAAGCTACCATTGTGTGGAATCTTCTACCAGATTCACCACAGTTTGTTCTACATCCGTTCTGAACGTAAGAACTGTTAACGGTATTACTTGCTCTAGTAGTGATGTTAAATCGTATTTCTTAATTAATATATGAGACCGTATGTTACCAACATCCATCTTGAGTTATTAGTGAGTATATTGTATACAGAAACAAATACTCAGTATGAAAGAGGCTGTATCACCAAAACTGAAGGTACTAGGGCTAATGTGAAAGATGATGAATGAATGGATGATGAGTGAGTGAAGTATGTAGTTGAAGACTGTATGTGAAACTGATAACTTAAGAGTCAGTAAAATGATAGAGAATTTTCTTAGGAAAATTCTACCCAAAAAAGGGGGGTATGTCACGTAAACGTTTTAACGGTTACTGAGTGAACAGTTTTACCTAATATAGTATTTACAAGCCTATTAATAATCTACAAAATCAAACTTAAAACGACTATTTACAAAACCTAAATACTAAAGTTCCTTAACCTAAACGAATATCTTCTATTTAAGATTCTTGTTGCTAATGAATTCCTTCAGGCGTTTAGATAGTTGCAATCGCTTTGTCATCGCTTGTGCGCGGGAGGAGGCACGGGCTGAGAGGGCCGAGGGGAACAGAGCACTCCGCATTTGACACGGAGCAGCGATACCAATCATACTACTGATTGTTACTACAATGTAAATTAAACATTTTTCTACCTGACTGTGCGCTGGCCAGTATTTTAATATTGATTATAGTTATAAGTACTTCAAATTAAGTAATTTAAAAGTGAAATGTGTTTCCCCGGACTGGGGTTTTTGCTACGGGCTGAGGTGGTCGCCTACTGAGACGCCGTAATACCGTCCCCGATCTCCTGTGCACTGCCGGATCTACCCCGTGCCTGTGACGTTATCGTCCGCGCATGACCAACCACGCGCTGCACTACAGGGAAGTGGCTGTCCAGTGAGACATTGCTAAGTGTTCACAGCTCATTCTATGTGTAATAGAAACCGGGTAGTCTAGACCTCACACCCTGAGACTAATAATAGCGCATTCTGGGGATATTTAATATTGTATTTAGTACTTTAGTTTAATTAAATTTTGTATTAATCGATAATTGTTGTTTCTAATTTCCCCAAGAACACACTAGCGTTAGCGTTTTAAAAAGATTTGCAATATCCACGGGCTCACACATACCCCCGACGCTCACAGGTAGGCTCGGCCTGGTGTTCAGGCTATTGGTTTGTTTCCAGAACGACCCAAACCTCTTTGCATCGTGATGCGATGCCAGAATATCCATTTTTTATTTGGTTCTCGTGGTTTTGACACCACTTAAGTTTCATTTTAAAATATTTCCTTGCAGAACACCTAGCCAAATAGGTAGGACCGTACTGAGGCTTACCACAATTAACCCACTCAAGAAATGCAAGCCGAGCCTCTCTATGAGCGTCTTTAACAATGCAATTTCAAATTACATCTGAAACGATACCTTATGCAAATACAGCAGGCACTTCCTCCTGGCAGTCGAGCTGTGCCTTCATATATGTAATGTCCCTAAGATTTAAATTCATATGTGAATTTACATTAGAGTACCTAGTAAATTAAAGTAATTTATTAATAATAAAATAAAATAAAATAAAAATAAATAAATAAATATTAGGGGACAATCTTACACAAATCGACCTAGTCCCAAACTAAGCAAAGCTTGTACTATGGGTACTAGACGACGATAAACACGACGATATAGATAAATAAATAATTAAATACATAGAAAACATCCATGACTCAGGAACAAATATTCGTGCTCATCACACAAATAAATGCCCTTACCGGGATTCGAACGCAGGACCTCTTGCTTCGTAGGCAGGGTCACTGCCAACTAGGCTAAAGCGGTCGTCAATAATATTTGATTTTAATTATTTTTTTGGCCAAATACGTTTACAGTGCATATCCAAACATACAATATTATTACCTACTCAAACATTCCTACGACACAATATCACACTTATTCCGTCAAGTCAAACACACACACTCATACAAATACGCACACACTCACACACACACGCGCGCACACAAACTGAGACATTTCGTTCCCGACAAACAGCAAGCAATGTAAAATGGATGAATATAGTTACCAGGGTCTGCACGGCAAGCCCCTTTTTAACATCACATAAGGATAACTGTAGGATTCATTTTAAATTTTATATGTTAAGTCTACTTTTAAGGTTCCCATGTAACTAGAAATGTCATGTGATGTTGAATAAAGTTTTTCTATTCTATTCTATTCTAACATATTTATTCCAGCCCGTGATGTACCTACCATTACGAGGTTTTTTTATATCGTAACTAAGGATCGCCGCCTCACTAAGAATATTAACTATTTTAGTATATAGGTCGCGAATATGCATCCTGTGATTAAATGAAATAAAATAACACGTTGAAGAATATAAAGGTGATATGAAAATTGTTTTAATACTTGAATTTAGCAAGGCCATACGATAGGCTGAAGAATAACGATCTTTAATTGTAGATAAATGAAGGAGGAAAAGGAAACACAAGGAAAAGGGACCTTAGTTCGCTTACCGCTTTCGTCATCATTAACGGTTGTTCGTGGTAATGTACCATTTCCCTTCACGGAATACAGACGCTCCGATGTCCCGCTGTACGGCTGTTCTCCTCTACTCTATATTTGTGAGAAGATACGATAATTACTTATATGTGTGAGTTCTACAGCTCACAAAGCCACTAGTAATATATGTTTTAAGATAAGATTTTTTTACTTTTATGTTAGTTTTGTTTGAACGAATAAAATATTTTTTGCCCTCTAGATTTAAGTAATTTTACACGAAGCTTTTGGTAGAAAAACCGATTCTATAGTGGTCACACTGAAAAAAGCAGATAATACATACAACAATATGGCCGCCGCTGCACGCAGTTCACCGCTTTTACGATTTAGTTGAGCAAAACGCGTAACGTTTAGATTGTGTTGAATATTAGTGTAGTGTAATGATATTTAATAGATTAACATTGGTTTCGTGACCAAAATTGTGGTGTCTGACACTTAAAGTGTAATGTTATTGGACATTCAAAATGTCGACGGCAATGTGGAAACTTGACAAGGACTTGTGCCGATGCTGCCACGCTGAGGGCGCCTTTAAACATTTATCCGATCCCTGCTTCCAGTTGGGCCAGGAGGAAATCTATTCGGATATGTTGCAAGATTGTTTAGATGTTAAGGTAAGTGAAGTTTGCCTTCATTTCAACCCATTGTAGTGCCTCGTTAACGTTATAAGACTTCTAGTTTGGGCGCTAAACGCTAAAGCATATCCTGATATAATCTTATAGCACTAAAGCGTCTTTCTACATAATGCAATATAGTTTAGTTTGTTATAATAGTTTTTCATAATATTTCGTACATCCTTGTTAAACTTAAAACTAGTTAAATGGAGCTTGCCGAGTACCTACTTGATTATGGCGGCAAACGTTCGCATCCTCTATCTACTCTAATCCTGGAGGCCGGTTATTAGCAGACCCCGTTTTCAGCAGTGAAAATTTATTGAAATTACTAGGGTTGGCACAGCACTTAATACATGCTGCTTATTTTTACTTGGGATACCTATGTATTCTTTAAAATATGTTTTAGCGTAGGTATTTGTTTTGTGTTGCCTTCCAGGAGGTAACTCATGTAAAGGTTCCGACGGAAGACCAGCGCTGGCCTCCTAGGTTAGCACCATGCTGAGTCGGGGCCTTTTCGTGGACCCTGCTACTTTTTCTTTACTGTGTTTTGTTTTGTATACCCATTGTTTTGTCCACGAATAAATGTTTTCTTTCTTTCTTTCTTTCTTTCTAATAAATGAAATAAATGTTTTTTTTTTTAATTCTGCAAGTAGGACGTAATGGCACCTTTACAAGTCAAAAATCTACCAGCGTTTCTGAAAAAGAAGATCACTGTTAAGAAGGACCGCCAAAACAAACTTAACAGTCAGTCATTGTTTGCCCGAAAAAGCTGAAATAAGCTCCAAACGTCAAACTGAATATGAACACGAAGAAAAAAAAACATCATAATGCATTGTTCTACAAGAAAACATACCTGAATAAGCCGCTCATTGCTAATATACCGCATTTCCGAAATACCAGATTTTGCAAAATATCGGATTATCAATATATCACACTTTTAGCTTACCACATTCCCGTTACACCAGTTTATAAAATCGTAAGGTACTCATGGAACTAAATCGTTTTTTAGAATGTCCTATACAGAAAATTTGGCATATTGGTAATGTGATAAATCAAGAAAGTAGTATTTTGCAAAATCTGTTATTTCGGGAATGCAGTATATTAGCAACAAGCGGAATAAGCTATGGTTGGATGGTTTGGGCCATGCATTTTTGTCAGTTAGATAGTCCTCTCAACCCTGTAACAAGGCTTTGACATCATTGTTTTTCCAATTATTTTTCAAGAGCTAGAAAAGGTAGACAATATTTTATTACTTTCATTGGGTAATTTATTGTAAAAATGGATACATTGACCAGAAAGACTTGTATACTTTACGAACACAAAACTTTTTTGTTGCACTATTTTTTACAGAATGAATCCATTCTTAATGAAAATTAATATTTTCATAAATGTATTGGTGTGCTACTGTTAAAATGCAAATTTCTTAAATAGCTCTCTAGGATTCTCTTTCTTGCTCTAAGGTTATATATATAATGAAAGGCTCTTTTTTGTACAAAGATTGTCTTTTTGTCAGCTGCTTTACCTCAAACCAGAATACCGTACAACATAATTCTATGAAAATAACTCATACACTAGGCAAGCTGTTTCAACCTGGGTCAGTTGTCTAATTTCTCTAATAGCATAAACGACTGAACTTAGTTTACGCGCCTACACGGCTATATGGGCACTCCATTGTAGATTTTTTAAATTTTATCTCTTATCTTTAATTTAATCGTCATTTTAATCGACTAGATTTCACGATTAAATCTCGATTAAAAATTGTAACATAGCATGTTACAAAACTTCAATGTCTTGCCATGAATTGCTCACTTGGAAATATTCTATAGTCTACGAGATTTGGGCCTGGTCTTTTGATACATCGCGACACCCATATACCGTAAATTGGCACTGCTCATCTAAATAATAATAAAAAGTTTAAATAGCTTACGAGTTACGAAACTAAGTTCAATCTCCATGCACGCTCTTTGTAGCACTTATAAAATGATTGTAATATTTTATTAAAGCTTATTTGTGCATAAACTAGCATTGAAAACTCGATATGCGAACAATTACGTCCTACGACTTTTTTTAAATTTCGTGTTACACTGCTTCAATCGATTGGAGTCTGTCAATTTAGAAATAAATCGGTATGAATCAAATAATTGTGAATAGAAAGATAACAAAGTATTATTTAATTACTGACACGATAATACGATAATAAAATCACATCGATCCACGAATCGATCGAAACCGACATATATAATGAATTTACTTAGGAATATATCAAATTAATTTTGCATGTAGATCCAAACACATATTCTAAAGAATCTAGAGGTCTTTGCATTTGTAACGCCTTTACAGGACACTTGTGTTACTGTGTATAGGCTCTCTATTTGATTTCCTAAAATTAATTATTACATAATAACCAATCGATTCCTTTAATTAGCCACCATCAATCGTAATCCGATATTATGACAATCGATTTACTATAGCCACATCACTCTTTACGTCATATTGGAACTGTCAAAAGACCGGTCCTAAATCTCGTAGACTGTAGTAGGTATAGTCAACAGCAAATATAGATGATCACTTTATTACTTTGTCGCACTTAACGTAACTACTGTGACAGTTGGGACGCGTCAAAATAGTGAAAGTGACAAGGTACTAAGATGATCATCAACTTTTGCTGTTGACTGTATTCTGTGTGATATAAACTTGTTCCAGTAACACAAGATGGTTTTTAAAGTGCAGTACTATAAGGGTCTCCTAGATAAGGGTTTACGGCTTATACGAAGCCCAGGTAGAAAATTAGAAAGAGTAAGATGTATGAAAGAGCAAGAGCGCTTATTCATTCCTGATATCAATCGAGAGAAAATTAATCGAATTAATTAATCGATTAAAGATTTAGTCGCTCGTATTTAATCGACGATTAATTTAATCGTGACTAAATTAGTCGAAACTCTTACGACTAAGATTGATCAATCGTCATTTTTAATTGTTAGTCGCGATTAAGTAGGTTAATCTTAATCGTTAATCGATTACATTTTGCCTATCACTGGTTGGACACATGCACCAATAGCCGTGTCTGCTGTGTGCTCGGCCGCATGCCTCGGGCGAGGCGTGCGTCCGAGGCATGCGTCACTACGTTACATTAAATTTTCCTCTTATTCCCAGATCGTCCCCATGACGGGGGTCCTCAGCGACGTCACCTACACAATATGCGAATCCTGCGTCGCGCGGCTCCGCGACGCGTCCAACTTCAAGCGGCAGGTGCAGGACTGCGAAGAGCGCTTCAAGGACATGTATAGCAGGAACCTGATTAAATGCGGCAACATGTCACCTGGTTTGTACCCATTTTCAATCCCTTCGGTTCCGTAACCACCAGCGCGGCACAAGACGGCGCGAGATTTCTCTCGCGGCGAGCTCAGTCTCTTTCTAAGTGTTCTAATTAGAATGAGACGGATGGTCTATGTCGCTGCAAGAGGGCACGCGCGCCGCCTCGTGCTAACCGTGTTAAACAATAACCGGGAACATTGAGATTTTTAAGTTTGGGTACGCAGATATAGTCGTTCGGTTTGAGTTGTGTCCAATCCATTGTCTCATTGTGCGGGTTTGCTACCTCATTATGGTCCGTCATAAAAGATAAGCACACTCCATAGATAAAAACTGCATACATTAACATTATACTGGATTTTCAACTCTAGGGCCTTAGCCAAAAGTTTTAATTGCTTTAATATAATTATAATATTTCAATACATTCCTGGCGTTTACCTGAGCACTGAGAATCGGACAAATACAAAGGCACCTGTACCGCCATTTTCCTATTAGTGCACTCGTAACCTATTACTTAGGGACAGAGTCGATATTCAATTGAACTTTCTAGGTGGCTGTAACGACTTTTTACAATAAATTTGGTGTTTTGCGGTTACAGTCAACAAAGGCATTGTTCCTTTAAGTGGTTTGGTCACAACTCAAGACGAACGACTATACACAAGTTGCGAGTTTCGATTGCCATGGCCCGGAAGCGCAGTTCATCACCACCATTCTCCAGACCCCTCCATTTTGGGCTAGCTGTGATGCGGCCTGAATGACGCCGCGGCATCGGGGATCTGCACCTGCTCCTCTTCCTTCAACAGAGCCAGCCATTATAATTTTCTCCAAGCTGGATATGTAGTTATTATAAGGTTGTTTCATCCTTACATAGATTCACGCCTTTATTCCTGACAGGAGGAGGCAGAGCACATGGAACTTGTGTTCCAGTGCCACTTTTAGATAAATTTGGATATAAGGGTGAATATTATTTTTAACCCCTGTTGTATAAGTTTAACATGTATGTCTGTCTGTAGCATCGTTGCTCCCATACAGATGAACCAATTCGAGTGTTTTTTCAATCGAAAATGTTGTTCGTTGAGATGCTTCTTAGCTATTTGATTGTGTCAGGGTAAAATATTTTTATGTATAGTGAGAATCTTTTTTCTTTAACGACGAACGGATGTTAGATTAATAATGCCCGTTGTTTAGCCACGTGCCACAAAAGCTTCGAAATGAAAAGGCCATGTCCAATAAATAGTGACTATTGTTAAAGTAGCAAGGTTCAAATTAAACCGGAAGGTAATATCGGAATGAACAACTTTTTATCAGTAGTTACAGCATACTTGGTACAGCGTAAACACTTAACAGCTACACTAAACAATGAAAGACAATGGCTTTCTTGATTTAAACTTTCACGATTCTCACACATTATTTTTACTTAACGGGACTTAATCGCGTATAATTAAATTATTTATTTACCTCACTGAGGTTTCCCGACGTTTCTGATGTGTTGCAACATCCATGGTCACGGGACAACCAAATTACTATTATTATTTAATTATTTATTATTTATTTACCTCAGTGAGGTAAATAAATAATTTAATTATACGCGATTAAGGCCCGTTAAGTAAAAATAATGGCTTTGTTTCTAAAAAAGATTTATTTCTGTATAGTCTCTAAATTAGCTTGATTATTTTCAGATTATGAAGTCAAAGAAGAGCCCATGGCGTTCGAGTCTGATGAGCCTGATGGTAACTATAATCATTTATTTATCTAATAGAAATATTAATAACCTCTTAATTCTACCAAACATAAACAAGATTTTATTTCAAGAGGGCTTGTCCATCACTTGTAGATTCAAAGATGAAAAAAATGGGTGAACCCGTCGTCATAAAAACTTTTTGTATAATTTCGTGTAACATATTATGTTCGAAACACATAATTAACGATTACCACAAAAACTTTCATCAAGCATAACTAGTAAGCACTAGCTTCCGCCCGCGACTTCGTCTGCGTGGACTCGGGATAAAAACTATCCTATATTTTAATCCAGGCTATAAACTATCTTCGTGCAAAATTTCATTCATATCGGTTTAGCCGTTTAAGCGTGATTGAGTATCAAACATACAAACATCTAAACTTTCGCATTTATAATATTAGTAGGATAGTGTTGAAATTATATAAAACTCATATTTCATAAATTCATAACATAACAACTTTCGCTATAACGTTAATACAAAAGTTAAATAATATATATATTTTGTTTGTATGCAACTTAATCACTTGTACAAGTTGAATATGTATATGAAAAAAAAAAAAAATTACAGGTATCACATAATAATAATAAAGTATCAAGTAGGGTTGTAAAACAATTACGCATAAACAAGAGAACACACAGTATCTACTAGTACTTAACTAGTACTTAAAACTAAAACAACTTAAATTCAAAATGTGTCCAGTAAATATTGCGTTATCGAATAGTATGCTTTTTGTACCAAAAATCCATACGGGCATTTCGTATAAATAAATAAAAATTATAACTTACTTATAACTAAATCAAACCATATCTGTGCGTCTCTCTGGGGCATTTTAGCTATCTAACAGATTATGTACAATTCGTTGTAATCAAGATGGTTCCTAGCTATGTTTCTGTGTCAGAATGTTACATTTTTAAACTCTACCCCGGTAGATTAATTGAGTTGGCCTAATTGCATCAAAATAGTCCATTCAAAAAGCAACTCTACCATCCAAGGTAAAAGATTCCAATTACAATAACAGTTTTATAAAAAGTCGGCTTCATTAAGCCCCTGGGCCCTATTTCACCACCTTGACAATTCCACGTACATTGCTGGGTCAGTAAGCTGTCCAGCAACCAACTTAACCTGTCGGCGCAGCCATGTAAAGCGAATTGTCATTGTCAGGCGACAATTGTCGATGTGGTGAAATAGGGGCCTGGTCGTCAGATGTGAGTAAGTTCTTCAAGGCCTTGTCTTCGCGGCTGGTCCAAGGAACTGGCGACCCCAGAGCTGGCGCTTACCTCTCGCAACGAATTTCCATTGCGATTCAGAGAGGCAATGCTGCCAGCGTAATGGGGTCTATGCCACAGTCTGACCTCCTAGAGGCGGTGTTCTTTTTATAACTTCCCTTTTTAGGGTTCCGCACCGAAAGGGTAAAAACGGGACCCTATTACTAAGACTTCGCTGTCTGTCCGTCCGTCTGTCTGTCACCAGTCTGTATCTCATGAACCGCGATAGCTAGACAGTTGAAATTTTCACAGATGATGTGTTTCTGTTGCCGCTATAACTACAAATACTAAAAAACCGGCCAAGTGCGAGTCGGGGTGGGGCTCCCATACAACAGACATGTTTTTTTTCCGCCGTTTTTATAGATAATGGTACGGAACCCTTCGTGCGCGAGTCCGACTCGCACTTGGCCGGTTTTTATACTTAAATTTTTTAGATATAGCCAATTTTGCTTTTTATTGTAATTATTTTCTTATATTATGCAATTATTTTATCCATGTTTTTTTTTTGCAGAAATGAAGCAGGAGTACCAAAGCGTTGAAGATGATGATGGAGACGACGACGATGCGTTCATGAAGTTTGATGGTGAGTATCTAGGTATTACATAAAAAAAAAATAGGGTACAATCTTACACAAATCGACCTAGTCCCAAACTAAGCAAAGCTGGTAGTATGGGTACTAGACGAAGATAAACATACTTATATAGATAAATAAATACTTAAATACATAGAAAACATCTATAACTCAGGAACAAATATCCATGCTCATCACACAAATAAATGCCCTACCGGGATTCGAACCCGGGACCTCTTGCTTCGTAGGCAGGGTCACTACCAACTAGGCTAAAGCGGTCGTCACATTTCCAAACCGATTAGCATGGTCGTCAACTTTTTAGCAGCCAAAGGGCCACATAGTAGCTACCGTACGAGGGCTGCTACTTATGTATCCGGAATCCAGGATTCCAACTTTCTTAAACACAATTTTTGACCTCCATGGTAACATTTGAACTTTCTTTTAATACTGGCCGCTTTTATTTCTTGAGTACGCTAGTCTTTTGTTTTTGGCGGGTTTAAAATGTTATCTCGTTGCAAGAATGGAACATACTCGTGAAAATATTCGTGCTATGATTTATTACGATTTTCGGCGTGGCTTAACGCAACAACGATCCATAGATCAATTAACTTTGACTTTTGGTGATGAAGCTCCATCAAAAACTACTGTGTATCACTGGTTTAGTGAGTTCAATCGTGGACGTAGTATGCTTACGGACGAAGTTAAGGAAGGTCGCCCGAAATCGGCCGTTTTACCACAAAATATTGAAGCAGTGCGGAAACTTATAATGCATGACCGTCATGTTACGTATCGCGAGATAGAGGCAATTCTGGGGATATCTATGACGAGCATTAATAAGATATTACATGAACATTTAACTGTAAAAAAAAATTGTTCGCGTTGGATACCGCACAATTTAACTAAGGATCAAAAAGAGGCTCGCGTCGAATGGTGCAAAAAAATGTTGAAAAAATATAACCGTGGTGACTCAAAAGCTGTTTATAATATACACAGGTGACGAATTTTGGATATATGCGTATGATCCCGAAACTAAACAGCAATCAACAGTGTGGGTGTTTCAAAATGAGCCGAACCCTACGAAAGTTACTCGTGCAAAAAGCACCTTGAAGCAAATGGTCGCCTGCTTTTTTGGTATGAATGGCCATGTGGCTACAGTGCCACTAGAAAATCGTAAAACGGTTAATTCGGAGTGGTACACGACCATTTATTTGCCAGAAGTGTTTGAAGAAATACGTAAAGACAACCAGCGACGCAGAATCATTCTTCACCATGACAACGCCAGCTGTCATACATCACGCGAAGCAACTCGATTTTTGGAAGGTCAAAATATAGAATTAACGGGTCACCCACCGTACAACCCTGATTTGGCACCCAATGATTTTTATTTTTTTCCAAATGTCAAGAATAAAATACGTGGTCAACGATTTTCGACCCGTGAAGATGCGGTCGACGCGTTCAAACAACACGTTTTGGAGATACCTCAATCAGAGTGGCAAAAGTGCTTTAAAAATTGGTTTACACGTATGCAAAAGTGCATCGATCATCACGAAGAATATTTTGAAAAACAATAAAACTATATTTAGCAATGTACGTTTGATATTTTTTTCTATTCCGGATACATAAGTAGCAGCCCTCGTAAAACGTCCCATTACGAACTATAATCCAGAGAAACAACTATGGTCTAAAGTAGACTAACTAATTTCTGAATTTCTATCTGCGTGGAAAATTTAAAAATTATTTACCACGAGCGGAATTAGAACCCGCGACATCTGGTAACCGTCCATCGCTCTTATCCAACTGGGCTACCGTGGGCTCCGCCAGTGGCGACAATATTTTTAATAAAAAAAAAACAAACGTATATTTTCGTTTCACGGCCGTTTCTGCTTAGTAAACTTTCACAAAGGCGAGGAATCAGTTAAGTGGTCTACCTATAATCGGAATTATGCAAACTAAAACGTGTTTTAGATATATAATTGTAACATTTTTTTCAGACGACGATTCCCTAGACCTCGAAGAGCGAGAAGAGTTGATTACCATTCAAATCAAGGGTGAGCCGAAAGGGAAGGGCAAGGGGAAAGCGAAACCCAAGCCTAAGCTCAAGAAGGTGACTCCGCCGGCCAAGAAAGCCAAGCCGATCAAGGAGAAACCTATCAAGGTAAATATCCTACTAATATTATATATGCGAAAGTTTGAATGTTTGTTACTCATACATACATACATTCACGCCTTCATTCCCAAAAGGGGTAGGCAGAGCACATGAAACTTATGTTCCAGCGCCACTTTTAGCATAAATGTGGGTATAAAAAAAACAAAATGTGATGTGTTTGTTACTCAATGACGCTTAAACGGCTCAACCGATTTGGATGTAATTTTGCACGATGGTATAGCTTTATCCCGGGTCCACGCAAACGAAGTGGCGGGCGGAAGCTAGTTACATAATAAGTATTCCTTAAGTGCTATAGTGAAGACGCTCAGAGGTAAAATAACAAACACGTAAAGTCTATCTATTCATTCTTACGTGTCCTATCATGTAAACAAACATGACGTCAAATAAGATCATAGACAATGACTGGTGATTGGAAATGACGATTTATTTTTATTTTTATTATTATTATTTTTTTAATTTCCAACATGCGATCGGTCTATATAACCACAAGCAGTTTTTTTTTGCTTCAATGAGATGAGAGGTTGTCCCGTCCATTGACGGGATGTCCTATATTAATGAATTGGTTTTGTTGTTAAGTCCAAAATGTGTAGCCGTTTAAGGCGTCTCTGTGGCAGGGATTCACTCAATGCGGAAATGACTATATAATTTACTTTAATAACAAAGTTTTAACCGACTTCAATTTAGTACTCCGCCAAGCCACGAGAACATTTCCACATTTCTTTTCCAATTTAGCACATGAACTGATTTCCGAGAGCAAATGCGTTGATTATTAGAGAAAAAAACCCAATCGCTGTATGTGACCCGATAATATTTGAGGACTTCCGTTGATTCCACAGAATCACCTTTGGCACTTCATTAGTTGCTATTTCAACGGCAATTTGGCATAGGCACTAGTTTTACTAAAGTGACTGCCGTCTGATCTTCCAAACCAGAGGGAAAACTAGACCTTACTGAGATTAGACCGGATTCCTCACGATGTGTTCCTTCACCGAAAAGCTAACGGTAAATGTTCCGTACATGAGTTCCGAAAAACTCATCCTACTAATATTATAAACGCGAAAGTTTAGATGTTTGGATGTTTGTTACTCAATCACTCTTAAACGGCTGAACCGATTTGAATGAAATTTTGCACGAAGATAGTTTATAGCCTGGATTAAAATATAGGATAGTTTTTATGTATACGGACGAAGTCGCGGGCGGAAGCTAGTGACTAATAATTAAATTCTAGTCAACAACCCTATGGTCGCTGTCAGGTCAAATTATCGCATTTATTGTAGAGATGGGGGAAAGCGTTACTTTTCGATCACCGTGACCGTCGTTCCAGTTCCAAAAATATCACTGTGAAATATCACCGTGACTTTGTCAGTCCCGTTACTCATCACAAATCACAATATTCACAATAGACGTTCCGCGGTTCCGAACGTTGAAATGATATTTTTATTTAAAGTGACTTTGTAACTGCGGCGGTTACTCAACGTCACGGTCACGGTACGGTATGTGTTCAGTCCGCCCATGCTAAACGTACCCCTCTGTATTTTTTTAAGTTTTCAAATTGCAACTTATGGTGTACAGATTTAGGTTCAAATTCCAAGTTCACCAAAATACAAATGGGTAAGTTTAGAATGGGAGCGACGTCCGTGCCTGTGCCACAGATCGCGGTATACGTATTGTCGTGACATGAGTGACGGAAGTTGTCGGCGATACCGCTAGGAACAGTAGGAATCTAAGTGATTTTGTAACGTTCCTCCGCGACAAGTCACAGTGATACTTTTGGACGGATCACTGTGACTTTTTCACCGTGACGTTATTTATCACTCATCTCTACTTTACTGTCGCCTGATTGTGTGTTATTTCCGCAGTTGGAGGCCGAGGAGCTGACCGAGGCGGCGGTGAGCGGGGAGAAGAAGAAAGGTAGGTGTCTTTTTGGATTACAGCGCGGTCATGTCAGTATGGGATTTGCAAAACCAAATATTTATTCTGCAAATAGGCCACGAGGGCACTTTTACGCGTGGAACTGTAATAATAAAAAATAAAAAATAAGGAAAAGTTAACTTAGTTTTAAGCACATTTTCTTCTTGGGTTCTGAGCTGATGTTTCTATAGTGAAAAAAAATATTTGGACCATGTTCCACATAAATTTATTCAAAGTTTTATTAATTTTATATTTTTCATTGTACCGTGATAATTTTGTAATAATTTTTATCGCTCCCCATTAATGTTTGCACGCCTGCATGCAGGCTGAATGCACTGAACATGTTTTATTTCTAAAATCTAAAAATGTAACTGTATTCGAAGCAAATAAATTCTTTGAATCTGAATATATTGGGGTATCCAGAGCAGCTCAGATGCCCAGTGTGTGCGGGACTCCTCAAACTATGGCGTACATGCTGTCCTGCCTGGCGCGCCCGCACACGTGCTCCGGACAAGACCTCCGTGACGCGACAGATTGGGCTTTATCCATCGCCAGTTTCTGGTCCCGCACAATCTAAACCAAGGAAATGGGACACCATCGACACGAGAAGAAGAACAAATAAAATTATAATCCAACAGTCAATGTTTACGTCTGCTAACGAAATTCAAAATTTTAACCAGAGCGGAAAATTTGAAAATGATTCGTCACGAGCGTGATTTTATCCAGCAATAATCGTTTCAATTGCAGATTAACAAAAGTTAATGTCACTAATTGAGAACAAAATTGCAAAATATTATCCCATTATATTAGATATGGTGTCCGGTTAGAATTTCACCACCCCCTTTCTTCCCGTGGGTGTCGTAAAAGTCGACTAGTAAGGGACCAGGGTTGAAGTGTCTTGTGGGCGATGGGCTAGCAACCAATCACTGCAATATCACATTTTGTCGATCTTTTATACCCACATTTTTGCTAAAAGTGGCGCTGGAACATACGTTTCATGCGCTCTGCCTACCCCTTTTGGGAATAAAGGCGTGAATGTATGATGTATGTATGTATGTATATTAGATACAATAGCCGGCACATAACTTGCGCAATGCGGGACGAAGGGGAGGGGCAGCTCGCTGGCGAATTGTACGTGCGAGCTGTCCCCCCACTTCGTCCCGCGTTGCGCAAGTTATTGCCCGCGTATTGCTTGCAATACGCGGGCAATAACTTGCGCAACGCGGGCAAACCCGTGGGATAAAAAAAATATATCGATCCAAAAAGTCCATTCTGTAGCAAGTGAAATAATTTTTGAAATCATATAATCGGTATCGGTTCCGGAGATTACATACAAACTTACATTTTACAAAGCTACAATCTCACGGATGTTTCCTCTTTATAAACCGACTTCTAAAAAGGAAGAGGTTCTCAATTCGTCAGACTTTTTTATATGTATGTTCCCCGATTACTCTAACACACCTGGAACGATTTGGAAAATATTTTTTTGTTTAAAACGGTATTCCCAGGATCTGACTATGGGGAGAACATGAGGGAACTCTTTAAATTTTCTAGGCAAACTTGAAGCAATTTTTTAATTTCGGTACTGATTAGAAGTCCGTTAGACGTCTGCAAGTTTCCTTTGCAGATTTCCTTTACTGCGTCGGTTAAAATTATGATACCTAATTAACATATGATAGACTAATTATGATATGATACCTGTAAAATCCCATACTGACACTGCCGCGCCTAGTACGGATTTGAAATGCGGGTACCACCACCACTGCGCCACCACCAGAACGATATCCAGCTGTTGAAAACTTGGCAGCATATAACTAAGACATGGGCTTTCAGCACAGAATTTATGCCTACGGCAGAGCCTATATGCTTGTGTTTACTGGTTCCATCGTAGAGATTAAGATACTGAACTGATTTGACGAATGTGGTATTAATATAGTCGAAATTTCAGCGTGAAAAAAGTTTTGTAGGAAAAAGTTTTTTTTTTTCAGTCTTCCGTAGTTGCGACACACTTTTTTAACTTATTTGTATGCTGCGTGGGTGGCAAATGATATGGTGAGCTGTCGCTACAGCCTATGGACGCTTGCGTGTCCAGGGGTGACACATGCGCGTTGCCAACCCCATTCTGTAGTCCCTGCAAAAGCTCGTCAGAGAGCTTTTCCACAATCCGAGCGTGTGAGGGAGGAACTTACTCACGATTCGCCGTGTTGACAGCAAGGTGTCTTAACATAGCGAGCTTTGGCGCCCTAAACTGCAACCAGGCGCACACCACATACCTACTACAGTGTAAGTAGGGTTATTATGACTGCGGTCTTCTGTAAAATGGAAGTCTTTATTACTTTAACCTCATGGAGTTGACCATCAAAATTTGGCCAAAGGAATTTCAACCTTAACAAATGTATGTATAATTAACAAACAGTTGTTTTTTTATGTAGTACATAATAAGTAATAGAACTTCTCACTGACTGTTAAGTTTGTTTAGGCGATTCATGACGTTGGTATGCGTTTTATCAGCAGGACTCGTAGTTTTCGTGCCAATGACGTAAGAATGACGCACACATCCTATCCATCATAATCCTACTATATATATATATATATATATAATATTATAAATGCGAAAGTTTAGATGTTTGGATGTATGGATGTTTGGATGTTTGTTACTCAATCACGCTTAAACGGCTGAACCGATTTGAATGAAATTTTGCACGAAGATAGTTTATAGCCTGGATTAAAATATAGGATAGCTTTTATCCCGGGTCCACGCGGACGAAGTCTCGGGCGGAAGCTAGTAATTTATAAAATAAGTTTAATGAGGCTTGCTACCGAACCTCCAAAAACGGAAAATCGGAACAATATACTTGTAAAGATGACATTGTATAGCAACTTTTTATACCGTATTAATAATAAATCCATACTAATATTGTAAATGCGAAAGTGTGTCTGTCTGTCTGTCTGTTACCTCTTCACGCTTAAACCGCTGAACCGATTGCGATGAAATTTGGTATGGAGATAGTTAGAATCCCGGGGAAGGACTTAGGATAGTTTTTATCCCGGAAACCATTCCCGGAGGGGGTGAAATTGGAGATGACAGTTTGTATGGGGCTACGATATAAACGAGTTCCACGCGGACGGAGTCGCGGGCAGAAGCTAGTAATATTATAAATGCGAAAGTGTGTCTATCTGTCTGTCCGTTACCTCTTCACGCTTAAACCGCTGAATCGATTTAGATGAAATTTGGTATAGAGACAGTTTGAGTTTTTATCCCAGAAATCCTAAGAGGGTAAAATGGGGGGTGTTTTTTTTACGGCGCTACGATATAAACGAGTTCCACGCGGACTGAGTCGCGGGCGGAAGCTAGTACTGCATATAATTGTTAAAATACACTAACTAAACAATTACAACGTCAACTTATTGTTCATCTGTATGACAATATCTGTCAAATACCATTTTAATTGCCAATATATTTTTATTAATTATTTGAAATCATCGTATTTGGCGTCATCGATCGGCACGAAAAGTACGGGTCCTGTTTGTCAGAAAAAGTAGAATTTCAGTGTCTATTAGCTACGTCGTCAGGTGCCGGTCTATCAGCTATGGTAAAATGTATGACATGTGAACAAGCTAGCCTATTTTTCTAGTATCTTATAATGGAATATCGCAATGTAACGCCATATTCAATCAATTAGGATAGGTCAAAATGCAAGAAGGATAGGCGTCGTGGTTAGTTTGCGACTTGATGTAGATAAATCTATTTTTCAGGAATTAACTTAGGTTGTGGTGGCGCTATGCTTAATTTTTACAAGACGTTGTTTCTTATACTGCAACTGAAATACCTAAAGCAAAACACAACTGCACTTCAAATCTGTACTATTTTACTATTGTTGTTTGGTGTTTATATTATTTGATCACGAGAAAGTGTAATTATCTAATGATCTTCGATATGGCAAGAATGTATTGAGATATATGGTATTAAACTTAATTTCGTAGCGTTATACCTTCTCGTGATGTGATCTGGTCGGCCATGTAACTGGCTTTAAAAGTACGTACGGATACTTCGGAATTTCTGTTTTAACCATTATGGTGAGTTTTTTTTACAATTCCAATGTATGAAAGTTGTAGGTTTTTTATTTTGACACTAGCAGGTATTATATTCGAAAGTAACGTTAGGTAGAACTCTAAACTATGAATACACTAAACACATGACTTGCGGCGTACTTTGTTGTTTTTCCTACAACAGGACTTACACGATTTCCATGAATAAACTATATGAAAATATTATCGCCTTTTGCCGTTACATCGAACGACTTCGAACGGGTTTTACCACATTTTATTATACCTTGCGTACTTCGCAAGCTAAGACGACGATTTTTATTTAATTAATTGTAAAATCGGAACGGAGACATAACCCAAGTACAATAAACACAAAAAGCCCATGTAGAAGAATAAGCAGGCGCAGGCGCAGGCGCAATCTAAGCAACACTCATTGAGGGTCAGGGTTCGAAATGATCAACGGAGATTATACTTCAGGATAATTATCAAATAATTACCTGATAAATATTACTAGTGTGGGCTTTTAATTTGGAATAGTACAATCCACGAGGATATTAACGTAATAAAGTGAAGAAAAGTGCGAAAACGAAACATCTTTGACACGAACGTTTTGTCGGGCGGCGAGCCGAATAGCGACGAATGTGTGAATGTAGGGTTATTATCAAAGCGATAATCATCGTGATAAGTATCACGATAGTTATCATTCTGTCCCGAATGAAGCGCAGAGAAATGAAGACGAGATAAAAGTAATGTTTTTCTGTCTTCTAGGCGTCAAGGCGCCGCGAGCGCCTAAGTTCCGCCTACGCGAAGACGACTATACCAAGGACGGTGACGCTTACCTCTGCGCTCGCTGCGACAAACGATACTACAAAATATTCTCGCTTCGCTTCCACGTCAAAACGAAACACTACAAGATCCCGCGCTACATTTGCCAGTACTGTTCCAAAGAGTTCATGACGCTCGCCCCCCTCACTGTGCACAAACTGGACGAACACAATGTCGACGATCGATTCAAGTGTAACGCCTGCAAAGGCACTTTCAACACGAAAATACAGCTCCGCAAACATATCAACAATTTCCACATGCTCGGGGAGAAATACAAATGCGATTTTTGCGAATACGAATCATTTAGTTTCGAAGGTATGTACAAACACAAATTCAAACACAGGACGGTGAAGGATTACCATTGTAAATTCTGCCGAAAATCGTTCCTTAGGAAGACCACGTTGGACCTTCATGAAAGGATACATACAGGGGACAGGAGAAAGGTGTGTTCTGTGTGCGGCCAGGCGTTCGTTCAGAAAGCCAGTCTCAATTATCATATGACCAAATATCATCCGGAGGTCAACTTTTAGTGTTGTGCCAGTGACTGTGATTATATCGGACGATGGACTTTAAGGTAAAGGAGTTTCAAGATTTATTTAGTTTTAATCTCATTCAATGCAATATTTTTGAAATTTACGAAGTTTAAGTTGTAATTGATAACAGCTGACGAATGTGTTTTGGTTGTAAGGGTAAGTTACGGTTCATATTTTTAAACATTATTGATCACTGATCAGTATGGAAACAAGATTTGATATAACTCATATGACCGCAAAAAATTATCTCTATTATTCAAACTACTTGATGATAAAGGGGTATAAAAGCAACACTGCGATCTGGCAATATCAATGTACCAATTACCAGTATGGCTACCTCGTAAAGCCAACTGGTCGTCTGCATATCACACTGTGTCGCAAGCGAATGTTAGATTCGCACGGAAAGACTCGGAGTTTTTAAGATGTTTATTTAGATCCGATTCGCAAGACGACAAAAGTAAATAGCTAAACTTACGATTTCGAAACTATCATATTTATCTACAGCCTTGAGGCTATATCATACTAAATGTGATACTTTGTGTAATACGTTTTGTTTTACTAATTTATTTATTAAGACATTCTTCCTGTCACTATTTTATCGACGATGATATGAAATTTCCCGTCCACTGCAGAGCGGATTATCTGAAATGAATTGATTCCTGTTAATTTTATTGATTTATTTATAATGAATAATCATTAGAGTGCGTTCTTTTATCAATAATAATGGTCCTCAATTGTTTTTTGTTGTTGTTGTGTGTGTCGAACCTCTAAAGCTCTATTATAAGTATAAATTTAAAGAAAGAGCATCTACGTGATAGGCACTGTGGTATAAAATATTGTATTTAGCCTATTTTTTTTTTACCTTGCAAAAATGTTTACCGCCACGTAGAATGTTATGAACTCTATCGTCTTATTCAATAGATTGAAAAGAAACTACGAGATAAAGTACCATACACAGCGTGCCAGGTAACACAGACATGTATACTTCGTTCGTTGTTAGTATATTTTGAATCTTTGGCGAGGACGATAGAGTTCATTATTCAATGAACATTGTATGTGGCAGTCACCTTTTTTTTGGCAGAATATGGCACGCGCCGGCTACTAACAATGGCCATGAGCTCAGTTGAAAAAAATAGTGTAACTAATTTTAATAATGATGTATTGCAATGATAACAATTTTTTATTTATTTAATTTCGGTTGTTATTATTGTATTGAACATTACTAAGACTCGTTAATACGTTCCTATGACCCTACCAGTAACTTTTTTAACCCACCCTGTATTGTTGTATACAGGGCGTCCCAAACTTATGGGACATGAAGGGGAAGGACCTTAAATATCGTAGATAGTGAATTTTGCTCAAAGAAGACTTTATGTTATTTTTAAAAGTTAGTAATTCTGCATTCATAGATTTTCTAAAAATTACTTGCTTCGTCTGGGAATCGAACCGACTAAAATGTGAAAAAAAAATCACCCTTTTTTATGATGCCAATCGAAAGAACAGCTAAAAAATAATAACTCAGCTTAAGTAACATAGTATTTTAAAATAAAGGAACACCATAAAATGATTGAGTCAAATTTCAAGAAAGTTATTTATTGCCGAAGACGACGTTCGAAAAGTAGCAATATTATCATTCCAAAGATAGCATTGATTATTCGTAAATAAGTACCCACTTCATAAAATAGGTACTGGCATAAGTTTTCCTTATTATAAGTGCACGTGTGGATAAAATGATAATTTGATAAAACTTAGTATTTCAATACGTCCTCTGTAAGCTAGACAGAAGGCAAATTTAAAACAAAAATAAATAATTGTTAAATTTGAAAATGGAACAGTTTATGACAGCGTTTGTTTGAATGCATACTTTTTAAGATATTTTAAAAAGAAGTGATATTTTTAAATGTTGTTCTTAAATTTGAAAAAAAAAAAAAAATATCTATGAATGTAGAATTACTAACTTTTAAAAATAACATAAAGTCTTCTTTGAGCAAAATTCACTATCTACGATATTTAAGGTACTTCCCCTTCATGTCCCATAAGTTTGGGACGCCCTGTATACAGTTTTTATCAATTAAATACCTTAAGAGTCCGCAGTAAGCTCGGCCGAATTTCACCTCCCATACAAACGGAGTTTCGTTCTAATGTTAAAACTACGTGTTTCATTGTGACGAAACTTTGCATATACAATGACATGAGGTATATCTATGTCTGTAATTAGTTTATATGGTTCCAGTTTATAACATAAACGAAATACAGCAATGACAATTTTTGTATGAAAAACTTAAATTCGCTGTATTTTTTTACTATGGTATCTGAAGCTACATAAACTAATTACAGACCTGGATATACCTCTTGTCATTGTACTTTCAAAGTTTCGATACCATCCAACACGTAGTTTTAAAATGAGAGCGTAACTACGTTTGTTAATGGAGAATCGAGCTTACTGCGGACTCCTAATTTTCCGAAGTCATGTAAGAAGTATGCATACTCTATATTGTACAAATAAACATTAAATCAGTCAGACATGTACAAAGGCGAACTTATCCTTCTAACGGATCTCTACCAGTTGTCGGGTAATCATTAAAAAAAAAATGTTCCTTCACGGTCACGTACCTTGGTTAGTGTTTCGACTCTGTGGTCGAACTATACCTCAATCCATATAACATGAGAAATTTAATCATCTACGTCTCCTCTTTTATCTAGGTTGTCAAAGAGAAAAATATACTTATTTCGATAAATTAGGTGTGCGTTTTTCAAATAAAAAAAACACTTATTAATTTTAAAAAGGAGTCTTATGTTATTTCTACCGAGATTCAAATTCGAATTCAAAATAATTTATTGCCAAAAAGAACAAAAAATATAACTCATAACATAAGTACAAAGAAACAACTTAAAATGCCTCACGAGCTCACGAGCTACTTCGATCTCATGGACAAGAAGGAACTGATTGAAAGATTTAGTGGCCGAGACAGATTGTTCCGATAGCTCAGTTGGTTAGGAGCGACGGGCCATGAATGCCTGTGGTCGTAGGTTCGAATCCGGCTCGGAGCATTACGTTTTTCAATTTTTCATTAAATTTAAATTTATTTCCCATACAGTTTGTAACACAGTGGGAAAGTTCAAAAATGTATCGAAATGTTGGGACACTTATTTCTCCTATTGGGAATTGGGATGAATAGATATCGTAATTCTGAGCAGAAATAATATGAAAACTGCTGATAATGTAAAAAAAATGTGGCTTTTTTTTAAGAAATCCTCAAGTGGTTATCAAAAATAACAGTATTAATGGTGTCGCGTTTCAAGATGGCTTTCCTTGAAATCGCATGACAATTAAGAGTCCGCAGTAAGCTCGGCCGAATTTCGCCTTCCCATACAAACGGAGTTTCGTTCTCATTTTAAAACTACGTGTTGGATTGTGACGAAACTTTGCATATACAATGACATGAATTAGTTTATATGGTTCCAGTTTATAAAACAAACGAAATACAGCATAAACAAGTTTTGTATGATAAACTTAAATTCGCTGTATTTTTTACTATGGTATCTGAAGCTACATAAACTTATTACAGACCTGGATATACCTCATGTCATTGTACATGCAAAGTTTCGTTACACTCCAACACGTAGTTTTAAAACGAGAGCGTAACTACGTTTGTATAGAGAATCGAGCTTACTGCGGACTCTTAACGCACGCTTTTTCTAATCTTATATGCAGAGCTCGGAATTTTCACGGCAAAACAAAAGACTGTCGCAATCTTACTAGTGTTAGAAACATATCGAGTATTATTATCGAATATTTTAAAATACTTCGCGACAGTTAATTTAAAATAATATACTAGAAATATCTGCAAAACTTACTCAATCTGACCCCGTATCATGTTCGGCCTTAAAACACGATAAGTGACAAGATAGAGCGTCCGTCACTAGCTGTCACCGTTTGATAGAACGAGGCGGACGCTCTATCTTGTCACTTATTGCGTGATACGGCCGACCATGATTCGGGGCCAGAACAACTTCCCAATAAAATTTTTTGTTTTTTTAATTTGTCTTTTGACGTCGAGTGAAGTTTAACGATCATTTAGTATGCATAAATGGCTTTATAGTGATAAACCAAACTGTCTACTCCCAGATAATGTCGAGAAATTAATGATTATTATCACTATCAGAAATAAAATGTCATGTGCTGCTGTGTGTACTGACGTGGATTTCGAAGAAGAAATTGCATATGTGTCTATGTAATTCTATACAAACCTCACGTAATTTTGTGGACCGATTTTGTTCTTCTACTACACAACTATCGATATCGATAAAAAAATGTTACTAACACTAGTAAGATTGCGACAGTCTTTTGTTTTGCCGTGAAAATTCCGGGCTCTACTTATATGGAATAGGGTGCTGCATCGACTTCCACATGTTTAAACGGGCAACGCGGGCCAAGTGGTTGTTGCTCAAGCGGTTCGTTGATGCCCGTATAAGCATCGTAAAATAAGCCCTAGGGATCTATAGTCCTCGCCTTGCTTGCGCGCGGACGGTATAACGGGGGAGCGGGTGTCGGCAGGCGAACCCCGTCGCCCGCGCGCCGCGCGCTCTTGCGTTATACCGTCCGCGAGGACTGAGTGAAGCGGTCGGACTATAGTTTATTCTAAGAAAGTGCTTTCAGTCACGGGACTAGACTCTAGGCACTAAGCAAGGCACCTTTTATAAGTACGATACTTCAAAAATGTATAGTGTAATATTTATATTTTTTTTATAATTTTGTTAAATAATTAATAATATCATTTAAATGTGAAAACAACATATTTTTTAGTGTGATTCGTTCTATGTATTTGTTTGCTTCCAACATCGCAGAAACATGATAGTTTTAATGTGAAGCATAATTAAAGTACGTAATAAGTTGTACATTGTACATAGATGTATAAGACTGTTAATTTTATTATGTAGATTTATGGTTATTATACATACATAGTATGACAGCGTTTCTTTTATTTATTACTCGCCATATTAACCACTATAAATGCCAGTAACCAATGATGATACGATAATGTGAAAATGATCGTTCTTTTTATTACAAAATAGTACATTACTCGCCTAGGCCGACAAATAATGACTCGGATCGCAGGTATTTGACGATAAATATGCGATTGGTCTAGAAGTTGGATTTTCCGCTCTTGTAGCTTTTTTTTACAACGACGGTGGCAAACAAGTGTATGGCCCGCCTGATGGTAAGCGGAAACCGCAGCCTATAGACGCATGCAACTCCAAAGGAGTAACATGGGCGTTGCCGACCCTTGATATGTTTGAGGATTCGCCGTGTTGACAGCTGAAGGAACAAATTCCCTCGCTCTCAACACAACACATCCTCGGGAGCTCTGGCGACCTTGCTCACCTCCAGGAACACAACACTACCACAGAGCAAGTAGTAGTGTTATTATGGCTGTGGTCTTCTGCAAGGCGGAGGTACTTCCCCTGTTGGGCTGCTCCAAATTCGAGCGGGATGACATTTCGCTGTGCTCTACCTCGCTTACTCTTTCTTTGAATTGACATCCTTAACTTACTTGCGTTATTTTTAGAAGGCATATGGTACAGTCAGC
This sequence comes from Epinotia bilunana, assembly GCA_947049275.1. Lineage (NCBI taxonomy): Eukaryota > Metazoa > Arthropoda > Insecta > Lepidoptera > Tortricidae > Epinotia > Epinotia bilunana. The sequence continues at coordinate 4,514,908 of OX346276.1, read as the reverse complement.
ATCAAAAGTAACTGCGCAATCGAAGACGTCAAAAGCTCTTATTCCCTTTTAATAAAGACTTTTGGCGTCTTTGTTTGCGCAGCTACTTTTAATGCTGACTGTACAACTTATTGCGTGATGGGACATTAGCAAAACTAAATGTACTCAATTGGTGTGAGTTGACAACAAATTAAATCAAGTGTCAGTTTTTTGACGACAATTAAGCATTTAGGCACTGGTCCCACCGCCGGCTAGTAAGCTAGAAAAGTTGGGCGAGTAGCATTACATTGCGGATCTGTAAAGTTCGATTGATCACACTGTGCCTGGTCAGCACGCAATGAACCGTTACTCGCCCAACTTTTCTAGCTTACTAGCCGGCGGTGGGACCAGTGCCTTAGATTATGTAAAAATTAACTTGTTTCACATTTCAGTAACGTGTTTCACTTCTAAATAGAAAAATAATAGTACATTTTCATACAAACTGAATACTTAATTGTCGTCACAAAACGGAAACTTGAATTAATTTTTGTTTGTCAACTCAGGCTAATTGAGTAAATACACAATAAAAAAAAATGCTCGATAGAGGCAATCCTTACTAATATTATAAATGCAAGAGTGTGTATGTTTGTCCTTTCATGACACAACGGAGCGTCGTATTGATGTGATTTTTTTTGTATGGAGATAGTTTAGAAGCTGGAGTGTCATTTTTTCAGCGGGAAAACATTGAATTCCCACGGGAAAATTTAATACGTTACATTTTCCTATAACCACGCGGGCGAAGCCGCGGGCATCAGCTAGTAATAATATAAATACTCTTTATTGCGCAACGACATGGGAGAAACAGCTTTAAAAACATGCTTAATAAATAATGATAACAACAGGTGGTCTTATCGTTTTAATTAAAGCGATTTCTTCCAAACAACCCAACCTTTGGGTAGCAGGAAACATTTAAACTAGATTTTTAAACAGGTAGTGTATGGAATACATTAAGAAGAGCGCCATATACCACCCGTTTCTACATTGTCTCGCCGCATCAACGTTGTATTATTCACAGTAGTCCCTAGGTACAAACGACAACACTGTTAACTGACCATCCTGTGTTTATATAGAACCTTATTACAATGCACTTAAGGTGCACCGATGGTCAGTTAGCTGTGTTGTCGATAGTACAGTAGAGTGCAAAAATATGTATTGATTTAATCCTCTCATAAATATGCACCGAAACCTTAATCCGCTGACAAAGGAGCGATGGCACATAATTATAAGCAAGTTGTAAGCTGTTAATATTTCTACATCTGACTGTACAGTACATTTGAAGGCACCATTGCAAATAAAAAAAACCCATGTTTGCGGACTTCGTTTATTCTTAGTAGTAGGTTCCAAGGGATCGAATGCTAATAATCCTTTACTTTCACCGCCCATTTTATCTCTTTGTGGGATGTTTTTCGAGATACCGAGTTTGCCAGAGTTTGGTGGTTGTGGACAGCGTCGACTACCTGGTAATTATTAAGATGTTGATGGGGGAGCAAATCGCGGAAGTGTGGACTACACCCCACTGTCTATACAAATTTTATTTATTCATCAACTCGCACGGTGTATATAGTACCTACATGCATAATCATTCACTCATTTCGCACGTACTTAATCTATGGCTTACACCGAATACCCTATGTTTTAATTCAGGCTATATACGTTGTAGGTATATCAAATCTGATCTTAATCAGTTCAGTGGTTTTTTTTTAATCGGAGGAGTAATACCGTATATTACCCTCTACACACCAACTTAAAAAGATATAACCTCACAAACATTACCTCTTTGTAATATTAGTGTAGAAAATAAGATATGGCTGGATAGGCCAAAAACTTGCTCTTAAGGCGGTGCATTGGAAATTATCGCGTGCTTTGAAACGCCGTTCTGACTAGATTAAGAAACAATAAGGTCTGATTTTCAGATATATGATTCTTGACTATATGATTGTTTATCTGATTTTATCAATACATGATTGCTTAAAGTTTCCTCGATAGAAAAAAATTCCAAAGTTGGGTCTGTGTTTTCCTTTTTTTACTCAGCCTACTTAAACGATACATTATTTTACGACACAATCAAGTTAATACTATAGTATTTTATCTTATCTAAAATCTCAATTTATGAAATTTAAGTAAAACGTCTCTAAGTTAGGTATTTATCGAAATCTGTCCAAAAAGGCATTCCCGAAGAGTGTTCCATCTCTTTTTAAGGCATCAGCGTGTCTCTGTCTAGGCTAAGGGGCGTGTTCGACTCAAATCAAGGCATCGCCTTAAACACTTTATTGCATGGGTGACAGTAGAGTTGGTCAGTTGTGTTATAAGTGTACATCATAAGATGGTTTAGGCCTCTCTTTCCGTCACTGGCGTTTTGCGTCCAAGGTTCTTAGGCGGTTTTCCTCAAAGATTTAAACTTACGAAAGAGGGTAGATTGCGTTCAGATGCCGTTTGGACTAAGGAGCAAGTTTTGCTAGACGTACAGCTCACAAATTGGGCGAATCCATATTGCTAGGGTCGCCGTCATCGAAATCGATGATGAAAATATGAAATCGAAGGTTTATATTACTAGGTTATCTGTTTTTTACTAAATGTGTAAACGTTTCAGAAATAGTACTGACATAATAACATGGAAGAATTATAATATTAACTTATCAAAAAAGACAAGACAACTAGGTCAACCAACGCACTTCTAGCAAACGAAAACACCCAAATTATTTCGGGATATGTCGATGTAGCCCACAATATCTAATCTAATCCAGCTAGTGATCCACAAACGCTAAATCGTCTTAAACAATCCTAAGACACCCCGTTTCTTTTCTAGGGGGGCCACCGCGAGCCAAATATTACACAATAACAACGGACAGCAAGTACGGTTGCAACGAATGCAACAAATCATTTCCATCGCAACCGCTCGTCTCTCAACATTACCGGTTTGTGCACCTCAAAAAACGCCCAAGGGAACGGAAATGTCCCCATTGTGACGACAAAGTCCCTGGCTACCTAAGAGCGTATCATTTAGAAGCAGCTCATGGAATACCTGCTCCGACCTGTGGAGTTTGTAATAAGAAATTCCGTTTCCCATGCCATGTGTTGCAGCATCAGAAGAAAGTACATATGGGGGAGAAAACAGTTGTTTGTAAAGTCTGTTCGAAAAGCTTCTTCAATAATCTAAGTCTAAGATTGCACATGACGACTCATTCTAGTGTGAAGAAGTATAAGTGCGAACAGTGCAGCAGGGAGTTTAGATGGGAGAACAATTTAAAAGACCACATGAAGATTCACACTGGGGATAGGAGGTACACTTGCCCGGTATGTGAGAAGGCGTTTGTGCAGAAGTCTACCTTGAAACAGCACGCGTTGAGGAATCATAGAGGAATCGATGTTGACCTTAAAACTTAGGTATACACGCTAAAGGCATACATATCCTTGGAATCTTTAATCATAAATTAAACCTGATTGTCTGTTAACTCAGACCTGCTTGACTGGACTAGCTTCCCGCGATGAAGTATTCTCGCACTGGCAGCACAAGAAACGAAATAGATTTTCGTTGTTATCGTTCTGGAAATATTTTCTTAAGAATATCACCCAATTACTGCCAGAAAAAAACAATGTTAATCAGACAATCGACTTAAGCGCGTGACATTAAAGTAGGCGTCCTCGTGTTAAAATTCGTGGACTTCTCGATATTGCAATAGAAAGTTTGATCGTCAAACTTCTAGAAACTGAAAGATATAAAGTAATATTAATATGCTAAAAATAAAAGGCTTTAGTGTGACTGACGTCTTTAGTAAAGTAAGCAAATGAAACTGCTGTCCAAGTGATTTATTCAACCAGTTACAATTAATATCATTTTATTTCCTCACTCACAAATTGTATGAATTATCCTTGAACAACGGCATGGTGGAAATCGACGACTCATAAATCTTCAATGAAAATTTTACTTAGTATTCCAATATGTGCTGTTCATTTCACAAGCAGTTTAGCCAAATAATAATAAAATGTTTGGAAGTGGTTGAATGTATGAACAAAGATAAAGTAATCACTCGCAATTTTCTTTAATTTTGTTCTTTTCGTACGGATAACTCGCGTGTGGTGCTTTCAAAATCCTTCGGCACTGTACCCGTTCGGTCGCGTTTTGCTACCGCATAGTACGTGATAGAAAGAATATGGGTTGCGTTCGCAAGAGTTCCCATCGTCTAAATCATAGGTATGACCTAAAAGTTTAAACTCTCGGAACATATAGATCAAGGTCCGCATAGTCCGAAGCTCAGGCCCATAACCAAACAACCACTAGAGACTGCGGAACCGATGCCATCTCACGTCTTATTGTTTTCTAGGGTTCAACACCAATTTTACCCTCACGTCGGAAGACGACGGTTCGCGAACGTACACTTGTGACGAATGCGGCAGTGGCTTCAAGAAACGCAGCCACTTCAGCCAGCACTACAGGCATGTCCATCTCAAGTTACGCCCGAAAGTCCGCTCCTGCTGTCTTTGCAAGCTCAAAGTCCCCGCGCATCTGAGAGCCTTCCACCTTGAAAGCGCTCACGGCTGGCCGGCGCCATCTTGCGGCGCCTGCGGAAAGAAATTCGCATACCCCTACCAAGTGCTGCGCCATCAAAAAATCGACCACATGGGCGAAAAATCCTACACCTGCGAAACGTGCAATATGAAGTTCTCCTCGAAATATAGATTGCAACAGCACGCGATCAAGCATACGGAGATGAGGAAATACAAGTGTACGTTTTGCGGGAAAGCGTTTAGATGGAAGAATAACTTGAAAACGCACGTGATGATACATCTTGAGGAGAGATCGCATGTGTGCCCGTTGTGTGGCGAAGCGTTTGTGCAGCAGAGCAGTCTGAAGTATCACTTGCTGAAAAAACATCCCGATACATCGTAATCTTTAAAGGTAAACGAAGAGCTATTTACCCACTGTCACCACATATTTATGTTGTATAATTCCTTACAAGCTGATCCTTAACTTTTGATTTTTAATGTGGGTGGAATGGTAATTGTACAGAATGTATTTTTAAATTATTTTGCAGATCATTTAGGTAGGGAAGTGTAATTTTCTGTTTTAGAGTTAGATCAAGTCATGTAAAAGGAAACCGTTTTAATCATAGATTTTAGTTGATTCAAGTAGATCATTGTATAAATTTGCAGTTACTTTATCGTACTATCGTTTGTTAATAGAGATATCATGTTGGTTTCAGTTTTGAACTTAATGTAAAAATTAGTTTCAATAAAAGATATTGAATCGTATATAGTTTCGTTTCATTCAGACACTTTCCTTTATGATCGATAATCGCTAGAGATGACATGGGCTTCGCCACATGTTCCTATTTTACCCTTTGTTTATAAAACTTAACAAAGCTCTGCTAACTAATACTAGATTGAGTCTTCATCTTGTGGGGGTAAAATTATATATTTACGGCGAGGGCGGTGTATTAAATCTTGAGTGAAGCGAAAGATTCTACAATAGAATTCCAAGTAGAATCTTAAGCGCAAAAACGAATCCTAGCGTTTACGCCCAAGACGGAAATAATTTTGTTACCGAGTGGCACATACTGCTCTTCGCCTTCTATGAGGAAAATTTAAATAAACAGAAAATGTAAGGGAATAAATACAAATACAACTTTGATCCCTTATTTGAGATGATGATTATTTTCCGAATAGTAAGTGTGAAAAATATGTTTTGTTCCTGTCTCGCAAAAACAAATCTCAGTGTCCGATAAAATGATTTAAACGGCCACTACATGTTTGAGAATGTTTGTGAAATAAGGCCATTAGGGTCTAACTATTGTGTCGTGTGTCGTATCCAGGAAAGTTTTTAACTATTTACCGTGACTTCCCTATTTTAGGCTCGATGACTCCCATCCTCACGAAATCTTTCTATTCTAGGAAGCCGCGGAGAAGATAACGATATAAAACAATCAGCTCCGTCCTGCAAAGTGATGATCAGTCAAGATGGCAAGAAAATAAAAGAATTGGACACATTCCGCAAAGTGATGATCAGCCAGAAAGACAAGAAGACAAATGAAATAAAACAATTAACTCCGTTCCGCAGAGTGACGATCAGCCAGGAAGGCCAGAAAACAAGTGAAATAAAACAATTAACTCCGTTCCGCAGAGTGGCGATCAGTCAGGAAGGCATGAAAACAAACGAAATAAAAGTATTAGCCCAGTTCCGCAAATTGATGATCAATCAGGAAGGCAACCAAACAAACACAATAAGAAACATAGCTCCATTCTGCAAAGTGATGATCAGTATAGATAGCAAGAAAACTTACGCTTGCAGGTTGTGCACACGGGAATTTGAGATGCGAAAACGCTGGACGGAGCACTTCAAACGCGCTCACTTAAAGATAAAAAGGGATACGCATGGTTGCGTCATTTGCAAAGAACAGTTGGTACCCAGACAACGGTGGAAGCATATGGAGGAGCGTCATGGGTGGCCTGCCCCGACTTGTGACGAATGTGGCAGGAAATTCTCCTATCCCTTCCAAGTGCACAAGCACAAGAAAGAAGTTCACATGCGATTAGATAACCTCGAACACCTATGTGATCAATGTGGAGCAAAGTTCTCCAACAAAACAAGTCTGCAGCAGCACTCTATCAAGCATTCGGAAGTGAGGAACTACAAATGCGAACACTGCTTTAAAGCATTCAAAACTGTCACATATTTGAGACAACACTTGAAAACTCATTCGCTCGTTAAAGAATACGTTTGCCCTGTCTGCACCAAGGCTTTTGTTAACTACAAGAATCTAAAGCAACACGCTACTAAGCATATAGTTGAGAAAAACGTCAAATGCGAAGTTTGTTCCAAAGGATTCAAAAATGCTAGGAGTTTGAGGTTGCATTTAAAGATTCATAGCGAAGATAAAAGACACGTGTGTCCAGTTTGTGAGAAGGCGTATGTGCAATCGAACAATCTGAAGTATCACATTAAGAAGAATCATCCGGGCTTTGAAATAATCAAGTCTGTTTCTTCAGTTTAAGACCTTTTAAATACAATGCGCACACCAAACCAACGAAGCAAATTCGGGTCTATTTTGTAATTAGAAAAGTTTATTCCTGTTTTTTTTTTATCCGTTACAAAATCAAGGTGGTATGGTATACGTTTAATGTATGTTATGTTATGTATTTGTGACTTCGTTTATCCTAAAGGGATGCACCGACATGAGTGCGGTTTTTAAAACCGAAAGAGTTTTTTGTGGATGTCATCTTTAGCTATATTTCTAGTGTAAGAATAAAATAAATATGCATGAACAATTTCAAACAAGTATTTGATTTTATCTGTTATTGTATAACAAACACTAAACTATATGACATAGGTGAACTATTGATTTCAAAATGTTTTTGTCTATTGACATTTGACGATTCTTTAAAAAGCGTAGTACTTTGCTTGAAAGTGGTGCAAGCCTTTATTATTTAAAATAATCAGCTATAGCTTACTTTTTGGGGTTTGCGTAGGTTTAAATATCTGACGGTGTGGTCGAAATTCTGTGATTATATTGATATTATATTACTACTTTGAGTTACATCCAAATTCAATGTTCTTTATTTTTCAATTTAGGCCTTTTATATGCACATATGAATGTCATTACTTATAAGTTATATAATATAACTTATAATAGTTATGATTTACCCAAATTCGTCGTCGTGGGTCTGGGATACCTTGCGAGCTTTAACATGTGATGTAACACTGTTGCGTGGCTGTTAGGACGAATTAGCTTATTTTATAGGGTTTAACCTTTTCACCGCCAAAGACGGCCATTCACGTCATCGGAAAATCGTGCCCCTGACGCCAGAGGTAGAGCCATAAACATACCAAACATAAAAGAGTCCTAGAAGTGGTTTTTATTAGTTTTCGGACGGTCGTCTTTTGATGTCGGTTGCGTCCGTGGCACGGCGAGTCACTTCGTCAGCTGGCGGTGAATAGGTAGTTATAACGCATTAAATATTCTAAAAATGTTGCCTATCAACAACAAAACTTCTTATCCTCTTTTTTTAGGCAATCCCGCATCGTCACACGCTTATATACCATTCGAAACCAAAAGTGAATATAAGTACCTAATTTTGTGAAGTAAATCATAGTGAAGATTGATCTGAAACATTCGATCTTTTGCGACCACTATTTCAAGAAGTGGAGTGACCTGTTTTTCCCTGCTGTTCTAATCCTGACCACGTGGCATGGTGAAAACGGAAAATTCATTTATGTAATTAGAACAATACTCTCGCTTTTTATTTTGCCTTCGTATAAAATACGCTTTGAATAAAGGAAGAAAATTGTTGCCCATAAATAATCGCGATTGAGAAAGTCGTCTCTGCAGCGGAACTTACATTAGAGGAACATTGTGACAAATACCACGTCCTCACAATCTCTTATTCTATTCTAGGGAAACCCCCAGGATCAAAGCCAAAAAGAGATGTGGCAGAATTCTGCGATGTAAAGGACAAGGATGACGGAACAAAATCATACGCTTGCAATATATGCGACCACGAATTCAAGCAATGGGGCCTCTGGCTGCAGCACTACAACCAGGTCCATCTGAAGCTAAGAAAGAAGACGCATCCCTGTGTCATTTGTCACGAGCAACTCGTTCCGAGACATAGATGGAGACATATGGAGGAGAAGCACGGTTGGGCAGCCCCCACGTGTGGCGCTTGCGGAAAAAAGTTCTCCTACCCCCACCAAGTAACTAAACACCAGAAGCAATTCCATATGGGGGAGAGGAACCATACGTGCGAGCAGTGCGGACAATCGTTCTCCGATATCAAGAACTTGAAACAGCACGCTTTCAAGCATTCTGACGCGAGGGATTATAAGTGCGAATACTGCTCGAAAGCTTTCAAAACGGCCAAGTATTTGAAGTTGCATATAAAGATACATTTGAATGATAAGAGATATGTGTGTACGGTGTGTCAGGAGGCGTTTGTGCAATCGGCCAGTCTGAAGTATCACATGACTAAGCGGCACCCTGACGTAGTGTAGTCAATACATGCTAATATATTATCTATATCGCACATGTACCTACAGACAAATTCCTTGTCCATTTCGTTAATAATTATTCCCTTATATGTGCCTAATTTCACATAATTCTGACAATGATTTAAAAAAAGGGTCCACTTAAGGCACTTGTCCCACCACCGGCGAGTAGCGAGTACTTTCATAGTAATTCTTACTCTCTTGTACTCGCTTGAGCGAGAAAATGTGTTTTTAGCGCAGCGCAGCGCGCCGCCTGTGCAGCCCGAGGTCGCGCCATGTGACGATGTTTATTTATATAGTTTTTAGTATTAGGAGCAAAAAAAATTAGAACAATCAACAATTATGCAAAAAAAAGAATTAAATGTAATAATAATAATAATAAATTGTTTATTTTCAGATAACCAAGATCCGTTGTGTTAGTTACAAATATTCTTACAAACTAAGTTAGGTAGACTTACATAATTTAATTAAATTTAATTACATTTTTTTTTTTACATTTTTATGGTACTGATCCGCTAATAAGACTTAAATGTAGTTCGGACCAGTGCCTAACCATGGGACAGTCAAGCCTGTTTTCCAACAGACTTACTATGCTATTGGAACTATTTCCTATTCGGTGCATGATGGAGGCTATTCGTTTGCGAATGACAGCATGAAAGCCGTCGACTCGCTCCCTCGCAAACATGCCCGATGCACTGCATTATCTAGGTAGTCCCAACAGCATCCTAAGTATATTATTGTATTGGACTCGTAGGGCCCTAACTGCCCCCTGGGTGTAGTTAACCCACAGGCTGCACGAGTAAAACGATTGGCAATATGCCTTGAATAGCGTTATTTTTACACTCTTTGTGCAACGTGCAAACCTGCGAGCCAACATATTCCCCCTGACAGCCAGCGCCCTACGCTCCCTCTCGATATCAAGGTCATCCGAAAGGCACTCCGTGACCCAGTGGCCCAAGTATTTAAACTTTGCTGCTCTATTCAGAGGGACCCCATACAAAGTGATATTGGGCACCCTGTCCACTTTTTGCCCGCGAGGCCGAAACACAAGAATTTCACTTTTGTTAGTGTTATACTTGAGCCCATGAGCCACGGGCATACCTTTCGCACTTCCTGAGCAGCCTGGCCACAGCACACGCAGAGGGCCCCAGCAGCACCATGTCGTCCGCGTAGCTGATATTGTTCATCATCTCCCCCGCTACACAACATCCAACCCTAGTGCTGCTGAGGTCACCTATAAGTGCATTGACGTATAGATTGAAGAGTCGAGGCGACGTTAAGCCCCCCTGCCGCACTCCACACTCCAATCCATACGCATCAGAAGACGCCTCCGCCCACCTGACCACATTTACTTGGTTCCTGTACCAATAATCAAAAACATTAACTACCTCATCCGGTACATCCGTTTCTGTTCTTAATTTATGCCACAATAAATCATAGGACACCATATCAAAAGCTTTTGATAGATCTAGGAAGCACGCGTATACGGGCGTTTTCCGATCTATGTAATACTGAACGGTTTGCTTGAGACTCATGATTGCCGCTTCGGTCGACAGCCCGGGTTGAAATCCGAACTGAGCATCATGTAGTTGGATATGTTTACTAAGTTGTCGATCAAGCAAACTGTCCAGCACCTTAGCTACTGTGGTAGCTAATGATATGGGCCTATAATTAGAGCTATGAGAAGGATCACCTGTCTTGTTTTTGATTATAGGCACAACCACCGTTCTCATGCAATCAGCAGGTAGGTATGAATGCCTTAAGCACAACGTATAAAACATGGCTAAGATATGTGGTAGGTGGACACCTGCATGCTTCAAGTGTTCAATGCTAATGCTGTCATGGCCAGGAGACTTACCTTTGGTCATACCTCGTATGATCAACTCGACTTCCCTTGCCGTAAACTTAATTAACGACCCCGATTCTAACTTATTCTTAGTTGTAGGACTACGAGGTGGCTCAAAGTGACGTGGCTCTACTTTAAAGTTATTTTTAACAAATTTGCTATCTTCACAGGGTCGCTAATACCGTTTACATTAAGAGGCGCACATAATTTAGGGTTCAGACTGTTCGTTTGCTTCCAGAAATTGCGGAAACCTTTTTTCGCGTGTTGCTCAGCTAGGATATCCATTCTAATCTGCTCCGAGTTATCCTGGCACCATTTCAGTCTTGACTTAAATATTCGCCTCGACTTTACCATAATAATGTGTAATGTGTGCCATTCAAAGTTATGCCAAAAGTGTTCGGGCAAAAGATTTTAGAACAATCAATATTAAGACACGCAAATGGCACCCGTCGCTACCGATAACATTATTTAAGAAATAATGAAAGATTTAATGTAAGTTATATCAATTTTATCCAATGACATATAAAAATGTTGAATATCTTAATCTCTGATCTCATTAGACGTTTTTAAGCACGCTTTTGTTTTTACTGTTGTAGTAACAACATTACAGTAATATTGATGTAGATTTGATAACAAGATAAAAATAAGTGATCTTACTTTATCATGAATCATTTTGTAATATATGTCCATATGAATGTTGTATTGTACCTGTGATTTCATTCAATTAATATTCATTATTTGACGATCATTAAATAAATTCGTGTAAATTAGCTTAAAGTTAACTTATAATGTAAATTTATTTTATGAAATAAATAAATCTAAATCTAAATCTACAGTCTTTTTTACAATTTTAAATTAATTATTATATCTAACATGTTAAATGCTGGTAATCATTGAGTGTGTATGTATACATAATAAGTGGCAGATATGAGACATGTAGAGGTCAGACTAATTATCACAAAACAAATACGGCAATAGAATAAGATACAACAGAGTCGACATTTATGTATGATTGTCATTATCCAAAGAGGATATTTTCGCAATTAGGATTTCACCAATTTTAATTGCATTTCTGCCATAGCTTTGAGACAGTGACGTCCCGGCGGAATTTTATGACAACTAAAGTTGATAAAACTATTTGTGGTTAATTCAAATTCTTTAAGTATGGTGAAAATTGTTCATGGGAATACCTCCACAAACTTTTGGGGCAATTTTAGGGTTGCGGTTTAAAATATTGTACATAATACCTACGGTTTACACAACTTTCCATTTCTGAGTTGAAATTGTTTTGCGATGGTTAGTCCGAGCTCTGGTCATGGTATTACAAAACAATTTGTATTGCGCTTCAGAAATATAGGTTTTGCCTTATAATACTTTGTTTAATTCTCATAATCTCGCATAACTCGTGAGATGTTAGATTCCTACAACGAAATCTAAAAGTACCTGACAGGAACTCGAAACCTCACAAGTGATCCTTCTTTTCTAGGGCGATCCAGCAAATACCTAGAGTTCTGCACCGTAATCGAGGAAGGCGGCTCACCGGTCCACGCCTGCAATATTTGCAAAAAAACCTTCAAGAAACGAGATTTCTTCCGACAGCACTATTTACACGTACACCTAAAGTTACGGAAACGGACATACAGCTGTGTCATATGCAACGAGGAGTTGCTGCCCTGGCTAAGGGCCAAGCATATGGAAGAATTCCACGGCTGGGACGCTCCTACTTGCGAGGAGTGCGGGAAAAAGTTCGCCTACCAAAACAAATTGATAAAGCACCAAAAGAGTTACCATCTGGGCGAAAAGAACTTCAAATGCGACCAGTGCGACATGGCCTTCGCCGATCGCGGCGGCTTGAAGAAGCACTCTTACAGGCACGCTGTTGTCAGGAATTATCAATGCGAGATATGTTTAAAGGCTTTCAAGAATCCGAGGACTTTGAGTGTCCACATGAAGATACATCTGGACGACAGGAGATATGTTTGCAAAATTTGCGAGGATGCTTTTGTGCACTGCGCTAGCTTGAAGTACCATATGGCGAAAAGGCATCCCAAAACTGAGTAGCCGCGTGAATAGAAGCTGATTCTTAAAAGAAGTATCGGTTGTTATGTATCTAAAATTATGGATTTTGATGTATACACCAAGGGTTTTGTAAATTCTGTATTCAATAATTTGTTATAATTAAGAACAGATAAATAAATTAATCATGAATAAGTTTCAGACGAAAATATTTTTTTTGATATCTACAAGCTTTTATTGTCGATTCTACTTTGTTGCAGTCATCAGCTACTCGCTTAGAGGGTTCCATTTCCAATGAGCCCAAACATGATGGACTTATCCTGTGTATAGTGTAGGCGTTGCTATGGCCTCCTGTCGACCAAATTGCTGCTCGATACCCGCTAGTGGATGAAAACAGCTGAAAGATTTGACCCGCACATACTAACTAACAACATACATACATACACATACATACATTCACGCCTTTATTCCCAAAAGGGGCAGACAGAGCACATGAAACGTATATTCCAGCGCCACTTTTAGCATACATGTGGGTATAAAAGATTGACAAAACTAACAACGCAAGTTAAAAAAGCTCAAACTATACGTAAAATGGTACAAGTGTAACCCCCGAGACGCTGGTGGCATTTCCCCTTTGGCTTGGGTGCGCCTGCGCAAGAGCGATTCGTTGGGATAGGTTTGCAGATCTCCTGATCCTAGATCAGCCGGAACGCCATCGACAGGGCCATTGAAAAAAAAACATCATGGTTCATACCCAAAGTAGGCGCTAATATGTCGTCGGAAACCCAGCCCGCGTACACCTACAACCTATACAGGGTGTGGCCTGGAAAAGGAGCAAAAAATGAAACTGTAGACTATTGAGCTTGTGACCAATCATTTTCAGGTGGTTTTAATTGAAAAAAAAAACACTAAAAAGGGAACAAAAAGAACAGAAATCACAAAGATATGTTTTAAAAACAAAAATGCAAAAACTATTATGACTCATTACATGATGTCACCTCAAAATCTGCATTGACTGCTGTGCTATGATCTCGTGGTGCCAAGATAAATGTATCTTGGCACCACGAGATCATAAAATAAATAAAAAATCCTCATTAAATAAAAAAAACTACTTTTGTCACCCCAGAAGAGTAAGAAATACACGTGAACTTACTTTAAAGATTAAAAAAGATAAAAAGCATTTTCTTTTTTTTTTCAATTAAAACCACCTGAAAATGATTGGTCACTAGCTCAATAGTCTAGTTTCATTATTTATTTATTTTTATTCGGAGTAATGTTGATCTAAAGTTATGACCTTCAAGTAATGACTTGAAGGTCATAACTTTAGATCAACATTACTCCGAATTAAAAAAAAAATTGAACACAAGGGGCTACTACAGATGCTCTTAAGGAAGCGTCCTTTTAAATATTTGCCCCTGTTACAGGCCACACCCTGTATATGTATCATCATGGTGTGTTCTTGTTATCCTGGGATTCGGCTTTGCCAAAGTGGACCCGAGGCGCCTTTAGGGTATACAACCGGGAATTCGCGAAAAGGATGAGGATTAGTCATCATCAGTCTATATACGTCCCATTGCTGGGCAGAGACCTGAACTCCAGGCAAAATAAGGTTTTTAAAAACATTAATTTATAATAGCGTTTTTTTTTGTTAATTTCATTTGAAAATGTTATTCTAAGATGATATATTCAAGAATCCGACAAACTTTCCACCCGGAAGTAATTATGCAGATTTCAAAAAAGCATGCATTGTCTTTTTTTATACGATTTATCTTGAATATTATAGAGCAAATGAAAATGAACCAAAATAAAGACAAAAATATTTATTTATATTTTTTCTGACTTCAGAATTAGTTAACTTATCATTTTTTTGATGTCTGAAATTTTGTCGGATTTTGTCGCTGGGTAACTATTTAATTGATAATATATCCGTTACACATAAAAAATAAGCTATTATAAATTATTTCCAAAATTGTCATTTTTTCCATACGAGTTTTCAGTTCATTTACTGGATATCACATGAACTCCTCCCCAACTGTGCGGATTGGAGGCTTCACATACATCTTTGAATTTCTTCTCAGCATGCATTACGATGTTTCCTCGCGGTGTTTTCCTTCGCCGAAAAGCTAACGGAAAATAATATAGAATGATACTCCGTCCGTACATAAGTTCAGAAAATCTCATTGGCACGAGCTGGGATTCGAACCCAAGACCGCCGTTTGACAGCCGTATGCTTGCACCACTAGGCTACCTTAGCTTAATCTTCCTAACGTTATTTCCGTGTATGCCCTAAAGAAGACCGGGGTCCGCATAGGCACCTAATCCCAAGATTTGGCATAGGCACTAGTTTTACGAAAGCGACGGCCATCTGACCTTCCAAGCCAGAGGGAAAAATAGACTATTGGTATTAGACCGGTTTCGTCACGTTGTTTTCTTTTATCGAAAAACCACTGTTAAATATCAAATGATATGATGACCTCCACATTGAGAGTCGCGTGCCTTACTGCTTACATACACCTTTTGTATGTAAAGTGGTCTTTCAGAATTCAGTCGCGGTATACTTACATGATCTAATTATAGCATTATCGAAACGTGATTATAATATAAATTCCGAGATTTGTCTGTTATAGAAATAATAGACGAGTCGACCATACTGAGTATATACTATACTACATTACTTGTATTACTGACTCAAATGTGCCTAGCCTAGTAAAATATAAGCACTCAAAAATATATTGTTCCCTTGACAAGGCGAGTAGTTTTAGTATACTCTAGTTGATGAAATCTGGGCAGCTAGCATGATAGGTTTTATGGTCATGTCACGTTTTATGCGACTCTTTGGGCCATTAGGCCCGTAAAATTTGAGCTATCGCGCTAGCCGGGGTGTTTTTTGTAATTTGTAGTGTAGAGAACAATTTGTAAAAATAGACTAAAAAAAACTACATTACTATTTTATGAGGACATTACGTACTTAATACTAGAGGCTTTGTGAGCTGTAGAACTCGCAAGTCAGTGTTTTTTTTCGAAAAAATGTTTTTGGTAAGGTCCAAAAAACTGAATCGACAAAAAAAACTAATTTCGAACCTGTACTTAAGAATAGCTGTTGTAGAGGAGAACAGCCCAGAGCAAACACCCGGACAGCGGGACATACGGACCTACGAACTTCGGCCCAAGCTGAAGCATAGAACTTCGTTCGCTTCGCTCGCTCGTTCAATTATATCGTTTTTAATAAAACTTAGCTATTAGTTAAGCATTTCGATACGTTTTTAGAAGTATTTATGTGTACAATAGGTAGTACTTCAGGCCCCTATTTCACCAACTTGACAATTGTCACCTGACAACGACAATTCTCCGCATATTGCTGGTTACACAAGTAACCTAGCAAACCACGTTAACTTCTAGAACAAGCAATGTATGGCGAATTGTAAGTGTCAGGTGCCAATTGTCAAGTTGGTGAAATAGGGGCCTGGTTATATTTTTTTGTAAATATGTCAGTAGACGGACTTGCCCTTGGATTGTGGCTAATCCGTCTATCAGCTACTTTTATTGTATCTGGTAGTATTAGAAATAAATACGATAAGTGAGCAAATATCAGTGTACTTTTCATCAAAAGTAAACCTTAGCGAATTCAACTTAAGGTTCATTTTTATTTACATACATTTTATTCAGGCCTGTTTTTTCAATCAGAAGTAACTACCCTTTAGGTTTAAATAATGTTTACTTTATTATATAAATAACGATGTATGAGTACATAAATGACTCTAATGACGCTATTGGTCCTTCACCGACCAAACCAGTTCATTATTGAATAAAATTTCAAAGTAATAAATCATGAATTGTCATTTTTAAACCTAAATTAACGTTATTTGTTAAGTCAGCGAAATCAAAAAGGTTATAGCAATTGAAATAGGGAAATACCGGCCATATGACGGTTTTCACCGTTTAATATTGAACGGATTTTCTCACTTAACAATCACGGAAATACAAATTTGTAACCACCAATAGTTTCTGCTCCACAGACTACTATGTATAATGGACGAAAATAGCAATAAACACGCACCTCAAACAATATAATGAACATACTTAATAAGCCGTAACTTGCACCGCCTTCGCAAAATATGGTAACACGCTACTCTCGCGTGTCGAGTTCGGAGCGCAACTAAATTACTAAACTTTAAAAGCGATTTTTAGTTGCTGATAACAGAGCGCCATCTATATTTTACTGTTCAAATAAATCTCTTTCTTGCTCGCTGCTTTGATCGAGTCGGCAAGTGCGTATTGTTGTTAATTGCTGCAAACGCCATAGTAAGGAATTATCCCGCACATTTTGCCGCACACATCTTGTTTACCTATAAAAAAAAAATTGAGAATATTAATAATAGATGTCTTCAGGGCGACTTAAATTTGGATTTAGGAATACAAAAATCACTCGAACTATCTTTCTAAAACTATACGCTGATCACTTTGCCGTATATACATTGCTATCCCATTTTTCTGTGCTCTTCCATCTTTCTTTCTTTCTTCTCAAAATTACTAAGCCAAGTACATTTGTACTATAATGTAGCTGCAGGCGCGGATTCGTTTGCGAAGTACATAGAACGCTAACTAACGTAACTTCAACGTCTTTCTTTACCCCTTTTCCAGGCCAGTAGTCTGCCTGGAAAAGGGTTAAAATATCAGCATAGATGTACACTAAAAGATGCGAAATATTCTTGATCACTTGACCATTGTATCAAAAAATGTCTCTACAAAATGAATATCTTGAATCTACTGATTTAAAAGAAGTATTCCAGTAAGCCCAAAAACAGTTCCTACCGCAACTACAGAAAGCTCGCATCCTCACAGATCTTAATTCTTTTCTAGGGGACCCCGACGATTGCATAAAGTACTGCACCGTAACCCAAGAAGGCGGATCACAGTTCTACTCATGCACCGTTTGTGAGAAGGCATTCAAGAGACGGGATTTATTCAGACAGCACTACCTGCATGTCCATCTAAAGCTAAGGAAAAAGAAATATCCCTGTGTCCTATGCAAAGAGGAGCAATTCCCTTGGCTGCGAGCCAAGCACATGGAAGAAGCCCACGGCTGGGAGGCCCCTACTTGCGGCGCATGTGGAAAGAAGTTCCCCTATCAAAACACCTTAGTAAGACATCAGAAAGTTTTCCATTTGGGCGAGAAGAACTTTAAATGCGACCAATGTGGCATGGCTTTCGCTGAACGAAAAGGTCTAAAGCGGCATTCCTTCAAGCATTCTGATGTTAGGGACTATAAGTGCGAATTTTGTTTGAAGGCCTTCAAGACTCCCAAGTATTTGGCTATTCATTTGAAGATACATTTAAATGACAGGAGATATGTTTGCAAAATTTGTGGAGATGCGTTTGTGCAGTCTAGCAGCTTGAAGTACCATATGGCGAAGCGACATCCCAATGAGTGATTCAATTTGATTTGCAATGTTACTGTTTTTTTTTAAACTTAGTAACCTTAATTAATTTAGTAGTTGGTAATTTCCCATTTCTTTAGTTATAGACATATTTTTATGCCGTCGCTAAATCGACAGTAATAGTATTAGTATCAAAGATAATAAACCATCTTAACTGTAGTTGTGTATTTATAATCGGTTGTAAAAACTCCTAATTGGCCTGATCCTAAACCAGACAAGGAAGAGCCTCAAGACTTGCATCCTTAAATTATAATTCTTTTCTAGGGTACGACGCATACATAAACTTCTGCACGAGAGTCGAAGAAGCGGGCTCACAGACATACGTATGCAAGATTTGCGACCGGAATTACAAAGGAAAGGGCTTATTCAGACAACACTACCTGCATGTTCATCTAAAGCAAAGACCGAAGACTTATCCCTGTGTCGTATGTAAAGAGCAGGTTCCTCCCTATCTGAGAGCCAAGCACATGGAGGAACGTCATGGTTGGAAGGCACCTACGTGCGAAGTCTGCGGAAAAAAGTTCTCTTATCCAAACATGTTGACGAAGCATCAAAAGATTTTCCATATGGGCGAAAAGAACTTTAAATGCGACCTATGTGACATGACTTTCGTTGATAGTCACGGTTTGAAAAGGCATTCCTACAAGCATACAATTGTTAAAAACTTTAAATGCGAGTTTTGTTCAAGTGCATTCCAATTTCCAACCACTTTGAAGAGGCATATAAATAAGATGCATTTGAGGAGATTTGTTTGTCACGTTTGTGATAAGGCATTTATGCAGGGTTTTGGTTTGAGGCACCATATGGCCCTAAGACATGCGAATGTTGAATAGGTTTCATGCTAGCAACAGATTATAGTTCTTATCGATTTTTATCGTTTTTCTATGTTATGCGGTCTTATTCAATTGGTATTGAATTATTGACCTGATTTTCATTCGATAATACCTGACTTTTAACACACGCTTCGCAAACTACTCCTAAAGGGTTCTCTACTACTATCAATTACTCCCAACAACCGCCTTCAAAGTGAATAAATTGAATGTTTACTGTTTCTTTCCATATTATAGCTGCGACTCTAGGTTGTTGTGACAAATTGCTAGGTGTATAATGACCTTCAATTGTTCATTGTCTGACTAAGTCACAACAACCACCTTCACAGTGAGAGAATTGAATGTTTACTGTCTCTTTCCATCTTATAGCTGCGACTCTAGGTTGTTGTGTCAAATTGCTAGGTGTATAACGACCTTCAATTGTTCATTGTCTGACTAAGTCACAACAGCCACCTTCAAAGTGAGAGAATTGAATGTTTACCGTCTCTTTCCATCTTATAACTGCGACTCTAGGTTGTTGTGTCAAATTGCTAGGTGTATAATGACCTTCAATTGTTCATTGTCTGACTAAGTCACAACTACCACCTTCAAAGTGAGAGAATTGAGTGTTTACTGTCTCTTCGTCTTATAGCTGCGTCTCTAGGGTGTTGTAATAAATTGCTAGTTGTATAATGACTTAATGACCTTGAATGTAAAGATACATTGATCACTAATTATTCACTATCTAGCTGACAATAGGGCAAATCCATAATATGTTCGTACCGCCGTCATCAAAATCGATGAGAACATACATATGTATTCACTACTTATTATTTGTGAAATAAATCATCGTGACTAGTTGTTTCTTTATTTATTGCATCTAAATCATTATCTATTACGCCCATTCCTATAACATGCCTTTTAAAAGGACCGTGAAACATTTTCAATTAATAGAAATGTTCGAAACCTGTCAAGCCTAAAAATCCGACAAGCACTCCCTTAGAGTCGCCTCACAGTCTTAATTCTTTTCTAGGGAGTAACTGGGAATACATAAAGTTCTGCACCGTTCTCGAAGAGGATGGATGCCGGATGTTTTCCTGCGACCTATGTGAACGTACAAGAAACGGGAAACACGCCGAAGATAGGAACTTCAAATGCTAGTTCTGCTCGAAGGCGTTCAAGAGTCAATCATATACAGTTTTAATACTGCTCGTTAGGCAGAGTAAACGCTCGGGGATCGTGACGTCAGCACTCGAGCGTCATAGTAAATGATAATCGTTTCATATGAAGGTGCGTTTTGCGGATAAGGCACAAAATATATTCTCTCAAAACTTCGGACACTTATAACTTGCCAATATTTTTAATAGTTTTTCGAGAAAATTCATCAATGATGAATAATAATGATGAATCATCATGATCAGTTAGCTTTTTTGGTGTCTACACCCCTATATAAGGGATAAACACCCATATGCGGATTACGCTCGGTTGGTTGACAATGACACGTGAAAATTTAAGAGCTGGTATATTTTCAATTCGTTATATAATATCCATTTTGCATCATGATTATTCTTTATGATTATAACATATTACGCAGGCTAATCTTATATTGCTGTAGGTATGTGCTGTACTAATCCTATCTGCCGAGCATTCGGCCGTCAGTACTGTTAGTAGGTAGCAAGTAAGTGGGAGAGGGACGAATGCTTTGTCCGACAAACTAGTTAGACTGCACACTATTGTTTACCACGTCCATACTAATATTATAAATGCGAAAGTGTATCTGTCTGTCTGTCTGTCTGTATGTCTGTATGTACGTCTTTCTGTCGGTTACCTCTTCACGCTTAAACCGCTGAACCAATTCGGAGGAAATCTGGTATAGTTTTTATTCCAAAGAAGGACATGGGGGTGAAATGGCGAGTGATAAATTGTATGGAGCTACGATATAAACGAGTTCCACGCAGACGAGTAAAATATAAAGCACTCCTGACCCAACAAATAAAGCTACCCATCTCGACGACTTTAGACTAAAACTGCACTGAAATCGCATCTTACTGCAATTTATTTATTTCATCTAACAACGGTATGAGAGGAAATAAAAAAAATATCGATTCAACTCAATATTGGTCTGGGTCAAAACGATAAACCCGCAAGAACTGTTCAAGATGGCATCGTCACAAAATCTTCATTCTTTTCTAGGGAAGGCCGGAAGCGAATGCTATTCCTTCTGCACCGTCAACGGAGAAGCCGGATCGGAGATGTACACGTGCCAGGTTTGCGAGAGGAGTTTCAAGAAAAGGCGGTTTTTCAGAGATCACTATCTCAACGTTCACTTAAAGCTGAGGAAGAAGACACATGCTTGTGTCCTATGCAACGAGCAGCTGCTGCCCTGGCTAAGGGCCAAGCACATGGAAGAAGCTCATGGCTGGGGAGCGCCAACATGCGAAATGTGTGGGAAAAAGTTTCCCTTCCAAAACAAATTAATATGGCATCAAAAGACTTTCCATTTGGGCGAAAGGAGTTTTCAATGCGACCAGTGTGACATGGCTTTTCCCAGCCGTCATGGCCTGAAAGCGCACTCCCACAAGCATTCCGCTGACAAGAAATTTAAATGCACAATCTGCTCGAATGCGTTTCAGTTTCCGCGAGGTTTGAGTTTGCACATGAAGATACACCTGAACGACAGGAGACATGTTTGTAAAATTTGCGGTGATGCGTTTGTGCAAACTTCCAGTTTGAAGTATCATATGGCGAAAAGACATCCCAATGTTGATTAGGGTCGCTTGTTAGTAGCAGCTGATTCTTGGTTGATAGTTCATATTCTTAATTACAGGAAATATCGATAGTTATGTATCTTAAAGGAAGGGTTTTTAAGTGTGTAGTATATGTTAAGTACTGTGCTTTTTTACAATTAGTGGCCTTAACTTAGTTGATGAACAACATTGTTAATACCACCAATTACCATTTAGTACACAAATGCATACAGTAGGTACGTGGTTCTATTATATTTGGTAACAATAATAAATCATATGAACAGTTTTGATTATTTATTTGTGGTTCTTAATTCAAAGGCCAAGCTCCGCGTAGGGCCGAAGCCCCGAAGCATCTCTTCAGAGCGTGCTCTCTGCGCGAGTTCGTGGACCATAGACCAAGATGGACGAGCTCGCGCGGATACTGATACCCTACTCCCGGTTCTCAGGCAAAGCAGGCAGGGTGCAAATTGAGACTTAAAAATCTACCTTCTGCTTTTCGCTTGAACATTTCTCCTGTCCCTTTTCGTAGGAAAAACTACAACTCACTACAAAGAAAAATAAAAGTCAGACTCATACCTGGTAATGTGGGGCACTAAAGGGGGGTGCCCCGCACCACCGGGAAAATTCTTTTTTATCTATGTAATTTTACAATAGTCAACAACGACTCTTATAGGAAAAGAAACGACCAGGCTGTTTAGACGAATAAAAGCGAAGCTTATTCGTATACTTGTGACTTAGGAACTTAAATAACTTCAGTAATAGCCTGGGTCCAACAATATATAGCCGCAAGAACTGATCAATATTGTATCGTCACAAAATTTCAATTCTTTTCTAGGGAAGGCCGGAAGCGAATATTTTTCGTTCTGCACCGTCAACGGAGAAGCCGGATCGGAGACGTACACGTGCAAGGTTTGCGAAAAGACTTTCAAGAAAAGGCAGTATTTCAGAGGTCACTATCTCAACGTTCACCTAAAGCTGAGGAAGAAGACACATGCTTGTCTCATATGCAAAGCCGAGCTGTTGGACGGGGAAAGGACCAAGCACATGGAAGATGCTCACGGCCGGGAGGCCCCTACATGCGGAGCATGCGGGAAAAAGTTTAACTATCAACACTCATTAAGAAAGCATATAAAGGCTTTCCATTTGGGCGAAAAGAATTATAAATGTGATAAGTGTGTCATGGCTTTTCCTACCCGCACACAACTAACGCGGCATTCTTACAAGCATTCCGCTGTTAAGGACTTTAAATGCGAGTTCTGTGCGCATACGTTCAAATTTCCGCACACTTTGAAAGAACACATGAAGATACATCTGAATGTTAGGAGATATGTTTGCAAAATTTGCGGTGAAACGTTTGTGCAGTGCGCCAGTTTCAAGTACCATATGTCAAAAAGACATCCCAACGAGTAGGTGTTATTGATCGCAGTACATTCTTACTTAAAAGAAATATAGAAGGTTCAGTATCTTAAAGTAAGGGGATGTAGACGTCAAAACTAAGTTAAGAATCGTGCTTTTACAATTTGTGACATTAACATAAAATTTATATAAATATGAATCAATAGCAACAGACTTATAGATTTTATTTTGCTATTTTATATCAATTTGGTGTTCTAATTATATAACTTATTTCCAATAAAACATAGAACCAAATCTACAGCGATTCTTGATAAAAGTAGGAAACTATTAATAGATATAATATAGCAATCGCAGAGCGATGGAAAAGATTCATAGAATTATTTTGCTACGGTGATGAATTGACTGAAAGAAACATAGAACATGAGATCGAAATAGAACCAGACTACCTTGGTCTAACACTCATGAGGGAAGAATTTGACGTTGCTATAGGAAATATACAAAATGGTAAAGCGGCAGGAAATGATGGAATACATAATAAATTAATCAATCAAGCATGCTAATAATGACATTTTGATGAAGGAACTTTTTGAGTTAACTTGCGAGGTGTATAATACTGGACAGATAACAAAAGATTTCATGACCACAAAAGCAGTTACAATACCTAACAAAGCCAACACAATGAAGTGTGAGGAATATATGGTATGGATTCCGTCCAAATAAGGGCACTAGAGAAGCTTTATTACACACTAAGGCAAACTATTAAACACATACATGTATAGTTTTTGTAGATCTGAAAAAAGGTTTTGATAGTGTACGCAGGAAGAAAATTCTGAAAAGGCTCAAAGAACTAGGATTAGATTATAGGGATTGTAGGATCATATTCGAATTGTATAAGGACCAGGAAACTATAATAACAGTTGGAGACGAGAAAAGAACATCAAGAATTAAGAAGAATTATATTCATAAGACTTGCAGACGATACAGCTGCAATAGCAGAATCAGGCAAAGAATAAAAACATTACTAGAAACAATGGAAGTATTCAAAATGAATGCTAGCTAAACCAAAATTGTAATAGCATCTAAAACAGAAAATCCACCCTTCTCCTTAAACGGAACCACAGTCGAAAAAATGAAATCTTTCAGATATTTAGCAAGCCTTATCACCGCATACCATATATAAAGTCCAGAATAGCTATTAAAAAACTAGCCAAAGCAGAACCTATGTATAGGCTGCTCCGAAAGTTTTTAGCTGCTCTGGCTCTACTCATGCGATTACAAAATTATTAATTCCATTGTGAGGGATATTTCAGTACTTATTAATAAGTGGTGTAAATACATTTTTAGAAAACGCTTAGTTTATTTTTATTTTATTTTTTCTTCGAAGCCTGGCCATCAGTCATGAAAATCAACAATTGAGACTCCATATCTGCTGTCATTTTATAAACTGTATTTGTTAAAAAACAATTCTTTTTTTAGGTGCTGCTAATGATTAATCTCGACGGTTTTTTTTACGTCTAAATCGTTTTGATTGAGTAAACATTATTATGATTTAATAGGTGTCAACAATGAGTCTTTCATTAAAAGTAAAAAATTCTGATATTTAAAAAAAATGTATATAACTTAATAACATTATAACATTATTTAACGATTTATACATTGGAAATAGCAAAAGAAACAGAATAATTAGTCCCGGGTAAATTTAAGTTCGATTTTCAAAGATTTCAATACGAAATTCATTTAATTGTGCCTAAAATTGCCGTTTTTTCTAAGCAATTCGTAACTCCATACGAAACAGCTTTCAGTTAAATACATATAATAAAAAAACTATTCGCATGAATTTATAAAAATTTCATGGCCATAATTAGCATTGAAATATCCCTCACAATGGTATAAATAATATTGTAATCACATGAGTAGAGCCGGAGCAGCTAACAACTTTCGTAGCACCCCTCGTATGTTATCTTCAAAAATATCGAAAGAAACGAAGATAAAATTTATTAAGGGGCTCCACGCGCTTTTTGGCTAGTTTTGACGTGTTTTGAGTTGTCTAAGCAGGCGATAGACACCCTCACCGAGAACTTCTCTTACAGACATTTTATAAAATACATTTCATTTAAGAAAATGTATGCGTATGACACTTAATGACGATTGTTTTCTTTTGCCTTTTTTATGTAAACATTCGCGTCACTCAAAGCCAACCTGTTAATTGTAACAATACGATACTACCTATACCTACCTAGTAACTATTCAAACTTCAATCTTTATTAGTAACTAATAAATCATATTACCAGTAATTGTTTGTTATTTATGTACTTATCCCATATGAAGCAACGACTTTTTTTAGAAAATAATACCAAATCTAAAAGGCGTTTTTAAGAATTATAAAAGCGAAGCGTATTAGAGGACATGAATTTCGAACACAAAACTTCAGTCTAAAAAACAAAAACTAACACAGTCAAAACTAGCCTGGGCCCAACGCAATATGTGTAAGAACTGATCTGAAGATTGCGTCGTCACAAGATTTCAATTCTTTTCTAGGGAAGGCCGGAAGCGAATACTTTTCGTTTTGCACCGTCAACGAAGAAGCCGGGTCGGAGATGTACACGTGCCAGGTTTGCGACAAGAGTTTCAAGAAAAGGCAGCTTTTCAGAGATCACTATCTCAACGTTCACCTAAAGCTGAAGAAAAAGACACATGCTTGTGTCATATGCAATGAGCAGCTGCTGCCCTATCAAAGGGCTAAACACATGGAAGAAACTCACGGCTGGGAAGCACCAACATGTGGAGCTTGTGGGAAAAAGTTTCCCTACCAAAACAGATTAATATTGCATCAAAAGACTTTCCATTTGGGAGAAAGAAATTTTCGATGCGACCAGTGTGATAAGGCTTTCCCCAGCCGTCAGGCCCTGAAAGCGCACTCCCACAAGCATTCCGCCGTCAAGAAATTTAAATGCCAAATCTGCTCGAATGCGTTTCAGTTTCCGCGGGGTCTGAAGTATCATATGTCGAAAAGACATCCCAATGTTGAGTAGCCTCGTTTGTTAGTAGTAACACTTTTAGTAGAATAGTTCATATGAAAAGAAGTGACGATAGTTATGTACCTTAAAGTAAGGAATTTGATATGTTGTAAGTATGCTTTTACAATTAATACCCCTAAGTTAATTGATAAAATCTGTGGTAATCAAGAATTGTGAAAACCTAATTGTTAATTTAAACTTATTTTAACAATAGGTACGATGTTTACCTACTAGTATACCAATAAGTACAGTGCCTAATCCAATTATATTTGGTAACAATAATATATTACATTGACAATCATCTTTGTTTATTTATTTGTGGTTATTAATTCGAAGGCCGAGGTCCATGGAGGCTAGGTCCTAAGCGTCCCTTCAGTGCGCGCTCTACGCGAGCCTGTACACAAGCAAGACGGACGGAGTGCAAATTCCGACTTACAAATCTACCTTCCGCTTTTCGCTTCCCATAGCAGATTTTCACTTCCCCTCCCCCTTTTCCTAGGATAAACTACAACTCAAAACCAGTCAGATTTGTAAAAATAAATGTCGGACTCGGGCCTGGTAAAGCCGCAGGGGAAAAACTACTTTATCTATGTAACTATAAAATAGTCAACGACGACCATTTTGCAAAAAGCAAATAGGCTGTTATAAGAATGTTGAAAGCGAAGCCTATTACTAAACTTGTGAATTTTGGACCTTAAAACTTCAGTACTAGCCTCGGCCCAGCGATATATCCGCAAGAACTGATCAAGATTGTATCGTCACAAATTCTTAATTCTTTTCTAGGGAAGGCCGGAAACGAATACTTTTCGTTCTGCACCGTCAACGGAGAAGCCGGGTCGGAGACGTACACGTGCAGGGTTTGCGTTACGACTTTCAAGAAAAGGCAGCTTTTCAGAGAACATTACCACAACGTCCACCTAAAACTGAGGAAAAAGACACATGCTTGTGTCTTATGCAAGGAGCAGCTGCTGCCTTGGCAAAGGGCCAAGCACATGGAAGAAGCTCATGGCTGGGAAGCGCCAACATGCGGAGAGTGTGGTAAAAAGTTTGCCTACCAAAACAAATTAATAAGGCATCAAAAGACTTTCCATTTGGGCGAAAGGAATTTCCGATGCGACCAGTGTGACAAGGCTTTCCCCAGCCGTCTGGCTCTGAACCGGCACTCCTACAAGCATTCCGCTGTAAAGAACTTTAGATGCAAAATCTGCTCGAATGCGTTTCAGTTTCCGCAGGGTTTAAGGTCGCACATGAAGATACATCTGAACGACAGGAGACATGTTTGTAAAATTTGCGACGATGCTTTTGTGCAGAGTTCCAGCTTGAAGTACCATATGGCGAAAAGACATCCCAATGTTGAATAGGGTCGATTGTTAGTAGAAGCGGATTTTTGGTTGATAGTTCATAGTCTTAATTTTAAAAAATAAGGATAGTTCAGTAATGAGGATGAATTAGACGTATAGACTTAAGTTAAGTAATGTGCTTATACGATTCGTGTCCTCGACTAAGCAAATAAAACCCGTGATTTAGAAATAAGATAATCAAGAATCGCGAATGAAACCTGACAACTTAATTTTAACCATCATTTTGTTTACTATCTAGTGCACAAATCATATTATTAGTAACAAGAATGAATCATATTAAAAGTCATTGTTTATTTATTTATATATCCAAAAGTAAACTACGACCCTTTTAGGAAAAAATAACTAGGCGATGTAAGAATAGGTAATAAATAGAATGCGAAGGTTATTAAGCTTCAGTGCTGGCCTGGGCCCAACGAAATATGCGTAAGAACTGATCAAGATTGTATCGTCACACAATTTCAATTATTTTCTAGGGAAGGCCGGAAGCGAATACTTTTCGCTCTGCACCGTCAACGGAGAAGCCGGATCGGAGACGTACACGTGCAAGGCTTGCGAGAAGACTTACAAGAAATGGAAGTCTTTCAAAGTTCACTATCCGACCGTTCATCTAAAGGTGGGGAAGAGGACACGTGCTTGTCCCATATGCAAAGAAGAGGTGTTCCCCTGGCTAAAGGCCAAGCACTTGGAAGAAGCCCACGGTCAAACAGCCCCTACATGCGGAGCATGTGAGAAAAAGTTTCCCTATCCACACGCATTATTAAGACATCAGAAGGCGTTCCATTTGGGCGAAAAGAATTTTAAATGCCACCAGTGTGATATGGCTTTTGCCGTCCACGCCCACCTGAAGCGCCACTCTTATAAGCATTCTGCTGTTAAGGACTTCAAATGCGAGTTGTGTGCACATACGTTCAAATTTCCCAACACTTTGAGAGAACACATGAAGATACATCTAAATGTCAGGAGATACGTTTGCAAAATTTGCGATGTTAAGTTTGTGCAGTGCGCCAGTTTCAAGCACCATATGGCGAAAGCACATCCCAATGAGTAGTATTAGGAGGTTATATTGTTCGAAGTAGGTTCTAATTTATTACATAGTAATTCGTAGTAAGATAGTTAATACAGTCTAAGTTAAGTACCTGTTGTGTTTTAACAATTATTGGTAACTACATCGATAAAAATCAAAATTCGTTGTTCCGAAATTAGATAATCGGTGTTGATGTTAGGAGCAGATTCTTTGTCGAACCGATGGATAAAAATGATATATACTTATTGTGTTTCTACAATTAGTGACCTTACCTGAATTGAAACCCTTGATTTAGAAATTAGTCATCAAGAATTGTAAAAGAAACCTTAATGATATTTATTCTTAACAATACGATGTTTACCATTTAGCTTACAAACACATACATTACTTCTGTTATCATTTCTAAGAATAATATATCATATTGACTGTCTCTGTCTATTTATTTATGTATCCAAAAACACCCTAAAACAGAAACTAAAAAGGTTATGTTAATATTAACAGAAGTGAAGCTTAACACTAAACTTAAGAATTTCGAACTAAAACAAATCAGTATATAAAAATTAATCAAGATAGCAACGTCACAAAATTTTAATTCTTTTCTAGGGAAGGCCGGAAGCCCCGCCTTTGCGTTCTGCACCATCAACAAAGAAGCCGGATCGGAGACCTACACATGCAAGGTTTGCGACAGGACTTACAAGAATTGGACGTTGTACAAAGATCACTATGTGTACGTTCATCTAAAGCAGCGGAAGAAGACACATCCTTGTGTATTGTGCAAAGAACAGCTGATTCCTTGGATGAGGGCGAAGCACATGGAAGAAGCTCACGGCTGGGAGGCACCCACTTGCGAAGCGTGTGGAAAAAAGTTCCCCTACCAAAACGCACTACTAAGGCATCAAAGAGTCATCCATATGGGCGAAAAGAATTTTAAATGCGACGTGTGTGACATGGCCTTCGCCAACAATCAACGCTTAATCCGGCACTCTTATAAACATTCGAATGTTAAGCAATTCAAATGCATGATCTGTTCAAGAGCATTGAAGACTCCTAAGTCTTTGAGTGCACACATGAAAATACATTTGAATGACCGGAGACATGTCTGCAAAATTTGTGAGGAGGCGTTTGTGCAGAGTTCCAGTTTGAAGTACCATATGTCGAGGAAACATCCCAATGAGTAGGGTCCCGTTGGGTGGTGGATGTAGATTGGAAAGGTGAGAATTTCGGAAAATGCAGACCAGTATGGTCGAAATATCGTTTATTTCGTTTGTTTCACGTTGTGGTTACTAATTTATTTAACAATACCAATGACATATTTGGACGATTTTTCACGACATCGACTTTTAACGGGTCTAACGCGATATTTATTTAGGTACCTTTTTTCTGAGGCGGGTTGTAGCGGACGTGGTCTCACTGACTAACATCATTTATATCGCGTTAGATCAGTGTAAAAATCTTTTAAATATGTATACAAAGCGCGAGTATTTTAACATGATTTTCTTATGAAACACTTTCATCCCATTTTACTATTAGTATAAATTCCGGAATTCTGATGACTGTAAATTATTTAGGAAGCCTATTTCCTTGAACGATTTTCATATCAGATTAATCTTCAAAGAATAGTGCGATATATCATTGATAAAATTTATACTAACTTCCATGGTACCCGCGTTTTTAACTTACGAAATCATAATTGTCATTTAAAAAACAACCGCTCTATTAGTAGAGAGTAGAGAGTGTCATAGAGGAATTAAAGGCGCGATTAACCTACCACTACGGTTTTGTCGGAGGGTCGCTAGGGTGTAGGGGGGAGTGTTCTCGCCGAAATATATTTCCAATAGATGTCTTTTGGAAATATATTTTGGCTAAGTATATCAGTCACCAGAGAGATCACGAATCTCGCTCTCCCTAGCCAGTTTTTCTCCTTTTCTTTAGTCGTCGGCCAGGATGGCGATGAGGAGCATACAAAAGGTTAAAATAATTTTTGAAAGGATCATACTTGGTTAGACATGTACTTTATTTGAAGATCGTGGCCAGCATTTGGGAAAGGCCTGTGTCAGTAGTGGATTAAGCCCATCTTCATCATAGTAAGCGTATAAAATGCATAATAAGTGATGACGAATTATTTAATAAGTACAAATATAACCACTTATTCATACTCATCACACAAATCTTAATAACGCATGTCAACTTACTTGTTCTGTGATATATTTCTCATGTTAATTCTTGTGAGAAATAAATGTCTTAAACCTTATATAATTAGTGACCTTCAGATTTGTAGGCAGGGTAGTGATCGAGTAGGCTAAATACTCACTAATGCTTATTTATGAAAGTATAAACCTCGATTCGTTTTTAATTATTTTTTTGGAACAACGCGGTATAAAACCGCACTGTAGGTCGGACCAAACGATACATACCCGCAAACGATATAACTGACCAAGATTGCATCCTGACAAAATCTTTATTTTCTAGGGGGCTCAACGAATACTTACAGTTCTGCACTATACTCGAAGAATCCGGTATACTAACCTTCCTGTGCAAAGATTTCGATAAAACCTACATGACACGGGAGTTATTTAAACAACACTACGTACACACCGCGCCATATGCAATGAGCAGCTAGTTCCTTGGGTTCTATGGGTTCCATATGCTTGGCTCTTAGCCAAGCATATGGAACCCACGGAATAAAGAATCCATTGGAAGTGGCATTCAACCGATTTTCATAGAGAACCACTGTCGCCGCACGCACACAACCACACTTCAATAATACACGAACACACAATTGCAATACGCTTTCGATTTGTTAAAACGTGCTGTGCCAATATGTTGTTAATGGTAGCTAATTTTATATGCAAAATCTACTTTAACTAGTACTATTTACGGTCTCATTTAGAGTGTCAAGTGAATATTTCTTACGCCCGTTACCATATGCGTTGCAAGACTTGCAAGAGGCGTGGTCGTTCGGCAACTCGACGCAAGATGGCGGTGCGGTGTTTTCAAAACATCCTTCAATTCATAAGATGCGACCGCTTGAAACCGAAAAGTCGCATGTACTGCAAAATGTGTATAATGACACTACTATTTGGCTGTAACGGAATAGGGATGTGGGTATGGTTTGAGTTTGACTATCGATAATTTTATGATATTCATACGGTAAATATTAAGCTAAGACTTTCTAATAAAATCTTGTTTATGATATAATAAGTAGTAGGTAACATTTATACTAAATTACTTTTGTTATCAATTTAATAGCAATTAAACACAGATTTCTAATAAACAAAGAATATAATTCGTTTAATTTAATACAAGCACATCTCAAATACTATATAGAATTATTTTAACAGCAATCTACACTGCCGACGTTGTGCGAGTGCGGTCTAGTGAGAATTTACCGTCAAATTTGTTCGTTGTGCGGGATAACAGGAAACTAAATGTCAGTAGTTCGCCGTGCGTATTGCGAATTGAATTAATTGTTCGTAATTACGCTACATACAATACTCTGCGTGGGAACTGAATCTTCATGAATGAAGCGATTTCCTTTTGCGAAACTCAAATATGAGTTGCATCGAAATGTTTCGAACAAATGGTGTTGAATCGTTGCGGAAACCAATCCTTCCTCCCCGTGGCATCAATGCAATTTTCCTTAGTATTTGTGTCTTTAGGAAAACTATAAGATTATAATAGTTATTTTATTGTGTATGACACAATATTCAGATACATATTACCAGAGCCCGGAATTCTTTTGAGCTGTCATAGGGACTTCTCGTTTATCGACTTCCGATTATACATTTTGTATATCAATAAATACAGAATACAATATGTAAAATATGATTACGAGTAGACGTAACAACACGCAGTCTTATCGCGAATGAGCGATCTCTTCGAGATAACCTTTGGATACCAACTTTTAGGAGTTTATAAATATAAATTAAAATAATAATATTTTATTCTTTCTTATAAATAATAAGCATGGTCTTTGTCCTGATTAAAAGGCATAGGTAAGCAAGCCATACATTATAAAAATTAAAAAGCTATAAAAGGAATAAGCAATAAACAATAAAATATTATTATTTTAATTTATATTTATATAACACTACAATACTTCCGATTATACAATAATACATATGTATAAACGGAAGTCGATAAACGAGAAGTCCCTATGACAGCTCAAAAGTGCTACGAGAATTCCGGGCTCTGCATATTACTCATAAAAATATAATCTTTTTCATTTTGGTTTATCGATAACAAGTATCGACCTTAGCCACAGCATTTGAGTAGCGAACCTTCGGGAAATTTGCTGTGCATTCACGATCTGAGTAGCGAAATAATACACAGGATTATGAACTTTATTGTTAGAGAAATATAATTGATATTTCCTTGACTACAGGCGCAATTTGTGTCTTATAAATTGAAAATTAAATATTTTTTTATACGTATTCTAACATATTACTTAACGAGAAGATTAAGAAATACTTCGATGAGACAAGTTTTTTAAGTGCTATTATTGGAGCAGCTTTGAATAACGCAATACGGCATTTTCCTAAAATAAACAAATATTCACTCATGTCATACGCTGCGTGCGGTCGCTAGGTGACTGACAATAATCTGTGCAAGAAGTATGCTTATTATTGCTCATGTTCGGCGACACGGGAACGCCCACTCACCACTTCCAATGGATTCTTTATTCCGTGATGGACCCATGTGCGGAACCTGCGGAAAAGAGTTCTCCTATCCCAACAAATTGGTAAAGCACCAAAAGACTTACCATATGGGCGAAAAGAACTTTAAATGCGACCAGTGCGACATGACTTTTGCGGACGCCGATAAATTGAAACAGCAGTCCTTTAGGCATTCGAATGTTAAGAGCTGTGAAACGGGGAGTGCCACAAGGCTCTATTTTAGGCCGTTATTGGTTATTTTTAACCCCCGACGCAAAGAGAGGGGTGTTATAAGTTTAACGTGTCTGTGTATCTGTGTATCTGTCTGTGTATCTGTGTATCTTAGCTCCCAAACGGATGTTTTTATTCGAAAGCTGTTGTGAGCCCGAGTGTTCTTAGCCATGTTTCATGAAAATCTGTTTAGCCGTGTTTGAGATATTGGACTTTGAAATGAAAATGTCGGGGGTTTTTTAATTTTTCTAAGTTGTCGTTATGTATAGTGCTGATATTATAAAGAATATAGAATATTGTAATTATCATATGTGAGCTGATGATCTTCAAATATATGTATCATTTAAACCTCACGAAACCAACTAAGCAAAAAACAAATTAAATTTAGATTTAGAACGTATTGCAAACCAATAATCTTGTCTTAAACGCGAGTAAAACCAAATTAATGATGTTTGTTACAGACAAACGCTTACGCGATCTTGCGTCTTACGACCCCAAGGTATCCGTTTTGGGCGATCGCTTAGAGCGCGTCTACGTAGCTCGTAACTTAGGCCTTGTCATGGATTGCAGACTACGTTTTGAAGAGCACGTCTTAGAATTGATGCGTAACTGCTTTTACAGACTTAGTGCTTTATCGCGTCCGTGATTTCATTAGTGTGGACTTACGCATTAATCTTTGTGACACTCTTATTCTGTCCAAGTTGAGTAATGCTGATGCAGTTTTCGGCGGGTGTTTGCTTGCGCGTACTCGTACCTTGATACAACGTATCCAAAATACATGTGCGCGTTTTTGCTTTATTTTCCCACGCCGATCCCACATCACCCCATTTTTAAATAGCAGCAAATTATTAAACATGGCCACCAGACCAACCTCACACTTTGCTTCATTAATTTTTGGAATCATTCATACCAAACAACCATCATACTTGTACAGCAAATTAAATTTCTCCACACGTGAAAAGCGAGGAGCGTTAAGACCGATTAGTAACCAACACAACACGTCCGCTTTTCGTAGCAGTTTACGGTATGCTGCCACGAAGTGTTGGAATGATCTTCCACCACCTATCAAAAACTGTACATCCATTGCATCATTTAAATATCTAATGCATAAGCGGACAATCCACACAGCTCTTCATTTCAATATTTGTAAATGACGTCATATCTACACCGGCATTTCATCATACTTACATTACTTACCTTAGACCTGATTTGTAAACACTTGATTGACCATGGACCTCTCCTTCTCATTTATTAAGTCCTGTTACGTTTAAGTTATAATTATAAGTTATAAGTATAGTAAGATCTTTATCTGTATCTCTCTCTGGGTGCCCTGAAAACCAGCGCCTTTAGCATGTATTGCTGGTGGCCTATGCTGAGTGACATTAATTTTGGTAAATTCCAATTTTAAGACACACATGTAACATGATATCACACCAAATAAATATATTTCTTTCTTTCTTGCTTTATAGTATCTTGCTTCAGTAGTAGCCTTGGATATATAATTTGTTAACTGATAGATATGTGTTAGTAGGATAAGTGGTAATAATTGTTAATAATATTCATATTTGTAGTAATCGTTGATGCAAGTTTCTCCTAAGTTTAGTTTTAGAACATTTTTAGTGTATTTATAATTTGCGAATACATATATGTATGCTTAGAAACGAATGCTCGTTTTATTCAATCCTAAATACATAACCCCATAGCGATATAGAAGGGGCTCTTTGTCTGCTGGAGGATCACCAGAACACTTTTCCGCACTAATACTGTCATCGGAACGACCATTTCCATGATCGTTCATTATTGAGGGCAGACATGCACGACATGCACGTGGGTGATGAAATAAGAACACGTCCGGATAGCAGGTCTATTATAATTGACAGTATTCACTTCACATAAAAATCATACGTGATTGGCTTAATTTAAATCGATTCAATTTGAGAACAAAGGAAACGTGGTGATCCCAAAGATGGCGTCACGTCACGACCGCTCGGTTCGACTGCCTCTACCCTAATGGCGCCTGGTCGGTCTATTGCCGCCATCTTCATAAACTGTCAGTGTCAAGTCACAACTCGCACCGGTACGCAACGCCATCTCTGATTTCACTCGAGCAACTACCCGACGTTTCCTAGTACAATATTAGTAATCGAATCAATCAAGCTCGTAGTACGCCAACGTGCCACCAGGTGGCGACACGTGGTGTTGTTATAGCCTTCCGATAGATGGCGCCACTCCGACATATATAATAAATAACCGTTATAATAAATTCATTCAAGCGAACTACGTACCTATAATATACAAGGGGGTTTTCTGCCAATAAAATATGTTTTGGTACGAGCTTGTATTGCCAACTGTACTTTTCTATATACCGTAATCTCAACTACTCGTTGAGACGATTCTAACGAGGCCAAACTCGGGTTACGTCTGTCTGTGAAGTCCTGAATTCCCATGGCCACATTTTGTCTCCATCATCAGATCAGCTCGTTAGTACAATAATATTTAATTGTCATCCAAACTATACTTAAACCCAAAATTTCAGCTCTATCGGTTGAAGATATCTACTTCAAAATTGAGTTGCTAGATTCCACCCGAACAAACAGTTACATTCATTGAAAGTTAAATAAAAGCTTGTATAAGTAAAACGTTATTTCTCAGTGAGGGATGGACGTTTTTAAAAGTAGCATTACTCATTTTTGAATAATAATTTAATTTCTCCATGGGGTAAAATATCCTATATTCAAAAGTTACTTTCCCTTCATGTTGCAAAGCCATGGGACTTCTGTTATATGAAATGGGATATAGCAAACAAGCAGACATATCCTACTTAAATTACTTTTCCAAATCGCTACAATTATTCTACGAACACGCAAGTTTTAGATTACTTATTCTTGATAATAAGTACAGTATTTGACATGATATATAGGTATATATATGAACAAAGCCCATGATTCTGAAAATGTCAAGGTATGAGTTACTTCTGCATTTTTTAAGGTTTTTAAATACAAAAGAAAGGACGCTGCTTGACCATAGAAAATTGTCACGTCACTGGTCTGTATTTCCCTACAAACTGCATACTAACCGTACCTAATAATAATTATCGGAAAAATATTTGGTAACCCTTACCTTCTACAGCATGCCCCTCTAGTATTTGACTATAAGACAAATACCGTAAAGACCATGATTGCCTACTAGGAAAATACTTGCCCCGCCTAGTCTGCCGTACTACAGCCGTCTCACAAACTCTTTCTTTTCTAGGCAAACCAAAACCCGAAAGCCAATTGATAAAGTACGCCACAGTAACCGAAGAACACGGCACCAAAACATTCTCATGCAAAGAATGCGAGAGCTCATTCAAGAGTCTCCATTGCTTCAGACAGCACTACAGACACATACATCTCAAACTGAGAAAAAAGACGTTTCCCTGCGTGATTTGCCGAGCCGAAATCCCGCCTTGGCTCAGAGCGAAGCATATGGAGGACGCTCACGGATGGCAGGCACCTACTTGTGGGGTATGCGGGAAAAAGTTTGCTTACCCACATCAACTGACGAAACATCAGCAGTATTACCACATGGGCGAATCGTCCTTCAAATGCGACCAGTGCGGAAAGACATTCCCGAACCGGAGAGGTCTGAAGGAGCATTCCTACAAGCATTCTGACGTTAGAAACGTGAAATGTGAACACTGTCCTAAAGCCTTCAAGAAGCTTTCCTACCTGAGAACTCACATGAAGATACACTTGAATGACAAGAGATATGTGTGTCATGTGTGCTCGGAATCGTTCGTGCAGTGGGGTAACTTGAAGTACCATATGACGAGACGGCACCCTGACGTTAATTATGAGGGCAGATTGAGGAGTACAGTGACTCATCCGGAAAATAAATAGTTACACTAAATGCCAATAATTCTTCTTGCTCGACTACGGCGGAGCCGAGAGGAAGCGATACGATTTTAGCAATCTAGTTTGTATTCCTACAGGAATCCTATGTATCTGAATGGGAGTCAAGATCTCTCCCTGGCGACATCTTCAAGCCTAATCTCAAGCCACGACCTGACGGCTTTGAGGAGTCCCGACGCGTTTGGTGCATGTTGAATCGAATAAGGACGGGAGTTGGGAATTGTGCTTATTTATGGCACAAATGCAACTGGTGCGATTCACCCGTATGCCGCCAGTGTGGAGCTCCTGAGCAGACTGTACACCACACGGCATTTGACTGCCCTTTAACCAAATACAACGGGCAAGTGGAGGATTTTAAAACTTCAACCGAAGACGCGGTAGCGTACTTAAAAACTGTACATCTTTAAAGTAGAGATATATAATCAGCCATACGATAAATAAATAAGTTTGTATTTACGTGTTTCACCGTAGCTTCTATGACACTGAACTGATTTTGATAAATGAGGTGTCAATCGATTCAAAATTAAGCTTCGGGTGTCATACTCATGCCTACTATCTTTTGTATGAAAAAAAAACTTTTTATTCACTTACTTTCCCGTAGTCGGGTAAATTTTTTTGAAGTGTTTATAAGTATATGCTTGCTTATTGAAATTATTTATTTTTTAGCGAAGTATGTCCCAGATCTTTCTTTATTACGGCCCGTAGTGAGTATACCACGTTTCCCCCCGCCGGGAAGTGGGATCTACTGCGAGCGAAGCGAGTGGTTATTGCCATTTAATGGACAGGTTGTGACGTGAATGTACTTAATTTAATACTGCTAATAATTACACGGTTCAACGTACTTATTAAATGTCACTACGGGTGACATGATTCGAACTCTTCGGGAGTGAGTGTCACTCCAGCGCAAGACTACCCTCCTCCCCCGGCCCTGTCGGCACTTGCGCCTGGGCCGCGTGGCGACCTTAGCGGGCGCGGGGAGTGATACAAGCGACACCGCCGCGAAAACACTCGTCCTGAAGAAGAACTCCCGAAGAGTTCAAAACATGTCGCCCGTAGTGACATTTAATACGCGAGTTAAACCTTTTAATTACATTATATCAACATGCCTCACGAAAGTTTAAATTCGATTAATTTAATACTGTTCCAATTAAGAACAATGTAGGTATGTTCTGTCATTATTATTGTAAATAAACTATTGACAAATACTTGTTTTTATTTCAAAGAAATATTAAATGATTACTACGTGGAATAAATCAAATTTCTAAAATAAATCTGAAGTAGGTACCTGGGAGAAGAACGAATTTGGCCTGAAATGAGAC
This sequence comes from Epinotia bilunana, assembly GCA_947049275.1. Classification (NCBI taxonomy): domain Eukaryota; kingdom Metazoa; phylum Arthropoda; class Insecta; order Lepidoptera; family Tortricidae; genus Epinotia; species Epinotia bilunana. Next base: position 4,476,198 of record OX346276.1, on the reverse strand, counting down.
TCGACGGGATCGATTTTTCTCCCCCATATTAACTAAAATAACTAAACACGGTAACATATGAAAGTACACCCAGAAAATTGCGTCATTCAGCAGGTTCAATGGTGCGCATACCAGATAGCATGTTAATAATTACCTACCCTCGTCAGGTTCTAGTTGTGACTTGCGTTCCACTGTAATCCTTTTCGAAATCATTTACAAACAAAATATGCATAACAGCTGTTCCAAATTTAAACTCGTAACGTTACAAAAATCTGTACTGTTATAATATTAAAGTACAGATTTTACCTACTACCACAGACGAGAAAGTTCTCATAGTAAAATCGGTTGTAAATGCTGGTCATTTCCTACGGTTTCTGAACGCATTTTAGAGCATTAATGATATTTGCGTAGATAATAGCACATTACGTACCTAGGGCGGTGAATTCGTGAATGACGCAGATCGCAGGTGTTTGTGGCCCGAACCGAAGGTGAGGGCCATAAATATGCGATCTGGGGTTTTACGAATTACCGCCCGTGCCCGTGGTGAGTACACAATTTTACGTCTTCACCTGGCCACAATGCGAGTTTTACCGTGCGCGCAGCGTGCAGTAAAACTCGCATTATGGCCAGGTGTGACGTAAAGACTGTTAGCTAACAGTGGAGTGGCAATTTGTTATGATATGAATATTAATGATCTACGAGTATGCTAGTGTAATAGTGTACCTACTTATATTAAAAATATGACCTGAACCGGTCTATCGAACCCCACGTTTTTGACCGTGAAGTACCTACGATACTCATTTACTACTAATTTGCCCTACGATAAATCAGTTTAAATTGACAGTTACATAATAGTACATTGTGATACAAGTGAGGTATGTTGATAATTACATCAGAGGCGGAATTATCACGCGAACCGCAGGTGAGCGTGATAAGAGAGCCGAGGATTGTAATTATCAAAGCTCACGCGTTTCATACTACGTTTTTCAACACATTTTACGAGGAAAAAATCCTTTTCATAAGATGAAAATTTGATAGGCCTGTCAAGTTATTTTCTTTACTTATTGATGTCAACAGGTTTTTACTCACATGTTGTATACATCGTCAAGAATTTCTAGTGGCGTCCATTCTTTTTATTACTTTTCTAGTCACCACGAATCAACATTTTTGTTAATAACCCAACACGCATTAACAATGTTTACAAATATCTGTGAAATAACCTATAATGGCGCGCATCAATTTTTTTGTGAAGTTTGCGCAGTGATTAGATGAAATCTCTAAACAGCCAATACAAAATAAAATAAATAATTTCGTTTTAAAATGTTATCTTTATTAATTCATGTAAAATGTTATCAAAAGTGAATAGTTTTACTAAATTAACCGTATCTATATCATATCCAAAAAGAAATAGTCAATTAATTAACAAAAAGGATTTAATTTGTTTAGTCGGGTAAGAATCCATTTGCCGAGAATTAAAAAAAAAGTTGTACATTCTGTACAACCCGGTTAGCAAGGTGCCAACGTGACTTAATCGGGATATAACCATAACACACAAGTATCGTAATGTTATTAAACACGCGTGTTTAATATCCAGGATTATGAGCCTAAAAGCGACACAATAAGAGGTACGTTACGAGCACTTGTGTTGAAAAGAAACAAATATTACGATTTAAACTCATTCACTGTTGCTAAAACACTTTATTAACACCTGAACAACCACTGCTTATGCTGCACTGATATACTTAACAATAATTATTTCTTGACAGGCAGACAACTGCTCACTTCCAGCGCCATTTCTAGAATGCCCGCCTTTTGATCGACTTGGCGCGTAAAAACTACCGGACCGGAACTCGAATCGGATTGGCCAACGATTCTTACACGTGATTGGTTCATTTCAATCAACCTGTCCAAAGACTTTTTAATGTTACCAGTCCAATTTATTTTAAAAACCATAACATTCGGCCATCCGACTCGGGCAACGTCCCGGTGCACGCACCTCACATAAATTGAGTTTACTATCCTTATACCTTATTCATAACGTTTACAGACATATTACATTTACAGATATTGAATTTACATCGCAGAATGCAATCTGTGATTACTTCTACCGACATGTTATTCATATAATTATTCACACCTCATGAACTATTATTATGTCTTTATTCATATTTCCTCTTAAGTTAGGTTTGTACAATATTCATATAAAAAGTAAACTATGAAACTATACATACGAAACATAAAATCATTATAAAAACCTAAACTACGGTGCAGCTGGCATTATTATTATTATTTATGTAACTACATATATATAGTATTTCAATGTATCATTTACATTCTCTATAAATTCGATCTATAAAACCATAACATTCTATATTCTCAAGTAACAAAACGGTTAACGAAAACTATAACCTATTTGATAATGATAATACTCCAAGGAATGCGTTGAATAAAATTTCAAAAAATATTTTTCCTTTGACATTGATGATTCCTTCCACTTTAATAAAAAGCTGTACGGAGATTCTGACTATACGATATTATAAATTAGTTAATCTAACTTTTTCAGAAGGTATTTTCCCAGACGCGTTAAAAATTTCCTTAATAAAGCCCGTTCACAAAAGGGTGAAATATCAAATGTAAATAATTACCGACCATTACTGTCAACATGTGCAAAATTATATGAAGCAGTAATGATAAAACGACTATGCCATTTTTATAAAAAAATAAAGTACTGAATAATAACCAAAACGGTTTTAGGAAAAATCGCTCCACGACACTAGCAATCTACGAATATGTCCAACAGATTCTCAAGGTTATTAACGATAAAAATACGCTTATTAGATATGAGTAAAGCTTGCGATAGAATTTGTCATGATATACTGTTGGCCAAGTTGTATATAATTCAAGAATACGAGGCTCTGCCCTTGACTGTTTGAACTCATATTTTACTAATCGCTTCCAGTATGTAGGAATTGAAAACGTAGACTTCGAAACAGAAATAATACAAAATATTCGTTCTGATAGTCCCTGTGATTGGCTCTATTCCGCAAGGTAGTGGAATGTGTACTATTCAACTATTTACTGAATCATCCGATAAGTAAAAATGCACGATTTAAAATTACTTGTGTACAAAAATGATCTCCCAAACAATTTGGAAGACCACTGTACTCTCTTCGCGGATGACATTTCTATATTGCTATCATGTATCAACGAAATTAACAACAAATTAATTCTAATCCTAAATAGAATCGTACACTGGTTACAAACTCACAACTTACAGCTTAATCTCAGCAAAACTAAAATAATTCAATTTAAGCCCTATCGAAAGCCACATTGCCAATAGATTACCACTGCAAAGACACCAAATTAGAAAACTTACACGATGCAACATTATTGGGAGTAAATTTGAACACAAATTATCCTTCATCTAGGTCCTTCAACATCTCAAGCGCGTAACGGAATTTAAGACAGCCCACACTGCGTACTATGCATATGCATACCTACTCTAGGCTTTTATACGGTCTTTTTCCATGGAGAATAGTACTGATACAGATAAAATATTTATCCTTCAATAAAAATGTATAAGGATACTTGCAAATATTGGCCCAATGGACTCAGACCATAATTTATCAAATACCGTACTCTTTGAAACATATTGACCTGTATTCAACGTTCATAATTAATAGAAGAAATAACCGCAATCTTAATAAGCTGAAGTTACCGTTCTCCAAGTTAAAAAAATCAATCTCTCGAAGCGTAGATGAGTCACAAGACAATTAGAATTTATAATCATTTACCAAAAACGTTAACATTTTAAGCGAACCAAACACTTCCGATAAACAAAAAATATTCTTCTCCCAAAAATGTTATTACAGCCTAAACTAAATGATTACTTTCAAGATATTTGTAGCTAGTAGTTAAAGTTGAATAATCAAATGTATGTAATAGTTAAGATAAACAATCATATAGTCTAGAATCATATCTCTAAAAATCACACCTAATTGTTTCTTAATTTAGTCAGATCGGCGTTACAAAGCACGAGATAATTTCCAATGCACTCCCTTAAAAGTTATTCCTTGTGCTGGAAAGCCACTGGGGCAAACCCTCCGCTGACAACTCTTTTGTCATTGTGACTCCTGTGACTCCTCGATGACTGGTGGCTTGACGTCTTTAACAGTCCAAGTCGTCGTTGGAACAGCTTTACGCGCCTTCTTATGGGGCCTCCGAGGCGAAGATGACTTCTAATGTCTTCTCCTCTTCTGTGTGACGCCTTGTGTTTTATCTGGCGTCTCATACTCGGTATCGGTTGTCGTCATCTCGGAACAACAAAACGACATTTTATAGCGTTATATTTAAATTCAGAATAAAACTCAAGCTAGTGGCTCGACCCACCGACTAAAACGTCCCCCCCCCCCAAACTTGAATCCAAAACTCAAACATGAACCTCAATCTCAAACTCTATCTTAACTGACTGCTCAGTTTATCACTACCTAACTACACTCAATGTGTGGCACTAAAATAAGATAGGTGCATTCTATATTTTAGATCATTAAATATACTAACTTAACTTACTTTTTTAACTGCTTTGTTTGTGTGGGGTGTGCAATAAAGAGTATTTGTATTGTTGTATTGTATTGTATACTGACCTTACCCAGTCTATATATTTTGGAAACGGCTCTTTTGTTAAATGTAATCCTAAATTGTACGAAAAATTGCTGATATACGAAGGCTCCCTGTACGAAGAACCAGACCACAGTACGAAACCGCAGTGCGTAATAAAGTACTTATGTAAAACCTCCTTAGTACGCAAAAGTATATTGGGAATGACGCTCCATAGTATTTTTCACAATCGCGTCACAACGGAGAGCTTTTCAGTCGAGCACCGTGTTTAGGCCACGAAGCCTGCTGAGTGGCCCAAGTAAGGCACGAGACTAAAAAGCCCGATTATGACGCTATTGTGAACGATACTTTTTGTACGTTCATTAAAATTCATAACATAATTTAAGTCCTTAACACGAGTATATTATAGTACTGTATAAGTACTGTATTGCCTAGTTCTACTATTGTAAAGGCTCTTTGACTTTTCAGGTAGCAAAGTAAGTGTGGCCTTCTCTGCCATATTAGTTATTTCTTGAGGAGTTAAAGATGTTTCGTCACTGTCACTACTCATTTTCTTAGTTTAAATTTTAAGTTTTTGTAGTTTAGCTTTGAAAAGAAAAGTTATCACACCACCGGCGTCCGTTATATTGCAGTACTGTGCTGTGATTGTCTAAATACTAGGCAATCATAAAGCGTAGCTTTTTTATTTATTTATTTTTTATGCCCATAAACTTGCTGGGGTATCCCAGCAAGTTTAAGTAGATTTTTGACAGATGACGCGACGCTGCTACGTTCCGAAACGCCACATATTGCCAATTTTGTATCGGATCGAGTCTCCTTAAAAAGGACATATTATTGAAACACGAAGTTCTATTTTCATTTTTTTTTATTGATACTGACTTATAATGTTATAATTTATTACGCAGACCATTTTTATTGATCTTATTGAAAAATTATATTGTTCTCCCTTTGACATTTAAATATGTATTATCCTTTTGTTATTTAAAACGATTGTAGTTAATATTTCTAGTTATTCAATATGATTTGCACGACATTCTTGTATTTTGATTGATTTATTTATGGATAAACTAGCTGATGCCCGCGGCTCCGCCCGCGTGGTTATAGGCAAATGTATATATTAAATTTTCCCGCTGAAAGAAAAGCCTATGTCACTCTCCAGCTTCTAAACTATCTCCATACAAAAAGTCACATCAATACGATGCTCCGTTGCGACGTGAAAGAAGGACAAACATACACACCTTCGAATTTTAAATATTAGTAACGATTGTAATTTATGATAAACATTTATAATATAATCGTACGCCTAATGGCAAAACGTGTATGTTCTACGAATAAATGATTCTGATTCTCATTCATCCTAAAACTCTGCCAGTCAAGAAAAATGATAATAGTAATCATAGTCGTTACGCATACAATCACTCACTACATGCATATCACTGTTGGCATAGCCTTTTAGCGGCTACACACATGGTCACTTACTGGCATAAAAATATCATAGGCTCACATGGCCCGTTCAGTAGTAACTACTACCTATGTAATTCGATCATCCATTATAGGCACACCTGGCCTACTAATACTAATAAGTAGTAATTAGCGGCACACATGGCCGCATACTAGACAACTGGCTGTAGGCACACATGGCCCACTAGTTACAACGCACACGGTCATCGGGTCAATTTATGCCTTTTCTACCATACCTTTATGATCACTAACATTATAATCCCAAAACTAAAATTCAAAATGTACCACTGTAACTCAAATGAGAATCTAAATAACGTACGTACCATCTTTCAGTCTGTACAGCCTGTTCCATCCGACATACATTCAGGCATACATAGCCTGTTCCATCAGGCATACATAGCCTGTTCCATCAGGCATACATAGCCTGTTCCATCAGGCATACATAGCCTGTTCCATCAGGCATACATAGCCTGTTCCATCAGGCATACATAGCCTGTTCCATCAGGCATACATAGCCTGTTCCATCAGGCATACATAGCCTGTTCCATCAGGCATACATAGCCTGTTCCATCAGGCATACATAGCCTGTTCCATCAGGCATACATAACCTGTTCCATCAGGCATACATAGCCTGTTCCATCAGGCATACATAGCCTGTCCTATCAGGCATACATAGCCTGTCCTATCAGGCATACATAGCCTGTCCTATTCAAATATCAACATAATTGAACAAGACACGCCATACAAGACTGAATCAGGCCTGCTTAGCACTTTTGGGTTTATAGACTTAGCGTACTGGTTAAACTTGAAACTCGTGGCTTTTAACAGGAGGCTGATGTAATTTAAGAGACTCATCGATTTTACCGTAGATCATTATCAGGGGTACCCTGACTATATATCGACTCTTACATATCGACTTTACATGTCGACCCTACATGTCGACTACATGCCGACTCTACATGTCGACTCTACATGTCGACTAACTCTACATGTCGACTAACTCTACATGTCGACTAACTCTACATGTCGACTAACTCTACATGTCGGCTAACTCTACATGTCGGCTAACTCTACATGTCGGCTAACTCTGCATGTCGACTAACTCTACATATCGACTAACTCTACATGTCAACTAACTCTACATGTCGTCTAACTCTACATGTCGACTAACTCTACATGTCGACTAACTCTACATGTCGACTCTACATTTCTACTACATTTCGACTCTACATTTCGACTCTACATTTCGACTCTACATTTCGACTCTACATTACGACTCTACATATCGACTCATCACTGAATAATCGAACATGTTCATCTCTAGGGAGTGCCCTAGCTAGATAAACATGCAAGACCAACCGTATAAATCTCCGGAATTACTCCGTAACGATAAATACAGTTTAATCCTAACACTATTCCAACTATTATTTTATCTAGCATGTTCATCTCTAGGGAGTGCCCTAGCTAGATAAACATGCAAGACCAACCGTATAAATCTCCGGAATTACTCCGTAACGATAAATACAGTTTAATCCTAACACTATTCCACCTATTATTTTATCTAGCATGTCCATCTCTAGGGAGTACCCTAGCAACATAAACATGCAAGACCAACCGCATAAATCTCCGGAATTACTCCGTAACGATAAATACAGTTTAATCCTAAAACTATTCCAACTATTATTTTATCTAGCATGTCCATCTCTAGGGAGTACCCTAGCAAGATAAACATGCAAGACCAACCGCATAAATCTCCGGAATTACTCCGTAACGATAAATACAGTTTAATCCTAAAACTATTCCAACTATTATTTTATCTAGCATGTCCATCTCTAGGGAGTGCCCTAGCAAGATAAACATGCAAGACCAACCGCATAAATCTCCGGAATTACTCCGTAACGATAAATACAGTTTAATCCTACAAATTCAGTACTAATAAAATCTAACGGTTAATTTCAAATAACCATTGCAGCTGTTATTGCCCTACGTTGCAAGCTAATAATGAGGGCTTAAAACTGAGTAGTTCCCGTTGGGCCTCGCCAGAATTTAATCGTTAAATCCATTTCTTTAATCAAATTCTCCTCTTCTAAGAAAATATATATATCGAATTGTACTTAAGTTTTTTATTTTATTTGAGCTTGCGAGTATAGAAAGGCTTGCTATAGCCTTATATGATCCCACTTCTGAGTTATTACGATTTAAACTCATTCACTGTTACTAAAACACTTTATTAACACCTGAACAACCACTGCTTATGCTGCACTTATATACTTAACAATAATTATTTCTTGACAGGCAGACAACTGCTCACTTCCAGCGCCATTTCTAGAATGCCCGCCTTTTGATCGACTTGGCGCGTAAAAACTACCGGACCGGAACTCGAATCGGATTGGCCAACGATTCTTACACGTGATTGGTTCATTTCAATCAACCTGTCCAAAGACTTTTTAATGTTACCAGTCCAATTAATTTTAAAAACCATAACACAAAATAATATGAAATAATTTACCTTATTTAGAGCCAGATGAACAAATCAGAATTTTGATGTCAACTTAGACGGGTATTAGCAACAAATTAGCGAAGAGAATTAGCGTAGGTTTGTTTTCTTGATGTTTGATTTGATTTCGTGTTGTGTTCTTTCCGTAAAGTGGCTTGGTATTTAAATAATGAGAGTAAGTATTGGTTAACTATTGTTTGACATTAATTGTTTAATTATTTACATAATGACATGAATAAAACACCCCATTACCGTACCAATGCAGCAGTCTCATTTGATTATTACAATTTAATTTCTTATATTTAAACTGGTTATAAATCATTTAGAGCGGCGAGTTTATGCACCGCTACAAAAAGTTAGTTCAGCGATACAGACGTGCGTTCGTACCCATATGTATCGGTGCATAAAATCGTTCCTTATCAATATTTTCTGAACTAAACGAATAATATGTCTTAGGTATTTTTTGAACTTGCGTCTTAATAACAATTACAGTGACACATTATCTATTTAGGTTCTACATTTTCTCTAATCCTAGTGGTCAATTGCATGGAAATACATATAGTTACTTACTATTAGAATTCAGACTCACACTGATATCGTATGAATCAAAAAACGTCAAAGAAACACTTAAGATTCATACTAACACAACAAATTCTTTTCTAGGACGGTTACGGAAGGAAACCAAGGACGAAAATGACAAGTTAATATGTACCGTCACGCGAGAGGACGACGGCTCGAAAACCTTCACGTGTCTGACATGTAAGAACACGTTCAAGCAACGCCAGTACTTCAGACTCCACTACAAACACGTGCACCTCAAGCAGCGTCCAAAAACCAGGCCATGCACCATCTGCGGAGCCCAACTTACCCCCCACAAGCATGCCAGGCACTTGGAACAGGTTCACGGAAAACCCGCGCCCTCCTGCGGAGCCTGTGGCAAGAAATTCTCATTCCCCTTCGAAGTAATACGACACCACAAGACCTTCCATATGGGGGAAAAGCATTTCCAATGCGAGAAGTGCTCAATGACTTTCTCACATAAGAAGAACTTGAACCTACACATTATGAAGCATCAGGATGTGAAGAAGTTTAAGTGTAAGTTGTGCGGGAAAGCTTTTAAGTGGAGGAACAATCTGACGGAGCATGAGAAGACACATGTGAAGATTAAGAAGCATGTTTGCTCCATATGTGACGCCGCGTTTGTGAAGCACAGGAGTTTGCAGCACCATGTCAAACTGAGGCATCCAGAGGCGATTTAAGGGATACATTTAAAGCGCGTCGCCAACAAGTCTCCGATGGCGTGATCTTCGTCGGTGGCTCGTGGTGCGTTTTCTGGCTAGACGGTCGGCCGACCACGCTACACTCCTCGCGGTGGTATGCACGCGGATGACAAAGGGCGCCCGAAGGTTAAACGAAATGCTGGAAACAACTGTCTACACGGTCCTCCCGGAGACCGAGGTTGCTCTGTCGAAGGGCCTTGTTGGCGACCGTCTAAGTAGCAAGCGCATTAATTAAGACGATTAGCTAATTAAGAATCTCTGTTGTCAAAGCATGTTTACGTGCATTCATAAAGTCAGACCTGTATTCCCAATCCCCTTTAAATTTAATGTGTTCTGTGTACCCCACAGAACACATGAAATTTAAAGGTCTAAATAGAAAGAAAAAAAATGGTAGTAGTAAAAGTTAAGACTATCTAAATAAATAAATATCTGTCAAAAATAAATAAATAAGTGACAACCTTCCCATGGTCGACAATTAACCTTCCCATGGTCGACAATTCTCGCGGGAAGAAACGAGGTGAAGTGCTTTTCTACCACGACACCTCACGCATTTTTAGATGTAGATGATATCTACTATTTACCTACTTAAGTGCGTCGCATAATTGATAAGACTGGGTTTCACTTACTGGCTACTTCATATTTGGCTGTGGTAAATACCATCGAAGACAAACTTAACTGACCATCTGTCAACCTTATAGCTGTGTGAATAAGGTTGACAGGTGGTCAGTTAAGTGTGTTACTGTCTGTACCTATATTGCTTAGTTAATTGCAATGTTCCATATCTAAAATAGTTGATTCCGGTAAAGTTCATGCACCCTTGGAGAGAACCAACGTTGCTATCCAGATATATAGATGAATTTGAGAATCTCACATTAATGTAGCTATAATTTGCATCGTTAAAATATAAATTAATGTGTCTCGTAAGAATGACAATATTGCCCACGAGAAGTAACTATAATAGTGTAGACACTAAATAAAATAATCAATAATGTCATATTTTCTCGAAAAAGGATTAAAAATGTAGTCAAATGGAGAAAAAATCAATGCAAAAGGTTAAATAATCACGAAGTTATAAGTGTCCAAAGTTTTAAGAAGGGGTGTGTTCTGTCCCTTTTTCGCAAAACGCAACTTCATGTGAAACCATCTCATCATCTTCATCTTGTCCGCTTTGCCTTAAGGTTTGACTGGTAGAGAATGCCATTTGGCATTAAGTCCGCCTTTTGTACGATAAGTTTTCTTTTGTGAAATAAAGTTTAAATAAATAAATAAACGATGACGCTTGTAGATTGTGACGTCACTATAGACGGCAACGTGCCGCGCCCCGTCGTGTTCGACGCGGTCCGGCAGCCTCGTGTAATGTGACGTCACACACTGTTTGCGTGTTCTCTCTCTATCAAGTAATAACGGTTGTAGCTTTGTTATTCTTTGAGATATCTGAATGGGATTTTCGTTACTAGGTATATTTTTTTGCCTTCTTTCATTTGAAGTAATAATAATTTTCGAGTCTACACCCCTATTAACTGTTACGGCTAATCTTCAATGTCTTTTAATCTGATAAAGAAAATTGCGTGCATCTCCGTTTCTGTCACGTGAACTCCGACCGCGGTATTATACTACCGTTCCTAAAGCTCTATTTTCACAATTTGAACCTTATAGCGTACACCGGAAGGTAGGTATTTGTGCGCATTAGCTTGTTAATTCTTTCTTTTCACTTTGAACTGATAAGTGGCACAAAAGCATTGTTCGATAGATATTTATCACCATTCGGACATCCACTATAGGTATATCGTGTTTTGACTCGTATTATTTGGAACCTTTAAAAAATGAAGTTGCGATTATACGAGTGGCCGGTCTAACTAAGCTACAAGTTACAATTTCACAATTTTAAACTGGCAACACCGAGGCGCGTGACCGTTAAACCCTCCGTTTAACACTTTCGGTTGCCTGTTTACACTTGTGAAATGGTAACTTGTAGCTTTGTGAAAAAGGCCTCTGTTACGCGTAATTAGGTTAAAACTAGTAGTTAGCTAGTGCTTGTTTATGTAAATAGGAAATTGGGAATCCTGATCATGTACAGGGATCGGAAACCGGTATTTTTTGTATGGGAACGAAAACGTTATTTTTTCGTTCTTTGTTAATTATTTCATTTCTAATTGGGCAATCTAATAATACGCAGTCGTTACCTCAGACTCGAAACACAACTGAGTCCTACATATGAAGTATAAAATAGTTCGAGATATGTGGTTATATCGACGTGATTGCAAAAAACCGGTTCCGATCCCTGATCATGTAATTTTCATGAATTGTTTTTTGACAAAAATCACGCATAATTGGAACTTTACTATTAAATAGGAATCACTTTAGTTTACTTTATCTATACAAATAATAATAATATCTTCACTGCGAAGTTTTTTTACCGAAATTACATTCGTAACCTAACACAATGTACCTAAGTAGTAAGTATTAGTAGACATCTTAATATTTAAGTAGGTGTAACTTCAAAAATCATGTATTATTAATATATGTATTGACTTTTTACAATCATTTTAATAATTAAAATAGTAACCGTTGTACTATCGACAACACAGCTAACTGACCATCCGTGCACTTTAAATAAGGTTCTATATAAATTCAGGATGGTCAGTTAACTGTGTTGGCGTTTGTACATACATAATAGTACATTGTGATACAAGTGAGCTATGTTGATAAGCACATGAGATGCGGGATTGGTCACGCGAGCCGCAGGTGAGCTGAGGATGTAATTATCAAAGTTCACGCGTTTCATACGACTTTTTCAACACATTTGCGAGTAAAAAATAATTTTCATTCGATTTAAATTGTATAGGCGTCCTAAGTTATTTTCTTTTTTGGATTTTACTAACATAGTGTACATGGCCAAGAATATCCAGTGGCGTCAATTCTATCTATCACTTTTCTATTCACCAAGAGTACATTTTTGATAATAACCTAACATGCATTAACAATGTAAATTTAAAAATATTTGTGAAATTACCTATAATGGCGTGCAACATTTTTTTTCGTGAAGTTTGCGCAGTGCGCGCGCAGGTGTCAAAGCCAGACTTAGATGAAATCTCTAAACAGCCAATACATATTTTCGTTTTAAAATGTTATCTTTATTAATTCATGTAAAATGTTAGCAAATGTGAATAGTTTTGCTTAATTAAACGTTTCTATGTCATATCCAAAAAGAAATAGTCAATTAATTAACAAGAAAGATTTCATTTGTGTAGTCGAGTAAGAATCCATTTGCCGAAAAATAAGAAAAAGCTGTACATTCTGTACAACCCGGTTAATTTAAGAAAGTACCGTGTCCATGCATTCATCTTACTGCAAGGTGCCAATGTGTTTTAATCGGGATATAACCATATAACACGAGTGTCGTAATGTTATAAAACACGCGTGTTTTACACCCAGGATTATGAGCCTAAAAGCGACGTAATAAGAGGTACGTTACGAGCAAATGTGTTGAATTTTTTTTAATGACTGCAAAACATTGTCCTTGCTTTAGCGCATATGATCTGACGCGGTACAGTCAACGTCAAAAATATATTTAAAAAAATCGCCTTTGCAATGGACTTAGGTGAACATGTGTACATATATTTGAGGTCGACTGTACAACGTGGTGCTACTGAAGTTCAAGCCATGTGATTCCCTACGTAGCAATAAAATTATTTGTTTAGCAAGGTCATCTTTCAATTATCGCTCCCATACGTTATCACCCGAGTAGCAAACTCAAAGATTAAAATTCGGAGGCGGTATCAGTAGACCCAGACCGCGAGCGATCCATTTAAATAAATAAATAACAGTGGGCAATCTTACACAAATCGAACTAGCCTCATAGAAGCTCAATAAGGTTGTTATGGGTAGGTACTAGATGATATATTTAATAGATATCAATACATAGAAAACGTCCAAGATTGGAAAAGAAACAAATATTCTTTGCTTATCTCACAAATATATGCCATTACTCGGATTCGAACCCAGGACCTTCAGCTTCGTAGGCAGCGTCACTACCCACTAGGCTAACCGGTCGTTAATCCATTCCATGGATAAGTAGGTATCCATTTACTTTCCTACTCGGTAGAAAAATCACTTCCCATGAGAAAGGAGACCCGTGTCCGGCAGTAAGTCCTAGGCTGATGGTGATATGAAGGCGAATGCATTCGTAATGAGCGTAATGAAGTGTAGTCGGAATCCGTCAAAAGAGAAACGTAGAATCGAATTTTTACTCGTAACCCCTTCAACGCCGAGAATGCCTTTAGCCGTGGCTAATTTCCATGCCCACAGCGACAAGAGCATCATTGCAGCACGTCTAGCATGCGATGGCCGCGACATACTCTCGATTTTTATCGCACTATATCTTTGCTTCTGAGTGTTCTAATAAGAAAGAGACGGATAGTGCGAGAAAAATCGAGAGAGCTCGCGCGCCGTCGCATGCTAGCCGTGTTGCTCTCAAGGCGATCTCCATGCTGGCGCGTGAGTGTCATTTTTATAAAGTGAAGAACGGGTGTGAAAGGTCGCAGTGGTCATTAATTAAATGTTATCATCGGGTGTAAGTCTTTTTTATTTACTTTTATTTATTTTTTCCACCAATTACTTTACGAATCAATTATTTAATACTACAAACTAGTAGTATATTAAGACTAGTTATAAGTATATACTTATATACAATATGCATAGATACAAGTAACATATTTCTCTTCTTTTTAGGTAAAGCACACATAGATGAGTTCGTGACAGAAGTCCCAGACTTGTCCACCGCCAAACAGCACATGTGCAAAGCCTGCAAGGTCTCATACAGACGCCTCTCAGATCTGCGGAACCACATATCACGTGCACACTTAAAACAGAAGTTCATCAAATGCACGCTCTGCTCTGAGACCTTCATGTATCACTCGCAGAGAAAGAGCCACATGTTTTCGGTGCACTCTATTGAAAAACCGGAGAAATTCATCTGCGATTGTGGCAGAGAGTTCCGAAGAAAAAATACCTTAGCAGAGCATATGATGGATGTGCACATTGAGAAGAATTGCTCGCATTGCGAACTGAAATTCCCTAGGAAAAAGATTCTCTTTCACTTGAACGAGGCTCATGGAGTCCCCATGCCGACCTGCGGCATATGCGGCTTGAGGTCTTTAAAAGAGAGCGCTGTAATCAGACACCAGCGCAACGTCCATCTAAATGAGAAGAATATAGTATGTAACATTTGTAAACGGCGGTTTTTCACTCGTTCGAACCTACACGATCACATGATCACGCATAATCAGGAGAGGGTGTTCAAGTGTGATGTATGTGCGAAAACGTTTGCGAGGAAGGAGTGTCATAGGACGCATTACAGGATCCACACTGGAGAGAAACCGTATAATTGCGATGTTTGCGGTGCGGCGTTTGTACAACGCGCTGGGCTAAGGTTCCATGCTAAGAGCCATCATCGAGATAAGTGAAAACATGTTCAGAAAGACTTCAATTTCTGTTTTATACGCTGCACCAATAAAGCCATATCTGGTAAATGCATTAAACCCAGAATAATTTAGTAAAGCATAGCACAATGCTAAAAAATATTATACGAATTAGGATTGTAGCCTGAAAGGATTGTTGTATGTTCCTATTTATTTGAATTTTATTGAATTGGTCGAAAAGTAGGTACTTTACCCGTATTCCTTAAATGCTGATCCATAATTTTGCGGAAGGGGCTTATATATCTATGATAAGTTGATAAGGGCGCTTTTCCGCGAATAATGACTTATGTAGTGGTAGGGAAGGAATAATCCTTAGTGAAATATCTATTAATTATTAAAATATTAACTGGCTAAAAACAGAATAAACAAGCTTCTATCAAAAATTTGCATTTGTGTAGTACTTCTTTGTATACCATAATCAACTACTCATTGAGACGATTCTAACGAGCCCAAACTCAACGGGGTTACGTCAGTTAAGTACTGAATTCCCCTGGCCACTTTCTGTCTCCATCATCAGATCAGCTCGATGGTACCATAATATTGAATTGTCATCCAAACTATACTTATACCCAAAATTTCAGCTCAATCGGTTACCGGGAAGTGGGTCAAATTTAACTTGCAAGATTTGATTACAGACAGACAGAGGGACAGGTGAAAGTAAATAAAAGCTTTTAAAAAACATACCGTTATGGAATACCATAATAAGGCCGGATTCGACTAAAGAGGAACAAGGAATTGTTTGGTTATATTTTATATTAATGTTTGAATAAACCCTATTCCGTTTCCTATGATATATGTGTACCTCATTCAAAATTAGCCAATTATTGTTGTAAATAATGCGAAATATTTAGACCCCGTACGCTTAGTCACGGAATGAAACCTAACATTTGATTGAACCTACTGTTTTCATCTCATTAATAAAGAGTATTTTTATTGTACCTTGATCTCATAGACGCTTTATTTTTATACTATTTATTCTAATTAGTTTCGTATAATGTACCTGTCCATTGTTTGAAATTAATTTTAAGAAAATTACATGTACCTTGTACTTATACAGATATAAATACATCATTAGTTATTACACTTATTACTGTGCAATTTAGTAAGTAGTTGTATATTGAAGTAATAAATTATTATAATACATTCAATCGGTTTTTATTGTTTTACTTACGTTATTATTTTAAGATGAAAACTAAGTACTTGTAAATAAAACATTAAAGTTTTTTGGATGAATCGCGATCTCATACAACGGGGACCTATTGAGCCACATAGATTATATATTCATATTCTATTGAATACAACACGGCTTGAATAGCTCCGTTGATAAGAGCAATTGGCCCGGTCTGCCAAAAGGTCGCTGTCGCTGGTTCAAGCAAGGGATTTCAAGTTTTTCCCTTTAATTAAATATGTATCCATCGATTTTCAGGTGTGTTACATGAAGAGGAACTCAGACTCCTACCATACGTCTCGATCGTCGAGGAAGCTGGTTCTAAGAGATACTTCTGCATAGTCTGTGACACCCGCGTCAGCAGCGCCTATAGAATGAAACGCCACGTCATTTCTCTCCACACAGACGTCAAATGCCACCTTTGTAACGAAGAATTCACGACCACGAAGAACAAGAACAATCATCTTATCAACAATCACAACTTAGAAATCGAAAGCAAGAAGAAACTGAAAGAGAACTCCAAATGTATCTGTGATATTTGCAAAAAACAGTACTCAAGTAAACGAGGAGTCCAGGGACACATAGCCAAGATACACACGCTGAGACAGTGCCCCGATTGTCCGTCCATGTTCACAAACAGACACCTATCCATCCATCGGAACGACGTCCACAAAACCCCTATACCAACCTGCGGCATATGCGGCTACAGAAACGAGAAATCAACCCTGGTCTTGCTCCATCAACGCAGCGTGCACCTGAAAGAAAGAACCATTCCTTGCAAGTTCTGTGATCTCACATTCTTCGACAAGCACTCCTTGAGGCGGCACTTGATCAAGCATAAACCGGAGAGGATTCACGAATGCGGTTATTGTCATAAGAAGTTTCCGAGGAGGAAGACGCTGCGGTTGCATGAGAGGATCCATAAAGGGGAGAAGAATAAAGTGTGCGCGTTCTGCGACGCGCGGTTTGTGCAGAAAGCTAGTCTGAATTACCACATGGTCAAACATCATCCGGATGCGTGTTGAGTTGATTTATCATATCATTTTATGCAATTTATTTTCATAATCCAAATAACACAGTATCTTTATTTACGAAACAAGAATTATTAGGTACATAAAAATATCCGCAACGCAGCCTTCGTCAATTGCTTACAAACAATAACAATGATAGAATCCGCAACAGGCTTCGTCAAAAAAATTGGTAATTGGTTTTCATAATTGGAATTCACAATCTCTTTATGACGTCAATAATAAACATGTTAGATAGGAAATGAATTAGGTACAGTCAGCGTCATATAGTTAGTAGCAGCCAAAGTAGCCAAATATTTCGTAACGTATTCTTACAGTAATAAAGACGTACCGAAATATTTGGCTACCTTGGCAGCTACTTACTTTATGACGCTGACTGTAAATTAAATCACATGAAGGGTCCAGGGAAAGAACATCTCTAGGTACTTTTTTTTATAATGTGATAATGGCCTCAAAATGTTGAGCTCGCGTTATGAACTATTTCGTGACATTCAAATCTCATTTAGAAAAAAAATAGGTCGAGCTGGCGGCAACCCTAGCTCTAAGGCTCCGCCTCCGAAAGAGCGCGTTGCATGCGATAGAAAGAGATGGACACATTTAGGCACGTTTAGCGTACCTAAACGGAGTTTGCTAACAGAGAACCTTCTGTACGTAGTACTATTACTTACTTAGTCTTTCTCTATATGAGTACCTACTATAAGTGATATCTAATAAGTCAGATTTCTGTTGGCTACCGATTTAACAATAAAATGTTTATAATAATTGAATATGTATTTTCTTTTAATTTCCTAGACAGTGCGGGTTTAGTATTTTTATTCCTTTCGCAAGTACCCATGTGTGACATTGTCAGACCATTTGATATGGGGACCGTGAGCGCGTTAAGAGCCGCCAGAGGCCCTAAGCACGATAGGTTTTATCGTCACGTTTTACGTGACGCTTCAGTACATTTGCGCCGTAAAACGTAACGATAAAACCTATCGTGCTAGCTGAGCAGGTATGGAAAGGTTGTGCACAAAAAATATTCTACTGATTTGAGTTAATATTATGAGCGCCAAGAACATTTGAAGCTGTCGCTTTGTTGAGATAAAATTCTTCGCAACTGGTTGATTTTTTGTACGTGACCATCGGCGTATGCTTGTTCATCGCCTTACGGGATTAAATAGGTAATAATATGCCCATGCAAAATGTAATAGCAAATATGCTATTAGACAAAGAACAGGGCAGCAATTTAGCGATGCGTGACTGAATAATACTAAATCGAATAGTCGATTATAATAATCATTCGACTCAATTTATAATAATTCGATTATTAGTCCCTACTAATGTACGCAGAGTCGACTCGACCCAAGTCGAATTGAAGTAGTTGAACTGAATGGAGTCGACTAGTCGAGCCGTGGCGTTACGAGCTTTAACTTACCATTACTTGTTACTAATTAGTAGTCGTCATTCGATTATAAACATTAGTAAGTATATTACTAATGATTGATATTAGTAATCGCTAATTATTCGATTAGTCGAATCATTCGAAGTCGCGCATCGCTAGGCAGCATCATATCGCAGTCCCATATAAACCCATACCAAATTTCATCAAAATCGTTTCAGCGCTTTAAGCGTGAAAAGGTTACACTACAGAGTTACTTTCGCATTTATAGTAAGTGGACTAACAATGGACGTATGAATTATTATGATCATATTGAAAATTATTATTAAGTTTACACCAAAATTCTCCACTTCCTAATTTTTAGGGTTCCGCACCATCGTCCTCCTAGCATAGAAAACGACTGCCATCTGAACTTCCAACCCCAGAGGGTAAACTAGACCATATAGAGATTAGACCGGTTTCCTTACACTGTTTTCCTTCACCGAGAAGGCACTAGTTAATATGCAATGCTATTCAGTAAGTACACAATTTTGAATAAAACCCAGTGGTCATTCAGGTGCAAAAATATATGTATCGATTTAATCCTACTAATCCTACAAATATTATAAATGCAAAAGTTTGTATGTTTAGATGTTTGTTACTCAATCACGCTTAAACGGCTCAACCGATTTGGATGAAATTTTACACGAAGATAGTTTATGGCCTGGTTTAAAATATAGGATCGTTTTTATCCCGGGTCCATGCAGACGAAGTCGTGGGCGGAAGCTAGTCCTCTCATAAATATGCAGGGAAACCTTAATCCGCTGACATAAGAGCGATGGAACATATATTTATACTTTAAGTAAGTTGTACTTACACCCATCAATTAACACTTGTCTGTATGAATCGGGGTTCGAACCCGTGACCTCCAGATTGGTGCCTTGCCGCTCAAGATAAAGTGACTTTTCCACGTTTTTTTAAACCGCTTAATAAAGGAATAAAAATATGAAAATGATTTGTTATAATGTAGTCCATAAAACGTTTGTATGGAAAGTTCACGCTGTCGTTCCACCTAAAGCGCTTACGGACAGAAAATATTAGTTGTCGACATTCATAAGTGCATGTAATATTTATGCCTAAATTGAAGTAATAAATCATATTGCTATGGTATAACAAACATTGTATTGTTGTTTATATCTCAATCATTTATTTCCAGACCAATCTGAACCGGAAATGAAAGCGTGCTTCCGCTGCAAGACGATTCGCAATATCCAGGACATCGGCGACACGGACAAGTGCCCGGACTGCGACCAGGCCCTCACTAAGTGCCTCACCAGCGACCAGCTAGCCGGGCGCCGGCTGCCCAGGCAAGCGAAGAAAACACAGAACAACGGCAAACAAACTAAAGCCGGTAAGAATGAAAAATTCGTAAATAAATGAAAGCCTGCTTCTGCTGCAAGACGATCCGCGACATTGGCGACACGGACAAGAGCACGGACTGCGATCGTGCCCTCATTAACATCGACGTTATCGGCTACACGGACACATGTCTGGACTGAGACCAGGCCCTCATTGAGTGCGCCACCAGTTGCCCGCGGGCTGGCTGCGCAGACAGGCTAATACCACGCAGAACAACGGCATACAAATAAATGCAGGTAAGATTCGCGACATCGACGATATCGGCTGCACGGACACATGTCTGGACTGCGACCAGGCCCTCACTATGTGCCTCGCCAGCGACCAGCTATCTGGGGGCCGGCTGTCCAGACGAGCTTTTATATACACGCATAACTGTTTTGCTTACACGTAAAAATTGCCCGCTGCCACCAATTTGTTACAGAGCAGCCTCCGTGGAGCTTTGAAGAAAACTGTTGTATATACCCAAGCAGTTTATTATCCCAAATACAAACCTGCACAACTTTTAGTATCACTTAAAATATTTATATCAAAATTAAATTACGACTGACATATAATGTATACCAATTTGTACAGTCATACATAATGCTGTCGATGCTTTACCTACATTAGGCAATTTTTACGTGTAAGCAAAACAGTTATGCGTGTATATAACAGAGCGCAGAAGACGCAGAACAACGGTAAACAAAAAAAACAGGTAAGATTGACTAGTAAATAAATGAAAACTTGCTTCCGCTGGAAAATACTAAAGTCTGGGAGGAAACATAAAATTAACATAATAATAAATAATTATAAATAATAAACCATTTATTTCAGGCATATAAGGCCCATAGTTCCAAATACCTTAAAGGTTAATACATACAATTTTAAAATTAAAAACGAATTAGTATTACATAACCTCATGCTTTCAAAAATGAGTAACAATACAGATTAATACTGGGCTGTCCCAGAAGTAAAGAGACAATTTTATTTTCAAAATATTTAATATATAGTAAACAATAAAAGTTATAATATTGGTTGAATGTTGTAACAAAAGTAATTAAATTATAAGGTTTATATTACATTTGTACCCACGACACCTTTAAAAGCAATTTTTCTTAGATTTTTGACGGCACGCCGCATTACGGCTGTTCCAGATTTTTCAGCCACTTGTTTTGACAATCTGGTCCATCGTTGCTTAAAAGCTTTTAAGGATTTTGGTTTTTCGGTTTGTTTCTTATATTCTCTTTTACATAGGGACCAAAACATCTCGATACCGCGAGCTTGTGGTACATTTGGAGCGTTTTTTTCTTTATGTACAAAGTCGATTTCTTCACACTCTAAGTACCGAGTAACTTCAGTAGCGTAGTGGCACTGCCATGTCCGACCAAAAGATAACCTTATCTCTGGAATGATGTTTGTCTATGAAAGGTATCAACCATTTAATAATGCATTCATTCAGATACAATTTTCCGTTCATTGAGGCTGAAGTAATGTATGGCTCGGAGACATTACCAAATTCGTCTATAGCTTGCCATACTAAAAATTTTGTGCAAAATTTGGCTTTTTGTACAATTTTTTGGTCGTAAGTCACATCGTTACGACTGGTTGAATGGAAATACTGCTTTCCAGGAACATCGTTGGGATCTGTCGGGACATAAGTTTCATCGTCAATAACGAAGACTTTTCTCAATTGACTGTTATAACCTCTTCGGCACCCTCATTTGGCACGTTCCTCTTGGTCCTTCATGTACGTAGGAGCTGATTGTTTCACATATATTTTTTTAAACCTAGATCATTCCTTTTCTTTCTGGCGACAGACGACTTCGATATTTGTAATTTATCCGCTGTCACTCGGACGGAGATTGAAGCAGTCTTATCAAAAATCGATTTAACTCGATTTACATTTCGAGGTACCATCACTGACCTATCTCTTCCCGGAATCTTCTTAAAACTAACCTCTCCCGTTTCTTCGTAACGTCTTATTATTATATATATACTAGTTTGTCTAGCTCCTTCTTGAAGAAAGTGATTTACTGTATCCTTTTTCTTATGTGACTCGTAAAATAGAACAACCCTAACAGCAAAAACTTTAAATTCTTGACGCTTCATGTTGAAAAAATTGAATGCAATAACGAAATTCCCGCTTTATATGACAGATAACGAAACCATAGACGCAGTGACACCAAAGCTTTTTTCCTTATAATAAAATTTTCAGTCACTTTGAAAATTGTCTCTTTACTTCTGGGACAGCCTTTAGTACATTTAGGTACTGTAGAGACCGAGCAAACAGGGATTGCCGGCCAAGTAAACATAGCTGAATAGGGGTACGGTCGCGTTCTTTAATTTATGAACCTTTTTGCTAAAATATTTATTTGTATTCCTATACAATTTGACAGGATAGTGAACCTTAAGTGGGTCCCAAATTAAATTTCGTGACTGTACAGGGCGTGTAATCCCTTTACACGCCGCGAGCTAGGAGTCATATGTTAGTGCTTTTCTCAAGGCCTGGAACTAGTCTATATTTGCCTCATCAAGCATTCCTGATGCGCTGCAATACTGCGGTAGGGCCATCAGTGCCCTATATCCATTGTTTTACTGGACCGTATACTTGTATCTAAGACCCCGCATACACAATTTTGTACAAAGGGGTTTGGGTAAAAATGTTGTCATTGTTTTTTAGATGAGCGGTCACTCGTGAAAGTGGTAGATTGGAGGATGATAGATCTACTCAAAACAAACATATTTTGTTATGAAATGTAAAACTAACTAAAATGTAAAACTAAAATGCATCGGAGCCGAGATATTTAGCATTACGAGTATATATTTTCACAGGTCTTATTTGTAAAGTTATAAACTAAACTTCAAACTTATATATCTCGGCTCCGATATTGTTTAACGCGTTTAATTTAATATATCTATGCGTATTAAGAGGTCCTCTAAACGATTATTAAAAAAAATCCTTGGCCGCTGCAAAAAAAACGTCATTTTTTCTCATACAAGGTTACCCAATGCCCTTTCACAATTAACTTTGATCTGTTACTGATTGTCAAAAAGTTTCTAATTCATAAACACAAAAGCGCACTCTGGGTCTCAGGAGGATAGGTAAATAGTGCCTCTTCGAAACTTTGCACCAACATAATCCTTATTCTTCCAGCTCGTCCAAAGAGAATTGTCCCCAACGTCACTGTGAAGAACGTCGACGACATTCGTGACGATGACGACGATGTAGCTGACGACACGGATGTCAGCATTGACGCCGCTGTCGCACAAGAAGGTGCGCACGAGTGCACCGTCTGTAAGAGAGTGTTTGACACGGAGAAGAAGCTTACGGGACATTTCCATCGGCTCCACGGGACCGCCCAGGAAGGTGAGTGACTCAATTTACAAGCCTGTCGTGTATTTAAAATTACAAGACGGCGCGAATTGGAGAAACAAAGTTTATTAGTATTGAGTCTCATACAAAACACCACCTGCAGCAGTGGCGGCGCGTGAATTTTTTCCATGGGCAATCCGGAACAAATAAAGTTATAAAAGAGTTGTTAGTATATACGGGTGTACCAAAAATGGGGTGTGAACATATCGTGCATATTCGGTAGCGCATTGCGATTCCGAATATGTATTTGTTTATTTTAGTTTACATTGTTTTTTTTTTGTTTACAGTACAGTCTTTGTTTTTGTTGACATTGCTTGTGTATGACATCATTCCCCCGCGAGGGTGAATGTTTTTTTTTGTTTACAGTACAGTCTTTGTTTTTGTTGACATTGCTTGTGTATGACATCATTCCCCCGCGAGGGTGAAGGGAGGGTTTATTTTATTTTCAACAGCTGCTGTTCTATGAACACAAATTTTTCGTGTGTTTTCGATACGCAGGCCCGCAGGTGACGGCTTTTACGTTCTTGTCGTCATATACAAGACATATTTGTTTTTGTTTACATATACAATGTAAATAAAAACGGATACTTTAATGAAAACATATTCTAATATTTCAGTGTAAACAAAAACAAACGTATAATAAAAACAAACAAATGCATTTTTGGAATCGCAATACGCTACCGAACCTGGCCTTGATTCACACACCATTTTCGTTACAACGTGTGTAACTATAAGCTTGCCTAAAATTAAATTTCCTCCGCCACTGCTGGCTAGGTCAATAACATAACAAAGCACTTTACTAAATTATTATCATTAATACTAACCGGTTTCGGTTAAAACCGGTTTGGATTCCTTATTACATACAAACTTACTAATATCAAACACTTCCCCTGTTTATTTTATAACACAGGATAGTTTTTGAAGTGAAAACTTCATTAACGGCGCTGTGCACTTTTTGTGATGTGGAAAAATTGTTAAACTCGCCACAGGTCACGTGACCGTAAGATTAGTAAGACGTGAGATTCGAGACAGGTCACGTGACCATAAGACGGACACGTGACCTGATCGAAAATCTGTTACAATGTCATCGAGTTTTCACTTCTGCTGGCCCTCCCGGAGTGCAACCCGGTCTTTTTAGGGTTCCGTAGTCAACAAGGAACCCTTATAGTTTCGCCATGTCCGTCTGTCCGTCTTCGGCTTAGCTCAGTAGCCATTCCTACTAGAAAACTGTGATTCGGCATGGGTATATAAATCAATCACGCCGACAAAACAGTACAATAAAATTTGGACAAAGATTTATTTTTAGGGTACCTCCCCTACACCTAAAGCGGGGATGTGATTTTTTTTCTCGTCAAACTCATGGTGTGGTATATCGTTGGATAGCTCGTTCAAAATTATTATGGGTTTTCTAAAAGCATTTTCCAAATCGGTAATTCGTTTGCGAGATATTGCGCTTTAAATCCCTAATTTTAGTTCGAGTCATGTGCCCCCCCTCCTGCCGGCTAAATGGCTACTACTGGGGATGTGAAAAAATTCGTGGTAGTAGTACATATAATGAATTTAAAAGGAAAACTATCACGAACAAGTACGCATAAGTAGTTACCGAGTAAAAGGTAGTCGACCAACTTAATGTGTAATTGAAAAGGCCAATTTTCGTACAAATTCGGCCGGCGCAACCGTAACTAAGACAGACAGGCAACTACGGAACCCTACACTGCGCGTGGCCCGACACGCACTTGACCGGTTTTTATTTCTTGGCATTACGGGTTAACTTATATTAAATGCATTATATCTTCCAGGGGATGACAAGCACGAGTGTACAGAGTGCAAGAGAGTGTACGCGAACAAGAAGCAATTGTCCAGCCACTTCAGGCGGTGCCATCGGCCCGCCGTAGAGAGAGGTAAGATGGTTTATTTTTTTACTGTCCCAACACAAAGGATTACAGCATAATTCAGTTAAATTTACGCCAAATTGCATAACAGTTTGTTGGCGCGCAGCAGTCATGAAAGTTTCCTTATCCACTGTCTAATTTATACAGCGTGATTTTTAATTCGTGCTCAGGAACCAATTTTTCTAATTCAGCTATTGATGCCAAACACGATTAACTCGTATTTACTAAAACAAACATTTTTTTTTTTTCGAATTACTTTTTAACTAAAAATCATTGTCACCCTAACGGTACTTTCAATATATAAAACTAAAACCTCCATGAATCATTCGTTTCATATACTAACCTCAAAACCCTCGTGTCCAATTATCAAATTAATAGTAATAAACTGTCAATAGTCACATGCATGACAAGTAGATGTAAAGCCTGCAACACACTGGCGCGGCCTGCGGTGGCGGTCAATAGTAGATTTGACAACTAATGACAAGTTTACTATTGACCGCCAAGTTTATTGACGTAAGACCTATAACATTTCCCGCCAAAGGGCTGAAATATGGGGTTACCATTAATTCAGTGAATATCAGTGTTAACATTATCAATCATTATTATTAATCAATTTGTCTGCTTTGCCCAAAGGTTGACTGGTAGAGAATGCTTACGGCATTCAGTCCGCATTTTGTACGATAAGTTGTTCTTTTGTGCAATAAAGATTAAATAAATAAATAAATTAATTAAAGGAAATGAAGTAATTTTATGAGACCCATTGAAATCTGTTTTGGCTGTTTATTAATATTTTTCGGCTCCTGATCACGTATTGAAAATCACCATATATGCGAGTTCTGAGATTCGACGGAAACTGCAACATGCTTAAACCTTCCTTCTACCAAATTCTGATCGCTTGATCAAAAGTGCTGCTGAATGTGGCCGGGACGATAACTTGGTTAACCTCTCTTGTTATGGTCTATTCATTTATTACGTAAGATGATTTGGGGAGGGGGTCCGAACATGTGGAAATTAAAATGAGCTGAACTTGAGTTTCATTTATTTATTTATAAACAAAAATTTTACATCAAGTATATCACTATTCTTAAGTCTAAATAATGGTCCAGACAATGTTTGAAGACAGTGTGCGGTAACAGCCCAAAAAGACCGAGGCCTGTGCTAGGGCTAGTTTCAAATTATACGACATAGTCCTAAGAGAACGATCGATCATTAATATTTAGGTACAGGTCAATTAACTGTTTTTCATCATCCGATCCAGTAATTAAATCGTTGATATAAAAATCGTGAACAATTCCGGTATTACTTGTTTTATCAAAGGATAACTGCTCTCATATTATAACATATTAAGGAACCTCGTGCTAAGGAACGGCCCACTGAAAGTTACGAGGAAAATGTTCATCAAAGTCAGGTCAGAAAGTGGTAAAATGTGTCTTACGTAATAAATGAATAGTACCTTAAGTCTGTATTACGATTAAGCGCTAGTAACGATAGGGCAAGCACCGGGTAAATCACGGTCTATGGTCCGGACAAGACTAAGGCGCGTCCAAACGTCCAAGCACGGCGTAGATGCGACATGAGCTTTACAAAGTTATATAAAAGCTCTGCCATTAGTAGACCGCTTTAAAGATCGCCCACGTCAAAGCTTAAGGGCCGGTTGCACCAATTACGATTGCAGACCGATCATTTATTTATTTATTTATTTAATCTTTATTGCACAAAAGAACAACTTGTCGTACAAAAGGCGGACTTAATGCCGTAAGCATTCTCTACCAGTCAACCTTTGGGCAAAGCAGACAAATTGTGGGCGGTGGGTGCAACTACAGATATAAACACACATTAAACATACATTTATAATAAATGACAACAATAGACAAATAAATAAAAATGCATACAAATATAAATACCTACATATATAAATATATATACAGACGAAAATAGAGAACAGAAACACTAAGAATCTACGGCTCTGCTAGCAAACAACTTGCGTAACGATCTTTTAAACGCGAATCTGGTCGAAGACTGTCGGATTTTAACGGGTAGACCGTTCCAGAGGCGAGCGATTCGAATGGTAAATGAATTAATTTATCGTTAAATATGGCGCCGGCAGCTGTTAGTCCATACAAACTTGTCACACTTTCCATACAGTCAGATTTAAAGGGGCTCCACGCGCTTTTTGGCTAGTTTTGCCGATTTTTGAGTTGATATTCCTCCGTCAAAACTATAGATATATTTATGGCACTTTTCGGTTCTTCAATTCTTTATCTACATTTGCACGAGTTTTATGATTTTTTATTTTTATTTTTATGATTTATTCAATCATGGTCCAAACCAGCTCTGTTTTCGATATTAGTATGTTATTTATGCACTTATATATGAAATATACAAATAACTGTTCCTTATTGACGTCTCTAACCTAAGTAACCCACGAGAGATTTCAAGTTTCAACTCATTTTCACAAAAGTTACGTCCAAAAAACTGGTTTATTGGCCTGAAATGGCCAGTTTGGTGCCATATATCCCGAAAACTGTGAGTTTTTAAGTAAATACGGAATACTATTTCGGTAAACCTCGTTGTTGTTATTACGAGAAGCCATAAAAAACAAGAAATAACCGACAGTTACAGATCGAAGGTCATTGGGAGCTAGGAACCCCTTAACGGACACCACTTGCGATTACAGACGGTTTGGTGCAACCCGCCCTAAAATACGCTGATGGTCCGATAATGAAGCAATATGTATGTAGAAATCGATGCATGAGCCGCATCAGCGCGGCTTTAGGCTGCGGTGTGGTCGGTCCTTTATTTGTTTTGCGGTAAAGTAATGAAGGCGTTTTTGCTGTCAAGAGATCAATATCTATTTTGGGATGCTTCGTAGTTAATTAGTAGCCAAGTCCTATTAGTGTCAGAAACGTATGTAAATAATTTACTTTAAAAACAAAGTTTTAACCGACTTCAATTTAGTACTCCGCCAAGCCACGAGAACATTTCTTTTCCAATTTACCTCATGAACTGATTTCCGAGAGCAAATGCGTTGATTATTATAGAAAAAAACCCAATCGCTGTATGTGACCCGATAATATTTGAGGACTTCCTTCAATTCCACAAGGATCACCCTTGGCACTTCATTAGTTGCTATTTCAACGGAATCTTATCAGAATCTGTGATATACTTTTGTACATAATTGAGGAATTCCATAAGTCATCTGTGGTCTTCATCATCAATTCCACTCCACCAATTTATGATTTCCGGATGTAAATACACGAGTTATGCGCACGCGTGCCTAATATAATTGAGGAGTTCCCTCAATTCCTCATGGATCCCATCATCCAATTGAATTTTCAAAAAAATGGGACCCACCTGGACCCGTATACTTACAAACAAAAAAAAATTTTTATGAATCGGCTCATCAGTGACGGAGTTCTGAGGTAACACATAAAAAAAAAAAAAACAACCGAATTGAGAACCTCCTCCTTTTTTTTGAAGTCGGTAAAAAAAAAACAACCGAATTGAGAACCTCCTCCTGTTTTTGAAGTCGGTTAAAAAGAGAGTTGTTACGACCAACCTGCAAGGTATAGGAAGGTGCAACGTACTCGTAGCGCAAGTGTGTGTAGAACACGGATTTACCTGTTGAGAGTGTCTAATTACTGTTGGTAAGTACATTAATTCTGTTTGTACTTAGCTAAATCATCCGTTAACGAATATATCATTCTAAATAAAGAAGAATTGAAAAGATGGCACTAACGGCGGAAAGTAGCATATTCGAATCATGCGCGGGGTTTTCTCTTTAATTTATAGCACCTCCTATAACGGTTCATGCCGATCAGGGTAATTGTTTATGGTCTTTAGTACCTTTAGGAGACGCTACACCTATGACTATGTCGGACGGCCAAGCAAGGTCACAGATAATCTAGTATGGAGATGGAGTGACCTCGATTTGGCCGGCCGCCGTGCTTCCGACACGTATCCACACGGGCCGAATCACGCGTCGGCCGGCATGCCGTCCGGCCGATATCGGCCCGTGTAGCGTCTCCTTTTGTCGGATGAACTGCGCCCTACAGAATGAATTAATCCATGAATGAAACCATAGCCAATCCGTACACATAATTCATTCAGGCTGGTTTTAGTGTCATGTGGACCGTCAATACGGATTGCTCCGCACGGACCAATATGTATGGCGGAGCTGTCCGCGCGGACGGTCGTCCTTACGGACCCGTCTGCATTACTCTTAAACGCTCCTTTAAGCTTAATACATATTGGTCCGCGCGGAGCGATCCGTACTGACGGTCCGCATGACACTAAAACCAGCCTCATTCTGTTAGAGGCGGTACTTACACACGTCAGTTTTTGCACGATCTAGCAACCTGCAGCGCTACCGCGAAAATCGAAACTGAGTTTGTGTATCTGCATCACTGTCACACGAGCATTATAAGTGCGATAGAGATGTAGACACCCGAAGTTCGTGGTTATAGCTCAGCACGTCTATCATGCGACGGCCGCGACATACTCTCGATTTTTCTCGCACTATATCTCTTGTTCTAAGGCACTGGTCCCACCGCCGGCTAGTAAACTAGAAAAGTTGGGCGAGTAACGGTTCATTGCGCGCTGACCAGGCACAGATCAATCAACCTTTACAGATCCGCAATGTAATACTACTCGCCCAACTTTTCTAGCTTACTAGCCGGCGGTGGGACCAGTGCCTATGTGTTCTAATAAGAAAGAGACGGATAGTGCGAGAAAAATCGAGAGAGCTCGCGCGCCGTCGCATGATAGCCGTGCTGACCTCGAACCGCGGGACGCTCGTAGGAAGTGTCAGTACAATGCATAAACTAGGTATGTAGTTCGTTCGACACCCGAACCATTTTTTAAAAGTTATACTAGAAATATAATACTAGTTTTAAGACATATATATCATCATCGTCCTAGCGTTATTCCCGGTAATGCCCCTAAAGGAGCCCGGAGTCCGCTTTGACACCTAATCCCAAGATTTGGCATAGGCACTAGTTTTACGAAAGCGACTGCCATCTGACCTTCCAACCCAGAGGGAAAACTAGACCTTATTTGGATTAGACCGGTTTCCTCACGATGTTTTCCTTCACCGAAAAACTAACGGTAAATATTCCGTACACAAGTTCCGAAAAACTCATTGGTACGAGCCGGGATTCGAACCCACGACCGTCGCTTGACAGCCGCATGCCTGAACCACTGGGCTACCGTAGCCGTTTTAAGACATATAACTACCAAAAAATAGGATAAAACGGACTAACAACTGCAGTTTCCTGCTTTCTACGAGGGAAGAAATGAGCCTAATCGAATTAAGGGACTTATATACGTACATATATCCTCTAGCTAATTCAATTTAATCAATTTACTAATTTGACGCCCTACGTAATCTTGAATACAAGAAGACTTATGTTCTTATTCATAAACGTCCAACTTATTTTAGTTGAAATGTCGTTTCAATTCGTCCGTCACATTTGCGTTGGTGAGAAAGGGACAGCACATAAATTAGCTATTTAACAGAAGTTCATCCTTGTAAGCTACGATTCCACTGATATACAGTGATATACATTTTAAACACGAATAACGACCTCGTTTGTGCTCAAGGTAAAAAAAATAAGGTAGCGAAATACCTTCCTTTGACCTGTCAAGTGCAAATTTCCGGATTACTCTTCTTCTTTCCCCTTTCCTTTGGTTGCAGACACGTGTTATAAGGATATCATCAAAGTAATACGAGGGGAAAAGAAGACATTCGCATGTCAGCTATGCGACTACCGATCGGATTGTCGGACCTCTATCAGCGGTCACGCCCGTGGCCACTTGAATGACATGACTTGTCCCATTTGTGACGAGATCTTCCCAGATCCGAAGCTGTTAGAAGCCCACAAAACACAACCACACTCAAAACTCTCTTGTCAACTTTGCAATCGAGTGTATTCCACCAAAATTGCCCTACAGAAGCACAAATACTACGCCCATCGCCCAATCAAATGCAGTTTGTGCCCAGAAAAAGTCACTAAGCAGCTAATGCACAGACATTTGAAGGGCTTCCACCAAAATGACATGTTGACTTGCGGAATCTGCGGCTATAGAAACACGCAGAAAGCTGGAATGAATCGCCATCAAAAAGTAGTTCATATGAAAGAGAAGCGTGTCACTTGCGACATTTGTAAATTCCAGTGCTTCAATAATATGAGGTTGAAACGACACATGATCAGACATAAAGCGGAGAAGATATACGAGTGCAGATTTTGTAAGAAGACATTCCCAAGGCCGGCGACAATGAAATTACATGAGAAGATTCACACGGGGCAAAAGGATAAAGTGTGTGCGGTGTGCGGAGCTGCGTTCGTGCAGAAAGCCAGCTTGAATTACCACATGAAAAAACATCACCCTGAACGTGCTTAATAGCTCTTGTTTTTTAATGTTGCATAAATTACTGTTTTTTTTGACATGACGATGGCTGGCATACAAGCTTACGGTCGAGTGGTTCGTGTTCATCACCGTCTGCATATCTTCTTAAAGCATTCGTTCCTCTCGCACTGACAGTCTTGCTAGTAAGGGACGACATACACTCCACGATGCTAGGCAGCTACTTAAATAAGTAAATATTCATGTATATGCTCCCATATAAAATTGCATCTCAATTAGCTAACATGATATTAATATCTCTAGCTATATTTACATAAAAAAAAATTTTTTTAATCGTATGGCATACATTATTTCGCCATTAAAATTTGTCACTCTTTTAGCACCCCTCAAACGCTCGACATGTTTCGAACCGAACATGTCGAGAGTTTCTCGATCTAAAATACGTGAGTGACCCCTTTTCATTATATTGTACTAGGCCTGATTCTCACGGGAGTTTTCTATATATTTACATTAATTATAAATCATTAAGTTGAACTCACGCTAGCTATGAAAACTGTCTTTTCACTACTATATACATGGTTCCATGGTGATTTTTAATGCGTGATCAGGAACTAATTTTTCTAATTCAGTACTTGATGCCAAACACTATTAACTCGTTGTTACCTTTAACGCACGTTCCCCAAATAAAACTGAATTACGAATACCTTATTAATTAAAAATCATTGTCACCCGACCGGTAGTTTAATCTACAACTAAAACCTTTAAAAAATTATTTTATAAACCAACCTAAAAACCCTTGTGTCCAACTATTAAATTAAGACTACCTAATGAACCTATAACACTCAGGACAAGCTATGACTTGGACGTGGATTCATTATGAATATTATGATCAATAAAGTCGGGAATTCAACACGTGGTTGCGTTATTATTCGACAATGCTTTCTACGATATTTTTGCACAAAAGGTGGTAAAACGGTTTCCTGTCATGATTTCTTACTGGAATTCACTGGCATTTTCCTATTTATACCAGTTATTGAAACCGCATTCTCCGTGTGGTTGCGGATTAGAATAGACACAATCTTCCCGTGAGTGACGTAAAAGTCGACAGCGGGATAGGGTTGAAGTGTGTTCTGGGCGATTGGCTAGCAATTTGTCACTGCAATATCATTTTGTCCATCTTTAAATCCATACATGCTAGAAATGGACTGAAAATTTCATTTAATGTGCTCTGTCTACCCCTACTGGAATTACAAGCACCTATATTTTCCTAGTTATGTGAACCTGCTAAATACATATTTCCAGATTTGTTTAAATTGGATTGCTCTTCTTTCTTGCCTTTCCTTGGTTACAGACAGAAGATATAAGGATTTCGTCAAAGTCATACATGGGAAAAGGAAGATGTTTGCGTGTGAATTATGCAATTACCGATCGGAGCATCTTGTCGGGGCCAACGCTCACGCACGACGCCACGTCCGGAGTATAACGTGTCCGAAGTGTGCCGAGATCATTACCGATCGAAACGAGTTCGAAGCACACAAAGCACAACCACACCCGAACTCAAAACTCAAGTGCCAAACTTGCAAAAAAGAGTGCTTAAGCATTCGCGGTCTACAGACGCACATCGGATCCCACAGAACCATCAAATGCGCTCATTGTTCAGAACTTGTCACCAAAAAGTTAATGAGTACGCATATGAGAGAATTCCATGCGATAAAATTACCGTCCTGCGGTGTGTGCGGTTTCGTATCTACAAACCGAAATAAAGTGATTAAACACCAAAAACTGGTGCACTTGAAAGAGAAAAATGTCGAATGCAGCATTTGTAAATTTCAATTCTTTGATATGGTTGCCCTGAAGAGGCATATGGTAAGGCATAGGCCAGATAAATCCTTCGAGTGTGGGTTTTGTAAGAAGCAGTTTGTGAGAAAGTCGACACTCACATTACATGAGAAGATACATACGGGGAAGAAGGACAAAGTGTGTGAAGCGTGTGGCGTTGGCTTTGTGCAGAAGGCTAGCTTGAACTATCACATGATAAAACACCACCCAGACCGTGTTTAGTTAAGTAGAATAGTGTTTAATGTTGTGCCTGTCTAGCCGCGTACGTCGGCAGTCCGAGCGAGGCGGACTGCCGAGGAAGGTCAAACGGAATCTGGCTCGGAGTGACCTCGGTTATGGGCAGGGCTCGGACAAGTCATCGCAGAAACTGATATGGACATGGTACAAGACTATTATAGAGTCGCGACTTAAGATTATTATTATCTAAAGCTGATATATTATTATCGTAATTTATAATTTAACATTTGACCTTTTTAGTCGCATATCTGTCATGGATTTGTCAAAGTGGCATGCTTGAAACAGTTTTGTGGTGACAATTTAAACAAATACAATTATTTGCTTAATGATGGTTATTTCTAAATATTTTAAATAAGGTGCAAATAAATACAATTAATAAGTGGATTAAGGACTACCTCGAGCTCTGTTATCAGGAAAATGACAAGGAAAAATATAATTAAATAATATTGTACATAATGCGGTTCTATTGATCTTGTTATATTGCCGTCTTGCGATTGTTTTGCGATGACTTGTCCGAGCCCTGGTTATGGGTGAGGTGAGTGACCCTTGGCCAGTAGTTAGCCTGGTTAGTCGGTAGTTAGCCATACAAACTGAAGAAGTGAACAAAGTTCCGTTGTGACACAAAAAATAACCATAGAATGGTATGGTTAATTTTCGTGTCACAACAAAAAACTTTCATAGACAATTTAATTGAGTGAGTTGAGCTGGCCAAGAAGTTGGTCCTCACCCTTCTTGCCGTTCTTCCCGCACTTATTCAGACGGGCCGAAACCACAGGACTGTCAAGCTCGGTCGTCCGGACGCGCCTTATTTATTGTCTAATTTTGCTTCAGTGACCACCTGTAACTACATTACTATACAGGGTGTAACAAAAAATGTACTTTAAAGGGTCTAAAAAATAAAAAGAAGTGATATTTGGAATCACAATCCGCTACCGAATAAGGCCTTGAACGATTCACACCCCTTTTTGTTACAACCTGTATAATTCAATAAATGCCCACGCGGTTCCGCCTGCATATATATTCAAAAGAAGTGAGCTGGAGCCAATGGGTAAATAGATGTATTATTCATGTGTAACTAAATGTTAGTTGTGTGTTGTGTCTTAAGAAGTAAGTAACGTTTTTTGGTTTGGTTCAAACGGGGCAATGAAGGGAAATCTGAAACTATTAAAATATAGAAATCCTGTATCTACGATAACAGGAAAATGCCGTATTTCATAGTTTTATTTACTTTAAGCGATTCGATTTCCAGCCGCGTGTGAAGCTTTTTAAAAACCTTTGAATGCAGTTTTAATTAATTTCTTAAATCGGCCACCTGACTTTACCAACAATTACCATATCTTTAATAGTTGCAGATTTTTCGGTAACGGCCCAGTTTGAATATACCCCTGTATTGTTTCAAAAGCTCACGCTTTAATGCTTCAATATTTTCATTCCAATGTAGTCTGACGATGATGAACGTTATTATAAAAAAATGCATACAGACATTCATTTTCTTTTAGTGTCATCACAAGTAGGTAAATCATTTTAAACTGTTACTTATGTAACAAATATTAAACCACCATTTCTTTAAGTCTACCTACTGCAAAAATATCGTAAAGGTAGGTAATATTTTTGTACAGTGTAACAAAAATGGGGTATGAACCGATCAAGGGCTTAACAGGTATCGTGTTCTGATATGAAAAACACAAAAAAAAATTGGACGCGATTTTTTTTTACCTTTCTATAGAGCTTGTCGCCCCAGTCGGCCAAGGCTCCATACTAAGGTAAAAAAAATCGCGTCAAAATTTTCTTTTTTCTTTTTTTTGTTATCAGAACACACCTGTTTAGCCCTTGATCGGTTCACACCCCATTTTTGGTACTCCCTGTATAAAAACTGTGCGGTGGCTTTCCAAGTCAATCTCGAGCCGGAATGTATTGCGATTGGCATATTTTAACCGGTTAGCTGGGGAATTAAATCTCGATCTCGCGAGAGCCCGAATTCACGAGATCTCGAGTGTAATTTCGAGATTCAATCTCGGTGGCAGGAAATCTCGATCGAGATCTCGAACGACATTTCAGTACGCAATAGTACAATACGTACCTAGGGCGGTGAATTCGTAAATGGCCCAGATCGCAGGCGCACCTCGAGATCTCGAATTCCCAATCTCGGCTCGAAATTGCATTCCCTACGGTTAACCCTATTATAACTGGTTATACCATTCACCGACGCGACGACAGTGACATGTTAAGTACAAATAATTAATTAATTAGTTAATTGGTTAAGCATAAAAGCATAACACAATATTATGTTACCTATAGGAAGAGCGGCGCCATCCAACACAGGCATTTTTTTGCCTATCGGGTGGCTCCATAGCCTTAGATTATAGACAAAGTGTATCTTACAAAATAAAGAATTTTGTTTTTTTTTTAATTTTGAAATAAATATTAGGAAACAATGTTACAGTAATCGAACTAGCCCCATTGTAAGCTCAATAAGGCGTCTTATGGGAACTAAACGACGAAATATTTAACAGTTAAGAATACTTAAATACATAGAAAACATCTAAGACTCAGAAACGAATAGTCATGCTCATCACACAAATATTTGCCCTTACCGGGATTCGAACCCAGGACCGTCCCGTCAGCTTCGTAGGCAGTAGGGTCACTATCTACTACGCTAAACCGGTCGTCAAATTAATTTGCCAAATTATCTATTATTGATTGTAGTAGCAGAGCTCATGAAAACTAAATTTCATGAACTCTGCTTCTGGGAACATAAGCGTGTTTGTATTTATTTAAACTTTATCGCACAAACAAAAGTACAAAACCGGACTTGCCTTAAGGCATTCTCTACTAGTCAACTAAAGTGAACGGTTCGTGTATCCAGTGATCTCTGAAACCATATAAAAAATCAGAAAAGCATATAGGTGCAGGCAGTTGACTAACCAAAAAAAAAAACTTATTAAAATAGATTATTGTATGTTCCGATTTAAGCATTTATATCCTGTTTAAATATTAGTTACATCGCTTTTCTGTAATATCTCTTTGTTTTAGCTGTTATATTAAATATCATATTTCAGTCAGGAGGAAGGTAGCCGATCCTTGTAGCACAGGTTTTAACTATTACAAGAATCAGAGCGTCACATGATACCCAGATGATTTAATTGCACCGTACTCAATGAAATGTATATAAGCTCTTGTCAAAGATTTTGAAACAAACTATTTATTTATTATTATTATTATTTAAACAGAAAACAAATGCTGCACTTAGGTACAAATTGTATAGCTCTTCTTTCTTTCCTTTGTTTGGTTACAGGCAGAAGCTATAAGGATTTCGTCAAAGTCGTACGAGAGAAGCCAAAGATATACGGGTGTGAATTGTGTGATTACCAATCGGAGTACCTTATTGGGTCCTACGCCCATGCACGACACCATGTCAGAAACATGTCTTGCCCGATATGTGCCGAGATAATCCTCGATCCAAAGCAGTTGGAAGCGCACAAATCACAGCCACATGCTCATCTCAACTCTAAGATCACGTGCCAAACTTGCAATGCTGAGTTCCCAAGCAGTGCTTCTCTAAAGAAGCACATCAAATACTCTCATCGACCGATCAAATGTTCCTATTGTTCAGAACTTGTCACCAGAAAGTTAAGGAACAAGCATTTGCTAGAATTCCACGATAAAGATTTGCCGTCTTGCGGCGAGTGCGGTTTTGTAGCTATACATCCACATTCAATTATTAGACATCAAAAATCAGTACACTTGAAAGTGAAGAATGTAGAATGCAGTATTTGTAATTTGAAATTCTTCGATTGGTTTAATTTGAGGTCGCATATGGTCAAGCATAAGCCCAAGAAACTCTACGCGTGTGGGTTTTGTAAGAAGCAATTTGCGAGAAAGCGGACACTCGCATTACATGAGAAGATACATACGGGGAAGAAAGACAAAGTGTGTGAGGCGTGTGGCGTTGGCTTTGTGCAGAAGGCTAGCTTGAACTATCACAAGATAAAACACCACCCAGACCGTGTTTAGTTAAGTAGAATAGTGTTTATTGTTGTGCTTGTCTAGCCGCGTACGTCGGCAGTCCGAGCGAGGCGGACTGCCGAAGAAGGTCAAACGGAATCTGGCTCGGAGTGACGTTGGTTATGGGTGAGGACCCTTGGCCAGTAGTTAGCCTGGTTAGTCGGTAGTTAGCCATACAAACTGAAGAAGTGAGCAAAGTTCCGTTGTGTCACAACAGAAAACTTTAATAGAAAATTTAATTGAGTGAGTTGAGCTGGCCAAGAATTTGGTCGTCACCCTTCTTGCCGTTCTCCCCGCACATATTCAGACGGGCCGAAACCACAGGACTGTCAAGCTCGGTCGTCCGGACGCGCCTTATTTATTGTCTAATTTTCCTTCAGTGACAACCTGTAACTACATTACTATACAGGGTGTAACAAAAATGTATTTTAAAGGGTCTAAAAAATAAAAAGAAGTGATATTTGGAATCACAATCCGCTACCGAATAAGGCCTTAATTTCATTTATTTATTTGCAACCAAGTACACAAACACATGCAACTTAATGCTACGTATACAGCCTACAGCCTTGAACGGTTCACGCCCCTTTTTTGTTACAACCTGTATAATTCACTAAATGCCCACGCGTTTCCGCCTGCATATATATTCAAAAGAAGTGAGCTGGAGCCAATGGGTAAAATATATGTATTATTCATGTGTAACTAAATGTTAGTTGTATGTTGTGTCTTAAGAAGTAGGTAACGTTTTTTGGTTTGGTTCAAACGAGGCAATGAAGGGAAATCTGAAACTATTAAAATATAGAAATCCTGTATCTACGATAACAGGAAAATGCCGTATTTCATAGTTTTATTTACTTTAAGGGATTCGATTTCCAGCCGCGTGTGAAGCTTTTTAAAAACCTTTGAATGCAGTTTTAATTAATTTCTTAAATCGGCCTTCTGACTTTACCACCAATTACCATATCTTTAATAGTTGCAGATTTTTCGGTAACGGCCCAGTTTGTATATACCCCTGTATTGTTTCAAAAGCTCACGCTCATTCCAATGTAGTCTGACGATGATGAACGTTATTATAAAAAAATGCATACAGACATTCGTTTTCTTTTAGTGTCATCACAAGTACTTATGTAACAAATATTAAACCACCATTTCTTTAAGTCTACCTACTGCAAAAATATCGTAAAGGTAGGTAATATTTTTGTACAGTGTAACAAAAATGGGGTATGAACCGATCAAGGGCTTAACACGTATCGTGTTCTGATAAGAAAAAACAGAAAAAAAAAATTGTCGCGATTTTTTTTTACCTTTCTATAGAGCTTGTCGCCCCAGTCGGCCAACGCTCCATACTAAGGTAAAAAAAAACGAGTCAAAAAAAATTTTTTTTTCTTATAACGACACCTGTTGAGCCCTTGATCGGTTCACACCCCATTTTTGGTACTCCCTGTATAAAAACTGTGCGGTGGCTTTCCAAGTCGATCTCGAGCCGGAATGTATTGCGATTGGCATATTTTAACCGGTTAGCTGGGGAATGCAATCTCGATCTCGCGAGAGCCCGAATTCACGAGATCTCGAGTGTATTTTCGAGATTTAATCTCGGTGGCAGGAAATCTCGATCGAGATCTCGAACGACTTTTCAGTACGCAAAGTATGTTAAAATTCGTGTGGGACAGTCCTTGGCAAGTACTATTAAATGCTTCAAAAGAAAATATTTCAAAAACACATTTAAATATTGGTGCGCGTTTGTGCATTTTTTTCGTTTGTGTTGTATCTAGACCTACCTACAAATCATGAGTAAGTAATTATTTTTTGTCAACGAAAAATGTTTGTTCAGTATTCCATAGATATTTTATTTTCATAAATTAAAACAATACCTAGTTGTGTTTTAATCGATAGCGGGCAATTTTGATTATAATACTTATAGTGCTATATAAAAAAATGTGGGATCTCGATATTGTCGAGATTAATCGAGATCTCGTCGATTTGGCTGACGTATTTTACCTCGAGATCTCGAATTCCCAATCTCGGCTCGAAATTGCATTCCCTACGGTTAACCCTATTATAACCGGTTATACCATTCACCGACGGGACGACAGTAACCTGTTAAGTACAAATAAATAATTAATTAGTTAATTGGTTAAGCATAAAAGCATAACACAAAATTATGTTACCTATAGGAAGAGCGGCGCCATCCAACACAGGCATTTTTTTGCCTATCGGGTGGCTCCATAGCCTTAGATTATAGACAAAGTGTATCTTGCAAAATAAAGAATTTTGTATTTTTTAATTTTGAAATAAATATTAGGAGACAATGTTACAGTAATCGAACTAGCCCCATTGTAAGCTCAATAAGGCTTGTCTTATGGGAACTAAACGACGAAATATTTAACAGATAAGAATACTTAAATACATAGAAAACATCCAAGACTCAGAAACGAATAGTCATGCTCATCACACAAATATTTGCCCTGACCGGGATTCGAACCCAGGACCGTCCCGGCAGCTTCGTAGGCAGTAGGGTCACTATCTACTACGCTAAACCGGTCGTCAAATTAATTTGCCAAATTATCTATCATTGATTGTAGTAGCAGAGCTCATGAAAACTAAATTTCATGAGCTCTGCTTCTGGGAACATAAGCGTGTTTGTATTTATTTAAACTTTATCGCACGAACAAAAGTACAAAACCGGACTTGCCTTAAGGCATTCTCTACCAGTCAACTAAAGTGAACGGTTCGTGTATCCAGTGATCTCTGAAACGATATAAAAAAACAGATAAGCAGTTGACTAACCAAAAAAAAAAAACTTATTAAAATAGATTATTGTACTCGTGTTCCGATTTAAGCATTTATATCCTGTTTAAATATTAGTTACATCGCTTTTGTGTAATATCTAATATCTCTTTGTTTTAGCTGTTATATTAAATATCATATTTCAGTCAATAGGAAGGTAGCCGATCCTTGTAGCACAGGTTTTAACTATTACAAGAATCAGAGCGTCACATGATACCCAGATGATTTAATTGCACCGTACTCAATGAAATGTATATAAGCTCTTATCAAAGATTTTGAAATAAACTATTTATTTATTATTATTATTATTTAAACAGAAAACAAATGCTGCACTTAGGTACAAATTGTATAGCTCTTCTTTCTTTCCTTTGTTTGGTTACAGGCAGAAGCTATAAGGATTTCGTCAAAGTCGTACGAGAGAAGCCAAAGATATACGGGTGTGAATTGTGTGATTACCAAACGGGGTACCTTATTGGGTCCTACGCCCACGCACGACACCATGTCAGAAATATGTCTTGCCCGATGTGTGCCGAGATAATCCTCGATCCAAAGCAGTTGGAAGCGCACAAATCACAGCCACATGCTCATCCCAACTCTAAGATCACGTGCCAAACTTGCAATGCTGAGTGCCCAAGCAGTGCTTCTCTAAAGATGCACATCAAATACTCTCATCGACCGATCAAATGTTCCTATTGTTCAGAACTTGTCACCAGAAAGTTAAAGAACAAGCATTTGCTAGAATTCCACGATAAAGAGTTGCCGTCTTGCGGCGAGTGCGGTTTTGTAGCTATAAATCCACGTTCAATTATTAGACATCAACAATCAGTACACTTGAAAGTGAAGAATGTAGAATGCAGTATTTGTAATTTGAAATTCTACGATTGGTTTAATTTGAGGTCGCATATGGTCAAGCATAAGCCCAAGAAACTCTACGCGTGTGGGTTTTGTAAGAAGCAATTTGCGAGAAAGCGGACACTCGCATTACATGAGAAGATACATACGGGGAAGAAAGACAAAGTGTGTGAGGCGTGTGGCGTTGGCTTTGTGCAGAAGGCTAGCTTGAACTATCACATGTTAAAACATCATCCCGATCGTGTTTAGTTGTGTACAATAGTGTTTATTGTAGTGCTTATTTTCATTTTGGTAACACGGTAATATTCATAGACCAAGGAGACAAGACGGACTGATGACCTGAGCCATAACCAGGAACTTCGAAAGTCAAAGTTCGCGTATTTCCATGTATCGCACTCACTTACTCGAGTGACAGGGATGCATGTATACGAACTTCGAGTGTCGATCTTCGCGGTAGGGCCGCTGTTTGGGTCGCGGGAGTCGGCTGGATGCGGGTGGCGCAGAACCGCCCATTACGGCGTTCTTTGGGGAAGGCATATGTCCAACAGTGGACTTCTTTCGCTTGATATGATGATGATGGTGGTGATATATAAGATTCGCCACAAACAGGCTGAATCCCGCGACCGAATTTGATTCCTATACATTTCCTACAATACTGAATACAAAATGGATGGACCTGGCACTGCCTGCCACAGCTAGGCGAATAAATTTCGCTGCAGCATTCATAGTGAGCCTAATTCATTAGGATACATATACATAACAATGCTTTATGTCACACTAGCTTCTGCCCGCGATTCCAACCGCGTGTCGCGCCCGTTTATATCGTAGCTCCATACATACACATTTACACCCCACATTTCAAAAATATCTTTATACCCGATTTCGTGTAAATTGGTTCAGCGGTTTAAGCGTGAAGGGGTAACAGACGGCCAGATAGACAGACACACAGACAAACTTTCGCATTTATC
This sequence comes from Epinotia bilunana, assembly GCA_947049275.1. NCBI lineage: Eukaryota > Metazoa > Arthropoda > Insecta > Lepidoptera > Tortricidae > Epinotia > Epinotia bilunana. Next base: position 4,433,614 of record OX346276.1, on the reverse strand, counting down.
GAACAAGCGAGCGAAGCAAACGAAGTTCTATGCTTCAGCTTGGGCCGAAAGTCGTTCGTATGTCCGGTGTCTGTCCCGCTGTCCAGCTGTTCTCTTCTACAGACCCCGTAGCATGGACGGCCTTATCACACGATAAGTGACCAGATAGAGCGTCCGTCACTGGCTGACACGGTTCAATAGAACGAGACGCTCTAATCTTGTCACTTATCGCGTGATAAGGCCGACCATGATACGGGGTGAGGTCGCATTTCTCAACCGATTCTCGTGAAATTTTGTGAGCAGGTTCGTTGATTATATAGTATTCTTTTGTCAAGACACTTTTTCGAAATTACAAAAAAGAAATTAAAGGACAGGCTCTGGAATTCTACAGCTCACGTAGCCACTGATATTAATATGGAAGTATGGATATTAGTATGGATATATCTACGAGTTGCAAGATTTACAAAGACAGACTATGTTACTTAGCGAATCTCCGAGTCCCTTTCGTTCAGTAAGTACAAACGACAACACTGTTAACTGACCATCCTGTGTTTATATAGAACCTTATTACAATGCACTTAAGGTGCACCGATGGTCAGTTAGCTGTGTTGTCGATACATACATATCGCCATTGTATATGTAAATGTCGCCATTGTTTACTGAAGATCGAAATTTAACACGTCAAGACGATTTATGCAGTTGTCTTTCTCCTTATAATTAAAAAAAAGGTTACCTAGTACCTAATTGATTGCGATGAATAATAATACTATACCTAAATTTTAAATTATTTTCTCAGATCTCTGTTGTGCGAACAGAGAGACATGTAAATCGTATGAAAATAATGATTAAGAATTGTAAAAGCTAGCTCATGGCTATCCATAAATATCGGAAAAACTTAGAACATACAGTCCGTCAAGAAAGAGAAGAAATTAAATGAGGGCGCCACTTTCTACGTAACTGTCACATTATTCGACGTAATGGCAACAATTTAGTATGGTCTTTTTTTAGTTCCATTTTATTTAATTTCTATCTTTCTTGACGGACTGTATATAAGTATGTGCTTTTATTGTAAACTTCAATTTTAGCGTTCCATATCAAAATGTATGAAGATGAAACATTTGAGACTTATCTCTGTGTATTTTGTATTTTCGTCTTTAAGACTGTTTACTATACCTTATTAATTATTAGTCTTAGTATCTTTGTTAATTGGATACAAGTATGGGATTAATTGATTGTAATTGTTAATTATTCATTTAATGAAGTCGATGATTCTGTTTGTACCTACATAAACCACCTCGTCTAACCTCATTGAAAAGCAAGGTATTTTTTCTCGCAATATCCGTCTCTCTCTTATTAGATCACTTAGAAAGAGACGTATAGTGCGAGAAAAATCGAGAGAGCTCGAGCGCCGTCTAGTGATAGCCGTGCAGATCAGATCTTTGTTTTTGGTCTCTGAAGGCTGGTCGCGGGGTGTTGTGAAACTAGACCTCTGCCTACACTTAGTTACTATGTAGTTAGGTACCATCGCCAACACAGTTAACTGACCATCCGTGCACTATATGTGCATTGTAATAAGGTTCAAATTAAATACAGGCTGGTCAGTTAACTGTATTGGCGTTTGTAGTATGAATCGCGGCGCCAAGATATTGTGGGTTAACGCTAAGGCGAGATTAAAACAAGCTACAGAATAGCGGGACTGTACACTAGTCGGATGTACCATCTCCTAAATTATTCATGTGTAAAGATTGTATGCATATGATTTCATTCATTCATCTCATCTGGGCAATCTTATCCTATTCATGTGTAACAAACTGTTAAGCGTTCTATACAACTATAAATTTATCACAACAACCGCCTTCAAAGTGAATAAATTGAATGTTAGCTCTTTCTAGCTCCAGTTTGCTTTTATAGCTGCGTTAGATCACGGTTGTTGTGACAAATTGCTAGGTGCCTTTAGTTGTACGGGTTAAGATGTAGGTAAGGGTTTATTGGTTGGCCTAGTTTTTTCATTTTTTTAATAACTAAGTAATGCTTAAGAATTATTTTTATGAATTAAAAAGTTGGATTCGGACACTCGTATTTTTTTAAGTGTCATCACAAGTACTTAGTTTTAATATATTGCAGGTATAATATTTTTGTGCAAAACACTGCAACGGTTTTTTTCGAATCTTTTTTGAACCTAATTTATTACGAATAGCGTATTTAAACTGGTTATCTGACCCGGTTATTTGTAACACCGGATTTACCATCCACTGACTAGGGATTTACGGTTCACGTTAAGTACAATCTTCCAAATTAATTGTTAATTGGTCTTTTCTTTCTTTTCTATTCTCTTTTTGGTTACAGACCCCAGCCCCGACCGAGACTTAACTAACTCAATGCGTGAGAAAATCGGGGATGAAAAGCCATTAGAATCTAAAACGCACACTAATTTAAAATTCACTTGCCGACCTTGCAAAAAACTGTTCTCAAGCAGAACCTCATTAAAAGTGCACAACAGGTACGTCCACAAGAGCGTCAAATGCGCTTTTTGACTAGAACTTGCAACAAGACAGTTCAAGAGACAGCATTTGAGAAAATTCCATGAAAATGACTTACCAACTTGCGGAGGAATTGTGAATATTTGGAATTGTGAATATTTTGCTTCCAACTTGTATTATTTATTCTTTCCTGAATCAATAGTCCATATATGTTATAAGTTTAGATATAAGTCTGCTGTCTTATTGGAACCTGTTCTAATAATTAGCTCCATCTATTGTAGTGCCCTTGCAGGCGTCACATGAATACCTTGTTAATTTATCTACCATCTATTTTTTGTAATGTGATACTCAATAAAAGAATTGAAATTGAAATTGTAGTTTGTGGGTATAGGGATGTAACAACAGCCGGAGTTGCCCGCCAACAAAAGATTGTGCATTTGAAGCAGAAGAACGTGGCATGCGGTAACATGTTTGTAACATGATGTTCTTCGATAACTGGGATTTGAACAGGCATATGATCAGTCATAAAGCGGAGAAGTTGTACGGGTGTAGGTTTTGTAAGAAGGCATTTGCTCGAAAGTCTACGCTGCGCACGCACGAGAAGATACATCCGGGGAAGTAGGATAAAGGTGCGACCACACCGCTGCTCAACATACGCTAACGCACCGTAAAACGCAGCAAAATGTATGAAGTACACGTCAACGCGTATACGCAGCGTTAAGCACCGGTGTGGTCGCTCCCTTAGTGTGTGCGGTGTGCGGCGCAGGGTTTGTGCAGAAAGCGAGCTTGAACTACCACATTGAAGCACCAACCTGAGTGTGTTTAATTAAGAAAAATATAAATATAGTGCATATTGTTACGGAAAAAATACTTCACTTTCGGATACGAACGCCACATTTGAGTATGTTGTTAGGCATGTCCCCTGGATCCCAAAACTGCCGCGAGACAACCTCTAAGGAGCCGGTCTATCCCGTAATGACGTCATCAAAATCACAGCGGCCGCGTTTGGAAAAGTGTAAATCACATCCAAATCATGCAATGTACCTACTTACATACGTATGTGCGGCATCAAATGAAAGCTGAATAAATGGTCTATAATTCATTTGCACATTATATTTCAATAAATACACTAAATTAAGAACTATTAGCACAAAAATAAAACAGAAATAACTAAGGACTTTCAGACTTTGCGGAAGAACTAGAAAAGCTAGCTTTAAATTCCAGTTTATTATTTTAAGAACAGAGTACAATTGGAACAATTATGCTCAATAAACCAACAACGCAATGCGACTTAGTTCGGCGGTATCCCGTAACAACACGCACTAGTAGTAGGTATTTGAAAAGTGAACTGATTACCAGCGGTTGTAGCTGGGCATGGTCCGAAGGAAATTAACGCTATGTCCGATTCGATGCGCAGACACATCATCATCATCATATCAGCCGAAAGACGTCCACTGCTGGACATAGGCCTCCCCCAAAGAGTGCCACAATGGCCGGTCCTGCGCCACCCGCATCCGGCGTACTCCCGCGACCATTACCAGGTCCTCAGTCCACCTTGTGTTCACGCACAGACACGCGTCGCTAGAATAAACATAAGCGGACTTCGGCGGACTCGGCCTGTATCAGTCACGTGACTCACGTGTGTCGAATAGAACCTGGTTTACAATGGAGCGCAGGTCTAAAAGGTCTTATGAAACTCTACTAAATGTCTACATGTCTACCTACTGTTTTTTCTTAATTGTTATTTTAACTTGTAGGTATACATACTCCGTAGTTCGGGAATCGAGTCTCAAAGATATTTCAACTTAATTACCTCTGCGCGTTCCTGGTCAAAAGGGTCTGGACAGAAAGACTACAAGGACTATAATATAGGATAGTTTTTTCCTTCTGGGATACGAAACCCGATATAATTTACTTTGAAAACAAAGTTTGAACCGAATTCAATTTAGTACTCCGCCAAGCCACGAGAACATTTCCACATTTCTTTTCCAATTTACTACATGAACTGATTTCCGAGAGCAAATGCGTTGATTATTAGAGAAAAAAACCGAATGTATAGATAAATTTTGTGCAGTGAGATAGGCGTGTTTTTATTTTTTCAGTGCCGCAAGTAGGTACCTACTACATTAAAGATCGCAATAAATTTACCTATACTACATTAAAAGTGGAACCTGTATTATTGTTATTTGAACTACTAAAATGTAATTATCATCTGTAGCCTCCCACTATACAAGAAAAAGTGATAGGTAGGTACCTAATGAAATTTTAACAACTAGGTATCATAAGAAACAGAATAGAGTTTATTTAGAAAGCGAACGATACAATAGAAATGTGAGCCGTAGAATACGCGAGTCTCTTTTTTTTTCGTAAAACTGAATCGCCACTAAATGTGGTACGTGATCATTTTAGCAAGGCAGGTGATCAGTAAGTAAGATCAGGAGTCCAGGTTTTGAAAGCGTTTCCGTGACACGTATGTGATAGCTCACTCGGGATAATTTACACTAAGGAAAGGAGCGCGCCATGTCTTAAATTAAAAATAGGCCTCGTAAGACCCATACATAAAAAAGGCAGCTACGCAGCCACAAATAACTACAGGCCGATAACAATTCTTTCATGTATAGATAAAATTATAGAAAAATACATTGGAAACTCAATAAATACACAAGTAATGCCATCATTCACGAAAAGCAGTTTGGTTTTCAAAGAGGGAAAAGCGCATCGCAACTTTTATCACAATTTACAGATGTAATAAATAATCATCTAGATAAAAAACACCATGTACTTGTTGTGATGATAGATTTTAGCAAAGCATTTGACACTTTGAATCACAACACATTATACAGAAAATTGGAGCTGAACGGCATACAGGGTCCTATGCTGGAACTCATTCAAAACTATCATACGCAAAGATTTAATGCAGTCAGCATAGCGGGCGAACAAAGGGACCTAACTACTGCCTCCGACGGAGTACTTATTGTACGTTAATGATATGCACAAGATATTCCGACATGGCTCTGTGTACCAATTTGCAGACGATACCTGTATAATAACAGCCCATAAGGACTTGGAGAACGCTCAAGATATGATGCAGATTGAGTTCGACCTTTTGTGCAAATGGGCACACGACCTGGGTTTATCGTTAAACTACTCTAAAACGAAACTAATGCACATACACTCGCCATATAAAAAAGTGAACGCTACGCCTAAGATCGTGGCCCACGAACACAAGTGTCTATGCACATATCTAAAGCGCTATGTAACTGTACTCAGCTTGAAATTGTAAAGGAACATACTTACCTTGGACTAAAAATTGACGACAAGTTTAACTGGGGACCACATGTAGACCAAGTATGTAAAAAACTTAGGTCTATATTGTCAAAACTATGTATTATTAAACATAAAGTCCCTTACAATACACTTAAGGGTCGAACAGACTGCCAGCGGGACGGTAGCGGGGCTTGACGAGCGCGTGATGCGCGCGGGACGGCCGGTCACACAGAGCACGCGCGCATCGCGCCATCAACCAGCCAGCAACGCGCGCGCGTCACGCGCGCCTCGCGCTGGCCTCGCGCCATTGACCCGCCAGCATTACATACGCACCGCACGCTCCGCTGTCTGGCGTCACACTGACGCGCGGCGCGCCCGTCGCGGGCGCGCGGCGGGAGGCTGGCGGGGCGCGACAGAAGCGGGGCGCGTTGCCGACGGGGCGCAGCCTGTTTGACCACGCTAGCGGTTTGTAGGGAAATATCGCGCTACGCGCCCGCGACGGGCGCGCTGCGCGACCGCGACGGTGCTGTGTGTTCGACCCTTTAGGCTAAGTTCAGATGACCGCGCGCTCCCGCGCGATTCAGCTGTTCACATGGCGGCGGCTTGCGCGCGGCAGTCTAGCATGAACATTCAGTGAGAATGGACGTGGAGGAGGCTATTTGCTTGTGGGTTTTATACCGCAAACTACGACGTCGTCATTGAAAGCAAAGACGATACTGGGTGCACCCTATTTTAAGTCACAGACTTTCTTTAAGCCTGTTTTTGACTTTCTATCCCACACTAAGACTACATGAAGATCGATTTTTCAACTACTTTAGGATGTCGATTGCATCTAAATCCAAATCGCATCTCTTTTTTCAATTTCGTCAATTAGTAAATCAGTAGATATCCCGTCCTCCATTTTCGTCGCTCCGTGCGTCCGTCCGCCTCAAACCGCGCGAGTCAACTGAACAGGTCGTTACAGGAATGCAGATCTCAAACCGCGCGTCACCGCGCGGCGACGCGCGGTTCAAGATCTTGCGCGCGGTGCATGGCGTTGCGCGCGAGCACGCGCGGTGACGCGCGATCATGTACACAACAACATTGACTTGATACAATCTCAAACCGCGCGCCGAGCCAATCGCGCGTTGTCGCGCGTTCATCTGAACTTAGCCTTAGACTTCTACATGTCCCTGGCTGATTCTGTCATAGGTTATGGTATAGAAAGCTATGGAAGAACCTATAAAAGCTATTTAAATAATATATACAACCTCCAGACACGTCTACTGAAAACAATTGTACCAGTTAAAGTTAGATATAAATATAGGAAAAATTACGAAAATGTATTTAATCATTGTAAGGTGTTAAATGTATTCGACAAGGTGGAACTAGCAATTATAACACAGTACAACAATATAACCAATTTAAAGAAAAAAACAAGACCGAACCGTCTTCGCAGCTTATCTAATCACCCAACCTTTGAGGTGGGAAAAAGTAATAATGAATATGGGAACCGGGACTGGAGTTGTCTCCTACCTGCAATATTAAATAGATTTCCGGATGAGCTAATACGTAACATTGAGGGTAAAACATGTAGTAAAACACGTTCGATAGTCAAAAGACATATGTTAAAATTAAGTCGTAAACAATAAAGGTACTCACCATTACCATACTGTAAAAAAAATGAAGTTACCTAATCAAGATAATAGTTATAAGGCAGGCTCCTTAACTCAAAAAATCTTTTAAATTTCAGATTAGTAGTTAAGACGGTAATTTAACCCCTATTATTTTTTATTGAAATAAACAGTTCAAATTTAATATTTTCGTGCTAGCAACAGATTTTCGTGACCAATCATTCCCATAACTTGTGAGAAGGTTAAGTACACCGTGACGGGCATCAAGTGGGAGAAGGTGGAATCTCCTGCAAAGATCCAAAAACTTATTTGAGTCGTAGTGAATACCTAATTTGAAGCTTAGAACCCTTTAAAAACTTCTTTGGATATTTTCCAATCTCGTTACACAACATTTGTAACGAGGATTCCAGACCTGACATGCATATTCCAAGGCACTCCTAAAGGCGGGATTCCACCGTGTGTGGCACTGTGCGGCACAAGCGTATTCAGTACAAAAATGCTTGTGCCGCACACCGGTGGAATCCCGCCTTAACAAGGGCATAATATAGAATCTTAAATGTTTAGCCTGTTTAAAATCCTTGGAACAACGAAACAAGAAACCTAATGATTTTGATGCTCTAGATATGAAATTATTATTGTGGTTATTAACACTTTCGCAACCGGACTAAAAATGGAACAATACACCAGAAACCGACGAAACCCCCTAGGCGTTCCACGACGTGCAATGCAATGCCGGACGCTCAGGGCTCTGCCAACTAACTTTCGTATACGTGAATAAAATTAAATCTACTATCTGATCTATTTATGCCCCCCGTTTTATCACAATGCATCCAGTGGGGTAGCATTTCATGTACATTCTTGTAGATGTATATTTATATATCCCTCGAGAACGGCTGATCATATTAAGTTGAGATTTGGTATTTAAATAGGTATCATTTGATATCACAGATTTGGTATTTAAACTACATAATAATCAGAAGTATTAAAACCTTTCTGTTAGAGTCAACCCTGTGGTGGCGAAGATGTGGAGGCGGGCACTGGCGTGGCGTGTAGGTTTATGGCTACTGCCCGCCTAGCGAGCTGAGCCGGCATCTGAGCAAACATTACGAGTGCCCGCTAGGCGGGTTCTTGGTTGCGAAGGTGTTAAAAAGAAGTTAAGGCTCATGTAAGATGCCCCAGATCGTCCCAGATCCCGTACAGCAACCCCGTGTTGCAAAGATTGACCCTTGAGTTGATAATCGAACGAGAGTAGGTCCTTACTCCGCTGGCTCAGCGACCCGAAGTGGATCTTGGCCTCCGATAGTAGTAAGTAGCTGGCGCCAGCGCGCCCTATTCTGTGCGATCTCCTCCCAATTTTTTGCGTGCAGAACGCGAAGGTCTTTCTCTACCTCGTCCTTCCTATTACGCCCCCATAGAATTCATGTTACCAGCTAGCGAATTATTAAAATTTGCCGCCTTTTTCTTGTGACACGACGAGCTGGTCAGACTTTAACATAAATGTTCTGGCGGGTTTGGTACTCACATCACAGGCCACTCTCATGAAACCGTTCCTTTATAAAAGCGTAAGTTAGTGGTCCAAGCGAATGCTAAGCTAAATAATGAAGCTTGCTCCCGTTTCTCTCTTTGGTTGCAGGGTCAAAGCAATCGAAATACCAGCGTTTTATCAAGGTTATCCATGGAGAACAACTGAAATACACCTGCGGCCTATGTGACTTTGAGTCTGGAGAACGGGCCCGGGCGATGGCCCACATCCCTGCGGCCCACGTAACCCAAATATCCTGTCCGATATGCGGCGAAATCTTCTCCGACCTACAGCTTCTACAACACCACAAAACCCAGCCGCATACAAACCAAGGTTATCCGTGTAAATCATGCGAGCTGGTTTTTTTGAGCAACAAGAAGTTGTTAAGCCATTACAGGTGTAAACATAGCCAAGTGAAATGCTCTTTTTGCCAGGAAATGGTGGTGGATCTTAAGAAGCATCAACTGGAGCAGCATAAAGAACAGATGCCTACATGCGGTGTGTGTGGGTTTAAAGCAATGACACAATATAAAATAGAAAAGCACCAACGAATGGTACATTTAAAAGAGAAGAATGTGATGTGTCCTATTTGTAAATTTGAATGTTTTGGTTACACGCAATTGAAGAGGCATATGATCAGCCACAAAGTAGACAAACTATACGAGTGCAGGTTTTGTAAGAAGACGTTTCCGCGACAGTCGACATGTAGAATACACGAGATGATACATACAGGTGAGAAGAAGAAAGTGTGTCAATTGTGTGATGCCTCGTTTGTGCAGAAAGCGAGTTTGAACTACCATATGTTGAAACACCATCCGGATCATGTTTAGTTATTTAGTATACCATTTACAAGTCGTGACAATTACAGTGTCTAGCTGCTTGCACGTATGCAATACACGTATACCAAACTTGAGTTTTTTTTTACCGTTTTACCGTGTCACCAAAATTTCCTCAATTACCTAGTTTCGGACGCGGCCACTCAAACGCTCGGTGTGCGCCGATTCTAGGTGTAGGAGACGCTACACGGGCCGACATCGGCAGGACTGTATGCAGGCAGCCGCAAGATTCGGCCCGTGTCGGAAGCACGGCGGCCAGCCACATAAAGGTAACTCCATCTCCATACTAGACTTTCTGTGATCTTGCTTGGCAGTCCTGCCGATTTCGCTCGTGTAGCGTCGCCTTACGAAAGAACTCGAAAAAATCATGGATTTCAGACTGCTACAAAACTAGAAAAGATAGATGAAAGTATGTACAAAAAAAAATTGGTGTGTCGTTGGGTGATAAGAAAAACAACCGCACTGCACTGAAGCTAGTTTATTACTGCTTTGACGTAGGTAATGCGCTTACATATATACCATAACTACCTACCTAGTATATATTTCAGCATTACTACTAAGGGTTTCAGGGTTACTAAGCCGATTCTAAAAATATATCACATCATTATACTTCAGTCACTTGTTTTAAATTAAAATTAAAATCATATTCAAAACAAAGCAAGTTTGGGCTCCTCCAATATGATACGATTGAATCATTATTTGTTAAATATATCTAAAATGAAATGTACTTAATAGCCTCATATCCAACCCCAAAAAAGCAATTTTGAAAATATTTACATTTAGTATTTTTTTATAATTTTTAAAAGGGTTAGGGTAACTTTATTATGAGACACTAAGTACCAATTGCAAATATTCTTTTTAAAAATGCTACCTGCTTGGCTAAATGTAGTTTTACTTTACACAACCGATAAAAATCCTACGCATTCTAACCGGTTCACATTACCAATTAGATTAAAATTAATGTTGAAACATTACCAATTCCCGACCAAAACGAGTTTTTTAAATGTTATTTAGCCAATACAGTTAATTTATGAAAATATGATATATGTAACTTGGTGTTATTAATAAAGTATTTGTATTTGTACTTAGTGCCTACACTCAATAAAATTTGGATTGAAATATAATGATGTACCTACCTACAACTTACGTAGTAGGGTAAACTCGAATTATTTGGTGATACGCCTAATTCGGTGATAGGTATGTTTTGAAGCACGCTACCGAATAAAGGTAGTGAATTAGGGCATTTTAAATGCGATCTTACTACGGATAGTAAGGTCGCAATTCGCTATTCACAATTCGTTAATTCACTAGCTTTATTTGGTAGCATGCTTCAAAACATGTACCTATCACCGAATTAGGCGTATCACCAAATAATGCGAGTTTACCCTAGTTTTATTTTAATGCCAAAAAAAGTCCAAAAGCCAAGTAGGATAATGTTTCATTTTAATTTGGCGATCTAATCCGATCCGAAATATACTTGAATATGATGTTATTGCATTTTCATTGAATATGAACATTAAAAAACAACATTAAAGTACGTAAATACCAAAATATCTGCACAGAATACATTTTAGATCAGTGATCGATTCACAACACTACCGAGGTGATGACGTCACGCGTTGACGGCTCCGGCCGTCAAGGGCCACAAAGGCATAGGAAATTGTTTTCATACTAGAGTTAGGAAGCTGTGGTATGCGTTTACTTGTCATATCGATTATGATTCTAGACCAAACAAGCTATTACAAACCTAAATGTTTTCTTTTTAGAAAGGTAATGATGAAATAATAATAATAAAAAACCCTTTTGAATGGCAGGTAATAAATAACTGGTCGCTGTTGCACGTGCAGGTAAAGATAAAAAGGAGTTTGCCGATTGATAAGAAGTGACCCCGCTGTTTTGTGTGAATGTAAATAAGCGTGGTATATTTTGATTTGTATTTATATCTATCTAGAAAGCGTTTGTTTGTTAGAGATGTGCGAAACTCGTCGTGTCAATTATTATTACTAACTACAAAATGAACTATAACTATTCATTTCTTTTTGCTATGTGTATGGGGTGAACTTTCGTGAGAATGAAAAAGAAAAAGGAACTCAGATACCCCCAGCCCACGAGTCAATCCCGATCAAGCTCCTCAACCAGCAAGATCCAAAATAAAATCCAAAGAACAGAAGTATCGAATGCCAAAGAACAACAAGAGCCTGCCAAGAAAACAGTTCAACGGACTGATGCATTCCAAATAATGCGGGAGCGATCATACTCCATGTCCGAGAAAAATACATACCTCAACCACTAACCTGGAATGAAATACCACAATGTCAATCAAATACAAATCAAATCTTCCAAGCCGGCTGGTCACCGTGGAAGAGATAGATCAAAACCCTCCAAATAAAAATAAAAATCTACAAAACAATATAAACAATTATAACAATAACTTCCAAAACAGAAACAAGAATAAGAAACAAACTATACATGTATGCACATACAATGTGCGCTCTCTAGTTTCACATCCGAGACTGATTGAGCTGAAAATTGCTTTGAAAAATGTGGGATATTTTAGGTCTGTCCGAAGTTAAAAAAGGAAGTACAGACATAGTCCAAAATGATGACTACATAATGCTATACACAGGGGACAAGAGTGGCAGAAATGGCGTGGGCTTCATGGTGCAGAGAGCTTTGAAAAATAATATAACGAACTTCATGCCAGTGTCAGACAGAGTTGCAAGATTAGATATACTATTTTCCAATAATAAGATATACAACTTTATTCAAGTTTATGCGCCCACGGAAAAAGCCAACATTGAAGATCTTCAGAAATTTTACCACGACATCCTCACAGCAATGAGCAATGCTCAAGGGAATATTTTCATTATGGGCGATTTCAACGCCAAAATCGGAGCACCTATGAACGAGGACAAAAATGTCATGGGCCCATGGGGATATGGAGACAGAAATGACCGAGGTGAAATCCTAATAGAATTCTGCATGGAGAACCAATTGAATATTATGTATATATATTTTAAGAAAAAACCGAAACGTAAATGGACTTGGTGCTCACCAGATGGCAAAACACGGAATGAAATAGACTTCATAATAGTAAAGAATAAAAGAACAATTGAAGGCATTCAGATCATAAACACTTCTCACCCCACAGACCATAGACTTGTGCGAGCAAAATTAATTCTGGATGATAAGATTAAAAAGTCAAGAACTGGATATAAACACAAAACATCAGATTTAAAAAATATATTTATCGAAGAAACAAACCATTTTCAAGCAGATTCTATCCAGAAGTCGTATACGGAAGTTACTAAGAGCATAAAGAACTGCTGTAACAAATTACCGCCGAACAACTCTTCAAAGCAGACCAGAGATATTGCTGCTTATAAAAGAAAGAACACAACTTAAAGAAAAGAAGAACAAGAGGAAAAGAAAAGGCTTACTCAACTCTACAATGTCATTAACAGTAAAATTAAAGAAAATATAAAGAAACATAGGATGAAAACAATGGAGGAAGAGATAGAGCGAAAGAGTTCTGTAAAAAGGGCTGAAAAGGGACTTTTACAGAACTCAATACCTCGAAATCTTGGGTTGTAAGCCTAAATAATGCACAAGGTAGAAAAACTACAAATAGAGAAACAATGGTGAGCGGTAATCTCTCCAACTATTGAAGGCAATCAGCCCAGAGAACAAGCTGGATTTAGGACTGGTTACTCAACAGTAGACCACATTTTTACCCTGACTCAGGTCATCGAGAAATATATGGAGTTCAAAAAAGATCTTTACATAGCCTATGTAGACTACTCCAAGGCCTTTGACTCCATATCGCATCAGGCATTATGGAAGGCATTGACAACGCAGAGAGTGCACAGCAGGCAAGTGTCTTACAACTGATATACAGTTCTAGTAAGGCAGCGGTCAGACTGGAGAGAAGAGGTAGCCCTTTCAATATTAAAAGAGGCGTGAGACAAGGAGACCCCATTTCGCCCAACCTTTTCACTGCATTGCTAGAGGACATTTTCAGGAAGCTTGACTGGACTAGAAAGGGCTTAAACATAAACGGAGAACGACTAACTCATCTAAGATTCGCAGATGATATTGTCATCCTGAGCGAGAGACACGAGGACCTGGTGATAATGCTGAAGAGTCTAGGCTCAGAGAGCAAGAAATGTGGTCTAAATATGAACGCAAGTAAGACCTGTCTCATGACGAATAGCACAAAGACACCCGTCAAGATCAATGAGCACACCCTGGAATACGTAAACAGGTACGTATACCTTGGGCAGACCATAAGCTTTCAAGCTCCCTTAATGACAGAAGTCAAGTACCGTATAAGAAAGGGTTGGAGTAAGTATTGGGCTCTCAAACACGTATTTAAGTCAAAGATACCAATAAAACTAAAGAAAGTGTTTGAAAACACAATACTTCCCGGGGTACTCTATGGATGCCAGTGCTGGGCGTTGACAAAAGAGGTGATGCCATCGTCACGCGCCAAACCAACAGGTTCGAGAATTGCTGGTACGGAGGCGGTGGCAAGCGAACGACGGATCAAATCAAGCGTCCAGACGGGGCCACATTGGTGCCATGGAAACTAGGCAGAGCCCTGGTGTGGGATATAACTTGCGTTGATACCTTCGCCCAGTCCCACATCCAGGGCACCCGTTCTCAGGCCGGCGCTGCTGCCGACCAGGCCCAAGTGAACAAGCGCCGCAAATACTCCTCCTTGTTAAAGGATTACGATTTTGCGGCGCTTGCTGTGGAAACCTTGGGTCCCTGGTCGTCAGATATGAGCATCTTCTTCAAGGCCTTGTCTTCGCGGCTGGTCCAAGCAACTGGAGACCCCAAAGCTGGCGCTTACCTCTCGCAACGAATTTCCATTGCGATTCAGAGAGGTAATGCTGCCAGCGTAATGGGGTCCACGGGTTACTTTTGTTTTACCAAAAAAATTGACAAATTATCATTTCCCAAAAAAAAACGTAAAATTTCATTTGCCAAATAATCGTTAGCCAAATTAACACTTGACAAATAATTCTTTGGCAAACCTAATGTTTGGCATATTTAAGCAATATCTCGTTTACCAACTAGTACTTTGATCAAATTTCATTCAGTCAAATATGTTAGTTGGCATAATATGTTTTAACCAAAACAAAATAAGACAAATGATTTGTATCGTCAATATTTAATTTATCATTTCTATTCCGTCGGTTAATCAGCAGAGGAACTCTTCAATGACAAATCATTTGCATCTTTATTTCATTGGTGTATAAGATACTTACACAATAAAATAACAACTTTTTTTGTTATGTGGGTAGGGAGTATAAATGAATTTGTGTAGAGGTCGCAATTCTAACCTAACCGCCAGCGTGTCGACGTCACCCCGCTTCGCGGGGTGCCTATTTCCGCTCTAAGGGACACAAGCTAACCCTAACCTAACCTACCAAATGATATAATTGTTACGATCGTGTGCTTTTTTAGTGCGGGGGGCTTCACCCCCCGAGCCCCTTTCGTTGCCGCCTCCGCCCCCCCGCCCCCCTTCTTCGGCTGCCCTAACCTAATTTATCGCCCTTGCCTACCGACCTACCTAACCGTGCATTTTTTATTTAAGGGACCGTGCCTTTTTATTAATAGTATTTTGGTAAGTTTCATAACCCAACTAAATGTGAATTTTGGTCTATTTATAGTTTGCCATATCATTAACTTGACTAAATGTTTATTGTCTAATGTTTTTTTGCCTTATTAAAGCATTTGCTAAAAGACCAAATGTCATAATGTAATTTTTCGTAGTAATATTTAGCTGAATGAAAATTTGACGTAATGAAAATATTCGTATTAAAATCGTGCCAAAGTTTGCATTGGCAAACAAATTAGTTGCTAAACTTTGTTTGGGAAATGAAATTTGACCAAAATAAATTTGGTAAAACAACAGGATCCCGGGGTCCATGCCGCAGTCTGAGCTCCTAGAGGCGGTGTTCTTTTTATAACTTCCCTCTTCATACTTTCATTTTTAGTTATAGCCTATTTTGTTTTTTTTATCTTGTATTTATCATTAAGCTATTAACTGTATTTTCTTATTTTATGTGCTATTAAAGCATCTGAATAAATTAAATATTGGCATGTTGAAATTGATGTACCTACTATGAACTATTAAAATAAATGCCTGAAGTTACTTGTAAAGCTTTTTATTACATAATATAAATTCAAAATGTATGGTCGGCTGTAGCCGACGTTGCCACAGCACGACTTTCCGTCGACGGGCATAGCCGACTGTGGCTGTCAAAAGGTTAAAGTTCTATATAATATACGAGATTACCTTAGTGTCGATTTGCGTGTTGACCTATGTGAATCACTTGTATTATCTAGGTTAAGCTATTGTGATGTCGTGTATGATGGGTGCATTACTGGTCGTTCCAAGAGGCTCATACGAGTGCAGAATGCATGTGCTCGTTTTTGTTTCAGAGTCCCTCGCCGATCCCACATCACTCCATACTTGAACGCCGCTAACTTGCTTAACATGCCTGCACGCCGGCGCCTGCACCTGGCCACTGCTGGTCGGGGTGGTGAAACAGGAAACCCCCACCTACCTTTTTCATAAACTGGTATGGTCCAAAAGTGCGCGCAGGTTTAAGGCAATGGCCATTATACCTATGCACCGAACCGCTGCGTTCAGAGGTAGTTTCAAGTTTGCGGCGTCTAAGTGCTGGAATGATATCCCTCCTCCTATCCAAAGGGCGCTTAGCAGATACACCTTTAAGCGTATGCTTAAAGGCTATTTGTTGACGCTCCAAAAAATCAAAATCCTAATCCCCAGCACTGTGACAGCAATAAATATGCCAATTTCTCATTTCTTATCTAGTTTTTGTTTTTAATGTGTACTGTAAATATAAATATTTTATTGAAGCTGCATCTAGGTACCTAGTGTGTACATGTATTATCTCACTTTTTATTTATGTTTATTTCTCTTTCGCCTTTCCCAATACTGTAGGTAGTTTATTTATTACATTTGTATGACGTTTCCGTGAGTCACTGACGGTGCTGGCTGAAAATCAGCGCTGCAGGTGTCTGACACCTCAGCATAATGCTGAGCCAGTGTCCGGTTCACTGCCGCAGAGACACACTAATGTTTCATGTTTTATCTGTTTTCTGTTTTTTGATTACTTTATTGTTTAACACGTGTGTCCTGTGTGTTTGTGAATAAATGTATCTTTCTTTCTTTCTTTCATACTAAAGTCTGGTCGACAATTCGTTCACGATTTCAAACAATTTTTATATGATAACTATCAACGTTACCTATGAAATAAACTATCTGCTATAAGTAAGTGCCTATTACGCCGCCATAAAATTCATATTAGCAGCATGTGTTTTTATTTTCAAATTTGCTGCCTTTTTCTTGTTCTTGTGACACGACTAGCTGATCAGACTACTTAACATGAACGCTCTAGCCTGCTCCCACTCACAGGCCACTCCCATAAAAAACGTTCGTTCCAATATAAAAATGTAAGTTAGTGGTCAAGCGAATGCTAAGCAAAATAATGAAGCTTGCTCCCGTTTCTCTCTTTGGTTGCAGGGTCGAAGCAATCGAAATACCAGCGTTTTATCAAAGTTGTCCATGGAGAACAACTGAAATACACCTGCGGCCTTTGTGACTTTGAGTCTGAAGAACGGGCCCCGGCGATGGCCCACATCCCTGCGGCCCACATAACCCAAATATCCTGTCCGATATGCGGCGAAGTCTTCTCCGACCTACAGCTTCTACAACTCCACAAAACCCAGCCGCATACAAACCACAGTTATTCGTGTAAATCATGCGAGCTAGTTTTACCGAGCAAAAAGAAATTGTTAAACCATTACAAGACTAAACATAGCCAAGTGAAATGCTCTTTTTGTCACAAAATGGTGGTGAAAGTGAATCTCAGGGAGCATTTACTGGAGCAGCATAATGAACTGATGCCGACATGCGGTGTGTGCGGTTTAAAATCAATGACACAATCTAGAATAGAACGGCATCAACGAATGGTACATTTAAAAGAGAAGAATGTGATGTGTCCTATTTGTAAATTTGAATGTTTTGGTTACTCGCAATTGAAGAGACATATGATCAGCCACAAAGTAGACAAACTATACGAGTGCAGGTTTTGTAAGAAGACGTTTCCGCGACAGTCGACATGTAGAATACACGAGATGATACATACAGGTGAGAAGAAGAAAGTGTGTGAATTGTGTGATGCCTCGTTTGTGCAGAAAGCGAGTTTGAACTACCATATGTTGAAACACCATCCGGATCATGTCTAATTATTTATTCATATAAACACCAATCACAGTCTAGCTATACACAATAAACGCACCAAACTGGAGGTTTTTTTTATTCTTACCATAAATTATTTTTATTATTCTTTAAATTTTCTCGCACTTGTTCTAAGTGTTCTAATAAGAAAGAGACGGATAGTGCGATTAAAATCGAGAGAGCTCGCGCGCCGTCGCATGACAGCCGTGCAGATGACTGTCGTCCTGCTGTCGTCCCAGCAACTTGTCAACGGAGATATGGGTGCATAATATTTCACGTACCCTACAAGTCGATGAAAATGTGGAAGGTAGATCCGAAAAAAGTCCTCTCGCCTATACTCTTTTTCGGGTCTATCCTCCACATTCGGACGACAGTCATTCTGCGACCATGACCGGTGCAACCCGTGTCGAAACGACAGAAATAAAGGTTAATAAATATCCCGTTAGACCCGTGTCAAATCCTACTAATATTATAATTGCGAAAGTTTGGATGTTTGTTACTCAATCACGCTTAAACGGCTCAACCGACTTGGATCAAATTTCACACGAAGATAGATAGTTTAAAGCCCTCCCAGGGATTAAAACTTTCTCCATGCCAAATTTCATCTCAATCGCGGTATATACGTGAAAAGGTGACTGACCCACATACAGACTTACATTCGCAATTATATTATAATATTAGTATGGATTCATCTAAATAGGTATGTATATCGTCGTCAACTCTGACCATAGTAGGTACAAGCTTTGCTTATCGTGTCGGATAAGGTCGATCAACGAAGTCGATCTAAAATGGTTATAATTTTGGATGTTCAACACGTCAACAATTAACCCTATCTCACTCTATGATTGTGCATTGCAAAAAAAAATACAGCTAACGTCATCGCTTGGGCTGTGGACCTTCTGTACCTTTAGGTAAGTAGTGCAGCATTAATTGCATTAATCTTTGCAGAACTATTTAAATTCGTATGACTGTTTGCCTTATATTGCAGCGCCATCTAGCGCATTATTTCTGAAGTTCAGTAGTCGCACAAGGCGCGTTTCCGATGGTGTGCATTTTTCTTTAGAGACGACCGTGACGCCAACAACGCTTTGAATATTACAACCGGTCTGCGGCCTGCCGGGCCATCTGCAGGCCAAGAAGTCCCGCAACCCGGACATCGTAACCTCCCGAGGGATGATAAATCTCGGACGCAAGTTTTGCGTTCGGGACTCGGGTTGTTAGAGATCACACTATCTCTCTGCTGTACACCTCTTGCCTCCGGTCCAGAACATTAGGGGACGCTACACGAGCGAAATCGGCAGGGCTGCCAAGCAAGGTCAGAGAAAATCTAGTATGGAGTGACCTTGATTTCGCGTCATACACGTTTTTCTAACAATATTTGTTTGCCAAAACTTTTTAATCAAAAACATTGGCGTAGCGGACCCGCCTTAAAGCACTCGGGTCTCCGACAACGGTCGTGCAGATCTAAGTCATTATTTAATTAATTACTATTCCCACCGATAGAGCCGGGCCGGAGTGGATGCTATTACATGCAAAGGAACTTGAACCGTCTACACAGTAAGTATTTACATTTCATATTTGAATGAAGCTTGCATCCGCTGCGTGGCGGCAGCTACCAACCGTCGGCGGGGATTGTAATCAAATATAAATTGTATCTCCTGTATAGATGGTTTATATTCCTTTGCATGTAATAGAATGCGCTTCGGACCGACTCTGTCGGAGGGAATCGTAGCTTAAGATCGTTAGTGGGTGGCAAAAGAAATGGGTCTAAATTCTTATGTCATCAGAAAAGTAACAAAAAGAAAACGTCTCATAAAAATCAGTATTTCTGATGTAGAGCAATCAAACACGTTCTAGAGAATGAATAAATGACTCGATCATAGACACAATTCATTGGGTTGAAGGTGGTGCCCCCGACTGGCACCCGACAAGTGTACAATCTAGTGTCCAAAGTTACAAAAATGTGTATACACGAATTTATTGCCTTTATTGCATTAAGGTCTTGTATACAATTTTGTGTAACACATACACATGAGCATTTTAGTACGATCTGCCAACCTGAGCGGCTACCGTTCAGTCTTTCCGAACTTCGATTGTCGTGGTAGCGCTTACAACGTCCCAGGACGTTCGCCGGAAGTGTCAGTCAGTAGAGCGTTCAAATCTTGAAAGTAGCTATATCGATAAATGTTAGGGCTCTCGCGCATCCTCGGCAGCTCCGGCGACCTTGCACACGTGCACACCAACGGTGGCATATTTCGCCTATTTCTAGACTTTGAGGCTCGACCATAAGATGATCAGGCAACACAGCTGGCAACGCAGTTTAGACTTTTAACCTTGTAACTAGTAGCTTTATAAAATGGTCTGGAACCCACTATACATTTTAAATCTGTAACTATTTACTTAATCTTCCGAGTATTTGCCACGAAAAACGATTGGGCACCCACTTTTACATCATTTTCATAACCGACGATTCAGTGTACACACTTACCTGAACATTGTAACACGGCAAAACCTGCGCCGCGCGGCCGCTAGCGTACTGGCCGGCGATAAAGAAAAATGTAGATTTTTCACGGCCGTGATTTGTTTTCTCCTGTCAAAAGTTTTCACTAGCTTACGCATTCGTTTGACGAAACCCTGTTTTATAACATAAAACTTAATGATTTATATAATGTAGTTCTCGAGATTACCTCTGCTCGTAAATAGTGTATATAATTCATGCATACAAGGGCTGCCACTTATGCATGTATGTTTTGTATTCTATAAGTTCTGTTCTGTATATATTTTTGTTAAACCCAATCCAAGCCTCATTTAGCCGTCACTGGTCTAACCTTTGAGGCTCGGATGGGTTTGAACCTGAAGTAACTAAAAGGATTGCTTCCAGCCCTTTATGCCTGGTTAAACCGCAACAACTGACCGCTGCTCGGCTGCTGCATATACTTACTCCTGCGCCGCTGCCTTCAAGCTACCTGAAGGTGTGCGCTAGACCTACCCAGCCCAGTGGTACCACCTTCCAGACTACGAACGTCTCTACTAATCAGGCCAGTGACTTTTAGCTAGTAGGTACATGCTCCGTACTGACTGACTAATTTACCCATTGTGTACATACTTCTACTTCAATTTATGATTATATTTTATTGTATATAAACTATTAGTTTTATTTCTTACCCGCCAGCTAGCCGGGCTAAAACATTAGTACTCATACCTAATTTTATCGAAATAAGTACCACTTCGTAAATAACTTAGCTCAATATATTAACTAGAAACCGAAGAGTTTAAATTATAAGTCTTACTAAAATTTCAATGGATTCGACGACTTCGGGCTCCGGCGCTGCATCAAATGGAATGTCTTAGTATGGACTGTAAGTGATCTTTGATTATCAAACGTCTTCGTGCAAGCTTGACAGTGGAGCACTAGCGGCATGACACCATGAACTTTCACTTCATGGTCATTCTTCTTCGTGTAATCCGTGAATTTCTCCCCACAATACCCGCATTTGTTCCTTTTGTTCATTAGAATGTGAACATTTCGTTCGTGCTCCTGCATTCTCAACTTCGCATCGAATACCTTGGGGCAATAGCGGCAGCTAAAATCACCAGTGATATGCCTGTAACTGTGCGCCTGCAATATACGCTTAGTAACAAACCCAGATCCACATACCTCACAGATGCAATTCCTGTAATGTTCGTTCATATGAGCCAACAACACTTTGAAGTTGCTGAATTCCGTCGAACACTCCACGCAAATATGCATGTTGGACTCAAACCTGAACGGGACTAAGTGATTCTTCAAATCTGTGAGTATAGGTCGCTCGTGGGCGGTTTTTAGATGTTCCATTAACTGTCCCAGCTCTCTTATAGTTGATGAGCAGATGTTGCATCTGAGTGAGGTTATGTCGAGTTTTACAATAAATCCAACGATAGATTCGCCTTTCATGTAGTTCGCTTTCGTCGTTTCGTCATGGGAAGTTATAGTGTGCTGTTTTAGCTCAGCTGGATCGCGGTATTGGTCGCTACAGAAGCAGCAAGCGTAACCCACGCTTCCCCGGCAACGTATAGGCGTCGCATTCGAATACAGGAGAATCTCCTTAAGATTAGCTTGGTGCTTGTGGGCCTCATTCAGTTTCTTGAATGAAACGGCGGCGGGTGTTGGCTTGATTTCGATTATCTTGCACCTTTTCTTTCGAGGCTTCTCTGTCTTTGGACTTAGCACGATCGTTTTCATTTTGGAAGCTTTGTTATCCTTAGTTTCGCGGGGCCCAATTGTGATCAGGGTTCTCCGGAGCTTCCATCCCACACCTATGGAAATAGAAATTGGTATTAGAATTCCAAATCTGTTACTTCAAGCCGATTAACTACGTCCGTGGATGCTACAGAGTCTTCAATCGTGAACTTTCGTCATATGCGTCAGCAGATACTTATTAGGATTAAAGTAGGTACCTATGCAAAAAGTAACCTAAACAAGGCTACTTTTTGCTGATGGAAAAAAGTAAGTAGTATTGCAAAATATGTATATCACTGTTTTAGTCATTACAGTCGCTAAAATAATCGGAACACCTTCAGCACCGTAAACTTTAACACAGAACTGGCAATAATTTTCATCTTATAGCACTATCCCGGTTGCATTCTAAAGGAGTCCAGCCAGGGTCCGCTTTAAACCTAGTCCCAAGTACTGGTAAAACTAACAAGGTAAGTAACATGAATAATAATTTACCAATACATTGAACGTGCGTATTTTTATTTAATGTTTAAACAGATACAAAATCAAACGTTTATTGCTAATCACACTTCTTCCCCATGCTTGGATCTCACGTGTCCTTTCCAGGCACATTTCTGCACAAACGTCATTTCGCAGTGTACACACTTGAACCTGCGATCATCAGCATGGATTCTCATATGCTCCCTTAACGTATTCTTTCTACCGTAAGACTTATTGCATATAACGCATTGGAAGTCCTTCTGCCCCGTGTGCGTCAACATGTGGTTTTTGACATCTGGCGTGGAGAAAAACATTTTCTCGCACTCAGGACATTTGTGCCTCCTCTCCATCATATGGAACGTCCGTTTGTGGATGGCGAGATACTTAGAGCTTTTGAAAGATTTATCACATGCTGGACATTTCACTTCAGTGGCTGGTTTACCGTGAACATTGACCATGTGTATGTTCTTGGCTATATATCCGTTAAAGCGTTCTTCGCAGAAATCACACTTATTTCGTTTGTTGAAGCCTTGGTGTACGAATTTTTCGTGTTCTTTCAACTTCAAGTTGTTGTTGAATATCCGCTGACAGGTCTCGCACTTGTGCTCCCCGTTCGCATGCTGTCTTACGTGGTTGTTCAAGCTCCTCTGATTCACGTAGCCGCTGCCGCAAGTATTACACACGAAGTTAGGGATGTGCTTGTTCATATGGTGTACCAGTGTTTTGAAATTGTGAAATTCGTGTTCGCATATCACGCATTTCAACACTGTTCCGTTAGCATCGAATTTGAAAGGCACCATATAGTTTTTCTCAAACGAATGTATCGTTTCTGAATGATCTTTCTTTAAATGTTCCGTTAACTTCTGCAAGCTGTCAATTCTGATCTTGCAAAGCTTGCATTGCAAATCTGTGATGTCCACTCTTATGATTAGTTGTACTATGTCTCGGCCAAAGTATGCGTTCCGTCCGGTTGGGTGTTTATCTGCTGTGTGCCGTTTCAAAGCTGCGGCGTCATCGAACCGTTCCAGGCAGCAGCAGCAAGTGTACCACTTGCCGTGGAGTCGTAACGGTGTGGCGTTGGAACACCTCATGATAGTCTGAAGATTCTGGATGTGCAAATCGTACTCATTAAGTTTTTTGACCATAATTCTTGCTGCAGGAAAATTAGATAGAGTTGTACTTTGGGAATTACCTGTCTTCTCAGCTATTCCCTTTTGCTTGCCAGGGTAGCGATCATTCTTTACCTTTCTTTCCTCTTTCGTGGTCTTCTCGGCTTCAACTTTTATTGTAAAACGTCTGTCCTCAGCTTTATCTGTAAAGATAGGTTTTACTTTATAAAGATAACATATTTTTTGGCCACCTTTCTTTGTATATTGAAAGACAAATATTGGCTTATTTTCATTTATTTCACATTTTAGGACCATATGTTTACATTATGTTTTAAACGAACAAGTAAATTGATTATCAAACTTCTTCCCCGTGCTTCGACCGCATGTGTCCCCTCCAACTACATTTCTGAACGAAAGCTACACTGCAGTGTTCACACTTAAATCTACGATCGTCGGCGTGTATCCTCATATGTTCCCTCAACGTGCTCTTCCTGCCGTAAGATTTGCTACAAACAAAACATTGGAAGTCACGCTGTCCCGTGTGGGTCAGCATATGCTGCTTCACTTCGTGGGTAGAGAAAAACATTTTGTCACATTCTGGGCATTTGTGCCTCTTCTCCATCATGTGGAACGTCCGCTTGTGCATGGCGAGATATTTGTGGTTTTTAAAGGTTTTTTCGCACGCTGGGCACTTGACTTTGGTCTGCGGCATGCCGTGAACTTTGACCATGTGAGCGTTTTTCGCAATGTAACCGACAAAGCGTTCCTCGCAATGCTCGCATTTGTTACGTTTGTTGAATCCCTGGTGCACAATTTTCTCGTGTGCTTTTAGTTTGACCTCATTATCGAATATCCGCTGACATGTCTCACACTTGTGTTCCCCATTGGCATGCCGGCTGGCGTGGTGTTGGTAGCTCCTTTGATTGACAAATCCGCTGCCACATGAATCACATACAAAATTCGGGTAATGAACATGCATGTGCTGTGCCAACATCTTAAAATTATGAAACTCATGATCGCACATAGCGCAAAACATCTGTTTTTCCTTATCGAATTTGAAAGGGATCATATAGTTTTTCATCCGAGTGATTATGCGTTGTGAGTGTTCTTCCGTCAAATGCTTGGTTAATTTCTCTAGTGTTTCTATCGTCATCTTGCAAAGCTGGCACTGCAGGCCGGTTATATCTATTCTTATAAGTAGTTCTGAAATGTTCCGCCCGATCTTTGCATGTTTGACGTCCGGGTGTTTTCCTAGCGTGTGCTTTTTCAAGGCTGCTGCTTTTTCGAACCGTTCAGGGCAGAAACAACAAACATACCATTTTCCTTGCATCCTTAACGGGGTGGCATTAGAACACTTCATAATCGTTTCTAAATTTTGGAGATGTCTATCCACTTCGGTTGTTCTTTTAAGAATGATTGAACGATTGCTGTCGTTTTCTGATTCATAACAGATCACTTTATTTTGTGTTGTTTTTAACGATCTTGTGATTCGCCTTGTAGTGTCTTTATAATTGCCTTCGGTGTGTACTATGACAATATCTTCCAGGGAGTCATGGTTTTCCAATCTGTCCTCTTCCGGCTCAGAGTTGAACTCGAGTTTTACTAACAAGCTCCCCTCCTCGGAATCATCTGTAAAGACAAGCTTTGATTTATTCTGTTGCTCTTATTTAACCGTCTCCTTGGCAACATCGCTACTTCACCCAGGCCTAAAGGATTACTAATATCGAAATTGTGTCGACCCGAATTGCCTTCCGCAGAACATTTAAACTGCGAGGTACCAAACATATGTATATTCGTCTAATCAAAAAAATACTGGGCCGATTAAATGAGTGATATCCGCACAGAATTAAAATAATAAAACGATATTTTTAAGAAATTAATATATTTTATAAATGCAATATTGTCAAAAACCTCTTCTATTGTAATAGTATAAAAGACGTTTTACATTAAGTAATCCGGATATCTATTATCTGGTCAGGGAGTCAAGGTGTTTCAATTAATTACGCACTGAGTATGTAAATTACTACGCACTAATTCTATGGTATTGACAGTTGTCACCTTCGCGCCTTGCACATCTATCGTTTGCCCGATTTTTTTATTCCATAATATTCATTTGACATATTATTATTTTCCATAATGTTGTATGCCCGAATCATTCATATGCCAAAATAAACTTTATTTGCCATAATTTTATATGTAATAATTTTACTTGACACAATATTCATTTGCCATAAGAAACTATTTCTGCGAGCTGTTCAAATGTTACGAATGTTCGGTTCTGGCGCTTATATGTCGTTATAACACCTATTTTGAATGATTGTTACGTACAGAACACGTCAATATAAGCATCTTTTACTTGAAAATCTTTTCTCTAAAGAAGTTTTATTCCGCTTTTTTATTTAAAAAAAAAAAACCAAGAAGACGAGCTGGCTCCCGCCGCCGTCTTCTGACCTATCCGCCATCTGAGTCGGACTGTCCTTGGAACCCAAATATCTCGGTAAATATCGATGAGAGAAAAAGGTTTAAAAAATAAAACATGCTTGTATTTACGCATTTTTTAAGATAGGAAAAGAAACACCAAAAATCAGGCCCTCCTTCGCGAGCTTCTGTCTCCGCTGGCTTTTATTATACACTCTAGGGGCAGAACAGATAAGACCACGTGGAAGTGGGGTGCGCTGATTCGGGTTTTGGTAGCTATTTTTCATAATCACACAGTCATTTGTTATTTTACATATAGTATGGCTTTTGAAACGTATGGCAAATGATTTTATTGCATATGAATATTATGGATTATAAAGTTTCGTATTTTTATGGAAAATAACAATTCTGTCTTATGAATATTATGGTGAATACCTAACAGTTATGGCACATGAGATCATGATAAACAAAATTATGGCCGGTTAATATGATGATTGATGGCAAATGAAATTCGGGCAAACGAAGGAATACCCTTGAACAGATATTAAGTATTTAGTTTGAACACCAATATCTACTTGTAATCATCATACGACATCTTCCCCGTGCTTCGAACGCATATGTCCTTTCCAGCTGCACTTCTGAACAAACGCCATACTGCAGTGCTCGCATTTGAAACGACGATCGTTCATGTGAATCCTCATATGCTCCCTCAACGTAGAGCGCCGGCTAAAAGCCTTCGAACAAACCGCGCATTGGAACTCTCGCAGCCCCGTGTGAGTAGTCATGTGATGCTTCAAAGTGTTCTTTTGGAAGAACCTCATACCACACTCAGAGCAGCTCTGCTCTTTCTCCATCAGATGATATCCCCGATGATGGTTCCTCAAGCTCTTCGCACACGAAAACTTCTTATTACACACGGTGCATTTAAATTCCGGCTTTTTGATCCCGTGCACTTTCTCCAAGTGATCCAACTTCCAACTGAGCTCAGCGAATTTTTCGTTACAGTAATCGCATTTGTTTCGCTTAATGCCAAGATGGACTACTCTAGTGTGATTCTTTAGTTTAACGCTGCTGCTGAAGAGTTTGTTGCATTCGCTGCATGCGTATTCTCCTACATTATGTCCGAGGCGGTGTATCCGCATACTGTTGTAGTTTAAGTAGCCTTCATCACAGATATCGCAAATAAAGTTCCGATAGTGCTTCCTCATATGATCCAGTAACGTATGAAAATTGTTGAAGTCTTGGCTGCAAACAGCGCATTTCAGTTGTTCCGTTTCGAACTTAAAAGGGACTATAAGACTTTTGGTGAGTGTGTGGAGTCGTTCTCCGTGTACTTTCACAAGGTGATCTGACAGTTGCTCAAGCTGATCTATGGATTGGCCGCAAATTTTACAGTGCAGCGCTGTTATATCTACCTTTACGAAATAGTTGGCATTGTTGCCTTTTATAAATGGCTTGTCATTATAATTGTGGTTGTCATTAGTGTGTTGTTTAAGGCTGGCTGCTTCACGGTAGGACGTGTCGCAGAAGTAGCAGGTATAGCCAAGGTTGCCGTGATTGCGTATTAGCGTCGCGTCGGAACATCGCAGTATAATATGTAAATTTTCTTTCTGTTGTCTTATTTCTCTAGTCTTATTTAGTCCTATTTGAAGCTGGTTTGCTGTTTTATTTCTGTTATCCAAGATGTTGCCGAGTTTTGGAGCAGTGACGTTCTTATGTTCATTTGCTTTATGAATTTTGGTCAGTTTGTTATCTTCGATTTCTAAGTTTACCTTCACCGATTTCGTCTTCATATTTTGATTATTCTCATCTTTTTTGTTGAGGCATCTTTCTCGTCGTTCTGCAAAGAAATGCAAAAAATTCACTGGATGTGGACTCGGTAGCATCGCATTACCTCTTTAAGTAATTAGAATAAATAAGGTACGACAATTCAAAGGAAGCCACGTTTTATACGCTAAATAAAACACTTAAAATCTTAAACTATCGAATATATTTTCACATAATGCAAAGATACTAATTTAGATTTAATTCGGAGTGGTTAGAGCGCATGTGGCTCCTCAAACTGCTCTTTTGCACGAATGCCATATCGCAGTGTTTGCATTTGTACCGTCGGTCGTCGTTATGAATCCTCATGTGATCCCACAGAGTCTTCTTCCGTCCAAAAGACTTAAAGCACACAGCGCACGAAAACTCCCTCGTACCAGAATGAATAACAAAGTGATTCTTCAACTGAGCCTTCGCGTAAAATGACATGTCGCATTCAGAACATTTATGTGGTCTTTGAATTAAATGATCTCTTTTGATGTGAAGCCGTAGAGCTGCCATAGTCTCGAAAGTTCTTTCGCAAGCTTTACAATTAGGCGATTCCCTTTGTATGCCGTGTGCGTCTTTCAAATGCTTCACTTTCTGTCTAAAATCTCTAAATCTCTCGTTGCAATACGCGCATAGATTTATCTTTGGGAGCCTGTGGACTTGTTTTTCGTGTGCCCTTCGTTTTAGTGCAGTGTCGTAAACTTTAGGACAAAAGCTGCAGATAAAAGATCCGGTCTCGTGGGTTTTTTTGTGATTCCTGCGCATGTTACGAGTAACGAAACCGCTATCGCACGTCTCACAAATGTAATTTCTGAAATGGATATTCATGTGTTCCTGGAGGACCTTGAATGTGTTGAAGTCGTTGGGGCAGAAAATGCAACGGAGCGTTTCGTCGCTGAACTTGAAAGGTAAGATGTGGCTGTTGATCTCTGTGTAAATTTTCTTACCATGTTTATCGATTAAATGACTCACGAGCAATTCTAACGTATCGACGCTGCTACTACACATTTCGCAGCGCAACGCTGTGATGTCAAGCTTCACAAAATATTCAGCCATAATTTTTCCCCTCATGAACGAGCGCTTTGTTTTACTGTCGTGGCCCTGAATGGTGTGGCTTTTGAGGTTAGCGGGGTTCGGGAACTGCTCCGGGCAGAAACAGCACTGGTAGCCGATGCCGCCGTGAGCCCGAATAGGAGTCGCATTCGAACTATCTAAGATAACTCTTATATTATTCCGATGCATTTCTAATTCTGATGGACCTTTTGGATTTTTGGCTTTATCTTTTTCATTTACTGTGGACGACTCCCGATTTACAGTAGATCTCTTGTTTGCCGTGTCTTCTTTTTTCGTAGAGCACTCATATTTGACGGCATTTTCCGTCTCTTCACCTATAAAGAAAATCAGGAATTATTGCTTTTCTTCTTTCAGGACAACTCTGGATAACTACATGATTTTTTGCCATCCGTCAATTGTTAAGATTCGCGTAGATTTTACTAAGTCCTACTAATATTATAAATGCGAAAGTTTAGATGTTTGAATGTTTGTTACCCAATCACGCTTAAACGGCTGAACCGATTTGAATGAAATTTTGCACGAAGATAGTTTATAGCCTGGATTAAAATATAGGATAGTTTTTATCCCGAGTCCACGCAGACGAAGTCGCGGGCGGAAGCTAGTATTATAATAAATTCTAGTCGCTCACATCAAGTGAAAATTGGTTCAATCAGTTATTAATTTCTTTTTTATACTTCATCTTCACTAATCTAATTTTATTCAGGAATTGTTTTAAGTTTAAACAATAAGTAGGTGACTTATTGTATAAAAATCACGACCTCGCGAACCTTTGGTAATCTGCAAGCATTGCCAAACAGAAAGATCATCATTCTTAATAATCGTCTTTGTTCCTCGTTTTTTCTGTGACCACTGACCACCTCCTTTAGATAATATTATAACGCTATCCTCAGTATTCGTAGGTTTACTTGCCGTCTCCGTTTAATCCAAACCCATATCTTAAAAGTTGAAACGAAAATATTACCGAAAATTGTTAGGCGGAGTCAATGTTTAAGAGGGAAGTATAGCTAGCAGCTCGCGACTGACAATAGTTAGGTACATTCTATATGAAATTTCCATTTCGGGAGAAAACGTTTACCATTAACTAAATCTTAATAAATAACTTTGATTTTGATGTCGATCGCTTCAGCATAATATTATCTAAAATAATAGTAATAATAATTAGGTGCCTATAAGTTTGAATGTAATGCAAATTTTCAAAAAAAAGGAACCTATTTTAGTTTAGTTTATCTAGTTTTTCTTTGTCTCTATAACGTACTAAAAAATCATTGAGATTGGAAAATATTTAGAAGTGGAAAAACGTTTTCTCTTTTTGTATGGACGAGTATGAGGTATTCCAAAGGTATACTTCCATCTTAAGGTGGATTTTTGGGTATTTTTCAAATTTCAAGAAATGCAGCGAAAACTTTGTATCTGTAATTGATTGCAAACCTTGTCTTTTGTTTCTAGGGGCATCATAATAAAATTTTCACTTTAAGTATCAATGTTCCTGATTATGTATACTGTAAAATATCAGAATTTTGCCCACATCGCTCTTAAGAATTATTAAAATATCTTCTAATTTAGCAGATGTTGGTATATTTATGTATAAGACTTACGCCTCCATCTTTGTTAAGCCGTTATAGAAAAAGTATATCATGAATAGGGAATCGGTGTCTGTCAAGCGAGTCGTGTCCCTGGAAGTTTGCAAATTATTTACATGGCAACAACTTTACCTATATGAATAAGCTGTCCGTTATACGTACCTATTACGCCGCCACACATTTGGTGTTACCACCGTAACGTACCGTTTATTTTCTAATTCTTCAGGGAGAAGACTCACATGACAGACTCTAATGAACAAGGTCATCATTATGAGATGGAATCGTACCGAAACCAAGAAAATATTGAACGTCTCTAGTATGTAATCAAGCCTAATTATACGTAATGTCGGATGAAGTGGTGCGACTTTGCCGGACATCGCTCCACATATAACGCGACACGTGGAAGTATGAAGACTCGTCTCAATCGATATGTCGGCCCGGCCGACGTTGGCAACGTTGCGCTACATTGCCCGACTTCTGCCGAGACGTCTTAGAACATTTGGGGATATAGTTAACCCCGAGATTCCACCTTATCGAAGATATTAAAACACAATTTTAATAGGAATGCTCTTTTATTGGAATTACTTATATTAAGAGCTCACTCCAAAATCATGACAGTGGGAACCAGTATTCTAGACCAGCACGTCTGTCATGGGACGGCCGCGACATACTCTCGATTTTTCTCGCACTACACCTCTTGTTTCAAGTGTTCTAATAAGAGAGAGACACGGATAGAGCGAGCTCGCGCGCCGTCGCGTGAGATCCATTCAGGTATAGAAAATGATGCATTACAAAAAATCTAACATATACTACTCAAAAGAAAATAGGGACCACAAGTATGGTGATCGTTACGTGAAATTTTATTAAACATTAATTTATAATTTTTCCAGCTATTAGACTTAAACACCAGTATGAAAGTGGTTGTATTCTGTAAAGGATGCGGGACATCATTAATTCGCCACTTATCAATTCGTTTATGTCCAATAATTAACAATAAAATAAAAAAATGTAAGTGGCCCTTATTTTGTTTTGAGCAGTATATTAACAATAGTTTGACCAGGCATATAATGTCAGCAAATTAGGTTATGACAACTTTTAAAGTATGTGCAGCAATGTATGTGGATGAAACAAATAGTTTACTCAAAATCCTTCTAGTCTGCCGTGTCAGTGTCAGAACTTAAATGCGTGAAATTTATTAGGTACTTATAAAAAAGAGATGGTTTTAATGATGTCGTTTCAGTGTTTTTACAGGCTTTTATTTAATTTGCCCTGTTAGTAGGTATGTTAGTATGGGACAAATCTTGCGAGTTAAATTTGACCCACTTCCCGGTGACCGATTGAGCTGAAATTTTGGGTATAAGTATAGTTTGGATGACAATTCAATATTATGGTACCATCGAGCTGATCTGATGATGGAGACGGAAGGTTGCCATGGGAAGTCAGTACTTAACCGACGTAAACCCGTTGAGTTTGGGCTCGTTAGAATCGTCTCAATTAGTTGATGATGGTATACAGTCAAAGTACAGACGGCAATAAAAGCTTGTACCAAAAATGAAATTTATGACAGAAATACTTTTCATAATAGGTAGGTACCCAATCACACAACAAAAAAAAACATATAGTTTTAATACAATTGACGACCTCTGTAGCCTAGTTGGTAGTGACCCTGCCTACGAAGCTGGACGTCCTGGGTTCGAATCCCGGTAAGGGCATTTATTTGTGTGATGAGCACCAATCACAGATAACCTCCAATAGATAGAGCCTATAAGCGATTTAGTTCGATGCAAAGGTCACCACAGTTGGCGGTAGGTGCGGGTTGCGGGGAGGTCGGTAACCGCGCTGTGATTGGCTGTTTCGAAAATAGCGCGCTTTGTCACATAATGGCACCAGAAGCGTAGTGATGGGGCGCGTTGGTCGTTAACGGTTTTTAGCGGAGCCGCAAATTATTGTTAGTAGAATATTTTACATGGCGTAGGTACCTTTAACATGGTTTAAATTTTTGAACGACTGTCACTGTTATATAACAGTAACATTATTATCTTATCATGTTTCGTGTCTGTCATCGTGTTTATGTCGGACAAGAAGCCTTCGTCTCGTTCGTATTTACATACTTAAGAGAAGAACGAATGGATGTTTGTTCGACATTAACGCGAATGTGCTAGCTAGACTAATGTATGATATTTTTAGATTGGTATAGGTATGGAAGACATATAAAAACGATGTCATTAAAAATAGATATATTTTGTCTATGTGATCAAAATAATGTGGTTGATGATAATCCTCACCATCATTTAAGAGGGCGTTAACGTGCTCACTAGCGCCACTGGTAAATAATTGTGATTACTTCAATTTAAGGATAGATATTTAAAAAAGCAGGCCACTACACATAGTATTTTGTATTTAAGCTACATCACTAACCACTTCCGACATCCGTCACACGTCGTCGAAGTCCAGCATCAGGGCCATCTCGTGACACTAGTCCTAATTGCTCACAAAGACGATTCGAAAAACTTCAATCGCCGTCTTCGAAGTCCAGCATTAATAGGGCCTGCTCGTGGCACTAGTAGTAGGTATATTGCCGCGTCCAGACGTCCGAGCGCGGCGACCGAGGGGTGATATGAGCGGTAAAAATTCATAAGAAAGTTCGAGATAGGGATAGAATTTTGCAGATTGGCAGTCGCCAAATGCGTGCCTACATGGCTTCTATTTACGCGGGCCGATATCAGGCGGCAGACTGCAGTCCGCCGATATCTGGCGCCTTCTTATACTTACACGTTAAAGGAAAAAAAACAGATCAAAGTATTACTTCATACAGAGTCAGATAGTAATTTACTACGTCTCCCTCTACTTCATAGCTAAGACGGTTGCAGTCCGCCACGCCGCCTGAGAGGTTTTTTAACAAAATAATTATAACAATGCAATGGCAACGATATAAATATAATCTTTAGTGAATTTTCGTATTAAAACAGTACACGAAAGCAAGGGTGAATTAACGTATTGTTTCCTTAAATGAATCTGAATCGGTAAAAATTCGAAAGCATCACTAGCCCATCACTAGAGTGTCATGTGCTTTCGTGAGAGAGGAACAGTATATTGCAATTTACATTTGATGAAAAGGGACATGCATACTTTACTACTTCGTTGGACCAGTGTAAAATGAACTCCGCGTGACAGAATGAAATTTACATTTTTGTGATAAATTTGACTTATCTGTGAAATGTTATTCCGTCGTTTGTGTAATTAGAAGTTCTGGAGATTTTCCCACACCACTTCACACGGCAAGAACTATTTTTTATAGCGCAAAATTAATTTTAATTTGTTTGTTGATGACGCACGTATAGACCGCGTACCTGGTCGATACTGACAATATGGCGCGGGGCAGGGGGGGGGGGGGGGGGGGGGTTATCAGTTCAAAAACATATATGCGTGGTGACCGCACGTCGCCCTATAGGCTCTATCTATTGGAGGTTATCTGTGGCACCAATACTTGTTTCTGAGTCATGGATATTTTCTATGTATTTAAGTATCTATTTATCTATATAAGTATGTATATCGTCGTCTAGTTCCCATAGTAAAAGCTTTGCTTAGTTTGGGACTAGGTCGATTTGTGTAAAATTGTCCCCAAAATATTTATTTATTTAATTGACGTGAACACCCAAATATTCTGAAGCGTAATTTGTCCCATGTCACATAGCATCATAAAACAACAAACAAAAATAAAAACAAAATTGTTTATTTAAACAGTGACATAGATTTAAACAAAACATTGTTTATGTGACATAATGGTTACGGAACACTGTCATTTAGCTTAAGATTAATAAGATTGCCCGTGTCACCTGCACTAGGCTAGCCTGTCTCGCAGGATGACACTTTACATTTGATTGCCCGTTATTTTATTACTAGGCGCTAAAGAATTTTACGTTACATGTTTAGTACGTTACATGTTGATCGACAGAATAATAATAGTAATTGTATGTGTCCTAGAAATTAACATAATGGAGGTATTTACTTGTGTGTTAGGTTGTGCATTTAAGTACGAGTGATTATGCGTGCGTGATGTGTGTGTGTGTGTGTGTGTGTGTGTGTGTGTGTGTGTGTGTGTGTGTGTGTGTGTGTGTGTGTGTGTGTGTGTGTGTGTGTGTGTGTGTGTGAGAGAGTATATGTTGTGATACTATTTCTTCTGTTTCTCTATAATTCAAGGTTCTTAGCCAAGCTTTAACTTTATGTTCACTTTATCAATTATCATACTCGTAATTTATTCAAACATAATAAAATAAAATAATCCCGGACGCTGATGATTGATTAGAATATCTCTAAATAATACCATGAATAATCATAAATTCATTTAGTGGGAAGTAGTTTTCGGAATTTCGAAAAAAAATGCTTTCAGACAAATTACTCCTCGGAGTTATGTAGTAAACCTAATTAACATATTATTAATTATTGCATAAAAAGGCACATTTATGTCGACCTTCCATTGCGACATAATTAGCTTATGAAACTTTGAATTCGTATAACGTAACATGTATACGATGAAACGCTTCGAGAAAATAAGTTTCTGTAAAAAAAACATTTTTGGTACAAGCTTTTATTGCCGACTGTACTTTTCTGTATACCGTCATCAACTACTCATTGATACGATTCTAACGAGCCCAAACTCGATGGGGTTATGTGGTTTTATTACGGAGTTCCTATGGCCACCTTCCAGCTCCATCTTCAGATCAGCTCCACGTCATCATAATATTGCATTGTCACGCGATTTGAATATTCGTGCAAAATTTCATCTCAATCGGAAACCGGGAAGTGGATCAAATTTAACTTGCAAGATTTGATTACAGACAGACAGACAGACAGACAGACAGACAACGGGACAGGTGAAACTAAATAAAAGCTTGTAACAGAGGCGTGTCTTGCCGTGCCCCAAATATAGTCTAGGTAGTAAGGTGGTGTAACTTGGCTGTAATATCTTTTACGTCACACCTGGCCATAATGTGAGTTTTACTGCACGCTGCGCGTACGGTAAAACTCGCATTGTGGCCAGATGAAGACGTAAAATTGTGTACTTACCACGGGCGGTAATTCGTAAAGCCCTATATCGCATATTTATGGCCCTCACCTTCGGTTCGGGCCACAAACACCTGCGATCTGGGCCATTGACGAATTCACCGCCCTAGGTACGTAATGTACTATTATCATCATCAACCAAAAGACGTTCACTGCTGAACATGGCCCCCCAGAGAGTGCCACAATGACTAGTCCTGCGCCACGCGTATAACCTAACATGTATACGATGAAACGCTTTCGAGCAGTGTTCGCACTTGTGTGCAACCGCATTATGGAAAAACCACGTGCGCTTCTGACTGTACGCTTTATGGCAAATACCGCATTGGTAGTCCCTAGCGCTGGTATGCGTCACCAAGTGCTTATTCAACTCGTGGCGACGAAAATGTCATTTCACAAAACTTGCACTTAAAGTTTTTCATCAGCAAATGATATGACTTGCGATGTTCTCGGAGGCTCTGTTGGTTTCCGCAGGTTTTGTCACAGGCTTTACACTTGGCTATAGTAGGAGCAACTCCAAGCGCTTTTACTAAATGATTATTTTTCATAATAAAGGACAAGAATTTCTCGCCGCAGTAACCATATTTGTTTCTCTCCTCTCCTAAGTGGCTGCTTACGTGACTTCAATTTCATAATGGAATTGTAGACTGTAGAATTGTAGAAACCTAACCTAAGAATATATAGTTTATTTCCCCATTTCTACTCCATGTTTCGAGAGCAAATGCGATTTCAAACTACATTTCTGGACAAACGACATTGAGCAGTGTTTGCACTTATGACAGCGGTCGTCATTGTGTATCCGCATGTGCTGGGTCAGCGTGTACTTGCGGCCGTACGACTTCTTGCAAACATCGCATTTGTAATCGCGAACCCCCGTATGTTTCAACATGTGGGTCTTCAAATAGTTGCTCCCCGCAAACACCATTTCACAAACTGTACACTTGAAGTTCTTTATCTGCAAATGATATATCTTGTGATGGACTCGAAGGCTCTGGTGGCTTCCGAAGGTTTTGTCACACGCTTTGCACTTGGCGACAGTAGGAGAAACCCCGTGCGCTTTTACTAGATGATTGTTCCTTATGACGACACACGAGAATTTTTCGCCACAGTAACCACACTTGTTTCTCTTGGTTTGGCCCAAGTGGGTATAGTTAATGTGGTACCTCAGTTTGGCTACGGTGTTGAAGACTCGGTGGCATTGGGGGCACTCACAGTCTCCGATTTGGTGATTTCTTTTGTGTGTCCGCATGCTAGCTCTGTTAACGAAGCCTGCGTCACAAACGTCGCAAATGTGATTCCTATAATGCACGTTCATATGTTCTACCGCCATTCTGAAAGATGTGAATTCTGTGTTGCACAACACGCATTTCAGCGGGTCATTGTCGAATCGAAAAGGCAGCAAGTAATTTTTGACATCGGTGTGAATGGGCTTATTGTGATCGACTCGCAAGTGGCCCATTAAATCAGTCAATTGAGTATAATTTTTAGAACACAGCTTGCATGTTAAATTTGTGATGTCGAGCTTCACCGAATAGCTGTTGAGCTTTGGTGGTCGTATAAGAGGATCTCGCTTAAAATCTTTATGGGATTCTAGAGTATGTACTTTAAGATCGCCTGGGTTGAGAAAGTCCAACGGGCAGTAGTAGCACGCATAGCCGACGCCGCGGTTGCCGCGAGTAGGTGTCGCGTTAGAATGACGTAGCAGTATGTCTAAATTGTCCTGGTTTTTAGTCATTTCTGTCGCCGAAATCATTTGATTTGGTGCTTTTGAGATTTGTATTGGAAGCTTTTTTGTCGTTTTCTGCTCTGTGGTCACGGAAGTCGAAGAAGTCTGAAGAAGACACTTGGTTGATACGATAATAGGTAGTTTCCTTTTACTAGCTGACTTGGCGAGAGGTTCAATCTTTATGACTGATGTCTGATGTGGAACGTCTGAAAAGAGAGGTACTTGTCACAGAATTACGAATAATAATATAATTTAAACCAGGAACTAACAAACGAATTAATTCGAGGTATTAAAATTTTTGCGAGTTTATTGGAGCACGCCTTATTATTGAGGCTCTACACCATGCTTTGACTTGACGTGGCTCTCTAAATTACACTTCTGAACGAACGCCTGTCCACAGGTCGCGCAAGAGAACTGCCTATCATCGGCGTGGCATCTTGAATGTTCCCTCAATGCCTTCTTAGTTGTGTACCACCGCGTGCACACGTGGCACTAAAACTTCTTTGTCCCCGTATGGATCAACATGTGGTCTTCCAACCGATTCTTCAAATAAAACTGCTTATCGCAAATAGTGCATACGTGTCTACGTTCCATTAAGTGGTCCTTTTTAATATGGCGCGTCAGCGCTCTCTGTCTCTCGAAGGTTCGATCGCATGCTAGACATTTTAAAACAATCCTCGGTGCGTTATGCTCTTTGACCATATGGTCAATTTTAGACCAATAATCAGCGAATTTTTCTTCACAAAATTTACATTTGTTCCTCTTGTTTAAACCCAGATGTATTCGTTGTTCGTGATCACGTCTTTTTTTATCACCGTCGAACGATTTGTCCCAATGTCCGCATTTGAAATTACCGTCGCCGTGCCTCCTCCTATGGTTCACAAAAAGCCTTTTAGTGACAAAACCCGCGCTGCAGATTTCACAGATAAAGTTCCTCAGATGTACGTGCATATGTTCTAAAAGAATTTTAAAGTTACTGAACTCTGTATCACATAACGCGCAGCGAAATGCCTCAGAGTCAAATTGAAATGGGATTATTTGACTTTTAACATGGAAGAAAATGTCTTTGTTATGTTCATTTCGTAGGTGATGAGTCAATTCGTCTAGTTTGCTAAAGTTGTGCTGACATATTGTACATTTTAAGTTAGTTATATCAAGTTTAAGGGAATATTCATAAAGCTTGGGTAAACGTAACTTATAAATATCTGAATGTTCTTGAAGAAAATGGGATTTTAAATCACTGGGCTTTGGGAATTTTCTTTACATCTAATTATGTTTGCGTTTGAGAAGAGTTCTTGTTAGCGTTTTGTGATGCTTCGGGATACCCTGTTATTTTAACCAACCGACGTTGGTAACCTACAAACAAAAATGCGTGTCAGTGCAACGTTTATTCTTTATTTTAATACTTATCAAGGGATATTCAAGGACTGCTATGAAATATAAATGGTAATTAGTATCAAATATTTTATTCATAAACTCAACTTAGATCAGTTAACAAGGTTTGTCCGTAAAAAATCAAAGGCTCTCATTATGCTTGGATCGTAAATGTCCTTTCAAGCTACACTTCTGTGTGAAAGCTAGCCCGCAGTGAACACAGGCAAATCTCTTATCTTCTGTGTGTATACGCATGTGCTCGGTTAGAGTTGTCTTTCTACCATACTCTTTGGAACAAACTTCACATTTAAACAGTTTTATACCCGTATGTTTCGGTAAATGTTTCTTCAGAGCGCTGACGCTGAAAAACTTCATGTCACAATACGGGCATGAATGGTTCCTCTCCATGAGATGATCTTTCTTCGTATGTCGCGCCAGCGATCTTTGGTTAGCAAACGTACGCTCACACGCCCCACATTTCAGGACCACCGAGGGAACTCCGTGTTTCTTGACCATGTGGTCGACCTTCTTCCAGTAGTCTCCAAACCTTTCGTTACAAAATTGGCATTTATTCCGTTTGTCTAAGCCCATGTGCACGCGTTTCACGTGCTCGCGCATCCTCTGCGTATTAATAAAGTTTTTCCCACATATCGAACATTCCACCTTCTCGTCACCATGCCGACGGATGTGATTCATCAGCAATCGCTCGACAACGAAGCCAGTGTTGCAGATATTGCATATATAGTTTCTGAAGTGCCCATTCATGTGTTGCTGGAGCAATTTAAAGCTGCCATAGGTCGCAGTGCAGATAGCACAACGCAACTCTGGCGTTTCGAACTTGAAAGGCAGCAACTGGTCTCGGACATCCATGTACAATTTTTTACCGTGCACCTGCATCAAGTGGAGCATTAAGTCTTGTAGTGAGTCAAAGTCAGTGTCGCACAGAGCGCAGTTCAGAAGCGTAATGTCTAGTTTGACCACATGGTTGTTGAACTGAGAGCCTGCCACTGCCGACATGCGCCTTA
Source organism: Epinotia bilunana (assembly GCA_947049275.1). Taxonomy (NCBI): domain Eukaryota; kingdom Metazoa; phylum Arthropoda; class Insecta; order Lepidoptera; family Tortricidae; genus Epinotia; species Epinotia bilunana. The sequence continues at coordinate 4,393,764 of OX346276.1, read as the reverse complement.
TTAGTCTATCGTCGTTGTGCTCTTCTAAAAAGTGTTTTTTTAGTTTGTGCGGCTCAGGAAGCTGCTTTGGGCAGAGAGCGCACATGTAGCCACGCAGATCGTGCCCTCTTATTGGACTCGCATTAGAATTGAGTAAAATCTGACCTAGATTATGCAGGTTCTTCTTCGTCTCACCGGAATCGATACCGGACAATCGTAAGACGTTCGGAGAGCTTGTCAGCTTCATCGCACCCGTATTTTGATTAGTTGCATCGATTGTGATAATCCTAGTTCTTCGTGCGACACCTACAAAGAGAAAATTGTTTATGTCATTATAGCCTGTCATCTAGCTATTAAGCATTTCCAGTTATATTATTTTAGTCAGTTCGATTGTTTTGTAATGAAATGTTATATTTTTTAGGGTTTCGGTTTTGTTTAAAATAAAACAAACATTGAAAGAAAAGTTAACATTTTATTTGTTATTAAATGTAATTTTGAATGTTTAGACGCAATTTTGCACAAACACCATACACGAAACACATTGGAATCGACTGTCCTTCAAGAGAAGTGTCATTGTCTACCAGATATTACTTCCGTTCAGCGGAACTTTTTTTTAAATAATACAGGAACTCTCGTTTGATACTTCTCGCTATCTTTTGGACTTCTCGTAAAGTTAACCGAGATCCTTGTTCACATTTGTGTCATCTCTCTACTATTACTTTTATTCTTACTAGCCTGCGTTTCAATTAGGCTTTGTAAGTATGTTAAGAATATAGAAACGTTCCGCCCTTCTTCTTTAAGGAGGTAGTAATTTACCTAGCTACCGTGGGTATATAAGAGATATAGGTATCAAGGTACCTGCAATACGAACAGTACAACCCGCTGTGATACATATTTTAGCTTTTTTTGGTTTGGGCATTTTTACGAGGCGAATGACGATTGGAAGCGCGAACGCGTGCGTCCCGTAGCAGTGCGGGGCACTGATAGACCGTATACTTACGGCCGGCCGGCACGTACTTGTAGCGGTGCGACGTAATCAAAGAGTGAACCGCCCTTGATACTATGCACGTTTTCTGTGTGTAAGTTTTCTTATACGACTACGCAATAAGATACATAAAAATGTATTGAATATTATTTACTAGAATTAAAGGCTACATATTACCTACATATTCTTTAAGGAAAGTATCAAATCTAATCTTAATATCACAATGTGATAAATGTCAATGTAAATTTATCAGAAACTAAAGCGGTTGCCCGTGTTTCGTCACCATGTGACCTCTCAAGCTACACTTCTGAATGAACGCCTGGCCACACGCCTTGCATTTGAACCTCCTGTCGTCTATGTGTATTCTCATGTGCTCACGTAATGTGTTTTTCCTTCCGTACGCTTTATGACATATGTCGCAAGTGTATGTTTTTTCCCCCGTATGCTTCAGCATATGATGCGTCAATTCCCTTTTGACAAAGAAACTTTTGTTGCACATGGGACAAAGATGTGTCCGCTCCTTGAGGTGGTCCCGCTTCGTGTGTTTCGTGAGATTGCGTCGGCTACTGAACGTACGCGAGCACGATGTACATTTCAGTTCTAACGGTTTTTCCCCGTGAACTTTAGCCATGTGCTGCATTCGCTTATCGTGGTTAACGAATTTCTGCGAGCAATGCGGGCATTTACTTCTCCGGTAGTCACCCAAATGGACGAATTTTTCGTGATCGTTCTTCTTTACTTTAGTGTCGAAAACTCTTTCGCACATGCTGCACTGGAACTCTCCTTGTTTGTGTCTGGATTTGTGCCTTTGCAGGAAAGATTTGCACATGAACGGCGCACTGCAAATGTTGCATAAGAAGTTCCTGTAATGTACGCTTATGTGTTCCTGCAGTTTTTTAAAGTATGCAAACTCTTTATCGCAAATGGCGCATTTCAAAACGTCACTGTTAAATTTTAACGGTATTATATGATTGTTTACGTCGGTGTAAACTTCTATGTCGTGTTCGTTTTTTAAATGAACAAGTAATTGTTCTAGTTCAGTTATTTCTGTGTCACACAGTGTACAGAGTAGGGAGGTTAAGTCCAGTTTAGGCGCGAATGAACAAAGTGGTTCCCTTTTCATGAATTTACTAATTTGTGAATTATCGTTGTGGTGTTCTAATGTGTGTTGCTTCAGGTCTTTGGGCAGCTTGTGCTGGGCGTCGCAGAAGGCACAGCGGTATCCCAAGCCAGTGTGTCGGCGTATGGGAGTAGCGTTAGAATAGCGCAGTATATTTCTTACATTCTTCAAATGTTTATGAATGTCCTTAGAATTATACGTATCGGTCTTATTCGTTTCCGGACTGGCTTCTAACCTGTCTTTGGTTGTGTCTTTGTCGTCACTCACGTTCTTATTTATAATCGCTCGGCTGGCGATACCTACAAACAAAATTACGAATTTAATGTCTCACTTAACAACATTTCGACGCTTATAGCACTTGACGATGACAACGAAGAGTCGAGTTGATATTGGGAAGAATGTTGTGGTGAATAAAACACATCTGGAATTCATATATAATTATTTTAATTGCCTGTAGTTATTAAATAAAAGAAAGTTATCATAAAAAATATGTGTAAACGTGAAATAAAAAAATAATAACAATCAGTCTTTCTGTTAAGCTGCACTAACATAAATGTAGGTACCAAGAAACATTGATTTCAAATGAACCGTTAAAAGTATTCAGCGAGAAATATTTTAAAATCATTACGCCTGTCCGAATGGGATGAAAATATCGTAATTATAACAATTACACATAATAAATATACATTTGCACAAACTACATATACAATTCATAAATCACGATTTTATTGCACTCACACTAACTTTATTTTGGCATAGCCTGATTTTGTGCCAGCATCGTACTTTTAGAAATACCGTGATTTTTCTTCATATGTTTCCGTCTGCTGTTCTGAGTAGCGTATGCTTTTCCACAGACGTCACATTTGAACTTCCTCTCATTGGTATGTGTCGCCATATAATGCCCTAACATATGCCTTTTAATGAAAAACCCCATGCTGCAGACTGAACATTCAAAAGGTCTTTCCTTTAGATGTACACTCCTCATGTGTAGCATGAGATTTGATTTTAAATTAAACTTTTTATCACACATATCACACTTTATACCCTCGACGTTGTGGACCTGCATCATATGTCTAGTTTTCTGGTAGTAATTCTTAAACCGCGCCTTGCATATCTGACACACGCTGTCCCCAGCAATGCCTTTATGCTCAGTATTGACATGGGCCTTCTTCTTGGACTCGGCTGCAAAAACCAGACCACAATGCCGACAAGGGAAGCTGGACTTTTTCTTCCCATGCGTGGTCTCATGCCTGTTAAGTCTGAAGCTGTTCACAAACCCGGCCCCACAGGTCGTGCAGATGAAGTTCCTGTAGTGAACGTTCATGTGCTGCATAAGCAACTTCATGTTGTGGTATGCTTCGCTGCACAGACAGCATTTGATCTGCTGCTCGTTAGTCAGTTTGAACGGTTGGAAGTAATCGGTTACGCCGAGGAAATATTTTTTGTCGTGGACTTTGACTAGATGTTCGGGCAGTTCCTTTAGGTTTTCGACGGAGATATTGCAGAGAGTGCATTTCAGGTCGACAATGTCGAGGAAAGCGACGAAGCTGCTCATTCCGGAGCCCGCTTTATAGGTTGGCTTCTCTTTTACGTGGTCGTTTTGTGTGTGGTGCCGTAAGACCTCAGGGTCGGGGTAGGTTTTGAAACAGTACGCGCAAATGTAGCCCGCATCGTTCCTGTCCTTAAAGGGCGTCGCGTTAGAGTACTTGAGCAAGGTTGTCAGGTTGTGCCACTGTTTCTGCATCTCGGGCATGTGTTTTTCCCGGAACACCGTTTTAGGAGCACCCTCATTTTCCTCCTTTAATGCCTTTTTCCGTTTTTTAGTCGCTCCGGTGTCGCCTATAAAAGAAAAACAGTTGTTCACACGCGGTCAGTCTCCTTAATTTTTAAACATGGCACATTTCATCCGATTATCTTTTGTAACAGATTATTTAAATATTACCACTACACCGTTTTACTAAAACAAGAGATACATTATTGAATAAAAATCCGATTTGTGATTCTAATTAAAACAAATTAGCGATAACAACCTCACTTTGCTAATATTGTCTAAGATTTCCGTAATTTGTAGTGATTCAAAGTAAACGAAATATTTAAATGATATTTCAGAACGCGTATCGCGTAATTTATATATTGCCACGCGACGTTTCTTGTCCTTTGCAGCGACTAAAACAAATACTTTGGTACTTCTCTTTCTTAATTAGTGTACGGTAATCCATTATTTTAATAACAGTGCTTTAAACGTTTTAGTTTACTTACGTAAAGTGTTTCTTCCTTTCCTTCCTTCCCTAATTTCTCAAGGTCAAAACGATCATACAATCTTTTCTCCGTCTTTTTTCAAAGAGTCATTTATCTTTCCCAATATAGTTAAAAAGCCTTTGAGAAGTTTCAGATATTAATTTCTTGTGGTCCTTAAGACCATTGATTTATTTTGTCACAGTCACAAACACCCTCATTTCCTCCTTTAAAGATCTTTCATGTATTCAGATTCACATAACCATTACATCCAATCCAGGAATTCCAGTACCACATTAAATATACTAGCTAAAGCAGTATCTCAACTCGTCTCTTCAGACCTTTTTAGACCTGCGCTTCATTGCAAACCAGTTATCCGCGGCACACGTGGCAGATGCACGCTAAGTCCGCCGATGTCCGCTTAAATGTCTGTGTGACTGCGCGAAATCGGACGTTTCTACGGATTGGTTTCCCTGCTTTAAGCTAGCTAATTACACGGCAAACTGGAGCAAATGACCTTGGCTTCGCAGAAGCGAATTTTAGGTGTCCGCGGGAGGGGGCGGTGAGATGCGACGTGTCGAGCGCCTGATTGGTAGATCGGTTGACGTTTGCGCCCCGCACCCCGTCTACGACCTGCTGTTGCCATAGTACACTTTCGGCCAATGAAAGTGGTTTTAATTTACATACCACGTCGGTGGCAAACAAGCGTACCGCCCGTCTGATGGTAAGCGGTTAGTTTGCTGTAATAATGATTCATTGACTTTCCTGTCACAGTTTTTTAGATTATTTTTGTGAATTGTTTGTTGAGTTTTATTACGAAAAAAAACTACCTATGCCACTACAAAGTAACGTAGTTAAAAAGACATGAAAGAAAAATGGTAATATATATTTTTTCTTTTTATTACATTCCAAAGCCAGTAGTAAGTAAATAGTAGAAATTTCTTGGTCGCAAGTGTAGGATGCGCAAACTTTCCCCCACCAGGCCAACTAATGCTCAAGAAGTTTGCCGGCCACTGTACTACTGTTTGATAGAAGTAATATAGGATTTCACACGTCGATCAGTTAAACATTTAAAACGGGAAGATACCTCTATCAGTTCTTATTTTTAATGTAATTACAGGTGTTTTTAATGTACGTGACTAAGAAGATTTTTAAAGAAAAATAATATAAACCATAGTATTTCATATAATATATTCACTTTAATAAACACAATGCTTGTATATGGTAAAACTTAAAAATATTACCTATAATTTTCAATTTAAAGCACTTTGTGGCGAGCTGATCTTCCTGACCTAATGTTAGTTTGTATGTTAAACCATTCAATGCGTTTTGTTTTATATAGCGGATAGAAATAGAGGCTGACGGCCAAATATCAATCATTTTTTTTTTTGGACTTACACCTACCTAGACAGAGAAGCTCTTAAAAATAATATAATAAGTAATATAGATAATAGTATATAAAGAAATATGCCTAACTTGATAGCAAACAATTGCCTACTTCGAAAATCTCATATAAAGCTATATTCTTGACGTCACAAAAAATGTCAAAGTAGTTCGTTTGTTTAACAATGAGATCACGAGTCTGATGCTGTAGGCCGAGAAGGGAGCACTCACAATAATGGTGCGGTACAAATATTATTTGTAGACAGTAATGGGAAAATATTCTGAGACAATGTAGAGGCCAAATTTTGCAAGGTATTCGATAGTTCGATCAAATCATTATAAATGAGGGATGAAAACTTGATAACAGACAGCTCAAAGCAATAGGATGACCCTGTTTATTTAAAATCGTTTGCAAATTGAGTGCAGATTTGTCAATACGTCAACCAGTACTTAGGAAATGTAGTCCTCGACCCAACTCTACGCCATAGTTTTATGCGCGGTAATCTCTACGCAAAACTTCTGTTTTCTCTTTTCCTCTTCCGCCTTCTTTTTATTTTCTGCGGCTATTTCTTTCAAGGTCAGCTCTCTATCGTCTATCAGGTGCTTAACGTCATCGAATTCTTTGAAAATGTCCAAGTGGTCTTGGTGCAAGCGCATGTGGCTCTTCAGGCTGCATTTCTGCACAAACGTTTTCTTGCAAACCTCACACTGGAATCTCTTATCGTCCTCGTGTATTCTCAAGTGTTCTTTCAAAGTCCTCGCCCTGGCGAAGGTCTTCGAGCATATTTCGCAGGTGTACACTTCCCCCCCAGAATGTCTGGACATGTGATCGACCAGACCACGCTTCGAGAAGAATTTAGCGTTGCACTTGTCGCATAGGAAGCTCTTTTGTTGTAAGTGATGGTGCTTAATGTGTCGGTTGAGTTCAAACTTCTTTTTGTATACTTTATTGCACGCGTTGCAAGGATACTTGACCGGAGTTTCGTTGTGGACTTGTACTAGATGCTCGCTTCGGTCGTAGTAGCTAACAAAGATTTCTGGACAGTGGGGACACTTGTTCCTTAACCAGCCGCCGGTGTGCACACCTTTTTCGTGGTTCCTTTTCTTTGTGAAGGAGGTGTAGGTTTTATCGCAGTAATCGCAGGGGAAGTTCCCCTGTTCGTGGGTTTTCTTATGCTTCCGGAGCGCCGCTATAGTGATGTAACCGATGCCACACTTATTGCAGCAGTAGTTCCTATAATGACTGCTCATGTGATGATAAAGATTTTTGAAAGAAATGTGAACAACGGAGCATATGACGCACGTGAAATTGTGGCCGTCCTCGAGGCGGAAAGGGAGGATGATGTCTTTGATGTTTTTATAGATAGTCTTACTGTGCACAAAGACTAAGTGGTCTTTGAGTTCGTTGAGATCTCTCATGGACTGATGGCAGACAGTGCACTGTAGATTAGTGATGTCTACTTTGATAGGGTTGTAGCTGAGTTTGTAGTCGATCATCGAGTTGAGTTTGTCTTTCTCTGATTGCTGCGCGGTGTGCGCTCTGAGTTGGTCGATGTGCTGGAAGTATTCGCAGCAGTAGAGGCAGGAGAAGCCGCGGGCGGTCTTGTCGCGGAACGGACTGGCGTTGGAGAACTGCAGTATGGAGGTAAGGTTGACCCTGTGCTCAATGCGCTCTGGCGTCGCGCTATCATCCGATTTCTTTTTCTTTTTCTTGCGCTTGGGCGCGTCGCCGTCCGTTCCTATAACAAGAAACGAGCACATCTCAATTATCTTCATTCAGTCTTCTTACTATTAGGGTTTCTCTTCCAACGTGCATTTTTCTTGTGGTTACTGGTCGATAATTATGAGCGTAAACAACCGTGTCGCTAATGTTTTATCGTTGATATTTTTAAATCTTAGCAGGTGAGGTCAATTGAAACAAATAAAGGTATAAAAAACAAGTTTCATCAGATCTCTTCCGATATAAAAATCGAGATATTTCCATTCGTTGGACTTTTATTAATAAACAAAAAACATATCCGTTAATGTTTGTAACATTACGCCAAAACGCACGTGTAAATGACGGAAGGGTAATATTAATAAAATAGGAAGATGTTTTAACAACCTAACAACTTAGTTATTTGCAGTTTCACGGTGAAAGAACGCGCATAGAAATGTTAAGTGTTTATTTACTTATATTGTAATAACAATGTCGATTTTATGGATTCCGACTTCTCCTGCATATCTTCAAAAATCACTTAACCTCTAGTGTTTTCGACTATTTTCATCCCGATATCGTAATGCTGATATCGCACTGGAAAGGTCATCTATTTCATAAATGAGCATGACGTGAATATTGTGGATCAATTTCTCAAATGCCACGGTCCTTAATTAAATCATATTCAGGAGTTACTTAGCTTCTGAATGATCTTCTGGTTTCTTCTCTTCGGTTCTACTAATGATTCTGTGTATATGTATTTCTTTTATCGTGTGCTTTCCGTGTACGTTGTCAGATTACTTATGTCGTCTGTCATGAGACAGCATTGATGCAAAATTATTTTCCAATGTATTTGTTCAACAAAATGTAGGTCGTCAGATATCGTAGACATTCGTTTTCAAATACAAAGAATAGGCATTATTTATAGGCGGTCAATGGAATAAGATTTTATTTTTATTTTTATGCGATATCTAATAACTGTCAAGATTTTCTTTGAAATTTAGCGTAAAACATACAAATAATACTTTTTTTAAATAACACTTCAAAGTTTGGCTTCAGTGTAGTAAGTTAAACAGTTTTCTAAAATTCAATTCCATGATTATCGTGGTGTAAATACATTATCGATATGTATACCTACAGAAAAGATCATATTGATATTATGTGCTCTATGAAAATTATAAAGAAAATACATACTAAAATTCAGTGACAACTTACCTTCCCAACATTTGGAATATTCAATCTTCTTTATTGTAATCAATATGATTTCTGCGTTCCATCAAGGGCGCTTCGCACAATCTGCTCCAATATTTGTCATTTTGAACAACAAATGAATCCAATAGCAAAACTTCGTATGCAAATGAGCATTAAAATGCTTTTGAGCCTCATTATATCGTGAACTTAATTCTTAGTTCCTTCAAAGTCACTGTCGTCGTTTAACGACGAATATATCGCCGATATGCGATACATCGAACTGTATATAATTTTATAGGGGTAACAATTGACTGTCATTTTTGAACTGACTGCTTGTGAGGGCCTCATGTCTGTTTAGTCCGAACATTTTGACTAAGGGGCCATATAGTTATATCTATTTTTACTTATGGCGTCTCGTAATCTCGAGTATTTTTGATTCGCCTTCAATAGTATTCGTAATCGTTTAACATTCCATAGCTGGTAAGTAATTCACGATTTAAAACGTACGATGAATTCAGTAGTTGCCAAAAACTCCCCTATGCGAAGTCAATCTGTTGCAGACCGAAATCTCTTTAGTTGCCTTGGCATAATTGAAGGCATGTGTTACGCAACAAGTTCATTCCCTTAATTTGTGGTTACCTTAGTAACCGACGGTACGTGATACGGTAATTATACATTTTTCATAGAAAATGTTAAAGTAAGTAGCTTATGGAATAAAGAGGCATTTATAAATCTAAAAATATAAACGTCACGATGTTACAATATGCAGTCTCAACTTGAAGTAATTGAGATTTTCAGTTACTTAGATTAAAAATGGTATCATTTCTGTTACACGAAAAAATAATTTATTGCTGCCAACGTCACAAACTCTATCATCGATTCATCGTCATCATATCAGCCGAAAGACGTCCACTAGACATAAGTCTGCCCCTAAGAGTAGTCATGCGCAAAATGTGTCACTAAAAAGAAAAGATTGATATGCATCTTTCGTTCGCTGTGAAGTATATCACTCCTTTAGTTCACTAGTTCAATTTAGTTCAGTAGCTCTAGAGGTGCATCCACATCAGTTGATATAGATTGATAGATTAGATTGAGTATATCATATCAGTCGTACGCGTGTCTTTCAATTAACTATTGAGTTACTTGCCGTATTTAAAATTAAAATAACATTAAATCTCTCATATCATCGAATCTAATCATATTCAATGATCATTAGGCAGAATTAACTATCAATTTTCTAAATGATATACTGAAGTATTGAAGTATATGAATCCGAACTGAACTAGTGAACGAAAGAGTGACACCAAGTGAAGTACTTCATTTGAATCACTCATTCGCGAACTACTCATGTCTACCTAAGAGTGCCCAAGCGATCGGTCCTGTGCCTCCCACATCCAGCGGAGTCCCGCCATCTAACAGCTAAACCAATACCTTCAGTTACAGCTTTATGACAGACTTCTACACAAGGAAGGAGGTTGTCATATTCGTGTTCAAGTTTTTTTAAGTATAGTCAACGTTGATTGTTTTGAAACTACGGTAGCCTAGTGTTTCAGGCATGAGACTGTCAATGAGTGTTCCGGAACTTATGTACGGAATATTTACCGGTAGCTTTTCGGTGAAGGAAAACATCGTGAGGAAACCGGTCTAATCCCAATAAGGTCTAGTTTTCCATCCGGGTTGGCAGGTCAGATTCAGATGGCAGTCGCTTTGGTAAAACTAGTGCCTATGCCAAATCTTCAGTTTCAAAGCGGACCCCGGGCTCCTTTAGGGGCACAACCGGGAATAACGCTAGGAGGATGATATATAGAGATACTTTGCAACTATTGCCATATATAATGTATATGTAATGTATTGTTATATTCTGTATTTTTGCGAAATAAACTTATTTTCTTTCTTTCTTTCTTTCTATATCCATACTAATGTTATAAATGCGCAAGAAACTCGTGTCTTCCAGTCTGTTACCTTTCACGCTTAAACCGCTGAAACGATTGAGATGAAGTTAAGTATGGAGATAGTTTTTAAATTCCGGGGAAGGACATAGGATAGTTTTTATCCCAAGAATCATCCCCTTTGGGGAGTGGAAGTTTGTATGGGGCTAAAATATAAACGACTTCCATGCGGATGGAGTCGCGGGAGGTAGTATCATAAATGCGGAAGTAACTCTGTCTGCCTGTTACCCTTTCACGCTTAAACCGCTGAACCGATTGAGATAAAATTTGGTTTGGAGACAGTTTGAATCCCGGGTAAATCTATAGGAAGTATTTATCCCACAAAATCATCCCCCTAAGAGTGTGAAGTGAGGGTGAAAGTTTGTATGGGGCGACAATATAAACGAGTTCCGAGCGGAAAATGTACGGCAAAAGTTCGTCATGGTTCGTGAAACAACTTTCTAGTATGACCATTTTCGTCTACCGGATTTTGAAACAAATGAATACTTAATTTTGTATGTTTTTTTTTAAACATTGTCTAAAAATAACACTTATTTCGTATCTCTATTGACGTGAAAGATCTAACATATACGAAATCTACATATTTGGGTTGGTCTGTGACGTCTCTTAAAACTGGTCTAGGGTTTTCATTTTAAACCGATTAACACAAAAGTTATGGCCAGAAAACCAGTTTTTTGGCCTAAAATTGTTCAACTTTGATGCCAAATATCTCGAAAACAATGGACTTTGAAGTAAATATCGGATACTATATTGCTTAAAGCCGTTGTTGTTAATATAATAAGCTACAAAGAACATTAGAAAACTAAGGGATTCAGATCGAAGGTCATTGGCGTATGGGAGCCCCTTAATACCCCTGACCGTTATTTCATTTGCGCAGAATTTTCTCACAAGGCACTACTCTGTAGGTAAATGATTAACAGGAAACCAAAAATATATCGTCGGGCATGTTCGAGGCATGGAAATCGCAGAAAAGCAATTGCATATTGTAACCTTGCGACGTTTGCTTAAAACTTAAACAGTAACATGTAAATAACTAAATGAAATGCATAAGAAAAGCTGTCATAAAAATAGTATACGAGTAAGTACTCTATTATTTTAACAGTGTGTATATTTGGATTACTTAAAAAGTTTGAAATAAGGATGTGTTATGTATTCATATATGTGTTATAGTTTGTATACAGCTTTTCCAACACTTTCAAAGTGAAACAGCGATCGTGTGATAGTGCAGATTCGTTGAAATTTTCCTTTAAAAGAAAATGGATATAAAATATAAAGCTAAATTTTTTATTTATTTTCGACCATTTTACAACCAACCACCGTAATAACTCCCAACTATCCAAATAACCTGAATGTGGTCCAAATTAATTCGATGTTACACAATTGTGTGCGTCTATTATTGTGGATTAACTCTATGAGACGCAATGTAACGAGTGTAACGACAAATAGAAGATAGCAGACAGCAGATAGATTGCCATGATGGTATGAACTATAAGCTAGTCATTGTTTTTTTTATTTTATTAATCTATATTTTGCCACCTACTAATTAGTAAAATATCTGCTACAATAAAGCTATAACAAGCTGTTGTTTAGATCTAGTCTTTATTTTTTTTTGTTCTGTATTGTTTTCGTAAATTGAGGTGTGGTGTGCAATAAAGAGTATTTGTATTGTATCGTATTAAGAAAATCTAAAAAAGTCCTCAGATACTTTGACTACCTTGGATCCTCTGGGTTATAGTTGGGAGGTTTTACAGCAGCTGCGCGATTATTGTTTGACAAAAGAACGCTGGGTACCCATGTATACATGATACTTTTTCAGAATTACATACATACATTCACGCCTTTATTCCCAAAAGGGGTTGGTAGAGCACATGAAACGTATGTTCCAGCGCCACTTTTAGCATAAATGTGGGTATAAAAGATCGCCAAAATGTGATATTGCAGTGACAGGTTGCTAGCCCATCGCCCACAACACGCGCCAACTCTGGTACCTTAGTCGACTTTTACGACACCCACGGGAAGAAAGGGGGTGGTGAAAATCTAACCCGACACAAGTATTACCATTTTAAATTAATCACTTTGAAGCCAATATAAACTGTATATCCTTATCACCTTTAATTTACGGTCGCAGAAAAAATGTGCGCCTCCGATTGACACGCACACACTACGGAAAAACCTTCTTACGATAAATGTAGTGACACAAACTTCAATTAACGTGTACGGATTATCCTTTCAGGACACATTGTAGCGCAAAATGTAAGGGAATGAGATATTATTCCGGTTCATATGATAGGACCGGAGGCCCTAGCACGATAGGTTTTATCGTCAAGTTTTACATTATATCGCTGTAAAACATGACGATAAAACCTACCATGCTAGCTGGGCAGAAAGCAAGGATCACATAAATCTACGGTTTTATGTATTTCTTGCATCCTTAACTGCGGTCACGTTAATAATGAGGGTTTCCTGAAGCCACAACATACTCGAAGAGGTCACACTGAGACGTCAGATCTAGAGCTAACACCACACAGTTCGTATCGAATTTGCGACATTTATATCTAAGTGTCAGCTTTTGAGAACTTAATCCGGGCATCTGAGATCGATTGTTTCTTGAAAACCTTCAAGGAATTCACTAGACTAGGGCGAATTCTCATCTGCCGCTGTCTTATTAGCAAGATAAATCAACAAGAGATAAATCCGCTCACATCGTAACTAAATTACAATGACAGACTTAACACAGAAATGCATTCAATAAAATTTCAACGGTCCGAGCCCTTTCGGCAACAATAATGCATCTTTCCAAAGTCAGTTTAAATCTTATTATATTAGCCTACTTCGATTGATCCATAGGCACCCAGCTATCTACACAAGCACACGTCGCAGACACTAGTAGTCAATTATGCACTTACGCTGTGAGCACTCGGGGTCGGCCTTCGCTTTCTTGGCGCGCGTCGCGGCAGGCTTGGACTGACGCTTCTTTCCTTTTGGCTTATCTTCCACCTCTTCTTTGATGGGCACGTCGAATTCTGTAAGGAAGTTATTGTGTAATATAAACCCAGTAGTTAAAGCAATGACGCGTAGTTACAGTGTCCGAGAGGCAACCGGATGGCTCGCGGTATTTGTGCTCCCGAAGTGTTGTGGAACCGCCCTGTGCAACCCAAACTGAGCCAACTTGGACTGGGGCATGTTGTTTTACAGAACTTTCCTATAGACCGAGGGCTCTCTTACTTGAAATCTCGAACGTCCCAGATCTTAGGCGAATTTTGGAGATGTAATATCGGCAGTCGGCATGGAAGAAGTTTTGGTCACTAAAAGAGGTTATGAAGGCAAAGGAAATACCAACTAGCCAAAAATTTAGGGTTTTCGACACGTGCATTATGCCGGTGATAACTTATGGATGCCAAACTTGGGCGCTTAGAAAAAAACACTACCAGAAAATTGCTACATGTCAAAACCACATGGAAAGATGTGTGCTAAATATAAAACTTAAAGACAGAGTTAAATTATCTATAATAAAAGCCAAATCAAAGAGCAAAAAAATTGGGGAGATCGTGAAACAACAAAAGTGGCGCTGGACAGGCCACATGATCAGACAAAACCTAGATAAATGGACAAAAGAAGTAGTTGAGTGGTATCCAAGAGGAACTAAAAGGAAAAGAGGAAGACCAATTCTAAGATGGTCGGATGACCTTAAAAGAAATGGTGGAGGAGCGTGGATGCGGGACGCGAGGGATCGCAAGGTGTGGAAAGCTTTGGAAGAGGCCTTTGTGGGAGGACAAGTTGAGGTTGTCGATGGAAAGAAGTAAAGGAAACGCAGTAAATAATAAGTTATATTTTTAAGTAGTATAAGTTTTTGCAAATTGTAAACCTCAGCAATAAAGGCTATTTTATTTTATTTTATTTATTTTATTTTATTTTATATCGGCAGTAAGATGGCTTGTTGTGAAAACTTGATTTAGATCTCATCAGTACATTGGAGATCTCGAAACAAATGTCAATACCAAGTGCATGTACATTTCATGTTAATCAGTCCTCCTAACAGCAGCTAACAAAGTGCTTTCAACATTTTTGAATAGTTAATGTTTCAAATACAATTTTAATTCCAATACTGAATATACTAATCTTGCCCATCATCATATCAGCCGAAACACGTCACTGCTGGACATATGCCTCCCCCAAAGAGTGCTACAATGACCGGTCCTGCGCCAAACGCATACAGCGGAATCCCACGACCTTTACCAGGTCATCAGTCCACCTCCACTGGTCGTCACATCACTCGAGATCTATGTGCAATTTTGGTCAAAACATTTTTTTTTAAAAGAAATATGTGACCTAATAATCGACATCAAATAGTTAATCTCGTCCACAAATAAACGAGATATCACGAATATTAATAATCTATTCCCTCATTAAAAACATCTGTCATGAGCTGTGCTCTATATTCCAAAAACCAAGCCAACTGTTTACGAATATCTTACCGGCTCCAGAGAAGTCAGGGTCGGAGAGGTGGTCAGATTCTATGGGGTCCTCCACCGATTCTAGTTTGATGGGATCTGAAACAATGAATCGTTAATATACAACTGGATGTTAGAAATATTAATGTAAGTAGGTAATTTTTTTAGTATAGACCGAATCCCGCTTCTAGAATGGATGTTAACCCATTGGCACAATAATGCTATTGAAAACCCACGTGCCAGACACGTTTCGAAACCATGTTAAATAAATACTTTACTCAAATCGTGACTCTATTGTTAAAGTAGCAAGGTTCAAATGAAAACGAAAAGTATATTAGTAAAACGTAAATAATTAGCGGTTACACTTAACAATGAAAGAATAGAAAGAATTGTGAATTAATTCGTTCTAGAAAAAAATCATTCATTTGATATATAGAACAGTAGCTTTTGTGGTGAAAGAAAACATCATGACAATTAAAACGACATTACTTAAGTATAATAACACCGAAGGCATAGCTGTATGTAACATTTACAAACACAACTTAAGTATGTACAAATTAGTTAACTGTACTATGAAGTGATCACACAGACACACTGTTCCAACAGCTTTGTGGGTCGCTGTTAATTATTAAGTTTATATATTCTGTTTACGAAATAAAAAATCTGGGCCAGCACACAAGCGAAATTTCAAAAATTAAAAGATTTATATTCTCGCAACATTTTAGTTGTATGAAGGTGTGGATAAGTTATTTTATTCCCAACTTGTGTCAGTACCTACTTTCCGCACGAAGTAATTAATTCTTTGTCTGGCAAGGGCATGCAACACAAAGTTAATATTTACTTTTAAAGTCCCGGTTCTGGAGTCTCTTCTTGAACTGCTCTTCAGTGTGGAGCACTTGTTTCTTGAAATTGACAGCGTTCCGGAGCTGTGTGATGCACACCTCACATATACCGTTGTCCATGTCTTCGGGGGTCTGTATCTGTTCACAATTACAAAACATGATCAATGATAATAAAGGACTACACACATAACAGACATAACTAAGAACCGTAATGCACCTTTAGAATGAAACCAACCTAACAAAAAAAAACATTTTCGTGTTAGGTCCATATTATAGGCTAAAGAATGTTGATTTAGAAAGCTACAATGCTTCAGTCAGACAGACTTCTTAGACGTAGAACAACTCATGTTTTCGTCATGGATTAATTTAAGAGACCTTAAGATTAAATTATTTCTTTTAATTGTAATTTTCCTCAGATTTGAGGATCTAGATAATGTGCCAGAAATGCATGCAGAATATTCTAAACCACAGAAAAATAGTCTAATCTACTCAGTGCATTCGAGCAAAATGTAAATAAAATATATGTACAGAAATCCTCCATTTTGCGTAAGCGTCCATTGCGCGGCGTAGTACTGCGTACAACGAAAATCGATA
Organism: Epinotia bilunana; assembly: GCA_947049275.1. Taxonomy (NCBI): domain Eukaryota; kingdom Metazoa; phylum Arthropoda; class Insecta; order Lepidoptera; family Tortricidae; genus Epinotia; species Epinotia bilunana. Next base: position 4,377,339 of record OX346276.1, on the reverse strand, counting down.
CGAACACGCAGCAATGTACTCGATGGATCTCAAAAAAGTCAATTCTTGATCGTATTAAGTAATTTATTGTTCCAATTTGATATGTTATATAACTAAGAGGACTAAATTAATTAAAGCGTCACTAAATTAGAAGGCAAAGGACATCGACCTTCCTAAAATGGAATGGGAGTATCATTTCAGAAACCAATAAGTTGTAAAGTTATTCGATTCTTTCAATCTGTTAATTCCGTGTCCAGAAGATATCAATATTGAAAAAGTATTTCAAACTCACTTTGATATCAAAACAATCAGTCAACATCTCAGCATAAACTTCTTCGTCGCCCATCCAATGATATTTCGTTTTAATGTCTTTAAACGTGCCTTCCGAGGAACAGCACCGGCACATGCCGCTATGCAGCGTATTCGGATTTTCCATCATGATTAGTACTAGTCAACACAACAATCACATCTAAACGGGTCAATTGGATTTTGGAAGTGAAATTTATCACAGGCTGACGCTATGCAGCCGGGCCGCCATTTTCTGATTTTTCTGAATAAAACTAGCCTAGCTTGACTCGATACGTTCAGAAACATGTATTATAAATAATTAACAATATCGAAATATATTATTACGTTTTGATATACTGAAATGATTCTATTTTGATATACAGGAAAACAAAACTAATATCGATCCCACTATTGCTTATAAAAATAAGTAGAATAGGTATTTACATAAATTGGCTTGTTTCAGAACGAAACTCTATTTTTTAATAAAGCGTACCATTCAATATTCAATCACTTGGCCAATGGCCATATTTCAACCGCTCACATCTACTTGGCATTTGTTACCTGATGTTATTTGTTGTTTTTATAAAGCGTACCATTCAATCACTTGGCCATATTTCGAACGCTAACATTAAAAATTTTACTTGGCTAGTTTTTGCTCCGGTACACGTTTGTATTTTGTAGAGAAAAAAAAAAGTCAATCTGTCAAAATTAATGGGCAGACAATTTCTATTCTATTTTTTAATTTCGTTCAATTCGTTTTTAATTGAATTCGATAGTCGATTAAAGTATGGTATTTGTGTATAAATTAGATTCCACTTCATAATCAGAATAATGGATGATCTAAATTCGTGTCGCTGCTGCTTGATGCGGCCTCCAGACAAGGATTTGAAGTTGCCGTATACTCGTCTCGGGCAAACTGAGATATACGCAGATATGCTCAAGGAGTGCTTCGAAATACATGTAATTATCTATATTTATCTAATAATCGTCAGTTTTTGCTGTTATTACAAGCATCGAAGCGTTGTGAATTTGTAAATAAATGTCAAGATTGCCCTAAAAAAAATCCCACGTTTTCGTAGAGCTGGTTTGTGGATAAACATATTCATTTGTTTTTCCTTTCAGATACCTCTAAGCAACGACAGCGAGTGTGGTATTTGTGAGATATGCGTGGGCCGGCTGCGAGACGCCAGCGATTTTAAACTGCAAGTGCAGCATAGCCAAGTTGAGTTGGAGGCGCGCCTGACCCGCATGCTGGAAGATAAAGGTATTCATTTTAGGACACACTAGCTGCCTGCGTAACTGCAGGCAGATCCACAGGATAAAATAAACCCTATGTTTATGCAGAAAGTCCATTCTATACACACATATTGTCGGGGATAGTGCAACGCCGCGTAACTAGCACTGGTAAATACTGCGTATCTACACAACAGCCATAAGGCAAATCCGCGTAACTGCCACTGGCAAATATTGCACTATCCCCGACGATATGAAATAATTTTTGATTTTGGATAACTGGTTCCAGATTACCCCTTAAATTATAAACATTTAATTTGGCAAAAGAAAAAGACCATGATACAAGATTCTTTAAATTTCATTAGTATTAAACAATTTAATAAATAACATTATAATTTGTTTATCAAGCAGGCAATTGAAATGAAACGACTGCTATGCCATCTTAACTATAATGTTATTTTTTAATAAAAATAAAAATTGGATATATAAATATGACTAAAGCATTTTAACAAAAGAAAATTAAAACAAAAGATTTTCAATAATCTCAACTGCTTTTTTTTCTTCAAATATTAAAGCCTGTGTCACTCCCAGATTATAAAGAATCCATAAATATGTTAAAATCTATTTAGCCAATTGGAGTGTAGCCTGTGAAATAGAACTTTCTTGTGAACATACACTCGAAAAACAACCCTCGTTCTGAGGCGGTTGTGTAAATGCAGAACAAATTACAGTAATTCATACACAAATGAAGGAAGACAGATATAGTAATTCTGTTCTTTATAGTTGTTTTGACGACTGGTTGGTTACTGTTATATATTGATATGTGGGTATGCCTGAAGAGATCTTCGGGTACCCCGAGTTTCGGTCATCGTCATGGCTGCCAGCACACGTACGTAACATTCTGGCGACGGGAATTAATTAAAACAGTGTTTTAAACATAGTGTTTGAATGTTTAAAAGTGTTGGTTAAGTGTGGTGTATCGCGTGAACTAAAATGTCGGTGAAATTCAGTGAATTTAGTATGGACAAGGATAGTTGGAAGAACTATGTGGATAGGTTTAATTATTGCTTGTTAGCTAACACTATAATTACGGACGAGTTAAAAAAGGCAAATTTTCTGGCTGTTTGTGGTCATAATTTATATGATTTGATTTTGTCTCTGATCTCTCCGAAAGATATTAACGGCATAACCTATGCGCAAATTAAATCTTTGTTGGATGACCATTTTAATCCAAAACAGAACGAGATAGTTCAGTCGTACAAATTTCATATGAGATGTCAATTAAGCGGGGAGAGCATTAAAGATTACGTGGCAGGATTACGTAAGTTGGCAATAGACTGCAACTTTGCCGATTTGGATAGAACACTCCGGGACCGGTTAGTATGTGGTATACACGATAAAAATGTACAAAAGCAGTTGCTACAACAGTCGACATTGACTTTTGAGCAGGCAATTAAGCTGTCGTTAACAGCGGAGGTAGCCGACGCCGGGGTAGTGGTGATATCGGCGCCGGCGCAGAGCTCTACGGACTCGGCGCCGGGCGGCGCGCCCGCTTACAACGCAGATGAGCCGATGGAAATAAATAAGATGAGAGCTAAACCAGTGGAATCAGCTAAGGAGTGCTGGCGGTGTGGCAAAATGCATGGAAAGTTTTGTAAATTCCGTTTTAGTAGGTGCTATGAATGTAAGCGAGTGGGTCACATTGCCGAAATGTGTTCAAATACAAGGGACAAAGGTAAGCCGAAAGAATTAAGTAAATTTAATGGATTATATGAAGAGGAATTCTGTAACTATGTGTCAAGTAAGGTGCCTCCGTTCTATGTGGATGTGTATATGAATGGCCGATTAGTGAACTTGGAAGTCGATTCAGGTGCAGCATATACTATGATAAAGGAGAGCACGGCACGTAGTATTTGGAATGGTGGTCTGCCGAGGTTGAGTGAGTCAATGGTGACACTGACCACATGGACCAGCAGCAGGGTCGCTCTGTTGGGAGAAGCAGAGGTTACTGTGCAGTTTAAAAATATGGAAAAGAAGTTGAATGTCTTGATTGCCAAAGGGGATGGTCCTAATCTGTTAGGCCGAGACTGGTTCCCAGAATTGAATATTGGTGTCAATGGTATATTCAATATGAAGTTAGACAATGTGGAGATCAGTCAACTATTAGAGCAATACAAAGAAGTTTTCCAGTCTGGGCTGGGAAAGTATACAGGACCTGTAGTAACCATACCCGTCAAACCTAATGTAAAACCAACATTTTTAAAATGTAGGCCGATTGCGTTCGCTATTAAGGACAGAGTATTAAAAGAAATAGACAGACTGGTAGGTGAAGACGTATTGGAACCAGTAAGTTATTCGGAGTTTGCCAGTCCGATCGTACCGATTATTAAGAAAAACGGGAACATTAGGCTGTGCGGTGATTATAGATCAACTGTGAATGTGGCTATTGAGACAGACACGTATCCATTACCAACGTTAAATGAAGCGTTTGCAACCCTGCAGGGTGGAATCATTTTCAGTAAAATAGATTTAGAACAAGCATATACTCAAGTGGTAGTGGATGATTCGACTTCAAAGTTGTTAACTTTAAATACTCCCAAAGGGCTTTTTAAGGTGAAAAGATTAGCCTTCGGAGTGAAAGCGTGTCCAGGGATATTCCAGCGGATGATGAGCAACCTACTGGCGGGGGTGGCCGGTACGGCCGTCCTACTGGACGACATCGTGGTTAGTGGAAAGACTGTACAGGAGCACAGTGAGCGGCTGCAGCTGGTATTACAGACACTGAAGAATGCGGGTTTGAGAGTAAATAAAGAGAAGTGTGCATTTGGTACGGCGAGGGTACAGTTCTTAGGTTTTGTAGTTGACGCTGATGGGCTCCACCCCTGTAAGGATAAAATCGAGGCGATTACCAATACCCCCGCACCGAGGAACCTTAAGGAGTTACAAGCATTCTTGGGGCTGTTAAATTTCTATGATAGATTTTTGCCACAGAAAGCGACAGTGGCAGAACCGTTGTACAAGCTTTTACTAAAAGGGGCTGAGTGGGTATGGTCAAAGAATTGTCAACAGGCGTTCACATTGTTGAAGAATATGCTAACAACGAGTGACACTTTGATCCATTATGATTTAACTAAACCCCTGGTGATGACGTGTGACGCATCTCAGTACGGGTTGGGAGCTGTCTTGGAACACAGAATGGACGACGGCTCCTTGAGGCCAATAATGTTCGCTTCGAGGACGATGGGCAAACACGAACGAAATTATGCGCAGATCGATAAAGAAGCGGCAGCTATAGTATTCGGTTTGAAAAAATTCTATCAGTACATATTTGGACGCTCGTTAGTTATTCGCACGGATCACAAGCCTCTTCTGGGTATTTTTGACCCAAAAAAGCCTATACCTAACGTGATATCTCCCCGGATGTTAAGATGGGCGTTATTTTTGAGTTCGTATGACTATGATTTGGTATACACAGAGGGTCAAAAAATTGGCAATGCAGATGCTCTCAGCAGATGGCCGACGCCCGAAGGAAAGAGCAACGACAATGAAGCCGAAGAAGTAAGCGTTTTACTGCTAAACGAAACTCCGATAGAACTGGAAATGACGGCTAAAGATGTGGCTAAGTTAAGTAGAACGGATGAGTTGTTGTCGAAAGTAATGTTTTGGGTTAGGAACGGTTGGCCCGTGAAAGTGGAAGAAAATTTCAAAGATTTCTATACACGGCGTAATGAGATAACTGAGTATAGTGATTGTTTATTGTGGGGAAGTAGAGTTATCTTACCACATAAACTGCGTCGTAGTGTGCTGCAGGAATTACACAGTAACCACGACGGAATTGTGATGACAAAGGCTGTCGCAAGGAGCTATTTTTGGTGGCCCGGGTTAGACAAGGATATAGAGAGCATGATTCATGGATGCCTGGTGTGTAACGAGGTAAGGAATATGCCTCCGAAAGTAACCCACAGATGGATTTCGCCGCCAAAACCGTGGTCTAGATTGCATGTGGATTTTGCGGGACCATTCATGGGTAAAGTTTTCCTGATTGTGATAGATGCGCATTCAAAATGGACAGAAGTGAAAGTAGTTGGGGAACAAAGTTCGAGCATGGTCATTAGTAAATTAAATGAAATCTTTGTCGAACAAGGATTGCCGGACACCATTGTGAGCGATAATGGGAAAGCTTTTGTTTCTGAAGAGATCCAGCAATATTTTAAACGAAATGGCATCAGACACATACTGGTGCCTCCTTACCACCCAGCATCAAACGGACAGGCAGAAAGGACTGTACAAACAGTAAAATTGAAATTAAAAAAGATGGCACATCTTCCATGGTCTACAAGGATTCAAGCGATACTTTACGGACTACGGACAACTCCCAGCTCTGTTACCGGGAAAACGCCCGCGGAGATGTTGAATGGTCGCCGGTTTAGGACCAAGTTTGATAGGCTTCATCCTCTCTCGACACAAGGAAGGGACTCTAAAGATGTAGAAAACAATTTAACCCAGAAGGTCAGGGATTTTAGAGTCGGGGAAACGGTTTGTTTTAGGAACTACAGGAATGGACCAAGATGGCTAGAGGGGACAGTGATAAAAAAGATCGGCATAGTTAGGTACAAAGTAAAACTGGGAAATAAAACGTTTGTAAGACATGTAAACCAAATGCTTGGGTTTGAAACAAATAAAAACAGTACACCGGAACACGTAGAAAAATTACCAGGTGAAGGGGGTGAGAAGTTGATACAAACAGACCCCGAAGAAGAAGACCAGGCATATGGCACATTGAGAATCCCCTCACCGAGCCAGTGGGCAGAGATGATAGGGGCACGAGGACCAGAAGATTGTGTGGAAAGCGCTCCGGCTATTGTGACCACAAGGAGAGAGAAAAACTATAAAAGATCCAGGTCAAGTGAAAGCCCACCGTCAGCAGCCTCATCTAGGAAGAGAGTTGCTCTAGGAGAGGTAGCAAGTTACGAAGATGAAGACTGTAGTGAGGATGACAGAAGATACAGTGACGATAGTGTAGACGATGTGTTAGATAATTAATATAATTAAATAGAACGATAAATCAGTAGGTTAAGGACTTCCAACATTGTGTAGTGATAAAGACTCAATTGTGCATGTGTAGTGATAAAGACTTAAGTGTAATGGACTATATAAAGACATGGGGGAAAGGCATGTTATATATTGATATGTGGGTATGCCTGAAGAGATCTTCGGGTACCCCGAGTTTCGGTCATCGTCATGGCTGCCAGCACACGTACGTAACAGTTACTATGGGGCTAGCTCGATTTGTGTAAGATTGTCCCCTAATATTTATATTTATTTAATTATTTTTATTTATAGTTTACATAGGTTAACTAGAAAAGATCTTTTAAAGGGATAAATTCGCCTTTGTACTCGCCTTTTCCTTTTGTAAAAAAGGGTTTTACTACTACTACTAGACATTAAATCCAACCTCACACATAACTGAATCACTCGCGGGCAAATAATGCGGTACACTCTTATGCAGAATTGCTACCAGAGGGTGTACTTTTTTTAGGGGTCCTGTCTCTTGACCAAACAACTTTTAGCCAAATGTATCATTTGACAAATGTTTCATTTGACTAATGTTTCATTTGACCTAATGCATTTTTCGTCAGAACAGTGGTATTTCCGGGTATTCTTTGAATATCATCAAATTGAAGTCATTAGGTTAGGTTAGGTTTGTTTTATAATAATCCTATAAGGCACTGGTCCCACCGCCGGCTAGTAAGCTAGAAAAGTTGGGCGAGTAGCATTTCATTGCGTTTCTGTAAAGGTCGATTGATCACACTGTGCCTGGTCAGCACGCAATGAACCGTTACTCGCCCAACTTTTCTAGCTTACTAGCCGGCGGTGGGACCAGTGCCTAAAGCTTTCTATTTAAGAAAAGAATGCATTAGGTCAAATGAAACATTTGGCCAAAAGTTGTTTGGTCCAACACTAGTGAACCCTTCCTTTATGATCTTGAATTGTCCAGATACTGAATTCAATGCGTCAATTCAGAGTGTGTGAGTTCAGCCTAACAAGTGAAATGATAGATGCTTATGTTGAGTTTCAGAAGATGAGTCGCCTATAGTGAAGATGGAAATGTCGGATGACGACGATGGCAATGGGGCTTATATACTGCGTGAGTACACATGATATTTTACAGAAATGGTTTATAGACACAGTAAGAAACCAGGATTTCTGAATATTAAGGAATACAAAAATCCCGCACCTCATTTTGCACGCATTTCAGCAACCGTGGTCATTGTTTTACGTGTTAGCACAAGTGAGGCAAACTATACTTTTTTCTGTTACCATAGTTACGTTTCTGGGTCACTCTTTAAATCCATTTTATGTTTACCCTAAACTTGGCAGTGTATCTTTAAATGCACACATTTTTCTGGAATGTAGTATTTATGTATTACGATACTGTCACGCTCACATACATTTTCGTAAGGGGCGCTACAAAGCACCCGACCTCAATTCAAGACAGTGATATTTTATAGATTTTTCGCGCTCTATGCAGCGCAACCGACGCTTGAACGCACGTTTTTTTTGCCAGGGTTAGGGTTAACTTCATCAAAAATGTGACCATTTTTCTAAGAAACCGTCATTCGGTCTCCTGGGTAACCCGGACAGTATTACAACAAAAACTGTTTGTGATAAATATTGACATCTGTCAATGTACTAAACTACACATACAGTAAATACTGCGATATTTCAGTACGCATCGCATATTGAACGTATAGCCGTATTGATGGAGTGCAGTATGTATGATGCGTCTCGCCTCTGCCTGTTTTTAGGGTTTCGTACCCAAAGGGTAAAAACGGGACCCTATTACTAAGACTTGAATTACTAAGAAGAATTACTAAGACGCTGTCTGTCAAGAATTTCTTTAGCCACTCTTTAAGTGCGAGTCTGACTCGCGCACGGAGGGTTCCGTACCATTATCTATAAAAACGGCAAAAAAAAAAACACTTGTTGTATGGGAGCCCCCTTAAATATTTATTTTATTTTGTTTTTAGTTTGTTGTTATAGCGGCAACAGAAATACATAATTTGTGAAAATTTCAACTGTCTAGCTATCGCGGTTCTTGAGATACAGCCTGCCGACAGACGGACAGACAGACAGACAGCGGAGCCTTAGTAATAGGGCCCCGTTTTTACCCTTTGGGTACGGAACCCTAGAAACAGCGGGTGTCATTGGAATTTGAACCTTTTACCTTGGACGGTAGAGTTGCTTTTTCACGGCACGGTGCTTCTTGCCCGCGGCGAGCACGCAAAAGACCTGCCCTGCGACATGCCTACCGAACTCTTCCCTGCGCGTGGCCCGACACGCACTTAGCCGCTTTTTTCTATTATAAGTATAATTCATAGCAACAGTCTCGTTTCCGAGATAGATGTGGTGGACCCCATTGTGTGTATAGAAAGTTACAGGTTATTTCAGTATGCAGTTTTTAATGACCGCCAGCTGACGACGTGACTCGCCGTGCCACGGACGCCACCGACGTCTAATGACGACTTTTTTTGGTATGAATGACGATAGAGTTCATTATACAATGAACATTTTATGTGGCGCTAATTTTTTTTTGCAAATTTGGTACGCGCGCGTCGTGAATAGCTTTTGTTCGGACCGCAAACAAAGGCATTCATGAGCTCAGTACAATGGCCATTCATGAGCTTAGTTTAGAAAATTTCAACTATATTATTATCTTTATTTTATTGTTCAGGGGCACGGATGTCACGATTTTCCTATGACGTGAATGGCCGTCTTTGGCGGTGAAAAGGTTAAAATGAGAATCAAACCAAAGTATGTTTGCATGGAGAGTTGACTTAGGGCCGCTTCAGACCGGAATGGCAGCGGCGCGGCGAGCACTCTCGGTGTCAAATAATTTTAAACTTTATAAAAAAGTCCAGTACGCCAAGACGCGCGCGGCAGCTACGCTGCTCGCCTCACCGCGCGGCGCCGCGCGACTTTTTCGAGCTTTTCACGCGGTACTGGACTTTTTAGTATGTAGATAAAGTTTAAAATTATTTGACTCTGAAAGTGCTCGCCGCGCCGCTGCCGGCCGCTGCCATTCCGGTCTGAAGCGGCCCTAAGTCGACCATGCTTCCTCGTGCCTATTTTGTGTCAGAAACCTATTGACGGTCCTTGTAATAATTTGCAGAGCTGAAGGAGGAAATGTCAGACTACGAGGAGCTGAAGGGTGAGGACAGCAAGCTGGCGGAGCTGCTGGCCTTCGAGGAGGTCACCGTTAAGCGGCGGAAGCGGTCCAGCGCCAAGCCTGGTGACTATTATATTCATACTAGCTTCTGCCCGCGACTCCGTCCGCGTGGAACTCGTTTATATCGTAGCTCCATACGAACTTTCACCCCCCGCTTCATCCCCTTTGGGGGATGATTTCCGGGATAAAAACTATCCTATGTCCTTCCCCAGGATTCAAACTATCTCTATACCAAGTTTCATCTCAATTGGTTCAGCGGTTTAAGCGTGAAGAGGTAACAGACAGACAGACAGAAAGAAAGACAGACACATTTTCGCATTTATAATATAGCTTCTGCCCGCGACTCCGTCCGCGTGGAACTCGTTTATATCGTAGCTCGATACAAAATTTTAACCCCCATTTCACCCCCTAGGGGGTGATTTCCGGGATCAAATCTATCCTATGTCCATCCCCGGGATTCAAACTATCTCCATACCAAATTTCACCTCAATCGGTTCAGCGGTTTAAGCGTGAAGAGGTAACAGACAGACAGACAGACACACTTTCGCATTTATAATTTAGTATGGATTCATATTCATATTTATATTCATAATAATTCAGTATTACATGTCAAAATTGTTAATAATTATAATAAGTCCATATCATATTACAATAAAATAAATTTATTAGAATTAAACAAGAGAAAAATAAAATTACTTAACTGTACTTATAGTGTACTTAAAGCAGCAAATTCAGTAAAACTGTAGAAGGGATGCTCGACTCGACGGGCCATCGTTTTAGCCTCGATTTAAAACTGACCAGTGACGGTGCGTCTGCGACATGCGCCGGCAGTCGGCACGCGCATTACTAGCTTTTGTCTTGGTCCAGTAAATGAACTGACAACTCGTATGGAAGAAATTACAATTTTGGAAATAATTTATAATAGCTTATTATTTATGTGTCACGGATATATTATCAACTAGCTTCCGCCCGCGACTTCGTCCGCGTGGACCCGGGATAAAAACTATCCTATATTTTAATCCAGGCTATAAACTATCTTCGTGCAAAATTTCATTCAAATGATTGAGTGATTGAGTAACAAACATCCAAACATCTAAACTTTCGCATTTATAATATTAGTAGCATTAAATAAGTTACCCAGCGACAAAATCCGACAAAATTTCAGATATCAAAAAAATGATAAGTTAACTAACTTCTGAAAAGTCAGAAAAAATATTAATAAATATTTTTGTCTTTATTTTGTTTCATTTACATTTGCTCTATAATATTTAAGATAAATCGTATAAAAAAAGACAATGCATGCTTCATTGAATTCTACATAATTACTTCCGGGTGGAAAGTTTGTCGGATTCTTGAATATATCATCTTAGAATAACATTTTCAAATGTAATCAACAAAAAAAACGCTATTATAAATTAATGTTTTTCAAAACCGTATTTTGCCTGGAGTATCTCACAATACAGGGTGGGAACGATAAGTGATCCCACTCGGCTATTTCTAAACTATACAAGATGATTTAGGCGGCTAGTGTCGGTAAGGAAAAATGACGAGGTATAAAAATGTCGAAATGATGTTTATTGTAAATAAATAAAAAAGGTGAAATCGTAAATTGACGGAGTATAAAAATGTCGAGATGTAAAAAAGACCGAATATAAAAATGACGAAGTATAAATATGTCGCCATCCGGTTGGCTCGCAGTCACTGAAAATACATGCCATTGCTTTAACTATGAATATTCATTATAATTTATTGCAATTTTCTGAAACTATTAAACCGTATAATCGATCAACAGAAAAGGACACGTTCATCTCAGCGTCAAAAGTAAACCTAATGATTTCTCGACATTTTTATACTAAATAATACTTCGTCATTTTTCCTAACCGACCTTTTTATTGTTCGGCTTTTTTACATATCGTCATTTTTATTTATTGTCATTAGACATTTTTACACCCCGTGTTTTTTCCTTACCGACACTAGTCGGCTAAATCAATCGCAACGCAATAGACAATCAGTCTTTTTCTAATGAGAACACTTAGAACGAGACGTCGCTATCTCGCCGCGAAACAGCTCGCGCGCCGTCATGTGTTGACCATGCTGCGGTATCCACGGTGGGAACGATAAGTGATCTCAGTCGGTTATTTCTAAACTATACGAGAATCAAAAAACTGTTCCGGGTTACTGATCCTGAAAGTGCTTCACGAGCTCTGACTAGAGCGGTAATAAAGAAAGCGTCAGATCGCATATTTATCGCCCTTGCCTTGGCTCGGACGTCAAATACCTGCGATCTGAGACATTCTTTGTTCTACCGCCCTAGGTAAGTAATGTGCTATTATACTATGTTCGCGATGCTCAACAATATAGTATTGTTGTGTGTGTCTAAAGATAAAGTCCGTTATACTAGAAAAAATATCATTTACGTCACTCTAGGCGGTAAGTGAGATTTACCACCCACGGGCGGAGCGGCAAATCTCACTTCACACCCAGGAGAAGACGTAAAATTGTGTACGCACCACGGGCAGTAATTCGTAAAGCCCCAGATCGCATAGTTATGACCCTCACCTTCGGTTCGGGGATCTCACTAACCCAGGAGAAGACGTAAAATTGTGTACGCACCACGGGCAGTAATTCGTAAAGCCCCAGATCGCATAGTTATGACCCTCACCTTCGGTTCGGGCCACAAACACCTGCGATCTGGGGCATTCACGAATTCACCACCCTAGGTACGTAACGTACTATTTTATTCTCATTACAGATTTGAAGTCCCGAAAACTCACGCTAGCCCTCCGCACGCTCTCCAAAATGGAGAAAATGAAAACCCCCATCGACAGCTCCCGTTACGTCAGCGAGAGCAGAAAACACAAGCACAACATCGAAAACCTGCTCAAACATTGTAACGGGACCCCCTTCTCTAACAAGACACTCTACGGCTACATCTGCGCTTACTGCAAAGAGACCTACGTGGAGCCGCAAGACTTGAGAACTCACACTGAAACCGAGCACAAGGACTCTGAATTCTACGACACTAAGCGAATGGACAAGAACAATATGTCAGTTAAACTCGACATTACCGATTTGAAGTGCACAGTCTGCAATCAACCGTTTGATGATGTAGCGACTTTGAAGAAACACTTGACTAAGCAGCATGATGTGAAGTTCCACCCGGATGTGAAGGACTTTATAATGGAGTTTAAGCTAACTTCAGAGGAGATACTCAACTGCGCTCACTGCAACTCCACATTTGAGACCTTTAAGATGCTTCTACAGCATATGAACGGGCATTATAGGAACTACATCTGCAACGTATGCGACATGGGCTTCATTAATAAGCATAGACTGAAAAATCATGAGAGAACGCACGACCTAGGTACATATAAATGCGAATTCTGCGATAAGGTCTTCAGCACTAGAGTGCGGAAGATGTGTCATGAGAAATACACTCATAATAGTAGCGCTAGGTATACCACGAACTGCCCGCATTGCGAACGGAGCTTCACCAGCTACTACCAACGGAACAGACACATGTTCAATGAGCACAACACCGTCGCGGCATCATACAAATGCAACATATGCGACAAGAGTTTCATTCTAAAATCGAAACTGACGTCTCACATCAAGAAGGTGCATCTAATGGAGCGGAACCACATTTGTCCGGAGTGCGGGCAAGGGTTTTTCATAAAGCAGTCGCTTGACGAGCATATGATTAAGCATAATGGGGAGCGGGTGCATAAGTGCAATGTGTGTCTGAAGGCGTATGCCAGGAAAAAGACTCTCCGGGAGCATATGAGGATACACAACAACGATAGACGTTTCAAGTGCGGTGTGTGCGGGCTGGCGTTTGTGCAGAAGTGCAGTTTGAAGAGCCACATGTTGTCGAACCATGGGATTACTCTCTCGGAGTTCGAGACTCGAGAGTTGAGCAGCCCGCAGGCCACCTAAGTGTTACTGTGAATCACATACTGATTGGAACTTTAGTGGGTCACCTTTAAAATTATAGTTGTAATGTGCGGCCGCGAAAACACTTATCCTGGACTCCCGCAGGGTCCGAAACATGTCGCTCGTAGTGGCGATTTATATGTGAGTTAAACTGTTAACTTAATTTACAAAAATGCGAGTCGCGTATGAAAGGTTCCGTTACACGATAATAATAAAATGCCTCGAAAAGACGCTTCTTGTATAGCGATGTTTTTTTTTTTGTTATATGTAGTGGCAATTCTGGGAAAGTTTCAAGTCAAATAAACAGAGCAAAAGTAATAGGGTTTGTTAGCACCCGAAGGGCAGTTCACGTGTATATCCACCCTTAGGATATGGAACCCTAAAAAAGGTTATAAGGACCGCCTTAATCACAGAACGCTTGATATTAAATGGTATTAGAATTTTCAGTACAGTATTTATTTATTAAAAAGGTTAATCTCAGAGATATAAACTAGAGCTATCATTAACGAATGAGAGATTCCAGAATGCATTGTCATCACACGCAGCCAGCGAACAAAAACACCATAGATGTCTACCCAAACACGTGCCTAACACCCGGTATGCGCATGTTCGAACTAAACGGTTGCCTGGCATCGTTTTGACACCCCGCCCCCATCCCCACATGATGGCAAGGAAAAAACCATAAAAGTATTTTCACACCTTTCATTCAGAAAAGTAAGTTTTTTCCACGAAGAGAGGGATCAAAATGCTCTGTTGAAGCTACTTTTTAAATTTATTCATTGCCATGTAGCATTTAAGCAATGTGCCAATTGAACACAGATCTTAATAAAATAATCGTTTGTAATTTCATCGTAATCGATTAAAAACGATCATTTTTCAAGTTTTAACATTAACAACCTTGTGTGAAAATATATGAATTTTTCGTAATATTTAAAAATTAGTATAAAATTAAGATTTTTTTTTAAACTTGTTAAGGAAGTAATTTTAACAGCATCTTTTTTAAATTTCCTCATAGTCGGTGTGAAAAATAGTATGTGTCACTCGGTAGCAAAATTATCTTCGTCTCTGGCGTTAACACTTGTATCCCTCACTACGCTCAGGATCCTACGTTAGAATCCCTCTTCATTCTATTGTAGGATCCCTCTCTACGTTCGGGATTCAATACACCGCCCTCGCCGTAAATATACTATTTTGCTCCCTTGTGATACATAACTACAGGAGCGCCGCAAAATGGCCCCACATTGCCATTATGCAGGGTTGGGGGCGGGGTGTCAAAACGATGCCAGGCCGTTTAGTTCGAACATGCCATACCGGGTTTTAGGCACGTGTCTGGGTAGAAATTTGTAAAAAGCTCGCATTCTATGAAGTTTTCGTCCGCTGGGCGATGGCAGCTGTCATTCAATAGAAAACTGACAAACTTTCCATAAATTCAGATTTTAACGAACACAACTTACGATTACTGACGATTTGGCGCAACCCACCCTAATAATTTGACGGTTAAACTCTTGTATTACATGTCACAGTCATCCTGAAGCAGAACTCACGGAGAGTTCGAAACGTGTCGCCCGGAGTGAAATTTATTAATTGATTATAAGTATCAATATATTCTTGTTTAAAGCCTGAATCACACTCGCGCGGCCTGCGCTGATGGTCAATAGTAAACTTGACAATAGACTATTTGACAAAAGTCAAATCAGCTTCTTTTTATGAAACGTCAAAAACGCTCTGTTAGTATGGAATTTGTAGTGATTACAGGCTTGTGACGTCACAATCAAACAACGTCCCTGTTGTTAGTTTTTATGAATTTAAAAATCTTATAATTGACAACTTACTCATTTACTTATAATGCACAAATACATTAAACGTCAAAAGGTTAATATTAGATGAAATTTAATTAATTCTAATTTATTTATGTTGCCAGTTAAATTATTTCAAAAATGTATACACATGTCAAATGAAATAAAATTGGTAATAAAGTCATATTTAGAATTAGGAAGAATATATTAAAATGTTAGTAGTCACAGAGTTCAGAAATGTCATAAAAGGCGTTAGTAACCAGCCATTTTTTCTTAAATGAAAGATTTATAGTTTCCCAGTATTTTCATCATTTTTATCTGTTGCCAATTGAAAAACAAATTATTTTCACTGTTGTCAAACTGTTATTACTGTCAAGTTTTGCTACTGGCCGCGCCAGTGTGTGAGAGGCTTAAGCCTGCGACACACTGGCGCGGCCTGCGGTGGTCGTCAATATTAAATTTGACAGCTAATGAGAAGTTTACCACTGACCGCCGCGGCCAGGCCGCGCCAGCATGTGAGAGGCCTCAATCCTCATCAATTTGATTGAGAGACGCTACACGGTCCGATATCGGCCGGACTGCATGCCGGCCGACGCGTGATTCGGCCCGTGTGGACACGTGTCGGAAGCACGGCGGCCGGCCAAATCAAGGTCACTCCATACTATCGACAACACAGCTAACTGACCATCGGTGCACCTTAAGTGCATTGTAATAAGGTCCTATATAAACACAGGATGGTCAGTTAACAGTGTTGTCGTTTGTACTAGATTATCTGTCACCTTGCTTGGCCGTCCGCCGATTTCCGTAATGCATTAAGAAGGCCTACCGCGAAACGAAAACGAACTTCGTTAGTGTATCTCCCACTCTGTCGCACTCGCTGGTTTGCTAAAATAGGCAAGTGCGGCAGAGAGAGATACACGAACGAACTTCATTTTCGTTTCGCGCTGAGGTCTCTGATATGACTCGAAATACATAGTAGTGTTATTTTTGGGACATTTAGTTTCTTAATAAGTTCGTATTTGTTGTGTAAAGTTAAAACGTATATAATTATATGTATAACCTCGTAAGGCCCAATGTGTATTCCAATGTACACTCCGTTTCAATGGAATTTGAACCTTTCGTAAAACAAATAAAGTATCATTTCTTTTGATCCGTTGATGAACAAATGAGTCCCAGCAAGCTTCGTGGCCTAATGGTACTCAACTGTAAAAGCATACATTATATAACGATTGCATAAAATACTATTTTATACACAATTGGATCCGGCATATCTGGTTTCTGCTGCTATAAATTATAATAGAAATAAAATGAAGCGATTAGAGACTTTGTACGAAAAACGTTTTACTCGCTCAATTTTTTTCTATGTTAAGTTCTAGTAACAGAATCTAGTTTCCGACCTATACATAGCGGATTTTGTTGTGTATAGAAAGTTTCATGTCAGGATTTGTCAGCCCCAATTTATCAGAAGCTGACTAATTGCTGTTGTCTGGAGGCATGTCGCGCTGCTGATCCAACTGTTAAATGAGTTGTACTGAGAAATTGCATGCACATGTGGTTGGATTGTTACATCTATACGCCACACCCAATTATAACTTCGACGTTGTACTGAGAAATTGTGGTGTCAAGGATGTCGTTATAAAATGAGAACCAAACTACGTTTGTATGGAGAGTAAAGCGTCCTGGCGACCCTTTAAATTCAATCTGATTTTCTATGCAACGAAATTACCTTTGAAACATTTTATATATTGGGCCATGCGAGGCACCGTATTGTTATCAAATCTCAAAAACCTAATATGTAATTAGTAGTAATAAGTTCGTGTAAGTAATGATAAGGTACTGCCAATTTGTATTGATAAATGCAATAAATTATACTAGGGTTATTACAGCTCTTAAATTGTTTTGTTTGCAAATATGTTTAAAATAATTATTGTTTTTTATAAGCCAGTAACTTTATAGGGCCTTCCACATGTACAGCGTAAAGGCTCCTCTACACTGTGGGACATCATGGCATCATACAGGACACAACTATGCGTTAGACGAAGATAGACATGCTTGCATCGCAGCATGCTTCATTCCAACGCATAACTGCGTCCCTGTCCTGCGCCACAGTGACCCATCGGTAGAGGACCTATATACGCGAAATATTATCTATGGATTGTCTATGACTCTATCCGAAGAAGCACGACTGACAAGCCTGCAATAGAAGACGCTACACAAGTGAAATCTGCAGGACTACCAAGCAAGATCACAGAAAATCTAGCATGGAATGACCTTGATTTGGTTGGCCGTATAGGAGACGCTACACGGGACACGCGTGATTCGGCCCGTGTGGATACATGTCGGAAGCACGGCGGCCGGCCAAATCAAGGTCACTCCATCTCCATACTAGCTTTCCTGTTACCTCGCTTGGCCGTCCGCCGACATCGACCTGTGTAGCGTCTCTTATATAAAAAAAAAAAAAAAATCTTTATTTTCAGGCAACTTTAGGCCCATAGTTTGTTAGTAAACAAAAGATCTTAACAGCTAATGTTAGTGTTATAAATTAAAGAAACTATTATGCCTTCGAGCATTGCTATCGAGGCACTCTCACAGCGTGCATAGTGCTGTGTAGCTCGTTAAACATAGCTAGCACTTATAGGAGACGCTAAACGAGCGAAATCGGCAGACTGCGTGCAATCCACCAATTCCGTACGTGTAGCGTCTCGGTGTTGCCAGTTTAGTTACTCGTAAAATTTTAGCTTCGTGAAAAGGAGACGCTACACGGGCTGATATCGGCAGGACTGCATGCTTCTCGGCGTCTCCAGTAGGTGGGAGTGACAACGGTCGCGTTAGCGATGGCTTGCCGAGCCTAGGCAAACGCCCCCATTATATTTTTCTTTTTAAGTAAGTTATGGTTGCGTAAATTATTTTATGTTATGTAATAAAACGTTTTACTATACGAGTTGTTTCATTTTGTTTTTTGTGAGTCTACCATCTTGGCAACCCTTAAGACGATTAACGAGCATAAGGAGACCCTACACGGGCCGATATCGGCAGGACTGCATGCAGGCCGACGCGTGATTCGGCCCGTGTGTCGGAAGCACGGCGTCCGGCCAAAATCAAGGCCACTCCATACTAGATTTTTGTGACCTTGCTCGGCAGTCCTGCCGAATTAATTCGTGTAGGGTCTCCTTTAGAGTAATGACGTCAAGTGTTCGTAAATATTTGACAAGTTGGCTGCACGTTGGCTGAAAGCCTGATTCATAAATGGACGTTTAGATTAGAGATGTGCCAACCCGAAAATATCTCAAACCGAATTGAACGGTTCGACTTTCTATGTAAACCGGTTTCAACCCGGGTTGATCAAACCGAGTTGCTATGACGGTCCTAAACGTATTAATATTAATGTGGTATTCGGTTTGACCTGTCCGAGTCGATCCGTGAATTTAAACACCTACTTGTTCGGGTTTTAAACCTAAACTAAACTGTTTATAGGTTATTGTTACATTTGTGAGCGTTACCTCGGTAGCGCCATAGAGTAATAAGTAATTATAAATTGTTCACTATATTTCATTCAAAATTAAATTGCAAAACAAAACTACAAACTTTGTTGCAACGAGATAAGGTCTACTAATGGTCGTCGTCGTCACCCGCCCACCTGTTCGGGAGAAATCGGGTTTATTCGGCTACTCATTCGGTTTGCCCGCTCCGGCCCAGACCGCTCGCGCGAGTCGCGCGCGTCGGTTCGGTTTCGTTCGCTCGGGCCGCTGTCGGCGAGCGGGCTCGAATGTTGCGGTTCGCTGCTCGTTATAGAATCGAGTTAGTGGACTAACAAACCGGGTCGGTTCAACTTTAGCTTGACTCGGTTTGGACCGGGTTGGCAAACCGAGTTGACACATCTCTAGTTTAGATTCATCATGGATTCATCATTATATTAATTCTCTGCAACAGTAATGAATCCTAATGTGTACCGGTGGTGTGCGGTTCCTCAATGCAAAAACACATCCGTAATAACTCCTAACAAGTTATTTATACGTGTTCCGAGCGGCGAGAGCATGAGAGATAAGTGGCTAAAACTCGCCAAACGAGATCCGGCAGCTATATCTACAAAATCGATAATATATTTCTGCGAAGACCATTTTGACGTATTTGCTACGGATACTACAAGACGGCACGTGAGCAGTGTCGCGGCGAGGAGCTATCCGGTTCTTTCTAAACCTGATTTTCCATGGGAGGAGCGAGACGAGACGAGGCGAGAATTGAAATTTGTATGCCACTTACTATTTCCACTGAAGACACCTACTTCATTTTTTATCCAATTTTTACTTCATATAATTTATATTTTTTTTGTTTAATAAATTACTCTAAAAAATTAGCTGGCGATTTGAAAGTGCTTGTTACTAGGCCTACTTGAATAAAGATCATTTTGAGTTTGAGTTTAAAGATGCGCGGGGAGAGAATTGAAAATTGGGCATACAAATTACGGAGGAGGCCTTTGCCGACTGGCAAGCGGACACGCAAAATAAATAAAGAAATCAAATTAACTAATCAAAGAAGAAATGCAGCATTTGGATGTCACGAACAAAGGCTATAACATAACATAACATAACATATACAGTACCACAAAATAACCAAACCAAGAAATAATGTCTGGTTTTTGTAACTATAGACACAGCCTTATGTTATACTAGCTTTCGCCCGCGACTTCGTCCGCGTGGACCCGGGATAAAAACTATCCTATATTTTAATCCAGGCTATAAACTATCTTAGTGCAAAATTTCACTCATATCGGTTCAGCCGTTTAAGCGTGATTGAGTAACAAACATCCAAACATCTAAACTCGCATTTATAATATTAGTAGGATATAAATATATTTAGTTGTAAGTTAAGCCGAATTTCACCTTCCCATACAAACGTAGTTACATTCTCATTTTAAAAATACGTGTTAGATTGTGACGAAACTTTGCATATACAATGATATGAGGTATATCTATGTCTGCAATTAGTTTATATGATTCCAGTTTATAAAACAAACGAAATACAGCAAAAACAAGTTTTTTATGAAAAACTTAAATTAGTTGTATTTTCTACTATGGTATCTGAAGCTACATAAACTAATCACAGACATAGATATACCTCATGTCATTGTATATGCAGTTTCGTTACAATCCAACACGTAGTTTTAAAATGAGAGTGTAACTACGTTTGTATGGAGAATCGAGCTTACTGCAGACTCTTAATTCAGAAACATTGTGATGCGACTTACTTTAACATGGTGTCAACTGTGTATGTAACATAAAATATCAGCCGAAAGACGTCCACCGCTGGACATAGGCCTCCCCCAAAGAGTGCCAAAGTGACCGGTCCTGCGCCACCCGCATCCAGCGGCCTCCCGCAACCTTTACCAGGGCATCAGTCCACCCTACCCACGCCGCGCCTTCCGGTACGTGGTCGCCACTCGAGAACCTTTCCGCCCCAACGTTCATCGGTTCTACATGCTATGTGCCACGTAACAACATGAAAGCAATAAATACTCGTGCTTGAATACTTGAAATAATTGGTGAGCAATTTACCATTTTCTTACAGTTACCAAACGATATGGAAAATTACATACGGTCTCACGTGATGGGATCAGTTTCACGGGTGTGCAAGAGGCCAGGGTGTGTTCCCACTAAATTTGAATGCCAACTCGGCAGAAGGAAACGGAAAAATCAAAGGAAAATGTTAATTGAGGGTAGTACAACAAAAACAGTAAACAGAAGTACATCTACTGCAGCCGCTTCATCAGGAAGCTTAGGTACTTGTGCATTACTTTTTTGTTGTCATATCGGTAAATAAAAACTGTTATCTTTGATTTAGGAGGCTCATGCAGAAGGAATTCTGGGGCGTACAGAATTGAGTTTGTAGATGCGCGCACAGCAAGGGTGGTTTTATGCGGTGCGCTTTCTAATTTCCCTTTTCAGATATTAGCGCGTTGTTAAAGAGTAGTGGACTGTATGTAGGTGTCCAACCGTGGTCTATTGTCGTAGCTACTAGACGCGAAATTGTGTCGGAAAAGTCAGCTGCTTTGGAAATCGGAACAGGTCGATGAATCAGCTAACAGAAGGTAGCAAATAGGAGCCATGCGCACTTACTTGTGATTTGGGTGAATTTGTCCTTCAGGCTAGCTCCTCATGGCACAAGCATGCACGCGCCTTTATGGGACGCGCAACGTAACCCCAAAAATGTCCAAAAGCACTTTCAATCCACGAACACCTTCTAGCACTAAGCTGATAGCACATATAGTTTTCAACAATATAAGGAGAATGCGTCGGATTTAATTCGATTTCATTTATTCATCAGCGGGGAGCTGGTCTTTACACGCACACGGGAGAGTATCTAACTCGCGCTCGCCAGGTGGCGTGAGCGATGCGCGTACGTCGTGTATGACAAAGATAGCGCGATATATCAGTGCGCATGGGTGAAAAGGATGATTGTATAGGAAATCGTGGCTGTAGAAACGACAACAGATAAAAGTCCGACAGACAAACATACGAAATCCACCAAATTCAGTCATTTAATCATAATCGGAATCACTGAAGGCCAAATAAAATGGTACACTTGAGAATATCTACCAAACGCCTACCAGGGTTAATGCGTCAATGGGGTAAATGCGTCTCATGAAGATATTTTCGAAACGCAACATTTTAGAACTATTCCAACCCTCTATTGTAATACTTCTAAAATGTTAAATTTCGGAGATATCATCAAGAGACGCATTTACCCCATCTACGCATTTGCCCCGGTTGACCTTATGCGCCTTTATTTTTGCTCTTGAGTGGTCCAGCACTGTGTGGAGCCAGCATTAAATGTAGATGTTTAATTTAAATGGGCTCATCTATTCGGGAGCTACAGTGCCACAGACAGATATACAGGATCTGTGTGTCGGTCTGTGACGTCATAACTCCCGAAAGTTGAGTGTGGCGTTCTAATCGAAAGTCTTGACTGTTAGGCGCATCACAGACTGCCGCCGTATCCCGCTGCGGCGTACGGAGTCGCGTACAAATTTCGCCAGACGGAGGTGCGGTGCAGCATGAAGTACCATGCGGAATGTATATAGGTTGTAACGAAATTGGGGTGTGAACCAAAATCAATGCGCTACCGAATATGCCGTTGATCGGTTCACACCCCATTTTTGGTACACCCTGTATACAATCTGGCATACAAAGTTGCGAATCGTCGTTCCGCACGCCGCAGCGTTCTACATTTATTTTTATTTATACGGATTGGTTTTAATTTATGTATGCATATATGCTTAAGAGAAAACAAATTTGTTGTTTTTAAATGAGAATATATATCGATTGTTGATCAATACAATGTGCCTTGCAGCAGCCAATCTGGCGGAAACGGATCCAGCAGAAATGGAAATGCTATTAGTTAAAGTGGAAGTAATATTGACAGAGGAGGAGCCTCTAGAGAACAAGGCAACGGTTGAAAAGGAAGAGGCAAATTCTTTGGAGCAGACAATTCCTATAAAACAGGCGTTGGTGAAAGATCTGCCTGTCACCCTGAAAACGGAGGCAGTTCCCATTGAAGAGGAGGCAGTGTGTATGAATGATGAGGACATGATTGTAGAAAAACAATCAGAAAATGTGAATCAGGAGAAAACGGTTGTTAAAGAGATAGAAGCAGTAGTAGTGAAAATTGAGCCAGATCCTATTGGAGGGGAGCCAGTGAGTATGAATGAGGAGGCATTTATTTTAAATAAATAATCTGAATATGTGAATCTAAAGAACAGTATTGTAAAAGAGGCAGGGCCTGAGATAGAGGCAGTGATTGTAAAAACGGAGTCAATGCATGAGAATCATGAAGAAAATGTTATAAAGGTGCCGATTCATATGAAGCTGGTGATCGTTAAACGGGAGCTGTTACAGATGGATGAGCCAGTGCAAATTAATGAAGAAGCAATAACGAAAACGGGGCCAGTAACCTGGAAAGAGAAGGCAGTCACTGTGAAAGAAGACGTGATTGAGATGGATGAAGCGATTGATATGGAGCCAGTGCGTATTAATGAAGTAGGAATTGTTAAAACGCCAGTCACCTTGAAAGAGGCAGTGGTTGTAAAAGACGAAAGGATTAAGATGGATGTGCCAGTGCATATTATTATTACTTGATAGAGGCAGTTAATGACGATCAGGAGATGTTTGTAGAAGAGAATGTCTTTGTGAAAGAAGAGACAGTGATTGTGAAAGGGGAAGTTGTTGTCAAAGACAATGCAGTGAAGGAGGAGCTTCAGGACAGCAAGGCTAGCCTGTATGCCGACCATGAGGTGCGGGAGGAGCTTGTGCTGGGGCCGGAGTGCGTTCATCGGCCCAAGGTTTCGCTTTGCGGTAAGTGGCTTTGCCGGCTTTTATAAATCGACTTCAAAAAGTCCTCCTTCTCTCTCTCTCTCTCTCTTCGTCTCTCAATTCGTCGGAATCTTTAATTGTTTATGTATGTCACCCGATTACTCAAAGACGCCTCTACCGATTTTGGAAAATTCTTTTGTTGTTTGAAAGGGTATCGGCAGGGTTTTGGTAGGGTAGGGGATTAACTCTTTATTAAGGTCCCGTGGTCATCAGGTCAGGAACTCTTCAAATTTTATAGGCGAACTTGAAGCGATTTGGGTGGCTCAATCGTAGTAAATTATTTATCCGTCAACTATATAGAGACACTCTCCCACGATTCCACTTTACCGAAGAGCGCAATAATAACACCACTGCTTGTTTTGTAGGTATGTGGTGTTGTGTTCCTGGTGGAGAGTAATGTCATAGGGCGAGAGAGGCACTTATCTCTAGTTGTCAACACAAAAAAATCCTGAAATAAAAAAGGGTCAGCATCATGCTTGTGACTATTCTTGAGTCGCAGGCGTTTAAAGGCAACGATGTCTGCTCACATTAAAAATATTCGTTAAGAGTCCGCAGTAAGCTATATTCTCCATACAAACGTAGTTACGCTCTCATTAAAACTACGTGTTGGTTTGTAACGAAACTTTGCATATACAATGACATGAGGTATATCTATGTCTGTAATTAGTTTATGTAGCTTCAGATACCATAGTAAAAAAAATACAGCGAATTTAAGTTTTTCATACAAAACTTGTTTTTGCTTATTTCGTCTGTTTTATAAACTAGAATCATATCAACTAATTACAGACATAGATATACCTCATATGTATGTATGTATGTATGTAAGCACTTTATTGTACACAATAACAGGTTAAAGAATATACATGTCACACAATAGATCAAAGTACAAAGGCGAACTTATCCCTATAAGGGATCTCTTATCATGGTATATGCAAAGTTTCGTTACAATCCAACACGTAGTTTTAAAATGAGACCGTAACTACGTTTGTATGGGAAGGTGAAATTCGGCCGAGAATACTGCGAACTCTTAATTTGTAGTTTTTGCGAAGAACAATAACAACTTTGCTGGAGTCTGGCCAGCGGGTCACAAGCATTTGTTTCAAATTCTTTACATGGCAGCAGTTTTACCGTTGAAATAGCCGTCAGATATAAGTACCTATTGCATGCATTTCGTGTTACCAGCATGAGTTTTTTTCAAACACACCTAGTATGGACGAAAAGGTCGGTCGTTTCTTGAAAAAAACAACTCTTTTGCGTATTTAAGTGTACGACTCGCAGGTCAGACTAAAACGCAAAGATATAATGTTTTTCAGAATATTTATGTAGCCGAACTACCTGTCAAAACGATTCATAGTGTTAAGATGCAAGTGAGTTCTCGACTTCTCGAGTGACTGTTGGCATCCATGCCGTTCACGCAACTATGGAATCTATAAACTCTTACCGTTTAGTATAATATAGTCTGTAGCTATCTCTCTGCCAATATCCGCCCATGATTGCGAACGTAATTTTACATGTGACCTCCTAATTGTGTAATCCATTATAAGACAAGAATAAACCCAGTACATCTACGAAGACCAGCACTATTATTTACTACTACAGTCCACTACAGAAACCAACAGTGACCCAATTTACATCCATGACGATTACTATGATGTTCGCATATGGAGATACATTTCACGTTTTATGCACATAATATATATATGACATTTTATGTGTGTTAAGTGTGTACGTCGGTTTATCATATTAAGTGTCCGAAAATTTATTTATTTGCGTCAGGCAACAAAGCCCATATTTACAAATACCTTACAGTTGAACATACATATCAAGATACAAAACTTATAATATACACATTAACACATGTTAAACACCGTATAACATGACCATAACACCTAACAAGCTAGATGGAGATAGTAGCGGTATTTTTTTAAATCAAATTATTATAACTAGTATTAAACAAGAGCTGCATTTGTTACAGTCATAGTCCCTTCGAGTACGAGCGCCCGCGGGCCCCCCGCCCCCCGCTCCCCGCACAGCGGACAGAAGAAGTACTCCTGCCCTACATGCCAAAAGGAAATCTTACGATCTGACAACTTGAAGTCTCATATGCTCCTCCACACAGGAATAAAACCATATGCCTGCGATATCTATCAGAAGGATTTTACGTCATCTAGTAATCTGAAGAGACACAAAAGATTTCACACTAAAGAAAAGCCATATGCGTGTGAAATATCCTTTAGGAAGTTTACAGTACCTTCTCATTTGAAGAGACACAAATTAATTCACTCTGATGAGAAATCACATGTTGGCGAAACGTGTGAAAAGGGCTTTAAGCGGCGCGAGGACTTGAGGTTACATAAGTTGATACACTTAGAACTAAAGCCATACTGTTGTGATATCTGCAAAAAAGATTTCACGGTTAAATCCAAATTGAAAGTTCATATACAGATTCACGCCGAAAGGGAACCAGCGCACTTGTGCCAAATTTGTAAGAAGAGTTTCGCGGAATTGCGTTATTTGAAAAGGCATGAACGAATACACACGGGAGCGAAGCCATACACCTGTGAAATATGTTGTAAGAATTTTACGGCACTGAGCAGTTTAGACGCACATAAAAGAATTCATACGGGGGAACGACCGTATTTGTGTGAAGTATGCAACATGGGATTCAAAATCGCATGTGATTTAAAGAAACATATACGAATTCATACTAAAGAGAAGCCATACTCGTGCAAGATATGTACAAAGGCGTTTGCGCGGTGTTGCAACTTGAGGGTGCACGAGAGAAGTCACGCTGGAGTGAAACCATATACGTGTGAAATCTGTAAGAAGAGTTTTACCCAGTTGAGTCATCTGAAGAAACATTTGCGACTTCATGAGGCAAAGTAGACATGGGCACTCATTAGTTTTTTTTTTAACTTCATTGCACATCACACTGAATTGTACAAATGACGACCTTAATGCCAAATGGCATTCTCTACAAGCTAACCATTGGGTTAAACAGAGATATACGTATATATGTACAGTCAAGTGTAAAAATTTGGATGCATATAACTTACTCATAAAAAAATCCCATCGCTATTATGTCTGCGTATTAAGGGTACATATTTTCGAGAGGATTAAATCGATACATATTTTTGCACTTGACTGTACAGTCGAGTTCTTAAATATATGTGCATTCCCAAAGAGTCAAAATAAATAAATATTAGGGGACAATCTTACACAAATCGACCTAGTCTCAAACTAAGCAAAGCTTGTACTATGGGTACTAGACGACGATAAACATACTTATGCGTGAGCGGAAGTGGCAGTGGGCAGGTCACATGTGCCGCAGATCTGATGGCCGTTGGGACAGACTAGTTGATGATTGGAGAGCACGTGTCGGCAAACGTAGTGTAGAGCGCCATGTAGCTATACCTCATTCCATATAACATACGGACAAATTGAAATGAAATGAAAATTATTTATTCGTAATAAACAAAACATATATTACATACATGCACATAAAACTTAAAGAAACTTAAAACTATTTTTTTGTTACGAAGTGGTCCCGCCCCGCCTAACGAGCCAGCGCTGGACTCCCGGCGAGACCATTTGAGTGCTACGTTCCCTGCTGTACGTGCGACACGGCCTTAAATTAAAACTGAACGCAGCCGCTCTGCACTTGCGTCGAACAGCGCCATCTGGGTGCGAACAATGAAATTATAATTTTTCGCCTTACGCATGGTCGCACGTATAACATCGCAGCAAGTTTATATCTTGAATCAATGGAAAACCCAAACAAAGATACATGAAGATTATAAAACAGTGTATGGTTAAATCCAAATCGGTGAAGCGTGATTGAGTAACAAACATCTGAACATCCAAACATTCGCATTTATACGATTAAGTGTATTTGGACCTGCACTCGTCAATAAAGGGTCAGCAACGCGCTTGTGGCTTCTCGAGTCGCTAACGTACAGGCTACTGTGTCTGCTTACCATCTCGTGCACCGTCTGCCTGTTTGCCACCGTCGTTGTGGTAAAAAAAGATTTATCCAATTCTGGATGTACGCATTAAAACAAAATCTTTTATACTGTGCATGTAGTTTCATTTGTTTTCGCTTTCTTAACTTATTTCCCAAAGCACTAGTGATGTTATTTTTCAAGTAATGTGTGATTAACGCACACAAATACTCACTGACACTCACTATTATTAATTAACTTTTTTTTTCATATTCCACTGACGATATTGATTATTTCTTTCCTTTACTCTTTTTTTGTGTCTGTATTAACACATTTATTGCCCAGAATCGCTACGCACGTAGCCGATCCCGTGGTTTTCCTCGTATGTAGCGGAAAGCGACTACGGCGGTCAGACGCATATGGTGTCGTCATGGGCCCTGAATGGGTTAAGTTCTATTCCGTCCTTGCTCAACGCGTTGGCATTGCCATTAAGCGAGGTAACGCAGCCAGCCTTATGGGCACCCTACCAAGTGTTAGTGATCTAGGGGATATATGTAAATAGAGTGGCTGTCAATAGAATTTACTAACTATGTAAACAAACCGCCATATTAAAATTGTCTTTCACTATGGCGGTTTGTTTACATAGTTAGCAAATTCCATTGACGGCGACTTTATAGCGTAGGCCCCATAGGTCGTTAGTTTCCCTTCATATTTCTAATCTATTGTATAGTTTAATAATTTAGTAGGTAAAGTTTTGAATGAATAAATTCTTAAAATTCTCAGCAATTACGTATAGAAATACATAATATATATACTTGCGTTGGGGGTTAACTTAATAAGTTTCCGTCAAAAAATTCATTTTTGGTACAAGCTTTTATTGCCGACTGAACTTTTCTGTATACCATCAACTACAGATGTAGGTCGAAATTATTTTCCTTCGTAATTTTTCGGAAAAGTTCGTATTTATCGTGCTCTCTCAAATTGCTTCTTATATAGAGTGGTAATGCGCAATTTAAAAATTCGCTGTAATTTTAATCATATTTTCAGATTACTTATAATAAGGTTCTATAGCCATGCCGAAATCTCGAAAACGGTTAAAAAATCCAATTCAAGGTACTCGTATTATATTTAATATTTACCTGTACTTCATATCGGAAAATAGCAAATTCAAAAATAGAAACGACAGAGTATTTTAGGAAAGTTCAACAGCGAATTTCGGACGCAACAGGAATATCTAGACCAACAATTAGAAAATATTTGAACCAGGAAGAACAATACAGAAGTAATGAAAATCCCAACACAAACTAAATTAAGCTGGGTAGACCACGCAAGAAATTCTATTTAGATCTTGATGATTTTAACTACGCAGTGATATGACGAATGGTTTATAACTTTCATCTCATTTATAAACAGGTCCCTACTATAAAAGTACTAAAGTCCAAATTAATAGAAACGATGAATTTTAAGGGCTGCGATTTTACACTAAGAAAAATACTTCGCCAAATGGGTTTTTTATTCAAGAAAATTACTAATAATAGGAAAATGCTGATGGAAAAAGATGACGTTAGACTTAAAAGAATAAAGTTCATAGACCATATAAGGAAATACAGATCTGAAGGCAGAGATATTGTGTATACTGACGAAACCTATGTTCACACATCCCATTTAACAGGAAAGTGCTGGATCGATTCTACGGATAAAGGAGTGAAACAGTTAATTTCAAAAGGTCAACGTCTAATTATAGTACATGCAGGTAGTGCCAAAGGATTTGTACCGGGTGCTCTACTTATGTATGTCTACTGATAAAACTGGTGATTATCACGATGCCATGAATAAGTTCTTTTTTTTTTTTGATTATTTCCCGATAAGCTTTATTTTGTTGTCCTTTTAATTATGTTTTAAAGCGGAGATAATGTTTTGTTTAGTAGTGACACTAAAACTGATTATTTTTGAAGTTACAGAAAGTGGTTTTAAAAATCCCATTTTCAGTACCTAATAATTGTTGCGGTTGTAACATCTCTATATTACACAACAACATTATTCATTTTGACATTTGACACTTAACAATAAAGTTCCATATTAATGGGTATGAGAATGTCACTGATTTAATACGATAATTCATTGACAGTTCGGGTGTCATCGTATTCCGATAAAGATCCGAGTTTTCCCGAAGGAAAATAATTTTGCAATACATCTCAGTACTCACTGAGACTATTCTAACGAGCCTCAACTCAACAGGGTTACGTCGGTTAAATACTGAATTCCCACGGCCACCTGTCTCCATCATCAGAACAGCTCGATGGTACCATAATATGGAATTTTCATTCAAACTATACTAATACCCAAAATTTCAGCTCGAATCGTATAATGGCAAGTGACTCAAAAATGGATTTCAAATTTTGGCGGACAACTTTTACTTAGATACACTTATATTGCGTAAATCGCCAATAACTGGCCACATCATACTAAAAATGAACTCTATAATATAATTAATTTTAATATAAGGTGATAATTAAATTAATTACTGGCCACCGTTCAATGGCTGGTCACATTATACTAAATTGATTCTGTTGATCAACAGAGTTCATTTTTAGTATGAGGTGGCCAGTTATTGGCGATTTACGCTACTTATATACATACGAACAGGTAAAGTTAATTTACCCTCGTGGCGCCCACGCGCCTCTTAAAAGGCCGTGCCAGTTGATGAAAATTCAAATTAATTCCATTTAAGAGAAACTCAAATTTCACTGTTCGTTTTTGCGTGCTGGGCGCCACGAGGATAAAGCTTGTAAAAAGAAAGAAGAATAGAGCAGCTAGCACACAGGTTTAATGGTCACGTTATAAGCTGCGGACGAATTTGAGCAGCCTCGGGTTGAGGCACGCACGGCTCATCTATTTCTCTCAAATTCGTACGCGCTCACGCGCTGTGCGCGAGCAGCCCGCGTGCGGCGCGCGGCGAGCCGGCCAGAGGCGGTCTTGTGCCCGCGCTCAAAGGCGCCTCAGTGAGCGTGCCTCGCGTAATTTGGACGTGTATCCGAGCGTGCCGCGGACAGAGCGACACGTTCCGACTTGTTTGTGAGCCAGGCGCGTATGAATTTGAGCAAGTGGATGAGCCGTGTATGTGTAATCGAGTTTATTCGTAAATTTATTAACACAATTCGGTGAAATATGATAAACGCAGCCGCGGCTGTCATCGTGTCCGACGCCATTTTAAACGACGCACAAAGTCGGCTCGCCGCGAGCACGCTGCCTCGCCCGCGCATGTTTATGTGCACCAAATTGGCTCGCGAGCAGCTCGCCGCGCGGGGCGAGCATGCCTCAGGCTGAGCCGCTCAAATTCGTACGCAGCTTTATGGCCCAAATATACCAAAACGTCACGTAAAACAATTGCTATAAAACCCATCATGCTAGCTGCCAAGTGAGGTACGTATAAATGAGACACAAGGATTTTTTTTTTATTGCATTTATTAATTCCTTCATAGCTGTTAAAAGGAATTACGAGATTGCGCGTTCATACAAAAACTTGAATTTTGAGCCGCGGTAGCTCCCTATTTCCTTTCGTTCCTTAATATAATTCTAAAGTATCCTTAATTATAAATCAGTCTATATACTATTGCTGGGCACAGACCTCATCTCATGGATGAAATTCGTTAAACCTATGTAAAAGAAAACTAACAGATTAACAGGGAGTACTGTGCCGCTATCTTTTGTTGAACTAGAGCCTTATAAAACGCTAAATACACACTAACTTCAGTACGTATCGCCTACAGATATTAAAAAAACATAAGAGCGTATTAGAAAATGTATTAACAAAGGCATAAATTTCCCGTAGAAAATAGGGTACAATCGATTGCGATTGTACCCTATTTTTCTACGGGAAATTTATGCCTTTGTTGTGTGTATTTTTTTTAAACTTGTATTGACAAGTTTTTGTAAGGACCGCACGCCAGCCCCCGTACACACTCCGCTGAACAACTGCTGTCGTCAGATAATAACCGGGATCAACGGTTTAATGTGCTTTCCAAAGTACGGAAGCGCTCAGTTAAATTGTTTTTCAGCATTCAATGAAAATCTCTTGACTAAGAGCTACGGTAGCCTAGTGGTTCAGGCGTGCGGCTGTCAAGCGGCGGTCGTGGGTTCGAAATCCGGCTCGTACCAATAAGTTTTTCGGAACTTATGTACGGAATATTTACCGTTAGCTTTTCGGTGAAGGAAAACATCGTGAGGAAACCGGTCTAATCCCAATAAGGTCTAGTTTTCCCTCTGGGTTGGAAGGTCAGATGGCAGTCGCTTTCGTAAAACTAGTGCCTATGCCAAATCTTGGGATTAGGTGTCAAAGCGGACCCCGGGCTCCTTTAGGGGCACAACCGGGAACAACGTTAGGAGGATGATCATTCAATGAACATTTCTTCAAATCGTATGTCGATGTTTAACTAAATTAACTACTTTTATCAGTAAACCCAATTGCACTAGATTGATTTGCCACTCGTGTGTGTATCTTTTCATGTTTCTTCATATTTATCAATTGCGAGAACTTTCTTTCACATGCTTTACAAGCGTATGGCTTTTCTCCCGTGTGTGTTCGTTGATGATTTTTCAAGTTACTCAATTGCGAAAATTTCTTCTCACAAAATTCACACGAAAATGGCTTTTCACCGGTGTGAGTTCGCTTATGTTTTCTTAATTCGCCTGTCTCATTAAATCTTTTCTGACAAATTTCACACATATACGGTTTTTCCCCAGTGTGAGTCCGTTTATGCCTATTAAGCGTATCGGACGCTCTAAACGTCTTAAAACATATATCGCACGAATGTGGCTTCAGTCCTGCGTGGATCCGTCTATGCATCTTCAACGCACCGGAATTCGTAAAACACATTTTACAAATTTCGCAACAGAATGGTTTCTCTCCCGTATGAACTCGTTTATGCGTTCTCAAATTGCCAATAAACGCGAATTCCTTTTTGCATACTTCGCAGGTGAAGGGCTTTAGTCCTGTATGGGTCAACATATGGCTTTTTAGATGAGTGGCTCGCTTGAACTCTTTTCCACATGTTTGGCAGGGGTGTTTCTTCGGGGATGCTTTAGGCTTGTGTTTGCTAGAAGGTGGCTTTGGTGGC
Source organism: Epinotia bilunana (assembly GCA_947049275.1). NCBI lineage: Eukaryota > Metazoa > Arthropoda > Insecta > Lepidoptera > Tortricidae > Epinotia > Epinotia bilunana. The sequence continues at coordinate 4,344,456 of OX346276.1, read as the reverse complement.
TCCTGGGTGCTCCGAGGGGCGGTCCGGGGCTGAAGGTGGGTGCTTGAGCTGCCTACTGTCGCTGCAACAATGCAGGTTATGACTCATGAAGTACAATCTATATTCTATACTGATACTATAGCGCCAGTCCCGTATATCACAATATATAGTTTACTAGCTTCCACCCGCGACTTCGTCTGCGTAGACTCGGGATAAGAACTATCCTATATTTTAATCCAGGCTATAAACTATCTTCGTGCAAAATTTCATTCAAATCGGTTCAGCCGTTTGAGCGTGATTGAGTAACAAACATCCAAACATCTAAACTTTCGCATTTATAATATTAGTAGGATTAGTAGGATGATATGCTTGTATTCAACGTGTTAAAAAAATAACGCAAAACCGTTTAAGGGCATAACAGGCATCGTGTTCTGATAAGAAAAAAGTAAGAGAATTTTTTTTTTGACGCGAATTTTTTTTTTTACATTAATATGGAGCGTTGGCCGACTGGGGCGACCGAAAAAAACCATTAGATGTTCCCTATCAAAACACGATGCCTGTTATGCCCTTAAACGGTTTTGCGTTATTTTTTTAACACGTTGTATAATCCATACTAATATTATAAATGCGAAAGTGTGTCTATCTGTCTGTTACCTCTTCACGCTTAAACCGCTGAACCGATTGAGATGAAATTTGGTATAGAGATAGTTTGAATCCCGGGGAAGGACGTAGGATAGTTTTTATCTCGGAAATCGTCCCGTCAGGGGGTGAAATGGCGGATGAAAGTTTGTATCGAGCTACGATATAAACGAGTTCCACGCGGACGGAGTCGCGGGCAGAAGCTAGTAAATGATATGTATGTGTATGTAGTATGTGGGTACGGCGTGGGCGGGCCCCCCACAAGGTGGACTGATGACCTGGTAAAGGTTGCGGGAGTCCGATGGATGCGGGTGGCGCAGGCCCGGTCATTGTGGCACTCTTTGGGGGAGCCCTATGTCCAGCAGTGGACGTCTTTCGATTAGTTAGGATTATATTTTGACGTAAACGTTTGATCATTTACTCTGCACTGACTTTAGTGGCTCTGCTTGACCCCATGTTGACTGATAGAGAGCTATTTGGCATTTAAATCATCGAAGTTTTACAAATCCATTATATCCATACTAATATTATAAATGCTGTCTGTCACTTCTTCACGCTTAAACCGCTGAACTGATTTTGATGAAATTTGAAATGGAGATAGCTTGTATTCTCCATACAAACGTAGTTACGCTCTCATTTTAAAACTACGTGTGGTATTGAAACGAAACTTTGCATGTACAATGACATGAGGTATATCTATGTCTGTAATTAGTTTATGTAGCTTCAGATACCATAGTAAAAAAAATACAGCTCATTAAGTTTTGCATACAAAACTTGTTTTTGCTGTATTTCGTTTGTTTTATAAACTGGAACCATATAAACTAATTACAGACATAGATATACCCCATGTCATTGTACATGCAAAGTTTCGTCACAATCCAACACATAGTTTTAAAATGAGAACGAAACTCCGTTTGTATGGGAAGGTGAAATTCGACTGAGCTTACTGCGGACTCTTAAGATTAGCGTGGCGTGGTGGTGACCCCCCCCCCCCCCCCATTCACATATAATCCTACAGAGCTACAATCTAAGAGACTATCCCTCTTTATCCTCTGCCTACCGCTTTTAGAACAAAGGCGTGAATATACGTAATGTAGTTACCTTGAAGTGCCGCCGGCGCGCCAGATCGCTGCAAGCACTCCGGACCCAGCACCAGTTCATCCTTCACCTCGTGATCCTCGTACAGGCTGGTCAAAGCGTGACTCGCACGTGAGTCACGCGAGAGCTCTTTCTTAATAACCACTGCGTCATGAGGATGGGACTCCTTTATGACCACTGTGTCATGAGAATGGAACGCGGTCTTTATGACCCCTGTGTCATGAGCATTGGACTCCTTTATGACCACTGTGTCATGAGAATGGAACGCGTTCTTTATGACCCCTGTGTCATGAGCATTGGACTCCTTTATGACCACTGTGTCATGAGAATGGAACGCGTTCTTTATGACCCCTGTGTCATGAGTATTGGACTCCTTTATGACCACTGTGTCATGAGAATGGAATGCGTTCTTTATGACCCCTGTGTCATGAGCATTGGACTCCTTTATGACCATTGTGTCATGAGAATGGAATGCATTCTTTATGACCCCTGTATCATGAGCATTGTACTCCTTTATGACCACTGTGTCATGACTGTCATGAGCATTGGACTCCTTTATGTCCACTGTGTCATTAGCATTGGACTCCTTTATGACCACTGTGTCATGAGCATTGGACTCCTTTATGACCACAGCGCCATGAGCATGGAACTCCTCCTTTATGACCAGTGGGTCATGGATGTCACATATACTCTGCTCATAAAATGACTCCTGTGCAACTGCCTCCTCTTTCACCTCCGTAATGCATGCTGCGAAAAAAAACACTGCTATATCGTTTGGCAAATAAATAAAAAAAACAATCACCATTTGCAGATTGTAGAAAAAAAAAAGATAAAATGAGTATATTGTAACACACATTATCCTAGCATTTTTCCGGGTAGTGCCCTAAAGATGGCACCTAATCCCACGATATGGCGTAGGCACCCATTTTACGAACGAGAACGAGTTAATGTGCATAAATGGTAACATATATTATCAAAAAAATGTTTAGTGAATTTGATAAATGTACATACATACATAGATTCACACCTTTATTACAAGCTTGTAATCGAATCTTGCAAATTAAATTTGACCCACTTCCCGGTGACCGATTGAGCTGAAATTTTGGGCATAAGTATAGTTTGGATGACAATTCAATATTATGGTACCATCGAGCTGATCTGATGATGGAGACAGAAGGTGGCCATGGGAATTCGGTACTTAACCGACATAGCCCCGTTGAGTTTGGGCTCGTTAGAATCGTCTAAATGAGTAGTTGATGATCGACAAAATGCGATCGCATTTTGTCGATCATCAACTACTCATATATTCGCATCTTTTATACCCACATTTATGCTAAAAGTGGCGCTGGAACATTATTTTCATGTGCTCTGCCAATTCCTATTGGGAAAAGTTTCTGTCAAAAATTTCATTTTTGGTACAAGCTTTTATTGCCGACTGTTATTTTCTGTATACCATCGCAGTGATAGGTTGCTAGCCCATTGCCCACAACAAACTTCAACCCTGCTCCTTTAGTCGACTTTTACGACACCCACGGGAAGAAAGGGGGTGGTGAAATTCTAACCCGACACCAGAAGGTAAAAAATGATAACTGTAATCATGATTTAATATATATTAGACTGAAACTGTTACCAGATTAACAACAAGCTAGTAAACGTTTAATAACTGAATATTTTTATCTTCAAAAAAAAGGTTACCTTTGGATTCGGCTGTTTCTTTTAAATATGTATTTAAGTTTTTAATCATGTTCATGTTAAGTGCCTTATGAGAATTCACAATGATATCTTGTTCTTCTGGGGCGTCTAATAACTGAACTGACTCAATGCCACTTCCGTGACATTTTTCCATAATTAGCTGTCTCTCTTTTGCTTTCTTATCCTTAATACGCTGATATCTCCTATTTCTCTCCTTTCTCCACTTCTCCCGTTGCAGTTTCTGCTCACGAGCTGACTTTTCCTTTATGAGAACAATTTTCTTATGAGCTTTCAATTTCTCATATTTTATGTTATTCTTTCTTTGATAATTCGCGTATAATTCCGGATTGTTCTTAATGTTTTGATACCTTAGCTTCTCCCTATGCCGTTTATCGGCTAATAATTCTTCTTTACTTTTCGGTTTAAGTTTGTCCACATTTTCCAATAAAGGATCCTCTTTTATGACCACAGTATCGTAGGATTCATGATTTGGATCACACGGGCCAATATTCTCCTGACAAAATGTCTCCTTCACAGTCACACTTTCCTGTTCTGCTGGAGTGTCTAATAACTGGGCCGACTCAATGTCACTTTCGTGACAATTTTCCATAATAAGCCGTCTCTCTTTTGCTCTCTTATCCTTAATACGCTGATATCTACTATTTCTCTCCTTTCTCCACTTCTCTCGTTGCAGTTTCTGCTGCTGAGCTGACATTTCATTTATGAGAACAATTTTCTTTTGAGCTTTCAATTTCTCATATTTTATGTTATTCTTTCTTTGATAATTCGCGTATAATTCCGGATTGTTCTTAATGTTTTGATACCTTAGCTTCTCCCTATGCCGTTTATCGGCTAATAATTCTTCTTTACTTTTCGGTTTAAGTTTGTCCACATTTTCCAATAAGGGATCCTCTTTTATGACCACAGTATCGTAGGATTCATGATTTGGATCACACGAGCCAATATTCTCCTGACAAAATGTCTCCTTCACAGTCACACTTTCCTGTTCTGCTGGAGTGTCTAATAACTGGGCTGACTCAATGTCACTTTCGTGACAATTTTCCATAATAAGCCGTCTCTCTTTTGCTTTCTTATCCTTAATACGCTGATATCTACTATTTCTCTCCTTTCTCCACTTCTCTCGTTGCAGTTTCTGCTGCTGAGCTGACATTTCATTTATGAGAACAATTTTCTTTTGAGCTTTCAATTTCTCATATTTTATGTTATTCTTTCTTTGATAATTCGCGTATAATTCCGGATTGTTCTTAATGTTTTGATACCTTATCTTCTCCCTATGCCGTTTATCGGCTAATAATTCTTCTTTACTTTTCGGTTTAAGTTTGTCCACATTTTCCAATAAGGGATCCTCTTTTATGACCACAGTATCGTAAGATTCATGATTTGGATCACACGAGCCAATATTCTCCTGACAAAATGTCTCCTTCACAGTCACACTTTCCTGTTCTGCTGGAGTGTCTAATAACTGGGCTGACTCAATGCCATTTTCGTGACAATTTTCCATAATAAGCCGTCTCTCTTTTGCTTTCTTATCCTTAATACGCTGATATCTCCTATTTCTCTCCTTTCTCCACTTCTCTCGTTGCAGTTTCTGCTGCTGAGCTGACATTTCATTTATGAGAACAATTTTCTTTTGAGCTTTCAATTTCTCATATTTTATGTTATTCTTTCTTTGATAATTCGCGTATAATTCCGGATTGTTCTTAATGTTTTGATACCTTAGCTTCTCCCTATGCCGTTTATCGGCTAATAATTCTTCTTTACTTTTCGGTTTAAGTTTGTCCACATTTTCCAATAAGGGATCCTCTTTTATGACCACAGTATCGTAGGATTCATGATTTGGATCACACGAGCCAATATTCTCCTGACAAAATGTCTCCTTCACAGTCACACTTTCCTGTTCTGCTGGAGTGTCTAATAACTGGGCTGACTCAATGTCACTTTCGTGACAATTTTCCATAATAAGCCGTCTCTCTTTTTCTTTCTTATCCTTAATACGCTGATATCTACTATTTCTCTCCTTTCTCCACTTCTCTCGTTGCAGTTTCTGCTGCTGAGCTGACATTTCATTTATGAGAACAATTTTCTTTTGAGCTTTCAATTTCTCATATTTTATGTTATTCTTTCTTTGATAATTCGCGTATAATTCCGGATTGTTCTTAATGTTTTGATACCTTATCTTCTCCCTATGCCGTTTATCGGCTAATAATTCTTCTTTACTTTTCGGTTTAAGTTTGTCCACATTTTCCAATAAGGGATCCTCTTTTATGACCACAGTATCGTAAGATTCATGATTTGGATCACACGAGCCAATATTCTCCTGACAAAATGTCTCCTTCACAGTCACACTTTCCTGTTCTGCTGGAGTGTCTAATAACTGGGCTGACTCAATGCCATTTTCGTGACAATTTTCCATAATAAGCCGTCTCTCTTTTGCTTTCTTATCCTTAATACGCTGATATCTCCTATTTCTCTCCTTTCTCCACTTCTCTCGTTGCAGTTTCTGCTGCTGAGCTGACATTTCATTTATGAGAACAATTTTCTTTTGAGCTTTCAATTTCTCATATTTTATGTTATTCTTTCTTTGATAATTCGCGTATAATTCCGGATTGTTCTTAATGTTTTGATATCTTAGCTTCTCCCTATGCCGTTTATCGGCTAATAATTCTTCTTTACTTTTCGGTTTAAGTTTGTCCACATTTTCCAATAAGGGATCCTCTTTTATGACCACAGTATCGTAAGATTCATGATTTGGATCACACGAGCCAATATTCTCCTGACAAAATGTCTCCTTCACAGTCACACTTTCCTGTTCTGCTGGAGTGTCTAATAACTGGGCTGACTCAATGCCATTTTCGTGACAATTTTCCATAATAAGCCGTCTCTCTTTTGCTTTCTTATCCTTAATACGCTGATATCTCCTATTTCTCTCCTTTCTCCACTTCTCTCGTTGCAGTTTCTGCTGCTGAGCTGACATTTCATTTATGAGAACAATTTTCTTTTGAGCTTTCAATTTCTCATATTTTATGTTATTCTTTCTTTGATAATTCGCGTATAATTCCGGATTGTTCTTAATGTTTTGATATCTTAGCTTCTCCCTATGCCGTTTATCGGCTAATAATTCTTCTTTACTTTTCGGTTTAAGTTTGTCCACATTTTCCAATAAGGGATCCTCTTTTATGACCACAGTATCGTAAGATTCATGATTTGGATCACACGAGCCAATATTCTCCTGACAAAATGTCTCCTTCACAGTCACACTTTCCTGTTCTGCTGGAGTGTCTAATAACTGTGCTGACTCAATGCCACTTTCGTGACAATTTTCCATAATTAGCTGTCTCTCTTTTGCTTTCTTATCCTTATTACGCTGATATCTCCTATTTCTCTCCTTTCTCCACTTCTCCCGTTGCAGTTTCTGCTGACGAGCTGACATTTCATTTATGAGAAGAATTTTCTTTTGAGCTTTCAGTTTCTCATATTTTATGTTATTCTTTCTTTGATAATTCGCGTATAATTCCGGATTGTTCTTAATGTTTTGGTACCTTAGCTTCTCTCTTTGGCGTTTGTCGGCTAATATTTTTTCTTTACTTTTTGGTTTGGGAATACACATATTCTCCGAACACAAGACCTCCTTTATTACCAGTGGGTCAAGAGTTGGGCCACTCATGCCAACACTCTCCTCACAAAGTGGTTCCTTCTTCACAACTGCTTCTTTCAGCTCTGGAATCCATACTGCCAAACAACAAAACGCTCTTTAATTAAATGAAATACATAAAAAACCCCGTGTGGTGTCGGTTTATAATTCAACCACCCCCTTTCTTCCTGTGGGTGTCGTAAAACTCGACTAAGGGAGCAGGGTTGAAGTGTGCTGTGGGCGATGGGATAGCAACCTATCACTGCGATATCACATTAAGTCGATCTTTTGTACCCACGTTTATGGTAATAGTGGCGCTGGAACATAAGTTTCATGTGCTCTGCCTACCCCTTTTGGGAATAAAGGCGTGAATCTATGTATGTATGTATAGAAAACATCCAAGACTCAGGTACAAAAAATACTAATACTCATCACACAAATAAATGTACTTGCTTTTCGAACCCAGGACCACATGGCTTGTATAGGCAGCGTCACTAGTTCACTACCGACTAGGCTAAAAACTAAAGATCGTGAAATAATAAAACCTTTCCAGCACGGTTAGCATGAGACGGCGCGCATGAGACGGCGCGCGAGCTCTCTCGCACTATCCATCTCTTTCTACATACATATAATCACGCCTATTTCCCAGAGGGGTAGGCAGAGATCACGGATTTCCACTTGCTACGATCTCGATAAACCTTTCTTGCTTCATTCACTTTCATTGCATTCTGCATACATGCTCATCGGTTTAGAGTACTCTTGACCTGACCTTTCATCAGGATTTTTCCGATTTGGTCGGAAAAAGTTCGACGAGGTGTTTCCCTTCCAACTTTTCCCTCGTACACTCTCTTTGTTAATCTTCTTTCATCCATCCTCTCTACACTACATGCCTGTACCATCTTAGCATGCCATTCTCAATTTTCGTCACTACATCTTCATTCCACATCTCTCTCTTATCACACTATTTCTTATTCAGTCCCTCAGACTCAACCGACACATACTTCACAACACTCTCATCTCTTTCTAAGTTTTCTAATAAGAGAGAGACAGATATTGTGCTGTACTTACTCTGATTTGTGGTCAGACCAGCTGGCAGCTCACATTTGCTGTCTCGTTCCCACTCACACTCCTCCTTAACAACGATTGTAATATTTTCTCTCTCTTTTGCTTTCTTATCCTTAATACACTGATATCGCCTATTTCTTTCCTCCGTCCACTTCTTCTGCTGCATTTTCTGTTGACGGGATGACATAACATCTATGGGAGCAATCTTTTTTTGCACTGAGTTTTTCATATTTAATGTTATTATTTCTTTGATATTCCGCTATAATTCCGGATTGTTCTTGATTTTTTGATACCTGTGTTTCTCCCTCTCCCTCTTTTTAGCTAAAACTTCTTGTCTAGCTTTACCCATTACCAACTAAAACAAAAGATAGCACAGAATAAGTGACAGATTACACATATTTGTGATAGCAATTAATTATGTATATTGATAGTGCTATTTAAGCTTATACAGGAAAATGTATACATTAGTCAATGATGTAATATAAAAAAGAAAAATTCCGTGTTTAAAAATGGCCACCACATCTGACAGCTGAGACACGTTTTTACGTTTCCATTGTCAACGCGAAACTGAGGCAAGTTTGACTCAGATTTAGTGTGCCACTCCTGGAGCAGTTATAACCTTATTATGTCATTGCATTTTGTAGTATTTTACAAGATACAGTGAGCAAGATTCATTCAGTAGGTGTTAGAAAAAAAAGTGCTATAATATTTAATGATTGGGTGTTTTTAATTAATGGTTGACAATCTAGCAGTTTTAATTATTGTTGTTCCGCTGTTGTATTCATTGATTTTCATTGAACGAGGGAGAGAGCAAACTAAGTTCTACGCTTCAGGAAGGGCTGGAAATCTTTTGTTTGTCCGGATGTCCCACTTTCCTGCCATTCTCCTCTACAAGTCGCATTTCTCAACCGACTTGTGCAATTTTGTTAATTAAGAGTTCGCAGTAAGCTCGGCCGAATTTCACCTTCCCATACAAACATAGTTACACTCTCATTTTAAAACTACATGTTGGATTGTGACGAAGCTTTGCATATACAATGACATGAGGTATATCTATCTCTGTAATTAGTTTATATGATTCCAGTTTATAAAACAAACGAAATACAGCAAAAACAAGTTTCGTATGAAAAATTTAAATTCACTGTATTTTGTTAACTATGGTATCTGAAGCTACATAAACTAATTACAGACATAGATATACCTCATGTCGTTGTATATGCAGTTTCGTTACAATACAACACGTAGTTTTAAAATGAGAGCGTAACTACGTTTGTTTGGAGAATCGAACTTACTGCGGACTCTTAAGTTTCTTTTATTCAAGGCAATTTTAAGAATTTTTTTTTTTTTCCAGTGTTCTTTATTTGCAAACTAATCTAATGAATTATCAGATTCCGAGTGTATCTTCCTAGATACAGATGATGGACAAAAAACTGATTTCAACAATACAAGTAAAGTAGGAACTTTATTAATGCATCCATACTAATAAATGCGGAAGTAACTGTTGGTCTGTTACCTTTCACATTTAAAACACTGAACCGATTGACATGAAATTCGGTATGGCGATAGTTTTAATCCCAGGGAAGGAGATAGGCTACTTTTTATTCCGAATGTTATCCCCTAAGGGGATGAGATGGGGGGCGGATGTTTGTATGGAGGTAACGAGTAAACGAGTTCCACGCGGACCAAATCGCTGGTAAAAGCTGACTTGTATTATACGCATAAAGTAAGCCATTGATATAACTTAATATCAGGGCACTAGTTTACAAAATAACCAAAATTTAACAGGCAGAATCGCGACTACTTACCCATTACAAACTCCCGCTCGTTTAATATTGTTGATAGTAATTATTGTAAAGGGTACAACGAAGATGTATTTTATTCTTAACAGGCAACTACAGACAAAGACTGGATTTATAAATTAAAAGAAAACCGGTGGAAATAACAGTATTTTTAGTAAAAACACGTAGAAGTAGGCACAAACATCTAAGTAATAAGTCAAATAAGAAGTCAATACTCTGTCATTTATTTAGAAAATAATAGTCATCGTTCAGATATCGCATGACATGGGTGGGACAGTGTACTAACACGACAGCGTGTGTCCTGTGTCTTTGTGAATAAAAGTTATCAATAAAACTAAATATAAATAATAAAACTTTAATTGAAGCTTTATTTTAGTTATATTTTTTAAAACAATCTGTGACATCTACTCCATCCGATGGTGTATTGTGGTATTTGAACGCACCGGATGGGGTATACAAGAGGGGCTACCGCGAAACGAAAACGAACTTCGTTCGTTTATCTCCCTCTCTGACGCACTTGCTAGTTCGAGCAAGTGCGTCAGAGAGGGAGTTTCGCTGTAGGCCCTCAGATTACATAGTTAAGTGATTTTATCGCCGAGAGCGCGATGCCATTAAAAAAAATGATTTTTTGGGGTATGTTACGGCGGCAGCAGTTGTAATGTACAGTCAAGTGTAAAAATATGGGTGCATATAACTTACTCATAAATATGTCCCATAGCTCTTATGCCAGCGGATTAAGGTTTTGGTACATATTTATGAGAGGATTAAATCGATACATATTTAATTTTGCACTCGTCTGTACAGTCGCCATCAGATATATCCGAGCGGCCAGAGTGCTCACAAATATCTGAACACGTCTCTATTGTCGCGGCATTAGAAACGTGTGCAGATATATGTGAGCACTTTGGCCGCTCCGATATCTGATGGCGACATTACAACTGCTGCTGCTGCCGCGTCTGGCCATGCCGCGTGATTTCGTAGTAAATCTTAATTTAGCTTTCCTATAGGAACATAACTTCCCACCCCATTTAACATCCTTCCGGGATACAATAGTATCACTTGTGTCTCAAGGGAGAATAATGATATATTTACGGCAAGGGCGGTATATTGAATCCTGAGCGTAGCGTACAATGTACTTGAATAGCTTTTTTTCCCATACTAGGTGTGCGGTGTCCTTTATTGAATCAGTAATTTGAATTTATTTCTGTGTTCATTCTATTTTTATCTTTGTATGGGTATAAGAAATGGTTGATGTTGACTGATAAGGCGACGCCAAACGAGTCACAAAAAATCTAGTACGGAGTGACCTTTGTGTGCCTTGGTTTGGTCGGCCGCCGTGCCTCCATACACGTATCCACACGGGCCGGAATCATGCCGCGGCCAAGTGAAACTTACCACTGTGGAAACTAGATGGCGCCATGATCGCCAAAGCCTGCATCAATTTAACAAAATGAATTAAAACACGGTTTAAAATTACTCAATTCCAACTTTGTATATTCTGAATGAATTCAAAATGTATGCAGATTTAATCAAAATGGTTTTTACGAATCATAGGCATAACATTTGGCATAACATATACAAGTTAAAATAGGTATTAATTATCATTATCACTAAGTGAAAATTACCATTGTATAAACTAGATGGCGCTATGGTCACCAAAGCGTGCATTAATTTAACAAAATGAATTAAAACACGGTTTGAAATTACTCAATTCCAACTTTGTATATTCTGAATGAATCCAACATGTATGCAGATTCAATGAAAATGGTTATTGCGAATCATAGGCATAACATACAAGTTAAAATAGGCAATATCTTGCATCGTGGTATAGAAGTTTATACTGAGTTCGTCAATATATATTGCTCATATAAGAAAGACTAGTAAGTCCGTGTCTACACAGGGATATAGAGAGCTACTATCCTCGTCATAGTTATCAAAGCGAACAGATGCCATTTGGCGTCAGTTCGAACTGTTACATTGACACTGGTAATGCTGGACCTGACTAGCTCCTGCCAGTGCAAAGCCCCCCCAATGGGGGGCGGCTAAATCGCCCCAATTTGAGGCGATGGACTGTACTGTAGGACGCTGGCTGGCTCCAGCTATGCTGGTCGACAGGAATTTCCTTCGTACCAGTCCTACTGTGTATTCAATTTGACTTTGTTGTTTGATACGTTTTTTGAGGCCTAGCAATACGGGTGATGTAACTCACCAATATGTATTATTATTATATATATATACCTTCTGCCCGCGACTCCGCTTGGTGGAACTCGTTTATATCGTAGCTCCATACAAACTTTCACCCCTCACTTCATCCCCTTGGGGGATGATTTCCGGGATAAAAACTATCCTATGTCCTTCCCAAGGAACCAAATTTCATCCAAATCGGTTCAGGGGTTTAAGCGTGAAGAGGTTAACAGACAGACAGACACACTTTCGCATTTATATAATATTAGCATGGAAGTATGGATATGGATTAGGAGGCAAAAAAATATGCTGTGACGAAAATCATCTCTTTAAACTTTTGGACACAACTTTGTGAGTATTTAATCCCCTGCTTTACTTTTTATAGGGTTCCGTAGTCAACAAGGAAACCATTACTACTAGAAAACTGTAATTCGGCATGATTATATAAAAATCAATCACGCCGACAAAACAGTACAATAAAATCTTGGAAAAAAAAATTTTTTTCTCGCTAAAGCTATGGTGTATCGTTGGATAGCTCGTTCAAAAATATTATGGGTTACCGGAAACCATTTTTAAAATCAGTGATTCGTTTGAGGGATATTGGGCTTTAAAGCTCATATTTTTGTTCGAGTCATGTCTCCGAAATAAATAATTACATTTCATAGCATCGGTTTTATATCGTACATAAAGGTTACGTCCCTCTCGCACCTACGTAGTCGGTCCCAAAGTTCTGTCACTGGCATATTATTTTTAAATTTAGATGATGATTTTAAGAAAATTTTATTGCATTCCATTTTTGAATGTTTGACAATTATTTTAAAACAAAAAACAGTCATTCGTTGCCATTTCTCACGATGGAGTGGACATAGAAAGAAAACCGAATAGCTGTTTTAGCATTGCACCGCTGTGGGCACTCGCCAAGTACGATTTTCAAGTTGCTCAAAAATTTAAAAATAACGCTTAGGTTTGTGTACCGTACTATTGATAGGTACAATGAAGTCTCCAGTGTTGAGGACAAGAAAATAATTGACCGGCCTCGCTCCGTACGAACACCAGCAGTGATCAAAGCGATCAAGGCGCGCATAGCAAGAAATCCTGTCCGAAAACAGAAATTGATGGCTTTGCAGATGGGTGTCAGTAGAAAAACCGTCAAAAAGGTTTTAAACGAAGATCTTAGTCTACGAGCATACAAAAAAAAGCGTGGGCACTTACTTAATGCCCGTCTAAAAACAATAAGGCTTAAAAGATCCCGGAAGTTGTTAAAGCGGTACGCGAAAAATCGACACCGTGATATCCTCTTTACAGACGAAAAGATTTTCGATATTGAAGAGAAGTACAATAAACAGAATGATAGAGTGTACGCTAGGAACTCTGAAGAAGCAGGAAAAAGAGTTCCGCGGGTGCAACATGGGCATCATCCATCATCAGTGATGGTCTGGTTGGGTTTATCTTATTACGGGCCAACTGAGGTTCATTTTTGCGAAAAAGGTGTCAAAATCAGTGCGAAAGTATACCAAGAGACAGTTTTGGATAAGGTTGTCAAAGATCTGCCCAACACGCTATTTTCGGGACATAATTTTGTGTTCCAGCAGGATTCTGCGCCAGCACACAAAGCCAAGACCACTCAAGCCTGGTTTGACCGTCAAAAAATCGACTTTATAAGACACGAAGATTGGCCTTCCTCTAGTCCGGACCTTAATCCTTTGGACTATAAAATTTGGCAGGTCTTAGAGGGGAAGGTCTGTGCTAAACCACATAAAAATTTGGAGAGCCTAAAGTCATCTTTAAGAAAAGCAGTCACTGAGATAGATATGAAAATGGTGCGTGCTGCGATAGACGACTGGCCGCACCGATTAAGGGCCTGTATTAAAAACAAAGGAGGTAATTTTGAATAATTTTGAGTAATTTTAATTCTTTATTAAATGTACTTTAAATCGGTATATAATTTATTAAAAATTTATTGCTACTTTTGTTTTTATCATTATTTTCATTTGTGACAGAACTTTGGGACCGACTAGGTACAGAAGCGTACAGACGAGTGTTGAAGACTGTGCCCTTTTCAATCGATCCTTCTTACTAAATAAGTCTAACCGACATATTCATCCGTTTGGCAAATAATATTTACAAGGTTCAATTGAAATAGGTCAGCCACCAATTTTGTAATCAGGGAGGTATAGTTCAAACTCATGGGAGTGGGTGCAACCATTATAATTGTTGGCGAGGCTCACTCACATTAGTTTAGCAAGGGGTATAATATTCAGTAAAACAAAGTGAAATAAGTACTCATTCGTATATTGTCACAAAGCACACTTTAAACTTACACAGAATATTTGCCAGATATCTTCACTTTTGTACTGTTTGACGACCAAAGATGAACTGCCTAAGTTGGCGCCGTGATGATTGTTTTATGGTGAACAGAAATGGCGGCAACCGGAAGTTCATATTTTGTCGTGATATTAACAAATCAAAACAGTAGATTTCAATGATTAATTTATGGTGTAAAAATCTTAAATATTCAAAAAGCATTTTAAACAATTGTTAACACGAGCGACATCGTAGTCTGCACGGCTATCACCGGAGGGCCTGCGATCTGTGTCGCGGCAACATAGACAATCCGCCTCTTCGTAGCGTTCTAATTAGAAAGAGAGCCGATTTTGCTCGTCTGTATACATCCTAAGAGTACTATGAATTACTAGCTAGTTAGGAAAGAATGCTTTATGTTATGTTTATGTCACATAAGTCCGACGCTAAAGAGTAAAAGGGTAAAAATACGGAGAAAGCCATTTTTTACCCACCTAGCTAGATCGATTTCTTTCTTTCGTGATTGCCACGTGATTACAAATACATATATGTATATATACAAAGTCCCTGGGCGACCGGGCTCTGCTCGGGAGGAGAGAAAATAAAGAAAATACGGAGAAAACCAGTTTTTCCATTGAGTTATATTACTAGAGTAGACATCACCTAGCATAAGTTTGCGCATGTCAACATACTTATGAGAGTATGTTGGTTTAGTCTGTGGCGGGCAGTGATGGCGGTCGTTTCGAGTGCAATTTTTATTCAAAACTTTAAAAAAATGCCTTCTTTTGCATTGCGCTATTGCACCAACAAGAAACCCAACAATAGTAAAAGTACGGGGATCACTTTTCATCGGCAAATTCACATATTTTTGAAATAACATGAATTTTTCTGTAATTTATAAAATACGCGCCGATGGCGGCCATTATTTCAAGGATTAAAAATGTAGAAGTGACAATTTCCTAAAACTATTTTGCCTTATTAGTAGAACATTAAACTTACTAGATTTACTGATTTGTAGCTTTAAAGATCTTAATTTTTGCGCCAAAATAGCAGCAACCATTTGTTTGATTTTTTTATTTAATCGGCGGTTATGTCAAGTGACTTTCATCAACTCAAAAGTATTTTCCGTGAAATAAATGCACTGTTACGGTTTAGTCGACTTATAAATCATGAATTGTTTAGTGAAGCACCGAAGATACCGAAATCAGATATTAAACTACACATGTAAGTGGGAATTTTACGAAAATATTGGTAAATTTTACGGCAGTACATTTTGGGCTTATATCAGTAAATTGTTATTTTTCTATGCAACAAACGCTCAAATAATTATATTTTAACCTTTGTTAGTGAACTTGTTGTTTATTTAAAGTTAAAAACTAACTTTGTAAACTAATTGAAATATGTGTAACGATGCAACTAGGGTGACCATTCTGTTCTCTTGCGAGGTATTTTTATTCGTATGGCAAGGAGCAAAATCTTTAACATTGTACAGTTTCTGTCTTCATTATTGTATGTATAGTCTGTAATCTTATTTATATCTTATTTATACTGATAATTACAGATTTCCAAAGGATGTAGAAAGGCGGGGGCATTGGTTGTCAATAGTGCCTATAAAGGGACAGTTGAAGGAAAGCTCAAGAATTGGCAGCTAGCATTTTAAAGCTGAAGATTATGATAGAGAGAAACCAGGACACCTAATCAAAAATGCTATCCCATATTACTTGCCGCTGGTTTGCGGCTGTGGTGCAACATATTTAAGTAGTTTTATGTAATAAAACTCTTGCGATTTCGTTGATAGATAATTCATATCCTGAACCATCTCAAAAGAAAACATGAAGTTCTGAACACATTCTTTCAAGACACTTGAAGTTTAGTTAATAGTAGGTATATTATTGCAGAGGCCGGAAAATAGCAATTCGTGGACGAGTTGATTTTGTCGGATGAAGCGAAGCTGAATCCGACAATAGAACGAATCCAAGAATTTCCATTTACGACGAAAAATTGTGCTTTTCTCCAAAAATGCGAAAATAAAATAATGTTTTCAGTCGTCCTAAAACAGCGTGTATGTCATCAACTTATCAAGTTCCCCCCAACTAATTTTAATAAAAGTATGTACACGGCATGAGGCATGGTGCCGGTGTGCGATCTAAATTTTAACTCTTTGACTATTTGACAACTTTATCAATAAATTCAAATTTGAACCGAATACCGGTCAGGATCACAGAATACAATAGTTGTTGTGACATATTGCTAGGCCTTTAAACGTACGAGCATATGTATGTCATAAACATTTGAACAAAACGGGTCAAAAATATGTAAACATTCAAGGTCGAGAATATCTATGCACACATTTACCATATATATGTAAACATACAAAGTTCATAATCATAAATATCCACACAGAAAACAATATTCAAATATGACTTTTGAAATTTGACGCTCATCGAGAAGAGATCAGTAATGTCATGCGATACATTCTTCCCTTTCATTTCGGTCCCAATGCCATGGAAATCGCTTATTACACATTTCTATATATTTACTAGAAGTGTAGAGTAAGTTGTGACAGATAATTCAATGTATGTACCAAAATAATGAAATATTCGCTGAATGTGATGTGACATTATTATGTGGATGAAATGAGCGTCGTAGCGACGCCGTAGTTCAGTTCATTTGATCATTTTCTCAAAATAGAGGGTAGTATGGAGATGGAGTAAGAGTATGTGTTTACAGCGGCAGCCCAAAAGTTGCCATAGAACCTCGGAAATTAAAGCAAGTTCCAGTTTTCAGGTGGACTTGTTTAAATTATTTTTGCGTAGCAATCGAAATATCCAAAAAAAATACTAAATCACACGCACAGTACAATTTATCACAACTTGTAGGTAAATGAAATTATTCCTTATTTATCTGACTGCTCTGTTATAAGCTGTGATATTCTGTAGAACAGAATTGACACTTTAATTTAGGTATTAGTACGGCCAGTATTTTTCAATAACAACACCCGATAGAAACATTTCAGCAAAATGTTTTAATGTAAAGTAACATGTTTATGACATCGGTGTATATATATTTTCGACTTCTGTTGTTCACATATATAAAGCAAATATCTGCATAATGTAATAATTTAATTTCTTTATTCGGACAACATGAACCACAGTTTGTTAGTAGTTTGCTTATTCTAAAGGTGTTAGTAAATTTATGTAGCTAGTGACAAAGTATTTTTAATTAAGTGTTGCATTACTGAGCATACATATTCGTCTAGTTTTTTTTTATATTTTTTAAGAAACTTATGTAACACTTTCATAAATTTCCTTTCCATTTGTCAACGAATTTCTCAAATTATTCTAGTTTATACAAGTATATTCTAGGAAAAAGGGAATTTCGCGCAAATGGAAAGGCAATTTATGTTACGTAAGTTTGCGTGTGTAGTTACATAAGATTCTTAAAATATCACGCCGTTAGCCTGCGAATGTCAAAAGACGTTTTGTATGCTCGTCGACCCACCTTAAGGGTAAATACAATAAATTGAAGTTTCTTTTTTTATCAGGTCTGTGACGAAGAGGCACCACCGCCGGCGAAGCGACGCTGTTTAAGAGACTAACGTCCAAGTGAAAGTTAAATCACCGCGTGAAGTTGAATTAGAAAAGACGAAAAGAATACTACAGCAAAAAGTAGCTCGCCAGAAACAGAAAATTGAAAACATGTCTGCTGTAAATCATTTGTGTTGTTCGTGGTAGCGCCGCTGTATATTGTTATACATTTGGTGGTAAATAAGTGTCCTGTCCCTACCATTCAGTCGGTATCAGTATCAGTACTTAATTTAGCATCTTAACACAGACACTGATCGCTTGTCCACGCGCAAGCTGCGCCGCCCTCGAGCTGCCGAATAACAACCCGTAGCTTTTTGTAAGATCGGTCAGTACGTATAAGACTTCAAAATGAAGCAACCGCTTAGTCATGATTCAAACATTGAACATTGTAATAGTCTACATTACTATAGGGGTCTGGAAACGAAGGGTTGCAGGCCAAGTAGTATACGCGGCCGGCAACCTCGTTTCTCGCGGAGATTTGGATAGTGCTTTTCCAAAAGTACAATGAAAAAATAATAAAAAGTACTTAGTCAATTTGTTTTATTCGTAGGTTAACACAACTAAATAATACGTTTCTGAACTGCACCGCCTGCACCGCCGCCGCCGCGCCGGCAGCTCCGGGCCTGCGCCCTCCGCCGCGTCACCTCGGTGGTAAAACAAAAGAAGGTTGCTTTACAGGCCTAGGTGTGTTAGGCTGTATGAAATTTCTTTACATATAATGTTCTCTCATCGCACCGAATACGTAGTAGTTCCGGACCTAATTTGAAGTAAGTCATGTCAACATTTCATTGCAAGTTTGAGAAAAATGTATTTAGATAATAAAGATAATAAGATGCCTAACTGTCGATTACTTATTCATCCTAGGTAGTAGGATGATGTAATGAGAATAAATTGCATATTATATGAGTATCAAGTATCTTAAAATTCCTCACTTATTCCTAACGTATGCAGAATCATGGACACCCTAAAAGAAAGATATGACAGGAAGACGTGACGTCATTCAAGGTCATTTTTTCTTGTTTCAAACCATTTTTGTAGGGCAATGTCCATAGTATATAAGGTTCTTGACGTCTTCCAATCAGGCCGCCATCTTGGAAAATCAAAGAGTATGTAAACGTAGTAGATGCGACAATTTTCTGAGTTTGGATTCAGTTATGGCTATAGCGGGAGTTAATACACTCTTATAAAAAAACGAATTATTTATTTAATCACCGACATTTGGTACCTATTTGTATTTTTTTATACTGGATATCTTTATAGTTACCGTGGATGCACTATCCTATAAGGTTCTTGGAAGACGTCAAGAAAAATGTTCTGGGTTGCCAGTCTATACGTAGTAATAGTAAGTCAATGGTTTTCCCAGCATAAGACCCAGCTTGATCGATTTTTCGCCCCCGTAAACCACTATATTCCAAATTTCATCAAAATCGTTAGAGCCGTTTACGAGAAAGTGATTTCAAATTAATCGTATAGGATATTACTCGTGTGATAAGTACTTACTTACATAAGTACACATAAATTATTATAATTGCCTTGTCTCACTTACAGAAAATTTACTTAGGTAACTACTCGACAACAGATGACACCACATAGCGCACAGAGCTTTGAATCGTGAATTCTGACTTTTTTTCTAAATTAGTCGTTAATTTCCACATTTATCTATTTATGTTATACTTCATACACAATAATTGGGTTTTTTAAAAACTTATTTAAACATTGATGAAACAAATCAAAGTTTTGAGGTACGGAACGGAACGTATCTTTTCAAACGTCATTCGCTATCAAGGTTAGAAAAAAGAAGGAATTTGAGACTCGAATATCGTATTTTTGGTGGATTATGAAAATAATGACATATTATTCTTGATATAATCGAACTAATGACATTATAATCAATATGGATATATCCAGCGTTTGTCGATGTTGCTTGTCCCCAGGTCTAGTGAAAGACTTGTACACTAGCTATGTGTGGTTGGACAGAAACGAAATATACTCCGATATGCTGCAAGAATGTTATAATATTATCGTAAGTATTTAGTTAATGGATAAGTGCTAGTATTGGGGAAACAATAGTCATATTTAAGAGTGAAAAAGAGTAGAACGGGTCTATTCAATTAACGAAATTATTAATATGTCTTTGGTATCTTTTGGCATGGTTATCTACGTTAGTGATTGTAGTAGTTAGGTCTGTTTGATTGATTTATACTATTCTCAGCTGCTTTTCACTGAATGAACATCTTAGTTTTTATGACATATTGGCAACTCTTTGTGTGCTTTATCGAAATTGAAAATAATAATAATATAAGTGTTATAGCTATTATATAGAGGTGCCTACCGGGCGTTTCAATAATAAGTCCGTTATAGACACACTATACCAACCAACGTTCCACAATATATGTAAGCATAAGAAAGCACAAGCACAAGAAGATAGGAAGCACAGTTTATAGTTCAGGAGAAAGGAACATTAAAGAAAGCGAAATCAACGTGAAATTAGCAATAGTACTGCACTCGCGTATCGCGTATGCTTGTAGCGGATAGGCTGGGAGACACGCATTTGCCGTCTTAGACGTGTTAGCACTTTGCCTTTGTACTTTAATCTCATTTATGCATATGTGTCAATAAGTTATGTATGGCCGAATTTCTCCAGTCCAGGCTAACTGTATAGTTTATGTATATAATTTCCTCTCAACTCTAAAACACCCAGACTCAAGCTTCCTGTTCTCAGCATACTATATCCATTAAAACATACTGTTTTATTTGAAAATTACTTTAATTAAACAAGCAAGCGAAGCACACATAGTTCAGTAGAAAAAAAAAACTATACTGTATAGTTACCGAACCTGCTCACAAAATTTCACGAGAATCGGTCAAGAAATGCTGCCGATAGAGGAGAACAATCGGACAGTGGGACATTTGGACACCCCCACATACAAAAGACTTATGGCGCAAGCTGAAACGGACAACTTTGTTCTGTTCACTCGCACATCCAACAAAACAGCCAGAGGACTTGTATTCAAACAAAAATATGCCCAAAGTTGTACAATAAACTGCTTACGTACAAACAACAACACTGTTAACACTGAACATCCTGTGTTTATATAGAACCTTATTACAATGCATTTAAGGTGCACCGATGGTCAGTTAGCTGTGTTGTCGATAGTACATACACAGTTACAAACTATAAAATACCTTATAGTAAATTTCACTTGAAGCGTTTGCTAATGAATTTCTAAATTACGATCAAAGTGAAAAATTTAAAAAGTTACGCACTAAAATAAATTAATATTAGGGGACCACCTTACACAAATCGAACTAGCCCCATAGTAAGCTCAATAAGGCTTGTGTTATGGGTACTAGACGACGATATATTTCAAAAGGTATAAATACTTAAATACATAGAAAACATCCAAGACTAAGAAACAAATTTTCATGGTCACCACACGAATATTTGTCCTTACCGGGATTCGAACACAGGGCCCGCGGCTTCGTAGGCAGCGTCACCAGCCACTGGGCTAACCAGTTGTCTCTTATACCGTGTCGGTGGCAAACAAGCTTAAACCCGTGGGCTATGGACACTTGACCCTTTAAGAATTTATACACTCCTTTTTTGAAGAACCCCATACTGCACTTGTCTCATTTGTAGCGTATATCTGTTTATAACTGTCTCACTTTCACATATCTAACACATGGGAATTTAAAATAACTTATATTTTACAAGCTGTTATTTACTTTCACCTGTCCCATTGTCTGTCTGTCTGTCTGTCTGTAATCAATCTTGCAAGTTAAAATTGATCCACTTCCCGGTTTCCGATTGGGTTGAATTTTGGCACGAATATGCAAATCGCGTGACAATGCCATATTATGATGACGTGGAGCTGATCTGATGATGGAGCTGGAAGGTGGCCATAGGAACTCTGTAATAAAACCACATAACCCCATCGAGTTTGGGCTCGTTAGAATCGTCTCAATGAGTAGTTGATGATGGTATACAGAAAAGTACAGTCAGCAATAAAAGCTTGTACCAAAAATGAAATTTTTGTCAGAAACTTTCTTCTACTTGTGACAGCATAACTATATGTAAGAAATATTTAACCCCCGGACCGGGCACGTCTGCCGCATGCCAGAAGCGTTGTGGGCTACAATTACCACCAAGTGGGTCCCAGAGAATCGAATACGGCGTCTTGGTAGACCACGCAGGAGATGGCGAGACGAGCTTGACGTCTTTGACAAATACTGGTGGGAGTCTGCCCAGGACAGGGATATGTGGAAGACAAAGAGGGAGGCCTTTGCCCAGCAGTGGGACACTCAGGGCTCTTAATAAATAAAATAATAAGCCCGCGGGGGCAGCTTGTGGCGAGCTAACGGTGAGTGGCGACACCGCGGACCCCTAACCTCCCCTAGTGATCTGGCCCTCACCTCTGTACTTGCCTTAACCTGCCGGCCAGAGTGAAGTCGCAAGAGCAGAACCTATGCTCCAGGTTGGAAGTGTAAAATTTCAACGCCGGCGGCCCTTGAACGGATTACCGGGATCTGGCGCACCGCAGACTCACCTCTCGACAACCTCGCAGCCGCTCAGACGTGTTGCTCCATTGTTGCACTGTGCGTGCGACTGTTTGTGGGGCCCACTTAGCGTGTTGGCGAGTCACCGCCTGCCTTTTCACAATTTTGAGACTAATTGTCACGGCAGGTGTCTGCTAGTCTCCTATAACCCATTTTCCAGACCACCCACCATTCAACCCAATACCCCATGACCTTAGTTTCCATCGCAGCACAGTGGTGCACTGCAATAGTCTTTGCATCTGGCGGGGACCATCACCGGGTGTATCATGTTGTGCGGTCGGAGATGGTATCCGCCATGAGATGTATCCCTCGCTTTATATTATATTTGTTTTAAAGGGCCTCTGCGCTGTTGGCTTCGGCCCCACGCATGCCTTCCATAAGTCCGGGACCCCATTGCCCTGAGATATGGAAAAAAAATATTTATCCCCAGCTCACCAGATCGGAGAACGGCTGCATCTGCGAGAGCTGCATCAAGCAGCTCCGGGGAGCACTCCGGTTCAAGGAGCAGGTGCAGCTCTCCGAGAAAGAGTTCCTTAACCGATTGCAATCCAATGCAGAGCATGGTAAGTACTTAACCCATTGACTGACGACTACGCAATATTGTGTAGTCTACCTACCAGGTACCTCCGTATAATTGCGTAGTCGCAAGTCATTTATTTATTTATTTATTTAATAACTTACATAATAGGCTTACAGTAGTGGTACTAAAGCGCCTACAATCTCAGGACTTAAAAATAACATAGATATATGACAGAACACAAACAATTGTGTAAGATTGTCCCCTTATATTAAAAAAAAATAGACAAAAAAAAAAAGTAGCACTAACTAAATGTATTGCACAAAGCACTTATTTTAGTTAGCAGGCTCAGCCAATTGTCTGCAAACACGTCGGCATCCTGCCTCAGTACCAGTACAGTACCAGTTGAGCAGCGCCGACGCACGAACGCGGGGCGCGTTACTCGCACTATGGTTTTATGTTATTTTAATCGAAACATTGTAAATAATTGCTAAGACATCCAAAGATATTTTATTATTGTATGTATAGTTGTTATTTTGACGTCTGACATGTTCTGTTTTTAACCGACTTCAAAAAAAGGATGTTCTCTCAATTCGGTTTTTTTTTTTTTTTTTTTTTTCAATGTTTGTTACCTCAGAACTTCGTCATTGATGAGCCGATTCGTAGTTATTTTTTTTGTTTTTAAGTATATGCTTCCAGGTGGGTCCCATTTTTTTGAAAATTCAATTTGATGATGGGATCCATGAGGAATTGAGGGAACTCCTCAATTATATTAGGCACGCGTGTAGTGATTTTGCTATTTTCTATTATAACTCGTGTATTTACATCCGGAAATCATAAATTGGTGGAGTGGAATTGATGATGAAGACCACAGATGACTTATGGAATTCCTCAATTATGTACTTAAAAGTACAAAAGTATATCAAAGATTCTGATAAGATTCCGTTGAAATAGCAACTAATGAAGTGCCAAGGGTGATCCTTGTGGAATCGACGGAAGTCCTCAAATATTATCGGGTCACATACAGCGATTGGGTTTTTTTTCTCTAATAATCAACGCATTTGCTCTCGGAAATCAGTTCATGTGGTAAATTGGAAAAGAAATGTGGAAATTGTTCTCGTGGCTTGGTGGAGTACTAAATTGAAGTCGGTTAAAACTTTGTTGTGGCAAGGCTGTGTTTGTTGAGGCAAACGAACATTAACGCATTTGGCTCTGGTAGTTCCAAAAGCCAGACTCACAACATTTCGGGAGCTCAAATATTGCGAGCCATCCGTTTGCCTCTTGAGCTGCGTACGAATCAGAGCAGCCTCGGGTTGAGGCACGCACGGCTCACCTATTTCGCTCAAATTGGTACGCGCTCACGCGCAGTGCGCGAGCAGCCCGCGTGCGGCGCGCGGCGAGCCGGCCAGAGGCGGTCTTGTGCCCGCGCTCAAAGGCGCCTCAGTGTGCGTGCCTCGCGTAATTTGGACGTGTATCCGAGCGTGCCGCGGACAGAGCGACACGTTCCGACTTGTTTGTGGGCCAGGTGCGTATGATTTTGAGCAAGTGGATGAGCCGTTCATGTGTAATCGAGTTTGTTCGTAAATTTATGAATACAATTCGGTGAAATATGATAAACGCAGCCGCCGCTGTCATCGTGTCCGACGCCATTTTGAACGACGCACAAAGTCGGCTCGCCGCGAGCGCGCTGGCTCGCCCGCGCATCTTTATTTGCACCAAATTGGCTCGCGAGCAGCGCGCCGCGCGGGGCGAGCATGCCTCAGGCTGAGCCGCTCAAATTCGTACGCAGCTTTGGATACTGCAAACGCGTCATTGCTTTGTAATGTGGTGCAAGATTTTGGAAATGTACCGCACGTCGACTGTGGCGCTATCGACAATTAAAAATGTGTCTATAATTTTGGTCTTGAGAGATTTGTCTAAAGATTTTCTCAAATATTTATTTATTTTAAACGTTTATACCAATTTCAGATGGGAAGCCGTTTGAAGTGAAGCTGGAGCCCAAACAAGAGAGTGACAACGAAGATTCCGATGACTACTTCCTGGCTGACGCAGGTACGTAAGAATTATACAGGGTCATTGGTAATGCAATGTATTCCTGTTAAGGGGTTATAGGGGGGGCTGATTGCAACGTTTTGGACAACAATGCACTATGCAAAACCATTTTTGAGATAATTCACTTTTACAGATTGACATATTACTCACAAATAGAAATCTTTGAACTTTGAACTTTTAATTTTTAAAACCTTTTATTACACTTGCACTCGTCTTATGCATGTAAGCTGTCCGTCAAAATTTGCAATCCATTTTTCAGTCACTTGCCGTTATCCGATTGAGCCAAAATTTTGGGTAAAGGTATAGTTTGGATGACAATTCAATATTATGGTACCTTCGAGCTGATCTGATGATGGAGACAGAAGGTGGCCACGGGAATTCGGTACTTAACCGACGTAACCCCGTTGAGTTTGGGCTCGTTAGAATCGCTTCAATGGGTAGTTGATGACGGTATACATAAAAGTACAGTCGGCAATAAAAGCTTGTACACAAAATATATTTTTTTACAGAAACTAATTTTCTTTGAAAATGTTGTTTAGAAGCATAGTTCATCAGTATCACCTCCATCATTTTATCGTGCTTCTAGTGAGGCAAGTCCCAGTGCAAGCGATCAAGCCGGAGCGGACGGAGGCGGGGCGGAAGAGGCCGCTCAAGAAGGACGGCGAGCGCGCGCGCAAGATACGGACACTAGTCAACAGGCTCGCCACTTCTATTAGTGAGTACTCTCCGTGGTGCCTGAGATACGGACACTAGTCAACAGGCTCGCCACTTCTATTAGTGAGTACTCTGCGTGGTGCCTGAGATACGGACACTAGTCAACAGGCTCGCCACTTCTATTAGTGAGTACTCTCCGTGGTGCCTGAGATACGGACACTAGTCAACAGGCTCGCCACTTCTATTAGTGAGTACTCTCCGTGGTGCCTGAGACACGGACACTAGTCAACAGGCTCGCCACTTCTATTAGTGAGTACTCACCGTGGTGCCTGAGATACGGACACTAGTCAACAGGCTCGCCACTTCTATTAGTGAGTACTCTCCGTGGTGCCTGAGACACGGACACTAGTCAACAGGCTCGCCAATTCTATTAGTGAGTACTCTCCGTGGTGCCTGAGATACGGACACTAGTCAACAGGCTCGCCACTTCTATTAGTGAGTACTCTCCGTGGTGCTTGAGATGGGACACTAGTCAACAGGCTCGCCACTTCTATTAGTGAGTACTCTCCGTGGTGCCTGAGACACGGACACTAGTCAACAGGTTCGCCACTTCTATTAGTGAGTACTCTCCGTGGTGCCTGATACACGGACACTAGTCAACAGGCTCGCCACTTCTATTAGTGAGTACTCTCCGTGGTGCCTGAGACACGGACACTAGTCAACAGGCTCGCCACTTCTATTAGTGAGTACTCTCCGTGGTGCCTGAGATACGGACACTAGTCAACAGGCTCGCCACTTCTATTAGTGAGTACCCTCCATGGTGCCTGATATAAGTCAATTATACAGACTGCCAGTAGCGGATGCAAAGGGCTAGGGACTCTAGCACTCGCCAAAAACAGCTAAGTCCTTACTTAAACCAAGCCTCATTGTTTATCGTTTTAAATAGTTATTTGTTATACAAGGGTGCAAAGTTGTATTTTACCCGCGAGTGTGGAACTGAAACACGAGCGAGCGTAAGGATGTTATAGTTGAACCACGAGCGAAGCGAGTGGGGCTAAAATAGGATCCTGAGCGTTGCGAGTGTTTCAACACTCGCGAAGTAAAATACATTTGCACCCGTGTGTAACACAAAACTTTTCACCTCACTGTAGCGAGGAATGTGCAACATGCAAAACAACTTTATTTAATTTAAATGTTTTTTTTTTAACAGTAATAATAACGTTAAGTAATATCAAGTAGAATTTTGGTCAAGTGCGAGTCGGATTTTAGTTTTCCCATACATTTTGAGACCCAGCGCCTGATGAAGGCATCAAGCAAATTTTTAAAATTTTCTTAAATATTTATTTTATTCAGCTTTTTAGTATTTGTTGTTATAGCGGCAACATAAATACATCATCTGTGAAATTTTTGTATTATGAGCGCTTCACGTTTTGTTATCTCTCAAAAGTTACTTAAACACGCTCCAAGGTCAAATTACTATCCCCACTAGTGGATAAAATGCGTTTTTGCCCACTGGTTTTAAAGGATAAAAGACGGCTTTCCGAGGCAGTGAGGGGGAAATAATTTTACGTCACACCTGGCTATAACGTGAGTTTAACCGAACGCTGCTCGTACGGTAAAACTCGCATTGTGGCCAAGTGAAGACGTAGAATTGTGTACTCACCACGGGCAGTAAGAAAGAAAGCCCTCTATAGCATATTTACAACCCTCGCCTGCGGCTCGCGTCACAAATACCTGCGATTTCGGGCTTTCTTTCTTTTACAGCCCTTGGTAAGTAATGTACTATTATACTATCTTTTATAGGTACCGCCTAGGTTATAACTTCCTATTTGTCCAGTCGCCATCAGATATATCGCAGCGGCCAAAGTGCTCACAAATATAGGAACACGTATCTAATGCCTCGACAATAGAGACGTGTTCAGATGTTTGTGAGCACTTCGGCCGCCCCGATATATCTGATGGCGACTGTAATAGTCAATAAGAATGATATTGTATTATATTTTTTTACCCAACCCATCACCATCCTCCTAGCGTTATTCCCGGTTGTGCCCTAAACTAGCCCGGGGGCTGCTTTGACACCTGACAGATTTGGCATAGGCACTAGTTTTCCGAAAGCTTCTGCCATCTGACCTTCCAACCCAGAGGGAAAGCTAGATCTCATTGGGATTAGACCGGTTTCCTCACGATGTTTTCCTTCACCGAAAAGCTAACGGTAAATACTCCGTACATAAGTTCTAAAAAACTCATTGGCACGAGCCGGGATTCGAACCCACGCCCGACCGCCGCTTGACAGCCTTATATTTACTCATTAAAAGAAGCTGTTTCCTTTACAGATTCCTGTGAACTCCCCAACCTAACCACCCTAAAACCGAAACAAATAAACCGCATAGTGAAATCGGATCGCAAACAAAACGACCCACTCGACGCTATCAGCTGGACCTCACGGGTCAAAAACGACAAGAGAAAACACAGGGACAACCTCCAGACCATACTGAAGTACTCCAACGCTGTTCCCTTCAAAAACAAATCTTTGTTAGGGTTCCTGTGCGGATACTGCGAGGAACCATTCCCTGATCCAGCAGATTTAAGGTTACACACCGAAAAGGACCATAAGAAAGAACGCCTAGAGTTCAAATCTTCATTCGACATGACAGAATACAATGTGAAGTTACATGTAGGCGATCTGAATTGTACCCTGTGCGACGAAAAAATCGAGAATTTAAACGTCTTGAAGACGCATTTAGTGAAAGCGCACAATAAGACCATTTACAGCGACATCAAAGATCATATACTGCAGTTTAAACTCAAGAAAGGCGACGTGTACGACTGCGCGCTATGTACGTCCACGTATGAGACGTTTAAAATGTTAAAACAGCATATGAACAAGCATTACGCTAACTATACTTGCAAGAAATGTGATACATCGTTCGCTACGAAGCGATCTTTGAATTCGCACCGGACCACGCATCAGGAAGGCAGCCACAAATGCCAGCATTGTGATAAAGTGTTCTCAAGCAAATCTAAGCAGCATTATCATGTGAAAACCAAGCATTTAGGCTCTAGAAGCATCTCCAACTGCCCGTTCTGCAATGAGCCGTTCCGGAGTTACTACCAACGGAACCAACATTTAGTGAAAGTGCACAACTCTGAGGCGCAATACAAATGCAATGTGTGCAATAAAGGTTATATCTTAAAGTCCTTACTGATGTATCATATAAAGAAGACCCATTTAATGGAGAGGAACTATCAATGCACGGATTGTGGTTATAAGTTTTTCAGTAAAAAAGCTTTGAACGCACATATGGTGAAGCATACTGGAGAAAGAAAGTATTCCTGTGAAGTGTGTCATAAGTCTTACGCTAGGAAGTATACGCTCAGAGAGCATATGAGGATTCACAATAATGATAGGCGGTTTAAGTGCGATGTGTGTGCGATGACGTTTGTGCAGAAATGCAGTTTAAAGAGTCATCTGTTGTCCAATCACGGGATTAGTATGGCAGCTTGCGATATCGCGTCTACAGATAGAGACTAGAGGACGCATAATCGTGAAAATGAATTACATCGCCACAATAGGGTATTTGACCACAGTGAAATTTTTTTTATTTTTATTAGAATACTCAGAAAGTATCAATGCCTCATTTATTTTTTACTATTTTAGGATTTTTAAATTCATTTAAACTAACAATAAGGACATTGTTCGATTGTGACGTCGCAAGCAAGTAATCCCTACAAATTCCATACTAGTGGAGCGTTTTTGACGTTTCATAAAAAGAAGTTGTTTTGACTTGCCAAATACCGTATTATATCAATTGTAGAATATTTATAAATGTATTTTTATTATAGGTTTACTTACACAGATCATGTTCGTTTCAAAACGCAGTTGTTAATAGGTGTAAGCATTTTTATATTGAAAACTCCCGCGAGAATATATATACATATTGAAATAAAATGAAAACGGTCTTTAAGGTATAAAATCGCTCGCATGTTTCGAAACGATTCGCGGTTCCTAGTGATGAGTATGAGAAACAGGTCGAGCGATTTTCGACCTTTAAAGACGTGGGTGTCCCGTTTTTATTATATTTTAATAGGTGTAAGCAAGAGAAAATGGCCCTGTAGTTTTTCTATTGGCCATTTCGAATGGCATTTAGACCTTTGTTCCACACATTGGCACAAAATACAAATACAAATAATTTATTGTTCGAAAGTGAGTGATTACTCATATGAATAGGTCACAGTATGGTTATTGTTCGTCACAACCAGCCAGTATGGCACATATTTATCTGAAGAAGTTGTGGCTTTCCAATGACTTGTGAATTGGTTGAATATAGTATTTATTTATTTATTGTATATTTGCGATATATATAGTGTGTATTATATTTTATACTGTATATTTATATATGTATTGACATGTTTTTATTTGTCTAGAATTAATACCTATTAGGTTTTGTTTTAATTTTCTCTGTGTTTTTGTACACGGTATAAGTTTGCCTATCTCGGTCTACCTACCTTCCTCTCAATTGCTCAAAGGTTAGCTGGAAGAGATCCCTTATAGGGATAAGTTCGCCTTTGTACTTTGATCTATTGTGTGACATGTATATTCTTTAACCTGTTGTATTGTGTACAATAAAGTGCTTACATACATACATACATACATATTTGATGAATTTATTCATTGCATGTCATTGAATTGAATTAATGTATTTTTATATAGGTAGGTATGTCAATAATAATAAGAAAAGTAAAACAAATGAGAAAAAAAACAAGAAAATAAAAAATAAAAATGTCAATGTCATGCTACGAATATATAATGATGCGATGTCAATTATCAGTTATACAATATAGAATAAAAACAAAATTGCAAAAATAAAAAATTACAAGTCAACATGAACTCAATGATAAAGCGCCTAGATGGTGCCAATGTGTTATACAGAGGTCTAAATTACCTACGAAATCAATGGTGTAGTACAGATTCTTTTTCTAGATCGAATTCAGTTTTCCTTGTGCCTAGTAAACAAAGCGATTGTCTTTCATTGTTAAATGTAACCGCTAGTTAATACTGTAAAATAAACGTAGTAAACATCACGCTGTTTCAACCAAAAATCGGCTTTATGTCTAATGAAAGGAGGTCCACATTAAACAATACTACTAAGCAGTTGTTACAATATACTACTTTAACAATAGAGTACTCGAGTAAAGTATTTATTATACATGGCCTTTTCATTTAGAAGCGTTTGTGGCACATGGCTAAACGATTGCCTTGTTGGACCAACGGTCTTAACATGTCTTAAGATAAGATCGGTTCTAGAAAAAGAATCCGCACTATACAGACACAGAAAATATAATCAATGGGTACAGATACCTCACTATTTAAAAGAAACGCTACATTGTCGTACACATCGTCGGTCCTTTTAATTTTTGGTTTGATAAGTACACCGTTTCTATGTTAAGATCTCACACAAAGAAGATTGTTTCACATATAATGTGTTCAAGAATAAAGAACTGTTGTCATATATGGTTTTCTCATTTCTTAACCCTAAAAGCCAGCCAACGCCAACAACACCTAAAAGCGTTGCGTGTTGTTTTACGGTGTCAAGAACACATTTAGGTGTCATGGCGCGCGCTGTCAAAGTCACCTTCCTGCTTTCAACTAAGGTTCATGTTCACATAATGTAAATTTGAATGGCGATACCTAGTGGTTGATACATTTGTGTTCTTTTGTTTTGTGTTATTGTGTTCTTACATTTGTTGACATTGTCTTAATATTATACCTTTATTTTTCTCTGTTTTTGACGATCGTGATGAAAAATCTTATTTTTGTGACATGTATGCTAATCTGTAATGTACTATCGACAAAAATTAATCCAGCACGTCTAGCACACGACGGCCGCGACATACTCTCGATTTTTATCGCACTATACCTCTTCTTCTAAGTGTTCTAATAAGAGAGAGACGGATAGTGCGAGAAAAATCGAGAGCTCGCGCGCCGTCGTGTGCTAGCTGTGCTGACCCACCATGGAACCTTGTTACAATCAAAGATCATAGACCAATTCTTTCTCTCAATAATCTTTGTTACAATTAACTGACATATTAACGTCATATGATCGTACGTATAATCGTTAATTGTAACAAGGTTCTATGGTGGGTCATGATTCAGTTGGTTCGATAGTATTTTTTAAAATAAATAGGGTAGAATAATGGCGTGCAAAGGGTTTCTTATAGGATTAATTCGTAAGTTGCCCTGTAAAGTCGCCAGAGCTCTCGTGATGCGCTGTGTTTAGAGAGAAACACCGACATTTATCTCTAGCTGTTGACGCAGCGAATCCTCTTATCAATAAAGAGTCGGCAACGTGTGACTCCTCTGGAATCGTGGGTGTCCATAGGCTAAGGTAAGGTACTTTGTTGCTCGATTTAAATCAGAAATACGATGGAGTGGGATGCTCAACTGCCATTTCTTTTCAACGCGGGTATTTGGTCAGTGCTCACATGACATGAAAAATGTGGTAAGTAAGCTCTTTATGGTAAAAACTTTCCCTTAGAAGCTACGATATGAGTGCTACAGGACAAAAATTAAGTATACCTACGGAACGAAGTTTTTGTGTCTATGTCACTCACGACTAAAGAGAATCTAACATCACATGTTAAAATCCATTAAGTCCATTCGAACATCACCCTCTTTCTGCCGCAGTCGAGTAATAATTGTTAAACGACTACATAATACGCAGGCATTCTGATCAAAAAAGGAGACATGTCCCGACCTCTACTGTCGGATAGAATAACTAAACGGCTCACAACAAAGATTAGGTTACGCCATCTATAGAGTTGTTGGCCAAGTACTATTTTTACTATCACTGCTAGATGGCTAATAACACAAATATAAGATTTAGAGATTTGTTAACTCAGATTGCTTTTCAATTTCACTCGCATTCGGGTAATAAATGTTGAACGGCTATAAATTACACGGGCATACTTAAAGAAACATCGGACATGCCCCGCCCTCTATTGTCGGATAGAAACACTAATAATCTCAGGAACCGAGACAGGTTGCGCCATCTAGTGAGTACTGAGTCAGATGCGCAAGTATGCAGTTGTACTATTTACCGCTAGATGGCTGTAAAGTCGTTGTATGCATATGCTTTAATTCAATTAAAATTGACATTGGTAGACAGTACTTATAAATGTGAGGTAAACTATTGAGCAGTCTGTAGTAAAGTCGGAAACGTCTAGTTTGATTTGTAAAAAAAAACAACAACAACGTAGAACAAGTGTAAAAAGGAATTCGTGATTATATTCTTTTGGTATAACAATCTCAAACGAAACAGCATTGCGTTTTGGTGAAATTACTGACTTACTTTTGAGTCGTACTTTATAAAATGGATATCCAAGAAGTTGCGGTGAAACAGGACGTTGGTATATGCCGGTGTTGTCATGCCGAGGGATGCTTCAGAGATATGAGTGAAGAATGTGTTTGGATGGATGAAACCGAAATTTACTGCGATATGTTAGAGGAATGTTTTAATCTTAGGGTAAGGTGTCAACTAAATCCTCACTATCTTGCAGTTTTATAGATCATTCCATTCCTGGATGTCGCGCTCTACTCTTCATTTAGTAAAGGCAGACGAAGTCCGGGCCTACAGGTTCCTAGGCAGAATCACTAGGCACAAACAGCTTTTGATATTGTCTTAATAAAAATGGCCCTTTGTTTCAGTCTATTTTTCAACATATCAACATTCATGGCTTGACTCTGTTTAGGGGTCTTGGTCCAGCTGAGGCTCAGTTTTAGTAAGGACCCGGCTGCTTTTGAGGGTGGCTTGGGCCCCCAACCTCCACCCCTGAATCTGCTAGTGTGCATATTTTTTTCATCAAATTAATTATTTTATATGATAATAATTTCATTCTAAATTTATATCAACAATTATATCTTTAAAAGGTAACATAGTTCTGTAATGAATAGTCATAATTTTGTATTGATTATTTAAAGAAATCTAATAAGTTAGGTCCCTCTCTCTATCGCTCAGACCACCAGTAGCTCATTCCCCACCTCGCTGCCTATGCTAGTGGCATCCTAGGTTGGATTTTTTATAATTTATATGTATATTTTTACTTTTACATGAATATTGTAGGAAGCCTAATCTGAGATTATAAATGAATAAAGTTTCGGGTTAGAATAGTACCACCCCTTTTCCTCCTGTGGGAGTCATACTAAGGGAACATGGTTGAAGTATGTTGTGGGCGACGGACTAGCAACCTATCACTGCAATATCACATTTTATCGATCTTTTATACCCACATTTAAAGGGTAGGCAGGGCACATACTCATATTCCAGCGCCACTTAGCATAAATGTGGGTATAAAAGATCGACAAAATGTGATATTGCAGTGACAGGTTGCTAGCGCATCGCCCACAACACACTCCAACCTTGCTCCCTTAGTTGACTTTACGACACCCACGGGAAGAAAGGGGGTGTTAAAATTCTAACCTGACACCACACAGGCATTTATTTATATCTTAAAAAACTTTGTTTGCTTTATGACTGTCATAGATATGAACCCCTCTTGGGGTGAAGGCCTCCTCTAACTCTGTCCGTAACTCTATTTGTTCGAAGGCTCATCCAATCTTTTCCGGCAACAACAAGTCTTACTCTTTTTACGAATGAGATTGGGTCATGTGTGCACGCCGGCTCATCTTGCCAGGCTACATATCGTGGAGTCAGACTTGTGTGAATGTGGAGAAATTGGAGACTTGAATCATATTTTTCTGTCATGTCCTTTATTCAACCATGTCTATTTTTACAATGATCTTTCCTCACTTAAAATCCCTTTTCCTACATCCATCCCTTTGTTAGCCTCAAAAGATCCTTCTTTGTTTAATTCTATATCCTCTTTCATTTTACTTAATGATATCCGTATTTAGTTTTTTTTGTTATTTATATATTTTATTAGCTCCTATTCTGAACTGATCCTATCTTTCCAAATTCCGTTATCCGTATTCCTACTGTCCTAATGTTTCCCTGCTTCGTCGGTGGCAATACGCAAACCGCGTTCAGCCAAAAGAAAAAAAATAAAAGTCTTACTCTTTAAGCCCACATCACACTGGCGCGGCCTGGCCGCGGCGGGCCATAGTGAACTTGTCATTCGCTGTCAAATTTACTATTGTCCGCCACCGCAGGCCGCGCCAGTGTGATGCAGGCCTTATTGATCATGATCATCCTACAGATACTACAATACCCTAATGGCCATGGCATCAACGGCGCCGCTCTTATCTGTGAAGATTGTATCACACAGCTGAGAGAGGCCTGCACGTTCCGGAAGCAAGTGCTGGACAATGAGCGGAAGCTGGCGCAGATGCTGGGGCAGGTCGACCAGGGTATGCTGATTATCATTGCTAACGGGTGATTTTCGGAGCATTCTACCACTGTCTGTCCCCACTTCGCATTTTCAAAGCTCCTGTAGACTTGGATTGTCATTTTTTATATTTGCTCCGCAGCATTGCGCTGCAGCGCGGCGGGCTGAATGGCGATGGCTTATCCATGAGCAGGTTAACAATTTTGAAACAGAGCCTCTCAACGAGCTCGATAAAAAGCGAGACGTCCACCAGCACCCATCAATACAATCATTTATTGGTAAAAATGACATTTTACATGTCAAAGAAATACGGTTGAGACAACCGGTGGACACAGAGGCCAAGGTTGTCTTTAGAGAGGTTGGCAGCGTCTGCACGGCTTGCACGAGACGGCGCGCGAGCTCTCTCGATTTTTCTCGCACTATCCGTCTCTCTCTTATTAGAACACTTAGAACAAGAGGTAGTTCGAGCAAAATTTAGAGTATGTCGCGGCCTTCTTATGATAGACGTGCCGAGGGAGATGACCCCTTATGCATGGCGCTCGTGTTCCTGAGGCATGGCGATTCGGGCCATGTTGGGTTTGGGCACCTTTCAGCCAGGAATGGCTCGGGGCGGGCTTGACGAGGCAATATGTTTTTATTTTTTGTCTGCAACTGTTAGTCCTATTTTATTTGACGACCGCTTTAGCCTAGTTGCTAGTGACCCTGCCTATGAAGCAAGAGGTCCTGGGTTCGAATCCCGGCAAGGGCATTTATTTTTGTGATGAGCACGCATATTTGTTCCTGAGTCGTGGATGTTATCTATGTATTTAAGTATATATTTATCTATATAAGTATATTTATTGTCTAGTACTCATAGTACAAGCTTTGCTTAGTTTTGGGACTAGGTCGATTTGTGTAAGATTGTCCCCTATTATTTATTTATTTATTTTATTTGGTTAATACATGCTTATTCATTTTCTTCAATGGATCTATACATCATTTCTCCCTGTAACTGGCTTTACCTTGAACAGTTACAGATGGTCTCACAATCAACATCGAGGCTGAACCCGGGGCCTGCAAGCCTGAGTTAGACATCGACATTGAGGAGCATGGGGTCGCATCTCGACACTACACAGGTAATACGAGGATATAGGGTGATAGGAAATGATGTAATATACTAAGTTTCTGAAAAGAAGTTTTTTCGAAACTCGAAGTTCGGATATCTCCATATCTATCGCGCTTATTAGCTTATTATACTCGAGTGACAGGGATGCATGTATACGAACTTCGAGTTTCGATATTCGCGGTAGCGCCGCTGGTATGAAGATCGCCGTCGCGTCGTTGTTCGCTCGGCCCGGCCTAAGTTTTTGAATTTTCGACAGCACCCATGGACGTCAGCGGACCCTGCCCGAAGGTGGCGCCCGACAGTGATGCCGAAGGCAGCGCACGATCAAAACACTCAGGTTTGACGAGCATTTGTTATTTCCTGGCTCTTGCCCGCGATTTCGCTCACGTGCTCCCGTATCAGAGCATTTCTCAAAAAAAATGCCACTATTATTAACTGTACTTCTAGGAATTTTATGTTAACTATTTCCACTCAGAATCAGGAGCGCTTTCGACCCTGGTAGGACAAAAAACTGCCCCAAATATATTTTCCCTATTGTGCTACCATTTACCTTATACTTTGTATGGTGGTAACACAATAAGAAAGTTCAAAAATGTATGGACATTTTGGGACACTTTTTTTTGGTTTCCAAGAAGAATTAATTGTACGTACAATGTACAATGAATTCTGTACTGTACGTAGTTTCGTAGCAAGAAAAATAAATCTTCACACGTAACTGGTTACGTGGCGTTGGTTTCGTAGGCGGCCGAAGGGTTCGGAGGGGGTTATTGGGATAAGAAGTATTATAATTGCTCCGTTTATGCATTTTTGGCGATTGGCCTAGTATGAAGTGAAAATCCAATATCAATTCTGACCTGTAATATTCTATAATATTGTAAATTCTCTACGTCGCCGTTGCATTTAAGACTGCAACGAATATTCAGGAACAGGACCTAAGTGTATTTTATTATTTTAACATATAAATCCTGAGTGAAACTAAAGATTCTATCATAGAATATAGTACAGCAAAGTATTCTTAAGTAGAATCTCGAGCGTAACGAGGGATTTAAGTGTTTACTCCTGAGCCGAAAATAATTTTTCACACCTTTCATTCGGAAAAGTAAACTGCTCCACGACGAGAGGGATCAAAATGCTACTTTTCTGTTCAAGCTACTTTTTTAATTTATTGCGCCCAGATCGTAATTTCATCGTAATCGATTAAAAACGAACATATTTCAAGTTTTAATTTTAACAACGTTATATGAAATTTAATGATATTTTCGTAATATTTAATTTTTTTTTATAGAAATTAAGAAAATTGGTTAAAACTTGTTAAATAATTTTAACAGCATCTTTTTAAAATTTCTTCATAGTCGGTGTGAAAAATAGTATGTGTCACTCGGTAGCAAAATTATCTTCGTCTCGGGCGTTAATACTTGTATCCCTCACTACGCTCAGGAACAATACAATACAAATACTCTTTATTGCACACCTCACACAAACAAAGCAGTTAAAAAGAAAAACAATACAATAACATGTAGGTAGAGGTAGACAACAGGCGGTCTTATCGCTGAAGAGCGATCTCTTCCAGACAACCTTTGGGTATCGGAGAAAGAGATAAAACTAGACTATGTAGTAGGTGGTGCAGAGATTATAATAAGCCAAAAATCAAAATAATTATATTAATGCACGTACATAAATAGCTCTATATATAAACATACATACACAATCATACATATATACAAATAACACGAATAAAAATATATAATACATAAACAGTCAGCCAATAATAATAATAGTAAGACAATCAGGAACCTACTTTAGGATCCCTCGCTACGTTCAGCATTCAATACACCGCCCTCGCCGTATATATACTATTTTGCTCCCTTGTGACACAAATAACTATTGTTAGCGAGTGGCAAATACTGCTTTTCACACCTTCTATGAGGAAAACTGAAATCCCTCATTTGAGGGCAACAATGACTCTTTTCTGAATAGGAGGATTAATGAAGATGTTTTTTTTTAAATCGGTAGTACACTAAAAAAAAAATAGATTTTTATACCGTTTTGTCGGCGTGACTGATTTATATAA
Source organism: Epinotia bilunana (assembly GCA_947049275.1). Taxonomy (NCBI): domain Eukaryota; kingdom Metazoa; phylum Arthropoda; class Insecta; order Lepidoptera; family Tortricidae; genus Epinotia; species Epinotia bilunana. The sequence goes on along the minus strand of OX346276.1, from coordinate 4,306,162 downwards.
GGTAAACATCCGAGTGCTCGACGCTGTACATACCAGTATATGGCAAGGGCACTCTATGTCAGTGACAAGCCTTAAATTCGAATAAATAAAAATCCTCTTAACTCGAATTTAACCCATATTGCTTTGACATCGAGCGCCCATGCCTTTATACTAGGACAGCGTCGAGCACTCGGACGTATACCTTATCCATGCCGAATCACAGCTTTCTAGTAGTACCTAAGGGTCACTGAGCTTAGCCGCAGACGGACAGACGGAACTAGGGGTCCTGGTAGACGCCCGCGCGGGCTCGTTTACTAGACGACGGTCGAAAGACGCTGTGTGCCCGGACCCATAGCCGGGGTTATATTAGAGCCACGCCGCGTGTCGCAACGCAATCGGTTACATACATTTTGAATGAATGTGGTTACATTCGCTCAGTCCCGCGTCACGTTCAATACAAAGTACGCGTTGCGACACGCGGCGTGGCTCTAATATAACCCCGGCTTAAGGCGATTCTCCGGTGCGCGGAGCGGCAGATTTTTACACGCGCATTGCCGCCTCGGCAGTGTGAAGTACTAGGCGTGATTTCTATATAAATTGAGATTCTTGCATACGATGGTAAAATCTGCCGCTCCGCGCACCGCGGCGGGACGCGGTGCAGTGGGAGAATCGACTAAGTGTTAATTGTTGACTACAGCACGGCTATCACATGATCCGTCCTATCCGTCTTTCTCTTATTAGAACACTTAGAACAAGAGGTATAGTGCGAGAAAAATCGAGAGTATGTCGCGGCTGTCCCATGATAGACGTGCTAGACTGTACGTCTAGCACAACTTGCAGCTCTGTAGCTTCCCGCGCGACTGAGCGTCTCTTATCTCACTCGCACCGTGCAAATTAGAAAGAGGAGGGTAGATCTTTCTCAACTCGCGTCGCGGCGCGGCGTCAGTTGTGCTAGCCCCGCAGGACCACTAAAACGCTGTTGTATTTTTTGACCTCCATATAGGTAACTGAAAAGTAGTTCAATTCAGTGTTTTTTTTTTAGGATATTGTATTTTACACCGATATACAATTGTTACCAAAAGAGTACCGGTTCAAAAATATGTAACTTTGTAAGTTTGTATGTAAAGTTTCAATATACGCATGGTTGGTTAGTGTGTTGAATCGACATGTCGTTACCCAGTTTCCTCAAGTAACAGCGCCATCTAACGGACATTTTCTAAACTAAACCGCTGGACAAGTGAAAACCTATTTTACGAAGATAGTATAGTCAGCGTCACATACATCTGTACTCTTCAGTGTCTCTCTTTACTGTTCAAAAATATCTGAACATGCACTCTATGGCTTTGTCAATAAAGTCGTGTTCAGATGTTTGTGAACACCTTGACCGCTCAGATGTATGTGATGGCGACTGTACCAACTGACGTCGAATTTAAGGTTTCATTGTATTTTCTTATGTTTATTTTCGCTTTTACTACCCTAAAATATGTCCCTTAAAAATATTGTCAAGTATTAGATGTTTCAAGTTTATTATGTACTAGCTTCCGCCCGCGACTTCGTCCGCGTGGACCCGGGATAAAAACTATCCTATATTTTAATCCAGGCTATAAACTATCTTCGTGCAAAATTTCATTTAAATCGGTTCAGCCGTTTAAGCGTGATTGAGTAACAAACATCCAAACATCTAAACTTTCGCATTTATAATATTAGTAGGATCTAGTACGAAATAAACATGGAGTGGGATGGGTAGGTCGACTTGTGTTATAGCGATTCGATTTTCTATTGACCACTAGCTTTTGCCCGCGACTTCGTCCTCGTATAAGGAGACGCTACACGGGCCGATATCGGCAGGACTGCATGCCGGCCGACGCGTGATTCGGCCCGTGTGGATACGCGTCGGAAGCACGGCGGCCGGCCAAATCAAGGTCACTCCATACTAGATTTTCTGTGACCTTGCTTGGCAGTCCGCCGATGTCAGCCCGTGTAGCGTCTATACGCTAATCGCCCAAAGGTGCTGATTTGTGCATCGAATGTTACATTACAAGTGAAAGCTCTTAAGAGTCCGCAGTAAGCACGATTCTCCATACAAACGTAGTTACGCTCTCATTTTAAAACTACGTGTTGGATTGTAACGAAACTTTGCATATAAAATGACACGAGGTATATCTATGTGTGTAATTAGTTTAAGTAGCTTCAGATACCATAGTAAAAAAAATACAGCGAATTTAAGTTTTTCATACAAAACTAGTTTTTGCTGTATTTAGTTTGTTTTATAGTCTGGAACCATATAAACTAATTACAGACATAGATATACCTCATGTCATTGTTTATGCAAAGTTTCGTTACAATCCAACACGTAGTTTTAAAATGAGAGCGTAACTACGTTTGTATGGGTAGGTGAAATTCGGCCGAGCTTACTGCGGACTCTTAAAATAAACAGGAGCGTTTTAGCGAGCATTCTAGTGAGCGTTCTAGCGAGCGTTCTAGCGAGCATTTTAGCGTGCTTTATAGCGAGCATTGTAGCGAAACAACAGTAATTTCCATCGAGCTTTTTGTCGAGGCGAGTAAATGTTCGTAGTGATGTTTGGCTTCTATGCTTGGCTCTGTTGTTCGATATGAGTACGACTAATTAAAAAACAGGGAATGCTCGATTTACTGTTACTTGTGAATACTCAAGTCTACCAGCAGTATCAGCACCTTTAAGGGGTTAATGCTACGCAGTTAACGCAGTGGTTCCTTCGAAACTTCCACGCCCCCTTTTACCCCTTTAATGGTTGATTTACCGGATAAAAACAATCATTTACCCTTCAGGGTCTCAACCCACCTCCATATTAAATTTCATCTAAATCGGTTCAGCGGTTTAAGCAAGAAAACGTAACAAAGTAACTTTCGCATTTATAATATTAGAATGCATTGTTCAAAGTGAGATTTTAACTTTTGTTGTAAAATATAAAAGGAAAAAATAACAAAGAGACGTCATAAAACTGACCGAAGTGTGACACGTGTACTGGGAGTAGCTATTGTTTGTTCTATTTTTTATGCGTAATTTAACCTTTTTGAAGATAACAATGAAACAATAGATGTTGGTAATGGTTGGTATTAAGTAATTTTTGTCATATAAACTAAAACGAACTGTACATAGCGACTTTGCTCGATGAAGTATCAATCTAGAAAACTTAAAGAAGCATGTACTGGATAATGAATTCTATTATTTATATAAATTTTTGCATGCCTACATGGCAGAACACTTAAGCACCTTATACCTATATAATTTAAATATAAGATCAATGTATCACTTTTGTTCTTGCAAATAAAAATCTTGAATCATGAATAAACTAAACTCCTTTTCAGATTCCGACGATCCAGCCAAGAAACGGAAGATCGCAGACAAACCGGATCGGGCGCGAGCGAAATTCAAACTGATCAGCAAACCGAAATCGGATTTGAAATGGGTGCGAACGAAAACTCCGAAACAAAAACACGCGGACAATTTAAACGCTGTACTTAAACATTCCAACGCGATCTATTTCAAAAACAAGTCGTATTTAGGTTATATTTGCGGTTACTGCGATTTGAACTTTCTAGAGCCGGCAGTCTTGAGAACTCACACAGAAAACGAACACAAGGAGGACCTTTTGGATTTACAATCTATGAAAATCGCCTACACAGGTGTCAAACTGGATATAACTGATTTAAAATGTCTGCTTTGCAACGAAAATATGAAAGATCTACCCACTTTCAAAGATCATATAGTGAACGCGCACGATAAGGTGTTTTATAATGACGTGAAAGACCACATGTTCCCATTTAAATTGCACAAGAATTTAAATGAATGCGTGCTCTGCAACTCCAGTTTTGAGACTTTCAAAATGCTGTATCTACACATGCATACGCACTTTCCGAACTATTCCTGCACTAAATGCGAGTCTACGTTCGCTACGAACAAGTCGCTGATTTCCCACAGATATATCCATAGAGATGATCACTTTGAATGTTCTGAATGCAATAAAGTGTTCACTAACAAGGCTAAATTACATCAGCACAGTAAATATGTGCATGCTGACGGGAAGACTTCTTACTGTCCGATCTGTAAGAAGAAATTTCCGACTTACTACCAGAGGAATGTGCATATGATAGGAGCGCACGACACTGATGTGTTCACGTGTAATGTTTGTAATGAAAAGTTTGCTCTGAAAGCGGTTTTGTTGCGACATATGAAGGTCACGCATAAAATGTGAAAAGTTTATTTACAATGCATGTGCTCGAAAAGAGCGTTTTCCAAGCACCCAAATCGTGCGGAAAGTGCCACTTTTTGGCACTGGTGCTTTTTACTTTTAAATTTTTTTTAAATTTTTAAGTCCGTCGTCAGCCCGACGCAAAGAGGTTTTATTACTTGAGAAAAGTTTTACAATTATTTCAATTACTCTTTTTCTTTCATTATAAAAGAGTACATAAATACTAATAATGTATAAAATGATTTATTAATATTTTTGAATTTTGAATTTGGTCAATAAATAAATTCATTTTAAATATTCACTTAATGTGTTTGGCTGAACGCATATCTTTCTTATGCCTTTTGCGATGCGACAGTATGGCGACTTGCACATGCGCACATATTGACCGCGCATGTCAACTAAAAAGCCCGCCATTGTTGTGATTGTTGTTTACTTCGGAGTAATTTATATTAAAATGTCGAGTGAAAGTGACTAATCAATAATAATAATGATTTATTGCGTTTCAATAATGTCAGTATGTTTCTTAGAAATACGACGGTACAGCGTCTTTTTGTTGTGGAATATATTGAGTTACTCAAAATTAATTGTATTCCAAAACCAACAATGCAAGTGTAAAACAATGGTTTTAACTTTTAAGTGATTAAGCTTGACAGCAAAAGATGTGGAGAAGTTGTTAAATACAGTTCCAGATAATAAGAAGGTACCTGACAATCTATCTAGATTATTCAATTTTAATCTATTTGAAACTGACATTTCAACATTTAATATTTCCTCACATAAGGCATAGTAAAACGTTGTATAATACACGCGCGTAAAGATGATTTCCGACTCGTGTCGAAAATGTCACTCGTCGGAAATCACCACCACACTCCACACTTGTAGCATAAATAACTATTATTTAATCGTATGGCATATATTATTTTGGCCTTTATAGTTTGTCACTCTTTAGTGCCACCCAGGGGACACGTGCAGGGTTGTGGTAGGTAGCGCCTGCGGACTGGGGACGACTGCCACCCGAAGGAGATAGGTCCTCGAGTCGGAGGGGGTGCCGTAAGTTCGGGCACCCTCCTGACAGTAGTCTTGGAGAGCCCATCTCTCCCGAGATGAGTCCAACGGACAACTGCTGGCGGAGCCGAGGTAGAGTCCGACAGAGTTCCCTTAGCTTCGCCATAAGCAGAGGGAAGGACACCGTGGGGTTTTAGTCGGTAGTCCGGGCGGTTCCCGGGAGTCCGACATACCCGCCTGGTTCCCCGGCCGGGCGGGATGCGTAAAAGCATTTCCCCACGAAAAAAAAAAAAAAAAAAAAAAGGTAGCGCCTGTGGACGCGAGTAACAGTTTAAAATAAAGTAAAGTAAGTAAAGTAATAAAGGTTTATTTGGCACAATTTCGATATCAATAATTACCAGAGGTCTCCGCACTAGGCTTCGCCTGTATCGCGGGGAACCAAATACAAGTTACATTTTAGAATTGTTACATTGTTACAAATTACACGAGAAAGAACAAAACAAAAGGAACTTAAAAATTAACATTGAAATTTTATATTATAAAATACACTAAATTGCATTATCTAAAATAGCTTTTGTCTCGGCGTAGTTTGACGAAAGGAGAAGATTAGTAATGAGTTTTTTTGCCTCATTTATAGTGCAACCCTTAAGGTTACAGTGTTTTAGTATTGCATTATAAGTGGATATCCTAATGTAATCTCTAAATCGCTTACCAAATGTGGAAAGTACTCTAGGAACTGGTAGGGCAAATACGCGTTTTTTAAGTAGATTACTGTAGCATGACAAAGTTTTGGATGATTTATGAGTAACTAAAGAAATTTTGAGCAAGAACAGTTGACGGACGGTAAGAACATGTGCTTGGGCATAGAGAGCTGTAGTTGGATGACGGAAGGTTTTTTTAAACATTACTTTGAGCACAGACCGTTGAGCCCTTTCAATTTCTAACATAGAGGTCTTTGCTGCACTGCCCCACACTGTAATGCAGTAGCAGATTACTGATTGGCACAGCGCGACGTAGACCATGATTAACAAGGATTTCTCTGCAGAGTGACGAAGTTTTTTGAATATTGATATTGATTTTCTGATTCTAGCTGAAAGTCTATGAATATGGAATTTTGTAGTTAAGTTTTTCATCTATATGTAGACCAAGGTACTTGATGACATTAGTGCGTTGAATTGAATCACAGTTACAATTAGTGTCGTTTGGAAATAATTTGCATGTGTGGATTTTCAGTTGTCCCCCCTTTGTCAAGTGAGCGGGCAACTCGGCTGTTAGGAGTTCTTAAGCCGCCCGAAGGCCTCTAACTCGGCTTAACGACTACTGTCATAGACAACAGCCGGGATCAACTGCTGAGCGTGCTTTCCTAATCACGGAAACACTAATTTATATTTTAACCACTCAAACATCAAGCGGTCACCCATCCAAACACTGACCGCTGCCATCTTTGCTTAACCTACTTTATCGTTTCCGACTCGCAGGCGCCGCAAGGCTATGAGCTCTTCGATGTGTAAGAAATGTAAGAAGTGTATATTATCCTGAAATTGTGTAGAAATCCATTTGATTTAAGCTTTACATCAGAATTGCTGCTCGCGTGGCTCCGCCCGTGTAACAATTACAAAGAACGCAGGCCACAGAGCCACAGGATAGGAATTAAAGTAGAAAAAAATAGAGTGTGGAACGTTTTTCATACAAAGTCTCCGATTGATTAATTTTTAGGGTTCCGTGGTCAACAAGGAACCTTTGTAGTTTCGCATGACCGTCTTCGGCTTAGCTGAGTAACACTTACAACTACAAAATTGGAATTCGGTTTGGGTATATAATCCAATCACGCCGACGAAACAGTAGAAAAAAAACCCGTTTTTATTTTATTTTAAGTGCCTGTCCTTCATCTAAACTGGTGATGTCAATTTCTCGTTGAACCTATAGCGTGCGGTGGCGTTGGATAGCTTGTATATTATTTTGTTAATATTATGGGTTTCTTCAAACCATTTTTCAACTCAGTTATGCGTTCGCGAGATATTGCTTTAAGAGTCCGCAGTAAGCTCGGCCGAATTTCACCTTCCCATACAAACGTAGTTACACTCTCATTTTAAAACTACGTGTTGGATTGTAACGAAACTTTGCTATACAATGACATGAGGTATATCTATGTCTATAGTTGGTTTATATGGTTCCAGTTTATAAAACAAACAAAATACAGCAAAAACAAGTTTTGTATGAAAAAATTAAATTCGCTGTATTTTTTTTACTGTGGTATCTGAAGCTACATAAACTAATTACAGACATAGATATACCTCATGACATTGTATATGCTGTTTCGTTACTATCCAACACGTAGTTTTAAAATGAGAGCGTAATTACGTTTGTATGGAGAATCGTGCTTACTGCGGACTCTTAAGGCCTGATTTTTGTTCGAGTCATATGTCCCCTCCCCCCATGTGAAAAAAATCGTAGCAGTAGTATACATATCATTAAATTAAAAGGTAAACTATAACGGCTAAGTAGGCATAACTAGATACCGAGTAATAGTCGGACAACTTAAAATGTACTTCGAAAGGCTAACTTTCGTACAAATGCGGCCGTCGACGCAACCGCACCATTTAGGTGGCGCGCGCGTGTCGATGTAACTAAGAAAGACAGGCAACTACGGAACCCTACACTGCGCGTGGCCCGACACGCACTTGGCCGTTTTTTTTCTTTTATAATGTATAGCAACATAAAACTAGTTTCCAACCTATATACTTATAGTTTTTTTCAGGGTGCCGTTTTAAAATGTGAACCAAACGACATTTGTGTTAAGAGTCGACCTGAGTTCTGCTAAAGCAATAAAATAAATTGAATAGTAAACGAGTTTTGAAATCATGTATTGGTTTTATTTACCAGTGGTTATGCCCAAGGAAGTTCGAAACGTAGCGATTATATTTATTCTCTTTTCTAGAAGAAGAAGAATTCAAAACTAACGTAAATTGCGTTTTTTTTTTAATAATAGTTATAATCGCTTTTTATTGATATGAAGATTGGTAGGTATACCGAAATTGTTTAACTAACTCGTGCTATTCAAAATGGGTTAATTGAATGACAAAATTCAAGAAAAAGATTTCTAATTTGAAACTACTAGTAGTACCGCTACTCTACAATAGATAGCGTTTAGTATAGATTTCGATTTAATTTGTTACAATTTTTTGTACTAATATGTTCAAAACGCAAAATTTATTTCTCATCAATTATTACAGTCTTTGATTTAAAATTAGCATTACGTTATCAATTTAAAATTAAAATAAGCACAAGTAGACAGTACTTCAAGGACCAAAGCGTGTTCAAGCGTCACAAGCGAAAAAAAAAAGACGGCCTTAACAAAATGGCGGGTCTGCTGTGAAATTACCGACGCTTAGCGTTTCGATATTCATTCAGTATTCACACACACGAAACGTTCGGAATATGGTGTTATAGTTAAGTTACAATGGATTTCGACGAAATTGTAGTAAAAGAGAGCCCCGGCTTGTGCCGGTGCTGCCTATCTGAAGGATGCTACAAAGACCTAGGTTCTGAATATAGTTGGATGAACGAGACTGAAATTTACGCCGATATGTTACTAGAATGCTTCGATATTAGTGTAAGTTTTTTATCTATTCCTCTATTATGCTTAGCCCTGCTTAAAACGGTACTTATTTATAACCTTCCCATTCTTTTTTCCGTAATTTTATTCGGTTGGGGCGTGCCATAAGTTCTTTTGTTGTTTTCTTGCTTATTTTTTCACTAAAACCGTAATGTGCTTTTTCTGATTACACATTGAAATATGACTGAGCTACAACCCAGAAATGCTCACTTAGTTCTCTTTTCAGTGTCTAATATTCTAATTAGCACTAATTACGTAAAATGTACTTAGCCCTTTATTTACATTGTCTTTTCTCTAATCGTCACCATCCTCCTAGCGTTATTCCCGGTTGTGAAAGGAGCCCGGGGTCCGCTTTGACACCTAATCCCAAGATTTGGCATATGCACTAGTTTTACAAAAGCGACTGCCACTGCCTTCCAACCTGGAGGGAAAAGTAGACCTTATTGGGATGTGACCGGTTTCCTCACAAAGTTTTCCTTCACCGAATAGCTAATGGTAAATATTCCGTAGGTACATAAGTTCCGAAAATTGGTAGGTACGAGCCTGGATTCATACACACGACAGCCCCTTGACAGTCGCATGCTTGAACCACTTGACTAACGTAGCTATTGTCTTTTCTCTAATATAGAATAATCAAAAACAATGCTAACTGACTAAATGTGTTCAGTTCAATAATTGTGAAGAACAACAAAAGAGAAGTGGTTTAATTGATCTTTTGACTTGCTGTTTAGTTCATAGTAACATTTACATAAAAGTTGGGTTAACTTTTTGTCACTCATTTCAAAATATGGCAATTCGTACCAGGAAACCTTTGTCTAAGTATGTTAAAGACGCCTCCACCTAACATACTTTTTTTCTAATGAAATAAAAGAATTTTAATTTTTTTTTTTAACCTATTGGAAACATATCGCTAATAATATTTTGTTCATCTTGTTGTATCCATCAGACAGTTTTTTTTCTGTCTGATAGATACATTTCATCCATACTAATATTATAAATGCGAAAGTGTGTCTGCCTGTTACCTCTTCATGCTTAAACCGCTGAACTGATTTAGATGAAATTTGGTGTACACCAATACAAATACAAATACAATACAATACAAATACTTTTATTGCACACCTCACACAAACAAAGCAGTTAAAAAAAAAACAATACAATAACATGTAGGTAGAGGTAGACAACAGGCGGTCTTATCACTGAAGAGCGATCTCTTCCAGACAACCTTTGGGTATCGGAGAAAGAGATAAAACTACGTTATGTAGTAGGTGGTGCAGAGATTATAATAAGCCAAAAATCTAAATAATTATATTAATGCACGTACATAAATAGCTCTATATATAAACATACATACACAATCATACATATACGTGTTTAGTAATACAGTTTGAGTCCTGTGGAAAGACATATGATAGTTTTAATCCCGTAAAATCATCCCCTAATGGCCTAGGGGGGTGAAAGTTTGTATGGAGCTTTGATATAAACAAGTTCCATGTAGACAAGAGTGGACAGAAACTCCATTAAAAAGTGTTTTAACCTCTGTTCAGTCAAGGGCACCAATATGTGTTCACTCAAAGTTTCATAAATATGTATACTAATAAAAAACCCTACTGCTATTTTACAAATATAGCCCTATATCACTCCTACGATTAAGCGTAATCAAACGTCGAAATCCGTCAAACGGTTTAGGACGCACATACACACATACATACATATATACATGCCTACATATGCTCGAAAAACATAACCTCCTGAGGCAGTCGGGTAAACAGAATAGCTTTCTAAATATTTCATTGCATATTTTTTTCTTTAATGAACGATCTACCCTATTTTCTCAAAATATCAAGGGATGTTAAATATTTAAATATCGTACAGATATCCCAACACCCAACCGGCCCCAATGGCTCCAACCGGCTCATCTGCGAGGTGTGCATCACCCGGCTGCGGGACGCCTGCAACTTCAAGAAGCAGGTGCTCGAGTCGGAGAAGAAGTTCGTTGACATGGTGGGCCGAGGGGAGTTCCGGCCGAAAGGTGAGCATGGCTACTAATCGTATGGATCATATGATCCCTAGAATGCTACACTACATAACTCCGAAGAGTCATTTGTCCGAAAGCATAATATTTCCGAATTTCATAATTCCGTAAACCCTGTTCAGCTGATTTTTTTTTTGATCTTTCGGGATATAATACTAACCTAACCTAACCTATTTATGTATTTTATTTAATAATCTGCGTCCAAGTTTTCGTTTAGCGGTAAATGGCGTTCGGAATTTTGATATTTCGGAATAATGAAGCTTTCGGACAAATGAATCTTCGGAATTTTTGTGTGTAATTTTTGTATGCAAGAAATTGTGAGGTAACGGTAGAACGGTTAAATTAAACAATGTAGCACAGTGAAATTAAGGGCGAGGGACAAGCTCAGCAGAGTGGGATTCGTCAAAATCGCCTCACGTATATTAATGGACGGATATGATCTATGAGCAGTGTGAACCAGCATCTCTGAGAAGTACAAATAGATGCAAATAGATCAACCAGCTAAACAATCTAATGTCTCCAATCAATATACCAGCACCAGCTAGGTCATGAAAGAGTTTATCACGTAAGTTTTGTACAATACCACAGACCAGGGAGGTCGCGGATGCGATTTATTTGACATCCGCGGATGTTTGCGGGCACCATTATTTTTTTGACATCGTGCAATCATCGAACAGGTTGAGGATAATTACAACAAAACAAACACGCGTGTCTGCCCTTGGTCACAGAAACGGTTATTTTTTTTAAATAAAAAATAAAAATCTATATTCAACATTTTTATTTGTAAGAATACATTTACATACATGGTCGTAGGTTATAGTGTGAAGTCCTCGTATTCAGCATACAAATATTAGATTTAAATAAGCTAAAAATTAATTCAAATATTGTAATAATTTCGCATGTCAAACATTTTTATAACTTAAATAGTCCTTGACGCTGTAAAAGCATTGCAGCATTGTTCTAGTAGTAACCATTTCGTAAATTTTCGCTTGAACCTTTTGTTGACTAATGGCTAAAATATCTAAAATGCGCGCGGTCGGCGCCACATGGGGTCCAGAATGTCGTGAATCCGCATCGGCAAGAACTCCAAATCGATATTTACGTATGCGTATTAAATGTATGCGAATGCGAATGTCTGCAACATCGAGGGATCACAGACCCATACACAACCCATCATGGATAGTGCAAGTTATCATCATCACAAACTTAAGAGTCCGCAGTAACCTCGGCCGAATTTCACCTTCCCATAATTATTAAGTTAATGTATCTTCAGATACCATAGTAAAAAAATACAGCGAATTTAAGTTTTTCATACAAAACTTGCTTTTGCTGTATTTCGTTTGTTTTATAAACTGGAACCATATAAACTAATTACAGACATAGATATATACCTCATGTCATTGTATATGCAAAGTTTCGTTACAATCCAACACGTAGTTTTAAAATGAGAACGAAACTCCGTTTGTATGGAGAATCGAGCTTACTGCGGACTCTTAAGAGCCGGACTCTTGTCGGTGGAGTCGCCATTCTGTTCTTCTCCCTGCCACTGTTTTGAACTGTTGATACGACATTACATTAACTTTCCCTTTAGCTTGATACATAAACGCGTGTTATAAGACTTTGCTTCCACTTACAAACCCGTTTGTTGCAGTGCTGCTCTACCAGCCCCAGATGAAGACGGAGATAACCATGGAACTGGAGGAGGACGCCGGCGCCGACGACGGAGGCGAAGTCGAGTACCTAGAGGACGACGTGGACTTTGTTGATGGTAAGCACATTGCGCGCCTTGTGAACTCGGCTTTAAAACAAAATTTGGTTTTGCATGCCACATTATAGTCCGTAAGCGCACTACCAATACACCTACGTCTCATGGCAACACGACAAATGCATGGCAGCAGGTCGAGAAAGTTGTGCTGTGCAAGTATCAGTAGATTTTCGCACCTAAAATTGGCCGAAAGTTTAAATCCGAGAGGTCAAAATTTGTATGGGTAGGTATATTTACGACATGTGACAACGTTACGAGATATGCGGCATCATTTAGCCCTTTAATCGTAGAGAGAGAGTAAATCTAAGTCGGTCAGTCCTGAAATGGCCGGAAGTACTTGGACTGAGAATAGAAAAAAATATTAAAGAAAATTGTCGCAAGGCAGCCCATTGAAACAGCGGTTGCCTGAAAGTGTGTACGCTATTCATAGAATGAAATGCTATTTCAACGGCTGCCTTGCGACAATTTTCTTTAATATTTTAATTCTATTTCCGCCTCAGTCCAAGCTGGCTCAGTACGGGTTGCACAGGGCGGTTCCAAAACACTTCGGGAGCTCAAATACCGCGAGTCATCCGGGTGCTTCTCGGACACTGAAACAACGCGTCATTGCTCTAACTATTCGAGCGGTTAGGCCGCAAACTGGACGCCAATCGGCAGTTCATACATTTGATGGAGTTCAATCTATGAGCGCACGCTTGTCGTCCCGCTGCCCGCTGTCGACCAGTACGTCTAGTACAACTTGCTGCTAAGTCGATTCGCGCGCGACTGAGTGTCTCCTGTCTCACTCGCATCGTGAAAATTAGAAAGAGGAGGGGAGATCTTTCTCTACTCGTCGCGGTGCGGCGTCATTTGTGCTAGCAACGCGCGTTTCACCAACGAACGACTGTCGCGCGACACTAGCCATAGACCACTGTCAAAATCTTATGTTTCACGCTAGTAGCGCTGCAGTGGGCGTAGCATGGTTTATGATGATAAAATTCACTTGTCGTTGTGGTAAAGACGCCAATCACGCTCTGACAAGTATGCGAGTGCGACAGTGACGGATGCCTGCCTTATCCACAACGATAAGTGATAAAATGGCAACCGTGCTGCGCCCGCAGGAGTCGTGTGAAGTCGTGTGTAAGCGCTCTTAGAACGTTCCATAATCCAAATAAGAATAACTGACGGAGTCGCTGTCACTGGACAGATGGGCTACTCGTACGATGTTAAGTCATTTAGGCCGCGGACTGGACGCCAGGGCGACGAGCGTCTGCCCGCCCGGCGAGTGGCGCTCGGCGCCCCCTAGGACCGCTGCGCCCGTGTGCAACGCACACCCTGCCCCACAGGGAAAACCGCCCCGGACTATGAATTTGAGAGTTTAGCCGTTCGTGTGGCGGCTAGGTCTCGCCGCGCACAACTTCTTTCACCTTATGATCATAGAGACAGTGGTGTCGAGTGAGCTGTCTTTGGAGGGTGGTTCACTTAAACAGCAGTACACGGCTATCACAGGACAGCCCGCGAGCTGTGTCGACCACTTTGTGTGTGACCACACGAGATAGACTGTCCGTCTCTTTTTAAAGCTTAGATCGTGCCCGATAATCTTATATCGGCCCACGGGCCGTCTTGGTGATGCCGTGATGGCGTAATCCCAGCACAAACCGCGAGGGGGGTGGTTATAATCCGCTCTATGTTCATAAACAAGCAACATCCTCACTCCATTCACAATTTCCAGAGGACCTACTCAAAAACGAAGACTACGGGGAACCCTCGGTCTCCGAGGACATCACCGTCTCCGCCCTAGCAGTGAAGGGCAAGCGAGGCCGGCCCAAGAAGTCCGCAGCCAAGCCCGAGAAGAAGGCTAAGGTCGCCAAGGTCGAGGAAAAGCCGAGCAAGTCGAAGGCGGTCGCTAAAGGTAGGTTGACGCTGTTGGTGTTGCGGCTCTTGAGGAGGTGTTGTTAATTTTGTTAACTGTACAGAAAATTCTAGTCGAAAGCGGGAAGCTCATACTCACTTATTGATGTTTTCCTACTAATATTATAAAGTTTGGATGTTTGTCTCAATCACGCTTAAATGGCTCAACCGATTTGGATGAAATTTTGCACGAAGATGGTTTATAGCCTGGATTAAAATATAGGATAGTTTTTATCCTTGGTCCACGCAGGCGAAGTCGCTTGCGGAAGCTTAGTTTAGACATATTTCATGTTACATTATATTAATATCAGTGTTCAATATAGTACACAACAGAGGGATATTTTTATTAAATACTAGCTGACCCGTATTACAAAATGCGGGGACATAACGGCGTCCAGGAGGTCCATTATATAATGAATGATGAATATCTATTTCCAGAGATTAGCCGTAATATACAAAGCTACAAATCACAAACGTTACCTCTGGTAGTATTAAATTATCGTGACTCGTTGTGATGTGACTTTTGAGCTTCGTAAAAAATGCCTTTAGCTTAGCAAGAATCGTTGCCCTGCTGTAACCAACTGAGCAATCCTGGTTTCATTCAATATTTTTGAGGGTTTCGTACCAAAAAGGTAAAAAGGAACCCCGCGACTGTCCGTCTGTTTGCCACGACTTTAAATATCTCAGGAACTACTTGTTTAATTTACCCACTGACTCTATTTGCCCCTCGTGGTATATATCGACTATATTTGAAGTTCTAAACGTTACTAATGTCACATGAAATGAAAAAAACATCCGTAGCAAGCACATCTATTATTATAAATACAGAGAGTTTGAGTTTTATTTTACTTCATTAATAATACAATATGCTGTTTTTTTTGCGCTAAGAACATGCAGAAAATAACAACACCACCTCAATATGCTTATGTTGTTAATCTTCTTGTTACATATTTGTATTGTCATGTATTGTCAAAAATACAAAAACCTCTCGGGAAACTGAAAAAAAAAACTAAAACAGTCTGTTTTATAGAACTCTCCCTTCCCGTTATAAAAACGTGATATTAACAAAATTTTAGTAGTAAATATTTTAACATTAGGTACTAAGGTAACAGGAAGATTTTCAAATAAATGTTTTTGCACTGTTAGGTGATTTGACACTTTAATTTCATAATGGCCTAGTATTTAAAGGAACTTTGGGGCGTTTTATCTACGATTACATTGGATGTTTGACGACCAGTTTGTTTTGAGCTCCACTGTCTCAGGAAAAGTTTGCGTTCTTAAGTCAAAATAGAACAGCCGCTAGTAGCAGGTACCTTGACTTGAATGACGCTGTTTTTTGGCGTTTGACGTCGCAAATTTCAAATAATTAATAATTGGGTATTTGAGAGTAGGTAGGTGAATAACCCTAGGCGACTTTAGTGTTGGAGACACCTTGTGTTTGGAATGTCATACACAGATACTTGAAATGTGGTGTGATTTCTTCAGAATGTATGATTTTTACGTGAAGTAGTTTAAAGGCAATACTAATGGCAATACTTGTGTGTCAAATCACTTCCTATTAACAGGATGATGTTGTAAAAACTGCGTTTTAAATCATTTTCTAGTAATTCACGTAGCTAGACTACAATCACGTTGTTTTTGTAATATTGTCCCGTATTTTTTATTGTGTTGTGTCTGGCCCATTTCCATCGCCAATGAATTACCAATCAAATTAAACAGACTACGAATTTTAACTACATATAACCAAACTTTAACATGAATGGTGACCAATTGGTCATCTGAATATCGCTTTTTTACTCTTTGGTAGGATACGATAATAGGTACAATACTTTATTGACACTGTCAGTCATTGCGTAAAAAATATATTTACACGTTCAGTTTTGCGGCTACAAAACTCAGTCATCATTCTTGTGACTGCAGCAGACGTCATTTTTGACAGTTAATTTCACTTTTTAGGTAAGAAACGCCCGCAGCTACCGAGCAATAAGCCCTTGACGGCAACCAAACGGAATCGCCTCATGAAAGCCAACGCAAACATAGTACTAGAGACCTCAACAGTCATTCCCTTCAAGTGGCAGAGACAGCACTACCTCTGCTTCTTCTGCCACAAGACGTTCAAGAGCACAGACTCTTTAAAAGACCACACGAGGGACGAACACAAGAAATCTAATATAAAAGCGGCAGTTTCTTACCTAAGGAGGGATGAGAAGGTCAAAATTGACGTGTCCGACATTGAATGCAGACTCTGCGGCGTTAAACTAGACGATCTTAACTCGCTCCTAGCACACCTCTCGTCGACCCATGACAAAACGTTCACAGAGCAATGCGGTTCTTTCGGCTTGATCCCTTACAAACTAGAAGGCGGTCCCACTTCTTTCCAGTGCGCAATTTGCAAGGAAGAGTTCCAATACTTCATCAAACTCAACGAACATATGAATGTACATTTCGGGAGTTATATCTGTGAACTTTGTGGCAAAGTATTTTTGAGTCAGAACCGGCTTAGATGCCACGTCCTCAGCCACGGATCCGGTTTCCGATGCACCATGTGCTCAGATACTTTCGACTCATTAACCTTGAGACTGAACCATGAGAATAAAGTGCATAACAAAGAGAAACTCTGCAAATGCTTTTACTGCGATGAAACATTTCCGAACTACATTCAGAGAAAGAGGCATCACCATTCTGTCCATAACTTGGAAATCCCTGCTTTTAACTGCGAGATTTGTCATAAAGCGTTCGAGATAGAAAGCAAAATGCAGGTTCACATCAAAGAAGTGCATTTAAGAGAGAAGAATTACTCGTGCTCCATGTGTGAGCAGAAATTCTTCTCCAAAACTCATGTACAGAAGCACATGGTCAAGCATTTTGGGGAGCGGGTGCACCAATGTGAAATCTGTAAGAAGTCTTACGCTAGGAAGCAGACCTTGAGAGACCATATGAGGATTCATAGTGACGATAAGAGATATGTGTGCGCGCTTTGCAGCCAGGCTTTTGTTCAGAATAACAGTTTGAGGTTACATATGAGGGTTCATCATCCTGAGTCAGTTAGTGGGTAGAAATCCGTTCAGAAATAAGGTTAAGCTATATTAAGTAGGTAGCTTTAATAGAATTTTTATGTAATTTTTGTAAATACGTTTTAATTTAACGTAATATTAAAAGGTCTGATGCTCGACGCGTTTTTAAATCGATCCCTACATTGAATAGAACAACTTTAAATGTACCCTATTAGTAGTTTGAATCAGTTTGCACTAACTTTAAATAAACTATAATTTAAATAATACCAGTGTGTTATGTAGTAACTAACATGGGTACATTTACAGTAGATAATTTCTTTTCAGATGTAAAACCGCGGAAATACAAAGGCTGCGAATCGTCCTCGATGCGCAGACGAAAAAACCTCACAATATTGTTCAACAACACCTCAATCATACCTTTCAAATGGAGGGGGAAATACTTATGCTTCTATTGTAGTAAAGACTTAGCCGAATATCCCGCCCTCAGAAAACATACCAAGTCCCACGGAAATTGTTCCACCCGCGACCATTCTTTAAAAGTTCTCAAAGGAGGCCAAAATATGGAAATCAAAATCGACATCTCCGAAATCTCTTGCGAAATCTGCAGCGAACCTTTCCCAAGTTTCGATGATATTATCACTCATTTGTTTATCAAACATAAGTTAGAGTATGATAGAGGCGTGGAAATGGCCATAGAAGAATATAGACTAGTCGATCTTAGTTGTTTAGCTTGCGAAGAGAAATTCACTTACTTCGGTTACCTAGTCTCTCACGTGAACAATAGTCATCCCAAAAACTGTCTCATCTGTGATAAATGCGAACAGAAGTTCAATAAGAAACGAGATCTCTTCTCCCATATGAAGAACTACCATAGAGAAGGAGGTTACCAGTGCGAACTTTGTCCTTTAATCTTCAGCTCTCTAAATATACTTAGGAAACATAGGAATAACCGTCATTTGACCAGGTGCAGCATTTGCCAATTAAAACTGCCTTCAGCGGCTTTAAAACAAAAGCATATGGATGTAGAACATCCCGATGATGGTTCTTTGCAGTGTGATAATTGCTTCAAAGAGTTTCACACGAAGCAAGGCCTTCGAATGCATGTTAGGAAGTGTAAAGGTGAAGATGAGTTCAATGTAGAAAGGAAAAAAGACTACGATCCGATGGATCTTGATCAGAATTATGAGGATCCTGTAAAAAGACCGAGCGTCAAACAAATCAGGGAGAATATAGTAATAGTAATCAATATGTCAACAGCTCTTCCGTTTAATTTCTATAAGAACAAATTTAACTGCTTCTACTGTTCCAAAGACTTCCCCGATTCAGATCTAATGCGAGAACACACTATAATAGAACACCCTGCTTGTGATGTAAAGCAGAAATGCATTAGGAAATGTAGGGAGTCTGTAGCGTGCGTTAAAATAGACATTTCTTCCCTAGCCTGCAAACTATGCTTCGAGTCCTTACCAGACTTGGATACGCTTATCGACCATCTGATCTTGAAACATGACGCCAACTACGACAAGTCTATAACGACCTGTCTACAACCGTACAGGCTTATAAAAGACCACATGGCCTGTCCTCATTGTCCAGGCGAAGTCTTCAGATTCTTCGGCACCCTGTTAAAACACATGAACAACAAACACACTAACAATAACATTATTTGCGTGTATTGCGGTCAAACGTTCAGGCGCGACCAGAACTTGCGTGTTCACGTCTGGCGTCACCATAGGGACGGTAGATTCAAATGTAACATCTGCGGCGCGGAATGTAATATACCTTCGAGGTTATACATGCATATGGCGAAAGCTCACGGTGTCA
This sequence comes from Epinotia bilunana, assembly GCA_947049275.1. Classification (NCBI taxonomy): domain Eukaryota; kingdom Metazoa; phylum Arthropoda; class Insecta; order Lepidoptera; family Tortricidae; genus Epinotia; species Epinotia bilunana. The sequence goes on along the minus strand of OX346276.1, from coordinate 4,286,808 downwards.
AAGCGGCGAAGTGCCCTAAATGCTCAGAGAGTTTCGCCACGCAATACCTAAGACAAAAACATTTAATTGAAGCCCATGACTCTGGCCACAAGTGTTCTTATTGCGGTAAATTATTCACGAGAAACTCTTTCATGAGGGACCATATAAGGAGAACGCATTTGAAGGAGAAAAACGTGGAATGCTCCATCTGTAATATGAAGTTCTTCAACAATATTCTTCTCAGGCGTCATATGGTGAAGCATAGCGGTGAGAAGAATTTCCACTGCGATGTATGTGGCGAACGATTCTTCTGGAGGAAGAGCCTTCGAACGCATATGTCTAGGCATAATAAGCATAATCCTGTACATATCTAGGAGTCTAGTCTTGAAACTATTTATTTCATGTAGCTTAAGTTGTTGCCATTTTCTGTTTGACGACAGCTTCCAAATAAATAAATATTTAAAAAAAATGTCGCTTAAGTTAATGCAACATCGATTTCTTTCTCGAGTGTTATGAGGTCTGTAGGGTTTACCATTGAATTGCCGAAAAACATTTAATCGAATATTATTTCAAAGACAACGTTTCAAGTATTTTCATTTCATCGACAAGTCATTACGTCGAAGACTCGATACTAGGTAATTTAAACCGAGGTCTTTTAATTGGTAGTTGACTTATTTCAATAAAATTCATGTCATGGCTTTTCATTTCGGGTTTTTTTAATACATTTTTTTTACATGTAGGTAATAATATTTATTCCGCATAAAATTATTTCAATTGGTAATAATTCGTTATCGAAACTAAACGCAATCACGTCAGTCGGCTCACTCTGCGAGATTATTGATATGTGGGTAGTTTCAGATATGAAATAATTTATCTGGACGAATGGTTGGTCGTATGAATTTGTCATGAAGATCAGAGCTCGCATGTCGTCTTGTGATAGCCGTGCAGCGAATCGACGCCACCCCGCTGCGCGGGGTGTCTGTTTCTGGTTTGATGGACACAAGTGAACCCTAACCTAACCGACCTAAAACAGACTTCGCTTATGACAAGTCATTTTTGTCCGCCCTGATATCTTTTTGTAATAAACGATTTACACCAATGATTCTTAGTTTTATGATACATACATATTATACATATTTGTATGTCACACAATTAACTACATAATTTGAATAATGTATGTGCAGTAGGACATATAAAATTGTATTAAAGTAATACGTCGAAGAAATGAATTGCAATGTTTTGTAGTTGTGCCAATTAAGAAAATTTTAAACAAATCAGCGATTAAGTAATATTCATTGAATAGTATTTCTACGTAGTAAGATAAATTTAAATAAATAGTAGTTGAAATAAAATAACGCCAAACAATATTACTCGTACTAAAGTTTCGATGAATCGTTGTCGATGAAATAATATTCGATGAAAAGGTTGTCGACAAAACAAGGGTACACCGGTCTGTAGCACCACCACCTATCCTATCCGTCTTGTGAGCGATGGGCGAGCCACCTATCACTGCTACATCACATTTTATTCCATCTTGGAACCTACAAGTCAGAAGTGCCAAAGTGATAAATTAATTGTGCAAATAATACATTTCAGGGGTAAAGGGGTAGTCCTTTCGGGGTTACAGGCGGGATTTTATGTGAATCAACTTTTTCTTATGATTTTACTGATTGAAATCTCTACCGAATGTAGGGTATTATTGACTTTTAAAACCCCTTTTTAAGGGTTACCTACTAAGCATGCTAGAAGTCCATGTTGTCTCCTGTCTAACGGGACGGAATAACCACGAGAAATAGTTGACTCCTGTAACATAGATTTCTAAAGCGTGTTAGCCCCTCGATTGACACGTTGTAAATATCTTTTCAGATATAAAACACCGGTCAATCGGCGGGCAGAGCGCTACTGAACGTAGGAGAAAAAACCTCGTCATACTATTCAACAACACAACAGTTGTACCTTTTAAAAGCGGCAGCCAATATGGCTGCTTCTACTGCGGGGACAAATACCCCGTCTATAAGGAGTTCGTTAAACACACTAAGTCCCACGGCCCTTGCAATGTTAAACATAAGTCTTTAGTAAGCCAGAAATTCGGCACTGTAGAAGTCAAATTAGACATATCAAACATCACCTGCGAATTATGCGAAGAACCTTTTTGTAACTTAGACGATATCTTATCACATTTGATAGCTAAACACGGTTTGCATTACGATAGAGACGTCCCTATGTCACTATCCGCGTATAGACTAGTAGATCTGAAATGCACGGAATGCGGAAAAACTTTTGAATATTTCCGTAATCTCGTAATGCATGTGAGGAAAAATCATTTGGAGAAACTCTTACCGTGCGATCAGTGCGATAGAAGCTTCAATAAAAAGTCGGAACTGATGGCTCACTGCAGGATATACCACCGGCGCGCCGGCTACCAGTGCGTCAAGTGCGAGCGTTGCTTCCGCACCTCTAGCTTACTGAGACTACATCTCATGACCACACACGGCTCCTCTGAACGCAAATGCACAAGAATCCTCTCTAGTTTAAGAGCGAAGAACAGCCACTATCTAAATATACCCGAAGACTTTGAAGACTTGGAGGACTGTGAAGTTGAAACGCAACGGAATAAATTGCGTGAAAGAAACGCTTTAGCCAAAAGGAATCGGGAGAACATTGCATGTATTTTGAACATGACGACCGCAATACCTTTCAAGTACTATCAGAACAGATTCACCTGTTTTCATTGCTCGAAAGACTTTAACGAGCACGAAGACATGCGAACACACACGCTAATAGAGCACCCGTTTTACGATTTGGAGAGAAAATGTCCTAAATCGCTAAAAGGCGTTAATTTGTGCATAAAACTAGATGTATCCTCGCTTTCTTGCAGAATTTGTTTCGAGACGTTCACTGATTTTGATTGCCTTGTGGATCATTTGATTATGAATCATAAAGCTAACTATGATAAGAAAATCACAGGGATTATGCTGCTGTTTAGACTTGAGAAGTATAATATGGCGTGCCCTCTCTGTCCTCAAGCGTTCACTTATTTTAACATTCTCCTTAAGCATATGAATCAGGAACATTACGCAAAAACGCATCTTTGTTCTAATTGCGGAGCAGTCTTCGCTAGCGAGGCTATATTAACAATGCACATAGCACGTATACACGGCCCTAAAGTGTTCAAATGTTCAGAATGCGACATAGAATTGAGTTCTGCCTTAAAATTAAAAAGCCACCGAGCCAAAACTCACGGAGTCAGAGAGGTACCATGTCAGAAGTGCCCAGAGAAATTCCCCTCCGAATACGAGCGACAAAAACACTTAATCCAAGCACACGATATAGGCCATAAGTGTTCGTTTTGCGGTAAAATGTTTGTAAAGAACTCCTTCATGAGGAACCACATACGCCGGACGCATATGGAGGAGAAAAACGTACAGTGTGCCGTCTGCAATCATAAGTTTTTCGACAATATTCTTCTCAAGATACATATGGTCAAGCATATTGGGGAGAGGGACTTTCACTGTGATGTTTGTGGCAAGAGTTTTTATTGGAAGAAGAATTTACGAGTACACATGGCGTCGCATAATAAGCAAGTTAAAATTGCGAACTTATAGTATCGGACTATTAAAATTTGTTCAATTTTGTTGAATGTTTATGATTATATACTTCCTACAATTGTTAGGTACTGTTGAACTGTCTGCCTTACATTTTCTTCTAACATTCACAAACGGTATTCAAATTGAAATCACAATACCAGAAACGGCGTATTTATATTTAAATCCTGAGACAATACGTCTCACTATGACCGTTTTATTTTATTGTCATTGACATTGTAAGACTAAAGGAATCTCGTATAACAATGTGTTTTATTTAATACTATGACATTATTTCATAAGACATTATTGCTGTGCTCCCGCAAAGGTGACATAATTCCGAAGAAAAGTCTTCTATATCTCGTCTTGATTTTTCTTACCAACGCAATTGGGTACTAAATGTTGCCAAATGTAATGTTGTATCTTGGTAATTTTTTATCCCTATTTTAAGAAGTGTAGTATTTAAACAAGAATGCCTTGGTTAACTTTGACAGTAAAATCATATTTTTTTACTATAGAATGCGTTAGTTTGTGGTAATGCCGATACCTAACTGTTTAGGGACACCAGGAACGTACTACGTCGTAGGAAGTACACATGTTAAAAATTGACAATAAGTCGTAATAGTTATTGCTCTTTTTCTAAAACTGCTTTCACTTACAAACGAACCAAAAGAAACAATTTCTTTCCAGGTCCGGTACCTCCCATACTATCGGCTTTCGCGCGAGCCACGCCCCGCCGCCGCGAAAATCTCAAACTTCTCTTGAACTACACTACCGTGATCCCTTTCGTTTGGCGCAGCGTCTTCTCTTGTTTTTATTGCTCTAAGAACTTTCTAGAAAGCGCCGAACTCAGAAACCATACTATGAGCCACGGAAAATGCACCATGACAGAAACTTGCTTTAGAAAGGTCAACAATTTCGACACTTTGTTGAAAATCGATGTTTCCGAGATGAACTGTAGGATATGCAGAACCTCTTGTAAAAACTTAGAACATTTGATAAACCATTTGGTTTCAGTTCACGAGCTAGACTACGACAAAGATATTTATATGAATATGGAATTATATAATTTAACTAGCCTTAAATGCGAACATTGCCCCGAGATATTCGTATATGCTTCGTTCTTAATAAGCCACACTAAAGATAAACACGAATTCAAACCTTGGTTTTGTAATGAGTGTCTAATGTTATCTTCCGTTATACCTCTCGATCACAATCATGGACCTATACAGAAATTATCAAGCCAAACGACCAATACTAGACTGAGTGGTACTCCAGTGATAAGTGTCAACCAGACCTTAGAAAATGTTTTCAACATGTCCACTGCCATACCCTTTAAATACTTGTACTTCAAAAAGAGAGACTGGTTTGGCTGCCTTTACTGCAAAGCAATGTTTCTATCTTATCAACTTCTGCTGGATCACATAGCAAAACACGTAGAGAACTGCGAAAACGATATGGCATTTGTAAAACCAAACACTAAGATTAAAGTGGAAATAAGTGATCTTAGATGCAGGGCTTGTGGTGAACTTCTGGCAGATTTAAAAGAAACTTTAGATCATCTGGTGTCTAAGCATGAAGGAGTATGTGTCGAAGATCATTTAATTCATCTGCAACCTTTTAAAGTGAAGCATGGACGTGCAGAGTGTCTCATGTGCCAAGAGAATTTTCCGGATTTTCGCAATTTGGTCCATCATACAGACAATGTTCACGCAGAGGAGTCGTATTTGTGCATACACTGCGGCGAAGTATTCAATTGTTTAAAGGCGTATAAAGCCCACGTTACCCGGCACGAAGAAGATAGGAGCTATACATGCTCGGTGTGCGATAAAGAATTCTGGGATTTCAGTAAAGTGAGGAACCATCGCGCCACATTACACAATTTAAAAACTTTCAAGTGCGCGAGATGCGACGCGATTCTCGACACTTCAATCGATAAGCAGAGGCATTTGTATGACGTCCACGGATGCGGCCACGAGTGCACTTATTGTGGACGACTGTACATAACTAAACAAGTGTTGGACGCACACATGCAAAGAAAACATAACGATTACTACGGGAAGGGTGTGCGTAAGACCAAATTAGTTTGCGGTTACTGCAACACTACGTTTTATTGGAAAAATAATTTAATTAATCACATTGATAAACACTTTACTGACCGATTACCGACGGTTTAAAACAAATGAGCGTTAATTTCCAATCGTAGAAATTATAGTACAGTAGTATAATCCAGACAAATGTAGGTTTAAAACTTGTGATAATATATTAAACGCGATCATACAGAAGAACAATTTGTTTTCAGATGATACGCACAAAATGGCCTGCGAAATAACGGCGAGGCAGCAAAATCTGCAAATACTATTACACAGCACGAGCGTAATACCTTTCCAATGGAACAACCGTTTTTCATGTTGTTATTGCGGCTCTAGCGACCTACAGTGTGACGAGCTAGTCAAACATACCATGTCGCATGATAAGAACATAGTAGAGGATTTTTTGTCGAAACTCAAGCCTAAAGTCGTCCTGAAAGTTGACGTGTCTGATACCATTTGTGAACTCTGTGATGTGAACTCCCTAAACTTTGATAGTCTCATTGCTCACCTCGTTAAAACACACGATTTGAAGTACGATAGACAAGTCAAAATGCACATACAGCAATTCAAATTGATAAACCTCAGTTGTCCATTGTGCGAGGAACATTTTACGGAAATGGAAAGTCTAGACGCTCACGTTAGTTCACGGCATTCAAATCATTTGCAATGTGAATTGTGTTCTGAAATGTTCGGTAAGAAAAAGGATTTAAAATTACACAAACAACTAGATCATACAGACTATGATTACTATCCTAAAATCCGTGTAAAACAAGAACCAGATAACGATGTTAGAGTGAATACAAAAGATGTCGCCGCCATAGATAAGAAAAGGATAGCCAAGGACAGGCGGGAGAATATAGCTTATATCTTAAACACATCCACAGCTTTGCCTTTCAAGTTCTACATGAATAGGTTTCGTTGCTTTTACTGTTCGAAGAATCATACAGAATTTGAATCTATTAAAAGCCATATGGTCACGAAACATCCATACTGCGACCCGGCGGGGAAAGCCCTGAAATCAGTAAAAGGGAAGGATGCTATAGTTAAAGTAGATATTAGTTCCCTCGCCTGCAAGTTATGTTGCATGCCAGTAAGCGATCTGGACGCCTTCTACGATCATCTAATATCAAATCATAAAATGAAATACGATAAGTCGATGACGAGTATAGTCCAACCTTTTAAAATAGCGAAGGACAATATGGCATGCCCACTCTGTCCAGACGTTAGTTTTAGGTATTTTGTAAAGCTATTAGAACACATGAATGAGAGCCATTCTGATAACAACGTAGTGTGTGTATACTGTGGCCAAACTTTTAGAAGTACGCCCTCTTATAGGGGTCATATTGCCAGGTATCACAGACCAAACTCATGCCAGTGTCCAGAATGCGATTTGATGTTTTCTAATCCGTCTAAACTTACGGCTCATAGAGCTAGCGCGCATGGAATAAATGCATTCAAATGCTCAAAATGCGACGACAAGTTTGCCACGATATATCTTAGGCAGAAACATCTCATAGACGCTCATAGCTCAGGACACAAATGTACCTTCTGCGACAGACTATTCGCAAGGAACTCCTACATGAAGGACCATGTAAGGAGGTTGCATTTGAAAGAAAAAAACGTGGAATGCTCCGTCTGCAAGGAGAAGTTCTTTGACAAGACTAGACTGAATATACATATGGTGAAACATATCGGGGAGAGGAATTATCACTGTGATATTTGTGGAAAGACCTTTCTATGGAAGAAAAATTTAAGAGGCCACATGTCTTCGCATAAACGAAGCGCATAATTATTCTTTCTTAAACTTTATTACGTGTCTATTTCTTTTGTAGATGTTATTAGATATTTGTTAATTAGTTTTACGACGGATTGATGGATGTCGGGTGAATCAAAAAAGTACCAATTGAATGCCCTAATTGTGATGAACTGAACTGAAGACTACAGAAAAGTAAATTTCTTTTCAGATGAAATTGGGCTGAAAAACGTGAAAAGCACCAATTATCGGAAGAGGAGAAATCTACAAATAATTTTCAACAACACCTCGATTATACCGTTCAAATGGCGGCAAAAGTATCTTTGTTTTTACTGTGGGGAGGACTTGCCAGATTATGATGCGCTTAGGAAACACACTAAGGCACATGGCGCGTGTTCTCTGGCGGACCGGGCGCTCAGTCGAGTCTCAGGCACCGAAGTCGAGATCAAAATCGACGTGTCCGACACTATTTGCGAACTCTGCGACGAAATATTACCCAACTTCGACGATATCATCTCCCACTTAATGCACAAACACAACTTGCCTTACGACAAACACGCTGACCTTATCATCATGAAGTACAGATTAGTCGATCTCAAATGTATATTATGCGAAGATAGCTTTAACCACTTCAGCAAGCTTATCGTCCATGTTAACAATAACCATCCTATGAAGTTCCTCTCTTGCAGTGTCTGTCATCAGAAATTTAACAAGCAAAGAGACCTAACTGCTCACTTTAGATCTTACCACAAAAAGGGAGGTTATACTTGTATTCAATGCGCTATAAATTTTCCTACTAACTGGGCTTTAAGCAATCACAAATTCAAATCACATTCCTCTGTCTGTAACATTTGTTTCAAAAGCTTTTCTTCGTCAGACAAACGGTTAAAACATATGAAGTTAGAGCATATAGATGACGGGTTCTTACAATGTGGGTTTTGTTTGAAAACTATGAATACAAAACAAGGGTTTTTACGCCACGCGGCCCATTGCACTTCAGGGAGAGGCGATTCTAAAACGCAGCACGTGATTGACGAGGTTGTATCTATAGACGATAGCGAGAGGAAGCCTAATGTTAAACAGATTAGGAATAATATCGCTTGTATACTGAACATGTCTACGGCGCTGCCGTTCAAACATTTCATGAACAAATTTAGGTGTTTCTATTGCTCTAAACATTTTATTGAATGCGACGAACTCAAAGAACACACTATTATCGAGCATCCCCATTGCGATTCTAAGTTTAAATCCATGAAATTACGTAATAGAGAAGATATCTCAATTAAAATAGACACATCATCGTTATCTTGTAAAATTTGCTTTGAATCTATGAACGATTTGGATCATTTAATAAACCACCTTACTTCTGAGCATAAGACGCGCTATGATAAGTCTGTAGAAATTAACGTTCAGCCGTACAAATTAATTAAAGATAATTTTGCCTGTCCTTTTTGCGAGGAGGCGTTTAGGTATTTTAGCACTTTACTTAGACATGTCAGTGGTGCCCATACGGATAATAAAAATATATGCATGTACTGTGGAAAATCGTTCAGAACGAAACCGAACTTGCGAGCTCATATAGCGCGGCGTCACAAAGTGGGGAAGATTTATAAATGTGTCGCTTGCAAACTAGAATTTACAAGAACTGTAGACTTACGTACCCATATGGGCAGAGTCCATGGCGACAAAATGGTGGACTGTCTCGATTGTCCGGAGAAGTTTGTATCGCAATACGCGATGCAGAGGCATCGCATCACGGTGCACGGCTCCGGCCACAAGTGCTCGTACTGTGGCAAACTGTTCACCAGAAACTCCTTCATGGACAACCACATCAGACGGACCCACTTTAAAGAGAAAAACGTACAGTGCTCGCTCTGCAACGAGAGATTTTTCGATTCGGCACTCCTTAAGAACCATATGGTGAAACATATAGGCGAGCGGAATTTCCACTGCGATGTCTGTGGTAAGAAGTTTCTTTGGAAGAAAAACCTCCGCGGCCACATGTCTTCCCACGTTAAAAACGCTAACGCTCAAGCACTTGCCTGATATTAAAGTTACGGAGACGTTAATTAAGGAGTTCTAAGAGTGCATTTACAGCAAGAATCGTTTCTTTTCAGATGAATATCCGCACCGCCCGTACGACAGCTGTACCTCTCAGCGGCGGAGGAAAAATTTACAAATATTATTCAATAACACCTCGGTAATGCCTTTCAAATGGCGGGGAACTTACTTATGTTTCTACTGCGGGAAAAACTACGCAGAGTACCCCGAGTTCAGAAAACACACAAAGGCCCACGGGCTCTGCTCCACTAACGATTATTCCCTCAAAAATATCAAAGGGAACCATATAGAAATAAAGATTGACGTCTCTGATATTGTTTGCGAGATTTGCTGCGATCCCTTCAATAGTTTCGACGAGGTCGTCGAGCATTTGAACTCGAAGCATGAGCTGAGATACGACACTAACGTAAAAATTCCCTTCCAATTGTACAGACTATCAGATTTCCGGTGCTTGTTGTGTACCGAACAGTTTAGTTACTTCGGATATTTGGTGAAACACGTGAACACTGTCCACCCGCAGAACTGCTTCATATGCGACGACTGTGGGCTTACGTTTAACAAGAAAAGAGACCTCGCTCTGCATTCGAGGGACAACCATCGCCTGGGCGGGTACCCATGCGACCAATGCACAAGCGGTTTCAAAACTAGAAGCACGCTGCGTCAACATCAAAATACATTCCATTTTAGGAAATGCAAAGACTGTGCTTTAACTTTCGCGTCTCATAGCCTATTACAGAAACATATACAGCTAGACCATCCTGATGATGGAAGTTTAAAATGTATTTACTGTGCAAAAGAACTGCACTCCAAGCAAGGTTTGAAGCAGCATCTTAATAAATGCGAAGTTAGATTGCTTTCCCAAATAGAAGCTCCTCTTCCCAATAGCGCGTTTCTTGAAGACTCGTACATTGAACCCAGAAAGAAACAGAACATTTTACAAATTCGGGAAAACATCCAATGTGTGCTAAACATGTCCACTGCTATACCGTTTAAATTTTTCTCCAAGTATTCGTGTTTCTATTGTTCCAAAAAATTCATAGAATTTGAGGATCTGAAAGAACACACATTGAGAGAACATCCAGTGTGCGATGTCAAATCAAAATGCATGAAAAAATGCAAGGGAGAAAGAATTAACGTAAAAGTAGACATTGCTAATCTTGCTTGCAAGGTTTGCTGTCAACCCGTCAATGACTTAGACACCTTAATAGACCATCTCATAGCTGACCATAAAGCTAATTACGACAAATCCTTAAAACGCTGCTTCGAAGCGTTCCGTATCATAAAAGACAACATGCCGTGCCCCTTATGCTCCGAAAAAACGTTTAGATACTTTAGCACCCTCCTAAGACATATCAATTCAGAACACAGCAACAACAACAGAATCTGCGATTTTTGCGGACGCAGTTTCAAGAACGTCACCAATCTCAAGGTTCACATAACCTACGCTCACACTGGCTCCTGCGAATGCGACGTATGTGGGCTTAAATTCAAAAACCAATGGTGCCTAGCGCGCCACAAAGCTAAAACCCACAACGCGAAAGACTATAAGTGTCCTAAATGCCCCGAGCAGTTCCAATCTCAGTACCACAAGCAGAAGCATCTGATAACTACCCACGACATCGGTCACAAGTGTAGTTATTGCGGCAAAATGTTCACTAGGAACTCCTTCATGAAGGACCATATTCGCAGAACGCATTTGAAAGAGAAAAACGTGCCTTGTTCCGTTTGTAATGAGAAGTTCTTCGATAACTATCTCCTTCGCATGCACATGGTGAAGCATGAGGGAGAGAGGAAGTTTAGTTGTGAAGTGTGCGGGAAAGCTTTTCTTAGACGCAGCAATCTCAGCTCCCACATGGATATGCATAAGAAATACGGCCATGTCCAATAGTTCGATCTCATTAATATTAGGCATAATCTATATATGAAACTAAGAGAAAGTTCTGTCAAACGAACGCTAGCAAAAGACGGCTGCTCTCATTACGATGCAGTTATTTCTTTGCGTTTTTTTGACAGGATGCACTCTTAGATTCGGACGTAAAAATAACTGATTTATTTAGCCGTTATTAGGTTTAATGTACAATTTAAAGTACAATAATTTTTACATTTGAAAAGATGTAGGTAATTGAAAAGACTTGCCTCTAGGTTACTAAAAGGATTTGATCTTGTAAACTATAATTTTCTATTAGCCACTGATAACTACATTGTGTTATTTAGAGGATTACTAAGTTTAGGTCGGCGTAAAAATCTTCCTTTTAATGTAGGTCTTGTCTGGTTATATAATCATTATAACTGAACTCTCCGAAGAACAACATTCAGCAGTAATGAATATTGAATAGTTATGTATGTAGATAATTTAGAAAACGTATTTAGAATTACCGTTACCCGTGTTACAGACATGAAATAAACTCGATATCTTTGTAAAGCCTCCTACAAAAGATTTTTTTTTAATTCCCTCGCGTCGTTCAGACAAATGTTTAATTTATTTAACTTTATTTGATTTTGTAACAAGATGCACAATATATAGATATTTTGGAGCAATCACCTATTATTTGTTGCTCGTTGCCCGGTTGCCATTGATAATTCTCCTGGGTCACTCTCTATAACTATGAGTTTATGAGGTTTAAATACACTAAACACGTGTTTTTGTTATATTGGTAAACCCATTCCATGCTGAGGCATCTCCTTAGCATTGATGCGAGTCCAATTTATAGTAATGTTTCGAAGAAACTGTCACTGTTGTCTCCTGGCTTACCGGGAGAGAATAACAACAAGAAAACAGTTGATTGACCCTTTTAATAGCCAACTGCTTATACTATGACAGTGCATTACGAGTACATTAAGAAAATACATGTTAGCGAATAGCTATATCAGTGACTGACTACGTGAAATAAACTTTAAGGTTCATATTCACACACGCAAAAATACTTGGCGTATAGGTCACTTTCGTACGTGAAGAATCAGAGGCTCTAGTATAAGTTTTACCGAAACAAAACGTTACGACCGCGTTCGCGTTTATCTGTCAAATCCCATACAAATTGAGGGTAAAACGCAAACGCGATCGTAAAGTTTTGTTTCGGTAAAACTTATACTAGACCCTCAGGAACCGGATTAGCTCCCTGACAAGGTTAGGGAGCGGAGCTAGGTAGCGTTTATTGTCATATTCGAGCGCTTATTATCAGAACCGTTATATCCGTGTCAGATTCTGATGCGGGAACCAAGATTGAAGAATTGAGAAGATGCCCGTTCGTTCGTTTGATGTGCCGTTATTTATCGAAGACCATTTACGAGCATTTCTAGAAAAGTTAGTACAAACGACAACACTGTTAACTGACCATCCTGTGTTTATAACCGTATTACAATGTATTATATTTATACCGTTAACCGTATTACAATGCACTTAAGGTGCACCGATGGTCAGTTAGCTGTGTTGTCAGTAGTACAATAGTTACCATGGCTATTAACTTTCATTATTCTTTTTTTGTTATTTTTTTTTTACTTTATTTGCTATTTTTGGTAATTAAGGTTCTGAAATCTCTATACTTTCTTCATTGCAATGATTCTCAAAGCATTGTCTTGAACATGGTAACAAAAAAGGAATAAAGAAAGCCAACTTAATTGACGTAGTATCAGAAGTAGCCTAAGCAAAATAACACGCTCAAAATGACCTACACAGATCCTTATTCCCTTGACATTAGAGTTCGTGTATAGATCATTTTGAGCACTAGAACTGTTTAGCAACTTCTGCTGCTGACTGTAATACCATGATGAAGATTCATAAGTGGCATGATATTATTTTATAATTTAATTTTTCAATCTACATACACTGTGCATGTACAATATAATTTATTTACAATATAATATAAATTGTGCTTAATTAAAGCGCGCTAGTTTCTATGTAATCCTTGATTATAACTCGGCAGCATTCTTACTATATAAGTTTGTGATTATACCTAATCTTAAGGATCTGTAATTTCCGATACGGATTATAAATATACGTACTTATGTTTTATTTATTTGTTTCATTCATTCACTACCAACCGTAGACTATACCTGATTCCATATAACATTAGATTTGTAACGGACAAATTCGTCTACGTTTCTACGTTTATCTTGGATATCAAAGGGAAGTATTGTACTACTTTTACCTATTTCGATCATTAAGGGCTTTTCAAACATAGTAATAAATGTTTTTGCGTTTCCAAATGGTTTCCTTGAAATCGCATGACATGGAATAGGGTATAGAATAAGTCAAATCCGATCGTCAAGGTCACTCATCGTATACTTAGGCACGGATCCGCGCAAGCTCAGTTTGATCGATCTGTATGAAAACAGCTTTGCTGTGGCCTGATGTGGAAAAACCTTAGATTAGACGCACCCCTTTATCTTTTTACCTACATATTTTACCGTTTGCAAAACCGGGAAACGTCTGTCTTCTATACAGTGTTTATGACTGCATTCTAATTCTAATCGAGAGAAAACGTTTTATAGAGTGAAAATCATTAAAGGTAAATGTCCCAGTGATTCGACACCTGCCTAATACTTGATACTTTAAATCTTATGTCAAAACAGTAGAGGTGAACAAATCTATGCGTCAACTAATGGGCATTAAGGTGTCAAGCATTTACCTTAAAAATTTGTAATCATGCAGAAATGTTGCAGTGGATCAATTTTTGCATCACGATACGATAAGAATTGCGTCAATTGGAAAATATCGCTGCTTACTTTGAAACTACGTTCTGGCCAGATTAAAAAGCAAAATGGTCAAATTTTTCATACATGATTGTTGACAACATACCATAGTTTAGTCTTTATTTTCCTTTGCCTCAAACAACAGATTATTAAACGGCAGAATCAAGTTAAAATGAAGTTTTCACCATATAATCTAAGTATAGGAAATAAGAGGATTTATTTATAAAACTTCACAAAGTTAAATATTTATCGAAAAGATAATTCCCGAAGAGTGTTGAACCTCATTTTCAAGACATACACGTGTCTCTTACACGGGGGCGACATCCCCTTGAAACGTTACAGAGGAAAAGCGTGAGTGCCTTGCATTGAAGCAAGCTCCCGGAATATCCAAGATCGGAACACAAGTAAAGCTCTCATTTCGTTACAGGTCCACATTACGTATCAGAGGACGATATGAAACTGGAATATCGTGGGAAACTAGAAAAGAAACGAAGAAATATCGAATCTGTCTTATTGTACAGCAATGTTGTCCCCTTTATATGGCATCGGGGGAAATACAAATGCTTTCTCTGCAAGGAAATGGACAGGAATCCCAATGCGATTCTCAACCATTACCAGACCCATGACTGCGTAAATCTGCCTAAGGCCGTCAACAGATATACTCAAAAGCGAGGAAACGCCGAGGCCGCGATAAAAGTGGAAATCACAGATTTGCATTGCAAACTATGCTCTGAAGACATGCAGGATTTGAACGAGCTCATACAGCATCTGATGGGCAATCACGAGGTTGAATATGATCTCGATATACCAAACTGTTTCCTACCATTCTTGTTGAGAGGTTCACCAATCTGCGGGACTTGCAACATGGAATTCGATCTATTCGAATATCTGCTTAGACACGCGAACAAGCATCATTTACAACACAGTTTCATATGCGATATTTGTGGGAAAAGTTTTTTCTCTGAACGATATTACGGAATGCATC
This sequence comes from Epinotia bilunana, assembly GCA_947049275.1. NCBI lineage: Eukaryota > Metazoa > Arthropoda > Insecta > Lepidoptera > Tortricidae > Epinotia > Epinotia bilunana. The sequence continues at coordinate 4,271,664 of OX346276.1, read as the reverse complement.
TAAAGGACTTCCATCGAGAAGGCGGTTACAAGTGCGATTACTGTGATTTAAAATTCTCGTCGATGCCCAAGAAATCTGCACACGAACAGAGCTCGCATCTAGTGAAACAATTCAAGTGCTCGATCTGTGATAAAACCCTAAAGACAGCTTACTTAAAAAACGTACATTTGGCCGAAGTTCACGGACTCGAAGATAAGAAAAGGAAATGCCCTCATTGCCCTAAAGTCTTTCCCCAGGATAACATCATGGTTCGACATCTAAAGCGGGTACATTTGAAGCAGAAAGAACATATATGTCAGGTGTGCGGAGAGAGATTCTTCGAGAGCTACCAGATGAAGATACACTTGAAGGCGCATTCGGGAGACAAGAATTACCGCTGTGAGACTTGTGGAAGAACGTTTTTAAGGAAGTCTTACCTCGACAAGCATATTCAGTTGCATTATAACAATTCTGACGGACTTAACTTCAACTTTGTCTGACTGAACCTATGATTTATAGCGATATTGTGTTACCAAAACGTGTCTGGAATGCTGAGCCAATTAGTCTTATTAAAAAGTGTTCATGATATATTTTATATCGTTTTATTCCCACACGTTCGGTGCTGTTATAAATAGTCATAAATAATAATATGTAACAATAATCCCTGGCAGCAGAAAATCCAGGATTTTCGTTTGACGGGCTTGTGCCCGTCGAGGTTAGATTTTAGTAAGGACTCCGATACTTTTGAGGGGACTTAAACGTATAAACAAAACTCATTTCTATGCGATAAAAACATATTATATATGAACATAAGCCCTTAACTATTGCCCACTGAAAAGACGATTTTTGTTTTACTGACTGACAATGACCCATTAAAGTGAAAAGATTTAGAAACCATGATTGTAATTACTACTACTAAATATAACACTCGTTTCAAAGAAAACTATGTACAGCTTTTATCCATTTATTCGGCAAGCCAGATTGGAAATGACGAGAGTTAGGTACCTAAAGCTTTTACGGGTTATTATTATTTAAATAAAAACTTACATTAACTTAAAAATAACGAATACATTTTTTTTTATTCCGCTAAATACTATTCTTTAGCGTAATAGTAAAAGAATGTTGTTCTAAAAATGTATCGTGGAATGCTGCAAAGTAACGCACGATTCAATCAACCATTTACATAAACAAATTCCACTTTTAAAATTTAAAAAATTGCAATACAGTTTTCAGGATAAATGTGTCTAACCAAGACTAAAAACAATTGTGAGGTGTACCCTATCCCTGGAGAAGACGAAGGCGACAATAAAAGCTGCCCTCTCTTTACAGATGACAAACCGAAGGATAAGAAGCACAAGAAAACCGCGGGGCGTCGGTACAAACTCTCCTTAATTCGGAGAAACGTCCACATCCTTCTAGAATACGGGAACGTTATGCCCTTCATGTGGTCGCGTTCCACCTATCTCTGCTTCTATTGCAAACAGCCCGCCAAAGATCCCGACGATTTGAGGGAGCACATAGCGACTATGCACCAGTTCCTCGATTTGGACCAAATCTTAAGCTTGAGGATATCAAATACCTGGGACAGTGAGGTCCCTGTCAAGCTGGATGTTAAAGAAATTTCTTGCAGACTGTGTATTACCCCTATAAATAACTTATCAGGACTAATCGACCATTTAAACAGCGTCCATGAAGCCGATTACGATACTTCTATAAAAGACTGCCTCTTCTCTTTTGAACTCGGCAAAGAAAAAGTGACCTGTTCTGTCTGTGACATGCAATTCAACTATTTCGAGTACCTTCTCCGTCACGCAAATAAGCACCATATCAACCACGAATTCGTCTGCAACGTGTGTGGAAAATCATTCCATCGACAGAACGTTCTGGTGACGCATTTCAACGATTACCACAAAGAAGGTGGCTATCCTTGTGATATCTGTGGTCTTATGAGCTCCACAGCCGCGCGGCGGTACAACCATAAAATGAACTTCCATTTGATCGACCATTTGAAGTGCCCTTACTGTCCTGAAGTTTGTAAAAGTAAATATTATAAAAACCTCCACTTGGCCACTGTTCATGGAGTTGAGGAATGCAGAAGCGAATGCCCGCATTGTAACAAAATGTTTCCTCAGAAAGGCATAATGCTCGCGCATGTGCGAAGGGTCCACTACAAGGAGCGGAATGTTGAGTGTTCCGTTTGTGGGTACAAGTTCTTCAATAAGGCGCACTTGGACGCGCATATGGTGAAGCATACTGGCGGACAGATGTACACGTGTGATGTTTGCGGCAAGTCCTATTTGAGGAAGAGCACGTTGAAGGCACATCTTAAGAGACACGTCAACGGTCGGGTGAAAGTTTAATTGAACGAGGGAACCAAGTTCTCTTATCTTGAGCCATAATTATTTTCTATGACCGGATGTCCAGATGTCCAGGTGTTCTCTACAGGTCGCGTAGTATTTACAGTGCCCTTTGGACGTCATTGACTTCACGTCATGATTGGCGCCTACGATGGAGTTAACCTTTTGTACGCCATGCCGCACGTACGGAAGTGACACCTACACGCCAACTTTTTATGTTAGAATGTGATTATGAACCTTACTTGAAAGCTTGAAGGTGACTGATAAGACAAATCTACAAACACCTTCAAGTGTTATTGGCGTTCAAAGGGTTAACCAGTGAGCCACTACTCAGCATATATCTTCAAATTGGAAATAGGCATTGCGATGAAGTGTCCACTAGTTTTATTTGATGTAGAACCAAAAAAGACGTCGCCTGACTGGTTTCTCATTTTTCATTTAATATTTTATCGAATTCCAGTAGTATAGGAAAAAATAAGGAAATGACATACATATACTTATAACTTAATGAAAATAATGTCAAGTGGCCTATTAGTATTAATGATTGTAAATGTATCGTAAGAAGTCAATTATTTCATGAAATCCAAATGAATGGGCTTTTTAAATACCTATGAAGACAAATAGTATGATATTCTGCTCAAGCGTTGATTACTTTTAACGATGTTTGCTTATGGTGTACCAAAAATGGGGTGTGAACCGATCGAGGGCATATTCGGTAGCGCATTGCGATTCCAAATATGCATTTGTTTATGTTTTTTTTATTTTTTGAGTATTTTTGTTTACATTGATATTTTTGTTTTTGTTTACATTACAGTCTTTGTTTTTGTTGACATTGCTTGACAACATGCCCCCGCGAGAGTTTGTCATTTTGAACCATCGCGGGCACAGCTGTGTTATGAAAACAAGTGTTTTTAGGGTTCCGTAGCCAAGTGGCAAAAAACGGAACCCTTTTGTATCTGTCTGTCTATCTGTCTGTCTGTCTGTATGTCTGTCTGTCTGTCTGTCTGTCTGTCCGTCTGTCCGCATGTCACAGCCACTTTTTTCCGAAACTATAAGAACTATACTGTTGAAACTTGGTAAGTAGATGTATTCTATGAACAGCAATAATTTTCACGAAAATAGAAAAAAAAAATCAATAAATTTTAGGGGTTCCCCATACTTAGAACTGAAACTCAATTTTTTTTTCATCAATCCCATACGTGTGGGGTATCTATGATAGGCCTTCAAAAATGATATTGAGGTTTCTATACCATTTTTTTCTAAACTGTATAGTTTGCGCGAGAGACACTTCCAAAGTGGTAAAATGTGCCTTCCCTGTAACTTCTAAAATAAGAGAATGATAAAACCTAAAAAAATAATATGATGTACATTACCATGCAAACTTCCACCGAAAATTGGTTTGAACGAGATCTAGTAAGTAGTTTTTTTTAATACGTCATAATGGTGCGGAATCCTTTGTGCGCGAGTGCGACTCGCACTTGGCAGGTTTTTTTAATACGCAGATGACGGCTTTTACGTTTTTGTTGTCATACACAAGCAATGTAAACAATAACAAAAAAGAAACAATGCATTTTGGAATCGCAATACTCTACCGAACCTAGCCTTGATGGGTTCACACCCCTTTTTCGTTACAACCTGTATTAATGGTACTAGCTTTTGCCCTGTAGTTCGTCTGTGCAGAGTTTACTGTTATACAAATATCGAACCATAGGGATATTGCTTATCCCAGACATCATGCCCTTCCACTCAAACTATCTCAATACAGTAAAACGTCTAAATTCTGCGTTTCAAGCGTGAAATGTGAAAAGACTGAAATGGCAACACTGAAGCCAGCGAACGAGAAAACCATAGAAGTATGTGAGGATGGGGGCGGGGTGTCAAAACGATGCCAGGCAGCCGTTTAGTTCGAACATGCGCATACCGGGTTTTTTGGCACGTGTTTGGGTAGAAATTTGTAAGGAGCATAGAATGCGTTCTATGGTTTTTTCGTTCGCTGACTGAAGCCTTTTAAAATTGTAGCTTCGTGACATGAGCCTAGGCTGAGTTAATATTGGCATTCGATTCGGTGATGGAAAAGAAATTCGTTTAACACAAATTTACCTGCCTATTCTGTATTCTCTGATACTATTAATGTTAAACTTTCCACGTTAAAAAGCTGTTCGAGTTCGCCGAAAGGGAGTTTTCTTAGGAAATATCACTGTTAGGGGGAAGCAAAAATTATAATAGCTGGTCTTTTATGTATATTTTTCGTAAGATTGATTATTATAAGATTGTTGCCAAATAAATACATTTAATAATTTTATTATCCTTTTTTTAACCATTCTCTTAAAACCCTACCAAATGGAACGTTTAAGCCGAGTTACAGTAACCGGTTGATTTTCCACGTAAACGTGAAGATCGGACGGCAGTGGGACAGTCATGATTAGCTAAAACAACCGTTTCTTTGCAGGTGCAAAAATCAGTACAGTGGAGGATAAGCATAAGAAAATGGAAATCAAACGTAAACAATTGATTAAACGGCGGAATGTAGAATACGTTCTCCAGTACGGCAATGTGACTCCCTTCCTGTGGTACAAGGGTAAATACAGGTGCTTTTACTGCACCGAGCCCATGAAGAACCCCGAAATATTGCGCGAACACACCGCTAAAGTCCACCAATTCGCTAACCTAGAACTCGCCGTCTTTGACAGAACGAAAGACAACCGAAATAAGGACGCTGCCATCAAAATTGACGTTACTGGCATCTCGTGTAAACTCTGCCCGCAAACTATTCCAGACTTGGAACAACTGATCTCACACCTCATAATAGGCCATGATGCAGAGTATGACGTCAGCGTCCCTAACTGCCTCCTCCCGTTCCAGCTGGACAAGGACAATCCTAGTTGTCCAACTTGCAAAATGAAGTTCGTCTTCTTCGAATACTTATTGCGCCACGCGAACAAGTACCACTTGTCTCATGAGTACATATGTGACGTTTGTGGCACCAGCTTCCAAGGGGAGAATCATTTGAAAATGCACCATAGGTACTATCATAGAGAAGGAGGCTATACTTGCGACTACTGCGATGTCAGTCTAACAACTCTCTCCAAGAAGATAATACACGAGAAAAACGTCCATATGGTAAATTTACTGAAATGTCCTCACTGCCCTGAGACCTTCAAAAGTCCGTATTTTAAGAAGCTGCATTTAGCTAATGTGCACGGAGTGGAAGAGTTGAAGATAAAGTGCCAATATTGTCCTAAAGTATTTCCGCAGGAGAGCATTATGTCCCGGCATATGAGGCGCGTCCACTTGAGAGAGAGAAACGTTGAATGCGAAGTTTGTGGCGAAAAATTCTTTGGTCCTTACGATGTGAAGCTTCATATGCTGAAGCATAGCGGAGAGAAAGCCTTCATCTGCTCAGTCTGTGGGAAGAAGTTCTCCAAGAAAAGCAATCTAAATTCCCACTCGGTCATGCATACTGGCAAAAAGGCATACTCTTGCACGATATGCAACAAAGCCTTCGCGTATCACACCAACCTGACTATGCACATGAAGAGCATGCATCGTCACTCCGAAGAGCAAGAGCATACAGAAGTAGTGGACGATCTTGGTGAAATGGAAGTGGTGCAGATGGAATTTATAAACGATGATCTGGAAGGCGCTGAAGTAGCTGAGACGTACGTCGTACAATAACGTTTTTACAATATTTTTTATTTAGGATGTATGTTTTAATCACTAAAGCATTGATGTATAATAAATCAGCTTCTGGAAATTATGTAATTTTATTAAAAACATAATTAATTTTATTTTTTATTCTACGACAAACGACCTTTGAGAAAACTGCCTCTGGCAGATTGACAAACAGTGACCCATAGGTATTACTTTGGACCAATTTTGGTAAGGAACGCGAAAATTATATCTTATATCGTTAAACAATTTGAATGGGCCGCAAGGAACATATTCGCAGATGTCATCAGCTTACTCGGGAGTATAGAAAAGATATCTTGGTCATCGTTATAATATAGTAGATTCCTTGCTATACATTACTAGGGATCGTCCTACTGGAGTCGGTACTCCTTACTCCTAACTAACCAAATCTTTCTATAGAAGGTCATCGTTTCTTCTATGACTTCACAACCCAGCGTTACAAGGCCGTAAATCCGACTACTCTCTTTCCAGGACCCAAGGCAAGCAGGGCATACGAGACTTATTTGGAACGGCTCAGTACCGTCCGGAAGAATATACTCTACGTCCTACGCTACGGGAATGTACTGCCTTTTCAATGGAACACTAAGGGATTTAGCTGCTTCTATTGCTCGAAACCTATGAAAGACTGCGACGCTTTGAGAGAACATACGACGACTAAGCATAGTTATGTTGTTCTAGAAAGTTTTATACCCAGAAGAATTGTAACCAAAAATGTACCAGTGAAGATAGATGTGAAGGACTTGGCTTGTAAGGAATGCTCCGAACCTCTAAGCAGCGTAGAGGAGCTAATAGCCCATATTATTTCTATCCATGGAGAATTGTATGACAATTCAGCAGGCGTCTGCGTTTTCCCGTTCGTTTTAAACAAAGACATGATGCAGTGCGTCTTATGCGAGAATAGATATGATAACTTCTCTTCTATGGTCACACATATGTACAAGGAGCATATAGCTCATTCCTCCATCTGCCAAGTCTGTGGCTTGAGCTTCATTGATAAGGTACGCCTTTCTAGACACATAAACAAAAGCCACCTCGGCCACAAGTGCAAGATCTGCGCGAAAATCTTCGACGCGTCGCACAAATTAGAGAGGCACAAGGAGAGAATTCACGGGCACACGAAAACGCACGAATGTAACTTGTGCAGCGCGAAATTCGACAACGATTACCAAGTTAAAGTTCACTTGGGGAAAGTGCACAATGTGGAGAAATATAGGGTTAAATGTGAGCATTGTCCGAAGATTTGCACGACCAAGGGGGCAATGTTGCTTCATGTACAATCTCTGCATTCCGATGTACGATACGAATGCGATCTCTGCGAATACAAGACCGCTATCAAATGGATGATAAAGCTGCATAAGCGCAAGCATTTTGGGGAGAGAGACTATGCTTGCAGCATTTGTGATCGGTTGTTTGGACGGTCCAGTAATTTGCGAGCTCACATGAAGGTGCACACCGGGAATTTTGGCCGCGTCTGCCGCTGGTGCCGGAAAGGATTTACGGACTTGGAGACGCTAGAGAAACATGAGAAGGAATCGCATTATTATACCAACTATGTATAACGTTACATTTAAAACGTTTTGTTTTATAGGCATTAAACCAAATGATTTATTTTATATAAGTTGGTCATTTGGCTGTGGGTTTGCTACTTACTCCTCATGTATCCTCCACAATATTGCGACGTTATGAAACACGTTTGTTGGACGCCTAATGAAAGTTACTCTTTTAGGTATTTGTTAGCTTAATTTTAAGTAACATGAAATATATTTGCTATGAATTTGCTTCCATATTTCCAACATTAACATTTTTTTTAACATTGTTCAAAATACTCATAATGAAATTATAGCGTATATAATTATAGAACCATCATCATCTCATAACGTGACCATTTACAACGACACTTTTCTGTAATTACCTTGATTTTAATAACCATACTTAATATCTGCGCTGACTACCTACTACTCAACCTGAGTTGATAGCACACAGGATTGGGATTTGTTAATTAGTTGTAATTTCTTTTAATAGTTACGTTACTAGCAACAATTGTTATTTGTGATACTGATATTAAATGATTTGCTGCAATACTTACTTTAAGATTTCATTTCAATATTTTACATCTTTGAAACTTACGGATTGGCGTTTCAAATTATCCTCTTTAGAGTTTATCTTAACATCAGTCCGTTTGATTTCCAATTTGGCTTCTGACTGCAGTGCTCAGGCATGGTTACTAAAAATTTTAACTAACATTGATTTAAAAACCACGACTCATCCCTGCTTTAATTCCCAGCGTCTCGAAAATATCAAACAATCGTCACACAAGAAATCGCAGAAGTGGAATTTGATTTATAGTGCAATTAAGAGACTAAATGAGTTTAAGTGAAGAATACATCAATGTTTAGGCAGTTCTTAGTATTTTAACTACCTATATAAAAAAAACGACAAATACGACGTAAGACGTAGGAGCATATTAAACACCGTTACTATACTTATAAAATTATCAAGACTATTGCATCTACATTAATCAGACGAACAATGCATGCTGCAGGCTTATAGGCATTAAGTGTAAAACTGCAATGTAACGAAGCAAGACCAATTTTAATTTCAGGCGACATAAGACCAAGACAGTCCAAAACCATACGGGACTCAGACTCCCAAAGCGAAGAGGAACAAATGACGAGCGCGAACAAAACACTCACGCCGAAAGAGAAAAGGAAGATCATGAGGAACAACGTTGTACAAGTCTTGGTCAAATCTACCATCATGCCGTTCCGATGGCTCAAGAGTTCTTACAGATGCTTCTATTGCTACGACATTTTCCAAGAGGCCTCCGACTTGAAGAACCATCAGCAAGCCCACATTGGAGACGACATCAAGGAGCAGGCTATGAGCAACTTCTGGGAACCAGTAGTTTACGTAGATATCTCCAATTTGAACTGCAGATTATGCACGGAGAATGTGTTGGATCTATACGATTTGATTGACCATTTAGTCGCTAAGCATGGCGTGGTGTATAACAAAGATGTCGGCATCTGCATGGTGGCTTTTAAACTGGACAATTTCTCAGTCAACTGCCTCGCTTGCGGCGCAAGCTTCTACACATTCGGACCTCTATTGCACCACACCAACAAAGACCATAAAGGGACTTCAGCTATACTCTGTGATATTTGCGGCCAGCATTTCAAAGACGCAAATCTGCTGCGGCTACACATAAAGACTGTTCACGAAAACACTGGTCTACTCTGCACTGAATGCGGGGATAAGTTCGAAACGAGATCGAAGCTAAAAACCCATCAGAAAAACCATCATGACATAGAGAAGAAGTACAAGTGTCTCGTCTGTTCCCAGACTTTTCAGAGCCACTATAAACGATCCAGACATATGGCGGCCGAACACAAGAATCGGCAAGAAGTCAAATGTCTCCACTGTCCTAAAACTTTCGTGTTCAGAAGCATGATGATGACACATTTAAGGGACACACACTTAAAAGTCCGGAATCATGTTTGTGGAGTGTGCGGCTGGAAGGCTTTCAACAGTAATAGACTGAAGAATCACATGTATAAACATAGTGGGGAGAAGAATTTTAAGTGTGCGGCGTGTGATAAAGCGTTCACTACGAAGAAGATTATGAGAGCGCATTGTGCGCGAATGCATAAGAGCGCCCCGGTTATGAACGCTTATGATGGTTATGTAGGGCACTAGTACTTTCTAGATCTAGATTATTGTATATGGCCCTTGTCCATACGAAAGTGTCAGTATAAACTTACAATTGGAATAGGTGATACTTAGACTTCTCGATGTCATGGCACATTAATACTGAGACAATTTATCGACCCGACACCAGGCGAGGGTCGATACCTACTAGCTAGGTAACTCGAGATGAGTAAATTAAAGGGCAGCTGTGGCGCATTTCACTTTATGCACTAGAACATAAAATAGTAAATTGTGTCTCACTCAAGCTTAAGTTCCGTAAGATTACATCTTTACGGCGAGGGTGATATATTGAATCCTGAATGAAGCGAAAGTTTCTAAAATAGAATCTTGAGCGTAGCGAGGGTTGTAATGTAGTATCTTGAGCGAAACGAGGGGTGCTAAAGTAGAATCTTGAGCGTAAAGAGGGATTCAAGTGTGGACGCCCAAGACGGAAATAATTTTGCTAGCGAGTGACTCATACTGCTTTTCACACCTTCTATAAGGCAAATTGAAATCCCGGCAAAAATGAAATATAAAAAATATATCAAATCTCTCACCTGACGCTTTCATAACGGGCACATCCATTTGTGATCTCATAGTTGACAGAATTGGTTTCTTTACTTTTTTGAGTAGGAATCTCTAGAATGGATTAAAGCACAAAATGAAACAATAATATGTGTAATTTATTTTATTTAAATGTGTTAGTATTAGTTATTATTATTCACTTGTCTATCGCTTTAGGTAATAAGCCTGTAATGATAGATTTAAGTTATTGATTTAATAAATAAATAGTTTTAATCTGCAAACATCTCTAAAGATATACCTAGCAGATAAATAATACTTGGTGGGAGCAACTTATCAGTCTATCAGGAATATAGTCGCCATCGCCAAGCTAGTTAGGTACTTCTTTTATACAGTACCTACATAAACCACAGACATATTTTAACTTATTAAAGTATCGGTGGAACCATTATGGTTATTGCAGACCACTTATTCGATAAGATAAGTAGTCTTCACTTCATTAATACAATCCGGTTGGATTAGGTTAATATGCTTGTTGTATTTTTTAATACTATAGTATTGACATACTAATCTATAAAATTTTACTTAATAAATGCAGTTCTATTAAACTAAATCTGAGTTTTACTTTAATCAGCGGTGTGATATATTAAATAGAAAATACCTACGTGCTATAGTATTTTTTTTGAAGCCTACAGTGTCCCACCTGGGCAAAGGCTCGACCCGGATTTGAACAATCTCTGGCCAATCGTTACAAAATGCGTCCAGCTCCTCCCGCCATCTCCGTATCGGCCTGCCACGTCGCCGCCGTCCTTGGTGTGGTCACTCCATGGCTATTTTCGTCATAGTATTAGTAATTTAAAAACCCATGTTGTGAATAGAGACGACATCAGTTAACCCATGGCGTTTTGTGTAAATGATGGAGCTTGCTTGAGAGTAGGCATAAAGGAGAGGGCAAATGCACAAAAGATCCCACTGGGTCGAAGTGAATCTAGATAAGATAAGATAACCCATGGCGAGTATCGCACAAAAAATATCTGGAAAAAAAACTTAATTGACGTGCTATTCGATACATAAACGCATTTGAAAGACTGATCAAACCGCGTCTATACAAAATATCAACTCGTTCCTAAAACAGCTGACTTGAAATTATTTAGCATGAGACTAAGAAATAAGACACATCATCACATTAAGCGTCATCCTTCTGGTTTCACTTTCAGAGTCCACTGTTGCCCAACAACGCTCAGACGACCTCGCTCGAAGCCAAATGAGGAAACTACTGCATCAGATTATGCAAAACTCAACAGCCATGCCATTCAGGCGAGCCGGGAACATATACAAATGTTTCTTCTGCTTTAAAAATTACAATAGGGCCAGCGATCTCAAGGAACACACCAAAACTCATGTCGATAACGACCAGAAAATCAGATCAGTGAAGAGATGCGGAATTAAAACTATTATTAACCTAGATATCACTGAATTAAGGTGCAAGCAATGTGACGAAGAATTTGACGGTATAACGAATTTCTTGACGCATCTCCAAGTAGACCATAAGAAGAAATGTGATATGGATGGGTTAAGATACATAAGTTGTTACAAAATATCCGACGGTGACATGAAGTGTCTGATCTGCGACGAGAGTTTCGAGTATTTCTATCCTCTCATGCTGCACACCTTAAGGGTACACGTAGTGAGGCGGCTAAAATGCGAGATATGTGGTGTCAGCTTCGGCGCCAAAGACAGCGTGGCCAAACATTACAAAAGCGTTCACGAAACCAATCCAGAAGCCTTCAAATGCAGGCACTGCGAGAAGACATTCTCCGCACACCACAAACGACACGACCACGAAAAGAGGATGCACAACGAGAAGGCTAGGAAATGTCCCATTTGTGGAGAAATCTTGGGCAGTACATTCAAAAAGGCGTCTCACATGGCGTCCGTGCACAACAAAATGGCAACAGAATTCAAATGCGAGAATTGCCCTAAAGTCTTTCGTCTCCAGAACCATTTAGTGAAGCACAACAAACGGGTACACTTGAAAGAAAAGACCAAAGTGTGTGCTGTTTGCGGGGACAAGTTTTTCGAGAATCGATTGCTCGCTTTGCACATGGTCAGGCACAGTGATGAAAGACCATTTGAGTGTAAAACTTGTCATAAGAAGTTTTCGCGAAAAAAGGGACTGGAAATTCATGTGAGGATCCATACGGGGGACAAGAGATGTGTGTGTCAGGAATGTGGGGAGGCGTTTGTGCAGACCACGAGTTTGAAACTGCATTTGAGGGTGCATCACGGGATTGAGAAAAATCCGCAAGCTAATTGAAGTAGCGAAAGACACCTTCGAAGGGCAATTAAATAGAGTCATTTCTAAATAAATTCTAATAAGTTCAAGACTGTTTTAGTTGAGTTAGAAAAAGTATAAAGTTTACATTTGGAACATTACTTTATATGGGCGCGAGTCGTGGACACTGACCCAGAGAGATAAACGACCAGAGGCCTTCGAAATGTGGTGCTGGCGAAGGATGGAAAGGATTAGCTGGACGGAGAGGAAGACGAACGAAGAGGTTTGGATAGTAGGAGAGAAAAGCTGTTTGCTAGCATGTATTAGAAATAGAAGAGGGAAGATGGTGGAACACCTGATACGGCAATACTCTTCTTAAACATCCTAGAAGATAATATTGAAGGCAAGAGAGGCAGAGGAAGGTTTAGACTAACATATTTTAGCCAAGTAAAGGATAAAGCTGATGTCGAGTTGTATGAGGAATTCAAAAGGCTGGCAATGGACAGAGAAAAGTGGCGGTTACTCCACCGACAAGAGCAAGGCTCTTTAATAATCATGATAGAGAAAGCTCTTTATTAAAGTTTAGTGATACAATTATAATAGAAAATTGTCTCGGACAAGTGTGGATAACTTTTGATATAATCAGTTAAAGGACAGGGATTTTTTTTTGAAAGGCCCCTCTTAACTAGCAGTTATGCTAGTGGTATATTCGAATAGACATTGCATATTTAAAATGTAGCTAACACAAACAATGAAAATGCCTATTCGAACAGTCCACACTACATGCAAGAACGGCCTTACTTAAATTTTCGCCTATAAATAGTCAACTCTGATCATCGGGGCAGATGATCTACAATAGGATGTGACGATGCATGTTTGGTCTTAGTCGCGAATGAGTCTAATTAATATATAATAAACTATCATACAACCATGCTTCCGCGAGTTTTATGTTAGTAAAGTACCTATTCAATACATGATTTTGACTATATCTACCTAAGTTTAGGTATTTAACGTGGTTAAACTGAAGTAGGTGATCTTCCAACCAATCGCGTACTTAGCTCAGTTTAGTACTTTTTAGATGCTTGCCTGTGCTCGATTCAAAATCAGTTCTACGCGGCACAGTGTATGACTCCGCGTTACATTATAGTTACGTTATGGCATATATACCTACGCGTGCATGTGTTAGTGCGTAATTGCGTACGTACTGCCAACTAGACCAAAGTAAAAATACATTATTTCTCGTAAAACTACAGGCGCCGTGATATTGTGTTTAGTGTTTGTACAGTGAGCGTCATATAGTTAGTAGCAGCCAAGGTAGCCAAATATTTCGGTTTACGTCTTTATTACTGTGAGAATAAGGGTGTGTTACGAAATATTTGGCTACTCTGGCTGCTATTAATGACGCTGACTGTACTCACCACCAGAAACATAACACTAACGTTTCTGGTGGGGAGTAAGGTCGCCAGGGCTCCCGAGGATGTGTTGTATTGAGAGTGAGGAACCCGCTTGCGTCTCTGGCTATCAACACAACGAATCCCCAAATCAATAGAGTCGACAACGCGCTTGTGATTAAAGACGCAACATTTTTCCCTTCCAGACGTGATTGCGCAACCAAACGCCGCTGACACACATCGAATGAGGAAGTTACTGTGGCTGATCATACTAAACTCAACTGCCATGCCTTTCAGGAGGTGCGGCAACATATACAAATGTTTCTTCTGCTCTAAGACCTTTCACAAATCTAGTGATCTAAAGGTACACACGACAAACCATGACGATGCCAATCAGAGATTCAGAGTCGTAAGTAGATTCGATGGAAGGACTTCTATCAAAGTGGATATTACTGAACTGAGATGTAGGCAATGCGATAAAGAATTCGACACTCTAAAAACTCTCCTCAGCCATCTAAAACAAACCCACAATGAAAACATCGGCATGGAAGCGTTGAAGCACATAGACAGCTTCAAATTATCAGATAGCGGACTAAAATGTCTGCTGTGCGATGAAACCTTCGAATACTTCAATCCTCTACTGCTGCATACGTTGAGGTTTCATAAAATGAGGCCGCTCGTATGCGAGCTTTGTGGTGTGAGCTTTTCTACCAAACGCAGCATGGCTAGACATTTCCAAAGCGCACACGAAACCAATAGAAGAACTTACAAGTGCACACACTGTAGTAAAAACTTCTCCGCTCCCCACAGACTAGACGACCACGAGAAGCGAATTCACAACATCAAAGCTCGAAAGTGCCATATCTGCGGAGAAGTCCTAGGCAGCACATCCATAAAGGCGAATCATTTGGCGACAGTCCACAACTTCAGGGTCGCGGAATTCAAATGCGAGAGCTGTCCCAAAATCTTCCGTCTCCAACACCAATTAGCTATACATAACAAGAGAACGCACTTGAAAGAGAAAACTAAAGTGTGCGATGTGTGTGGCGAGAAATTCTTTGACAAACAGCTCCTCAGCCTGCACAAGGTTAGACACAGTGGAACAAAGTCTTTTGAATGTGATATTTGTAAAAAGAAGTTTTTGAGGAAGAAAGGGCTGGATATGCACGTGAGGATTCACACGGGTGACAAGAGGTGTGTGTGTACGGTGTGCGGGAAGGCTTTTGTGCAGACGGCGAGTTTGAAACTTCATGGCAGGGTGCACCATGGGATCGGGAAGGCGAAGTGAAGACTGCCACTTGGAGTTAAGCGTTTGAAGACAGTGAAAGTAGTTATGACGTGTTTGCTTTTGGCTATGAGAGTGAGTGCAAACGATGTCTGACAACGGCGCGGGGCTGGTGGCGAACCTGACGGCTAACGATGCCAACAGGTTCGACACGGTACGCAAGCATGTACGTAACTTGTTATGTATAATTCGGGTGTGCGAACGTGTGCTCTAACGTCGGGGAGGAGCGGTGGTTTTGGCGCGGTAGTTTCTTATGGCTATCGATCTACCATTTGTACTTTATATTATTTATTATTGTGTTATAAACTGACTGTTGATTTTAGAAACAGCAAAATTTGCACCAAATCTACAAAGTCAATAAGGCCTAAAATGTAAAGCACTAATACGAGATGGGATCGGGAAGGCGAAGTGAAGACATTGCCACTTGGAGTTAAGCGTTTGAATACAGTGAAAGTTTGCGAGGTTGTAGATAAGGCAAGGAAATGCAAATAGAATTAGAATTAGAATGATTTTATTTGCCAGAATACTTATAAACATAGTACAGGGGTTAGTTGGTTGGTGTTATACAATTGAGTGTATACTGTAGTGTGGGAAGCCCCTTAACGAGGTGGACCGACGATATGAACAAATCGGTTGTTTATTTTCACAATTAACAGTCAAGAAAACGGGAATACTTTTTCCATAGATATCCTATATCAACTGTAGGTAGGCGACTGTTTTAATTATCTTATATTAATCGAATTTAAATTGGCAGATTTAAGTGACGGTCATCTATTAATCATATTAAATAGGTATAAGTAGGGTATGATAAGTCTAAAATGAAAACAATTTCATTAAAATCTATTTACCTCCAACTCAACTTCTTTCATTCCAAAGTAATATTTACTTTTAATTCATCCGTATGGAACCCGTTAAATTAATATAATTCGGTATTTTTGATTTCAACTTCGATATAATAGATGTTAGATGAGTAAAATGGTGTAAATAGCGACCTACAAATACGTACATACCTATAGATTGAGTGAGTTTTATAAACGTAGGCAGTTTTTTTATCTGCCAAACTACTATGCTAGCTATCAAAAATGTGAGAAATCTCCTTGCAGTGGATGTCTTACATGTGACTCTATAGTTCAGCAATATGACGACAAGACAAGACAAGACAGCAAAGTGACAAGAATTTTGTCTCATTTCAGACCACAACATTGACCAAGAGGCCCGTAAGCGGGAGGAACTGGTCAAACTCCTCACGATTATCATAGAGAACTCCACGGTCTTACCCTTCAAATGGCACGCCAACGGCTTCATGTGCTTCTACTGCGGCTGCCCTTTCGCCGACTGTACTGAACTCAAAAATCACACCAAGGCAGAACATGAGGACGCCAAACTCAAAACAGTATTGAGAGCAACTGTTGCTAAAAGCAGAAGCATTAAGCTTGATGTTTCAGAGCTGTCTTGCAAGAAATGCAAGGCACCTATGCGGAGTTTACAAGAGTTCTTCCTCCACGTAGAACAACACGGTTTTAAAGTCGATAAGGAAGCGACGCACTGCTGTTATCCATTCATCCTTAAAGACCACGACTTGTCCTGTCTTGAATGCGGAGTGCTCTTCAGATTCTTTGGACCTCTTCTCATCCACACGCACAAATATCACAGCAAAACTGAGCCGTTCCTCTGTGAGATCTGCGGACAAGGCTTCATAGCGAAAGCTAATGTAGAAAGTCATCGAAAAGTGCATCGGAAACCAGCCACTTCTAATTACAATTGTAAAGAATGTAACGAAACGTTCCCTACACAGTATAAACTAACTTATCATTTCGAAAAAGTCCACACGCCAACGAAATTCAAGTGTCCTAAATGTCCTGAGATCTTGGGTAGTAAATACTTGAAGAAGCGGCATTTGGCTTTCGTACACGACATGAAAAGCGCACAATTTAAATGCGATCAGTGTGAGAAGATATTCCCGTTAAAGAATAAGTTACTACAGCATAAGCTACGCGTTCATTTAAAGGAGAAGAAATTCGCCTGCGAAATTTGTGGTTTTAAGGTGTTTAGTAAAGATCTGTTGAAGCGGCATATGGTGAAACATGACGATTCCCGACCGTTTGAGTGTGATTTCTGTAAGAAAACCTTTCAAAGGAAGAAGACTTTGGAGTTCCATAGAAGGATCCATACGAACGACAAGAGGTATCAGTGTAAAGAGTGCGGAAGATCGTTTGTGCAGTGGACCAGCCTCAAGCTTCATATGAGAGTGCACCATTCGAGTAATAACGAGACTTGGGCGTAGTGGAAAGGAATGTTCAATAAATATTGTACAAAATGCTTGTTTCTTTTTTTACCCCTGGTTAGATTTCCAGGACTTATTATCCTGGATCAAGCCTTCTAAAATGGATTATGTCGTTTGCAACGTTGTATGCCAGTACCTCAGTTTGTCTATATATTCCGCGCGGAACTTCATACTGCACCGCACCTCCGGCCGGCGAAATTTGTACGCGGCTCCGCACGCCGCAGCGGAGTGTGAGTAATGACCACAGGAAAGACGGCTTTTGTATTTTTAACTCTGTAAGACCCAGAAACTACACTTGTGGTAGAGACAGACATCCTTCCTGTCCTTAAAAAAATGGCAAATTATTTATTATGGCAACAATACCTATGAATAAGCTGTCAGTTATGCACGTCTATCATGAGACGGCCGTGACATACTCTCGATTTTTCTCGTACTATACCGCTCTTTCTAAGTGTTCTAATAAGAGAGAGACGGATAGTGCGAGAAAAATCGAGAGCTCGCGCGCCGTCTCGTGATAGCCGTGATGATTATAAGTACCTATACCATCACAGACTGGCGCGGCCTGCGGTGGCGGCCATTAGTAATTTTGACAGTAGCCAGGCCGCGCCAGTGTGATGCAGCCTTTACGCCGCCATACGTTACGTGTTACCAGCATTGCGCTTTTTTCAAATTTGACGCCATTTTATAGGGATCGCTTGACAGTAGTTACCGTTGCGCAATCTAGGTACTACATGTCTACTCTAGTTAATGGGTAGGTTATTATATATTTTCATAAACTATACCTACAATCTGGGCTATAATCGCGTAAATCTTTCGAATATCTCAGTCCATCCAGTGACACCAAGTCCGAAGAAAAATAATGCTATCAAAGTAGCAGTTTCAGCCCAGCTAGCACGATAGGTTTTATAGTCATGTTTTACGTGACATCTCAGCACATTTTCGCCGTAAAACCTATTATGGTGCTAGGGCCTCAGATGTTATAACGAAATCAGGGTTTCCATAACGCATTATGACACCAGCCGGTAGCACAGTGGCGAGATCTTTTTAAAAGCAGATTTAAAAAGCCACTAATCAAATTGATGATTAATCATGATTGGTGGATTTAGACACCTACACCTGTCGCCTGTCTTCTTCTTATTTAAGAGCTGAATTCTTGTCGGTGTAGCCCAAAGTAGGCCCCCCATCTACTCCGATCCCAGGCAACGTCTTTGACATCTCGTCACGACTAAACATCAATCAATTTGAGTTCCTCAATGTAGTTTATTCGAGGTCTTCCGCTTCACTTCTATATTTCCTTCAATTACTTATATTTAGTATGTAATTGTTATGTCGTATGAGGTGCCATATCATTTTCCCTCTTCTATTTTCTAAGTTTCTCATTAAACACTCATTCGACACTGTACTGGGGCATAATGCATTCTGGAAACCCTCGGAGCTTAACCCACACCAATCCGTAACTGTCGGTGGCGGATAAAGTAACGATATCGGAGGGCAAGTAAATGTATTAAAAAAAAAAGAAAGATACATTTATTCACAAGTACACATGAAATAATAAAATAAACAAAAACAGATAAAACATGTAACAAGTGTGTCTCTGCGGCAGTGGACCGGACACTGGCTCAGCATTATGCTGAGGTGTCAGACACCTGCAGCGCTGATTTTCAGCCAGCACCGTCAGTGACTCACGGAAACGTCATACAAATGTAATAAATAAACTACCTACAGTATTGGGAGAAATAAACATAAATACAAAGTGAGATAATACATGTACACACTACCTAGATGCAGCTTCAATAAAATATTAATATTTATAGTACACATTAAAAACAAAAACTAGATAAAAAGTGAGCAATTTGTATGGAAAGCATGCTTACTGTTCACACCACCCAGTCCGATATCGGAGTATGCTGGGATTCGAACCCACGTCCGTCGCGTACCTGAACCACTAGGCTACCGTACCTACAGTCAGCATCAAAAGTAACTGCGCAAACGAACACGTCGAAAGTCTCAGCTTTTGACGTCTTCGATTGCGCAGTTACTTTTTGTACAAAGATGTACATTGTTTCTGCAACGATGCACGTGACTTTGCGCTTACGACACCCACGGGAAGAAAGGGGGTGGTGAAATTCTAACCCGACACCAGTGTTGGGCGTAATTAATTACTTTTTGTAATTTAATTACAAATTACACAATTATTAATTCAATTACGTTAATTAAATTGAATGTAATTAAAATTTCATGTAATTGAAATTACTTTGTAACTTGTAATTGTAATTACATTTATTTGTAATTTAAATTACTAAATTACTTTAAGTCAACTTTTTTTATAAACAATGAGAAGCATACGTGTTTACTTGGTCTGATTGCAATGATGTAATAATCAAAACAATAAATGTGTGTACCTATATTTATATTTATCCGTGTAAACCGTATTTTTAGCACCGCCGGGCTTAAGAACACGTGCATACGTTTCGGCGTTTAACACGGAGACCGGGAGCTCTAATTTGTATTGGTGCCACAAAACTAATACTGTTGTTAGGTTAGACCGGACAGATTTAAAAATGTAGAATTAGTTGCATACAACACGTATCATTTTTTAAAAATTTCAAGCTAAACCTTGCAAAGCTCTTCCAAAACAAAGTTATTACACTCATACACTTTTTACAACTTTGGGGCTCCGCTTACATATCAGCTAACATATTTCGGAAATGAATATAATAAGCTAAGCGTCATGCCTCATGAAGGAAACAGATACCTAAAATTAACTGGGAAATCTAGGAATGCTGACTGTCCTAAGAAATTGTGAATGTTACAAAATAGACTAAAACACCCAACACTTACACACACACACCACCTTGCCTATGACCGTCACATCTAAGTCCTAATTTTAATAAAATAAAACTTCTTTTTGCCTTTTACATAAAAAACACTTCACTCAAGCATGCCATGCCCCATATCTATCCGGCATTCGTTTCACCGATCGTTTATTTTATTCAAAAAATAAGTGATCAAAAATATTCTATAATACAAAAGTAATTTGTAATTTAATAAGTCATTAATTGCAAACTGTAATTAATAATTCTATTAATAATTACATTTTGTAATTGTAATTGAAAGTTATAATTACAAATTCATTTTCCCTGTAATTGTAATTTGATTTAGATTTAGATTTATTTATTTCGAGATAAAAATTACAATATAGATTCGCATACAATGTCAAAATTATAAGAATCCTTATCACGATCGTCAATAATTAATAATAAGAAATAAAAATTAAATAGTATTCAAAATGTCAATACAGAAAGTGGAAATAGTATCTCCGATTACGGTTTTTTTTTGTAATTGTAATTATTAATTAGTAATTCAATTACGTTTTGCCCAACACTGCCCGACACCACACGGGTCTATTAAGATAAGATAATTATTTATTAGATCTAGAAAACACTAACAATTAAAGAAGAATATAAAGACCTTAACGGACGTCCTCTTCTCTACTCACCATGAATAGTACTCTCACTCAACTACTCACCCTAAGTTGTAACCTTAACTCTGGTTTTAGATTTGCTTAAGTTCATTTTAGACGTTTTTAACATTTATACTTACTTACTGGTTAAACGTCAGATCCGCCGCTGTTGCTTGCATATGCGCTAACTTGCTGACCGTGCTGTGTGCACTTGCCTTGGATGTCATGCTAGTTTATACGCTATTCATTAAGAACCATTGTATCTCCTAATGTATGATGTCTGTAAAGTGTACCTAATAAATAATTTACTTTAAAAACAAAGTTTTAACCGACTTCAATTTAGTTCCGCCAAGCCACGAGAACATTTCCACATTTCTTTTCCAATTTACCACATGAACTGATTTCCGAAAGCTAATGCGTTGATTATTAGAGAAAAAAACCCAATCACTGTATGTGACCCGATAATATTTTATCGACTTCCGTCGATTCCACAAGGATCACCTTTGGCACGTCATTAGTTGCTATTTCAACGGGATCTTTTCAGAATCTGTGACGTACATTTGTACTTTTAAGTACACAATTGAGGAAATCCATAAGTCATCTGTGGTCTTCATCATCAATTCCACTCCACCAAATCTATGATTTCCGGGTGTAAATACACGAGTTATAATAGAAAATACCAAAATCACTACACGCGTGCGTAATATTATTGAAGAGTTCCCTCAATTCCTCATGGATCCCATCATCCAAATATTTTTTTTTAATTTTTGAAAAAAATGGGACCCACCTGGAAGCATATTACAAACAAAAAATTTATTTTATTTTATTTTAAGTTTTTTAACTACTAATAAGTTAATTTATTTTTAACTTTATAACATCTTTGTATAAATGAGCGAATGCCTCCTAACACAAGTGTCATACTTAAGAGGAGGATTCGACCCCATTTGTGTACCCGTTAAAAATAAATGATTTTTTTTTGATAAATGATTTTTGAATGACGGAGTTCTGAGGTAACAAACATTGAAAAAAAAAGATTAAAAAAATGCAACCGAATTGAGAACCTCCTCCTTTTTTTGAAGTCGGTTAATAAAATAAAATAAATATGGAATAAACAAATTATCACCATCTACCTTCTTTCACAGACCCAAAGAAGCACGACATCCGAGTGCCGACGCAGCTCGACTGGCAGAAGGACGCCGCGCGCCGCTACTGCCACTCCGTCCTCTCCCACTCCTCACTTCTCCCCTTCCGCTGGCGCGGCAACCGCTACATCTGCTTCTACTGCCACTTCACCTTCCCCGAGGCCTCTGCCCTGCGCACACACACACGCACACACCAAAACCTGCAGATAATGAAGCATCTAACACAGACCAGGGAGTTCACCCCTATTAAAGTGGATGTCGGGGAATCGCTGAAATGCTTGAAGTGTACCCACGAGGAGACTACTTTAGAAGGCTTGATTTTGCATTTGAAAGGCCATAAAGTTATTGGAGATATAGATCAGGAATGCTTCTTGCCTTTCAAGTTAGCGGACAACCAGGTGTCTTGCTTGAAATGCGCGAAATCTTACCAGTTTTTCGGTATGTTGTACTCGCATATGAATAAAGCTCATTTGGAAGGCACTGAGCGCATTTGCGAAGCTTGCGGGCAGAGCTTTTTCTCAGACTTCAGTCTCAGAAAGCATGTCCAATCGTACCATTCCACTGCCGATTTCAAATGCGGGCACTGCAACGCAACTTTCAAGTTGGACGCTAACCGCATCAGTCACGAATATAAAGAGCATAATATAAAAACTTTCAAATGTTATAAATGCGAGGAAATGTTCGGTTCGCAGTATTTAAGGCGGTTACACATGCACAGCACGCATCTGAAGCTCGAATTCACATGCAAGGAGTGTTCTAAGACCTTTCCCCACAAAACACAATTAACGAAGCATGTGAGCCGGGTACATTTGAAGGAGAAAAGTTTCTCTTGTGTCATTTGTGGGGATAAATTCTTTGATCTCGCAGGCTTGAACGTGCATACTAAGAAGCATTCGAAAACTGTGGAGAGGAGTTTTCAATGTAAAGTTTGTATGGTATGTGTGGGTAGTAAGATGGAGTTGGATGAGCATATGGTGACTCATGCGGGACAGTCGCTGTCCCTAAAATAAGTATAATAAGTCGTGTAAGGACGTAAATACAGGATTTAATAGATGGCGCCGTCATAGCCCAAAAGGGACGACGGTAAAATAACCTTACTAAACTGAGAAGTATCAGAAGAGTAATACATTCTTGACGTCAACTACGTCAAGAATAGTTTCACTCGAAGACCAAATGTTTTTATATAAAATCGTGAATAATGTAATAGACTCCCCATATTTCTTAAATGTCCGCTGGATGCGGGTGGCGCAGTACCGGTCATTGTGGCACTCTTTGGGGGAGGCCTATGACCAGCAGTGGACGTCTTTCGGCTGATATGATGATGATGAATGGTAGTTTCTTAAAAGCATTGTTTCAAAGTTCCACGCAATAACACTAGACGAGAACTGTTTGTTCTGTGTCCCCCTCACACATAAAAATATAAGGCTAATTCGTTTTTAAGTAGAGCATGGAAAACATATACCTAATGAATGATAGATTTAGCAATGCCGATATTTTCAACATGTCAGAATCTCAATATAAGCGTAGTCTGGTTTGCAGTTTAATAGTTACATAAAGATACAATAATAAGTTAAACACTTGTAGTTTAATTTTTGCTACTTAAATTTAAACTATATTCACATTCTTGGTTTGGTTACTATTCTAGTTAAAAATATGTATAGGCGGTGGCAACTTTGCTGGTATAGCATATCGCCGTAGTAAGTAAATAAATATAAAAACAAGTAAATTTTAAATTATGTTGTTTATAATTTAGTGGTGTTATATCGGTGACGTCAGTTTCAGCACAATATTTTGACAGGTGGACAGCCAAAAAAAGCGTATACGCGCTGAGGGACAGGAGATTTGACATTGTATCTTTTTTTTATACAACGACGGTAGCAAACATGCGTACGGCCCGCCTCATGGTAAGCGGACACCGCAGCCTACAGACGCATGCAACTCCAAAGGAGTAAGTAACATGGGCGTTGCCGATTCTTGATATGTTCGAGGATTCGCCGTGTTGACGGCTGAAGGAACAAATGCCCTCGCTCTCAACACAACGCATCCTCGGGAGCTCTGGCGACCTTGCTCACCACCAGGTACACAACACTACTACAGAGCAAGTAGTAGTGTTATTATGACTGTGGTCTCCTGCAAGGCGGAGGTACTTCCCCAGTTGGGCTGGTCCAAATTCGAGCGAGATGACACTTCGCTCAGCCCTATCTCGTTCCCACTAGTGCTATGCTTGCATCCTTGTCACTCATGTGTGTATGCTGTGTCTGCGAGGCCCTCTATTTTATTCTTCCTCTATGTGTAAGGATTATTTACCTTCATATCAGCCCAAAGAACTCCACCGTGCGCCTTCCGGTACGTGGTCGGGGCAGATGACCAGGGAAAGGTCGCCGGAGTCCGCTGGATGCGGGGCGCAGGACCGGTCATTGTGGCACTCTTTGGGGGAGGCCTATGCCCAGCAGTGGACGGCTTTCGGCTGATATGATGAAGGGTTATTTAAATGTTTTCAAGTCGTAGGCATAGGGTAAGTCTTCTATCTAGTAAGTCGAAACTAAATTGAAGAAGTCCCCAGACTCGTCGACTCAGTGAAGCGATTAGACCTTTTAAGAAATACGTTCTACTCGAATTTGAACTTTCGTGAGATATTGAAATAATTACACGGTTCAACTCGCGTATTAAATGTCACCACGGGCGTTATGTTTCGAACTCTTCGGGAGTTCTTCTTAAGGATGAGTGTTTTCGCGGCGGTGTCGCTTGAATCACCCTGAAGAAGAACTCCCGAAGAGTTCGAAACATGTCGCCGTAGTGACATTCAATACGTGAGTTGACCCGTGAAATTATTAGACTTACGTTCTATTCGCTCTATTTTTTTTCTAGCAACAGAAACTAGATATGGCGGATCTCATGTGCATACAAAGTTTCATGGTATTCTAGCATGTCGTTGAGATTAGAACCAAACTACGTTTGTATAGAGTCGTGCGTCCTGGCGACCCTTAAGGCTTAGCAGTAAGCCGAGTGTTGCGAATTATAAGACAGAGAGAGATAGGGAGATGAAGACCTTGGTTTTCTCGCTCTATGTTATAGCTTGCAGGGCTGTCGGAATCCGGCTTTACGATTCCAAACTGTCATATAACAAAAAATGCTGTTTATTCTCAGGACTGAATTTGCCAAAAGGGGTTTGGGTAAAAATGTTGTAATTTTTTTAGATGAGCGGCCATTCGTAAAAGTCTACAAAAGAACAATCTACAAAAAAAATATATTTTGTTATGAAATGTAATACACTAAAATGCATCGGAGCCGAGATATTTGCAATATATTTTCACAGGTCATATTGAAAAGTTATAAACGAAACTTCGAACTTAAATATCTCGGCTCCGATATTGTTTAACGCGTTTAATTTATATATATGCGTATTAAGAGGTCTTCTAACAATAATTAAAAAAACATCCTTGGCCGCTGCAAAAATAAAACCGACATTTTTTCTCATACAAGGTTACCCTTTACTTTCCTATACACACTTATGGAGTGCTGATTGTATTGCTATGATTATATGTGGAAAAATAAAACTACACATACTGAATACTTACTTTTATTATCATCACAATATGTACAAATTCGATAAATTAAATAAAAACACCTACTTATTTACAGTATAACTAATACAAAGCTCAAAACCAAAAAAATCTATACACAGTTGTGTTCAAAAGTATATAACAGACAGTATCATGTCTTATTTATACCACAACGATAATAAACGGACACCGCAGCTATGGACGCTATTAGGGACGATGAATTGGTTTGTCTATGATTATTTGTGGGTATGTGGTGTAGTTCCTGGTGGTGAGCTGAGGTGAGACTAGAGATAGAATAGAATAGAATATCATTTATTCATGACAACAACACATACACACACATAAATCACAATTACAAAAGAGAGAACAACATTGCCACGAAATGGTTCCATCTCAGCGTTGTGCTGGCCTGGTGGCCAGCGCTGGTCTTCCGATGGAACCATCCGGTGATTCCACGGCGTAACACATATTTTACACTCGCACAAAAAAGAAGAAAAATAACTATATAATAATAATAGTCTTAATATAGAACAAAAAACAATACCGCAAATACAAATAATCAAAATCCCGAACGCAACCATAACTTCGTCAACCGACCAACTAGCGCCATTTAGATGACAAGTGGAAGTTCCCGGCAACTAAAACGTCAAACTAACAAGACTGACATGTGAGATCTGGATTTGTCTCTAGCTGTCAACACTCAACACAGCGAATCCCCAAACCAATAGGGTCGGCCGGGTAGTCGCAATAGCGTCCGTAGGCGGTGTCTGCACCATCGCAGGCGCGCTTGTTTTTCACCGTCGTATAAAAATAATTGTCGAACTAGCTTACAGGGAATCCTTCACGGAACATAGACTATGACCTTGATCTGCACGATCGCTGGAGAAAGCACTTCATAAATATATATCGTTATATGTCATTTACTATGTATCCTTTATCAATGTTGCCGCAGATAGGAGCGCTCTCTTGTAAGGGTATCCACGGAAGATCAGCGCCAAGGTATTTACATGGTACCTTGTCATTAAGCTGACCTGTCCTTTTCTCTGACGCTTTTATTAGATTAACATCTCGCGATAGTTTTTAGCAAAAATGTTCATTTTCCATGTTTTAGTCTAAGTAGCGTCTTGAATAAATATTTGTTCTTTCTTTCTTTCTTTCAAATAAGATTGTCAAAAATATAATTCTGTGTACGTATAAAACTCTATTAGTCTAGTCTGTGCTATAATGTGTCTAACATGAACTGTCTTTTATTGACTAGAACTTAAATTACAGCACTAACTATATTATTTCTAGGTTTTCTTGGAAAATGTCTTACCTAGGTCCACAATATTGCTTACTGTTTCCTTATGTATTACAACTTACGTACATAAGGTCCTCCGTCTAAAAAAACCATGGGCCTTTAATTAGTAAAGGACAAGCTATGGCTATATAATAATGCCACGACCGAGCGAGATGGTAGTATACAAATCTCAATAAGTGTGACAGAAAGGGACATATCATTCAGTGTCCCTGTCATAGTTCTACCTTTTTTTATTTTTCGCATCCAAGTTAGTGCGAGGTTGCGGCAAATAAACCATTGCCCGCTTAAATTAAGTAAGTTCGCCGTTTTTAAAGGGGAATGCCCACCGGCCGCGGCCATACTAGGAAAGCACAGGCAAAATACAAGCCTGATACATGCAAGACCCGCGCACATTAAAACATGGTAAAAAATTGATGTTTCGAAAACTCTCCCAAAATGTATTCAAAAACTTGCGTTTTTGCTATTATTAACATCAGCTTCTTTACTATGAAAGAGTTTGACATTAAACATTAAACTACAATAGATGTAAACTAAGATCTATGTGAATGTTAAATGTTTTAAGGTGACATAAGAACTACATAGATGAAATTTCTGTCTATGTAAAAAAGGGATGTTCGTTACTCTGTTAATATACTAATTAATTAATGTTTTTTACTCCGGAGTTCAGCAGACTTCTATTACAAGCTTTTATTTACTTTCACCTGTCCCGTTGTCTGTCTCTGTCTGTAATCAAATCTTGCAAGTTAAATTTGACCCACTTCCCGGTGACCGATTGAGCTGAAGTTTTGGGTATAAGTATAGTTTGGATGACATTTCAATATTATGGTACCATCGAGCTGATCTGATGATGGAGACAGAAGGTGGCCATGGGGTTACGTCGGTTAAATACTGAATTCCCATGGCCACCTCCTGTCTCCATCATCAGATCAGCTCGATTGTGCCGTAATATTAAATTGCCATTCAAACTGTACTAATACCTGCCCAAAATTTCAGCTCAATCGGATAACGGCAAGTGACTGACAAATGGCTTACTTAACTTATAGACTTATAAGTTAATATAAAGCTTGTAAAAATATCAATAATCACTATACTGTTTAACGACCTGTTAAATCTAAACTTACCTGGACCTATTCTAGCATTAAAAAGAGGTAACATTTGTAAGGGCGAGTGCATGGACCTATGATACTCGTACTCTGAGGCTCTAGTATAAGTTTTACCAAAACAAAACGTTACGACCGCGTTTGCGTTTAGCTGTCAAATCCCATACAAATTGTGGGTAAAACGCAAACGCGATCGTAAAGTTTTGTTTCGGTAAAACTTATACTAGAGCCTCGAGACAGGCTGTACGTGATGCCACAACGAGGGACGGAAAAGCTCCTATGCAGCTAAATTAAGAACGTCTTAAAATGGCTGATGACTTGCCATAGGAGCTAGTCAATAACAATATTACTATAAAACACGAGATATGTGATGAGAAAAACAACTTGCATGTGAATGAATATTTAGTATAATGCATGCTTATGTAACAGATGTCTAGGTACAATAAATAAACTGAAAATGAGTGTACTACTCGCCAATAAACAATTATGTTTGGCGAAACAAATGGAATAGTTATTTGTGTCACAAGGGAGCAAAATAGTATATTTACGGCGAGGGCGGTGTATTGAATCCTGAACGTAGCGAGGGAACCTAAAATTGAATCCTGAGCGTAGCGTGGGATTCTAACTTAGGATCCTGAGCGTAGTGAGGGATACAATGAGACGAAGATAATTTTGCTACCGAGTGACACATACTATTTTTCACACCGACTATGAAGAAATTAAAAAGAGATGCTGTTAAAATTACTTAAAAAGTTTTAACGAATTTTCTAAATTTTTATTACAACAAAAAAAAGTAGCTTGACAGAAAAATAGCATTTTGATCCCTCTCGTCGTGGAGCAAAACTTACTTTTTCGAATGGAAGGTGTTAAAAAACAATTGTACCTACTTTTCATTGGAAATAACAAGAATAAAAAACCACCTACTCAATTTGGACGGGTAATGGTTTATGCGCCACAACTTCATATTAAACATGTTTTATATTTTAAATATTTGTTGTATTATAATAATTAACTGTAACGTTGCTATGCCCTAACGGGGTCCTGTGCATTGCCTAGCTTTAAGTTGCATGTGTCAATTGTACAAGGTTGCAAATAAATAAATTGAAATTGAAATCAGTTGTGGCAAAAAAAAAAAAGTGGAACTATAAGAAGGACAACGAATGATATTTCCCTTTCTGTCACGCTTATCTTATTGGTATGCTACCAGCTCGCTCGCACGTGGTATTATTATTACCACAGCTTGTCCTGAGTATCATAGGTCCATGGGCGGGTTGCACCAACTCACGATGACAGTCCGCTCAACGTTAAATATGGCGCCGGCATCTGTCATTCCATAGAAACCTGTCAAACTTTCCATGCATTCAGATTTTAACGAACACCGCCTACGATAACAGACGGTTTGGTACAACCCAGCCCAAGTTTGTGTCTCTGTATGAAACAAACTCTGAAAGTAACCATCTGATTTCAAAAAATCTATACAGGAACAGAATGTACTTTCTAGACATTGGTTCTATTTCATCCCTGTTCCGCCTGAGTTATTTGGAATACGCGAGCAGAGCCGCGCGGGTAACTTGTCTTTTATATATACAAATAATTATAAGTCATACCTGGCCAGTGGTAACTTCGGCTCGAACAAATATCTACGATCCGAGACATTCTTTGTTTACCGCCCTTGGTGAGTGTACTACTGCCAATCTTAGTTGCCGTACGAAACAATTTATTTTCTACACGAAACTCCTGTGAGTTTCAGACATAATTAAATACAATGAAACAGGTCACCCACGTCGTCAAGGTCAAAGGCGCGCTCATGACTAAGAGCCGCGTATCGATTCGAAAACAACATGCAACAAAACATGTCGAACGGTATTCGACCTTAATGTTCGATGCTCACCGAACGGGCCGGGCCGGGGCGAGCCTGAGCGCATTTTACAAATTGCCAAAGGAATTTGAAGCTTTACTACAGACGTTACCATATTTGAATGTAAGTGCAGCAGGTCGCCTCCGCTCGGACGCGGACGACTGCGCTCGGCTGTCGTCGCGTCTGACCGGCTCCGTCCGACATTTGCCTGCTGCACTGTATTAAAACGCCGGATCCGTTGCGATGCGCCGCCACGCGACCCGGCGCGGCCCGTACGGTGGGAATCGTACATAAGAGTCCCCAACGGTCGACTCAAGTCGACTATCCATACAAACATGTTTGGCTTCCATTTTAAAACGGCATTCTGGAATAACATAACACTTTTTATACACAACGGGATCTACCATATCTAGGTCAAAAATTAGTTTTTGTTGCTATAAATTATAATAGAAATATAACGGAAAAAAATGGCGTATGCAAAACGTTCAACTCACTCTAATTTTTTCTAATTTAATTTCTAGTAACAAAACCTAGGCTCTGGAGTGTCAAGCGTCGTGCATTGGAAATTATCGCGTGCTTTGAAACGCCGTTCTGACTAGATTAAGAAACAGTAAGGTCTGATTTTCAGATATATGATTCTTGACTATGTGATTGTTTATCTGATTTTATCGATACATGATTGCTTAAAATTTCCTCGATAGAAAAAAAAAACAAAGTTGGGTCTGCATTTTCCTTTTTTTACTCAGCCTACTCAAACGATACATTATTTTAAGACACAATCAAGTTAATACTATAGTATTTTATCTCATCTAAAATCTCACTTTACCAAATTTAAATAAAACGTCTCTGTTAGGTATTTATCGAAATTTGTTCAAAAAAGCCATTCCCGCAGAGTTACATCTCTTTTCCTCGTACGGGGAAGGCATCAGCGTGTCTCTGTCTAGGGGGCGTGTTCGGCTGAAATCAAGGCATCGCCTTAACACGTGAGTGACTCGTTTCATTCCAATTTGTTATCATAACTTAAGTAACCGAGTACCTAGAAGGCCTTCTTGCTGCGCTGCGGCAGGATGGAGTCCTTCGCAAAGCTGAAGAAGGAGAGGAGGCTGTATCGCTTCGATTTGCGGGAGAGGTAGTCGGTCACCACGTTGTTGTCGCCTGGAAGTAAGTACAAATTAAAAGTATCTGTCAAAAAAGTCATTTTTGGTACAAGCCTTTATTGCCGACTGTACTTTTCTGTATACCGTCATCAACTACTCATTGCGACGATTCTAACGAGCCCAAACTCGATGGGGTTATGTGGTTATGGCCACCTTCCAGCTCCATCATCAGATCAGCGGGCGTAGCACGGTTGCCATTTTATCACTTATCGTTGTGGTAAAGACGCCCATCACGCTCTGACAAGTATGCGAGTGCGAGAGTGACGGATGCCTTATCCACAACGATAAGTGATAAAATGGCAACCGTGCTACGCCCACAGCTCCACGTCATAATATTGCATTGTCACGCGATTTGCATATTCGTGCAAAATTTCAACTCAATCGGAAACCGGGAAGTGGATCAAATTTAACTTGCAAGATTTGATTACAGACAGACAGACAACGGGACAGGTGAAATTAAATAAAAGCTTGTAAAAAAAGAAGCGGGTTGTGTCGGAGATACAACCGTTAATTAAGTTTAAGTGGATACTTCTTTGTTGGCTATGGAACCCTAATAAAAAAAACCGGCCAAGGATGCTATTATGGTGTACCCGTAAAATATATATCTGAATTAATTCTCTAAAATCTGTATAAGTACAGATAAATCGGTATATATGGCAACATTAACTGACGTAGCTAATTTGACTCGCGATACATTGAAAATGGCGGTCATTTCAGCATTATTTTCATGTCCGCCACATAAACTAAATAACATTTTGTGATTAACAACCAATTGCAAATAAAGAAGGATTAAAAAATGTAACAAACAATTATTTGAATTCAGATTAGGCTTCTCTACAAAAAGTTACGTGTTACATTTCGAACTGTACCCCTGTACAAGAACGCGAGCAAAGAAGTATCCACTTCAAAAGTCTAAACAATATAGGCCCACAGTTCAACTCAGTCCTCGTCTGTTTGCGAGCGGGTATGACGATAACGGGGCACGCGCGGCGTGCGGGCGCCGGGCTTTGACTCCCGCACGCCTCGTTATCGTCATGCCCGTGCACCCGCGCGCAAGCAGGCGAGGATTGAGTTGAACTGTGGGCATTTATAATATTAAGTATGGAGAGCCATACTTAATATTATAAATGCGAGTGTGTGTCTGTCTGTCTGTTACCTCTTCACGCTTAAACCGCTGCGCTGAACCGATT
This sequence comes from Epinotia bilunana, assembly GCA_947049275.1. NCBI lineage: Eukaryota > Metazoa > Arthropoda > Insecta > Lepidoptera > Tortricidae > Epinotia > Epinotia bilunana. Next base: position 4,239,421 of record OX346276.1, on the reverse strand, counting down.
TGGATGAAATTTGGTATAGAGATCGTTTGAGTCCTGGGGAAGGACATAGGATAGTTTTTATCCCCGAAATCATCCCCCAAGGGGATGAAGTGGGGGGTGAAAGTTTGTATGGAGCTACGATATAAACGAGTTCCACGCGGACGGAGTTGGGGGCAGAAGCTAGTAGTATAACATGGATACATACTTAGTAGAGGCTGTTTTTCGCCCGTAGTCGGCAGAACGTAGTCGTTGGCCGACAGCGACACGAACAACGCGAAAGGCACGATCCAGAGGCACAGGGTGAAGTATGACAGCACCTGGAACCGAGTTATGATGTTTTTTTTGTATGGAGAACCAACAGCTTTTATAACACAACTTCGACATTATGGCCGGCCGCCCACTGGACACGAATTCCTGTCGTACGTGTACGTACAATGCGGGTCGTACGAATAAAGTGCGCACATTGAATACGTTTACCTGCGTGAAACATGACAGTTGATGTCAGTGATTGGCAGAGAGTAGGTACTTTTCTATTGGTGATTGGTTTGGTTGACATAGCTATTGCAACATGAATAATTTACAAATTTTAGATGATTCTCTTCTAATTAGAAGACAGCAACGGCGTCGTCAAACACTTATAGCTTTGAATCAAGTTAATAAATTTCTCAACATCCATTTCCTTGCTTAACTACAGTACACAAATAACGCACGAATGTATTTAAAATCCCAACAAGTTCGGATTCATGCGGATGTCGTACCTACGCGTGCGTATACGTACGACCAATTCGCATCCAGTGAGCGCGCTCCCGTGGTACTTTCAAGGTCGGGATCGTTCGCACGGCTTCGTGCGTGTTCGGACGACTATATTTCGTACGAAATCGTGTCCAATGGGCGGCCGGCCTAATGGTCCCCACCCACTATCAGTCCGCCGGACGATATCAGCCTGGCAGTTAGAACAAAATTTGACAGTTCCGAACAACTGACAGGCCAGGGACTACAGGCGGACTGATAGTGGGTGGGCCCCTTAAGACAAGGACTGTAACGCGCACGTACCACAGGAGTTGCTAGCGTCCGCAGGCTACGCCGAAGTGTATTTAGCTGCGCCACGAGTTGTATAGGCCGCCATGATATTCATATAAATGGGCACCTAAGGTTTTCTAGTCATCTTATTTATCAGAAAAGGTACATAAATAACAGATGCACTTCAACAAGCACTGTGCCTTACTGTTACTGTGGCTTCTACAGCAGCACCTGACGCTAATATAAGATGAGTATGAGAGCCTGTCTGGAGTTGCATGGGTCGGCTACGCGCATGTGATACCCCTGGAGTTGCAAGCGTCTATAGGCTACACTATTAAAAATTATGTCATTTTACATGCAAGAAAAAACACATAAACCTGTAAAATTCCTTTAGTTTTGTGCGTATTTTTCATGAATTCTTTAGTTTTTCCTGGCATTTCACAAATACATACAGGGTGTCCCGGAACTCAACGATAACCTGGTACCGGGTGAAAGGCCAAGGTATACCAGTTATGAAAAAATTAAGATAAAAAACCATGTCAATTTTATTTTCATTACTGGTATACCTGGTACCGGGTGAGAGGCCAAGGTATACCAGCTATGAAAAAAAAAATTGTCATTTTTTCTTAATTTTGTCATAACTTGTATATCTTGGCCTCTCACCCGGTACCAGGTTATCGTTGAGTTCCGGGACACCCTGTATATGTATTGTCTTTTTTCAGTGTAAAATTACATGACAGTGTACGGTGACAGCACCATCAGGCCGTACGATTGTTTGCCAAAGTGGCATTTAAAACACTCACCTCAGAGAAAGTATAGTGCACGGTCCCGAAGAACCTCAACGCGTAGTAATGGTGCACGACCAGCGCGACCACCGCCGCCAGGAACGCCGCGCTCGCGACGCGCACCGCCGGGAAGTCGCGCAGCAGCAGCGCGTGCACGGCTTGCTGCGCGAGCCCGATCATGTTCAGGTGGAGGGGCAGCTCCTCGAAGGCCAGCAGCCCGATGTGGATGAGCGCTGTGGCCTGGAAAATGTGGGTCAGTGGTTCTCAAAATGGTAGGTGATTTCAGAACTCTTTCGGTTTGGCTTTCAGCTAATAGTACTGTCTAGTTCTACGATACTTCGTGTTTCCAGTTAGAACACCTGAGACGCTGGCCCTAGAAGCCCAAAAAACAAAGTACATCTGTAGTAACCATAGGCATATGATTATTCTCAAATATGTATAGATTTGTTGACTCTGACATTTGTAGTTTTGTGGGATAGGCCCCAGGTCTTTGTGCATGCTTTTTAGGATTCCGTACCTCAAAAGGGAAAAACGGAACCCTTATAGGATCATTTTGTTGTCCGTCCGTCTGTCCGTCTGCCGAGACCTTTTTTCTCAGGAACGCGTGGAGGTACCAAGCTAAAATTTATACCAAATACTCAGGTCTACTGTCCCTTGGAGCTGTGAAAGAATCAAACTTCTAAGCCAACGCAATCAAAAGATACAGCCGTTTATGCCGCAAATTTTCGAAACTCGCAAGGGAATCAAAACCTACAGGGTACTTCCCATGAACTCAGGATCTTGAAATTTGGTACGAAGCAACGTCTTATAGCAAAGATAAAGGAAAGTTTGCGATTTTTTTTATAGTGTTGAGGAGTCATATAATAATGCCTCCTGCATGTGCAACTGTGAATTTAAGCCATCAAAATTTTACAAGTCTAATCTGGCAGCGGGTTGTTATTGGTAGCACCTCAGTGCAGGCAGTTTCGACAAGTAGGTTTTGTCATGAAGGCCCAAGAAATCCCTGTACTTAAATATGGCACTAAATGCTCAGTAGGCTAGCAGTGACGGGCCTTGTTTACCTGTGGCTGCCAGTTCGAATCTGGCTTGTAGCATTCAATTCTTAAATTTTTCCTTAAATATGAAATTTTAAAGAATTTTGTTTTGCTGACTGTACTGCTTAATACAAAATGAAACCTTGTACTTACCGCCACTGTCCACGAGATCACATATTTGGCTGTAACCGTGTACTCCTCCACCAACTCTGCTAGGTAGTAAAGTCCTGCCGCTGCAATCATAATTTTTTTCTGTACTTTAGTAATATGTAATTCAAATAATATTAGTGGATAATCTTACACAAATCAAACTATTTAGACCCATAGCGTAGAACTATTATATAATCTGTGCCCATAGTAAGCTATGGTAACATAGTGGTGCCAAGCCACTTGTGTGTGGGTTTGGGTAGGTGGTGTGGGTTTGAAGCCTGGCTATGTGAAGCACCTGCACTGGGCCAGCATGCGGACTATTGCCTGTTCTCTCTTATCCATAAGAGTAGGCCTGTGCCTAAAAGTGAGACGTATATAGGCTGATTAATTATTTAAGCTCATAATGTTTGTGATATGGGCACCAGATAAGAATATTGTCTTTGATATTTGTTTCAATGATAACAATATAGTGGAGTATGCAACTTTAACATATGAAAATAATGATAATAAAACATTAAGATTTTTTTGTAAGTAAAATTTATCGCCATGCACCCATACTTCCTATCCATTTGACTTGAGCTCTACTCAAATGTAAATGTTTTTGACTGCATTCAATATTGTCTGGGTATTATATTGGCCTATGATGAAAAGGAAAGGTATAAAACTATACCATCCTCTATTTTTCAATTCATGTAAAGAGTTGCATCTTTCCCTCTCCAACACTCACAATAAACACACTCCTACATTCATTCACTCAAACACAATCACACTATGAACAAACTCATAATTTTGCATGTTTTTGTTGCCCCTTCATCTCATTTTTTCTGTTTTGTTTTAGTAGTAAGACTACATTTCTTTAAAGATTGCTAGAAGCCGCATGTTATTTGTAATTTTCGTTTTTGTATAGTGTAGGAGTCGCTGGATCTAAGAAAATTGTTGTATTAAAGTTATGGTCAATAAATTATTCTTATTCTTAAAGCACAATTTCAATTGAATTTCAGACTTACATTCGCGGGCCTCTCATTATCATTGAATAATTATTGTAAGTAATTTAATTACCATACTTAATCAAATACGATTGTTGCCAACTGCGTAATTATTTTGTCACTATTTCTTCTATTCCTTAGGAGGAAGCAAACTTATACCACAATATAATCGAATACCCTATTAGAATAACACGTTAAAAGCTTTTATCGCACAGTTTTAATACATAAAACAGTGTTTAACCCAGATGTTCACTACGAAATGAATTATATTGTTATCATATAAATACTCACCAATAGCTAATGTGACAAATACCGCTTGCACTATCAAAGATAGAATAGTCAATAAATAAATAAACCACATATTTACTAACGTATTATTTGACTATGTTTTGATATTTATACACTATTTTTGAGGCTATACGCGTTGTCAAGTGCTAGGTCAATGACAAATGTTACGTCAACGTCAGATCAATGTCAGAGGCGTTCAAAATTTATTGGTTTTAAACTGCTATTCACTGTACATTGCATCGAAACGTCGGTTTCCACGTTTAGCCACTACTAGGTGGCGCCACTTGAGCATTTCGACGTGATTCTAAACAGGCATTATCTCGGGAGCCAATAATGCATTATCTCTTTCTATCCTCCCAGGGACACCCATCGGGCCTTCGGGGCTTTCGTCCATGCGTATAAAGTGGAGCAAGCCTCCAAAAACATATTACCTAATTATATCATTTTCATGCTGTACGTTGTAAAATAAGTCTTCATACTTTCGTTTAATTAAGGTTTATACTGGGTCTCTTGTGGCAAATATGATAAAGCATAACTGACATTCTTCGGTGTCATGGTTAAGGGTTTAAGTAAGTAGGTATAAGAAATAATTATAAACGCTAACAATTTAAATTATTTACTCAAAATTCTTAAACGTTATGGTACAAAAGTCTTCGTTAGGTCAATAGATGATTTCTGCTCTGTCCTTAAACATGCGTAGATTATTTATTCATAGTTTGAGTCACACTGGATTCGAAACTACATGCATAAACAAATTCATAATGTATTTAGGACTAGTTATGTATCAGCCTAACAATAGCATAGGTAGACTATATCTTTTTATATCGTGTGAATTAAATTTGGAAACTATCACAATAAAATGTTATCAATTGAAACAGAGATGGCTTGTTGCAAGCTACAAATACAAGATTTAAATGAGCTGTAATGTGTAGTGGAATGGTCCTTGTGGTCCCGAGGTAAGGTAATGACATAGTACCGGATTGGCCAATAATTTCAGACGGATCCGAATCCTGGCTTGGGGATTTGGGAAGCTAGCAAACAAGCAGCGCCTGGCGGTAAGCAGACATCGTACCCTACGGACACTTGCGACTGAGGAGTCACATTTGATTACAGAGGTGTCATTTTCACCCACGACAGAAAGGAGAAGGTTGCGTTTATAGTGAGAGGCTGTTTGTTTCTCTTTGTATTTGAACTCTGTTTCAAATGAAAGTCAAAGGTATTTAGGCGCCGTAGACTAAGCTCTCCGCGTACAGGTCTCCGAGCTTATTGGAGCCCTTGCAGCCGTAGTAGCCGAAGTCCTTCTTCTGCAACTTGCTCAGGGTCAGTGAGTCCTTGGAGGCTTTGCCTGAAGATAAAAATCATAGTGTTAGGTATTTTCCCTCGAAATCCCAGCCGTTCGATGTACGGTCACGAAATTTAATTGTTGAGCCATTTAGAGCTCACTTTATACTGAACACTTCGAAGCTTAACTATTAAAATACTAGAATGAGTTGACACCTAATTATGTGTTCTATTAACACCTACCACAACTGCCACCATCACCCAGTTGGCTGACCGGACTGTGTTTATGTGGGACACAAAACATTTGTCGCCCTCGCACTTACATATGTTAGTGACGATCGAAATATTTCTTTACGTCCGACATAAACGCGATCATGTTTGCTAGGCTGGGATAAGTAGTTTATTGAGATCACTTGCCTACAGGCCGATCGAGGTCATATAAAAATGTGTATTAGTGTGTATAGGTATCTATTCGACGCGTCTGATGACTCCAAATCACACTACACATCTAGTAACGACAACTTACACTGACGCAGCCATAGTTAGTCTCTTTCTAACCATAGCTGCCTCTCTGTCGTTGCTTGCGATAAATTGCTGCGGCTATAATGCTCTTTAGTTTCAAATTACCTTCATAAGGCTTGCCATTGAATGTCCAGGAGACGTTGTCGGCGCCGAGCAGCTTGCAGTCGATGGTGAGATCCTGTCCCTCTTTAGCCAACAGTGTCGGTTCTGGCCTCTTCACGAACTCTACGGCCTCTGTGAAAAGAAGAGTTAGTTGCCATTAAATATGGTTGGGATTGGGATTATTTAATGTGGCAGACTTTTTATACGAGTGTCATTGGAAATGGAATCTTCTGCCTTGGATGGTAGAGTGGTCTACAACTTTGAACCTTAATAGAAAAAAAAGTGGTAGATCACTTTCTTGACTGACTTCGACTGTACGAAGTCAAAGATATATATACATTTTTCGCCTTATTACAATGGAATAAGGTGCAAAAGTGTATATATATCTTTGAATTCGACTGTACACTTTAAATTAAACCTGTTTCTTTTTTCACTGCGACTGTGGCAAACAGACTTACGGCCTGCTGGTAAGCAGAGAGCACCACAGCAGACGCTCGCAACTCCAGAAGCACCACAGCAGACGCTCGCAACTCCAGAAGCACCACAGCAGACGCTCGCAACTCCAGAAGCACCACAGCCCCGCTTTATTCATTGGAGGGTTCGTTGTGCTGACAGCTAGAGACTAGGCGATTATAGGAGAGATGGAGACTCACGCTCAACGGCAAGCTTGATCTGATGGGTCTGCGGTTTCCCGACTTCGTTGTTGGCGACGCACTCGTACGTGGCGGCGTCCTCGGCGAGCACTTTCGTGATCCACAGCCGGCGGCCGGCGCTGCGGTTGCGGTGGGTGACGCGGTCGCCGCCCTTGCCGTTCACGTTCACGCGGGTGCCGTCCGGGGAGAGTTTGAACCAGCTGGGGTGCGCCATGGGGCTAGAAGAATCATCATCATTTATTTACTAGCTTCTGCCCGCGACTCCGTCCGCGTGGAACTCGTTTTTATCGCAGCTCCATACAAAATTTCACCCTCCACTTCATCCCCCTGGGGGATGATTTCCGGGATAAAAACTATCCTATGTCCTTCCCCAGGACTCAAACTATCTCTATACCAAATTTCATCCAAATCGGTTCAGCGATTAAGTGTGAAGAGGTAACAGACAGACAGACAGACACACTTTCGCATTTATAATATTAGTATGGAAGTATGGATTGGAGAACAAATAAACAAGTATAAGAAAACTTAAAGCCAAGAATATATGGATACCAAGCATGCAGTTATTTCCTCTCGCTCTCAGTAAGACACTCATTTGGTTTTTACCCAATTAATACAACTAATTTCAAGTTAAACTAAACAATCATGCCTTGGAACTTAGACAGCACTAATTAAACAGACAGACGGACGGAGCCGCACCAAAAGGTGACTATTACGAATAAATAAATAAATCAACATCAGCAGCCTTTATAGGAACGTCCCACTGCTGGGCACAGGCCTCGTCCACTACTAGAATCTTATCCTACTAATATTATATATAATTATACATGCGAAAGTTTAAATGGAATATTTGCGCCTCGGCAAAGAATGGGTACACGCTTAACTCATGACATGATAACCACTTTCATACGAACAGAAAGTTAATTTATAAGAACTCTATTCTGCAAGACGAACTTGTCTAAAAAGACCGATAATTTATCTAATTAGTATTTTTATTTTAGTAATTTATAAGGTTCTCGCGTGCTCACGCAAGCTTTCCCATTCAAAAATCAACACTACTTTGCTCTGTAGGTATGCCGAAGTTCATTACGTATACGGTACAGTACAAACTACGGGAAACAAACGATAGCGCGTTCTATTTCGTCGCCAGCGCCATCTCTCGGCGCATTCGAACACTAGCAATTGCTTGCTGATTCGTCCGCGTGGACTCGCGTTTTACTCTGCCGTATACTTTCGGGGATGAGTATTAAATAAAAAGGATCCTATGTTTACCCCGGCCCACGAATGAGTCATTTTGAAGGATCCCACGGGGGTATAGCCTTGTTATGATGAACTTATCGACTGGATCTATCTCAGTGTCGAAAACTTCCCCATAAATTGATCAAGCCAACACAATTTAACAATAAATAAACATTATAGCACAATCTCATATTTAATGTATAAATGCTGAAATACATAGATAGCACCCAATCATGCTCATCTCACACATATATATTTCCCCTTACGAGATTTGAACTTTGCACCCAGGATGAACTTCTTAAGCAGCGTTACTTTACTACCCACTAGCTAGGCTAAAACGGTTGCCAAAATCGATAAATAAACAGGTGTTATGAGACAATCTAGTGGCGGGTTTCGTCCAAGCGTTCAAACACGAATTCTATCATGATCTGTCAACCTTCCTTATCCTAAAATCAACCATACGAGTCTAAACACAAGAACGCTCGTCCGTGCTCTACACAAATACAGTAAGGTCGCGTGGCTTGAACATGACTTACGTGCCACCGTAGATGCAGTACATCATGACGGCGATGTCACCAGTCTTCACGGTCATGTCCTTGCTCAGGTACTGGGGGGTCAACTCTCCGCTTTTAGGTCCCTTGGCTGGAGTCAGGTCCTGAAAGGAATGGTTTCTTTTAGAAATATGTTTACGTTTGAGTAGATATGTAGTTTTTTTTTACTTTATGATTTAAAATTACATGTTTTTTTTTATGCAATGATGGCGGCAAACAAGCAAGGAGGCCCTGATGGTCAGTAGTCACCGCAGCCTTATGGACGCTTGCAATTCACATGCGCGTTTCATAGGCCGACCCTGCCTAATTGGTTACTGAATTTCAGGAATCATACTATTATAAAATGTGTTAACATATAGTTTACATATATATAAAGTTTTACAATTCAGTTTTTTTTGTCATATAAAATTCTGATAATGTAATTAAAATTCATTGCATTTTGGATAAGTAGACATTGTAGGTACTTATGACTGTGAACATATAAATACTTTGCCTGATAAAAATGATCTATCATGCGACGGCCGCGACATACACTCGATTTTTCTCGCACTATATCTCTTGTTCTAAGTGAAGAAAGAGACGGACGGTGCGATAAAAATCGAGAGAGCTCGCGCGCCGTTGCATGATAGCCGTGCTGGTGACCTATTTGCAGAATAACAAATTAAAAAATATCGACCACGTTTTTTGATCTACAAGTCGCAAACGACGCTTGACACATTATTTTTTAATTTGAGTTGTAAAGGGGATGATCTATTTGCAAGTAAAACTGCCGGCACGCCAACGAGCCCGCGTCAAAACTGCCGGTACGCCAACGACCCCGCGTCAAAACTGCCGGTACGCCAACGACCCCGCGTCAAAACTGCCGGTACGCCAACGAGCCCGCGTCAACACCGCCAATGTAGCGGCAATCGGCTCGCTGGCTCTTGGTGCATGCTTGCTATGACTGCGCCGGCGATGAGAATCGACTGTCTTGCTCGCCAATGGATCGCTACGGGAGTCAGCGAGCCAACGAGTTAACGATTACCGTTGACGAGGCGGCTCGCAAAATACAAAGCAACTAACCTCAATGATGTGCTCAGCAGCAATCGCCTTATCATCCAAAGCCTGCGTCGCGACCGTGCACACATACTTCAGGTCCTTATCCACATCTTCCCTGGTCACATTCGTGAAGTACAGGTCACCTTCAGGCGACTCCAACAGTCTCTTCTCCATAATGTCCACCAGTTTACCGTCCTTGCCTTGTCTGTACCATTCAATGACTGGCTTAGGGTAAGCTTTAGGGACAGAGCACTCCATTTTGAAAGGTTTTCCTTCCTCCGGCTTATGTTTCAGGAGAGTGTGCTTCGGGATTTCCACGAAGGTTTTCTTGACGGTGATGACTCGGCTGCTGGCGACGCCGTAGGGGGAGGTAGCGAAGCATTGGTATGAGCCCTCGTCGGTGTCCTTGGGGGAGTTGAAGACGATGGTGCCTTCGCCGTCCCTCATGAGCATCTCTCGAGTTTTGCCGTTGAAGAAGAGGGGTTTGCCATCTTTTGTCCAGGAGAAACTGTGGACAAATTTTGTGATTAGAGTCTGGTGTTCCGGTTGGAGGGGAGAGTCGTGTGTTTTTAATCAGTCTCGACGGTTAGTTGAGACAATTGAATTGAATTTTGCCTGTTGTAAAGCGTGTTTTTGAAGCCAAACATAATATCCTACCACCTACCAATACCAATACCAATATTAATAAATGCGAAAGTTAGGATGTTTGGATGTTTAGATGTTTAGATGTTTGGATGTTTGTTACTCAATCAAGCTTAAACGGCTTAACCGATTTGGATGAAATTTTGCACGAAGCTAGTTTATAGCCTGGATTAAAATGTAGGATAGTTTTTATCCCGGAGTCGCTCGCTTTTTAAGGTCGAAAATTGCTTGACATGTTTCGAACCGATTCGTGAATCTTGGTCAGGGCACGTGTCAGCAGTGCTAAACGAGTCGGCAACGCGTGTGCTCATGACTGATTCTCACGGGTGTTATCGAAATACTTAACTTAATTTTTTTTAATTTGTCATTCAATGGAGCCGTTTTCTTTGCCCTTGAATGTTGAAGTGACTTACGCGACTTTGTCGTGCGGCGCGGCGAGGAGGCACGGCACCGTGAAGGGGTGCGGCTTGCCGGACGACACGCGGAAGTGGACCTGGCGCGGAGACTCCTTGAGGACCGGCGGGACTTGGGCGGCGCCTGAGAACATTTTAAGTACCAGTTATTAGCTTTTGAATACGTAAGTATGGGCCTTGTTGTCTGAATCAAATGGATAAATGTATAAATAAAAAGCCTATCCGATTTGTATTTTGTACGGTATAAAATGCGTAAGTACAGTCAGCGTCATATAGTTAGCAGAAGCCAAAGTACCTAGCCAAATATATCGGAACACGTCTTTATTACTCTAGTAAGGATGTATTACGATATATTTGGCTACTTTGGCTGCTACGTTAGTTTGGTTAATACGATGCTGACTATAGGTACAGGTATTGCAAATAGATTGGTACGGCCAAAGTAACAAAAATATGTACCTGTGCACGAAGCACGACCTTATGTTAAGGTAATAAAGTAGTGTAAGTATTAAATTGTTTTCGCTACTTTGGCCGTTTTGATCTTTTTGTAGGCAACTGTACTCTATTTACAATAGAGCACAAAGAAGAAAAAAGACCAGTATACATTTTTCGTGAGCAAAAAAAACAAAAGTTTATAAACGGAGCGTGAGTATTTCCTTCGTAAGAATTAAAGTCAATCTCTTAACGTACCCGTGGGCAAAAGTAGGTATAGATTTGATTAAAGGGTTAAGTAAAAACGAATAAAAACTTACATAAAACGGCCCCCGCCACGAACAGGAGAAAAACTTTTACAGCCATGATTGTACGTAAACCTAGAAAAATGCAATGACTCAAATAATGTATAAACTTATTTTAAATAAATGTTTTTTTAATACATAGTCAAATTAAGATGTAATATTTAAAAGCAAGATAGTTCAAATATAAACTTATGAAGTCTAAATAAATATTTAAAATCAGAACGCACCCGTAAGTGCGCACACTTTGGCGGGAACTCGAACACTGCAGCAATGGCCGACTCCAAGAGTATTTATACGAAATAATATTTACAGTGTTTCCTTCTTCGTCACCCGCAGTGAATAATCTTGTAAACAGCTCACCGTAGGTAAAGTACCGCGAGACACATAGTTGAGCGATAAATATTATGTTGGCGATAAAGGCATACTAAAGGTTACAACCTTTTTACGACTATTACGAAGTGAGGATTATCCTTAAATTGAAAATAATTAAGTCGGTATCAGTGGGCGGTCAAAATATAAATTTGACAATATCATCAGCGGCCATCAATCAATCAATCATTTATTTATTTCTGTGAATGTGGTACAATCCAGGTTATTATGTCTATGTTAGTTCAGCACATCCTGCCAGTATCGGCGTAGAAATAGTTAATATACACAACACATAAAATATCACAAAGGAAGGAAACAGAAATCAATATATATATCATAGAAATCTTAACATCATTAAGGTGCCTCTAAGAACTCTATTATTGAGTAATAACATTTTTCGACCAAAAATGCAACTAACTGTTTTTTAAGTTGGTGTTTCTAGACTTTTCATAGAGTACGGAATATACATCATATACTCATCCTCGATTGTGAACAGAGGGGCTACCGCGAAGTGATAACGAACTTCGTTCGAGTATCTCCCTCTCTGTCGCTCGTACTAGCAAGTGCAACAGAGAGGGAGATACACAAACGAAATTCGTTTTCGTTTCGCGGTAGGGCCTCAGTTCCTACAAGTCCACAGATCAAATCAAATGTAAAGCCATTTCTAACAGTGCATTGCTCTCCCCCATACCTACCCTCTAGAACGCAGATTTCAAAAATAAATGAGCCTACCTCTAGCTCTAGGATTGAAGCTTCCTAGGCATGCTAATATCAACAATTTTGCTCAGACTTCCTTATTAATCTATGTCTAATATAACTTAGAAAGAAAGAAAATAAAGAATTGTCTTTAGATTTGTCTAATCTGACGGAAAGTTAAGACAAAGACATAAGTTGGATCACGCTCACCCAGAAGACCGTCTTAATTGCAGGTCAGATTTAAACTGGTCACTCTGAAGAGCCTGTAGCTTCTGCATTTACGGATCTGAGTCTGCGAATCCTCAAATCAATAAAGGGTCGGCAACGCGCATGCGTCTTCTGGAATCGCGGCCATCCATAGGTTATAGTTATATATAGCTTGTTACGGCTGAGTTTTATAACTTACTTTAAAAAAAAAGTTTTATATACCTACATACATCCACGCCTTTATCCCTAAAAGGGGTAGGCAGAGCACATGAAAGCTTTAACCACCTTCAATTCAGTACTTCACCTTATTTGAAGAGAGCCTCGATTTCTCAAGGATATTCGGATTCTTAAAGAAAATAGAATTTAGAAGTAATTTTCCAAATCGGTCCTGGTTTGGTGTCATCGGGGACCATACAGAAAAAAAAAAGATTCCGAGGAATTGAGAACCTCATTTTAAAAAGTCGGTTAAAAAAAATCCTACTTCTTAGTAGAGAGAGGAATCTTCTGTAGGTATAAGACTCTTAGTCTTGACCAAGGTACCTATATTTATCTACAGCCGTGCTATTCAACCCGTGGGGCGCGACCCCCTAGGGTCAGTCACGGATCTTGGAGGGGGTCACGTTACAAAAAAAATATTAAAATCATCAACAAAGAACATTTGTGTTGTGGTTATATCGATAAATCGGATAAATGTAACTTTTCCTTATTATGACTACTGAAGACTCTCGGGGCATGGAAATGTTCTAGTAGGTAAACAGAGTTTTCCTGTTACACATTCATAATTCATAACGCATGTTTCAATGGGATGACTGGGGTACTGAGTTGGACAAGATTTTCTTTCTTTATTGACAGTCGACTACAAAGAGATCGATACGGCCAAAGTAAGAAAAATATGTATACACGAAGAAAGCAATACAGTCGCGTATACATTTTTTGTAACTGGCCGTATCTATCTCTTTGTAGTCGACTGTACCTATCTGATTATAAGAGCCCGTTTCTCACATTCGTAATACTTACTTACCGGTCCTCGACGTCACCTGGCTTGTAGAATTGGTTGAATGGAATATACTTCAAGTATCGACGCTACAATCTACAAAATTGGCGGACGGCCTAGCAAGGCCACAGAAAATCTAGTATGGAGTACTTGATTTGGCCGGCCGTTAGGTAGAGTCGCGGGCAAAGCCAGTATTATATGAGCATATGAGGGCTTAAATTAACGGATAAGTAATATTGTTTTTTCTTCAAAACGAATGTTAAACGTATTTATTTGCAGATATTGTTGACATGATTCGGTTTTGGTTATATTAACATATCAACTCATTAGTAGGCGGTTCAATGCTCGAGGGAATTTCCATGGATGGTCGAGGATACTGCCTATAGTTAGAATGTTGTAAAAAATTGTTGTGACAAATTGCTAGGGAGAAAGCATAACTTTAAGGTTTCAAACAATAGGCCAAGTGCGGGTCGAACCACACACACGCCTCTTTCGTAACGGATTTGCATTACAACCTTCAACCTGTTGATTTATTGTTTCATTTGCATTACAAGGAGTTTACGCGAGTAACTATCTTATAAGGATATAAAATTTTGTGCCCGTAGTGACTTTCTTACAAGCTTTATATTAACTTGACCAGCACGACTTGCACGCGACGGCACGCGAGCCCTCTCGATTTTTCTCGCACTATCCGTCTCTCTCTTATTAGAACACTTAGAAGAAGAGGTATAGTGCGATAAAAATCGAGAGTATGTCGCGGCCGTCGTGTGCTAGACGTGCAGGGGCCCATTTCTCAAAAGGTTGTAACTTATAATACAAACGGACGCCTCTTTTCCTCTCCTTCTATTAGAAAGTGACTTCCGACAAGTTACAAGCGAAAGCTTGTAAACCTGTTATACAAGCGGAAGTCACTTTCTAACAGAAGGAGTGGAAAAGATGCGTCCGCTTGTATTACAAGTTACAGTCAGCAGCAGAAGTAGCTACGCAAAAAAACACGCTCAAAATGATCTAGAAAGTCCTCATTCTCTAGACACCAGAGTCGTGTGTAGGTCATTTTAAACTCTTGAACCGCGTAGCTACTTTTGCTGCTGACTGCGCAAGCTTTTGAGAAATGGGCCCCTGTTCGTATGTATGTAAGTATTTAAAGTATGTAAAAGTTCAGTCACTTCAGGATTTTTCAGTCAGGACCCCGGGCTCGGATGATGACATTTTTCAGTCACTTGCTGTTATCCGATTGAGCTGATATTTTGGGTATTTGTATTGTTTAGATGACAATTCAATATTATGGTACCATCGAGCTGATCTGCTTATGGAGACAAAAGGTGGCCAAGGAATTCAGTATTTAACTGACGTAACCCCAAAGAAATTGGGCTCGTTAGAATCCTCTCAATGAGTACTTGATGATGGTATACTGAAAAGTACAGTCGGCAAACAAGCTTGTACCAAAACTGTCATTTTTACAAACTTTTACCCCCCCTTTCAACCTCTTAGGGGGTGATTTCCGGTATAAAAACTATCCTATGTCTTTTCTCGAGACTCAAACTATCGATATACCGAATTTCATCTAATTTGGGTCAGCAGTTTAAGGCATTGGAAATTATCGCGTGCTTTGAAACGCCGTTCTGACTAGATTAAGAAACAATAAGGTCTGATTTTTCAGATATATGATTCTTTACTATATGACTGTTTATCTGATTTTATCGATACATGATTGCTTAAAATTTCCTCGATAGAAAAAAAATCCAAAGTTGGGTCTGTATTTTCCTTTTTTTACTCAGCCTAATCAAACGATACATTATTTTAAGACACAATCAAGTTACTTATTATCTCATCTAAAATGTCACTTTATGAAATTTAAATAAAACGTCTCTAAAGTTAGGTATTTATCGAAATTTGTCCAAAAAAGCCATTCCCGAAGAGTGTTACATCTCTTTTCCTCGTGCGCGCAAGGCATCAGCGTGTCTGTCTAGGGGGCGTGTTCGACTCAAATCAAGGCATCGCCTTAAGCGTGAAGCGTTAATAGACAGACAGACATTTACACTTTCGCATTTACTGCTATTACTTACACTGATTGGTGATTAGTGTGAGTCTATACAAAAGCAAACTCGCAAAACTCGTTTTGTTCAGGCTTGCCTCTCGGTGCCGAGCACAGCTCAGTTTCACAAGGAATAACATAGAAGGTAGTAACAGTCTGCGTCATATAGTTAGTAGCATCCAGAGTAGCCAAATATTTCGTAACACGCACCCTTATTCTAAAGCCGCGTTCACATTTGTCTGTCGTGTTGTGTTGTGATGCATCAGAAGTCAGAACAGTATCGGTTTCATACATTTAATATGGTTGCGTTCACATTTATCTGATGCCGTGTGTTGTGACGGCTTATGTTGTGTCGCATCACAAGCGATCCGGTCCGCGTCAGAACGGGTGAGGTGCGGGGGGCGGTGCGGACAGCGCATCAGACTAGTGTGCACGCGCCAGTGTTGTGTTGTGGTTGTGACGCGTCATAGCCACACGTGAAGTATGGACGACGAACATCCTCCTCCGAGAGCCAACACCGAACTGATATAAAATGCGTCAAAAAACATTGCATGTAAAAAAGAGGCCAAGAGTCGAAACTCTTCCACCGTAACAAGTTGTGAGATATTTCGTAGAGCCACGTCTCAGGCATTCTTATTAATCTTTATTTGCTTACTAAATAAAATTCTGTAACTTGGCAATCACACAATCACACTAACTGGCGATTTCTGTATACCTAAATCTATGTATACCTAAATGTATGTATGTGTGATTGCCAAGTCACAAAATTTTATTTGGTAAGCAAATAAAGATTAATAAGAATGCCTGAGACTTGGCTCTACGAAATATCTCACAACTTTTTGCGGTGGAAGAGTTTCGAGACGGCCTCTTTTTTACATGGAATGTTTTTTATGGGATCTCACTTCTTTTTGTACGTTATTGTGTAATCAATACATACGAATTATGGATGCAGTCCCATTCTTGCTTTTTCATGTTTTGACTCATTCACTGAAAATATAACGTTGTAATCCTATGTTTATATTCATGCAGTTGGTGTATCTAGAAAACTGGAGTGAAATTGCAATTTTTTTGTCTTGATTTATTTATACACTAAACACTAATTGTATTCTAAATTTGAAGCTTCTATATCTGCTAGAAGTGCCTTAGACTTTTGATGATCGTTGAGTCAGTGAGTGACAAAACTAAGAAACTTTGACTAGTTATAATTCTTAAACCACTGGTTCAAATTGGATGAAATTTTAAATATATCGCGGTTTTACAATGCGTGCTTGGTTACTGAAAATTCAGGCTTCTAGTTTTATCCATAACGAAGTTATAGGGGGGTCGAAAATGGCCTGAACTGCCTCGAGAAAAGGATAGTACGGCCGTGCCGCTCGCTGTTTTGCTCGACTTGGCGGGGGCACTGCCGTGCCCCCAGATGTGAACAGCAGCCATCACGACAGAGAGCATCACAACACAACACGACAGACAAATGTGAACGCGGCTTATTAACAGTAACAAACGACGTGTAGGTACCGAAATATTTGGCTACCTTGGCTGCTACTAACTATATGACGCTCACTTTACATCGTTTTGTAGGTATGTACAAACGACAACACTGTTAACTGACCATCCTGTGTTTATATAGAACCTTATTACAATGCGCTTAAGGTGCAACGATGGTCAGTTAGCTGTGTTGTCGATAGTACCTACAATGTCATAGTCGGAAAACCATGAGTTAATCGTTTTTTTATTAAGTCACTTTCTTGAGTCATGCACATTACCACTTTATATATGTGCTATGTGACTTTCCGGGTTTTCCGTATTGGAAATAATAGACGCATAAAAAAAAACACTTAAGTACCTACTTTGTAATTTTTCGAGCATGATTATAAACGCGATATCAAATTGTTTCTAAGGTTCCGTACCGTATTAAAGTACATCGAAATGCGAAATGTAAGTGACCCCTAAATTTACCCCGAGAATAATTGACCTCTAATTGTGGAAATGGGAGCCCAATTTGAACACTAACAAGTCTAACATTTACAGGAGAAACAAATGCACATTTAGGGTAGTTTAGCCGGTTTTCGGCCGTTACGTGCTAAAACTACAATAATAAGAAAACTACCTAACTCGTTCAAAAAAATACTTTTGTCGCATGAATCCATTCAACGCCCACGCCTCCTAAAACTGGTCGCTTAATCCTATGCGAACTGTCAAGTCAAAGTCAGTGCGATGCCGCAGTTTTGACGTGTGGACGTGTGTCAAATTTAAGGAATAAAATAGTGCGTGCCGTTTTGTTCAAGGTAAGTAAAAATGTTGTTTTTTTAATTTCTGAAATATTGTTATTACTTAAGTGCATTGTAGATGAGTTAAATAATATTATTTAGATTAAAGTGATTCACATATTTAACAAAACCCTTTTAAATCAGATGGCCGGATGACTAGATTACATTTCGTAAAATCTTTTTGTTCCCGGCCTCTCGGCCGAGAAACAACTTGAAGGCTCTTGAGCCTTCAAGTTTTTGCTTCACACATTTGCATTTAAATTAAAATGTATTTCTATCAATATATTGTTAAACAAAAACTTGGATACATGCTTATTAACCACGGAATAAAGAATCCATTGGAAGTGGCATTCAAAAGATTTTCATAGAGAACCACTGTCGCCGCACCCACACAACCACACTTCAATAATACACGAACACACAATTGCAATACGCTTTCGATTTGTTAAAACGTGCCGTTACAATATGTTGTTAACGGTAGCAAATTTTATATGCAAAATCTACTTTAACTAGTACTATTTACGGTCTCATTTAGAGTGTCAAGTAAATATTTCTTACGTCCGTTACCATATGCGTTGCAAGACTTGCAAGAGGAGTGGTCGTTCCGCAACTCGACGCAAGATGGCGGTGCGGTGTTTTCATAACATCCTTCAATTCATAAGATGCGACTGCTTGAAACCGAAAAGTCGCATGTACTGCAAAATGTGTATAATGACACGACTATTTGGCTGTAACGGAATAGGGATGTGGGTATGGTTTGAGTTTGACTATCGATAATTTTATGATATTCATACGGTAAATATTAAGCTAAGAGTTTCTAATAAAATCTTGTTTATGATATAATAAGTAGTAGGTAACATTTATACTAAATTACTTTTGTTATCAATTTAATAGCAATTAAACACAGATTTCTAATAAACAAAGAATATAATTCGTTTAATTTAATACAAGCACATCTCAAATACTATATAGAATTATTTTACCAGCAATCTACACTGCCGACGTTGTGCGAGTGTCTAGTGAGAATTTACCGTCAAATTTGTTCGTTGTGAGGGATAACAGGAAACTAAATGTCAGTAGTTCGCCGTGCGTATTGCGAATTGAATCAATTGTTCGTAATTACGCTACGTACAATACTCTGGGTTTGAATTGAATCTTCATGAATGAAGCGATTTCCTTTTGGCGAAACTCAAATATCAGTTGCATAAAAATGTTTCGAACAAATGGTGTTGAATCGTTGCGGAAACCAATCCTTCGTCCCCGTGGTATCAATCCATTTTTCCTTTGTATTTGTGTCTTTAGGAAAACTAAGATTATAAGAGTTATTTTAGTGTGTATGACACAATATTCAGATGCATATTACCAGAGCCCGGAATTCTTTTGAGCTGTCATAGGGACTTCTCGTTTATCTACTTTCGATTATACAATATGTATATCAATAAATAAGGATTACAATATGTAAAATATGATTACGAGTAGACGTAATAACACGCAGTCTTATCGCGAATGACGTCGATAAACGAGAAGTCCCTATGGCAGCTCAAAAGTGCTACGAGAATTCCGGGCTCTGCATATTACTCATAAAAATATAATCTTTGGTTTATCGATAACAAGTATCGACCTTAGCCACAGCATTTGAGTAGCGAACCTTCGGGAAATTTGCTGTGCATTCACGATCTGAGTAGCGAAATAATACACAGGATTATGAACTTTATTGTTAGAGAAATAGAATTGATATTTCCTTGACTACAGGCGCAAATTGTGTAAGAAATTGAAAATTAAATATTTTTTTATACGTATTCTAAAATATTACTTAACGATGATAAGAAATAACTCCAAGAGAAGTTTTTTGTGCTATTATGGGAGCAGCTTTCAATAACGCAATACGGCATTTTCCTACAATAAACAAATATTCACTAATGTCATACGCTGCGTGCGGTCGCTAGGTGACTGACAATAATCTGTGCAAGAAGTATGCTTATTATTGCTCATGTTCGGCGACACGGGAACGCCCACTCACCACTTCCAATGGATTCTTTATTCCGTGTTATTAACGCATTTAGCTGCCGGCCGCACGTGTCTTAACAAATATATGATCAAAATCGCCTTAGAATTCTTTTGTATTTGGCGGCCGAAAATAAGATGTTGTAAAGCTACTTTTCGGCCTAGCTAAATTGTAGTGGCCGAAACACAAAAATAATTTATTTCGTTTTCGGCCCTAGTTCTAAGGAAGGCCGAAAATGAGTGTTTGAAAAGTAAATTTTCAGCCACTACCATATACATGGCCGAAAATTGGTAGAATTTGTTTTAGCTGCCGGCCGTGTTTTGACTGGAAATGTTGAAGAAGAGCATGAAGATATTCTATGTTTGATTCTTAAAACTTTAAACACATTATGATCGTTATATTTGGATGGTCATTTTAAAGAAGAGTATGAAGAATATTCTATTTTTTAATTATTAAAATATTAAACATTGATTGTGATATTTTTATCGTTTTATTCAAAATTAAAACCTATCGCGTTTGAAATAAGAATAATTTGAAACATATACAGTGGCCGAGAATTAGTAAAAAAGCGGCCGTAAACCAAAACAGTCGGCCGAAATTTAGCTAAATTGCCACTTTCTGATATTCTTTATTATAAAAAAAAAAACTATCTTAGTAATGGAAAAATGTTATACAAACTTTAAAACTGCGTTATATTTTGGTTTGTATAAATAATATACAGAACTAGGTTTTAACAAATATCACTCAATAAATACATCTGAATTCAAAATTTTGCTTAACTGGCCGAAAACCAGCTAAACTACCCTACTTTACTTTTATATTCTACCATCATCATCCTCCTAGCGTTATTCCCAGTTGTGCCCTAAGGAGCCCGAGGTCCGATTTGACACCTAATTCCAAGATTTGGCATAGGCATTAGTTTTACGAAAGCAACTGCCATCTGACCTTCCAACCCATAGGGAAAACTAGACTTTATTGGGATTAGACCGGTTTCCTCACGATGCTTTCCTTCACCGAAAAGCTAACGGTAAATATTACGTACATAAGTTCCGAAAAGCTCATGATTCGAACCCACGACCGCTGCTTGACAGCCGCATGCCTGTA
This sequence comes from Epinotia bilunana, assembly GCA_947049275.1. Taxonomy (NCBI): domain Eukaryota; kingdom Metazoa; phylum Arthropoda; class Insecta; order Lepidoptera; family Tortricidae; genus Epinotia; species Epinotia bilunana. The sequence continues at coordinate 4,218,330 of OX346276.1, read as the reverse complement.
GGTAATGTAAAAAAGCTCGAATGCGAGGCGAGTTGTTGCACCGTGTGAATGGCCCTTAAGTTTTATAGTGATGTGTTTGCCTGGTAAGTTGTTACGGAGTTGTTGTTGCAAACTTTTAAGGCGAAATAATGAATGCCATACGATTAAATAAATACGGAGAAAACGAATTTTCCCACGCATGAGACTCGGCTAGATAGATTTTCGCCACCGTAAAACCCTATATTCCAACTTTCATCGAAATCGTTAGAGCCGTTTTAGAGAACGTGATTTCAAATATAGGGTGTTGCCCGTTCGTCCGATCGGTCGATCGGTCAATCGGCCCAATGGGATTTCTTTACACCCTTTCCCAGTGGGCCAGTATAGGCACTACCTTCTGCCCACGACTCTGTCCGTGTGAAAATTGTTTATTTAGTCGCTCCATACAAACTTTCACCGTCCATTTCACCCCCTTAGGGGATGATTCCTGTAATAAAAACCATCCTACAAACTATCTATACACCAACTATCTAAATCGGTTTAGCGGAATAAGCGGGAAGACGTGACAGACAGACACACTCGCAATTTTAAAATTAGTATCCTGGAATAGTATGGATATATATATTTATACACAAATATTGCTCGTCCAATAGCATTATAGGATGAGTCAATTGTAAATGTCTCGTAAATAAAATCCAAAACACGTTGACACAATTTTTATTTTTCACACAAAGTACAATTTGAGACATGAACACAAATAACAAAAAAAAAAGGCTGTGAATGCCTGTTTCATCTTACCGCCATTCCATCTCAAAAAATCATATTCAGTGTCTTCTAAACGTTTTGATCGTTACTCCCAGGCCGGTCATCATCCTTATCAAAGCTGATAAGCAGATATTTTTCATCTGCAGTCTTAAGCCAATTGCCATTCTCATCAAAAGGGATCCGAGTTGTTGGGCAGAAACGGTCTTCCTTATCGTCGTCTTTAGCCGCCTCCAAAGTCAAGTCAAACTGAATGTCTCTTATGAAAGTGCTAAAGTAGATTATGTCGTGTTTAAAGTCGAATAACTTGCGCTTGGCCAAAACGGTTTTGTTCGGGAAAGGATGGCGTGCGTCCGGCGCTCTTCTTAGCACGGTGAAGTAGGTTTTAGACAGTTTCGGCGTCCATTCGGTTTTGAATTGGCAACCTTTGGCCCGTTTCGCTGGAAGAGGATGAAGGTTCATTAATTAATAAAGTAGAAAAGTTGAAAACCCCGACATTTTAATTTCAAAGTTAAATACCTAAAAACGGGCTGAACCCTTCTTGAAACGTAGTTAAGACATTGCTTCCAGCATTAAAATCGGTCCGTTCCAGTTCAAATATTTTTATTTTCCAAGCGTCGTCGCCGCTTCAGTCGCCCGATGGTCCCTCGACGCGACGGCACTTGGCAAATAAAAATATTTGAACTTACATAATATATGTGACGATAATAATTATAATAGGTTTAAAATATAATTTGTTGGTTTTTAGAGGTTATTTTTTGTGTCGGGGGGGTTTTTTAAATTTTACTTTTATTTTGTAATTTTTAAAGTGATGATCTTCGAACGGCTGATCAGGTCATCATTGAAGTAACACGGTACCAAATTTCGAATCGATCGGACATAAGGAAGTTAGGCAGATCCCCTCATCAACTAGATCAAAGTCCAATATCTCAAAAACGGCTAAACAGATTTTCACGAAAAATGACTAAGGACACTCGGTAAAAATTATCTATGACACAAAAATAAACTAGGTAAACGAAAACCGGTTCATCCGTTTGGGAGCTACGATACCACGGACAGATACACAGATACGTTACACTTATAACACCCCTCTCTCTGCGTCGGGGGTTAAAAATGAACTCCATTAGTATATAAGGTGTTAATTATTGGCCACCCTTCAATTAATGGCCACGTTATACTAATTGAATTCTGTTTGTAGGGGGACAGAGTTCATTATTAGTATGAGGGGGGCAGTTATGGGCGATTTACCTTACCTAAGCACTAATTCAATACGATTTGGTTACAATTTTTTCACATAAGGAGACGCTAATATCGGCCGGACTAAATGCAGGCCGACACGTGACTATTAGGCCCGTGTGGATAATGTGTCGGAAGCACGGCGACCAACCAAATCAAGGTCACTCCATGCTAGATTTTCTGTGAACTCTTGCTTGGCCGTCCGCCGAAATCGCCCCGTGTAGCGTCCCCTCTGAGACAGTAGTACTACCACGTAGAATCAGGACAAAATCGTTAACTGGTAGTACAAATGATACACCCTATGGTCACCAGTAGTACATAAAATACAAGAAACTCACTCACTCATCGAAATTCCAATAATGGTACGTCATGAAGTGTGTTCTAAGAAAAGTCTTAACCCTTAAGGGTCGAACACACAGCACCGTCGCGGGCGCGCGGCGCGCCCGTCGCGGGCCCGTAGCGCGATATTTCCCTACAAACCGCTAGCGTGGTCAAACAGGCTGCGCCCCGCCGGCAACGCGCCCCGCCAGCCTCGCGCCGCGCGTCAGTGTGACGCCAGACAGCGGAGCGCGCGGTGCGTGCGTGATGCTGGCGGGTCGATGGCGCGAGGCCAGCGCGAGGCGCGCGGGACGCGCGCGCGATGCTGGCTGGTTGATGGCGCGATGCGCGCGTGGTCTGTGTGACCGGCCGTCCCGCGCTCGTCAAGCCCCGCTACCGTCCCGCTGGCAATCTGTTCGACCCTTTAAATGCATAGTGTTGCCAAATGTCTAAAAAGCATTAGACAGCTCACAGATTTAAAAAGTTAGTCCAAAATTTCTTTTTTGGTACAAGCTTTTATTGCAGACTGTAATTTTCTGTATACCTTCATCAACTACTCATTGAGACAATTCTAACGAGCCCAAACTCGATGGGATTGTGGTTTTATTACGGAGTTCCTATGGCCACCTTCCAGCTCCATCATCAGATCAGCTCCAAGTCATCATAATATTGCATTGTCATGTGATTTATATATGCATGCAAAATTTCAGCTCAATCGGAAACCGGGAAGTGGATCAAATTTAACTTGCAAGATTTGATTACACAGACAGACAGACAGACAACGGGACAGGTGAAACTAAATAAAAACTTGTAAAAATAGGCTTACGTTCTTGAACGCACCTTTATACCAATCATATTTTTCAACCAAAAATAAAAAATAAACATAATTAAGGGTTAAAGGTCCACTCCTGTTGTAAAAGATAAAGGGAAGGGCAAACGGACCAGAAATAGAAGCCCCGCCCTGCGGGCCATACATTAATAGGTAGGTAGTTCTGGTTATGAAAATGGCAAAAATACAAGGTTCTCCTATTAATGTATGGTCTCCTGGTATTTCGGCAGTTTCGACGGAGCCCCGCATTTCTGGTCTGTTTGCCCTTCGCTACGGGCATCTGAAGATACCTAACGAGCTTAACCTATACTATACCTATGTTTTACAACAGAAGTGGAGATATTGAACTAATATGGATATCTATCGAACTCTGTTTTATTAAATAAAAAGAGTATCGCAATTAACGCAAGTGACTACAGCTACGTGGTACTCTACTAGCATCATATAGTTAGTAGCAACCAAAGTTACCAAATATATCGTAACACATCCTTACTCCTATAGTAATAAAGACGTGTTCCGATATATTTGGCTACTTTGGCTGCTACTAACTACTGTCTCAGACTCGGAGGGATAGCGTCTTCTAATCTCAGAAATGCCAAAACAGAGGGGTCGCCAGGGAGCATGACATAAATTTTGAGATTCGCATACGAGGGGTTAAGGGTATCTTACTTATAAATTAGGTACCTACATCAACTTACTTTTACAGATCAAGTGAGAAACGTTTTTATCTTAATGGCACTGATCAATATAAGATTGAACTTCACCGGCATACTAAAAAGGGACGATAGCTTTATGTGCAACATAAGTGCGACCACGCAATCTATTACTTTTCTTACACTTGTCGGCTGTCGGTCCCGGATTTTTTAATCGGATGTTGCAGTGGCAGAACATTTTATATGAAGCTATTCACACTTGTCGGACACCAACTTGTATGAGGCGCCGACACTCGATAAAAAATCGGGCCGACAGCCGACAAGTGGGAACCGGAGGTAACTCAATCCTGGCCTGCGCCTGGTAACGGGGCGCGGGCGACGAGCGGGAGGCAAAGTCCGGCGCCCGCCCTGGTCTACCTATAAACTGTACAGACGAAAAAAACAGGATACGCGGTGGCAATAAAAATAAAACATGGCAGATGAATTGACAAACGATAAGCTTCGATAATCGCTTCGTCCATACAGGTACCTGCCGACTACACTTATGAAATTTGCGGTTTTTATTGCATAATATATGATTGATGAAATATTGTCAGGTGATCATGAGCTTCGTCAGTTTTTGTGAAGTTCAACTGATCCGGCTACTTACTCCGTCTTCGGGAAGATATCGGCTATCGTCAGGAGCGGGAACAGTATACCAGCGTTCTCAATCGCGGATATTAGAGGACCAAGATGGAGAGCTAGATTAACAGGGTTAACTCTGGTCGCCCTGTGGTAACCCGGCCGGTTGTCGGGGGTTATAGGCTCCGGTTTTTGGGGCGTAGGGTTGGATACATAGGGGTACTGGGGCATATTGTATTGGGGCTGCTGACTAGGATTGGGCCAGCCCCAACCAGGCTGGATAGTTGGACGGTTGTACGGCTGCTGGGGTCGATTCTTATCGTCCATGGTAGTGCCAGTACTGTTTAGCTGTTGGTCGATGTCGCGGCAGCGGAGCAGCCGGTTCCGCTGCCGGACACGCTCCATCAATTCCTTGAGAGATACCTCTTCGGTCTGTTTTATTTCTGGCACAGCATTCAACGTGACCATTTCGTTAAAGTTAGGCTTCTTCGAAACTTCCTCGCTACTTTCGAAGTAATTCTTAATACGATTTGGGGCTTCAGTTTCATTTGTTTCTTTTTTATGCGTGAATTCAAGGCCGTTGAGGTCCTCGCCGATTTGGAAATCTGAGTGTTTCGCGATTTCCTCAGTGTTTATCTCAGTTACGTTCATAACAGCGGGTCCTGAAGTTTTTGGCGGCTTTATGATGTCAGGGTCCGCTTCTACAAGCGGTACTTCTTCGATAGTCTCCAATTTCTGTGTCAGCTTTTCACCGTCATCAGCATTCGCTGTGGTTGCATTAAGCGTAGCTGCCTCGCTACTTGATTCCAATTCAGCCAAGTTGCCCGATTTCTTTACGCGCGGAGTAGCAAACGCTTGCAATTCTGAGTATGTCTGTATTAAAGCTTCTACTTCGTGTCTTTTTGATTTTCCCTCTTGCAGACTATCTGTATTTCCAGTTTTTGTGCCATCGGTGCTGCCGGGGTCACACCAACCGAGGAAAGCAAAGATCGGTCGTATATTTCTGTTTTTCACAAAGAGCTCGCAGAGTTCATCGTGTTCCTTGTAGTGAGTCCAAAGCTCGCCGTACCCAACTGAAAATAGCGAAAAAAGTCAACAGTAAATCGCGGATAGATGCAATAGGACAATTTAGTAGTGTATATTTTAACGTTTATTACGTGACTGACAAAATTAAAGTTTCCAAGGAGAATGGGATTGTACTAGACTTCTTTCGCCATTTTCTATTAAAAAGTACTTGATTGGTATATTCATTAGTAAATTCACTAGATCCATTATTAAATAAAGAAAGAAAGACACATTTATTCAAAAAACGCAGGACAGACATATTAAACAATAAAAACACATCAAACACGAAACAAGTGTGTCTCTGCAGCAGTGAGCCGCGGACACTGACTCAGCATTGTGCGAGGTTCCAGACACCTACAGCGCTTTTCAGTCATCACTCATCACCGTTCTAATATATATCAACTCTACCTACTAATATTAACCCTTTCAGTGCCAAGAACGCCTAAATATGTCGCGTCTTGTGTCCACGGTTCGGATCTTGGAACGGAAGAATTGCATTGAAAGGATGTGGGAGAAAAAGATTAGCCAACGCGATTAATATTTATTTCAATTTCAGGTCAAATACTACAGCTCCAATAGAGTTTTAGCTGAAAAACTTAGTGTTGTTAAAAGACTAGTCTTGAAGACTTTTGAACCTTAAAGACTCGCCAACCTTGAAGGTTTAAGCTTTGAAGACTTAAGCGTTTAAGGTTCGAGCTCAAAAAAGGTTTCGAACCTTAACGACTCTAGTTTTTTATGAGCTCTTAAGAGAAAACCTCTAACGCTCGGGCTTATAAGAGAACTCAAGCTTTAAAAACTCGGGCTTAATAAAAGCTCTAGCTCCCAAACCTCGCAGGCCTGAGTCAAGCGCTAAGAGCTCAAATAGTGAGCGTCATAGGCTAGTATTCTATAATTATTAAGTAAATAATTACCTATTTATGTATCTGTCGGATGAGTTGCTTATCAGCTTATCACTATCGGTTGGTTAATGATACTAAAATAAACACAGATTAATTGTAGGGTATAGTTGTTTTACGAGATATGCACTCTGATAGACCGTTCTATCGACCGACCGTTTTAACCGAGTATTCCTGATCATGTTTAAAAAGTCACTCTTGTCTATTATACCAAATTGATATGCAGTAAAAAAAAATTACGGTCAGAGCTATTGTTAATCCAATAATTGATATTTTACAAAAAAAAGCGATGAAGTCCGAACTTTTTTTCTTTTTTTTTCAATTTCGCAAAATATTATGCAAAATATTTTGTACTTTTATTGATGTAGGTAGGATCATCCTATATAACTATAAAAACAATATTGATTTTATTTAAAGCTTTTAAGACTTAAAACGCTTTAAACTTTAATGACTTAAACCTTGAAGGTTTAGGAGGCTTTAAAGCTCGAGTCTTAAAGACTCGAGGTTTATGTGTTCGATGGCGGCAACGGTCGAGGCTTTAAGGTTCGAGGCTTCTAGACTCAGTAGTCGCGACTCGAGGGCTTTTAGTTTACGCCTCGACGCTTGAATTCACAACACTAGAAAAACTCCATCCGATTTTCATGAAGAAATATTAGATTTTTTTCGTTTTGGACCACATCAAGTAGTGTTTCAGGCTTGCCTTATAAATACAGGCGGAATTCCGCTTGAATTCGGTCACCTCATTCCGCTGGGCTGATTCCCTAGATTTTGTAAAGTGCCATCGCTTTTCATGGGCGCAACTGTAGGGGAATCAGCCCTCGCGGAATCCCTAAACTTGATCTTGGCCCTGAACCTGTTACAGACAAAAATAGGCGACGCCAAACGAGCGAAACCGGCGGACGGCCAAGCAAGGTCCTAGTACGGAAAGACCTTGGTTTGGCCGACCACCATACTTCCGGCACCTTCCACAGTCCGCCAATTCCGTCCGTGTAGCGGCACCTAAAGCAAGCAAAAGAAAAAAAAATGCCCAACACAACCAATTATTTTAACGGTATACAAATTCACCTTTGTCATGCCCTCTCGTGTTTTGTAGGGACAACGGCAGGTCCTGCCGCTCGCAGTACGGCTTGTCCACAAACTTTGGCTTCATCCAGTCCGACTTGCAGAAACTTCGGTTGAGTAGCGGTGTCTCATGGTGCACTGAAAGTAAAGGGCATATTAAGTAGAAAGTTAACTCTTGTTATATGACGGTGACAAACAAAGCCACCAAAACAAAATAATTTTGACGGGGACGGTAAAGATTCTTGCCCCAACCAAGGTAACAGATTAGCCCTCCGAATCGCTAGTCATAAGGTGTCAGTGGGCGGGGCACTTTGCTCGTAGAATCGATGGCCGTTGGGGCGGAAAGGTTCTCGAGTGGCAACCACGTACTGGCAGCGTGGATAGACCCCCCCCCCCAAGGTAGACTGATGACCTGGCAAAGTTCGCGGGACCGGTCGTTGTGGCACTCTTTTGGCTTGATATGATGATGATGATGGATTGATTAGTGCTTTTCTGCAATTAATTACCTAATCGATTTTGTCGGAAAAAAAAACATTTGAATTTAAAAACTAAGTATTAACGGGTTAGGGTCGTAAGGATTAGGTAGTAGAATGACTATGTCAGCAAAACGTCGTCTAACTAAACGGCTGCCTGGCATCGTTTTGACATCCCTCCCCCAACCCCGCATAATGGCAATGGCACCTATTCTGTGGGGCCATTTTGCGGCGCTACTTAACCTTCTATGGTTTTTTCGTTCACTGTAGCTATTAAATAAATATAGCATAAAATATCTCACAACTTTTTACGGTGGAAGAGTTTCGAGACTTGGCCTCATTTTTACATGGAATGTTTTTTATGGGATTATGTATTTTGTCTAGATAGTACAACGTCTTGGATTAAAGTGTCTAGGTATCAAAACGTCGTGGTCGCACAACGTCCAACTGATAATGAATTGAATATTTTTGTACAAAAGCAGTTGTGACATGAAGGAGAAAGAACCTCCCCGTGATTGCCTTGTCATTCGGTTATGTCGGCATTTTGCTACTGAGACTTCATGAATATCTGGCTAAATGCTTATTATGTTATGTCATTTTACTCTTAGTATGTTTTGCTACTTAGTCGATTTGCAAGTAGCCCATTTCGCTTATTTAGGCATTTTGCAAACAAGGACCTTGTATGTACAACTAAGTCCAATTTTATACCCAGTAATTTTAATATTACTTATGGCATTTTACGTGCTCGGATATTCCTAATAATTTACATACACTCGCGTGCAAAAGTATCGAATCACTTTGCAATTTTTCGTCTGCATCCGATATCTTTGTAGTTTCCCATTCGAATCTGAAAATTATGGTATCAAATGAAAGCTTACAATGTAACGCTTTGGAAAATGTGCCAACTCAATAATATTTCAGATCCAAAGGCTGAAAAAAACTCGAATACCGGAAGTAGCTCGAAAATGGCTTTAAAATCAACAAGGGAAACTCGAAATAAAAGGCTTTTTCAGAATAAAATTCAATTTATTATGAATACGCTAGTAACGGGTATTACCCCCCCTAGCCCTACCGACACAAAGTAAACGATTTTTCATTGATTTTATTAACTACCTGGTATAATTTTGAGGAATCGCTTCCCACTCCTCCAGCAAGGCAATCTTCAGCTCGTCGACAGTGCCTGGAGCAGGATTCCGGGCCCGAACGTTCCTCTTAAGACGGTCCCACATGTGCTCAATGGGGTTAAGGTCCGGGCTCATCGCAGGCCAGGCCATGGTATCGATGCCCACCTCGTGGAGGTAGGCAGCGGTGACCCTTGCGGTATGACAAGGGGCATTGTCCTGCATTAGCATGAACCCCTCATCAAAACTACCAGCATAAGGGACGACGTGGTCTTCCAAAATCTCCGTTATGTACCTGGCAGCAGTTAATCCACCGCCACGACCACCACCCGGTACAAAAACCAGCTCAGTCCGTGCATCGTACGAGATGCCGCCCCAGAACATGACTGAGCCACCTCCATAGGCGACCCTTTCGGAGAAGCAGCACTGAGCGTAGCGTTCTTCTGGCCTCCTGTAGACTCTTCCTCTTCGGTCGCAGCCATTCAAACACATTCTGCACTCGTCCGAGAACAGAATCGGGGTCCATTGGTCAAGGGTCCAATTTTTGTGAATCCTGACAAATTCCTTTCGGGCTGTGCGGTGCCTTGCCAGCAACCTGGGCCCAGTCGCAGGCCTCCTGGGTGTCAGGGTCGCCGCCTCGAGTCTTCTTCTCACGGTCCACTCGCTGGCAACCACTCCTCGCACCTCCCGCAGATGCTGCTGGATGGTAACTCCAGTCTGGTGACGATTTCGAAGAGCCGTCGACACAATGAAGCGGTCGTCTCTCTCCGATGTGCACCTTCTGCGGCCGCTTCTTGGTCTTGCAGTAAGTGATCCTGTCAGCTGAACCTCTGGTACAGTTTACAGACTGTGGACTGGCTCAGATTCACTTCGGCAGCCACTGAGCGTTGACTACGCCCTTCTTGCAGGAGCTTGACGACTACGGCGACTTGAGCTTCGGTGGCTTCCATTTTTTCAGGGTATTCTTCACAGGATAAGATGCGGAGATGTGTGCAGGTCGACTTCTGGTAAGTGACTGATAAGAAATACCCCACCACCCCCGTTTTATAGGGGTCAAGGGTAGTGCAACTTGTGGGTGTTAGAAGCCGCAACAACACGGGAAACCGGCAGATTGGCCATAATCTGAATAATCTAGGGCCAATGCTCATGTTTCATAGCTTTTTATAAAGCTAATATTCTAACAAACATAATTACATTTAAATAATTTAGAAGAATTAACCGATTTACAAAGATATCTGATGCAAACGAAAAAATGCAAAGTGATTCGATACTTTTGCACGCGAGTGTATAAGACCTTCTTCTTAGATAGTCATTCTACTACCTAGTCCTTACGACCCTAACCCGTATTAACTTACGGCCGTATTCATAAACGCACTATAAGCCTGTTTTAATTAAAATGACGTTAAAATTCGTTTGTCCTTATCTGTCACTTTGACATTTGTGTTCGTAAGAAAGGGACAAAGCATATTTTATTTAGCAGAGGCATTTTAAGTTTTATGAATAAGTCTTTAAATTCAAATGTGATTTTTAATTTTCTTATTTTATTCAAAGCATTGGCCTGCTTGCAGGTAAACAGCACGTCTATCATGGGACGGCCGCGACTAGGGTTGCCATACGTCAGGATTAGTCCGGACATGCCAGGATTTTTGACCCTTTGTCCGGATTGCGGCCGGACTTGGCAAGTGTCGGGATTTTAAGGACTCATTCCTTAAAATCCCGACACTCAAAAAAAAAGTTAACATGATATATTTATTACGAAGTTTACACGGTTTTAATGAATGAAAGGACCAAATCTCTGTTACAAGAAATATCAGGATTTTTAGGGTGATGTCAGGATTTTTATCCGGATATTTAATTCTTCCACATGGCAACCCTAGCCGCGACATACTCTCGATTTTTCACGCACTATACCTCTTGTTCTACTTAAAACTTCTAAGAAGAGAGAGACGGATAGTGCGAGAAAAATCGAGAGCTCGCGCGCCGTCGTGTGATAGCCGTGCAGACACGCGTACTGCTCCGTAGGAGTTTAGCACGTTGACGACGCTTTATTGATTTGTGGATTAGTTGTGACAGCTAAAGACAAAACAGGTTCCTCTCCCAAGACAGCGCTTCGGGAGTTCTATATCAAAAACACAAATGAGAATTCTGCGTTCTGTAGATGGATACTTATATCATTTAGGATTGACTCGAAATTCGGCATGCGATGCGGTGGTAAAATTATGATTGACCTAAAATAAACACTGAACAACCGTCTACTAAAATGTTAATAAACTTATATAAGAACTTTTTATTACCTGTAATCAGTTTGTGATTTCTCCATTCGAATATTTCATTTGATTTTGAGCATGTTCATGCGAAAAGTATTACGGAATAAATTTTAAGTAAGTAAATCTTAGGCGTTTCGGGAACCCAGCGCATGGCAGCTCAGGGCAGTTCGGCCGTACGGGACCTGGTTTACTATAGGGGCACCCATGGTATGGACATTGCAACTTTCTCTTCCCATCATGTACGGGGAAAGGCCACGATGGAATCGGCGTCCACGGCACAAAATCTTTCACTCTATTCAGTGTCAGTGAATCGATTTCTAACCGCGGATCAGAACACGTAGGGAAGAGTGCATTCCTCGATCCCAGAAAAGCTTGCTTTGCAATGTCGATCAAACCTCTTAAGCAGTCCAAATAAGCTGCGAAATAAGATGAGGTTGTGCTCTCGAAGAAATCCAAGAGACTTAGATGCGGGATAGCTATAGGATCGTTGAGATCCGCGACTTTACAGGGGCATGTGGGAGGTTCTGGAGGGCATTTTTGGGGCGGCGGGCATGGGCACTTTGGTGGTTCAGGGGGGCATTTTGGTGGTGCCGGAGGGCATTTTGGTGGTGCCGGAGGGCATTTTGGTGGTGGAGGGGGGCATTTTGGTGGTTCAGGTGGGCATTTTGGTGGTTCAGGTGGGCATTTTGGTGGTTCAGGTGGGCATTTGGGCTTCTTCGGCGGTGGTGGACACGTCTTCGATTGCAAGGGTGACATGCTATTAAACATCTGTGCGCGTATGTCGCTGTAGTATTGTAGACGGTTACGCGTTCTTACGCGTCGAAGGAGCTCTGTGAGTGATAGATTCGAATCTAGGTTAAGTTTCTTTAGGGTATCGTCTAATGTTTTGGTAACGGTAGACAGTGGGTCTGCCTGTGTTGCCTTCTCAGGCTTTGCTTCGGTTTTTGTTGCTGCTTGAGCTTGCACGCAGCTTTGTACCATTGTTTCAGTGCCTCGGGATGGTTTTTGTTTTTCTTCGGCTTCTTTATCTGTTTTTTCTGCCAAACGCTCGGGCTGTTCAGTGATCTGCCCTTTCACTAGTTTTGCCATCTCTTGAGCTTGATTAGAGCTTTGAACAATTGCTGGACTTTCTTTACTAATTTGTGGCGAGTGTTTCAATCTTAGAGGCATATCAATCCATTCTTCTTGAGATTGGTTAGAGCTTTGAACAACTGCTCGACTTTCTTGGCTTATTACTAGATTTTTTTTCGTCTTTTCCAAAGCATCCGATCGCTGCGCTTGAGTTTGGTTAGAACTTTGAACATATTCTTCGGGTTCTTGTATAGTTTGTTGTGAGTCGTTTGCTGTTCGAGACGTGTCAATTCTGTCTACCTGAGCTTGAGCAGAGCTTTGAACAAATTCTTGTCTTTCTTCGCTAATTTGTGGTGATTCTGTCGTTGTACGAGATGCATCAGTTCGGTCATCTTGGGCTTGATTAGAGCTTTGAACAATTGGTAGAGTTTCTTGGCTAGTTTGTGGCGAGTCTTTTTCTGTCGCAGGCATATCGATCGGCTTTACAGAATCGGCTACCATTTTACTTTCAGTCAAAAGTTTTGGTTCTACCGTTTTTTCGTCTAGGTCGGTTTTAGTTACCGCTTGAAATTGTATATGAGGAATTTCAATCGTTTTTTCTCGTGGTTCAATTGTTTGTGGCACAACTTTGGCTTGTATTATATTCACGGGGGGATTTTGTTCGTCTGCTTTCTGTCCTTCCTCGGTTTTGAGCCTTGGTTGGAAGTTCATCTGAAACGTTTTCGCGGCTTCCACTTCCGTTGTCTGAGATGCCCACTGTTCATCAAACCACCTTCCAGTTGTATTTGTGCGATATAATGCCTCGCCATTTTGTGAACTCTGTGCGTCCTTGGTTCTGGGCATTTTCTGAGTCTGTATATGTAAATTTGTATCAGTTCCCTGTATCAGCTGTGTAGCTTCTGTTATTGCTTGGGACTCTTCAATCTGAGTATTACTTTTATCATACACTGTGGTGTCTAGACCACAATAATCGCGGGGGTAGACGTATTCGAATTTGGTCACATCTGCGTCTTGCATCATTGAAGTGTTGAATACATCGACAATTGGCAAGGGTGGGTTAGCCGCTCCAAGTGGACTAGTAGGAATATTATCATCCAAATTTCCCTGTACGTTATAGTGAATAGGTAGAGTTTCATCAGCTTTTAATTCCTGAATTTGTGATTCAACTTGATCACCTTTTACTTTTAAATCTAGATCGATAAATTCCATGCACTGGAATAAATGAAATGGTAACATGTCATCATGTTTACTAAATTCTAGCTTCTGAAAGTTCTTTTCAGTGTTTTGTTGTAAAAAGTCAGTGTCAAAGTAAGAATCGAAGCAGCAGTTGAACGGTAACATTTCGTTGTATTGCGCGTCGCGACTATACTTGTCTGCCATTTCTTTAGCACTCTCTTTCTCTGCGCGAGCTATTTCCAAAAGTGTTTCGTTTGGAGGTTTGAAATAGTTATTACACCAACTGGCTTGCTCGTAATACGGCGGTGGACTGCTAGCAGGAGCCTCTGTTCTTTTAGCCTCGCTGGGTTTCAGTACATTTTCTTCACGAGGTTCATCTTCATGCGAGACATTGACGTTGACTAGCGGACGCATAGCCTCGCTAGTGTTGATAGGTAGCCCCAGACGTTCCATGTCTTGTGATAATCGCTTATCAATTTGATCTCTCTCAGCTACCAAATACTTGCTCGCCAATTCATCGAACATCTCCGCTTCGTTTTGCTGCTCGGTCTGCTGGTGGTAGCGTGTGTAGCGAACGTGGGCGGCTTTTATCTGTGCTGGATCAAAGACGGCTCGACGGTCACCAGGTTTGATGATAGGTTCAGGTATCTGTATAAGTTTATCTTCTTTAGCATTATCACTATCACTCATAGTTGTGGCTCGCACAAAAGTTTCTTCTACTTCTATTGTACCGTCTTTTGAAAACCGATGCTCTCCTTTCTCCGTTCCATCTCCAGTTATCTCTTCTTTAGCTTCCATTTTCTTTGCAGGCTCGTCAACGCTTATATCATGTTGGATGTTATGTGACGCGAGTCTCTGTCTTAAACTTTCCAATAGAGTCAAGGAATCTTTATCATCACCTTTGCCCGAAGCAAATACTGTGGAGTGTGCAATGTGCATCGTAGGCCTTTTAAAGTTACTAGAGCCATTGAATTGGGTGCCAAAAGCGGAGTCATTTACTCTTTGGCACTGCTTGCACCTATCTACTTCATTCTGCGGTTGGTCAGAGCTCGTGCCTTTCAGTCTATTGAGTAACGCGTTGTATTTGGCTGAAAATAGCGAAAAATTGCCATGTTAAACAATATCAAATAAGGTTACTACTAAAATTGTTTGGGTGTTAGCTATATTTGCCTCAACGCAAACTCACCGAGTCAGTCAAAGTTAGATACACATGGACATTTTTCGCAATTTTCTGTGAAATAATAAACAATTTTACCATTCATGAAAATATTGGTACTGAACATGTGATTTTTCGTTATAGGCTTAGGGGTTAAAAGAGGCTGCATTTCATTCCTTAATTCCGGATGCAACGAAAAGTGAAATACTATAAGCATTTTGTCCGTCTGTCTGTTCTTGTAGCCCCATAATGATGGATATTTAGGAAATAAAGCGAACAAGGCTTGAAAGGTGCCTGGACCAGACGTGTATGTCCCGCCATATAAATCACCTGCTCATTGATAGCTAAGTAAGAGAGCAGAGTAAGATGAATATCCACAATTGACATGCGTGTGTTAGCATTCTTGGTGTCAAATATATGAATACACATCTTCGCACATCTGTGGTGGATATTAACCTACCTTAGAACACCAAATACATTTCGAAATAAGACGAGCAGGTTGTTCTCTAAAAAATCCAATAGACTTAGATGCGGGATAGTTATAGGATCGTTGAAATCCGCTCCTACACAGGGGCATTTGGGAGGTTGTGGAGGGCATTTTGGAGCTGACGGGCATGGGCAGGGGGGGCATGGTTTTTTGGGTGGTGACGGACATTTAGGTGGGTCCGGTGGACACTTCTTAGGACATTTATACGCCTCTGGGCACTTAGGTGCGGGTGGGCATTCTGGTGGTTCTGGTGGGCATTTGGGTGGACATTTGGGCTTCCTTGGAGGACAGGGCTTAGCGCAATCAGGTGGAGGTGGGCATTGGGGTCTATCGCTTGGAGGACACCTCTTCGATTGCAAGGTTGACATGCCATTAAGCATCTGTGTGCGGATGTCGCTGTAGTATTGTAGGCGGTTACGCGTTCTTACGCGTCGAAGTAGCTCTGTGAGTGATAGATTCGAATCTAGGTTAAGTTTCTGTAGGGCATCGTCTAATGATTTGGTAATGGTAGATAGTGGTTCTGCTTGTGTTGCCTTCTCAGTCATTGCTTCGGTTTCTGGTGCTGCTTGAGCTTGCACGCAGCTTCTGTACCATTGTATCAGTGCCCCGGGCCGGTTGATGTACTTTTTCGGTTTCTACATCTGCTTTTTCTGTAACTTTAGGTCTTACAGGGATTGCTTGTTCAAACGCTCTGGCTGTTCAGCGATCTGCGTTTCACTAGTTTTGCCATCTCTTGAGCTTGATTAGAGCTTTGAATAATTGCTTGACTTTTTTGACTAATTTCTGCAATTCTTTCGTTGTTTGCGACGCATCCGACCGTTCCTCTTGATTTTGGTTTGAACTTTGAACAAATGCTTGAGGTTCTTGTATAGTTTTTTGTAAGTCGTTTTTTGTTTGAGACGTATCAATTCGTTGTACCTGAGGAGCTTGAGCAGAGCTTTGAACAATTTCTTGCCTTTTTTCGCTAATTTGTGGTGATTCTGTCGTACAAGACGCATGAGTAGCTTGAGCTTGATTAGAGCATTGAACAATTGCGTGAGGTTTTTGGCTAATTTGTCGTAAGTCATTATTTGGCCGAGACGTATAAATATCAATTGACTTCGGCACATTTTCTTCGCCAGTATTTCTTCATGCGAGGCATTGACATTGACTCTGCGGGCGCATAGGCTGGCCAGTGTTATTAGGTAGCCCCAGACGTTCCATGTCTTGTGATAAACGCTTATCGATTTGATTTTTCTCAGCTACCAAGTACTTGCTCGCCAATTCATCGAACATCTGCGCTTCGTTCTGCTGCTCTGTCCGTTGGTGTAGCGTGTGTAGCGTGCATGGGCGGCTTTTATGTGTGGTGGATCAAAGACGGCTCTACGGTCACCAGGTTCGCTGATAGGTTCAGGTCTCTGCATAAGTTTATCTTCTTTAGCATTATCACTATCGCTCATGGTTGTGGCGCACACAAAGGTTTCCTTTACTTCTATTGTGCTGTCCGTTGAAAACCGTTGCTCTCGTTTGTCCATTTCATCTCCGGTTACTTCTTCTTTGTCTTCCATTTTCTTTGCAAGCTCGTCTATGCTTATATTATGTTGGATGTTATGTGACGCGAGTCTCTGCCTTAAGCTTTCCATAGAGTCAGGGAATCATCATCACCTTTGCCCGTAGCAAATACTGTGGAGTGGGCAATGTGCAGCGTAGGCCTTTTAAAGTTATTAGTGTCATTGAATTGGGTGACAAAAGCGGAGGTTATTTACTCTTTGGCACTGCTTGCACCTATCTACTTCATTCTGCGGTTGGTCAGAAGCTCGTGCCTTTCAGTCTATCGAGTAACGGGTTGTATGTGGCTGAAATAGCGAAAAATAGCCATGTTAAAACAAATAAGATAAAATTGACAGTCAAAGTTAGATAGATACTCATGGACATTTTCGCAATTTTCTGTGACATAATAAACAATTTAACGATTCATGAAAATATAGGTACTGAACATGTGATTTTCCCTTATAGGCATTAGGGTTAAAAAAAATATCAATGAGTCTGCCCTGCCTTTCATTCCTTCATTTCCGATGCAACGAAAAGTAAAATACAAAAAGCATTTTTGGTCAGTAACATTACTGTCTTTCTCAACAGCCCCGGAACTCCTAGCAATGATGCAAGACATAAGCTCGGCAAGCCTTCAAGCTGTTTCGTAATGAATAACT